>OZ014438.1:84157609-86663525 GCA_963966035.1 Acleris laterana
AGGCGAGCGGTGCACGGCCGGACGCTTCGGTGGCGAGCGGTGCACGGCCGGACGCTTCGGAGGCGAGCGGTGCACGGCCGGACGCTTCGGAGGCGAGCGGTGCACGGCCGGTCGCTTCGGAGGCGCGCGCTGCACGGCGGGACGCTTCGGAGGCCGGCGGTGCGATGGCGCTCGGTGCTTTTTGATCGAAGAGCACTAGCACACCTGTACGAGTAATCGAATTGATCACAATAAGATAAAGATGTCGCCCATTTAACTAGAACTAAAGAACGGCTCTCACCTATGTGGCACACAGAATGACTATATTAATATAGCAGAGTTGTAAGCTTTAGTGCACACCGCAAATCGCCAGACGGATTAAGGCTTGTTCACAATAAACTAAAGTGAATTAAATCGACGGAAACGCCATGCTGCGGGCCTATTTATGATCGTGCTTATCAGTGTGGATAAAACATCCGTCACTGTCTGACCAGGAAGTGCGAGAGTGACGGATGTTTTATACACACTGATACATTTCCCTCTCTTCCGAAGAGAGGAAAACTTATTCAACGCGCATGAAGTCGCGGGCGGCCTCTAGTATGATAATCAGGGATCGGAAATTCTTTTTTTTTTTTTTTTTTTTATAAAAGAGGGAGGCAAACGAGCATGCGGCTTACCTGATCGGAAGTAATCACCACCGCCCATGAACACCGGCAACTCAAGTTGAGTTGTCGGTCCGTTGCCGGCCTTTAAGGAAAATAAGAGCTCTTTTCTTGAAGGACCCCATGTCATAACTGGCAGGAAATATCGCCGGAGAGAGTTCGTTCCACAGTTTCACCGTACGAGGTAAAAAGTGCCTAGAGAAACGCACGGTGGAAGAACGCCATTCATCAAGGTGATGTTGATGGAACCTGGCCCTACGACGGGTGGTACGGTGGTGGAATACGGCGGCAGGCAACAATGCGAATAGTTCTTCAGAACACTCCCCGTTATAAAGCCTATACAGCACACAAAGTGAGCTGATGTCCCTCCTGATAGCAAGTGGATCTAATCGGACAGAGATCACTGGGTCGTTGACAATCCGAGCCGCTCTACGTTGAATCCGGTCAAAAGGAAGAAGAAAGCATTGCGGTGCTCCAGCCCAGAGATGAGAACAGTACTCCATATGCGGCCGGACCTGAGCCTTATAGAGTTGGAGGCAGTGGACAGCTGTGAAGTACCGTCTCGCTCTACTAAGCACGCCTAGCTTCTTGGAGGCTAATTTGGCTTTATCCTCCAAATGACTGCGGAACTGAATATCATGCGATATGTCAACACCCAGGATTCCGATAGTAGGCTTAATAACGAGGGAAGTGCCTTCGAACTGAGGTGTCATGACAAAGGGGCTTTTTTTGGCAGATAACACGCACACTTGTGTCTTGGCGGGGTTAAATTTGACCATGTTTAGTCTGCCCCACTTTGAGACCACCTCCAGTGATGACTCAATTACAGACACAAGCTTTGCTCGGCACTCTTCAGTGTCAGCTTGAGAGTGATTGCTCCGGCCAAAGTAGCGTGAGTGACCCGTGCTGTCATCTGCATAGCAATGAATGTTACTAGACTGCAACATATCATTGATATGCAGAAGAAACAGCGTAGGAGACAATACACAGCCTTGCGGCACACCAGAATTAACGGGCATGAGTTTCGAGCATGAGCCATCGACTGCTACTTTGATGCTCCGTCCCTCAAGAAAACTGGCTGCCCATTTACAAAAACTCTCCGGGAGCCCATATGAAGGCAGCTTTGACAAAAGTGCTTTGTGCCAAACATGATCAAAGGCCTTCGCTACATCTAAACTAACGGCCAATGCCTCGCCCTTGCTTTCCACGGACTCAGCCCAGCAATGAGTGAGGTAAACTAAAAGATCACCAGCTGAACGCCCACGGCGGAAGCCATACTGGTGGTCACTTAACAGCAGATGATCTTCAAGATACCCCAGCAGCTGGCGATTAATTATATTTTCCATGATCTTGGAAAACAAGGGCGTTATAGCTATAGGCCGATAGTTTGATGGATCTGAGCGAATACCCTTTTTTGGGATCGGGTGAACCAAAGCTGTCTTCCAAGGGCTCGGGACTACACCGAGAGAATAAGAGAGCCGGAACAGACGCGTTAAAACTGGAGCCAGCTCAGGAGCACACATTTTCAAAACAATAGGAGGAATACCATCAGGCCCGCAAGACTTATGAACATCCAGGGAACAAAGGATTCTGTAGACATCTCGTTGTATAAAACGGATTTCAGGCATAGTGTCCTCACACCGCGGGATAGTCGGCGGTATGTTTCCCCGGTCGTCCAAAGTCGAGTTTGACGCAAAGAGAATACCCAAGAGATCGGCTTTCTCCTTAGCAGTGTGGGCTAAAGTATCGTCCTCCCGCTTCAAGGAGGGGAACGATGACTGGCAAAAGTTGTCTTGAACAGCTTTGGCGAGAGACCAGAATGCACGGGAACCGGAAGGTTGGCGCACAAGTCTGTCACCAATTCTGTTAATGAATTTGAATTTTGCCCTGGCTATACTCTTCTTGAATGACCTCGTGGCCGAGTTGTACTTCTTTTTAAATATCCCAGCGTTCGGATCACCAGCGCCCAAAGCTTCCGACCAGGCCCGATAAGAGTCCTGCTTTCGGCGGGACTCCGCATTGCAAGTCCCATCGAACCATGGTCGGGACTTGCCACCAACGGGGACCACCGAGTTTGGAATAAATAATTCCATTCCCTGAAGCACCACGTCGGCGACCGAGTCAGCACAGGCGCTGGGATCTTCTGGTGAGAAGCACACCTGTCGCCATGGGTAAGATGCAAAGAAACTTCGCATCTCGTCCCAGTCAGCTGACCTGTAGTGCCAAACACGACGACATCTTCCATTGCGAAGGCGAATTCGGATCGATATTTACCTAAAGTTGGCAAAATCCCGGAAAAAGATAAGCGAATATGGCGTCGGCTTCTTGAAATTATTATTTTAATAATATAATTTCCGGGATTCTGGGATTCTACAAAACGTTTATTTTTATTGTTTTACATTTAGGATAAAAAGTTCCGTCAATTTGCTCCTCAAACTTCGTTAAGTTAGGTACCTGTAAATTAAATAACATTTTTGGTAAATCTTTACTTGAAAAATAACTTCAAATAGTGAATGGATTTATGAACGCGTAATTTATTGATTCCGAAATCCCGGGAATTTTATTAATAAATGAATATTGAGTCCGCCTGCCAGCTGAACAACAACACCGCCGCCAAAGATTATGTAAATATGTCTCCGAATTTCCGATCTCTAGTAATAATACATACCTTCACGGCACTGGGGTTCCGGCGGTAGTGTGCTGGTAGGGCTGGCATCCAGCGATAAAGACGACAGTTCCGTCGTAGCAGACGAGCAGGATGACACGGACTCCCGCACGGCTAGGCGGACGTGGCGAAATTGATGTATTTTATTGGATAATATCAGTTTCTGACGCAGGGGTAAAGGTGAGGTCGGTGTGGAATCATCGGAATGCGTGGAGTTTCTCCATTTTCGAACCTGTAAAAAAAAAAATTACCTAATAGCACTTAAAGTCAGCTAATGAGGTAGACTTTTCGTTGTAGCGGAGCACTGAAAAAAGTGCGGGATATAGTCAAAAAAAAGTTGAATTACGAAGATAAGAATATCGTATGAGAGTTTTGGTAGATACCTTTGAAAGTGATCACAGGATCAATTTTTTATAGCTTTTTTTGTTGAAAATTAAACTAAAATTAATTAGGAGTATTATAGCTACTTATATAAAAATTAAAAACCCGAGATTCTATTATTAACCGTTTAAAACTAATAAAAATAAAACATGTTAATTCGTTGGCGGTTAAATGCGTGACGACTCGAGTTAATTCAGAATTGAATTGAGACACCGAAATCACCAATACCAGTTAATTATAGATTTAATAGCATAAAACTATATTTTTAAGCATTAATTCTTAATCCATACAAATATTGTAAAAGCTATATTAAAAAAAATCGCTGACATTTGCATGTGTCATTTTCGCACCTCGAGACTCTTGGAAAATGGCATACTTTCCGCATTTGCATCAAAATGCACTATTTTATTAGATGACCTAATTTCCGAACGAATTGAAGATAACAGGCAGAGCAACTAGTAGAATCAGAAATGATTTGATTCGAAAAAGTAGGGCGGCCCCTTTCGACCTTTCCACTCACTTTCGATCTGTATATCTCTTTCATCCATCCTTTCCAAATGACCGAACCATCGAACTATGCCCTTTTCAATCTAGTCACTACATCTTCTTTTATTCCGCATTTCTCTCCGACTCTTAATCCGGTTTTACTACATACATCCTTTGTTAGTATCTAATGTTAGTAGGTAAAGTAGAACTCCAGGGATATGGTTATGTTGACCATGTTAATATTTTATTTACATCTAACTTCATGTGGTTATCATGTGAGGGCCATACCAATACATGTAAAACACCACATGACTTGATGTCGTGCCCCTAACAATTATTATTGTTATATGAAATACCTATTAATCCTATTATAATCAGAGGGGCTATTCATACGGTATTTGACTAAAGTCAAATCAGCTTCTTTTTATGAAACATCAAAAACGCTCCGTTACTATGGAATTTATAGGGATTACTATCTTGTGACGTCACAATCAAACAGCGTCCTTATTGTTGGATTTTATGAATTTTAAATTCTTAAAATAGCAAAATATAAATAAAAGATTGGTATTTTCCTAGTATTTTTATATTTTTTATCTGTTGTTAATCAAAAAACAATTTAATTTCACTCTTGCCAAATACCTATGCCATATGTTTTCATTTTGAAAATGGAAGGCTTGTTTGCATACAAAATGAAAACAACTTTACTGTCCTACTTTGAAGCCAATTGAGATAATATTGCGCGTGCCTTAGGCAAAAGCGACGCTGGGTTTCAAAGCACGGTAAGACTATTATGATATTAATTTAAAGTTAAAAAGGGGTTATATTTACAGTTCCGCGTATTCTCCAGCTGCCCACCTGACCCACCCTCCCCCACCTCCAAAACTCCCGGTGCACCGAGCGACCTCACGTTTTGAGTACAAATGTATTGATTAATGCACCAACTAGCGAAATAGCTACGGAATCACTGTTATCGAAACAAAGAAAGACATACGCAATTCAGTTCCCTACTAGCGTAATTACCGGCAAAGTTAAGATAAAAATAGAACGTCCGAATCAATAATCTAATCCACAGGTAAATTTAACAAGCAGGAAAAAAATATTATAATCCACTTTCACCGCCTAACCCTATCACTCATCACTCGAGAATGAATCGGGAGAGAGGGATGGAGATACCGTACTATAGTGTATACTTTTAGGCATTTAAAAAAATGTAAACAAAACAATCACGTGAAATAGTTCAAAATAGGCCGTCAAAGTCATCGTACGTCAAAACTCGATAAAACAGTTTTGATTGGATACCTAAAAGTATAGACTATATAAAATAGAAGAATAGAAACTTTTTATAGTGATATTTTGAATTTGTCGCTTTTTTTTGTGTCACCACTCGCTGGTCACAGTGACAATATTAAAACAGTATTTATGAAATTATTAAGGTTGAAATCATTCCATGGATTAAAAAAGATAAATTAAATTATATATATGGAATGGAACACATAATAGTCATTTATGTGACTGGTGGATAATGCCTAATTATGCGTACAGTCGCATGCATAACTTTATCTACATGCAAATCATACATACATTTTTTTAAATACCTAAAAGTATAGACTATATAAGGTGCTAACAAATTAGATACCGATATTTTTACAGCTGATAGTACTCCGCTCTCGGAGTACATTTAATTATGAAACATCATAGGTTTTCTTATGTTTTTTTGGAGAAAAGTAGGAAACAAATTTGCTACGTTAAAACACCCTGTTAATAAGATAATTAAATGAGACCTCTTTAGACATTCTAGAACCTCTTTAAACTATCATTCAGATGCTAGTATTTAATAACCTACAGTTTTCCCGCCGAATCATAATGACATTTATGAAAAACAACTTTTGACAAACAGTGTTAAACATCTTGACAGGTACATAATAGGGGTGATTATTTTAAAGATTAATTATAATTTATATTTTTTGTTCGGTAAATTAAAACAATAAAATGATATACAAAGGTTCCTTAATTACAATTAAAAGTAAATTGTTTTAATGTAATGTATTATCTCTTAAAATATCCGTAACTAATTTGTTAGCACCTTATAGTTGCCGGGACTCTAGGATCTGTGTCGGGGAAACTAGGTCAAGCTCGGATGCATCGATCTTGCACTTCTAACATAATTGTCGTCAGATGATAAAAACTTCGCATCGCATCAAAAAGCGCATAATACTTACGTTTTCGCACTCTGCCACTGGTAAACCACATTCAACGACCGCTACAGCAACGCCACCACCAATGCCCCGCTGCGCTGTGAGCCCGGCCGAACGATCGATCCGCCCGAGTGGATACGAAGTAGAGATGCCACGAATATTCGGCAACTATTCGATTTTCGGCCAATTCGGCCAATTCGGCCAATTCACTATCCTCTTGCACGAAAACTACACCTGCGGCCCTTTTAAAATCGAGGCTCAAAGATACGTTGACTCCATCCCTTTCACTAGCCAATCGAACGAAAGAGATGGAGCGAACTTCAATTCTAACTTTGATTGGTAGGACAGATGCAGTTTATTTTTTAAATGGCAATTATTGATGGACCTAGGTTTATTCCATAGAGCTTCTATTCTTTTTAAATGGCAGGGTGATTAAATGAAAACTTGAATGATAAATCAAAAGTCAACATTTTATTAGTTTTACACGTTGAATTCGTTTTATCAAATACACAAACCCCAACAAAATTCTCTTTTTATTTGGGTCAAACTTGCATTGCCTGTTGCATGTCATAGATAATGGCTAACTTTGCATTTTTATCTGGTGCTGTGGAAAATTGTTCATGTAAAAACGTACTCAATGTGCTGCGTGTTAAGTGTGAAATTTGCACTTACTTTTAAAATCTATAAAGGAAAGCATCAACCTGTTGACTGACTTCACATCGTTCAGCCCAAATCGCTACATATGAAAAGTAATTTTGATGGCATGAAAGGCGATGGTCAAATTTACTTGAAAGTTGGTAGAAATGCTCTCCAATGCAAATAACACGCATATTTCAACGATTACTAAAATTCAACCCCTGTTTTTTTTTATGTTGTCTGATTTAATTGAAAATCGTTTGAAATTCTCTTCAATGCGAATAATTTGCCTATTTATAGACAACATAAACGTATTTACAACGTATTAGAAATGGTAAAATGGTGTGAGGTAGGGATCAAATATAGCGGTTCAGGGAGCCTTATATGGCAGCGTTAATCACGTGGAAAATGTGTATAAAACATCCGTCACTTTCTGACACGTATACGTATACGTGTAAGTACGAGAGTGACCGATGCTTTATCCACATTTTATCACGCGATAAACGCAACCATACTAGGTCCGCCAGGTTGCTCGATGTTGCACAGGTGCGATAACAACGCTCGGTCCGAATGTTATCAATACATCAATGGTTATTACAAACCACTATATTCTATAGTCCATATGCCGACTTGCCGAGTCCCTGTCACTCGTCACGCGGGACTAAATCTATAGAAGGGGACGGAGCTAGTGACTTCGAGCTTCGATTTTCAAAGTAAGGCCTTACGTAATACCGTCTGAGTGTAGACAGAGAGAGGTTGTTGCGAACAATATTCACACCCTTCATGTACTTAGAATGTACAAACAAAAGATGGCCCTATCCTATAACTGCCTTCCTAAACATAAAGTTTTATTTGTTGTAGAGGTATGTAATTGGCCGATATGTATAAAGTACATTTTATATTATGTTAATAAATTAAATAATTTAACATCAGGGGTAATCTATCTGTAACTAATTGACCAAGAAAGCTCTAGGCTTTGTAATATGCGTTTAACTTGACAACGAAAAAGTTATTTACCTATATTGAGCATTACATACCGACTTGAATACTTCGTCAGTCAAAACAAAAATTTCAATATATTGTTTAAAAAAAACCTATACTTTTTGGTTTTGTGATACTCATAATTCATACGCATGAGTTACATGAGTGTTTTTCACACTAAACATCAAGAAAGTATTATGCTTATTAGAATCTGTTTGTTATCATCACTATCACTACATAGTATAAAACAAAGCCGCTTCCCGCTGTCTGTCCCTATGTATGCTTATATCTTTAAAACTACGCAACGGATTTTGATGCGGTTTTTTTTAATAGATTGCGTAATTCAAGAGGAAGGTTTTTACGTATAATTAATTCTGTTTTATGTACGGGTGTTACAGAAAACTCATGTAAACTGAAGCGAAGCGAGGGCGGGTCGCTAGTTAAAAATAAATTACGAAAATGAAGACATTCATTTCTGTATCCTTGTATTTTTGGTGTTTGTTTTCGTACTTATTTAGGCAGAATTCAATCATTAGGCACCCCGTAGCGCAGCTCAATAAAGAGATTAACGTCGGAAAGAGAGTAAACGATTAAAGACTTTGTATTTCAAAAATTGTGCCTTGTTAGCGTGTCCCAAAGTTCCAATTTCTGTGAAGATAGGTACTGTAACAGGTAGGAGTACTAAGATTCGCAAGGTGAATAGAAATACAATGTAAAATAAGCCATAACTTTTTACTATTTAGAACGAGTATTAGAATGCGCTTAATTTTAAGTTATTTCTATTAACCCCGGGAATCTCTATTCACCCCATTTTACCCGGTAACAGGTGAACTAAGCCGGAACGAGAAGAACAGATTAATTTGTATTCGAGATTATATAAAAGTGATGCTGTCATTCCAGGCTTTTCGAACAAATTGAGTAATTACTTAAACAAAACAACCATAAATGTTTTTTTAAATTATCTGTATTAAATAACACGAGGAAGACATTATAAACACTATTGTTTTATTTTAAACCATAAATGGATAAAACATATGGATATATCAGAATACTAGGCACAGCAAGTCTGGTGAGGCTTGTGGGACTCGGGATTTCGTGCAAACAATTTGGCATAATTTTGCTTCTAGCAAACTAATTAAAAAGTATAGAAGAATAAATAAATAACACATTTTATTACAACATAAACTTCATCAAATCAATTTACATTAAAATAACATTTACGATTAACTTACTTAACTTAGGCCCTGTTGTTTGATCAGTAGTTAAACTAACTAATTGTTAAAATTCGAAAAAGGAACTGAAAATTTGACACATTTCCTTGAGATTCCTTCAAATTTTCGATTCCTTTTTCAAATTTTAACAATTAGTTAGTTTAACTACTGATCAAACAACAGGCCCTTAGTTAGGTAACATTGACATTTGACATCAATTTGACCGATGTCATACCGTAAATGGCGTGAATGTCCACCTTAAGAATTGTTGTCATGTTAACTAGTCGTGCATACCCGTTTTAATAGTGCGTTAGACAAAACCTCAATAATTCAGCTCCTTGGTTTCGTAAATCGAGTTGACCATCACTAGTTTCATTAATTTCATTAGTATAATCTGTATCAATTGCATGTGAATGTCGACAGGTCGACTAGACCAAAGACTAAAAATGTTTGTCGACATTTAGACATATCCTATAATCTGTGGTCGATATTGTAGACTTAAATGTGTTGTACTAGACTAGAAATATCCTGACTTTTAAAGTCTTCTTTAGTTGCTTAAAATATCCCAAGTCCCCCATTCCCTATTATGATCTTCGCCTTCTTAAACACCCGTTATCCCCAGACCCAGATCTCTTAATTTCAACTTTGTCCTGGTCCTTTTTTAATACTATTATTTGCTGAGTGCTGTATTGTATGTTTTGTCTCGTAAGCGTTCCATCTTTATTATTTATTTTCCTTCCGATATATTCCAATTTCTGTTCGCTGCCACGGAACTCGTCGCAGAGTCTCCCTTACAAAAGTTGACATTAACGAAATCACCACAGAAAAAAAGAAGAATTTGGTTTTTTAATTATAGTAAACAAAATAATCGTGCCCTCAAAATGATTCTACATGGACATCATAATGATTCTCACATAAGCTTATAACGTTAGTTAAGCTTTTAGTGCTTTATCTGAAATATTATGTTGAACAGTGTTGATGTGAAGGAAAAAGAGGCATCAAGCTACCTCGAGAGGCCTAGCAATATGCTATCGGCGCCTGACGCCAAGAAAAAGATAGAAATTAACACTAACCCTACTATAAAGCTTGAAAAATTAGATGACCCAAAACCGAGAATAGTTCTTACTTTTCGTTCTGAAAAGTCAGGTGCTCGCAGTAACAACATGAAGATAGTATCTCCCGAGGAAAAACACGAGGAAATATCACCAAGGCGTTCCAGCCGTTTCCGCATGCCTACTATGTGGGATTCAGAAGAAGAAACTGAGCTTTTGACACCTAAAAAAGAAAAAGGTGGGCCGGTTAGTGAGAATGATGACATGTCTGATGGGAGTGCTTCTAGGCGCACATCGCAGCGTCGAGGCAAGGAGTCCTCTGACAATGTCATTGCCAATGCTGTAATAAAAAAAGAGAAGTGCAATGAGCCAGGGCCAGTGCTACGACCATCTCGCCGCATAAAACCAACTCCCAAAGTACTAGGAAACAAGGAACTGAGGTGGTTGCAGTCTCAGCATGACATAAGCAGCCTTTTGGAGAGAGCAGAGGAAGGTCGGATGACTAGGAGGTCAGCAAGGAGAAGGAGTTATGAAGCTATGGAGATAAAGAAAGAAATTGAAAAGGTTTATGATGAAGAGGAAGACATTGAAAGAGAGGAGATTGAGATGGAAGGTAAGCTTGTTTGGGGAATGTGGAAGTTAAGACTTAAAGGCTTGAATCAATAAACTGCCTTAAGGATTGTGAAGCTAAAAACTTTCATACAAAAGTGTATGTATGTAAACTCTTTATTGCACAATAAAAAGAACAAATAAAAAGTCTCACAATTTCTACATATTCAAAAATCGTGGAGAAAGATTATACCTAGCCCAAGCTAAATTTGTACGGAATAATTTCACAATCCTTTTAAGTGTAAAGCCTCTTTTCACAATAATTACTAATGCATCCTCAATAATAATTATTCAGATAATGATCAAGGAATATTATTGATTATTAAATAGACTTAATAGTTTTAAATCAGTACTTACTTTGTTACAATAGAATTTTATATATAGTCCGGGTCAATAGAAATGACAAAAGATGTAAACCAATCCTCATCTTACATACTCTTACATAACCTCAATATTTCTGCAAACGAGTTTTGATTTAAAAAAACCTATAGTTAATTGTTAATTAATCTTAAACAGAATATAAAAGTAACAATCAAGTGTGTAAATCATTAAATATACCTCACACGCAGCCCAAAAGTACGTGATAATGGTGTAATAATGGGAAATATGTCTGTTTGGTTTTGATTACATCTTTTATCATTGCTATTGACCGGGACTTTAGATTATGATTTAGGCTAAAGGCTTAATCGCATTTTATGCACTAGTGCATAAAGTGTTGTGGTCATCTAGACTAATGCCCGGTTCCTATATTCAAGAAACGAATCGTTTTCCTTACGTCTCGTTAAAATTTGACATTCTCTACGTACAAAATGTGTCAAATTTTAACGAGACGTAAGGAAAACGATTCGTTTCTTGAATATAGGAACCCGGCATAAGACAATTTATTAAGCCCTACAGCTAGACAGATGAGGTGACTGCATTAAATAAACTTTTTATTTGAATACATTTACTTTAATGGATTTGCCTCCTATGTTAAATCTAAAAAAAATATTACAATATTGGCGGGGAGGAAGTTCTTTCTAGTTTTGGACTATTTATTAGTTGTTTTCTTTGCAAAACTTGGAGTTACGGAATTTACGTTATTACTGTTTTTTTTTCCTTATAATCGGAAGTGAAAAGCGAGGCTGTATAACTCGGTCTTAGAACCCATATTATCCTCAAGTTAATTATCCACCATCATGGTGTTAAACAATCATTCTCTGGTCATTCTGACGAAACTGATGAACTGAACTGATCAAATATTGAGAGTGTAACGTCCCGCCTGAGTAGGGGTTACTATTATGTGAGGGGTTTTTTTAGTTATTTCATTATTTTTGTCTCCGACACCAATATTTTTTTTGCCTTTTCGACAGAGCAACATTGCGAGGGTCAATCAAACAATGTAAAGAAACTGAAGCACCTCTGCGAGCTGGGGCTACGTGCCATCAATCCGGAGAGTCCCGATGAAAACGGTCAAGATGCCGATGATAGGTAAATGTTTTTTTAACGTGATTGCAGAAGCAGTCACGTAATGTGTTTATCTATATTTTTACGATTTTAAAGTTGAAACGTGAAAGGAATTACGTTCAAACTCATGCATCTCGAAATATCAGATACTAGTTTTTTCTGAAGTAGTAACTATATGTAAGTATGTATATCATGTACGGTCACTAAGTTAATTTGGGACCCATTTCAAGAAAAATATGCTAGACGACGTCAATGTCATTAGAGATGTCAAGTCTTTTGTAACTTTTAAGAAACTGCCTTACTGTTGTATAATGTTAGATTGACTTTGGACCTAAGGTGGTTACAAAATTAAATCTCGTGACTATGTATGTTTGTTGCATTGTTGCGTAACTGTAGAAACTAAACGCGTGAGCGGATTTTGATGATTCTTATAAGACTGCGCCGAGCGTACGCCGGATGTACAGTGGCGCCCTCATTACTATTATTGTGTTTTCTAATAAACTAAAGTATTTTCTTGAAATTAGTCGGTAGGTTTTTCTACTACAAATGAAAACACAACTTATAGGGTATATCACATAGTTTAATAACAATTCACCTTCGAGTTATCAACTTAACGGAAGAAAGTGGCCACCTTTTCCCGTTAAGATGACTACTCAAAGGGTTGTTATTAAAGTTTGTTACGTATCCCATAAATTGTGTATTTACTTGCGGTACAAAAACGTATCGTCTGATTGCAAGGAAATTCTTTAGTTAATTAGAAAAAACACAATAAAAGTAATGAAGGCGCCACTGGACGCTCGACGTTTGCTCGGTGCAGTCTTAATCTTGATAGAGTGATTAAAAACCAATATGGCGGCAACCGTACGTCATATTGTAAAAGAGAAAATAATGAAGTCGACGTATTATGACGATTTAGCTATCATTGAGTAGGTATTTAAAAATCAATGTACAAGTTAGGTTTCTTTTATTATTTTGAATGACCATTACGATTTTATTTTTAGTATTTCCTTCTCAGCACCAACTTTTTATGACATGTGTGTGACTTTAAATTACTAATTTAATATTGGTGTTTTTAGTAATGCTATGTAATAATTAAATCAAGCCACATCTGTGTTATTCATTACATTACTGGTTTAGACTGTTCAGTGCACACTATGATATTATGAATACGCAGCAATGTGTCTCGTGTCATTTGCACTTCCGATCTCTCACGATGAATGTCGAGAATTGCCAAGTGTCAAAGTTCAATCAATCGTACTGTATAACCTTTTTCACTAGAACTCTTTAATTAGGGCTCGCTATTACATAGTTAAGGGCTCTATTAAAAAATCTTTAATTTCAAAAATCCTTAACTTTTTCCTTTGTGTAACGAAGATTAGTCATATAGTCATATGGATAACTTTCGTTACGCAAAGGAGAAACAATGGAAGAAAGTTAACGTTGTCTCAATTAAGTTTTGACGACGCGCTGGCCTAGTGGGTAGTGACCCTGCCTACGAAGCTAGCGGTCGTGGGTTCGAATCCCGGTAAGGGCAGATATTTGTGTGATGAGCGTGAATATTTGTTCCTGAGTCATGGATGTTTTCTAATGTATTTAAGTGTATATTTCTCTATATAAGTATTTATATCGTTGTCTAGAACCCATAGTACAAGCCTAAAGCTTGGTTTGGGACTAGGTCAATTGGTGTGAGATTGTCCCCTTAAAAAAAAAGTCCTTAACTATGTACAGTCAACAGCAAAAGAAACTGATGAAATAGGGTCCCAAAATGATCTATACAATACATTAAGTCAAATGCTACGGACTATTGTAGTTGATCAAAAGTAAATGAGCTCAATAACGTGTCATAATAAGTGATCACCATTATTTCGATTTTTAAAAACTCAATGACAGTTTAAGTCATCGTTGAACATTTCGAATTAAAGTTTTAACTATAAAATCTTGGTTTTGGGACAACCTCGGAGTACTTCGGTTAATATCGGTTATGTTCGTCGAAAAACATGCGAAGTGACAAAATAGCAATCTCCCTTACGCCAAGATTTAAAATAAGTTTTTATTACATCTTGGAATTATTTGCCATAAATCCTTCTTTTGCCGATATTGTTGGAATGTCGTTATTTTGGTATTCAATTCACGTTTGACGCTTTTGATAGAAATGTCATGTCAGGCTTCTGTTTTGCACAGCTGTTATGATCACTTTCTTTTGACTAATTAAAACATCAATTAATTTAGCACTTTAATATAACATGTTATATTTGGGATGCCATGACAATAGATATTTTGAAATGTTGATTTTGATCACTTACTTTTGACGTTGACTGTACAATACTTTTGCAATTCACTCATTATATTGAGGAATGTTATTGTAATTACAGAGACGAAGATATGGAAGCGGAAATAGATGAAGATCACGAGCTCGACGAGGAGTTGCTCAGCAAGATAGCTGAAGTGGAAACTGCATCCGAAGGCTCCGATGACGATGAGGAATATTTCTGTTCAGCTACGTCCTTCAACGAAAGACCAAGGCGGTCGACCAGACTGTGCTCAGGATATGGAGCAGAGAGTGAGGAAGCTACTTCACCAACTCCTGAGGACTCCAAGTAAGTTGACTGTCTTTTTAGGGCTCCGTACTGAAATGATGAAAAAATTACCCTAATGGTGATAAAAAAAAATTATAAAAGACGATTCAGAGGCACTTTTACACGTCAAAAATCTACCAGCGCTTCGCAAGAGACCGCTGCTGAGAAGAAACGCCGCAAGAAACTCAACAGTTAGTCGTTTTTTAAATATACAATTATAAAACTTAACCTAGCATTATAAATAAATGTATTCACGCGTAGTTGAGCTGGAAAATGCAGAAAAAAGGTGAGACTTCGATGTCGATCTGTCTGTATGTCACAGGAATTTTTCTCTGAAACAATAGAAGGTATCAAGTTGAAATTTTTCATAGTTTTATATCTTGCTCGCATCTGTTTTTAGTTAAATCAATATGAAATTGTTTTTCTAAATATTTGAAAATGATTTAACTATAATTAATGGGGTGTCATTCGTTCATTGAATACAAAACGGACACATTTCAAAATGAGTCAGTGGTGCATTTTAAAATTAGAAGCTGTTCGTATAAGATTTTTAATGCAAGAGCAAATTATTTTGTAATGTGTCAGTTTTGTATTCAATGAGCGATATGTAACGGCTCAATCTGCATCCATTTTATCACTACATATTATAAAAGAAAGTTCCTAGCCGCGTCGGTCTGTTTGTATGTTCGGGATGATCCCAAAAACTACTGAACGGATTTTAATAATGGATCCACATTTAGTTACATAATTTTTCGCGGAAACCGCATTAAAAATCCGTTGCGTAGTTTGAGACATCCAAGCGTACAGACGGAAGGAAACTACCTTGTTTTATACTAGCTAAAGATTCTAAGTCCCCATTTGTTTCGGCAGATTGCACCCACGACGGTCCAGTCGGAAATCGAGAAACCACGAGTCATATTTATCAGAAAACGAAAGGTAAACATGCTATAAGTTTATTAACACTGTTATTTATGATAAGTTTGTGCGAGACTCTTATAATGACTAATTGGCCGACGACGAATGCAATGTAGTAACGAAAGCACGAGATGGATAAGGCTTTTATTAAATTTCGAGTACTATTTACGTGTGAAAATAGATGCAGTTTTTGTTATAAACCAGTACATATTTTGTATATTAAGACTGCGCCGAGCGTACGCCGGATGTACAGTGGCGCCGTCATTACTATTATTGTGTTTTCTAATAAACTAGGTTTTTGCATCGAAATATAATAAGTATGGAAGAGTAATCGACGCTCAAAATCTGCCCCACTGACTTAGTGCCGGCGGGGGTGGAGCTATTAATGAGTGCAGAACTGTCTATCAGTCGACTTTCTGACGTAGTGTCAAACAGTTGTTTACAATCACAAAAGAAAAAAATCGATATTAATGATTACCAGATTTAAATGACGCTGCAACCATGCCAAGTTGCATTGTAAATTGGTGCAGGACCCACACAGATGCAAAACAAAGCGATATTTATTTTCATTAGTAAGTTATTGAATTTTTAATATTCCCATACCAAAATGTCATGGCCGATGTTATGCAATATAATATCTTTGAAAAATGTGAATAACAAGCAACTACTTCGAATGAATAGGAAATTAAATTTTATGTCATCTTTACTATCGTTAGTTTATGTACATAATAAAAAAAACGAAATATGACCTTTTTAAGTTTTCCAAAAAATTAAGAACGCCGTCTGGCTTGGGTGGATGCAGTTCGTCGCGAATTGCGAAATGAGAATTGGATACCTAGCAAACATTGCAGGATTTGCAGCATCCATTTTGATGAATCGGATTATGTCATCTCAAAAACTGGAAAACATTTTTTCAAAGTCACAGCGGTCCCACATTGTACAGTACGTTGTCAACATTTACAATAATTTAATTAATATTTAAATGAATATCAGACGTCGAAGAGTTTATCACAGGTCTATTAGATATGTTATTCTCGCAATATTTATCTAATTAACTACGATAATCATTGTAATTAAGCTATTATCACCACAAAGTGATTGATATTGATTGATCTTTATGCCTATAAGAATAAAAAAGGGGTTGCAATATATTTGGCACTTTAGATGCTAAAGACTATTTGACGCTGACTGCTCTTACAGCATAATATCTTCTGATATACTATTTTACAACTTTATAATAGTGTAACATAAGTAAGTTAAATGATTCAAGGGGAACAATCATTCAATGATATAAAAAAATATTAATAAAATTCATTATTCAATTACTGTGTTGTTTTTGTATGAAACCATCCACGTCAAATGTTGAAAGACATGGCCGCGTTCAAATAACCCTTATGAAAAAAAATATTGACAAATGGAAATCTTGTGTCAGAGAGCTTGTAACCAATTGCAGATTTTTGTCTTTCAAACGGTATAAAACCTTACTGAAATGTCCTTACTGAAAACTGTCTACTCAAACGTTATACCAGCATCTGACATAAATGACTTCATACCTTAACTCAATTACCATTTAGTTGATTATTGAAACCACTCGATACATAAGATCTTTTCATTTCAAAAAGTGGGCGTTTTGGAGCGGATTTGTCAGTCGTTTTTGTTAGACGTTACTCTTCCATACTTATTATATTTCGATGGGTTTTTGTATTAGAAATGAAACAAAAAAAAGTAGCCACCTTTTCCCGTTAAGCTGACTACTGAAAGGGTAATTGTTGGTAAAGTTTGTTACGTATCCCATAAATTGTGTTTTTACTTGCGCTACAAAAACGTATCGTCTGATTGCAAGGACATTCTTTAGTTAATTAGAAAACATAATAATAGTAATGAGGGCCACTGGACGCTCGTCATTTGCTCGGTGCAGTCTTAAGAAATTAATGAAGTTTCACTTTACGAATACGTAGTAGAAATATACTGAAAATATGTGAAAATATAAAGAAAAAATATGATTATTTACTTCAACAATAAAAATCTATTCGTTTTTTGGCAATAATGTTCTCTTTTTTAAAATCAATTGTCATATCCATATAACGGATATAGTTCGATATTATTTTGACGTAATTTGCATCTGTCGTCCTTCCATTAATAATGACAAACGTTGGCAATTTTAGGCAGTAAAAACCATATTTATACAGGCATTCAATCTTAGTCCTCTGGGTTGGCAACGCATTTGCAGTCTTAGGATTGCATTGCAGTCTTGTGAATGCGAATGTCTATGGGTCACAGTTTCCACTTACCATCAGGTGGCCTGTGACCTCTTTTGTCTTCTGTATTATAGATTGAAAAACAATTCCATTACGTGTCAAAGACGATATGGTTTTTACCGGCTAGAATAGAGGCCCTGTTCAATACTACATTCTGTTACCTTGTTAGATTAAAAAACTTAGGGTAAATCGTTAATTTAATAACTGGCCACTTAAGAAAGTGTCATTTAGTTACTAGCCATCAAATTTCTTACTGACGCTGTTAGTAAAGATACTTGGAAACTCCGGGCAATAACTCAGGATCTAGGTATTCTAGTTTAATCGCGAAAATGTGAGCAAATCTCTTGCTTTACACATTTTATTCCAAAGTGGCCAGTTACCGGAGGGCGGCCAGTAATAGGCGATTTACCCTACGTATTATATGGTCGGAAAAGTTCGTATGCTTCTTGCTTTCTCAATTAGCTCTTCGATGGGTGTAATAAAATTAGGTCAGTCAAGTCAAGTCTTTTTGTTGTACCTCGTTGCCATGGTGACGTCTCCTGGGTCACTGTTTAAAACGGGTCCGTAGCATAATATCGAAAATCAAATTTCATAAGTACGAAATTCCTAACACAAAACTTCGAATATCAAAATGTCTAATGTACGAAATTCCTAAAGATGCATGTCCTAATGCACTTTTAATCGAAAGATCTTATTTTCGAAAATTAATATTTTTTGTACAAAATACCTAATGACAAAACTTCAAACTCAATATTTCTAGTGCTCAAAATCGCTACGTACAGTCAACAGCATTAATAAGTGATTATTTCTGTACCTTGTCGCTTTCAATCGTTTCACAATTTTGTATAACATTTCAAACACGACGTTAAAGTGACAAGGTACATAAATAATCACTTATTTATGCTGTTGACTGTACAAAAAGCCAACACCATCCCTAATGAACGTAACGTACCTTCGAAAATTAAAGTATTGTTCGTAATTTCGCACTTTATACATTTTAAACTTAGATCAACCGGGCGTAGGTATGTATGTAGGCATATGTCGTTAGTTTTTTCGTGCACTAGTGGTATTGTACTTTAGTCATTTAAAAAAAAGGCTAATTAAACATAGAACATGAATCTTTAGGAATTTCGTACATTATACATTTTGATATTCAAAGTTTTATTTTTAGGAATTTCGTACTTATGAAATTTGACTTTCGATATTATGCTACGGACCCTTTAAAACTATGATTTCAAAACATAAATAAATAAAAAAAATGCAATTACAAACCCAGTCTTTTGTGGGATTTCTCCTGAGTGTGCAAATAGTATATAATTATCATCAATGTTTCAAAGAAACTCTATCACTGTTGTCTCCTGGCTTACGGGACAGAATAACAACAACAAAAAGTGAATGACCTAAATACCTACGTTTCTGACCAAAAAACTGATAGTACTCGAAACTGATAGTATATTTGTCACTCGAAGATTGCCGATAGCTATTATATAAAGGGCAGAACTGTGCTTGCTTGCTTTCTAGCCATAAAAGTCTTATGGCAACTCACACTATACATTGATGAACTATAGGTTACCGGCGAACGGTGACGACGGCTCGGAAGCGACGTGCCCTGATGAAGAGTCCGGCGTAATAACTTTGTGTACGTGCGAGGAGACGGGCAGTCTTTACGCAGCTCCTGTGGATTTAAATGGTATCGTAATTATTAATTTATACACTGGCTTTTGATCGCGACTACTTCTAAATTTAGCCGGATGAAAATTAGCCTGTGTTAATCCAATAGGCTAGTTGGGCCATTCTACTTTTCGTTGTACATAACTTTTAGCCACGTTCTCACTAAACAATTTTTATTTAAAAAAACGGTGAAGTGGTGCGTTTTTTAACTTGAAATTCTAAAAGGGACGTAAATAAGCTTATATTTAGAATTAATCTAATTCATAAAAAGTTATTTGTAATAACTATAAAGTTAGTAACGCAGTGGACGTTGATGTCCCCGCCTTTTCTATGGAAAAAGTGCAATTTACCACTGAGTTACCAAGATTCTTCAGCGATAATTGAGTAATTTAAGAGTTTTTTCTTTGAAAACCGTTAAGCTTAAACATTCTAAGTTCATGTTATTTATTTATTCGCGGATTCATAATTTGGTATACTTTTTATCGGACGATAGCAAAAATGTACACTGAAAAGTAGAATGGCCCAGTTGATAAAAAAGCTCCCAATCGATCCGGTTTTTTCAACAGAACATAAATCAAAATGAATCGTCGAAATGTATGTACGCGTATAACTTCTGAGCGCCTGTATCAAGTTGGATAGTTTATTTGTTGTTAGTTATTGTCAGAACAAGGTTTATATGACAGAAAAGTAAAAAAAGGAAAGTCGAAGGAGGCCGCTAGGTAGTAGCTACTGCACTAACACCCGTATTTATAGTGAAGAAAAGTAATTACTTGAGTATTAGTAGTGTCAAAAGTCATATAAAAATCATTGCTTAAGTCATTAATTTTAGAATCAGTTACACACACAATTAAAACATAATATTCTTCATATAATCTTGTTCACCAGAGCCAGTGTTTTGCCAAGCGGTCGAAACGATAGATGGCGTGCGTGTCGGTTGTTCCCACCGCGCGAGTAAGACCGCGGATGGCTATGCACCCCTCATCAGGAGCGGCCCACGGACCCCCTACATACTGGCCTGTAACACCCATAGGCTGCAGATGCTGAAGCACATGTGCTGTGCCGCTTGCGGATTATACTGTTCACAGGTTAGTATCTGTAGCGAGTCTTTATTATAATATTTATAATTGTTTAACAGAGGTGTGGTAGGTCAATCATCTTTTTGTCGAACCGCGTTGCCATGTTGTTGTCTCTTGGGTCACTTTTTTACAAGCTTTTATCTAACTTGCAATGTATGTATGTAAGGGGTATGTACGCAGCTATGTAAGGGTGCGGCTCCACTGAGATGGAGATGAGCGGAGCGGAGCGGAGCTGTGCAAATATTAACCTATAGAAGGCGCATGCGGTCACGTCGAGCGCGCCTTGCGCACGTTAGTTTAGATTCTATTGGTTAATATTGGCACAGCTCCGCTCCGCTCCGCTCATCTCCGCCTCAGTGGAGCCGCAGCCTTTTATTTCCTTTATAGAGACACCTTGATGCCGTGTGGTTGCTGGGTTAGAATAGTGCTACTCCATGTCTTCCCGTGTATGTCGTAAGTGACGACTAAGGGAATAAAGGCGGTATAGTATTGTTATTCGATGGGCTTGCTGTCACTAATACACTGGTAAACATCTTAGCCTAATTGTGAAAAATGTGGTTACAGAACTATCAAAAAGTTTTTAGAGTGGTTGGTAATTCTATAGGTCTGCCTGCAACTCTCTGGGAATAAAGGCGTGTATGTGAAAAAAACCCAACTAACCCAACTAACTTTCTACTTTCCAGGGCATATTCTACAGTTGCAACCTAAACCACCTGTTCCACCTGGACTGCGGCGTGCCAGGCTCGCAGCAGGTCGGGTGCCCCCACTGCGGCGTGTACTCCTACCGGTGGCTCCCGGTCAACAAGGACTGCCACAGAGTGCGCGTGACGATGAGATGCAAGAACAAGCGGGTGTTGCTGCCCGAGCAGAGGGTGCAATGGTGAGTGCCTGTTTTTGTTTGTCATACAAATAAAAATAGAAATAATCAGACATAGGAATGTTCGGGGCAAAATTAAATGACAGCTAGGGATTGCCTATATCGATAAACTCAATTATCGATGTTTTTCCCATATACTAGTGATCGCTCCAAGTTTTGTTTGTAAAAATAAAATTTGGTTGAAAGTATGCAATGAAACAAAATAGCAAAATAATTCTGGTTATTCTTTATTTTAAAAGGATTTTTTAACCTTCACTCATCATCATCATATTTTTTTTCCTTATTGTGTGTTTCAGAATGACTGTCCCATTTACTATTGTTATAATAAACGATCAGAATTATTTAGGAGTAAAAGCAATATTACGATGATGAGTGAAGGTTTAAAAATCATTTTAAAATCAAGAATGACCAGAATTATGTTGCTATTTTGTTTCATTTGCATACTGTACAAAATATATTTTACAAACAAAACTTGGAGCGATCACTAGTATATGGGAAAAGCATCGATAATTAAGCATTAAGCATCGATATAGGTAATCCTTCGCAGTCCTTTAATTTTTTTCCGTATATTCCTGTCTGGAAATAATTTATTCAACGCATACAAAGCACACATTTGAAAAAACAGATGTCTAGTGAAACTGAACATTTAACATGGCGTTATATTCAGCCGCGGCGCTGATTTTGAGAACGACCCTAATCTAAAAACTAACTTAAATATCTAAAACAAAAAAAGGGATGACGACACAAACATCAGCGACAATCGATAATTGTGTCAATCCGTCAAAGAAAAATGCTAACGACACCTGCTTCTTTGTTTACCGAATTTCTAACACGAAATATATATCGTTCATTGAATACAAAACGGTCACAATCCGAAATGAGTCAGTGTTGCATTTTAAACTTAGAATCTGTTGTGATACTATTTTTAAGGAAGAGCAAATTATTTGGAATGTGTCCGTTTTGTATTCAATTAGCGATATACTCCTATCACACAGGAGAATACCCATAAAATAATGGCTTTGTAATGAATAAAACTGTTATTTTGTGAACTATATATCTATATCCTTTGAAATGATAGTTTTCAATAGTGACCCAAGAGACATCACTAATGGCAAGGAGGTGTAACAAAAAGATGATTGATAAAATGTAATTTTGTTTCAGTACACCAGCATACCTTGGTTTCTCTGACCTCGACCCAGCAGTTTTAGACCAGGACCCTGTCATCCCTGCAGAACTGCTGCCCTCGCTCTCTTTAGACCTGGAGGTTCTGAGGACCAGGTCTGATGAAGAACCGGAAGACGCTGCGGTGGTCTGCGAGGCTATATACACTGGGGCCGGCGCTAATGAACTGGTACCTTTAATCGGTGAGCATTTTAGATAATCAATGTTACTCAATTTTTTGTATTAAAATATGTTGCCCGACTGGCTGTTCACAATGGAGTGTTGGCCCCTACCCTGATGTATGGTAGTGAATGTTGGGTGTGGCACGACAAGCATAAAAGTCGTGTAAATGCAGTTAAAATGCGCTCTTTGCGTAGTATGTGTGGTGTGAAACTGATTGATAGAGTAAGGAATGAAAAAGTCAGAGAGAAATGTGGAATAAAAGAAGATGTAGTGACTAAGATTGAAAAGGGCATGCTTCGATGGTTCGGTCATTTGGAAAGGATGGATGAAAAAAGATTGACGAAAGAAATGTACAGATCGAAAAATTAAATGTCGTGACTGTATGTACAGTTAAGGTTAAAAATAAATATCTGCACAAAGTTGCAAACATATGTACACATAGACTTTATTGCTATAGTAATAAGGTCTGTGTACATATTTCTGAGACTTTGTGGTGTATACATATTGGTGACCTTGACTGTACAAGCCTTTATTTCCATTAAGCAGATAATCACATTGCAAAAAAAAGAAATAAAAGATAAAAGACATTTATTCAGTAAGTAGGCCGTACGGGCACTTTTATATGTCAAGAGGAGACACTGCTGAGAAGAAACGCCGCAAGAAACTCTGCAGTCAGTCATTTTTTAAACATAATTTACAATGGTACTACTTAATCTAGCATTATATAAAGCAATAAATATTAAATTCAATATAATATCAAATAACATGCGTAGATCAGCAGGAAAAAATGCCAAAAATGTTACGTGACAGATAAAGGAAGAAAAAGGATAAAAATAGTTGATGGATACTTATTTTGTTATTCCAGTGTGCTGTCCGAACATCAACAAGCTGGTGGGGTCGTGTGGCACAGTGTGCCACGTGGCCGCGCGGCGGGGCAACTTGGCCGCGCTGTACCTGGCCCAGTACGCGGGCGCCGACATAGATGCGGTCGACGAACGCGCGCGGACTCCGCTCATGTGTGCTGTGAGAGGTCAGTCAGTCAGTCACCAGTCATTCATTGGTTTGTTTGCGGTAAAACAAAAGACTGTCGCAATCTAGCAATATTTTTTATCGATATCGAGTATTATTATGTAAATGAAAAAAATAAAAAATATTTATTCAGTAACAACAAAATTTCTTAACATTAATTGGGGCCGGTGTCTCTTTTTAAGTATGTGGGATACCTGTGTTAAGAGACACCGCTCTTCCTTAAATGGTTACAGTACTATTGATGGTGCTTATACTATAACTATGTCTAAGTTTAACAGACTGTTTTTTTTTTAATTTTAATTTTAATTTTTACATTACTTTACAATCATTCGCGACAGTTGTTTATATGTGTTATTCCATCTAAATGTGAACTCCTACTTTTTCATATCAAGTAATAAAATAACCCGTCGGGTAACTAAGAGAAACTGGTGGTCTGAAACTTTGAATGAAGTGACTACACTACCTCATGGAAAATAATAGACACGTCAGAAACTGTCAACTCCCAGAGAATGTTGAAAATATAATGATTATTTACTCCTATCACTATTACAAACCAAATTGAGTGTCACGTGCTGCTGTGTGTGCTGACGGATTTCGATGAAGGAATTGCATCTGTTTCTATATAATTTTATACAAAACTCACATAAAATGTTTTATTTAATATTTTTTTATTACGTAGACGTTCTATCACACAACTATCGATATATCGATAAAAAAATATTTCTAACACAAGCTAGATTGCGACAGTTTTTTGTTTTGCCGCGAAAAATCCAGGCTCTGGTTATAAATCCAAAACAGAACTTAATAGTTATATATACACAAGTATATACATAACTTTATCTTCGTTCATATTATAAGTTTTCTACAGTATGTGAACCTGTATCTGTCGTTACCCTGTGTCTTAATTTTCACGTTGTAAGGCTTGTAGTATTGGTAAGCATCTCAGCCTGTTTGTGCAATATGTGGTTATTAAATTAATAAAAAATTGTTCAGAGTTGTTGGTGATTCTGTAGCTCTGCCTACCCCACTCTGGGATGAAGGCGTAACGGTATGTATGTATGTGTATGTATGTAGTTATTCATACCAAGTTAACATCCACAGCTCTAGCTAAATTGATCCAACCTAAGGCGAAGTCCGACTCGGATCTAGAAATGGACGTCGACCAGGAGAGCGAGAAGGAAGACTACGATCTAAAGGACTGCGATTCAGAGGGAGCTACCGAGGAGGAGCTGTTGAAAGTGATTCGATATTTAGTTGCCGCCGGTTCCGATGTTAATACACAGGTGGGTATTCGCTATTCGTGACGACTGCGCCTATTATGGTCATACGTCGTTATTGCGGGGGCAAGAACAAATCTGTCAAAGAACACATAACAGAACGTCTGTTTAGTATAAACGGAATATTCTGCCTATGCATAAGATTTATAAGCCTCCAAGAAGTTCTTCATATCTCGCACGAAATTTTCGCTGGATAAGGTCAATCAAACTTGTCTTTACCTATAAGTCAACATGACAGCTTGAATAAAACAAATATTATGTCAAATTATGTATTTTTCTCCAAAACTTGTTAATTTTATTTAAATATATGTTTTCCATATGCACTCAAATTTAATTTAGATAAGTTTTTGTATGTTATTAAGTTAAGTCAAGTCAAATCAATCAAGAATGACAAATGTCTAAAGTAGCAGGAAAAGTGACTGAAGAGGTTAACGTTAGGATTACGTAGCTATTTTTTTAAATGTGTACTGCTAATCGAGCTACATACGGAAGTAAGATATTAGAAAGTAAATTTATACATTTTAAACTCGTAGGTATAAACGTTTCTAGATACGAGTGTCATTTCTGTTATTGCCTATTTTTCATAATCTTTCAGTCCTGTCAAATTATGTTTGCCCCGCGATAACGACGTATGATTATGGTACAGTAAAACACAACTGATATGGCTTACCGATGTACCTGCGCAGATGACAATTTTTCGAAGCGTGGGAACCAATCAGCGTGATCCACGCGTTGCGCGGTTGTATTCTGTGCTATTATTGGTTATTAGTGACGCCATGTTGACGCGCGCCCGCGTGATCTATAGAGCTTCATTTTCGCTTATCAGTTGATATTTTTATTACAGTCAGAATATGTTGGAACTCCTTATATCTTGTACCATCGTGTTATGTACCCATGTTCTAGTAAATTATTTTTTCTCAAACATGCTATGTAATCTTGTCATAACATCATCAAATAGGAGCCAGTAAGTTAAAGTTCCTGGAGCACTCTCAAAAGTGTCCAGTAAGTAGAGTGATTTTGAATTAGGAAACCAAAAAGTGTCCAGTAAGTAAGTATGGAAATCCATAACATACCATATTATTTGAATTCGGAACTATCTGTACAGACCTGTGACAGCCTTTGAAAAGACTAAAGAAGTAGCAAGATAAAGCCACATGAAATAAAAATTAATTCAGACCAGTATATTTTCTCAATAAGGATTTTCACAAAAACAACCATTCAATGAAAAAAACGCTTTATAGTTTAAAGTTTCATATTTATATTACATTATTTTTGAGAAACAATTATAATGTCAAGTACTAGGAGTGCATAAACATTAAAAGTACATTGCTGTGACGTGTGGGAGACCTCCGCGCTGTGTCGTGTGTACCCCGCCCGCCCGCCGGTGCAGTGCACCGCCTGCGATCTAATTTGCGCTACGCACCTCCTAATTACCGCTGCGCTCCTGGTACTTTGTTTAAGCATGCAATTACTTTTCTTCCCAATGGTGGACATTTATCAATAGCCTAGCAGTATGAGACATGAAAAAATAATCTACTTGTTTTATTTTTGAGAAAAGCACTATACATGCTTCGCCCATTAAGAGCCATCCTGGACTCGTATCTACAGGGTGTTTGGCAGTCGGGTGTAGGGGTTTTAAGGGATGATAGTAAGGGTCATTCTGAACATTTTTGACCACATTTACTATTATGCTAAGTTTCACGGTTTCCGGGATATTGATCATTTTAATAGGATTTTTTGTAATTTTTCCTTATGTCCG
This sequence comes from Acleris laterana, assembly GCA_963966035.1. NCBI lineage: Eukaryota > Metazoa > Arthropoda > Insecta > Lepidoptera > Tortricidae > Acleris > Acleris laterana. The sequence continues at coordinate 84,184,695 of OZ014438.1, forward strand.
TGATACGAAAAACCCGTGATAAAAAAAAAGTTGTAAGGAAAAAAAAATGGCATGTAGCTTTAAAACTTCCTTATTTCATAGTGATTCAAGTCATGCAAGAAAACACTGTTTTTTTTTAAATTATTACTTGAATTAAGGGGTTTTTCGTATCACGGACATAAGGAAAAATGACAAAAAATCCTATTAAAATGATCAATATCTCGGAAACCGTGAAACATAGCATAATAGTAAATGTGGTCAAAAATGTTCAGAATGACCCTTACTATCATCCCTTAAAACCCCTACACCCGACTGCCAAACACCCTGTATAAAAGGCCTCACCTGGCGGTTAGGCCTTTTAACTCCTACTCGTCCAGGAAGGCTCACTTACTGGTCTTTGCAGTAAAGTAATAATATTCCGCCAGGGTATCGAAGGGACCACTGCGCTCCACACGGCGGCGCGCTACGGCCTCGTAGACGCGTGCGCCGCCATCTTGAGCACTGCGCGCGCGCAAGTCGACCCGCGCGACATGGGCGGGTGGACGCCGCTAGTGTGGGCGGCCGAGCACGAGCGCGCTAGCACTGTGAAGTAAGGCAACTTCGAGTTGATATACGGGTGTTTTTCAAAAAAAAGTGTACATAAGGACGCTATTTAAATTGATGAAAAATGATGTCCAACTTACAATTTCATTACAATACCTGCTATTGCTTGACGTTAACCAACAGTTTCGTGACGGTGACAAAACTCTCTTTAACTGGACATTTATTTTGATTTTTACCCATATACTTCTTCTTCTTTCGTGTCGGCAAGAACTCTGGCTAAATCCGGCGACCGTGGTAGCCCTCTGGTTACTGGCAAGTAAGTCCTCACGCGAGCAGGTGGTCGGGCACGCGGGACAGTCAGTGAGGTGTAACATGGTTTGCAGGGGTTCCATTCACAGCTAGCGTCTGCGCTACTTGAGTACCCCCACCGACACAGGTTATCTTTGCTTCGGCCAACCTGGGTCCTCAGCCTATTTAGACTTATCCAGGTGGGCCAATATACTTCTATATACTTCTACACTAATATTATAAAGAGGAAGGATTTGTATTTTTGTGTGTGTATGTTTGTAATTTGACTTTGACGACGCGCTAGCTAGGGTAGTAACCCTGCCTATGAAGCTACCTAGTGGTCCTGGGTTCGAATACCGGTAAGGACAGATATTTGTGTGATGAGCGCGAATATTTGTTCTTGATTCATGGATGTTTTCTATGTATTTAAGTATATATTTCTCTATATAAGTATTTATATCGTTGTCTAGTACCCATGCCTAGAACTTAGTTTGGGACTAGTTCAAATTTATTAATAAACTCAAAAACTACTGTGCCGATTTCAAAAACTCTTTCACCATTGGCAAGCTACATTCACCCTGAGTGGCATAGGCTATGTTTTATTTTTTTGCGTGGATTGAGTCGCGCATCAGCTAGTTCACAATAAGTTCAAAAACCTAAAAAAATATAATAACATATACATTGACGTTTAAAAGTGCCCGCGCGTCCTACTTACTGAATTTAAATTAAAAGAAGATAAATTGTCCAAATCAAAAAAACATTTTGCGAAAATACCGGTGACCCAGGGGACAACCCACTATTTTGATACAAATCGTGATACAAACTAGTCCACTGGCTGACTTTTTATAGATGAAATTCAAATAGAAACGACGGATATTAAATTCACTATACTATGTGTAATTACTAATTACCAAGCATATTTTTATTAGAAACTAGCTGTAACCTGCGCGCGTTGCTACGCCACTAACTAAAATAAATTTGAAGGAAATTCAAAATGCATGGACAACACTTTGCTGATCATCGCATGATCAAATGCATAGTTTACGATTGTATAAAGGACATACGGACAAACATGAATTTTTATACATATACAACGTGTTACAAAATACCCCGTAAAAAATATAATAAATCATCAAAGCCAAAAATATTGTCAACCCTAGTAAGCTGTCATGTCAGGGAACCGGAGTTAGCATAGATTATTTTAACAGAGTGGCCTACCTACCAATTTAATAATTTTGTCAACTTTAATGGTTTCAAAGCCTTATCCCGAGCGAGGTTGTGCATTGAACAAAGCGGAGCTCAGTTTGAGCCGTTCCTGTAAATTTGACGTTCATTACGAAAAAGTAAGTGTTAGTTTAGGTTTCTTCGTTAGGTTAGGTCTTTTAAAATCTTCCAAAACTCGACTTGTAATATCTATCTAATCGAATTCTGTACATTTTGTTAGTATGTCTCTTTATGGTTTCAAGAATTAGGTAAAAATGTACTTACATAAACATTCTGCGTAGTTTACTCTTTAATTTTACTGAAATAGGGTTTGCACATCAATAAAAACAATAATAGTTTTATTTATTTTGCCGGTAGGTCATACGGTGCTCGTACGGTTCTCAAATATTGTAAACGGACTTGTTATAAGGCACCATTTAACCCCCTTTCGGCTTTACGGGTATTTTTGTAACACCTTGTAGATAACGTATAATGAATAGTTGTTTCATCATAAACTTAATATGGAAATAATGATCTAGTGTATAAATCATTGCAAAGACCTCACTTGATCTTTAAAAGTACGTAATAATCGAGCAATCATGGTCAATTGGTTCGTTTGGTTTTGTTTACATCATTTGCAAGTTCTATTGACGGCGACCTTAGCGTGAATAGGCATCTTCTGGGTGAGTTCGCTTCATCTTGTATATCTAAAAAAAGGAATGAATGGAAGATAGGTAGCTGGAAAGCTGGAGCCGCTTAAAAAAAGATAAAAGACATTTATTCAGTAAGTAGGCCGTACGGGCACTTTTACACGTCAAGAATCTACCAGCGCTTCCCAAGATGAGACACTGCTGAGAAGAAACGCCGCAAGAAATTCAGCAGTCAGTCATTTTTTAAACATATTACAATGGTACTACTTAAGAGTTTGTAGCTCTAAAATTAGGGGGAAAATGCAAATAAAATACATGTTCATCCCAGATTGCTGCTAGAACATGGGGCAGACGCAACAGCGACTGACGTGGAAGGCAACGCGGCCGCCCATTGGTGCGCTCTAGCCGGCGATGCGCGCTCTCTGCGGCTGTTGGTCGAGGCCTCGCCGCGCGCGGTCGCTGCCGTCAACGCGCACAGGGACACGCCGTTGTAAGTACACACACACACACACACACACACACACACACACACACACACACACATACAACCCGGCCGCTCATTGGTGCGCTCTGGCCGACGACGCGCTCTCTCTGAGGCTATTGGTCGAGGCCAACACACGACAAGACAGACAACATATTTAGACTGCAAAAGAAATGCCAATCCAGGTTGTCTATTGTATATGTCTACTGGGTAAAACTATATTGCTTTTGATATGTTTTTTTGTTGTTTTTCACTTTGCCGTAATTTCTGTCAATTATGTAAGAGCTATCGTATCGTTGACAATACATGTCATGATTTCATGAACGAGGGGTCCAAAAAATGGAGTACTCGATTAATAATGACATCTATCGAGAACTCGGTTAAATACATTATCTTAACTCTATTGTGATCTTTTATGGAAAATAAAATAACATTCAAAATTATCATCATTTAGGATTACTAATGCCATCTGTTGGCGATCAGCTTACACTTCATTTATCACATAAGGATTAACTTGCATTAAACTGACTTCTTAAGTACGTAATTAATGTGTACGGTAAGACAGCAATATGATTTTACCCAGTGAAAAAGAGCCCTGAGATAGAATACTTCGAACCTGAAATGATACTGTGCTTTTACTGTTTGATTACAGGCATGTAGCGGCCAGACAAGGACACTACGCATGCGTGGTTATACTTCTAGCGCACGGTGCCAGGGTAAGTCACTTAAAAACCTCAATATGTATAAATATAATGTCTGGCCGTACTACGAGTATTATCCGTCGACTCAAGTTTCATTTTTACAAGCTTTTATTTAAATGTATGTATGTATGGGTCAAATCTTGCAAGTTATATTTGACCCAGTTCCCGGTCTCCGATGAAGCTGATCATCGAATGCCATCGAAGCTAGTCTGATGACAGAGAATCTGGGTGGCCATATGTGCTTCTAAATTATACATGATAAACCCGTCGTGTTAGGGCATGTTAGAATCGTCTTGATAATAAGACGACTGTGCAAAAAGAAGTACAGTCGGCAGTAAAAGCTTGTCCCAAAATATTTTTTTTTACAGAAACTCATTCATTTTCGTTTTTATTTCATATAGTTTTCTGTAACACACATAGTATATAGACCGGATTTTTTAAAACATAAAAACCATCCTCTTCAATCACTCGATTTATTGATGAAAACCGCATTAAAATCTGTTGCGTTGAAAAATCTAAGCGAACATACAGATGGTCCGAAGCGACTGTCGAAAACTTAATCAGCACAAGTAAAATATGATCATTTCAGACTGACGTCGAAAATACTGCTGGCGAGCTGCCCGCAGAGGTCTGCTCTGGTGAATGTCAGAGCGCCATAACTCTCAACATGCAGATGGCGATTGCTACCAGGGAGAAGGGACCCAGATACGTCATGCTGTCCAGGTACAATGTTAATATTAAATAGATGTATTTCATGGCGACATTTACTTTCAAGCCTTACGACGAATACAAAATGTATCATCATCAGGGTTCGGAGTTTTCGTAGCACGTTAAGACTAATGAGAGCTGTGGAGTCGACATTTACATTAAAATTCAACTCTTACTTATACTCATATTTATTTATATATTTAATTACAAAATAATCGGCCGAATCTTAAGTACCCGAAACCGACGTGCGTGCATGACTCGATGTATGAATGTGGAAGAAGCGAAAGAAATTTGTCAAGATCGTAGCAAGTGGAAAGAAGTGGTCTCTGCCTACCCCTCTGGGAAACAGGCGTGATTTAATGTGTGTGTGTGTAATTACAAAATGCAATTATGTTCGCCCCGACGAAACTGATCGAATGCTGACGAAACTTGTTTTAAAAAAATAAAAGTAAGTTTTTATGGCGTAGAAATTGCTGTTTTAAATATTTAAGGTAGGTTTTTTTAACCACTTTTCAAATAAACTATTACTGATGTCTCCTGGGTAACGGGAAAGAATCACAGAAAAATTCCGGATGTCCCTAATAACGTTTGTCCCAAAACGCATTATTAGTACAAATTATTGTTTGTCATAAACTATAGTCTATACTTTTAGGCATTTAAAAAAATGTAAACAGAACAACCACGTGATATAGTTCGTCAGCCAATAGAAGCAGACAGTGTTCTGCTTCTATTGGCTAACGTCAAAGTCGTCGTACGTCAAAGTTCGATAGGACAGTTTTGATTGGCTGTTTAACAATGTCACGTGGTTTGGAATGTTTACATTTTTTTAAATACCTAAAAGTATAGACTATAGTGTTGACGCACCTTACCTAACTCCATCTATAAATGCATCCTTTACGTATGTACAGGGTGTTACCGGCATGCGGGCATTTATTCAAACTGCCGATAATATGTTACTTTAGCAATTGTTTGCAAGTACTATCAATTAAAAAATAATTAAAATAACTTCACAATAAATTTTCTTAGACACTGTCCATTTTTAATGTAGTGCATGTGCTGCGTGTTCATCGTTATCACTATTGCTGTTGCTTGGTACAAGGTATGTCGTGGTACGGAGGCAAATCATAATAATCAAAGTATCCGTCGACTGTCATTTATACTTGTCAAATCACTGTGCTTTACATTACTGGTAATTCAAATTTTGTTAGAAAGTTAACAAAGTCTTAAAAATTGTTTATTAATTAAATTAATGTCATAGTTACGTTACAGCTATACGTTATTTTAACCAACCTTAAAAAAAGCCAGGGTGCTGGTAACACACTGTATAGTACACCAGTCGGCCGTATAAAATCTTGCAGTCTTTGACAATTGAAGGTTAGGGATCTCAATAAAAAATCTTGAAAAAATATATATGCCGTGTATGTATATTTTCAGCGACATATCAAACGGACGCGAACTGTATCCAATACCGTGCATAAACGAGATCGACGACTCGCCGGCCCCTGAGGAGTTCACGTACGTGACGCGGCACGTCACGCCGCGCACCGTCCCGCTCGACGACACCACACACACGCTGCAGGTTCGTGTGTCCGCTGTATAGACCAAAGACAAGAGTAATTGCAAAAAAAAGTTTTTCAGTCAGGTTTAGTTTTTTTGTAATAACCATTTATAGAGAGGCTGCAGGTATAGGTTTCTGCTACCGCACAGGGCCTCTTTTTAAGGCGGTAAAAACTATATCGTCTGAGACTCGTTTTCGTATTGTTAACGTTTTGATAGCTCTTATTTACTTGACAGTAATGGCGGCCGAGTTAAACCAATACCATAACAAGTCAAATACGATTTGCATTTTACCGTCTACAATGGAGGCTTTTTTTTCAAATTCTATTTCTTGCCTACGATTGACATGCATCACTTTTAACAGTTTCAAACCGCTTCTAAGACCCGTTCAGAATATGACACATGAAACTAAAAACTATTATGCCAGCTCCACATGCTTGGTGTTTGCTGCATACACTTCAGGACGCAACTATACGTTAGAGTGAGACGGAAATACATCGTAGCCACTCTTAACATATAGTTGCGTCCCGCAGTGTTTGTGGCAGTTGTCTTTTTTTTAACCCTATACCCTCCATACAGGGTTGTTCATGCACCGACGGCTCTTGCGCCACAGAGACCTGCACTTGCCAAGCTCTCGGCGTCCGCCGCTGGTTCCACGAAGGGCGGCTGGCCGAGGACTTCCCCTTCCACGAGCCTCCGATGCTGTTCCAGTGCAACTACGCCTGCGCGTGTAACACGGTGAGTGACCCCCACACGCGAAAAGAGGGGAGACGTACGCTCACCGGCAAAAAAACCTGCTTATACGTGTTTTGTTTATACAGTGCCTAACATGGTAACTACTTATTTAAATGCAAGAGAAATTGGGTCATTCAACTATTATTTGTATCCCGTTGTCATGGTGACGTCTCCTGGGTCACACTTTATACCACGATTTTAAAGTATATAAATCCAGCAAACATCCGTTTTTGTGGCAATTACAAGCCCATTCTCTTATGGGTTTTCTTCCAGGCGTTTTAGTAGTGTATGTTACTACAACTATGTGATATACCCTATAAGTTGTGTTTTAATTTGGAGTAGAAAAACCTATCGAAAAATCTCAAGAAAATACTTTAGTTCATTAGGAAACATAATAATAGTAATGAGGGCGCCACTGGACGCTCGACGTTTGCTCGGTGCAGTCTTAAGAAGTTCTTCTTATTAGAAATTGTAAGAACAAAAGACAGATTCGCTGTAATTTTTGCCCGTGAGTGTGTAAGTAAATATCAGGAGATAATGTCACCCAAATAGCATTTACTAAAGTCAATCTCATGTTTTTTTTTTGTCGCAATCAGGCGACAGGAGACTGGTTTTGTAGTCTTGGAACAAAATTTTAAGTAATAGTTCTAATGAAATGACTTACATATTAATTGAAATACTACTTTATTGTAATGGATTGTGTATTTACATTCTTAAGTTCAATACACAAATCGTGTTACATTGTAACACATTGGTAATATTATGTCATACTTATCAAATTGTGGGTTTGAGACATACCAGGGTACTGTTTTTTGACATGTTCATTTTTTTTTAAATTAAATACCGGTGTACGACATGCTTAAAAATATGGCTATTATTAGACACAAAGACATTTTAAAAAACCCAACGGATAGCGATTTTCCAATTAGTGGAGAAATACCCATTTCTCATTCCTACTTTATTTTCTTTACATACATACACATACATAAACTCACGCCTTTATTCGTAGAGTGGGGTAGGCAGAGCTACAGAATTTCCAACAACTCTAAAACCTTTTTGATAATTCTGTAACCACATTTTGCACACTTAGGCGAAGATGTTTACCAGTGTATTAGTGACAGGTTGCAAGCCCATCGCCTAACAGTACTACACGCCTTTATTACCTTAGTCGGCTTTTACGACATCCACGGAAAGACACGGAGTAGCACTATTCTAATCCGGCTACCACACGGAGACATAAGTAGTTTATTTTCTTTGCTTTCAATAAAGCATATTTGTATTGGATTCCAGAAACTCTGCACAAACTCAGTAATCACTAGAGCCACCCAAAACGGCTCCGTAATGATCCGCGCATCCGTCTTCCGTACCGGAGGCTCGCGCGGCTGGGGGCTCCGCACGCTGGCCAGGGTGCTCCGCGGGGCGCCCGTGGCGGCGTACTGCGGGGAGCTGCTCAGCATGGCCGACGCGGACATGCGCTCCGCCGACCACTACATGTTCGCGCTTGACGTGAAGCAGGATCTATTGGAGGTAGATTTTAACCTTTAATTGTTCAAATCATATGGTCACGAGCGTTAATTTGGGACCCATTTCAAGAAAAATATGCTTGAAGTCGTCAATGTCATTAGAGATTTCAAGTCATTTGTAACTTTTAGGAAACTTAACCTTATTGTTGTAGAATGTCAGATTGACTTTGGACCTAAGGTGGGTACCAAATTTAATCTCGTGACTGTACAAAGAATTGTCTAGAGCGTCGGTGGCCTAGTGGCTTATGGGGTCGACTCGTGATCGTAAGGTGTCGAGTTCGAACCCGCGGTCACCATGTACCAGTGAGTTTTTCTAACATCGTGTGGGAAACCTACACTTTTGAACAGCTGAGTGTGTAAGAGGGTAATTGCACAAAAGATCCGAAAGGGGGCCATCTGTAAGATAAGATAAGTAGAATAGTCTGTTTTAATTCCTGTTTAGTTTGAGTTTCATTGAGCTTTTGGCTAATTAATTAAAAATAGTCATTGCACACGTGTGTCACTTTCACTCGTCCCGACACCTCGATGTATAAAATGATGTACTTTCCGCACATGTATAAAAATGTGCTATTTTACAAGCTTTTTATTAACTTGCAATGTATGTATGTTATGTGAAACTTATGTATGTATGTAAGGTAAGTTTGTAATATTGCAAGTCAAATTTAACCCTCTTCCCGGTCTCCGCCTTTAGTTCTGATGATTATACAATAAAATAGTACCGCCGAGTTGGTCTAATGATAGAGACTCAGGGTAGCCATAGAAACTCCTCAATTACCCGTCGTGTTAGGGCTTGTTAGAATCATCTTGACAAGTAGATGGCAACTGCGCAAAAAAAGTACAGCCGGCAACAAAAACTTGACCCAAAAAAATATGTCTTTAGACTTTCTGGAATGTTTATTGTAAATATCCGCCAATAGGATATTTGACAGGTTTATGAAAACCATCTCAGATTATTTGTTGGTGTTTATTGAGTACTCCAAAAGTGGTAATTTTAAATTCTTTTATATATTTCGTCTAAAAAAAGGAAATAAAAATTCACTTTTAAAATATGCCGCCAAAACGCTTTCTTGGGCAAGATGGCGTCGCACAGGAATCAGTGACGTCAGTGGTCAATACATAAACAAACTGACATTGTCTAATCATAGCAAAGCCAGAAAAACAAACAAACGTCAACTGTCATATAGAATATACAGACATCCTATAATCTGTGATATTACCGACCCTTGACGTCATCATGGATTCGGCGCCGTTTTCGATAAAATGGCTACAGATAAAAAATTATCAAGTGGTTTTTTGGATAAAAGATCCATTTTTTTTCAAGTAAGAATACCTTAAATCGATTTTAAAACTCATCATTTATATGAATATACATAATAGCGACCCGCCCTCGCTTCGCTTCGGTTTATGAGAGTTTACTGTAACACCCGTACATAAAACAGAGTTTATTATACATAAAAACCTTCCTCTTGAATCACTCTATCTATTAAAAAAAAACGCATCAAAATCCGTTGCGTAGTTTTAAAGATCTAAGCATACATAGGGACAGACAGCGGGAAGCGACTTTGTTTTATACTATGTAGTGATTATTACGTTTTTTTTTCACCTTGTCAAATAGCCTATTCTCATCAAATATCATCTCGCACTCCAGCAATGCGAATACAAAGTCCAACTATGCGTGGACGCAGCCCGCTACGGCAGCGCGGCCCGCTTCATCAACCACAGCTGCGCGCCGAACCTGGCGCCGGTGCGGGTGTTCTCGCACTGCCGCGACCTGCGGCTGCCGACCGTCTGTCTGTTCGCCACGCGAGACATCGAGCAAGGCGAGGAGCTCACGTGAGTATACATTAACCGGCCTTTTGTGGGGCTAAAAATTGTATGTTCCGCGGAAAACTAAACAAATCTTTAAATTTTATAAGTTATAAGTAGGCATCGGAGTTTTTGTCGCACGGTAAGACTAATAGCAAGCTATGGAGTCGTCATTTGCCATAAACCTAAACTCTTATTCATATTCATACTCATTTATTTATTTAATTATTTAGGTTTTTTTTTTATAATCAAGGACAACAACGTTGACGAGTTTAGAAACGATTATTTAATGTTATATTTGGAAAATAAATATTACAATAAAAAATAATTACCATTTTTATACTTATTTAATTACGAATATTTATAAACAAACAAAAGATACCTACATTAAAACACGGCAGAAGTGAATGTTTTAGTCCACACTAGTGGCGAATAACCTATTCGCAGGTGTATAGTTCAAGTTATGAATTTATAATCTAATAGGTTTTTTTTAACTGGACTAAGATAAACATACACGACCGACCGCTATAGAGGCATTTTAAGATAATTTAAATAAATGAGTATGAATATGAATAAGAGTTTAGATTTATGGCAAATGACGACTCCATAGCTTACTATAGTCTTACCGTGCGACAAAAACTCCGATGCCTAGTTATAAGTCACTAAAAATTTTAAATACCAAGGAATTCACCGTTGATGTGGGAAAGCATATCAAACTTTTATTTGGTTGTCCTGTGTTTTTTTTTCTCCTACTTTCCCCCCCCCCCCTTGTCTCTCTCGTAATATTTTTGACATGTTTTCCTGCTGAACTACGCATGCTATTTGATATTATATTTAATTTAATATTTATTGCTTTATACAGGGTGTCCCAGGAATTAGTGTCAAGCGGAAGTCCAGAGGTAGAGCACCTCAAGGGGCATCTGAATCACCCCCATGTATGTTCAGCAAATGTTATTAGTTTCCGAGATATTAATCATTTTCATCGGATTTTTTGTCATTTTTCCTTATGTCCGTGATACGAGAAACCCCTAAATTCATGTATTTATACACTTTTTTTTCAGTGTTTTCTTGCATGATTAATATCACTGTGAAATAAGGAAGTTTTTAAAGCTACATGCCATTTTTTTTTTCATTACAACTTTTTGAGTAATCGCACAGAGTTACTTTCTCCATACTAAGGGAACCCCGCGTTTGTTTTTCACCAAGTACCTATGGAAAAATAAACTTTGTGTGTTTACTCAAAAAGTTGTAATGAAAAAAAAAATGCCATGTAGCTTTAAAAACTTCCTTATTTCACAGTGATTCTAATCATGCAAGAAAACACTGAAAAAAAAGTGTATAAATACATGTATTTAGGGGTTTCTCGTATCACGGACATAAGGAAAAATGACAAAAAATCCGATGAAAATGATTAATATCTCGGAAACTAATAACAATTGCTGAACATACATGGGGGTGATTCAGATGCCCCTTGAGGTGCTCTACCTCTGGACTTCCGCTTGACACTACTTCCTGGGACACCCTGTATAATGCTAGATTAAGTAGTACCATTGTAACATGTTTAAAAAATGACTGACTGCTGAGTTTCTTGCGGCGTTTCTTCTCGGCAGTGGTCTCCTCTTGGGAAGCGCTGGTAGATTCATGACGTGTAAAAGTGCCCGTGCGGCCTACTTACTGAATAAATATCTTTTATCTTTTTAAATGCAAATCGAACATTCCCAATGATGTCAATATAACGAAAATGTAAACTTTGGATAACATTCTTCAAGCTCACATTGCTATATGACTAGCATATAGGTATAGGAACTCACGTAAGTGTACGGTGCCGACAATAGCTCTGATTTACTTCATAAAATTAAATTGCATTTGACATGTTATACTTTTGTCAACATTACGATAGCTCGTATTTACTTGACAGTAATGGCGGCCTAGAGAAAAAAACCAAGGCATTCCACCATGGTTCTCACCATTGGAAGTAAAAAAATATAAATAAATAAATATAAGGGGACAATCTCACACCAATTGACCTAGTCCCAAACTAAGCTCTAGGCTTGTACTATGGGTACTAGACAACGATATAAGGGTGAATTGCAAAAATATTGTACATAGTTAAGGGCTTAATTGAAGCAACGTTAACTTTCTTCCATTGTTTTTCCTTTGTGTAACGAAAGTTATGCATATGATTATATGACTAATCTTCGTTACACAAAGGAAAAAGTTAAGGATTGTTAAGGGTTTTTTAATTGAGCCCTTGACTATGTACAATATTTTTGCAATTCACCCATAAATACTTATATAGAGAAATATATACTTAAATATATAGAAAACATCCATGACTCAGGAACAAATATTCGCGCTCATCACACAAATATCTGCCCTTACCGGGATTCGAACCCTGGACCACTAGCTTCGTAGGCAGGGTCACTACCCACTAGGCCAGCGCGTCGTCAAAGAAGTGGTCTTAATTGCACTTTTGAGAGAGCAAATTTCCTATTGGCCTCCTCCATACAAAATAGAAAATTTTCCATTCGGTTTCCAAAAAAAAACTACTTTTAAAACTGCTTTCTTTGCAGCTTCGACTACGGGGATAAATTTTGGTCCGTCAAATCGAAATGGATGAAATGCGAATGCGGAACCAACGAATGCCGGTATCCTCAGCAATCCTCCGACGACGCAGACTAATGGCTGTATTAAGACTGCACCGAGCAAACGTCGAGCGTCCAGTGGCTCCCTCATTCCTATTATTGTGTTTTCTAATTAACTAAAGAATTTCCTTGCAATCAGACGATACGTTTTTGTAGCGCAAGTAAAAACACAGGTTATGGGATACGTGACAAACTTTAATAACAATTACCCTTTGAGTAGTCAGCTTAACTTGAAAAGGTGGCCACTTTTTTTCGTTAAGTTGATAACACGAAGGTGAATTGTTATAAAACCATGTGATATGCCCTATAAGTTGTGTTTTCATTTGTAGTACAAAAACCTACCGACTAATTTCAAGAAAATACTTAAGTTTATTAGAAAACACAATAATAGTAATTGGCGCCACTGTACATCCGGCGTACGCTAGGCGCAGTCTTAATAAACTCATCTTGGCTGAGAGGCCCGTCACAAGATCCATCAAAGTAAAAGTCAAACCATAGAACACTGTAATTTTTGACACATCTCGAGACGAGCATTAGACTTGGGATTAGTTCATGAATACGGGCCTAAGCAAATTTGTCTCGAGACCGCCATAACTTAAGATAAATATCTGGAGACAAATTGGCCTAGTCCCATGGGACTGCTATACTTATGATTTAGAACTTAAACGCGAACTAAAAAGTTTAAATCGTACATCACGAGAACCGCAAAGCAATAATGAAGGGTAGAAATGAGACTTTTTATACCAAATAGCGGTAAATCTGAAATGCTGTATGTCTCATGGAAAACTAGCAAACGCGCTCCACCTCAAAAGCTTAGGTTAGCACAGGTATACTTATACTTATTTGTTCCGTGTTAAGGAATAGTAATAACAGCATTGCTTGACTGCTGTCATCATTATCCATATTTAGAAACTTCATGGTCGTGCAATGGGGCAGGATTGACTTCTTGGTCGGGCACTTTAATATCGCCTACTTAACCGGCTCGGTCCGCCCTGTTGAGTCTGCTTGTGGTGGTTCGCGGCGTGTACGGTCGTGGCACGCACACATACAAACGAAATAAGTACAAAGTTCAATTTCTACCCTGCCTTATTTTTGTAGCTGAATCTATTTTAGATGTTGGGATACTCCTTAGATATAGTGATAAGGTCGGATGAAAGCCCACATACACATGTATTCTACTTTTTTTTATAGCCAAATAAACATGGTTGAATGTGACCTTGAGAAAATGAAGGTTGTAGAAGCAGTCAAAATCTGTCATGACGTTAACGGGTCACAAAATAACGTGGATGCATAGGGTAAATCGCCTATTACTGGCCGCCCTCCGGTAACTGGGCACTTTGCAATAAAATGTGTAAAGCAAGAGATTTGCACACAATTTTGCGATTAAACTAGAATACCTAGATCCTGAGTTATTACCCGGAGTGTCCAAGTATCTTTACTAACGGTGTCAGTAAGAAATTTGATGGCTAGTAACTAAATGACACTTTCTAAAGTGGCCAGTTATTGAAGATTTACCCTACATAACTGACATAACATAGGTGGTCACCTAATTAGAAATGCTTTGTTTTCTCCATACGATTGGGAATATTCATGACTTTTTTCCACAGCTTCAATAAAAGTAGAATCATGTTACAAACAATAGGTTTTTTTTTTAATAGCTAACGTAAGCCAACAATATATCTATTTCTAGCAAAACAGAATTTAACATTGAGTTAACATGGCCGACCTGTTACATGACGTCACAGTGTCGAATCTATCTGTCTAATCACTGTCTAATAAGTAGTTTAAAATGATTGTACCATCCGTATTTATACGCCGATTATAATTTTTATTTCACTTTTGATCATCTCTTTTACGGTATTTTCATATTTTGTTGAGAACTGCGATTTAAAAATTCATGATTATTCACTATGACCAAATGTGGTATGGAGCTAACTTAAAATCCAGAGAAGGGCATAGGCTTTCATATCCGGAAAATATAATTGGGTCATTCAACTTTTCGTTGTAGCTCGTTGCCATGGTGATGTCTCCTGGGTCACTCTTTAAAACCACGATTTCAAAGGATATAAGTCCACTAAGGCTTTGTTCCTGAGTGTCCTAGGAGTATATTATTTTAAAAAATCTAGAAAACTATCATTGTTGTCTCCTGGCTTACGGGACAGAACAACATCCAAATAATCGACTACTCGGACTAAGTCGCGGGAAAAAGCTAGTCTATATGTGTAATGTGTCGGCGTTTCTGTCCACTGACTTGTAACAGAGATTTGTAGATTTAAATTATTATAATTCTTTAACATTATTACTTAAGAACCATGCGTTAAACTACAACGCCGCTAAATCAGCACCCCAGCTCAAAGTGAACATTGAAAAGTGACCTTTGACTTGTGTTAGTGAGATACATTTTTCCCTGTAGCCACTAGAAGCTATAGGCTGTTCCGTCAATGGAGTGGAGTGAACCTTTTGTGCAATTAGATCCGTCAATGGAGTTGAGCAGAATCCATAATAGAGTATGGTGAACTGGTGCCCACCTTAGGTCGAAAGTCAATCTGACATTCTACAACATCAAGATTGAATTTCCTAAAAGTTACAAATGATATTTTTCTTGAAATGGGGTCCCAAATTAACGCTCGTGACCGTACTTTAGATTCAGCCTTTTTCCAGTAATTGTCCGATTTGATTAAAAAAAGTACGCCTAGGGCGGCCCCTTCCGACTCTTCTTGACCCGGATCTTCGCAGTCATTACAGTCTATTACAATCCATTAATGCCATATCCAATCCAGACTGTTTACTAGAATCCATTAGAGGGATGTGTTTGTCATGAACCAATAGAAACACTTCATTTACCTATCCTCGCTTAGCTTAGCTCTGGTGGAAACACCTCAGCGGAGCGAGGTTTTCGTACATACAAAACATAAGAAGGGAGTGTGCGATGAATGTGTTGCGAGGCGGCGTCTGGCTCCGCTCCCGCCTCACCGCACCCCGCGCGCTTATTTAAAAAGAGCCCGCCACACATCCTCGCTACGCATCCTCGCACCGCTCAGCTACCTCGCACATCTTTGGTGGAAACATTCACACCGTTACACCTCCTCGTTACACAGCCTCGCGCCACTTAGCTGCCACGCACATCTCTGGTGGAAACGCAGCCTAGTTGCACAAAAGGTTCATTGTACTCCATTAATCTATCCTGCCTATAGATTCTAGTGGCTACAGGGACATATCGTCCAATGAAAAATGTATCTAATTAACACACATCGAAGCTCACTTTTTATTGTTTCATTTTAAGTTAAGGCGGTACTGATCTGGTCCGGTACCAGTGCGTTGTTGTGTGATGCATAGAGTAAGAACTTTTGGTGGCAAATCGAGGTTCTAGAATCCATAGAGTCGCTATTTCCTATTTATTATAATTTTCACTTTGAATTGAGTCAGTATTTTAATATTTCAAAATTAAATTATTCATTAAACCTATATCTCTGCTGTGAAAGCGTTTCAAACAAGCAAATGTAACTAGGTATGGAATAACCGAGGTACAATTGTATTTAGTTCAATTTGAAATATGACCATATTGAAGGTCAAAATCAAAGTGTCATGCATGTATTATGATAATTAGGAAATAGCGACTCAATGGATTCTAGAACCACGATTTGCCACCAAAATCGTAACCATAGTGATGAACTTAAGTCAGCACTTAAGACTGCGCCGAGCAAACGTCGAGCGTCCAGAGGCGCCCTCATTACTATTATTGTGTTTTCTAATTAACTAAAGGATTTCCTTGCAATCAGACGATACGTTTTTATAGCGCAAGTAAAAACACAATTTATGGGATACGTAACAAACTTTAACAACATTACCATTCGAGTAGTCAGCTTAACGGGAAAAGGTGGGCACTTTTTTTCGTTAAGTTGATAACTCGAAGGTGAATTGTTATTAAACTATGTGATATACACTATTAGTTGTGTTTTCATTTGTAGTATAAAAACCTACAGACCAATTTCAAGAAAATACTTTAGTTTATTAGAAAACAATAATAGTAATGAGGGCGCCTCTGGTCGCTCGGCGCAGTCTTAATCATTTGAGTTTAACCACAATGGAACATAATATGTATACTCCGTACCAATTGACTTGTCTTATTTATGTAGTAAACAACTTTTGGCTAAATCAGCCGCTCTGCATTTCCTGTTTCTACATCATGGACGTTTTTTTTGTAATGACAAAATTGTTATTTTAAGCGAAAAGGGAGCGTTTTGAGGTTATAAAAGTGTTTACTAAATTAGACAAGTGTATTGCTATGGAGTTTAATAACGTTCTTAGTTTTAATAATTAGCACGTTCTCTTTGAGATTACTCCACTTATTGGTAAGTAAGTTTTTTAAGTGTTTAAATGTAATAACAAATATACTTATTTTAAGATTATACAACGTTGCGTTGCGTCGCATTTATATATACACACATAGTAACACAATAATTTATTTATGAAAATTTTAGATGTCGTGCATATTGTTTATTGAGACAATTTTTTTCTTATAGTCTCTTTAGAGACTTCTTTAACAACTGATGCAATATATAAAATAGCAATAGAGTAGTCGATTTTTTATCGATGATTACAGTGTATATCAATTGATTGGAATATATATAATGATTAATGAGTGTTTCGGTTCACAAGAAAATCAACAAATATGACTTCTTAAATCAGTGTTAGTGTGTTAGTGAACTAACTTAGGCCCAAAATGGCGTACAAAAAATCCTTTTAATGTGCCTTTTACTCTTTGAAAAGAAATCTAAAATATCCTAAAATCACTTGTTCAACGTGGACTATGGCGGTTTTTCGAACGATACGACTTATTTACACGCCGTTTTGGATCTAGATTCATTTGGTATTTTTTTATATCGTCCCTTTACTTTCTCAAAGTCGTATCTGATTGAATAGTCAGATAGGAAAAGCACTCGTGTTCTCTTAAGAATAAAGATTACTTTCCTATCTAACTATTCGATCAGATACGACGTTGAGAAAGTAAAGGGACGATATGTCTTTTCGTCAAATGTGTAGACTATTCGATGAACTTTTTTCCCATTTTTTATACTGGTTCAAATTGGGTTGGAATTCACTTTTTTTTTTTAAGGCGAACTAATGGCTACAATATAATGTCACGTAGTATGAAATACTTAAATTATTATTAATTATTTTTATTGTCATGTTTAATTCATTTACCATTAACAATGTAATTTAAACCTTTTGTACAGTAGAACACAACCGATATGGCGTGTCGTGAATCTTCGTTCGCGCAGACACGAACAACTATTCCGATGATTTCCGAAAGCACGATAAAAATCCACGAGTATACTTGAAAGTAATAGTTATAAAAGGTGCAAATTATATTGCATCTATTTTTTCCATCTCACTCACACACGTCTGACGGCTGACTGAATGACACGCGCGCGTCAACATGGCGTCACTAATAACCAATAATAGCACAGAATACAACCGCGCAACGCGTGGATCACGCTGATTGGTTCCCGCGCTTCGAAAAATTGACATCTGCGCAGGTACATCGGTAAGCCATATCAGTTGTGTTTCACTTATTGATTTTAGCAAGTAAACTAATTTTATTGTTAATTATAACCAGATATTTGTTTCGTTTTTTAATATTAGTATAGTTTACAATACGTATTGTCTTAATTTTGTAATCTCATATAAATATCTTATAAAAGGTACAAATTCAAGTTCTAAATTTGCCGTTGTGTGATAAACCTTATATAATCTTATCTTAAAAAGTAACGAATAGGTAATTAGAAGCTAATTCAGTAACTACGCGTATTCAATGAAAATGCAATATGAAAATGTTCAAAGATACTTCAACTAGGTATAAGGTAAACACAGTTATTAAGCAAAATACAACTTACTCGAAATACGTGTTTAACGTGTCAATAATTGGGATTTTACCCTACATAACTTAAGGGTACGCCGAGCGTCCAGTGGCGCCCTCATTACTATTATTGTGTTTTCTGGATCAATCAACTTTTTTTGTAGCTCGTTGCCATGGTTACGTCTTCTGGGTCACTCTTTAAAATTACAATATTAAAGTATATAAATCCAGCAAACATCAGGTATTGCGGCATTTACAAGCCCATTATTTTATGGATTGTCTTCCAAGCATATTAGTAGAGTATATTATAACCATTTTTCTAAGAAACTCTATCACTGTTGTCTCCTGGGTTACGGGACCGAATAACAACGACAAAAAGTTGATTCACCCTTCTAATACTTTATGTTGTATGAAATTCCTTTACAGTTCTCTCGAGTTGTTCCGTCGGGAACGTGGCACTTTGAAGCCTAAAATAACTAACATAACGCCGACATTACATAGCATGTTTGAGAAAATTGTATTTTTAACATTTTGGAGAAAAAGTTATCACGTCAAATACTAGGAGTGCATAAACGTTTAGGAGACATCCGTGCTGTGTCGTGTGTGCCCGCCGCCTGCGATCTAAGTTGCGCTATGCCTGATATGCCTCCCAACTACCGCTGCACTCCTGGTACTTTATTTGAACATGCAATTACTTTTCTTCCCAAGAGTGGACTATATCAATCTACTTTTTTGAGTGATGTATTTTTTTATTTCTTTGCATAGGTATGTTTGAGAAAAGCACTATACGTACCTCGCTGTGAAAAGTGGTAATTATCCGGCCTCTGTAGTAATGTACTATTAACATTCGTGTAGTCAACTTAACAAAAAAAAGACTCCTTTTTTCGTTAAATTTCACTCATAAATATATTTTTGTTAAATGATGTCATATTACACAGTATAAAACAAAGTCGCTTCCTGTCGTCGGTCCCTCTATGTTCGCTTAGATCTTTCAAACTACACAACGAATGTTAATGCGGTTTTCATCAATAGATAGAGTGATTCAAGAGGAAGGTTTTTATGTATAATAAGTTCTGGTTTATGTCCGGGTGTTACAGAAAACTCATATAAACCGAAGCGAAGCGAAAGCGGGTCGCTAGTACACTATAAATTGGTTTTTCTATGTACAACAAAAAAATACTCTTCAATTTCAACATAATACTTAAGTTTATCAGAACACACAATAATAGTAATGAGGGCGCCACTGGACGCTCTGTGCTGTCTCAACAAAAAATTAAAAAAAACATTGTTTTTAACACACTATATATGTAAACACTCAATATAGTAAGTGTGACCACCACCATATCCCACTTACCATCTTTTTTTTTTTTTAATTTATTTTTCAAATTTAAGTACACTGTTTTATAAATACTAACAACTTCGCCAAACTGCTAAACAGTTTGAAGGCGAATTTTACACTCTTATTAACTAATTACTGTGTACCTATCCTAATTACTACAAACATAACAGCTACTAAACCTTTCCTTTTACAAATGAATCCAACACATGATGTTTAAGCTTTTTTTTAAAAATATATTCGCGGTATCATGTACTTCCTAGTTCTTTGCCCATAGTAGTTACATGCTCTAGGTTCTAAATATTTATTCCTTACCCCTAGCCTAAGCTTACGGCTATATGTTTTAGGTGTTTTAAATTCAGGGTTCTTAAACTGTTCTAACGCTAATATATACCTAAGTTTCTCTTTAACAGGAAGTATTTTACAGGTCTTAAATAAAATATTATAATTATTATTACACTTCTTTTTCGTTTTCTGAGTGTGCCTTGCCACAAAAAAAATACAGTCGGCAACTAAGTGTGTTATCAAAAAAAGTTTTTTTTATTAAACTTATAATAAAACGCTTATAGAAACTAAGATAACCAGACAGTTCTAATTAGAAATAAGATAGTTGACATAGCAACATAGTAGACGTATAGGATATGTACCCAACATATTTAGAGTAAGTTTACACAGTTATTTACTTAGAAAAGGGTTATTACTGTTATTAGGGTTCGGAATTCTCTTAGGGCACTTACACATAAAATCTATCACGGTTAACACACTAACTCGAGTTAGTAAACGTCAGAATCATACGAAAACTATAATTTTAACTCGAGTTAGTGTCTTGACCCATTGTTTTCTGTGCAAGTGGCCCTTAGCACGGTGAGACTAAAACGAGCTATGGAGTCGACATAAAAAAAATTAAAAAAATATATTTATCGCATTCTACAATCATTACTTAATTGTTGATACAATTAGAAAGTTATCGTAAGTATTTATATTGATAGAAATCGGTATAAACGTTCAACTTTCATGGCAGAGTACGATTCGCAGAAAAACAAATACAAACAATTACATCTAGTATTTTGAACATTTATTTTTTATAAACAAGAAAAAAGGAGCTAAAAATGTATTACAATATGAATAAATTATTAAAATCTGTTTAATAATATGTAATGTAATATACGCACGAAATTGTCGCAGCTTAATTACATTTAAAAATAACACAGAAAATAAACGTTCGAATGTATTTCTTTTTTGGTCCCTTACCCTTACCGGGTGCCATGAAAATTGAACGTTGATACCGATATTTATTGGATTGGACCGATTGGATAAACAAACCATTTAAATAATACGATTTTTGACCAAATGTAGGTATCTTAGTATCAATATCCATTAAGCATGTAGCTATAGAAATAGTGCCTTTCATCAGATTATGTCATGAGTATTCCATAAAAATAGAGAATTAGTGAATTGTTATTTATACCAATAAACAGTAGAATAATATAAATGATTGAGTATGAGTGTGATGCGAGTTTTAATGTTAATGTCGACTCCACAGCTCTGTTACGCTGTGAAAACTCTGAATCCTGGTTATCATACTAGAACACCACATAAGTATTTTAAAGGTGTGCCACTGCCAGCAAGTTGTAATTCGCTCAAACTAAAATATCTCCAGTGACAGCCTTAAATCGTAATTTCAAACACTGTTGTTAAACAAGCAACGCATACAATAAAACGGACTTCAAATTTTTAAGTAGTTCCGTTGACTTCCCACGGATTCCTTGGACAGAGCTTGACGTAATTTAAATGGGCCGTACTAAATCACGAAAAAAATAAATTAAAATCGATTGCAGATCCAAAAGTACCCGTGTTAGGACTTTTTGTGGTATACCTTCAGTATTGTCATAATAATATTTAAAAATACATTAAAATTTTTAATCGCTAAATTAGTTTAAATGAATTTTCGATCCCGGTCTTGGGTGGATAAACCGAACTGAAAAAATATATAGGGCAGAAGTACCGGTTTGGGCCATTGTTACACCGTTTTTTTTTGGCCACTTTACATTTTAACTTATATGTAAAGCATTATGAAATTCCGCACCTATTTTTATATTTTATTTTTATATAAATTTTCAGTCTTAACTATTTATCAATATTATTTTTAATTTTACAGTATTTTTGATACTCATTTCAAAATTAAATGGCCAAAAAGGGTACAGTGGCCACAAGCGGCACTTCTACCCTAGTTTATTTTGAATATTATGTAAAAACAGTGAAGACCGAAATCAAAGTGGTATGTTTGTAATAATTGGGGAATTGCGACTCCATGCATTCTAGAACCATGATATGTCACAAAAAGTCCTAACCCTAATTATACGCTAAATAGTTTTCAAACTCAGTACAAATCTGCCCTCGGAAGGAGAAAAGGCACAAGTGCTATTAATTCATAGAAGCACATTAAAATCTCAGGGGTTATGATAAGATTGGAATTGTAATACAATTCATATAGCAAATGTGCCTTTTTCCAATTTAGACCCTATACAAACATGCTACATGTAGTTTGACATCGCCACCAAACGCTCAAGTTCATTTTTTTTTAAATCGGAATGGCTACTGTCCCTTTTGACAACTTTGCCTCAGGGTTCGAAACTACAGCTTGTGAAAAGTCAAAGTTACGATACGCTGCTTTTATAGAATACTGCTACAACATGGGTACAACACAAAAAAACGTTTTAAAGAAAATTTCAAGTAGAAAGTGTTCTGAATTTAAACGCAACAGCAATACGTTTTAAAAAAGTTTTATCTAACTTTGTAAGGGTTAAATCTTGCAAGTTCAATTTGACCCACTTCCCGGTCTCCGATGAAGCTGAAAATTTGCATACGCCTTTAGTTCTGATGACAATACAATAATATAGTACCATTCGAGCTGGTCTGATGATGGAGACTCAGGGTGGCCATAGGAACTCCTAAATTACACATGATAAACCCGTCGTGATAGGGCTTGTTAGAATCGTCTTGACAAGTAGATTATGACGGCTTTGCAAAAAAAGTACAGTCGGCAATAAAAGCTTGTCCCAAAAATTAAAATTTTGACAGAAATTTATTTACTTGTCACAGGAATCGTCATAGATTGAGCGGAGTGCAGTTTGTCGTAAACTTTAAAATTAGGTAGTTTGATGCGTCAAACGAAAGAGGTTGACGTGCAGT
Organism: Acleris laterana; assembly: GCA_963966035.1. Lineage (NCBI taxonomy): Eukaryota > Metazoa > Arthropoda > Insecta > Lepidoptera > Tortricidae > Acleris > Acleris laterana. The sequence goes on from OZ014438.1 coordinate 84,207,902, forward strand.
AGAAGCTTATTGCGACTTAAAGCATAGACAGCATTGTTTCTATTTTGCAATTGCAGAATTTGTATTGGATTGTGCTGCCGGCTCTACATGCTTGTTTGCCGCAAACACTGCAGGACGCAACTATACGTTAGAGTGAGATGGAAATACATCGTAGCCACTCTAACATATAGTTGCGTCCCGCAGTGTTTGCAAACACCAAGCGTGAAGAGCCGGCATAGTGGGAATAAGGAGTGGGTTTGTCGCATCAACCAAACCAGTACAAATAATTAGTGTACCTTAATAGTGCCTGTTTATTATAAAATGTATTTAATTCTTTGGTAACGTAGATTATTGCCTGCTGTTTTGCTCTTTTGTATTTAAATATTTATAAATTTACAATAGACCTACATCACAAATTGGAATCATACAATATTATAGCGATATAATCATTTGTAAGCAATATATTTTCGAATCTACCTAATTGCTGTTTTATTTATACACCTCTTGTTGTGTCATAAGGTCGAATTTTCGTTCCCAGCTGTCATATTTCTCCGAATTTTCATAAATTTGAGAAGCTTTACAAATCTGCTTTTGTTCAGGGGTGTTATATCTCAAAAACAACGGACGATCGGACGAACGAGCGAAATCGCAGCGTTGAGTTTAGGTAGTCCCGTCAGAGCGAACAAAACACATTTTAGCACGTGCATTTTCGATCCATCGGCAGAAACCATGCTGCTAAATTGAAAATGCACGCGCTGTAATGTTTTGTTCGCACTGACGGGACTACTTAATCTCGCCGCTTGGACATTCACTCGTCCGTCCGTCCGTTGTTGAGAGAATCACTACCCTGGGAGTATTGACACCAACATTGATGTATGGTAATGAAACTTGGGTATGGCAGAAGAACGAAAGCAGTTGAAGTATATGCGGAGTTAGGATGATAGAGTAAGATATAGCGAAATCCGAGGATGATGTGGATTGAAAGAAGCGCACAATTTCGAAATACCAGACTATTCTCTTTACCAAGTAATAACTATAAAGTGAGTAACGCAGTGGACGTTGATGTCCCCGCCTTTTCTATGGAAAATGTGCAATTTACCACTGAGTTACCAAGATTCTTCAGCGATAATTGAGTAATCACTACATAGTATAAAACAAAGTCGCTTCCCGCTGTCTGTCCCTATGTATGCTTAGATCTTTAAAACTACGCAACGGATTTTGATGCGGTTTTTTTTAATAGATAGAGTGATTCAAGAGGAAGGTTTATATGTATAATATTTTTTTATTTTATGCACTGGTGTTACAGAAAACTCATATAAACCGAAGCGAAGCGAGGGCGGGTCGCTAGTTTAGGTTTTTTTTTTTTAAAACCGTTAAACGTAAACATTCTAAGTTCACGTTATTTGTTTATTCGCGGATTCATCATTTGGTATACTTTTTATCGGACGATAGCAAAAATGTACACTGAAAAGTGGCCCAAAGACGATATGGTTTTTACCGCCTAAGGTTTGTTTCAATAGAACTTGCCAACAATGTAAACAAAACATTCAATGAGAAATCCATATTCTAGCACTATTTTATTCTTTCAATGGTTTAGGATAAGGATGTGGAAAGAATTGATTAAATAACACATGGATTTAGCAGTATTTGATGATGTAGAATGGAAATTAAAGACATTTTGAATACAAAGTTTGTTTACATTTTTGGCAAGTTCTATTGAAACAAAACTTAGAATATTGATTGCCTTTGATAATTACGGCGTACGCTCGGCGCAGTCTTAAGCAAACCGTAAACGCTCAAATAATTTGTCAAATTTTACGTGTTAGGCAAATTATTTCATTGTCTGCAGTCATGTTTGACATGTTGGTCAAGCGAACTACGTGTTTAGCTGTTTGTTTGACGGCGTGTTAGTCTAAGTTTTGAAGGTTGAAGGAGTACAATCATATTTGTCAAACAAACTCGCCATTTTCTCGCTGTACCTTTAGTAACAATGAGTGTTGTAGGCACCTTGACACCTTTAGGTGTTCTTCTGTTGTATGCTTAGTAGCAGATCTGCTCCATGTACGCTAACTCCTAGGGAGGGTTTCGTCCACTTTCACAACTAAGATTTCATAGATGGTTATGAATAAAGATTTTTTTTCACTGTTTCTTAAACAAGACTTTTTTTCCATTTTCATAACCAGAACCTAGGTACCACTATAAACCACTCTTATTTCAAATCAATTGGACAGTGTCGACGGAGCTCCGCTCACGCGGAGCTCCTATTTCTGGGTGGTTTGGCCGGCCGTTTCCTCGTGGTCCTACTATTTTTGTCCTAAAAATAGTCCCAATGGCGGAGCTCCTGCTTCTAAGTGGTTTTGCCCTTCGGGCATCTGAAGCTGCCTAACGAACCTAACCTATCTACTTTTACAACCATAATTAGTATTTAGTGATCAAATCTAGGTTCACTTTTTGACTAGTAGGACAAATTAGTATGACCACAAGGAAGTAAGTGTTTGGCCCTCCAGGCCTGCTGCAAAACTAACATAACCTAAACCTACCTAGTTTCTGGTTATGAAAATGGAAAAAAGTCTTGTTTAATAACTGGTTATGAAACAGTGAAAAAAAATCCTTATTCATAACCAATTATGAAATCTTAGTTATGAAAGTGGACGAAAGCCTAGGGTGCAGGTCTGCACCAAATTTAAGCTGAACCTTATTGTGAAGCTGCTTAGGGTTAAAGTTTACCAAAAGTCCTTACACAAAAATCTTCAATAGCCACTATTTCTGTGGGTTTGATATCACGTGACCATGTCACCACACTGAGTCGTTAACCCTTAATCAAATGTTGGGAAACTATTTCCCACTTAATTTTATAGTTTTCATTTATTTTTCTGTCTTTTGTTTGTGTCTTAATAAAGTTTCTATTCCTTTATCTTTTTAAAGTTGTCCCGTTTGATTAAGGGTTAAAGGTTAAAGGGCCACTAAAAACTCAGCAATTATCCGTCCACAGCTGCTTCATAGTTTTTATTGGCCTTTTATTGTAAAAAGAACCTGCAGTTCTTGTGAACAATGCTGCATTCACTATGACCCATAATATTATACCCTCAAACCCCTTCTACACGGTCAAAACAACCCAACTCAATCAAGTTCACATACCAACTTCAATTTCAAGTGACGTCTACAGTAAATTTGTTTGTTCAACTCGATCAAGAACTGCTTGACAGAGTTGGGTGGTTCTTCCGACAGTGTAGTAGGGGTATCATTTAACTTTCAAAAAGATCAGTAAGACTCAAAGTTGACAGAAGCTGTTGTACCCACAACTCATGCGTTCCTCCAGCGTAAGATAAATAAAACGCAACTCATCGTGCTCTTTATTTATTCACTTAACTCATAGTTCAACAATCACTCAGTCCACCGATGTTTGCAACTAGTACAGACATAATAAAGTCTCATTTCTTCTTCAGCTCTTCTCGTCTGCCCTTGGAAAAACACCGCTTCTCTGTTATTGCATTTAGGACACATGTGGTCTTTAGTACGAGGTAGCGTGGGGTCGCTCACAACATCTGGATTTATATGCGTCAATTCGTCAACTTCGTGCATAATTTTGTTCACATAAACACAGTTGGAGTCGGCTAGTTGTTTATAGTCGCAATTTCTGCAACCATACAGAAGGACTTTGTTGTTCTTGTCTTCGCGTGGGTAAAGCATGTTGTTGCATTCCTGACAGAATTGTATGCCCACGTAGCCAGGCCCATCCTTCCTATTGATAGTTAGCGGTAAGTCCGCCAGTTTGAACCTTGATAATTATTTTTGAAGTGATTTTCAGACTGTAGTACGAAAATACAGTGAACTTGCTTGCTAGACGCTACACATATCCTATGATCTGATCTGTGGACGCTACGTAATGTCAGTTAGTATAGTACGAAATTGACATCGATCGACAGTTGCATTTTTTTTAATACATTTGTCTTGTCTATGATAAAACCTAAGAAATGCTGGCGCCATATGCCATATTTACGTGGCAGATATAATGGGAGCCAATTCTCGTGACTTCGAGATCGGTTCAATTGGCGAATCTGAATTAGGTCCTTTTTCGTGATCTCGTTATCTTACTAGAGGTATGTCTACTGTCAGTGCTGTTTAGTATATCACGTAGTCACTGTTTCATTGATGGCTCTTCAAGCGGTTTAGTCAAAAATATAATAATATTAGGATAGAAAAGAAATGGGCCACGAATAAATAATCAAGAAGAGAAAATCTTTCCCTGATGGAGTTCCTTATCTGCTTCGATTGGCGATAAGTCGAGCTTAATGTGCAGACTCTTATCCCTACGTCGTATTGCTTTAGGAAAAGTTTGTAGTTAATCGATTATAACTGCTACACAATCGAGATAACAAAACACAAAACGCAGGCTCAAGAATGTCTTAGGACAATGTATTATCCTAAGACCTTCATAGGTATCAAATCGTCTCAATCGGGAGCGAACATATGATTTTCTGTATTTGTAGACGTCGTAACATTAATAATAGAGCTATACAATACGAAATTATCTCTAAATAGACCTTAACTCGAAAGAAATGAGAATTGGCTCCCTAAACAATGTCAAGCTAAAAACCAAAGAGAATAGCTAAAACTAACGACCAATCATGGCTTTTGAGGGAGGGTAACGATTAACGAGTTGCCATTTTATAAATGGTTTCCCTTTTATTGGTAAAATATAACAAAGATTGAATTTAGTTCTTTCATTGCTTTCCACTTCATAAAATCTTTATGTTATCTTTTAATATAAATAACAATGATTAGATTTTTTTTTACTAATTGAAAAGTAGAAATGAAACGTCAACACTTTCGGACGTGAAATTCAACACGATTATTAATGCCTGATTTACACTTTGCGAAGTGTAAGTGTGAAGTTCATACATTTGCTCCTTGCCACTTAATAGCAAAATTAATGCCTGATTTACACTTTGCGAAGTGTAAGTGTGAAGTTCATACATTTGTTCCTTGCCACTTAATAGCAAATGCATAATGCTAGGCTTACACGGGCTTAGTAGCTAATGCTTAGTACTTGTCACTTACACTAAACTTGTCACTATTTGTATGCCTTATGGCGAGACATAGTGCACCAAACTATACACAACATCTTTTAACTATAACCTATGTTTACAAATAAAGATGTTTGATTTGATTTGATTTGATTTGATTTAAAATACCCAATGTGTAAACATGCAGATTAGTGTTTAGTATTAGTGTATGTGTACAGTGTAAGTGAATTGAATTCGATCCTATTTACTTAGCGACAAGTCAATATCAACACCTGAATTTGCTAAGCACTTGTCGCTTGCTGACCGTGTATAAGCAGCTTGACAAGTGCTTAATGACAAGTTGTTGTTCGAATTTCTGGTGACGAACGTGTAAACGGTTACTTCTCACTTGTCAAATTTAATTTTTTCACTCAACTCCACAAAAAATTGTTAAATTATCACTTGATTCACTTGTCACATGCACTTACTACTTGGCAAAAAGTAAATCAGTCTATGAGAATGAAGTGGTGTGTACCATTTATTTTTAGAATGTTTTCTTTTATATTTGCTTTCCCCGTGACTCATATTAAGAAATAAATTACGATTTGTATTTTTTTTATTGTTATAGGCTACAATTTATAACTGAGGAATCATAAAAAGGGCTAATTACGGTTTTTGAGACGAAATCGTATAATTTAAAATTAATTAGTATCAGCATAGCAGGAATTAAAAAAATTAACCTCACGCAGATATAATTAAAGAAATATAAATTATTAATATTAACATTAATATGTTTCCAAAAAATAACCGTTATACTTTAGTAGGGTAATTAGTTTCCTTACACTGGCAACTTTTTTTTTTGCCGTTAGGTTGGCAGTTTTGTTAAGTTGAAGCCGTAGTCTCGCTGACAATTTCTTTTCCCATCTGTAGCCGACTGGTGTCGTGCTATCCAAATGGGTAAGGAGCAGTTTAGTGGCTTTATTTTAGTTTATTTTATATTTCTATGTTCTTTTGTGTTATTAAGTGTTTTCTAAGCGCATGCATATTGTGAAAGCGAATTTTTTATTTCTTTTCGTCCTTTAATTTAGTAATTTTAACTTGTGTGCACGCCTAGTTCTTTTGTCGGCCATGGCGGCGACATGTTTTTCTCGTGGTGTAGAACTAATCTCTTTACATCTCGAAGCTCTGGCTTCGTTTAGGAGGTGTATCATTGGCATTACTGTCAAACTAAAGTAATGAAACGTACCGTGTGTTAATTTCTTGGTTCGGGTGAGAAAGTGTTAACCGGCGTCTCGTAATTTTCAGGTAAACCGAGAGGGATCCGCACTGCGCGGAAACACGTGAACCATCGTCGGGAGCAGCGATGGGCAGACAAAGATTATAAGAAAGCCCACATGGGAACGAGGTGGAAGGCCAATCCCTTCGGTGGTGCATCACACGCAAAGGGCATCGTTCTTGAAAAAGTGTAAGTAGTTTTCTTGAATTGTTAAACTTTATATTTTGTGTAAGGAAAGGACACAGGGCGCCTGCGCTGAGACTGCGGCGGAAGCGTGGGTCGGGTCTTCCTTTCGTGGTATTATACCTGTGACTGTGTGGCTATTACAATCACAGGATAATACTGCGAGAGGCGTACCCGGAGGTCTTCATCTTCGGGACATATCATCACACCTGGGTCAATGAACTTATGTTTACTTCATAATTTCTCTGTAAATAAACAACTTATTGATTTTCTCTTCTGTGTTCAGTTATATAGTTCTAGCTTACTATCAGACTATTTTTAACTGTTAAAACTTTGGCAATTGTGTGGCAACGCATTATTTTTTTTTATAATTTGTAGGTTTTTTTTTAAAATAACACATGGTTGTATTAGGCCGTTGTTGAGCATAGTGCCGTTATTTAATTTTTCGTAAGGACGCCATCTTGTGCTACTTACTACCTACTTGGCGGCATTATGGCCCTTACTACCTGACTCTTGTCCCTTTACGAGATAACGTTTTTTTTTTTCAAACTTATGTGGCTTGCCTTGGATATTTGGTGGCAAATAGCACAGCGTGGTGATTTATGTAAATAACGCTAACTGAATATTTGTTAATTTACAGCATTGCTTTTTTTAAAACCAATAATGTTGTACATTTCGTTAGTTCACGGTTGCATTAATTCTAACCTGTAAAGTAAATGCATAGTGCATCGAAAATGTAATTTTTTTGAAGTTCCTTTTCAATCTTGAACTTAGCTGACATGTTTGAAACAACATTAACAAATAATTACTTCTTTAGTCATTAAAATAAATTAGGTACTCTTTAAAGTGTGCTGATATTTTTCGAGTTGTTTACGTAGGATGCATCCTACATGCATTTAAAACATCAAGCGCACTGGAACAACTTTTTTGTTTCCATTTTAACAATTTGCGCAGATGCATTGTGTGGATGGCGTGGTTGGTACGTAAGGCGATGTAGGGCTAAAATCATTGTGTGTACCTACATAGATCGATCTACGAGTTAACGGTTAAATTCTCCATGTTTTCATTTACACGTAGCTGTCTAAACTTCTTACTTATTGATAATGCTTTATATTGTATATACTCCACTCGCGCATATTTTTTTTTTACCAAAAAATAGTTTGCTGCTAATTGTAACCTATAAAGTTAACCACGTGGTTTTTTACCGCGAAAATTATCTCCTCCGCTCCTTAGTTTGTTACTTTGTAAGTTTCAAATTCTAGCCTGTCTAATGCAATAGTAATTTCAAATCCAATGCAGACTTTTTGTTTTTACTAAGTACCCACGTGTTTTTTACCGCGAAAATCTCGTCTGACATTCTTTGTTAGTTACAGTTCCTCGAATGTTAATAGTAGCTATTATCTGAGTAACACATTGTCATTGTGTTCTCGGAAAAGCTCATTACTTTATTTCATAGGATGTCTATCTGTGTATCATGAATGCTGTAACTGTATTAACACTGACTGTGTCCAATTCGTAGAAAAATCATAGCCCTTGGCAGTCACGTGTTAATGGTGAACTTTTGTAATAACCAATCTTACATTGCAAATGTAAATATCTGGGCTCTTAGTGGACTATACTAAAAATAAAAAAGGGTACCGTAACCTCTAGTTACTTTAGCCCTATGGGGTAACATTGCCCACCCCTAAAACTAGTAACTATTGTAGTGGTAATTATCTTATATTAATTCAAGAATTTTAGAATTAAACAAGTAGCTTAGGCCTGATGTAACATTCAATAGAATAATTAAATTTTCAAGATGGTTTTAGGGGTGGGCAATTTTACCCCCTAGGGTCAAAGTAACCGGAGTTTATGGTCTATACATGAATGAAGTATACTAGACTTAAACCCCGCTTCACTTGATCCTCAGAAGACTTATATCCCTAGGACCCAATATATCAATGCCTATACGTACAGTAATATGTACACTTTAGTACATTGACTATTTACTGTCATGTTAAAACTGCTGTATATGAATAGTCCCGCGACTAAAGTGACAAGGTACTAAAGAGTACACTTATTAATGAACTCTGTACATGTTTCTAGCATCTTCATGACATACTTTCAGGTCAGCATGTTTCAAGGTTCAGCAAGTTAATTGATGTCAATCGATATCAATGTTTGATGATCATGTATCATTTTCAATCTTACTGGTTGCGATTTGTTGGTCGGGCAAAATCTTTTTTGATGCATTGAAATTGGTCCCGTGTAAATGTGACAGAGTGGTTGTTTTTGCAGGAAGTAATATTTTATTTTGTTAGATGTTTGACAATACTTTACTGATTCAAATAAAATTAACATTTATTTACATTAAAAAAACATTACTGCTTAAAGAGAAAAATTACGATTGTGGCAGTGGAGAATTTCAGTGCATCGAAAAAAAATTTGACCCTGGTATTACTGTCTGAACTTAACCTCTATCTGTATGGTTTGAAATACTCAAATGCCATTCAAGATAACTGGTCAAGCTTGATAAGATATCTGAATATAATAATAGGTATATCTATATCGGTTGTAAAAAAAAACACTGATAATAAAAACCAAACATTGCAAACTGACATGGTTTTTATGAAATCTTTGTATTAAATTTAATTAGATGTACTATATAAATTAGTAATAGCTTCTGCTTACTTTTTCATAGGTTTATAATCGAACCGATTTCAAACCACGGATAGATAACCGAAAGTCAGCCTCATCTGTCTTAAAATATAGGGTTTGGCCGTTGTAGCATTTTCAACATAACTAGTAGAGATGAAAGCCATAATTCTGTTTTACAGTATGAAATGATCATCACTCTAAATCTAATAGCGATATCATTCTGTATAATATATTTTAACTATGGAAGCAATTGTCGCTGATGTTTGTGTCAACATCCCGGTTTTTTGTTTGGTTTTGTTTTTAGATATTTGTTAGTTTTTAAATTCAGGGTTCCGCTGAAAACCAGCGCCGCGGCTTGAAGTGGCACGAAGCTGAGAGGGGCTCTTTTTAATGCCATGTTAAATTACTTTTTGATTTTGTCACCTGTTCTTCTTTATTCAATACTAGCGACCCGCCCTCGCTTCGATTCAGTTTATGTGAGTTTTCTGTAATACCCGTACGTAAAACAAAGTTTATTATACATGAAAACCTTCCTCTTGAATTATCCTATCTAATAAAAAAAACCGCATCAAAATCCGTTGCGTAGTTTTAAAGATCTAAGCATACATAGGGACAGACAGCGGGAAGCGACTTTGTTTTATAATATGTAGTGATTTCTACTCTACTATATTTGACTTATCACTGCGCTACAGGTTATATGTTATTTTAATAGCTAACTTATCTGTGACTTAATATAAACCACTACAATCTGTAACTTCCCATGAAAGTAATATTTAGGGTTTACAGACGCTTTAGTAGCAAATTGTCGTGTTTCTTAATAATTCTCTAATTTGCAATTGGCATCTGTCTCTTGTGTAATTAAAAATAAGAGAAATCTATAAACATCAAATAATTTTTGAATTAAATATTTTTTTTCTTTGATTAACACCGCCCTAGTTCTCTGTGACTAGCATTCTCACGACCCTGTCCGTTAGCGTTCTTGACCATTTGGTTAAAATTTAATTTTTTGAAATTTAAGGTCTTGAAGTTATTAAACATACATTGTTTTAAATAGACATTGGGCTTCTTTTGTCTCTGAAATAGCGTCTCCCTTTTAATTTTTTCAAGAAAATATTTTCAGTCATAAATTTTGTAGCCATGTTTAACCTTGTTCTAATCAAAAAGTTCACCACTAAAATAGATTGACGCGACTTGTCAATACATTTTAAATATTAAAACCTTTTTCACACGCCCGCAACAACCAGCTTTAGCCAAGGTTAAGCTGTCCTTCATCAAAAATTTATCGCGATTGATCGTGTGGACGTCAGTAACTTGATCTCGTTTATAGTAAAAAAATTACGCACGGTATAAAACAACTCAAGGCTTGGCAACGCATATGCAGTCTCGGGATTGTTTGACAATTCAATGTTTATGGGTCTCTGTTCCCACTTACCATCGAAGTGGGATCATTCTCATAGCGTATAAGGGCAGTTTCACTAAAATGTGAACCCTGATTAAGGAACTTGACTTTGTCCGTTTTGTGACAAAAATTAGCTATACATTGACGGCCGTAATGTATGTCTAATTATCGTCACAAAACTAACCAAGTTGTTCCTTAATTGGGGTACATATTTTAGTGGAAACGCCCATTAATCTAATGATACTAGTTAGTCTCGTAAATAAAACTACAAAATGAGAATACAATTATATTATTAGACTACTAATGTGCCTTTTTATTTTGCTATTAATTGCCTCTCCATGAACATGATAACATAACCCCTTTCTATTTACAGTGGTGTGGAAGCCAAGCAGCCTAACTCTGCCATCAGGAAGTGTGTCAGGGTACAACTGATCAAGAACGGAAAGAAGGTCACGGCGTTCGTGCCTCGCGACGGTTGCCTAAACCACATTGAAGAGAACGACGAAGTTCTCGTAGCTGGATTCGGTAGGAAAGGTCACGCCGTTGGTGACATTCCCGGAGTCAGATTCAAGGTATGTTGCTCCGTTTAATTTATTATAACTTTGTTTAGGCTTCCTCGATCATGTAAAAGTTGGACTGACCAAGGCTTGTTTCCTGAAGTATTATCTGTGTCCTACTCTTAATGTTATAATGTTAACTCTTATCAGCACACTATTACATATTTTTGTAGTATTAAAAAAGTAAATTGTGCATTAAAAGGTCTACATTGCCTTTGACAACATTTCAACCGTTCTTATTTGCAATAGCGGCAGAGTTAAAATACCATAACACATCAAAATAATTATTACTCAGTGGAAGAATAATCTATTTTTCACTACTATATTTTCATTTCATTGTTATTAATTGGAAATCGTTTTTCTCAGGTCGTGAAGGTAGCCAATGTATCACTCCTAGCCCTGTACAAAGAAAAAAAGGAGAGACCAAGATCATAGTGGGGGGACAAAAACTGTAAGTATACTTGTATTTTTACAGTTTCATATTTTAATATTTCAGAATTCTACAAGTAGCTTCAAATTTTGTCTACTTTTTTAAATCAAGTGTCCCCAAAATACATTTTTATTTATTCTGTTATGTAAATTGTCTGATGTTGCTTCAATAAAAAAAAACTTCAATAAAAGCATCTCAAAGTTCAAGTCTGGTTTCTAGAAATATTCAAAGATAAAGTATTTTCCCTAAATGATGTCAAAACTCATGTATTTGCTACTACTGATTGCCATGAGGTAAAACTATTACTGATTAGAGAACAAATATATCATTTTAGACTTAAAGAGGATAATTAATTGACATATTTCTTTTTGTTACAGTTATAACCTGCGCTGGAACCATAAATGGGGGTAGTTGTAGGTTAAGTGTACTATTGTATGTAATACAATCTTCATACATCAAAAGACTTTTTCTTTATACCCTTGCAAAAATCCTATTGGCACCATGAGGGAAAGTCTCCTCTAGATCGGAGACTGGAATTATAGTCAGAATGAGTCGTTTCATAGTCTGGTCTGCTGTACAGTCACGATCTTTAATTTGGTACCCACCTTAGGTCCAAAGTCAATCTGACATTCTACAACAACAAGGTTGAGTTTTCTAAAAGATACAAATGACGTGACATATCTAATGACATTGACTTGACGACTTCAAGCATATTTTTCTTGAAATTGGTCCCAAATTAACGATCGTGACCGTACAGTGGCGCCCTCATTACTATTATTGTGATTTCTTGAAATTGGTCGGTAGGTTTTTGTACTACAAATGAATACAACTATATCACATGGTTTAATAACAATTCACCTTCGAGTTATCAACTTAACGGAAAAAAGTGGCCTCCTTTTCCCATTAAATCGACTACTCAAAGGTTAATTGTTAGTTTGTTACGTATCCCATAAATTGTGTTTTTACTTGCGCTACAAAAACGTATCCTCTGATTGCAAGGAAATTCTTTAGTTAATTAAAAAACAATTTTATTATAGTAATGAGGGTGCCACTGGACGCTCGGCGCAGTCTTAATTGGATATTTGTCCTGGAGAGCCTCTATCAACACGGTAAATACTTGTTTGAGCTGTTATCGGATATTCATAGTATAGCTCTTTCACTTAACAGTATTGGCGGCAGTTAACCCTTTGAACGCCAAGAAACACTAAAGTGGTCGTGTACTGTCGTACCTACGACGCCATCCATGTCAGACCCACCATACCCCTTGCCATAACCCTGGGGGTAGGGTGGGACTGAACCATACCACCGTAGTGTAGTGCTGTGCACTTTATGAGTTGATAAACATCAAACTCCAATATGTCCTTGAAATTTGGTATACGAATTTAAAACAAGGCCATGCTTTCAGGTTTTGTTTTTCCACATCGACCAACTAAACAGATCAACTGACCGAATGTTATATAAATCGAATTTAACAGAGTCGACGGATCTCCGCTGTCGCGGAGCTCCTATTCCTGAGTATATTGGCCCTTCGGGCCGGCTCAAAATCTGACATAACCTAAACCTACCTCATATTTATGATAGAAAGTTTAATCAGTTTAGTTGATCGAAGTGGAAGTACCCGTTAATAGCATCCCATATGACAAAGTATAAATACTTACTAATATCAAACCCCATCACTACTGCGGTGGTATGGTTCAGTCCCACCCTACCCCCAGGGGTATGCCTAGGGGTATGGTGGGTCTGCACCCACGCCATCGACCCATATAGTGGTCGCAGATACAGTGCTAAATAGACCAGAGTATTTGTGACGGAAGGTTGACATTAGATATGGTTTTCAGCTGTCATTGGCGTGTGAGGACGAATCAAGTCAAAGGCGTTCAAAGGGTAAAACAATATAACAGGCCGAATAACATTTTGATTTTACCGCCTAGAGGCGCAGTTGTGATTCCCTATGTAAACCATAATGGAGTCACTTTACTCTCGTTGCGAGTAAAATAATTGGGATTGTTCATATTTTTACAATTACTCCAATTCGAAAACCATTTCGAGGAATAGGGTTTTAAAGCAGTTCTGCATTATTAAGTTTTTGAAATATTTATCTATTTTGGATATTTCGACAAAAGTATATTTAACCTTTGTTTGACTTTCGTTTTTGGGAGCCCTCCTAGGTGTATCTTACGGGTTAGGCGAAAACAGATTGAATTATTATGTTTTATTGAATACACTATTCTATTACAATCACTTTTTTTCATTAGATATCATTTAATTGTTGTAATTTATTAGAAAATGCCAACCCAAATTTAAAATAATCATGTCATCCATAAAATGTCTGCTAAATAAATAAAGATATTAAAACAAAACTATTGGGTCAAATACAAAATTAAAGAAATTGGTATCTTAAAATTTCCTATTCTTTCGAATGAGAAATTAAAAACTGAGTTATTTTTTTTTGTCAATTCCAATTGCATTCGTTTTCATTGTTCTCATGTCCACCAGCTATCTTTTTCTTTCTGAAATATTGAAATGAAGTAATGTTTCTTATAATATCTAAGCTTTACAAAAAGTAAACAAACAAGGAAATCGGCAGTCTGTTTCAGACTAATTTTAACAAAGACGGTGGACATTTAATATGCAGTGATGCAATTGTTTTGCTCGCGAGTGTACTGTAAACACACATAGTATAGTTTTTATGTACTAAAAGCTAAAACTACATTCGCAAAATGTACATGTAAAATAGCCTGTAGGCAGCGGCAGCAGTCTTTATCCGGTTAACGACTAAATGGCTGTGTTAGGTTTTTGTTGAAAATTTTGCGCACTCCTTCTAAAAGCTTATTTAACTTCCAATGTATGTATGCAAGGGTCAAATCATGCAAGTTAAAAAATTTACCCACTTCTCGGTCAACGATGAAGAGGGCTTGTTAGATTTCTACGTCGTCGTACTTGTGAAGACTATTTTCTTGTTCAAGTAGATGACGACTGTGCAAAAAAAAGTACAGTCGGCAATAAAAGCTTGTCCTAAAAATGAGAATTTTGACAAACTTATTGTACATTTTACGTATAGCAGTAGCACGACGGGCTGCACGGACGGACAGAAGCGGGGCGCGCTGGACGGTGTTGTCTGGGCGAGCCTTAATACTGTCTCACTGATGATTTTACGAGTTGTTCATCTCATCTTAAACGCACTCAGTACCTACCCCTACCATGAGTTACCATTACCGTACTCGCTAGCGAGGCGAATGCTCTGTCCCTTGCACTCTATAACGGCCTGGCCACGACATTGCGCGACATGCGGCAGCGGCGGCGGCGAGTGAAAAGCGAATGTTATAAAATAAGGCGAAAGTTCTAGAGATGCCACGACCCGCCGCTGCCTGGGCGACTCGCGCGAATTTACTCGAGCGGCCAGCGGCGGCGGCGAGCGGCGGAAACAAAGACACGGGCGCGAGGAACGCGGCCACGACTTACATTACAGCGGCGCGACCGGTCTTAGCGGCGGGACGCATCGGGCGGTGAATCGTGGAATAAAAAAAATTGTAACATTCGCGCGTAATAATGGGTGTTTTTCAAAAAAAGTGTACATAAGGACGCTATTTAAATATCACTTAAATGATGTCTAACTTACAATTTCATTACAATTGACGAATGTTTTGACGTAAACCAACAGTTTCGTGACGGTGACAAAACTCTCTTTAACTGGACATTTATTTTGATTTTTACCCTAATGGACACCGAAGCATTTATTGCAGAAATTTTAAATAGGCCTGCAATTTGAATGGCGAAACATCCCAAACATAAGTTGCGCCACGTAATAAAAAGGTTGTGGTAAGAAATGAAAGAAATTGGAGTATATAATCAAATGTTTCTACACTCATTCTAGTGTTCTCGTAAAATTTTGCGGGATGCTTTCTATGGTCTTCGTACAACACTCTAAATTCACCTAACGTATAACGGACTCTATTCAATTCACACCTTCTCTTATATTATTTAAAATATCTCATGAAATATGAGCTGCTGTCGAGGCACTGAAGAGCCACTTTTGACAGACATTTTTTTTTTTAACTCTTGAGTACGTCCCTTTCGCTCGATGCCGCTAACGCCACTGTGAAGTCGTGGCATGCTCGCCGCGCCGCCGCTCTACCTTGCCGCGCCTCCCGCCGCACCGCTCGCCGCTTAAGACCAATGTCGTGGCCAGGCCGTAAGAATACTGCGAGGTCTGCGAGGGACAGATCATTCGCCTCGCTAGCGAGTGCGGTAATGGTAACTCATGGTAGGGGTACTGAAGGGCTATTGCTTGCTTAACGCAATCGCAATTGTTTTCATTTTGAAAATCGAACGCTTGTCTGCATACAAAATGAAAACAATTGTTCCGCTTTGAAACCAATTTAGACTGCGAGTGCGTTAGGCGATAGCGGCGCTGGTCTGCGGCAGTAAGTGCAAGTGGTCTAGAAAGTAACTCAGGTCTTGTTCGCCTGAGCATTTGTTATTATGGCACCAAAGCTGTAGTACCAATATCCATAGATTTATTCTAGTTACTTGGTTTTTTTTTATCTGAATTTGACTAACAAAACCTAATGAATTGTTCTACCATACTTAATCAAGATTAGTGACGATGCAGCTTTGGTGCCATAGTAAGAAATGCTTAGGTGGGTAAATTGTATCAGAATAAACATGTTTATTTTTGGCCGACAATTTCACACTTGGCCCAAAATGGATGATGTCCTTTGACCCACTTCCCGGTTTCCGATGGAGCTGAATCTATGGAATTTAAGTTAAGTTTTAAAGGTTTTAGAGTACCTGTAATCTATATATATTATGTATAAACATAAGCGGGGGATGTGTCATATATGTTTAATCTATGGAGACCACAGATTACAGACTCAGTCATGGCTGCTTGCTTACTGTGTTCAGCTGCTCTACACAAATTAATAGCCTCTTCTAAGTCTAGTTCTTTTTCTCTTAGTAGTCTTTCCTTAATAGTTGCATCCCTTACTCCAATTATTAACATATCTCTGATTAGCCTATTTTCCTCTTTAAATTCACATAATTTGGCTGTGTTCCTTAACCTTGTAACAAAGTGCTCCATTGTTTCTTCCTGCTCTTGTCTTAAATTAAAAAACCTGTAGCTATTAGCTACGGTGTTTGTTTTAGTACCATAATACTTGTCTAAACCTTCTATTAGACACTCCCAAGTTTCTACTTTACCCAACCCGTTGTAAATATCGACGATTTCCTCGCCTGCACAAGTTAAAAATATTGCTATCTTTCGCTCGTCCTCTTCTTTTGATAGGCCCGTAGCCTTCAAGTATATGTCATAGGCTTGTTTATACCTTTTCCACGAAACGGCGTCTTCTATTTTAAATCCAGTTGGAGGTTTTATCCCCGGAATCACATTGATTTTTTCCGCCTTTTCCCCCATTGTCCTTGTAGGTTAGGTACATAGGTATTATACCAGTATTTTAGGTCCACTTCAGGTATTCTTATCCACAAAGGTATTTTTGGCTGCTTCTTTTAATTTTAGCAGTGGTTTACACCTGACACCATGTTAAATATTTAATTTTATAAAATAAAACACGTTAGTTACACAGTAAGCAAGCAGCCATGACTGAGTCTGTAATCTGTGGTCTCCATAGATTAAACATATATGACACAACGCCTTTAGTTCTGATGACAATACAATAATATCGAGCTGGTCTGATGATGGAGACTCAAGAGTGGACATAGGAACTCCTAAATTACACATGATAAACCTGTCGTGTTACGGCTTGTTAAAATCGTCTAGACAAGTAGATGACGACTGCAAAAAAAAGTATAGTCGGCAATAAAAGCTTGTCCCATGAATGAAATTTTTTACGAAACTTATGTTATGGTACATTTTGCGTATGGGAGTAGCGTGACGAGCTGCACGGACGTGCAGAAGCGGCGCGCTAGACGGTGCTGTCTGGGCGAGCCTTAATGCTTTCTCACTGATGATTTACTGGTTGTTTAATCTCATCTAATACGCAACAGGTCTCCGGCAGTAAGTGATATAAAAAGCAACTCGTCTAACTAAGTATTATCAAGTCGTCCAAAATTCCAAATTGCATACCTATGCTCAAAATAGTAAATGGTATAAAACCTGTATAAAACGCAGCTGGTTTACGTAGTGGTCTAACTGCCACACTCATTAAATTTAATGTTTGTTTAGTGACGAACGTGTTGTCTTATTCTACTGTTATAGCAAAGAAAATGACAGCAGCAACTTTAATCTAGTATTAAACTTAATGGACGTCTCTGAGTGCGGCAGTAAGTAGCATTAAAGTCTACATTAAATTCAAGACGCCGGTGAGCAGTTCATAACACACACACATAGTAGATAGGTTAGGTTCGCTAGGTAGCTTCAGATGCCCGAAGGCCAAGTCGCCCAGAAATGGGAGCACCGCACAGCGGGGCTCCGTCGTCTTATTAATTAGGAGAGAAATTATGAAAATACATAATGGCAGTTGCGAACTTAGACCAGCTACATTTTAAACCAGCTGCGTTTTAGACCTGATGATACCAGCCCAATTTTACGTGGTTCTTTACGAATGTGTGAAGCACCTAAATGACGAGAAAATTGTATTAACCGGCGAGATAAAAAAAAACTGACCATGAATAGAATACTTAGTAGGTCCTACGGAAGCTCTAGAACTTTCAGTTTCGTTATAGCTGCCGGTTCGTAAGAGCCCTTATGTAGCCAATTCGAATTAGAATCGAACAATGGTGCAAGTGTAGACTGGTGATATGATGCATAACAAGAGGTCTATTTTACTCGGAAAAACCATATTGCTTTTGACATTGTTTAACTCTAACCTCATGTGCTTCTGTTTAGTCCATTATGCCAGCTTCACACGCTTGCAGTGTTTGGCAAACACCGCAGGCGTGTGGAGCCGGCATTAGAGAAAATATTATTTACCGAACAAGCGCTTCTATCCATGGAATTATTTTTCAAATAAGTCCATGGAAGTATCTATAAATACCTCGACATTGGCGAAATACATCCTATCAGGAGTGAAAGCCATTAATTAAAATTAGATTAGAGATTAAGTATCTAATAAAAGTTTATTTTATCTGGCCAAATGTTACCCAAAATGCCGCCATTATAGAGAAAAGTGAACCAGCCTTGAACAAAATAATGTGTAACGAGAGCAAAATATTGTGTAACTACCACGAAACGTAAGTGACGCTGACGCTCCTTAACAGCTATAAAATATTTTCCAATAAAATTGTTTATGGAATTGCAAATAAGTATTTCAATGCCATTGATTTAGTATATACTAAATCAATGTTCAATGCACATTTTAAGTGAGCGTTCGTCAGACTCACGATTACCCACAGATTATAGGTTTGCGATTACCGCCATTAATAAGAAGCACCGCGAGATGTGACGCATTTCTGACAATGGGTAGAAATAATTATAGCTTATTTAGAAAACGTCTATTTCTGTACGATTTGGGCCATCCAAAGCCAGGATGAAGCTTTACAGTGACCACACTTACAGAAAAGGTGCTTTAAAAAAAAAGCATTGAGTACGAGAAAAGCCACGCCACGCTACCGTCAAGCCGCGCCACGCCGGCTGTTAATCGCTCCTTTAGAATTATAGTGACCTAATTCAAAATTTTCAGCGTTCGACTTCGAGTCATAAATTTATTACTGTAGAGACCTAAGTAACTCGAGATCCAAAATTTGCTAATTAGGTCACTAAAATTCTAAAGATGCGGTTTGGCGACCGCTTCATGATATTATCGCTCATTGAATACAAAACGGACACATTCCATAATAATTTGCTCTTCCATTAAAAGTCGCATTCCAACCGCTTCTAATTTTAAAATGCAACACTGACTCATTTCGGATTGTGTCCGTTTTGTATTCAATGAACGTTATGATAGGTGCAGTAAAGAGGAGGTGACCATATAACGCGTTATAGAAAATCGTTATAAGATATCAATTTTTAGTTTATACCGTTATGATGAATACCGTTACGAATCCGGGTTTTATTCTAAACGGGCCATGTTTTGATGCAATTTGTGGCCGGCAACTAGTGCTATCTTACTCTTACTTCGTATGCTAAAGCAAGATGCGTATAGTTGCCGGCCACACATTGGCGTGAAAATGTTGCTCGTTTAGAAGCCCCCTTATAATGATAACATTCATAACGTTGTTTTAGTGCGAGAGTAGCGATAAAAAAATACAGTAGACGAACTAGGTATAATACTATATTGCTGTGTTTTATTATGCTGTTTTATACTGTAATTTCGCTGTTTGGATCAATTATAAAATCATTTTTATGTCATGACTTTCTTGACAGACTATAAGAAGGAACATCGATGTACTAAAACGAAACTTAAAACACTCACAAAATAAGTACAGATGTAGTGCAAAATGATTTTCCTTCGTCCTTTATCGGAAAAGTTCGTATTTATCGTGCTCTTTCAATTAGCTTCAGTACCCATCTTACAGCCGTAGGGGTAAGTCGCATCAGCAGACGAATATATATATAGAGTGGCTAACACGCAATTCAAATATTCGCTATAGTTTTGATTATATTTACAGTTTACTTATAAAAAGGTTGTATTGGTTGTATTACCATGCCGAAACCTCGAAATCGGTTAAAAAATCCAGTCCAAGGAATTATATTTAATATATACCTGTATTTCTTATCAGAAAATAGCAAATTCAAAAATAGCAATAACTCAGAGTATTTTGGCAAAGTTCAACAGCGAATTTCGGACGCAACAGGCATATCTAAACCTACAACTATACGAAATTATTTGTCGACATAAAGAAGACTTTGTAGAATATTCCATTGACAACATTTTACATCAACATGGGCACGAAGTGTTAAGGTTACCGCCATACCATCCCGACTTCAACCCTATAGAAAATATATGGTCACAGATAAAAAAGTTACGTATCAAAAAGGAACATAGACATGAATATGGGTACAGTAAAAAAATTGATTGAAGAAAAAATAAATATGATTGGCCCGGATGAATGGTAGAAAGTTTGTGATCATGCCATGAAATGTGAAAATGAATATCGGTCACAGGAACACTCGATGGATGATCACATCGATAGGATTGTAATTAACGTAAATGAAAGCACTGACGAATCTGACTATGATATGATCGATGACGGTTACTCAGATTGTGAAATAGAAAATGTTGAAAATATCGACCCAAATATGCAGTAGGTAAAATATTAATGTTAAGTACAGTCACTGGCATAAATAAGTTATCATTTATGAACCTAGTCACTTTAATGTCAGTTTGAAATGTCATACGAAATTGTCCAACGATTAAAAGCGACAAGGTATAGAAATCATCACTTATTTATGACGGTGACTGTACCTATAAGCATCATAGCGGGCCTAGTATGAAAGTCTTCATGTCGTTTGCATCCCTCTCACACGCGGGTTATTTACTTAGGTGCGAGAGGGACGCTAATGACTTTTTTTTTTCATACTAGCCCCGGTAGTGCTGTTTTTAAGTAGGCAGGTATTGAGTTTTATTCTTGTAAATATTTCCCAATAAGCTTTATTTTGTTGTACTTTATGTTTTAATGTGAAGATAATGTTTTGTTTACTAATGGCAATAAAACTGAGTATTTTCAAAGTTATTGAAGGTGGTTGTAACATCTCTATATTATACAGTGCCATATGCTGTCATTTGTCACTTTGTCATTTGACACTAAACAATAAAGTTCCATTTTAATGGACATGAAAACGTCACTCATTTAATACAATCATTGATTGACAGTTCGGGTGCCATCGTATTCCGATTGAGATCCGAGTTTTCCCGAAGGAAAATCATTTTGCACTACATCTGTATGCCCTGTATATTCAGTATTTTTACTACTCAAAGAATAAGAAGGTACTATGTTAAAAGTAATCCATACTCCATACTAATATAATAAATGCGAAAGTGTGTCTGTCTGTCTGTCTGTTACCTCTTTACGCTTAAACCGCTGAACCGATTTATATGAAATTTGGTATAGAGATAGATGAAGTCCCAGAAAAGGACATAAAATAGTTTTTATTCCGAAAATCATCCGCTAAGGAGGCGAAATTGAGGGTGAAAATTTGTATGGAGCTACGATATAAACGAGTTCCACGCGAACTGAGTCGCGGGCATAAGCTAGTAAGCTATATTATAATATGTTCTTATTCTATGAGTGTACAAATAAATAGAAATGAAAGTTACTAGACACACACTAAATTGAAATGGAAGCCTATGCTCTATCCTATCAGGTATCAGAAAAAAAAACTCAATGTCAAAAGCTTGTGTCGGAATAAATATATCGAATTTAATATAAATACTGCGTATCTACTTAGCTCTAAATCTAAATAACACAAGCATTATGATATTCAGGAACTTCCCAATGCGCTTGTTTACGCAGACTTTGAAAGTAAGCAGTGTAATTTTGTAATGTTAGGTTATATTCTACGAGTGGATTTCAGAGTGTATTATCTTTTTTGTTATGCTTGTTTTAGGCCAGTTACGTCACAAAGGCGCCGAAGCCTGAAATCCCTAAGAATCCTTTATCTGAGGTGTACACCGGGCCTGCTCAAAAGACAAACGGGATTATTTATGACAAAAAACCTTTCAAGCTAATTCTTCAGGAAGGGAAGACTTATCACTGGTGTCTATGCGGCCGATCGAAGTCCCAACCGCTCTGCGATGGAACACATAAGGATGTATATCTAAAAATAACACAGAGGTACTGCCATTTAGCCAACTAATTTTAGGACCTTGTATTTTATGCGGACACCTGTCTTATATATTAATGCATGTCACTTTTGTCTCTCTACTGTTACAAAATATATTGACAACTCGTTAGCCTAGTTCGTGGTGACCCTGCCTATTATGCTAGTGGTCTAGCATTCAAATCCAAAGGCAGATATTTGTATGATGAGCACGATTCATGAATCTTGTATATTTTCTATGTATTTAAGGATATATTTCTTTATACGAGTATGTATATCGTTGTAGTAGCTTTGTGACTAAATCAATTTATGTGAGATTGTCGTCCAATGTTTATTTAAGGTCAGGCAGGGCTATTTCGACTGGGGTAAATGTGTCATATATTTTTTTCCAGGGAATTTATAAGCTATTCTTACAAAGGGAGCAGAATTGAATTAAAATGTTTTATTCCATTCAAATCTTGGTTAATTTCTTTGGACTTATCAAGTTTCCGACCTGGGATATATATTTTCTTATCTAGGACATGGATTGTCTTATATATCGTAGCATGTTATGTTAAGACTAAAGCCTCAATCAAATCACTAAGAGACAAATGTCCTGTGGCACATTTCGGCAGTTATTATTATTCATTATTATTAAAATTAATTAATGAAACAATTACAGTATATCAATACAACATTGTCCCACAAAACTGTTTACACAGTTTGACTGCGGGATCTTTGAGTCTCTTAACTATGATATAACTTTACTTAAAATTAATTTTAAAATGTATATAATACTAACTAAATAATATGATTATGATTTATGTTGGTGATATGTTTATGATAATTCACTTGTGGGACTTGACAGAAGCTCGTGAGCGTGACGCTAACCCCCGTGTGCTTCTGGTTAGTCCACATGAAATACTCTTTTACCGAACAATTGTCCTCGCATGCGATATCCATGTGCTTATTTCCCTAATATTTTTTGTTTTATACTATGCAAAGACATATTACTTTTCAGACCTGTACGGTTCACAGTGGATAAAACAAAAGACTACTGGCTGTGCAATTGCAAGCAAACGAAGAACCGGCCATTCTGCGACGGAGCCCACAAGTCGAAAGAAATACAGGAGGCCCACATTAAAGTGTAGTGTTATTTAACTGGTGAGCGCGGACTTGTATACAAAATGTGACTAGAGAACTATTCAGCGGGTAATAATAAAAACTTTGGATATAATAAATAACGACCCCTACTTTCACAGTTCATATCTTTTAAACAGCTCAAACGATTTTCATGAAATCTGACCAAGAACCATCCCAATTAAATTGGCTTAATTTCTGAAAATAGCGCATCGGAATTAGTCTATCTGTTTAGGAGCTACAATGCCTCAGACTGACACAATGACAGACTCTTAGGCCCGTAGTAATAAACTCGTCTCAGCTGAGATGCCTGTCACAAGATATGTCAAAGTAAACGTTAAACCATAGAACATTGTCATTATTGACACATCTCGAGACGAACATTAGAGTTGAGATTACTTTATTAATACGGGCCTTAGTTTGTTTGCACGTTGTGCATACAATTAATAAATTGGACCATCAATATGATAAAAATGAATGGATATAGGACAATGCTACATCTGCACTAAACCCCATACTAATAAACGTTGAGTAACGGTGTTAAAGGGATACAATGTTTTGTCTTTATCTGTCATTGTGACATTTGAATTGCTCCACCATCATTACTCATCGTTTATTTTATTAGTAAGGGGGTAATATTACAAAAAGGAAAAATTTTATTGTCTGTTTGTTTGCATTCAATAGGCTCCGAAAATATTGGACCAATTTGAAAAATTCTTGCACCATTAGGATCGTACATTATCTCTGATGAACATAGGCTATGTTTTATTTTTCTGTTCTAGGTTTATCATGTCAGTACTGTAACAGGTTTCGTAGAGTTGTCTTATAGATATGGAGGTAGAGGTTAGAGAGTTTAATTCTTTAAACCCAATTTTTAATGAATGTGTTGCACACTTTGAGCACTCTTTGACTCAAATTTCATGACTATGCAATTCTCTAAAGCTGCTGGTACAGAATCCAGAAATCTAGTGATAAATACTGAAATCCACTGATAACACTAGATTACACGATCAGTAAATACTACGACATTTAATAAATTATCAGTAGATCACAGTATTTATTGTACATCTAGCCTTCGCCTAATACAGTCTCGTCTATAGTTTATTAACCTACCGCCAAACAGCAGTGTTCGCATTGTTGTGTTCCGGTTTGGGGATAAGACAGCCGGTGAAATGACTAGCATAGAGGCATTCCATCTTAGCCTCAGGGTCGGCAACGCATTTGCAGTCTTAAGATTGCATTGCAGTCTTGTGATTGCGAATGTCTATGGGTCACAGTTTCCACTTACCATCAGGTGGCCTGTGTGATCGTATGTCTACTCGATGCCATTAAAAAAAAAAAAAAAAAAAAGCCTACCAGTCCTAGTGAAAAAGGATATACATATATGTACGGAGTATAATAGACTGAAATCCTTTTTCACTGGATCTTCAGAAGGCTTATACCACTAGGACCCCAGAATTATGACATCTCTGAATACATATGACTGACTGACTGGAAGAAAACGTACAGCATTTACCGCTGGCCCTAGAACTTGAAATTTTGAGTTAGTATTCCTTGGTCTGCCTGCTCCTTGGTGTACTAAGGATTCTTCGAAAATCTACCCTCCATGGGAAAAAGGGGGAGTAGCGGCTGTCCTCTTCCTCTAGTTTTGTATAGAAGTCTGTGCTGTATTTTTATCAGGATAATAATATACTCATAGCAATAATACTTTGGCGTTGTTTAACCTAGAATATTGTCCCTTTACTTTCTCCGCCTCATATAAAAGCACTCATGTTCCCTAAAGAATAAAGACGACATTAGTATCTTCGATCGATCAGATGTGAGGTCCAAAAAGTAAAGCGACGACATGAAAACATTAATTTATCGGATCAATTGTTAATGTGGTTATGCTTTGTTTACAAAACGTGATGAAATAGGTTCTTGGGTCATACTCAGATTTAGGTTAGGTACCTAATTTTCTGGTTGAGCTCACATCGGCATGAACGGCGTCACGTCTACTTTAGTCCTATCAAATAAAAACATAACTTATATGCACACAAGCCCTTAACTATTGACCACAGGACAGACCACTTTTGTTTTTGTGATCGTGTATGACCCTCATAAGAATGGGATCGTTTGTAAGTTCCGTATCGAAAGGGTGCCAAATCTTTCGATAGGTAGGCAATTTTTTGTGATAAATTATCGCAAACAAAGGATGGGCTTAGGGTAAGTATCCACCAAAGCTCTGTGAGGTAGTGGAGCGGTTTCCGAGGTAAACAAACATCCACCAATAGGAGAGCTGCGCTGAACCAGGCTAGTAAAATGGAGTAATCCTATTGGTGGATTTATTCCTTGCACACCAATGGTAGATATTCACACTTATTATTTTACTAGCTTTTTTATACTAGGAAACATACATAAACTCACGCCTTCGTTCCCAGAGAGGGCTACAGAATTAACTACAACTCTAAAAACTTGTTGACAATTCTTTACCAATTTGGCACAATTAGGCTTAGATGTACCTACATACAGTCACGAGATTAAATTTGGTACCCACCTTAGATCCAAAATAAATCTTACATTCTACAACAATAACGTTGAGTTTCCTAAAAGTTACAATTGACTTGACATCTGTAATGACATTGACGACTTCAAGCATATTTTTCTTGAAATGGGTCCCAAATTAACGCTCCTGACCGTACATACACATACATATTCTCACGCCTTTATTCCCAGAGTGGGGTAGGCAGAGCTACAGAATTTCCAACAACTCTAAAAACTTGTTGATAATTCTGTAACCACATTTTGAACAATTAGACTTAAGTTGTTTACAAGCGTATTAGTGACAGGTTGCAAGCCCATCGCCTAACTGGACTAAAAGCCTTTGTTCCCTTAGTCGCCTCTTACGACATCCACGGGAAGACATGGAGTAGCACTATTCTAACCCGGCAACCATACGGGTTAGGTAATTTGCCGTCATATCATATTACATATTCCGTAGAGCACCAAAAATACACGTTTTATAGTTTGGATGCACGGACAGCGATGTTTTAGCAATTGGGTCCGGTTTGGCACCCTCTGGGCACGGAACGCTAATATTGATAGAAGGAATCCCGATTTATGTCCTTAGTTTTGTTGCCCAATAATATAATGTGGGCAAAAGCCATTCTTTCTTAGGTTCGGGGGAAAATCGGACAACATAATAAAAGTAGAAGCAGAATTCATTTTTTATTGAAGTTTTTGCAAGTCTGTGGCTGTCGCTAAAACCAAATTGCTCTAGACATGTTATCGTATCGTTAACGTTAAAAACAATACTATTTACATGTTAAAAGGAATATGGTATTAACGCGTTGAATAGAGTTCATGAAACAGAAAATCTCTATCGCCTACTACTTTATAAGACAGCGCGAAAAAAAAACGATAATATTTTTAAATACCTATGTTATGTCGTTGCTTAAATGCAAAAGGGCCACAAATCAAAATGTGTTTGTGTTGCATTTAAATTCGGAATGCTATAATATACTTTAACCCCCTTACTAATAAACGTTGAGTAACGGTGGTATAGCTATACAATGTTTTGTCCTTATCCGTCATTGTGACATTTGAATTTGACAGATAAGGACAAAACATTGTATAGCTATACCACCGCTACTCAACGTTTATTAGTAAGGGGGTAAATGTTAAATCAAACTATAATATCTGTTTTTGTTTTGTGGCGCTTTTGCATTTAAGCAGCGATGTGTATTTTTTTAAGTTGTATTTACATTGATTGTATATTATTATTTTGATATTTATTTAGAAAGTTCACTAGAAAAATATTCTTTTGTTATAATTATAAGAGTTTATTCTCTTCAGTGGTACTGTCCAAGTTATCGTTTTGTTAATACCGTAGTTAATTAGATTAGAGAGAATCGTAGATATTATGAAGTTATAGGATTAAAATAAATCAAGTTGAATGTATTTCTTGTGTGTTATTTTATTTTATCCTTTATAACGAAACCAGGGGCCACAGAAGCCATTCTGCCAAATTGAAAATGCACGCGTTAAAAAGTGTTTTGTTCGCTCTGACGGGACTTCTTAAACTCGCCGCTCGCTTCACTCGTTCGTTCGTCCGTCCGCGTTTTTGAGAGAATCACACCCAGTACAAATTCGTTGAATACAGGGTGTCCATAACACGTTAATTAACTAATTTTAACCAAGTCAATCGTAGTCTTGCTATCGTTGGTTGTAGACGCCCTGTGTAATATATGGGATCGAATCATCTATACTAATATTATAAAGCTGAAGAGTTTGTTTGTTTGCTTGAACGCGCTAATCTCAGGAACTATTGGCACGATCCGATTTGAAAAAATATTTCAGTGTTTGATAGCCCATTTATCGAGGAATGCTATAGGCTATATATCATACTCACATAAACAGAAGCGAAGCGAGGGCGGGTCGCTAGTCCTTGACAGAAATGGGACAGATTGGCTTTAAAAAAAATTAGGTACTTAAATCTGTCGATTTCCTCGCTGACTGTACATTTTACTTAAAATTTGAACTGGATTGAACTTAAAAATTGTCTAGCTCAACTAGATCTGGCCCCTATCCCACAAAACTTTACAAGCGTACAATTTGACAAATTTGTACGGATCTCCATACAAAAAGTTGACAAATTTGTTAAATAGTCAGCTTGTAAAGTTTTGTGGGATAGGGGCCTGTTCTATGAAATCTCATAAAAAGATTGATAATAAAGTTATCGTCTAACGTACAAATCTACTGAGTTGGCTAATTGACAAGATTTCATATTTTCAAGACTTTAATTTTATTCGTTTTAAATTTTCTCTAGAATGAATAATTATTTTATTATTAATTTATTAAGATGTACTTATTCTAAAAGGGCGTAACTTCATTTCTACGACACAATGGACATAATACGTTAGTCCAATCTGTATATAAAAAAAAACCGATAATTCTCTAAGGGCCACTTGCACGAAAAGTTTAACCCTGGGTTAAGACACAAACTCGAGTTAAAATGACAGTTTTTGTATGAATCTGACGTCTACTAACTCGAGTTAGTGCCTTAACCCAGGGTTAAATTCTGCGTGCAAGTGGCCCTAAGTATCTATCCATCTGTCAATAGTGTTAATGTCAAATCTGTCAATAGTGTTAATGTTAATGTCAAATTTGAAGTATGACAGCTTTTTTTCTCGTGAAAAAGGCAATGGTATTATATCTATTCAGGCATAGTATTGGTAAAACTCGATATTTTTATTAACTTACTTGTAATTTTGTAAATAAAGAAAAATAAATCTAAATAAATATTTTGCCGTGTTCAGGAGGTAAAACCCTTTCGATTCGTATAGTAATTTGCAGGTGTCACCAAAATGAAATGTTGTCAATTAATAGAAGAATAGAATTTATAGAAACTGGGACATTTGGATAGGTCTAGCTTAATTTATATCTAAGACTTGTATTAATAAACTAATCTCAACTCTATTAATGCTCGTTTCGAGCACAGATTATAGGATATGTTTCTCGAGATGCGTCAAAAATCACAGTGTTCTATGGTTTGACGTTTAGTTTGACGTATCTTGTGACGGGCCTCTCAGCCAAGATGTATAAACGAAAAATTTAATACATTATACGTCCCTAAATCAGAGGTGTAAGGAATATAATTTATAAAAAAAAAATACAGATATAAAATAAAATAAATCGTATGGCAATATTTTTGAAATAAGTATTTATCAAAGTTCGCAAATGGCAGCACTGGTAACCGGCCAAGCCAGAACTGGTGAATAACGCTTTGGTTCAGTTTACTCTATTTTATAGTTTGGTAAATGTAGGATGGTGCCTGTGACAGGTCATAAAAAATCATATTATACCTTAATGGTTACACTCACTTTTCGTAAATAATAGGTGCATTGATAAAAATCTTGCGACAACATGCTGTTATTTAAATGATCAATCATCTCTTTTTATGTACTCTGCTTTTGATTTAATGAAGTATTTGAAATTACGAAATAGGGCTACCACAGGCAACAGTTCATCCCATATTGACTGAATTAATTATAATTATAAGTCAACTAACACAAGTATAAAATACTTAAACTTAATAGTTCAATTGACAGTATCTCCCACGTTAAATTCAACAGTGAGACTAAACTACGTAAAAAACTATTTGAATAGTGACATTATTGTCCTTAAAATGAGTTAACTTTTGTATGAATTCCCTTTTTTGCTTAGTACCGCTGTTGGATTTAACGTACGATTTGTTACGTGTGTAAGAAATAAAACAAAATATGTTATTTAAGGTTTGTTTCACTAGAACTTGCCAACAATGTAAACAAAACATTCAATGAGATATCCATATTCTAGCACTATTTTATTCTTTTAATGGTTTAGGATAATGATGTGGAAAGAAATGATTAAATAACACATGGATTTAGCAGTATTTGATGATGTAGAATGGAAATTAAAGACATTTTGAATACAAAGTTTGTTTACATTGTTGGCAAGTTCTATTGAAACAAACCTTACTTTAAAATACATTTTATCTTCAAAAATAAAAATGGATAATCGTCTTTCCTAATCACCCGAACAAAAAGCAAAATAAAAAATGTGACCAAAATAAATAACTAAAGTCGTCGGATTTTGATCGGTCTCACGGACCCCGCCTAAGCCGAACCAAAGCAAAACCAAACACGTCATTATAAGGGATTCGTGTCACAGACAAGTGTCAAACGAAATCTACACGGTGCCGTAGTAAGACGTGCTCTGCGGCGATTGTTCCGTAAAAATACTTATCAGCTTCTAAATTACTGCGAACATAGTAATTTTACAGCTTGTCGTAAAATTACGCAGGCCAGTATTTAATAACACTCGAGCCGAGAATAAAACAAGTTTACCTAATTCAAAATGAGCGGCATGGAAGAAGTAAAATTATTCACCAGGGAGGAGCTGAAATCGCGGAACACGCGTGAGGATGCGGTCATGGTTATCCACAACGGTGTCTACGATGTCACTCATTTCCTAGACGAGGTAAGTTAAAATAATTATTTTGCGATGTCATTATATTATTTTTAAAGTTCCGCTAGCGAAAATACAGTTGGAAAAAATATCGTGAGTTTTTTTAATCTTGCAAGCACCGAAATGGATATTCTTACTTGCCTAATTTTTTAAATCGTGTTTGACTATGAGGACAAAGTCCAGCCAATTTTCTGCGAATGATTTTAGGGCGTTTGGTACATAAGTACTCTAATTAGATATCTTATCTGTTCTCTTAATTATATGACTGCTTTATGTAGAATTTTTCCACTTGTGGGTGTTGTTCTATATTTATATATTTTGTTTTATTGATAATGGAGGCAAGGGGCATAAATTATACATACCTACATTTAAAAAAAAACTCAGTCTTGTATATATATGTCTATGGGTCTCAATTCTCACTTATTGCCTACCATACCATCATGTAGCCTTTGTGCTAGTACTGCTAGTTTTCCTTCTATATCCTGTAAAAAACACACACACAAGGGTTTATCTTTATGTATTTTTAATCCACTGTTTTGCCCACTATACACAAAAGGGAGGGATGTTTACTATGTGTTAAAAAAATCATGCATTTTTTGAATTGAAGGTAGCGAGTAATTTTAGGTCTTAGGTAAGATTTATGATGCTTCCAATCTATGTGCTTATTTATAGTTATGTAAAGAACTGTTTAAAACTATAAAATTTGTTACATGTAGTGATTCATAAAAAAACCAGCCAAGTGCGATTCGTACTTTCGAACGAAAACCAAAACAGTAAAAAATCATGTTGGTTGTATGACTTGTATGGGGCCCCCCATAAATAGTTATTTTATTTTAATTTAATATGTTATTTTTAAAGTAATATTCAACTAAATATTCTGTGAATATTTCAAGCATCTACTTGTTCTTGTTATTAATACCTATCAAGCAAAAACCAAAATAAAAACATGTCTGTGTACGGGAGCCCCCTTAAGTATTTATTTTATCATCTGTGAAAATGTCAACTGTCTAGCTATCACGGTTCATGAGATACAGCCTGGTGACAGACAGACTGACGGAGAGTGGACTCTTAGTAGTTGGGTCCTGTTTTAACCATTAGGTACAGAATGTTAAAAATATATTTTTTAAACTGTAGTTTGAAGTACCTATCCTGATTTTCTACAAAATTATGTACTGATAATAATATAAATTATACTACACAAGTTAGCGATACTAGAATATTTGCATCATTATTTTTATTCACATCTAGAAGTTTCTAGTGTGTAACTCTTAATCATTGACAGTAACTATAGAATTAAAATGTTCAAAACTTATACCTGACTGACAATTTGTGTGACAAACCTATTTAATATTTAAGGTTACCATTTCGGAATTTTAAAAAGTACTGACAAGTCCGAACCTTTTAGTCACAAAATGGAAACATAACTCACTTAGTTACAATGGTATGGTATAGTAGGCATGGTAGCAGACGGTCGCTCGAGGGGTAGGGCGGGGAGCGGGATGTGGTGGTCCGGACATGTTTGGACTAATCCGGAGTCCAGACAGATGGTAACCATATATGGGACTTGCATGTACTTGACAAATAATTTGTTATTACTTATATTATTTACTAGCGACCCGCTTCGGTTTATGTGACTATGGTATATAGCCTATAGCCGTCCTCGATCAATGGGCTATCTAACACTGAAAGAATTTTTCAAATCGGACCAGTAGTTCCTGAGATTAGCGCGTTCAAACAAACAAACAAACTCTTCAGCTTTATAACATTAGTATAGATTTATTTTTATTTTTATTTATTTATTCATATATCAAACAACAATGATTCATTTAAAATACACTTGGTAATTAAATTAGGCTAGAGTTAAATTATACACAGTAATGTATGTCAATTAAATTTACATAACCACAAATCTTAACAATTAAAATGTCTCTGCCGGCTTTCAAACATTGCCAGTAGGGTGGTCTAAAAACTCTCTACAAGTTTATTTTTATTTCAAAACACATGGAAATAGGCTATACCAAGCTTTATTGCAATTGAATATACTTTACAGTTCGCCCTTACTGTTAAAATTGTTTCATATAAAAATGTAGTTCTGGCTTGACTCTATCTCCTAAATATCAATTATCCTCTAAGTACGTAAAATGTAGTTTATGTATGTATATTTAACTATTAATATTTATATTTCTATATCTATTTATGTAGGTATTTGAATGTAGTTTTATTTTAAATTTATTTATATAAGTTTTATTGGTTACTAAATGTGTTACTTCTTCTTCTTGTACACTTGTTTACTCGTTGCACAACCGTTCACTGATCTCAATCTCTCAAGGGTTAGCTGGAAGAGATCCCTTAAAGGGATAAGTTCGCCTTTGTACATATTTTTATATTAATTGTATTGTTATGGTTTTTCTTTTGTACAATAAAGTGTTTACATACATACATACATACATACACGTATAGGGCATATTCCCCCTTTCCAGAGAAACTGGCCATGCTACCCTAACGACATTTCATTTGTTAAAATCTGGCGTTCAATTCAACCTCCGTAAGGGTACTTCGTAACGAAACGATACCTATATATTTATATAAAACTACAAGAGCGTCGGTGGCCTAGGACCCTAGGTGCTTATGGGGTCGACTCGTGATCGTGAGGTACCGAGTTCGAACCCTCGCGGTCACCATGTACCAATGAGTTTTTCTAACTACTATTGTGTTTTACAATAAACTAAAGCATTTTCTTGAAATTGGTTGGTAGGTTTTTTGTACTACAAATGAAAACACAACTTATAGGGTATATCACATAGTTTAATAACAATTCACCTTCGAGTTATCAACGGAAAAAAGTGGCCACCTTTTCCCGTTAAGCTGACTACTCAAAGAGTAATTGTTATTTATGTTTGTTACGTATCCCATAAATTGAGTTTTTACTTGCGCTACAAAAACGTATAGCCTGATTGCAAGGAAATTCTTTAGTTAATTAGAAAACACAATAATAGTAATGAGGGCGCCGCTGGACGCTCAGCGTTTGCTCGGTGCAGTCTTAAGTGCATAAACCGATGCTCTTACAGGTAAAGGAAAAACCTCGCGAGGAAACCTGCACATTCGAGCAGCTGAATGAGCTGAGGGTAGTTGCACAAAAGATCCTAAAGTGTCAAAGTGTTTCCGAAATAGTCCATTTCTGTAAGACAAGATAAGATATCGCGCATTGAATACAAAACGGACACATTCCAAAATAATTTGCTCTTCCATTAAAAATCGCATTCCAACCGCTTCTAATTTTAAAATGCAATACTGACTCATTTCGAATTGTGTCCGTTTTGTATTCAATGAACGATATAACTAGGTTAATTAGAACATTTCTCTCTTTGGGCAGTCTGACTCACAATATTTGTTACAAGGGACAATGTCACAAATTGATGTTTAAAGTCTCAAACTAAGCTCTAGGCTTGTAGTATGTGTATTTGACAACCCGCTCATTGAATACAAAACGGACACATTCCAAAATAATTTGCTATTTCATTAAAAATCCTATTCCAACCGCTTCTAATTTTAAAATGCAACACTGACTCATTTCGGATTGTGTCCGTTTTGTATTCAATGAACGAACTATTGACTTACTCATGTACGGTTACGATCGTTAATTTGGGACCCATTTCAAGAAAAAATGCTTGAAGTCGTCAATGTCATTACATTAGAGATGTCAAATAATTTGTAACTTTTAGGAAACTCAACCTTATTGTTGTAGAATGTCAGATTGACTTTGGACTTAAAGTGGGTACCAAATTAAATCTCGTGACTGTACAGATATACATAGAAAATATATATTTTGTATTATCGCTAACTCGTGGCATTTAGGTAGCACTTGACAGATTAGTGATGAGACAAGTTTCCTAGGTGACTTTTCAGATAAGATAAAATAATAAATTAATATTACATCATTCATTTACTTACTCGTAATAATTATTACGAGAGGTGTCGTGTCTCCAAATAATGGAGGAAATAATTAGAGAGCATCCAGACCAGAACTCCTACTACACGGTGACAAGGTAAAATTTTCTTACACAAAGTGGATTTTATCAAGTAGAAGACGTAGGCTGACTTGTAAAAAATTAGAACAAATATTTATTGTTTATCACGAATGTCATGTATTAAATGATTGAAAATACTTTTTTCTAATTGGTTTCCTTTTCTCGACTCGTACAGGAAGAACATTGTCACATCACTAGTCTGTTAGAAACTGTCAAGTGCTACCTAAATGACACGAGTTAGCGATGTGTAGTTATAGTCGAAACTTCGAGAAAACAATCTGTTAAGTCTGTTCTAAAGCCTAAATACAATACTAAATCTAAAAGTCACTTGGTGTCAGTCAACAAAAAAACCTACTTACGTAACTTAACATTGTATAGGTTATGAGGGACATTAAACGTATATTTAGCTTTACAATGTAAAAAGTTTATAGTACCTTGAGCGACGCGTTTTGCTCTATGGTCAGAGGTCAGAGAGCAAGGTTTAGAAATAGAAAAATACATTTATCTCCGTTAAACAATATAGAGGCCCTTGACAAGATGCACTACGCTAACTAGCGTTTGTATTAGTTTCGTTTTTAAACCAATCGCGTCACTGGTAGATCACGTTACTTTCCGTTTCACGTCATCTACAGCTCCGTAAAAATCCGGGAAAGAGCATGTCGGACCATGCTGTAGGGCTCTGTTTCCGTTACTACAAACACAAAACCTATCTCCAAAAACCACAAGTATGTTTTAATTTTATATTGAAAGTTATTTTGGTGGTACATCTTGATGATTTTTAGAACTGTCGTTATCTATAGTTTTCTTTTTTCAATTCTTTACTATTCGTAGTTTTGGTTGGAGGGTGTGGGAAACACGTAATTACCTATAGTAAATTTTCATGACCTATCCAAAAATATATCGCACGATGTTGTAAGATAAAAAAAATACTATAAACACATGTCGTTGTTTTGTTTTTTATCTAATTCTACTATATATTGATCTTAGTGCAGCAGAAATATCTATTAGGTATGTAGTATAATTATGAGCCTACTTAGTACGAAAGGGGTTTGGGTAAAAGTGTTGTCATTTGTAAAAGTCATACATTTTCAAGGTGAGTGGCCATTAGTATAAGTGGTAAATTATGATAGAATAATTCAAAATAAACATGTTTTGTTATGTAATGTAATACCTTTAAGTGCATCGGAGCCGAGATATTTAATATTCTTACCTAGGCGTCCTTTAAGTACCAAAAACTGAACATTAAACCATGAATATCTCGGCTCCGATATTATTAAACGGCATAAATTATATACAGGGTGTCCCAAAACTCAACGATAATCCGCCAAGGGCTGATAGAGCAGCTAAAAAGCTATCGATTTAACACCTATGTATGTTCAGCGATTTTCGCTAGTTTCGGAGATATTGATCATTTTAATCTGAAATTTTGTAATTTTCCCTTATGCCCATGTCACGAAAAATCATTAATTTCGTTATGTATTTCATAAGTTTTTCAGGTATCTTACATAATTATAATCATTACGAATTGGCGAAGTTTTTAAACCTATTTGCCCGTTTATTTTATCAGTATTTTTTTAAGTAATCACCTAAAGTTGTTTTTTTCATACAAAGTGAAAAGCAACCACTGGGACACCTAGTATGGAGAAACAAACTTTATGTGATTACTTAAAAAAAATACTGATAAAATAAACGGGCAAATAGGTTTAAAAACTTCGCCAATTCGTAATGATTATAATTATGTAAGATACCACTGAAAAACTTATGAAATACATAACGAAATTAATGATTTTTCGTGACATGGGCATAAGGGAAAATTATAAAATTTCAGATTAAAATGATCAATATCTCCGAAACTAGCGAAAATCGCTGAACATACATAGGTGTTAAATCGATAGCTTTTTAGCTGCTCTATCAGCCCTTGGCGGATTATCGTTGAGTTTTGGGACACCCTGTATATCTATGTGTATTTAGAGGTCCTCTAAATAACTATTAAAAATCATCCGAGGCCGCTGAAAAAAAAATGAGAATATTCTTCAAACAAATTTACCCAATACCCTTTCAGCTTTATGACATTGTTGCAATGGTTTCTGAGAAAAGTGAGTGATATGTAGGTGTTCCACTTTTACAGTAATTTTTCTTTGCAAAAGTAGGGGGTGTTATAAGTTGTGTATTTGTTTGTCTTTGGCATCGTAGCTCCTAAACGGATGGACCGATATGAACGCGTTTTTTTTTAAATTTAAGTTAATTTAATCGGGATAGATATTAGCTAGGTTTATTCAAAATCGGTTTGGCAATTTAAGAGATAGCTCTGAAAGAAGGGGTTGCCATTATAACGCGGGATTCTATCTATCAGGTACGTAGATATCTGTTTTAACAAGCTTTTATTTAACTTGCAATGTATGTATGTAAGGGTCAAATCTTGCAAGTTAAATTTGACCAACTTCCCGGTTTCCGATGAAGCTGAAAATTTACATACGCCTTTAGTTCTGATGACAATACTGTAAGTACCATCGAGCTGATCTGATGATGGTGACTCAAGGTGGCCATAGGAACTCCTAAATTACACATGATAACCCGTCATGTTGGGGCTTGTTAGAATAGGCTATTTAACAAGGTGAAAAAAAACGTAATAATTATGTACATTCATATTAATTATGAGTTTTAAAATCGATTTAAGGTATTCTTACTTAAAAAAATGGATCTTTTATCCAAAAAACCACGATAAAACTTGATAATTTTTTATCTGTAGCCATTTTATCGAAAACGGCGCCGAATCCATGATGACGTCAAGGGTCGGTAAATATCACAGATTATAGGATATTGTCTGTAAGTATATTCTATATGACAGTTGACGTTTGTTTGTTTTTCTGGCTTTGCTATGATTAGCCAATGTCAGTTTGTTTATGTATTGACCACTGACGTCACTGATTCCTGTGCGACGCCATCTTGCCCAATAAAGCGTTTTGGCGGCATATTTTAAAAGTGAATTTTTATTTCCTTTTTTTAGACGAAATACATAAAAGAATTTAAAATTACCACTTTTGGAGTACTCAATAAACACCAACCAATAATCTGAGATGGTTTTCAAAAACCTGTCAAATAGCCTATTGCCTCAAGTAGACGGCGACTGTGCAAAAAAAGTACAGTCTGCCAAAAAAGCTTCTCCCAAAAATTACATTTTTGACAGAATCTTATTTATAAACCTTCTTGCAAAGAAAACTGGCACTTACGATTTTTTCAAATAGTTTAAGGATACTGTAACTAAATGAGATTTTATGCTACTAAATAAAGTGTAAGTGCGATAAACCATATATTTTTAGGGGATATTGCTGGTTTTACCCCACGCTCTTACCCCACCTTACCTTATTCTTCATTTTATACTACTTACTACAGCCGACACCGCTGTACAGTCAACCAATTTGATTCCTAGGCCACTATGGACTTTGTCAACGTGACGTTGTAAACCAAATCATAGGGTGTCTCTTACGTTTTGGTTGACAAAGTCACTTTAACATAGTCCAAAGAGGCCTAGAAATCAAATTGGTTGACTGTACCTAGGGACTTGTAGTTTGGAAGGAGTATTCCTTGGGTACCGTAGGGGTGTACTGAGGAATTTTTCGGAAATTTAACCCCCAACGGGTTAAAATTGGGGGAGAAGCGGGAAAGTAATTCTAAACGTCTAAATAAAACGGACGCACAAGCAATTTGTTAGTCAAAGCTAATTTAACTTCCTGTCATAAGAAATAAGGTCACTAATACATTCGCGGTCCAATTTGCGTTGTCTATAAAATTGCACATACGTCCTTTTTATTTATAAGGGCATAATAGATACGCGGTTCTATGAGACATACCCCCTTTTCTTTAAGCTGGGCAGAATTCTACACGGGCGTCCTCTAGTCTAATAATAGCGAGAATGAAGCTATTTTAGAGGAAGTACTCGAGTGTTATGTTTTCCTCAAATCTGGGTTTTCCTTTAATAAGGAAACTAACGTTCACAGCCCGCATATTTGCTAATCACTATATCGATACCCTAGTTCACACTTGTACTAATTACATTTGAAAAGTTATTGTAATTAGTATGTTTGTGCACAAATAATAAGTTCGTTACTTGACTGGCAAAATAAAAACATTTAGTACGATTGTGCACTAAGGTATCGATATACACTCGGCGTCAAAAATATCGCACCTCGTTGAAAATCAGATTCAAGCAAATCTAGCCCTTAGTAAAATTATCCCACCTCGTAAATATTAGTATCAATCGAAAGCACGTTTAATGTGTTTTAAATTAACAATATTTAATTTAAAGAAAAAAAAAGTGTTTTCGCAAACTGAGAGTTTCGAAAAAAAAGTGCCAAATTACGCGTTTGAATGGTCGCGAGTTGTGCCGTGTTCCAGGTGTATAAAAAGTCTGGTAAAGGTCAAATGTCAATCATTCGCTATCCAGACGTTAAAGAGAACACATCTAAGGAGCTGAAGCAAAAAAACTACCCTCAAAAATGGAAACCACTGCTGCTGAATCAACCCAGGTGGTCGCACTGCTCCAAGCAATGTGATGTCGCTCGGCAACTGAATTTAAGCCGGTTTGCTGTCCGCCGAGTATACCTGCGGTTCCAGGAGACTGGAAACTTCATTAGGAGGCATGGAGCTGGC
Organism: Acleris laterana; assembly: GCA_963966035.1. Classification (NCBI taxonomy): domain Eukaryota; kingdom Metazoa; phylum Arthropoda; class Insecta; order Lepidoptera; family Tortricidae; genus Acleris; species Acleris laterana. The sequence continues at coordinate 84,246,870 of OZ014438.1, forward strand.
CGGTGACGCTGCACATCTGAAAGAGACGACCGCTTTATTGTGTCGTCGTCTCTACGCAATCGCTTCTCCAATGCTGTTGAGGTGCAACAGCGTCTCCGAGAAGCTCGGACGACCTCTGTTAGCACCTCCACCATTAGGAGAAGGTTGCGGGAGAAGAAGATTGTGGCCCGCAGGGCTGCTACAGGTCCCCAACTGACCGCACAGCATCGCAGAGACTGCCTGCAGTTTGCTCGTGCTCACGTCGATTGGACATTCGACCAGTGGAGGCAGGTTCTCTTCTCCGATGAGACGAGGGTCTGCCTCTACTGCAACGACAGGCGTAGAAGAGTCTACAGAAGGTCGGGAGAACGATTTGCTCAAGCCTGCATTGAAGAAACGGTGGCCTACGGAGGTGGTTCGTGCATGTTCTGGGGCGGTATGTCCACAGATGGCAAGACCGACCTTCTGTGCGTCTCCCGGACGGGGGGTACTGGCTGGCAGGGGTCTCTGACTGCTCACCGGGACGTCACGGAGATCCTGGAAGAGCATGTGGTCCCATATGCGGGTTTTGTCGGCACTGGATTCACTTTAATGCACGACAACGCCCGCAACCACACTGCATTGCTCGTTCGTGATTACCTGGGAGAGGTTGGGATCCCTGTTATGCAGTGGCCAGCGAGAAGTCCCGACTTGAGCCCAATCGAACACCTTTGGGATGAGCTGAAGCGACGTGTTCGGTCACGTGATGCCATCCCTACCACTCTCCAAGACCTCCAGGACGCCGTGATTGAAGAATGGAACCTCATTCCTCAGTCGGACGTAGTGAAGTTGGTTCGGTCAATGAAAGACCGCATGGAAGCAGTAATTAGGGCAAGGGGGGGTAACACTAGGTTTTAGGTTACTTTTAAGTGTCTTTTTTGTTTGTTTGTTAACCATTTCATTGATGTTAATTTACAATTTAATAAACATTTTTCTTGTCCTCGCATTAAACTTCTTTTTTTTTAAACCTGGTTACAATAATTATATTTTTTTTAGCTTTTTTAAAAAGTATATTTTATTACCTTTCAAATAATACCTAATAGTCATACCTTTACCCTTGATTAAATAGGGTATAATGTCGGTTGAACATATTTTTCCCGAAGGTGCGATATTTTTGACGCCGAGTGTATATCACTAACATAGTATAAAACAAAGTCGCTTCCCGCTGTCTGTCCCTATGTATGCTTAGATCTTTAAAACTACGCAACGGATTTTGATGCGGTTTTTTTTAGTAGATAGAGTGATTCAAGAGGAAGGTTTTTATGTATAATAAATTTTGTTTTATGTACGTGTGTTATGGAAAACTCAAATCGGAGGTGCAATATGGTAGCTGTCAAGTTCTTTAGGATGAGTAAATATTTTTATGATTTCGATATCGTTTTTTTTTTACCTTGGTATAAGTGGTATTTTTACTCTACAATTTACAATGTTTTTTTTGGGATCCATGATAATCATTTTCATTTGACATAAGAAGGGTAAAATTTTGATGAAATAACACATATAAAACACTGTCTCGAAAGTAATGTAAATATAATAATACTCGATATCGATATTGAGCTATGTTATAAACGAGTTCCACGCGGACAGTCGCGGGCAGAAACTGGCAAGACCTAAAACTATATAATGGTATTTAAACCAAGACTATTTCAATATGGAAGAAAAGCAATGTACTTAAAATAAGGCGCTGGTTGTTAGACGTTTTTTTTTGTATTGTTTTTTTGCACGTAACATTTCCGGAATGGAACTAAGTGGAACGAAGTTCGTCGACACAACATTTGAAGGTTAATAAGGACTAATTTCAAATCTTTAATTGGTTTGTTGACTTTTGGCAGACTGTATTTAGTAACAAGTGTATCAATTTTAAGAGTATTATACGCATCTCCAGAATAAAATGACAGCGATGTCTTCGAAGACTGCACTTTTTCGAAAAAGTATACCCCTAATCTAAATATATAAAAGGAGAAACTGACTGACTGACTGACATATCAACGCACAGCCTAAACGGCTAAACGTAGGCACTTGAAATTTGGAAGGGACGTAGCTTAGGTACCGTAGAGGTGCACTAAGAAAGGAATTCTCCTTTTGTATGATAAATCTAAACCGCGTAAGATAGCAAACCAACGAAGTGGTCACGGGTCTGCTAGTAGATACATACATTAAATCACGCCTGTTTCCCAGAGGGTAAGACAGAGACCACTTCTTTCCACTTGCTACGATCCTGACAAATCTCGCTTTTTCCACATTCATACATCGAGTATGCACACGTCGGTATCGGGTACTTAAGATTCGGCCCTTTTCCAGTAATTTTCCGATTTGTTTCGAAAAAGTACGCCTAGGGCGGCCTTTTCCGACCCTTCCACTCACTTTCGATACTAATATAATGATACTAGCTGTTCCCGTGTCCACTTCGTTGGGCAAAACATTTTTTTTGAGTTAGTAATTTTCCCGCTAATTCCCGTTCCCGTGGGTATTTCGGGAATTCCTTTCTTAGTGCACCTCTACGGGACCTAAGCTACGTCCCTTCCAAATTTCAAGTGCCTACGTTTAGCCGTTTAGGCTGTGCGTTGATATGTCAGTCAGTCAGTCAGTTTCTCCTTTTATATATTTAGATAAGTAAAGAAAATATATCAGATTTAACCAAACGGCAAAAAAAAACTCTAGCACAAAAATGTTACTAGTATAGCATAAATGATTTTGTATCTAACTGAAACAAAGTGAACTGTAAATGCATGCAGCACGCCATTGACTGTCTTCAATTTGTATGACTAGAATAAGACCGGCAGGCTTATTGCCTAACGCATTCGCAATCTTAATTGTTTTTCATTTCATTTCATTTTCATTTTGACAGTCAGAAGGCTTGTCTGCATACAAAATGAAAACAAGCGTTCCACTTTCCAGTCGATTGCGAGTGCGTTAGGCGATAGGCTGCTTATAGCTCTATATATTATCCGTTTTGATGAAATAAAGTATGGCTTTGACTACAATTTAAAAGGTAAAAACCCTCGGTATTTGGCAGTCGCGTGGCACTTGCGGAAAATAACCCCTGCGTCTTTGGTCCGACCTACTTCGAGCACCCGCTGATTCGAGATCTGAATCATCTGACTGAGAAAGCTTTTGTTGGATAGTGACATAAAATCATGGGAAGGAAGAAAATTTTGTACTTTGAATTTATAAAAATAGAGAAAGGAAGGGGAGACAGTATGGTTCCCTGTGGAACGCCGGCCAGCGTAGCGCTTTAAGAACACTGAAAAGCTATCATCTTAAAACCCTTTGCTGACGATCAACCAAATAGCTTTAAAACTATACAATTAGCAAAGGTAATATGTTAAAATAGCGTTAGCGCCAAGCAAGTTGTCCAAGTCAACATTATTGGAAGCATTACTGAAATCTAACAATCTTAATGAATTATGAATTAATGTAAGTCATTATCGTTTTCCATCCGGTTGTCATCAGTGATATCATCGAGAACGGAAGCGTTACTATGACCGGACGAGGCGTTAAGGAGGTTATTCCTGTTTATGAAGGTAGTCAATTGTTGATGTACGAGATGGCAACACCTTTGACTGGAAAGGAATGATAGGAATAGGGAGGAAATGAGAAAAGGAAAGATTTGATGACTTGGCCAATTGACCAAGTTCATATTAGTAAAATTATATACATTAGAATGTCTTAAGAAACTTTAGCATTGGATTCTTTCCATATAATTCTACAATTTGGCGTCTAGTTTTCAGACGTGCGCTACGTGAGGTCCATTCCTTTCTCTTGATTTTGTCTCGATTGAGGAGTGACGTAACTTCGAACTTCGATTTCCTCTGCTCTGAAAGGGGTAGGGTTGTTGTTTTATCTACATAATTTAATCGTTAATCATGAAGTGTTATTTATACGTTAATTTGTATGTATATTGGGTCCTTACATATGAAATTGTCGTTTTGTTGAACTGGCCTTTTTGGTTCAAAATATCAGTGTTTGGCTAAGATTTTTAATTTAGCTCATGTATTTGTGCTTCGAATTTAGCGATTGATTACTTGATTAGTTATCGCGTCATTTGTTTTTTGAGAACTACAAATACGAGTTCCACCGTGGCACCATTGCGGCAGAAGCTCGAAGGATTAATCATGTGTATGAGGCAGCTTCTGTAAAAGAAAACGCGGTACGTTTTTGGTTCCAACGTTTTCGTTCTACAAATGACCTACAAAGCAAGCCCCGTGGACGGTCGGAGATCCAAGTTATTAACGAAGAATTAATAGTGATTGTGGAAGCGGATCTATCGCAAACTACGTCAGTTAGTGGCAGGCTTCGGTGCAGGCGATAAAACAGTATTAATTCACCTGAAATACATTGAAAAGGTGAAATAGCTCGAAAAATGGGTATATTATGTCTATATTTCGGCCATATCGACGACGCGGTGGCCTAGTGGGTAGTGACCCTGCCTACGAAGCTAGCGGTCCTGGGTTCGAATCCCGGTAAGGGCAGATATTTGTGTGATGAGCGTGAATATTTGTTCCTGAGTCATGGATGTTTTCTAATTTATTTAAGTATATATTTCTCTATATAAGTATTTATATCGTTGTCTAGTACCCATAGTACAAGCCTAGAGCTTAGTTTGGGACTAGGTCAATTGGTGTGAGATTGTCCCCTTATATTTATTTATTTATTTATTATATAAAACACCGATGTCACATGTAATGACCTAATATTAATCTGAAGTACTTACATATGACGTCATAAGTGTGGTCGTCATAATACCATACTTGCAATGTTATCGTTGTCTCCATGCGTGCTGCATGCATGAGGTTCGTGGTCAGTAATATAATATAATAAATCTACTTACTGTCTGGTATAGGTATTTTCCATAATCACAGATTTTCTAAAAGCTTTTATTTAACTTGCAATGTATGTAGGTATGTATGTAAGGGTCAAATCTTGCAATTTAAATTTGACCCACTTCCCGGTTTTCTATTAAGCTGAAAATTTGTATACGCCTCTGGTTCTGATGACAATACAATAGTATAGAACCATCGAGCTGGTCTGATGACGGAGACTCAGGATGGCCATGGGAACTCCTAAATTAGGTAGGTACACATGATAAACCCGTCGTGTAAGGGCTTGTTAGAATTGTCTTAATAAGTAGATGACGACTGCAAAAAAAGTACAGAGCCCTCTGTACTTTTTTTGGACAGTCGTCATCAATAAAAGCTTGTCCCAAAAATAAAATACGCCTTTCGTTTGTGTGGCTTCTATTTTTTGATATTTAAGAATTACACCAAGCGAGAAATTTCGCTATTCTTTTGTTCATAGAAATGTTAGCAAATATAACAGGACCTTCATTCAACATGGTAAAAGGGCGTTTTCAATAAAACGTGTACCCCAATTAAGGGCTGAAATTAAGGAAGTTTTGTGACGAAAATTAGCTTGACCAAATCGTTGACCTGTTATCGTATTGTCAATGTTTTAATAGAGAGCTCTTATTCACTTGAAAGCTGGGTTTGGGAAGGGTTCGAAAAATACCGGTTAATTATGGTTCTTATACCAGGTTTTTCGTAAACGCTCGCTCTGAGCGGAATCGATTCGCGAGCGTTACGATTCTTCCTGGAGTTGGATGGCGTTGCGATTGAAATAAGCAAGTGAATATGGAACTAAAGAGAGAATATGGAACTAGCTTTCAGCGTAGGAAAGACGGGAAAACGATGGCGGTGGTGGGCGGTGCGAACAAATTAGCTACCATTATTTTGCTCTTTGACCAGAACCGAAATAGTATCGAATGTATCGATTCTCTTCCAGCGGAATCGAAATAAAAATGCTGTATTTGAAATGTATGGCGTTTCTGACGAGCTGGTTTAAAATACCCGGTTTCAGAGCCCTGCATGACAGTAATGGTGGCCGAGTTAAGAACGATACCATAACAAGTCAAATACGATTTGCATTTTACCGCGTTTAAGGAAATAAAGATTCTCTAAAAACACTTCACGGCTGAGACTACGTGTTTAAACCTTAAGACTGCGCCGAGCAAACGTCGAGCGTCCAGTGGCGCCGTCATGACTATTATTGTGTTTTCTAATTAACTGAAGAATTTCCTTGCAATCAGACGATACGTTTTTGTAGCGCAAGTAAAAACACAATTTATGGGATACGTAACAAACTTTAATAACAATTACCCTTTGAGCAGTCAGTTGATAACTCGAAGGTGAATTGTTATTAAACTATGTGAATATACCCTATAAGTTGTGTTTTCATTTGTAGTACAAAAACCTACCGACCAATTTCAAGAAAATACTTTAGTTTATTAGAAAACACAATAGAAGTACGCTCGGCGCAGTCTTAATTCTTTTGATTGTTCTCGTATTGTGAACGTTTTGATAAACATTCCAAAAGTCAACAATCCGATTTGAGATTTGAACTTAGTCCTTATTAACCTTCAAATGTTGGGTCGACGGACCGAGTTCATTCGAGTTCCATTCGGGAAACGTAAAAAAATAATACTATAACAATAACAAGTCTAACAAGTCTGACAATAAATTTCTTTTCTTTTTTTCCATATTGTTACCGTACCTATTCCGAAGCGCTCCATATTACCGACGTGTAAAAGAGCCCTCATGAGTCATGTGGCCAATTTACTCTCTTTTTTGTTTTTTTTTTTAAACTTAGTAAATAAAATAGGGTTTAACGAGTAGAATATAGGAGATCTTTTCCAATTGGTAAAAACATATTGCTTCTGACGTGTTATCATATTGTCAAAGTTTTGATAGCTCTACAGTAATGGCGGCCGAGTTACAAGCAATACTGTCACATGACAAAAGCAATATTAAAGTAAAGTTATACTTATAGCCTTCGACGCAAAATAGTTATTTATGTAACTGGTACATAATGAAGCTTTTAAGGAATGAGTGCTCGCGCTTGCGTACCTTAGTACCTTAGGACTGCGCCGAGCAAACGCCGAGCGTCCAGTGGCGCCCTCATTACTATTATTGGGTTTTCTAATTAACTAAAGAATTTCCTTGGAACCAAACAAAATGTGTTTGTAGCGCAAGTATAAACACAATTTATGGGTTATGTAACAAACTTTAATAACAATTACCCTTTGAGTAGTCAGCTTAACGGGAAAAGGTGGCCACTTTTTTTCGTTAAGTTAATAACTCGAAGGTGAATTGTTATTAAACTATATGATATACCCTATAAGCTGTGTTTATACTTGCGCTACAAACACATTTGGTTTGGTTCCAAGGAAATTCTTTAGTTAATTAGAAAACACAATAAAAGTAATGAGGGCGCCACTGGACGCTCGGCGTAGTCTTAATAATTTAAGCTGTATGAATTATAAAAAAAATTGCGTTCTGGGTAGCCACAACCGAGGATCTTCATTCTTACTCCGGCGAGGGCGTAACATTCACACAAGCTTAGTATCTTAAAGTGCTAAGCATCAATGTCTTTTTTTTTCTGGTGTTTCTCTAAAACAACCTATTGCATGCTGTGGTGGTCTGTAATTAGTGTAGCATTTAGTTTTAAACCTAGTACTTACATGTATTATTTATTATTAACCACTAAGCAATGTATATACAGTTGACAATCCTAAACGAATAAATAAATAAAGTCAACAGGTTCCAACACAAATACGATTCAGATAAATTACGCCATGTATATAGATACATAAATTAAAATGCCCTCTGTCGCGTGATATTGCCACGCAATGGTGAAATAGGTGGCAGATTGATTAATATTTGTCACTGACTCATGAACAAATTGTAATTCAAAAGTCAATTATTTAATTGTTTTTTAATTGGCTTCAGGTTTCGTCATCTTTTTATTCAATTGTCTGTTTGTTGAATTGTCTATCGTATGCCTTATAGGATCACTGTATTTCTGTATATTAGAAGTTTATCGTTGTCTACGAGTAGTATCCATGGAACAAGGCAGGGGGCCTAATATGGCTGCGATTATCGCGTGATAAATTTTGGATATGGCGTCCGTCACCTTCTGACAGGTAAATAAGTACACGCGTCAAAAAGTGACGCATGCTTTATCCACAGTTGACACGCGATATAGACGCAGCCATAATAGGCCCGCTGAGCTTAGTTTGGAACTAAACCAATTGGTGTGAAAAGTATATTTAAACTTATTTTCTTGGGTATTTTATAAATTGACCCCCAACGGGAAGAACTATTGGGAGTAGCGGGAAACTTCTTCTTTCTACACGAACAAAGACACGGGGCATTTCTAGTAATTTAATAACGCCTCGTCTGTAAGGCGATCACGGAATGAAATGGAATTTCATTTGCCGCGTTGGGAATGCGAAGCGTCTCTATAATGCGATCTAAAAGACGTCACCACAGAACCACAGATATGCCTAGAGATATATCTGCGTACCGATGTCACGCAATTTTCTATTCAGCCAGTACTTGCATGGTAAAACCTCTGCCGATTTGGACACAATGGATTGTTAAACTACAATTTGATTAATTCAAAATTCAAATTTATTTATTCTGCTAAAACATCACGTAGGTACATTTAGTGTCATTTATGTTTTGTAACAGGTTTTTTTCATGACTCTATGTATGTATGTGGAAGAAGCGAAATAAATTTGTCAAGATCGTAGCAAGTGGAAAGAAGTGGTCTCTGCCTACCCGTCTGGGAAACAGGCGTGATTTAATGTATGTATGTATGTTCGGGTAAAAATCATACTTACAACCATTATCTTAATACCGATCGATAATCTTCTTTTTTCTATGACACACGTGTGACAAATATACTTACAATCAACGCGAGTGCCAGCGTCATATAGGTGAAAAACTTAAGTAAATGACCTTTTGCTTGTATGTAGTGGTGTACAAAACTAATACGGAATTTACGTCAAAATTTAAATGTGGAATGTCGAATGGCCTATACAGATGTATTACAACTACATGCAAGAGGTCAATAACTTAAGTTTTTCACTTACCCACGTAAGGCTCAACGACCTAAATTAAGGACATTTGTCAAAGTGACTTTTGACATTAGTTGATCTATACAAGATGGAACTATTGAAATTTGACGTGAGATTTACGAGGTTATAGCGATATGGCCAGCCGAACGGCATTAAGGTCCGTATTAATAAACTCATCTTGGCTGAGATGCGCGTCACAAGATACGTCAAAGCAAACGTCAGACCATAGAGCACTGTAACTTTTAACGTATCTCGAGACGAGCATTAGAGTTGAGATTAGTTTATTAATACGACCCCTAAGAAGCTGGGTATACTGTACTGTATAGAGGTATGTCTCAAAAACATACTTTTTTTTTTGTAAAAATATTGTGTTTTGAGTCGCTGACATTTTAATTATTTTATATTTTACTATTTTATTGATCATCACTTCTTAGTTGATATGAAACTTTGAGACATTTCAAGTTCGCCTCAAGCAGCGCCGCGGAAAAATCACTGTCGTATATTAAACCGTTTAAATGTGCTACGTCGTTTGCTCAACTATCTTAATCGAGATATCTTATCACCACCCTTGAAATAGGTAGGTACCGTTGAGGAGTTCCGGTGGCTATCTGTGGTCATCACCAGTTCCATTTTACCGAATAATACTTTCGAAATGCAAATGCTGTTTGTTGCTAAAAATACTAAAATCGCTATTATGTATACTCAGATTCGGTGACAGTGGGACCATTTCAGATGTATACTCTATAAAACGTAGAAATAATTGTCTACATCGTTCCACAACTGACGCAGAAATCATGAAAAATACATGTAAAAATAATATAGTTACGATGGAACATAGAACTACCACCTTTTTTGAAGTCGGTTATAAACCTCTTTTACAGAACAATTGTCTTCGTGATATCCTTGGCCTTATATCTTTAATAAGTCCGTGGGAGTTTCTATAAATAACTTGACATCGTATTTGACCTGTTATGGTATTGTTTCTAACTCTGCCGCCATTACAGGTAAATAAGGGCGATCAAAACGTTGACAATACTGTAACAGATCAAAAACAACATTGTTTTTATCGTGTTGAATAGAGGCGAGTGAAGACTGTCACTGCGTTGACAGCTGTCAAAACAAACCATTTTATAGAACGTTGCGACTCTATGGCATTTGTGCCTTACGTCAAAAAGGGTTATTAATTTCTAAAGTTTAAACTAGTTACTAGTTCTTGCGTTTAGGTACATTAACTTAGCACTGGTTTAAGATACTTTGTATGTTTAGACGCAACTCCTAGCTGGCGCTGATGCCCTGGTACACCTAGTAGCATTTTCTACGATTTATATGCTAAGGTGTTTTTATAATTATAGTTTGGAACTAATTTAATCTATTAATTCGTAACTATTCAATATGTTGAATCTAAATATATAAAAGGAGAAACTGACTGACTGACTGACTGACATATCAACGCACAGCCTTAACGGCTAAACGTAGGCACTTGAAATTTGGAAGGGACGTAGCTTAGGTACCGTAGAGGTGCACTAAGAAAGGAATTCCCGAAATTCCCACGGGAACGGGAATTAGCGGGAAAATCCTTTTGTATGAAAAATCTAAACCGAAGCGAAGCGAGGGCGGGTCGCTAGTAATCTATATACAGGATGTCTCATTTAGATCGGTAAGTATGGGAAAGTCTGAAACTATAAGACACACGATAATCTGTTCTTAGGAACCGTGTCATCGATTTTAATAACAAGAAAAACTGCATTCATACATTTAAAATAAAACCCGTACTTAGCTCGGCAATCGAAACCGGACGTTTTGAAAAATACAACTAAAGCTATTTCTATTTAGACATCCATTGTGTAGGTATTAAGCGGCAAATGTTACTATGAAACATGATGTCTATAATTTGACGACGTGCAGGCCTAGTTGGTAGTGACCCTGCCTACGAAGCTAGCGGTCCTGGGTTCAAATCCCGGTAAGGGCAGATATTAGTGTGATGAGCGCGAATATTTGTTCCAGTCATGGATGTTTTCTATATATTTAAGTATATATTTCTCTATATAAGTATTTATATCGTTGTCTAGTACCCATAATACAAGCTTTGAGCTTAGTTTGGGACTAGGTCAATTGGTGTGACATTGTCCCCTGATATTATTATTATTATTAATTAAATGCATTGTTTTCATATCCCTTAGTTTATTTTAGTATCTCTTCGAAATTACTACCATTTTTTTAATACAACATTCAACTCGTACGTAAAATTGTCTCGTCGGTATGATGTCTGATTCTCGAGCTAAGTAGGTACAGGTTTAAGCAGCGACCACACCAATGCTTAAAAAACGGTGACGGTACGAAATCGCAGTGACGCGTCGTATTAGCACCGTTTTTGACGCATGCTCTCCACACCGGTGCTCAAAATTCGCAGACGGTGCGTAAACAAAAGAATGTGTCATAGTAATAACATGGCGTCAATTCTGACGTACCGTGATATACGCAACGTTAAGCAGCGGTGTGGGGAGCGTGCGTCAAAAACGGTGCTAACTCGTACGACGCGTCACTGCGATTCCGTACCGTCACCGTTTTTTAAGCATTGGTGTGGTCGTTGCTTTATAAATGTACGCATGCAGTTTTTCTTGTTATTAAAATCAAGAAATGGAATAGAGCCACGAATACGTAACTTCCTGAAGGATACTGATCCATGAAGTCATATTTCAGGAAAGTTCAATTAGATTTGCATCATAAAATGTATGACATGAATGTGGTCGATGAAATGTAGCTACTATGCCTGGAAAAGGGTTAATGGAGTTCCGTGGATCCATGTTGCGGCATACCAGAGGTTAAGTGTAAAGTCGTAAATGCACTTCGCATCGGAAATGCACTGAACACTTGATTAGTAATCCGTGCCTTACCTCCTTGGCTTATAAACTACATACTAGTAAATAGAGAATTGCGTTAACTCCACGGCACGTAAGTAAACATGCACAAGCCTTCACCAGCACCCTTACCATGAGTTACAATTAACGTACTCGCCAGCGAGTCGAAGCTCTGTCCCTCGCAGACCTTGCAAGTATTCTCATAGAGTGCAAGGGACAGAGCATTCGACTCGCTAGCGAGTACGGTAATTGTAACTCATGGTAAGGGTAGAGGTAGGTGAAACTTAAGTAAATATAGGACCGCTTGCATGTAGTTGTATACAAAACTAATATGGACGTATAGTTTCAAATATAGAATGTCGAACGGTGTGTATATAGATATGTGTCACAACTACGTGCAAGAGGAGTCTCTACTTAACATCTCAGCAGTGGTCTCTTTCGGCGTTTCGGCAGGTTTTTGACGTGTGTAAGTGCCCGTGCGGCCTACTTACTGAGTAAACGTCTTTTGTTTTTAACATGTTCCTTGTCCGGGTGCCCCCAATGTGGGGTCATGAAGTTGTTTTTCAGGAGTCCGTGCTTCCACTATGGGGTCACATCCCCATACTGAATGCACAGGGACTTGTGACATTGTCAGATCGTTATGAATGGGGATAGGGAACTTGTTAAGCTTTTTACCTGTACAGGGTGACTAATGATTAGATATTCGATACAGTCCTTTTATGGAAGCATTGTAGGTGTTCCCGTGCATTTTTTCACTTAGATACTATAGAGAGACCAACTTTATGTGGTTACTTAAAAACTTGATTATAAAAAAAAAGCAAATGCGTTTAAAAAACTTGATTTGTAATGATTCTAATAATGTAAAATATCAAAAACCTTTTGAAATAAAACATGACATTAAGGATTTTTCGTGACGGGAATATCACCACAATTCAGATTAAAATTATGAATATCTCAGATTAACACTAGGCTCTATGTATATTAGGTACCTAAATCGCTTGCGGCAGTTTCCCTGGGTAGTGATTCTCTGAACAACGACGAAGGTAGTCCCGTCGGTGCGAACAAAACATATTTTAGCAGCATGGTTTCTGCCGATGGATCGAACGTAAAAGGCTGCTTAATTGAAAATGCACGCGCTAAAAAGTGTTTTGTTCGCTCTGACGGGACTACCTAAACTCGCCGTTGCGATTTCGCTCGTTCGTCCGCCCGTCCCTTGTTTTTGAGAGAATCACTACCCAGGATTAGGATCTATGTATATTAGGTACCTAAATCGCTTGAACGGCAGTTTCCCTGATTGCCCCTTTCTTGTTTGCACATGTTATCAATTTGCCGATGGCCCCGCTAATTATATTTATAGAATAACCAGCCTTATCTGTAGGTCGGGTCGTTGACCAATATATACTATGCATTCGCACCGGATTCGAGTTAGATCTATCTAGACTGGGTAGTGATTCTCTCAACAACCACGGTCGGACGGACGGACGAGTGAATGTCCAAGCGGCGAGTTTAAGTAGTCCCGTCAGCGCGAACAAATCATATTTTAGCACGTGCATTTTCAATTCAGGTTTTGGTGCCGCTAGAAACTCAAGTCTTTCATTCGGTTCACTATGTTTTACCAAATCAGCATTTGACAAACTATATTGTCTTGCCCGCCGCATTATTACACAATTTAATGTGGTCAAAGGTCTAACCTAACTTATTTAACAAGCCCATGTAACCTTTGTTATATGTAATGGTTTAAGCACAAACACGTTTTTGCGAAGACACACTAACTAGAGTCCGTTCGCTATAAGAATGCAGTGAATCACCAACTTATGTAGGTACAGTGTGTTACCAGCACCCTGGCTTTTTTAAAGTAGGTTAAAGTAATATGTATATCTCTAACGTAACTATGACATTATTTAATTAATAAACAAATTTTCAGGTTTTGTTAACTTTCTAACAAAATTTTAATTGCCAGCAATGTAAAGTCAGCAAGTGTAAATGACAGTTGACAGATTCTATGATTATTATGATTTGCCCCCGTACCACGACATGCCTTATACTAAGCAACAGCGATACTGATAACGATGAACACGCAGCACATGCACTACATAAAAAATGGATAGTATCTAAGAAAATTTATTGTGAAGTCATTTTAATTATTTTTTAATTGATAAGATAATACTTGCAAACAATTGCTAAAGCCACATATTATCGGCAGTTTTAATAAATGCCCGCATGCCAGTAACACAATGTAGATATAAATTCTTTTTTTTTTAACACAACGTCTTGGCCCCTTGTCGTCGCATTTTGAACGAATACCTACGATGTTTATTAATCCCATTCTTTTTTATCACATTTTTAGTATCTAGTGATTTTTTTTGACTCATTGTCAGTGACATGACATACTAAGTAAAATACTAGATACATACATACATAAACTCACGCCTTTATCCCCAGAGTGGGGTCGGCAGAGCTACAGAATTTCCAACAACTCTAATAACTTTTTGATAATTCTGTAACCACATTTTGCACACTTATGCTAAGATGTTTACCAGTGTATTCGTGACAGGTTGCAAGCCCATCGCCTAACAGTTAAGTTCGTAAAGTAAGACATCCACGGAAAGACACGGAGTGGCACTATTCTAATCCGGCAACCACACAGTTGTCAAATACTATCGACATGTATTTAGTCGATTATAGTAGTTTATGCAATAGTTGTATAAGAGAGGTCAAAATATATGAGTGGCGTGAGTTACGATGTGAGCCGAAGGCGAACATCGTAAAGGAAAGCGCCACGAGTGTTTTTTGACTTAGTTATACACCGTTGCATACAGTACTTTTTCTACGACTAGGTTTCAAATGAAATGCAAAATTAAGCGAAAAAACTTACAAACGAACGAACGAAGTAAAGAACAACAAACGAGCGGGAAACAAGAAAATGACAAAATATGTGTCTATGGTTTACTTTGTTTTTAAATTGACGGAATGGAAAAAAGAATTATTTACAATTCCAAAACATTTTAATTTGACCAATCAGAATACTTCACTAAATTAAATCCACCAATCACAATACACATCGACTGTCAAACGGAACGATAGGTTCTTTTAGGTACGTGTTTCTCTTTAACTAATTTAAATCTTTTAAAAAAACTTTGTAATTCGTATCAACCAATCAGAATACAGCTATTTTAAAATCGACCAATCAGATAACTGAAATCATTTCTCAAAACATTAGGTGTTTTATAGTCCCTATTTCACAATCGTTAAAATATGATTTACAGGCTACACTTAGTAATCTGTGGCGTATCGTTAGGGCGACTTTACGACACCGAGAGCTGTTATGGGGAATAGAGTTATAGACTTTTCTGAAGTCATATTATCTATGTTCTTATAATAGTGTTCGTGACTATGTAAAAGACTAATAAAAGTACAGGAGTAGAAAAAATAAATATTCAATCTGTGCAACAAAGTGACATCACTGCTACGAGATACCGGGGTCAAATTATGGTCATAAAAAATAAATCACGTCTCTATTCACGGTCGCCTTAATATTATGTAAGTATACCTATAAACAACACAAACGATAATGATGATGACACAAAAGCCTTAATAACTTAAGGAGCTGTGACTTTTCGTATCACATCATCTACCAGTGACGCGGTCGATTTAATTAAAGACTAAAGAGAAACGCTAGCTAGCGTAGTGCATCTTGTCTGGGCCCTCTGGTCCCACTAACCATCAGGGGTCTGTTTTATAAAGCTACAAATAACAATGTAGGCTAAGCGCGCACTGCGGATTTCCGCCGTGCGTTTTTTTCCACATAATCTGCGAAGTATGGAACCTCCTTGAAGTGCGCGCACTGCGGAAAATAGTCCGTATTCGGATTAAAGTCTGTGGTTTGCTGCAGATTGGTTGCGGTGCGGCGTCGCACGAACTTTCTGCATCCTATGGACTATTGAATAAATCCGCGCACTGCGGAATAAAATCCGCGCGGACGCCTCCAAAAATCCTTTAATAGGCCGCAATGCCACGAGCGGATGTACCCAATACCGTTAGGTACTTTTTTTGCGTGACAGTAAATATAGACAGATCTGCGTTTCCGTGTGATAGTCGATTGTCAACGTCCGTTCTTTAACTCGAGTTGGGCCTAGAATGGCAAAACGTGCGGATATGTCACCGCTGGGCGCGTACTGGACACTCACGGTTTTTTTTCTTTTGCGATTTTAAAAACGCACCGCAACTCGCCGCGCCGCAGTGCGCGCTTAGCCTACAGGTTACATGTTTCCATTTGACACAACGTCGACCAATGACAACCAGCTGTTTGAGCAGTGTTGCCAGTTTCGACCTGGAAAACTGTAACTTGTAGCTTCATAAAGCAGCGACCACACCAATGCTTAAAAAACGGTGACGGTACGGAATCGCAGTGACGCGTCGTATTAGCACCGTTTTTGACGCACGCTCCCCACACCGCTGCTTAACGTTGCGTATATCACGGTACGTCAAAATTAACGCCATGTTATTACTATGACACATTCTTTTGTTTACGCACCGTCTGCGAATTTTGAGCACCGGTGTGGAGAGCATGCGTCAAAAACGGTGCTAATACGACGCGTCACTGCGATTTCGTACCGTCACCGTTTTTTAAGCATTGGTGTGGTCGCTGCTTAAAACGTGGTCTGTTTGCTCGTTAGCCTTGTCGATGAGTACATGACTTTTTTTTGCTCTAACGTAACTTTTTGTCCATAGCATCCTGGAGGAGAGGAGGTTCTGCTGGAACAAGCTGGGAAGGACGCAACCGAGCCGTTTGAGGACGTCAGCCATAGCTCTGACGCCAGGTAATTAAAAAAACAATCTGTCAAAATACATTTTAAACGCACGACAAAAAAGCGGTGTTATTAGTTTGGCGTGTGTATCTGTGTGTTTGTCGCATGGTAGCTCTCATTTTTTTTAGTGTACCTACCTCCCCTACACGTAACGTGGGGATGTTTTTTTTTCTCGTCTACCCCATAGTGGGGGGTGTCGTTGGATAGGTCTTTAAAAAATATTTTAATTTTTTGATTAAGTGATCCGTTTATGAAATACTAGCTGTTCCCGTGTCCACTTCGTTGGGCAAAACTTTTTTTTAGACCTAATAATTTTGCCGCTAATTCCCGTTCCCGTGGGAATTTCGGGAATTCCTTTCTTAGTGCACCTCTACGGTACCTAAGCTACGTCCCTTCCAAATTTCAAGTGCCTACGTTAAGCCGTTTAGGCTGTGCGTTGATATGTCAGTCAGTCAGTTTCTCCTTTTATATATTTACCTCCTAAGGCCCACCATACAACGAAATTTGTCAGTGGAATATGAATCTATTATGAATGAAATAAAGTCAATTATATAATTTGATCAGTACTCATAAAAACAAAAGAAATTCCAATTTAATTCCTTGGCACTAGATCTTTATTCCAATGGCCGTATTTTGTACTACTATTAGTACAAGGAACCTCAGGAGGTTAGATTAAACTTTAAAGCAATAATTTTGGTTAGAGTCAAGTGTCCCTACAGCCAAAACTACAAATACTGTAAGTCTGAAAAATATTTTAAATGAAAGCGCATATAACGAATTTAAAAGGAAAACTATCACGACTAAGTACACTTAATTAGTTGAGATACAGGTGACTAAAGTGTTTATACCTACTAAAAATCATTTAAGACAGCAACTTTAAATAGAAAATCAAATCAAATCAATCAAATCAAATCTTTATTGCATAAAAGCACACGTCAAAAAATACATTAAAAATAAAATACTTAGGTAAAATAATTATCATAACACTAAAACGATTATCAAAAACTGAAATTCTTAATCCTAAACAAAAACACAATTATTCAATTAAATATGTCCCCTACTTATATGTTATTACCAAATGGATGAAATTTATTATCTACAATTATTATATAAATTAAATTATTTATTATAAAACTCCTTCACACTATAAAAAGCCTCTTTTAAACGAAAGTGTTTTAATCGTTTTACATCAACCTGATAGGAAGGCGCACTTTGACATTGGCACACGCGCACTTTGGCGGACATTAGTTCATACATGTGATTTTTCGAGATAGTTTTTTTGTGTTGGTCGTAACGGGTTGTCGTAAGGTTTTACTAGTAAAATTCAACAACCTTGCGTTGCTCTATGTTGTATCACAACGTTGCAAAAACGCACCGGCCACGCTCGATGTGACTTAACTAACTATATCACAATAGCAAATGAATTTAAACGACTCTGACACCGTCAATTTTGCTCTCAATCATGCGTCATGAGTGTCATGACTGATGGCTTAACTCACGGCGTAGGTAATCATAATTTACTAGCAAAGTGCACTGTAGTAGGCGGTCAACGTTTCAAATGACTTCCCTTCTCTAACAATGCACGTGACAAATTTATATTTGCCAGGTGCAAATACTTGACGCTTCCTGCGTTTGATTGATGCGATTCCGGTGCACTTAGTGCTTTGTCACTTTGAACTGCTGCTAGTCTGTCAAAGCCAATGATATTGCAGAAGTATAGATATGTTACGTTCCTAGTGAATTGCTTTTGCATAGTTCACTTGTTTCACTAGTGAATGATTGACAGATACGGGAAACACGAGAGATAGCTATCGTCGAGAGTGGTCTATTAAATCTTTTTTGGATTCTACAACTCGGGCGCGGTAGTAACATATCTATTTCCTGTTTTAGGTAATCTAATATCATTAATAATGATACGCTTAAAACTAATTGCATAGTGGCGATCTGTATAATAAACCAAAGGCAACATAGGCTTGTAGTGTTGTTAGGCGATGGGCTTGCAAGCTGACACTAATAGGTTCACAGCCCGGGAGAAATTGTGTGTTGACGTCTCAATAGTGCAAGGACACATTATACAGGGTGTTTGGCAGTCTGGTGTAGGGGTTTTAAGGGATGATAGTAAGGGTCATTCTGAACATTTTTGACTACATTTACTATTATGCTAAGTTTCACGTTTTCCGAGATATTGATCATTTTAATAGGATTTTTTGTCATTTTTCCTTATGTCCGTGATACGAAAAACCCCTTAATTCAAGTATTAATTTAAAAAAAAAACAGTGTTTTCTTGCATGACTTGAATCACTATGAAATAAGGAAGTTTTAAAGCTACATGCCATTTTTTTTTCCTTACAACTTTTTGAGTAACCTCACAAAATTGGTTTTTCCATACTTGGTGAAAAACAAACGCGGGGTTCTCTTAGTATGGAGAAAGTAACTCTTGCGCGTTTACTCAAAAAGTTGTAAAGAAAAAAAAATGGCATGTAGCTTTAAAACTTGCTTATTTCATAGTGATTCAAGTCATGCAAGAAAACACTGTTTTTTTTTAAATTAATACTTGAATTAAGTGGTTTTTCGTATCACGGACATAAGGAAAAATGACAAAAAAATCCTATTAAAATGATCAATATCTCGGAAACCGTGAAACTTAGCATAATAGTAAATGTGGTCAAAAATGTTCAGAATGACCCTTACTATCATCCCTTAAAACCCCTACACCCGACTGCCAAACACCCTGTATAAGTCGATGTCGATAAAAAAGCACGATGTAGAGGGTAGTGATTCTCTCACCAACGACTGTCGGACGAGCGAGTGAGTGTCCAAGCGGCGAGTTTAAGTAGTCCCGTCAGTGCGAACAAAACATAATTATTTTAGCGCATGCATTTTCAATTCAGCAGCATGGTTTCTGCCGATAGATCGAACGTATAAGGCTGCTTAATGATTAAAAAAATGCACGCGCTAAAATGTGTTTTGTTCGCACTGACGGGACTACTTAAACTCGCCGCTGCGATTTCGCTCGTTCGTCCGACCGTCTGTTGTTTTTGAGAGAATCACTACCTTGGACGGAGACTGAATGTCAGATATATTATACTTGTAAACAAAATTAAAATGTACAGTTTGTATTTTTTTAATATTTAATTTCGTAATAAACAATTACCAATTTTTTTCCGATTTTAAAATCCTTCCCCTTTGATAAAATCCATTTGAAATGGACCGTTCTAAATCGACTGTAGTAATCGGGGCAAATTTAAATAATTCATAGTATTGATAATAACGATAGTATCTAATTAGCTAACTGAAATAATATATAATGTAAGCATAACTAGGTACCTGATGTAATATTGTATAACAACCTGATATGTAAGATAATGAGTATGATCAATAAATTTCTGATTCAAAAATGGTTCGTGGGCCATTCTACTTTTCAGTGTACATTTTTGCTATCGTCCGATAAAAAGTATACCAAATGATGAATCCGCGAATAAACAAATAACGTGAACTTAGAAGTTTTAAAAAAAAAATATCCTAAATTACTCAATTGTCGCTGAAGAATCTTGGTAACTCAGTGGTAAATTGCACATTTTCCATAGAAAAGGCGGGGACATCAACGTCCACTGCGTTACTCACTTTATAGTTATTACAAATCACTTTTTATGAATTA
Source organism: Acleris laterana (assembly GCA_963966035.1). Taxonomy (NCBI): domain Eukaryota; kingdom Metazoa; phylum Arthropoda; class Insecta; order Lepidoptera; family Tortricidae; genus Acleris; species Acleris laterana. The sequence continues at coordinate 84,267,129 of OZ014438.1, forward strand.
GGTTAATTCTATATATAAGCTTATTGACGTCCCTTTTCTAGTTTCAAGTTAGAAAAAGCAGCACTTTACCGTTTGTTGAAATAAAAATAGTTTAGTGAGAGCGTGGCTAAAACTTATGTACAACGAAAAGTAGAATGGCCCTCGTATGAATGTCGATTGAGTAGTCGATATTTAATTAAGCAGTAGGAAAAGTGCATTTTTGCTCCCGTCAATTAATATTACAACAATAAACATCTTAGCCTGAACAAATTTGATGTGCCCTTTCGGATACACTGCGACATTTTAGAATATTTTGTGCAATTACCCTATTACACACTCAGTTGTTCGAATGAGCAGGTTTCCTCATGATGCTTTTCTTTCACCGTAAGAACATCGGGTAATGCACTTAAGTTAGAAAAACTCATTGGTACATGGTGACCGCGGGTTCGAACTCGGTACCTTACGATCACGAGTCGACCCCATAAGCCACTAGGCCACTGACGCTCTTGCTTCTTTAATCTACGTTTGCCTATGCCTATCTGACTATACTATTTATTGCGGCGGTCAATGGCAGAAGGGCGTATGTCTCAAATTATCACGAATAATACTGCTAATTACGTTGTTATTTTGTTTCAATGGATACTTTCAATATAATTTTATTTTTACAAACAAAATAATAAATAAATAAATAAATATAAGGGGACAATCTCACACCAATTGACCTAGTCCCAAACTAAGCTCTAGGCTTGTACTATGGGTACTAGACAACGATATAAATACTTATATAGAGAAAAATATACTTAAATACACACAAATATCTGCCCTTACCGGGATTCGAACCCAGGACCGCTAGCTTCGTAGGCAGGGTCACTACCCACTAGGCCAGCGCGTCGTCAAAAAAGCCGGAGCGATCACTAGTATATGGGAGAAGCATCGATAATTGAGTTTATCGATAAAGGCAATCCCTAGCTGTCATTCAATTTTGGTTATTTCTTATACCTCCTTCCTTCCGCAGGGCGTTAATGAAGAAATACAAGATCGGCGAGTTGGTGGAGGCTGACAGGACGTCGACAAAGAACGCTTACTCTCCGCAGTGGAACAACGATCAACCCCAGGAGCAGGGCAAGTGCGTGGTCTCGTAGTCGTACTACAACACCGCACCCACACCGCTAAGTTTCACTAATCAACCATAACAGTAGTTCTAAACACATTAGTCACATTTGGCTTCAAGTAGGCTTAAAAAGTAGGACGCGTGCGTATTTTTATAGTTGAACTACAACACTAAACAGTAAAGTGCATCGTTTAGTCAGACTACAACACTAAAGTCATGATATCACAATTGCGCGCTAATAATCACAAAGTAGTTTAAAAACAGTAAGTGAATGTGTACTCTTGTAGTCGAACTACAACACTAAAGTCATCTACGCATAGTAGTTGTTTAAAAACAGTAAGAAACTACAACACTAAACGCCACAGCAAATAATGTATAAATAAAAGTTTGAAAACACCAAGTGAATGTGTACTCCTGCAGTCGATCTACAACACTATAGTCATTAACATCAAATCTATGCATAATATCAGTTTAAAAACAGTAAGAAAGTGGGTACTAGTATCGTTCTACAAAACTTAAGGCGTCCAGTGGCGCCCTCATTACTATTATTGTGATTTCTAATAAACTAAAGTGTTGTGTCTTTAAAAGTTAAAGGTTATTAAACTTTGTTATAATATGCTATACATTTTCAACATGTACTTTAGTTTATCAGAGAACACAATAGTAATGAGGGCGTCACTGGACGTCCGGCGTAGTCTGAAACTATATACATTTCGCTAATTAGCTTTTATTTACACGATATGAAGTCATTTGCGCATAATTCTTAGTAGTCTAAAAACAGTAGATAGTTTTAAAACAGTAGAACAATTTCGTGTTAAAGTCGCACTAAAACACTAAACTCATTGCATTACACGCCACTCGTCACTCGTCATACTAAGAAACATGTCTGCTATAGTCGCCGTCAATAGAACTTGCAAAAGATGTAAACAAAACCAAACGAACCAATTCACCATGATTACTCGATAATCACGTACTTTTAAAGATCAAATGAGGTCTGATTTATACACTAGATATTTTTTTTCTTATTTAGTTTAACGTGAAATAACTATTATACGTTATTTTTAATAAAAACGCGCTTGGTGAATATTTGAGGTTATGTGTCAAACAGTACTAATTTGTTTACATCGTTCACAAGTTCTATTGACAGCGACCTTACAACCTCATCTCCGCATGCAAGATGTTTCGAAATGTTATATTTTTTTTATTGAATCTTAATTAAACTATACTGATGGTTTTACCTACTCGAATTTAGACCAATAATTGTTAGATCTAAAAATTATATATGTGGTTATTTTATTATAGTTTCTATATTATCAAAAGTATACTTTAGAATTAGTGTTGTCCTTTTCTAGCGGGTCCAAAATGAGAAGGATGCAGGGTAAGCTGCAAGTAATGTTAGTTGTTACGAACTTAATATCACGAGGTCTTTTCACTCAAACTATACTAAGGTTTTTATTTACGCATCAGTTTGACAGCTGTCAATAATGTTGCCACATAATAAGAAGTGCTGAGGGGATATTAAAAAAGTGTACGGCTCGGGATACCCAATAGATAGGGTAAAGTCACCAGTGGTCAGCCAGAGACCAGTAGTATACCTTGTATGAGTGCGAAGAGTGGGGAATATATATTTAGTACTCTTCCCACTCATACAAAGTATAGTAAGAAAGAGGTGTTTTTTTTCAATCGCGCTAATAATCACAAATTAGTTTAAAAACAGTAAGTGAATGTGTACGTAGTCGAACTACAACACTAAAGTCATCTACGCATAGTAGTAGTTAAAAACAGTAAGAAAGTTCGTCGTATAGTTTGACTACAACACTAACACACAGCAAATAATTTATAAATAAAAGTTTTAAAACACTAAGTGAATGTGTACTCCTGCAAAAATTAAATAACAGTATTTATTGTTAAGTATAAAAGTTAGTCTCGTTTGCGTAGAATGTGATTTCACTACATATTATAAAATAAAGTCGCTTCCCGCTGTCTGTCTGTCCCTATGTATGCTTAGATCTTTAAAACTACGCAACAGATGATGCGTTTTTTTGAATACATAGAGTGATTCAAGAGGAAGGTTTTTATGTATAATGAATTCAGTTTTATGTACGGGTGTTACAGAAAACTCACATAAACCGAAGCGAAGCGAGGGCAGGTCGCTAGTTTCTGCCCAATATTTATTAGTTGTGTCAACTTAATAACTCTGAAACCTAAACTAAAATAGATCTGTCGGACAGTACAGTACATACAGGGTTGACTGACAACCCCCCTAGCTCCCCTAATTTAGGCCACTGACCCAATTCCGTGCCGACCAACTAACCTAGATCCTCAATAGCTTGAATATGTTTGGTTGACAGAGGTCTTGTTTATTAAGTAGGTTATCACTTATCAGGCTTTTTATTAATGTAATTGAAATGCATTGTTTTAAAATAAAACGCCATTAACTTTTACTGTACGGTCACGAGCGTTAATTTGGGACCTATTTCAAGAAAAATATGCTTGATGTTGTCAACGTCATTAGAGACGTCATGTCATTAGGACACTCAACCTTATTGTTGTAGAATGTCAGATTGACTTTGAACCTTTGGTACCACAAGGTTAACTGGAAGAGATCCCATATGGGATAAGTTCGCCTATGTACATTATTTATATTGATGCAAACATGTATTGTAATTGTTTATGTGCATTAAAGAGTTTACATACATACATAGGTAGGTACATACAAATTAAATCCCGTGACTGTACAAAACGGTCGTATAGCAATTTTAATCAAAGTTGAAAATTTTGGTGTGTGATTTTTTTTATTGTTTTTACTCTTGTTATTAACCTTATTGTGGCATAACTTACTTATAAATGCATTTAAAAGCGCTCTTATCTCATTTTTTAATAGTTTTTTTTAATTCCTCCGCCGCTGGATATAAAGTATACAGCTTATATCTAAGAATCATTAGATAATTAAGAAAAAGGCACGAATTATTGATTTAACCCGTTCACCGCCTGTATTCTGCCGTCCTAAGCAAAAACGCATTAACTAAGATAAACCTTCTGTAGTAATATCAATCTTATTATTAACGTTATAGAATTGAATCTGCTTTAGTGATTGCATTTAAGATACTGCTTATTAGTTTAGGAGGGCAGTATTGCACACCAGCGGGTCTAGTATGGCCGCGTCTATATCACGTGTCAACTGTGGATAAAGCATCCGTCACTTTTTGACACGTGTACTTATTTACCTGTCAGAAAGTGACGGATGCCTTATCCAATATTGATCACGCGATAAACTCAGCCATATTAGTCGCCCTGGTTTAAGACAAGATGGTTGACGTGACCCGCTGGAGATGTCAGTTTAATACATATTGACAGTTTTCCAAAATTGTCTAACGTCAAGTATCTTTTCCGGAATGTCAGCCGAGTTTCTAAGCTTTTTTTTAAAACTAAATCGTTTGTGTAGCAATATAATCAGAGCTTCAGATGTTATCCTAACGTGGAAGAAATGTTAAGTTATTGTTAAAAGTGTTTTCACCTCCGACGCAAAAAAGAGGGGTGTTATAAGTTTAACGTGTAAGTCTGTGTGTCTGTCTGTGGCACCGTAGCTCTTAAACGGATGAACCGATTAGGATGCGGTTTTTTTTATTTGAACGCAGGTTTTTTGGCGGTGGTTCTTAGACATGTTTCATCAAAATCGGTTCAACCGTTTTTGAGATATTGAGCTTTTAGGGGGTTAAAAGCCCCCGAGCTGATATCTCTTAAACGGATCTACCAATTTTAATGTAATCTTGCTAAGAACCATCCCGATTAATGAAGCTTTATTTAAAAAAAAACCTGCGTCCAAATCCGTTTATCTGTTTTGGAGTTTGCCACAAACAGACACTCAGATAGATAAACATAGAGACACACGTTATAAACTTTTAACACCCGTATTTTGATTTTAAATGTTTCCTAATTATGACTAAAATAGTTAACACCACACAAAAGTACTGCTCCCTATCCTGTCATTTATTTATTAACTATCGAACAGCGTAAATAACAAAAATATTAAGGAGCAAAATCCACCTTACTGACTTAATCAGTAAGGTGCATTTTGCTCCCTATTAAAAATGTTACTTATGCCGTTTTGGCAGCATTTTAAAATTTCCGATATTTAAAAAATAAACATTAAGGCATTATAAAATGTGGTCGTAATAAAACCTACTCGGCTATTTGATTATTCTATCACACACCAAAGTGTTAGAAGCGTGTGTTATATATGCTACCGACTGTACATTTACCCTCGTATTCATAAACGTGCATTAGCTAAAGTGTGCTTAAAATATGATTTGACCTTATCTGTCGTGACTTATGACTAGAGTAAGGACTTTTGGTCGACCGTGGTTCTAGAATCCATGGAGTTGCTATTTCCTATTTATATTATAATATTTCAAAATTAATTTATTAATTAAAGCTATAAATCAATTTAAATTAACTATGGTATGGAGGATATCTCTGCTGTGAAGCGTTACAAACAAGCAAATGTTAGTAGGTATGGAATAACCGAACTAAAATTGTATTCAGTTCATTTTGAAATATGACCATACTGAAGGTATAAGCTTCGATGGTTCGGTCATTTGGAAAGGATTGACGAAAGAGATATACAGATCGAAAGTGAGTGGACGGGTTGGAAGGGAAGAAATACTGGAAAAGGGCCGAATCTTAAGTACCCGAAACCGGCGTGCATGCATGACTCGATGTATGAATGTGAAAGAAGCGAAAGAAATTTGTCAAGATCGTAGTAAGTGGACAGAAGTGGTCTCTGCCTACCCCTCTGGGAAACAGGCGTGATTTAATGTATGTATGTATGTATGAAGGTCAAAATCAAAGTGTCCTGTATTATAATAATTAGGAAATAGCAACTACCTTAATCCTAACCTTACTTATGACATTTGATGTTGACAGTTAAGTGACAAAATATACTTCGACTAAATGTACTTTAATGAATACTGGGGCTCATTTAGTATGCGCATCACATGGATCTGTTTAGAATATATTTAACATATAATAAAAACTCGCTCATTTGGCTGTACTTATTCCATAAACTGTGATTAATGTGATACTTATGTTTTACTGCAGCTTTGTTTATAGAATGTAATATTATATAATAGTTATCGAGATCGTGCTTATGATTGGTCCTACAGAGAAAAGGCGCATCTACTAAGGTCGCTGTCAATAGAACTTGTTTGACACATAACCTCAAATATTCACCGAGCGTGTTTTTGTGAAAAATAATGTATAATGCATAGTTATTTCATCTTAAACTTAATATGAAAATAATTATGTAGTGTAAAAATCATTGCGAAGACTATAGTCTACTTTTAGGTATTTAAAAAAATGTAAATATTCCAAACCACGTGACATTGTTAAACAGCCAATCAAAACTGTTTAATCGAACTTTGACGTACGACGACTATATTTCGTGGTTGTTTGGTTTACATTTTTTTTTAATGCCTAAAAGTATAGACTATACGTGATTATCGAGTAGTCGTGGTGAATTTGTTCGTTTGGTTTTGTTTACATCTTTTGCAAGTTCTATTGACGGCGACTTTATATGAATTGTATGGCACATGTAACCTTATTCGTCTTATTACAACCTATGAGAGCTTAATATGCTTCTATGAATTAATAGCAATCACATAACATGTCTAATAATTTAAATACGGTCACGAGCGTTAATTTGGGACCCATTTCTAGAAAAATATGCTTGAAGTCGTCAATGTCATTAGAGATGTCAAGTCATTTGTTACTTTTAGGAAACTCAACGTTATTGTTGTAGAATGTCAGATTGACTTTGGACCTAAGGTGGGTACCAAATTTAATCTCGTGACTGTACATATAGGCATATCGTCGGTGGAACTGCAAAAACCGCGTATGTAACATTTTTAATGAGGAGCAAAATGCACCCGTTTTCTAAGATGTTAAGGTTTATTTTGCTCTATAATAAATTAGTTGGTTGCTCGGTTTTGCAGCATCAACGATATAATCTTAGTTCTTAGGGTTGGCGTACATACCGTTAGTGATAACGCCAGGGATTGTAACCGGTTACAAATAAACCGGTATTTATTTAGGTTAAACCGGTTAATTATTTGGGTTACGTTCCAACGGATTACGGTTACGGTTACGCTCACAGGGAGCGAAATGCATTTACCGGTTATAACCGGTTAGAGAGCGCTTCCGTCATTCACCCTTGTCTCGGCTCACACGGAAGGAGCGCTCTCTAACCGGTAAATGCATTTCGCTCCCTGTGAGCTTAACCTTTATTATGGGTTAGGCTCTCATAGTGTGGCTTTAACCGCTACGGAAAATAAACCGGTTTTCAATCCCTGGATAACGCAATACCACGTAAGTAACAAATTCAATAAGTTGCAAAATGGAGTAAGGGTAAAAAAGGCTCGTCCTTAAAAATGACCTTTTTTTACCCTGACTTATTTACTTATGCCCGCTTCCTATATTCAAGAAACGAATCGTTTTCCTTACGTCTCGTTAAAATTTGACATTTGCTACGTACAAAATGTGTCAAATTTTAACGAGACGTAAGGAAAACGATTCGTTTCTTGAATATAGGAGCTGGGCATTAGTCGTTTTTGCAACTTTAAATTGTTAGTTACGCTGAATTGCATCGCGCTTGGATGAGGACGACGATTATTACCACAATTATTATGTAAAAGGGGCGTTTTGATTTCATCGGAAGTCATTTCTCGCCGTATGTGTTTTTTTTACTAGTCTCTACATCATCACACTGTCATCGATAGCATAGTTTAAGCAGAAATTATGAGTTACCATTTTTTTGAAAAGCTATATGAATGCGGGTCAAACACAGAACCTATTTTACTTGAAGTCTGTTATTAATGCTCGCATGTCTCGTTAGGTTCTTGTCCCCATGAAGTTTAACGTTTTGTCACGTCATGGAAGCAACGACCTCTAATGTATTGACTGTTCTATTATTAGATGTTAGGAGTTACTTGAGTTTATTCTGTCGAAACGCGTGGTTTGCTTGTAAATTATTCTAATTAGAGTGCAAATCGTAGGAGATAATGCAAAACCGTTTGTTATACATACATAAACACACGCCTTCATTCCCTGAGTGGGGTCGGCAGAGCTACAGAATTACCAACAACTCTTAAAACTTATTGATAATTCTGTAACTACATTTTGCACAATCAGGCTTAGATGTTTAACAGTACTACACAGCCTTTATTCCCTTAGTCGCCTCTTACGACATCCACGGGAAGACATGGAGTGGCACTATTCTAACCCGGCAACCACAAGGGTGAATTAGAGAAAAATAAACCTTAATGTTTAAGAAATAAGGTGCATATTGCTCCTCATTAAAAATGTTACGCGGTTTTGCAGTTTCACCTAGGAAATGTATCGTTGCGACCGAAGCGAGTAAGTTTCCACATTAGCCTCGCAAAGCCCAACGTCCTTAGGACACTTGTCAAAGTGAATTTTGACTTTAGTTGATCGACACAAGGTTCTTTTTCGAACTAAAGAAATTAGACGTGTGCCTTTCGCGGTTTATACAGATTTTAAAAATCGAATTTTTCATCAATATAGGACTCGCCCACGCCGACAGATTGAACCGTCAAAGTAAACTCGTCTTTATATCGCTGGTGACGTGAACAAACTCCTAACTTTTTGTGTGCAGCTGCGTCAATAAATCATAATATGTAGCCGTCCAAATCAAAAAGGCCCTTATAGCGGTTGGCGGTAACGCTGTTCTAAGTCTTATAACTATACAAATAGGGTTGCCAGGTCTCAAAACAAAAAAGCTGGACAGACCAGCCAGTGAAACCGGACATTTGGGTAATGCCGGACACCCTTTTTTTATCTCTACTATGATATGATATAACATAAAAAAATTAATTAGGTATGTCAAGGATGCTTTATCATTACATTATCATCTTTTCATAGTATAAATACACAGACCACTTACCCTATAGACTCCGCTTCGGAACAGTTTGTCTAGTATCTCATTAAGCCAAAATGGCGGGGCGCGGGGGGCGGAAAGTGCACCGTGATTGGCTAGTTCAAAGTCAACGAATAATCAAGTGTGCGCGTCGTGGTGCGCGCCAATAGAACCATGGCAACCAATTAGTGTTCTGTGAGCATAAGCATGGCTTACGGGGGCGCCTTTGTATGCGGAGTCTATAGGGTAAGTGGTCTGTGTATAAATACCACTTCCGCTTCCGCTGTCTGTTCGCTTAGATCTTTTAAAGTACTCAACGGATTTTAATGCAGTTAAGGGAAGCTAGGGCGGGTCGCTAGTGTAACATTAAATCTCATATTTGAATGAAGCAACAATAAACTTGAATGAATCAGTCTTCTGTATGAAAAACATAAAAAACCGGGGAAAATCCGGACAGGTCGGACGCCACCTAATTTGGCCGTACACGCAACCGAAAAGCCTGACTGTCCGGTTTTATCCGGACGCCTGGAAACGCTATAATAATATACAAATAATTAAGAAATTTTTACACGAGTAGGAACGACGCAACCGCCTACCGCAATAAACGCCCGTTTGCGTTGGACGGCTAAGAATGTGAGAGTTTTTTAATCTTTTAATTTATTACGTTGTTATATAATGAACGCGCGCTATAATGAAAGCCGTGCCTAAATATTAGGGATAGGTGACGGGCCGTCGACAGCAGCCTGAACATTAATTTTAGTTAAGAGAATTTATTTACCACATTTAAATGTAAGGATAAACTTGGTACGGTCTCATCACATTGCTATAAAAAAAATATCTGCATCCATAATATCTATATCATAACTTCCCTATAATATGTTCAGAAACGATAAGAAAATGGCCTATATTAGGAAACAGTTTCCGTGGTTGTATATTAATGTTTCCATTAAAGTATCGGGTGTCGATGTGGTACATTAAGGTACAGGGCAACCGCGGAGTTTCATAAAACCACACTGTTATATTAATGTCTCTAATTATGCAACAGTCACATGAATTACTATTGATATGGGTTTTATGGGATTGAAGTTAGGTTTGGAACGGTGGCTTATGTCGATGTCATTAAAAAAACCATGTTATAATACTTTTATGGCATAGCATTATAGCATCGCATTGCGTAGTGTCATAATATCATAAACCATGCACAAAATGTAATCACATAGTTAGTATTGTTGGTGCTTTGTGATGTATCTATTTTGAAACTGTAATCGTTTGAATAAACTTATATTATAGAAACGAGTTTTTATAATCGCACCTAGTTTAGTTCCTGTAGTTTAATTATGAATTTTGTTATAATAATAAGATTGTTTGTTGTTTGAACAAAGTCCATAAGAGATAATATTTATATTATAATCATTTGTTTATTTTGTACTCTTTAATATAAGTATGTATTTGCCCTAAATTTTTTTACATGATGTGTATCATTTGATAGCTTGTCTTGAGTTTTTGTTTTGACGTCCATCCATTATGATTAAAAAGCTATTGATATTTGTTTGTTTATTTGAGTTATTATTTAAGTATTTCAAAAAAGTTTTTTATCTACTCTCATATCGTAAAGTTCGAATTAAACTTCATAACGAATTTATATTGGCATACTTTATAAACACAATACCGAATAAAAAAAAACACTTTATAACATTATTTCTCTAATAAAATAATGTTATAAAGTATTTTTTTTACCATTATGTATGATACAAGTTAATCCAAAAAGAAAATGTCACCAACGAGGTTCCATATCTTTTTTTTAATAATGGAACGCACATGCCTTTCGCGTCATTTTTACAGCACTACAAAAAGTTTTCATTCCAATTTTAACTTTTTCGTGACAGCGCCCGGTTTAACGCATGCGCGGTGATGTGCTAGGCTTTGGCGCCATTCATTGAATACGTTTTGTTGTAATGTATGAGAGTAGATAAAGTAGTGTATGAAACTGCGCATAGGTAGGTATTAAAACACTCGTGTGATACTATTAAAAACCTCGCCTAGCGGCTCGGTTCTTAAACACACTCGTGTTTGAATACCCCTCATTATGTAACAATTTCATAAACTACTATTATGGGAGGTTATTTTTTAATATTTTACTTAAGTGCACTTTTTATAATAATTTTATTTATTTTGTTGTGTTTTATATATTTTACACAGATCCATGTTTTGCTGCTTAATTATGCGTTTAATTTAATTTTTTGAATGTAGATATTTAGTATAAGTAAATTATATCACAGCTTCTAAAACACCTTACAGTACTACTTGCTTGTTATTAGAGTTCGGCTCGCTATAGCTGTCACCCTTGCACTCTCAACTGACAGTATATCTGTCACTCGTGTTTTATACAAAAACGAAGATTGCCGAACTACATTAAGAAAATAGAAGCACTGTACTGCTTTGTCGCTTTAACTTCATGTTCGAACTACGACATCTGTCAAAGGCCTTAAAGCGACAAGGTAAAAACATGTACAGTCGGCCAAAAATATCGTCTACCAACCTACGGTTGAAGTTCATTTGCACGCATACAACAAATTCGATTTTCCCTAGCAATAATATTAGCAAATCAAAAATCAAATCAAATGAAATCAATTTTATTTGTGAATCAAGGGTATAAATTGGTGTTACATTTCATTGTTATCCATCCTTATTTTGCCATAGTATGGCGTACAAATGTTTCATATGTGGTTAATTAATACACACAGACAGTCGTCACATAGACTACAGTCGTCAATTAGACATGCAAATTTTAATAAATAAATTACATCTTAAAATCTCATTGTAAATTTGTTAACTAGTATCATTTTCAATTAACTATTTCTTATACATGTTAAAATTATTAAATTACAAACATTATCTTACAATACTATACTAGTTAATATTATTAGTGGATAAACTCATTGACAGTGTAAAAACATTTATCCAAGAGCCATTTCGTTAACAAAGTTCGGAATGTTTTACCTTGTACCAATTTCAGCTCCGGTGGCAGTTTATTGTATATTTTGATGCACATATTATAAACGTTTCTTTTATATATATCAGTGTTACAACGAGGTTCATACAGGAGATTTCTATACTGCTCCCTGAGCGTGCCACTGCGCACGGTGGAACGCTCTTTAAAGTACTGGCCTTGGGTCCTAACAAACAAACAGATATTACGTATATACATGCACGCCAAAGGCAATATCTTAAGTTATTGACAGTGACAAGTGTCAACCTTAGCGATCATTCGATCTTACTGAGAATTTTCAAAACTGGTAGACCGCTTTTTTGGCCGACCGTACAACTATACTGCCCTCATAAGCCAAGAGGCGATAATTATCTCATACCCGTTAGCCAAAGCAGATATAACCCTCATTTGTTAGTGATAAGGTTGCATTTGCTACAGGACTTCCGTCAGAGATACCGCCATTTGTCTTAGGAGGGCAGTATGTAAGGTCGACTGTGAGACAAGTAAATGTATCTCGAATTAAGGCCCACTTTGTGACCGCATGCTTGTAGATATCCATTGACGAGTTATTTAACATCATTCCGCTGGAATGTATTGCAGCGACGCAATGTACAGTCAACGTCAAAAGTAAGTGATCAAAATCAACATTTCAAAATATCTATTGTCATGGCATCCCAAATATAACATGTTATATTAAAGTGCTAAATTAATTGATGTTTTAATTAGTCAAAAGAAAGTGATCATAACAGCTGTGCAAAACAGAAGCCTGACATGACATTTCTATCAAAAGCGTCAAACGTGAATTGAATACCAAAATAACGACATTCCAACAATATCGGCAAAAGAAGGATTTATGGCAAATAATTCCAAGATGTAATAAAAACTTATTTTAAATCTTGGCGTAAGGGAGATTGCTATTTTGTCACTTCGCATGTTTTTCGACGAACATAACCGATATTAACCGAAGTACTCCGAGGTTGTCCCAAAACCAAGATTTTATAGTTAAAACTTTAATTCGAAATGTTCAACGATGACTTAAAATGTCATTGAGTTTTCAAAAATCGAAATAATGGTGATCACTTATTATGACACGTTATTGAGCTCATTTACTTTTGATCAACTACAATAGTCCGTAGCATTTGACTTAATGTATTGTATAGATCATTTTGGGACCCTATTTCATCAGTTTCTTTTGCTGTTGACTGTACCACCAAAAGCTTGGGACCGAAGACGGCCAATGGAAGGCACTGGAATACACCGTAACTAAAGCATAGCAAATAGAGAGGGCGAATATCCATCAGAGTTGTGCGAGAAGAAATCCTCCAATAGGAATACTTTATTTTCCGAGCCACACTCAACGCAGCTCTCCTATTGGTGGATTTTATCCTCGCACAACGCTAATTATCTCGCTCAAGAAACGAACAAAAGATGTAATTAGTAATAATAATATCAAGGGAAACTAACACAAATTCACCTAGTCCCAAACTGAACGGGTCACTAGTAGAATGACGAGATCGTAAAATGACCACATCGCTTGTAGCCTATATATCAAAATGCATGAGTCGCAAAATGGCCACAGTGGTTTCTTCATTTTACTACTGTCGACGGAGCCCCGCCCGGCGGGGCTCCTATTTCTATGTAATTTGCCCTTCGGGCATTTGAAGTAACCTAACGAACCTAACCTACCTAGTAACGCAAAGAAAGTAGTCCTTTTGCGACTCGGACATTTTGACGACCTAGTCATTCTACTAGCGACCGAACTGAACTCTAGGCTTGTACAGTCAAGGACTTTAATTGTTAAGCCATTATGGAACCCTGTCATAATGACAGCGTCAAACCATATGAAAGAAATTACGCTAAAATTAATGATCAACGTTATGCGACAGGGTTCCATAGTGGCTTAACAATTAAAGTCCTTGACTGTACTATGGGTACTAGACAACGATAAACACACCTATACAGGGCGTCCCAAACTTATGGGACATGAAGGGGAAGTACCTTAATCCTTTATAGGGCAAAACTAAAAATAGACCTGAATTCTAGCCTCATTCGATTGCACCTATTCTCACAAGATTCTTTCAATAAAAAATACAAAAGTATCAGTTGTAAGTAAGTGGTCATTTTTAGTACCAGGATTTAATATTGCCCTTTAAAGGGTTAAATATCGTAGATAGTGAAATTTGCTCAAAGAAGACTATGTTTTTTTTATTTTTAAAAGTTAGTAATTCTGCATTCATAGATTTTCTATAAATTACTTGCTTCGTCTGGGAATCGAACGAACTTTAAGTTTAATGTCAAAAAAAATCACCCTACTTTTATAATGCCAATAAAAAGAATAGCTAAAAAATAATAACTCTGCTTAAGTAACATAGTACTTTAAAAGAAAGGAACAACGTAAAATTATTGAGTAAAATTTCAAGAAAGTTATTTTTTGCCGATGCTAAAAAGCGATACGAGAACGTGGGCGAATAGCAAACAGAATTGTGCCATATCACATCGAGTATTCACCATAAAATGATAAGAAAATCACCAGGCAGCGGGCTCATTAAAAGAATGGCGATTTGCGTAAGACAAGAGGGATCACATTTTGAGCATTTAATTAATTAATTTACAAAAAAATACCTACTTAATTGACTACGGCAGTTTTATGTATGTTTTTAATTTGATTAAAATGATTAATTTTACGTTGTTCCTTTCTTTTAAAATACTATGTTACTTAAGCAGAGTTATTATTTTTCAGCTATTCTTTTGATTGGCATCATAAAAGTAGGGTGATTTTTTTTTACATTAAAGTCAGTTGGATTCCCAGACGAAGCAAGTATTTTTTAGAAAATCTATATCAATAGTTGATCACTGGTTGTTCACACTGCCGGCGAGAACTCTCTCCAACATAATATAGATTCCGTGTCAATAAGGGACACATATATTACTCGTAGTATTAAGATATGGGCCTTTATGATAACAGATTGTAGAATGTGCGGCGAGGAGGTGGAAACAATGAAACACTTATTGTGTGAATGTGTCGCCCTCGCCGGAGTAAGAATGAAAATCCTCGTTTGTGGTTATACCCACCGAACGATTTCAAGGCACTGCCATTGCACTCCACTATCCGCTATTTGGAAGGGGTGGAGGCTGCATTGGATTAGGAGATAAAAGAGGGGAAATTACACAAAAGATCCCATAGGGTCGAAGTGTAAGGACCCCGCCAAGAAGATAAGATAAGATAAGACTCGTAGTATTTGATCGCTGGCTGTTCACACTGCCGGTGAAAACTCTCCAACAAAGGACATACTCGTAGATCCCGTGTCAATAAAAGAGACACATTTATATTAAGACTGCGCCGAGCGTACGCCGGATGTACAGTGGCGCCCTCATTACTATTATTGTGTTTTCTAATAAACTAAAGCATTTTCTTGAAATTGGTCGGTAGGTTTTTGTACTTCAAATGAAAACACAACTTATAGGATATATCATGGATATATCACATAGTTTAATAACAATTCACCTTCGAGTTACCAACTTAACGGAAAAAAGTGGCCACCTGTTTCCCGTTAAGCTGACTACTCAAAGGGTAATTGTTATTAAAGCCGGTTACGTATCGCATAAATTGTGTTTTAACTTGCGCTACAAAAACGTATCGTCTGATTGCAAGGAAATTCTTTACTTAATTAGAAAACATAATAATATTAATGAGGGCGCCACTGGACGCTCGACGTTTGCTCGGTGCAGTCTTAATAGTTGATCACTGGCTGTTCACACTGCCGGCGAGAACTCTCCTCGTCGGCGTTGGCACAATTGTCTCAAACGTGGTGATCGGTTGTCCCGGTTGACCTAATATTCCTAATTGACTAAGTCCTAAGTCGTCTCACGCGATGCCCCATATCGCACCTTCGGTAGGACAAGGACGTAATTACACTTCGTGTCATATTCAGAGGCCTTAATTCTCGTAGCACTTTTGAGCTGTCATTTATAGGGACTTCCGATATAAATATGTATATCGATAAATGAAGAATTCCAATTCCATCTTAGTCCTCAGGGTTGGCAACGCATTTGCAGTCTTAGGATTGCATTGCAGTCTAGTGAATGCGAATGTCTATGGGTCACAGTTTCATTTTACCATCAGGTGGCCTGTGTTCGCGTTTGTCTTCTCTACGCCATAAAATAAAAAAATAAAAATACTATGTTTAAAATATGATCATTCAGAGGGTGCGTAAGGGTTCACAAAAGATCCTAATGGATCGAAGTGTATCCGAAAGATAAGATAAGGTCATGTTTTTGGGGGACAATACAGTCAAAGTTGTCTTAAAAAATAAAAAGCATTTATTTTTAAATCACATTATCATTTCAGTCTCTGTCGTGGCATTTTAAGTAATGATCAACTTATCCAATTATTATCAGTTTTATCTCCCCATATCTCCCGAAAGTTGTTTCGGCTGGCGTTTCGACCGGATTGCAGCCGAAACTGAAACTCAGCTGAAACTCGTTTCTTGGCCGAAACCGAAATTTCGTTCGGACACTATCCTATCTACATAAATGAAAATGAATCGCTAAATGTGTTGGTAAGCGCAAAACTCGAGAACGGCTGAACCGATTCGGCTGATTTCTTTTTTTGTTGTGTTCGTTATTGTCAGGATGAGGTTTATATGTAAGAAAAAATATGAAATATCCAACGGGAAGGCGGGAAATTTGTAGCGGTGCCGCTGGCGGGCAGCTAGTAATATTAAAAAGTCAAAGCTTGTGACGTTGTAAGGGGTAATCTCTGGATCCCCTGAACAGATTTTGAAAAATTTTTTTACCAATAGAAAGCCACGTTACTTGTGAGTGTCGTAGTGTGCACGCGACTATAAAACTTCAACAATACATAAAATTGGTTACGAGAGTTGAGAAGTTAGTGCTTCTGTCTTTCCGTATATTCGCTAATTCCTCCTAAACAACGCAACAGATTAATGAAGCGGTTTTCACCATCGGTTAGATAATTTTTCTCGGAAGGTTTTTAATTTTTTATGTATAATAAATTCTTAGCGAAGCGCGGGCGGGTCGGTAGTAATAGTAACTAAGAAATCTAATATCAGTAGGGCTAAAGTATTGAGTGTTTCAACAAAGACTTGATACATCAATTTCCTGAAAATATTATTAGTAGCTGAATTTCCGTTCAGGTCGTCTAGATTTTTATTTTCACTTTCGTGTTTTTCCCCATTCCTGAAATTTGATTATGGCGACCGAGCTCAGCTTTTGCGGTGCTCCGATTTCTGCTACAAGTCAGAATGTCTACAATAGGATTTTTTAAAATGATTTCAGGCTTTAGATTAAAATTTTAGCTACGGAGATAATATTTTTATAAACTGTGATTTGGTGGAACCATCGATATAAACTGGCACGGCACTTGATTAGATTATTTGGTAAGTTGAACGTGATTGTGTGAATCGATTTTATTGCGATAAGCACTGCCGATTTTTAGGGTTCAGTATCCATAGGAGGCGACCCTAATTGATAGGAAAGAAGGCGGTTAAATGCATAGTAATTATAATTACCTACTAATGACTATAGCTCGCACAGATAATCGGAAAAACAGATATGGAAACAGAACAAGATTCAATAGAGTCGTAATACCTAAGATTATGATTATCTAAAGCGGAAATTATCGTAATTTCATTTCATTTAGTTGCATATCTGTCGTAGTTTTGTCAAAGTGACAATTGAAATTAGTAAGACTATTTTCGCTTATGGTTATTTTATTTCTAAATATTTTAAATATAGTGAAATTAGAAACGGTTAATAAGTGGATTAAGAACTAACCCGAGCTCTCTCGAATGTTGAAAATGTCCGTGAAATATTGTGTAAAGCATGTGACATTCTTATTAAACAGTTAAAGTAAGATAATATTTAAAAAATTTTTTTTTAATGAAAATGCCTTCACAAACGTATACTTACAGAATTTTTGTGTTACCGTTATAAATGTAATTGAATTTTTTTATTAAGTATAATAATAATACGACTCTATTAATCTTGTTCTATAACCGTGTTGGGATTGTTTTGCGATGACCTGTCAGAACTATGATAATAGTACAGTCAAGGACTTTAATTGTTAAGCCACTTTGGAACCCTGTCATAATGACAGCGTCAAACCATATGAAAGAAATTAAGCTAAAATTAATGATCAACGTTATGCGACAGGGTTCCATAGTGGCTTAACAATTAAAGTCCTTGACTGTACTAATAGTATTAAGCATTTTAATTTGAATGTAATTAACAATAGAGTATAGAATGCTTCAACTCCTACACTGCAGTTAGTCTAAATTCAAAATATTTATTCAGTAAATAGGCCACATGAGGGCTCTTTTACACGTCGGTAATATGGAGTGAGTCTACCAGCGCTTCGGACAAGACCATCATTGCGGAGAAGAAGCGCCGCAAGAAAATCCAGCAGGTCATTTTTTCAAATCATAAAAACCAATAATACTTAAAGTATCATTACAAGGTAATGTCATAAATAATTATTTTAAAACTAAAACGTACAGTCGCCTCTGGTATTACAGTATATTACTATGCCTTCTTTGTCTAACATCAAATTAATTTCAACATGATTACATTATACCGTTTTTGAGTTATTGGCGATAAACTACGCTTCTCAACAAGAGGACGAAGTGACATGAAGATACGCCCTTTTTAATAACTAGCTCCGGAACCCTCCACTATTTGTGTAACGTCCAAAAAATTAGGTAGGTATGCTAACTCACGCAATAAAATTAAGGGACAACATTCATCCTTCATACATTATAGGGCCGTTTTTGAAAATGTCGTCCAAAAAAAATATTTGGTGTACATCGCTAGAATTATTTATGTTGAACAACTTTTATTATGGCACGAGAGCTGTCAGATCATTGCCTGACTTTTTATAGAGGTTCGAAGGTCGACTTTTTCATAGCACAGTCACGGACTTTAATTGATGAGCCGTCAGAACCCGCGGTAAGCCAATGATTATGACCCAACAGCTTTTATGCCATAATAATAGTTACTGCAAATAATTAATGCTAGCGACATGTACCAAATTGTTTTTTTTGGCGGGCACTTTCGAAAAAGGCCCAGTATTTATTATCTCCTTTTCTATGAGACTATTCCGTTGTACTATAAAAGTGAGCCATACAATTGTAAGGATCACTCTCGTCGCACAATGGGAGTTTTAAGCCCTCGTTGTTTGTATGGTTCTACGAACGATGGTCTCGTCCGAAGCGCTGGTAGATTCACCCTATATTACCTGGAGCCTGTTTACATCTCCGAAATTGTATTATTTATTTTAATCTGACATTTTGATGTATTTAATTATTATTACTACTGGGACCTGTACATCCCTATGACATTTAAATTATGTAGCTTAAGTTTAGTATTGTAATAAGTGATTTATTTTTAAAAAACGGCTTACTGTTGAGTTTCTTGCGGCGCTTCTTCTCAACAGTGGTCTCTTTGGAAGCGCTGGTAGACTCAGACTTGTAAAAGTGCCTACAGGGCCTACTTACAGAATAAATGATTTGATTGATTTGATTTGATTGATTGAACCCACCGAGCAAACGTCGAGCGCCCAGTGGCGCCCTCATTACTATTATCGTGTTTTCTAATTAACTTAATAATTTCCTTGCAATCAGACGATGCGTTTTTGTAGCGTAAGTAAAAACACAATTTATGGGATACGTAACAAACATAAATAACAATAGCTTTTGAGCTAGTCAGCTTAACGGGAAAAGGTGGCCACTTTTTTCCGTTAAGTTTATAACTCGAAGGTGAATTATTATTAAACTATGTGATACCCCATAAGTTGTGTTTTCATTTGTAGTACAAAAACCTACCGACCAATTTCAAGAAAATACTTTAGTTTATTAGAAAACAAAATAATAATAATGAGGGCGCCACTGTACATCCGGCGTACGCTCGGCGCAGTCTTAAAATGGTCCGACTTTTTGGTCTTCACCCATTTAGTGATGATTTTACATTTGTTTCCAGTGCCTGGAGCGCCTGGTTGACGCCGCTGATACTAGGTATAGCTGCTACCGTCCTCTATCGGTACTTGTTCGCGTAACCAACACGCCGCCATGTTGCTTGAGCGAGCTGTCAACAGTCGGGCAACATCGGCCAACGTCGGCCGGGAAATAACGTCTAGTGACGTCGATTATTATACTACAGGTTACAATAGGTCTATAGTCTTTTTCAAAATGCTTTGTCACGGTGACATTTGATATTTTTCCGTTCCAGTCACTGAACGTTTCTGACTTTACCTGTTTAAAAACAAAACGATGAAATCGCAAAGGGTTAAAAAACACGGTAATCGATTGTAATGCTTTAAAATTCTGTACACATAACACTTTTTTTGTAAAGGAAATTAAATGGAATAAAGTTCCGCTTCTTACATTGAAAGTGGGATTTTAATATTCATATAAAACTATATTTTATTACATATATAAACTGTTAAAATAGTTCTCTATATAACCACGCACGGCACACATGGTGACCTTTACTGATTTGATCAGTATTGCACAATTGTAATCTGTAGTGTAATGGCGGCGGGTTCAAGGCGATAACACGTTATTCCTAACAAGTTTACGCTGCTTTGATACAAGCATTTCTTATACAATCACAAATTTTATATAGCAATAGTCCCAGATTATTATAATATAGTTTCTAATTATATTCGCCTGTGAGTTGTGTGCTGCCCGGAAATAACGCCAAAGAACGCGACTAGCTGCAATGTATAGGATACATATACATTATCGATAGCGCGGAGTTGCATATGTAGTGGTAATGTCTGTTTACATGCATTCTATATTTAAATATCCTCTGCTTCTCATACTATCAGCATAAAAAGAGGTTTGTTATGTATTAGAGGAGTCAATACAAAAATAATGTCAGTGTTAAATTACATACATACCTACTTAAACCCATGCCTTCATTCCCGGATTGGAGAAGGCAGAGCTACAGAATTTTCAACAAATGGTTGGTTGGGTTGGACCGCATTTTGCACATTTTCAATTTCAGTGTCAAGTTCTAAATACTCTTTACGTTGTACTAAAATATAAGAGAGTATTTTTGAATTTTATTGTCAGTCTGTAAGTTACACAATTAGCAAAAAATATAAATTATTATTGTTAGGTATTTACTGGGAAAATATTTGTCGCCATGTCAAAAGTGAAGAAAATAAATATAGATGTCAAGAAGAGGAAATAGATCGAATTTCAGATCATATTATCAATACTTGTGACAGCTCAGATGAAGATTGAAATGATAGCGACTTAAAGCAAAAAAATACATACTTATACTATACCACTTGTTTGTATGTTATCTAATATCTCATTAAATTAAGAAATAAACTTTTTTTTTTCCTTTTCATACGAACGGTACAACCACTACAAATTCAAATCCGCGCTCGATAATTTATCTATAGCAGTCAAAGTATTTTATACTCTATCCACCTTACTTATATACGTGTAATAAGCTTGGAATAGTTTATGCATACAATCACAAACCACAATTACAGTATAAGGACAAAGCATGGCATAAACTATACCAAGCTTAGATTAGGATATGTCGCATCTTTAGAATTATAGTGACCTAATTAGCAAATTTTGGATTTCGAGTTAGGTCTCTACAGTAATAAATTTATGACTCGAAGTCGAACGCTGAAAATTTTGAATTAGTTCACTATAATTCTAAAGGAGCGATGTTATTAAGTTAGCCGCTTTCCTTGGCATTATGGCAGAGTTACGGTAATGGAATTTAATATTTATTGTAAGTTTGTTTTATATTTAAGCGGGAAGGATAATTTACCGATGGTAAGATTAAATAATTATTACTTTTTTTAAATTATTATGGTTTTGCGGATTTAGAGTTTTTGTAAAAGGGTGGATCAACTTTTTGATGTTGTTATTCTGTCCCGTAACCCAGGAGACAACAGTGTTAGAGTTTCTTAGAAAAAATGCTATAATATATACTTCTAGCACACTCAAGAGAAAGCCCATAAAAAATGGGTTTGGAATTGCCAATAAAACTGTTTTTTAGTGGACTTATATTCTTTGATATCACAGTTTTAAAGAGTGACTCAGGAGACGTCACCATGGCAACGAGCTACAAAGAAAAGTTGATTGACCCAAAACTAAGGGCTGTATTTATGAGCTGATCTTGTACTGGTTAAGGTCAGATTATTACCCTATTAGTTAGAACACATGTTTAAAAAAATAAACTGTTTTTGTCGACGTGTGAAGCCATACGTCGTTATCGCGGGGGCTAAAACAAATCTATCAAAGATCACATATAACAGAATGACTGTTTAGTATAAACGGAATATTCTGCCTATACATTATAAGCCTCCAAGAAGTTCTTCATATCTAGCACGAAACTTTCGCTGGCAAAGGTCAATCAAACTTCTCTTACACTGAGTAAACGCTTACCTCTAGGTCATCATGCCAAATTGAATAAAAAAATATACTATGTCAAATCAAGTATTTTTCTCCAAAACTAGTTAACATTTTTTAAATATATGTTTTCCATTTGCACTCAAATTTAATTTAGATGGGTTTTTGTATGTTTTTGTACACATAAAATCAATCAAGAATGAAAAACGTCTAAAGTAGCAGGAAAAGTGACTGAAGAGGTTAACGTTAGGATTCCGTAGCATTTTTTTAAAATATGTACTATTAATCAAGTTAAGTAAGGAGGTGAGAATTAGTATGAAAATAGATACATTTTCAATTCGTAGGTGGGTAAGGCCACGGGGCGTTCGAACCGCCCTGTCTCGTGTGTTACCAAAATAGACAAAGATTTATGTCTGTGGCATTTATTTTTAATTACAATAGGTAGTTATGATTAGGTTCTTACATAATACCTGGAAAATAAATGCTTTTTGTAATGTTACATGTATTGTTTTGGTAACACTCTCGCGGGGGCGGTTCGAACGCTCCGTGGCCTTACCCAGGTATGAACATTTCTAGATACGAGTGTCACTTCTGTTATTGCCTATTTGTCATAATCTTTCATTGCTGTCAAATCATTTTTGCCCCCGCGATAACGACGTATGGTGAAGACAAGGTGTAATTTTATATTTATTCGTTTTCTGTTTGGTGCGATACAATAGGGAATATTTGTGAGTATTTTTCACAGTTTCAGTAAAAGCTGCTTCATGTAACAAACAGATGAGTTTTTTTTTAAATAGCTATAAAAATTGCCAAGGTATAAGCCAACAAATATTTGTCCCTATCTCTTTAAAAGAGAATTTAACATGGAGTTTTAATGGTTGCCTGTTACGTGACGTCACAGGGCATATCGTCGGTGCTCTTGCAATACCGCATAAGTAAAAAAAACATGTAGTTGCAAAATGTACCTTACTGACTTAGGTGCTAAGGTGTACTTTGCAACTTATTTAATTTGTTAGTTACGCGGTATTGCAGGAGCACTGACGATATCGGATCTCTCAGTATAATCGCTGTCTACTTAATTATAAATGCTTGTATAATCCGTATCTGATGGCCAATTTCAATTTTAATTCCACTTTTGGTGACGCCATTTCAATAATTTGTCGAGAAATGCGATTTTAAAAATGCATGCGTATTCTTTATTGTTACAGTTGGAAAATACACATCAGGAGATAAATGATTTTTACAATATAATTACGACTCTTATTTCAGTTTCTACGCTGTACAGGGAAACTATACGAGTTAAAAGGAGATTGTTAAGCTCAGGGATTGTAACCGGTTACAAATAAACCGGTATTTATTTAGGTTAAACCGGTTAATAATTTAGGATACCTACGTTCGAACGAAATGATTTGGGAACGTTATTTCGAAGCGCTCCCTAACCGGTTACTCTGTGTTTCGATACGGGATGAATGACCGCTGTCGCGCGTCGAGGCGCTGCTGGTGGCTGCGCTATCAATCTAATACCATAGCAAACCAATCCTGTCTCCTTAAACGAGCGGTCATTCACCCCCCACACGGAGGAACCGCTCTCTAACCGGTAAATTGATTTCGGTCCCTGTTTACGCTCCGACATAGAGATACCGGTTAGAGCGGTTCTTGCGAGCGTAACCTTTATTATGGGTTAGGCTCTCAAAGTGCGGCTCTAACCGGTACGGAAAATAAACCGGTTTTCAATCCCTGGTTAAGCTACTGTTATACAATAAACGCTAACATTGTGTTAAATAGAAGTAAGACTTGCTATATTCTCGTGTGACCCAGGGTGGAATAATCAAGGCTTAGTGATATTCTTATGGGAGTGTAAAGTTAATTTTTATTTGGTATAGAGCGAAGGTAACTGAACTTTATTTCTTTGCTGCCTGGTCCAAATTTCTCTGTTCGTAGTATGGCGGGTCTCACGAGGGTATAATATATATATGTATATATATATAATCAACCCCAATGAAACGCCAACACAAATGTTAATTATATTATAACCCTAAAAGGTTATGTTTTAAATAAGTATTTTTATTATTTACTTAAGTGAAATTGCCTGATATTATGTAACAAATGAATACATTTATTACAGTGATGTAAGTACCGAGTAGTCGGGAAAGAAACAAAAAAAAACATTAATATTTACTTCAAGTGTTATATTTAAAAACAAAACAATAATAAAATAGGGTTCCGCAATCTTGGCACCCAAGGAACCCTAATGAGTTAAATTTGTATTGTCCAAAACCGTATTTTTTTAAATATCGATTGGAACAGCGCTATCTAAGTGTTTTTGAGTTATTAACGCCTAAATAAACAATTTACTTAACGTTATGGCGTAAGATGTGTATTCTTAATTAATATATTGAACTAATTTTGCTGAAATATGTTGTACAGTCAAGAACAAAGATATCAGATATATTTTCTTTATATATTGGCCAATCGGGCTACTGATTGCCACCGACCCGCGCGGCGGGTCCATTTTGTATGGAAATTAGAGCCCTTGGCAATTAAAGTGTTCAGGTTCGCGGTGTACTAAATAAGGGCTTAAGACTGCACCGAGCAAACGTCGAGCGTCCAGTGGCGCCCTCATTACTATTATTGTGTTTTTTAATTAACTTAAGAATTTCCTTGGAATCAGACGAAATGTTTTTGTAGTGCAAGAAAAAACACAATTTATGGGATACGTAACAAACTTTAATAACAATTACCCTTTGAGTAGTCAGCTGAATGGGAAAAGGTGACCACTTTTTTCCGTTAAGTTAATAACTCGAAGGTGAATTGTTATTACTTATTAAACTATATGAGTTGTGTTTTCATTTGTAGTACAAAAACATTTCGTCCAATTTCAAGAAAATACTTTAGTTTATTAGAAAACACAATAAAAGTAATGAGGGCGCAACTGTACATCCGGCGTACGCTCGGCGCAGTCTTAATCAAAGTACGTGCTTAAAGAGGTTCATGAATAGAGGAAGTGAAAGTAGTATGCTTAGACCGGTGCACCTGGCGTTCCATAGTCACTGCCTACCCCATTGGGAGAAAGGCGTGAAGGTATGTATGCAGTAGATTGCTAACCAAGGTATGAAAGGCACTTATTCTCGAACGATATCTCGTAAGGCGTCATTACTTTGAAAAAACCTCGTATCTCATATTTCGTGACATACTATTTTAAACTGTAACTTGAAGAGAATTAAGTTCAAATTCATACATCTCGTAATATCACATACGAGTTTTTTCTAAAGTAATTGTGAAATAAATGGTGACTTACAGTTAAATACTGCTTTTCGTGTTGACTATGAGGAAATGGATAATAAAGTGTATAAAAGTAAGATTTAGCAATAGTTTTACCAAAGAGTGGCTGTACCTATATAAGATTTTAGAATGGCTCAGTACAGGTGTATTTTCTTTTTCTTACTACGGAGGCTGTGTAGATTTCTGCTACTGCACATGTCCAATAAAATAAACATTGGTTTACTTTCAGAGTATGGGTAAGAACCAAAAAGTCGGGCACGCTAACTCACTCAATATTTTTTTTTTTTATACTTTTCCGTTGTGACACGAAAATTTGCTATACAATTCTAGGCATACTTTTCGTCGCACAAGGGAACTTTTTTCGACTTCGTTTGTTTATATGGTTAACTACGGTCCAACTTTAACTAGGTCCTTACCCGTATGTGACATGAAAAAGTATATACATATCTGTGAACTTGACTGTACAGAACATAAAAAAGATATTATTATGCCTCCCTACTATTGATTTGACATGAAATCTCTGTCTGTGAAGTGAACTGAAAAAGTCAATTATTCTGTCTAGTTTTTCTTTGTATCTACAATAACACTTCGGTATTTTCTATTTTTCTATACCTACCTCTATTTCAAATTAAGCTAGCGAAATAATATATTTTGTATAAACTTCTTCGCACCGCCATAGGTTTATTTGGCGCAATCAGTTTGTCCAAAGAGTTTTAAGCTGTGACAGACGAAACAATGAAAGGAAGATTAGCTGTCAATTATGACAGCTGTCAATTATGACAGCTGTCATAATATTACAATAGGGAATATTTATGACTTTTTTTCACGACTTCGTAAGGCCCACGTCCAATATCGTTAGTTCGAAACAGAATCTTGTGTCGGTCAACTAAAGTCAAGAGTCACTTTGGTAATTGTCCTAAATTTAGGAAGTTGTTGGGCCTTACGGGTTTACAGAATATAACATGGACGTCATATGGCCGACGTGTTACATCACGTCACATGGCGTATCGCGCCTCTCTGTCCAATTACCAGTTTAAAACGATTTGTATTTCTTGGCCGTTTTTAATTTTAATTTCACTTCTGATGATCTCTTTTACGGTATTTTCATATTTTGTTACGAAATGCGATTCATAAAATCTATGCACATTCCCTATTCGCATTACAACCCATATCTACTTGAGTTAGAGGTTATAATGTAAATTGTACCGGAATGACAGGTGTCACGATTGACCTCTCACCTTCCTTTTACTCTACAGTATTTTAAAATGGCATCCACAAGGTATATTATAAAATTTACAATTTTTGCTCCGCCTTTTTTCAAACTGTGTTTTACAAATCGTTACTACTTTAGAAATAAACTCGTATCTGATATTTCGGGATGCATGAGTTTGAACTTATAGTTCTCTTCATTTTTAAGTTTATAATCGTTCGTCACGATATAATAATATGAGATACGAGGTTTTGCCAAAGCAATGACTATGTGAAACTATAGCAAATACGCAAATGAATTGTATTTTGTAACATTTAGCACAAATAATACGTATCCAAGGTTTGTAATATTTTTTCTAGCATCTAAATCTGCTATGCGTGAGCGAGATGCCTTTTTTCCTTCCAATTTCCTACCAATTTTCCACATAAAGGCCTTAAAATATTTAATTACGACATTGAGTGTGAAAGTTTTAGTTTTTAAAATATCTTCCAAATTGTACCTCTTAAGTATTTTCGGGCTTAATTTCAAATAATGTATTTTATGAACGCAGCCATATGCATTTATAATAAGTAGCTTATATTATTGGCCGTGTTATGTCAATTTGTTATGAATTTATATGGATAATAAATAAGTTGTAATATTTAATCGTCTTTTTATTCGTACCCGGGGGTGATATAAAAAAGATCCTTGATGGATCAGAACACCTCACAACTCTTAACTAATAATAATTTGTCAGGGTTCCGTCCATCTGTCGGTCACCAGCCCCCTATTTCACCATCTTGACAATGACAGGTGACAGGTGACATTTCAATGTACATGAACCGGCTTGTATGAAACCCAGTGATGCATCAGGGTGTTGACTTTGCAATGTATACCGAATTGTCACTAGTCACATGTCATTGTCTAGATGGTGAAATAGGGGGCAGGCTGTACCGATGATGATAGACAGTTGAAATTTTCACAGATGATGTATTTCTCTGGCCGCTATAACAACAAATAATAAAAACAGAATAATATAAATATTTAAGTGGGGCTCCCATACTATAAAAGTATTTTTTTTTCGATATTTGCTCATTGTTAAATAACGGCAACCGGTAGACGCTTGAAATATTGACAATATTTAGGTGTATATTCAATAAAAAAAAATAAAAAAATAAGAATTTAATGTTCTATAATTATTATTACCTATATTTATTTTAAGGGGACAATCTCACCAATTGAACTAGTCCCAATCCCAAACTAAGCTCTAGGCTTGTACTATGGGTACTAGACAACGATATAAATACTTATATAGAGAAATATATACTTAAATACATAGAAAACATCCATGACTCAGGAACAAAAATTCGCGCTCATCACACAAATATCTGCCCTTATCGGGATTCGAACCCAGGACAACTAGCTTCGTAGGCAGGGTCACTACCCACTAGGCCAGCGCGTCGTCTATACCTACTGGTACGGAACCCTTCGTGCGCCAGTCCGACTCGCACTTAGCCGGTTTTTTATTCAGGCGAAATTGCTTGATATGATGTAACAAATCAATTCATTTGTGGCGACATAGCGACATCTAACGGCAAACATGTACCACCAACTCGCCAGCGCCAATAGCGCCACAACGTCAGACAGCGGAACTAAAGAGGTCTACATCGCGCAAGCGAAATTTCTTCAGTCAGTTGATATATCGTCGCTTTACTTTCTCAACCTCGTATCTGATCGATTAGTTAGATAGGAAAAGCTCTCATGTTCCCTAAAGAATAAACACTACTTTCCTGTCTAACGCTTCGATCAGATACGAGGTTGAGAAAGTAAAGCGACGATATGTAGCTCTTCCAACTTCATCCCAACGGACTTCGGTCCCCAGGCATAACACCCGCCTGGAGAGAGATCTCTCTATTGTCCTCTCATCCTACACATTTATCACTCCATGCCATACTTAGTAGATTAATACTACACATTGCCGACGTGTTTACCCACCGTAAAACGGGGTAAATACGTATTAAGGGGTAAGTATGGAAACAACCTTATAAGTCATAACTTGTGACAAACAAGTACAAGTATTAAGACTGCGCCGAGCGCACGCCGGATGTACAGTGGCGCCCTCATTACTATTATTGTGTTTTCTAAAAAACTAAAGTATTTTCTTGAAATTGGTCGGTAGGTTTTTGTACTACAAATGAAAACACAACTTATAATATAAGGTATCACATAGTTTAATAACAATTCACCTTCGAGTTATCAACTTAACGGAGAAAAGTGGCCACCTTTTCCCGTTAAGCTGGACTACTCAAAGGGTAATTGTTATTAAAGTTTGTTACGTATCCCATAAATTGTGTTTTTATTTGCGCTACAAAAACGTATCGTTTGATTGCAAGGAAATTCTTTAGTTAATTTGAAAACGCAATAATAGGAATGAGGGCGCCGCTGGACGCTCGGCGTTTGCTCGGTGCAGTCTTAAATGGTAAATAACGTTACTTCTCTATTGGAAATAATTTCAGTCTTATAATTAGTAACATATGCTTCATTTTAGGTTAGGTCCCTACTTACCCCTTAATCCCTATTTATCCAGTTTTACGGTACTGGTTTTTATTTGAATTTTCAATTCCAATATTTGCGGTAGGCGTTTTTTGCATTTACCTATTGGAAAATATTAAACACTAATATTTAATTTTAAAAACATTAAAATCAAACATGCTTAATCCAGTAGGCCACGTCGACCTCATTCAAATGGCGACCTATTACAAAAATACGTCGGTTAAATAAAAACATGTAGAATTTTCGGGTTACAAAATAAAAATATCAATGTCCACAGCATAAATAATATGGATCTTTATTCAAGAAAATAGTACTTAATAGAAACAAAACCGTATGTAAGTATCGTTATTATTACGTATAATACAGGCTTCAGTAGATATGGGCAGGCCCAGGGAGGATCCAGGGAATGGCTAAGGCAAAGCGCGCACTGCGGTGCGGTGAGTTGCGGTGCGTTTTTAAAATCGCAAAGTAAAAAAAAACATGAGTGTCCAGCACCCTTACCATGCGTTACAATTAGCGTACTCGCCAGCGAGTCGAAGCTCTGCCCCTTGCAGACCTTGAGTTTCTGAAGCATTTTTAATATCTCGCGTAGGTAACTTGGAGGGAAATTCGCTTTTTTCTTGTTTAAATGTGGACAATATTAGTAATAACTGTACTTTCAAACATAACTCTACATCAAAATGAAGTAAATTGTAACACAAACCTTTGAATTTCGCAGGACATGGAGCATATGTACTTAATAGAGATATTCTTAGACAAAGTGACTATAATAGAAGATGACGAAGATGCTAGAACAGATAAGAAACTGATCACAAAAATAAAATTCGGTCCAAAAGTAGAATTCATCATTAAAGAGGCTGCACTGGCTGTAAACCCGAAAGTTGAAGACGTCATCGAACGCGTTGGGACAGGTAAAAAAAAATGGACGAGAATCATCAGAGCTGGTAAGTCCTACCTTTTCTGTTCCTACCCTGATAATTTACTCCGGAAACTAACCACATTCCCCTTGGAGATCGAGATTTGGAACGACGATGGCCATGAGAAAAATATCTTTGTCGGAAGAGCCACCATGTCATGGAATACAGATTTCTTTAGCGTATTGAAAGAGAGTGCCAACGTTTGCGAGCCTGTTGAACCTTTAAGCATCAAGCAACGAGCTACCTTATCAGGCGAGTGTTGCAAGCCACGAGTTGGTGAAGTCCAGCTCATCCTCAGACTCACCGTTATGGGTAACAGCATAATCACCGATTTCCAAGAGCTGATGGATGATCCTGACACGTTCGTCTTCAGAACTGATAAGGCTCCTAGTACTTTCTCGTGCAAACGCATAGAAGGTGACAACCCTGACGCCACCTTGGTCGGCAGTATTTACGAAACCACAATGTCAGAAGACGCTATTCAATTAAGCCATGAGAAGAGGATGAAAGTTTGCACGGAATTAAAGAGCTGTGGTATTGCAGTGAAGGGTACGGACTACGCTTGTGACGTTGAGGTTAAAAAGAAGTATCCCATTGACAAAATCAGGTTTGGAGATATTGCAGGCCCGTGTGGCAACACAACTTGTGAACTTGCACAAAAGGTTAGAGCGTATCTTAGGAATCAAGACAGCTACAAGAAGAATGCTAAAGGTGTTTCTAGTAAAAAACATAGAAGTAAGAAAGTATGTGGAGGTTGTGAGTGTAAAGATGATCGTCATCATCGAGAGGAATGTTTGACGCATGAACAACGTATGATGAAAATGAGTGATAAGGCAGTGTGTTGCGGCAGTCAGCTTAAGGTAGATCATACATGTACAGAGAATCGCATGTTATTAGAAGGTGACGAAGCTCCTCCTTGTCACAAATGTAAAGAAAATGGAATGGAAAGAAGGAAAGACAGTGATGATAAGGCGGACGACACGTTGGCTTTCTTGTTACGTTTTGACGATTTTCTTATAAATGACCCCCCAAATAAAGCAGCGTGTTGTCGTGTAACCAAATTAAACAATAAAACCAAGAGATGTTGTGAATTGGACTTTTAAGTTGAGTTAAACATCAAGTTATTTTCAAACTAGTGTTTAATAAAGTTAACCAAATCTAAGTACTAGGACAGCAAAAATGGGTAAGAATTATCCATCAATGAGAAACGTACGTAAAATAAGACCTTCGAGAAAAACAAGCGCTTATAATTGCGTGAAATTAACTGACGATATGGCCGATATGGACGACGATTATTACCCAAATGAACTGGTTAAAAAAGGCTTAGCAGAGTCTGTAAATCAAGAAGCAATTTACAAACATAAAACGTACTGTCCTTTATACAAGCACAAAGATACGTGCCCAGCTCTATTGATTTTAAAGGAGACGAATCATAAGGGACACAAAAAGAATGATGACGAAGACCCTGCCGAAGCCTCTACAGGGTTGCCGAAGTTAAAGCTAGGCCCCTGTCCAATAATGGGAAGGCCTTGTATGAAGCCTAATTTCTCGAAGTTATTCAAGAACGTAGAACCACCCCTGCCTCTAAGCCACAGCGACGCAGGAAAGATCTGCTGCTCGAAAGAATTAAAAAGAATCAAGAAAATGTTAAAGGAATTCACGACGATCAAGAAAGACGATGATTTGAGGTGCGTTAACAAGTTCTTCCGTGATACTGATGGGAGATGTTGTGACGATGACCACATTATATGTGCTTTAAAAGGCGAAGAATGCTGTGCTATACACAAGTTAAATATAAAGACAATACCAATTTGAAAAATAAATTATCAAAGCTCGACAGGGGTGAGCCGTTTTTACGTCATTAATGTCAAGTGTACATATTAATATAGATACACCTTAAAAGGAAATAAAACTATAATTAAACTAAAAGGACAATGCATTTAGTAAAAACCTTGTCCTAAGTTTTTGTATTAATTCTAAATTTTCTTTGTTATTGTAATAAATAACTATATTTTTTTCTATATTTACAACGCATTTCTTGATTGTTTCGATGGCGATGGCGACGAAAAGATCGTAGCACATCTACCATTCAATGACAAAGTAGGTCCATGTTTTGAAAACTCTGGAAACACCTCACCCCTGCCTAGCTCTGGACATTCTGTAACCACCATCATCTTGTCATTTAACTTGCCACAAGACAACCGATGAAATTACTAGCAGAGGCATGTCTTGGCAACGCATTTGTATTCTGAGGAGTGGAAGTCTTGAGAATGCATACGAATGGGTCACAGATCCCATGCACCATAATGTGGCCTGTGTTATCCTTAAACTTGCCATGAAAATTGTAACTCATTTACATTGACAATTTTATTTTGTAACCGAGTTGTGTATGCTGTAACATCTAGCTAAAACTTCGAATATAAACATGTATTGAACTACTATTTCTTTGATTTTGAATTTTGATGAAAGAAGATTGACGAGATATACAAATCGAAAGGGTCGGGAGGCCGCCCTATGCGTAATTTTTCGAATTAAATCGGAGAAATACTTGGTTGCCGGGTTAGAATAGTGCCACTCCATATCTTCCCGTGGATGTCGTAAGAGACGGCTAAGGGAATAAAGGCGTATATTACTGTTAGGCGATGGGCTTGCAAGCTGTCACTAATACACTGGTAAACATCTCAGCCTAAGTGTGCAAAATGTGGTTACAGAATTATCAACAAGTTTTTAGAGTTGTTGGTAATTCTGTAGCCCTGCCTACCCCACTTTGGGAATAAAGGCGTCAGTTTATGTATGTATGTAGGTATGTATGTAAATACTTGAAAAGGGCCGAATCTTAAGACTGCGCCGAGCGTACGCCGGATGTACAACAATAACAACAACGAACACGCACAACATTGTGTAACAATTCCTCGAGTTATCAACTTAACGGAAAAAGTGACTTGATTTGTTTATTTTTTTTATTTATTCAATTAGACACACCAATAGTTTTACAAACAAATACAAATACAAAAGGTATGTATAAAGAAAATAGTTAAATAGTACCAATTACAGGTGTGCAACACTATGCGCAGTCGGGATTCAATAAAACTAAAAATTAAGCATTTATCACATTACAGAAAAATGCCAAAAAATTAATAATTACATTAACATATATTTTGAGGTTTAATACTAGTAAACTACGTCTTATTACTTAGATAGAAAGGGAGATCGGAGCAAACAACAAACAAGTCGCGGACAACTTTTGCTAGCCCTCCAGGCATTAACAATTTTTAAGTAAGAACTACATAAGAAAATTACAAATTATGATAAATTCAATTTGTTTTCTTACAACTGCCACGGAAAAGTAATAGTACAAGTAAGTGCCAGCCCTGGGAGGTGGGCGAAATCAGTAAAGCTCATGACGGGCGAAATAATACGGACTCTCGCGACGCAGATTTAAGGTGCATTTCGCCTCGTTAGGGGCGCCCCCACTATTGATCGCAAAAATGTAACCAAGGTCACTTCCGTGCATGCACTTGTATTATTATCGTTCCCGCGTTCTGAATAGGTTTAAATTCGCATGTTTGCTGTCACAGAGAGTCGCTTCTGTACTTGTACTATTACTTATTCTGTGACGTGGGTCGGATTTTTTTGAAAAGGTGTTCCATTAAAAATGCATTGAAATTTGAATTAGTTCTTATATTTTATTCAATATCAGATTCAACAGCTAGTAATACATTTTAACAAATATTCAGCGATAACTTAATTAACTATAACTTAACTAATCAACTAAATTCACTAAAACCAAAACTCAATAAGTTACTATACACCGTGGGCCCGTATAACCCGACAGATTTTAACCATCAATTCCGATGACTAATTGGAGAAGAAAAAGTAGTTTAAAGTATAGTAATAGTAGTTTATGAAATTGTTGCATAATGAGGGGTATTAAAACACGAGTGTGTGTTTAAGAACCGAGCCGCTAGGCGAGGTCTTTAATAGTATCCACACGAGTGTTTTAAAACATAGTTATGTGCAGTTTCATACCCTACTTTATCTACTCCCATACATTACAAAA
Source organism: Acleris laterana (assembly GCA_963966035.1). NCBI lineage: Eukaryota > Metazoa > Arthropoda > Insecta > Lepidoptera > Tortricidae > Acleris > Acleris laterana. The sequence continues at coordinate 84,301,539 of OZ014438.1, forward strand.
AAACGTATTCAATGAACGGCGCCAAAGCCTAGCACATCACCGCGCATGCGTTAAAGCGGGCGCTGTCACAGACAAGTAAAAATTGGAATGAAAACTTAATGTAATGCTGCAAAAATGACGCAAACCTCATGTGCGATCCATTATAAAAAATAAATTGATATGGAACCTCGTTGGTGATACTAACTTTTTGGATTAGCTTGTATCGTAATGGTAAAAAAAATACTTTATAACATTATTTTGTTAGAGAAATACCTAATGTTAGTATACAAGAATCATTTATTTATAATAACTAATATACAGTAAACAATAATAATTATAATAATTAATGTTAGTGTTTTTTTAAAATTTCGTTATTGCGTTTATAAAGTATGCCAATATAAAATCGTTTTGAAGTTTATAATTCGAACTTTACGATATGAGTGTAGATAAAAGTACTATAATCATAATCTTCAAAAATTTACCAGTTGTAAAATGGCTAGGTGTAAACATGTCCTAATCAAGTTTCATTCCCCACTTCATTCAGGTCATTTTATAGCGGAGCTCGAACTAAAGTGTTGTTTACAAGAAAGTACCTACTAAAAGTAATGGCTATATTTTGTTCCAAAAGAAAATTAAGTTGAAATCACAGAATTTACTCATTATTAACTCGTAATAGCGTCAGAAATTAGTGGTTAAAATCTGTCGGGTTATACGGGCCCACGGTGTATACTCAGTTTGTGTACTTACTAAAATTAACGTAAACAAATTGAACCACGTGACTTTTAAACGGCCAATCAAAACTGCTTTTTCATCACACTTGCACGTAAACAGTATCTAAACATACAGGTTAAATTGGCCGTAATGGCCCATATAAAACCCTCGAGCTTTCTTTTTGTCATGAAACCCAAGGTCGGTAAGTTTTTTTTTTGTTTTATAGTACAGCACACAGGTCATGCAAATTCAAGCAACGTTTACACGCAATTGAAAAATTGTCTAAAAAATTTATCTAAACAGGAGTTTCATTGCAATCTCGCTACATGTTACTTAAATACTTAATTGTATGTTTCACGGGCGGTATGGGAACTACGAACCTCGGCTCAGAACGCCCTCAGTCTTCGACTTTAGGCTTCTACTAGAGCCTCGATCGTAATTCCTTACTTACCGCCCTTAATAAACAATGTACTATTAGTTAAGACTACGCCAAGCGTCCAGTGGCGCAATCATTACACGACCCCGTATCTTTGTAGCAATGACGTAACAGTACGGTAATTTGGGAAGTAAATGGAACGGTGTTAATTAATACGGCCACGTAGTCTATTGGTGTTACTTTTTTTTTCTAGCCTCTTTTTGTGTCTCACTGCTGGGCAAAGGTCTCCCTCTTTTTCGCCACTCGTCCCTATGCAGGGCGCACTTTACGTGTGTGTATTGGTGTTCTACGGAATTAAAATTGTTTTCATCACACTTGCTCGTAAATGGTGTTATTCCATGCCTGTATACAGAAGGACAATGGCCTAAATTGTTCCCGCGGGAATTATGGCGAGTTTGTCATCCCTAGGGAGTAATGACTTTCTTTTTAAAATTTGCAACTCTTTCGTACATCATTTCTGACTAAGGAGGTTTAATTTTCAGCCAAAAATTTAATCGGTTTCTAATTTCATCTTTAAAAATTGGCTATAGACTAACTTACATTACACAAAACCTATACGCTTTATTAAACTTCATTATTTTTATACCTATTTCAAGTTTATATCAACATTTATCATTAATTTTAGTAATTATACATTTTTATCAAATTGGCTAAATCTGGCTCGAATCCAGGTCGAAACTAAACGCAGTTATTATCTGTGGTAGAGGTCACAAAAAAAATATCGTTTCCATTTACGTTCCCGTTCGTCAAAAGTTATTTCTTTATATTTTGCAGAGTTAAAGTGTTTTTTCCTCGCAAATGTGATGAAAACCATTGTGTGTATCACAGGCAGTAAGGGGATTACTAACTCGAGTCATTAAAAGCCCTCCGCCTTCGGCGTCGGGCTTCTAACACTCTCTAGTAATTCCCTTCTTACTACCCTTGATGCACAATGTACTAATTATCAGGCATCCACGATATAAATCACGTACAGTCAATTGTCAATTAATTAATTTATCGACGTTGTTCTTCGTTAACTGACCCTCCGTAACAGATCAAAAGTTCTAAATGACAATATTTTTTGTCGTGAATGCCTAGTTAATAAAAAATATTCAGTTAAAAACGTATTAATTAAGAAATTGTTTTAATAAACACCGTTCCATTTACTCCCCAAACTACCGAATTGTGACGTCATTGCCACAAAAAACGGGGTCTAATCATCACTAACATTACAGTACTATTAATCGGACTTTGACACTCGGCAACTCTCGACATTCATCGGGAGAGATCGGAAGACAAATGACACGAGACACATTGCTGCGTATTCATAATATCATAGTGTGCACTTAACAGTGTAAAACAGTAATGTAGATCACAACTGCATTTTATACAGTAGACCTATGAATAACACAGATGTGACTCGATTTAATTATTACATCGGGTTAGTATCATTTCGTCTAAAACGCAACTGGTACTAGCGGTAACCGGTCTAAAACGCTGCTAGTCTAAAACGCATCTCGTCTAAACTGCATCTGGTCTAAGTAGCTACCGGTCTACGTCGCTACTGGTCTAAGCAGTAAGTGGTCTAAAACACAGCTGGCCTAAGAGTACGTGGTCTAAGCCTTAGCTGGTCTAAGTAGTAAGTGGTCTAAGCCACAACTGGCCTAAATAGTGTCTCGTCTAAAATGCAGTTAGTTTAAGTAGTCATTTGACTAAACATTTGCTGTTTTCAAAAGCTGGGAGTAGTCTAAAACTCGACTAACCTAAGTAGTAGCTAAACCTAGCGATACGTAAATTCGGCAATATTTGGAGTGCACTATAGAGAAGTAGGAACACTAATCAAACTACTTCGTTTATATCTTATAGATACTGGTTGGATACTGGCCACTCTAAACGTGATATTTTAGGAAACTTATATGTAGGTAACAAATTTTCAAAAATTGGCTTTCCATTAGGACGAAATTCCCCCTTTCCTAGAATAAACTTGTATAAACTAGAATAATTTGAGAAATGAGTTTGTCACGTGATACTTTGGGAAAACGATTATTCTCAAATTATTCTAAGTACCCGTGTGGTTGCCGGGTTAGAATAGTGCCACTCCATTATCTTCCCGTGGATGTCGTAAGAGACGGCTAAGGGAATAAAGGCGTGTAGTATTGTTAGGCGATGGGCTTGCAACCTGTCACTAATATACTGGTAAACATCTTAGCCTAAGTGTGCAAAATGTGGTTACAGAATTATCAACAAGTTTTTAGAGTTGTTGGTAATTCTGTAGCTCTGCCTACCCCACTCTGGGAATAAAGGCGTGAGTTTATGTATGTGTATGTATGTATTCTAAGTAGTCGTATGGTCGGTCGGCGAACCACCTAAAGCCACAATTCGTGTTAGATTATTTGTTTCAAGTATCACTACATAGTATAAAACAAAGTCGCTTCCCGCTGTCTGTCCCTATGTATGCTTAGATCTTTAAAACTACGCAACGGATTTTGATGCGGTTTTTTTTAGTAGATAGAGTGATTCAAGAGGAAGGTTTTTATGTATAATAAATTTTGATTTATGTACGTGTGTTATAGAAAACTCAAATAAACCGAAGCGAAGCGAGGGCGGGTCGCTAGTTAAGAATAAATTACAGGAAATAAAATGCTGAACTTACTTACCGACGATCGACATCTAGTTTAGACTAGGAGCGTTTTAGACCAAATCAGCTTTATACGAAGTGCGTCTTAGGCTAGATGTCTTATTAGACCAGTTGCGTTTTAGATTAAATGCGTATTAGACCAGATGTGTTTTAGGCGAAATGCGTTATAGACCAGTTGCGAATTGTCTGCTAGGCTAGATGCTACTTAAACCAGTAGCGACGTAGACCGGTAGCTACTTAGACCAGATGCAGTTTAGACGAGATGCGTTTTAGACTAGCAGCGTTTTAGACCGGTTACCGCTAGTACCAGTTGCGTTTTAGACGAAATGATACTAACCCATTACATCGCATTACTAAAACACGAATATTAAATTAGTAAAATGATAATTTCATTGCAAGCAAATTCCTTTGATTTGAAAAATTTATAAGATTAATGAAGTTTCTATAAATAGGTTGAGGTTTAAATATTAACTATACTAAATAGGGTAAAGACACCAGAGCTCAGCCAGATACCAGTAGTCGACCTTATATGAGTGCGAAGAGTGGGAAATGTATCTTTCGCCCTCTTTCCACTCATACAAAGTATAGGCAGAGGCCAACTACAGCCAGAGGGCTGACCATTGGTGATTTTACCCTATGTTTTTTTTTATGTGTGTAGGTATATTTAAGATTTTATATAAACTATGTGAACCTTTAAGATTAAAACCGAGATATCCCGAGTGTCAAAGTGGAAATAATCAATACGTGTTAAATTAAATAGTAATAAACAAATTCATATATTTTTCTATTACAGCTACTTTTATAATTATTTTCCCACCCTCACAACATTCGATATGGATATTTTCTCGGCACCGATGCACCGGTGCGCAATTCCTATAGTCTATACTTTTAGGTCTTTAAAAATGTAAACATTCCAAACCACGTGACATTGTTAAACAGCCAATCAAAACTGTTTTATCGAACTTTGACGTACGACGACTTTGACACCAGCCAATAGAAGCAGAACACTGCTTCTATTGGCTGACGAACTATATCACGTGGTTATTTTGTTAACATTTTTTTAAATGCCTAAATGTATAGAATATAAGTCAAAAGGCGGATTCTAAATTGAATAGCTAAAGAAAATTCGGTTCTCTTCCGTTAATTTAAGGTTGCACATACTATAAATGTTTCATGGGAGATACCGCTTTTTGGTTTCTCAGGGCAGCTCCCCAACCGTCAGCGACTTCAGAACCTAAGCAAAAGAGTATATTGATGAATGGATATGAACCCATACATCGTCTTACAGTAGAACACAATTGATATGGCGCGTCGTGAATCTTCGTTCGCGCAGACACGAACAAAGATTCCGATGATTTCCGAAAGCACGATTAAAACCCACGATCAGACTTGTAATAGTTATAAGGTGCAAATAAAATTGCATCTATTTTTTCGATCTCACTCACGCATGTTTGACGGCTGAATGACACGCGGGCGCGCGTCAACATGGCGTCACTCATAACCAATAATAGCACAGAATACAACCGCGCAATATTGCGCGGACGCTGATTGGTTCCCGCGCTTCGAAAATTCGTTATCTGCGCCGGTACATCGGAAAGCCATATCAGTTGTGTTTTACTGTATCGTCATCGTCATATTTTTAAAAACAATATCTCAAGTACGCTTAAACTTTTGAACACCATTTGCGGATATCCGTATCGTAAGTTTAAAAGGCCATACACAGAACGATTTGTCATTTCGATCAACCGTCAAGAAATTGTACGAATCATGTTTCGATTGATATATACAGGGTGTCCCAAAACTCAACGATAATCCGCCAAGGGCTGATAGAGCAGCTAAAAAGCTATCGATTTAACACCTATGTATGTTCAGCGATTTTCGCTAGTTATGTGATTACTTTAAAAAAATACTGATAAAATAAACGGGCAAATAGGTTTAAAAACTTCGCCAATTCGTAATGATTATAATTATGTAAGATACCACTGAAAAACTTATGAAATACATAACGAAATTAATAATTTTTCGTGACATGGGCATAAGGGAAAATTACAAAATTTCAGATTAAAATGATCAATATCTCCGAAACTAGCGAAAATCGCTGAACATACATAGGTGTTAAATCGATAGCTTTTTAGCTGCTCTATCAGTCCTTGGCGGATTATCGTTGAGTTTTGGGACACCTGTAGATGCGACATTGCCACAGACGTAATCTGTCATTCGATTTTTGATATCGCTCGACGGAGCCTTACGATAAATGCCCCGTGTATGGGACTTTTAAGACTGCACTGATCGTATAGTGGCGCCCTCATTACTATTGTTGTTTTGTAATAAACTAAATAGGGAATATTAATATTTTTCAGTTTCAATAAAAGCTGATTCATGTAATAAACAGGTGAGATATCATAGATACTGGTATAATTCAGAGTATAGTGTCTCAAATAAATAACATTAATAAAAACACATATTTTTTTTCCAATGTGTCAAGCTTTCACATTGGCCGGCTAAACATGAATCTGTGACTGGATTTTTCAATTTTGAACCTTACAACCCTACCCAGGAGTCGACTTGGTGAATTATGAACAGTGATCGGAATAGGCAGTGCAATTTCGGGTGAATGACCTCAAACATTGTAAATAATATGGATAAGACCCGGGATTCCGGGATTCGTATTTTTATAAATAATAAGATAATTATTAAAAAAGGTTTCTTGTTTGCAAGAATGTCTTAGTGTCTACATAATTTCGTCAATACCAACATTGTACTAGCAGTATAATAATTGTCAAAATTATAAATAAATAACTTTTTTGAGCTTACTGTGGGGCTAGGTCAATTTGTGTAATGTCCCCTGATATTTATTTTAAACCAAACACAAACTATAAAACTTTTCAAAGTGAAAATCCGGGATTGCAAGTTATATCCATACTAAGCTTACGCACCGAAATCCCGTGAAATTGCAGTACCTATTCTGATCACTGATTATGAACATTAAACTTAAGCCACTAACCTTGAATCTAATTACTATTTCAACTGTTAATTACGTTAGCTGTAGCAGGAAACACACATTTCGGAGCCCTCTGACCTGAAAATGAAACGTACTAACTCAGATTTTTTTAAAGGGCAAAATATAAATGTTACAATGTAAATAAATTATAGTATGAATGCAAACGAGCATGCCGCCCATCTGATGGTAAGTGGGATCCGTGACCCATTGACACTTGCATTCTCAAGACTAAGATCTTAAGAGTTAAATCCTAAGACTGCAAATGTGTTGTTAACTCTGAGGACTAAGATGAAATGCGTCTATACTAGAAATTTCAATGGTTGTCTTATCCCCACACCAGAAGAACAATGCGAACACTGCTACTTGGGAGTAGTTATAAGGCTAAGATGGTGTAAGGAGTTACCCAAGTAGCAAAGCAGTCGTAAAAGCAAAGCTTTTTACAGCTTAAGATCGAGAAATAGTCTTTAAAAGGAGTTAAAGATGCCAAACCGTTGTATAAAAGAACTATACTCAACTCTTTAGCATTTTCGCATTTTGGGCATAAAACTATGTCGACTAAACGTTTACTCCACATGTTTACAACGCGTTTACTCAATTATTGTATAAAGGTGTCAAATGTCACTTTTTTAACACTGTAAGTTCTAAAATAGTCGTATAAAAGCTTCTTATTTTCTAATTAGATGCTGAAGAAGTCTTTATAGCACTGTCATTCGACATTGTTCCCGTGTAAGTATTATAATGGTAAAAAAGCTGCTTATATGACCAAATAGCATCTCAGTTACTCTTAAAGCACTAAGAGTTATATAAAAGGATTCGATTCACTATTACAGCACCTGCCGAGAGAAAGTTCTCAAAGTGATTTGTTATAGCACCTACAGCAATTCAAATGCACTTTTAAAGCCATCATGCAGCAAAAAGTAGTATAAATGATCTTTAAAATCTTCTACCTACAGCACCAAACCGCCATTTCATGAGTTTAGGTTAGTCGAGGCTCACATAATATATTCTACAAAATAAAGTGGTTTGGTATATTTTCGTCATGAACGTAAAAGCCACAAGCATAACAAAAATATTAAACTGTATATTTGTAGTCAGTGTTTTGTTTAAGAGACAGGATTTATCATGTGCAGTAAGGAACCCTAAATATTGTCTATAATGGCGTCTGCATAGTGATGTAAATGTAATATATTTTCTATTTTTCGACTAAAAGTCGAGTAAAGGTCCTAAGATGGCAAAAGTACTTCTATAATGGCGGAACAATTCCTTTAGATATTTTAATTTTATAAATAATGTCTTAATACCTCAAAAATAAGAAGGCCCATCAAAATAATAACTAGAAACATAAAGAAGTTAATCGAAAAATAAAATTTCGCATAAAAATTTAGTATGTTACACGAATACTAGCTAACACCGAAAACATATTATTTGAAAGAACATGGCTACCATTCTATAGAGTTGTTGAGTAGAAAAATTGAATATGTTGTACTTACTTCAATTGTTTTATTTTTTTTCTTCTTCATTTAAGCTGCACATCAAACACTTAGTGCTATAAAGCTTGCCTCGTTGCGATCAATCGACTAAACAGCTGAGTGAATGCAACAAAGTAGCTATCACAGCACTATTAAGTCGAATAAAAGCAATTTCGTTGTTTTCAACCGACATATTAGTCGACTAATGGTGAAATGATTGCTATTATAGCATTAATAGTGCTGTATGTCACTTTGTCCCGACTATTATAGCGTCATTTGGCTCTTTACTCGACTATTTTACGGCAGTTATAGCACTTTAAGCTGAGTAATTTGTGCCCAAATCGCGTCGAGTAAACGTTTACAGATCTATTACTCAACAATTCTAAGACCCTTTTCTCAGCTTTAGGTGAAAATAGGAACGTGCTCTCGACTTTCATACGACTTAGTTTTGCTACTTGGGTAATATTGACTCAGTATACGACATTGTGAGAAGAACAGAAAATGGTCATGCTTAAGTTTCCCTTATGGTGTATCTAGATAATAACATCTAAAAAGTCTCACCCCTCAAGAGAACAACGGACGCAGAACAACGAGTGGCACTGCCTGCAGGGGTGTTGGCACGATGCACATAAGGCCTTTTCACAGTATGCACACTTGTCTGTTGATGTCTCACCACAGACGCACTTGTAGGCCAACTGCCTTGCCTGAAAATGATACAAGAAATATTTTAATTTAGAAACTGTGTATATCAATTAACACAATCAGTGCTAGACGACCCGATAGTCAGGTTCACAGTTCCAATAATGCTGCTTTAGAGAGCGTACCACTCCAGAGCTTAACGGTGCGTATATTTCATGCACCGGAGTGGCCGATTTTTCAGACTGCTGCATAGCAGTCATAGCATTGCTGGCACTGTATGTGTTAATAATAAGAAGCCCTTTTCTAATTCTAATTACAAATACTGTCTTTCCCTCCTCAAATTATTCATGGAATTATTAGGTGGTGCAGTTTCACAAAAACGCTACTGCATCGCTACTTTTGTCTGCTAGTCCCATTTGCAACACGCAACTGTGGCAATGCTGTGTCGCTTCAGTAGAACAGATTGGTGGTTACACGGGCAAGGTTATACGATCAGCAAAAAGATTGTGACTGTATCGCTACTGACTTGCAACCGCATTGCTGCAGTGGGAGTGGATTGATTGTAAGAGTGATATCCTTTTAGGAAAAATTTAATGTATTAAGTATGTTTACTTACTAGGACACCAGACTGCAATAAATGCCCGTCTTTGCCAAGAAAGAGTTGCTTCAACCCATCTTTCTTATTGTCTTCACATAAATAACCCATTTCTCCGTTTAACATCTTCACAGGCATCTTCTTCGCACCTCTGAATAATAGTTCTAGAGTTTTCTCTGTAATATAACACTCGCTACAGCACCGAATATCATTTTTTAAGCAAATTTGAAGGTATATGTGACTTACCGTACACTTTCTGCAACCTGTCCTCATTATTGTTGAATTGTTTGACCCCCACGTGTACTTTACTCTGAGGTACGTAATCCTCAGTAAAGGGATTGGAGCGCTTAGCCATTTTGCTTTACTGTTTTGATATTTTCCAAAATATAAACGCGATCGCTGAGGGTTCAATGGACTTCACGTCACGTCAATGTCGTATGTCGTAAACTTTGTGACTTATGCGTTCCGTTTTATTGTTGTGGGGGTAAAACAGGGTTGGCGTTTTATCTTCTGATAACACCTCAACGTTTAAATTTTATTTATAATTTAATACGTCCATAAAAGTGAGGCGTTTGAAACGCTCGAATAATGACTGATATATTGAAATGTGGATAAAATGTATTACTTGGAGTGTTATTATGAGAGGATGACGTTCGATTTATTTTTTACCTTTTGCAACTTATTACCCGGCAACACCGCGTTGAAGTCTTAAATAATTTAATTTTCCCATCCACTAGTCTGGCTGGCAGCACCGTCCGCCGCTGCCAAACCTGCCATTTTCCTTCGACATTTTTGTTGTCATAATATTTTAATAAATTAAAAAAATCTAATACATAATATTCGTGTTACAATATATTGTGATAGGGTTAGCTAGAAAAACATTTGTTTTGCAAGTTTTAATTCAGAAATTTTGTTTACAATTCACTTTTATCCTAAGTGTGTCGTACATTGTTTTAAGTCCCTACGAAGAAAGAAGTCTTGGCCGCCACTTGTGAATTGAGATGTCATGAATTGTTGGTAAGTAAATCCCTCATACAGCGTGCGTTGCTACTGCATTTACGGGTCATCGTTCGGGCCACCAATTGGCTCTAATTGCTTTTCTAGAGATTGCAATGGACTTATGGAATACTGCCAAGTCGTTCGCGTAGTGTCTCGTAACCCAATGCGTAGTCTTGCATTCCACAAATATTGTTGATAAAGCATCGCATTTCTTCACATGTTATGACTTAGTTTGTTTATGCGTTGCTCATTCCCTTAAACTGTTAATATTTTCAGTTTTAATGTTTGTTGTGCCATTTCTGATAATCGTGTTGTTGAAGTGAGCTGCTAAATTTGGTATGGGGACACTTATTCATTTATTGTTTGATACTTTTATCTGATTTTATTGCTGCTGTGTAGACTTCATATTATACTTCACTCAAAACTAAACCCAAAGGGAAGTATGTGTGTGTAGGTTTTGAGTGACAACATCCTAAAGATATTTGAGCCAGTTTAAATTAATTTCATAAAATTGGTACTGTAGCCATCAGATCTGCATAGTTACTTGGAGATACAATTTCAAATCATTAAAAAAAATAGCGCATGTTCAAAAATTTTACATTAATTTGCTGATAATCCCCTTATGATGCTTTAAAGAACATTGAAACAGATTAGTAAAAGGTTTATGCAAATAGGTACTTTAAAGCAAAGTGATTTGATCTGAACAGTCTTCAACAGTTTGAATTTGAATTAAATGATGTCATATTATTTAGCATATCTTATTAGAAAAATCTAGCTAAATGGTCAGTACAAGTACAAATACATTATCCACATCAGGATTACTTATTAAAAATACTAGTTACCTATAGTGCCTGGACGATATGAAGTAAATCCCGTCACATTGCATAACAATGCAGTTTCTGAATATGGATAATGTTGACAGCAGTCTAACGGTGCTATTACCATTCCTTCACATGCACCAAATAAGCTTGGCATTGTTTTAATGCTGTCAACAATGTCAAACATTGGAAACTTCATGGTTGTGCAATATGTCAGGACTGACTTCTTATCTGCCTAGTACCATATGAGACAAACCATTATTTATTTACAAAGTTATGTGGTCCTGTCCACTCTGGTCCTGACACAAACATGTTGTCCAGATCTGTCAATTGACCATTTATCTGTGGTATAATGACATGATTAAGAAGAACTCAAAAACTTTCCTCTAAAATATATCCAACAAACTTTAAAAAATTTAATGACAGCATAATGTTGATTGATTCAATTAGTGCATATAATTAAATTTTATTACATCATGATCATAATTATCTGTGACAAATAAAAAAAAAATGAAACAGCAGGGCTGTTAAGTCTGCTAAATAACTAGGTAACTTTGTATATTTATTTTCTAATTATGTGTATTAACCCTTTGAACACCTAAACTAAAGTGGTTGTGTACTGTCGTGCCTACGACGCCATCGACCCATATAGTCACAAATACTGTGCAAAATAGAACTGAGTATTTTTGACGTAAGTTTGTCATTAGCCGTGGTTTTCAGCTGTCTGTCGGCTGCGTGTTAGGACAACGTTTGTATCAAGTCAAAGGCGTTCAAAGGATTAATAAAATGTACGGTTGGCCAAGAAAGTGGTCTACCAGTTTGGACAAAAGTTTCTGTGAGATCTAATTATCGCTACGGTTGACACTTGTCAGTCATATTATTGCAAAGGAAAATGGAACTTGTTGTATCATGACATGCAAATTAAATTCAACCGTAGGGTGGTAGACCACGTTTTTGACCGACTGTACATGTTAGAATGCGAAAAATCAAGAGTCAAAATCAATAAGTAAATAGATTTTTTATTTAAGTATTTATTTCAAGTCATCTACATAGATTTATTTTTTATGATTGCTGCAATAGCGAATGTTAACTGTTGGTTTAGCGATAGTACCACGGGGGAGACTATATACCTATCTTGTATTTGTCAATGTTAGAATAAGTAATCGTAGTTTCACAAACGTTTTCCTATTTAACAAAGTCAAAATTAGAAATGACTAAACAATTTTTGCTTCGCATATTGAAGATCGAAGTGTAATTAAGAGTGTATGACTTAGTCTTTTAAGGCCTATTAAAAAGACTATACTAATTTTTAAAGCCTTACGATTAGATTAGTCTCGTAACCCTTTAGTCTTTAGTCATAAGACTACAAACTGACGACTAATTTCAGTCGTAGTATTTAACCTTATAACGTTAAATTAAAAAGGACTATAAGCGCCATATCGCCTTGGGCCGGCGTGTCACATAGGAAATCGAACGTTTTTATAAGTCATGAGTAAATAAAATCGGAAAGCAGCAACATTGTCTATCCTTGTGGTTAGGAGGACACAAAAGATGAAGAGTCATGTAATACTCAGGCGAGAGTTCTTTTAAAAATAGCTTTAGTCGTTTTAGTCTTTTAGTTTTTTGAAAACAGCTCTAGTCGTTAAAGACTGCATCGAGCGTAAGCGTACGCCGGATGTTCAGTGGGGTCCTCATTACTTTTATTGTATTTTCTAATAAACTAAAGTATTTTCTTGATTTTGGACGGTAAGTTTTTGTACTACAAATGAAAACACAACTTATAGGGTATATCACATAGTTTAATAACAATTCACCTTCGAGTTATCAACTTAACGGAAAAAAGTGGCCACCTTTTTCCGTTAAGCTGACTACTCAAAGGGTAATTGTTATTAAAGTTTATTACGTATTCCAAAAATTGTGTTTTTAATTGCACTACAAAAACGTATCGTCTGATTCCAAGGAAATTCTTTAGTTAATTAGAAAACCAATAATAGTAATGAGGGCGTTAGTGGACGCTAGGCATTTGCTCGGTGCAGTCTTAAGTTGCTTAGTCTTTTAATACAACGACTAAGTCTTATTAATAAAAACTCGAACTTTTAGTCTTTATTTTAGAGTCGAGTCCTGTAAGATGGAGGCTAGTCGTTTAAGGCCTTAAAAGACTAAGTTTCTTTCATCTCTAGGTGGATCCCAGCGTATTAAAATGTGTAAACGACTCTAAATGGATTCAAGTATAAATTAAAGCCCACTACTTTATTAATAGATTTTAATGTGCAAAAGGTCCACTTGACCCCTTTAGTGGAACCTATCAATCATTGGACCCTAGTGCTCGTAGGGCCTAAATGATAGTAAATCGCCTGCATCTAGAGCTTTGTTTGGGACTAGGTCATGTTGTACGAGAATATTCTCCGACATTTCGCACCTTCGGTAGAACAAAGGCACAATGTTGGAAAAAATCATGATTTTTTGAAAAAATCTAATATAACGCAAGTTTTTGAAAAATTCGTAATTGATCACGACGTTTTTTTCATTTTATCATACAGTTTAACTATATTTTTGCGTAATACGGAATGCGGAGTTTCGGAAGCACGAAATCACAGGTTCAGTTTGGCTACCATTCATAGTGAAACTTAAGTCGAAATCAAAAACATTTAAAGGTGTCATGTTCGTGCTAAAAATGTGAGACCTCTAGAATGATGTGATGTCACAGAAAAATATATTTAAGTAGTGAAGAGGAACACTCAAAGATTTTTTTTATTGGTTAAGCAATTGTTTGGGGCGATAGCTCCATCAGCTGCTGTGGAAAGAGTGTTTTCCTCTTTTGGAATTGTTCATAGTAAACCAAGAAACCGACTGGGAATTGAAAAGGTTGGACAACTAGTTTTTTTATTCAAGCATTGCAATGATATTTTGATTAAATCATTGGTCTTATTGAAAAATGATTTAATCGTGCCAACCCTGCAGTGTACTATATGATTATAGGGGCAATTGTGCCCTTGTCATAGCGAAGGTGCGATTTATTTTGTTTTAATATAACAGAAATCTGGCATTATAATAATGAATTACAAAAAAAAAAAACTGTCTGTTAAATGCCTTATCTGGATGAGTACACGTGAACCCAAGACCTTTCGTTGTAAAACTCGTAGATAACATGGAAATAGCCTATTATAACGACGATAATGATTGTTATTTAAAATGTACTTTAAATATTTATTAGGTCCTTGACTATGAAATTGGCGTTTTAATATGGAAAATTTTATGAAATTTTGCGGACTTTTTTTCATACATTAAATTTTGCGGATTATTTATTATCGTCAAATGCAAACCAAACCAAAATTCTGTCAGGACTATTGGACACTTCTAAGCTATATTATACATATCTTAATTACTTAAAAATAGTTAGCTTCATAAAACTCTGCGTAATTGAAACAATTAAACTCGCAGCACATGAAAAGAGTTGAGTTCACACTTTAATTTTAATCAAACGTAACAAATTTAACCGTAGGTATTATTTGTATCTAAACCCTTTGTAACATAGTGTATTAATAAACTTTATAAAAATTTGGAAGTTAAAATTGAAATTAATAAAATCCGTACGAAATAAAACACTTAAAAAAACGCCAATGAATGGCCCAATATATTTGTGCGTTGATCGAATTTGAATCGAATCGTTGTGCCAATTTCATAGTCAAGGACCTAATATTTAAAGTACATTTTAAATAACAATCAGTTTCTTCTTTTATATAATACTAGGTGTTGATCGCGACTCCGCTTGCGCAGAAAAATAAAACAGCCTGTGTTACTCAGAGATAATACATACATACATACATAAATTCACGCCTTTATTCCCAGAGTGGGGTAGGCAGAGCTACAGAATTACCAACAACTCTAAAAACTTGTTGATAATTCTGTAACCACATTTTGCACTTTTAGGCTAAGATGTTTACCAGTGTATTAGTGACAGGTTGCAAGCCCATCGCCTAACAGTACTATACGCCTTTATCCCCTTAGCCGTCTCATACGACATCCACGGGAAGATATGGAGTGGCACTATTCTAACCCGGCAACCACACGGGTAAAAACCCGGCAACCACACGGGTAAATAGATAATAATAGCATTCTAATGGTGAAAGCATTTTGGAAATCGGTTCATTAGTTTTTGAGCTTATTCGCTACAAAGATACAAATCGTTACTACTTTAGAAAAAACCCGTATCTATAACCGTTTAAGCTTAATATCGTACGTCACGAAATATGACATACGAGGTTTCTTCAAAGTAATGACGTAATATTTCCTCTTAAGTCGAAAAAGTGACGTCAGCGCAACATAACGGCGTCTATAATAATAACCAGCCATTTAGCTCTTGCTCCTTAACCAAGCGTTAATTGCCGTGTGTCCTCCTTTCCTTTCTAACTGTATAACTAAAATACTGCCCACACTTGATTAAGGAGGCACGTGAACAATTGAATCTTGCTTAAGAATGGGGTACAGTAAAACACAACCAATATGGCTTACCTATATACCTGCGCAGATGAAATTTTTTCGAAGCGCGGGATCCAATCAGCGTAGCGTGGTTTAGTATTGAAAACAATTAGGTACATGACACAATTAGCATGGTTCCCATGTTGGCAACCGTTACTGGCGGCGGCGACCGTTTTGCGTGGCCATTGTTTATACTTCCTTATCATACATTATAATAATAACGGTCAAATTCGCACGCGTGTCTAAGAAAAAATACAGTTTGTTATGAAACATGGCCTCCATTTTAGGCGGTAAAAACGACGCGTTTAGGGTATTGTTTTTAACGCGGCAGCCAATACTGTCAAGTAAATAAGGGCTAACAATACGAAAACACGTGTAGGATGGTGGTTCATGTCAAACTGCCAAAAGCACAAATGCTTAGTTACATACCAACGAAATTCCTTCACTGGAGAAGTGGCCGCCTAACTCCCCCGATTTGTCCCCGATAGAAACTTTGTGGTGGAAGATGTAAAAGTTTTGAAGAGTATTATAAATGCAGTGTAGAATGCAATAATATCGCTGCGGAATGTGCAGCGTTCGTTGAGACAATGCCACGAGGAATTCAAGCCGTGATCATGAATAGAGCCCGGATTTTTGTGGCAATGACGTCACAATAGGGTAGTTCGGGGTAATATTTTTTATTAACTAGGAATTCACGACAAGAAATATTAATATTACCGCAAGTCATTTAGAACAAATTTTGATCTGTTACGGAGGGTCAGTTAACGAAGAATAACGTCGATAAATTAATGAATTGACTTATAGTTAATTTATATTGTGGATGCCTGATAATACAATGTTAATTCCGTAGAACACCAATTGACTAGGTTGCTGTATTAATTAACACCGTCCATTTACTCCCCAAATTACTCTACTGTGACGTCATTGCTACAAATATCCGGGGGTCTAATTATGAAGAAAGGCGACATTACAAAGTAGTAGATGAATTCTGCGTCTAGTAGTCCACTACAAGTGCCAGATGAACTGTTTTACTTCGACCAGTGGTAAATAAATACCAAAATAAACTACGTTACTGAATTTAATTTAATTTAACGAGTACTAGACGATATCTTTTGCATTTGGGCTCTGACAATCAAGAGATTTAATTTGGTACCCACCTTAGGTCCAAAGTGAATCTGACATTCTACAACAATAACGTTGAGTTCCCTAAAAGTTACAAATGACTTGACATCTCTAATTACATTGACGACTTCAAGCATATTTTTCTTGAAATTGATCCGAAATTAACGCTCGTGACCGTACATACTTAAATACATGTACACAATCAAGACTCGATTCTAACCTGGACTAATAGCAAAATATCAAACTAAAGGCCCTGGCCGTCATTTGTCTTTCCTCTCGGAATGTACAAATACACACACAGAGGGTAATTCAAACATAGATAACCTTATCAAAAGCACTTGCATAACTCTAAAGCGAGTTATCTTATCTATAGCAATGTGACCTACGGTCTGGCCAAGATTCACGATGACGAATACGTGAAACCCGGCAAGAGCATATCGGGATATCGTTACTACGCTCACGAGCGTTAATTTGGGACCCATTTCAAGAAAAATATGCTTGAAGTCGTTAATGTCATTAGAGTCAAGTCATTTGTAACTTTTAGGAAACTCAACGTTATTGTTGTAGAATGTCAGATTGACTTTGGACCTAAGGTGGGTACAAAATTAAATCATGTGTTCATGAGTGTCAACTTAATCCTCTTCACGTTTAGGTTTAATTGTTCGTCACGAAATATTGGGTCCTTACCTTTGAACTTGGCGTTTTTTTTACGTGTTTTATTTCGTACGGAATTTTAACTTTCAAATTATTTTACAATTACATTAATACACTATGTTACAACGGTTTTAGATACAAATAATACGGTTAAATTTCTTAGTTAATGTTTAAAATTAAAGTGTGAACTCAACTCTTTCCATGTGCTGCGAGTTCAAGTGTTTCAATTACGCAGAGTTTTATGAAGCTAACTATTTTTAAGTAATTAACATATGTATAATATAATAAAGCTTAGAAGTGTCTAATATTCCTGACAGAATTTTGTTTGGTTTGCATTTGATGTTACTACGTGTTCGCGGGTGGTAAGACCTTGTGCAGGGTCCGTCCGGATTGCTACCACCATCTTATCCATTAACCTACCGCCAAACAGCAGTGTTCGCATTGTTGTGTTCCGGTTTGGGGATAAGACAGCCGGTGAAATTACTAGCATAGAGGCATTCCATCTTAGCCTCTGGGTTGGCAACGCATTTGCAGTCTTAGGATTGCATTGCAGTCTTGTGATTGCGAATGTCTATGGGTCACAGTTTCCACTTACCATCAGGTGGCTTGTGTGCTCGTTTGTCTACTCGATGCCATAAAAAAAAAAAAAAATGCGCAAAATTAAATGTATGAAAACCACCGTTCATAAAATTCTCCATATAAAACGCCAATTTCATAGGTAAGGACCTAAATATGAGATACGAGGTATTTTCATGAAATGATACTACGAGGGCTGCCTTTTAAGTTGTGTCGTTTGGAAAAACTAAAGACAATTTAAGTGTTAAATGGTATTTATTGTTTTTCAAAGTAATCACCGTGATATGTAATACACTTTTTCATTCGATCGAACCAGTTTTCGAAACACTTATTCCAGTCCGAAGTCGGGGTCTCCAAAATGGCCGTTTTGTATGCCTCAACGGCTTCTTCAGGCGTCTGGTACCGTTGACCACGAAGTCGTTGCTTGATTTTTGGAAAAGTAAAAAAATCGTTAGGGCTTAAGTGTGGACTGTGCGGCGGGTGTTCCAGAATTTCGACGTTTTGCTCTTTTAAAAACGCAATTGTTTGCCGGGCGGTGTGCGAGCTCGCATTATCGTGATGCAGTCTTATACGACGTCTTGGGTTATTTTTTCGAAACTCGCCGATGACTTCTGGTAAACAGACAGTGGTATACCAGTCAGCATTAACCGTTTTACGATCCTCGAGCACGATGTTGGCCACGTGGCCACTTTTCGCCACAAACGTGGCGACTATTTTTTTCGAAATGCTCCGTGAGCGTATTACTTTGGTCGGTTTTGGCTCATCTTGGAACACCCAAACAGTCGACTGCTGTTTAGAATCGGGTTCGTAGGCATATATCCAAGATTCGTCACCACTGATAATGTCGTAATCATGTTTCGAGTTTCCTCGGTTGAATTGCCGCAGAGTTTTGCGACACCATCGAACGCGAGCCGTTTTTTGGTCTTCACTGAGTAAATGTGGTATCCAGCGAGAGATCAACTTTTTTACGCCTAAGTGATCATGCAAAATACTGTGAACACTGGTCCCTGAAATACTTAAGGAAGCTTCTATCTCACGGTATGTCGCATGGCGATCTTCGACGATCAGTTGCCGTACAGCATCAATGTTCTCCTGGGTTACGGCTGTTTTTGGTCGACCTTCACGATGTCTATCACCAAGACTAGAGCAACAACGTTGAAATTCTAAATACCAGCGTTCCACAGTCCGGAGGCATGGTGCTTTATCATTGAAAACCGTAGTCAACTCTTCGAAGCACTGAAGTCGCGTTAAGCCCCTTTTGAAGTTGTAAAAAAATATCGCACGTAAATTTTCCTTCGAAATTTCCATTTTCACAACTGACTTGTCAACTTTGAACGAGCGCTGTACTAAAACGGTTGGGCCGATTTCGAGTCATTCTTTTGTTTTCGAATTCTAATTTCAAATATTTTAAGATGACACTAGTTCTTTTTTATGCAATCACGGAAGGCTTGCAAACGACAGAACTTAAAAGGCAGCCCTCGTAATGATGATATGTCCAGGGTATAGCTGTAGTGAATAATCCTTTCCTATCGTTTTTGGTCGGATAATTTCGTATTTATCTTGCTTTCTCAGTTGGCTTATTGATGGGTACTGAAGCTAATTGAGAAAGATAGATAAATACGAACTTATCCGACAAAAATCGATGGGAAAGGATTATTCACTACATCTGTAGGGTGTTAGGTATTACAAATTAATTTTAAATTGTATCCTCCTGAAGTTCCTTGTATTAATACTAGTACATAATAAGGCCATGGAAATAAAGATCTAGTGCCAAGGAAGTAAAGTGGAGTTTCTTTTGTTTTTATGTTTAACTAGCGACCTGCCCTCGCTTCGCTTCGGTTTATTTGAGTTTTCTATAACACACGTACATAAAACAAAATTTATTATACATAAAAACCTTCCTCTTGAATCACTCTATCTACTAAAAAAAACCGCATCAAAATCCGTTGCGTAGTTTTAAAGATCTAAGCATACATAGGGACAGACAGCGGGAAGCGAATTTGTTTTATACTATGTAGTGATGAATTAGAAAATTGTCTCTATTTAATTCCTAATCTATACTAATATTATAAAGCTGAAGAGTTTGTTTGTTTGCTTGAACGCACTAGTCTCAGGAAGTACGGGTCCGATTTGAAAAAATTAAATTGTTCATGTGTTCATGATTTTTAGCAGCTTTTAACAGTTTTAACACTTGTCGCCTGTATCTCAGGAATTCGTTGATCTTAGTTGTGAAATATCAATGTACAGTCGGTTAAAAATGTGGTCTACCACCCTACGGTTGAAGTTCATTTACACCTCATGATACAGTCACGTCATGAAAATATCGTCATTGTATACTGATACGAGTATAAAGTTTACATAGGTACATAGATACATATACATAAACTCACGCCTTTATTCCCAGGTAACCATATTTAGCACACTTAGGTTAAGATGTTTACCAGCATATATTATTAGTAGGCATCGGAGTTTTTGTCGCACGGTAAGACTAATAGCAAGCTATGGAGTCGTCATTTGCCATAAATCTAAACTCTTATTCATATTCATACTCATTTATTTATTTAATTATTTAGATTTTTTTTTATAATCAAGGACAACAACGTTGAAGAGTTTAGAAACGATTTTTTAATGTTATATTTGGAAAATAAATATTACAATAAAAAATAATTACCATTTTTATACTTATTTAATTACGAAAATTTATAAACAAACAAAAGATGCATTAAAACACGGCAGAAGTGAATGTTTTAGTCCACACTAGTGGTGAATTACCTATTCGCAGGTGTATAGTTCAAGTTATGAATTTATAATCTAATAGTTTTTTTTTAACTTGACTAAGATAAATATACACGACCGACCGCTATAGACGCATTTTAAGATAAATTAAATAAATGAGTATGAATATGAATAAGAGTTTAGATTTATGGCAAATGACGACTCCATAGCTTGCTAGAGTCTTACCGTGCGACAAAAACTCCGATGCCTGGTTATTAGTGACAGGTAGGGAATGCAATTTAACCGGTAATTAACCGTTTTTGTATGAAAATAACAGGTAAAAACCGGTTATAACCGGTTATTTGCATTCCATAGTGACAGGTTGCAAGCCTAACAGTACTACAAGCCTATTATACGCTTACGACTTCCACGGGAAGACATGGAGTGGCACTATTCCAACCCGGCTACTGCACGGGATACATAGTTATGATTACGATGAATATGGATTCGAGTTTTATAACGTAATAATAACGTTATAGCGCGAGAATAACGATGTTATTATGAGAAAGGGGTGGAGCTAATGTAATTATAAATTCGGTTTTTAAATTAGTGCCTATTTAATTTACTCAAGTGCGTATAGTTGTCAACTATCGTTATTTCCAATTGGATTCTGTCGTGAGCGTGACGCTATGTTTATGAAGCATTAGCGAGAAATATATGATTCACGGCTTGACTGCTGTTTACATTATTCTTTGAACCGGATAATCTGCCCTCATTAGACAAAAAGGCGTATGTCTCATAGAATCGCTAATGCATTAGGGACCTTATTACTTAAGACATAGAGTTCAATTTGCTTTGACTATCAAATTGTACATGGGTCTTTTTTTATTTAGAAGCGCAGTACAGTCACTTGTATGAGTACGCTTGGCGCCTTTCAACGGCTTAAGTGAATGATTTTGGTACGTTTTGATAGTTTGTAGGCTGTAGGGAATGCAAATACCCGGTTATAACCGGTTTTAACCGGTTATTTTCATACAAAAACAGCTTATAACCGGTTAAATTGCATTCTCTAGTAGGCTGACAGAAATAGGGAAAGTAAATCACGCCTGTTTCCCAGAGGGGTAGGCAGAGACCACTTCTTTCCACTTGCTACGATCCTAACAAATTTCTTTCGCTTCTGCCACATTCATACATCGAGTCATGCACGCACGTCGGTTTCGGGTATTAGGGTTATATTTATCCCGCAAAATAATTATATTCCCGAGGGCATAGTGATATATGTAGTGATATACAACTTGTAATGTAAACGGTTTCGTGTTGAGGCACAAATTTAAATTGTCTTTTATCTTCTAAAAACAGAATTCATTCGATACTTATAAGCACTTATTGTGTAGGTACTGAGTTCATCTATATTTAAATCTCCCTATTGTAACTAAGAAGCGAATGCAATGTATGCTGTCTAGCAAAACCAGTCCGTGGGTCCACGGAAGACCAGCGTCGCACTTCCACTAGGTCGTACGACATGTAGCTGAGTGGATACCATTTTCCCAGCACTACTTTTTTGAAGTGACACTCGTATCGAGAAACGTTTATACCTACGAGTTCAAAATGTATAATTTTTTCCTATGTCTTACCTTCGTACTTAACTTGATTAGTAACAGTTAAAAATATTCGTTACGCAATCCTAATGTCAACCTCTTCAGTCACTTTTCCTGCTACTTTAGACATTTGTCATTCTTGATTGATTTGATATGTACAAAATACATATTTTTTTTTAAAGTTAAAACTAGTTTTGGAGAAAAATACTAGATTTGACATAATATTTTATTTAATTCAAATTGACACGTTGACTTATATTATACGTAATCGTTTTATCAGTGTAATACAAGTTTGATTGAACTTTTCCAGCGAAAACTTTGTGCTAGATATGAAGAACTTCTAAGAGGCTTATCACTACATATTATAAAACAAAGTCGCTTCCCGCTGTCTGTCCCTATGTATGCTTAGATCTTTAAAACTACGCAACGGATTTTGATGCGGTTTTTTTTAATAGATAGAGTGTTTCAAGAGGAAGGTTTTCATGTATAATAAACTTTGTTTTATGTACGGGTGTTACCGAAAACTCACATAAACCGAAGCGAAGCGAGGGCGGGTCGCTAGTAATGTATAGGCAGAATAATCCGTTTTTACATTCTGTTGTATGTTAAAAGCTTTTATTTAACTTGCAATGTATGGATGTAGGGGTCAAATCTTGCAAGTTCAATTTGACCCACTTCCCGGCCTCCGATGAAGCTGAAAATTTGCATACGCCTTTAGTTCTGATGACAATACAATAATATTAGTACCATCGAGCTGGTCTGATGATGGAGACTCATGGCCATAGGAACTCCTAAATTACACATGATTAAACCGACGTGTAAGAGCTTGTTAAAATCGTCTTGACAGATGACGACTGTGCAATAAAAAGTACAGTCGGCAATAAAAGCTTGTCCCAAAATTGAAATTTTTGACAGAATCTTATTACCTAAACAATATGAATGATTGATAATTAATTGGCAGCGAGTTATCAATCAACCTTGATGTTCATTACCGAGCGTAAGCAATTAAACGTTTATTTTAATAAGCATTCTCACACAAACACACACACACACACACATACATCCACTCGGTTCTGAAGTAATAAATTAATGTAATCAAATATTATGTCAAAGCTATTTTTATTTTTTTACTAGCAACCCGCCCTCGCTTCGCTTTGGTTTATGTCAGTATGATATATAGCCTATAGCCGTCCTCGATCAATGGGCTATCTAACACTGAAAGAATTTTTCAAATCGGACCAGTAGTTCCTGAGATTTCGCGTTCAAACAAACAAACAAACAAACAAACATTTGAACGCGTGTGTGACACGTTTTGTATTTGACGTAAGGAATACAAAACGTGTCACTCACTCGCCAAGCATGTTTGCTATGCTATGGAAATGCATAGGATAAAACAAAGTCGCTTCTGGGTTCCGGCGTCTGTATATCTGTCGTATAACCGCTAACTCCTAAACCATGCAACGGATTTTGATTCGATTTTCAAAATCAGTTAGATACATTTTAACGGAAGGTTTTTATGTATGTACTAGCTTCTGCGCGCGACTTCCACCGCATTGATATCGGTTAACGTTATTCCCCGATTATTTAACAGCGCATATAAACTCCATGTTCAATTCTGTTTTGCTAGAAACAGAACTTTCTTGGCTTTTATAATTTTAGTTATTTTTATAGCGGTTCAATAAATGTTTATTCTCAACTGTTGTAACGTCAATCAGCTTTTATTGACTCTGTGAATGCCATGAATATTCCCCATTGTTGCGTGTGAAGCTACAGTAATGAAATGACTGCATTGTTTTACTGCAGCTGGCTCTGGAAGAATAATTCAAATCACTCTAGTCATACCTAAAGTCGCCGTCAATAGAACTTGCAAAATATGTAAACAAAACCGAACGAACCAATACGGTATTTGACAAGCGTCAAATCAGCTTCTTTTTATGAAACATCGAAAACGCTCGGTTACTATGGAATTTATAGGGATTACTACCTTGTGACGTCACAATCAAACAGCGTCCTTATTGTTGGATTTTATGAAAATAAAAATCTTAAAATAGCAAACGTAAATAAAATATTGATGTTTTCCTAGTATTTTTATAATGTTTATCTGTTGTTAATGAAATACCAATTTAATTTCACTCTTGTCAAATACCATATTCACCACGATTATTCGATAATCACGTCCTTTGAAAGAAGTAAGGTATTTGCAATAGTTTATACACTAGATCATTATTTTCATATCAAGTTTAAGATCAAACAACTATTCATCATACGTAATTTTTAATAAAAACACGCTTGGTGAAAATTTGAGGTTATGTGTCAAACAGTACTAATTTGTTGACATCGTTCACAAGTTCTATTGACGGGCACTTTACTTCTTAAACTAGATAAATTGTTGTGGGTAAACATACTACAGAGGCCCTAGCAAAGATGCATTACGCTAAGTAGCGTTTCAACAAGCGAAATTAGACTTTATTGCCGTGCTGGTAGCTTCAAAGTTCCACTCACAAAAAATCCTTGTTTGCGGTATGGTGTGCCTTACCCTTGAATATAATTTCGGGCTTCCGGTTAACCGGACAGTGCGTACGTACAGTCAGCCAAAAATGTGATCTACCACCCTACGGCTGAAGTTCATTTGCACGTCGATTTTCCTGTGCAATAATTATTATTACTTATGACAGTGACAAGTGTCAACCTTAGCGAGAATTAGATCTCACAGAAACTTTTGTCAAAACTGGTAGACCAGTTACTTGCCCGATCGTACCTAGGGTTTGCAATATTCGTTGGTTTTTAATATTCGAATAATATGAATAGTTCGATTTCCGATATTCGAATATTCGAATTTTTCGGATAATTTGAATATTTATTGAAACAAAACGAATTAATGGTTTAATGTTGTAAAATCAAATAAATAGGCCTTAAATATTTAAAAAAAATAGCATTCCGTGGTCAAATTAAATATTATTAGTTATTAATATAGCAAGTAGCAGGAAGCGAGCGACCCAACTACGTCACTCAACTCACTCACTGCTCGTTATTGTAATATATTTTTATGAGCTGTTTTTTTGGGAATGTTAACTTGTAGATACGATTAACTTTAATTAAGTAAAATAATATAACAACCATAACACAATAACTGAAAAAGAAAACTAAAATTAAATAAAACTAACTCTAAATATATAAATTACCTAACTAAAACATTAAATCTAAGAATGGCCCCTGCGGCATTGTACCAAAGATGCTGGCAGCATTTCCTCGCTGGATGGTTAAACTTATACGTTGAGCGAGGAAACTGCCAGCTCTTCGGTCTCCCGTGACGTCAATGAGCCTCTTCGAAACTTCTTTGAAGAGGCTTCGAGCGCTAGGACCCCACGGACCAAGGGTCTCGACACCGAATGGAATAAACATATATTCTGGGCCGAGACCACTATATTTTACTACCTTCATGCTTTCGGCCGCTTCAGCTGCCGCACCAGCCCTATTAGAGGTCCGGTGGAGATGTGATGGGGCTAGCGTGTCTACACAGGTTGCATCCCACACTAGCACCCGTCCCATATTCCACGGGACCAAGGTCATTCCGTCAGGTCTCTTGCCATCACTTCTAGAAATGCCTGTCGGCTCTAAAAGAGCCGGGACCTTTATTGAGGCAAGAGACCGACGAATGATGTCGTTGAGTGCGGCGTGTCTGGAAAAGCGGCCAGCACTTCTCTGGCAAGAAAGTCCGTGATGTCCTAGCCGATCTACGTCACTTCCGCAGGGGCAGCGATGTGGAGCGCAGACCGGGACCACAAGGCGAAGGCAAACTGAAAGTCGGAGTGTGTTAGGGTCTAGGAAAGTTCCAGTGCTTGGCGAGGGATGAGCTTGAAGCCAGTATCCAGCCTCCCTTGTACCGACTGCTAAAATTCTAGCACGATCCGCTGCGCAGCACTGGCTAAGAAGGGAATCAACAGTCAATTTGGGTATTAGTTTTAAAACTCATGTTGTCTCATGTTATATTTGCATTCCAGTTTAATATTTGCTTGCATTTCTCAGTAGGTATGAAAAAAAGCTGATTCCAGCGTTCTATTAAAAGTGGGAAACTATTTCAATCCTTTTTAGTACTATTCAAAATATCCGAATTATTCGAATAAGTAACACTGCCGTATTCGAATTTAATTTGTGTCGGATATTCGAATAATATGAATATTCGAATATTCGAATTGCAAACCCTAATCGTACCCTTAGATGTGCAGAAATACAGTTCGTTCGTTAAAATAGTTTGCATGCTTTGATGTGCCGCAACAATTGGTACAAGAGGTACCACGCCGCGCACCAAACGGTATCGGTGACTTCGAAGGGTTGCAATGCTCTCTATTTGAACGAATGAACTATATGTTCTGCTGTGTAAACATACATACATATAAACTCACGACTTTATTCCCAGAGTGGGGTAGGCAGAGCTACAGATTTTCCAACAACTATAAAAACTTTTTGATAATTCTGTAACCACATTTTGCACACTTAGGCGAAGATGTTTGGGTCATACACAATCACAAAAACAAAAGTTGTCTCTCCTGTGGTCAATAGTTAAGGGCTCGTGTGCATATAAGTTATGTTTTTATTTGATAGGAATAGGACTAAAGTAGACGTGACGCCGTTTATGCGGATGTGGGTTCAGTGAGAAAATTAGGCCTTAAACACGTTAACTTCGGGTATGTCCACAGGAAAGACGGGAACCTAAATCTGTGTATGACCCGTTTACCAGTGTATTAGTGACAGGTTGCAAGCCCATCGCCTAAACATGTTTATTAGTACATTACTACAGAGGCCGGGAAGTAGGGGGTTGCCGGCCGAGTGATATAGACGGCCGAGCGAAGCGAGGCCGGATACTTACGAGGCTGGCAACCCCTTTTCACGGCGAGGTACCTACGTATAGTGCTTTTCTCAAACATATGCAATTAAATAAAAAATACATCACTCAAAAAAGTAAATTGATAAATGTCCACCCTAGGGAAGAAAAGTAATTGGGTGTTAAAATAAAGTACCAGGAGCGCAGCGGTAATTAGGAGGTATATCAGGCATAGCGCAACTTAGATCGCAGGCGGTGCGGGCAACCGGCGCGCGGGCGGCGGGCGCACACGACACAGCGCGGATGTCTCCCAAACGTTTATGCACTCCTAGTATTTGACGTTATAACATTTTCTCAAAATTTTTAAAAATTTAATTTAGATATTCAGCCTGTTCATAACCAGCTGTCATGGCCATATTAAAATTAAAAAAAAATTACTTCCCGGCCTAGGCCTTCAACTTTGTATGAAATTCCTTTACAGTTCTCTCGAGTTGTTCCGTCGGGAACGTGGCACTTTGAAGCCTAAAATAACTAACATCACGCCGACATTACATAGCATGTTTGAGAAAAGCTAGTTACTGGTCATCATTTCAGCCGAAGGTCATCCACTGGACAAATCCTCCTTTTACTCTCACAAACCTCGTATCTGTAATAGATAGGAAAGTAGTCTTTGTTCTTTAAGAACATGAGTGCTTCGAGGCTGAGAAAGTAAACAAATGAAATACCAAAGATTTCCACGCCACGCCTTTTTGTTTCAGATCCCGAAGCATGTGAATATGTCCAAGGTCCTAAGCGCCTTGGGCGGGGCCTTGCCCGACGAGCGGCCCCTACTGTCCCTGCAGATCGTGGAGTCCGTCGCCAAGTGCCCGGCAGGGTACTTCGCAGTCAGCAAGACTTATGACGAGGATGCCGACGCGGCGCTGCTACGGCAAAGTGGGCTGTTCGGGAAGAAACCGAGCCACTATATATGCCTGTCGAAGTCTGAAGGTACGTTCACAGTTATAGATGAATTAGCGAGAGAATTGCATATGTAGTGGTATTGTGTGGTTATAGGCAGGAGAAAGAGAGAGAGTAATGCTAAGTATACCACTACATAATAATATGCAATTCCACGCTCTCGCTAATTCATCTATACTCCTCATAGCTCTAAGCAGATAATAATAATAATAAATATAAGGGGACAATCTCACACCAATTGACCTAGACCCAAACTAAGCTCTAAGCTTGTACTATGGGTACTAGACAGCGATATAAATACTTATATAGAGAAATATACACTTAAATACATTAGAAAACATCCATGACTCAGGAACAAATATTCGCGCTCATCACACAAATAACTGCCCTTACCGGGATTCGAACCCAGGACCGCTAGCTTCGTAGGCAGGGTCACTACCCACTAGGCCAGCGCGTCGTCATGGCAGCTACTTTAAAATAGAGAGGACAACCCTAATAGTTCATTGGAGAGTAGGTATTTATCTCAACAATTAGGCCCAGTGTCATTACTCGGCCTCTATTATAGCCGGTAAAAACCATATCGTCTTTGACCCGTTATGGTATTGTTTATAACCATACACCGGATTGTCGGGAGCAAAAATGTACCACTGCTAGTGACTCATTAAATGTCGACAAAGTTTATCGACATCGATTAAATGGCCAAATTTGATTACCTTTTAATTATCTGCAAACCTCTTTTATTTATACATATCGCAAATATAAACAACCGGTATCTGACATTGACTCTGGACTCTAGTCACTTGTCAACAACCATTGGAAAAACATTGAATAACAAATTCATTCAGTACAACAATATTATTTAGCATTCCGGCTAATTGGAAACCTTTTTGTTTTTTAAGTAGGTTAAAAATGCCTCAAAAGAAAAAGGATTGCTTATCTTCATGGAAAGCTGATCATTCAGATGCAGAAGATAAAGGGACGACTTACTTTTTCTGGAAATGTAAGATTCACACAAAAAAGTTGTCGATAAACTTAGTCGATATTTCGTTCATTCAATACAAAACGGACACATTCCAAAATGAGTCAGTGTTGCATTTTAAAATTAGAATCTATTCGTATAAGAATTTTAATGCAAGAGCAAATTATTTTGGAATGTGTCTGTTTTGCATTCAATGAGCGATTTAATGAATCACTAGCACTGGTAAATTTTTGCCCCCGTCAAACCGGTGTACAGATGTAGTGAATAATCCTTTCCCATCGTTTTTGGTCGGATAACTTCGTATTTATCTTGCTTTCTCAGTTGGCTTATTGATGGGTACTGAAGCTAATTGAGAAAGATAGATAAATGGGTAAGGCCACGGGGCGTTCGAACCGCCCTGTCTTGTGTGTTACCAAAATAGACAAAGATTTATGTCTGTGGCATTTATTTTTAATTACAATAGGTAGTTATGATTAGGTTCTTACATAATACCTGGAAAATAAATGCTTTTTGTAATGTTACATGTATTGTTTTGGTAACACTCTCGCGGGGGCGGTTCGAACGCTCCGTGGCCTTACCCAAATACGAACTAATCCGACAAAAAACGATGGGAAAGGATTATTCACTACATCTGTATGTTTATTACTCGGCCGCCATCACTGTCAAGTTAATAAGAGCTATCGAAACGTTGACAATACGATAACATGGCCTCTTTATTCTAGCCGGTAATAACCATGAAATCAAGAGGTTGATGTGAAAATATGCGGAAACAAAGTATACCTAACAAACCAACATATTCACGCTGTGTTGTGTATAAAATTAAATGTTCTTTTCCTTCCCAAATACCGTACGCTACCGGAGTAGTTTTTAATGTTTTTTTTTTATCTACATACATCCATATTATAACTTCCCTACATATAAAAACAAATGGCCTATATTAAGAAACCTGCATGTACTCGTATCTGTGGTTTTATTTCAATTCAAAATTCAAAATTCAAATATTTATTCAGTAAATAGGCCACTTGACGGCTCTTTTACACGTCGGTAATATAGGGTGAGTCTACCAGCGCTTCGGACGAGACCATCATTGCGGAGAAGAAGCGCCCCAAGAAACTGCAGCAGAAAGTCATTTTTTCAATCATAAAACCATAATAGTACTTAAAAGTAAGTTACATTAGGTAAAGTAAGTTACATTATGTAATAAAGTAATAAATCATAAATTCTTGAATATCAAAAAATAAAATTATTACAAATGTAAGCTCAATAAACCTTAAACTAATAAAAAAAATACTATGAGAACAACACGACGAGGTCTCTACGTGAAAAGCCATAACCAGAATAATTTATTTAACAACAAGTCCTTGCAAACGTGAACAGACCGGACCCCACAAACAGCACCCGTTCACGAGTATGACTCGTATCTCAGCCATCGCCTCTCTCAACCATGTGTTCGGGAAACTGGCAACCCGAACAACGACGCCGCCGTAAGCAAAGACCTTTGAGCGATCGTGACATGCTCATGCTGCCGGACAACATAAAAGTAATATTGTGTGTAGCAGCTGTCCGGCGAGAAACATCACAGTGTGTTCTCGTTTAAAAGCGTCTTGATAAAAGTCGTCAATATTAACATTAAAGTATCGGTTATCGATGTAGTTGCATCTTAAAATGCACACATTAAACTATCGGGGACCGATGCTTTAATGTAATCATTAAGGTACCTACAGGGCAACCACAGATACAAGGTTTTCAAATATTGTAGAAATTATGATATGCATGTAGATAAAGTTACGTATGCGACTGTACACGTAATTAGCCATTAAAACACTCGTGTGGTCTTATTATGAAACAACGCCTTTCGGCCCGTTTCATAAAACAACACTCTTGTATTAATGCCTCTCATTATGCACCAGTCACTTAAACTACTAAAATGGTACTGAGAGAAACTGATAATGTTATAATTAGTTATGTGTAAATTGGGATTATAACTACCTAGTCAATTATAACTTTTAGTACATAGGACCCTGGCCACGATCGGGCCGGGCCTAATGTTTGATTTAGGTAAGTACACTTAACGAAGTACAAGTGCGAAGATCATACATTTGCTACCTACTTACCACTTAACAGTAACCTCCTTACTTATAAACGTGGAATAAGCCTGGAATAGTTTATGCCATGCTTTGTCACTTTCTGTCAGATGCAAATGTCACAATTGACAACATTTCATTTTGGTGACACCTGCAAATTACTGTACGAATCGAAAGGGTTTTACCTCCTGAACACGGCAAAATATTTATTTAGATTTATTTTTCTTTATTTTCAAAATTACAAGTAAGTTAATAAAAATATCGAGTTTTACCAATACTATGCCTGAATAGATATAATACCATTGCCTTTTTCACGAGAAAAAAAGCTGTCATACTTCAAATTAGACATTGACACTATTGACAGATGGATAGATACTTAGGGCCATTTGCACGCAGAATTTAACCCTGGGTTAAGGCACTAACTCGAGTTAGTAGACGTCAGATTCATACGATAACTGTCATTTTAACTCGAGTTACGCGGACTTGCGCGGACCAGAGTTAGCCCTTAACCCAGAGTTAAGCGTCTACTTTTGTACGTGGTTTGCCGCCTAACCTCGCCTAACGCTAACTCTGGTCCACGCAAGTGGGCCTTACGCGGACTTGCGCGGACCAGAGTTAGCCCTTAACCCAGAGTTAAGCGTCTACTTTTGTACGTGGTTTGCCGCCTAACCTCGGGTTAAGACGCTAACTCTGGTCCACGCAAGTGGGCCTTAGTGTCTTAACCCAGGGTTAAACTTTTCGTGCAAGTGGCCCTTTATCGGTTGACATGATACTTTTTTATATACAGATTGGACTAACGTAATATGTCCATTGTGTCGTAGAAATGAAGTTACGCCCTTTTAGAATAAGTACATCTTAATAAATTAATAATAAAATAATTATTCATTCTAGAGAAAATTTAAAACTATTAGTGTCTTTCTCCTTTCAAACAGTATCTATAAAACGAATAAAATTAAAGTCTTGAAAATATGAAATCTTGTCAATTACAGATAAGGACAAAGCATGGCTGAAACTATTACAAGCTTAATAGTTAATCCACGTTTATAAGTAAGGGGGTAAATTTATAAATTTTGCGCTTAAACTTCGCAAAGTGTAAATCAGGCCTAGCGCAATATCCGGTTTTATCTACCCGACCATTTGGAAGTATTGATTTTAAATACTTACTTGCGGGTGGTAGGACCTTGTGCAGGGTCCGTCCGGATCGCTACCACCATCTTATCCATTAACCTAGCGCCAAACAGCAGTGTTCGCATTGTTGTGTTCCGGTTTGGGGATAAGACAGCCGGTGAAATGACTAGCATAGAGGCATTCCATCTTAGCCTCAGGGTTGGCAACGCATTTGCAGTCTTAGGATTGCATTGCAGTCTTGTGATTGCGAATGTCTATGGGTCACAGTTTCCACTTACCATCAGGTGGCCTGTGTGCTCGTTTGTCTACTCGATGCCATAAAAAAAAAATAAAAAAAATGCATTGTTTTGTTCAACAAAGATATCACATTTTTGCCTAAGCTTCGCAAAGATTAAACAAATCGATATCATATCGGCACATGTTTCCGCCTAGTTTCATAACGCATTAAATACTCGTAGTTACGAGATAGTGGCCACTTTCGTTTTTAGGGATTCGTACTTTTTTTTTTAAATTAGTGGCTTCACTCCTGTTAAGGTGTATTTCGCCAATGTCAAGTTATTTATAGACACTCCCATGGACTTATTAGAGCAATGTGCGTGGATATCACACGCGAAGACAATTGTTCGGTAAAAGAGAATTTTCTCCAATGGACTAAACAGAAGCACTTGGGGTTAGCTCCACGCGCTTCTGTCAAGTCCGATTCGTACTTGAAGGGAGCATTAAGTAAGCCTACGCTGTCCGTCCTTCTGTCAAAACTTTAAAGATCTCTATCATTTGAACCGTAATAAATAACGGTTTGATAATAAAAGAACTGAATATGTTTTTACGGCGAATATATTTGACTAAGTAAGTAGTATCATTGTAATATGAAATGTGTTTAAAAGATGACTCACTGCTGAGTTTCCTCTCAGCAGTGGTCTTCTCTTGGGAAGCGCTGGTAGATTCTTCACGTGTAAAAGCGCCCGTGCGGCCTACTTAGGTACTAAATAAATATAAATATAAGGGGACAATCACACACCAATTGAACTAGTCCCAAACTAAGCTCTAAGCTTGTACTAGTTATGTACTAGACAACGATATAAATACTTTAGAGAAATATATAATTAAATACATAGAAAACATCCATGACTCAGGAACAATATTCGCGCTCATCACTCAAATATCTGCCCTTACCGGGATTCGAACCCAGGACACTATGAAATTCCCGGGGTTTCCCGGTAATTAAAGAACCGGGATTTCCCGGGAGGATGCCTTTATTGCATCTGCATAAACCGAATAGCCAAGATTTGCGTTGATAGATGCTTGCTTGACAAACAACACCGTTGAGCCAATTACGGCACGGCGGCCATGGCCGTGTCAATACAATTGAATAAATCGATCAAGGCCGAGGTTAACTCACGCGCCGTTGCACTGATTCGAACTATTAATGTTAATAAATTGATAATAAAATCCGATATAACGGTATTAACGATCACTAAAGATAAGACAGCCGGTGAAATGACTAGCATAGAGGCATTCCATCTTAGTCCTCAGGGTTGGCAACGCATTTGCAGTCTTAGGATTGCATTGCAGTCTTATGTGATTGCGAATGTCTATGGGTCACAGTTTCCACTTACCATCAGGTGGCCTGTGTGCTCGTATGTCTTCTCTATGCCATAAAAAAAAAAAAACAAAAAACACAATTTCGGAATACCTGACTATTATCGAGCCGCGTTTAGAAAGGGAATAGAGGTGACAGTTTTGCCATATACTTACGTCAAAGTGCATATGAATTGACAGCTATTCCAATCCCAAGTTAACCGCGATTTCATATGAGACTAGCTGTTCCCGTGTCCACTTCGTTGGGCGAATCATTTTTTTTGAGTTAATAATTTTCCCGCTAATTCCTCCTTATTTTAATTATTCCTTTCTTAGTGCACCTCTACGTTACCTAAGTTACGTCCCTTCCAAATTTCAAGTGCCTACGTTTAGCCGTTTAGGCTGTGCGTTGATATGTCAGTCAGTCAGTCAGTTTCTCCTTTTATATATTTAGAAGATTAGATATTGTGCTTTTAGTATTGTTAGGCGATGGACATGCAACCTGTCACTAATAATACACTTGGTAAACATTTTTGCCTGATTGTGCAAAATGTGGTTATAGGATTAACAACAAGTTGTTAGTACAGTTGCGGAATGAAAAGGTTGACCAGTTTTCAAATAAATTCATTTACGCGTTGCAAGCACATGTTACCTTTTTAAACTGGGTAACAGACGAGAGAAATAATATTGAACCAATTGTGGCTGTTGTTTATACGTGACCATAGCAACCCTTTTGTAACGACCAATAAAGACTTAAGTTCAGTTTGAACCAATAGTGGCTGTTGTTTATACGTGACCATAGCAACGCATTGTAACGACCAATAAACGCTTGAGTTCAGTTTGAACTAATAGTGGCTGTTGTTTATACTCGTGACCATGGTAACCATGAATCTGTAGTGTCAGGGCCATGTAGTGAAATGACATTCATTATGACGGAATATTAATTATTATGTCATACTCGGTCAATAAGCAGATACTGATAGCAGTGATAACTTATACTGAGCAAGCAAAGACAGATCTTAAGGTGGTCAACCTTTTCATTCCGCGACTGTACCAACAACTCTATTAACAACTTGTTGTTGTTCTGTAGCTCTGCCTACTCCACTCTGAGATGAAGGCGTGACCGTATGTAGTATGTATGCGGAAAAAAAATGCGTTTCGAAGGGGTCCCTGGTATACACGGACAGACACCATAAAGGTTCCTTGTTAACTACGGAACCCTAAAAACAAATCAATATGAACCTCGTTGCCAAAGCTTTTTACTTTATTCTGTTCATACTTATCAGTCGTTAGTTAGGTGTATAATAAAAAAACATGAAACTTACACGACCTTATCGGTATAGGGATACGGTCGCTAATTGCCTGCTTGGCTGAATGTTATAGGTTATCGTTATAGCCAAGACCCTAGTTATCTGTTACAGAAAAGATAAGTTAGCCTAGACTGCTTAAACAAACTATCTTCATAAACTAAAGTTAAACTATCGAATAATACTGCCCTTACAAATCTAAATATATAAAAGGAGAAACTGACTGACTGACTGACTGACATATCAACGCACAGCCTAAACGGCTAAACGTAGGCACTTGAAATTTGGAAGGGACGTAGCTTAGGTACCGTAGAGGTGCACTAAGAAAGGAATTCCCGAAATTCCCACGGGAACGGGAATTAGCGGGAAAATTATTAACTTTTGCCCAACGAAGTGGACACGGGAACAGCTAGTCTAGGTATATCTGACAAAACTCCTGTAGCAAATAAAATAAAATAATGTTTATCGAATAAACAGCCCGTGGAAGGTCGTCTTTATTCGAATCCCCTGCTAGTACAGTCACCACCCGCGAATGTTACGCCACTTGCCACTCTTCTTAATTTAGCCATGTACTACACTCGGGTAATATGTCAAGTCGGCTGTCAACCCAAAATGCATTACACGGTTAAATTAAGAAGAGTGGCAAGTGGCGTAACATTCGCGGGTGGTGACTGTACATTTCGTAGCTGTATATCGTGCGGATTGTTGGGTTTTTCGAACGGGTGCTTTAAGCACCATTCGAGTTATCTTTTCCGTCGGGTAATTCCAATTGGTTTAGCGTGATGCCTCGGGGTTTTTAATGTGGATTGATGTCAAAGTGCGTGCTTTGTTAGTGATAAGCTGATAATAACGTTTGCGGAATTTCCATTGCGTCGGTGACACTGCAATATTGCGTAACTAACAAATTCAATGAGTTGCAAAATATGCTTTGCTCTGTTACTTGCTAGGGTGTATTTTGCGTAATAACTGGTATAAATTACTTAAGTAATACATCGCACTGCTAGATGAAAACGGTATCAACTTAAGATTGCGCCGAGCGTACGCCGGATGTACAGTGGCGCCCTCATTACTTTTATTGTGTTTTCTAATAAAATAAAGTATTGTCTTGAAATTGGACGAAATGTTTTAGTACTACAAATGAATACACAACTTATAGGGTATATCATATAGTTTAATAACAATTAATTTTCGAGTTATTAACTTAACGGAAAAAAGTGGCCACCTTTTCCCTTTAAGCTGACTACTCAAAGGGTAATTGTTATTAAAGTTTGTAACGTATCCCATAAATTGTGTTTTTACTTGCACTACAAAAACATTTCGTCTGATTCCAAGGAAATTCTTTAGTTAATTAGAAAACACAATAATAGTAACGAGGGCGCCACTGGACGCTCGGCGTTTGCTCGGCGCAGTCTTAAAATCCTTGTGAGTTTTGTTTTATGCTTATACAAGTTGTATTAAAGTTGATATTAGAATACACTTGTATATTGAGTTACTACTGTTTTTATCCAGCAGGGCGACATGTTCATTCATGTTTTTTAGAATAAATCCAATGCATATATCGCACTGCTAGATCGATACAGTATGAGGTAAAAATCTTTACTTACTACTTTTGTTTTAACTTCGTGGAAGTTGTATTAAAGTTCATTTTAAAATACCCCGTGTGGTTGCCGGATTAGAATAGTGCCACTCCGTGTCTTTCCGTGGATGTCGTAAAAGCCGACTAAGGTAATAAAGGCGTGTAGTACTGTTAGGCGATGGGCTTGCAACCTGTCACTAATACACTGGTAAACATCTTCGCCTAGGTGTGCAAAATGTGGTTACAGAATTGTCAAAAGGGTTTTAGAGTTGTTGGAAATTCTGTAGCTCTGCCTACCCCACTCTGGGAGTAAAGGCGTGAGTTTATGTATGTATGTATGTTTAAAATACAGTTGTATTTTGAGTTACTACTTTTTTGATCTAGCAATGTAATATAAACCCTAGAAAGACACGTTTTAATAAATGTCACATCCGAAATTCGCCAAACACACACTTTTGACATATGCGTACCTAACCGTTGTCACCCCAGGGGTACCGGGGTACGTGATGGATGGTTTGGCGGTGGTGGGGGAGCGGGAGGCAGCCCCCTCCGGGTTCAGCGTGGCCGGCCGCGCGGGCAAGCGGCGGCTGTGCACGCGCGTGTCCCGCAACGCCGCCGCGCCGCGCGCGCCGCCCGTGACTGACGTCATCGTGTGCTCGCGCATGAGGAACGCGCCTATGGGGTTCATATTGGCTGGGTGAGTACATGTTTAGCATATGATAAGGTTCATGAAACGTGGTTGGGTTAGGTCAGGCGATATCAGGGCTTAATTCCAATTACAGATGCCCACCCCTACAGATTCCCCGTTTTACAGATTCCTTGTCCCACAGATTCCCACCCCTACAGATTCCCCGTTTTACAGATTCCTTGTCCCACTGATTCCCACCCCTACAAATTCCCAGTTTTACAGATTCCTAATCCCACAGATTCCCACCCCTACATATTCCCAGTTTTACAAGTTCATTATCCCACCGATTCCTACCTGCACAAATTCTTAACTGTACAGATTCCCAACTTTACATTTACTTAATTGTCCATTCAGATAGATTAACACGTAAAACAAACAATAAATTTCACAGTTTAGATTTATAGAGTTGAATCTGCTTTAGTGATTGCGGTTCAGATACTGCCTATTGGCTTAGGCGCCTTAGGCGGGCAGCATTATAATCAGAGGTTTTAATGTATATCTAACAACCTTTGTTTTCAGCGAGATAAACGGCAAAGTGGTCTGCTACAAAGTGAGCGGTGGTGGTATAGACACGACTCCATTCCAAAAACAGAACGAGTATGAGAACATAGTGTCCAACGTCACGCCAGAAGCAAACAGAAGGTAAGTCACTCAATCTCAATCTTGCAATCCTAACCAGGGACCGGCCCGCTATCCCATTCAAGGGGTTTCGAATGGGTTTTTATAAGGAGCTAGCGACCCGCCCTCGCTTCGCTTCGGTTTATGTGAGCATGATATATAGCCTATAGCCTTCCTCGATAAATGGGCTATCCAACACTGAATTTTTTTTTCAAATCGGACCTGTTCCTGAGATTAGCGCGTTCAAGCCAACAAACAAAGAAACTCTTCATACATACATACATACATACATACATTAAATCACGCCTGTTTTCCAGAGGGTTAGGCAGAGACCACTTCTTTTCACTTGCTACGATCTTGACTTTCTTTCGCTTCTTCCACATTCATACATCGAGTCATGCACGGACGTCGGTTTCGGGTACTTAAGATTCGGGCCTTTTCCAGTATTTCTCCGTTTGACTCGAAAAAGTACGCCTAGGGCGGCCCCTTCCGACCCGTCCACTCACTTTCGATCTGTATATCTCTTTCGTCAATCTTCTTTCATCAATCCTTTCCAAATGACCGAACCATCGAAGCATGCCCTTTTCAATCTTAGTCACTACATCTTCTTATATAATATTAAGTAAATTATATAGATTATTTTGAAAGGCCCTTATCGCTTGAAAGCCGTTCGATTTGCTTTTTAAAGCGCTATTTATAATGTATAGGGTTTAGAATGGGTATTTAAAAAGGACTAACTATCCAAATCCGTTTCGTATGTCTTCTTCAATTTTATTTAAAACAATATATTTTTTACTTCATTCTATTTTTATGAATGATAGTAAAACTAAGGGTTTAATGAGACTATTTACAAGAGTGGGTTTATTTATGGGTGTGATGTCCAGATAACCATTTACAAATTACAATATCAGCCTACAATCATTAATTTAATATCAAAATATAACAAATAATGAAATACATATTGGAGGTTATACAATAGTTAATTACGCTTTATGCATTCATTCACTTTGTAGAAACAATTGTCAAGGAGCCATCTCAAGTAACTCAACTCAGCTGTCCAAGAACCATGCATTGCTAATGGCGAACACACATTTATTTTTATTTTAAATGCCCTATTTACCTCCACATAGTTTCCCCACAATATTAAACCATAATTAAGTGAAGAAGCAACGTATCCATGGTAGGCTACAGTTGCTACCTATAAGTTGTTTTCCAACGAATTTTATTTAGGTATAAGGTCGCTATCACTCCAAAACCGTTGAGCAATATCCGTAGTATTGGTTTCCGGTGGAACTCTTTCGTCACTTATTATGGTTCGTTGACGGCCGTACGGAATTGTATTGTATTCTACAAAATAAATAAATCAACGTTATGCTTTCTCTGCAAGAATGTCTTATGTCAAATCATTGCTCTACCGAAGCTAGGTGTACTATTTACCTGACTACGGCGGAGGAATAAGGAGGGTTATGATTTTTACCAGTATGTATGTTGCCTATATGTACATCTGTTCCCTCATAACTTCTATAGTACTGTTACTGTTTGATTGTTCGCTGGTTAGGCTGCGTTTCCACCAGAGATGTGCGAGGATGCGTGTATTTGTCATGAACCAATATAACCACTTCATTTACCCATCCTCGCTTAGCTTAGCTCTGGTGGAGACAGTCACTTTCTGACACGTATTTTGTCACGCGATATACAGATGTAGTGCAAAATGATTTTCCTTCGTCCTTTATCGGAAAAGTTCGTATTTATCGTGCTCTCTCAATTAGCTTCAGTACCCATCTTACAGCCGTAGGGGTAAGTCGCATCAGCAGACGAATATATATATAGAGTGGCTAACACGCAATTCAAATATTCGCTATAGTTTTGATTATATTTACAGTTTACTTATAAAAAGGTTGTATTGGTTGTATTACCATGCCGAAACCTCGAAATCGGTTAAAAAATCCAGTCCAAGGAATTATGTTTAATATATACCTGTATTTCTTATCAGAAAATAGCAAATTCAAAAATAGCAATAACTCAGAGTATTTTGGCAAAGTTCAACAGCGAATTTCGGACGCAACAGGCATATCTAAACCTACAATAAGAAAATTTTTGAACCAGGAAGAAGAATATAGAAAAAATAAAGATGCCATCACAAACAATATTAAGCTGGGAAGACCACGCAAGAAATTCTATCTAGATCTTGATGATTTTGATTACGCAGTGATACGACGAATGGTTTATAACTTTCATCTGATTTATAAACAAGTTCCTACAATAAGAGCACTAAAGTCCAAATTAATAGAAACAATGAATTTCAATGACTGTGATTTTACACTAAGAAAGATACTACGCGAAATGGGTTTTCTATTTAAGAAAATTACTAACAATAGAAAAATGCTGATGGAAAAAGGTGACGTTAGACTTAAAAGAGTAAAGTACCTGGACTTAATAAGGAAGTACAGATCTGAAGGCAGGGATATTGTGTATACGGACGAAACTTATGTTCATACATCCCATTTAACAGGGAAGTGCTGGATCGATTCTACGGATAAAGGAGTGAAACAGTTAATCTCAAAAGGTCAACGCCTTATTATAATACATGCAGGTAGTGCCAAAGGATTTGTACCGGGTGCTCTACTTATGTACAAGTCTACTGATAAGACCGGTGATTATCACGATGCCATGAATAATGTCAATTATGAAAAATGGTTACAGAATCAACTTATTCCTAACTTGTCTCCAAATTCTGTATTAGTAGTAGACAATGCTGCTTATCACAATAAATACGTGGAACGCCCGACCAACTCTAATACCGCAAAGCCGCTTATGATAAACTGGTTACAAAAACACAATATTCCCCATGATTCATCATTTCCTAAAATACAACTATACGAAATTATTTGTCGACATAAAGAAGACTTTGTAGAATATTCCATTGACAAAATTTTACATCAACATGGGCACGAAGTGTTAAGGTTACCGCCATACCATCCCGACTTCAACCCTATAGAAAATATATGGTCACAGATAAAAGGTTACGTATCAAAAAGGAACATAGACATGAATATGGGTACAGTAAAAAAATTGATTGAAGAAAAAATAAATATGATTGGCCCGGATGAATGGAAGAAAGTTTGTGATCATGCCATGAAATGTGAAAATGAATATCGGTCACAGGAACACTCGATGGATGATCACATCGATAGGATTGTAATTACTAACGTAAATGAAAGCACTGACGAATCTGACTATGATATGATCGATGACGGTTACTCAGATTGTGAAATAGAACATGTTGAAAATATCGACCCAAATATGCAGTAGGTAAAATATTAATGTTAAGTACAGTCACTGGCATAAATAAGTTATCATTTATGAACCTAGTCACTTTAACGTCAGTTTGAAATGTCATACGAAATTGTCCAACGATTAAAAGCGACAAGGTATAGAAA
This sequence comes from Acleris laterana, assembly GCA_963966035.1. Lineage (NCBI taxonomy): Eukaryota > Metazoa > Arthropoda > Insecta > Lepidoptera > Tortricidae > Acleris > Acleris laterana. The sequence continues at coordinate 84,343,124 of OZ014438.1, forward strand.
TCATCACTTATTTATGACGGTGACTGTACCTATAAGCATCATAGCGGGCCTAGTATGAAAGTCTTCATGTCGTTTGCATCCCTCTCACACGCGGGTTATTTACTTAGGTGCGAGAGGGACGCTAATGACTTTTTTTTTGTCATACTAGCCCCGTTAGTAGATGCTGTTTTTAAGTAGGCAGGTATTGAGTTTTATTCTTGTAAATATTTCCCAATAAGCTTTATTTTGTTGTACTTTATGTTTTAATGTGAAGATAATGTTTTGTTTACTAATGGCAATAAAACTGAGTATTTTCAAAGTTATTGAAGGTGGTTGTAACATCTCTATATTATACAGTGCCATATGCTGTCATTTGTCACTTTGTCATTTGACACTAAACAATAAAGTTCCATTTTAATGGACATGAAAACGTCACTCATTTAATACAATCATTGATTGATAGTTCGGGTGCCATCGTATTCCGATTGAGATCCGAGTTTTCCCGAAGGAAAATCATTTTGCACTACATCTGTATGCAACCATAAAAAGCCCGCAGGGTTGGCCCACATACAATTTTTCGTTCGAGTTTTACTTGATAATCATCACTTCATAATTTTGAACTTTATAATGTTGGATCACAAAAAAAATATTACCGAATGTATTATTAAATTATTATTCATAATCAAGGCAAGTCATAAAGTGTTTTTATTTCAGGGTTTTTATAAAACAAACCTAACCTAAGCTTACCTCATTTACGAGCTAGATATTTCAAAAATCTTGAAATGAAAACCGTTTCAGTAAAAACACTATGGCTATTATTATGAATAGCAAAAATTATTATGTGAAACAATAATTATGAATGGTGGTCACACATTTTCGGAATTCCAGTAATCGAATTTGCAATTTTATGTGAACTTTGCCGTCACCCTGTTCTAGATTACGAGTAGTCCCAGAGCGCCCGCCGAAGCTGTCCCCCATCATCTCGGAGATGAACAGCATGAGCCTGAACTCGTATCCGCACATCGAAGAGTTCGGCTCCGACCGCGACTACGAGGCGTTGAGTCCGTCGTACATCAAGCCGGCCAGACCAGCGCCCAGGTAACATATTCAGATAAAGATGTTACAGATTCAGATACAGATGTTACACATTCAGATACAAATACACTTTCAGATATTTCAGAGAGGTATACATACATAACGTCACACCTTCATTCCCAGAGTGGAGTAGGCAGAGCTAAAGAATTACTAACAACTCTAAAAACTTGTTGTTAATCTGTAACCACATTTTGCACAATCAGCCTTAGATTTTTACCAGTGTATATTAGTGATGCAAATATAGATACTGGTATTACAGATGCAGATACAGATGTAACACATTCAGATACAAATACATATAGAGGTATTACAGATGCAGATACAGATGCAGATACAGATGTTACACATTCAGATACAAATATATTATAGAGGTATTACAGATGCAGATACAGATGTTACACATTCAGATACAAATATATATAGAGGTATTACAGATGCAGATACAGATGTTACACATTCAGATACAGATAGAACATTTGTTACCTTTAAATTTGTGATTTTATTTAATGTTTCGAATGTAAATGAAATTATGAGTAATGTCGGTGACGATGGCCACAATGCACTTCTTTATTTTTTTCCAATTTGTCACTGTGCTAAATATTATTAACAATTGTGCTATATTTTCCCACATTGTTTGAGAAAAGTACTATACAAGCGTGAAGCGTACCCCGCAACTGCCTTTTCCCGGCCCTTGCAGTAATGTACTATTCCATGAAGATATTAAAGTTACCGTTAATTTGAGTCCTTATGTTGTTTTATGTGTTTATCTTTCAGCCTTAAGTCTATGATCACTGGAGTCAAATTACTGTGGAACCTCCCTAGGTACTAAAGCATATAGCGTGCATGGTTTGCTAAACCTGGTCACTTGTACATACATACATGTGGAAAAAACTTATATGGACGGCGACTACCTTGAATATTGGAAATAACAAATTCTATTCAAAGGAGAATTAGGGTAAATCGTCTATAACTGGCCACCTTCAGTAACTGGCCACCTTCTGTAACTGGCCACCTTCAGTAACTGGACACCTTCAGTAACTGGCCATCTTCAGTAACTGGCCACCTTCAGTAACTGGCCACCTTCAGTAACTGGACACCTTCAGTAACTGGACATCTTCAGTAACTGGCCACCTTCAGTAACTGGCCACCTTCAGTAACTGGCCACCTTCAGTAACTGGCCGCCTTCAGTAACTGGCCACCTTCAGTAACTGGCCACTGCAATAATATGTGTAAAGCAATAGTAGTTTACGTGACGTGCGTAATGCCAATTACAATGTAAAGGACAGCTATAGCAGTTATATAGCTCTGTCCCTTTCTCTCACCGTGAACTGAACTGCAAAGCCATGTCATAACCCCCCCGTTCGATTCCCCGCTAAGCCAGATGAATATTAAAAAAGATTTTCAGTATTTATTGTTTTTAAAGATAAAAGTAAGTCTCATTTGCATAGAATTTACTTTTTTTTACAGTTAGAGTAGTTGCCGTCCATATTGCATTCGTTTTAACCATCTTGTATACTATACACGGGGTAGTGTATGACTGTATGACGGAATGTCTAGAATAATCGTGATTGTTAAACGGGAAATCATCACAGGCTCTGTCCTAATCGGCAAAACCATATTGCTTTACCATTAAAACCATATGGTCAATTTAGGGTCTCTATTGACTGTCATAATTATTTTTAGTCATAATATTTTTTAAGTCATAATTTTCGCAAGTCATAATGCATTTTTCTCAGGACACGGTTATTTTTTCAGGTTATTTTTAAAACTAACCTAACCTAACTAATCTACACGATAAACGTTTATTAAAAACTGTAACGAAAAGTGAAAGAAGTTATGACAAAAAAAAGTATGACTAACAATACATTATGACTAACGATATGTATGGCAGACCAAGGGATCCGAGTCCCTTTACTCTCTTAACTTTAGATAGGAAAAGCACTCATGTTCTTTAAAGTCGAAATACTACTTTCCTATCTATTCGATCAGATATGACGTTGAGAAAGTAAAGGGACGATATTGGTTTTACTGAGATTAGAACCGTCAAAGTGTTACTGTAATTTGGGTAGAAAGGAAAATCAACGAATCGAAATTACGTCAAACTAGAAAAAAGAATATTTGCAATGCATTAAGCATCTATTATTTTATTGTCAAACATTTCGCATGGGAAATTGGAAACATTTTTTGATATAGCTATTGTATTGTATCATATTCAAGGGAAGAATGTCTAGTTTTAATGGATTCATTACATTATGTTACTTAAAATACACTGCCGAACGAGGGTAAAGTGTTTGTCAGCCTATACAGTGGTGGTCACATAATTAGGGACGCTTGCGTTTTTCCCATACATCATCATCACCATCATACATTCACGCCTTTATTCCCAGAGTGGGGTAGGCAGAGCTACAGAATTACCAACAGCTCTAAAAACTTTTCCCATACACAAACATCCAATCAAAAAGTTTTGAACCAATTTTATTGTTAGTTACACTTATCATTAACTAATAAACTAAGGTTTAAATGTATGCACGGTCACAAGCGTTAATTTGGGACCCATTTCAAGAAAAATATGCTTGGAGTCGTCAATGTCATTAGAGATGTCAAGTCATTTGTAACTTTTTAGGGAACTCAACGTTATTGTTGTAGAATGTCACGTTGATATTGGGCAATTTTGTATGGACACCGTCCCCACCACAGACCACTTAAAGACTGTACACGATAAAATCTGGCCATGCATGATCTGGTGTATCTTTGCGATGAATGCATATTTTCAAGCAGTTTTTTTTTTAATATGTTGTATAATTATAATACTATATAATTAAATAAAATCGTATCATAATGTATGGGTATGTGTTAGTTTTCGCCAAATATATTCTATCATACCTTTCATCTCTTGTACAGCGTTTTTTGACAATATTCACTCACTTCCTGCTTCTACGCCACAACTGTATTTATATTGTTACAAGCAGTTTTACCCACAATAGAATGTCGTCTTACGAAAAAAATACTTTTTGAAACTCATTTCTATTTGTAGTAGTCAGGAAGACTTTTTACTCCAAGCACTGAAAGTTGTTTTTGTATGGGAGGCATTTATTTGTCAAAAAGTCAAATTCGCCAAAGTTAAAAATCCTCAGAACTATCTAAATCTGAATATAATCAGGAAAGTTTTAACTATTGTGGTAAGATAATTTAATAAGGTATAATTTGGCTTGTATAATTAATAATAATAAAAAAATTTAAAACGGAGAATTTGGTAAGACTGTCAGAAGATCGTGTACAAAAAAATAAAGGTACTGTGGATTATATAAGGGTCTAAGATACAGACGCTCTTACATTTTATTATGATTGTATTTTTATTATGTAGTTTCATAACCACTGACTATTACAAAAAAGTGCTGCTTGAAAATTAGCATTCATTAAAAAAATACACCAGATCATGCATGGCCAGATTTTATCGTGTACAGTCTTTACCCTATAGACTCCGCATACAAAGGCGCCCCCGTAAGCCATGCTTATGCTCACAGAACACTAATTGGTTGCCATGGTTCTATTGGCGCGCACCACGACGCGCACACTTGATTATTCGTTGACTTTGAACTAGCCAATCACGGTGCACTTTCCGCCCCCCGCGCCCCGCCATTTTGGCTTAATGAGATACTAGACAAACTGTTCCGAAGCGGAGTCTATAGGGTAAGTGGTCTGTGGTCCCCACCCTCCAACAGTCACGGGATGCATGTCCATATGTTCAATAGGACCCAAAAATACGTATTTTAGTAGCAAAATCGATGGGATTTTTTTATTGAAAAAAACCGTTCAAGAGCCAACTAAGGCAAGAATGTGTTCATTTACAAACAAATTTCATACGATACTGTTATGATTTTCCAAGAAAACTCCATTCATATGGCGGTCGTCGCCATAGCAAAAATACATCACGTTGCCAAGATCTATAAACTGGCACATGTTTCATCTCTGTCGGTGGGTGGGGACATTTTTGCCCATCGTCCTTTAATATCGTGACTATACAACTTGATAACAAATCTTTCATTTTATAAGGATTTCAAAAAATGTATGGCGTTTCAGTAGAGGGGTGTACAGGACATATTATTTTACCACAAAACGTTGAATGCTTGCTCATCTGTTTCATTCTGGGATATCAATATATCATTTTCTCTATTCCGACTAAGAATTTATATTTAACCTAATGTTTCTAGGCCCCCCTCGATGACGTCGCCGCTCCCCCCAGGCCCGTCTTCACCCCCTCCCCCCTCCCGGAAGAAGGGTCCCGCGCCCCTCCCAAGGATTACCAACTATCAAACTCTGGGGGGCTACAATGGGCTGGAAGGGGTTCCGTTCATACTGAACCCTAAGCTGAGAGGACTGCCAAGCGATGCCATGGTAAGTGATTTTTATGGCATAAAAATAGAGCAATTTGCGACGCGCTGGCCTAGTTGGTAGTGACGCTGCCTACGAAGCTAGCGGTCCTGGGTTCAATCCCGGCAAGAGCGCGAATGTTTGTTTTCTATGTATTTAAGTATGTTCTCTATATATTTATTTATATAGTTGTCTATTACCCATAGCTGACTGTAGCAGCAGAAGTAGCTACGCAACCGAAGTGGTCAAAATGATCTGCACTCGACTCTATTGTCAAGGGATTACGTCGTGTCTAGATCATTTTGAGCATGTTATTCTTCTTAGCTACTTTTGATGCTGACTGTACATGCCTAGAGCTTAGTTTGGGACTAGGTCATTTCCAAAACGGTATTTGACAAAAGTCAAATCAGCTTCTTTTTATGAAACATCAAAAACGCTCCGTTACTATGGAATTTATAGGGATTACTGTCTTGTGACGTCACAATCAAACAGCGTCCTTATTGTTGGTTTTTGTGAATTTAAAAATCTTAAAATAGCAAACATAAATAAAAGATTGATGTTTTCCTAGTATTTTTATAATGTTTATCTGTTGTTAATGAAAAACCAATTTAATTTCACTCTTGTCAAATACCCTATTGCAATGGTCATTGTCTCTTGATATCTATTTCTTTACTGATGTCCTTCTAGTGATGGTAGGACCTTGTGCAAGGTCCGTCCGGATCGCGACCACCATCTTATCCTTTAAGACTGCGCCGAGCAATCGCCGAGCGTCCAGTGGCGCCCTCATTACTATTATTGTGTTTTCTAATTAACTAAAGAAATTCCTTGGAATCAGACGAAAGGTTTTTGTAGTGCAAGTAAAAACACAATTTATGGGATACGTAACAAACTTTAATAACAGTTAAATTTGAGTAGTCAGCTTAAAGGGAAAAGGTGGCCACATTTTTCCGTTAAGTTAAAACTCGAAGGTGAATTGTTATTAAACTGTGTGGATATACCCTATAAGTTGTGTTTTCATTTGTAATACAAAAACATTTCGTCCAATTTCAAGAAAATACTTTAGTTAATTAGAAAACACAATAATAGTAATGAGGGCGCCACTGGACGCTCGGCGATTGCTTACTTAACTGAAGTATTTTCTTGAAATTGGTCGGTAGGTTTTTGTACTACAGATGAAAACACAACTTATAGGGTATATCCACACAGTTTAATAACAATTCACCTTAAATTGTGTTTTAACTTACGCTACAAAAACATATCGTCTGATTGCAAGGAAATTGTTTAGTTAATTAGAAAACACAATAATAGTAATGAGGGCGCCACTGGACGCTCGACATTTGCTCGGTGCAGTATTAAGTTTAAAATAGTACGTCACGAAATATGACATGCGAGGTTTTGTCAAAGTAATGACTGTATGAATTTTGCAACTAATTGACAACATTTCATTTTGGTGACACCTGCAAATTACTATACGAATCGAAAGGGTTTTGCCTCCTGAACACGGCAAAATATTTATTTAGATTTATTTTTCTTTATTTACAAAATTACAAGTAAGTTACTAAAAATATCGAGTTTTACCAATACTTTGCCTGAATAGATATAATACCATTGCCTTTTTCATGAGAAAAAAAGCTGTCATACTTCAAATTTGACATTGACACTATTGACAGATGGATAGATACTCAGACAATTATCGGTTGACATGATACTTTTTTATATACAGATTGGACTAACGTAATATGTCCATTGTGTCGTAGAAATGAAGTTACGCCCTTTTAGAATAAGTACATCTTAATAAATTAATAATAAAATAATTATTCATTCTAGAGAAAATTTTAAACTATTAGTGTCTTCCTCCTTCCAAACAGTATCTATAAAACGAATAAAATCTAAGTCTTGAAAATATGAAATCTTGTCAATTCCAGGTGATCCCGGTGATTAAGAAACGCAGTCGCTTCGACCTCGATCGGGAATACTCGTACAGTTTCGCTGTCGAACGGCAGACGTGAGACGGGAACGCTCGCTGTTATTATTTACCACATTATTTATACGGGGAGAGAGTCGAGAATGCAAGCTACCGCCAAACAACAGTGTTCGCATTGTTGTGTTCCGGTTTGGGGATAAGACAGCCGGTGAAATGGCTAGCATAGAGGCATTCCATCTTAGTCCTCAGGGTTGGCAACGCATTTGCAGTCTTAGGATTGCATTGCAGTCTTGTGAATGCGAATGTCTATGGGTCACAGTTTCCACTTACCATCAGGTGGCCTGTGTGCTCGTTTGTCTTATCTATGCCATAAAAAAAAAAGCTCCGGCGGAACGGTAAGGTGTGTGATAATGGAAAAGATTGTGAATTCTTTGTTTTGATCTTTTGTGATGTCATCGTAGGGCTCAATATGCGATGGAACGTTTCTTTGTATAAATAAAACAAGTCGCATTGTATACAAAACGGACACATTCCAAAATAATTTGCTCTTCCATTAAAAATCGTATTCTAATTTTAAAATGCAACACTGACTCATTTTGGATTGTGTCCGTTTTGTATTCAATGAATGAAGTGTAATCAAGAGCAAGCTTTAAAAACCTACAGTGTAATACAAAGTTGCTTCCAGCCGTCTGTCTCTCTGTTTACGCTCAGATGTTTCAAACTATACTTCATTCGTTTAGGTATTTAATTATATGTAAACAAACCACGTGATTTAGTTCGTCACCCAATAGAAGCAGCACACTGACACGTCGAAGCTCGAGGGAAGAGTTCAGATCGGCTGTTCAATAGAGCCACGTGGTTTGCTTTGTTTACATTTAGTTAATTACCTAAACAAACGGAGTATACGCAGATTTTAATGCGGTTTTCATCAACAGAAAGAGTGAATTCAAGAGGAAGGTTTACAGAAAACTCACATAAACCGAAGCGGAGCGAGGGCGGGTCGCTAGATATTGATAAAAATGTCAAAAAAGTTGGGTTTCTTAAAATTTGTTTTTTGTTTGACTTGTTTTGTATGGGCCGGTTACGGAGATAAAAAAAACGAACATAATAACCTTATAAAGTTTATCCTATCGTGTGTAACCCTAATTTAGTGTTTATTATTACAATTATTCATATAATAATTATTATTAGTAATTTATGTGTAGCGAAATACAAAATATACCTAGTCAGGGTGTTTACTATCTGTATTGAAAATATTTTTCTCGAGTCTTCCTTGAACATAATATTATTTGACCTTGATTTTGTATGACGGGACTTTTTTTAAATAATAGATTAGAGATTTTTATCAACTGGCAACACTATAGCTGTCAAATGAATTACTACAGTCACGAGTGTTAATTTGGGACCCATTTCAAGAACAATATGCTTGAAGTCGTCAATGTCATTAGAGATGTCAAGTCATTTGTAACTTTTAGGAAACTCAACGTTATTGTTGTAGAATGTCAGATTGACTTTGGACCTAAGGTGGGTGCCAAATTAAATGTCGTGACTGTACCTATTTAATATTTGAAATGTTTTGTATGAGTTTGTATTGTCGTTTATACGTTGGCAATCATTAATTATTTATAGTTTGATAAGGCTATTTATGAATGCGAAGTTGTAGATAATTAATGATATATTGACTATTGAAAACTATGTTATATAAGAGTACAGTAACTCGAACATGAAGTTTTTTTTTATCGCGTAACGTTATTTAGCAAATGTGTATGGTTAGAATTTCCAATTTCCAAATCGTAGACCAAATATCGTGCAAAGGTCTTAGAGCAAAGCGGCAAAACCAAAGTCCGGAGTTCGTTCTGAGATCGTTAAAAATATTTCTAAAAACACTGATCACATGAAACACAAGCAAACAGAAAAGAGCCGTTGTATTGAATCGTTTGTTTACTTTGATTTGATTTGACAATGACAGATATAGAAGTGACAGTTTTTTTTTCTATTTAATTAAATACGAAGGCAACAAGCTTGTCGGTCATTAAAGTTTACAAATGTCAACTTCATAACTAAAAAAAATATTTCTAAAATATTAGAGGAAATAAAAGTAAAAGAGCCGCAGTTCCATGATCTTCAGGATGACGACTATCGAAAAAAAATATAATTTACATCTCTTTCAAAAACTTTACTTACCCAATTATATGCGAATTGGCTTAATAGTGAAATTATTGCAATATTTTACTGTTCTAGAGCACTTCTACAGTGAGTTGGATTTTTTTTCATGAACTTTATGGTACAAAATAATACACCAAGAGGCATAATATGGCAGCGTCTATCGCGTGATACCTTTTGGATAAGGCATCCGTCACTTTCTGACAGGTAAATAAGTACACGTGTCAAAAAGTGACGGATGCTTTATCCACAGTTGACACGCATAGACGCCGCCATACTAGGCTCGCAAATAGTCAATAGTGTCATAATAATTATATTGAAATAGCAATTATATTCTTATGATCAGGATATATAGTGAAATGTTATTAGAACAGCTGATTATATATAATAAATAACAATAGTTAGTATATCACTACATAGTATAAAACAAAGTCGCTTCCCGCTGTCTGTCCCTATGTATGCTTAGATCTTTAAAACTACGCAACGGATTTTGATGCGGTTTTTTTAGTAGATAGAGTGATTCAAGAGGAAGGATTTTATGTATAATAAATTTTGTTTTATGTACGTGTGTTATAGAAAACTCACATAAACCGAAGCGAAGCGAGGGCGGGTCGCTAGTATTTATATATAAATAACACAAGATTATTTATCTTAGGTTTCTCACAAAAATTACATTGTCAAAGACATGTTTGCTACCTCCTGGACTTTGCATGACATCGAAGGATGGTTTTTTTTGTTGGACAAAGTTTAATAACCAAAACGCGAGGCAGGAGCGATTATGTACGGTCACGAGCGTTAATTTGGGACCCATTTCATGAAAAATATGCTTGAAGTCGTCAATGTCATTAGAGATGTCAAGTGATTTGTGAACTTTTAGGACACTCAACGTTATTGTTGTAGTGGGTACCAAATTAAATCTCATAACTGTACTGACGTCTCGGTAGTACGAGGACACATTTATAAATTTGGGAGATATTGATAATTTTAGTCGGAATCACAGAAAGTTAATTTCTCCGTACTAAGTGAACCCCATTGTTTTTCATCTGGTATGGAAAAACAAACTTTGTGTGATTACACAAAATGTGGTCATGACAAAAAATACTGGCAAGTAGCTTTAAAAATATTCTAAGTTCATAATGATTCTATCCATGTAAGAAACCACTAAAATAATATTGAAATAATAAACCAATATGATGATTTTTTCGTAACATGATCAATATCTCCGAAAGTACTAAAAATCGCTGAACATACATGGGTGTGTTTTTGGTAGCCCTGGGTGTGACCTATTTTTTATTTTTATTTGGACCACTAGTGAGCCGACACCCTGTATATATGGCCCGCGGAAGTTAATTCAAACGTTGTTTATAATTGACTTGCTTCAAAAATCAATCAATATATTATTATTTTTTATTTATGAAAATTAGGGATTTTTATAAATTTAAACTAATTATTTGTAACTAGTTCAATTATATATTTTAACTACGATTTTATATGTATGCCAATGTTTACTACAAGTCCACAAAAAAGGATAGCGTTTGCAATCCGCGATATCCCGCCTTAAGACTGCACCGAGCAAACGTCTAGCGTCCAGTGGCGCCCTCATTACTATTATTGTGTTTTGTAATTAACTAAAGCATTTCCTTGCAATCAGACTATGCGTTTTTGTAGTGCAAGTAAAAACACAATTTATGGGATACGTAACAAACTTTAATAACAATTACCCTTTGAGTAGTCAGCTTAACGGGAAAAGGTGGCCACTTTTTTCTGTTAAGTTGATAACTCGAAGGTGAATTGTCATTAAACTATCTGATATACCCTATAAGTTGTGTTTTCATTTGTAGCACATAAACCTACCGACCAATTTCAAGAAAATACTTTAGTTTATTAGAAAACACAATAATAGTAATGAGGGCGCCACTGTACATCCGGCGTACGCTCGGCGCAGTCTTAAGCACTTACATTAATGCCAAATTACAGCTTTCTAGTACTAAGAGTCTCTGAGAGACTGCGGACGGACGGACGGACATGGCGAAACCATAAGGGATCGTAGTTTGACTAAGGAACCCTAAAAAAGCACCCATGTTCGTTAAAGACCTAAATACTACTTTTCTATCTAATTATTCAATCAGACATGAGGTTAAGAAAGTAAAGGGACGACATGATCTTTTACATAATTGACTTTATTTATACATACGTAGTTTTTTTTTTCAAACGTGTCTTATTATGCGTAAATTATAATGAGCCATGTGAAGAGCGTCATATCTTATTGGCAAGCCTTTTCTGCCTGTACAAGTGTCAATTTTGTACATATCTTTTCAACTTGCTTTTAAGATAGTTTTAAGGTTTGTGAGGAATGTCTAGACCTATATTCGATCGTCCACATTACTGAGAACTTGTTAGGATATTTTCCGTTGTTTTGTGACTCGAGTTTTGCATTTTTCTACGTTCTTAAATTGTCCTATTTGTTATTAGTTCGACCCTGGTAGGTTTAGGCTATGTTCGTTATGTAATAGAACTAATAGACCTGACAGTCTCGAATTGATTTCTTAAATCTTGAAAAATGCGAACGTTAATCTAACATATCTAACAAATCATCTCATAGCACTGTCCTACCAAAGAAAGCGGCTAACTGCAATGTAGTAGTCGAACCATTTTATACTCTATTATTACTCATATTAAATTTAAAATGCTAATACTATTACTATGCAGCTAGACCCTTTGATAGGACGACAACGTAGATCGAGACGCAACGGCGGAAAATAATAATCGCGATCAATGATGTTTTATATTTAGATACGTTATGCTCATACTAGTCGCCAGTGACTGACAGTTGCTACGTTACCATAATTTCTACAGACAAAGACGGCAATCCTTAGCGAACGCTACTGTTAGAAAGAGATAAATAGTTGTTTCAAATTGCTCTCCATTCCCGCCAAGACAGGTGCTCACGGCCGCCATCAAGCTACCCGTCTTTATCGCACTCATGCGATATCTAATTGTGTATCTCATGTTTCACAGGTGACAGTGCAAATTAAACAAATGGCGATGTACGAGTAAACAAAATGTATAAATTATTTTCGGTACTTACGTATGAAATAAGACATCCTTTGTTCCTTTTACACTTACAGTTACACTATAATTTCGGCAGCCTCGAAAAACACAGGTCCACATTTTTTATGAAATATATTTTTTAATTTCGGTAGTTAAACAGAAGTAAGGTAAATTACCTTCCTTTTTGAGGAACGCTTTTGCGCGCATATAACGTATCTTATTATAAAATATCATTGATTGCGAAACGATTATGCTCGTGTGGATGCACCCGATGAACACTAAAATACAGTTGCCAATTACAATGTCTCGTGTGCTAAGACTTTAATTATTTATTTGTAGGATATCGTAAAGGACTTACTTGTGTTAGGGTAGGTCACATTGAATAATTTTATTTTATTATTTTGACAAATCTATCTGCGTTCTAAATGTTTTGAACGAGAATTGTGTTAATTAAGGGTGATTATTCACAACTGTGCGGTGCGCGAGGAAATCCACCAATTGGAGACCTGCGCTTAGCGAAGCTAGGAAATTGAAGTGTTCCTATTGGTGGATTGTTTGCTCCGCTATCTCGTATATTCGCCCTTATGGAGATGGGTTTAAGAGTAAAATTATTGTGCTTCTTTTGTATTTAGATTTTAAAGCCAGAATGTAATATCTGTATCTTATTAAGTGATGTTCTCCTGGTTATTTTACACGATTTAGCTTCTAACTGTATATTGTGAGCATAATTTAATTTCAAATATCAGGAGGTATTTTTTATTGTACGTGATACGCGTTACTAACAAATTCAATAAGTTGCAAAATGTACCTTTCTGACGTATGTGCTAAGGTGTTTTTTGCACCTTGTTCAATTTGTTAGTTACGTTATATTTGTAGTAGCCGTAGACGAGATGCATTCGGCAAACGTTATTATTATTGAACATGTGTAACCTCGTAAGGCCCTTTCTAAAACCATCCGGTTTTTTGGTCAATGGGACTTTGAATCTACGATCAAGGTTCAATTAATTTTGTTCGAAAAAGCCATTTTCAATTTAAGAACAAGGGAAAATAAACATTATTCCCATAGCAATGCAGTTAAATTAAATTGCCTTGATACAGTCTATTGCACATTGGGCCTTACGTCGATAGGATTGAAGTAAACTGCCGGATGGTCGTCGAACGCTCACTTTAACCTCCTGGGGGTTATTATTAGGGAATGCAAATAACCGGTTATAACCGGTTTTAACCAGTTATTTTCATACAAAAACGGTTAATAACCTGTTAAATTGCATTTCCTAGTTATTATGACATAGCTATGCAGTGCATTTTCCCATAATAACCCCACAGAGGTTCCTTGTACTAATAGTAGTACATAATACAGCCATTGAAATAAAGATGTAGTACCAAGGAAGTCAAGCGCAATTTCATTTGTTTTTATGACTAATGATTAAATTAGAAAATTTACTTTATTTCATTGATAATAGATTCATATTCCACTGACAAATTTCGTTGTATGGAGGTTCCATAGTTTTTTCGAAAATTCGATTTAGCGTTAAGCACCCAGAGGCCCTAGCTAGATGCAAACGCTACTAACAATTTTCGTTTCTATCACTAAACATGTATCGGATGACATTCCCGTGCGTAGCGATAGATCACGCGGTCAACTGTCATCCCATACATTTTGAGTGATAGAAAAGAAAAACGCCAGTAGGCTCTATTCGTTTCGTTTTTAAACCAATCGCGTCACTGATACGAAGTCACGTGATCTGCCAGTGACGCGATTGGTTTAAAAACGAAACGTATAGAAACTCTAGTTAGTGTAATGCTAGGGCTTCTGGTCTATAGTCAGGGCTTATTCTGATATGCAGACCTAGGATTATTTATATAAATTAAATGACAGCTAGGGATTGCCTATATCGATAAACTCAATTATCGATGCTTTTCCCATATATTAGTGATCGCTCCAAGATTGAAAGTATGCAATGAAACAAAATAGCAAAATAATTCTGGTTATTCTTTATTTTAAAAGGATTTATAACCTTCACTCATCATCATCATAATATTTTTTCCTTTTTGTGTATTTCAGAATGACTGTCCCATTTACAATTGTTAAAATAAACGACTAGAATTTCTTAGGAGTAAAAATAATATGACGGAACGGAATTATGTTGCTATTTGTTTTAATTTGCATAATTTAAAAAAAAAACTATTTTTACAATCTAAACTTGGAGCGATCACTAGTATATGGGAAAAGCATCGATAATTAAGTTTATCGATATAGGCAATCCCAAGCTGTCATTTAGTTTTGCCCCATATATTCCTAGGTCTGCTCATATGTAAATCGGTTTTAAATTCGTCGAAATATTGACCGGGAAAATGAAGTTATTACCTTGAAGGCTTGTAAGCATAGTATAAATAGAATAGAACAGGGATGTGATTCTCTTAAAAAAGGGGTCGGTCGAACGAACGAGTGAATGTCGCAGCGGCGAGTTTAAGTAGTCCCGTCAGAGCGAACGAAACACATTTTAGCGCATGCATTCTTTATTAGGCAGCCTTATACATTCGATCTCATCGACAGAAGCCATGCCATGTTTTAAAAGAATCACACCCCATCTTCAAACTTGTCTGTAGTTTGACTATTCATATTCATTTGTACAACAAAGAACCTTCCTGCGACTTCAAGGCAATACTTTAGTTTAGAAAACTCAATAACAGTAACGAAGGCGCCACTGGACGCTTGCCCCAGTCGGTTATTCGTCGACGAATTGATAAACGAAAGGATTAAGACTGCGCCGAGCGTACGCCGGATGTACAGTGGCGCCCTCATTACTTTTATTGTGTCTTCTAATAAACTAAATTATATTCTTGAAATAGGACAGTGTGTTTTTGTACTACAAATGAAAACACAACTTATAGGGTATCTCAGATAGTTTAATAACAATTCACCTTCGAGTTATCTTCTTAACGGAAAAAAGTGGCCACCTTTTCCCGTTAAGCTGGCTACTCAAAGGGTAATTGTTATTAATGATTGTTACGTATCCCATAAATTGGGTTTTTATTTGCGCTACAAAAACACATCGTCTGATTCCAAGGAAATTCTTTAGTTAATTAGAAAACACAATAATAGTAATGGCGCCACTGGACGCTTGACGTTTGCTCGGTGCAGTCTTAAGGACAACCATTACAGCCATGACTAATCGTTCATTCTCAACCTCGTATCTGATTGAATAGTTAGATAGGAAAGTAGCCTTTATTCTTTAGAAAATGGATAAGGACCAAAAAGTTGGCCACGCTAACTCAATCAATTAAATTTTATATGAAACTTTTCCGTTGTGACACGAAAATTAGCCATACAATTGATGTACTTTTCGTCGCAAAACGGAACTTTTTTTCGTCTTCGTTGTTTATATGGTTAACTGTGGTCCAACTTTTTGGTCCTCACCCAAATATGACTGCTTTTCATCGATATTCGATTAGATACGAGGTTGGGAAATTAGAAGGATGTAATGTTACGATCAAGTTAGATATAATAAATTAATCATGTGAATTATCTCAAATGAAATGTAGAAATATAATCAAAAGTTTTCTAATTGTTACTACGGTTTGACTTAACATTATACGTTTTGGTCCTGCGTCGCTATCGCCTAGGGTATTTGACAAAAGTGAAATTAAATTGGTTTTTCATTAACAACAGATAAACATTATAAAAATACTAGGAAAACATCAATCTTATATTTTAGTTTGCTATTATAAGATTTTTAAATTCATAAAATCCAACAATAAGGACGCTGTTTGATTGTGACGTCACAAGATAGTAATCCCTATAATTCCATAGTAACGGAGCGTTTTTGATGTTTCATAAAAAGAAGCTGATTTGACTTTTGTCAAATACCATATTGGCTTCAAAGCGGAACAATTGTTTTTATTTTGTATGTAGATAAACCTTCGATTTTCAAAATGAAAACAATTGCCATTGCGAGTGCGTTAAGCAATAGCCCCTATGTTCGAAATGAAATCTTGATTTTGTGATAGGGGTTTGTTTTGAATAGCAACAAAAAATGTTATTTTAAACCGTCGCTAAATCATAGAGATTTTCGTGATTCTATACATATTTTTGTATGCGGTTAGACGAGTAGAATGCTTTTTTATAATTAGTCTTACTAATACTTTTTGTTTAGAACAATAATGAAATAATAAATAAATTATTGACTGATTCAAATTTACTTTTTATTTATAACTAGCTGTACCCTGCGCGCGTTGCTACGTCGTACCAACTCAGAAACCTTCGTAGACAACACAACACTGATGAAAATCATCACATAAGCAAATGCATAGTTTGCGATTCTGTAAAGGACCTACAGACCAACGTTCATTATATATATATATATATATATATATATATATATATATATAGATCTAATAAGAGAGATATAAAGTTTTAACTTGGAGAGTTACTGTGGCTTGGTGGAGAGCGGGCCACGAGAGTAGATGTAGAGAATAATCCTTTCCCATCGTTTTTTGTCGGTTAAGTTCGTATTAATCTTGCTTTCTCAATTAACTGCAGTCGCAATCAATAAGCCAACTGAGAAAGCAAGATAAATACGAAGTGTTCCGACCAAAAACGATGGGAAAGGATTATTCACGGCAAACCCTTGCTTTTTACCTCTTGATCGCCTCACGTCCCCCGTTTTCTCGTGGTCCCATTGATTTGTAGTTTTGTACCATGAGGCAGAAAGTTACTCGTACTCCCATTAGTATTAAGGTTGTGGAAATTTTCGTCCTGTATATAAGGTGATAACAAATTAGTCACGGATATTTTAAGAGATGATACATTACATTAAAACAATTAACTTTAACTGTAATTAAGGAACCTTTGTATATAATTTTATTGTTTTAATTTACCGAACAAAAAATATAAATTATAATTAATCTTTAAAATAATCACCCCTATTATGTACCTGTCAAGATGTCTGGTATGACAATAAGACCCAAGTTTCATTTATTTTTCGGAACAGGGGAGGGGTAGGACTATACGACAATGCTGCAAGCCCCATAATTGGCCTAATCACTGGCAGCAGCATGATAAGCGACGCCTCGTACTTAAGTATCTAGTATGATCGTTCTCCTCAAAAAACCAGAGCTCATCTGAAAGATCATCAATTTCTGTGTTAGAAAAACCACTGCTGCATTTATGTAACTTAAAAAAAAGTGCTTTACCAGATTTTTCGCATTGCAGCATTTCCATTTCGTGTTTCGGATAGTTACGAGGCTGGCAACCCCTTTTCACGGCGAGGTGCGTACCTATACTTAGTGTTTTTCTCAAACATATGCAATGAAATGAAAAAATACATCAATTAAAAAAAGTAAATTGATATAATATGTCAACCCTAGCCCTAGCCCTAAGAAAAGTAATTGCGTGTTAAAATAAAGTACCAGAAGCGCAGCGGTAATTAGGAGGTATACTTATCAGGCTTTGCGAAACTTACAAATTAGATCGCAGGCGGTGCGGGTAACCGGCTTCGTACAGGACACAGCGCGGATGTCTCCCAAACGTTTATGCAGTCCTAGTATTTGATGTTAGAACTCTTTCTCAAAAATGTTAAAAATATGATTTAGCTATTCACCCTGTTACTAAACACAGCCGCCATGTATACTTTTTTTTTTAATTACTTCCCTGCCTAGGCCTTCAATTTTGTACGAAATTTCTTTACAGTTCTCTAGAGTTGTTTCTCCCGCAACGTGACACTTTGAAGCTAAAAATAACTGACATAAAGCCAATATTTCATTGCATGTTTGAGAATACTAGTTTATGAAATTGTTGCATAATGAAGGGTATTAAAAGACGAGTGTGTGTGAAGGATTTTAGTAACATTAGTAGAATAAAAGATAAACTATTACGTTGCACAAAGTGATGTTTAATACGAGAAAAAGAGCGGCTAAAATTACACAGACTATATAGAATATGGAACCACAGACTAAATAAAGATAATGTTGCGTTCATTATTTAACACCCCCTCTAGAATGCAACCCCATTTTCTTTATACAATACAAATGTTTATCTAATGTAGTCCCTTTTGTCAAAATATCAGCTACCATTTACAATATAAAATTAATATTTTTGTTATTGTCTCTTAAGAAATGAAATCTGATATCTATGTGTTTTGTCTTTGGCTTATAACAATCAAGGGAAGCTAAACTAATTGCACTTTGATTAAGTGAATAAGAAGTGGACAGTCATCTTGTAGACCAAGTTCTTGGTGGAGTTGGCGGAGCCACAGTGCCTCCTGTCGCAGTTGCCATTGCCATATACTCCGCTTCAGCGGTGGACAAGGCTACTGTAGATTACTTATAGCTGTTCCAAGCTAGCCAGTGCAGGACCTTCTGTCTTCTTGACTGCTGGCCCAATCTGAATCACAAAAACCTCTTATCTTATTCGTCACATCTTTAGTGAAGCATAACTTGAAATATTTAGTGCCTTGTAGGTATCTCATTATTCTCTTGACACCAAGCCAGTGTTGATGACTGGGATTACTGAAATCGCTCATTGAATGCAAAACGGACACATTCCAAAACAATTTACTCTTCCATTTAAAATCGTATTCCAATCGCTTCTAAATTTAAAATGCAACACTGACTCATTTCGGATTGTGTCTGTTTTGTAGTCAATGAACAAAATATCGACTGAGTTTATTGACTGCAAACCCAATGTCCGGTCTAGTTGCTTGTGCTAGATATAATAAACATCCAATCGCCTGTCGATATGGAATGTTATCATTAGTCAGTATCATCAGACTCAAATTTAGCATTAACTTCTATTGGAGTTTTCACAGGTTTTGATTCTGACATGCCAAAAGTCCAATATATCCTTTACATTCTTAATCGAGCATTATTTATGATTTCGGGTCCCATTTCTTTCGTTTTTCTCTGGGAACTTGCATCATGACTTCGGAACCAATGGTTTCTCATATTGGATAAATTAGGTTGATTACCTGACCATAGCTCATATGGGGTTATTTTGTTGATAGCTGAAGTAGGCGAGCGGTTAATAACATAGGCCGCAGTAGCAGTCTCCTCAGCCCAGAATGGTTTAGATAATTCTGCATCTAATAACAAACACCTTGCTCTCTCCACAAGAGTGCGATTCATACGCTCGGCAAGACCATTTTGCTGTAGATGGTGTGCTTGTTTGGTGTTTATGCCATGCTGACTTAAGTAGCTATCAAAGTCTTTGTTACAATATTATAAGCGACCATCTGTATGAACTATTTTTATTTTCTTATTACACTCATTTTCTACTTTCTTGTGAAAATCTTTAAATGCATTTAGGACAGTGAGCTTGTCTTTGAGAAAATAGACAGACTGATCTGGAGTAATCATCCACAAAAGTAAGAAAATATCTCGTACCTCCTAGGGACAGTGTCTCCATCGGACCACACAAATCAGAATGTATCACCTCTAGCAATTCTGAAGCTCTGAATCCGGTATAGTTGAAGGGTAGTCTAGACTGTTTTCCCTTTAGGCAGGTGATGCAGGTCACAGGTAATTTCTTCTTATCTGAAGTCAAGCTCACTCCCTCTGTACATTCTGGTAGACGGTTCACATCTGGAAAGTTTAAATGTCCCATGTGTCGATGCTACAGGACAACATCATTTGAAATATCAGAAATGCTCAGATTAGCTTTTATTTCGCTGTCAACTTTTAATGTATATAAGTTATTTTCTAATATTGCTTTACAGACAAAATCTCCTTTACTGTTTGAAATTGTACAATTATTCTTATCAAAGTTCACATTGCATCCATTTTTGACCATTGCACTGACAGAAAGGAAGTTTCCAGCAAGCTTAGGTATATATAAAACATTGCATACCTGTATTCTGTTCTTGGTATTACCATCTAACACCAAATTAACTTTACCCATTCCTTCAACAGGTAGGTTTGTATTATTTGCAACAGTAATTGTAGATATTGGTGAATTCTTCATATCATACATCCAGTAGTTGCGGTTTGTCATGTGCATCGAGGCACCAGAGTCCACATACCATTTGTCATTGCCAATTGTTACAGAAGTAGCAGAAAAAACCGTCACGAAGCCTTCATCTTCACTTTTGCTTGAAGTTTTCTTCTGTGTCCGACAATATTTACTTACATGACCATATCGGTTGCAGTTGAAACATCTTGGACCTTTAGGTTTCACATTGTTCTGCTTCTCATTAGTCTTTTTCTTAAATGAATAGAAAGCAGTAGTTTCGGGACTCGGGACTTCTTGTAGAAGTTTAGTTTTAATAATGTCTGCACTGATTTTTACCCCGGAGCTCTCAATTGCTATAATCATAGGTTTGTACATATCCGGCAAACCTGCTAACATCAATGTCCCCAACCACTCATCATCCACAGAAAAACCTATATTTCTCAACTTGTGAGCCGACGTCATAATCTTATAGACATATTCTTCGACACTTTCGGAGGAATCCAAAGTTGTTGGTTTCAGATCTTTCAACAATGAAACTTTCCGTGATAAACCGTTATCGTCAAATGCTCGCTCCAAGTTCAACCAGACTTCTTTACATGTTTTCGCGTCTTGAATGTGAACATAATTAATAGCGTCTACTAATAAAATTACCGTCGACTTTGCTTTAACGTCTTTTGCGGTGTCAACTTTTTCATCAGAAACACAAGTCCATAGGCCTTCATGTTCGAGATATGCCCTCACTGCGAACTTCCAATTTGCATAATTATCCCGTCCAGTGAGTTTCTCTATGCTGAATATACTGTTTGTAGACATTTTTCACTTTTCAATTGCATTCATAACCTCCAAACTGTATGACGCCAATTCAGTAGATATTTCCGTGGTTGTTTTTATGTTTCAGTCTTTTCACTTTACTATTCCGAGTAACCATTAGTTATTGCGAGTAAACATGTAACCACGCTCTGCTACTACTGCTAAGGATTTGGTTACTTTACTTTAGTAAAATAAAAGATAAACTATTACGTTGCACAAAGTGATGTTTAATACGAGCGAGAGAAATCCTATAATCTGTAGTGTCACCGGCACCCTATAATCTGTGGTCACCGGCTTGACAAGTTGACACTTAGCGAAATACCAACCACAGCGGACCGCCATTATTAAAAAACAACAAGTATAATTGTTTACCAGTCCAGTAGTGACTTATTATTAATTTATTTAATGGCGTCTAAATAATAACGCAATTTTGCCATGTAGTGACTTGTGTGCTCTGATTATTTATCAAGGTATTCTGCTCATAGAGTAGGTACGTTGAATAATATTCTGCTTATTCTCAAGGTAAGTATATTCACACAATAACAGTTTTTATTTTATATCATGATGCTCGATGATTTGATGAAGTTCTTCATGACACCTTAGAGTAATAACACTAACCGCTGCACCCGAAAGTCTATGGTGATAAGCCGTTCCTTAGTGACTATTTTTACAAACTTTTATTTAACTTGTCGTGTAGTTTTTTTAGATAAAACCTTGCAAGTCAACTTTGAGCCAGTTCCCGTTAATGGAATGGCTGAAACACATGTGTAACCCCGATTTCTATGCAATATTGTATGTATGTATGTATGTATGTAAACACTTTATTGTACAAAAGAAAAACCATAACGACACATCGACACATACATATCGAGACATGATCGAAACTTTTAAAATTTTAAACGGCTTTTACGACTGTCCGGATCTTAGTGACCTGTTTATTCGTAACACCAACACACGCACCAGAGGACATAACTTTAAACTTGCAACAAAAAAACACAACACAAATATCGGCAAAAGCTTTTTAGGGAATAGAATAATAAAAATGTGGAACAAATTACACTCTAATGCTGTGAACTCTAAAAGTGTTAACCAGTTCAAAAATAAATTTGACAAACATTCTAAATTATTGTGACAATTCGTGCAGTGATCAAGGATTTAGACATATCAGTGCCAACTGCCTGTCTAAAATAAATAATAATAATAATGATAACAATACAATTAATATAAAAATATGTACAAAGGCGAACTTATCCCTTATCTCTTCCACCTAACCCTTGAGAGATTGAGAAGAGTGAAAGGTTGGGCAACGAGTAAATGATGGAGATGGTTCCATCGAGCTAGGGCCCATTTCCCAAAGTGTATTTGTCTAAATTTCGGTATTGTGTTTATAAAGTATGCCAATATAAATTCACTTTGAAGTTTATAATTCGAACTTTATGACATGAGAGTAGATAAAGCTTATTTATTTATTTATACATTTAAACCTTTATTTTGATACATTTTGACATTAATATAAAAAACTAAGTGTTCAATGTTTCTTTTTTTTTGTTTGTCATGGGCCCGTTACAGGTATAGGTCTCCTCTAAAGATAAAAAGATAAAAGATATTTATTCAGTAAGTAGGCCGCACGGGCACTTTTACACGTCATGAATCTACCAGCGCTTCCCAAGAGGAGACCACTGCCGAGAAGAAACGCCGCAAGAAACTCAGCAGTCAGTCATTTTTTAAACATGTTACAATGGTAGTACTTAATCTAGCATTATATAAAGCAATAAATATTAAATTAAATATAATATCAAATAGCAAATAGCATGCGTAGTTCAGCAGGAAAACATGTCAAAAATATTACGAGAGAGACAAGGGGGGGAAGAGAGGAGAGGAAAAAAAAAAAACACAGGACAACCAAATAAAAGTTTGATATGCTTTCCCACATCAACGGTGTCCCCTAGACAAACAACTTTGCAATTTTACAAATTATTAATGACTAAGT
Organism: Acleris laterana; assembly: GCA_963966035.1. Lineage (NCBI taxonomy): Eukaryota > Metazoa > Arthropoda > Insecta > Lepidoptera > Tortricidae > Acleris > Acleris laterana. Next base: position 84,366,455 of record OZ014438.1, read on the forward strand.
TTCGGGTTTAGGCCAAGCATTTTTATCTGTTAGATAGTCCTCAACCCTATAGTACGCTTTAGATATTAACGACTTTTTTAAGTAATTTTTAAGTGCTGGAAAGGGTAATGTTAAAGCTTCGTCAGGTAATTTGTTATAGAAATGAATGCATTGACCAACAAATGATTTATATACTTTACAGACGCGGAATTTTCGGATAACAATTTTATTTTTATTTCTTGTATTTAGATTATGTACATCGGAATTTTTGGTGAAAGAATTTAAATTTTTAATAACATAAATAATATTCTCATAAATAAATTGAGACGCTACAGTTAAGATGTGAATTTCTTTAAAAAGTTCTCTTAAGGAGTAACGGGAATTTAAGTTATAAATAGAACGAATAGCCCTTTTTTGTAAGACAAATATACTTTGTATTTCAGCTGCCTTACCCCAAACCAGAATACCGTACGACATCACACTATGGAAATAACTATAATAAACTATGCGAGCTGTCTCAACATTAGTTAGTTGTCTAATTTTCCTAACCGCGTAAGCTGCCGAACTTAGTTTACCTGCCAGTACCGCTATATGGGGACTCCATTGCAAATTTTTATCTATGGTTATGCCTAGAAAAACTGCCTTATCTACCATTTGCAGACACTCGTCATTTAGAAAAATACTAGAATCTACCGGTTTAACATTAGGCAAAGCGAACCTAACACATTTAGTTTTTTTAGCATTTAGTAGTAAATTGTTACTAGTAAACCAATTAAGTACTTTAACTAGTGTGGCGTTTATCCTACTGTAGTCAATGGACTTTCTATCTACTTTGAAAATTAATGAAGTATCATCAGCAAAAAGTACAATCTCACAAAGTTTATCTACTGTTGGTGGTAAGTCATTTATATAAACCAGAAATAAAAAAGGGCCTAAAATTGAGCCTTGCGGCACACCTAATTTCACTGTAGCTCCAACAGATTGCGTTTTGTTTACAACAACTGTTTGAGTTCTATCACTTAGATAAGAAGACATGAGACTTGAAGCTTTATTGGACAATCCATAATGTTTTAATTTTAAAATTAGGGTCGAATGATCCACGCAATCGAAAGCTTTAGAAAGATCACAAAATATTCCTACTGCATCACAAGATTTCTCCCAACTGTTATATATATATTTAATGAGCACAGAAGCCGCATCAATTGTTGATCGACCTCGGGTAAACCCAAACTGGTTACTGTTAAGTATTTTATTTCTATTAAAGTGACCTAACATATCATTCAGCATTAGTTTCTCAAAGACTTTACTTAAAACGGGTAGTATGGAAATGGGACGGAAGTTCGTTAAATCACTCATCTCGCCCGATTTAAAAAGAGGTATGACTTTACTATATTTCATGAGATCTGGAAAGATCCCCTCTGATAAACAATTATTGTAAATTAATGATAAATGGGGTGCAATTACATCTATGATATGAAATAGTACTCTAACTGATGTGCCCCACAAATCCTCAGTCTTTTTTAAACTAAGCGATTTAAATACCTTGACTATTGAACCTGAATTTACAGGGCTGAATTCAAAGTTTATATTACATTTACTGACATTAGTGCAAAGTAATGATTGAGCTTCAACCGCGGATGATTTAAGACATTTCGTTGTATTAGAGGCTATGTTTGAAAAATAATCTTCGAATGCTAAGGCAACGTCTTTATTTGACGTGATTTGTTTGTCACCTGCGTTTATGGTGACTTGTCCTGTGACCTTCTCCATTCTTTTCTGTCTCTTGCTGTTTTCATCCAGTTTTTACAAGCAATTTTAAAGATTTCATTGACCAATCATTTAGGTCAGCCTCTTGTCGTTTTTCCGCTTGGGCCTGTCCACACCATGTATGTTGACCATCTCCCATCTGAAGTGCGTGCGATATAGGCCATATCCATTTGAGGCGCTGTGTATGTTGTCCTGCATCTATTATTTTAGTTTTCTCTCTTATGTTTGTGCTCTTATGTTTGTCTAGAAGATTTATTCACATCTCGCTTACTTCAGATTAATATTTGACATATTTTGTATAGTTAAATGTAAAATTTTAAGCAGAATTTGTGCGATTCTTGACATTGACATTGGCTGAACTATTGACATCCTCGATGGAGCCATAACTTACAATAATTGAATTGATTTGAAGCCTTTTCTGTCTGCGGTTTGAATATAGGAACTGGACATTAGAAAACTATCATTCTTGTACGTTTTAAATTGCATAATATTAAGTTGGGGCTTGGCTCTTCCGGTAACCTCTGGGACCGGTTGAAAGATATCCGGCTTTTGGTCCAAGAGCCTGCGATGATAAGGTGTTCCTTCTACACTAATATTATAAAGAGGAAAGATTTGTATTTTTGTGTGTGTGTATGTTTGTTTTACACACACAAAAATACTACTAAAATACTACACTACTGTGCCAATTTCAAAAATTATTTCACCATTGGAAAGCTACATTCACCCTGAGTGACATAGGCTATGTTTTATTTTTCTGCGTGGACGGAGTCGCGCGCAACAGCTAGTATTTAACACCTGAAAGTTTATTTGAGTACCTATGTCCCTAATACAGGTGGTCCTGAAGTATGAAGTTTGGACTTTGACTTTGAAAGGTAAAAAGTAGCAATGATGTATAAAATTGCACCTCAATTTTTTTTAAGTATTAATGTGGTTGCCGGGTTACAATAGTGCCACTCCATATCTTCCCGTGGATGTCGTAAGAGACGGCTAAGGGAATAAAGGCGTATAGTACTGTTAGGCGATGGGCTTGCAACCTGTCACTAATACACTGGTAAACATCTTAGCCTAAAAGTGCAAAATGTGGTTACAGAATTATTAACAAGTTTTTAGAATTGTTGGTAATTCTGTAGCGCTGCCTACCCCACTCTGGGAATAAAGGCGTGAGCTTATGTGTGTGTATGTATGTGTCAATTATAATATTAGAAGTCACATTGTCAGACACCCTTCAATTATACTGAATTATAATTACGTTATAGTATAAAAGCTGAATTTGATATATGTAATGTAACTTGAACTTGTTTCTACTTGTTTGTAAAAGATGTTTTCTGAGTTATAGCACAAGTTGCCGCGACATGTTTGTCACTCGCATCTCCCTTTCTATCTAGTCAGTAACAATAGAGACGCACTGAGCGACAAGCGAGAAAAAACAACTTGTGCTACCTTTGCAGTTTCAATAGTTCTTTTACACCTTGTCAGACACATTAAAAGTCTACCTACCGTTGGCGCGAGCGCTGGGTATATACCAAGTGGATGCAAATGGGCTTGCAACCTGTCACTAATACACTGGTAAACATCTTAGCCTAAGTGTGCAAAATGTGGTTAGAGAATTATCAACAAGTTTTTAGAGTTGTTGGTAATTCTGTAGCTCTACCTACCCCACAAAGGGAATAAAGGTGTGAGTTTATGTATGTATGTATGTACGTGCTTTTAAAGCTAACGTGATGCAAACTTCATAGTTAATAAACTATAAACCTGTATTAGGGATATACACAGTGAAACTTTCAGGTTTTATGAAATAAGGATATGCCTGGTCGGCATAGGCTCTTGCTCTATTTTTACATTTGATTTATTAACATACTTTAATATAGTTTTTAATTTATTCTATTTACTGACTTACTCTAGTCCAGGGCCGTATTTAACCTATTGGAGGCCCTGGGCATATTAGGATAATGGGGGCCCCTATGACCTTCTATTTGATCTGAGGGGGGGCCCCTATGACTTTGTATTTGATCTGAGGGGGGCCCCTATGACTTTGTATTTGATCTGAGGGGGGCCCCTATGACTTTGTATTTGATCTGAGGGGGGCCCCTATGACCTTGTATTTGATCTGAGGGGGGCCCCTATCCATCGTGGCCTCGCTGGGCCCTCGGCACTTGCCCAAAGTGCCCACTGGGGTCTACGCTGAGTCTGAGGAGTGTGCCGTCATTAATAAAAAAAGAAGAAGAATATTAAGTTGCCTTAGAGTGAAATGTAATTTTCCTTTTTTTTAGATTTTTGGTACCTGCAAGACATGGCGGATAAACAACGTTTAAAACGGCCCAGAGCACACGCCACCGTAAGTGGCTGGTCTAAGAAAGAAAAGTTTTATCTTCTACAGGGTCTTAAACAATTTCGCTCACGGGACATTAGTAATATAGCTGAAATGATTCCGACAAAAACACCAGAACAGATAAAAAACGCTATTGAATATTATAGGGAAATAGCAACTACGGTGATGGTGCTTCCTGAACCGCCTGTTAGAAAGAGCAGGAATCATCATCCTGTACCATTGTGCAGTTGGGCCAAGTATTTACAGGAAACTTTCCCGTTCAAGAAGCTTGAAACCGTAACAGCAGATAGTATAAGAATGATTGCTGAGCTTGAATGCGAAAAACCATCAAAGCATACAAAGCACTCTGATTTCCGAAAAATATACCATGCTATAGCTGATGCTATGGAAGGGAAGCCGCTACCAGAGGATCCTTTTACGTTTTGTGTTTTGGACAAATGTATGCTAGAGTTGGCTTTATACAGCAAAACATTTAACGAAGACTTTCTTGACGAGCTCAAGTTATCAGGATCACCTGAACAAGTATTGGAGCCAACGGACTCAGAAGAGCTGACATGTATAAAACTTCTCGCATCCCGTAAATCAAACAATCCACTCAACATATCCGTGGAACATCTAAAGCCACAGCAAGGCCCATCTTCTGAGTTTAGTGATGATGGTCATGATCTGGATGGAGATTAATATGAGAATCAACAGGCCTTTTTTCGGGTGCTTGCGGTTTTCTGCAGCTGCAATCAGAAAGAATAGTAAGTACTTACCATAGTCAGTAAGACTTCCAATCTATCATACGTAACTGAATACAGGTTTTTGGGACTTCATGACCTCTCAAGACCACCTCGTAATACAATTGAGATGTTCGGTTATTTTTGGTTATATTCCTGAGACATCATCATCATCATAGTGTTATTTTAGTTTAATATTGAATTCATTTAATATACCGTAATCTAATTCATCAGTCATTTTTAACCGACATCAAAAAAGAAGGAGGTTCTTTCAAATCTGAATCTATTAGGATCAGCGAGGAATCGACGGAACTTATATAATTTTATATTAATTAAATATTGGAGGCAAACCTGTAGCGATCCTAGTATTTTCAGTAACAAGTCTAGCATTTGCATTCAGAAAGTATCATTTGGTGAAGTGGAACTGATGATGAAGACCACAGATGGCTACCGGGACTCCTCAACTCCTCAACTCGATTAAGATAGTTGAGCAAATGTAATGAAGAACTTTTAATTGTTTAAATGTGACTATGACTTTCCCCTGGCGTTGCTTGCGACGAGCTTGAAAAGTCTCAAAGTTTCGGATCAACTAAAAGCAGCTTATTATGATCACTAAAAAGGAGTGTTTCCCGTTCGTCCGATCGGTTGACCGATCAATCGGTCCAAAGAGACTTTTTTTCCCGATCGTCCGACTAATCGGAACTATGGGAAATCGTTATCCCATTTGTCAGATCATTATAAAAACATGTGCAGTAATTTTGAAGAGTACTTTATTGAATCTTACGTATTCGTAGGTATTTTTATCTATAGATCTATAGGTACTAATTTCTTCATATTAAAATTGATAATAAAATAAAAAATTAATTACTCGACATGACTGTACAATATTTAAAAAGAGGGCGTGGGTTAAAAGGGAAAAATTAATCCTGTTAGACCGATTGGTCGGTCAATCGATCGGACTAACGAGAAACACTCCTAAAAAGTTTAAAATGAAATAAATATTGTACAAAACAAAAGCCCGCCTTTAAAAACCCAAAAAAATACTTTTATGTCAGGTATATGTCAGTCCAATTTAAGTCGGCGACTCACGATATTTTTGCCCATAAGTTTTTTTGTTTCTTAATTATTATTTTTTAAATACACTCACTAAATAGTCACCCACCCGTCTTGTATTCATACATCTGCTTACAAAATATAACTTCTTAAACAAGCTTGAAAAAAATTCAAAATATTGAAAGAAAAATAATTGTAGTATTCTGTAGCTTATTAAATTACGTCCAAAATAGCCACCAAATGTTCCTCTTAGGTCTTTATTCTGACCGAATTTGAGAGCCCTCATGTGGCCTATTTTCTGTTTTTTTTTAGCCTTTCTGGACCTAGGTCATTCGGCGGCAAAACACTACAAGCCACATCGAAATTCAACAACGTCTATTGGAAATTATTAGTAACAATATGCTTCATTTTACATTGTGTCGCTACACACCCCGTTTTACGGTACTCTCTGATTTAAGAAGTAATACCTTGTTAGCAATTGTATGAACAAAAGACGGGTGGGCGTGTATTTTCTCCGATCTAGGGTAACGTCACCAGTGGTCAGAATGAGTGCGAACGCCAAACTCAAAAAGAAAGACCCAATCCCTGTTATACCTACACTCACAACTTGCAGGGCCAGCTCTATTGCGTAGCTTGCGACAGAGTATTTAAAACAAAAATTCAAAAAATTCAAAATTCAAAATATTTATTCAGTAAATAGGCCACATGAGGGCTCTTTTACACGTCGGTAATATAGGGTGAGTCTACCACCGCTTCGGACAAGACCATCATTGCGGAGAAGAAGCGCCGCAAGAAACTCCAGCAGAAGGTCATTTTTTCAATCATAAAAACTAAGTTACATTAAGGGCCTGTTTCACAATCGACAAGTAAATTTATCTGTCACATAAAGTTGTCTCTCTCCTTGTCTATTTTCAAGTGTACGACAAAGAAAGGGCTAAACTTATCCGTCAAATATCCTTTACTTGTCGATTGTGAAACAGGCGGTAAGTAAAGTAAGTTACATTAGGTAATAAAGTACCTAATAAATAATAAATTCTTCGAAACTCAAGCAAAAGGTCATTTTTTCATCATAAAAACATAGTACTTAAAACTAAGTTACATTAAGTAAAGTAAGTTACATTAGGTAATAAAGTAATAAATAATAAATTCTTAAAACTACCAAAAATATTTTTTTACAAATGTAAATGTCAATAAACCTTAAACTTGATAAAAAAAAACTTTGAGAACAACACGACGAGGTCTCTACGTGAAAAGCCATAACTAGAATAATTTATTTAAGTAAAAACAAGTCCTTGCAAACGTGAACAGACCTGACCGGACTAAGTTCGGTCTAGCGATTTATTTCAATTTAATTTATTTCCTACCTTGAGCTCTAATGTGGCATTAAAGCTCAAGCTAGGAAATAAATTGTTTAAATACATATTTTTTTACGTATTCTAGAACAAAAAAAGAAAAAAAAATAGTCAGTTTCGCCGTCATAGAAATCGATGAGGACTATATGAAAGATATATTTCTGGCTGACTTTAACCTGTTTTTTTTTAACCAAAATATCTCTTTTTTTTCAGTTAATTATCCACTGCATCGTCTCGAACGCCGATGGATCACTGGCCACCTTCTGATCGCGGACCGGATCACACTATCAAGTTGATAGTATCAACAAGGCTGACTGAGTAAGCATTGTAAGGTGAATTCACAGTAGTTCATAAATGGTCCGTTAAGACTGCGCCGAGCGTACGCCGGGTGTACAGTGGCGCCCTCATTACTATTATTGTGTTTTCTAATTAATTAAAGTATTTTCTTGAAATTGGTCGGTAGGTTAAAACACAACTTATAGGTATATCACATAGTTTAATCACAATAATTCACCTTCGTGTTAGCAACTTAACGGAAAATAGTGGCCACCTTTTCCCGTTAAGCTGACTATTCAAAGGGTATTGTTATTAAAGTTTGTTACGTATCCCATAAATTGTGTTTTTACTTGCGCTACAAAAACTTATCGTATGATTGCAAGGAAATTCTTTAGTTAATTAGAAAACACGATAATAGTAATGAGGGCGCCACTGGACGCTCGACGTTTGCTCGATGCAGTCTTAAGTATGCCCTTCTGCCCTTATTTTACCACCGTGACAATGACAGGTCCAGCTTATATGAAACCCAGTGATGCGTCAGCGTGTTGACTATGCAATGTATACCGAATTGTCACCTGTCATATGTCATTGTCACGATGCTAAAATAGGGGGCTGGTATTAGACATCCAATATAAATATGAAATAATAATGTATCTTTGTATAGTTGGTTCAAGTTAATATGACGAAAAGCACTTAAAACCTACCATTACAAAACATCTATTGTTCAATTGCTATCTTCAATTTGGTTTTTTTTTCTTTTTTTTTCTGTCAAGTTGGGTTGTAATACAACGTAGGTGTGACGGTACGGCCAAAGTATACTGTGGACAAACAATCTTGATGTTTTATTTTAGGGATGTCATATTTTTCAGGAATATCACAAAAAAAAAATATTTTTAAGCTTTTTCTAACTAAAAAGTAATTTCTTGGCCGGCGGGCGATTCACGGCATGATCTTTGCACACATTCGCATTCGCTACATATTCACATCAATATTGCTAATGCGAATGTCGATACGAATGTCTAAAATGATGCGTAATTAGAAAACACAATAATAGTCATGAGGGCGCCACTGTACACCCGGCGTACACTCGGCGCAGTCTTAAAAAAGAAGTTATAAACACAAAATCAGATTTCGAAACTGTTTCAAGCATGTCATCAATATAGAAAATTCTCCTTGTACTGCACAACACACTGAAATATTTGTAATAAACTTAGTTGACACTGAGACATCATCCTAGTCAGATTTGTGTATTGTCTGCATTTAATTAGGTTACGATATTTTATATTATACTGGATATTAGCAATATGAATATGTAATATGTGAATAAGTGTTGTTATTTTGTTTATTAATATTTTAAATTTTATGTTGGATATAGGAATATTTATTTTGTATAACTGTTGATATTTTGTGTATTTTAATAATTACCTTTTTATGTTGCTTGTTAGCCATATGAATCAATAATGACAATTAAAATTATATTGAATGTTAGATATAGGAATATTTATTAAGTATATTTTTGTATTACAATATAGACGGCTTAAGAAAATCTTTTATTTCAATGATCAAGAAGGGTTGAGCTACTCCAAGGCACGTGCCTTCTTCTTTTCCTTTCCTATTTAGCAACAAAAGAATTTGTAAAATCCCGCGTTAAGTGCATTTTTGTCATTTAAATTGGAACCAACTATACTATAATATAGTATATTATGTGTGTTTCACGACGTCATAGCCTAATTGGTAGTGCAGTGACCCTGCTTTAGAAATATTTGTGTGACTAGCACTAGTATTTGTTAGAGTTTTGGAGGTTTTCTATGTTTAAGTATTTATCTAACCCTTCATGATGCGTTCAAGTACCGCACATTATGACCACGGTGACCACCATAAAAATATACTGTTTCGTTAGAACAAATTTCTTATCTGTTTAAATGTTATTTTTGCTAAATAATATCTAATAACATCGATTTCATTCAAATTTCGAATATCTCTAAAAAACAAAGATTGATTTGATCTCTATTCTAATATTTACTTACAAAGGAGGGTGGGCTAATTGGCCTAATGACCAATAAGGACAAGCGATATTTTCCCGAATAGGTAATTCTAAGTTGTAAAACTATTACCATGACAGGTGGTTCGAAATCTTTGTGTGAAAAAAACTTATTGCCATGCGAAGACCGCGGTTTTTCCAAGTAATTATTCTAACGTCGTCTATGTAGGCGTCCCGATGTTCCAGATTTTTAAATATTTCACACAGTGATTTAAGATTTCCCGCCATACAAAAAGTTGTAGAATATGAAAAAATCTTTCAAAGGACATATGGCTTGTCATTATTGGTTTTTAGGCCAGTGTCCATACAAAACTGACCATCATCCTTTGACAAGTAAGACGTCGAACAATATAATAGTTGGAGCCTACTCTAGTTTATCTCTGAATTAAAAAAAAACTATGACTGTTGTCAGAAAACTTTTCAATCTTTTCATTACCACTATTACCGGTTAAAATTTATTCTGTTCGATTCAAACCATAAAATGAGCGATCAAGATGATATAGATATTTCGGCGACGCCCTCTGATATCCGTGACGAAGTAACTAACGTCAAAATAAACTGTTAGTGGTCCTGAACAACAATGTAATAAAACAATGTAAAAATGAACAATAATGCCGCTCATAATATGCGGCTCCTGAATGCACCATGGAGGCTTATAATATGTGGGTAGATAAAGTAGTGTATGTAACTACATAATTAGTCATTAAAACACTTGTATGATGTTATTATGAAACGAGCCGGAACTCGTGTTTAATGCCCTTCATTATGCACGGTCGCTTAAGACTATTTCTCAGATAGTTGTCCACTTTTAGATTTTTTTATTGTCCACTCATGAAAAGTGTAGGTCAACGAGGCCGACTGATGTCGGTGACTCACAATGTTTTAACCAAAAATTTTGTCTCCAATTTTGCTACTCGATGGAGCTGCTTATGTTTTATTTAGATTAAGATTATTATAATACAGATAATAAAAAAAACATTTTATTACTATGACACTAAAAGAGTTTCATTTTGCGTTACTTGATTCCTATAGCTCTTTGGTATGTATGTATATATATAATGTTATCCTTAGTATTCATAATATCCTGACGTTTCTTGACATACTGAGGTCGCTTTTTTGAGAATGAATCATAAACTACTATTATTTATCTGTATAATTATTAATATTATTGTCTTGTGCCCCATAGTACAAGCGTAATGCTTAGTTTGGGACAAAGGCAATTTTTGTGAGATCATCCCTCGATATATACTTATCTACGATGCTAGCAGACAGTCCCGGAGTCGATCCCTGGGACACTCAATATTTGGGTGTCGTTTGCTCCAGAGCTGAAATTCTAAAAGGTAAAAACCATATCGTCTTTCATTTGTTATGCTATCGTAATTGACAACGTTTTTATAGCTCTTATTTACTTTACATGCGGGCGCGCTTCGCGATATTTCTATATTCGGGTCATACACAGATTTAGGTTACCGTCTTTCCTGTGGAAATACAGTGTTTAAGGCCTAATTTTCTGGCTGAACCCACATCCGCATGAACGGCGTCACGTCTACTTTAGTCATATCAAATAACAACATAACTTATATGCACACAAGCCCTTAACTATTGACCACAGGAGAGACAACTTTTGTTTTTGTGATTGTGTATGACCCACAAACCGCTACGCAGCGCAGCCTGTTTGACCACGCTAGCAGTTTGTATGGAAATATCGCGGTGCTGTCTATCTGTATTATTATTATAGTCCAATTTTCCTTATTCTAAAAATATGATGGCTGCAGCTAGAGTTTACTGCGAAATGATTTTAGGTCACACAATATTATACCCAACAATAGCAGTAAGCGTTCATGTTTTAATAAGGTTAATTGGATTATAATTGAAGTTACGAAAGAGATATGGCGAGCGAGACTGAGCAGAGATGTCGGTAGGGGACGTCCCAGACGGACATACGGCGATCAGATTCGCGATGTACTGAGTAAGGGTCAAATCAAAAGGACCCGAAACCGACTTATGAATGTAGAAGAAGCGAAAGTTGTATGTTTAGATCGGTGCACCTGGCGTTCCATAGTCTGCCTAGGTACCCCATTGGGAGACAGGCGTGAAGTTATGTATCGTACGGTCACGAGCGTTAATTTGGGACCCATTTCAAGAAAATTATGCTTGAAGTCGTCTATGTCATTAGACATGTCAAGTTATTTGTAACTTTTAGGAAACTCAGCCTTATTATTGCAGAATGTCAGATTGACTTTGGACCTAAGGTGGGTACCAAATTAAATCTCGTGACTGTATGTACCTATGCTAGGACCACAGTTGTGTTTACGACAAGTAGCCCTAGCACGACTGAAGTTTGTTTCACAGCTGCAGGATACGTTGCTCAGGATAATGTTCCATTTAAAAGCACCAGGGACGTTCACGCTGGAAGCGTTCAGCGGTTCGGTTCAGCATCGTGTCTGTCATGATTTAACGAAGTGATAGGACGTAAGATGTAGATAACCTTCGCGGAGGGAAGATGACCGATTGATTTATTCTATTTATTGATTTACTCTACTCACTTTACACTGGCGAAATCACTGAGACGTACCCCGGATGACTGCCGTTATTAAAAAAAGAGGAAGACTTAAGATGTCTGACTGAACTGCGTAAGGCAGAACGCATCCTGTGTGTTGTGTTGGGTCACTTAACCTTAAGACTACGCCGAGCGTACGCCGGATGTACTGTGGCGCCCTCATTACTTTTATTGGGTTTTCTAATTAACTAAAGGATTTCCTTGGACCTAAACAAAATGTGTTTGTAGCGCAAGTATAAACACAATTTATGGGATACGTAAGAAACTGCGGAGGGACGCTCGGCGTTTGCTCGGCGCAGTCTTAATAGAAGTAGCAGATGCCGCTGGTGCGCCCGTAGGAAGTGTCCTATCGCAACACAGGTGCGTAGTTTTTTTCCCAACCGTTTCATTTGTTTGATAATTCGTGAGTTACAAAAGTAAGCCATTGTTCAGTGTAGAAGGAGGTCGAAACTGATGCATGTTAGTTCTGGGGATAAAAGTAGGGTAAATCGTCAGTAACTGGCCACTTTAGAAAGTGTCATTTAGTTACTAACCACCAAATTTCTTACTGACGCTGTTAGTAAAGATACTTGGACAGTACTCCGGGTAATAACTCAAGATCTAGGTATTCTAGTTTAATCGCAAAAATGTGAGCAAATATCTTTCTTAACTCATTTTATTGCAAAGTGGTCTGTTACCGGGGGGGTTGCCAGTTATTGACGATTTACCCTAATTTATAAAAAGAACTAGATGTCTAGGGCCGGATCTACCGAACCGCCGCACAGTAGGGGAAGATGGGGTGGCTTCGTACAAAGGGAGCATTCGTACAGTGGTCATATCTCGACTATCCAACACGCTCAAGCGTTCATATTTATATGCGTGACTGCCGCTTATATGCATAGGCTACCCTCAAAAAGTAATGGCAGTGCAGCAGAAAATTTTGCCAGAAATAAATAATATGTGTTTTCGCGACCCGAAAGTAATTTTTGGTTCTCCTTTCAATGCGTCTGTCTCTAATAAGTTCTACTTGCATTAGAAAAAAAAATTATACAGTTGGTAATTAGATGCTTGAGATTAATATGTAAACAACTTTTACGGTTATTTTCTATTTTGATTATTTTTCTAATCGTTTTGGTTGGGGTACCTACGTGCAGTCAAAATATATGCAATTTTATACCGTACGAATGCACCCAGTTAAAAAATTGTATATTAAGAATAATTAGAATTACAAAACCAGATCAGTAAGATATGCCTAAAAGATGACTAAAACAGGTAAAATAGCTGAAAATCCAATGAATCCTGGGAAAAAACGAATAGTGTATGAAGGCACCCCACGTATGGGGTACATTCGTACAAATCACATTTTTTGAGAAAACCGTTATATCTTGGCAAAGTTGCTTTGTAACAAAACTGAAATACAAAATGATTATAGCCAAATAACTGGATGATGAAGTAGCATTCATCTCATATTGAAAAAGTGGTTCGTTTTTTTTACAAGGCTTAGAGTAAAAAGTGTACGAAGCCACCCCATCTTCCTCTAATAAACTAAAGTATTTTCTTGAAATTGGTCGGTAGGTTTTTGTACTACAAATGAAAACACAACTTATAGGGTATGTCACATAGCTTAATAAGTTAATAACAATTCATCTTCGAGTTATCAACTTAACGGAAAAAAGTGCCCACCTTTTTCCGTTAAGCTGACTACTTACTCAAAGGGTAATAAATGGTACTAATGGTTATTAACCTTTTCCACGCCATTGACGGATATATCCGCACCACTGGTTCAACGCCAACGACGGAAATATCCGTCATGGTTGACAGCGCAAAATAGACTGGAGTGTCAATGAGGTAAGGTTGATGTTATAGCTCTGGTGTTTAGCTGTCATTGGCGTGTGAGTTTAGACTTTATATCTGACATAGCGTCGAAAAGGTTAAAAGTAGTTTATGAAATTCTGGCATAATGAGGGGTATTAAAACACGAGTGTGTGTTTAAGAACCGAGCCACTAGGACGACACGAGCGTTTTAATACCTAGTTATGTGCAGTTTCATACATTACAACAAAACGTATTCAATAAATGGCGCCAAAACCTAGCACATTACCGCGCATGCATTATCGTACCGCCTGTCATGCTGAATGGAGCCGTACTGGAAAGAGTTTACAGGTTTAAATATCTAGGACACGTGGTTACTGCTGACCTCAAGGATGATGGGGATATTGAACGGGAGCGAAGAGCACTGTGCGTACGCGCAAATATGTTGGCACGTAGATTTGCACGGTGTTCCGGTGACGTGAAGTTAACGCTTTTTAAAGCATACTGCACGTCGCTGTACACGTGCGGTGTATGGGCGAACTATTTTTTTTTTTTTTTTTTTATGGCATATAGTAGACAAACGAGCACACAGGCCACCTGATGGTAAGTGGAAACTGTGACCCATAGACATTCGCATTCACAAGAATGCAGTGCAATCCTAAGACTGCAAATGCGTTGCCAACTCTGAGGACTAAGATGGAATGCCTCTATGCTAGTCATTTCACCGGCTCTCTTATCCCCAAACCGGAACACAACAATGCGAACACTGCTATTTGGCGGTAGGTTAATGGATAAGATAAGAACTACACGCAAAAAGCGTACAGTGCTCTTCGCGTCCAGTATAATAACGCGTTCAGGGCGGTGATGGGGCTGGCTCGCTACTGCAGCGCCTCGGGCATGTTCGCGGAGGCGCGCACGCCGTGCTTCCACAGCACCATGCGCGTGCGCGCGGCGGCGCTGGTGCGGCGTGTGCGAGCCAGCCTCAACACCGTCGTGGCGATGATTGCGGACAGACTAGACTGCCCATATATCATGCACTGCTGCGACAGGCATGTTAAGACTGGCGTGGGATAGGTTAAGTTATTTGTAAGCAATTAATATGAGCCTTGTGTTGCTTGAAATAAATGAATTTTGTTTTTTTTTTGAATTTGAATTACCTATCTAAAGCGGGCGCTGTCACAGACAAGTAAAAATTGGAATAAAAACTTTTTGTAATGCTGTAAAAATGACGCAAACCATGCGGCGCGTTCCATTATTAAAAAAATTATTGATATGGAACCTCGTTGGTGACATTAACTTTTTGGATTAACTTATATCGTAATCAAATGGTAAAAAAAATTACTTTATAACATTATTTTGTTAGAAAAATAATGTTTGTGTGTTTATTTTATTTCGGTATTGTGTTTATAAAGTATGCCAATATAAATTCGTTTTGAAGTTTATAATTCGAACTTTACGATATGAGAGTAGATAGTTTGTTACGTATCCCATAAATTGTTTTTACTTGCGCTACAAAAACGTTTGGAGTTGCGTAGCGGGGCTCATTGCAGTGGTGGTCGGAGAAATTAAAAGTCGAGTATCTTAATTTTTTCACATTTATTGTTTCACTACATTATTAATTTTATTATATAATATGAGAGAAACGTGCGTCCGCGCTGAGTAGCGGTAATCGTAACAGTCTTGTGTCTATGTTTTACGTGTTGCCAACATGACATTTTGGTGGCATTCTTTGACGCACACATTTTGACGCCACACCACCCCCCCACGGAGAAGGATAAACCAAAAATAATAATAATTAAATGTAACAAGTCATTACAGTTCTGGAAACTCACGAGGCGGCCAGACCTATATAGGACCGTTTCAAGGGAGCTGTGGTATCTGCAGGCGCAGGCGCCTCTACAGGGCTAGGCGCAGGTGAAGCTGCAGGGCCAGGCGCCGACTGTGTTCGGGGCAAATCCGAAGGTGACGAGGTAACCGGCGAGCTAGGGTAGTTGTCAGAATCAAGAAAGGCTGGTTTGACGCGGTCGACGCTCACCACAACAACCTTCCTGTTCTTGATGTCTAAGTCTTCCCGTCTGCGGAACGCTGTAATACGGCGAAAGGACCTGTATAAGAAGGTTGCAATGGGCGCCGAACTGTGTCGTCACGGAGAAAAACGTGAGATGCGGTGGGTAAGTTCTTTGCGATGAAGACAGAGAGGCGGGAGCTGGGCGAAGTGACGACATCTTTCTTCGCAGCTGAACGACGAAGTCAGCGGGATCGACCAGCCGGTCTTCGCCAGAATCGGAAACCAGCATTTCTCTGGGTAAACGCAGAGGTTCTCCATACGTCATTTCGGCAGCCGTAGCCTTCAAATCTTCCTTGTAGGCGGCACGCATGCCGAGTACGAGTGGAAGAGCACGTGTCCAGGAGTCAGAGTGGCACATAAGTTTGCATAAGGCGCCGGTACAGTCACGATCTTTAATTTGGTACCCACCTTAAGTCCAAAGACATTCTACAAAAATAAGGTTGAGTTTCCTAAAAGATTAACCTAACCTAACCTAACCTAACCACAAGTGGCGTGACATCTCTAATGACATTGACAACTTCAAGCATATTTTTCTTGAAATGGGTCCCAAATTAACGCTCGTGACCGTACATACATAACTTCACGCCTGTCTCCCAATGGGGTAGGCAGAAACTATGGAACGCCAGGTGCACCGATCTAAACATACAACTTTCGCTTCCTCTGCATACAATGACATTGACGACTACTTACAATGACATTGACGACTTCAAGCATATTTTTCTTGAAATGGGTCCCAAATTAACGATCGTGACCGTACAGGTCGGATTCGAACTGGGTGCCCTGGCCTGGCCAGTTGTTATGAATGATAGAAGGGACACCAAAATGAGCGACCCATCCTCGGACGAAGGTATCGGCAACCTCATCGGCAGTAATGGAGCGCATGGGCCACACCTCTGGCCACCTAGAAACCCCGTCAATAGCCGTGAGACAATAACGAAAATCGTCGCAGACGGGGAGGGGGCCAACTATGTCAATATGGACATGGGTGAATCGACCAGATGGCTGCTCTATTGTACCTAGAGGTGCCTGCAAGCAAGTCAAGACTGTCCACCTGCGACAATCTCAACTCTCACTCTCAACCAAGTCGCGTGGTGGCGTCGCAGACGGGGAGGGGGCCAACTATGTCAATATGGACATGGGTGAATCGACCAGATGGCTGCTCTATTGTACCTAGAGGTGCCTGCAAGCAAGTCAAGACTGTCCACCTGCGACAATCTCAACTCTCACTCTCAACCAAGTCGCGTGGTGGCTTTGACGCCGGGGTGACTCAAGTTGTGTAACTTGTCAAACACCGCGCGACGAAATGGAGGGGTCAGATAGGGACGAGGTTTACCAGTAGAAACGTCACAAAGTATGGAGACGTCAGTGCCAGGAACAGCAATAGGAGACAGCTGAAGGCTTGAGGCTCCTTGACGAAGGTGAGCGAGTTCTCGGTCCTCTTGCTGAGATTTAGAGAGAGCTTCATAGTCCTCTTCTAAAGAGATGGCTTCAATCCGACATTGCATCGGCAACGACGTTATCCTCTCCATTTATGTAACGGATGTCAGTCGTAAACCGGCCGATGAATGACAGCTGGATCAGCTGAGACGGAGGAAGCTTTTCACGACGCTGTACGAAAGCGTACAACAATGGCTTGTAGTCAGTATAAATAGTAAAATGCCGAATCTCGAGAAAATGACGGAAGTGTTGTACGCTTTCATACACCGCCAGTAGCTCTCGGTAGTTAGCTGGCCACTGAGACTTTTGGGGCGTCAACTTTTTGCTGAAAAAGGCAATAGGACACCATTGGTCGTCAACAAACTGCTGAAGGCAAGATCCTAAATGGACACTAGACGCGCCTGTAAACAGCCCAAGGGGTGCGTGGTTGACCGGATGCTGCAGTAAGGTTACGTTTAAAAGGCCTGATTTGCAGGCTTCAAAATGCACCTGGAGCTCGGGTGTCCATAAGAATGGTTTAGTACCCTTACCATTGGTTGAGACTACTGCATCAATCAAAGGCGCCTGAGACTGAGCGGCGTGAGGCACGAAGCGGCGATAGTAATTTATCATGCCGAGGAAACGGCGCACACCTTGGACATTCTTCGGAGGCGGGAAATCTATTATGGCTTGGATGCGATCTTGTGGAGGGCGAGTGCCTTGTGAGCTAATATGGATGCCCAGAAACACTACCTCGGGTGCACCCAAAACGCACTTTGAGGGATTAATCAACACTCCATAGTCATGCAGACGCCTGAAGAGCGTTCTGAGGTGTTCCCTGTGTTGCACCTCATCTTTCGAGTAGACGAGGATGTCACCCACGTAGGGAAATACAAAAACGAGGTCCTGTGTGACCTCATCGATAAACCGCTGTAAACATTGTCCAGCATTTCGTAGTCCAAAACACATAAAAGGGAATTCGAAGAGGCCGAACGGGGTAAGGATGGCGGTCTTGGGGATGTCTTCCTCGGCCACAGGAATTTGATGGTACGCCTTCACAAGATCGAGGGTGCTAAAAATGGTTGCTCCAGCAAGATAGTAAGCGAAGTCGTTAATGTGGCGCAAGGGGTACCGGTCAGGAATAGTTCTGGCGTTCAGGGCGCGGTAGTCGCCACAGGGACGCCAGGACTGGTCCTTCTTCGTGGTCATATGTAAAGGAGACGACCAAGCACTTTCAGATGGTCGCGCTATACCACTGCGCACCATGTCCTCAAATTCGTGCTTGGCAACAGATAACTTCTGGGCTGCCAGGCGACGTAGACTGCAAGAAATAGGTGGCCCTTCAGTTGTCCTAATATGATGTACCGTGCTATGTTTAACAGACCGTGCGTAATCAGGAGGTTTGGTGATGTCAGGGAACTCAGCGAGCACCTGTGCACACGAAGAGTTCTGTGACTCAATAGACTTGATGCTGGACTGCAAGGTAGTAGCAGTAGAAGCAATAGCCTTAAGGCCGGTGCTGCCGTCAACAAGCCACTCATGGTGACAGTCTGGTAGCAAATGGTAATGGGACAAAAATTCTGAACCTATAATGGCTGTATTGACGTCAGCCACCACAAACTCCCAGGTAAAGTAGCGCCGCAGTCCAAAATCAAGTCTAAGATTGACAGTTCCGAAGGTTTTAATTGTGCTGCCGTCGGCTGCACTGAGTTCCCAGTCGGTGGAAGTCCTCTGCTCTCTAAGCCAGCGGTATGGGTAAAAACATAAATCGGAACCTGTGTCGATAAGATATTGATTTTTGGTAAACTTGTCGGTGACAATTAGGCGGCGGCTGTTGGATGCGATTTGGCAGCAGTCAGAATCCGCCTTTACTGACTGCTGGTCGCGTTTCCCGATTTCCAGTTGCATGGAGACATGCACTTGACTGCCTTGGTACCGAATTTTTGATGGTACCAGCACGCTTCAGCAGTATTGGATTCGCGCTGGTCTTCAGATGTAGCAAGTCTAATAAGTTCCTGTTTCAGTATATCGTACTTGTCTTCCTCCGGTGTGTTCACAATCATGTCCCTAATTTTACGTACATGCCGCCGGTCCATAAAACTAGTAACATGATTATATTTTTCCTTGTTGCAAGTTATACCTGCCGAGTGAAATTGGGCCTCAGCATCTGCAAACCACTCTGCGGCGTTGTCCAGACAAAAATGAGGTAAATCTATAGCCACTTTGCACACTTTCGTATCCTCTGATGATTCTCCATTTTTGGTTTTTAACTGTGCTTGTAGAGACGCGTTCTGCATCCGCAGGGCTTCCAGCTCGATTTGCAGCTCTTCGACAGACATTCTGGAATATACGGATACCACACCCAAGAAAAAGAATGTGCACAGTTAAAGAAAAGGATTAGTTTTTAAATTTATCCTTCACCGCCGGGAACCGGACACAAAACACAACATTTGTTAAAAGTACACACAAAATACAATATTTGTTAAATCAATGCACAAAACACCTGTTGAACAGAGACACGAAACTCAATATTGGTTAAATGCAAAAACAAACTGCAAATTTTAATAGTGTTATGACAGACATGCAATATTTTCCCGCTAAGCACAATTTTTTTTTTTAATAAGGTGATGAAAAAATAATGGGATTCGTAATTGAGCAATATTGCTTGCCTGCACACAGTAGAAGATAAAACACACACCAAATATTAAATAGAGAATGCCCTATTCAAAACAATATAACATAAATATGCCTAATGACAATGCGGTTATGTTAAATAAGTAAACAAAACACCATTAATGCAAAACCAAATGCAATTATTTAAATGCAGCAAATTTGTAGAAAAACAGGACTATAGCAAGTGTTAGTATTTAAAGTTAATTGGTATAAATTAGGACAAACAGTTAAAGTTAATTGGCATAGAACAAACAGTTGAATTAATAACCTGTCAACAAAACCAAACAGTCAAGATAAACACTCCAGTTCTGTTAAATAGTAGAAACACTGATACGTAGCTATAGTTGCAATGTTGTAATCACTGTCAGTTTCTTTGCGCGATATTTTTAACGGGAATACTGAAATTCAGAATACCTACGTTGATGAACTGGATAATACCGGTTTTAGGCAAGTTTGATCAAATGCACTGTTTCGTAACTTTTTATCGCAAATTCACTCACTGCACTTTGTGGAAACTGGCCTTAAACGATGCACACCAGGCGATATCGAGGGCCGCCATAGGACAAAAGTGGGGCCGCCGCGATGTCCAAAGAAAGCATCCACACTTTACGCTTGTGGATGTGTATGTCGGGTCACCAATCTGGAGTTGCGTAGCGGGGCTCGTTGCAGTGGTGCTCGGAGAAATTACAAGTCGAGGAACTTAACTTTTTTAACATGAAATTCTATATATGAGAGAAAAGTGCGTCAGCACTGAGTAGGCGAGGTACGCCACACTGTACCTTAATTATTGATTTCGTGCAAGTAGTAAGTGCAGCGGCGCACCTACTGCCGCGCATGTTCATGGAATACCGGTCAAATGCAACTCGGACTCTTTATTATGCAATCCATTTTGACTAAACTTAATTTCAATATCTAGTTTTTCCGAAAGTATTTGTTAAGGTATGTATAAAGAACGGCCACCAGAAAATACACGTCGGTTAACCTTATGACATGACATGACCTATTTCCCGCCACCGCCGCGCACCTGTAAATCATTGATCGAGCTTGCAGCAAGTGCATTGACCCCCGGACTTGACGCTACCGACCGCGCATGCTCGACACGCCTGTTCCAAACCTATCAGAAAATGCAGTCGGGATTTTTAGACTTACTTAATTATTTTTATAATTACAAGGTCAAAGACGAAATAGTTATGGCATCTAAAGTAAAATAAATATCGAGCATTTAACGCAGCAAAGATACCTATTAAAACAAAAACAATTTTGTTATTTTGTTGTCATACTTTGGTTTTTTTTTTTAAATCTGGGGTCACACGAATGCTTGGCCTTAGTCAAGTATTTTTTAACTTGTTTTTATTAGTGACAGCAGCGACCAAATAGAAGTTCTATAGAAGAATTCTTGACAGATAATATAAAATAACTAAACTGTTCTACGAATAAATGAAAATATACTACTATATTTTACGTTATCATTTAAGTATTAAGTAAATGTATTGTAAAACGTAACCGTAAAATATAGTTAAATGTTTAATTAATTAGTTCTAAATTTCTAATAGGGTCGTTTTCACAAATATTGTACATAATTAAAGGCTTATTGAATACAAAATCACGAACGCATCCTTTATGTAACGAAAGTTAGTCATACAAACTATATGGGTAACTTTCGTTACACAGAGGAATTAATTAAGTTGTGTTTTAATTAAAGCCCTTAACAAGGTATGTATTTTTTTTTAAACGACTCACTAAATACCTACTATAATAATGACTAAGCACAGATCAATTAATTTGTTCAGATTTTAGGTAGGTAAGTAAGTAATTTTTACACTCATTGACTTATTTCAAAACATTACTCATAAAAACCAGTATCAAGCCTATACACAACATCGTATGTTATTATTATTAACCTATGTAATTAATGCATTTGCACATGTCCAAAGCTAAAGACAAAGGCACAATTCAGAATTTTGTAACTCAAGGAATAATGTTCAATACTGCCCCAAGCGTGGGTAGCTTTGAATTTTACTTGGGGCAGATTCGAGCAGTGTTGCCAAATTAACGGATTTCCCGTCATATCTAGCGGATTATGTTATAAAGAAACGGAAGAAATACTATTTTGACGGCTAACGGGTTTGTTGGCGGAATATACTCCGCCAACAAACCGTACTAAAACCGTACTAAAGTAGCAAAAGATTTTAATTTCAATTATTTTTTACAAAATGTTTTTCAAAATCCACACGAAATGGCAACTCTTAAACCCATTGCCATATTCGAATGCAGAGGTTGAACGAGTGTTTAGTGTAATGAATGGCGTAAAAACAAAGCTACGAAATCGAATGAAGACAGATATGGTTAATGCCATTCTTAATATACGAGCAGGGCTAAAGCGCAATGAAAAAACTTGTTACACATATGAGTTACCAGATAAAGTATTGAATCAAATTGGAACGACTCAAAGTTACTCGTATAGCCAGCCGTCAACTTCTACTGCACCCGAAATTATTGAGACCCCAAATAGTGACGATGATTTAGACAACATAGAATTAGATTCATTTTAAAGACTGTTGCACTTTATTAAACTTCAATGAATATTTGTATTTGGTTTTTTATTTAACCTTTGTACCATTTTACATTAGGTATTTTGCCGAATTTTACTGACGAGAAAAATACGAGATTTAATGGATTTTTAACGGAATTTCGAAATAAAGTCGACGGAATCTCAAAATTATTGTTGGCAACACTGGATTCGAGCATATGAATAAGTATTCGGGTCATACACAGATTTAGGTTCGCGTCTTTCCTGTGGACATACCCGAAGTTAACGTGTTTAAGGTTTAATTTTCTGGCTGAACCCAAATCCGCATAAACGGCGTCACGTCTACTTTAGTCCTATCAAATAAAAACATAACTTATATGCACACAAGCCCTATTGACCACAGAAGAGACAACTTTTGTTTTTGTCATTGTGATACCCATTCGTCATTTTAAGGTGTTTGAAAACTACACGTTAGTTGCACTTGCACAGCGATTAGCCGGCAACATAAGAAATGCTATCAATGTGTATAAATAACCCTGAAATACACGATGTCGGATGCAATGCATCCTGCATAACAATAGACTCAAAAAACATGACCTAGGTATAATTGTCACAATATAACTAGTAATAGAACTAATTTAGCGAACAAAAGATGCATTTAAGGGTTGAAGCAGTGCAGTGTATTGATTACCCCGCCGGGCGCCGGCCCCGTCGCTAGGGGAGGCCGCGTCGCCCTCCCCGCGTCGCCCGCTCCACCCCGCAGCGCCCCGCCACGCCTCACGTGGGAGGACGCCCGATGAACCGATCAATACGCCCAGACACGCCATTCTGTTGCCCGCAGCCGCCCCGCCGCCGGTCAGTATTTTTGCTATTACAATAACCTGAACGAGTTGTGTTGTATCATCAGCAATGGCAGGGTATTTTGCATC
The DNA here is from genome assembly GCA_963966035.1 of Acleris laterana. Taxonomy (NCBI): domain Eukaryota; kingdom Metazoa; phylum Arthropoda; class Insecta; order Lepidoptera; family Tortricidae; genus Acleris; species Acleris laterana. Next base: position 84,389,941 of record OZ014438.1, read on the forward strand.
AGACGACACAAGCGAACCAAACACCTTCCATAGCGAAATCGCAAACATGATGCACGGCTTCGGGGACAACCCGAACCCCAACGCCGCAACAGTAGTGCTGATCGAAAACATTGTCTTACAACAAATCACGAACATGCTGCAAGAGGCGTCGGCAAACATCACGAAAAGATCCGGGAGAGGGATCACAAATTTTGACGTGATTTTCTTGATGAGGAAGAACAAGATGAAGATGAAGAGGTTGCACGATTACCAACTCAAATTGAATCATATTGAAAAAAGCAGGGAAAACGTTGAATTCATTGATCATAATTTATTGGTTAAAGCTGGAATGCCACCGAGAAAGAAGCGAAGGACACACATCGACATAATAAATGAACTTGATGAATTTGATGAAGTAAGCCAAATCAAATTCGATGTCATAGACTACAAGCGGAAGGTAAGGGCGTCTAAAATAACAGAAACCATGTCGTTTGAGAAGTATAAAGCATACCACAAATCAAGGTGCGTCTCTTTCCGCATACCTGGTGACATGGCCCAGGGTTTCTCCAAGTTTGAGCGGTGGATTAACCCTAAAAAAGAATGGAAAATAACCAAATTGGCTGTAGAAGTACTGGGTTTTTTGGCATATGAAACTGTGGCAGAAATAGTAGACGGTGTATTTTTGATACGGCAAGATGCTAAAAAGACAAGCGATCCGTTTAGCAAGTTTGAAGGCGGTCACTTCTGTAACCCACCGGGCTTGAGCAACGCTGTGTACATCAAGTCGGGATATGAGGGAGTGCCAGAGATCACAGTGGCTGAAGTACGAGAGGTTATACGTAGATTCTACTCTCCCAGAACTGGTATGAATGGGATGTTTTACAGAAACATGTCCGTAGATTTACCTAGACATTTAGCGCTGTAGATTTTAGTCATGAGATGAACTAAAAAAAATCAAGTGTGCATTTTGGGCTTTTTAATTTTATTGCGTAGCGTAAGATTATAATAATTATATATAAGCATATCTACAATGTTAGAATACAACAGCACTTTTCCTAAATTAGAAAAATAGTTTTTATTCAAAATACTGCATCACAAATGATGGTCTTAGGCACTTGTCCGACTGCTAACGATGTGCAAGAAGCAAGTGCATAGTTCTAATAGTTTTGTTGCTAGGCTAAGCGAGTGTTGGATTGCGACGGGTGATTACTTGCGCCATTCCCCCGCACGGTACCACTGATTGGTCTATTGGCGGAGAGTTCTGATCACTTAGCGGGCATCGTTGAGTGAGTACCGCTGAGCGATATCTAGCTTTCTAACTTTTGTCACAGCGACAAACTAGTGTAGATAGTTTTCGCCGCCATTGTGATCAGCCAGCGATCAGCTACTAATATGCGTTTCTTTTAATGACACGGGATTTATATATTTTGTTTGTTTCTTGGGTGAGAAAATAGTTGATAGCAAAATTCTAGAAATTTATTTCCTACTTGTCACAAACAGATTGGAAAATTCTTCATAAATTTATTAATTGATACATTACATTTCTTATTTCAAAATTATGTGTATAATTACTTGCTCTTTACAAGACTTGTATTGTAGGTACCCATTTTCACTAGGAAACCAGTATTATAGTTGTGTAAGTAAATTATAAATTTGATGGAAGGTACTAACCTTATTCCCCGCCCTTAAATAAATAAATAATAATAACCTTATTACTTATTAAGTGTCTTGCCTACACCATCTTATTGTAGTTAAATCTACTTTATAATAGTAGGTTATAAGTTCGCACCTTCGGTAGGACAAGGGCACAATTGCCTTTGTTGTCATATCGCACCTTCGGCAGGACAAGGGCACAATTGCCCCTATAATAATATAGTAATTGTGCCCTTGTTCTACCGAAGGTGCGATATAGTAGATTGTGCCCTTCTTCTACCGAAGGTGCGAGTTGTATTTGCTGATCTGATAGGTAAATTAGTTGAGCATCCAGGTACCAAAAAATATCTTTGTTTAAGATCGATCCTAGTCTATATTTATATGTAAGTGTGAAATATAACAGCTGTTGGCAATTCGAATTCGACTTTTACTTCTGTTCTCCTTCTTTGGCTTTCAATTCAATAAATCAATTGGACGTAGTTATGCAAACAGGAACCAACCCACAAAGATTTGACAGTAAAATGTCAACTGTAACTCTCAATACTGTGGGTTGGTTCCAGTTTGCAAAATCTTTGTGGGTTGGTTCCCGTTTGCATAACTACGTCCAATTTTTCTCGGCATGGCTTCTGTACATAATATGGACAACTCTGCCAGAGTAGAGTTTGGGTAGGTACAGTCAGCTGCAGAGATAAGTATACCCCCCTGCATAGGAAACTTGTATGCAGGAGGGTAATGTAGGGCTTTAATTTTGTTAGTAAAATGCCAATCTATCAATTAAATGCAAACCTGATTGTCAGTCTCAAAGTTGGCAAACAAAACAAATGTCAAATGTGTCAAACCGTACAATAATGATACCACCTAAAAGCTAATAGTGATGTACTCCATTCCATTCACGAAGTGAATGATTTCAACAAAGAGCGAAATAGAATGACATGTAAAGTTTTCTAGCATAGAACATAATCTCTTATATGTTTTTCATGAAATATTTTTATGCTGAAACACATAGTCATATTCAGATATCCTTTATGGAAAACAAAAAAAAAAATTTAGCGGTATGTACTTTACACTTGATTAATGAAAGGATCGAAAGTATCAATGAAGCTATACGGATTGGCAGGGTTTCACTCAATACTCCTGGCATTCAACAGTAATACATTATTAAACTTTAAATAAAAGTATTCTCTTGCACTATGAGTTGCATTTATCAACCAATAACATTAACTTTTTAGTTCATAATAATAATAATTTAAAATTAGTCTTTTCCTTGTGCTTTTCTATCCAAATCTTAATTTTTGATTTTTAAAGGAAAGCTATGTTCCAAATTCAAAATAAATATTAAAGTTCCAAGTTCAAAATGAATATTAAACTATGTATATTGCCCTCATCCCCTTTTAAATAATACCGTACCACTAGAGAATGTTTCATTAAATCATTACTCTTTAGGATATGATAAAATAATTCAGGATTAGGTACATTAGTCTCGCTTATACTGAGAATTAGGAAATAGGGATGATTGGACATTGGGAGTAAAATAGAAAGAATATATAATATAAAATATTTTATTGTATTATTATTTACATAATTTTACACTGTGTGCCGTGTGTAACTTAGTATTAAGAAACCGCAGGCCAAGTTCTAAAATCTACGGAGCATTTATTAGTTAGTTTCATCATAATACTCTTAGTCATACTGATAGGTAAGTATGTGTATTAATTATATCTTCTAATAAGATTCATGTCTTCAATAATAAAATAAAATAAAACAAAACTGAATGAAAACTTTTTTTTAAAAGTGACCTATTAATACATATCTTTTTTTTTTTTTTTTTTTTTTTTTTTTTCTCTTTATTTATTTAGAAGCTTTGTTCAACCTTGAACATGTCAGCTCCAGCTGGCCTAAATACTACAACACTAACCAAAATAACACATAAAAAAAGGTTGATAAAAAAAGGCTACCAAATCTGGAAAGGCTCATTTAGAAAAAAAACCATAAACAAATTTAGCCACCTCTGACAAAGGCTCTGCCAATATGGATTGGAAGATGCCAACATTTGAACAGTTAGTACCAAAGTGTATAAACAACTGTTCCCTCTTTGCACGAGTCCGAACACATTCCATTAAAAAATGTTGCACATCCTCTACTGACCCACACTCTTCGCAGTTGGGCGACTCCACTTTCCTCATGAGATGTGCAAACTGATTTAAAGGAACATGTCCGGACCGAAGCCTATGCGCGCTGACAACCTCTGCTCTGCGTAGCCGAGTACAGTCGAACCAAGGCACCCGAGGAGGCTGACACTGAATAGTCCTGTACCAAATACCTTTGTCACGAGACCGTTCATCAAAGTATTCTTTCCAGCGACCATAAGACTTGCTTTTGTACCGAGTGACTACCTCTGAGAAATCAGGAGCAATCACAGTCTCAGCACCATCAAAAGCGGCCGTTGCGGCCAGGCGGTCAGCCTCCTCGTTTCCTGCCAAGCCGATATGTGACGGAATCCACTGCAATCTCAGGCATCTTTCAGATCCCTGTATAAAACTAATACGCTCTAAAATTTTGTAAGCCAATGAAAAACACCTTTCGCCCGAAGCACATCGAGCTATATGTTGAATGGCGCTTTTGCTATCAGTAAGGATCACAATATTACTATAACTCAACATTTCCACATATAACAAAGCCTCAGAGATTGCACAAAGCTCCGCGGACATAACAGATACACCAGAAGAAATCCTAAACTGTGCCTTTTTACCATTAAATGGATCAAAAAAAGCTGCTCCTATCTTGTCACCACACTTTGAACCATCGGTAAAAAGTTTATAAAAACCATGGTATTTCCTTTCCAGCTCTAAGATAACTTCAGCACGAAGAGAATAAGGATTGTAGGAACGCTTCGCACCTACAACGCACTCAAGATTGCAAAATAACACATTGTCCAACTCAAATTTAGACACCCACACATCTAATTGAAACATCTGTAAAGGATATGACGCATGAATATGTTCATCTGAGACCTCCTCTAAAACCTCAGCCAGCAAAGGTTTCTTTTTCCCGCTCCAATAACCACTGTGGCTTAAGAACTCCAACTCACGAACCACATCAATAGTCGGACTATTCGAATAAGTTAACGTTTTTAAACAAAATTTTGAAGCCAAAAACTGCCTTCTGATATGTAAAGGAACTATACAAAGCTCACTTTCCATAACATGAATAGGTGATGATCTAATAAACCCTCCAACGACCCTCAACGCCTGATTTTGAACTTTCTCAAGCTTATATAAATGCGTTTTGGCACTATTGTCGTATAAAAAACATGCATAATCCATCCTACTACGAATCAGTGACATATATAATCTACGCAGGTGTCTAGGATGAACTCCCCAAGAAGCTCCAGCCAAAGTTTTTAAAATATTAAGAAATTTTTGAGTTTTTTCCACAACATATCCAATATGTTTTCCCCAACGCAACGATCTATCTAGCCACACTCCTAAGTACTTCATAGTAAGATCAGAACACAACTGATTACCACGTATATCGAGATCAACATGGTGAATTTTACGACCTTTACTAAATATGCAAAATTTTGACTTACTAGCCGAAACATCTAACCCTAACGTGTCCAAAATATTTACCATTATATCCAAAGAATCTTGCATTATACAAACACTATCTTGTAAATTCCTACACCTAACATATAAAACAAAATCATCCGCATATTGAGAAATAAATACCTTCTCTATCTTTTGACAAATCCGATAAGTAGCAATATTAAACAAAAGGGGAGACAGTGGATCCCCTTGAGCCAAACCTTTATCAGTCCAACGCTCCATAGAAAAACCAATATCATCATCTCGAAGAATGAGATGTCTCTCGCTCAAGAAAGCCCATAAATAATTACAGAAATTAGACCCAACTCCTAAACTGTCTAAATTACGAACGACTACTTCGACAGACACATTATTGTATGCACCTTCAATATCCAAGAAACATGCCAAAGTTGACATATCTTTAGAGAACCCCACTTGAATGTAAGACACTAGGCGAGCCAAACAATCTGCACACGACTGACCTCTCCTAAAACCTACTGTGTTCCGAGATAAAACCTCATTTTTCTCTACAAACCATTCCAAGCGTCTCGCCATCATTATGTGAAATAATTTACACACACAAGACATTAAGGAAATAGGTCTTAACTTCGATAAATGATCCTCCGACTGACTTGATTTAGGGATGGGTACAACCTGGATATTACGCCACTGCGTAGGGACAACGCCGGAAGCGAAGATTAAATTGTACAGCTTGAGCAAAAACGACTTAGCGATAAACGGTAAATTATATATAACTGCATACGGTAATCCATCAACACCCGGCGCAGAATTTTTCTTCTTTAAACAAGCACTTAGCTCTCCCATAGAAAAATCCACCTCAAGAAGTGAATTAACTGAAAGAAACGTTGGTGTCTCTGGTCGCACAAAATCGGGTGCAAGAGAACACAATAGATCAACCTTTCTCTCTTTAGATGCAACTACTTTAGAACGACTATAACCTTTCATCCACCTCATTCGATGCCACATATCAGAAGCGGAGGTAGTCTCATCAATACTTTGACAAAACTCCTGCCAGTTCTGAAATCTGGCGTTACGAATAACACGCTGTGCCTCTGCAACCTTTTGCTGCAAAAACCTTAAATGATCGGGAATCGGATTCTGCCTAAATTTACTCAATGCAAGTCGCCTTTGTGCAACAACCCTTGACAACAATTGGCTCCAATAACGCTTAGGCTTGAAGTTGCGCGCAGGGTCAGCACAAATTCTAATTACTGGAACATGCGAGGCTAAAGCTCTTTTGATACTAGACTCAAAAAAATTATACATTACCTCAACATCGTTTGGAAGAGAAATTGAGTCGGTGGAAAAATACTCTTTTAAAGTTTCACGGTAACTTGGCCAGTCAGCATTCTTAAAATAAAATTTTTGCACAAATTGTCGACTGTTCCAATAACTAAAACCTAATTTTATAATGAGATGATCGCTGCCCAAATGTTCATTGGTAACATCCCACGCGCAATCTACAGCTATATCCGAAGAACCAAAAGCGACGTCAGGTGAGCTTTCTTGAAGCGATCCATTCACCAATTTAACTCTTGTCGCCTTACCGTTGTTAAGGGACACGAAACCATGCTCGAGAGCAGAATCAAACAACTGACTTCCTCTTGAGTCACGTTTACAAGACCAATTAGTGTGATGAGCGTTAAAATCCCCTGCCACCAAGGTCTTACTCGAAAACGACGAAAATATAGAGTCCCAATCACCCTGCGTCGTCCGCACTGTAGAAGGACAATACAAAGATACAACAAAATTTAAAGAGGCACAATTTAAAATTTTAACACAAACGATTTCAATACCAACATTATTAACTGGAACGTGAAATACCTGAGCTTTTATAGAATTATGTATAAAAACAGCCACACCACCATACGAGTCCGATCTATCTCTTCTAAATACATTATAAGAACTTATTCTAAAAGCCGAATTACAGTCTAACCATGTCTCACTGACTAATGCAATATGAATCTTTTCTCTATTCAAGAATAGATCAAACTCGACTAGCTTAGGTCTTATACTTTGCGAATTCCACTGTACTATATTCAAACTAAATTTGACATTAGACCTGGCCATTTAAATTATTGAAAAATAACTTTATTAAATCAGTCTCCTTAAAGAACTCCTTACACACTTCCAAACAGTCCTGAACAATAACTCTAAAAATTAACACCAACTTCTCGCCCCAGCTGTCACTGGAGAGCAAAATATCCTTCACCTTCTCAAAATCGATACATCTATTTTTCTTGTCCCTACTCCGACCTGGCTCCTGATTAACAATGTTCACAGGTCGCGCGTCAACCGGAATCTCCAACACTTGCAAATTAGAGCCCCTTGTAGCCCTTTTTCTCCTTCGAGGCTCTCGAGGCGACCCCCGCTCTGATTTATTTAAATTTGGTCTCTGAACTATAGGCTGGTCGATGACACTAGTAGATGCTTGATCTTCCACCGGCTTGGACAAAACAACGTCTCTATAGGACTTCCTACGCGTAAGTTCCTCCGAAATATGCGGCACCTCTTGGCTCCAGGACTTTACAATCTGCACTTTCTTGCCTTGGGTGTACAGCCACAAAGCTCTTTTGTAAATACAACCTTCAGCAGCCATGATACCACGAATTTCTTTTTCTCGTAAAAAAGCCGGACAAGACTTATTGAAGGCCATGTGAGCACCCTTACAATTCAAGCACTTGAATTCTGTTACCTCGCAATTAGCATGAGCTCCTCCACATTTCGGACAAAGAGTTTTGCCAGATGGACAAAATCTACTCAAATGACCAAACTTCCAGCATCTTGCACATTGGGTCACTGGAAAATTATAAGGCCTCACCTTGAACCGGCATCCATATGCATATACAAAGGGAGGCAAGACGGCACCCTTAAAACATAAGCGGATTACTTCAGATTTAGCCCATCTGCCATCACTATCTAAACGGTTCAACCTTCGCACTGACAAGATATCCTGCGATCCTTCAATGCTCTTCATAAATTCGACTTCTTCAACTTCCAACTCTACACCTCGAACAATCCCATATGAGCAACATACTGTGTTTGACCAATACGCACGTCTATCCTCGTTATTGAACTCTTCTGCAGCCAGGAGTCTTTCAGCCTCAACTTTCGAACTAAACTGCATAAGCACCTTACAGGAACCCATGTATTTAATCTTCAAAACACCTTTAATGCCCTTACATTACAGCAACTTGGCTAAGCCAATCTGTTTGGGCAAATCCTTTTTGGATACCACGTAAACCTCGAAAAAACTACCGGGAACACCATCCACACCTGACTCTGCCGCCGCCGCTGGTGCAACTCGCAAGCGCTTGGGTCTCTTCCCTACGGTAATGAAGCTTGCTTCGGACAAACTACTTTCGTCACTAGGACCACCAGCCCGCTTTTCCGATACCCGTCGCACGAACGACATAGAATCATCATCTCCTACTTCCCGCCGGGAGGGCTCCGCCAAGCCCACCATGCTCACACTATCCCATGGAGGCGACTCTAACACTTTTTGGCCACACACAAGCTTGGAGGATATCACACTTCCTTCCTCACTTGAGTCACAAGATCCTCTACTCGCTTCACTCATATTCCTCGCAAACTCACAAAATATTACAATAAAATACTATTTAAATTGAATTGAAGAAAAATTTTCAACCGTCACCCTTGACAGTCAAACGTCAACCTGTAATACATATCTATTAACACTTTATTAGAGCATTTCTAAAAAAGTTTGTACATTTCATTTACGACTCCGATTTGCGAAAAAAATTGCAGTTAGGTAGGGTAAATGATACTGAGCCTAAATGACATAGTCTCCCAAAATGTCTCAATTAATTTGTATGGAAACTTCCTTTTTTGTTATCACGAACGGAAGAATTTTGGTAACAAAAAAGGAAGTTTCCATACAAATTAATTGGGACATTTTGGGAGACTATGTTATTTAAGCTCAGTATCATTTACCCTACCTACCGGCAATTTTTTTCGCAAATCGGAGTCGTAAATAAAATGTACAAACTTTTTTAGAAATGCTCATTAACACTAACAGAACTGTCCCTCGCTTCCCTCAAACGCCCATGCATTACATATAATGCACGACTGGGTACTTTTTATACACCAAGGGCTATTCCCATCTGTCCACAGTGTGGACAAAGGGTTGTGGACAACTGGGAATAGCCCGTTTTAAGGTGGAAACCCATTACACCATATCATGTTATGGACGTGCTATGAACGTGTTAGACGATAAAATATTCTTTGTATTGAAAAGTATGAGACTATGCCCACTAGACCGTTCTGTCACCGACTAACATTTTAGTACTAAGGAATAATACGTTCATAGCACGGTCATAGCATGATATGTTGTAATGGGTTTCCACCTTTAAAGAGTGACCCAGGAGACGTCACCATGCCATGGCATCAAGCTAAAACAAAAAGTTTGATCGACCCTTTTATTTATTCACAACAACAACCCGTCCCAACTCCCAACTTATCGCGGTGGTGATACCCATAATTACTTATGAGAATTCTTGCTTGCTTGTGGAAGAAGCGAAAGAATGTATGTATGTATGAACCATTAATGTGAAATAAATGTTTCTTTTAAGACTACGCCGGATGTACAGTGGCGCCCTCATAACTAACTAATAGTAATGAGGGCGCCACTGGACGCTCGACGTTTGCTCGGTGCAGTCTTAACTAAAATATTGATGTTTTTCTGTTTAACTATGCCCGGTTCTCCTATATTCAAGAAACGAATCGTTTTCCTTACGTCTCGTTTAAATTTGACATTTGCTACGTACAAAATGTGTCAAATTTTAACGAGACGTAAGACGTAAGGAAAACGATTCGTTTTTTGAATATAGGAACCGGGCATTAGTCACGGTATGTGGTGCATGCGTGAGTGCGCTGCGCGCGCATTCCGTGCATTATCGATTACTGCCCCGGACCTAGCTACTGGCTCGACATTTTAAAAGTAAACTAATAACATTTGGTACCTACACCTACAGTTCTTGATATGCAGGAGTGGAACATGGACACTAGGATAAAGCCGATGAGGAAGGAAAAGAGGAAGTAGAAGGAATGGAGGATCGCGTCATGGAGGAGGAGAGATCGAATGGAGGAGGTAATAGTGCTGTGAATGCTAATTATGAATCGTTACTGTCTGTGGTCTTACGATTGGAAGAATCAGGGGACAGCATAACCATATTACGACAATCACCAGGACCTCCCAGCGCTGACGATTCTCAAGGTACAGATTCAGATTTACCCTTGTCCCTTCTACGTGACAAAGAAGCATATGAAAGGGGCAGCGCGATCACTTGGCCATCGGTATCCAGTTCTGATTCGAAAGATGCCCCTTTAGTCATTGATGAAGAGTATGAAGATACATCAGCCATTGAGGAGACACAAACCCAGGAAATAATTGTCAAATTGTTTAGTTTTTTGATAGCAAGAAAGATGGGAAAGCTCGGTGAACAGAAAGACGGTATGGAAGAAAATATAACTCAAACCAAAACACATTCTAGGAAAAGATCAAATGTAGCTGACGCCCCATCTGGAAGCAGTGCTTTGGGTCCATCGACCCGTGGCCCCCCAGCTCCACCACACACCGTGACAATTAAGTACACTAACATCAAGGACTATTATGATGCCACGGAGAAAGAAGGATACAATTGTGATTACTCCCGGTTGCTGAGTGAGAACCCTTGTTTACTAAATGAACTAAACAATTTTACAAAAAAAATGAATTCATTATTCATGTTACCTCTAAAGCATCCGATAGAACCATTACCAACAGCAGAGTCAAGTCGTTAAAAAATTACGACGCCAACAGGCAAACGGGCTCGGAAAGAGGATAAAACAAATGATGGTCAACGAAAAAAGAGGAAAACAACCTGGCTTAAAAACCAAGACGTTATACACATATAGTAGAATAATAAGTTATCATACCTGTTAACTTACAAACCCCGGAAGAGGGAATTCATTTTAGTTATTTTTCATATCCAATCACATTTATTAACAATAAGAAGTAAAACAATCTTAATTTAAGATACTCAATATGAATAAAATCAGTGTTAATTATAAGTAAAACAGCAAACAGTGGAATCAAATGAACCACAGTTTAAGGTAACTTGTGTAAATCTAAAAGAGATCTAAAACTGTAGATTTAGTGTTAACGTTTATACAAAAAAATATTAATTCAGTTTTTAAATACATTATAAATTTTCAAGTGTCAATTTTAAACGATATCTGGACTGCTATATGGTAAACAATTTTGCAATAAATAAATGAGTATGAGTATATTATAATTTATAAGCCAGCGATGCTTTTTGGCACCGTCTGTCGTAGACCGGAGTTAGAATTTGTGTTTTATTGTTCTATACATTAAAATTCAAAATATTAATTATACTGTTTGAGTATAGCTATAGTATTCAGCCTATGTACAATTATGGAGATCCATATTTACCAATTGTAACATTTCCGAGATAACACTGTCACATAGATGTTAGTAATTAATTAAATTCACTTATTCCGTATCAAATGATATTATAAATCGCTGCCTTTATACAATACTGCTACAACTCAAAAAATGATGACGTTGTAAAGAAAACTTTAAATAGAAAGTGTTCTGAATTTAAATTGCAACAGCGACTCATTTTGAGATGCCGCACTCTTGTATAAAGGCAACGAAATGTGTAAATTATTGTGTGTTAGGTACCTACATGTTACTCTTTCATGATGCAATGCCTGGATTGACACAGGATTAATTGTTTGCTATTCCGACCATTGGTCTGGTCAAGTATGCCTTAAGGCATTAAGTCAATATTGTATTTTTGTGTATTGTGAAATAAAAATTAAATAGGTACACAAATAATTATTTTAATTATTTTACCCTGTAGCTGCCGCTATTTCATTATGTTTGCAATAAAATAGACACAAACATGAACCAATCCCATGAATACAGTATGAGTTCAGAAGTTGTCCGTTCTGCTGTTTTTGGTAATTTTTATCAAAGACTAGCTGTTCCCGTGTCCACTTCGTTGGGCAAAACATTTTTTTTGAGTTAATAATTATCCCGCTAATTCCCGTTCCCGTGGGAATTTCGGGAAATCCTTTCTTAGTGCACCTCTACGGTACCTAAGCTACGTCCCTTCCAAATTTCAAGTGCCTACGCTACGTTTAGCCGTTTTGGCTGTGCGTTGTTATGTCCGTCAGTCAGTCAGTTTGTCCTTTTATATATATTTAGATAATTATGATTTTTGATTTTTTTTTAGATTTGAATCGAATAAGGCAGAAACATAATATAACCCGTACAATATACAACATGTACACTAAGAGCCGTATTTAATAAACTAATCTCAACACAAATGCTCGTCTCGAGATGTGTCAAAAGTGACAGACAGTGTTCTATGGTTTGACATTTACTTTGACGTATCTTGTGATGGGCCCCTCAGTTAAGATGAGTTTACAACACAAATGACATATGCCACTAAACAAAGATCTATCTATCTCTAAGATGAGTTTATTAATACAGCCCTAAGTTAACAATTATATTGAACAGTACTTTAGGTTCTATTCAATTCAATTTTTGTAAGTTATGGCTCCATCGAGGATGTCGTTGATTCAGCCAACGTCAATGTCAACAAGGCACGAGATTCAAAAGATAAACTGGACGCTTTTACGCAAAAATATGTCATCCCACAATTATTTATCAATTTAATGTCAACCACAGATTATAGGATATGATGTCACCTCAGGACGATAGGTATTGAGGGTTGACACATTTTTTTAAATATTTTTTTTGGCTCTTTCGGCATAGCCATTAACCAGTGTCATGTTGATTTTAAATAACTAAAACTATATTTTTAGACGGATGCGAAATTTTGAAGAATTAAGAAGTTGCTATTCCTGTTTTTATATTTACATATACACAATCAACAATACGATAAGAACACATACTTAATACAAAACAATATACAATACAGTAACTTACAATAAAACCTAACTACATTTTTATATTATGATGGTGGCAGAACACGGCTAAAGCAGAAACACCTCTTTATCTTTACAACGTAGCAGTTCATAGCGGACAGTTAAAAAATATATGATTGAGGTCACCTTCATCCAAACCACATTCGCACAATGAGGAGTCCCGAATATGGATTTTGGCTTATGTACCTACAACAATGACCAAGACGCAACGGATAAGTGTGAAACACAATTGTTTTGGGATAAAAATCTTGGCAAACCATGGCTTTCTGGATACTGTTGGTTGAAAGGAGTAAAACCGTCTCCCTTTAGATCTATTTGAAGCAGTCCAATAGGCAGACCATGCTTGTACCAAGAATTTTGATGGTAAACAAATAATGACACCACAGCTTCCTTTGCGATAAGATCAGCCTTCTCATTGCCACTAATACCCGTGTGCGAAGGGACCCAGATGAGAGTGACCTCGAATCTTCTCTTCTGGGTCCTCCAGCATCCTCCTCATCCTCTCTTCTCATTACAAGCCATTAGACAATCCTTAATTTGATACAACTTTGGGTTGTGAAATTTGACCGAAAAAGGGTTAGAGAGTAATGACTTCAAACAACTACGCGAGTCAGATAAAATAGTTTTTTTCAACTTAAAAAGTAAAATATATTTTATACTCTCCAAAACACCATTGATACATTCTCCAGTAAACACCGAAGTCTCCGGGGGACATTTAACTTTTTGAAAAACGTTGTATTGAGAGTGAGATATTCCTACTCCAATACACCCTACCGGTGATAATTTGGAAGCGTCACCAAAAATCGTGTTCCAGCCTTTCCATTCATGGTTAATAATTTGACGTAAATATTCATCAGCACAAGGGTCATCATGACAAATGCTACATTCGCTTAAGACTGACGGACAACCTTGGCATGCAAATCTGACGCCTCTGCATAAGTTATTTTCTCATCAGTCAATGTTTTTTTAATGGAAACTTGGCGACCATACTCTGGACACATTTTACTATTGGCAAAGTGACCGCCACCTAGCCCCTGTGGGCAATTGCAGCAATTGCCCTCCTGTGCAATAACTGCACAAGAGTCCCCCGGGATGCAATAACTGCACAAGAGTCCCTCGCATGGGATCCACTACATCGGAAACACCGCGGGAGAGACCTGCACTTTTCCTTAGTATGTCCAAAACGACAACAATGGAAACACTGCAGTGTAAGAAGTTGATAGTGTTCCACCGGCAGGGAATTGAAACAAATAAATATCCTCTTCGGTAAGGTCTGACCATCAAAAGTAACGACTACAGTTTCTGAAGGCAGCCAGGAGAAAGTCCCATCTGCCCTACTTTTTTTAAAATTAAGCCGTCTTATTTTAACAGGACGAGCTCCTCCCGAAATTACAGGAACCTGAATGTTATCCAATACTTCTTCTGGGGTCCATTCGGAAGGCACTCCTCTCACATGCCCTAATCTAGTAACGCTAAAGGTTGGAACAAACGCCTTGTATACTTCACCGAGTGAAAACTCACCGAAGCCCTATTCCGTCCTATTTTTTTAATACTTCCCATCAATTATATTTGGAAATTCCCTTTTCCTTTTTTGAAGAAAAATACCAAAAGACACCGGATGTAGCACAGGTCCTTAATCAGGAGATGCCTTAATCCTCTGGACGTGTACCACAAACGGGCCTTGATCATTAGAAGTATATTTATCACGTCCAATTGGGGTAAACGGGGAAGCAGGAGTCTGAGGGCCGTATTAATAAACTCATCTTGACTGAGATGCGCGTCACAAGATACGTCAAAGTAAACGTCAAGCCATAGAACACTGTCATTTTGGACACATCTCAAGACGAGCATTAGAGTTGAGATTAGTTTATTAATACGGGCCTGAGACTGCTGAGTATTAAAGTTGGTGGGCTATTAGATACGCTGAAGGCGTGGAAGACGAAGTCGGATCAGTGCTTTTTTCCCCCAGAGGCAACGGGGTGTCCTTTAACGATTGACTACCAATTAACGTGTCCATATCCATATCACTTTCCGATCGCCTTGACGATGCGGACCTTGATCGCGATTTGTTCCTAGTGACATTTTTATCGTGCTCCCGGTTGCGCGCTCTTCTTTCCGATTTTTTCCTACCCATTTTGGAATTTAAACGGACTACCTGAGTCTTTTCAAATTCCTCATGTTGAGAAAGGTCAATATTATCTAAGCTTACCCCCTGGGTCGTCCAGGCCAGCATCCCCGTTCATGAGGATGCTGGCATAGATTACCCGCCAAAGACAAAAAATATATATTAATCCACTAGGTAAGTATTCTGCTCACGATCACAATACAAAAACACTTACCATTTACAACAACCACCAAAAATGAAATAACATAGAGAAATAGCAACTTATCTTTATAAACAAATTGAAATTTACACCTTAAACAGCAAAATATTTAAAATTATTTTCTCAAACACAACCGAACGCGATCGACACTCTACCGCCAAAAAAAACTATAATTCAGGGTTGACACTTTATTGCTTAATAGTTGTGGATTGAAACATTATTGCGAAGAGCATGATTGGACAGTAGACATTTAACAAAGAAATGTACTTGAACTTGACAGTATGACAAAATACAAAACAAACATTTAATATTAGCCTAAGTAGCTATAGTCGGGGTAAAAAAAGGTTCGTCACTTTTTGACTCTATTTCTACGCTGTTTGTGGCTTTTGTGACTATACTACAATAGCAACCATTTACTAGTGCTAATGACACCTGACAGCAGCATGGTGTACAGCCTGTGAGAACTTGGAAGATGCTTCGGTTTTCTACATCTCTCTCACTCGCTCTTTATAAGATCTTATGAGAGTGAGTGGAAAGTACAAACCCGAAGCATCTTCTAAGAGCTATCACACTACCTAACCACTTGAGTGCCCGCGATTTTTTTTAATGTTGCCACATTCATCGCCTAACACAATAACTCAACAGAAAAGCGGCCTAATCATGATCCGACTAAATATAATTTTAAAACCGTTGGAACTCCACCTCGCAACTAGTGTTGCACAGGGCACTTTGCGCTTAGAAAAGTCGCAACTCTAGTTGCGCAAGGCACGCGAGTGGCTATACCGTGTATGATCAGAATTTTAATTTTAAACGACTTCAAAACTGAGGATGTTCTCAACTCGTCTGTTTTTTTTGTTCGTTACCTCAGAACTTTCGACTGGGTGAACCGATGTTGAAGATCCTTTTTTTAATTGAAAGCTGGTGCTTCGCGTTTGGTCCCATTCTTACCAAAAGGAAGATCTGGTGATGGTATCCATGAGGAATCGACGGAACTCAAAATTAATAGGCACACCTATAGCGATTTCGGTATTTTTATTGTAACTCGTGTATTTGCTCTTGGAAAGCACTGTTTGGTGCAGTGGAACTGATGATGAAGACCACAGATGGCCACCGGAACTCCTAAACGGTACATATTTCAAGGTTGGCGACAATATATTTCGATGAAGATAGTTGAGAGACTATGACGAAGCATATTTAGGTTAATATACGACTAGGACTTTCCAACGGCGTTGGTTGCCGGGAGATTTGAATGTTTTAAAATTCTATAGTTTCTCATTTATTGACAAGTGGGACTACATAACAGCTTAATTATGGTCACTAAAAAGTATAAAATAGAATAAGTCTCTGCCTCCTTTCCTCACTACTTGCCATACCACAGATGCCGCGACGAGTGTGAGGCACAGATACACCATTGAGTTGGCCGGATTCATTGTCCTAAAGGCAAATCCATACGAAATAATAATAAGTCAATGTAACACTATAACTTGGATAAAATGAAACAACAATAGTATATGTTAACTATGATTTATTTATTGCTATAGTGGCATTTCAGTTGATTACACAATACTCTAAAAAGCAATACAATATTTACAATATAGGTAACCAGGCAAGATTTATTCCCGATTTCATATTTATGTTATTAACAAATGCAATAAATATATATAAAAAAAAAAGAAAAATGTTATAAAAAGAAATGCGTGCGTAATTACACAAGGCGAAAAATACTATGCCCACTTTCAGGCTTCTAGCGCCAGTTCAGTACCTGAGCATTTCTAAAAAGGTTTGTACATTTCACTTAAGACTTCGATTTGCAAAAAAAATTGTATGTTGGTAGGGTGAATGAAGCAGGGCCGAAATAACATAGGGCCATTAACCCATTCGCTGCCACCAACTGGTAATAGTATGTAATTTGAACACACATACGTGTCACAGGCATCTCTAATGTTCGTCTCGAGATGCGTCAAAAATGACAGTGTACTATGGATTGACATTTACTTTGACGTATCTTGTGACAGCCAAGATGAGTTTATTAATACAGGCCTTACGTCTCCCAAAATGTCCTGATACATTTGTATGAAACTTTCCTTTTTTTTACTAACTATGGTAATAAAAATGGAAAGTCTCATACAAATGTATCAGGACATTTTGGGAGACTAAAGGCCGGTATTAATAAACTCATCTTGGCTTAGATGCGCGTCACAAGATACTTTAGGCTATAATATTTTAGGCTCGGCTTCATTCAATTTTTTTAGCAAATCGAATTCGTAAATGAAATGTACAAACATTTTTACAAATGCTCACCTATAGTCTTATTTACTTATTCAACATTGATTCGATAGTTTCACTAATGTGACATTTTACATCCTGCCATGACATCATTGGCCATGACCACAGATTATCGAACAGTTCCTTGTCATAGCAAAATAAAAACTAAAAGTAGAATGCACCTAGGTAAAACCATATTGCGTTTGACAAGTCTTTGTATATTTTTTAACTGTGCCGCTATTACTGCTAAGCACATAATAGCAATATGGTTTTACCGAGTGGGTACAACAGAACCCCAGACGTAGTAAGTAATACATAAATCGTATTTTGTTGGAAAATTTAATGTATATATTTCTTTCTCAGTCAGTTTCAGTAACTATCAATAAGCCAAATGAGATGGCAAGGCGATAAAGAATAAACCGGCCAAATACGATGTTACACGATTGTGCAATACATCTGTGGTGCTTGCCTTAACAAGCGCTAAGTTATCCTGCAGTCAAACTGTTCCAACAGTTTTGCAGGGCCTGTTATATTATTGTACCATGTTGTTAGTTTTAATAAATAAATAAATAATAAATAATAATAATAATATTTTTTTCTAATTCAAAATGAAAGGAATATTTAGTAATAAATAATAATAGAGAATATTACACAATTTATTAAAAGCTGAAGCTTAAAAGAGGTTTTATTTGAGGAGAAGAGGCGATACTCAAATTAAAAGCCACTTTTTCATGGACGACTAACACGTTATTGGTTATTTATATAATTCAAAATAGCTGTCTAAATTATGACTCAATTATTTAACACATTATAGCATATAATAGTCTTTTATTCTTATTCTGACGCACCGTATGCGTCACGGATAATCAATGCTTATAAAATATAATATACAAAAATAAAACTTAACCTTTTCAACGTCATTGCCGTGTATATTCGTACCACAGATCACCATCGACGACAGATAACATCTGTTTTGTGTTCATTTTTATTTACTTATAAATGATGAACACAGCATAGCATCTCCGTCTTAAAGCAGTGCCAGCCGGTGGCGTTGCGTTGTCGAAACGCTGTGATTTTAACATAGAACGACGCACGTATTTTATCGCATCGTGTGGCAGGTCGTTTATACAGGGTGTTCGGCACATGGACCGTCAATTTTTTTTGGGATATTGTTGGGGTTATTTGTTATCTTTTCGCCCTTGGACTTAGGGTCATAAGGGTCACGGTTTTGGAGATATGATTTGTTAAATGTTTTTTCTAAAATTTTCCGAAATTCCTCCTTTAAACGTTCGTAACTTTTTTATTAATGCGTGTTACAGAAAAATATGTTGTATTTAAAACTTGTTAATACATGCTAGTTCAAATACTAATAGTCTTTATTCTAATTGATAGTCTCAAAGGGACGTACTAGGTTTTTTATTTCACAAATTTACTATTTGTGTGAAAAAAAAACCAACTTCAAAATTCAATTATTAAAAACCTAAATACAATTTTGGGGTTTATTTTATTTTAAAAAGTTCTCTAGCTAATTACCTTTCTAACGATGTGCTACACATTAATAAAAAGTTAACGGGAATATCCACATTTTCAAAGAAAAGTTAGAGAGCACCTAGATAACTCGTTACCTAACTGGTGGATAGGCAGAAGCGGCCCGATTCCTTGGCCCGCAAGATCTCCAGACCTAACGCCCTAAGACTTTTGTCTGGGGACGGGCAAAATAACTAGTTTATGTATTAGGGTCATAAGGGTCACGGACCCTTATGACCCTAAGTCCAAGGGCGAAAAGATAACAAATAACCACAACAATATCACAAAAAAAATTGACGGTCCATGTGCCGAACACCCTGTATGTAGAACAACGCACTGGCGACGCTCATGTGGAACCTCTCTTAGTGTAAGATTGTGAGAGGCGACTGTTGTATACATATGCCATCGAAAAGGTAAGCTTACTTACGCGAATAAAGAACAATATAAAAATATTTTCCAATTCCAATATAAGGCAGGCCGTGTTGTATGGCCAATGTGATTCAATAAATTATAACTTTTGAACTTTATCACGCTACGTCACGTTTGCAGCCGACAACCGTTAGTGAGTTACGGCCGTATTAAATTGATCTCTATTGTAATGCTTGCCTCAAGATGCGTCAAAAATTACAGTTTTATGGCTTGATGTTTACTTTGACGTATCTTGAGTTTAACCGACGTACTTAGCGACATTATAGGGGACAATTAGGTATTTTTCCAAACTTGCGTATAACAAATTGTAACACTATCGGAACGGTGCGTAAACTAAGGTGCGTCATAAACGCCGCCATGTTGTTAATAACGACACCCGTATTTTAAGCGTCGGTGAGGTCACACCTTTAGTACCAATTTCACCAAACGATTTCAAATTTAATCAATGTTAATCGACTGTTAGTGCATACATTTTGACAGATGTTAACGCTCTAATCATCTGTAAACTGACTAACATCGTTTGGTGAAATTAGTACTGAGTAGTCATCAAAATTGCGGCCGTAAAATTGACCAATTTCTTAATGAGACCCTGACAACACTTGACACTGGCAGATCAAGAGACGCCATAAAAGATGACATGGTCAAAATGTATGACAATTTGCAAAAGCGATGGGATCAAAAAGCGACGTTGACTAATACATTATGTTAATACAAAGAAACATTCTTGAATCATGAATAAAAAAATGATTTGATTTGATTTGAATAACTTGTTGCGTTTGATTATGACGAAAATTATTGCAAGTCCCGTCCTCATTCTTGACTAGGTGCAACTAGACTACGGTTACATCGTTTTTTTATTTACATCCTTATCATAACTTCCCTATAATATGTTCAGAAGCGATAAGTAAAAGGCCTGTAGAAACCTGTATATGTGGGTGTATTTTAATTTTAACATTAAAGTATTGGTTATCGATAGTTTAATGTAAACATTAAGATACAGGGCAACCACGGATACAGGTTTCTCACATATTGTAGAAAACTTATGATATGCATGTAGATAAAGTTATGTATGCGACTGTACACATAATTAGACATTCTAAAACTAGTGTGATCTTTTATTAAATGCCTGTCATTACGCACCAGTCACATAATAGTACATTACTTAACAAGGGCTGTAAAAGAAAGAAAGCCCGAAATCGCAGGTATTTGAGACCCGAGCCGTAGGCGAGGGTTGTAAATATGCGATAGAGGGCTTTTTTTTTACTGCCCGTGATGAGTACACAATTTTACGTCTTCACCTGGCCACAATGCGAGTTTTACCGTGCGCGCAGCGTGCGATAAAACTCACATTAGGGCCAGGTGTTACGTAAAGTACTATAAATACGACAACAAGTAGTTTTTAGAAGGTTGCAAAATGTGGTTGCAGAATTTACAAACAAGTTTTTTGAGTTGTTGGTAATTCTGTAGCACTGCCTGCCCCACTCTAGGAATGAAGGCGTGATTGTATGTATGTATATAACCGCAGTGGAGATGCACCTTAATTCAAGAATGTCTCCAACAAACTACTACTAAATGATTTAGGTCTTCTCGCCCAATTCAAACCGCAAACTCAAATGGTTTTAGTTTAACGCGGGGTGTAGTAAATAAATATGAAGAGGATAATGTCACACGAATTGACCTAGTCCCAAACGAAGCTCTAGGCCTGTATGGTCACGAGCGTTAATTTGGGACCCATTACAAGATAAACATGCTTGAAGCCGTCAATGTCATTAGAGTTTTTTTTAATTAATGGCTTTCACTCCTGTTAAGGTGTATTTCGCCAATGTCAAGTTATTTACAGATACTCCTATGGACTTATTATAGCAATAAGTCCGTGGATATCACACGCGAGGACAATTGTTCGGTAAAAGAGAATTTTCTCCAATGGACTAAACAGAAGCACATGGGGTTAGCTCCACGCGCTTCTGTCAAGTCGTCATTAGAGATGTCATGTCATTTGTAAGTTTTAGGGAACTCTAAAGTTATTGTTGTAGAATGTCAGATTGACTTCGGACCTAAGGTGTGACCTCATTCCACAAGCTTGAAGTGTCTGAATATTGATAATGCTGACAGCATAAAAAACATGCCGTTGACAGTTCCTTTACACGCAACAATGAGTAGTCAACATTTTCAATCTGAAACTTCATTCTTGCAATGTGTCAGAATAAATTTCTTATCTGCCTTAGTACTATAGTATAGCGTGGGTGAAACTGCAAAATCGCGTAAGTAACAATAATAATTATGCTCTATAGATCATAACATAAATTAGTTAGCTACACGGTTTTGCAGTATCACCGACGAAAGGCTAATTTTCCTACTTATATTTAGTGCGGCATAGTATGGAAATATTCACCAGTTCATTCTTAAGAGTAGTTCCTATAGTCGTATTTTTTAGACGAAGTAAACTGACAGATGCCATTGTCATTGAATGTAATAGGGATTGTGTTCAGGTTATTTATTTTACTTATTTTAGTATCTTACTACCTACCCCCCTGGCTTCGCCTGGGTGGTATCCATGTGTATTATGCACATAAAACCCCCTCTGGAAGATATTTTTTAATTGATGTTAAAAAAAACTAAATAGACAAACAGGTATATAGCTACTCTAAGGGTCGAAACACCGAAGTTAAAAGCGTTTTAAAACTATCAATTTACGACCGTTTAATCTTTGAATTAAGGGTCCAATATTGGCGTCTGTCAGCACCAACGACAGCTATATCCGTCATGGATGACAGCGTAAAATAGACCGTGTCTATGAGGTAGGGTTGACATTAGCTCTGTTTAGCTCTTTGGTTTGGAAGACTTGACGACATAACGTTGGAAAGGTTAGTCTAAGACTGATATACTTTAGGGTAAATGGCCTGTTACTGCCAATTTCTCAAGGTGCCAGTGATGGTCGATTATTATCGATAGATCTTATAGATATTGATAGCTTGCAGGGAGAGAGCACTGCTTTTTATCGATACTATTTACATACATACATACATTAAATCACGCCTGTTTCACAGAGAAGTAGGCAGAGACCACTTGTTTCCACTTGCTACGATCTTGACAAATTTATTTTGCTTCTTCCACATTCATACATCGAGTCATGCACGCACGTCGGTTTCGGGTACTTAAGATTCGGCACTTTTCCAGTATTTCTCCGATTTGACTCGAAAAAGTACGCCTAGGGCGGCCCCTTCCGACCCGTCCACTCACTTTCGATCTGTATATCTCCTTCGTCAATCTTCTTTCATCCATCCTTTCCAAATGAACGCACCATCGAAGCATGCCCTTTTCAATCTTAGTCACTACATCTTCTTTTATTCCACATTTCTCCCTGACTTTTTCATTTACATATCGATATTTTTAACAAATTGAGACTTGAAATCGAATCTTTGCTGACACAAACACAGGGAAGCCCAAGTAGCTTATAAGTATTATTTTATTTAGATTAACTAGCAACCCGCCCTCGCTTCGCTTCGGTTTAAGCGAGATATCTGTAACACCCGTACATAATTCAAAAAAACCTTCCTCTTGAATCGTTCTATCTATTGATGGAAACCGCAAAAATCCGTTGCGAAGTTTAAAAGATCTAAGCGTACATACAGACAGAGGGACAGGCGGGAAGCTACTGTTTTATACTATGTGAAGATTAACCGCATATATATATTTATCGTTCGATAATATCGATTAAAGCAGGTTCCCTATAAGCTGACAAAAACAGCCCACAAATATCCGACCCTAGCTAATTAGAGATTTAGGTAGGAAAACATGCTCATTCTGATCTATAAGAATCCTTTTGTCACAACACTATTAATTTGATCTCAATATCTGACAACCCGACGTCAGTTCACTTCGTCTAAAAAAACGGCCGTTTCCTCGTGGTCATACTATTTTTGTCCTACTGACTTTCGACGGAGCCCCGCCCAAGGGCGGAGCTCCTGCTTCTAAGTGGTTTTGCCCTTCGGGCATCTGAAGCTACCTAACGAACCTAACCTACCTACTTTTACAACCATAATTAGTATTTAGTGATAAAATCTAGGTTCACTTTTTGACTAGTAGGACAAATTAGTAGAACCACGAGGAAGTAAGTAAAAAAACGTACGACTTTAATATCGCGTACACAAATAAATATTTACAGAGCTCTCATTACAACCTTGGATAGATCTAGATAGAAGAATAAATGTATATATAGATTACTAAGTATAGATCAACATTATTTAAATCTATAGTTACAGTTGCGCCGGTATTAGTGTCAATTTATGACAGCTGTCAATGGAGTTCAAAATATAACCTCAAACTCATCGTGAGTTGTGTTGACGGCTGAAATAGAACCTTATAACACGGCGCAACTATAGTATTGAATAGAATCAATACATTTCATTTTGTTTTGGAAGTGTTAACAGATTTTTATAAATAAAATGATTATCTCAATACTGTAAAACTAATGCGTGATTAACAATTGATTTACTAAGACTACTTCAATATTATTGATTATGATTTATGATTGATTATACTAGAACCTGATGTACGTAATACGTATTCTTAACTATGTTTCAGTATTAATTGTTATTCGATGACTTTTTTAAAGCTATAGCAAAAACATAATTTAGCGGCCTTTCCGAAAATCAGTATAATAGTACGCCGTCAATAGAACTTGCAAAAGATGTAAACAAAACCAAACGAATCAATCCACCATGATTACTCGATAATCACGTACTTTTAAAGATCAAGTGAGGTCGTTGCAATGATTTATACACTAGATCATTATTTTCACATTAAGATGAAATGACTGTTCATTATACGTTATTTTTAATAAAAACACGCTTGGTGAATATTTGAGGTTATGTGTCAAACAGTACTAATTTGTTTACATCGTTCACAAGTTCTATTGACGGCGAGTTTACGTATATATATTTAAATATTCCCTTTGTATCATATCGATAAGAAATAGTAAAAATATTTATTATTATACTACCGGCCTGCCCCGACTTCGCGCGAAATACTATTATCCAGGTCTGGGTAATGTACTTTAGAATGTTTTTTTTTTGTCCTTGTTCTCCACATATTATAAAACAATTAACAAAACACAACAAACATTAAATAAACAATAAACATAAATTAAATTGATTGATTGATTGAATTGATTGAATTGAATTGTCTTTCAACATTAAATATAAAAATTAATATTTTATTCGATTTTAAGGCAATGCCGAATCACATATCGCTCTTATTTGTACTCAGTTATTATAAAAGAGAAAATAAACTTACAAATACGCTTAATTATTTATGGAAACCTACCATACAATCAATAATATAAATCAAAAATAAATGAGTTATAAATGGTTAAAAAAATATTTTTAAATCGTGTATGAATTTTTGAATTACGCCGCGATTTTGTTCGTGCTGAATTCGTTTCACGCCACTCCCCCTATTTTAACCCCTTCACCGATGAATTTCCAAAAATCCTTTCTTAGTGCACCCCTAGGCCTCATAAGGAACGTACGTGCCAAATTTGGAATGTCTAGACCCGGCGATTTGGGCTAGGCGTTGATATAAAAGTCAGTGAGTTAGGTATGCCTTTCTTTTACATAATACAGTATGGTACCAGCACCCTGGCTTTTTCTAAGTAGGTTAAAAATAACATTTATCTGTAACGTAACCATGAAATTAATTTAATTAACAAACAACTTTTCAGGCTTTGTTAACTTTCTAACAAAATGTTAATTGCCAGCAATGTAAAGCATAGCAATTTGACAAGTGTAAATGACAGTCGACGGCTACTTTGATTATTATGATCCCTCCGTACCACGATATGCCTTGTACCAAGCAACAGCGATACTGATAACGATGAACACGCAGAACATGCACTACATTAAAAATGGGCAGTACCTAAGAAAATTCATTGTGAAGTTATTTTAATTTGTTTTTAATTGATAATACTTGCAAACAATTGCTAAAGCAACATATTATCGGCAGTTTTAATAAATGCCGGCATGCCGTAACACACTGTATGTATTAGATGTAGCGTACTCGTATATATTATTAAAATAACTTTCTTAGTTTACTAACTGCTGAATAAGGTATAAAAATCTAATAAAAAGTTAAGAATTTTGCAATTTTTTCAAGGAAGTAAATATTTTTTTTTATTTACATCTTCTCTTATTGGATTAAAAAAAAATACATGTAAACTTTGTAATCAAATCTTGAAAGTCTATTTTAACCTAATTCAAAAAGTTGGACAGAATATAGTCCCTTTACTTCCCTCGTATCTGATGGAATAGTTAAGATATGAAAGTAGTCTTAATTCTTTAGGCAACACGGGTGCTTTCCCTATCTATGGTACCATCGAGCTGGTATGATGATGGAGACGGAAGGCCATAGGAACTCCTCGACTCAGTACTGCCCTCATATGCCAAAAGGCGATAGCTCAAATTCAATAGCCAAAGTAAATTCAACCCTATTCGGTTAGCAACAAGGTTCTACGTGCTACAGGAGTTTTGTTTGAGATACCACCATTTGTCTTTGCACGGCAGATCTTTTGATAGTGGTGTTAAGTCATTAGCCCGGATTTTTTGCGGCAAAACAAAAGACAGTCGCATTCTAGCTAGTGTTAGACACTTTTTTATCGATATCGAGTATTTAGTACATTAAAAAAACTTGTCGATATATTTACATCATTTTACAATCAATCGCGACAGTTGTTTTATATGTTATTCCATCTAAATCATAACTCCTACTTTATCAAGTAACAAAATAACCCGCCGGGTAACTAAGAGGTAAAACTTTGAACTTTTTTCCTGCAACTGTCGCCCTTATAGTGCATCAAATAACAAATAATACTGTTAAAAAAAAATCTTCACTAGGCACAGGCTTAACGACGGCTCTGATACAAGATTCAGTGTCAACAGTGAGTGTAATGGCGTCAATCACCAGTAAGTGGGTGGATCAACTTTTTGTTGTTGTTATGCTGTCCCGTAAGCCAGGAGACAACAGTGATAGAGTTTTTTTTAAATATTATATACTTCTAACACACTCAGGAGAAAGACCATAAAAGAATTGGTTTGTATTTGCCAATAAAACTGTTATTTAGTGGAATTATATCCTTTGAAATCATAGTTTAAAAAGTGACCCAGGAGACGTCACCATGGTAACTACAAAGAAAAGTTGATTCACCCAAATAAACAAAAACCCCGATGGTGACAACCTTCATACCGGAGAGCTTTCTTTAAAAAAAAAACTTAGACTACATTTCAGCCCTCTACGCCACTCGTCCATATATTGCATACTTTCCAGCCTTTGCAACAATCATTGCTGCTTTACTCGCAGCCACCAGTGACACTCATGTCGAGACTTGTGTTTAATGCCAGTGTTGCCGTGTACGATTAAAACTAAAAAAAATCGTATTACGCACAATAAAGTATGGTGTTTTATATTTATTATTGGTGTCAATTACCTAACGGTGGTTTTTATGATATTACTAGTATATACTATTATATATATACGCAACATTGCCGCGTTTTCCTTATGGACCATAGAGTTTTCACTAGTTTTACCCTCTTAAATATTAATTCCTTGACACATTTTTTGTAACGCATGATTCTTAAATCGGATTTAACGAACGCGTGCTCCGCGTTTGCGGGGCTTCAATATTTGCCGATTAGCTGTGCTGTGCAACTAAGGGCTCTTTATCGAGAAGCGATCCGTAGTAAATTGAAACTTATAGCGCTGTACAAAGGTCACATAATTAGAAACGCTTGCGAATTTCCCAAATAATCTCATGGAAATATGACTTTTAAATTTTGACAAGTAATAAACAGGTTTTTTTTTTTGTTACGCTTATCGTTAACTTACAAACTAAAGTTTCTAATTATGCGACCATTTTCATATATAGTTCTAGAATTATTCATGTGGCCGACACTCGATTACCAAAACAATAATAAGCCCTAACATGACTTAAAACTACACATGTCCATTGGAAGTATATGGAATTAATATTTCACATATCATTTTAAATTACACGCAATTAAAACTATATTATTATAGACTCTACAGGGACGCATGTAAAAATGACGCCATTATGTCGAAATTCGACACAGTTGATGTAGGCGAAATAACATTTTTTTCCTCTTTATAGATTTTTGCGAGATTATCGATTGCTTTTAAGACACATATATTGCTTTTCACGGTGTTGCTTCACACAACAAAGGCGGCCATATCAGTACGGTTTCATAATAATACTTATAATAATACACCTTCGAGGGATAACATACATGTTTAAATCAATATATTTTGTAACACTAAATAAACACGAGGTATTTTGGAATTTAAACCGAAAATTCACTGCGTTACGTCACATTTTATTTATAAGAACATAGTATAGGTAGTAGGTACGACACCTATATGTATAATAAAACGTACAATATATAAAATGTGTATAGATCGGTGCACCTGGCGTTCCATAGAGTCTGCCTACCCCATTGGGAGACAGGCGTGAAGTTATATATGTATGTATAATTTTGTATATTTTATAGACGACGCATTTATTAAGATTTTGTATAATTATAAACAAGTTTCTAAGAGTTGTTGGTAATTCTGTAGCTCTGCCTACCCCACTCTGAGAATGAAGGCGTGAGTTTATGTACGTTTATGGCTTAAAACTGCGCCGAGCAAACGTCGAGCGTCCAGCGGCGCCCTCATTACTATTATTGTGTTTTCTAATTAACTAAAGAATTTCCTTGCAATCAGACGATACGTTTTTGAAGCGCAAGTAATACACAATTTATGGGATACGTGACCAAATTTAATATTCTATTATTGTGTTGTCTAATAAACGTAAAGTATTTTCTTGAAATTGGTCAGACGAATGACAACACAACAGTTATATCAGATAGTTTAATAACAATTCACCTTCGAGTTATCAACTTAACGGAAAAAAGTGGCCGCCTTTTCCCGTTAACCTGACTACTCAAAGGGTAATTGTTACTAAAGTTTGTTACGTATCCCATAAATTGTGTTTTACTTGCGCTACAAAAACGTATCGTCTGATTGCAAGGAAATTCTTTAATTAATTAGAAAACGCAATAATAGTAATGAGGGCGCCACTGGACGCTCGACGTTTGCTAGGTGCAGTCTTAAAGGATAAGATGGTGGCAGCGATCTGGACGGACCCTGCACTAGATACCACGACAATGGAAGATACTCAATTTTACTTTTTAATCAGTCTGTTGACTATTTTGCTTTTAAATTGAATTTGGCACAAAATATTAGGAAGTTGAAACATCACTTAATTTATACAGCATCTGGAAGACTCGCAAGAAAAAAACTGTGACGGCATACCACGCAGTGAATTTTCTTTTTGACAGTTATCTAAAAACTAACGTCTAATAAGTTGACATTTGCTAACTAACAAACCTGCTGTTTGTACAAAACTAGTCAGTGAAAATACATCGTTTTTGTTCGGAAGAGTTCGTAATTATCTTGCTTTCTCAACCAGCGTTAGTAGCCATCTATAAGTTAATTGAGAAAGCAAGACACCTGCCCCCTACTTAGATCGACTATTACAGGCACAGACCACTTACCCTATAGACTCCGCATACAAAGGCGCCCCCGTAAGCCATGCTTATGCTCACAGAACACTAATTGGTTGCCATGGTTCTATTGGCGCGCACCACGACGCGCACACTTGATTATTCGTTGACTTTGAACTAGCCAATCACGGTGCACTTTCCGCCCCCCGCGCCCCGCCATTTTGGCTTAATGAGATACTAGACAAACTGTTCCGAAGCGGAGTCTATAGGGTAAGTGGTCTGTGATTACAGGTAACAGGTGACATTTTGTTTTTCATGGCGCAGCTTATATGAATTTCAGTGATGTGAATACTTGTTAACTTCCCAATGTACACCGAATTTTCTCTAGCTGAGAGCGGATTTTTCGCGGCAAAACAAAAGACTGTCGCAATCTAGCTAGTAGTGCTAGAAATATATTTTTCGAACACGAAGAATTGGCCATGCTTCATTTTTGTTGTATGGTTTTTATAATTTATTTGATAAATAGACTATTTTAAAAAAGTAATTTCGGTATTTTTGTCTTTAATTAAACCTATTTACATTTAAAAAAAAAATTGCTGACGTGACGTCATCAAACGCATAATGAATAATGTAGTCTTCGCCTGCATAAAAAGAAATTACAGTAAAGTCTATGGTAAAGTCAACGTCAAGGTGTTAACGTCACCGCGGACGGCTAGGCTAAAAAAAAATTGAAATCACTAACAGAACTTGTTTGAAATGGAAGGCTACGAGTGTTTCGTCCCTTTGTGTCCGAATAACAGCAACGACGGCGAGAGGAATGGTGTCGTGAAGTGAAACAAAAATACTTCAAGAACTATTTGCAGTTTTGTTGTGAAGATCATTTAAATGTGTTATAATTATTACATCAATGGAACAACTAACACCATCTGTTGGTCCTTTTAAATAATAGAAACTGTCACCGTCATTTACTATGACATGTATAACCTTTGTGTGAAATAAAAGTAGTTGCAGTAAGCCTTGTGAAAAGACAACGTGTTTTATTAGGTTATGTGCTCAGTCATTGTCTTAAGAAACTGTTAAACTGTGCTAAATTCATGTTGTGACTTTAACTACGTAGTGATTGTGTTGGACTTAACGGAAATGGCTTTGAACTCGTTTATTGCTAGTGTGCCTAAATTAAAGGGGCG
Organism: Acleris laterana; assembly: GCA_963966035.1. Classification (NCBI taxonomy): domain Eukaryota; kingdom Metazoa; phylum Arthropoda; class Insecta; order Lepidoptera; family Tortricidae; genus Acleris; species Acleris laterana. The sequence continues at coordinate 84,420,444 of OZ014438.1, forward strand.
AGAAAATTATGACGAGTGGGCGTTTGCTGCAAAGAATTTACTTGTACTTGAAGGAAAAGAGGATTCCATTAAGAAAGAGACTGCAGCTGCTTCTGACGACGCTAAGACGAAAGCAAAGTTAATTCTTACCATTGATCCCTCATTGTTCGTACACATTAAAGATGCTGCAACGACAAAAGATTTGTGGCTTAAGTTGAAGCAGATGTTCGATGATTCCGGGTTCTCAAGAAGGATAACATTATTAAGAAATTTAATTTCAATTCGTCTTGAAAATTGCGACTCGATGACGAATTATGTAACGCAAATTATTGAGACCGGACAGAAATTATCAAGAACAGGATTTATGGTAAATGATGAGTGGATTGGCTGCTTGATGATGGCGGGGCTACCTGAGAAATATTTCCCAATGATTATGGCAATTGAGCATTCAGGTATCGCCATTACGGCGGATGTAGTTAAGTCAAAGTTGATTGACATGGCAGGAAATAATGATTCGCCGAACAGTGCTTTTTTTACTAGTGGGCAACACTATAATAACCAGAACCAGAAGCAAAGATTTCACAAAGCTGGCAACTCTAACTTTAACAAATATGGCGAATCATCGAATGTTAAAAATGTCAAGAAAAAGATAAAATGTTATCGCTGTAAACAAACGGGACATTATAAAAGTCAGTGTACACAAGAAAGATGTGACAAAATAAAAAGTACCAACGTATTTTCCGCAGTATTTCTAAGTGGAAACTTTAGTAAGCGGGATTGGTATCTTGATTCCGGAGCTAGTACACATATGACGAATGATGTAAACAGCATTCGAAACGCCGACAGTGATACGAGTATTAAGGAAGTTATCGCTGCAAATCAAAGTGCTATGCCAGTGTTGTGCTCGGGCGATGTGGACATAATGACCATTACATTGAAATGTAAATATGAAGTCACGTTGAAAAATGTCGTATGCGTACCTAACCTCGCAACGAACCTGATATCTGTTAGTAAGCTAGTTCAGAATGGCAATAGCGTAGATTTCAAAGAAAAAGGTTGTTACATCTATAACAAGGAGCGTGAGTTGGTTGCAGTGGCGGACCTGACAGATGGTGTGTACAGATTAAACATTGATTATAAACATTGTTTGTTTACTTCATCATCTGGTGCCAGCAGTGAAGTGTGGCATAGAAGGCTCGGTCATTTGAATAGCAACGATTTAAATAAAATGAAGAATGGTGCAGTTACCGGTATCGACTACAAAAGCAAGGCGAACATTGACAGAAATACATGTGTTGTATGCTGCGAAGGAAAACAGTCAAGGTTACCCTTCAGCAATGCAAGCATAAGGAGCAATGAAGCACTGAACATCATCCATGCAGACCTGTGTGGACCAATGGAGAAGGCTTCTATTGGAGGATGCAGGTATTTCCTAATTATGGTTGATGATTATACTCGAATGGCTTTTGTATATTTTCTCAAAGCAAAAAATCAAGTATTTAAGTTCTTTAAAGAATTTAAAGCATTGGTAGAAAACCAGCAGAATAAAAGAATAAAAATATTTAGAACTGATAATGGTTTAGAGTTTTGCAGCAATGAGTTTGAAAGTTATTTGTCTGAAGCTGGTATTATTCATCAAAAAACGAATACATACACTCCAGAACAAAATGGTGTAAGTGAGCGGATGAATAGAACTGTTGTTGAGAGGGCTCGTTGTATGTTGTTTGATGCAGGGCTTGACAAAAGATTCTGGGCTGAGGCTGTTAACACAGCTGTATATCTACGAAATAGATCAGTAGCATCTGGATTAGATAACATTACACCATATGAACTCTGGACTAATAAAAAACCAGATTTAAGTCATGTTCGGATATTTGGTAGCCGAGTAATGATGCATATCCCAAAGGAGAAACGGCTTAAATGGGACATTAAGTCTAAACAACATATACTTGTTGGTTATGCAGAAAATGTTAAGGGATATAGGATATATGACTCTGTTAAAGGAGGTGTATCTATAAGTAGGGATGTAATTATCCAAGAGAACTTACACAGGAATATTTTGAGAGACAGTAATGCATCAGTTTCAGTGGGGGAAGTTGTCCCAGTACAGGATAAAGATTACAATGTTGAGGGTCAAGAAAGAATACAAGATGAACCCAATGAGTCCATTGAACTTAATGTTTCTTCTGAATCCGAGTATGATAATGCTCAGACTGATTTAGATTCTACTTTGCAGAATGTAGAAGAAGAGATACAGCCACAAATAACAAAAAGGACAAGGCGACCTCCGGACCGTTATGGATTTTCAAATATTTGTACCTCATCCAATGAGGAGATATGCAACGATCCAGTCAGTGTTAAAGAGGCCTTACAAAGTCCAGACAAAGAAAAGTGGATAGCTGCTATGAAGGAGGAACTTAATGCATTCGAAGAAAATAATGCTTGGGTTGTTGTTGATAAAGTGCCTTCAAACAAAACATTAGTGCAGTGTAAGTGGGTTTTTAAAAGAAAACTAGATAGTGATAACAGTGTGCGTTTTAGAGCTCGTCTAGTGGCTAAGGGCTTCACCCAGAAACCAGGAATAGACTATGATGAGACATTTTCACCAGTTGTTAGACACTCTACACTTAGAATGTTGTTTGCTCTATCTGTGCAATTAAATTTAAATGTTAGTCACTTGGATGTGAAAACTGCCTTCCTAAATGGTAATCTTAAAGAAGATATATATATGGCTAAACCAAATGTAGATAATGAAAGTTGTAATAAAGTTGTTAAACTTAATAAAGCTATCTACGGGTTAAAGCAGTCATCTAGATCTTGGTACGAGAGGGTTGATCATTGTTTGAGAGAATTAGATTTTAAGAAAAGCGCTCTAGAACCATGTGTGTTTACAAAATTTAATGATGATGCAAAAGTTATTGTGGCTCTATACGTAGATGATTTTTTTGTGTATTCAAACAATAATGCAGAAACTGAAAATTTAATTTCTGTACTGAGCTCTAAATTTAAAATTAAAAACTTAGGACAGGTTCAGCAATGTTTGGGAATGAGGGTTAAAATAGATAAAAAAACAAATGTAGTTACTCTGGACCAAACTCAGTACATTGAGCAATTGTTAAACAAATTTAATATGACAAGTTGCAAAGAAGCTAGTACGCCAATGGAATGTAAATTAAATTTAGAACAAAATAGTGTATGTGATGATAATGTTCCATATCAGCACTTAATTGGCAGCCTTATGTACTTGTCAGTGTTGACTAGACCCGATATATCTTATTGTGTAAGCTTTATGAGTCAATTTAATAAATGTCATAGTGATGTTCATTGGAGCTATGCTAAACGCATTCTCAGATATTTAAAGAAAACAAAAAACTATTGCTTACAATATAGTAGTACAAATGGTAGCAATGAGCTGGAAGGTTTTGTTGATGCCGACTGGGCAGGCAATAGTATTGATCGCAAATCCTATACAGGTTACTGTTTTACTATGTCAGGTGCAGCTGTGTCCTGGGAGAGTAAAAAGCAGAGGACTGTGGCTCTCTCCAGTATGGAGGCTGAGTATATGTCTTTAACTGAATCATGTAAGGAAGCTATGTATCTCAGAGCTTTGCAATCAGAAATAACTAATAATGTATATCCTATTACTTTATATAACGATAGCCAAAGTGCCCAAAAATTGGCATTAAATTATGGTTTACATAAAAAAAGTAAACATATAGATATCCGATATCATTTTGTTAGAGAGGCAGTTAGTGATAAAATTGTCAGTATTAAATACTTGCCAACAAATGATATGCCAGCTGATGTACTCACTAAGGCTCTAAGCCCTATGAAACATTACCATTGTATTGGAGGTCTGGGACTTGTTGAAGAGTAGAGTTTTTTTTTGTTACATTGATGTAGTGGGGGTGTTATAATTATTACATCAATGGAACAACTAACACCATCTGTTGGTCCTTTTAAATAATAGAAACTGTCACCGTCATTTACTATGACATGTATAACCTTTGTGTGAAATAAAAGTAGTTGCAGTAAGCCTTGTGAAAAGACAACGTGTTTTATTAAAATGTATGTACCTGTTTAAAACGAACACATTACTTTTACACAATGGTTTAACAATAAAGTCTTGACCATCGAGTACTCGTATAAATTAGATTGCATTTATTAATTATAATAAACAAACAATTTACGATGAGAAAGGACACGTCAATGTCAAGTTCGTGTTTGATATAGACTAGACAGACGTCAGTCTGTTTTTTTTTTAAATAAGGCAAAGGAATCATTATCCATTATTCGTTTGATAACTCACAGAAAGGTCATTTGAAGATCAAAACATTTCATCAAATATCTTAATATTGTAAAACTTTTTTTAAAATCTGATATACCGAAACTGTACCGAAAGCTTGTTTCTCGAAATTATTTTGAGATTTCCATACGTATTTTTTAAAAAGTTTGCATGGCTAATTCCGTACATTGACCCACCGTTGTCTCTGTCACTCGCGTGCAATGATATTGGTGTCGCAGCGTTATTGACCTCATGTATCATGTGTAAAACCTTTTTCATGTACTTAGTATTACGGCGCTCTACGCTAAAGGTCAATGTACTAAATTCTTCGTCGTTGGATAGCCGCTACACAAGTATAAGGTTTTCAAATTACGATGTCCCGTCCAACTACTTAATTTCTCATATATTAAATGTAATTTGTTTTAGTGTGTAATGTAGTAGTTGATTGAAAACAGAACACTACCCGCAATAAATCTTGTCTTAACAATAACAATAAAAAACTCTTTACGCCTATACAATACTTAATTATTGAGATAAATACTTAATAAACTTTAAAAACGAATATCGATTGTTTTATAAAATTTCAACGCTTAACAAGGAACAGTTTTATTCGATTCTCTTATATTCGAGGAGCCAAGAAAAGATGAAAACGTTTACGATTTACGAGAACTGTCAAAATGTATGGAATTGACGTGAAGCGCTCGAGGCGACCGTCTGACCGCTTACGTCAATCCTACATAGTCGCCAGACAGGATTCCAGGGGGCAATATTTAATGACAGGCAGGGAGTTCCTATATCGATAAACTCAAGTATCGATGCTTGATCTATATACTAGTGATGATCCCAAGTTTTTTTTGTAAAAATATTTTCTTATTTAAATTGAAACTTTACTGGTGTATTTTTTTTCTTCATTACTGTCTCCCATTTACTATTGTTAGAATAAACGATCAGAATTTGTTCCAAATTTTCCGGCGTTAAACGTCTCCGTCTTGGGTGATAAATCCATTTCAGGTGGCTAAATGACTTTTAAATTTTTGTTTAGGTAATAGGGGCATAACAATTTTGTTTTAAATATGCTGTGTCTTCTTCTTCTTACTAGTCTTCAGAACAATACTTACATTGCTGGGAGCAATCACTAGTATATGGAAAAAGCATCGATAATTGAGTTTATCGATATAGGAACTCCCTACCTGTCATAAAGTTTAGCCCCCTGGACATCTATGTCTGATCATCGCTAACGATATCGTCTGCCGAATCTTGTCTTGGCCATATTTCGATTTCGATTCACATTCCTTATGGTAACTTTGACCTATTTTAGTAACGCATTAACTACCGGCACTGCATATGAGCGTCTAGCTCTCACCCAGTGCCTGGAACGCCTCCACGCGTTTTTTACAAGATCTCACGAATGCCAGCAAACTCCGAGCGTCCAGTGGCGCCTTCACTGCTATTATTGTGTTTTCTAATAAACTACAGTATGGTATTTAAATCGAAGGATGTTTTTTTGTTGTACGATAATTGAGTCATCGATAATTGAGTTCATCGATATAATCCCTAGCTGTCATTTAATTTTGCCCCGTAAATTCCTACGTAATAAACCTGAATTTCAAAGAGCCGACAGACAGCAAATGCGTTAGTTACCAATGTCAACTTATAACACGTTCAATTACGCTTACTACGATTATCATACATAATAATTATTTATAAAGAAATAACCCTTTCGCGACGTAAAGCAGGATACCGATTTACTATTCTCCATTGGACAGGCCTGAGTGCTGTAAACAAAATGAAAATTTAAGTCAAGTGACGTTCCTATTTTTTTCACTCGATCAACTTTAATCGGTGGACAAGTTAAATAAGACCTCGCCCGCGCGGTACAGGGGCGCGGGGGGACGGACGGCAGAGGAGACCGAGGGAGGAGCGGGCGGCAGGCGCATTCTAGGCGTAGCTCAGTTTAGAGTTGTGCCCGCTCGGTCTTTAAACGGAGGGAGGGTCAAAGGCATTCCGTTAACATTTGGAACAGGTGCGACTTATTATGAAACTGACATATAAATAGAATCACAATTGAAATATAATAAGGGCCGGTTTCACAATCGACGAGTAAATTTATCTGCCATTTAAAGTTGTCTCTCTCCTTGTCTATATTCACGTGTAAGAAAGAGGAAGGGCTAAATTTATCCGTCAAATATGCTTTTCTTGTCGACTGTGAAACAGGTGGTAAAGCTAATTTGAAAGTGAAGTTTTTTAATTAATGGAACATGTTTAAAAAAAAGTGACTCTATTTACACTTTCAAATATGATTTCCACCGCTCGAAAACGTTAAGCTTTTTAGTCTATGACGTTTTAAAACGTAAAAAGAAACATGGAAGAACTGTTGGCTCAGGCCGACTTTGTCCAGTCCTATTTCGTCATCTTATTAACTCGTCCAAAATGTTATATCATCAGCATGTAATTCCTAAATTCACTCTCCACATTTTAATATCGTCAATGTCCTATCTTGTCCACATTCCTATATCGTCCGCAATGTTAACCCCAGTGGACTCCCATATAGGAAAGTGGACGACTTAGGAAGGTAACAATATAGTAAAGTGGACGAGTTAAAAAGGTAACAATATAGGAAAGTGGACGAGTTAAAAAGGTGACAATATAGGAAAGTGGACGAGTTAGAAAGGTGACAATATAGGAATGCCGACGAATTAGTGGGCGATATGGCATTGTGGACGAGTTAAGAAGGTGATGAAGACCCCGTTATCTTGTCGCACTGACATAACTTTTCACTAGACCGTGAATGCTTTTTTTATCGACTATCTAAATGTCGATAGTGTATGTCACTGATAATTTCAAAGAGGTGTCACTAGGTACTACTTATTAGTTTCTGACCCACTGAAAAGCCTGAACGGGGTGAATAAGTGGCCATACTGAACCACTTTCACTGTGCTGCTAACCCTGAAATCTCAAAAACATTTTTGGACTTTTCATACATTACGAGTTTTACGAGAGACACAACCAATAAAAGTCTAGAGTGTACGTTAGTTAGGATTAATCATATATTCTCCACAATAATTACAATAAATTTTACACAACTGTACATTAGGCGAAAATTCAATTGCATTATACACCGTGTTTTTTTTGATTTACGATAACTTAAAGTGAACGTTCTTTAGGTCAAATAAAGTTAATTTCCCAAAGACAGACAAATGATAACTCTTACGGTTTTAAAGATATTTAATTTTAAAAATTAATCAGTTAATCACGTTGAACTAGTATAAAAGGCTCTTAATTGATAACAACAATTTTCTTTAAATTCTTATGAGTAAAGAGTTTCCAATTGTTAGGTTTGTATACGCGTCCATGGAATTAGTAAGTACGTACATCTGGAAGGTGCACTACACCGATAACGCGAGCCGAAAGAAATGTACTAAAGCTTACTGCGTCCCTTTCTAAAGGTGACCATATTTGAATTGCAATTTACGGACAAATTAATTTTACAAGCCGGTGGGGCAGTAAACGAAACAATATTCACTTATTCAACTGATTGTTTTCAAAATCGATATCTGTGGATCTGTAGATCTGACAACTAATCCGTAGACAAATTGAGGAAAAGTAGCCGCCACCTTGAACTTTTTAGTTATTCAACTGATTGTCTCCAAAATCGATATCTGGGCATCTGTGTGGTCTCTGTCAACGAATCCGTGGATAGACTGAGAAAAAGTAGCTGCTGTCTTGAACTTCTTAATAAGAGCAAGTAGAACAAAATACAAGCATTGAAAGCTTTCAAACAAAATCTACTTAGTATTAAGTTGTCATTCAAGTGTCAATTTCGAATTATAGGAGACCACACAGAATACACAGATCCCCAGATCCACATACAGGTACATACATTTCTTTCAGCTCACGTTATCGGTGGAATGCACCTTCCAGATGTACGTTATTACTTACTAATTCCATGGTCACGCCAACATTGACATTTGACACTCACTATTAGTTAACTCTAAAGGCCCTTTTAGAATGATCAAAGATATAACATTCAATTACTTTGTTCTAAACAGAGAAAATATATTTTTTTTGCAATATTTAAAAATCTAATCTACCAATTAGTTTCTATGGATATACCTAGTAATATGCCGAAGTTATCGTAAATCAAAAAAAACACGGTGTATAAACACCGATATCAAGAAGGTCGATAAATAAATCATTCACACTCTACTGAAAAACAATATTTATGCGACAAGACAACGGGGTCTAGTGATGAAATAGGACAGTGGACAAAGTCGGTCTAAGCCGAAATGTTTGGCTTTTTTTTTTTTATGGCATAGAGAAGACAAACGAGCACACAGGCCACCTGATGGTAAGTGGAAACTGTGACCCATAGACATTCGCATTCACAAGACTGCAATGCAATCCTAAGACTGCAAATGCGTTGCCAACCCTAAGGACCAAGATGGAATGCCTCTATGCTAGTGATTTCACCGGCTGTCTTATCCCCAAACCGAACACAACAGTGCGAACACTGCTGTTTGGAGGTAGGTTAATGGATAAAATAAGCTTGCTTGGCTTGGAAAAAATAAGGTACCTGGCGCTTTTCTGCCCGCTAGGAGTCTTGGCGTGGGTAGTCCATTGTCTTTATGTACGCTACAGCTGCGCAGAATTGAGTCCACCAATAGAGTGCAGGGCCTTGGAGGTACGCTACTCCCAGCGAGTTGACGAACTCTATGGTCGACAGGAGGGAGGGGGGGTTCACCTGGAAGGAGGGTTTCAAAAGTCAGATATTTATTACTAGGGTAAAGAGCTGCGGTGGCCTAGTGACTGAGGAGGTCGACTCGTGATCGTAAGGTACCGAGTTTGAACCCCCGCAGTCACCATGTACCAATGAGTTTGGCTAACTTAAGACATGACAGACATGTACAGTGGCGCCCTCATTACTATAATTGTTTTCTAATAAACTAAAGTATTGTCTTGAAATTGGTCAGTAGGTTTTTGTTCTACAAATGAAAACACAACTTATAGGGTATATCACATAGTTTAATAACAATTCACCTTTGAGTTATCAACTTAACGGAAAAAAGTGGCCACCTTTTCCCGTCAAACTGACTACTCAAAGGGCAATTGTTATTAAAGTTTGTAACGTATCCCATAAATTGTGTTTTTACTTTCGCTACAAAAACGTATCATGTGATTGCAAGGAAATTGACAACAATTCATATGTGCTAAGGTAGTAAAATAAAAATACCATTTGTAGATTTTACGCTGCTGATTACAGTAAAAATATTTTTGGATTTTTTTGTGCAGTAGTTTTTATTATATTTAGGAAAAACAGTAAAAATTGTTGAATTGTGAATGTTAGGAATACACTTATAGTGCCCTTAGTCCATTTATAACCATAGGAATTGAAAAAAATATACAACTCTCATGTCATCAGTGTTGCCAGATTTAGAGGTTTTCCCTAAAACCTAGGGGTTTTTCCAGGTCGTTGAGGTTTTTTCGAGGTTTTGATGCCTCTAAATTTGTCTAGTGTGCAAAATGTGGTTACAGAATTATCAACAAGCTTTTAGAGTTGTTGGTAATTCTGTAGCTTTTTATCAATCGTACTCTAGAAACTAGGGATTTTTTTACGGCAGTATTACCTTGAGAATGATGTAGACGAGGACCGGAGTGAGATCGTCCGCAGAGGGCGCAGAGCCCTCCGTCAGCCCGAGCACGGACATGACGCACGTGACGCACCGCATGACGCACTGCACCTAAACACCGCGAGACCATCATTTTGTTTATAAAACAGAACTACAAATATTATGACTGATGATGTGCCAAAAGGATACCATTTTAACCCGACTACCGAAGGAGGAAGGTAATGTGTTTATCAGACTATACATATATGTACCTAGTTGGTTACTAAGTTCTGTTACTAAGGTTGAGTCAAATAAAAGTAACTAATGTTTATTTTTTAATTTTAAAATATATACAAAGGAGGGTGGGCTAATTGGCCTATTGACCAATAAGGACAAGCGATATGTCCCCGAATAGGTAATTCTAAGTTGTATAACTATTACTATGGCAGGTGGTTCGAAATCTTTGTGTGAAAAAAGTTATCGCCATGCAAAGACAGCGGTTTTCCAAAGTAATTATCAGGCAGGGCCCGTAATTTTCATGCCGCTGACGCAAAAATGACGTCACGCTACATAGAGTATGATTTCAAATTGTATTATTGCAATTATTAACCATTAGTCGTCAACCATTTAATATGTACAACTGAGTCAAGTAATGTATTGACGCGTAGAAAAATAAATACCTACTTGATACATAAAATAAAACGTAAATGAAACTATTATTAATATTATTATCCAGGTTATAATCCTTTTGTGTTAAATTTCGTTCTTCTCTATCAATATGTTTAGTTGTTCGAATAATTATGTGTTGTGACAGTGCTGTTTTTTTATGTTATATTTCGATTACAATTAGTACAATAATCGTTTTTGTCGTTTACGATTAAAAACGGATATTTGTTGCAAAACTCCTGTAACAATAGCAAATGTAAACAATAACTAAGACCCTATTAAAATCTAAGGAACATAAGTATGAATTATTTAATAAACTGACAATCTGTTCTATATTTGAGTGACAATAGTCACGGTTAGTTAAACGACACGTACTGACTATTCATCGATACCGGTCAACTAAAGAGGTTGACAAATGATTATGACGAAATACTAATTGGAATCACACTGTATGTAGCGTGACGTAATTTTTAAGTCAACGGCATGAAAATTACGGGCCCTGGTAATTATGCTAAAGTCGTCTATGTAGGCGTCTCGATGTTCCAGATTTTTTATTATTTCACACACTGATTTAAGATTTCCCGCCATACAAAAAGTTGTGGAATATGAAAAAACCTATAAAATGGCATATGGCTTGTCATTATTGGTTTTTAGGCCAGTGTCCATACAAAACTGCCCATCATCCTTTTTTAAAGCTTTATTGATGTACATTTTGAAGAACAAATAATAATTCAAGTCAGTCGCCGCAATTTCCGACACGATTTCTTAACGTTCAAAGCCGGCATCGATGAAATTACGCGCGACTTTTCTGTAATTCTCACTTATTGAAAACGCTAAAAGTTAGTCTTTGTTCACCAAAGTACTTTTTTTTGTGTAATATTATAAAACTTGCTATCTCTGTGTAATTAGAGGTAACACTATTCTCATCACTGTTTCATCCTCTATCTAAAGACAATTACAGTCAGGAATACTTGTTATAGTCATTGGCACCAAAAGTGCGATATTATGCATAAGGGAGTGTGTTTATAGTGATCACATACCTTGTCCCTGGGCGTCCTATACACCGCGAGCTGCATTAGAAACATTTGTGCGCGAACGAACGGAGCTGCCCAGAGGTGGCGGGGGCTCACACCGGCGCGAACGGCGCTCGTGCTCGCCGCCAGCCGGCGAATATGTTCGCTGAGGACGCTGTGAACACGGTGTCATTGAGGAAGGGTAGTTTTTTAAACAACGTCATATAGTTTAGGTAATGACTAGGGTTGCCCGGTCCATTCTATCAAAAACCGGGAACGGGCTAAAAAAATATTTATTGTCATTTAGCCAGTTTATAAAATTACAGTTCCTGAGGCCTCAAAATATGTCCTGACTCACCGTGTACGTGTGGGTGCGCGCGCGCGCGCGTGTGTGTGTGTGTGTGTGTGTGTGTGTGTGTGTGTGTGTGTGTGTGTGTGTGTGTGTGTGTGTGTGTGTGTGTGTGTGTGTGTGTGTGTGTGTGTGTCCGCTCCTTTTGTCACTCGACCGAGACGATTTAAATATATACTTAAGTCCTAAATTGTAAAACCTGTTTATGTAAATTTTCTTGGTGTGTGGCAATAAAACTTTTCTTATTCTTATTATTCTTGCTGAGGCGTCAGACACCTACAGCGAGGATTTTCAGCCAGTATAGTTAGACAAATGAAAATGAAAATTTGTTTATTGGTCACAATCAGTGTGTTTACAATAAGGATACGGTTGGGACCTTCTTGTAAGTATGGCAATACTTGTGACAGAAGATCCCGCTCTTCCAGCATCAAGATTAAGGGTACAAAAACAACCAATACAATACAGGGTTCACAAGAAAGTTAGCAGTTAGTTTATATATTTAACTTACGCTAAAGACTTATAAATAACCTAAGAAACTATGTAGGTAAGTTTTGTTACTCATTATGGTTAATTATGCGCGTGCGCGTGCGTGTACGTGTACGTGTGTGTGTGTGTGTGTGTGTGTGTGTGTGTGTGTGTGTGTGTGTGTGTGTGTGTGTGTGTGTGTGTTTAAGTTCATATAATTTTCTACTTGTAATTACAATTTTAACATATTAGTATTTCAGTCTCATCATAGTTTAAAGTATTTAATAAATTCTAAGATGACTTTTTTACATTTATAAACCTGTAAGGGATAAATAGAGACTTTAGCATCGATAGTGTTATACAATTGGGCCGCTTGTGAGGTATATTGTGGTAGTACAGTTAGACAGGGCAGTATTATTTCAGCTACTCACTGGTCTCTCGCGATGTCACCGTCGCCGTTTGGGAACAGGACGTGGAGGTAGAGCCGCGCGAACACCGCTTGTTCCACTGTCAGTTCCAACACGTCCAGGAGGCTTGGGGAGGCGCCTGCGGGTACAAAGAATGAACAGTTTAAGGTGGAAACCCATTACACCATATCATGTTATGACCGTGCTATGAACGTATTATTCCTTAGTATTAACCCTTTAACGCCCACTGTACTCGCACGGGTACAACTAATAAAAGTGAGATTTCAGTGCTTTTTCTGAGGTCTCAACTCAATACGGTATTTAACAAAAGTCAAATCAGCTTCTTTTTATGAAACTTCAAAAACGCTCCGTTACTATGGAATTTATAGGGATTACTATGTTGTGACGTCACAATCAAACAGCGTCCTTATTGTTGGATTTTACGAATTTAAAAATCCTAAAATAGCAAACATAAATAAAAGATTGATGTTTTCCCAGTATTTTTATAATGTTTATCTGTTGTTAATGAAAAACCAATTTAATTTCACTCTTGTCAAATACCCTATTGATGTCATTGCTCAATACGGTCATAGATGTCTCTTAATTTATGCCAAATGAATTATCGAATTATTATAAAAATCGAATTAGATGTTAATAAAGCTAGTTATAGGATAAAAAAGTTCTCATTTTCTTTTGGATTTTCTTAATAAATATTATTAGGTCGTAGGGTACTATTATTGCAATAAAAAAAATAGACAATTTGCTTTAGGCCATAATGGGTTAAAATGTTAGTCGGTGAAATACTGGAAAAGGGCCGAATCTTAAGTACCCGAAACCGACGTGCGTGCATGACTCGATGTATGAATGTGGAAGAAGCGAAAGAAATTTGTCAAGATCGTAGCAAGTGGAAAGAAGTGGTCTCTGCCTACCCCTCTGGGAAACAGGCGTGATTTAATGTATGTATGTATGTATGTTAGTCGGTGACAGAACGGTCTAGTGGGCATAGTCTCATACTTTTCAATACACACATACATACATAAACTCACGCCTTTATTCCCAGAGTGGGGTAGGCAGAGTTACAGAATTACCAACAACTCGAAAAACTTGTTAATAATTCCGTAACCACATTTCAATACAAAGAATATTTTTTTGTCTGACACGTTCATAGCACGGTTATAGCATGATATGGTGTAATGGGTTTCCACCTTTATACTACATATAAATAGAAAAGGTTGGCAGAACATGTAAATAAATGCCTAACTTGTCATGTGCCACAAAACGTAGTTATCTAAGATTTGTTTCAATAGAACTTGCCAACAATGTAAACAAAACATTCAATGAGATATCCATATTCTAGCACTTTTTTATTCTTTTAATGGTTTAGGATAATGATGTGGGAAGAATTTATTAAATAACACATGGATTTAGCAGTATTTGATGATGTAGAATGCAATTTAAAGACATTTTGAATACAAGGTTTGTTTACATTGTTGGCACGTTCTATTGAAACAAACCTTATACTGCCTATCTTAGACTATAGGCAGTAAGGTAAATGCACCTATCATGGACAGTGCTCCAGTGATGAACAATAACAATTTTAACGGGCAAAAAGCCACTAGCAATCAAATAAAAAAAAAAGCGTTCTATAATTATGTAATTACTTTTATTGGGATTGTTCATGACTGGAGCACTGTCCATGATAGACGCATTTACCTTATACTGCTATAAACCTACAACGGGACTTAATCGCGTAAAAACATTATACAGGGTGTCTGCACGACAATGCAGTCAGTCATCAACATACATCGGGGTTTTCGGAGCGGGAATGATTTGAGAAAGAGTAGATATAAACAGTAGATATAATGAATATCTACCTCTTTGCGAATTGTATACCTATGATACAATTTTATTTTAACTCATGTAGGAGATACTTTAGCTTTACTACCAAACCTTATGAGATAATAATAAAAATAACATTAATTATAGTAGGAACTATTTAAAATCACGATTCCCACTTGAGAGCTTAACTGCCGAACAATGGCATTGTTATCCTTTGTAAACCCAACCGTTAATTACCTGTGCAAAATAAATACCATAAATAACAAAAGATGTCGTATGAATAACAATAGTATTCCTTCAAAAATAAGGTTCATATTATCATAGCATAGACATGTCTGTCTATGTTTGTTACAGGTGAAATTTGTATAAAAATGCTAAATGCCCGACCCGGTGGTCCTTATTATATGTCATTTCCAATAGGATCTATGTGAAGTGTGTCCTATTCCAATTTGAACCTTATTCGCAAGACGGTAAAGTTGTAATTCATATTCATTTTTGTGTTATTGATGCATTTCATGTTGTACAGGTAGTTAGCGGTTGCGTTTAACAAAAGATAACAATGCCATTCATCGCGGATAAGTTCTCAAGTGGAAATCGTGATTTTAAATAGTTCCTACTATAATTACTTGCAGTAAATTTAGCATTTTTGTATTGATTATTATATAGTATTTTCGGAATACAATTAGAATACAACTAGACAAGGGTACGGTATGACAATTAAGTGTCTAATATAATGTCAATCTTGACGCCCGATATCTATGAATATTTACTGATAGTGATAAATGAGTAGGGACTTAACTGAAGAGGTTGATACTGACTTTATAGTACCTATATCTATGATTACTTATTGTTTTATGTTATTCAATTAATTACTCATGACGTAGAAACCTACTAGAGTACATTCTGTTTTTCAAGTCAATACCTAATCTTTCACTAATGTCAAACGTTTCCGCTCCGAAAACCCCGATGTATGGTCATCAATGTCAGTGTTCTATGGTTTGACGTTTACTTTGACGTATTTTGTGACAGGCATCTCAGCCAAGATGAGTTTATTAATACGGCCCTAAGAATAGGAGTAAACCGCGCGCTCGAATTGACTTGAGCGGTTTGTCAGCAACACCTACCTTCCCACGATGGATCCGCCTTGACCTCGGCGGCCATAGTCTTGATGTTTCCCATCAATCGTTTAGCCTTGTCATCCATTAACTCGCCGCCTGAAAACAACAAGTAGGTATAGGTGAAAAACTTAAGTACAAATGTAGTGAACAATCCTTTCCCATCGTTTTTGTCGTGTAAATAAGAACTCGGGTAACTTTTAAGTGACTATACTACCTCAAAAAGTCCTCAAAGTAAAATGTTTTTATTTTATTTCGAGGACGTTTTATTACACAGCTATCGATGTATCGATAAAAAATATTTTTAACACTAGCTAGATTGCGACGGTTTTTTGTTTAGCCGCGAAAAAACCGGGCTCTGTTCATAACAAACACATCCCTGACAACGCATCCTCGGACATCTCTGGGTGAATCAACTTTTAAGGTACTCCCTATTTTTTGACAAGTTTCACAAATTACACGTTTTTAGTAAAACTATATATTTTTTTACGACATGGCCTACATGTTAATTTAATTAGACAAGTAGGCTAACATTTGAACTTGTTTAAATTAAAATAATACAGCTATGAACAATAATATCGCGGGTGGTAGGACCTTGTGCAGGGCCCGTCCGGATCGCTACCACCATCTTATCCATTAACCTACCGCCAAACAGCAGTGCTCGCATTGTTATGTTCCGGTTTGGGGATAAGACAGCCGGTGAAATGACTAGCATAGAGGCATTCCATCTTAGTCCTCAGGGTTGGCAACGCATTTGCAGTCTTAGGATTGCACTGCAGTCCTGTGAATGCGAATGTCTATGGGTCACAGTTTCCACTTACCATCAGGTAGCCTGTGTGCTCGTTTGTCTTCTCTATGACATAAAAAAAAAGGAAAAAGTGCATTTTCCCCTGAGTTACCCGGTGATTTGAGGCGTTTAACGTGGGGTCGATAAATTTGATGGTCTGATTTTAATATTCATACATCATTATTAACCATAAGTCACCAGGAAAGTTTGAATAGCGCAAAAGAAAAGGAGTACTTTAATAGTACATTTTGATATTAGTGCGGAAAGTATGTCATTTCAAACGAGTCCCGAGGTGTCTTGACCCGAGCTGCAAGCGAGGGCCAAGACTCGGGACGAGTGAAAATGACAGTTCCGCACGTATATCAAACGACGTTTTTTAATACATCTGCGAAAAAATTACAATAAATGTATTTCACAATCGTCTAAATCGCTCATTTTTTCACAACAATATTTAATCGTTAGCTAAAAAGGCGGGATTTGGTTTTACTTT
Source organism: Acleris laterana (assembly GCA_963966035.1). NCBI lineage: Eukaryota > Metazoa > Arthropoda > Insecta > Lepidoptera > Tortricidae > Acleris > Acleris laterana. The sequence goes on from OZ014438.1 coordinate 84,437,445, forward strand.
TAATTGACAGACTTTTTTCATAATGGCAATGGTTGTGACCATTCAGCCAAATCAAAGAAAAAAAAAGAAACATAGTAATTTAATTACCTATATTATTTAAAAATCAAGAAGCACAAATACTCTATTAGCCAGTGGTAACGCATAAAGGTGGATTCACATTACACCGTGCTGGGCTGGGCCCGGCTTCGGCATGGTGTAATCCACCTAAATACTCAACTATCCGATCATTCGTAATACTCATTCAGATTCAGCCATCTTGATGAGAGCTGTTTTTTTTAATATTACCTAGATAATTTGCGAGTGTATGTATTTATTTATGTAATTTTAATATTTAAAATTATATTACCTATATTTATAGTTTCAATGCTAAATTACATAATCAAAAATGATTGAACTTGCAAACTCTTTGGTCGGATGCACGGCTTTGAAGTAGAAACAAAATTATATTTAAAAAAATTGGAAATTTAAAACGCACTAGTGCGGAATATCGAACTTTCCGCACGATACACGGCTACGGAATGTACCCATTTTTGAGCAACTGTATTAAAAAAGTTGATTCACCCCTCTGGTAACGCAGCCTTACACCCGTATTCACAAACGTCACTATGAGGTCTCACAGTGCTCACGAACGCACAGGGTGGTTCAAATCGTGTCATAAACAAAAGGTCAGTCAAACAGGACCAATCCCAAAGCTGTATTGAACGCAGTGCGTTTACTCAGTGAAGGATCCCTTAAGTATTGTTTGTGAATACGGGTGTCCTGTTACCCTGGGACTGACTCATTTATGCGATTTTAATTTCAATTCAGGACTCTTTTATTAAGAATTGTGATATACATAATTTTAATACAAGAAATAAAAATAAAATAGCTATTAAAAAATTTCGTGTTCGTAAGGTTTTTAAATCATTTGTAGGTCAATGCATCCATTTCTATAATAAATTACCTGACGAAGTTTTTAAAGTTACCATTTCCAGTACTTAAAACTTACTTGAAAAAGTCGCTGATGTAGCTTACTATAGGGTCGAGGACTATCTATCAGATAAAAGTGCTTGGCCTAAACTAAACACCCAAATAACTTAATAATAACTTAATCGTAAGAAATATGTACTTAAACATTGTATATTGTCTAGGGGACACGGTTTCTGTAGGAGATCGTATCGAAACTTTTTATGTAGTTGTATTACACCATCATAATTAAGTATAATTTTCATAATTATTTTCTATTACTTACTACTAATTAGTTCTGGAGAAAATTCAGAGTTTTGACACATTTTCCTGCCCAACTACGCGTGAATACATTTATTTCTTATCGTATGTTATATTCATTGTATTATATAATGCTAGGTTAAGTTTTAAAATTGTATATTTAAAAAACGACTAACTGTTGAGTTTCTTGCGGCGCTTCTTTTCAGCAGTGGTCTCTTGCGAAGCGCTGGTAGATTTTTGACGTGTAAAAGTGCCCGGGCGGCCTACTTACAGAAAAAACTTTTTTTTTTTATCTTTACTGACCGTTGGTGGCGGCGTGGTTGCCGCCCGCGTACTGGCGCGCCAGCCGGCGCAGCGCGTTGCCCCGCTCGAGCTGCTGCAGGACGCGGGCGGAGGCGGCCGCGTGTCCGCACGACACGCACTCAGTGCGGACTTGCGTGATTTGGCTGTCAAACAAACACGCCAGGACTAGAGTTGCCACCTTTGTTATCAAGATACATGAGTTATAGGACCAAAAAATATAGTACAAACAACAAAAATATAGTACATTTTTTTTTTTTAAAGACTTGTTATTTTTTTTTCCAACTAGCTTCTCTCAATAACATTTAGTCGTTCAGAAACGTGTTAATAGACCAACATTTATTTATGTTACCCATATTTAAGACTCTAATTACGAAATTATATTGTTCTTAAAAATAAAGTTTTTTTTTTTTAGTTTTTTTTTAAAGGGCCTTTTTACAACCGTATATACCGGCCCTGTTAAGTCGAACACCATTTTGCCATAAAATAATTAAAAAATAACTCAACATTACACAACAAAACATTACACAAAACAAAACAAAACATTACACATATTACAAAACTATGGAACTTCAGCTAATAAAGTATTTTAGCGCACTTTATATCTTTCATATATTATTATAAAGTACGGACAGCCGAAATATAGTACAATACTATACAACGTGTTACAAAATACCCCGTAAAAAATCCAATAAATTATCAAAGCGTAAAATATTGTCAACCCTAATAAGCTGTCATGTCAGGGAACCGGAGTTACCATAGATTATTTTAACAGAGAGGCCTGCCTACCAATTTAATAATTGTCAACTTAAATGGGTTTAAAACCATATCCCAACGAGCGAGGTTGTGCATTGAACAAGGCAGAGCTCACTTTGAGCCGTTCCTGTAATTTTGACGTTATTTACGAAAAAGTAAGTGTTAGTTTAGGTTTCTTCGTAAGTAGTTTAGGTCTTTTAAAATCTTCCAAAACTCGACTTGTAAAATCTATCTAATCGAATTCTGTACATTTTGTTAGTATGTCTTTTGATCGTTTCACGAATTAGGTAAAAATGTACATAAACATTCTGCGTAGTTTACTCTTTAATTTTACTGAAATAGGGTTTTCAGATCAATGAAAGCAATAATGGTTTTATTTTTTTTGCCGGTATGTCATGCGGTGATAGTACGGTTCTCAAATATTGTAAATGGACTTATTATAAGGTACCATTTAACCTCCTTTCGGCTTTACGGGTATTTTTGTAACACCTTGTATATTATAGTACGGGTGGCAACCCTAGTCAGGACTTCATTTATAGACCCCGTTATCTTGTCGCACTGACATTACTTTTCACTAGAGCGTGAATGCTTTTTTTATCGACTATCTAAATGTCGATAGTGCAGGTCACTGATAATTTCAAATTTGTCTCTTTTTGGAGTGATTTGTAAATTGCACCATGTGTAAAACAATTCGTTTCCTACTTTTATCAAGCAGAGAAAATCTTTAGTGTACTTTGTTTTTAAATCTTCCATTGTAGCATATTATTATGTACGTACACACCAAGCAATTAAATAAATTCCACAATTAAACTAACACTATTCCAAAGAACTGCAAGTTATAGTGTCTGTCAATGTGACATGCAATTGCAAATCATTTATCTAAGGTTATCGCTTCTCGTAAGGCCAATAAGGTTATGTACGTATTTGTAAACAAAAAGTTTTAGAAATTCAGTATATACACTTAAAAGGCGAAAATTCAATTGCATTATTTAAACATCGATATCAAGATGGTCGAAAAAAAAATCATTCACACTCTACTGAAAAACAATATTTATGCGACAAGATAACGGGGTCTACATTTAAGACTGCACCGAGAGTATACTAAAGTATTTTCTTGATATTGAACGGTGTGTTTTTGTACTACAAATGAGAACACAACTTATAGGGTATATCATATAGTTTAATAACAATTCACCTTCAGCTAACAAAAAATACGTGTCCGTTATTTTAGACTACTCTCTAACATATCGTTCATTGAATACAAAACAGACACAATCCAAAATGAGTCAGTGTTGGATTTTAAAGTTAGAAGCGGTTGGAATACGATTTTTAATGGAAGAGCAATTTATTTTGGAATGAGTCCGTTTTGTATTCAATGAGCGATATATCAAAATAAATCAAATCGAGCCGGACAGTTGGGTACCCTTCCTTGTTAGTCCCTGACCAACTCAAGCCTATACAATTTTCGCCGAATCACTCACCGCTGTAAAGCGTCGTGCGTGCGTGTTAGAGCGGCGCGACACGACGCCAGATACTTCGCGTACGGCCTCCTAGCGTCCAAGTCGGCGCGTAGGGCTGCGGCGAGCCGGTCCACGCGCGCACCCGAGGCCGCCAGGGCGCGAGCCAGCTCGCTCGCGTGCGCGGCCGAAGATTCCGTCCCCGCTGAGGCTGCGGCGGCGCGGACCCACTCGACTAGAGATGTACTGGTGCAACGCTGTGAAGAGTTATATAAAGATCTAGTTTTATTGTTTGCTAGCCGGCATGCTTGTAGAAATTCATTGCAGAGTTGCTTTAGAAATATAAATATAAATAGAAACATTTATTCGACGAACACAAGAAAAAAAAACAGAACAGAGAAAAACATCATTAAAATAAAAATGGCAACACAGTAATAATAAAAATAAAAAAAAACAATAAAAAAGGAAAGAAAAAAAAACAATTGTAGGATAGTGTTGCCATGGGTGATTCTGTGACGTCGAAATTAATAATAATAATAATAATAATAACTTTATTGAGTAAATCAATGTTACAACGCTGCTTACTGTTCTAATTATATCAAAGTGTCTTAAGGAGTCACATTTTTACATAATTTTTAAATAAAAATCACAATAAAAAAGAAAAAAGAAGAACACCTGATCGACTAACCAGTAGACCATATGTTCTTGCCATATGGTTCGCAAATGGTCAGCGCAGGTGCAACGTTGTTGACAGACAAGTAACAAATTATCAAGTAAGCGTCTTCTGCTCCCCGTACTAGTATTAAACTGTATCACGGTGGAAACAGGATTCACCACCCTAATTATTACATCATTTCTGATCTTAGAACATACATAATAAAGTAAGAATGTGGTTAGAATTAAAGTGTCGCCAATCGAGTGGGTAGGCTGAGAAAAGATAACATTCCGTTATTAGCAGCAGTTTAAGCGTAAACATGTAGTATATGCAAAGTTGATACATGAATATTAACTTAACTTATCTAGATCTAGCAGTTAGTTTATTTATTTATCACAAATAGAACAGAAACTTATTAAGTACCAATTACCAAACACCTGCATTCGTATGTACCTATTACGTAATGTTCAGGGTTTTTAGATTTATTACAGATGAAGTAACATAACAAATATAATTTTATTAACATATATTGTATGTAAGTATATTTATGTGTATGTAGTATAGGTGAATGTGTGTGTTATATAAATGTATGTATGTGTGTATGTGTATGCCATTTACTTATATTACTAGGTGTTCAGAAATTTACACCACTCAGCACAAATTGACACCACTCAGCACAAATTGACACCACTCAGAACAAATTGACACCACCCAGCACAAATTGACACCACTCAGCACAAATTGACACCACTCAGCACAAATTGACACCACTCAGCACAAATTGACACCACTCAGCACAAATTGACACCACTCAGCACAACTTGACACCACTCAGCACAAATTGACACCACTCAGCACGCACGCACTTTATGCACTTTAACATTATTGCGCTGGAAGGTATTGCAGCGACGCAATGTACAGTCGCAAACCGGGATTGTTGAGCCACTTACCCATGTTTCTAATTTGGCCGTGTAATGCAAATCGAATAGCTGTCAGCCAGTCGGTGACATCGGTTATTGAATACACGGCTAAATTACGAACAATGGCAAGTGGCTCAACAATCCCGGTTCGTGACTGTACTATTAAAAGCATTGCTTAAGCTACGATAGGGTTTTTTTTTTTTTTTTTTTTTTTGCCCCGCGGCGACTTCAACAGCTACTACCGCCGGGCTATGGCGTTTCCACGAATTAGTGATTTCGCCAGTGTCAAGTGTATATAAGTATAAATCAATATAGCAATAAAATACAATCCAATCTTCTCTGGGAAAATTGGGGGCAACGTTGTTCGGTAGTTTGTAGGACAGAGGTCAAGATAGTTTTAACCTATGTACCACTTCGAGTCCACTTGTAACGAGAAGAAAGATGCCAGATACGCGAAATAAGTCCAAGTTTTCAATCACTGTGCAACACAATGGCATAAAAAGTACAAATCACTATCTGAAAAGAACTTTGAACACCTAAATACACAAAAAAATAAAACTAAAACAAATTATACATCCGCCATCTTTTAACGTTGCAAATGGCCTCCTACGATAGGGTGTTACTCTCGGAATAAACTTACGTTAGGTACGTATTCGGGAGACAAGAGATCCGGATTGGAGAGAACGAGACGAAGCTTCTTTTTCATACTGTTGAAAACTTCGGGGTCGTCCAAATCCAATACGCCTTCGCATCTGCAAGGGAACAATAATAGTTATAGTTTATCGAAAAAACATTTGGTATCAACGAGAATTATTTTACAACCTAGTTTAAGAAAAATATGTTTGTAGGCCTCAATGTCATTTCATTAGCAGTGATCATACTTTTTCTAGTATTATCGGTGCAGTGCTAGGGTTGTCATCAGGGTATATTAAATTGTTTGAATTGTTTTGCGGGTGGTAGGACCTTGTGCAGGGTCCGTCCGGATCGCTACCACCGTCTTATCCATTAACCTACCGCCAAACAGCAGTGTTCGCATTGTTGTGTTCCGGTTTGGGGATAAGACAGCCGGTGAAATGACTAGCATAGAGGCATTCTATCTTAGTCCTCAGGGTTGGCAACGCATTTGCAGTCTTAGGATTGCTCTGCAGTCTTGTGAATGCGAATGTCTATGGGTCACAGTTTCCACTTACCATCAGGTGGCCTGTGTGCTCGTTTGTCATCTCTATGCCATAAAAAAAATCTAACAAAATAAAAAATAACATTATAATAGAGCTTTAACGCATTCACTGCCACAGACGCATATATGCGTCATCGTGACTTTCACCCTGTGCCTTTGACGCACAGACGCGTTCATAATATTTAGTGAATTTCACCCTGTGCCTTCGACGCGTATATGAGTCACTAATGTTGAAATGTTCTACTTATGTCTCATATTTTCATCACAAGATATGTAATGCCCCAAATTATACTATAAGTACATAATATTATTATGATTACTTTCAGTAAAAATATTTGAATTATAAACGTCAATATTCACAATTATAATGTAATTATTCCAATTTCAATGGTGTTTTGTTAGTCGATTTAGGTTGTATTCGATTTACTTCAGTTTTAGTCGTATATGATATATGAAGCACAATTAGAATTAATATTAAAAGTTCAACGTGATTAAAGAATATAAAAAAATAATTACCATGTTTTATTCCTTTTGTTAGAATAATTACCTAGTTCCAATGCGAACAAACCAATGTCAAATTAGTATGAACTCATAAATATGTGCGTCGGAGGCACTAGGTAAGTTGAACTGACTAACGCATAATTGCGTTTTGGGCACACAGCAAAGTGCGGCACCTGGTGAATGTCCAGGAAAAGAGGGTGGCAGTGAATGCGTTAAACAAATCGGAAATACAGAAAATATTTTCAGAACATGTAAAGCCCAACCCAATATGCATAATGAAATGAAGGTTCAATTTACAATATGAGAAAATGTAACACAGTTGCAATAAATGTTGCTGTTGTTCGACAGGGCAATCAAAATTACGAAAATAAATCGTCAGCATACCCTCCGATTTTGAGGGACTTTGGGTTACAGTATACTGATTAAGTAAAAAAAAACACGATATTTTATATTACATAATTTTAAACGTCAATCATATTATACACGTCGACAACCCTAGGTCGCTGTCGTGTGTCATTTGACGTCATCGCACCAAAAATGCTAGACAAATTACGATTACTGGTCATTAGAGATCTAAAGTAATTTGTAACTTTTAGGAAACACAACCTTATTGTTGTAGAATGTCAGATTGACTTTGGACTTAAGGTGGGTACCAAATTAAATCTTGTGACTGTACACACAACAATATATGTCCGGGTGGGTAGCGGTACCGAGTGGAGTCCCTCAAGGATCCTTACTCGGGCCCCTATTGTTCAATGTATTTGTTAATGACATCAGTAATTGTTTGATTCACTCTAAACTTCTTTGTTTTGCTGACGACATGAAGATTTTTGTTAAAATAAACTCTAACCATAATTCAACATTATTGCAATCTGATCTCGCACGCCTTGATGAGTACTGTCTCGTTAATAAATTGGATCTTAACCCGTCCAAGTGCTTTACTATGACTTTTTCGCGCCAACGTAATGTAATCTCTACATCTTATATGTTGAAGGGCCATATCCTCCAGAAAGTTTCAGTTATGAGAGATTTGGGTGTAATTTACGACGGCAAACTAATTTTTGACAAACATATCGACAGCATTGTTAAAGGTGCCCTTAAAGCACTGGGTTTCATTATGCGGAATTCTACTAATTTTACTCAGGCTAAAACATTGAAAGTTCTCTACTGTACCTACGTTAGGAGTAGGCTGGAATATGCTTCTCAAATCTGGAACCCATGTTACAATAAGTATATAGACCGAATTGAACGTGTACAGCAAAAATTCATAAAATATCTGTGTTTTAAACTAAAATGCCCTTATAGTTCGAAATCTTATATCGATGTGTGTAAGAAGCATCATCTTATTCCGCTAAAAAAGCGACGTGAAATAGCAGATGCTGTCTATATGTTAAACATCACCAATGGTGTTACCGATTGTCCCGAGCTGCTCAGCAGCCTCTCCTTCAGTGCACCCGTCCGCTCTAGAAGACATTACTCCCCAATTTCTGTGAAACCTGCATCATCCAATTACAGACGGAATAGTTTTCTAAATCGTGCTAGCCGTAACTTAAATATTTTAGCGAATGAACTGGATATTGATATTTTTAATTCTAAAATACCTTCGGTGAGGCGGATTTTAGCTAAGAGGTGTTTTGACTGAGTGCGCCTTAAGCGAATTAACTCTTCGTAGGTAGGTTAACGTTGTTTTTACTATATGTATCTTCTTTTCACTTGTATCTTGTCAAGTTGCAACTGAAATATTAATTTTTGTAAATTGTTGACTACTTCATCAATTTAACTCAATCTCTTGCATGTGTCGTGGTGTCTATGTGTGGCACCTTGTTTAGTGGTTAATTTTGTTTCCATAAGCGAGATCCTGTTACTGGCTTAGTTGATGCTATCTCATGTTTTTATATTGTTTTGTAAAGCTGTTGGTTCTCCTCGAATAAATAAATAAATAAATAAATAAATACACCTAACTAACCATTAAAGACGGAGCAGAGAGAAAATGAAAGAGATGTATATATGTGTATTATGACAACAACATTCGATTCTAGTGCGGCTCTCTTTCACGCAATATTTCAGATTTCTGAAGTGTATAGCTAGATGTGTTGCTGTGTGTACAAGGAACCTCAGGATGTTATGTTCATTAACACATCTACACAAAACATTGTCATACGTTTTAGATGGGACTTTTACTTTGTTAAATGTAATTTGTTTGATGGAACATCTTTGGTTTCTAATAAACTAAAGTATTTTCTTGCAATCGGCCGGTAGGTTTTTGTACTACAAATGAAAACACAACTTATAAGGTATGTCACATAGTTTAATAAAAAATCCCCTTCGAGTTATCAACTTAACGGAAAAAAGTGGCCACCTTTTCCCGTTAAGCTGACTACTCAAAGGGTAATTGTTATTAAAATTTGTTACGTATCCCATAAATTGTGTTTTTACTTGCGCTACAAAAACGTACCGTCTGATTGCAAGGAAATTCTTTAGTTAATTAGAAAAAACAGTCATAATAATGAGGGCGCCACTGGACGCAGTCTTAACAAGTTTTTAGAGTTGGTAATTCTGCAGCCCTGCTAACCCCCTGAATGAAGGAGTGATTGTATGTGTGTGTTGCAATAGATTGATATACCTTTCTAGCTCAGAGTCAGGCACGTCCGAGACGCGGCGCTGCCCGCGACGTTGCCTGCTCGAATCACTGGAGGTCTTCCGCCGGTACTTCGCCAGTATGTCGTCAGAGCTTTCCGCGATAGCGGGTTCGATTCTCGCGCCATCCTCGAGGTGAGCCTCTTCTTCGGCCAGCTTTATGTCTGTAGTAAAAAAACAGGTCTATACTCCCGTCGGTTTCAGTCGCGCACGGAAGAGAGTAGGCATTTTCCATTTCCCCTCTATCAAAGTCAAACTAGTTGTCACTCGGATTGTCAACTATAGTCTATACTTTTAGGTATTTAAAAAATGTAATCAAAACTACCACATGATTTCTGCTTCTATTGGCTGACGATAGTTCGTAACTGACCACTGATACGTCAAAGTGCAATAAAACAGTTTTGATTGGCTGTTTAACAATGTCACGTGGTATGGATTGTTTACCATTTTTTAAATACCTAAAAGTATAGACTATAGACAGAGTCCAGTCGCGCGAGTGAACGTTACCTACACTTAAAATGCCGAATTGCTCTGTTTTCTGTTCTAAAAAGAGGTCTAGGACATCAAACTTACAAAAAGATGGTGTTACATTTCACGTATTTAAGTAAATCTTTATCGTATTAATACTGTTCAATTGCAGTAAGACACCAAATTCGTGTATTTTATTGTAATATAATTGTCGGATTTGTTTACCAACATCGAGTCCGCTCGTCCGTACAAAATTCGGATCAGTTGAGCAACGAATAAAAAAAAGCGCAATGTGAGCAATAGTTGTTTCGCGGCAAGTATAGTAGTGGGTACTTACCGTTAGGGTGTTGGTGCGAGCGACCTTTCTGTCGGAACATCTTGATCTTATGTAGTAGGTTGCCTCCGGAGCGTTTCACGTTGTTTTTCAGGTCATCCAGGTTTCCAGCCAAGCCGTCCTCGCCCATGCGGCGTCTGGAATAACTGTTCAATAAAGATCCGCGATATAATGACGACAAATCTGTGTTGCTAGTGGAAAAAAATCATGATTTTTCCAAAGTTGAATTTTTGGTTAAAATTTTTGAATGAAATCGGAACTTAGGGTCGGATCAGACGGACAGCATTTGAACTGCAACCCAGCTGCAAAATGGCAGTTCTGATGCAGTTGACGTAACGTATTTAATGTATGTATTTACTGGGTGGTGTCAGATGCAACAAATAGCTTAAATTTTCTGCTGCACCCGTATTAATTTCAGGTTATCTGGTGATGGTTACAAGTGTAACCTAACCTACGTGAATCATATTTAAGACTAGCTTCTGCCCGCGACTGCGTCCTCGTGGAACTCAATTATATCGTAGCTCCATACAAATTTCCCCCCTCTATTTAACCCCCTTAGGGGATGAACTTCGGGAAAAAACTTTCCTATTTCCTTTCCTAGGATTCAAACTATATTTGCACCAAATTTCACCTAAATCGGTTCAGCGGCTTAAGCGTGAAGAGGTAACAGACAGACAGACACACTTTCGCATTTCTAATATTAGCATGGATAACCTGAAATCAATACGGGTTCTGAAAATAGTTTTATACGATAATTCTGCGAAGCGACACGTTCTACGAGTGTCGGTGAAACAAGGGGATACACTGTAAACAAATGGTTCTAGTCTACTTTATTGTATTACCTTTGACTTTTTTCCGCTGTGGCATCAAAACTTATACTCTTTGGTATGGCCCCAGTCGAGACCACTTTAACGGGCGGAGGGCTGACCCTCCTCTCAGTGACAATCTCCGACTGAATATCCTGGCTGGAACTCTTATCAGACATAGACGTTTCGCTATTAACCGACAACGTACTTAGCGACATGTTGGACGTCTTCTTTTCTATTCTCGATGAGGAAATACTGACAATGCTCGTACGCATCTCCGATTTGACGATACGCGATGTTATGTTGTTGACCAAGTTGGCTGACGACGAGATGGTAGCGGAGGACATTCGAGTCATCAGGTCGGTTATTGACGGGCGCGCTTCCTCGATCCTGTCTGTTTCTATCCCGGAGTCGAAGCGGCGGTCGTATTGGGAGACAGAGAGGGCGTTGAAGGAGCTTTCGCTGGAATTCAGGGACCTGTAGGGGAATAATTTGCTGACTCAATTGAGATAAAGTTTTTGGATCTCCATACTTTTTTTTTGTATAGTGCCCGCCTGTTAAGAAGTCAATCCTGACAGCTGTCATTGCAGTACAATTTAAGAATAAGAATAACAATAACAATGACTTTATTAATAAAAAATACAATGTTAATAAAAATGTACGATATCTTGCGGACCCCGAACTAGGCTGAGCCTGTTTCTTGGGATCCAGTGAGTCGGTTTACATTCAACACAGGAACCACTTAAAAAAAGAAGAGAATTAAATAAAATACAAAATTATTACTTATTAATAGAAAAGTAGACTGTGGTTTACAAAATTATTTGGTTATGACAGGAACTAAAATTAATTATTATTATTTATCTAGGCATCGGAGTTTTTGTCGCACGGTAAGACTAGCAAGCTATGGAGTCGTCATTTGCCATAATTCTAAACTCTTATTCATATTCATACTCATTTATTTAATTTATCTTAAAATGCCTCTATAGCGGTCGGTCGTGTATATTTATCTTAGTCAAATTAAAAAAAATATCTATTAGATTATAAATTCATAACTTGAACTATACACCTGCGAATAGGTAATTCGCCACTAGTGTGGACTAAAACATTCACTTCTGCCGTGATTTAATGTATCTTTTGTTTGTTTATAAATTTTCGTAATTAAATCAGTATAAATATGGTAATTATTTTTTATTCCTTTAAAAATTTATTTAAAATTTATTTTCCAAATATAACATTAAATAATCGTTTCTAAACTCGTCAACGTTGTTGTCCTTGATTATAAAAAAGAACCTAAATAATTAAATAAATAAATGAGTATGAATAAGAATAACAATTTAGATTTATGTCAAATGACGGCTAGCTTGCTATTAGTGTTACCGTGCGACAAAAACTCCGATACCTAGAAAATTATAAAAGGAATTAATTAACCTTATTATTCTTGGCTTTGAGGTTATAATTGGTACTGAAATGACAGGTGTCAGTATTGACTTCTTATCGGCCGGGTACTATAGTGTCCCACTGCTGGGCAAAGGCGTCATCCCTTAATTTCCATACCTCTCTCTGTGGCGATCTCCATACTGAGAGCTTAAAATGAATATTCGAGTTTCTAGTATGACACTCATACAACATCAATTAATCGGGTTTGTATCCAACAAATAAACATTTTAGCTTGGGAAACTACATTAATAACACAAAATAATCATAATAAGCATTCTTATCATTAAACGTTTTAAGACTGCGCCGAGCGTACGCCGGATGTACAGTGGCGCCCTCATTACTATTATTGTGTTTTCTAATAAACTAAAGTATTTTCTTGAAATTGATCGGTAGCTTTTTGTACTACAAATGAAAACACAACTTATAGGGTATATCACATAGTTTAATAACAATTCACCTTCGAGTTATCAACTTAACGGAAAAAAAGTGGCCACCTTTTCCCGTTAAGCTGACTACTCGAAGGGTAGTTGATATTAAAGTTTGTTACGTATCCCATACATTGTGTTTTTACCTGTGCTACAAAAACGTATTGTCTGATTGCAAGGAAATTCTTTAATTATTTAGAAAACACAATAATAGTAATGAGGGCGCCACTGGACGCTCGACGTTTGCTCGGCGCAGTCTTAATTCCCTTTAACTTGCTGCTGTTACTATAAGTTCTGTTTGATATAACTAATATCATAAATATGTTATGTCAATGAAAAAACTCTCTCTTGGTCTTCTTACAATTTCTTGAGTGTATAATCTTTCTCTGCGTCGAATTTCATACAGATCCGTTAAGCTGTTCTGGCGTGATTGAGCCACAAACATACACCCGCATTTTAGTAAGATAAGTAAAAATACATCAACACATAACGTCCTTTTACTTACTCAACCTCGTATCTGACCGAATAGTTAGAATAGTAGTATTTAATGTTTAGGAAACACGAGTGCTTTTTCTATTTAACTATCTAAGAAACAGAGCCCGGATTTTTCGCGGCAAATATTTTTTATCCATATCGAGTATTATTATATTTATTTACATTACTTTACAATCATTCGCGATAGTGTTTTATATGTGTTATTCCATCTAAATTTCAACTCTTACTTTTTCATATCAAGTAATAAAATAACCCGTCGGGTAACTAAGAGGCAAAACTTTGAATGAAGTGACTATACTACCTCATGGGAAATAATAGACACTTCTGAAACTGACACTGTCTACTCCCACAGAATGTTGAGAAATTAATGATTATCTACTCCTATCACTATTACAAACCAAATAAAATGCTGCTGTGTGTGCTGACGGATTTCGAAGAAGGAATTGCATTTGTTTCTATAATACAAAACTCACGTAAAAAGTTGGACCTTCTATTACACAACTATAGATATATCGAAAAAAAAAACGAACACTAGCTAGATTGCGACAGTTTTTTAAAATCCGGCCTCTACTAATAACTAGTGTCCGACCGAAATTTCAGTTTCGGTTTCGGTTTCGGCCAGTTTCGGCCAAAAAATCAAGTTTCGGCCCGAGTTTCGGTTTCGGCCAAAAACGGCCGAACCCTTCGGCCGCGCCGAAACTTACAACATCGTACCTTCGGGTCGCGCTAGGCTAACGTCGGGCGCGCTCGGGACTTTATAGGGTAGTTAAATTTTCAAACAGAACCTCTGTAACTGTGCTGAAATTTCATTGTGATAAATCTTTGAAAGTACGAGGGCTGCTACTTATGTAACCGGAATAGAAAAAATAAACAAACGTACATGGCTAAATATGGTTTTATTGTTTTTCGAAGTATTCTCCGTGATAATCGATGCACTTTTGCATACGTTGAAACCAATTTATAAAGCACTTTTTCCACTCTGACTGAGGTATCTCCAAAACGTGCTGTCCGAACGCGTCGACGGCATCTTCACGGGTCGAAAATCGTTGACCACGTAATTTATTCTTTACATTTGGAAATAAATAGAAATCATTGGGTGCCAAATCAGGGCTGTAAGGTGGATGACCCGTTAATTCTATATTTTGACCTTCCAAAAATCGAGTCGTTTCACGTGATGTATGACAGCTGGCGTTATCATGGTGCAGAATGATTCTCCGTCGCTGGTTGTTTTTCCGTATTTCTTCAAATACTTCCGGCAAACAAATGGTCGTGTACCACTCCGAACTAACCGTTTTACGATTCTCCAGGGGCACTGTAGCCACATGGCCATTAATACCAAAAAAGCAGGCCACCATTTGCTTCAAGGTGCTTTTTGCACGAGTTACTTTCGTAGGGTTCGGCTCATTTTGAAACACCCACACCGTTGATTATTGTTTAGTTTCGGGATCATACGCATAGATCCAGGATTCGTCACCTGTGTAGATATTATAAACAGCTTTTGAGTCACCACGGTTATATTTTTTCAACATTTCCTTGCACCATTCGACGCGAGCCTCTTTTTGATCCTTAGTTAAGTTGTGCGGGATCCAACGCGAACAAATTTTTTTCACAGCTAAATGCTCATGTAATATCTTATTAATGCTCGTCATACATATGCCTATAGTCGCCT
Source organism: Acleris laterana (assembly GCA_963966035.1). NCBI lineage: Eukaryota > Metazoa > Arthropoda > Insecta > Lepidoptera > Tortricidae > Acleris > Acleris laterana. Next base: position 84,452,688 of record OZ014438.1, read on the forward strand.
CTATCTCGCGATACGTAACATGACGGACATGCATGATAAGTTTTCGCACAGCTTCAATATTTTGTGGTACAACGACCGATTTCGGGCGACCATCCTTAACTTCGTCCCTGAGCATACTACGTCCACGATTGAACTCACTAAACCAGCGATACACAGTAGTTTTGGATGGAGCTTCATCACCAAAAGTCGAAGTTAGTTGATCTATGCACTGTTGTTGCGTTAAACCACGCTGAAAATCGTAATAAATCATAGCACGAATATTTTCACGAGTGAGTTCCATACTTGCAGCGAGATTAAAATTTAAACCCGCCAAAAACAAAAGACTACGTAAGATAAGAAAAAAAAATATAGCGGCCAGTATTCAAAAAAGTGAAAATTTTACCATGGAGGTCAGATATAGCGTTTAAAAATGTTGGAATCCCGGATTCCGGTTACTTAAGTAGCAGCCCTCGTAGAAACCTGTAATTATAGGTCGGCGAGATATTAATTTTAGAAAAAAACGGGTTTACTAACATTTTTTCGACTTTTTAAGGACTTTTTTTTTTATATAAAAGTTTCGGTTTCGGCCGAAACTACAATGAAACCGAACCTTCGGTTTCGGTTTCGGCAAAATAACATGTTTCGGTCGGTCACTACTAATAACTATCAGATATCAGATATCAGATACGAAAGTAAAGGAACGATATTCCATACCTGTCCATGATATCATTTTCCTCGTACGTCTTGGACGTGGAGGGCATGTCGTACTTCGAGGAGGGGAAGGGGCGATCCGGGGAGTGGTGGGGGGGCGGGAACGAGTCGTCCACCCATTGGCTGGTCGCGTCCGATTGACTGTTCTTGGTGCCTTCCAATGTCGATTCTGATTGGCTGTTATTGCTGTGGATACTAGATAAAGATCTGTCAGAGAAATTGAACTAGTCCCAAAATAAGCTCTAGGCTTGTACAGTCACGAGATTAAATCGCTGCTTAATTACAAAAGCGTCACAAAACAAAAACAGATATAGTTTGATTTAAAACTTAAAGTATATAGCATTACGAATTTAAATGCAACACAAACACGTTTTGATTTGTGGCACTTTTGTATTTATACAACGAAATTTGGTGCCCACCTAAGGTCCAGAGTCAATATGGGATTCTACAACAAAGTTGAGTTTCCTAAAAGTTACAAATGACTTGACATCTCTATTCTCTAATGACTAATGGACCAGACCTAGGAATATACGGGGCAGAACTAAATGACAGCTAGGGATTGCCTATATCGATAAACTTAACTATTGATGCTTTTCCCATATACTAATGATCGCTCCAAGTTTAGATTGTAAAAATAGTTTATTTTTTTAAAGTATGCAAATTAAACCAAATAGCAACATAATCATTCTTTATTTTAAAAGGATTTATAACTTCCACTCATCATCGTCATTGTTTTTACTCCTAACAAATTCTAGTCGTTTATTTTAAAAATCGTAAAAGGGACAGTCATTATGAAATTCACAATACGGAAATAATATATGATGATGATGAGTGAAGGTTAAAAAATCCTTTTAAATTAAAGAATAACCTGAATTATTTTGCTATTTTGTTTCACTGCATACTTTCAATCAAATTTTATTTTTACAAACAAAACTTGGAGCGATCACTAATATATGGGAAAAGCATCGATAGTTGAGTTTATCGATATAGGCAATCCCTAGCTGTCATTTAATTTTGCCCCGAATATTCCTAGGTCTGCTAATGACTAAACGGTCCACTTTCATGGCAGAGTACGGTTTGCAAAATAAATACATTTAGTATTTTGAAACTTTAGTTTAATGAACAAAAAGAAAGGCGCTAAAAATGTATGAATGCATTGATGATTAAAAACAATTGATTTTACCCGTTGGAAGGCGGGTAGTCGAACACATCGTTGGTCGGGGCCGGCGCCGCAGCCCCCGGGCTCTCGGGTGCCGATGTCGCGTAACACGTCATCACCTGTAACAAACATCGCAAGTGTAAGGCACGTTTCCTGCACGAACAACGATTCCGATGATTTCCAAAAGCACGATTAAAACCCACGATCAGACTTGTACGTGATAGTTATAAGGTGCAAATTAAATTGCATCTACTTTTCCCGTCTCATTCACGCACGTCTGACGGCTGACTGAATGACACGCGCGCGTCAACATGGCGTCACTAATAGCCAATAATAGCACAGATTACAACCGCGCAACGCGTGGATCACGCTGATTGGTTCCAGCGCTTCGAAAAAATGTCATCTGCGCAGGTACATCGGTAAGCCATATCAGCTGTGTTTTACTGTACGTGTGTATGTCGAGGACTTACAGGGTATCCATTGACCAGTATGCTCTTCCTGTTCTCTGGGTAGATGCGCGGGGGGGAGCGGGCGCGCGGCGCGGCGGAGCTCAAGTCGAGCTCAGCGCCGCGGCAGAGCTGAGCAGTAGCGCTCAAGTAGCCGCCGCCGGACCTGGAGACAACGGAGACATAAATACAGGGGCTCTTTTACAACGGCGGTTGTTGTCGCTATTTTTATTGACCGCAATGGGCGCAAATTTAGTCGGCTGCAGAATGACACCTTTAGTAGTAGGAATACGGATTCTTAAGGTTGCGCCGAGCGTACGCCGGATGTACAGTGGCGCCCTCATTACTTTTATTGTGTTTTGTAATATACTTAAGTATTTTCTTGAAATTGGTCGGTAGGTTTTTGTACTACAAATGAAAACACAACTTAAGGGGAAATCACATAGTTTAATAACAATTCACCTTCGAGTTATCAACTTAACGGAAAAAAGTGGCCACCTTTTCCCGTTAAGCTGCCTACTCAAAGGGTAATTGTTATTAAAGTTTGTTACGTATTCCATAAATTGTGTTTTTACTTGCACTACAAAAACGTATCGTCTGATTGCAAGGAAATGCTTTAGTTAATTAGAAAACACAATAATAGTAATGAGGGCGCCACTGGACGCTCGACGTTTGCTCGGTGCAGTCTTAAAAAGCATCAGTTTCTTACCTATTAGGGTGGTACGGACGCACTGAATGTCGAGGGCTGCTGCTAGCCTCAGGTTTTCTGTAACCGCCGTTCTGTAAAATGTAAAAATGTAGGTTAAAGGCTTTGGATGAGTTTGTGTAGTTATTGTTTTTTTTGCAGTCAAGTTTGAATTCCTTATAACTTCCATTTCCGTTGATCAATTGTTATATTGTTAACCACATTGCAATTGACAACATTTCATTTTGGTGACACCTGCAAATTACTATACGAATCGAAAGGGTTTTGCGTCCTGAACACGGCAAAATATTTATTTAGATTTATTTTTATTTATTTACAAAATTACAAGTAAGTAAATAAAAATATGGAGTTTTACCAATACTATGCCTGAATAGGTATAATACCATTGCCTTTTTCACGAGAAAAAAAGCTGTCGTACTTCAAATTTGACATTGACACTATTGACAGATGGATAGATACTTAGAGAATTATCGGTTGACATGATACTTTTTTATATACAGATTGGACTAACGTAATATGTCCATTGTGTCGTAGAAATGAAGTTACGCCCTTTTAGAATAAGTACATCTTAATAAATTAATAATAAAACAATTATTAATTCTAGAGAAAATTTAAAACTATTTGTGTCTTCCTCCTTCCAAACAGTATCTATAAAACGAATAAAATTAAAGTCTTGAAAATATGAAATCTTGTCAATTGTAAACAAAATGTAACGCGACAAATCTACACTAATATTATAAAGAGGAAATATTTGATATGTTTGTTTGTTGGAACTGAACAGGCTCCAAAACTGCTGGACCGATTTGAGAAAATTCTTTCACCATTAGAATCCTATATTATCCCTGATGAACATAGGCATTGTGCAGGGTCCGTCCAGATTGCTACCACCATCTTATCCATTAACCTACCGCCAAACAGCAGTGTTCGCATTGTTGTGTTCCGGTTTGGGGATAAGACAGCCGGTGAAATTACTAGCATAGAGGCATTCCATCTTAGTCCTCAGGGTTGGCAACGCATTTGCAGTCTTAGGATTGCATTGCAGTCTTGTGAATGCGAATGTCTATGGGTCACAGTTTCTACTTTCCATCAGGTGGCCTGTGTGCTCGTTTGTCTTCTCCATGCCATTAAAAAAAAAAGCCATGTTTTATTTTTCTGCGCGGACGGAAATGCGGGCAACAGCTAGTACAAAATAAAAAGAGGTGCTCACGTGACTCTGTTTGGTTGGCACCTCTTCAGGCTGCGAGAGACGCCGCGGCCACGAGGTGTCCGAGCGAGCCGCCACCGACACGCAGTCGTCGGTGTCCACCTGCAACAAGACTTGAAGTATAGGTGTGACGACAAATCTTACAGAGGGCATTTATCAAAGACCGGTCAAGGGTCTAGTAGATAAAGATAAAAGATAAAAGATATTTATTCAGTAAGTAGGCCGCACGGGCACTTTTACACGTCATGAATCTACCAGCGCTTCCCAAGAGGAGACCACTGCCGAGAAGAAACGCCGCAAGAAACTCAGCAGTCAGTCATTTTTTAAACATGTTACAATGGTACTACTTAATCTAGCATTATATAAAGCAATAAAAATTAAATTAAATATAATATCAAATAGCATGCGTAGGTCAGCAGGAAAACATGTCAAAAATATTACGAGAGAGACAAGGGGGGGGGGGGGAAGAGAGGAGAGAAAACACAGGACAACCAAATAAAAGTTTGATATGCTTTCCCACATCAACGGAGTACCGCTGCATAATAGGGTTTCGGACAGTTCTGTCCGTTTCCCAAAACAAACAAAATATTTTGAATAACAATAACACTTTTAATCATGAAATGCTTCAGATTACATCCTTAGAAAAGGATATTATTTCGAATAATAATGTTCAGGCATCGATCGCTTTATTAACCCCTTATATTATCCCACACGTACCTCTGTGTTCCGATCGCTATCGGAAGCTAACACGTCCATACTCCATGCGGACTCGCTCGCGGTCTCCGAAACGTCGGGCGCGTTGGTGTTGGCTGCGACGTCTGTAACAAACAGTCATATTGATTGATTGATTGTTTTATTGATAAATATAAATTTACACGTCATTTATGTGTTTCATTTTTGACACAGCCAATCTGCTCCGAATCTATTGCACCAAATCAGGTGAAATTTGGTAGGATGGTGTAATCCTATGACCCAAACGCAGAGGTGCAAAGTTTTTTTTTTAACTGGGTAATTTTTGAAGGACAAATTACGAGAATAAAAAAAGTTTCGAATACCATACTGTGTCTTTATATCAAATGTATTGGCTCGTTATGAAGATGTCAAATATATTTTTGTTATTACATATTGTAAAATAAATATAAAAATATTCATGAAAGATAACGAAAATTGACCATTCCCCCTGATCTCCGAAAAAAAAGAAGGTCATTGCTTGTACGGTCACGAGCGTTAAATTGGGACCCATTTCAAGAAAAATACGCTTGAAGTCGCCAATGTCATTAGAGATGTCAAGTCATTTGTAACTTTTAGGAAACTCAACGTTATTGTTGTAGAATGTGAGATTGACTTTGGAACTAAGGTGGGTACAGAATAAAATCTCGCGATTGTAGATGACAGGAAAACCTATAAGAATCAAAGAAAAGGTAAAAAAAATACGTATGTACGGAACCCTCTTCACGCGAGTTCAAAGGTAAAATAAGTCATTAATTTTTCTCCATACAAATGTGAAACACAACTTACTCTGATTGACGACGACAAGCGTCTGGTCGCACGAGTCCCCGATGGTTTCGGAATCGGACGCGAGAACGTCAGTGCTCCAAGTATCAGACATTATACTGACCGTCTCGTCACCTTCCAGAAGTTTCTGCAACAAACAGTGACGAACTAAGACCAGGATTCGTTACTGACTTTTTTTTTAACCTCTTATTACTTTGATGAAACATTAGGCGATTGGATGTTTATTATATCTAGCACAAGCAACTAAACCGGACATTGGGTTTGCAGTCAATAATCTCAGTCGATATGTCAGTAATCCCAGTCATCAACACTGGCTTGGTGTCAAGAGAATAATGAGATACCTACAAGGCACTAAAGATTTCAAGTTATGCTTCACCAAAGATGTGACGAATAAGATAAGAGGTTTTTGTGATTCAGATTGGGCCAGCAGTCAAGAAGACAGAAGGTCCTGCACTGGCTATATCTTTATTTTTTAATAAATTGATTGAACTAATAATGGACACTCGATTCTTATTTTAGAGAAGATAAGGGTTATTCATTTGTTTTGCTACAATCAATTTATCACTGTATGAAATTTCAATTAAGAGTGAAGTGTCCATTACTGGTGCCTTTCAGCTAAACGTGACCATCATTGGTCCTTGTCCATTACTGGTTCCGTTACCCTAGTTTCGATCAGACACTTTTTTTTTAATCGAATTTTCAAGGAGCTTGGTCGTGTAAGGATCATTTCGCTCACACTACTTCTTTATTGATAAAGATAAAGATAAAGATAAATCATTTATTTGTCAATAATATTACATAAGTTTGACAGAAATCAAATTATATATATAAATACTGAGATCGTCAGCTTACAAATAAAAGAGTTTTACCTTATATTTAATTGTACTGCATATTAAATGACATATACGATACGAGTACATTTTATTTTTATTTTTTTAATATTCATTATTCATGTATTCCTTTATACTGTATACTGTTTGTGCAAGGAGCAGTTCTTTGACTTTTCTGTAAAACACGTTAGCATTGTTTTGGGCTTTGATTGTTTTAGGCAGTTTGTTAAATAATTGCTGACCCGTACATTTCGGACTCTTTTTCGCAATGTTCAATCTATGTTCCATTGCTCTTATGTTATCAGGATTTCTCGTTGGTCGGTTACAGTTATCCTTCATTCTTTTAAATACGCTTGGATTGTTTTTTACGTATACAACTATTTCCAATATGTATGTTGACACAGATGTTAATATACGTAGATCTTTAAAATATTCCCTGCAACTGTCCCTATACTTTGCGTGAACCAGGATTCGAATAGCACGTTTTTGCATTTTGAGAACTCGTTCAAAATCAGTTGAGTTTCCCCACAATACAATACCATAGGACAATATGGAATGCACGTACTCGTATGCATAATATGCTTCTTTAAGCTGTTCTATGGAGATCAGTGGTCTAAGTTGTTTAAGGATGTAAACCCCTTTTGCAAGTTTTCCGCAAACATAATCCACGTGCTTTTTCCATGACAGGGTTGGGTCTAAGTTAAATCCTAATAGCTTTACACATTGTACACTTTGAAGTGATGTGCCATTTGGGAGAATAATTGACAGCATATCTTTATTATTTTGACGTGCGCTGAACTGCATGATGCATGTCTTTTCTGCATTTAGCTTTAAACCATTTATTTTAAACCAGTGTTCTAATTTAAGTATCATGTCAGTAATTCTATTTTGTAATTTTTCATTGGATTCATCATTTACTATTATTGTTGTATCATCTGCATATAATATTATTTTACCATCTATATCTAAGTTTGCTATGTCATTTAAAAATATTGAAAATAAGGTGTTTCCCAATGCCGACCCTTGAGGTACACCTACCGTAACTAATTGTGGCTTTGACTGGTAACTTTTTCCGTCTACTTTTATGTCCACTGTTTGTTCCCTTCCTGTCAAAAAGAATCGCAGTAGATTTGCACACTGACCTTGCACTCCGTAAGCACGTAGTTTTGCCAGGAGTAAATTATGGTTTACCTTATCGAACGCCTTAGACAGGTCTAGGAAAATTCCCGCAACCCTCCGTTTGCCTTCCAGACCATCTATAACAGACTCCAGAAACATTTGCACTGCTGCCGTTGTCGATCGTCCCGGTCTGTATGCATATTGTGCATCCGACAAAGCGTTATTCTTCTCAATGTGGCTTAGGAGATAGCTTGACATTATAGCTTCAATCAACTTGGACACAGTAGGAACTATTGTTATCGGTCTATAGTTAGCCACATCCGTTTTCTTTCCCTTGCCCTTAAAGATAGGGCACAGACGGGCTTTCTTTAGTGAATTTGGGTACTCGTCTGATGTTATTATATTGTTAATGAGATATGTCAAATGGTCTAGTAGAACGAACATAGCATCGAACAGGAATCTTCCAGAAATGTCATAAATATCTTTTGTTTGCGATCTGGATAGTTTCTTCTTTGCTAACTTCCAAAGATAATCTGGGTTGATCTTAGGAAATGATAGTAAAGTTTTAATTTTAATATTTTCCATACTTTGTGACACCGTTGCTTGATTTATGTCTGGAGTGTTGTCAACAGCAAGGTCCTTGCCCAATTAGGTGAAATAGTTATTTATGTGGTCTGGTATGTCAATGTAATCTATAGGTGTTTTTGTGTCTGTATCAATAAGATTCCAGTTATATTCCTGTATATTGTTATTAGTTTATTCTTTAATTACTTTCCATATCTCTCCCTTAGGATTCTTAGAGTAAATTATACGTTCTTCAGTATATTTTCTTTTAGTTTATAGTATTGATGTCTTTGTAACAACAGTACAAGCGTAGAGCTCAGTTTAGGGCTTGTGTGAGATTGTTTAATATATTTCATCACACTTGCTCATAAATAGTGTCCTAACATGCTAGAAAAATCGACCGTAAATCCAAAATAATACCCGCAAGCCTTTTTTTACCATTACGCCCTATCGAGCGTAATAGTTTTTTTTTTAAATATTATATGTGGACTCAAACTAACACAATATGTCAGGAGTTCAGGACCCCAATTCTTGTGCCATTGATGAAATGTCAGTTGCATACAATTTGCTAAAAATCTCGCATATAAACTATTGATCTCGACTGTCACTTGAATCGGACTCCGAACATGTTTGACATTGTCTGTGGTAAGTCACAGACAATTTGTCGCTAATAAGTTAAAAACATGATCTTTTGTCTGATTTTATTTCATTCCCTCGCAATTGTGATGAAAAACATTGCATGTTACACGGGTGGTAAAGGAAATACAAAGCTCGAGTCATTAACAGACTCTCGTTTGTAATTCATTCTTTACCACCCTTAATACACAATGTGCTATTGTTGTTACCTTGATCTCAAATTTGCAGAATTTATCCTCAATATCGTTGCGGGTTTGCTTGAGCAGTTTCGCCTGAGCGCTGCTAGTTTGGCTGACCGGCACGTTCTGCGGGAGCCTGAGGAAAACCACCGATGTACAGTCAACCAATTTGATTCCTAGGCCACTATGGACTTTGTCAACGTGACGTTGTAAACCAAATCATAGGGAGTCTCCTACGTTTTGGTTGACAACGTCACTATAACATAGTCCAAAGCGGCCTAGAAATCAAATTGGTTGACTACAGCGCATAGAGCAGCTAAAAAGTTATCGCTTTAACCGAATGATATTTGATATTGATGTATGGTAGTGAATGTTGGGTGTGGTAGGACAAGCATGAAAGTCGTGTAAATGCAGTTGAAATGCGCTCTTTGCGTAGTATGTGTGGTGTGAAACTGATTGATAGAGGAATGAAAAAGTCAGAGAAATGTGGAATAAAAGAAGATGTACTGACTAAGATTGAAAAGGGCACGCTTCGATGGTTCGGTCATTTGGAAAGGATGGATGAAAGAAGATTGGCGAAAGAGATATACAGATCGAAAGTGAGTGGACGGGTCGGAAGAGGCCGCCCTACGCGTATTTATTCCACTCATATCGGATAAATACTGGAAAAGGGCCGAATCTTAAGTACCCGAAACCGGCGTGCGTGCATGACTCGATGTATGAATGTGGAAGAAGCGAAAGAAATTTGTCAAGATCGTAGCAAGTGGAAAGAAGTGGTCTCTGCCTACCCCTCTGGGAAACAGGCGTGATTTAATGTATGTATGTATATATTTTATATTAAGATACGTTATCTGCGCGCAAAAGCGTTCCTCAAAAAGGAAGGTAATTTACCTTACTACTGTTTAGTTGCGCCGCGGCCGCCGACACGCACGCATCAAACACAATTAAACTTCACTACCGAAAAGTAACAAATATATTTCATAAAATATGTCGTCCTGTTTTTTTCGACGCAGCCGAAATTATAGTGTAACTGTAAAAGGAAGAAAGGATGTCTTATTTCATTCGTAAATACCGTAAATATTTTTTACATTTTGTTTACAACGTCATTTGTTTAATTTGCACTGTCACCTGGGAAACATGAGATACACAATTAAATATCGCATGAGTGCGATAAAGACGGGTAGCTTGATGGCGGCTGTGAGCGGGCACTTGTCTTGGCGGGAATGGCGAGCAATTTGAAACAACTATTTATCTCTTTCTAACAATAGCGTTCGCTACGGATTGCCGTCTTTGTCTGTAGAAATATGGTAACGTAGCAACGGTCAGTAATTAGCGACGGGTTTTACACGCGTTTAGTATGAGCATAACGTATCTGAATATAAAATATCATAGTTATGATTATTGATCGGAAATTCGGAGACATATTTACCTAAACTTTGGCGGCGGCGTTGTTGTTCAGGTGTATGGAGGCGGACTCAATTTTAATTTATTAGTAAATGATTTCTGAATAAAAAAGTACGCCAACATGAACTCATATGAAGGTACTTTCATTAACTATTTGAATTTATTTTCCATGCATAAATTTACTACGTGTTATTCAATTTTCCTTTTATTATTTAACTAACGAAGTTGAAGGAGCAAATTAACGTAGTGTTATCCTAAAAATGTAAAATATTATTTATAATTACAAACTATACCTCGGACGTTATCATCTGAGCTCTGGGGCCATAAACGAATACAAGCGAGAGATATATGTTTACGTAAATATATGTTAGTAAAAAAAAGTTTTTTTTTATTAATTACCTATCTTGGACTTATCAATATTATTAGATATAATATATAGTAATTATTTGCTCAATGCATACTTAGATCGCTTTATACATTAACCACATATATCGTAACATTTATATAATATGTTATATGGTTACAAGAACAACGGTAAAAAACGGTAAGCTAATTATATTAACGAGGTATTACAGTCTCCACGCTTTTTATAAATTCCCGAATTCCCGAAACTCATATTATTAAAATAATATTATAACAAGCCGCCTCCATATTTCCTTTGCCTTTTCCGGGATTTTGCCAAGTTTAGGTAAATATGTCTCCGAATTTCCGAACCCTAGTTATGATGTTACGAAAAATTATGAATTTCATGTTTTATTTGATAAGTTTTTCAGTGGTTACCGTCTTTGCGGTGCGTCGCCGGCCGCGTCCCCGTCAGTGACCTGGGAGGAGGGGGTCTCCCGCCCCGAGATGTTAGGGCTGCCGCGGCCGCTCACGTTCGCCGAAACCTAGACCAATACAAAAAGGCCGGATTAATAAAAAAAAAATATAGTCTGATGTACACCGGCGGAAATAACCGCCCACTCGTCTTTTGATCATTGATGAGATTTAAATATAAATTTAATTTTAACGTAAATTTTGAAAACATAACCCTGTTCCGTACAGCAGAGACTTCCTTATGATTTATTTATTAGGTATACCATAATTTATAAGTCAGTGAAAATTTTATTAATGAATGACACCGGTATGGTTATGAAACAATACAAACACACACAGACAAACAGTATACCAATGTCAACGATTAAAATATATGCCTCAATGGCGTCCATAGACTGCGAACGAACTTTTTCGACTCATAAATAGGTCCCACAAATGAAAAGTAAAAAAAAAACATCGTCATTATTTTTGATAGGCGAAAGTTATTTTTCCCATAACCATTCCGGTGTCATTCATTAATAAAAATTGTATAATAAATCTACAAAATACCTCATCATATTTTTTATCAACATCACAAGGAAGTCTCTGCTTTACGGAACAGGGTTATATTTTCAAAATGACGGGCGTTTTTTCGAGCCTTGGTTTTAAACACTTGCCATATCCGACAGGTTGTCGTTCTGGTCCTCGGTTTCCAGCTCCAGGCTGGAGGTGACGCTGTGGTTAGACGCGGCCTCCGACACGGCCTCTAAGTTGTCCGAGGTGTTGCCCAGGGACACCTCGTCGTGGGACACTGAGAATCTGGAATATAAGTCCATATTGAAATCCCTAATGTACGAGTATTTAGTCGGTACCTATAGTCGTGCCGATTGAAATTGGTAAAGATGTAAACACAACCAAACGAACCAATTTACCATTATTACTCGATAATCACGTGCTTTTAAAGATCAAGTGAGGTCTTAGCATTGATTTATACATACATACATTAAATCACGCCTGTTTCCCAGAGGGGTAGGCAGAGACCACTTCTTTCCACTTACTACGATCTTGACAAATTTCTTTCGCTTCTTCCACATTCATACATCGAGTCATGCACGCACGTCGGTTTCGGGTACTTAAGATTCGGCCCTTTTCCAGTATTTCTCAGAGTTGACTCGAAAAAGTACGCCTAGGGCGGCCCCTTCCTACCCGTCCACTCACTTTCGATCTGTATATCTCTTTCGTCAATCTTCTTTCATCCATCCTATCCAAATGACCGAACCATCGAAGCATGCCCTTTTCAATCTTAGTCACTACATCTTCTTTTATTCCACATTTCTCTCTGACTTTTTCATTCCTTACTCTATCAATCAGTTTCACACCACACATACTACGCAAAGAGCGCATTTCAACTGCATTTAAACGTATGTTATGCTTGTCCTGCCACACCCAACATTCACTACCATACATCAGGGTAGGGGCCAGCACTCCATTGTGAACAGCCAGTCGGGCTTTTTGTGAAATGCACAAAGGAGTACGGTCACGATCGTTAATTTGGGACCTCATTTCAACAAAAATATGCTTGAAGTCGTCAATGTCATTAGAGATGTCACGTCACTTGTATCTTTTAGGAAACTCAACGTTATTGTTGTAGAATGTCAGATTGACTTTGGACCTAAGGTGGGTACCAAATTAAAGATCGTGACTGTACAGGGCCCCATTAATTTGATTCCCCGCATTCACCCTCCTCTCGATATCCTTCTCACACTTACCATCCTTGGTACTATCAGCCCAATGGAACCCTGACCCACCATAGAACGGGGTCACAGTGACATTATAAAACAATTTGTTTGATACTTCTTATGACTTGAATCATAACGTCTCTGTGACACAGTTCTATGGTGGGTCAAGGTTCCAATGGTCTGATAGTACCTTACTTGGTTGGTGCCTTACTTATAAACGTGGAGTAACCGTGGGGTAGCTAAATCAGGCTTTGTCCTTAACTGTCATTATGACATTTGAATTAGAAAGCGAGTAATGCCCGGTTTCTGAGGTACTTTTATCGGTGGTTTATCTGTCCATTATAGCTATTGGTCCGTTAACTTTGACAACTGCGTTTCCGAACACCGACTCTAAAGATAAACTCTGTTTAAACTTGGTTTAACTTAACTGACCAAAGTGTGCCGTTTATCGGCTCCATAACTAGGTATTTGACCTTTTTTTTATTAGGTACTTAGCATTGTTTTAGGTTAAGTATGAATACATTTTTTTTTTAAATGAGCAAAATTGATTTTTATTTCTATGTGTAGGTTAATATTTTGTTTAGTTTTATCATACATAATTATTTATAATTGGAATTGCATTATGAATACAAGCAGTTCATCAGAGTCTGATTTGGAAGTATTGCAGTTTATTACGTAGGTACAATACAATTGAAGTTTGAAGTTTTCGTTTAAGAAGTGTCAACCACAGATAATGTGTGGTAATTTTTGTTCATACAGCCACTGGCAAATAAGCTATTTTAATTTTTATTATTTATTAATTATGGAGTGGTTAAGTTTGTTTAAGTTAAAATTTTACAATAATAAACCGGAATTAATGTTGAATTAAGGCATTAGAGCAGTTCTACGTATGACAATCTATTAAGATCCATCTAGCGGCAGCGAAAGGAACTATTTATCTGTCAATAGTTATCGAACTGTTCGTAGAGCACTCAGAAACGGACAAAAAGTTAAACGACGTTTAACATAAACATAACTTTAACGGATCAATAGCTATTAAAGGTTTAACTGGTGACTTCAGAAACCGGGCATAAGAATATTAAAATACGAATATTCAAAGCGCCCTCTAGCGGCGCATTTATGAATATGACGGTTGATTTATATGTTACCTGGTCCGCTTCTGTACCGGCGCGCCAGGCGCCGTGGCGAGAGCAGAGGCCCCTTCATCGCCGTCTCCCTCTGACCCGCCGCAGTGGCACTCGAGTACCTTCGACTCTGGCACGAGACCTGAGGACAACACATCATCAAGACGGTTTCGAACTTAAAGAGTTTGTGTGTATTGAAACTGGCATAGGTTTATGACTGCGCCGAGCAAACGTCGAGCGTCCAGTGGCGCCCTCATTACTAATATTGTGTTTTCTAATTCACTAAAGAATTTCCTTGGAATCAGACGATGCATTTTTGTAGCGCAAGTAAAAACACAAATAATGGGATACGTAACAAACTTTAATAACAATTACCCTTTGAGTAGTCAGCTTAACGGAAAAAGGTGGCCACTTTCAGTGAAGTTGATAACTCGAAGGTGAATTGTTATTAAACTATGTGAGTACCCTATACCCTATAAGTTGTGTTTTCATTTGTAGTACAAAAACGGAGAGATCCGATATGCACCGTGACGACATGTAACAGGCGACTATATAAACTCCATGTTAAATACTGTTTTGCTAGAAATAGATTGTTGTCTGTCCAATGTGAACGCAATGTGAATGTGGATGAGATGGGAATGTAGACGAGATGGGAATGTAGACGAGATGGGAATGTAGACGAGAAGTGAATGTGGACGAGATGGGAATATAGACGGGAATGTGGACGAGATGACAATGTGGACGATATGGGAATGTGGACGAGAAGTGAATGTGGACGAGATGAGAATGTGGACGATATGGGAATGTGGAATGGAATTTAACCTGAGTACACGTGAGAACAGCGTGGTAGTGTCATGTCCGCTTACTCACCAACATAGTCATTCTCCTCCTGTCTCGCTATCTGTATGATGTACACCTCATAGGCCTCCGGGGCGTCCGCCACGTCCACCAGATGGGCGCCAGCGCTCCCGCTACGAGGCAGCCGGGGCTTCGGGACTTTCGCGAGTATTCCCTTCTTCTGTTCTATCTCGGATGGGGGTAGTTGCCTGGGTATATAAATGTAAACTCGTGAAACCCAGTGTGTCATAGGAAGTATTAGTGCAATTTAATTTAAACTATATTGCAACGAAGATGTTCATTTATCTTTTTATTGATAGATAGGAGAGAGAGCACCGGTTTTTTTTTATCCATATTATCAGAGTATCACCAATGCAGTTAAGACTGCGCCGAGCGTAGGCCGGATGTACAGGGCGCCCTAATCACTTTTATTTTGTTTTCTTTCCTCTGGTCAGTAGGTTTTTGTACTACAAATGAAAACACAACTTATAGGGTATATCCCATAGTTTAACAACAATTCACCATCGAGGTATCAACTTAACAGAAAAAAGTGACCACCTTTTCCCGTTAAGCTGACTACTCAAAGGGTAATTGTTATTAAAGTTTGTTACGTATCCCATAAATTGTGTTTTTACTTGCACAATTCTTTAGTTAATTAGAAATCACAATAATAGTAATGAGGGCGCCACTGTACATCCGGTGTACGCTCGGCGCAGTCTTAACGCGCGTGACCGTACGTCTCATAAGACACACCCAGTATAACTTACCTAGGCTTGCTAAGGTCCGGCATTTTTCTGAGCAGGTCGTGTAACCGGCTTCTGTAGTTCGGCTCCATAGTTTGCAGGAGAGCGGCGAGACTCGATGCGCACGCGTCGGACGATGAAGAATCACTGCTAGATTCGCTATCAATAAAAAAATACAAGAATTTAAAAAAAAAAAAAGTTATTGGGTCTGTGACAGATTGAAATTTTACATTTCACGCGATGTTCCGACCAATAGAGTAGTGAACTAACTTTAAAAAATACGTATTTATAGTGAATCAGTTGCAAAAAAAACAATAATTAATGGTTTACGAACTTTTAAATACACATAACAAAAAAACTATAGCTACAGAACTACCGCACGGCAAACTATACAAAGAACCATCATAAATAGACCCGCGTACCTGTAAGCGGCCGCTTCCGCTGTGGGCCCAGAGCCACTGGACATCTCTTCGGAGGTCACGCTAGGAGAATTGTTGTTGAGTTTCGAAGATATTCGTCTCAAGAATGTTATCTGAAAAGATAACATAACGATTTAAGAGACAAACCTTGATACAACATTTACCAGCGAAAAATCCCTCGTATTTTCTTCATAAAGTTGCGAAAAAGTATTATTTCTTAAATCAAAGACTGCACCGAACAAACGTCAAGCGTCCAGTGGCGCCCTCATTACTATTATTGTGTTTTCTAATGAACTAAAGGATTTCCTTGGAATCAGACTATGCGTTTTTGTAGCGCAAGTAAAAACACAATTTATGGGATACGTAACAAACTTTAATAATAATTACCCTTTGAGTAGTCAGCTTAACGGGAAAAGGTGGCCACTGTTTTCCGTTAAGTTGATAACTCGAAGGTAAATTGTTATTAAACTATGTGATATACCTTATAAGTTGTGTTTTCATTTGTAGTACAAAAACCTACCGACCAATTTCAAGAAAATACATTAGTTTATTAGAAAAGACAATAAAACTAATGAGGGCGCCACTGTACATCCGGCGTACGCTCGGCGCAGTCTTAAGAACTAAAATTAAGGAACTTTAACTTTCTCAGTTTGTGACGAAAATTAGCCCGAAATGTATGGCTAAGTTGCCGTCAATGTATATCAAAGTTTCGTCACAAAACTGACAAAGTAAGTTTAGTTTTTTCAGTCCTTACACGTTATAGTGAAAACGCCCAACTTCCAAGATACTCAGGATCTAGGTATTCCAGTTTAATCGCATAAATGTGAGCAAATCTCTTGATTTACCCTATTAGGCATTTTTTTGAGGTTATACAAGTGTTTACTAAATAAGACAAATCAGGGGCCTGTTTAATAAAGCTACAAATTACAATTTATAGGTTACAAGCAAGGACCGGAATTCTTCATAGCAAAAATCAAACTGTCAGAGGGAATGACCAAAGTGTTTTATCGACTATCGATAAATAAATGTCACTTAATGCGTCATTAACATGACATCGGTAGATGTGGATCGATCATTTTCCACTCAAATGGATCTTCAATAAATAAAGAGACCGATTTACTCCGGAAAACCAGGAACAAGTGGCCATAGTCCTATGAAGAATTCCGGTCCTTGTTCACAAGTTTCCAGTTTGACACAACCTCGAACATAGCTTTGTAAAACGTGCCACAGATGGTATACACTTTAAGGGGGTATACTGACCAGCGTGTTAAGATGCGGCGCGCTGAATAACGCCGCGGCGGGGGCACAGGGTGCGTCGGTGCGCGGTGCGCCCGCGCCGGGGGGCGGCGCCGGCGAGAATGGCGCATGCGCGTCGGTGCACAACGACTCTACCATAGAGTAGACACAGGAGCGCTCGAATTTAGCATAGAGGTCGCGAAGTTTCGGCTCCACCTGGAGAAGAGTGTCGTTATACCGGGTGTCCCGCGGCCATGTTACATGGAGGGAAAATACCTTAAATATGGTCCGTAGACTTAAAAAAAAAATGGGACAATCTCACACCAAATGAACTAGTCCCAAGGCTAGGCTTGTACTATGGGTACTAGACAACGATATAAATACTTATATAGAGAAATATATACTTAAATACATTAGAAAACATCCATGACTCAGGAACAAATATTCGCGCTCATCACACAAATATCTACCCTTACCGGGATTCGAACCCAGGACCACTATAGCTTCGCAGGGTCACTACCCACTAGGCCAGCGCGTCGTCACTTTGCTATTTAGAAACTTCATTTTATACTTAAAAGTGGATAATATTGCATTCAAAGTTTTAATAGTAGATTGTTCAACAAGGGACTAAAACAAGCCATAATGACACGAGATGTTTTGCCACCCAAGCGGAGCGCGGGTGGCTATAGCTCGAGTGTCATTATGGTTGTTTAGTATCGCGTTAAACACTCTACTTTTCACTTTGAATGCGAGGAAAAAAACGGCGTTCTACATGTACAAAATTACAATATTGATTATAACAAAGTTTCTTACAAAATTGATCCGCGGTTTTTTTGTTGTTGTAAAGTGACGCTTTAAATTATTGCATATTTAGCCAACAGATTCAAACTTGAAAATTATTTTATAACTAATTGGACCACGCATAATAAAATGAATTATCCTTAATGTAATTAAATAGATTCATATTCGTAATCATTAATAGTGTTTCACGAAATGAAATCGTTATTTTTTATATTTTTATCATTTTGAGGTTATTTCCATGCTCAAAAAATGGTATCACAACCACTGAAAATGGCGATTATATTCCGTTCACAAACACCGTGGCGATTGGCTGTTTTGGAGTTTCCAAAATAAATTAAAAAAATATTACTTTAGTCTCTAGAGATTAATAAAGAGTTTTAGTCCCGATGTAGGGAGACTAACAATTAACATTTTAAGCGCATGAGAAGTGAAAAAATAATAATCGAACCCACTCACCTCCTGGTGTTTGATGAGGCAGAGCACTTGCAATATCTGAGCCACTTGCATCAGATTGTTTCGCGCTATGTAGGACACGGGCGCGTCCACGATACCATGCGCCTCGGGATTCAAAATGGCCGGACATATGTAATGGTTGAACACCAAGTCTGTGCAGAGTCCGTGAAGCTCGTGCTCCGGTATTCTGTTGAGGGAATAAAAATATCAGCGGGCCTATTATGGTCATGTTTATAAGAGTACAGTACACATAGTGCCACTCCATGTCCTCCCGTGGATGTCGTAAGAGACGACTAAGGGAATAAAGGCTGTTAGGCGATGGGCTTGCAACCTGACACTAATACACTAATTAAATTAAATAAATAAATATCAGGGGACAATGTCACGCCAATTGACCTAGTCCCAAACTAAGCTCTAGGCTTGTACTATGGGTAATAGACAACGATATAAATACTTAGGGCCACTTGCACGAAAAGTTTAACCCTGGGTTAAGACACTAACTCGAGTTAAAATGACAGTTATCGTATGAATCTGACGTCTACTAACTCGAGTTAGTGCCTTACCCAGGGTTAAATTCTGCGTGCTAGTGGCCCTTATATAGAGAAATATATACTTAAATACATAGAAAACATCCATGACTCAGGAACAAATATTCGCGCTCATCACACAAATATCTGCCCTTACCGGGATTCGATCCCAGGACCGCTAGCTTCGTAGGCAGGGTCACTACCCACTAGGCCAGCGCGTCGTCAATTTGGATTACGTCAAATTGACACTGTAAATCACTACATAGTATAAAACAAAGTCGCTTCCCGCTGTCTGTCCCTATGTATGCTTAGATCTTTAAAACTACGCAACGGATTTTGATGCGGTTTTTTTTAGTAGATAGAGTGATTCAAGAGGAAGGTTTTTATGTATAATAAATTTTGTTTTATGTATGTGTGTTATAGAAAACTCAAATAAACCGAAGCGAAGCGAGGGCGGGTCGCTAGTAAAACTATAAGAAGTCTCTTATTACGTCACTTTGACATAGTCCAAAGTGGACTAGGCATTAAATGCAATCCCCATTTATTTGTGCTGGCCGCCCGCGGACGAGCGCGGCTCGCGCGCCCAGTACCAGCACAACCTGCGAGCTCCCGCGGGGAAAACGGCCCTTTCAGCCAATAGCCTACTCGGCATGGCCCCCATCTATATATAATAAAATACCTAAACACATTTTAAATCTAGATTTAAAACAATTTAAGAAGAAATTTACCGAATTATTAATTACTAGCGACCCGCCCTCGCTTCGCTTCGTTTTATTTGAGTTTTCTATAACACACGTACATAAAACAAAATTTATTACCTATACATAAAAACCTTCCTCTTGAATCACTCTATCTATTAAAAAAAACCGCATCAAAATCCGTTGCGCAGTTTTAAAGATCTAAGCATACATAGGGACAGACAGCGGGAAGCGACTTTGTTTTATACTATGTAGTGATATGTTATTATTCAATTGCAGAGTATTTAAATTACTTAACTGTTACATAATTAGAATTTATTTGACATGAGATATAATTTATTTATTTTTGTTTGTTTACTGTTTATAACATGGACTATTTGTAAAAGTACTTCGCATGCTGCATGCACACGGAAAATTTGTACACCTGCCTTTGCAGGTAAGACATAGCGAACGCAACCTGTAAAACAAATCACCATCACTGTATGTACCTACCTATGTTTAACAAATAAAGATTCTGATTCTGATTAAATTCCTTGGCTGTACTTCGTCTTCAAACAAAGTTATATCGCTTGCTTGGATGTGTGCGTGCCTTGACCGTACGCACCGCGAGCCACCACAAGCAGACTGAACAGGCCGGACCAAGCCGGTTCAGTCGAGGTCGCGCCGTCGCCATTTGGTTGAATGCGTAAGTATCGAGCAAGAGCGTCGGTGGCCTAGTGGCTTATGGCCGGTTGCTATATTCAAACCGCGGACAGATAGGCTTACTAAGGATTAAAATTTGACACATTTTGTATGGGCAAATGTCAAATTTTAACCCGAAGTAAGCATTATCTATCCACGGTTTGAATATAGGAACCCGACATTAGTGCCCCGTTCAGACGGACAGCATTTCAACTGCAACCCAGCTGCAAAGTGGCAGTTCCGGGGCAGTTCTGATGCAGTTGGACCAACTGCATCAGAACTGCAAACTCATTGTGCAGTCCGCTTGCAGGTGTCATGCAGTTCTGTCAACCGCACACCAACTGCAATCTGGCTGCACTTTTGTAATGCAGTCGTATTGCAGTTATATATTGGTTATTGCTCCAACTGCAAGCATAATTTTAATCCTAAAACTGTATTTGCATGCATTTTATGTTTTACGCAAATAAATAACTTGATTGATTGATTGATTGATTGACTCGTATAGATGAATTAGCGAGAGCGTGGAATTGCATAATGTAGTTGTATTGTGTGTTTATAGGCATTCTATATTTTAAATTTCCCTTTTCCCGTACTATCAGCATGAAAAGAGGTTTGTAATAAAATAATTATATTTCAATAATAATGTCAGTATGAAATTCTAAATATTTGAGGGCTGTTTTTATTGTATTGAATTTAGCAACTGAATGAATTAATACTATTACTGCTGAGGACTGGGAAAATATTTGTCACCATGTCGAAATTGAAGAAAATAAATATAGATGTCAAGAATGGATCGAATTACAGATCATAATATTATTATCAATACTTGTGACAGCTCAGTTGAAGAATTAAATAATACCGAATGAAAGCAAAAAAAGACTTAGTAATGTTTTACTTGTTAAGAAGAGAAATATGATAAGAGACTTACGTTATTCTACTTTCCATGCGAACCGTACAACCACTACCAATGCAATTACACGCTCTCGCTAATTCATCTATACATTGTAAGGTACCGAGTTCGAACTACCCGATGCTCTTACGGTGTTGGAAAAACATCGTGAGGAAACCGTGAACATTCGATGAGTGTGTAAGAGGATAATTGCACAAACGATCCTAAAGGGGCGAAGTGTATCCGAGAGGGCCCATCTGTAAGATAAGACAAGATAAGATAAGTATCGAGTAGGGAATGCAATTTAACCGATTATTAACCGTATTAGTATGTAAATAACCGGTTAACACCGGTTATTTGCATTCCCTAGTATCGAGCGACGCGCATCGACGCAACCTTAGCGCCCGAGCGGCAATAGGTAACAAAAACTCCTAAAAAGACGAATACTATGCTTGAGCTATGGGTAGTAGATCAGGGGACCGACGTTTGAATCTCACCGAAGAGAATAAAATCACCATTTTGCAAAAGTCGTATTTTTGAATGTCATATACCTAACCTGCCGGTTCTGTCATAGACAAGCGTCTAGTTGAGCCCCGTCTTACACACTTTTTTTTCTGTAGTCACTTGTTCTAGAGTCACAACCACGTACCAAGGCAGTTCCCCCACTAGACCGATGACGCAGCCGAAACCTTCTAGAAGCAAGTGGTACAGCTCAATGGTGGTGGAAAACTCCGACCACTTTCCTGGAGTACTTTTGAACCCTTTAATCAGTGATTTCGAGTGTTTTTTAAAGGTCGTTAAAGACTGCGCCGAGCGTACGCCGGATGTACAGTGGCGCCCTCATTACTTTTATTGTGTTTTCTAATAATCTAAAGTATTTTTTTTAAATTGAACGAAATTGTTTTGTACTACAAATGAAAACACAACTTATTGGGTATATCATATAGTTTAATAACAATTCACCTTCGAGATATCAACTTAACGGAAAAGAGTGGCCACCTTTTCCCGTTAAGCTGACTACTCAAAGGGTAATTGTTGTTAAAGTTGGTTACGTATCCCATAAATTGTGTTTTTACTTGCACTACAAAAACATTACGTCTGATTCCAAGGAAATTCTTTAGTTAATTAGAAAACACAATAATAGTAATGACGGCGCCACTGGACGCCCGACGTTTGCTCGGCGCAGTCTTAACAGGGAATAGGACAAAAACTTACTTTTTGGGTTGACAAAAAGCAATCTCTCCAAAGAGAACCTGCAATTCAAAAGAGAAAAGACTTGCGCAGTGACTAGGATCTTAACTGGCCATTGCAAACTCAACAGACGTCTGATTCTAATGGGCATACGTCGGACTCCAGCGGGCATTTTCGTGGCATGTCAGAATGATAGGTAAGGTTCGCATATCAATCAATTCACTTTCGAGTATTTGTACTTAGTATTTGGTACCTAGTATTTATAATGTGAATTTCCAAATATCATAGCAACTAACTGCGTTATTTATAAACGTACTTGGACTACACAAGTCAAAATGGCGAAAAAGTTCGTTTGGCTTTATCCGTCACTCAGACAATTGCAGCTGTGAGAAAGGAACAAAACACAAATGAGTTAACTGGGCATGTCAATTTCTATGAACACGGCTCTAAGGCTGTACGTTAGTTAAGTTTTTATTTTTTTTATATCCTTTAAATTTTAAGTAAAAATAAGATTGAATAGTCTGTGTTATATTTGATTTAATTTACATTCATGGTACATTTTGTAGGTATATTATGAGAATATATTATTAATATTTTTTCCAAATTCTTGGCAGTCAATGTTCTTCGTCGGCTTGTAAACATCCATTTTAAATGGGAGAACGATCTTTCAACATCGACTGAACTCATTGGCAAGTATTTGCATTGCTCAAAATGCTGAAGAGTGTTTTTATTGACTTTATTTGTAGTCTCAACCTCTTCGTTTTGAATTAGTTTATTCATCATCCTTAGATTTTTTTGTAAACCTTACCTTGCCCTCAAACTGCCCCCTATAGTCCGACGTTTGCTAATGGGTATGAAACAAGGCACGACATGCAGGTTCGGTCAGGAGACAGAGTAGACAGCATAGCACATCCTCTCCTCATGCGGACCACTAATGCGCAACAAAAGTATCTACCTAGGGGGACATATCACGGACCCACAAGAGATACAACTCCTCACTGCATCTGGAAAATCCTGGACGCAACGGACCTTAGCAGTGATCTCTAAACAAAGGGCTGCCACAAAAGATCAGCAATGGTCGAAGCGGCACAGAAGGCCCATCCCAACCCCCCCAATAATACCTGGAGTGCTGTTGGATGATGTGCACGCACTGCTGCATCAGCCAGGCCACGGATGCAGGGAAGTGCGCCCAGCTCTCACGCAGCGAGTAGATGAACCGCCCGGCGAGGGCATGCAGCGACTGCACTGTCCACTTTCTGTAGCGGGACACTTTCGCGGTGTATTCCGCGCTGTTAGGCTGCCCGAACCTCCTTAGGCGGTCTTGAGGAGAGAATCTGAGGACATTACATTAGGTTTACATTAGGTTTAGTGACAGACTAACTTTATTATATGTATATTATGTAATCACATCTTCGCCTAAGTGTGCAAAATGTGGTTACAGAATTATCAAAAAGTTTTAATAGTTGTTGGAAATTCTGTAGCTCTGCCTACCCCACTCTGGGAATAAAGGCGTGAGTTTATGTATGTATGTATGTATCAAATCATTTATGTCGAAAACGGAAAATGTCGAAGCAAGAATGTGTCAATACAAGAATATGTCGAGTCAGGAATACGACGAAAAAGGAACAATCGAATTGCTTCGATAAAGTCAGGGGTTTTTATCTATCTATATAGGGAAATAAAAATGAATGTTTGTATTGTTGTCTCATATGTGTTCCTAAACTTTTGATCTGCTTGTGATGACAATCGGGAGTTTCTTCTATGTACGACGGTTCCTCTACCAAGAAATCTATGAAAGTGAACACTTTATTACTTTACGTAGCATTGCAACGCATGCAGTGCAGCTATTAAATTATAGGAAATAGAAATAATTTATTCAGCGCATTCACACATTTGAAAAAACAGAACAAAACATTCAACATACATACATAAACTCACGCCTTTGTAGGCAGAGCTACAGAATTACCAAGCACTCTTAAATAAGTTGTATTAACATTTAACATGGCGTTGAATAGAGACCTTCTCAGTTTTGTGTCGCAACATGCCGCGGCGCTAGTTTTCAGTGGGACCCTGACTTAAAAACTAGTTTAAATATCTATAAGTTTCTGTCAACTGCTTTTGTAGCCAACAATATTTTTTTTGCCAAATCTTTATCTGATTATCAAGATCAAACTATTGAGCCCTAAAACGGTGGGTCTGCGTTAACAATAGCGGAGATCCTGTCGGCAGCTTCCGGCTCCACCATCAGATCACCTCTTAGATACCATGATATTGCATTGTCACATACGTTGTCCAAATTTCAGCCCATTCTGTTAACGGGAAGTGGGTCAAATTTAACATGCAAGATTTAACCCGTACATACAGGTCGATTCACAAGAACTGGCACGAATGGATTGAATGAGTGAATGAAAGTATACTATAGTCCATTCGCGTTAAGAATGCAGTAAATCATCGTTGTCCACCGGCTTAGACACGCCCCCTGACTAATCAGGTCACTCAAAATTAGGTTTATATTAATTCGTTATACTTACCGCCTGTTTCACAATCGGCAAGTAAAGCGTATTTGACAGATAAATTTAGCCCTTTCTCTTTCTTACACTCGAAAATAGACAAAGAGAGAGCTAACTTTATATGGCAGATAAATTTACTTGTCGAAACAGGCTCTTAATCTTTTAAAAAATAATTTGTTTTAATTTTATCTCCACTGTTAATACACTTTTATCCTGCAGTTGCATTGATGGTTCACTGCATTCTTAACGCGAACGGACTATAGTGTATAAAATAGTAACAGGTTTTCGGTTTGAAATTCGAACATCGGTTCAATGGACGGCACTCACACAATGATAGGTGACATTACTTTCGTTCAATCCATTCGTGCCAACTCTTGTGAATCGACCTGTACAGTCAACCAATTTGATTTCTAGGCCACTTTGGACTATGTTAAAGTGACGTTGTCAACCAAAACGTAAGAGACTCACTATGATTTGGTTTACAACGTCACGTTGACAAAGTCCATAGTGGCCTAGGAATGAAATTGGTTGACTGTACATACATGTATGTACAGTCGCGGAATGAAGAGGTTGACCACCTTGAGATCTGTTTTTGCTCGCTCAGTATAAGTTATCATTATCAGTATCTGCGTATCGACCGAGTATGACACATTCCGCATTCCGTCATAATGAATGTCATTTTACTACATGGCCCACAGATACATGACCATGGTCACGTATAAACAACAGCCACTATTGGTTAGCTGAACTTAGCCTTTATTCGTCGTTACAAAAGTGTTGCTATGGTCACGTATAAACAACAGCCACTATTGGTTCAATATTATTTCTCTCGTCTGTTACACAGTTTAAAAAGGTAACATGAGCTTGCAACGCGTAAATAAATTTATTTGAAAACTGGTCAACCTTTTCGTTCCTCGACTGTACGCGTACATTGCAAGTTAAATAAAAGCTTGTAAAAACACGACACAAACAGCCACAATCGATACTGAGTAAGTGTCACTTACCTCTCCATAGCTTTATCAGGATCACAATCTAGGAATAGGTCGTCGTCATGCAAAGCAGCCATGACTGGTGCTTGCAGCGCGGCTACCAGGAACTGCCGGGCTGGTGCGTGGCCGGACCGGAAGACGGAATACAAGGACGCCAGGGCACACTTCCCGGAACGGAATATTCTGGAACACACGAGGTGCGAGGGTTAGAGTCAAGGGTTCCGACCACCCATTCCCTGATAAAAGCCTTTAAAAGACTTACCTACTTACACATACATTAAATCACGCCTGTTTCCCAGAGTGGTAGGCAGAGACCACTTCTTTCCAATTGCTATGATCCTGACAAATTTCTTTCGCTTCTTCCACAATCATACCATCGAGTCGTGCACGCACGTCGGATCCGGGTATTTAAGAATCGGCCCTTTTCCAGTATTTCTCCGATTTGATTCGAAAAAGTAAGCCTAGGGCGGCCCCGTCTGACCCTTCCACTCAAAGACTTACCCTTCGAAGTATAACCCACTAAAAGAATAACCCATTTAGAAGAAATAAATGACTTAGTTACCTATATTTGTTAAACTAACCATTCACATAAGGGAAACCTAAAAAGCTAAAGCTCGGATCGTCTGCAGTAAATTGATATCCCTCTCTTAATGCATAACCATAAAAGTGACCCTTATGTTGTAGCTTTCCAATAGTGAAAGATTTTTTTAAATCGGCAGAGTAGGTTTTGAGTTTATTCATTACAAACATACACACACACAGAAATACAAAAATAAAAATATTTCCTCTTTATAATATTAGTGTAGAAGAAGATTTTTTTTAAATGATGTATTTAAAGATTACTATAATGATGCTCCTTGACACGAAATCCCGTGTTTTCTTATTGAAGTTTTCTGGAGAATGAGCCCAAGGATCTACATATATCCGAATAGAACGTAATAAATTTTGAATTTTGTTCTTTTTAGATCGAAATATAAGAGTGGCAAGGAACGCAAACAAAGGAGGTTGTACACTTGTAACAACCTCATACGCACTGAAAGAGATCCCATATGGGATAACTTGGCCTGTGTACATTATCTAATACATACATACATACATAAACTCACGCCTTTATTCCCAGAGTGGGGTAGGCAGAGCTACAGAATTTCCAACAACTCTAAAAACTTGTTGATAATTCTGTAACCACATTTTGCACACTTAGGCGAAGATGTTTAATAGTGTATTAGTGACAGGTTGCAAGCCCATCGCCTAACAGTACTACACGCCTTTATTACCTTAGTCGGCTTTTACGACATCCACGGGAAGACTTGGAGTGGCACTATTCTAATCCGGCAACCACACGGCAACATTATCTAATATTGAAGCAAATATGTTTTGTTAAGAGTTTACACGTGTGGCCGTACCGGAAATGGAATACTAAGGAAGTTAGATCAGACGTCACAATGAACGACAAGATCGAAGTATATTTTAATATATTAGCTGTTGTGCTTGTGAATAGTAGAATTTTTCGTATCGTAACATAATATGCATAAATCTTATCTTAATCTACACATATAAGGTGCTAACAAATTAGTCACGGATATTTATATATTTTTAGCAGCTGTTTTACTCGGTTCTCGGAGTACATTTAACCCTTTAAAGTGCAATTTTAAAACCTGGTACTAAAAATGACCACTTACAACTAATACTTTTTGTATTTTTTATTGAAAGGATTTTGTGTGAATAGGAGGAATCTAATGAGGCTAGAATTCAGGTTTATTATTAGTTTTCCCCTATAAAGGGTTAAGTATGAAACATCATAGGTTTGCTTATGTTTTTTTGGAGAAAACTAGGAAACAAATTTGCTACGTTAAAACACCCTGTTACTAAGATAATTAAATGAGACATCTTTAGACATTCTAGAACCTCCTTAAACTATTCAGACGCTAGTATTTAATAACCTACAGTTTTCCCGCCGAATCATAATGACATTTACGAAAAACCACTTTTGACAAACAGTGTTAAACATCTTGACAGGCACATAATAGGGGTGATTATTTTAAAGATCAATTATAATTTATATTTTTTGTTCGGTAAATTAAAACAATAAAATTATTTACAAAGGTACCTTAGTTACAGTTAAAAGTTAATTGTTTTAATGTAATGTATTATCTCTAAAAGTATCCGTGACTAATTTGTTAGCACCTTATATACAGTGAGGAACAAAAGTACAAAATGATCTAGACACGACGTATTCTCTTGACAATAGAGTCGAGTGCAGATCATTTTGACCTCTTTGATTTCCTAGCAACTTATGCTGCTGATTGTATCATAATCATAATTCATAATCATATGTCCTGTGTAATGCGTTCAGAACCCGTTGGTATTACAACAATAAATTTTACTGTGGTATTTTTCTTATCTGTGGTGTGGCGTAATATTCTTAATACGATAACAGATATGGTAGAGTAACGAGTTTCAAATTTGGAACATCTTCCAAAACCAACACGATTTAACTAGGACCCAATTCTAGAATAAATTGAAATTAAAATTTAGTCAATACGAAACGTTAATATGTTTTTTTAGTAGCTATGCACCTATTGATATGTTACAGGTAGCACTGGTAGCAATTTAGGTCATTTGCGGTTTCTGAACCCTTCTTAGAGTACATATAAAACATTGTATGCCTGTACATAATTATCAGGCCTAAGAACTTGTGAGCTTCGAACCACACTAGTGTTATAATCATTATTATAGAACTGTTGTTACCATGGCAACGCGCATTATAGAATTGTTTTCACGCTTCGGTTACGCTGTAGGTATTCTGATACCGATAACAACATCAATACGTTCGTTTACAGTAGCGGCGTAGAAAAATGCTATCAATATGTATCAATTACATAAACTTCTATATTATAATATTATACAATCGCGATGTACAGTCACGAGATTAGATTTGGTCTTTAGGTCCAAAGTCAATCTGACATTCCACAACAATAAGGTTGAGTTTCCCAAAAGTTACAAATTACTTGACAACTCTAATGACATTGACGACTTCAAGCATATTTTTCTTGAAATGGGTCCCAAATTAACGCTCGTGACCGAACTGAATCAGCGCCAAATCAAAAGCACTCGAAACCGACGTACGTGCAAGAAGAGGTTGAATGCATAGGAAGCGAATGTAAAGACTGATGCACCTGGCGTTCCATAGTCTCTGTCTGACCCATTGAAACACAGACGTCAAGGCGTGTATGTATAATATAGTCTCGTACCTGATCGAAAAGTTAGATAGGAAAGAACTCCTTATTCTTTAGGAAACATGAATGCTTTTCCTGTCTAAATATTCAATCAGATACGAAGTTGAGAAAGTAAAGGGGCGATATAACCTGTGGAATATAGCTCTGACCCGTATTATTAGAAAAGATAATATTATTTTAAATAACAATGCATATTCGTTTTCTATTCGCCAGCTTTGTAGGGAATGTTACGCTTCATGCATTTATCAACAAGGATGCTACACAAGCCAAGCTAAATCCAAAACGCCTGGGGGCCTAATACACTCAGGAGCAAAAGTATCGGGTCAGAGTGCATTTTTAATACAAACGAGGCTATTTCGAAGCCTTGGTTCCTCGCCAGGGGATGCTTGTAGTAAAATCTGATTATGGATACCCCGAGCATCGATACAGGACTTCCAGAGTGCCTAGGACACCCAACTGATTGAATTTGCGGCTAACGCCGGAATTGTGCATCTTCAGAAAAACATCTAAAATGACAATAAAATGTAAGGAAATCCAAATGCGAACCCAAACTCTCTCGCTGTGGTGTCAACTGATTCTGCGATCTGTTAGGTGTCTTAAGAACTTTTGACCTCCTCTATTAAACCTCGGAGTACCCACCTTTAAACCTCACTCAAAATAACCCCTGGCTAGGAACCAAGGCTTCAAAATAGCCTCGTTTGTATGAAAAACGCACTCTGACCCGATACTTTTGCTCGCTGTATATCCGTTTATCGCGTGGTAAAATGTGGATATAACGCACACAGACAGTCATTTTGCATACTCATGATTAGACGAGGTTACGTCCGTAATTTTTTAAGGTCCGTGGCCTATACACAGCTTTTAATGGTCACTTTTAAAGGATTAGATGTGAAAAAAGGTTGCAGCGCTTACAAAAATAATAGAATAGTCACACAAGTAGTTGTCATGTGATCACAGTATTTTATATAGTTTCTCATTCGCTCAAGCAGTATTTATAAGGGCGTCACTAAGAGGGGGGAGGGGGGGGGGAACATTTGTTTATACACGGTGATTTTTTATCGGTGATCAGGAGTTGAAAATTATTAATAAGCAACAAAAATGGAATTTAATGGTTGACGTCTCAAACAATTAACTCACTGCTTAATTTATTTAAGTTAATGATATTGTTAAAACCAATCACCACTGGATACATGGACATCCTACATTAATTATTGAAGTGAATTAGATACGTCAAGTGCCATCGCTTTGGCGGGAAATTTGACAGATATTACGCCAATGAACTTATCAGTTAAGTGTTGTTAACTCATAGACTAAACAATTAGTAGGGTGACAATTCATTTCAATTAAAAGTTAAATTCAAAATATATTTTTTACATAAAAAAATAAGTTTTGTTTCATGTAACTGTGACATAAACGTGATCGCCATTAATAACTGAATTAAAAAATTGGTTCCTGATCACCAAAAAAAAAACACCGTGTATACAAGGTGTTACAAAAATACCCGTAAAGCCGAAAGGGGGTTAAATGGTACCTTATAATAAGTCCATTTACAATATTTGAGAACCGTACTATCACCGCATGACTTACCGGCAAAAAAAATAAAACCATTATTGCTTTCATTGATGTGAAAACCCTATTTCAGTAAAATTAAAGAGTAAACTACGCAGATTGCTTATGTACATTTTTACCTAATTCGTGAAACGATTAAGAGACATACTAACAAAATGTACAGAATTCGATTAGATAGATATTACAAGTCGAGTTTTGGAAGATTTTAAAAGACCTAAACTACTTACGAAGAAACCTAAACTAGCACTTACTTTTTCGTAAAGAACGTCAAAATTACAGGAACGGCTCAAAGTGAGCTCTGCCTTGTTCAATGCACAACCTCGCTCGTCGGGATATGGTTTTACACCCATTTAAGTTGAAAAATTATTAAATTGGTAGGTAGGCCTCTCTGTTAAAATAATCTATCCTAACTCCGGTTCCCTGACATGACAGCTTACTAGGGTTGACAATATTTTAGGCTTTGATAATTTATTAGATTTTTTACGGGGTATTTTGTAGCACGTTGTATACAGTATGTAAACTTACTAAAACCATCTCTTTCAACCAGTTGCTAGGCTAGTTGAGTTAAGTGTTTTACCACATTTTTTGCTAGTCTGTGTCGAATATTTTTAATTTTATCATTGCATAAAAATTATAACATCTCACCTTTTTCAAAGTCGGTTAACCCTGAAAGTATAATCCCATGTGTAATGTTTACATCGTTGTTCAGTGCTCATTATAAGACCCGTATGTAATATTTTCATCGTAACAGATTATTGAACTTGCGTTCAGTGCATTCTTTATTTAAATTTGAAAAAGTGTTAAGATTTCAATAATTTATATACCCCAACCTTATCTATCGCCTAGACATGCTCGGGTTCAAATAAATGGTTTTAGTAAGTTTACATACTGTATATTAAGCCGTTCATTGCCACCGACTCTCTCTTTCCTACTCTTAGTTTGTAACAGCATAAATAAGTGATCATTTCTGTACCGTGTCGCTTTCAATCGTTACACAATTTTGTATAACATTGCAAACACGACGTTAAAGTGACAAGGTACATAAATGATCACTTTATGCTGTTGACTGTACGAGCATACGAGGTTGAGAAAGTAAAGGATATTTTTTAACTACCACTAAGTCTACGTAGATTTCTATTATCGCTATTCCGTCGGAAACTTTTAAAATGTCCAGTACAAAAGGTAGGCTATAAACTGTGATTTTTTTTTGGTGATCAGGAACCAATTTTTCTAATTCAGTTATTAATGGCGATCACGTTTAAGTCGCAGTTACATGAAACAAAACTTATTTTTTTTATGTAAAAAAAAAATTTTGAAAATAACTTTTAATTGAAATTAATTGTCACCCTACTAATTGTTTAGTCTATGAGTTAACAACACTTACCTGATAAGTTTATTGACGTAATATTTGTCAAATTTCCCGCTAAAGCGATGGCACTTGACGTATCTACTTCACTTCAATAATTAATGTAGGATGCCCATGTATCCAGTGGTGATTGGTTTTAACAATATCATTAACTTAATTAAATTAAGCAGTGAGTTAATTGTTTGAGACATCAACCATTAAATTCCATTTTTGTTGCTTATTAATAATTTTCAACTCCTGATCACCGATAAAAAATCACCGTGTAAATATGTTAATCCAGGGAATAAGCTATCTCCATTTCTAGTTTCATCCAAATGCGTCCGTTGCAGCGTGAAGAAGTAACAAACAAACACACAAACTTTCGCATTAAAAATATTATTTAGTAGGAGCAATATTAAAGTGACTCTCGCAAAGTTACGAGGCGTCATAAGATTCTTCAGTTTAAGACTGCGCCGAGCGTACGCCGGATGTACAGTGGCGCCCTCATTACTTTTATTGCGTTTTCTAATAAACTGAAGTATTTTCTTGAAATTGGACGAAATGTTTTTGTACTACAAATGAAAACACAACTTATAGGGTATATCATATAGTTTAATAACAATTCACCTTCGAGTTATTAACTTAACGGAAAAAAGTGGCCACCGTTTCCCGTTAAGCTGACTACTCAAAGGGTAATTGTTATTAAAGTTTGTTACGTATCCCATAAATTTTGTTTTTACTTGCACTACAAAAACATTTCGATTGATTCCAAGGAAATTCTTTAGTTAATTAGAAAACACAATAATAGTAACGAGGGCGCCACTGGACGCTCGGCGTTTTCACGGCGCAGTCTTAATCCAGGGAATAAGGTATCTCCATTTCTAGTTTCATCCAAATGCGTCCAGCCGTTGCAGCGTGAAGAAGTAACAAACAAACACACAAACATTCGCATTTATAATATTAGTAGGAGCAGTATTTAAGTGACTCTCGCAGAGTTACGACGCGTCATAAGATTCTTCAGTTTAAGACTGCGCCGAGCAAACGCCGAGCGTCCAGTGGCGCCCTCGTTACTATTATTGTGTTTTCTAATCAACTGAAAAATTTCCTTGGAATCAGATGAAATGTTTTTGTAGCGCAAGTAAAAACAAAATTTATGGGATACGTAACAAACTTTAATAACAATTAACCTTTGAGTAGTCAGCTTAACGGGAAACGGTGGCCACTTTTTTCTGTTAAGTTAATAACTCGAAGGTGAATTGTTATTAAACTATATGATATACCCTATAAGTTGTGTTTTCATTTGTAGTACAAAAACATTGCAGTCTTGTGATTGCGAATGTCTATGGGTCACAGTTTCCACTTACCATCAGGTGGCCTGTGTGCTCGTTTGTCTACTCGACGCCATAAAAAAAAAAAAACATTTCGTCCAATTTCAAGAAAATACTTTAGTTTAGAAAACACAATAAAAGTAATGAGGGCGCCACTGTATATCCAGCGTACGCTCGGCGCAGTCTTAAATATTCGCTTTTGCGTATGTTTAGGTATGGCTAAGCACGTACATCAACAAAAATCGCAAATGACACACAATTTAGATTTTATACACAAATCGGCATAATCGCGAATTTTGTCATAGTCCGGAATGCTATCTAGTAATAAAAATAATAAATAATAAATATCAGGGGACAATGTCACACCAATTGACCTAGTCCCAAACTAAGCTCAAGGCTTGTATTATGGGTACTAGACAACGATATAAATACTTATATAGAGAAATATATACTTAAATACATAGAAAACATCCATGACTCGGGAACAAATATTCGCGTTCATCACACTGATATCTGCCCTTACCGGGATTTGAACCCAGAACCGCTAGTTTCGTAGGCAGGGTCACTACCAACTAGGCCAGCGCGTCGTCTAAAATCGATAACAGGAATATTCGATAAAATATAATGGTTAATCCCTCTTGACGTTTGATTGTTGCTATGAATATTCCGCCCCTTGGCTATGAGCTCTTATTTCTATTGCATAGTTAGCGATAAGTGCATTTAGCTGATTATGTTTTCGTTGTAACGTAACTAAAGAATATCCTCATATGTCTATGCTTGCAAAGTATTACCACCAAAGCAGATTAAATTCTATAATACTAACAATAAGGTTGACTTTACTACAGGAGGTTTGTCTTAGTTACTGCCTATTGGCTTAGGACGGCAGAGCAGATCTACAAATAAAATTTGTGATTGTTGATATGTAGGTATTCCTTTTAAATCATGGCGGTGGTGGTAGGCCCTTGTACGGTCGGCCAAGAAAGTTGTCGAATTTTCGCTAAGATTGACACTTATCACTGTCATAACATTAATGCAAGGCAAAATCGAACTTTGTACGATAAATTTAGGACGATAGACCACATTTTTGGCCGACTGTACAGTCAGCATCAAAACTAACTAAACAGAATAACACGTTCAAAATGATTAAGGCACGACGTATCCCCGCGTGGTTGCCGGGTAAGAATAGTACCACTCCATGTCTACCCGTGGATGTCGTAAGAGACGACTAAGGGAATAAAAGCTGTGTAGTACTGTTAGGTGATGGGCTTGCAACCTGTCACTAATACACTGGTAAACATCTTCGCCTAAGTGTGCAAAATGTGGTTACAGAATTATTAACAAGTTTTTAGAGTTGTTAGTAATTCTGTAGCTCTGTACCCCACTCTGGGAATAAAGGCGTGAGCTTATGCATGTATTCTCTTAACACTAGAGTCGAGTGCAGATAATTTTGACCTCTTCGGATGCGTAGCTACTTCTGCTACTGTCTGCATGTACAGTCAACCAATTTGATTCCTAGGCCACTATGGACTTTGTCAACGTGACGTTGTAAACCAAATCATTGGGAGTCTCTTACGTTTTGGTTGACAACGTGGTTTGTTACATAATTTTCACAAAATCATTATTTCCGTGAAGCGATATTTCTTTTCGCAATTTTTCCCATTCTTAATTTGACCCAATGTTATTTTTTCCTGTTCGGTTTTATTACCGTCGCTTTTATTCTCGTTCGTCTTTTTACCCAGTCGCATTTGTTCCCGTTCGATTTTATCCCAGTCGCACTTATTCCCAAAATTAATTACATCGTAATGTAGGTAGGTTTAGGTTACGTTAGTTTTGCAGCAGGCCCGGAGGGCCAAATAACCCAGAAATAGGAGCTCCGCCATAGCGGAGCTCCGTCGACTGTGTCAAATTAGATTTTTGGAATTAGAAAATAACGACAGTGAAAATATGGTACCAGGAAAAGAAGCGACTGGATGAAAATCGCAAGGGGAGAAACACGACTGTGAAAATATGGTGCCAGGGAAAAGGCTTCTGGTAATTACCGCGTTCGGGAAAAAACGCAAAAGGAAAATTTGCTTCAAAGAAAAAATGCGTTTGGGAAAGTCATCTAACAAATCCTAACAAGCTTTCTCTAAAGCGAATTCTCCGGAAGCATATATGCTTGAACAAGACGTAGCGTAAAATGCACATTGGCTAATTTCTCTGAGCAAGATTCGTTCTCTGTTTTTGTTTTTATAGGTTTATAAAATATTTATATCTATTATAATTATGTATTAGTATTATATGTGACCTATACATATATTATTTAGTGTAGAATGTAATAGCAATAATTAGAAATAAAAAGGCAAGCAGACACATGAACGCACTCGAACAATCACACATACTCGCACACATATACACGCACACTCACACAAACACACACAGTCAAACACTCACACGCTCACAAATAATATGCATACGAATATTCTAGTTGTTAGTGTTGTTTCTCTGCACAAAATAAAAATGCATCCATATTTTTTGCATTTACTACCTGTTTACGTTTAACTTAACTTGGTTACCAGCGTAACATTTGCTGGAATTACAAATTACCCTCAACTTGTAAATGATGTTTAAAAGTTGTGCGAATAGTTTAACTACAGCTATTATAAGTTTATTATGGTATAAGAAACGATTGAGGATGACGAATCTTACTCCACCGTGATACAGTTTTAACTAGTACGGAGAGTAACGGACATCATTATACTCAAATGATGTAACTTACAACTTTATATTAACAAGTACAGTCAACCAATTTGATTCCTAGGGCACTATGGACTTTGTCAACGTGACGTTGTAAACCAAATCATAGGGAGTCTCTTACGTTTTGGTTGACAACGTCACTTTAACATAGTCCAAAGTGGCCTAGAAATCAAATTGGTTGACTGTACCTAGTGCACAGATATAAATGTATTATTGTTGTTTGGTAAATAAAGTATTAAACCCGCCTAGGCCTAAACCCGAAACTTAGTCATTCATAATTTGTAAAATTGCAAAGTTGTTTGTCTAGGGGACACCGTTGATGTGGGAAAGCATATCAAACTTTTATTTGGTTGTCCTGTGTTTTTTTTTTCCTCTCCTCTCTTCCCCCCCCCCCCCCCCCTTGTCTCTCTCGTAATATTTTTGACATGTTTTCCTGCTGAACTACGCATGCTATTTGCTATTTGATATTATATTTAATTTAATATTTATTGCTTTATATAATGCTAGATTAAGTACTACCATTGTAACATGTTTAAAAAATGACTGACTGCTGAGTTTCTTGCGGCGTTTCTTCTCGGCAGTGGTCTCCTCTTGGGAAGCGCTGGTAGATTCATGACGTGTAAAAGTGCCCGTGCGGCCTACTTACTGAATAAATATCTTTTATCTTTTATCTATTTTATTATTATTATTATAAAATGAAAATGTTTTAAGTTTTTAGTTTTTATCTCTGTCTTCTTTTTCTGTGCATCCACAATGTATAAAGGGCATTGGGTAAATTTGTTTGAAGAATATTGTCATTATTTTTTTTCGCCGGCCATGGATAATTTTTACATAGTTATTTAGAGGACCTCGAAATACACATAGATATATATAATTTATGACGTTTAATAATATCGGAGCCGAGATATTTAAGATTTAAGTGTTCAGTTTTTGGTACTTAAAGTACGCCCAGGTAAGAATATTAAATATCTCGGCTCCGATGCACTTAAGAGTACTACATTGCATAACAAAACATATTTATTTTGAACTATTCTATCATAATTTACCACTTTTACCAATCGCCGCTCACCTTGAAAATATATGACTTCTACAAATGACAACACTTTTACCCAAACCCCTTTCTGTTTAGTTATGTGGACGACTGGTAGAGGATGCCATTAGGCATTAGGTCCGCCATTTATACTTATTTTTTATAATTAATAAGATAACCGGTGAATTTACTGGTATAGAGGCATTCCATCTTAGTCCGCAAGGTTGGCAACGCAATTGGGTAGGAACGAACTTCGTAATTTGAGCGGCAATACTTCCGCAGACAACCCGTTTGTGCGAATATTACTGGCCCTATTCAGAGACCTAACGATAACAGATGACCGCTCATTGTACAATGTACATAGCGGGGCTGTAATAAAGCTTAGTGACCGTGGGACTAGTGGACTTTGCAATGTATAATGTACTGAACGCACTCACGCCTCTTTATAGCCTATAAT
Source organism: Acleris laterana (assembly GCA_963966035.1). Lineage (NCBI taxonomy): Eukaryota > Metazoa > Arthropoda > Insecta > Lepidoptera > Tortricidae > Acleris > Acleris laterana. Next base: position 84,490,473 of record OZ014438.1, read on the forward strand.
AGTAAGGAGTAATGAAGGTTATTAGTGAAATATTTTTTTAAATCAGTTGAGTAGTTCCAAAGATTACGGAAACGTATAGAAAGAAGTCGCTGTTGAGTGAATTTCTCACGTCTGTCATACAAAATACACACCCACTCGTCATGTTGACGTGTTTAAAGTGACAGTCATTTGTTTTGATATAATTTTTACTTCACACGATAGAAACAGTTATTTACGTAACACCTGGCCATAATGTGAGTTTTATCGCACGCTGCGCGCACGGTAAAACTCGCATTGTGGCCAGGTGAAGACGTAAAATTGTGTACTCATCACGGGCAGTAAAAAAGAAAGCCCTCTATCGCATATTTACAACCCTCGCCTACGGCTCGGGTCTCAAATACCTGCGATTTCGGGCTTTCTTTCTTTTACAGCCCTTGTTAAGTAATGTACTATTGTTATACAAGGGGGGAAAGTTGTATTTTACCTGCGAGTGTTCATTTGAAACACGAGCTAGCGAAAGGATCCTATGATAGCGTGATGAGACTGATGAGCGTAGCGAGTGTTTCAACACACGAGACTTAAAACAACTTTTCACCCGTGTATAACACAAAGCTTTTCACCCCACTACATACATACATACATAAACTCACGCCTTTATTCCCAGAGTGGGGTAGGCAGAGCTACAGAATTTCCAACAACTATAAAAACTTTTTGATTATTCTGTAACCACATTTTGCACACTTAGGCGAAGATGTTTACCAGTGTATTAGTGACAGGTTGCAAGCCCATCGCCTAACAGTACTACACGCCTTTATTACCTTAGTCGGCTTTTACGACATCCACGGAAAGATACGGAGTGGCACTATTCTAACCAGGCTACCATACCACACGGGAACCCACCCCACTACAGCGAGCGAGGAAAATAAGAAAATGGGTAGTTGTTTTGCTGGCGGGTTTATGTTTCGTTAGGTGTCAAATTTCACTTAAGCTGCCTTCAGATGTCAAAACTCTTCACATGTGGATAAAAAGTGATTTTCTCAATAGATATCAAACAAACAAAAAGGGCTTTCCGAGCTAGTGAGATGAAAATAAACTGTCACCTTGTTGTATTTTCTAATAAACTAAAGTATTTTATTGAAATCGGACGGTTGTTTTTTGTACTACAAATGAAAATACAACTTATAGGATATATCACAGTTTAATAACAATTGACCTTCGACTTATCAACTAAACGGAAAAAAGTAGCCACCTTTTCCCGTTAAGCTGACTACTCAAAGGGTAATTGTTATTAAAGTTTGTTACGTATCCCATAAATTGTGTTTTTACTTGCGCTACATAAACACATCGTCTGATTCCAAGGAAATGCTTTAGTTAATTAGAAAACACAATAATAGCAATGAGAGCGCCACTGGACGCTCGACATTTGCTCGGTGAAGTCGAAGTCGATTAAAAAAAGAGAAGTTTTACTTTTCAAAGACTACATTACATTCCTCGATAAATGGGCTATTTATCACTGAAAGAATTTTTTTAATCGGTGCAGACGTTCCTGAGATTAGCGCGTTCAAGCAAATAAACAAACAAACTCTTCAGCTTCATCATATTAGTATAGATTTTTTGTATTATCTAACGAGTACTTGCTCGGTATCAATAGTGGCACGGCATGACCACGAGACCCAACCACAAGGCAGTGAACGGTCAAGCGATATGCGTTTTTAGGGTTCCGTAGCCGAATGGCAAAAAACGGAACCCTTATGGATTCGTCATGTCTGTCCCTTCGTCCGTCCGTCCGTCTGTCCGTCCGTATGTCACAGCCACTTTTTTCCGTAACTATAAGAGCTACTGTGGAAACTTTGTAAGTAGATGTATTCGGTGAACCGCTTTAAGATTTTCATACAAAAATAGAAAAAAAGCAATAAATTTTTGGGGTTCCCCATACTTAGAACTGAAACTCAAATTTTTTTTTTGATCTAACCCATACGTGTGGGGTATCTATGGATAGCTCTTCAAAAATGATATTGAGGTTTCTAATATAATTTTTTTCTAATCTGAATAATTTGCGCGAGAGACGCTTCCAATGTGGAAAAATGTGTGTCCCCCCCCCGTAACTTCTAAAATAATGGAATGATAAATGTAAAAATAATATATGATGTACATTACCATGCAAACTCGCACTTGGCCGCTTTTTTTATTAACAAAAGAAACAATACATTTTACAATTGAGAAGCGCCACAAAAACCAGCTTAGGTTTTCCCGTGCGCTAACGCAGTACATCGCTGAGAATAACGACTAACTACAGTACATTGTTGCCTAGGCGCGGAAAGTAAGGGTTTTCCTGACGAGGTGGTTAGCTGGCCGAGCAATAGCGAGGCCTGCTAAAATACGAGTCAGGAAATCCTCGTTTCCGCCGCGGCATACATAATGCTTTTCTCAAACATGTGAGGAAATAACACAAATACATTTTTAAAAAGCAATTAATATAATTTAATTCACATTAAAAGTTATGTTGGTCATGTTTGGGCAATTTGTAAATAAAAACATTATAGTTTTTCCAGGAGCCAGTTCAGGTTTTAATATAGGCGGTATGGTACCTATTTCGTCGGTTGAGCTAATTTTTTCTAGTAAGTATTTCGCACAACAATAGTTTCAAATTTGGTTTCACATATGCAGAATGAACGAATGTTACCGACGATCAATTGTTTTTAAATACTAACCATAGACATTGGAATGCAAATTCAAAAATAAACACACGCACTGTGCTAAAAAAGTGAGCAGTTACCTTGGCTGTTTGGAATTTTTGTCTTGGTCCTTTTGATTTTGTATGAAATTGACAGCATTTTTAAGAAAAATATGGATATGGACGGAAAGTGTTTTCATATGGTTTTTTTACTCCTAGGAGTAAAATGAGGCACTTTCCGTCCTTGTGTTTCAATCGAAAAACCGTTCTTTCCGAGCATGTTTGAGAAAATATATACATACATACATACATTACATCACGCCTGTTTCCCAGAGGGGTAGGCAGAGACCACTTCTTTCCACTTGCTACGATCTTGACAAATTTCTTTCGCTTCTTCCACATTCATACATCGAGTCATGCACGCACGTCGGTTTCGGGTACTTAAGATTCGGCCCTTTTCCAGTATTTCACCGATTTGACTCGAAAAAGTACGCCTAGGGCAAAATATATAAGTTTAACATAATAAATCTACACTTAGGTGCATAAAAAAATAAGTAAAAAATTTTTTTTTTGTCACAATTTTTTTATGACCCAGTGTACCAGTTTGATTTGCGTCAATACAACTAGTCTACTTACTTCCTCGGATCACTGGTGGCAGCTAGTTGATGTTTAAGAAGCGTCCGTAGCACCGCCAGTAGCCTGGTCCTGTCGGCAGGTAGCCGGCCGCTTCCATACAACCCGGCGACCAGCGCTGCAGGCAGCGATGGAGGCAGGTACTCCTCGCCGAGGAGCAGGCATAGCGCGACCAGGTGGGGGGAGTCACGGAGCCAGCCGAGGAGCTCGCCGAGTGCCAGGGCTTCCTGGAGACAAGATATAAATAAATGTTATAGGATAATCTCAGACAAAACCGTATGGACCGGGAGACACTTATACGAGTACTTATCACTACATAGTATAAAACAAAGTCGCTTCCCGCTGTCTGTCCCTATGTATGCTTAGATCTTTAAAACTACGCAACGGATTTTGATGCGGTTTTTTTTAGTAGATAGAGTGATTCAAGAGGAAGGTTTTTATGTATAACAAATTTTGTTTTATGTACGTGTGTTACAGAAAACTCATATAAACCGAAGCGAAGCGAGGGCGGGTCGCTAGTACAGTATAAAATAAAGTCTGTCTGTCCCTATGTATGCTTAGAACTTTAAAACTACGCAACGAATTTTGATGAGTTTTAAACTGCACAGAGCAAACGTCGAGCGTCCAGTGGCGCCCTCATTACTATTATTGTGTTTTCTAATTAACTAAAGAATTTCCTTGCAATCAGACTATATGTTTTTGTAGCGCAAGTAAAAACACGAGTAACAATTACCTTTTGAATAGTCAGCTTAACGGGACAAGGTGGCCACCGTTTTCCGTTAAGTTGATAACTCGAAGGTGAAATGTTATTGAACTATTTGATATACCTTATAAGTTGTGTTTTCATTTGTAGTACAAAAACTTACCGACGAATTTCAAGAAAATACTTTAGTTTATTAGAAAACACAATAATAGTAAGAGGGCGCCACTGTACATGCGGCGTACGCTCGGCGCAGTCTTAATAGATAGATTGATTCAAGAGGAAGGTTTTTATGTTTAATAAATTCTGCTTTATGTACGGGTGTTACAGTAAACTCACATAAACAGAAGCGCAACGAGGGCGGGTCGCTAGTTAGCTTTTGTTGCCGACTGTACTTTTTTTCACACAGTTGTGTTTTGCGGGTGGTAGGACCTTGTGCAGGGTCCGTCCGGATCGCTACCACCATCTTATCCATTAACCTACCGCCAAACAGCAGTGTTCACATTGTTATGTTACGGTTTGGGGATAAGACAGCCAGTGAAATGACTAGCATAGAGGCATTCCTTCTTAGTCCTCAGGGTTGGCAACGCATTTGCAGTGTTAGGATTGCATTGCAGTCTTGTGAATGCGAATGTATATGGGTCACAGTTTCCACTTACCATCAGGTGGCCTGTGTGCTCGTTTGTCTTCTCTATGCCATAAACAAAAAAAAAGTTGTCATCTACTCGCCAAGACGATTCTAACAAGCCCTGGCACAACGGGTTTAACATGTGTAATTTAGGAGTTCCTATGGCCACCCTGAGTCTCTGTCATCAGATCAGCTCGATGGTACTATATTACTGTATTGTCATCAGAACTAAAGGCGTATGCAAATTTTCAGCCTCATCGGAAACCGGGAAGTATAATCTAATCTCAGACACAACCCTATAAACCGGGAGATAGTGAGACAATATACAAAATAGTGACCCGAAAAAAAGCCGTCGGAAAAGTATGGCATGGTAATTTTCGTGAATGGCCGAATTGGTTTCGAGGAATTAGTCAATATTCAGTACTTTGGAGAACAATTTCTTCCAACAGGTTGAGATTTGGGCATTTAAAAAAAAAGTGTCCGTTATTTTAGACAACTCGCTTACATGTTCAAAAATAAATCAAATCGGAACCTAGTTAACTAAGAACCTGCGGTAGAAAACGAGCGTTCAAATAAAAAACCGCCTCCAAATAAGAGCTACGGGCCCACAGATAAAAGAAAAGTAGGCCGCACGCGCACTTTTACACGTCAAAAATCTACCAGCGCTTCGCAAGAGACCACTGATGAGAAGAAACGCCGCAAGAAACTCAACAGTTAGTAGTTTTACAGACACAGTGGTCAAAATTTTAACACCCCATAGTTTTGCTTCGGGGGTTAAACATAGAAGCATAGGTTATTTAAATTGGCACTTGCAACCCTTTGAGCGGTGGAATAAATAAATAAAAAAAAATATATATCAGGGGACAATGTTACATCATTTGACCTAGTCCCAAACTAAGCTCTAGGCTTGTACTATCAGACCATTGGAACCTTGACCCACCATAGAACTGTGTCACAGAGACGTTATGATTTAAGTCATAAGAAGTGTCAAACAAATTGTTTTATAGGTAATGTCACTGTGACACCGTTCTATGGTGGGTCAGGGTTCCATTGGGCTGATAGTACTATGGGTACTAGACAACGATATAAATACTTATATAGAGAAATGTATACTTAAATACTATCAGACCATTGGAACCTTGACCCACCATAGAACTGTGTCACAGAGACGTTATGATTCAAGTCATAAGAAGTGTCAAACAAATTGTTTTATAATGTCACTGTGACACCGTTCTATGGTCGGTCAGGGTTCCATTGGGCTCATAGTACATAGAAAACATCCATGACTCAGGAACAAATATTTGCGCTCATCACACAAATATCTGCCCTTACCGGGATTTGAACCCAGGACCTCTAGCTTCGTAGGCAGGGTCACTACCAACTAGGCTATCGCGTCGCTAGGATATGAAATTGCATAGTGCCTTGCATCAATGCAACAATGGAGCTCATACCGTGCAACAGAATGGCTACGTCCCGAGAGGAATTATATAATTAAGTGCACAAACGCAGTGTCGAGAGATAACGAGATCACTTACTGATTGGTAATGTGTAACATCCCTGGTACAGTGAAGTAAGTGGTAAGAGCCCACGGCGGCACGCAAACTTTGTTCCAATTCAGAATGGCAATGACAATAACAAGTACACCTGGCTGTAATCGTCTTGATAGAGGATGAAATAGTGATGAGAATAATGTTACCTCTAACTAGTTTATTAAAAGGTTGAATATATAAGGTGCTAACAAATTAGTCACGGATATTATTTAAGAGATAACTTTTAACTGTAATTGAGGAACCTTTGTATATAATTTTATTGTTTTAATTTACCGAACAAAAAATATAAATTATAATTAATCTTCAAAATAATCACCCCTATTATGTACCTGTCAAGATGTTCAACACTGTTCGTCAAGAGTTGTTTTTCGTAAATGACATTATGATTCGGCGGGAAAACTGTAGGTTATTAAATACTAGCGTCTGAATGATAGTTTAAAGAGGTTCTAGAATGTCTAAAGAGGTCTCATTTAATTATCTTAGTAACAGGGTGTTTTAACGTAGCAAATTTGTTTCCTAGTTTTCTCCAAAAAAACATAAGAAAACCTATGATGTTTCATACTTAAATGTACTCCGAGAATTGAATACTACCAGCTGTAAAAATATCCGTGGCTAATTTGTTAGCACCTTATATATTCCTCATCACCATCGTATTATTATGCTGGGTGCGACAGAGACGAATCCTCTCGAGACCTCTCTTATCAATCAAATGCTTTATCAAATCTATCAACCATCACTACACTGTCATGTTAAATATACAGGGTGTACAATCCAAATGGGTCAGTATGGTGAAGTCGGAAACTATGAGAGATAGCGAGATCTGTTCTTAGGAACCATGACGTCGATTTTAGATTTAATAATAATTACATTCAAACTTTTTCATATTTTTGTAACCGCGTTAAGTAAAAAGGACCAAATTTGGCTATGAAATCTTGTGTAAACACAACTGATAGTAAATTAGGCCCACAGTTTTATTAATTTGCAAAAAGTCCTGAATAATATGAATCGATCATGTTGCAGAATTTATACACATTGATTTTGACCAGGTTCGATTCCCGGTTATGTATGAGAGTTAATAAAAAAGTTTGAATGTAATTATTATTAAATCTAAAATCGATGTCATGGTTCCTAAGAAAAGATCTCGCTATCTCTCATAGTTTCCGACTTCTCCATACTGACCCATTTGGAATGTACACCCTGTATTTCGAAAAATTAAAAAAGGAATATGTCAGGCTTCAGTGAGTGTCATGGTGTTTACACGGAAAGTGCTTTTTATCAAATAATACAACATTAAATGGGGGATATTACCTATATAAAGACAATGTTTAATTGTATAAATAAATAATATGACCATGCGCAACGTTCAAAAGTACGCGAATATGGAGTAATAATGGTAAATTGATTTGATTATACGAGGGGAAGAATGAATAGGAACTTAGGAACAGACCAGTTCGATAAGACTACCGGATGATATAATTTAGTAACGTCATTAATGGAGGAACACGAAATGGAAATCCTGGCACAGCATTTTTTTTTTTTATTTACAAGTCCGATAATATGTCAATGCAGCAGTGGTTTTTGTCACACAGAAATTGATGATCTTTCAGAAGACCTTTGGTTCTTTGAGGAGAAAGAACATACTAGATACTTAAGTACGAAGTTTCGCTTATACAAGGTGTTACAAAAATACCCGTAAAGCCGAAAGGGGGTTAAATGGTGCCTTATAACAAGTTCGTTTACAATATTTGAGAACCGTACGAGCACCGTATGACCTACCGGCAAAATAAATAAAACTATTATTGTTTTTATTGATGTGCAAACCCTATTTCAGTAAAATTAAAGAGTAAACTACGCAGAATGTTTATGTAAGTACATTTTTACCTAATTCTTGAAACCATCAAGAGACATACTAACAAAATGTACAGAATTCGATTAGATAGATATTACAATTCGAGTTTTGGAAGATTTTAAAAGACCTAACCTAACGAAGAAACCTAAACTAACACTTACTTTTTCGTAATGAACGTCAAATTTACAGGAACGGCTCAAACTGAGCTCCGCTTTGTTCAATGCACAACCTCGCTCGGGATAAGGCTTTGAAACCATTAAAGTTGACAAAATTATTAAATTGGTAGGTAGGCCACTCTGTTAAAATAATCTATGCTAACTCCGGTTCCCTGACATGACAGCTTACTAGGGTTGACAATATTTTTGGCTTTGATGATTTATTATATTTTTTACGGGGTATTTTGTAACACGTTGTATAATCATGCTGTTACCACTAATTAGGCTAATCAGGGGGCTTGTGACAAAGTTCTATGGCTCAGACTAGAGTCAACCAAAATGTGGTCTACCACCCTACGGTTGAGGTTAATTTCCACGTCATGATCAACAAGTTCGATTTCCCCTTGCAATAATATTATGACAGTGACAAGTGTCGCTCTAAGCGATAATTAGATCTCACGAATTGGCCGACCGTATAACGAATTTTTAAGGAAAACTATCACAACTAAGTAGACTTCATTGGTTCCCAAGATATATTTTTTTTTCCAAGCCATGCATCCTACCAAAGAATTCGAATGTTTAACCACTTAAAGGTTGATTGTTGTGCAACTACAACTAGGGTTGCCACCCGTACTATAATATATAGTATTGTACTATATTTCGGCTGTCCGTACTTTATAATATATGAAAGACATAAAGTACGCTAAAATACTTTATTTTTAAGAACAATATAATTTCGAAATTAGAGTCTTAAAATATGGTAACATAAATAAATTTTGGTTTATAAAGACGTTTCTGAACGACAAAATGTTACTGAGAGAAGCTAGTTCGAACAAAAAATATGTCTTTAAATATAAATAAAAATGTACTATATTTTTGTTGTTTGTACTATATTTTTTGGTCCTATAACTCACCATATACTATATATCTTGATAAGAAAGGTGGCAACCCTAACTACAACGTCAAGCTTACATAGTTATATTATAATGCAGTCTAGTCCTTACGAACCTAACCCTCATGGTAGTCCAATGTGTCAGGATAGACTTCTTATCTGCCTAGAAATACATACATACATACATACAAACATACATACCGTCACGCCTTCATCCAAGTGGGGTAGCCAGAGCTACAGAATTACCAACAACTTAAGACTGAACCGAGAAAACGTCGAGCGTCCAGTGGCGCCCTCATTACTATTATTGTGTTTTCTAATTAACTGAAGAATTTCCTTGAAAAAAGACGATACGTTTTTGTAGTGCAAGTAAAAACAACTTATGGAATACGTAACAAACTTTAATAACAATTACCCTTTGAGTAGTCAGCTTAACGGAAAAAGGTGGCCACTTTTTTCCGTTAAGTTGATAACTCGAAGGCGAATTGTTATTATACCCTATAAGTTGTGTTTTCATTTGTAGTACAAAAACCTATCGACCAATTTCAAGAAAATACTTTAGGTTATTAGAAAACACAATAATAGTACCTAATGAGGGCGCCACTTAGTGACAAGTTGCATGCCCATCGCCTAACAATACTACAAGCCTTTAATCCCTTAGTCGCCTCTTACGACTTCCACAGTAAGACATGTAGTGGCACTATTCTAAGCCGGCAACCACACGGCACACCCTAGAAATGTAGGCATAAAACCTTGCGAAGACTTCAGACTCATCAAATTCGTTTAAAAATAAACGTAGAATTGAATTTCAATAACGTAGTGGAATCGAATAGGAAATTGAAAACGTCGAGGTTGAAGCAAAATCGAATGATATGTCATTCGATTTCGATTCGTCTGCATTTAACTGGAATACAAGTTAGTTTTATGCACAGTCGAGTTGATAAACATTGGTACACTTTAGTACCTTGTCTATTTAATGTCATGTTTAAATTTAAACTGATATAGGTATATGAATTGTGACAGCGATCAAAGTGACAAGGTACCAAAGTGTGCACATATTTAAGAACACGACTGTAAGAACTTGGAGATTCAAACAATACACAATAATTATAAATGCGAAAGTTTGTGTGTTAGTTGGTTTTTCCTATTTTTGGATGAAATACGGTTTTAAACAATTAGTTAGTTTAACTACTGGGTTGTGATTCTCTCAACGACGACGGTTGGACGGACGAACGAGTGAATGTCCAAGCGGCGAGTTCAAGTAGTCCCGTCAGTGCGAACAAAACGTATTTTAGCGCGTGCATTTTCAATTTAACAGCATGGTTTCTGCCGATGGATCGAACGTATAAGACTGCGTAATTGAAAATGCACGCGCTAAAATACGTTTTGTTCGCACTGACGGGACTACTTAAACTCGCCGCTGCGATTTCGCTCGTTCGTCCGACCGTCCTTTAAATATTTTAATAAAAAAAATATAATATTTGTGTAGCGCGAGAAATGTTTTTCAGTCTATTTAAGTATTTATTTCTCCTTATGTACAGCCTTGGCCAAAGGCGTTGAGCACCCCCAACAGGTTAGTAGGGGAGCAGTTAGATCTTTGAAACTACGCAACGGATGTTAATGCGGTTCATTAATAGATAGTATTATATACAAGCGTCCCGCCCTTGCTTCGCTTCGGTTTAGGTGAGTATGATACGAGTATATAGCCTATAGCCTATCTATAAATGGGCTATCTAACACTGAAAGAATTTTTCAAATCGGTCTAGTAGTTCCTGAGATAAGCGCGTTCAAGGAAACATATAATATTAGTATAGATAAATTCTGTTTTATTTATGTATGTTACAGAAAACTTACATAAACTGAAGCGAAGCGAGGGCGGTTCTCTTGTATTATAACAATGTAAGTCATGGAAATATACACACATACCTTCACGCCTGTTATCCCAGAGCGGGGTAGGCAGAAATACAGAATTACCTCCAATTAAAAAAAAAAAAACTGATAATTCCGTTACCACACTTTGCACAAATAGGTTAAGTTTACCAGCGTATTAGTAACCAGGGATTGTAACCGGTTACAAATAAACCGGTATTTATTTAGGTTAAACCGGTTAATTATTTGGGTTACGTTCCAACGGATTACGGTTACGGTTACGCTCACAGGGAGCGAAATGCATTTACCGGTTATAACCGGTTAGAGAGCGCTTCCGTCATTCACCCTTGTCTCGGCTCACACGGAAGGAGCGCTCTCTAACCGGTAAATGCATTTCGCTCCCTGTGAGCGTAACCTTTATTATGGGTTAGGCTCTCATAGTGTGGCTTTAACCGCTACGGAAAATAAACCGGTTTTCAATCCCTGTTAGTAACAGGTTGCAAGCCCATCGCCGAACAGTACGAGCCCATATTAACCGTGTGGCTGCCGGGTAGAATGCCACTCCATGTCTTCCCGTGGATGTCGTGAGAGGCAACTAAGGGAATATGGAAATAAATGTTTCTAATAAATAGTTCTAATAGTAGTTTATGTGAATGTACATAATGAAGGGTATTAAACGAGTGTGGGTTTATGAAACGAGCCGAAGGCAAGTTTCATAATAACATCACACAAGTGTCTTAATGCCTAATTAATTATGTACAGTTACATACACTACTTTATCTACCCACATATCATAAGGCTCCATGATGCATTCAATATATTTAACCGGTAATGGCGGTAATGAAAAGATTGAATAGTTTTCTGGCAGCTGAGTTTTCTAGAGTCGCCTCCAACTATCATATCGTTCGATATCTTACTTACGTGTGACATTTGTCATTTTTTTTTGCAAATTGACAAATCATTTCCAACGTCATTCATTAGAATAGAGGTCAAATCGAATTTCTTTGTTTTTCAGAGATGTTCGAAATTTGAATGCAATTTAGCAATAATAACATTTATACAGATAAGAAATTTGTTCTAACAAAACAGTATATTTTTATGGTGGTCATAATTTGCGGTTCTTGAACGCATCATGGAGGGTTTATGATATTTGGATAGATAAAACATTATAACACAGAAGACACTTGAGACAGTTTGCCTATCGGAATGTGTAGTAAGATGACCCGTCCACTGATAGGTGAGATAATGATTACTAAACTGTAATAACACACCTACTGCCCTCCTTAGAAAAAGAGGCGTATGTCTCAAAGAACCTCGTATGTATTAGTGACCTTATTTCATAAGATGGGTGGTTAAATTCACTTAGACTATAAAATTGCACACACGTCGTTTTTATTGAGGCAACGCATGCCATCAGCGTTTTATGATAATTTAATTTATCATGTGACAACTCAAAATAACAGCAATAAATATCACACCTCTGTCTTCACGTTTAGATTGCAATTAGAATGTTTCAATTGGAGTTATGTCGTTCTTAGGTTTAAGATCATTTATTCCCATAAGAATTTTTACAATTCACTTATATGAGATAAAAAAAAATAACTGCTTAAGAGTTACAAACTAAATCTAATGAGCGCAGAGCTACTTACAAAAAAGCGGCCAAGTGCGAGTCGGACTCGCGCATGTAGGGTTCCGTACCACTATACATCTAAATAAATGTATTTCTTTATTCTTTATTATATTGGAGTGGATTGAATGAAAGGTAAAATGCGGTTTACGATTAATAACGTATTAAAAAAAAACTAATTATTAGATCTCGTTCAAACCAATTTTCGGTGGAAGTTTGCATGGTAATGTACATCATATATTATTTTTACATTTATCATTCCCTTATTTTCGAAGTTACGGGGGGGGGGACACACATTTTTCCACTTTGGAAGCATCTCTCGCGCAAATTATTCAGATTAGAAAAAAATTATATTAGAAACCTCAATATCATTTTTGAAGAGCTATCCATAGATACCCCACACGTATGGGTTAGATCAAAAAAAAAATTTGAGTTTCAGTTCTAAGTATGGGGAACCCCAAAAATTTATTGCTTTTTTTCTATTTTTGTATGAAAATCTTAAAGCGGTTCACCGAATACATCTACTTACAAAGTTTCCACAGTATAGCTCTTATAGTTACGGAAAAAAGTGGTTGTGACATACGGACGGACAGACGGACGGACGAACGGACGGACAGACATGACGAATCCATAAGGGTTCCGTTTTTTGCCATTCGGCTACGGAACCCTAAAAAAAGGGTAACTTTAACTTTTCTAATGTCTCGCTACCCGCATGACATACAATGCATTGCGAGCGGCGACAACTGGATACATCTAGATGTGGCATGCATACGCTGAGCGTAGTATATCGTTATAGAAACGTTTAATTACGAATAAGAAATGTTACAACATAATGTGTGTATTAACACTTTAAACTTATTTATAACTATAAGGTCAACCGGGGTAAAAGCCACTATGGGGTTATTGCGTTTATTCGAATTATTTTTTAAACAACGTGAGTTACAACTGCTCCCGCCATGTAGTGATAGACACTTGAACTACTTGGAGCGCGTACCATAGAGGGCGTTTTAACAGATCGTATTCGAGTCGTTGATCATTTTGAAATTTATTGTCAATCCAGACCAACGCGGAGCGTGTGGTAAGTGTTCAAAATCCATTTACATCCTGTTTTTTCTTTAGATTTCGGTATTATTTTTTATTAAGACATGACCAGCTTTAGTTAACTCACACGTACGAACTCCAATTTGTATTTAAAATGCTTAATGTTTAAAGTTAATTCCATATAAAGTGTTTGGAGGTTATTTTTCAAATTTGGCTAAATGCGTCAGTACCTTTGGGGTAATTGCGTCAGTGTAACGCTTTTGCCCCAATGTCAGCGGTGAACAACCTTTTCCTTGATACGAAATTTTAATTTTAACTTTATTGAATTATAGTTTAAAATTTATGATGAATAAATAGTAACAAATGATCTTGGTGTTTTGTTTGTTCCTATAATCAAATTCTGAGTCGTGTCCGCTCTCTTTTAATATCAGAATAAGTACTTGCATACATAAAATCGAAAAACTCTATTTGATTTTACCCGCAATCGGTCACAAGGTGAAAATAACATCTCTTTCATAAATTTTCTATCTCACTCTTTTCAATCGAAGAAAAATGTTTACAAATTGTAGACGCATTTTCCCCAATTATATTATTTTCTGTCTCAGCTTGTTAATAGCTGTTTTTGGGCCCTTCTAATTATAAAACCTTCTAGAAAACTGTATTGCAGAAACGTGTCGTGAAGTTTTGAAGGCCTAATTGCAATCTTTTAACAATTATTTTAAAAAGATGCATTTTCCCAACCTGGGGAAAAAGCGTCTAAAATCTCGTTTTTTTTAAAAATGCCTATATATCTTTTAGTTATAGTGCAGCGAAAAATTTAACACACGAATTAAATTCCCAAAGAGTTGTAAAAATAACAGAACGAATGAGTATTTCAATATAGTAAATACATATATCGTAATTTAGGTCTTAAAAAAATGTAAAAAAACAGTGACGCCTTTACCCCGGTTGACCTTACTATTACTAGTGTATAATTAAGTTCTTTCCCCGTTTGAATCTCCTATGCTACTAAGCATTAGGGATAATAAAAACTGCAAGCAAACACTGTATGAAAGTTTCGTCATATACCCTGGATAAACATAAAGGCTACTTTTCATCTCTAAATATTTAAAAATTCCCGTTGTAATAACGATAATCGAAATCTATGCGGACGAAGTCGCGGGTAGAAGCTAGTTTTACATAAAATCGGCACGTAACTTTACTCACTTACTTCACTACTTACTTCCTTTACTTTTTTTTGTACCATCCTACGACCTCGTGTATTATCTTTGTTTGGCTGATTTCTAGAATTTATGTATATATATTTTATATTTGTATAATAGTATGTATTTAGCGTGTATTTAGTATATATTTATTAACTAATTTACTTTGTTTATGTGTATATTTATATGTAGTTTATATTTGTGTAAGTAGTTTTTACAATAACAGAAGTGTTTCTTGTAGTTTAGTTTGAGTTCTGTATAATTTAGTTTACACCGCCTGCCATGTGTTTTTGTGTTTATTATTTCTCTGTCCAAGGTTGTCTGGAAGAGATCGCTATTTAGCGGTAAGACCGCCTGTTGTATACCTATAGTTAAAATGTACTGTTCCGTGTTTTGTTTTCTTTTGGTGTTCAATAAAGAGTATTTGTATTGTATTGTATTGTAACTAAAGAGAAGTTGAGATAGTCCATTATCCATTAACCTACCGCCAAACAGCAGTGTTCGCATTGTTGCGTTCCGGTTTGGGGATAAGACAGCCTGTGAAATGACTAGCATAGAGGCATTCCATCTTGGTCCTCAGGGTTGGCAACGCATTTGCAGTCTTAGGATTGCATTGCAGTCTTGTGAATGCGAATGTCTATGGGTCACAGTTTCCACTTACCATCAGGTGGCCTGTGTGCTCGTTCATCTTCTCTAGGCCATAAAAAAAAGTTTGTATTTTAGGAAGCCCATCGTTTCCCCTGTATTTTAGGAAGCCTGTCATGAGATTGCCATCGTAAGATTGCAGTAATGTACTTTTAATATTTCCTCACATTGCTTGAGAAAAGCACTATTCAACGCTCGGCCGGAACAGGGATTGAAGGAATCGTTTTATCGGCCCTCGTCTGCGACTCGGTCGTCTGTCCTTGAATCCCTTCCATTACGGCCTCTGCGGTATTTATTATATGGGGGGTTGGGATGGGCCTTGTGTGCCACTCCGACCATTGCTGATCTTTTGTGACAGCCCTTTGTTTAGAGTTCACCGCAAAGGCCCGTTGCGTCCAGGAATTTCCAGATGCCTTGGGCAGTGAGGAGTTGTATCTCTTGTGGGTCCAAGATATGCCGCCCTAGGTAGATACTTCTTACATACATAAACTCACGCCTTTATTCCCAGAGTGGGGTAGGCAGAGCTACAGAATTTCCAACAACTATAAAAACTTTTTGATAATTCTGTAACCACATTTTGCACACTTAGGCGAAGATGTTTACCAGTGTATTAGTGACAGGTACTATTAGTGGTAGATACTTCTACTACGCATTAGTGGTCCGCAAGAACAGAGGATGTGCATAGCTGTCTCTGTTTCCTGACAGAACCTGCATGTCGCTTCTTGTTTCATTCCCATTAGGGACAAGTGTCTGTTCAATTTGCAGTGTCCAGCGGTAATGTACTATTATATCACTGGATCCGTATACTTTCCAGAATTTACTAAATATTTAACGTGTAGATAAGGCTCGATGGGTACTATCAGACCATTGGAACCTTGACCCACCATAGAACTGTGTCACAGAGACGTTATGATTCAAGTCATAAGAAGTGTCAAACAAATTGTTTTATAAGTCACTGTGACACCGTTCTATGGTGGGTCAGGGTTCCATTGGGCTGATAGTACATAATACTTTATCGAAACACCTATCAACGAACGTAATGATACGTAAGTTGAAAGGTGTGTCGATAACACATAATTTTTATTTGATCGAAATGCATTTGACGCTGCATGAGTATTTTTTTTAGGTAGTTACTAAAGTCTAACCTAGAGAATTAATATTCAAGACTGCGCCGAGCGTACAGTGGGGGCGCTATTACTTTTATTGTGTTTTCTAATAAACAAAAGTATTTTCTTGAAATTGGACGGTAAGTTTTTGTACTACAAACGAAAACACAACTTGTATGGTATATCACATAGTTTAATAACAATTTACCTTTGAGTAGTCAATTTAACGGAAAAAAGTGGCCACCTTTTTCCGTTCAGCTGACTACTCAAAAAGTAATTTTTATTAAAGTTTGTTACGAATTCCATAAATTGTGTTTTTACTTGCGCTACAAAACTACAATCGTCTGATTTCAAGGAAATTCTTTAGTTAATTAATTAGACAACATAATAATAGTATTGAGGGCGCCACTGGACGCTCGGCGTTTGCTCGGCGCAATCTTAAGATATCCTGAAAACATTATGGCTTCAGCAGAAATTAGTGTTTGATAAGATGAAATGATACAATCCCGTGTGGTTGCCGGGTTAGAATAGTGCTCCATGACATCCCGTGGGTGTCGTAAGAGACGACTAAAGGAGTAAAGGCTTGTAGTACTTTTAGGCGATGGGCTTGCAACCTGTCACTAATGCGCTGGTGCAAATTGTGGTTATAAAAAAAAAAAAAAAAAAAAACATTTATTTCAGACTTGATAGCCCATAGATTATAGTTACAAAATTAAAAAGATTAAAATTAAAAATTAAATTAAAATTAAGATGAAAATTAAAAATTAAATTAAAATTAAATTACACTTATTATTCATACTAATGCTAAATGCTAAAGAGTGCGACTCGATCTCCCATATGTATGTGATTCCAGTGTCGCACCACTGGACAACTAACTCTCTCAAGTACGACATTCACGAGGCTGTTGGAGCTGTCCCGCACTCGACGCATTATGGAGGCAACACGTTTGCGCCTAATTGCTTTAAAGCAGTCCGTTCTTGCCTCCAAGAACATTGCTGACGCGCTGCACCAGCGAGGCAGCCCCATCAGCACCCTGAACGCGTCATTATATTGTACACGGAGCCGATTTAGCGACCTCTGAGTATAATTAGCCCACAACAAGTAAGTAACAACAAGTTTTTAGAGTTGTTGTTAATTCTGTAGCTCTGCCTACCCCACTCTTGAAGGCGTGACAGTATGATGATGACCTGTCACTAATACGCTGGTAAACATCTTAGCCTTATTATTCAAAATTTGGTTACAGAATTATCAACAATTTGTAATAGTGCTAGCGGTACACACCGAATCTCAGTAAAGTTCTGCAAATGGTGTTAAAAGCAATAAAAATCGGAACGATTGATCTTTAAGCCAAGATCTATTTCACACGTAGCACAAAAAAAAGAAAAAAAAATGTAGAGTTATGACGTCATATTGTTTTTGTATGGGGAAATAATATTGTTCTGAAACCTATCGTGTGTGGTATCTAATGAAAGGGCTTACTAAGCCAATTCTAAAAATATATCACATCATTATATTTCAGTCACGGGTTTTAAATTTAAATGAAAAACATTTTTAAAACCTACCTACCAAGTTTGGGCTCCTCCAGATATGATACGGATGAATCATTATTTGTAAAATATACCTAAATGATATGTAATACCTAGCCTCATACATACCCAACCACAAGAAAGCAATATTCAAAATATTTACAATTAGCATTTTTTATGATTTTTTATTATTACGAAATGTTTTCTATCATATTTATATTATTGTACAAAATGTGGTTACAGAATTAACAACAAATTTTTAGAGTTGTTTTTTGTAACTCTGCCTACCCCTCTTTGGGTATGAAGGCATGACTTTGTGATACAATGGATTAAGTAAAATTCGATAAAATGTTTGATTACAGGCTTGATTTGTAAAAATGTAGAAAAAGTGACAGTTCCTTTAAAAAAAAAATACCTACTTGCGATAATGACCTAAAACACATTATGACGAAAAATAACTTTTGCAAACAATATAGATCCCTTTTAAAGATCTGCCATGAATAGGCTTATTTTATCTCATACAAATGACAGCTAGCATCCATAGAATTTACAGTGGAATTTACATTACAGTTATACAGTGGAAAAATCGAACGTAACTACCTTAAATATTGGAAACAGCAAGTTGCTACGCCTAGGAGTCTTACTTTTATTTTTGAAAACAAAAGACACTGCATTATTGGATTTTTGAAAAAATCCTCGTCTACAATTTTCGAAACCTGATACATATAGCGAAAAAAACAAAACAGTCATTAGTGTTTTAAGAGAGAATTCAAGTAGTTTTTGTTACTGGCTCTGTCGGGAGCCAATAGGTTAACCTTAGGACAAAACAATAAAGTATTTTTTTTTAGTTGTTGGTAATTCTGTAGCTCTGCCTACCCCACTCAGGGAATGAAGGCGTGAGTATATATGTATGTATGTAATAAAGTCGTGTTTTATGATACGGACCGAAAGAGTCACTGACCGTCATCATTTCGCACTGCTAGATCAAAACAGTATTAACTCAAAATCCTTGCTAGTTTTGTTTCAAGTGCACAGTAGTTGTATTAAAGTTGATATTAAAATACAGTTGTATTTTGAGTTAATACTGTTTTGATCTAGCAGTGCGATTTGTGTCTATACACCTTTAAGGTAAATAAAGACCCTTCTTTATTATTTCGTCATATTCAACCAATTCAATTCCCGGATAACGCTGGCAAATTTTCAAAAATCCATAAATGCAGCAATAATTGTTTTCAAAAATAACAGTAAGTCTCCTTTGTGTAGAATTTCTTATTTCCAATATTTAAGCCAGTTCCCATCCGTGTGGCGTTCGTTATTTGGCGAGTTTCAAAAAATAGCACACCCTTGACTTATTCTCCAGATTTGGGAAAAAAATTGTATGTTGGTTGGGATCATCATTCTGAACAAGAAAAAGTAGTACTCCCGATATGTCCCCAAAAATATGTATGGAATTGTCCGTTTTGTTACCAAGAAACGTATTGGATTTTGATAACAAAACGGAACCATTCCATACATATTTTTGGGGACATATCGGGAGTACTATTTTTTATTGTTCGGAATGATGATCCCAACGAGCGTGCCGAATTTTTCCCAAATCTGAAGAAAAAGTCAAGGGTGTGCTATTTTTTTTAAACTCCCCTTTTCCACCCTGTATATTATGGCACAATAAATTAACCTTCAACTGACAACTTACATGTTTTTACTATGAATAATGTAATAACTGAGATGTAAGTATAGGTCACAGATAAAAGGTTATATTAGCTTCACTTGTTTGTATCTACATACAAAAACAAATCTAGCTACTAGACTATTTCTAATTATCAGATTAAAAATGTATACTTAATTAGCTTTTCGGTTTAGATACCTACAGTCATTGTTAGCGACGAGCTCTTAGGGTTAATTTTTTCTGTTTGTATTTACCTAAGTACTCTCTTAATACCATTTGGATAATTTGTTTGTCTCAAAGTGTATATAGTTATTTTTAAGAACATATGGCGGGTAGGTTGCGTGTGTGACGTACAAAGCGCTTCTAGAACCGATGACCTTTCTAACGGCAGTTGTCCTTGGCTAACCGCGCGGCACACACGTACTTACGCCCTTTCGATTTTTACACGTGTTGTTGCAAATCTCCGAAATTAAAGTTAAATTCGTGAGCCTAACTATTTGTTTTTATTCCGAAACATCTACAACGTCTACAGTCATGTTCATACGTGTGTACATTTTAGTACCTTGTCAATTTAATGTCAGGTTTAAACTGCCATATACAAATTGTCACAGCGAAGTCACAAGGTACTAAAGGGTACACATATTTATGAACTCAACTGTACATAGTCATTCATCGCTATTCAATCAGGAACTGATAATTTTTCTGCGTTCACCCTAAACCTATTCTCCTACGGAACAAAGGCACATCTACTATTATGAATTATATTGCACTTCCAACCTTATTTTAAACCTTTGGGAGTTTAATATATAAAGTTGTAACGGACTCGAGTTCTGAGAGTCCTTTTTATTACGACTCGAACTCAAATGAAGAGACTCGACTCAGTATATAGGACTCCCTTTATTGCAGAACTTCCAACCAAGCAAGTCTTGCAAACAAAGTGAGTCTCGCATAGGACTCTAGTAGACTTTGGTGCAAAGAGTTTTACTCAAGGCGTATTATGGTTTGAGCCCACCTCACCTTCAATAATGATACTTTAAGTACAGTCCTTAGTAGGGCGGTGTAGCTCATGTAGCTGTTATTATATGATGCATTATTTCTGCATTGAGTTACATTTTGTACTATTTTACCTGTTAACACTCATGAAATTTTAAAACAATACATTTTCACAGATAGACTCGGTGAACTAATATTTTCTCCTTCGCGTGCGTTAATATTCTTGGCAAGGAGCTCCACCACACCGGGCGTTTGAGAACAGTTCCCCGTCACATGGCACTTGCAGGTAAGAACCCACGTGTCATCGGTACCCGCGTACTATGAGCATCTACCCGCCAAACTTAAAAATGTACAATCAGACAAAGCATTTAAACATCAGCTGAGAAACCTTTTATTGGATAATCCATTATACTCCGTGGATGAACATATGGAACTGGCCATTTTGTATTCTTTGATTATTGGTATTTATGTTTGACGATCTCAATGTAATTTCGTATTTTTTGACATGCAATGCAATTAATATTGTAATACTACATTGATAAATAAATAAACTGAACTAAACACAAAACGGTATTTTATTTCAATAAAAAGTGGGTGGATGCTGCTCTGTCAACAAAATAATTAATAATGATTGGACATTCTCTAAATGTTATATTTTTTATAATAATGCATAAAAAAGTTTATAACAACACTTTAGAAACTTTTGGTATGAAAACTTTCTCAATTTTAAGTAAAAGAATTTGAAAATAACCAATAAAAACAAACATTAAAAACACAGCTCGCTGACGCCTTTGCCTTGATGTATTAAAAAAAAAACTTACCTTATATTTAAGGACTTTATAGACGTCTATGAAGGTTGTGCCTTCCAGTAGGCTGTTTCTTTGGCAGGCAGCTATTGACTCTGCCTCACATCGCGCGTTCAGCAAGTCCATAAGATTCTGACGCTGCTGCGAGCATATCCAGGCAGCTTGCAACAACTCTAAGGCACTCTTCTCCACTTGTTCATTGAGACTTTGTAGCTGCTGCCTTTCAGAGCTGATAAATATTTTCTCCCGAGTCAGCTGGTTGGCCAACTCGGCGATATTCAAACACTCTTCCGTCGTAGACTGCATTATACTTATTTACTATTTATTGTACAACTACACATATCGCAGAGCTCAAGGAATTAGCCTGTCTGCTTACAAGCAAATAATGCGATACAATGATACAATAAAACGCAAACGACAACGACAAGTGAACGGAATCAGACGAATGGCACTTTCCTTCTGTCTGAGTAGTTCTGACTGAATCTCGGTCCGAACTTCCGAAGGAAGTTAACGTCAAACGCTAGGGATGTAGTGAAGTTCACAGATTATAGGATAATGTCTGTCTAGTTCAGGGGTTGTCGCGACAGTTACGCGAAATATAAATATTGTATATAGCAACACTAAGACTCTTTGGTATGTATTTGCGTTTCCTATCGGTCCAGTTTGATTGGCGCGTCTTGTAAAGTTCATTTCTTATGTTTGTTACCTTAAGTTATTCCATCACTAAGACTATTGTGTATAATATAAATTATCGTCAGTGCTACTTAGCACAGACAGTAATGTGATTATCAGCCTTTCTCGACATGAGAATTTAGAGTAAAGACAAGTCAAACATATAAGTTCTATAATAGGATGGAAAATTTAACATGTCTAACAAAAACGAAGCTTTGAATGCAGCCAGTGACCCTAACTATCATCTCTTAAAAAGCCTACACCCGACTGCCAAACACTCTGTATATGTATACCTCGACGTTTCGAGAGTGTTGCATTGCAACGGTCGTGGCCAGGGCCCGGTCGGGCCATTATGGGAGATCAAAACCAAAAATTACTGATAATTACAGTAGTATACAGTAATCTTATGCCTATGTAGGTATTACAATGTAACACTTAAAAATATATGTCATTCAATCTACTGAATTACACTTTTTTTATTGTGGATAAAATAACCACGATGCATGTATATTTTAACTGAAAACCTATTCAAAAAATGCCATTCAGTAGGAAAAAAAGTCGTATTTTTGTATTATGCATATTTGAAGAAGAAAAAATAAAACCTGTATCTTTATGGAACTTATTTTTCACTTTTTTAGTTTTGGATAATTTAAGTTATTTCGGCAGGTGCAATTGGGGAGAGTAAAAGCAAGACAGTCATAGCGGCGGCATTAAACAAAGGAAGATAAGGTAACTCAGTGTCGTGCGGCGACACGACTATTGACAAAAGTACTTACTTTTTACAATAAATCTTTTATCTTTTCATTACATTAACATTTCTGGAACCCAAATATTGTCTAAAGACATTAGTCTTTAATTAATAAAAGTTCATACTAGAGTTACGCAGGTATTTAAAGTTGCTACATTATTGTGAGTGTACCTAAGTGAACAGTTATTGCAAATATAAGAAAAGTGTATATTTAGTAGAAGTTTAAACAAATATTATTATATGTAAGGATACGACAAGGTACGAAGAAAAGTTTATTACGTTTAAGGCGATTTTATAATTTAGAAATCAATCAAATTTTTTTTTTTTTTTATGGTATAGGAAGGCAAACGAGCAGACGGATCGCCTGATGGAAAGCGATTACCGTCACCCATAGACACCTGCAGCACCAGAGGAGTCACAGGTGCGTTGCCGGCCTTTCAAATAAGAGTACGCTCTTTTCTTGAAGGTTTGAAGGTCGTAACGGTCCGGAAATACCGCAGGCGACAGACCATTCCACAGTTCAATCAAATATTGCGAGGGCCAGAAAAATTACCAAAATTTTTGGCCTACCCGATACGATTAATCGATTCATTGATCGTACTGCGCATAGCAGCACGCAATGTACTTCAAAACCTCAATAAGCAACCTTAAAAAAACTTTCCTTTCTTGACATGTCATGTCACCCATCATACACTATCTGTACGCACATCGCACGTACTTACTTAGTCTGTGGTCCCATGGAAGGAAATAAGGAAATCCTTGGACCCCAGCTCTTCTTGATTGTGAATTTGTGTAACAAACAATCAATGTAATGGTACTTAAAAGTGTTTAAACGGGGGATAATAGTGTTATTTATAATGTCGAACCATACAATAGAAGGTAAACTAAAAGTTTTAGAGGAGCGTTTCCAGAACGAGTTGCGTATTCGTAAAGAAACTCCTTTTCACAGTCCAAGTGCATTGGGTGCTAGTAGACCTGGCAGTGGCAGACGGCCGAGACCACGTAAGTTGTTCAAGCCATTCTACTTCGCTTATATCTACATAGTAAGAACCATACCCCCTTCGAAGTTCAAACATTACCCTTTTAATTGTCCCATACACTGTCACTCTCGTGTTTTTCTTACGCTATCAGCCTTATAAACTGAATTATACATGGTATTCAAAAGTGCTCATGTTATGTTATAAATGCGCATTTAAACATGATTTCGCGATGGTTTTACATGCATTTAGTATCAGTCTCATGTAAGCTTGTGAGTTTTTGTGTTGGTTGTAAACAACAGCAGGTTATTTAAATAAATTGGCATTGAATGGCTTCAGGTGTAATGTTTAATTAAAAAGAAACTTGTTATTGTACTTTTTGTACAATACTTCTTAGCTATAGTCTTTCAGTATATTAGATTGTGTTGATTAAGGAGAAACTTTGTATGCTTTGCTTTATAAATTCATGTTTACATATTCCAATATAATTGGGGATAGTGTATTTCTACGTACATACATACAATCACTCCTATTTCTTGTAGGGCTACGCAGAGGTCACTTCATTCCATTTCCTACATTTCAGACAAACATCTTGCTACCACACTCAAGTCCTTTTATACACATGCATCTGTTTAGGGTACTCCTGACCTGACTTTTTTTTCAGTGTATTTCTGTCTCTCACAAATTCAAATTCACGTAAGGCAAAAATGAGAATAAATAAGTTAAGTTAACACTTTAACTGCCACCAACCCGCTAGGCGAGTCCGTTTTGTATGAAACTCAGAGGTCTTGGCAGGAGAAGTATTAAGTAGTATTTTGAACCTTTTGCTTTGCTTGTTGTGTGGTATTCCAATATCCTTGCGGGTTACAGAATTCCTAAGATATACTGGGACAGCGCACCAGGGACTTAAATTTATAGTAATATCTAATTGCTTTGACATTTTATTACATTAAGACCAAAATATCCTTGAAATTGTAAATAGGCTCCACTCAAGGTGAAATGTGTGCTTGTTAGTCTATTCCATGCTATCTTTATCTACACTGATATTGAGGAAAGATTTGTATTTTTAAAAGCTTGCAAGTTAAATTTGGTGGTTTCCGATGAAGCTGAAAATTTGCATACGCCTTTAGTTCTGATGACAATACAATAATATAATACGATGGAGCTGCTCTGATGATGGAGACGTGAGAGTGGCCATTGGAACTCCTAAATTACACATGATAAACCCGTTGTGCTAGGGCTTGTTAGAATCGTCTTTACAATTAGTAGTGACGACTGCAAAAAAAAGTAAGTAAAGGCGGCTATAAAAGCTTGTCCAAAAAATAACATTTTTGACAGAAACTTATTGTATATTTGTAAGGAATGAAATCTACTTCAAAAATATTTTTTTCGTGGAATGTCAAAAGTACGATTTCTATATGGATGAATTCGCTGCAGAAGCTAGTTATGCCATATTCTGTCTATATCTTTATCACACTGCAACGGCACTGTACCTCTTTTATCTCTGAACTTGTCGACCGCTTAATGTAAATAAAGCTAATTAATTATCATCTCTATGTAATGACAATTAGAGTTGAATATTACAATTGTGTTATGCGCACGTGGTGCATATAGTGCGCCCCATGGGTTAATCTAGGGTCTCGGTATGTTCTTATTGGTCTTTCTGCTTTTCATATTTCAGTTAATTTTTCAATTATGCTAGAAATTTATTTAATATCCTATAATATCATGCTATCAAATCCTTGTTTTAAAAATCTCAAATATAGATTGATAGAGATTATTTATCTCATTAATATAGAATTCAAAATTGACCAGATGTCAGATAGTGGCATTATGGCATCACGACAGCATTCATCCTCCAGAAAAAATGTTTATAAACTACATAACATAAACATACATAAACTCACGCCTTTATTCCCAGAGTGGGGTAGGCATAGCTACAGAATTACCAACAACTCTAAAAACTTGTTGATAATTCTGTAACTATAACATAAACTCTTACAAACATCAAAATTGTTGGCCGTTCTTCCATAGAACATAGTATCCTGACCCTTTGCATCAATCTATATTTTCATAATCAACAATCTCACTATTACCTCAATCGAAACCGAAATAGAGAGATACTGCAGGACCGCATATGTTAAGCGGCTGTTTCTCCATCAAAATCTGTTCGGAACACCCCTTAGAACCTTCCCTCAGTGAAGAGAGACTAAAAAGGAAGGACTTTGTGTAAACGGCTAGGAGACGCGCTCGCCTCTTCGCCTTATAGGCTTTCAACAAATTAGATTATAGTTTTCGCCGATAATATAGGGTGACGGCACAAATGATGGACACTTTTAGCTGACAGGCACCTGTAATGGACATGATCGTAATGCAAATTGCATACGGTTCTAAATTGATTGTTGCAAAACAAATGAGTAACTCTTATCTTCTGTAAATTAAGCATCAAGTGTCCATTATTGGGGTCTTCAATTCAATTCAATTCATTAATTAATTGCATATCACATTCAAGGTGGAACAAACAGGAATAGGCATACATGTGACACCCTGCAAGGGCGCAGCAACACGAGAGGGCTAACTATATTTATATAATAACTAATTTATGTCTACTTACAAATACTTAAAATAATGTTCTCTTTAAACTATATGTTATTGCACTTCTTATAACGTAACTAAGTAGTTTATCCCTTAACCAGGCAAGGGACCCATGCGAACCACATAAAATCTACTCAATAGTACCTTGTATGTTAATATCTAAGGTTGAATCTCTACTGTGATGTGTGATCTGTCAGCCTGGTTAAGGGTTAAAGAGCAGTAGAGTAGGATTTAAAAACTTTTCTTTAAAATAATCCATGCCTTGTCCATTACTGGTTCCGTAACCCTATTAAAAAAATAAACACGACACGACCACATAAGATTCCACGTGCCCGTTATTTGGGCGTAGCATATTCACCACTCGTAATTTTCCCCATTCATAATTTTACCCATTCTCACTTTTCTCCAGTCACATATTTTCCGCTGTGAATTTCTATTAATCCCATATTTTGGCTATTCTGCCGAACAAAATTTAAACTCCAGTAAGAGAACACTATCACCATATCATGGTCTCCGACTTTGAGTAGGTGTTTGAAATTGGCGTCCAAGATATGGTGGTAGCTTTTTACACTTACTGCTTTTTAATTTTGCACGGCAGTATTGTTATGACAATAAAACAGGGAGGCAGGTTTAGGTTATGTTAAATCCGCGGTTAGTCCGAAGGGCCAAAGCAGCCAGAAACAGGGTTGGAGAAGAACATGTTTTTTTTGAAAAAATCGTAATTAGTCACGATCCATTTGACTTTTTCATTTTATCACACAGTTTAACTATGTTTTTGTAAAACGGATGAAGTTGGAGGCAGTTGGAGGAAGCACGAAATAACTAAGATGGCTCAGTTTTGCTACAATTGATAGTTAAAAATGTGATGTTCGCAGAAGAAGTGGTAAAATGTCCAAGATTTTTCCAATAGTTAAGCAATTTTTGGGGCGATAGCTCCTTCAGCTGCTGTGGATAGAGTGTTTTCCACTTTTGCAATTGTTCAAAGTAAATTAAGAAACCGACTGGGAATTCAAAAGGCTGGAACACTAGTTTTCTCAGATGTAAAATACCCTAGTATTTAACATATAATTTCTTAATACGTTTTTATGTCGATTTCTATAAAAGAAAGTAAAATTAAACCATTGATTTTTATTGAAAAAAACATTTGATTTAAACCATGATTTGATCGTGCCAACTGTGCCCAGAAATAGGAGCTCTGCTGAAGCGGGGTTCCGTCGACTCTGTAAAGTGTTTGAAATAGGCGATGTGAAGCGGATTATAGCTAGTAACACTCGCCCTTAGACAAGATAGATATAGAGTTATCGCACTCTATTTGACCCGATGCCAGAATTACCTGTTTTAGTGCCTAATTATCGGTTTTGTTTCAGTTTTCGCCAATAGAGATATCCCGGCGTATCGGCCCCGGTCACCACATGCGGCGGAAACGGAAAACAGAATGCGAGAGGTCCACAAGGTATGTACTCTGAATATCAGAAGAAAATCTCATGCAAATCGTTGTTACTACCTCCGATCTGCTTAGTCACTATTTCTGTACAACCAGTAGCTATTAAATACAGTCAGATCGAATTTTATTTTAAAAAGGGGTTAGGAAATCCTCTCGTGAGGATTGGGTTCTGGTAAAATATTGGTTGTCAATTTAAAAAAGTAATCCTTATGGTGAGACTATTCTATCTGTCTGTTTGTATGTCACAGCAGGTTTTCTCAGAAACTACAAATGCTATCAACTTGAAATTTGGGATAGTTGTACAAATGGCTTGCGCGCATTTTAATATTATAAATAAATGAAAAGGGGTTTAGAATGGGGGGTTAAGAAAGTGGTTTGACTATCGCAAATGGGGTGTGGGATATTAAAGGGTGCAATCTGCATATTTTTAACTTTAATTTCTCTTATGTTCTTTTTGATATATAACATAGCCAAAAATGTACAAAAAATGACTGTTTCACCCCCTCTTATCTTATAATTTAAAGTTTTCGAGAAATAACAAAAAGCTTTAAAAATCTGCATACAATTTAGACTATTCAATGGACCATTTATTCTAATTATTGCTAGAAAATAAAGTTTATAATAAAATGAGTTTTTTTTTGTCCTAAGCATATTGTCTTAAGTACGGAACGGAAATGAGTTCGAGAATCGAGTTGGTTTTATGGAAGATGATTATATGTTATGTTGATGATATGACAATTGTCTTGCAGTCCAGCGGTAACCTAACCGTCAACAACGTCCAGTACCGCTCCAACGTGGACGACCTGCAACACCTGGGGGAGCTGGGATCTGGGACGTGTGGACACGTCGTCAAAATGCTGCACCGGCCTTCCGGCGCCGTCATCGCGGTCAAGGTAAACCTATAGACCAAGTGGTTATGGTATTACAGACCAACAGATTATAAACGACTAGGTACATCGCCTACAAAAAGTCGCAAAATTACCACATTTTTTTTTCATTTTATGTTAGCTATGTTAACGGTGCTCCGCATTGCGGGGCTCCTATCCCTGGGCGGTTTGACCTTCGTGCTGTTTGAAGTTGCTTAGCCAACGTAAACTAACTAGTATTTTTTTTTACTAGTATTGCTTTTTTTTATCCTACAATATGTACGTTCTAATATATACAATTAAACATACGGTTTCCCCGCGTGGTTGCCGGCTTTGAATAGTGCCACTCCATGTCCTCCAGTGGATGTCGTAAGAGACGACTAAGGGAATATAGGTGTGTAGTGCTGTTAGGCGATGGGATTGCAACCTGTCACTGATACGCTGGTAAACATCTTAGCGTATTTGTGCAAAATGTGGTTAAAGAATTATTAACAAGTTTTTAGAGTTGTTGGTTGTTGGTAATTCTGTAGCCCTGCTTTGGGAATAAAGGCGTGAGCTTATGTATGTATGTATGTATTTTGACCAAGGTGTATAATTTGTAGCTTGTAGAATTATAAGCATGGCTCTACATGTCACCTGATAACTTTTTGACAGTGCGAGTCATAAGGTCGTCTTGGCAACATATTATATGAAAATGTTTTTGTTCCCATCTTGCATCTAGAACAATTTATTTGAATCTGGGCATATCTATGCGATAATATGGTTGTGGTATGTAAATTATTGAAGAAACATTAAATCACGCCTGTTTCCCAGAGGGGTAGGCAGAGACCACTTCTTTCTACTCGCTACGATCTTGACAAATTTCTTTCGCTTCTTCCACATTCATACATCGAGTCATGCACGCACGTCGGTTTCGGGTACTTAAGATTCGGCCCTTTTCCAGTATTTCTCTGATTTGACTCCAAAAAGTACGCCTAGGGCGGCCCCTTCCGACCCGTCCACTCACTTTCGATCTGTATATCTCTTTTGTCAATCTTCTTTCATCCATCCTTTCCAAATGACCGAACCATCGAAGCATGCCCTTTTCAATCTTAGTCACTACATCTTCTTTTATTCCACATCTAACGCTTTTTAGAATTTGTATTTGAAAAAAATACTATTTAAATTCATGATTCTATAAGATCCTGTATTATTTGTTTACAATTGTAACATTTGTTATCTGGTCAGGTCAACGTCAAGTTCAACACATGCAATGTCAGTTAAAGTAAGGCTGTGTGCACACTTACGATTAAATAGGACGTAGCTATTAAAAAAAAACTGCGCGAGTAAAGCTGGTTTTCCCATGTAGTTTTTTGCGCTGAATCAAACCCCTTTGTAGGAAAAAAAAGAAAATATTTCATGTCAAAATAAGGATTTGTACAGCAAAAACAATTGGAAATCTTTTATACTAGGTATGTAATAATCAACATGTTTTGCTGATTAAATCTCAAGTGGCTTTTTTTTATATTTGTGGTATGGTCTCATTTCAGTATGGTTGCAATAAAATACATGGATAATGATACTTAACTCGCATAGTCTATACCATTAGGTATTTAAAAAAATGTAAACATTCCAAACCACGTGACATTGTTAAACAGCCAATCAAAACTATTTTATCCAACTTTGACGTACGACGACTTTGACGTCAGCCAATAGAAGCAGAACACTGCCTGTTTCTATTGGCTGACGAACTAAATCACGTGGTTGTTTTATTTACATTTTTTTAAATGACTAAAAGTATAGACCATAGTATTATTTGCCTATATCCCCCGATGTGGGTAGGAAACTTTTTGTACGAATCGGCAGTTCCTCATTTCTAGTGCCAAGATTTAAACAAACCATTAACCTACCGCCAAACAGCAGTGTTCGCATTGTTGTGTTCCGGTTTGGGGATAAGACAGCCGGTGAAATGACTAGCATAGAGGCATTCCATCTTAGTCCTCAGGGTTGGCAACGCATTTGCAGTCTTAGGATTGCATTGCAGTCTTGTGATTGCGAATGTCTATGGGTCACAGTTTCCACTTACCATCAGGTGCTCGTTTCAGGCCTGTGTGCTCGTTTGCCTTCTCTATGACATTAAAAAAATAAAGTAAACAAAGATTCATTTATATCGTCAGTTTACTTTCTCAACCGTTTCCCGACCGAATATTTTGATAGGGAAGTAATCTTTATGCACCTTTGAACGAGTGTTTTTTTTTCTATATGAGGTTGACAATAGAATAGAATATACTTTATTTTTGCTTAAAATGTGGTACATAAGATGGTATACATTTATAACGCTTCACACATTTCACCAGCATCTGGCATGCAAAAAAAAAACAGTTGCGACATGAATGTTAAGACTACGCCGACCGTACGCCGGATGTACAGTGGCGCCCTCATTACTATTATTGTGTTTTCTAATTGACTAAAGAATTTCCTTGCGATCAGACGATGCGTTTTTGTAGCGCAAGTAAAAACACAGTTTATGGGATACGTAACAAACTTTAATAACAATTACCCTTTGAGTAGTCAGCTTAACGGGAAAAGGTGACCTTTTCCCGTTAAGTTGATAACTTGAAGGTGTTGTTAATTAAACTATGTGATATACGCCCTATAAGTTGTGTTTTCATTTGTAGTACAAGAAAATACTTTAGTTTATTAGAAAACACAATAACAGTAATGAGGGCGCCACTGTACATCCGGCGTACGCTCGACGCAGTCTTAACGCTCGTGACCGTATTTTTTTGCCCCCGTCTATCCGGTGTACGCTTATAATGTACTCGAATAAATGAAATGAAATTGAGGAATATGTTTATACTTATGAAAGCACTTGTTATCATTATGGTATTAAATTGTCTTTATCAGTGTTCATAGTTTATCTATAATGTTAAATTAAAACTCATTAGAATTGATTAATAAATTGTTTATAGATTTATGAATTAAGTCGTCATACGTTTGCATTGTGTCCACATCGAACTTACGAATCGGATCCCTTTGACTGCCATACTTATCGTTGGTCATAATATTATGTATTGTTAGTCATACTTTTTTTTGTCATAACTTCTTTCAGGCTGAAGTTAGTTTTTAATAAACGGTTATCGTGTAGATTAGTTAGGTTAGGTTAGTTTTATAAAAATCCTGAAACAATAACCGTGTCCTGAGAAAAATACATTATGACTTGCGATAATTATGACTTAACACACACTATGACTAATAGTACATTACTTAACAAGGGCTGTAAAAGAAAGAAAGCCCGAAATCGCAGGTATTTGAGACCCGAGCCGTAGGCGAGGGTTGTAAATATGCGATAGAGGGCTTTCTATTTTACTGCCCGTGATGAGTACACAATTTTACGTCTTCACCTGGCCACAATGCGAGTTTTACCGTGCGCGCAGCGTGCGATAAAACTCACATTATGGCCAGGTGTTACGTAAAAATAATTATGGCAGTCAATAGAGACCCCTAACGAATATTATTACTTGCTATTCCAAATTGAGTTATTTTTGGTTTGAAATCCATACTAATCCATACTAGTCTGTCTGAACCGCTGAACCGATTCAAGTGAAATTTGGTGCAGATAGTTTGAATCCTGGGAAAGGACATAGGATAGTTTTTTTCCCGAAATTCATCCCCTAAGGCAATGAAATGGGGTGTTAAAATTTGTATGGAGCTACGATATAAACGAGTTCTACGCGGACGGGGTCGCGGGCAAAATATACATACATACATAAACTCACGCCTTTATTCCCAGAGTGGGGTAGGCAGAGCTACAGAATTACCAACAACTCTAAAAGCTTGTTGATAATTCTGTAACCACATATTGCTCAGGCTAAGATGTTTACCTGTGTATTAGTGACAGGTTGCAAGCCCATCGCCTAACAGTACTATACGCCTTTATTCCCTTAGCCTTTGTTCAGCCTTTGTTCTTTATTCTTACGACGTCCACGGGAAGACATGGAGTGGGCACTATTCTAACCCGGCAATCACACGGCAAATATACCAGTAAATTGAGTTTCGGATTGTGTTCCATTTCATCAGTAAAATAAATATTATATATCCTCGTGAGGCCCAAAGTCCTACATGTAGGACATTCGTCAAAGACTTTTGATTTTAGTTGACTAATATAAAATTATTTTTTAAACTATCGAAATTTGACGTGGGCCTTACGAGGTTAAATAAGTACCATAATAAATAAAAAATTGCGACTCCATGTCAAACTCCTAATTCTAATAATCAGTTAATTACGACTGCAACAAAACTGCAGTCTGTAACAAAAGCGTGCCCCATTTTTTGTTTTTGACAACAACTTATTTGTATATTGTATTTGTAACAGTGCGGTGTCTGGGTTGCTTCGTCACCGACGCCGATGTATGGATATGTATGGAACTGATGGCGTCCTGCTTCGACAAGCTGCTGAAGAGGCTCGGTGCGCCCATCCCCGAGGTGATATTGGGGAAAGTGACTGTTGCGGTAAGTTTATATGGTTTCACCGAAATAAAGAAAGAAGAAAGATATGCTTCGATGGTTCGGTCATTTGGAAAGGATGGATGAAAGAAGGTTGACGAAAGAGATATACAATAATAATAATATCAGGGGACTATGTCACACCAATTGACCTAGTCCCAAACTAAGCTCTAGGCTTGTACTATGGGTACTAGACAACAATATAAATACTTATATAGAGAAATATATACTTAAATACATAGAAAACATCCATGACTCAGGAACAAATATTTGCGCTCATCACACAAATATCTGCCCTTACCGGGATTTGAACCCAGGACCTCTAGCTTCGTAGGCAGGGTCACTACCAACTAGGCTATCGTGTCGTCATCAGATCGAAAGTGATTGGACGGGTCGGAAGGGGCCGCCGTAGGCGTACTTTTTCGAGTCAAATCGGAGAAATACTGGAAAAGGGCCGAATCTTAAGTACCCGAAACCGGCGTGCGTGCATGACTCGATGTATGAATGTGGAAGAAGCGAAAGAAATTTGTCAAGATCGTAGCAAGTGGAAAGAAGTGGTCTCTGCCTAGCCCTCTGGGAAACAGGCGTGATTTAATGTATGTATGTATGTATGTATGAAAGATAGAAAAACTCACCATCAACTTACCATCAGGTACTGTAAAACGGGGTGAGTAGGGTTAGTAAAATAAGTCATAACTTATTAGTAATAAGTTATTACGAATAAGAACGAGTATTAAATGGACAGTAACGTTTCGTCTATTGGAAATCATTTCAGTATTTTAATTAGTAACATATGCTTCATTTTAGGCTCTATGCCTACTCACCCCTTAATCCCTGCCCTTTTCATACATCTTTTAGCTAACCAGTTAGCCTGGTAATAAGATTCTGTCAAAAAAATCATCTTTGGGACAAGTTTTTATTGCCGACTATACTTTTGTTTGCACAGTCGTCATCTACTTGTCAAGACTATTCTAACAAGCCCTAACACGACCTGTTTATCATGTGTAATTTAGGAGTTCCTATGGCCACCCTCAGTCTCCATCATCAGACCAGCTCGATGGTACTATACTATTGTATTGTCATCAGAACTAAAGGCGTATGCAAATTTTCAGCTTCATCGGAAACCGGGAAGTGGGTCAAATTTAACTTTCAAGATTTGACCGTTACCTGCATACATTGCAAGTTAAATAAAAGCCTTTAAAAAGGAAAGGCAAGGTGTCATTATTATCTCATCAAAGTAGTGTTAAGTATTCAATTTTCAGTTTTAATATTCATTTAATATTTTCAGACGGTGAACGCTTTATCATATCTAAAAGACATGCACGGCGTCATACACCGCGACGTCAAACCGAGCAACATACTGTTGGACGAGCGCGGCAACGTGAAACTATGCGACTTCGGCATCAGCGGACGTCTGGTTGACTCCAAGGCGAAGACGCGGAGCGCCGGCTGCGCGGCGTATATGGCGGTGAGTGTTCAACGTTAGTCGTATCAGAGACTACGTCGTATATGACGTCAGACCGCGCAACATACTGCTGGACGAGTGCGGCAACGTGAAACTATGCGACTTCGGCATCAGCGGACGTCTGGTTGACTCCAAGGCGAAGACGCGGAGCGCCGGCTGCGCGGCGTATATGGCGGTGAGTGTTCAACGTTAGTCGTATCAGAGACTATGTCGTATATGACGTCATACCGAGCAACATACTGCTGGACGAGCGCGGCAACGTGAAACTATGCGACTTCGGCATCAGCGGACGTCTGGTTGACTCCAAGGCGAAGACGCGGAGCGCCGGCTGCGCGGCGTATATGGCGGTGAGTGTTCAACGTTAGTCGTATCAGAGACTACGTCGTATATGACGTCAGACCGCGCAACATACTGCTGGACGAGCGCGGCAACGTGAAACTATGCGACTTCGGCATCAGCGGACGTCTGGTTGACTCCAAGGCGAAGACGCGGAGCGCCGGCTGCGCGGCGTATATGGCGGTGAGTGTTCAACGTTAGTCGTATCAGAGACTACGTCGTATATGACGTCAGACCGCGCAACATACTGCTGGACGAGCGCGGCAACGTGAAACTATGCGACTTCGGCATCAGCGGACGTCTGGTTGACTCCAAGGCGAAGACGCGGAGCGCCGGCTGCGCGGCGTATATGGCGGTGAGTGTTCAACGTTAGTCGTATCAGAGACTATGTCGTATATGACGTCAAACCGAGCAACATACTGCTGGACGAGCGCGGCAACGTGAAACTATGCGACTTCGGCATCAGCGGACGTCTGGTTGACTCCAA
This sequence comes from Acleris laterana, assembly GCA_963966035.1. Taxonomy (NCBI): domain Eukaryota; kingdom Metazoa; phylum Arthropoda; class Insecta; order Lepidoptera; family Tortricidae; genus Acleris; species Acleris laterana. The sequence goes on from OZ014438.1 coordinate 84,526,089, forward strand.
GGCGAAGACGCGGAGCGCCGGCTGCGCGGCGTATATGGCGGTGAGTGTTCAACGTTAGTCGTATCAGAGACTACGTCGTATATGACGTCAAACCGAGCAACATACTGCTGGACGAGCGCGGCAACGTGAAACTATGCGACTTCGGCATCAGCGGACGTCTGGTTGACTCCAAGGCGAAGACGCGGAGCGCCGGCTGCGCGGCGTATATGGCGGTGAGTGTTCAACGTTAGTCGTATCAGAGACTACGTCGTATATGACGTCAAACCGAGCAACATACTGCTGGACGAGCGCGGCAACGTGAAACTATGCGACTTCGGCATCAGCGGACGTCTGGTTGACTCCAAGGCGAAGACGCGGAGCGCCGGCTGCGCGGCGTATATGGCGGTGAGTGTTCAACGTTAGTCGTATCAGAGACTACGTCGTATATGACGTCAGACCGCGCAACATACTGCTGGACGAGCGCGGCAACGTGAAACTATGCGACTTCGGCATCAGCGGACGTCTGGTTGACTCCAAGGCGAAGACGCGGAGCGCCGGCTGCGCGGCGTATATGGCGGTGAGTGTTCAACGTTAGTCGTATCAGAGACTACGTCGTATATGACGTCAAACCGAGCAACATACTGCTGGACGAGCGCGGCAACGTGAAACTATGCGACTTCGGCATCAGCGGACGTCTGGTTGACTCCAAGGCGAAGACGCGGAGCGCCGGCTGCGCGGCGTATATGGCGGTGAGTGTTCAACGTTAGTCGTATCAGAGACTACGTCGTATATGACGTCAAACCGAGCAACATACTGCATACCTATTTATTATTATGAATCTTACTCCGTGGTGATAATGCTAACAAATTAGTCACGGATATTTTAAGAGATAATGTTACATTCCATTAAAACAATTAACTTTTAACTGTAATTAAGGAACCTTTGTATATCATTTTATTGTTTTAATTTACCGAACAAAACATATAAATTATAATTAATCTTTAAAATAATCACCCCTATTATGTACCTGTCAAGATGTTTAACACTGTTTGTCAAAAGTTGTTTTTCGTAAATGTCATTATGATTCGGCGGGAAAACTGTAGGTTATTAAATACTAGCATCGGAATGATAGTTTAAAGAGGTTCTAGAATGTCCAAAGAGGTCTCATTTAATTATCTTATTAACAAAACAACAAAAAAACAAGAGACAAAATAATTTCATGCCAACGTGGAATAGAGCGCAGTATGCTAAACATTAAAAAAATAGAAAAAATTAGACACACTAAAATAAGGAAAATCACAAAGGCTATAGACGGATTAACTCACGCTCAATCACTGAAATGGAAGTGGGCCGGACATGTAGCGCGCCTACAAGACCAGAGATGGACCAAAAGGGTGACCACATGGTTAGGCCCTCAAGGCAAACGGAAGAGAGGTAGACCTTTATCTAGATGGGAAGACGAGCTCAAAACAACAGCTGGCCCTGACTGGATTCGAATAGCTCAATCTAGAGAAGACTGGCTATCTTTGGAGGAGGCCTTTACCGGTAGAGGGGTTCTTGCAGACAAAGATAATTAAAGAAACAATAATAGTATATAAGTTAAACTTTTGCAATAACACTTAAATTGTATAATTACTAACAAAAAAATATAAATTATTACTAACATAGACTTTAAAACACTTTAGAATAATCTTTTTGTAAATTCACTGCAACGAAATAAAGGCTTTTTTTTTTTTTTTATTATTTTTTTTTTATTTTATTTATTAACAGGGTGTTTCAACGTAGCAAATTTGTTTCCTAGTTTTCTCCAAAACAACATAAGAAAACCTATGATGTTTCATACTTAAATGTACTCCGAGAATCGAGTACTATCAGCTGTAAAAATATCTGTGACTAATTTGTTAGCACCTTATATAGGCGAACCGGGTCAGATGCATGAAATAAGAAAAGAGGCACATCTACTATATTAATTGTTATATATATGTGGTTATTATTAAGGTTCGGAGTTATCTTAGCACGGTAAGACTAATGAGAGCTGTGGAGTCGACATTAACATTAAAATTCAACTGTTACTCATACTCATACTCATTTGTATATTTAATTCCAAAATGCTTTTATGTTCGCCCTGCGCCCTCGAGTAAGTCGCTAAGCTAAGTGCCGGTAGGCACGTTTAGTAATTGTTATCGATTCACGTATTGATGAATTGCATTTAGATTAGACATTATCTGTACGTGTAGCTAGCGCGCATTAGTTAATACTGTACTCGTAGTAAGTTAACGTTATATATATACTTACGCATGTGTAATTGTTATTAAATTAGATTGCAAATGACTGGCAAAGTGATTACTCTCTCACCCCCATCACCATGAATATCTCCGGTAAAGTAAGTAATGAAAGATTACAATTATAAACAGAATATTTTCATGTACATATTATTTAATATTTATCTCAATCTACGAATATTAAAAGTGAAAGTTATCATCCCTATTTATAATAAAATTATATCAATGTAATAATCAAATGAGTATGAGTAAAATTTGATTTTTTATCGTTATGTCGACTCCACAGCTCTTTTTCGTCTTACTCTGCTATGAAAACTCCGAACCTTGCTTATTATAACCTCACCTTTCAATATGCTTCTGTGAATTAATTACACTTGTGCCTTTTCTCCTTTGTAAGGCTACACACATACATTAAATCACGCCTGTTTCCCAGAGGGGTAGGCAGAGACCACTTCTTTCCACTTGCTACGATCTTGACAAATTTCGTTCGCTTCTTCCACATTCATACATCGAGTCATGCACGCACGTCGGTTTCGGGTACTTAAGATTCGGCCCTTTTCCAGTATTTCTCCGATTTGACTCGAAAAAGTAGAATAGAAAAACATTTATTTCGCTTAATTGTAAATTAAATTATTACAGTGTGTAAAAAAAGTAGTGCTGCGAAAATGGTATGGTCCACTCAGCTATAATGTCGCACGACCCAGCGGAAGTGCGACGCTGGTCTTCCGTGGACCCACGGACTGGTTTTGCCAGACAGCATACATTGCATTCGCTTCTTAGTTACAATAGGGAGATTTACATATTATAGATGAACTCAGTACCTACACAATAAGTGCTTATAAGTAGACCCCGTTATCTTGTCGCATAAATATTGTTTTTCAGTAGAGTGTGAATGTTTTTTTTATCGACCTTCTTGATATCGATGTTTATATAATGCAATTGAATTTTCGCCTTTTAAGTGTATATACTCAATTTCAATTAAATTTTTTTGTTTACAAATAAGTACATAACCTTATTGGCCTTACGAGAAGCGATAACCTTAGATAAATGATTTGCAATTGCATGTCACATTGACAGACACTATAACTTGCAGTTCTTTGGAATAGTGTTAGTTTAATTGTGGAATTTATTTAATTGCTTGGTGAGTACGTACATAATACCTAATATGCTACAATGGAAGATTTAAAAACAAAATACACTTAAACTTTCCCTGCTTGATAAAAGTAGGAAACGAATTGTTTTGCACATGGTGCAATTTACAAATCACTCAAAAAGAGACACCATAAGAAAACATCTAAATTCCAAGAAACACAATGAGACAGTAGGCGGAAAAGCAAACCAAGGAGATTTTAATATGGATCTGATAAAGTTTATGATTTCTTGCAATATCCCTTGGAGTAAATTGGATAACACAGAATTTCGATTGTTTATCCAAAATTGCATGAAAGGTAAATATGCAGAATCAGTATCTGTTCCTTATTAAATTTAAATTATCAGTGACATACACTATCGACATTTAGATAGTCGATAAAAAAAGTATTCACGCTCTAGTGAAAAGTAATGTCAGTGCGACAAGATAACGGGGTCTACTTATAAGTATCGAATGAATTCTGTTTTTAAAAGTAAAGACAATTGAAATTTAAATTTGTGCCTCAACACGAAACCGTTTACATTACAAGTTGTATGGATAGTAAGTACGCCTATAAGTAAGGCTATATTTTACTAAGGTTATTTTTGAACTGCGTGGTTGCTGGGTAAGAATAGTGCCACTCCATATCTTCCCGTGGATGTCGTAAGAGACGGCTAAGGGAATAAAGGCGTATAGTACTGTTAGGCGACGGGCTTGCAACCTGTCACTAATACACTGGTAAACATCTTAGCCTAAAAGTGCAAAATGTGGTTACAGAATTATTAACAAGTTTTTAGAGTTGTTGGTAATTCTGTAGCTCTGCCTACCCCACTCTGGGAATAAAGGCGTGAGTTTTTGTATGTATGTACTCGTATGTATATTTTACTAAGAACGGGGTGTCATTATGATTTTTTCTCCCACAGCCCGAGCGAATAGACCCGCCGGACCCCACGCGGCCGGACTACGATATCCGCGCCGATGTGTGGTCGCTCGGCATCTCTCTAGTCGAGCTCGCTACGGGCGTGTTCCCATACATGAACTGCCAGAACGACTTCGAAGTACTTACGAAGGTAATGTATAGAGACAGGCAAAAGAGAAAACTGTCGCAATCTAGCTAGTGTTAGAAATATTTCGATAGTTGTGTAATAGAAGGTACAGTCAAGGTTAAAAATAAATATCCGCACAACGTTACAAAAATATGTACACATAGACCTTATCATTCATTCCCGAAATACCAGAATTTCAAAATACCAGACTACTCTCTTTACCAGATTCCCAAATCACCAGCTTCGAAATATTAGGTAAGCATAATCAACGATACCGAAATTTAAATGTTATTTTTTGAGATTCATGTATATTGAGAATCTGGTATTTTAAAATTCTGGTATTTCGGGAATGAGCGGACCTTATTGTCAATAGTAATAAGGTCTGTGTAGATATTTTTGAGATTTTGTGGTGTATACATATTGGTGACCTTGACTGTACACGAAAAAAAAAACATTACGTGAGTTTTATATAAAATGATATAGAAACAGATGCAATTCCTTCTTCGAAATCCACGTCAGCACAAGCGGCATCACATGACATTTTATTTGGTTGGTGATAAAGATAATCATTATTTTCTCAAAATTCTCTGGAAGTAGACAGTTTCTGAAGTGTGTATTATGTTCCATGAGGTAGTATAGTCACTTCATTCAAAGTTTTACCTCTTAGTTACCCGACTGGTTATTTTATTACTTGATATGAAAAACTTTGGAATTTTAGATGGAATTACATGTATAAAACAACTGTCGCGAATGATTGTAAAATAATGTAAATATGATAATACTCGACATCGATAAAGAAAATGTCTAACACTAGTTAGATTGCGACAGTCTTTTGTTTTGCCGCGAAAAATCCGGGCTCTGGTAATGGACAGTCAAATAATAATAAAGTATTTAAAAGTTATTTACTTGATTTATCACATTTTTGTTCGCCATCGTGACCTGACAGATAAGAGATAACATTAATCTTGTAATCTGTCATCTGTCATCTGTCAGTGAGTATGACGATCCGTTTTGCGTAAAATGTATGTAAATTGTTACGATTTATTTTCAGGATTGTAACGATTTGAAAAGTTCCTGAAACTTGTTTCATGCTGAATACTAATGTTCAGCTCATTAGCAAAACATATTACCAGTTACAATGTTTATACATTGCTAGGGCAGTCGTCCATACTTCAGTTTAGCCATGTTCTTTTGTCAATAATAAAAAAAAAAACAAAAATAACAATTGCATTTATTTGAATTTTCATTGTGATTGAGACGTTTAGCCGCTTTTTGGGACATATTTTTTTTTATTGACATTGCAAATAACTAATGTTACGTAGCCGGGTCATTCTACTTTTCGTTGTACATAACTTTTAGCCACGCTCTCACTAAACTATTTTTATTTCAACAAACGGTAAAGTGCTGCTTTTTCTAACTTAAAACTAGAAAAGGGACGTTAATAAGCTTATATATAGAATTAACCTAATTCATAAAAAGTTATTTGCAATAACTATAAAGTGAGTAACGCAGTGGACGTTGATGTCCCCGCCTTTTCTATGGAAAATGTGCAATTTACCACTGAGTTACCAAGATTCTTCAGCGATAATTGAGTAATTTAGGATATTTTTTTTTGAAAACCGTTAAACGTAAACATTCTAAGTTCACGTTATTTGTTTATTCGCGGATTCATCATTATTGATAATTGAGTAATTTAGGATATTTTTTTTTGAAAACCGTTAAACGTAAACATTCTAAGTTCACGTTATTTGTTTATTCGCGGATTCATCATTATTGATAATTGAGTAATTTAGGATATTTTTTTTTGAAAACCGTTAAACGTAAACATTCTAAGTTCACGTTATTTGTTTATTCGCGGATTCATCATTTGGTATACTTTTTATCGGACGATAGCAAAAATGTACACTGAAAAGTAGAATGGCCCAGCCACCAAACTGCCCGCTTGTTAACGTTGTCATTGGCTAATCATTGACGTCATTATTATTGACAGGTAATATCGGACGACCCGCCTCAGTTGCCAGAGGATAGCAACTTCTCGCCGGAGTTCAAATCTTTCGTGTCACAATGGTTTGTTTCCTTCTATCCATATACATACTATCCATACTAATATTATAAATGCGAAAGCGTCTGTCTGTCTGTTACCTCTTCACGCTTAAACCGCTGAACCGATTTAGGTGAAATTTGGTGCAAAGATAGTTTGAATCCTGGGAAAGGACATAGGATAGTTTTTTTCCCGAAATTCATCCCCTAAGGGGGTTAAATAGAGGGGGGAAATTTGTATGGAGCTACGATATAAACGAGTTCCACGCGGACGGAGTTGCGGGCAGAAGCTAGTTTAAAATAAAGTATAATTGGGTTAAACCTCACTTGATCTTTTAAAGTGACAAAAACGTAAAGTGCCATTTTTTTTTGTGACAATCTCTCACCAATTGAATTAGTCCCAAACTAAGCTCTAGGCTTGTACTATGGGTACTAGACAACGATATTAATACTTATATAGAGAAATATATACTTAAATACATAGAAAGCATCCATGACTCAGGAACAAATATTCGCGCTCATCACACAAATATCTGCCCTTACCGGGATTCGAACCCAGGACCGCTAGCTTCGTAGGCAGGGTCACTACCCACTAAGCCAGCGCCGCCAAAGCATGTGCTCATCGAGTAATAATGGTAAATTGGTTTGGTTGTGTTTGGCGGGTGGTAGGACCTTGTGCAGGGTCCGTCCGGATCGCTACCACCATCTTATCCATTAACCTACCGCCAAACAGCAGTGTTCGCATTGCTGTGTTCCGGTTTGGGGATAAGACAGCCGGTGAAATGACTAGCATAGAGGCATTCCATCTTAGCCTCAGGGTTGGCAACGCATTTGCAGTCTTAGGATTGCATTGCAGTATTGTGATTGCGAATGTCTATGGGTCACAGTTTCCACTTAGCATCAGGTGGCCTGTGTGCTCGTTTGTCTTCTCTATGCCATAAAAAAAAACATATTTGCCAATATCAATTGCAACAGACTATAGGCATGTTATTTTGTACCTGGTGTTGCTCCACAGCCTGACAAAGAACTACAGGCAGCGGCCGAAGTACGCGAAACTCTTGGAACATCCGTTCGTGGTGAAGTCGTCGAGGAACAAGGTCTCCGTTGCTGATTGGTATGCGACTCTGTCCGGAGGGCATCCTACCCCAGCGAAAGTAAGCAATTTACACTTATTACTTTTTTTTTTTTCGCTTTAAGTCGGAATTCCCGTGGCATTTTTGAGCTGTCATAGTACGGTCACGAGCGTTAATTCGGGACCCATTTCAAGAAAAATATGCTTGAAGTGATCAATGTCATTAGAGATGTCATTAGTAACTTTTAGGAAACTCAACCTTATTGTTGTAGAATGTCAGATTGACTTTGGGCCTAAGGTGGGTACCAAATTAAATCTCGTGACTGTACATACCGTCACGCCTTAATCCCAGAGCCTCGCCTTCATCTTCTTCTTCTTCATTTGTCATAGTGATTTCTCATTTATCGACTTTCTAAAAGTATCGATGTATAAAACGTTATGATAGAAACTTTTCGTAAATCAAATGCAGTAAAATTTTGATGATCATTTTTTTTGATAAACAGCCCAATATTGTAATGCCAATTACGCAGAGTCGTACAGTCGGTCAAAAATGTGATCTACCACCTTAAGGTTGAAGTTTATTTGCACGTCATGATACAAAAAGTTCGATTTTCCCTTGCAATAATATTATGACGGTGACAAGTTTAGTGTCAACCATTTTGTCAAAATTGGTAGACAACTTTCTTGGCCGACCGTACAATACTTTACTTATACCCATATTGCAAATCCTCTTTTCATAATTCATGCATACATACATACATTAAATCACGCCTGTTTCCCAGAGGGGTAGACAGAGACCATTTCTTTACACTTGCTACTATTCTGACAAATTTCTTTCGCCTCTTTCACACTCATACATTCGACTCATGCACGCACGTCGGTTTCGGATATAAGTACCAGAAGTAAGATTCGACCCTTTTCCAGTATTTCTCCGATTTGTTTCGAAAAAGTACGCCTAGGGCGGCCCCTTCCGACCCTTCCACTCACTTTCGATCTGTATATCTCTTTCGTCAATCTTCTTTCATCCATCCTTTCCAAATGACCGAACTATCGAAGCATGCCCTTTTCAATCTTAGTCACTACATCTTCTTTTATTCCACATTTCTCTCTGACATTTTCATTCCGTACTCTATCAATCAGTTTCACACCACACATACTACGCAAAGAGCGCATTTCAACTGCATTTACACGTCTTTCATGCTTGTCCTGCCACACCCAACATTCACTACCATACATCAGGGTAGGGGCCAGCACTCCATTGTGAACAGCCACTCGGGCTTTTTGTGAAACGCCCTGTCTGCTCACAAAGGAGTACAGGGCCCCATTAATTTGATTCCCCGCATTCACTCTCCTCTCGATATCCTTCTCACACTTACCATCTATTAATCATTCGTAATTCAATATCGAATAAAAAATAACAAGAATTATGTGTATGTGAAAAGCAGCGATAATTGAGTTTATCGATACAGGCAATCCCAATAGTCTATATTACTTTTAGTTTTTAAAAAAAAATTAAACATTCCAAACGACGTGACTGTTTTATCGCACTTTGACCTATCAGTGTTCTGGTTCTATTGGCTGACGAACTATATCACGTGGTTGTTTTGTTTACATTTTTTTCAACACCTAAAAGTATAGACTATAGCTGTCATTTAATTTTGCCCCGTATATTCCTAAGACCCGTATTAATAAACTAATCTCATCTCTAATGCTCGTCTCGAGATGCGTCAAAAGTGACAGTGTTCTATGGTTTGACGTTTACTTTGACGTATCTTGTGACGGGCCTCTTAGCCAAGATGAGTTTATTAATACAGCCCTGTGTCTGCTAATAAGACATTGTCAAACTATGTTGTCAGGTAACTAAAGTAACATTCATTGTTCCCAGACGGTGACGACAACAGCGACGCACGCCATTTCCGGTTCCCGCGAGAGCTTTGACGCCCCGGTGACACCGCAGCCCGTACGCAACTTCGTCACGAGCTCCCAGTGGACCGTGGAACAGGTCACCCCGACGCCTGCCAGGTACAGTGGAACACAATACGGTATTTGACAAAAGTCAAATCAGCTTCTTTTTATGAAACATCAAAAACGCTCCGTTACTATGGAATTTATAGGGATTACTATCTTGTGACGTCATAATCAAACAGCGTCCTTATTGTTGGATTTTATGAATTTAAAAATCTTAAAATAGCAAACATAAATAAAAGATTGATGTTTTCCTAGTATTTTTATAATGTTTATCTGTTGTTAATGAAAAACCAATTTAATTTCACTCTTGTCAAATACCCTATTGATATGGCGTGTCGTGAATCTTCGTTCGCGCAGACACGAACAACGATTCCGATGATTTCCGAAAGCACGAAAACCCACGATCAGACTTGTATAGATGAATTAGCGAGAGCGTGGAATTGCATAAGTAGTGGTATTGTGTGTTTATAGGCATTCTATATTTGAAATTTCCCTTTTCCCGTACTATCAGCATAAAAAGAGGTGTGTAATAAAATAATAAAATAAAAATGAAAATTCAAAAATAATGTCAGTATGAAATTCTAAATATTATTAGGCTGTTTTTATTGTATTGAATTTAGCAACTGAAAGAATTAATACTATTACTGCTGCGGACTGGGAAAATATATGTCACCATGTCGAAAGTGAAGAAAATAAATATAGATTTCAAGAACGTTAAATGGATCGAATTACAGATCATAATATTATTATCAATACTTGTGACAGCTCAGATGAAGAATTAAATAATAGCGAATGAATGCAAAAAAAGACTGAGTATTGTTTTACTTGTTAAGAAGAGAAATATGATAAGAGAGAGTATGTAATTTCATTAAATTAAGAGAAATACTTACGTTATTCTACTTTTCATGCGAACCGTACAACCACTACAAAGGCAATTCCACGCTCTCGCTAATTCATCTATACGTAATAGTGAAAGATGCAAATTAAATTGCATCTATTTTTTCCATCTCACTCACAGCTACAGAATAGGCTATTTGACAGGTTTATGAAAACCATCTCAGATTATTTGTTGGTGCTTATTGAGTACTCCAAAAGTGGTAATTTTAAATTCTTTTATGTATTTCGTCTAAAAAAAGGAAATAAAAATTCACTTTTAAAATATGCCGCCAAAACGCTTTCTTGGGCAAGATGGCGTCGCACAGGAATCAGTGACGTCAGTGGTCAATACATAAACAAACTGACATTGGCTAATCATAGCAAAGCCAGAAAAACAAACAAACGTCAACTGTCATAGAATATACAGACATCCTATAATCTGTGATATTTACCGACCCTTGACGTCATCATGGATTCGGCGCCGTTTTCGATAAAATGGCTACAGATAAAAAATTATCAAGTTTTATCGTGGTTTTTTGTATAAAAGATCCATTTTTTTTAAGTAAGAATACCTTAAATCGATTTTAAAACTCATAATTTATATGAATATACATAATTATTACGTTTTTTTTCACCTTGTCAAATAGCCTATTTCGAAGCTTCGTAGGCAGGCTCACTACCAACGAGGCCAGTGCGTCAAAAACTTATTATATCTGTGTTCCAGGGCGTGGTGGGCCACGGCGGGCCCCGCGCACGCGGGGGGCAGCAGCTCCCAACCGGCCAGTCTCGAGACGGAGTTCGCGAACCACTCGCCCTACCCTAGACGCAGGTGAGTCTGTAGTCTGATTTTTCGCGGCAAATCAAATAAATGTCGCGATCTAGTTTTAGAATTATTTTTTTATTGATATATCGATAGCTGTGTAAGGGCCCGTTCAGACGGACAGCATTTCAACTGCAACCCAGCTGCAAAGTGGCAGTTCCGGGGCTGTTCTGATGCAGTTACGGGTGGTAGAACCTTGTGCAGGGTCCGTCCGGATCGCTACCACCGTCTTATCCATTAACCTACCGCCAAACAGCAGTGTTCGCATTGCTGTGTTCCGGTTTGGGGATAAGACAGCCGGTGAAATGACTAGCATAGAGGCATTCCATCTTAGCCTCAGGGTTGGCAACGCATTTGCAGTCTTAGGATTGCATTGCAGTCTTGTGATTGCGAATGTCTATGGGTCACAGTTTCCACTTACCATCAGGTGGCCTGTGTGCTCGTTTGTCTACTCGATGCCATAAAAAAAATAAAATAAAAAAAAAGTTGGACCAACTGCATCAGAACTGCAAACTCATTGTGCAGTCCGCTAGCAGGTGTCATGCAGTTCTGTCAACCGCACACCAACTGCAATCTGGCTGCAGTTGTCGTATTGCAGTTGGAGCAACTGCAATACGACAGCAATAGAACTGCTCATAATGTTATATTGCAGTCGTACCAACTGCAATATAACTGCAATACGACTGCATTACAAAAGTGCAGCCAGATTGCAGTTGGTGTGCGGTTGACAGAACTGCATGACACCTGCAAGCGGACTGCACAATGAGTTTTCAGTTCTGATGCAGTTGGTCCATCTGCATCAGAACAGCCCCGGAACTGCCACTTTGCAGCTGGGTTGCAGTTGAAATGCTGTCCGTCTGAACGGGCCCTAATAGAGGTCCACGATATAAAAAAAAATAAAAAAAACATTCTACTTGAATTTTGTATAAAATTATATAGAAACAAATGCAATTCCTTCTTCGAAATCCACGTCAGCACACACAGTAGCACGTGACATTTTATTTGGTTTGTAATAGTGATAGGAGTAGGTTATCATTAATTTCTCAACATTCTCTGGGAGTAGACGGTTGCTGAAGTGTCTATTATTATTTATTATCAATGAGGTAGTATATTAACTTCATTCAAAGTTGTACCGTTTAATCAACCGACCGGTTATTTTATTACTGATGATATGAAAAAGTTGAAGTTAAGATTTAGATGGAATAAAACATATAAACAACTGTCGCGAATGATTATAAAATAATGTAAACATAATGTTTGCGGGTGGTAGGACATTGTGCAGGGTCCGTCCGGATCGCTACCACCATCTTATCCATTAACCAACCGCCAAATAGCAGTGTTCGCATTGCTGTGTTCCGGTTTGGGGATAAGACAGCCGGTGAAATGACTAGCATAGAGGCATTCCATCTTAGTCCTCAGGGTTGGCAACGCATTTGCAGTCTTAGGATTGCATTGCAGTCTTGTGAATGCGAATGTCTATGGGTCACAGTTTCCACTTACCATCAGGTGGCCTGTGTGCTCGTTTGTCTTCTCTATGCCATAAAAAAAGACATTATAATACTCGATATCGATAAACAAATATTTCTAACACTACCTAGATTGCGGCAGTCTTTTGTTTTGTCACGAAAAATCAGGGCTCTGATAGTCTATACAAAAGAAATACATAGTCATGTTTTCATTCCTATAGTGAACTATGCAGAGCTACAGAATTACCAACAACTCAAAAAAAATTGTCTATAGGTACACGGTAGAAAAGACGGACGCCTCGTGACGTAACGCTAGAAAAAAACTAAAATAGATCAAGCAATTGGTTCTTTTAAAACTTCTGTTATTAGCTATTTTAGTTGGGCACTTGACATTATACTATTATCTTTACAGAAAATTGCAAAAGTGAAGATAAAAAAAAATTACGCGTTTATTAATGTTTCTTTTTAAATAATGAATTCGGGCATATTTTTAGAGCAACCAAAAAACCTGTGGTCCTGGAACGTATTAGGTTTGAATAAGTAGAATATAATACCACTTATTCGCCATTTTTTTTGTCCATCTATGCGCCTAACACCTATATGTATTGTAGGGAATTCAAATAACCGGTTATAACTGGTTTTAACCGGTTATTTTCCTACTAAAACGGTTTATAACCGGTTAAATTGCAATCCCTAAGTATGTAAATTAACTCCCTATTATATAATCTGTGGACGGGTCGGAAATGGCCGCCCTAGGCGTACTTTTTCGAGTAAAATCGGAGAAATACTGGAAAAGGGCCGAATCTTAAGTACCCGAAACCGGCGTGCGTGCATGACTCGATGTATGAATGTGGACGAAGCGAAAGAAATTTGTCAAGATCGTAGCAAGTGGAAAGGAGTGGTCTCTGCCTAGCCCTCTGGGAAACAGGCGTGATTTAATGTATGTATTATACAATCTCTAGTAATAAAGGCAAATTGCATGTTTGTTTGTCCAGGACGTTGGACGCATGCGCGTCCCCGCCCCCGCCCCCCGCGCGTCGTGTCTCCGCCGAGAACCGCTGGAGGCCTTCCCCCGCGGTAAGTTGTCATATCACACTGGTTTAGACTCTCGACTACACACGATAATTGTACATTGTTGTAGAGGTTACAAAGTAAACAATAGATGGACGAGTTAGTACGTTCCCTACGTGTCCATCTATTGCACTTTCGGCCGAGGGTTAACACAGTGCTTTTCACGACTACTGCGAGGAAATAAAAAACAATTGTTATAATAATCGAAAATTCAACACACAATTTTTTTTACGCTCCCTCGCCATTTTTCCTTTTTTTTTCACGATCGGTACGTAAAAAAAAAGACGATTCGGACCGTGACAGAACTATATTTCAGATAATTAAAAACAGACATATGGCTGTATGGAATCTGATTCCTTTGCCTGTCGGTGAAGGGATGAATATTATAAAAAAATAAAACGACTTCTCATTGGCCAATTTAATTTCATATGCAGCACAAGTCGTGTTCAGATTGGTCGAATCAGTGATCAGCGGACCGATGTGATTGGTCGACTTGCTCATTGCAACAGACCAACAAGCAGCCCCATCAAAACGTTACGTGTTTAATTTCAGAGCTCAGGCAACACCAGTCCAATAGTTCTACAAAGGTTCTACCACCAGAGCCAGCAGCGGCGGTCCCGGGTCGACCTGCACGCCACGCCACGACACAGAAGGTAAGCAACAACACAGTACAGTAGAACACAACCGATATGGCGTGTCGTGAATCTTCGTTCGCGCGGACACGAACAACGATTCCGATGATTTCCGAAAAACGACGAACAAACTTGTATCTATTTTCTCCACGGCTGACTGAATGACACGCGCGCGTCAACATGGCGTCACTAATAACCAATGATAGCTCAGAATACAACCGCAAAACTGCGCCGAGCAAACGTCGAGCGTCCAGTGGCGCCCTCATTACTATTATTGTGCTTTCTAATAAACTAAAGAATTTCCTTGCAATCAGACGAAATGTTTTTGTAGTGCAAGTAAAAACACAATTTATGGGATACGTATCAAACTTTAATAACAATTACCCTTTGAGTAGTCAGCTTAACGGGAAAAGGTGGCCACTTTTTTCCGTTAAGTTAATAACTCGAAGGTGAATTGTTATTAAACTATATGATATACCCTATAAGTTGTGTTTTCATTTGTAGTACAAAAACTTACCGACCAATTTCAAGAAAATACTTTAGTTTATTAGAAAACACAATAATAGTAATGAGGGCGCCACTGTACATCCAGCGTAGGCGCAGTCTGAAGCTAGCGTTCCCGGGTTCCTTTCCCGTTATTGTGAGCGTAAGTATTTGTGTGTAGGTTTTTGATGTTTTCTATGTATTCAAGCATTTATCTTACAATAAGTATTTATATCGTTGCCAAGTACCCATAGTACAGTCGCCAGCAATAATGTATTATCCCAACGTTAGGCGCAAAAATATCTGACACGTCTAAATTACTAGAGCGTGTCAGATATTTTTGCGCCTAATGTCGGATAATATATTATTGCTGGTGACTGCTAGAGATTAGTTTTGCACTGCATCTGATATTTTTTTATTTATTTTATTGTGACTTTGTTATTTTAGTTTTTAAGTATGTAACAGCGAGTTATTTGTTTTTGTTTTGCGAAGTTTCTTTCATTTATTGTGTTATTTATTCTAATTAATATCTTTAAAACGCTTTTCGCTAAATAGCATATGCGTATGTTTGTGTCAGCAACTAAGCATATAACTGTTATATGGAAATCTATTATTGTATATGTGAAACTCTTTTTTTTATGCTACGGCCGAACTGTTGAATCGATTTCGATGTAATTTTGTATAGAGATAGCATTAGTATAGGGGAATGATATAGGCTACTTTTTATCATAGAAAAATTAAAAGTTCCTGATGTTAAAGCGATAATCAAAGTCTACGCGGACGAAGTCGCGGGCAAAGGCTAGTATAACATATCGCCCTTTTACTTTCTCGACGACTTATTAGACAGGAAGTAGTCTTTGTTCTTCAAGGAACATGAGTGCATTTCCTATATAACTATTCGATGAGATACAGATGTAGTGCAAAATGATTTTCCTTCGGGAAAACTCGGATCTCAATCGGAATACGATGGCACCCGAACTGTCAATCAATGATTGTATTAAATGAGTGACGTTTTCATGTCCATTAAAATGGAACTTTATTGTTTAGTGTCAAATGACAAATGCTGTCATTTGTCACTTTGTGATTTGACACTAAACAATAAAGTTCCATTTTAATGGACATGAAAACGTCACTTATTTAATACAATCATTGATTGACAGTTCGGGTGCCATCGTATTCCGATTGAGATCCGAGTTTTCCCGAAGGAAAATCATTTTGCACTACATCTGTACTACCGTTAATAGTCTAACGTTAATGTTTTATTTCAACCTAACTCATTTGTATGTATGTTTTACTGTATATTACTAGTAACATATTTGTGTGAGCCTGCCGCCAAGCTTTCTACATTATTGTGTTCCGGCGTGTGGATAAGACCACCGGTGAAATTACTCGCGTATCCATATTAGTCCTTACGTTGGCAATGCATTTGCGGTTTTACGATTGCAATCTTAACATTGTAATTTGGACAATGCAATTGTCTATGTGTTACAGATCCTACTTAAGACTGCGCCGGGCAAACGCCGAGCGTCCAGTGGCGCCCTCATTACTATTATTGTGTTTTCTAATTGACTAAAGAATTTTCTTGCGATCAGACGATACGTTTTTGTAGCGCAAGTAAAAACACAATTTATGGGATACGTAACAAACTTTAATAACAATGACCCTTTGAGTAGTCAGCTTAACGGGAAAAGGTGGCCACCTTTTCCGTTAAGTTGATAACTCGAAGGTGAATTTCGTCCAATTTCAAGAAAATTCTTTCGTCAATTAGAAAACACAATAATAGTAATGAGGGCGCCACTGTACATCCAGCGTACGCTCGGCGCAGTCTTAACTTAGCTTATGTGATCGCATGAGTGTCACTTCTGTTATTGCCTATTTGTCATAATCATAATCTTTCAGTACTGTCAAATCATTTTTGCCCTCGCGATAACGACGTATATGCTGATGATAACTTAGAGATGCGCCGAATATTCGATTCATATTCGGTATTCGGCATCTTTTTCAATATTTGTATTCGGCCGAATTATTCGTATTTCTATTTCCTTTGCTACAACGACACGGTATACAACTAAAAGACATTCTTGTGCAATTTTACCCTCTTACACGCTCAGCTGTTCGAATGTCCAGGTTTCCCTCACGATGTTTCTCCTTCACCGTAAGAGCATCGGATAATGCGCTTAAGTTAGAAAAACTCAGTACATGGTGGCACGCGGGTTCGAACTCGGTACCTCACGATCACGAGTCGACCCCGTAAGCCACTAGGCCACCGGCGAGTTAATCTGCTGTTGCAAATTTATAATGTACATTTTTAGCGCCATAATATAAAGAGCGACAGCTATTGCGATATTTCTTTGTTTGCAATGTGGCCATGCACAATGCAGTAAGCCGAAGACGAGGTTTGAACGCAGTAATTATATCGCGATGTGTGTGGCCCTAGCATACTCGTATTACAACACCGAAGATTTCACAATACGATATTTGATAATTTGACAGAAGTCAAATCAGCTTCTTTTTATGAAACATCAAAAACGCTCGGTCACTATGGAATTTATAGGGATTACTATCTTGTGACGTCACAATCAAACAGCGTTGGATTTTATGAATTTAAAAAAATTAAAATAGCAAAAAAAATCACGATTTAATTTCACTCGTGTCAAATACCCTATTAACCCCCCTTACTTATAAACGTGGCATAAGTTTGGGATAGTTTATGCCATGCTTTGTCACGTTCTGTCAGATGCAAATGTCACAATTACAGATAAGGACAAAGCATGGTATAAACTATTCCTAGCTTATTCCACGTTTATAGGTAAGGCACAGGATTGGCTCAAAGGGAAACATTGAAACGTGAGCTTTGATGTCGTGTTAGTGCTATACATATCGTTCATTGAATACAAAACGGACACATTCCAAAATGAGTCAGTGTTGCATTTTAAAACTAGAATCTATTCGTATAAGATTTTTAATGCAAGAGCAAATTATTTTGGAATGTGTCCGTTTTGTATTCAATGAGCGATATTTCAGTGGCGGAGGCTATTTTCACTTTGATTTTACAAAATGTATCGTACAAACACGAGTCAAAACTCACTTTTCAACGTCTACTTTGAGCTGAGGTGGCGCTAGGCTGGTGCCGGGGCGTTGTACAGTCGACTACAAAAATATGTATCCACTTTTAGACCTTATTACCAGTGCTCGGAATTTTCACGGCAAAACAAAAGACTGTCGCAAATTTACTAGGGTAAGAAATATTTTTTCATCGATATCGATAGTAAAATAAATAATGGTCCACCAAATAAATATAAATATATTATAAAATACATTAGGTTTGTGTAAAGTTATATCGAAACAGATTCAATTTCTTCTTCAAAATCCACATCAGTACACACAGCAGCACATGCCATTTTATTTGGTTTCTGATAGTGATAAGAGTAGATAGTCATTAATTTTTCGACGTTCTCTGGGAGTAAACGGTTCCGTTTATCACTATAAAGCCATTTCTGTACACTGAATAATCTGTGAATTACTGTTTTTTTTTGCATATTATTTTAAATTATAAAATATTCCATAGTAATTCTCGATATCGATGAAAAATTATTTCTTACCCTAGTAAATTTGCGAGAGTCTTTTGTTTTGCCGTGAAAATTCCGAACACTGCTTATTACAATGCAATAAGGTGAAGAAGTGGATACATCTCTTTGTGGTCGACTGTACCGAGCGTTGACCAGAGCCCGGAGTTTTCGAGAACAAAATACTGTCGCAGTCTAGTTAGTGTCAGGAACACTTTTTAACGATATCTACACGGTGATTTTTTTTGGTGATCAGGAACCAATTTTTCTAATTCAGTTATTAATGGCGATCACATTTTTGTCACAGTTACATGAAACAAAACTTATTTTTTTATGTAAAAAATATATTTTGAAACTAACTTTTAATTGAAATGAATTGACACCCTACTAATTGTTTAGTCTATGAGTTAACAACACTTAACTGATAAGTTCATTGGCGTAATATCTGTCAAATTGCCCGCCAAAGCGATGGCACTTGACGTATCTACTTCACTTCAATAATTAATGTAGGATGTCCATGTATCCAGTGGTGATTGGTTGTAACAATATCATTAACTTAAATAAATTGAACAGTGAATAAATTGTTTGAGACAGCAACCATTAAATTCCATTTTTGTTGCTTATTAATAATTTTCAACTCCTGATCACCGATAAAAAATCACCGTGTATAGTGGCCGGCCGTTAAGAAGTCAATCCTGACAGCTGTCATCGCAGTACAATTTATAACCTATTCTTGGCTTTGAGGTTATAATTTGTACTGAAATGACAGCTGTCAGGATTGACTTCTTAATGGCCGAGCACTATAGGTATTATTATATTTTAAAATAAACACGCCGCCATTTACATTATTTTATAATCATTCGCGACTGTCGTTTCGCAGGTTTAGAATGATAGTGACTTAACTCGAAATTCAAAATTTGTTAGTTAGGTCAGTATAATCCTAAAGATGCGATGTGTTGTTCTATATAAATCTTGACTCTTAATTTATTAAATCAAGTAATAAAATAACCTGTCGGGTAACTAACAGGTACAACTATGAATGAAGTAACTATACTACTACCTCATTGAAAATAATAGACACGTCCGAAACTGTCTACTCCCAGAGAATGTTGAGAAATTAATGATAACCTACTCCTATCACTATCACAAACCAAATAAAATGTCACGTGCTACTGTGTACTGACGTGGATTTCGAAGAAAAAATTGCATGTTAAACAAACCTCAGGTTTTTTTTCGTGAACCGTTTTCATACTTCTATCACAACAATCGATATAACGTTAAAAAAAAATCTAGCACTTGCTACATTGCGACAGTCTTTTGTTTTGCCGCGTAAATATCGCGCGCTGGCGAAAATTATAGTTTTAATCTGGCACATCAAGTGTGTGCAAAATATGTGTAAATGTGTCAACTATGTGTGTTCCAGCCTCAGCAGGGAGCACAGTAACGGGCGGTCGCCGGAGCCCCCGCCGCGGACCGGCCGGCCGCACCCCATGCTCGGACACGAAGGTACCTTTAACATAGGGCGCCCGCGACCTGGAGGCTTTAACCTTGTTGTCATGTCAAAAACAAAGTGGTCACTCATACGCCAATGACAGCTAAACACCAGAGCTAATGTCAACCTTACCTCATAGCCACTCGAGTCTAATTTACGCTGTCAACCATGATGGATATACCAGTGGTGCGGGTATATCCGTCAATGGCGTGGAAAAGGTTAAAAAACTTGATCGTTTCCACTCCTTAAACTGAATTTCTATTGTGAGTTTACTCAAAAAGTGGTAAGCTTTAAAACTTCCTTATTTCATAGTGATTCAAATCATGCAAGAAAACACTGTTTTTTTTAATTAATACTTGAATTAAGGGGTTTTTCGTATCACGGACATAAGGAAAAATGACAAAATTTCCTATTAAAATGATCAATATCTCGGAAACCGTGAAACTTAGCATAACATTAAATGTGGTCAAAAATGTTCAGAATGACCCTTACTATCATCCCTTAAAACCCCTACACCCGACTGCCAAACACCCTGTATAAGGTAACATTCAAAGCTCATATAGCTCGCTACACCATATTAATTGTATGGTGTACCGAACTATTTGAGCACTTTGAACGTAGTAGGGTCATTCTACTTTTTAGCGCATAATAATAATTGGTGAAATTAAAGGCATTTTTAGACATTTTTTTCACGTAAATTTGACTTAAGTATATTGAAACTGGAACAACTAAATTTAATAGTTCACAACAAAACACTTTAAATTTATTGATATTTTATCAGGAAAAGTTGGTAACACAGCGGTAAATACACTTTTTCCATACAAATGGCGGGGACATGCGTGACCACTATGTTACCTACTTTAAAGTTAATTATAGTGACTTTTTAAATGTAGTGATAATTTTAAATGTAAGCTGTGTAACTATTTCAATATTAAATTACAAAACCGAGCACTTTAACGTTTTTATAAAAATATTATTTGAAGAGCACTTGTCAAAAAATCGACCTGCGCTTAAAAGAAGAATGACCCAGTATTAAGTGTTAGGTATTACATACTACATCGCCTAAATTAAAAGCTTTTCTTGTAGCCTGCTAATGTAATTTTTATTGTTTCAGCTAACGGTGTTGACTCTGAACCCCCCTCTTTGCACGAGCGGTTACACCCGCACCCCCCCTCACCGCTGCTCCTCAACAATAGGTACGCGAGGTAAGGCTTGACCCCTAACAAGAAATAGAGGCGCGTGTGAGTATAACGTGTGTATGTGTGCTGCCCTCCTACAGACAAAAGGCCCATGTTAAATTAATTCATAGAAGTATATTAAACTCTCAGAGCAGCAGAGCTATTAAACTCGCGGAGCCCCTATTCCTAAGTGTTTTGGCCCTTCGGGCCGGCTGGAAATCTAACATAACCTAAACCTATTTAATATTTATGATACCAATTTTGATCAGTTGATCAGTTTAGTTAGTCGCAGTGGAAGTACCTGTTAATAGCACCCCATATGACAAAAGTATAAATACCTAAGACTGCACCGAGCAAACGTCGAGCGTCCAGTGGCACCCTCATTACTATTATTGTGTTTTCTAATTAACTAAAGAATTTCCTTGCGATCAGACGATACGTTTTTGTAGCGCAAATAGAAACACAATTTATGGGATACGTAACAAACTTTAATAACAATTACCCTTTGAGTAGTCTGCTTAACGGGAAAAGGTGGCCACTTTTTTCCGTTAAGTTGATAACTCGAAGGTGAATTGTTATTAAACTATGTGATATAACCTACAAGTTGTGTTTTCATTTGTAGTACAAAAACCTACCAACCAATTTCAAGAAAATACTTTAGTTTATTAGAAAACACAATAATAGTAATGAGGGCGCCACTGTACATCCGGCGTACGCTCGGCGCAGTCTTAAAAATCCCAGCACTAGTACAGTGGTATGGTTCAGTCCCACGGGTTTGAAGTGATTCCGGTTCTACCGGGTGGGTCTGCCGTCATATCCATATTACGGATAACGTCTGACATTATTTAGATGTGACGCTCTTAAAATCTAAATATATATAACTCAAAGGTGACTGACATTTTTTTTTTTTTTTATGGCATTAAGTAGACAAACGAGCACACAGGCCACCTGATGGTAAGTGGAAACTGTGACCCATAGACATTCGCAATCCTAAGACTGCAAATGCGTTGCCAACCCTGAGGCTAAGATGGAATGCCTCTATGCTAGTCATTTCACCGGCTGTCTTATCCCCAAACCGGAACACAACAATGCGAACACTGCTGTTTGGCGGTAGGTTAATGGATAAGATAGTGGTAGCGATCCGGACGGACCCTGCACAAGGTCCTACCACCCGCAAAGTGACATAGTGATCTATCAACGCACAGCCCAAACCACTGGACGGATCGGGCTGAAATTTGGCATGCAGGTAGATGTTATGACGTAGGCATCCGCTATGAAAGGATTTTGATCAATTCTACCCCCAAGGGGAAAAAATAGGGGATGAAACTTTATATGAAACTTTGTCAATTTTAATCCGATCGGGCTGAGACTTTGCATGCTTAAAGCTATTATGACGTATGTGTGTGTTACAGATAACACACATATACCGAAGCGAATCGAGGGTGGGTCGCTAGTCACTAATATATGTCCCCCCTGGTTTCCAGCCGACTATCAGAAGGCCGCAGCCAGAGCCTGACGAGGGTTGAGCCCAGGAACGGGTTGCGGACGGACCTGCCAGCGCCGCACCCCTCACGGCACCGCCACGACGACCAAGGTACCGGGGACGACTTTTATTCAAATATTATTCCCATTTTTTTTGTCCATAGTCATAACCTTGTAAGGCCCAGTGTGCAATAGGATGTCGGTGATACTGCAAAACTGCGTATCCGACAAAGGAGGGTGGGCTAATTGGCCTAATGACCAATAAGGACTATAGTAGCCCTCAAACGAAGAGACGACTGAGGCCATAAAAGTCCGGCGTGAACACAATGGATAACTGATAACGCTAGCTCAAGGGTTTTATGGCCCCGGTCGTCACTTTGGTTGAGGGCTACTATAGTGATATGTCCCCGAATAGGTAATTCTAAGTTGTATAACTATTACTATGACAGGTGGTTCGAAATCTTTGTGTGAAAAAAGTTATTGCCATGCAAAGACCGCGGTTTTTCCAAGTAATTATTCTAACGTCGTCTATGTAGGCGTCCCGATGTTCCAGATTTTTAAATATTGCACACAGTGATTTAAGATTTCCCGCCATACAAGAAGTTGTAGAATATGAAAAAATCTTTCAAAGGACATATGGCTTGTCATTATTGGTTTTTAGGCCAGTGTCCATACAAAACTGACCATCATCCTTTATTATAGAGCAAAATCAATTTTAGCTTCTTAGATAAAGGTGCATTATGCTCCTCATTAAAAATGTTACTTAGTTTTGCAGTTTCACCCACGATATATTTAATCAAGGACAATTAATTTGAATTAAAAATGGCATCGAACAAACGTACATTGCTATAGCTCTTGGAAAGTGCTTCGGGTTGGTATTTCTCTCGTACTTGCTCTCATACGCTCTTATTAAGAGCGAGTGAGAGAGAAGTACAAACCCGAAGCACCTTTTTATGTGTTTACAGACTGTAATTGATCTTGATGATGGTAGATTCAAAGATTTTGATGTACACTCGGGAGCAAAAGTATCGGGTCAGAGTGCGTTTTTCATACAAACGAGGCTATTTTGAAGCCTTGGTTCCTAGGCAGGGGTTATTATGAGTGAGGTTTAAAGGTGGGTACTCCGAGGTTCAATAGAGGAGGTCAAAAGTTCTTAAGACACCTAACAGATCGCAGAATCAGTTGACACCACAGCGAGAGAGTTTGGGTTCGCATTTGGATTTCCTTACATTTTATTGTCATTTTAGATGTTTTTCCGAACATGCACAATTCCGGCGTTAACCGCAAATTCAATCAGTTGGGTGTCCTAGGCACTCTGGAAGTCCTGTATCGATGCTCGGGGCATCCATCATCAGATTTCACTACAAGCATCCTCTGGCGAGGAACCAAGGCTTCGAAATAGCCTCGTTTGTATGAAAAATGCACTCTGACCCGATACTTTTGCTCCTGAGTGTATATAATAGAATGAAAGTGTTTTAAATCCATGTCCGTAATAACAATTAAGGGAGTGACGCATAGCAATAGGACAAGTACGTCATTATCATTATCGCGGGGGCTAAAACAAATCTATCACAGAACACATATAACCAGAATGTCTGTTTAGTTTAAACCGAATATTCTGTCTACACGTTATAAGCCTCCGAGAAGTTCTTCATATCTAGAACGAAATTTTCGCTGGAACAGGTCAATCAAACTTGTCTTACACTGAGTAAACGCTTACCTATAAGTTAAAATGTCAACGTAAATAAAAAAAATTATGTCATATCAAGTATTTTTCTCCAAAATTAGTTTTATAGCAATATTGTATGTTTTTTGTACATATCAAATCAATCAAGAATAACAAATGTCTAGCAAGAAAAGTGACAGAAGAGGTTAACGTTAAGATTTCGTAGCTAAACTTTTTACATATGTACTACTAATCAAGTTAAATACGGAGGTAAGAAATTAGAAAGAAAATTGATACATTTTGAACTCGTAGGTATAAACGTTTCTAGATACGAGTGTCACTTATGTTGCCTATTTGTCTTAATCTTTCAGGGCATTATGACATGGCTATGCAGTTCATTTTACGGTGAGCGAAAAGGAAGGAGCTATAGCAATTACATAACTCTTTCCTTTTCTCTCAGCGTAAAATGAGTTGCACAGATACGTCATAATAACCCCACAGCACTGTCAAATCATTTTTGCCCCCGCGATATCGACATGTGGTCGTTAGCAATAGATTATAGAGTATTGCAGTTCGCCTTCTTTGGTATTACGGTCGATGTTAACTCTGTTTTATTGTCTTATTATTATTGATTTGGGAAAAATATTGAATAGAAGTTGTTTCTCCTGTTATTATAAAATAGGGTTGTCCAGTTATGTTATAAGTTTTTTTTTATTTCCCTTAATTTGTTGTAATAAAAAATAGCATATCTGGTACATCTTTTTAGTTATTTAAACGTCCAGTTCTAAATGGATTTAATTTATTTTTAATTCTGAGTAAAAATGAGCATTGGTTGCATTTTAATGCCTTTTTAACACATTTACCGCGAATGACGCACATGTGCGTCATATATGAATCAATGTATGCACTTAAAGTTGATGAAAAAATTGACGCTTGGGCAGCATCTACAAAAAATTACGAGGCACTGTGCTGTGACGCACTTGTGCGTCATCCATGGTAAATTCATTTAATAAATAACGCAATGCTCATTTTAATAACTTGCCATTTAGAATCTTATTTAGATTTAAATTTATTTGTATATTTATTATATCTCTTTTATTCGATATTAATGTATTTGATTTGTTTTTGTTTGTATTAATTCGGGGGCAGCCAGCCTATGACACACCGTTGATACTGTTGCGCTTGGCACCTTCTGCTGCTCATACATTTGTTTAGTGTTTCGTGAAATGATTGTATGTATGCCATTAACGACTAAACTAAAAAAGTAAGCAAATCCGAGTATGATGATGATTTTATTAGATCACGGTTAGTTGTGGTTATTTCATAGCAGATTTTACTATACGTGACTTTTTGTAAAAATAATTGTAGTCGTGTTTTTGCCTTCGTGTGTGTTCTCGTTTTTACATCATGCTTTTGAGCTCCTAAAGTGCTTTGACATTTCGGGTCGCTGCAACACTAACGTAGGTACCTATCCCATCGTTCTAGTAAAAATCTGATTATCATTGAAAATATCTGTGAAAAAGAGCCAAAATAACGCCTTATTTGCTATAATTATGTAACAATCCTACAAATCATGTCGTCCTGAGACCCCGCGTTATAAAATAGAGCTAACAATGACATCCATGCATCGCGTTTTTGTGCTGTGGTTTGATTACTGTATAGGTTCCTCCCCACCGAGGCCTAAAATACATTGCGTGAATTCGGTGTGTTTCCGTGGGTGCTAAATAATTTGTTTAATGGAGCTTGCATTCTGTTAAAACTCACACACGCGTTTACGGCACTGGGTAAAAGTCAGAAAAACGCTTATATGCGTCGCTGGCACGTCAAGCTCCGAGTTGTAGTTGGCAAAAAATAACGTTGCTCATTGCGTATACAACAACGCTGGAAATCTTATACATTTTACGACTTGTAACGAAATGTAAACATGGCTTTGTTTTAATCCAGAATATGCAACATATGTTTGTTATATTTCATCCAAATCCCTTTAGCCTTGAGTTATTTAAAAACGAACATCCTGACAATGTTGTATATTACTACTTATCGGCGGCTTATTAAACCCGGCGTTAATTGGTCAGTAAATAAGAGCTATCGTAACGTTAAAAGTACAAAAACAAATAAATAATATGCTTTTTCCATCTGGAATAAAGCCCCAGTTCTCTCAGCTTCTTATTAGCGTTTGGCTGGTTATCCCTGTCGCACTTACACTCGCAACTGATAGTATAACTCTTACTCTTCTTCACTAGTAAGTTTTTTTTATATAAACGCTTTCTTCCACTAGTTTTGTTATAAAAATTGGGATAAAATTAATGATACTGACGTGCATACAATCATTTCACATCACTCACCTACCATTACATAGTACTTCATGTAAATACGATATAAACGGTGAGCTTGCAAGCTTTTACATGGAAAATACATTAGATCACCTTCCACGACAAAGGAACTACATTATAATATATGTACATATATATATTATTAACATCTGTTTGACCGTAAGGCCAGCCAGTTAGGAGCAGCCCCTCACAAGTTCTGAACTCCTGGTAAGATGACTGAACACCCTCATCTGAATGATTGCCAAAGTAGAACAGCTTGATGAACTGGATTCCTTCAAGGAGACTTGACACTAGTGGTTACAGAATTATCAACAAATTTTGAGATTTGAGCATGAGTTTATGTATGAAAGTAAATGTTTAATATATCGTCCCTTTACTTTCTCAATCTCGTATCTGATCGAATGGTTAGATAGGAAAGTAGTATTTATTCTGCATTTATTAAGCACGAGTGCTTTTCCTATATAACTATTCGAATAGATACAAGGTTGAGAAAGTAAAGGGACGATATGACAAAGACGGAAAACAAACACACAGAGGTCACATGATAGTAAGTGAGATCTGTGATCCATACACTACATTCAAAAACGTCGTATCTCATATTTTGTGACGTACGATTTTAAACTTAAACATGAAGATAATTAAGTTCAAACTCATACATTTCGAAATATCAGATACGAGTTTTTTCTATAGTCATATTGTCAGGATTAAGATGGAATGCCTCAGACTAGTTATACTGCTGTCAACATTATCAATGTTTTCTGAATTGACTTCATAGCTGCCTATACTTCGTTCGGATAGGTATTTAACTAAACGTTAACAAAAAACCACGTGACGTAGTTGGTCAGCTAATAGGAGCAGTGACCAAACAGCTTTGATAGGCTGTTGAACCGAGCCACGTCAAAATTCAAAATTCAAAATATTTATTCAGTAAATAGGCCACATGAGGGCTCTTTTACACGTCGGTAATATAGGGTGAGTCTACCAGCGCTTCGGACAAGACCATCATTGCGGAGAAGAAACGCCGCAAGAAACTCCAGCAGATGGTCATTTTTTCAATCATAAAAACATAATAGTACTTAAAACTAAGTTACATTAAGTAAAGTAAGTTACATTAGGTAATAAAGTAATAAATAATAAGTTCTTAAAACTACCAAAAATGAAATCATTACAAATAAACCTTAAACTTGAAAAAAAACTATGAGAACAACACGACGAGGTCTCTACGTCAAAAGCCATAACTAGAATAATTTATTCAACAACAAGTCCTTGCAAACGTGAACAGACCGGACCCCACAAACAGCACCCGTTCACGAGTATGACTCGTATCTCAGCCATCGCCTCTCTCAACCATGTGTTCGGGAAAGTGGCGACCCGATCAACGACGCCGCCGTAAGCAAAGACCTTTGAGCGAGCGTGACATGCTCATGCTGCTGGACAAAATAAAAGTAATATTGTGTGAAGCAGAGCTGGTTGTTGGTGGCGGTTGGTGGCGTGGTTTGGTTTGTTTACATTTAATTAAATACCTATCTGAACGAATTATAGTGCTATAGTTGCGTTATTGGAAAATCTACCTAATTAGCAACACGTTGTTAGAGTTGTTCATAATTCTGTAGGTCTGCCTACCCCACTCTGGGATGAAGGCGTGACGGTATGTATGTAAATCTCTATGGATCTCAGATCTCATTTATCAGTAGGTAGCGTATGTGTGCTCGTTTGCCGCCTCAATACTGTAACGATATCGATTTAGTTTACTTGATCAATATAATGTCGGTCATATCGGTCTCGGAGTGGGGAAGTAGAAATCAAACAGGGTACAGTATAATCAGGGTGCTAATACACTCGCGGTCAAATAATTCGGGTCTGAGTGCGTTTTTCATACAAACGAGGTTATTTCGAAGCCTTGGTCCCTAGCCAGGGGTTGTTTGAGTGAGGTTTAATGGTGGATACTCCAAGGTTCAATAGAGGAGGTCAAAAGTTCTTAAGATACCTAACTGATAGCACAATCAGTTGACACCACAGCGAGAGAGTGGGTCAGCATTTGGATTTCCTTACATTTTACTCGTATTGTCATTTTAGATGTTTTTGTGAAGATGCACAATTCCGGCGTTAGCCGCAGATTCAATCAGTTGGGTGTCCTAGGCACTCTGGAAGTCCTGTATCGATGCTCGGGGTATCCATCATCAGATTTCACTACAAGCATCCCCTGGCGAGGAACCAAGGCTTCGAAATAGCCTCGTTTGTATGAAAAACGCACTCTGACCCGAATTATTTGACCGCGAGTGTAGTACTATTGTATGGCCATTACTCGCTCGCACTCGTAGGGCTTATGGTGAGCGCAAGGGATACGTGTAGTAGCAGCGTTGTCTTGCATCCCTTATGCTCGCTATAAGTACTAGTACAGGGCGATAGCTCAGTGTACACATGTTGCCACAGTACAGAGAGAGTAAATTTAAAATTTAAATATTGCGTCCTTACCTTACCTATGAAATTGGCGTTTTTTACGTGTTTTATTTAGTACGGTTTTTATTTCATTTCAATTTTATCTTACAAATTATTTTTAAATTTCATTAATACACTATGTTACAAAGGTTTTAAATACAAATAATATGGTTAAATTTCTTACTTAATGTTTAAAATTAAAGTGTGAACTCAACTCTTTTCATGTGCTGCGAGTTCAAGTGTTTGCATTACGCAGATACGTACGTATAATATAGCTTAGAAGTGTCAAATATTCCTGACAGAATTTTGTTTGGTTTGCATTTGACGTTACTTAATAATCCGCAAAATTAAATGTATGAAAACCACCGTTTTCAAAAAAATCTCCATATAAAACGACTATTTCACAGGTAAGGACCTAATATTTAACTATACATGTTTATATGTATTTAGAGGTACTTTAATCCAAAACAGGAAAATCATATATGGCTACTGAAAATAAAGACAATTATTTTCGTACAAACTTATGCAGGGTTCTTTGACGCTCTTATGTTTTGACGATAAAACAAAATAGGAATCTCTTAGTATTTTTTTGTTTAATTATATTTATGAAGTTGGTCGTTTTTGAATTGTTTCGGCCGCCATTGCCGTCAAGTAAGTATTATCATAACTTTGACAATGTCGATAGCAATATTGTTTTATAGAGTAGAATAAATACCCAGGATCAGAATAGCACAAAGCCAACCTGTATACACTATATTAAGTATCCCCATTCAAGTTTTTTTTAGTAATATCTATGTTTTGATTTATTTATTGATGTCATATATTTATTCCTTTCTGTCGTGGAATGTATCTCACATACGTAGAATGCATATCGCTACATCGGTGCCGGATTGCGCTTAAACCCCAACCATATTTAATTTAACACGTTCACCGCCCAAGACGCACACGGTGCGTCATATAGAACATTAAACGGCACTAGCTGTTAACTCATTCACTACCGACGACATTATGCGTCATGGATTCTTCTATATTTGTGACGCACATGGTCGTCATGGTTGTTGAATGTGTTACATGTAAATGGCGATCATGGACAATGAATGTGTTAAATTCATTATGTCCCTATAAAGCTTATATTTGTTTAAATTACACCCCTTCATTATTGCAATTCGTAGCAACAGTAGTTATTCAGTGACGGGGACTAGTTATAATCACGTACATGGGCTCTTATAGCTTATATATTTATTTCTTTTTTGTTTTTACTATCCACAACATAAAACTGAAATATAAAGGGTGTCCTTGAAACTAAATCAAAACTATTTTGACTGCGGTTCAGTATTAGTGCAGCTGGTACTTTACCAGAGAATGTATTATTATAGTATATTTTAGGGGCTATTATAAAGTCTATATGATTACAAGAAAAAAGACAATTAGAAAGTAGCCATTAGGCAATTTCAACCTTTTGAAAATATATTTTTGTTTTATCCTGCAAGTTTGAAAAAAGGCAATTTTTACGTAATGATTTGTATCAGTCTCTCAATTAGTTTATTACAGTTAGTTACAAAACTTTAGTTCTGAGCTAACTTAGTTTTGGAATTAGTTTTAAAGTCACCCTGTATATTTAAAATATATTAGGTAGCTATAAAAAGCGCAATTCAAACCACAATATTTTATTTCAACACAGTTTTGTTTATATATTTGCTAACTCCATGCCAACTATGACTATGGCGTTGAGTTCTTATGTATAGAAGTAGATTAAGACTGACAGAGTTCACTCGTGAAGAAACGTTAATCGTCAGTGCTTTGAAAAAAGCTCATATCTCATATATCGTGACGTGTGATTTTAAACTTAAACATGAAGAGATTTAAGTTCAAACTAATACATATCAAAATATCAGATACGAGTTTTTTCTAAATTAGTAATTTTATGTACTATACAAGTCTGTAATTTTGTCTAGTTGAATTCGGGTTGCTGTTTATTAGAACAGGATCATAGTCCAATATAGTCGGATAGATATCATGACTTAATTTGATTCAAAAAATCTAATTTTGGGCGTACGTTTTAATCGTTATTTGCAGAAATATCGCAGGTTTTTCTTATTATTATGTGTAATTTGTATTTTGAATACAGTGTTTAAATTAATATTTTAAAGGGTACACGGAAATGACACGTCTAGTTTGGGATATTATCCCGAACGAACTAAATCTTTGAAAGCTTAAGATTTAAATTTCAAAATGTCGTGTTCTCTATGAACGTTAACTTCCACTCGGTTACAGATATAAATGTTATGTTGATTTTTTTCACGAGTGAAATCTATAGGCTCTTACTAATCTAAGCTTGTGTGTTATCATTGCACAATAAGATATATTTGCAATGAAAATTATTACAATATTTTAACACGTTCACCGTCCGTGACGCACACAGTGCGTCCATGCGTTAATACATTGACAGTGAGCGCTGACCGTGTTAAATAATCTCAATGGTAATGTTATAAGTAATAACTATTCGTTTTGATTTTTATTAAGGTGACCCGGGATTAATGTATTTTTTATTCGCTTGTAAGTGGTTTTTTGGTTTTCCTTTGGAACATGTCTTATTTTCTGGAATACTGAGTTTGTTGAAAACCGCATTGATACATTACTCCTGGCTAACCTTATCACAAATAATTGTTTGTAACACGACACTTTGTTAAGATCTCGTTTCTCCATTGGGATGTAATATCATTGCAAGTTATCTCATTGCATAGCACTAGACTATATTACTTGCTATGTTACTTTCTAACGTTCGTGCAAGTTTGTTGACAAAAACCTTATGGTATTATTTCCTTGTTAATTCAAGCCCATGGTTATAAAGTGCATTTGACGCTACGCTGTCAATAAACTCTCCTAACGTTACAAAATGACGTCACATATCCCGTGTAAACTGTATATTTCTGTCGGAGCGCTTTTGAACAATCATTTGCCACTGCTACCCGCATCGCTGACGCACATGTGCGTCGCTCATTAAAAAACACTACCATGCCATTTGGATGCCCTGGCACGGTCGAATGATTGTCCGATCGTCTCGTGCTTTGCTCACTCGCGCCCCATATCGCCTGCCCATTTGATGCTCTATACCGCCTCTGCCACTAAAGACCTTAACACCTCGCTAGTACGGGTTATAATCGATTGCAGGATAAGAATATACAGTATGAAAAAAAAAACTCTTCTTTCATCATCGATTCTAAACTTTTCGATTTCAAGACAATACTTTAGTTTATTAGATAACACAATAACAATAATGAGGGCGCCACTGGACCCTCGATGCACTTTTAATGGTAGCTCATGAGTACACATCGCTAACTCGTGGCATTTAGCACTTGACAGATTAGTGATGAGACAAGTTTTCTAAGTGTCTTTTCAGATAAGATAAAATAATAAATTAATATTACCTACATGGTCTTCATAATGACGAAGTAGGTTTGATCACTAGTTTAAAAACATCAATGTCAATGTCAATGATATTGTCATTCATTTACTCGTAATAATTATTACGAGACGTGTCGTGAAACATAGATTTTTTATCAAATAATGGAGGAAATCATTAGAGAGCATCCAGAACTCCTACTACACGGTGAGAAGGTAAAATTTTCTCAAGTAGAAGACGTAGGGTGACTTGTAAGAATTTAGAACAAATGTTTATTGTTTATCACGAATGTCATATATTAAATGATTGAAAATACGTTTTTTCTAATTGGTTTCCTTTTCTCGATTCGTACAGGAAGAACATTGTCACATCGCTAGTCTGTTAGAAACTGTCAAGTGTTACATAAATGCCACGAGATAGCGATGTGTAGTCATGAGCCATCTTTGATTTGTCGTTTTAGTACAGTCGGCTAAGTAAGTGGTCTACCTACGACAAAAGTTTATCGCTAAGGTTCCCATTTGTTACTGTCATAATATTATTGCAAGGGGAAACTCTAACTTGTTGTATCAAGACGTGCAATTAGACCACATTTCTGACTGTACATTACGTACTTCTCAAATCATTGAAACTTATTGTTACTTCATCTTAAGACATACTGTATCTTCGTTATCATGTAATATCAGCAATTAGTTCGCTTGTGGGCGTTCCATGAAACTACGTTTAGAATATGGAAAGTCACTGATACCAGTGATACCTGTCAGTTGGTACGGTCACAAGGGACCATTTAAAAAAAACAGTTTGAAGTCGTCAATGTCGGCAGATGCCTAGTCATTTGTAACTTGGAAGCTCAACCTTATTGCTGTAAATTCACATTGAGAATCGCTTAAATTAATTTAAAAAACCTAAGTGCGAGTCGGACTAGCGCCCTGAGGGTTGTGCACATTTGGTTATCAATATTTTTGAGAAAGCACTACGTGTTTCGACCATTAAGAGCAATCCTGGACTCGTATGTATACACGGTGATTTTTTTTTGGTGATCAAGATAATTTTTTCTAATTCAGTTATTAATGGCGATCATGTTTAAGTCGCAGTTACATGAAACAAAACTATTTTTTTTATGTCAAAAATATATTTTGAAACTAACTTTTAATTGAAATTAATTGTCACCCTACTAATTGTTTAGTCTATTGATAAGTTTACTGACGTAATATCTGTCAAATTTCCCGCCAAAGCGATGGCACTTGACGTATCTACTTCACTTCAATAATTAATGTAGGATGTCCATGTATCCAGTGGTGATTGGTTTTAACAATCTCATTAACTTAAATAAACATCTTAGCCTAAAAGTGCAAAATGTGGTTACAGAATTATTAACAAGTTTTTAGAGTTGTTGGTAATTCTGTAGCTCTGCCTACCCCACTCTGGGAATAAACGCGTGAGTTTGTGTTGTTGTTGTTGTTAACTTAAATAAATTAAACAGTGAGTTAATTGTTTGAGACAGCAACCATTAAATTCCATTTTGGTTGCTTATTAATACTTTCAACTCCTGATCACCGATAAAAAATCACCGAGTATATGCCTCTATTACCTCATACTCGTCCAGGAAGGCTCACTTACTGGTCTTTGCAGTAATGTACTTTAATAACTGTTAAAACATCGGTAAAAAATACAAGAACATTCTGAGGCGATACTAAGTTCACCAGGGGGCCTTATATGGCTGCGTATATCGCGTGATACATTTTGGATAAGGCATCCGTCACTTTCTGACAGGTAAATAAGTACACGTGTCAAAAAGTGACGGATGCTTTATCCACAGTTGACACGCGATATAGCTAGTTTATAACCATACATCGGATAACGGGGGCAAAAAAGGACCAGTGCTAGTGATTCATGAAATGTTATCGACATCGATAAAAACCAATTTTTAATCATCATTATCATAAGCATTACCAAGTTTGAACACCTTTTAATTATTTGAAAAACTTCTTATGTTTACTCGTATGCTTAACGCAACTATAACCATCCGCTGTCCGACTTTGACTCTGGACTCGAGTCACTTTTGACAACCATGAAATTACATCGAATTACAAAGGCTATAGCCGGGTTTCCATAGTAAGTAGGCCCTTACATCAAATGGGCTCGAGGATTTTTTGTCAGTACCTCTTGTAATGAAGAATATTTTAGCCGAGTATGCACATCCTACTTGTAATAGTTTATGAGTTTTCAAGTTTTTTTTTAATATTTGTTTTTTCTGGATGTATTCAAGGATTGCTTCAAATTTTGAAATGATGTTCTTTAGATAGATTTGCATCGCCACCCAAAAAACGAATACTAGTTATAGTATAACAAAAAAAAAAACAATTTAAAAATTAACATTTTTTTTGTGGTTGTTTAGTAGTGATACCCCTAGATTTTTTGCCTAACTATCACTTGCTATACTACTCTACTACTACTACTATTTACTTGCCTAAATATCAATATTTTCCAGGCGGTACTTCCTACAAAAAATCAGCAGAATGTGAGACCAAGTTGTGTATTCAATCGGTGTTTTTCATTGTAGTATTCAAACTCTTCGATTATGTTCATATCAGTTTGTCGTATTTAAGAGTAAAATGCGTATGACAACTTAATGTCATGATGTATGATAACGGTACGACTAACTATTGCAAGAAATGTAAAATCC
This sequence comes from Acleris laterana, assembly GCA_963966035.1. Classification (NCBI taxonomy): domain Eukaryota; kingdom Metazoa; phylum Arthropoda; class Insecta; order Lepidoptera; family Tortricidae; genus Acleris; species Acleris laterana. The sequence goes on from OZ014438.1 coordinate 84,561,195, forward strand.
ATATGTCACGAAAAAAGTTATCGATAAACTTAGTCGATATTTAATCAATCACTAGCACTGGTACATTTTTGCCCCCGTCAATCTGCAGTATGTTTATAACTGAACATTAGTAAGAAGTTTTATCTTTGTGTCAGTGACTCACGCCTAGGGTTGCCATACGTCAGGATCCTCCTTCCTCGTCCTTCCTTACATGTCAGGACTTTACCACCCCTATTCATAAACGGGGTTAGGAGTTCTTATAGCACGGTAAAACTAAAGCGAGCTATGGAGTCGACATTTTAAAATTCGCGTCATACTCAATCATTTATATCATTACATAGTTTATTCATATCATTCTATTTTATTATTAACGTTATCTGATTAAAGGCATTATTCCAATAGCTACATGCTTTATGGATATTGATACTAAGATACCTACATATGGTTATGATGAATACTTTTATATAAAAAAAAATTGCTTATCCCGATATACTATAAAAACACTTTAAACGTTTTTTTTTATATTAACAATCCTACTAATATCATAAATGCGAAAGTTTGTGTGTGTGTGTTATCTTCCAAATCGTTAAATATCCAAATCCGTCGAGCGCAGCGTGATGGAGTAACATACTAACACACAACTTTCGCATTTACAATATTAGTAAGACTATAAAATATCCTTTCGATCAGTGACTTTCCATTTCGAGCCTGCTTCTAGCTTGGTGTATGCTATCCCAAACGAAAGTGCATTATGAGAGTAAAAGATTGACACTCATACGCCCTTTACGTCTTGAATAGCAGTAAACTACGCGATTGAATAAAAACAAAAATGGCGTCACATGTAGTAAATTATTCAAGCCACGGCGTTTTATTCTATCGCGTACGTTCATGTCTTTTCACCTCATCCGCAATCAATCGGGCACAAGGCAATAGCGAAGCTCTTTGGTGTGAAATACGGGTCCCTATCACCATCATGACCCCCTGGGGTCGTCCGTGTGCTTATTCCTGTGATCCTTATACCTAACCCAACGATACATATAGTTAACCTTACGGTCTAGCTATGACTTTAAGCTGCTCTGATGACTGATGTCGTGTTAAAGCGGCGGAATTTGCATAGCAAATATCAAACGTCAAGAGGGATTGACCATTGTGTTTTATCGACTATCGATGATTGATTGTCACTTACGACATTGAGGATTGTTATTCATGAGTTTTACTCGCTTCGTGAGTTTCAACGCTGCTTTTAATAAACACTTAGAGCAATCGTGGAAGCATCTTTGCAATTAGGATTAACCATTTTAGTAACACCGGAACATAATAATAACATGAAAACTCAATCGAAATAAATGGCATGTACAGAGCCCGGAATTTTCGCAGCAAAAGAAAATACCGTCGCAATTTAGATAGTGTGGAAACTCTTTTCATCACCTGAAGTAACCATTAATTTGGTACATTTAGTTATAAGTCCAAAATACTATGGAGATAAATAAAGTGTATTCAGTCATACCTCCACAAAGTATTTTTTTGTCAATTCATCTATAAATTAGTGACATATTTGTCATGTTTGAACTTGCTAGGACTTGTTACTTATATCTTTTTAATTTTGATCGTTAGTATTGTCATATTTCGAAATAAACTAACGATATTACTGTTTAATTTTATACATAGATACCCCATATACAGTTTAGACAATTTATTATAAATAATAATAAATTTTGTTTACTTATGTAACAAAAAGCATAGAACGACTCCATGGTTTCTAAAACCAATGTCGTGTTTTATCCTCGATCGTTAATAACAAACAAAACACACAATAACAATGAAACACAGCCTGACCCCCTTTCACCCCCTAATGACCCCCGTAACCCCCCCCCAATGGCCCCTTTCACCCCCAAATGACCTCCGCTGCCCCCCAAATGACCCCCGCAACCCCCCAAACGACCGCCTTTCACCCCAATGACCCCCACAAACCCCCCAACCGACCCTACCACCAAAGAGCTCCGCGTTCGGGGCGTGACACCACGTCGCGTCGCAGGCTGGCTGCACTCTCTCGCCGGGCTCCTAAAGCGACGGCTGAGCGGTTACGTGAAGTGGCACCACGTTGCAGGCAGGCGCGGGGCCCACGCACACGCCGCGAACAGGTGAGAACTACCGACGTTAACACAGAACGCGGATTTTTCGCGGGGAAACAAAAGACTGTCGCAATCTAGCTGGTGTGAGAGATATTTATTTATCGATATATCGATAATTGTATAATAAAAAAAAGACTGTCGCAATCTAGCTAGTGTAAGAAGTATTTATTTAGCGACATATCGATAATTGTATAATAAAAAAAAACTGTCGCAATCTAGCTAGTGTAAGAAATATTAATTTATCGATATATCGATAATTGTATAATGGAAAAAAAAACAAAATACTGTCGCAATATAGCTAGTGTAAGAAATATTTATTTATCGATATATCGATAATTGTATGACGAAAAAAAAACTTGCCACGAATTAAAATAAAAACTCAATAAAACAATTTACGTGTGGTTTTTATAAAATTATATAGAAACAGTTGCAATTTCTTTTTCGAAATCCACGTCAGTACACACTTGACATTTTATTTGGTTTGTGATAGTGATAGGAGTACTAATTTTCGAAGGGTCTATTATTTTCAATGAGGTAGTATAGTCACTTAGTTCAAAGTTTTACCTCTTAGTTACCCGACGAGTTATTTTATTACTTGCTATGATAAAGTAGGAGATAAGATCTAGTTGGAATCACACGTGTAAAACAACTGTCGCGAATGATTATAAAATAATGTAAATACATCGGCATGAGTTTTTTTACACAATAATACTCGATATCGATACAAAAAGTGATTCTGGCTAGTGCTAGATTGCGCCAGTCTTATGTTTTGCCGCGAAAAATCCGGGCTCTGAACATTATAAATACTGACGCTTTTCCACTGACCTCGTAAGGCCATAGTGTGCATAATCAAGGCAGTTATAGTACATTACTTAACAAGGGCTGTAAAAGAAAGAAAGCCCGAAATCGCAGGTATTTGAGACCCGAGCCGTAGGCGAGGGTTGTAAATATGCGATAGAGGGCTTTCTTTTTTACTGCCCGTGATGAGTACACAATTTTACGTCTTCACCTGGCCACAATGCGAGTTTTACCGTGCGCGCAGCGTGCGATAAAACTCACATTATGGCCAGGTGTTACGTAAAATTTATTTTCTTATGTTCATAAACTGAAAATCGCATTGTCGAAAAAACGTAATTTAACTTTAGTGCCTCGATGGTAGATTAAAAAAATCCCTGTTTATAGTATTAGGCTTTACGAGGTTATAATGTTTATTGCTATGCTGAGTCGTGGTCACACTAAGTTTCGACGGCTGGGCTCCTGTTTCTGGGCTGTTTGCCCTTCGGGCAGAAGATACCTAACAAGCCTGACCTGCTTATTGGCAGGTCAAATCTGGGTGCAAGTTTTGTGCGGTCTGACAAAAAGTGTGACCATGAGTCAGACACAGTTTAACGTGTTTAACGTGTGTCAAGCTTCCATACAACGAAATTTGTCACTGGAATATTAATCTATTGTGAATGAAGAGTCAATATTCTAATTGGACATAATAAATTCCACTTTACTTCCTTTGCACTAGAATTTTATTTAAATGGCTGTATTATGTACTATTTTTAATACAAGGTGGGTTTTTTTTTGGTCCAGCACGAAAGCTTAGCCATAAGTCAAGTTAAGGCGGGTCCACACTTGTGACAATTTACCGAACATCGTGACCGACATAAACACGTGTCAGTACCGTAATGTGAATTTTTGTTACGCAAGTAATTGTCCATTCTGAACTGGAAGAAGCTGCTGAACACAACTTGAACGGCAGGACAATATATGGAGTTACGATCTATTAGCCTGGTCCAGTGTGGACGCTGGTCTGTCTACTGTCACGTGGTACAAGCCGATCCATCGAGAGTCGGTTTTTAAAGCTGGGTCCACATGACGACAGACCGGACTACGTGGCATCGTACAGGGCGTGCTACGCTAAAGGGTTGTGCTTACACGGTCACAAACCGTGTACGATGAAATGTTACAAGTGTAGACGTACGGTGTCGAACAAGACTGCTTGGCTAGAAGAGGCGGCGAGGTGCAATGGGAGAGAAGTGTCGCGCCCGGGGCACGTCTCGAGGTGATCCACTCCTACCCCGTGTCTGTATCTGTGTCATCTGGCGTACTTGAACGTGTGTCATAAACATACTTCGGGGTTTTCGGAGCGGGAACGTTTGACATTAGTGAAAGATTAGGTATTGACTTGAAAAACAGAATGTACTCTAGTAGGTTTCTACGTCATGAATAATTAATTGAATAACATAAAACAATAAGTAATCATAGATGTAGGTACTATAAAGTCAGTATCAACCTCTTCAGTTAAGTCCCTACTCATTTATCACTATCAGTAAATATTCACAGATATCGCTCGTCAAGATTGACATTATATTAGACACTTAATTGTCATACCGTACCCTTGTCTAGTTGATAAATCACTTATATGCAATTGTATTCCGAAAATACTATATAATAATCAATACAAAAATGCTAAATTTACTGCAAGTAATTAATTAATGTTATTTTTATTATTATCTCATAAGGTTTGGTAGTAAAGCTAAAGTATCTCCTACATGAGTTAAAATAAAATTGTATCATAGTGTGTAGGTATACAATTCGCAGAGAGGTAGTTATTCATTAGGCATAATATGATTTTTCTCAGACTGGCCTATCTGTTTATCTCTACTGTTTCTAAAATCATTCCCGCTCCGAAAACCCCGATGTATGGTCATAAATGCAAGTGTGGACGTCTCCTGGTCGTAGTGAGGGTTGCCGGCGCTGTGATAATACAATATAGTTGTACAGTCAGGAACGTTAATTTGTGACACATTAAAAAAAAAAAGCTTGTAGTTGGGTGAATCAACTTTTAAAGTACTCCTTTTCTTTTGCGGTATTAAAACTTTCCTGGGGACTTATGGTTAATAATGATGTATGAATATTAAAATCGGACCATCAAATTTATGGACCCCACACGTTAAACACCTCAAATATTTTTTAATCATCGAAAAAACCGGGTAACTCATGGGAAAATGCACTTTTTTCATACAAAACCTAGGGACAACATCGTCCCCTGCGTTACCAACTTTATTATTGTTCAAAACTGTATTATTTTTAATTAAATAAGTTCAAATGTTAGCCTACTTGTCTAATAAAATTAACATGTAGGCCATGTCGTAAGAAAATATATAGTTTTTCTAAAAATTACAATTTGTGAAACTTGTCTAAAAATAGGGAGTACCTTAAAAGTTGATTCACCCAGTTGTCAATATCATTAGGGATGCCAAGTCGTTTTGAGACCTGTGAAACACAGTAAATAAGGATGGGGCACACAATCTAAACGCAATCATATTCAGAATGTCGTTGGAACTATTCCTGACGCGCCTTGTGAAGTCAGTTTTTTTTCTAATTACGCCCTGAAAACTGTCTGTTCGCGCGTCAGCTAACATACCTGATATTCTGCTATCTGCTTTACTGATATACTGTTTATATTGATGTCGTTAACGGTATCATAATACTACATATAGCGTATCTGAAGAGTGAAAACAGTTGTATTATGAGCGTTGCCACGGTAATAAAAGTTTCATAATAATTATTATAGAATTGTTAATAACAAGCACGAGTACCTTATAAGCTAATTATATACCGTTGCATAGGAAACTAGAACATTATAGTAATTAGTTTAGTACTTTCGGGCGGTTTTTAAATTGACAAAAACTATTGCGTCATACAGCCTACTTAATATTGTTTTCTTTTTTGACACATCTTTTTTTTTAATACCGTAAAATGTCCCTACTTGGCTCCTTTATAGGTAACTATGCTCCATAGTGACCTATTTCGTTTGTTACATTATAAGTCAAGTCGATGACAAATTTGCTGAAAAGAATTGATGTATACAAGGTGTTACAAAAATACCCGCAATGGTAAATAATTAATTTAAAAAAATCTCATTTTTACAAATTTAAACGATTAAAAAAACAGTTTTTAACTAATGTAATATAAAACAGCTGTCCGTTGATCGCCAAACACCATCATTGACAATGTTCATGCGCGTAACCATGGTAATAACAGTGCTATAATAACAACTTATATGTCGTCATATGTGTTTTGTGTTATCTATATAATCGTGTGTGTTGATACAGATGGGCACAAGCTGAAAGCTGGAGTGTTCCGGCGTCCCCCCTCCCCCCGCGCGCGCCGCCACCGCGCCCCTCTGAATAGCACCGCCTCTCGTGGTACGTTGAATCATGGCTTCGCGTCGCGTTTCCATGACGACGTTACACGTACACTCGCTTAAAACCATTTGGGACTTAGAGTTATGACAAAAGTGTTAGTATAATTTATTTTAGGCTTGGTCAAAATAAACACTGGGTAAGTTTTTTTTTTTTTTGCTTGCCCGTGTTTGTTATCGTCTGTATAGGGATAAATGCACTATTTTATTAGTAAGTTGTATGTGTATTCAATAAAAAAAAATTAAAACGATTTCGTCAGTGCGCCTGCAATACCGCGTAAGTAAAAAAATCATGTAGTTGCAAAATGTACCTTACTGACTTAGGTGCTAAGGTGTACTTTGCAACTTATTTAATTTGTTAGTTACGCGGTATTGCAGGCGCACTGACGATTTCACAATTGTGACTACTTGATGTACTTAAAGAATTTTTCCCCTATATAGACGAAATGTATAAACTGTAAATGTCTACAAGGTGATAGGACAGTGTTTAGGGGTTGCACAAACCATTTGAATAGCAAAGGGGTTTGCGTAAAAGTGTTGTCATTTGTAAAAGTCGTTGTATTGCTCAATGTTTTTGCTTTTGCTCATGAAAATGGATTCAAGAAGCCCCAGCGTGCGACCTCTTAATACCAACGTTTTTTTTTTTAATACTGGTCGGTTATGTCACGGTGATTTTTTATCGGTGATCAGGAGTTGAAAATTATTAATAAGCAACATAAATGGAATTTAATGGTTGATGTCTCAAACAATTAACTCACTGTTTAATTTATTTAAGTTAATGATATTGTTAAAACCAATCACCACTGGATACATGGACATCCTACATTAATTATTGAAGTGAAGTAGATACGTCAAGTGCCATCGCTTTGGCGGGAAATTTGACAGATATTACGCCAATGAACTTATCAGTTAAGTGTTGTTAACTCATAGACTAAACAATTAGTAGGGTGACAATTAATTTCAATTAAAAGTAAGTTTCAAAATATATTTTTTACATGAAAAAACAAGTTTTGTTTCATGCAACTGCGACTTAAACGTGATCGCCATTAATAACTGAATTAGAAAAATTGGTTCCTGATCACCAAAAAAAAATCACCGTGTATAAGTAGGACCAAGGGTTCACAGCAACGTCATACAACATGCTTAGTATAGAAACAAAAACGCCGTAGTGAAACAAGTCGTATATTACACGATTCGAGTAAAAGTGCCCGTGCGGCCTACTTACTGAATAAAAATATATTTTATCTTGCATCGTATCAGTGTTTATTTTGGCCATACGTGTTATATTAAGTTTTGAGTTACGGCTTATTACGACATGGGACTAATTTGGAATTATGTATAGTCCTGTCAATTATACGTGTGTTACATTTGACAGTAATGAAAGATTATGACATACAGGCGAAAACAGAAGCGACACTCGTATCGAGAAACGTTTATACCTACGAGTTCGAAATGTATCAATTTTCTTTCTAATATCTTACCGCCGCACTTGACTTGATTAGTAGTTGATATTTAAAAAGGTTACCTACGCAATCCTAACGTCAACCTCTTCGATCACTTCCTGCTACATATGTACAAAAAATATAGGTACAAAATATATTTAAATTTGAGTGCAAATGGAAAACATAATGGTTAAAAAGTTAAAACAGAGAAATATTCAGGTAGGTAGGCGTTTACTCGGTGTAAGACTAGTTTTATTGACCTTTTCCAGCGAAAACCTCTTGGTATATATGAACTTCTTATAGAAGTAGAATGTATAGGCAGAATATTCCGTTTATACTAAACAGACATTCTGTTATATGTGTTCTTTGTTTGATTTATTTTTGCACGCGCTATAGCTACGTTCGGTAATATTCAAAGTTGGAGTAAGAAAGAGAAAGATAAGCGAGTAGCGGGCGTCGGAATTATGGTGCCGAATTTGCTTATAGGTGATTAAAAATGAAAGGGTCAAGCCGCTATCTACTCCGGTTTAAGATATACAGTGTGTTACCGGCATGCGGGCATTTATTAAAACTGCCGATAATACGTTGTGTCAGCAATTGTTTGCAAGTATTATCAATTAAAAATTAATTAAAAAAACTTCACAATTAATTTTCTTAGATACTGTCTATTTTTAATGTAGTGCATGTGCTGCGTGTTCATCGTTACCAGTATCGCTGTTGCTTGGTACAAGGCATGTCGTGGTACGGGGGCAAGTCATAATAATCAAAGTATCCGTCGACTGTCATTTTACACTTGTCGAATGGCTGTGCCTTACATTGCTGGCAATTAAAGTTTTGTTAAAAAGTAAACAAAGCCTGAAAATTTGTTTATTAATTAAATTAATGTTATAGTTACGTTACAGGTAAAGCCTGTACCGAAAAGTTTTTTTACATACTATATTTATGATATTAATGAAACTATAATGAACAGCAAAGATATTTTATTTTAGTTATATTATGAAAAGTGTCTATTTACAAAAAATATACAAATTTTATATTTTAAGAGTTTTGCGGCTGAACAAACGGATTTTTCTCCTCAAGCCTGCCATTAAGTTTTGCACAGTGGTTTCGGTGACTTTGTTGGCATGTTTTTTCCATCTTTTTTTAAAATCTGCCTCTGATGTTGCTGGTGAACCGTTCTTACGCAATTCTGCTTTGACTAATGCCCAATACCGCTCGATGGGTCGTAGCTGGGGGCAGTTCGGGGGGTTCATATCTTTGGACACACATTGCACGTTATTTGAAGCCAGACACTCTTGTGTGGCACGGGCATAATGTGCAGTAGCCAGATCGGGCCAAAACAGCACATTCCCTTCATGCTGCCTTATAAATGGTAAAATAAAACCTTTTATACATTTCTGGACATAAATATCTGCATTTATGGTACCTTTCACGATAAATGACCCAGTGCGTTTTCCGCAGGAACATATTGCTTGCCATATCAAATATTTTTCTCCAAACTTCTCCATAAAAATATATTTATTTTGATCGTTTATATTAGCCCTTGATTCGGTTGTAAAGAATTGATCACCTGGCAAAGTCGAAAAATCTTTTTTTACATACGTCTCATCGTCCATGAGAACGCATGCTCCGTTCATACTGCAAAGCAGCTTGTACAATTTTCTTGACCTTGTAACGGAACTATTGAATTGTTTTATCGACTGTTTTGGGGCTTTTACTTTTTTATAGGACTTTAAATTTTGACGTACTTTCGCTCTCTGGACCATAGATGTATAAGTTTTCAATTTTTTTGCCACGTCCCGCACCGATAAACTACAATTTTTCTTATAAGCAGTCACTATTTTCTTTTCTAAAGCTTTACTTGATGGACCTGTCGGGCGTCCACTTCGAGCTTTGTCTTGAATTCTGTATTCATTCAAGTATCGCTTAACTATATTTCGCACCGTTGCACGACTTACTTTCACCATTTTCCCGACCGCCGCAAAAGTTGAATCAGGATTTTCCAGATACGTTCGCAAAACATTTTCTCTCAGAGTTATTTTATCGTCTTGCATTTTTGATTAAAACAATACCCAGCCTAAATTAACAATGTGAATTGATACATCAAAATGACACTTACTGAAAATTATAATCAGAAAAAAAAAACATTTACCAGACAGTATTTTACTAATATGCAAACTTTGTAAAAAAACTTTTCGGTACGGGCCTTATATGTTATTTTAACCTACTTTAAAAAAAGCCTGGGTGCTGGTAACACTGTATAGCTCTATAAAGTTTGGACGGACGGACGGCGTTGGTATATTAAGACTGCGCCGAGCAAACGCCGAGCGTCCAGTGGCGCCCTCATTACTATTATTGTGTTTTCTAATCAACTAAAGAATTTCTTTGCAATCAGACGATACGTTTTTGTAGCGCAAGTAAAAACACAATGTATGGGATACGTAAAAAAACTTTAATAACAATTACCCTTTGAGTAGTCAGCTTAACGGGAAAAGGTGGCCACTGTTTTCCGTTAAGTTGATAACTCGAAGGTGAATTGTTATTAAACTATGTGATATACCCTATAAGTTGTGTTTTCATTTGTAGTACAAAAACTTACCGACCAATTTCAATAAAATAATATAGTTAATTAGAAAACACAATAATAGTAATGAGGGCGCCACTGTACATCCGGCGTACGCTCGGCGCAGTCTTAAAGACGCTAGCATTTCTCAGACGACTTTTAAATTTTGAATAGACCAAAGTTATTCCCATCGCAAGCCTTTGTCGTAATGAATCCTGACTTATTTCACTAATTGTATATAAATTAGTATCTTAACGAGTGAGTTTTAGATCCACGTTATCTAAGTATATATAATTCACGGATTGACAATATTTATAAATTGAAATAACTTGCATATGTATCAATTATTAATTTGACTTATAATTTATTACATAAGTCAAGTAAATTGTTGAGGTAGGATATAGTATTTATTTTTATCGTGGAATATTTAATTTCATATTCTATACAAACGTTTCTAGCGTATTGACAAATGATTCGGTTTTATTATTGACTAGCGGCGCCCTCGCTTCCCTTCGCTTTATGTGTTTTTGATCGCGTAATTTTATTACAATAATATTACTATCAGACCATTGGAACCTTGACCCACCTGAGCTAGAACTGTGTCACAGAGACGTTATGATTCAAGTCATAAGAAGTGTCAAACAAATTGTTTTATAATGTCACTGTGACACCGTTCTATGGTGGGTCAGGGTTCCATTGGGCTGATAGTACATAGAAAACATCCATGACTCAGGAACAAATATTTGCGCTCATCACACAAATATCTGCCCTTACCGGGATTTGAACCCAGGACCTCTAGCTTCGTAGGCAGGGTCACTACCAACTATCTCCAAACACAAATGTTACTTCTAAACGGTTGAACGGTTTTTTAATAATAAAAAAAATGGCTTCGGCTGATATTGTACAACACGCAAAATGCTAACTGCACGCATAATGTCCAAACAGTCAAAATGTACATACGCAAAATCAACATCATGACAAATGTACAGTACGCGAAATGTACAGTACGAAGAATGTACTTACGCTGAAAGCACATAAAGCAAAATGTGTAAAAAGAAAAATACGTATTTCGCGAATTGTTCAATGCAAAATGCATAATTCGCAAAATGTTACAAATGCAAAATGCTTAATCGCCAAACGTACATAAAGAAAATGTACAAAACGTAAAATGTACAAGAAGCAAAATGGATAATAATGCTCAGTAGGCACAGGGTGGTTTACCAAAACCCCTACGCAAAAAGAGGGTATTGTAAGTTTGACATGTGTATCTATGTGTGGATCGTAGCTCCTAAACGGATAGACCAATTGAGATGCGGTTTGTTTTCTTTTGAATGCCTAGCTGGTTTGATTGGAAGTGTTCTTAGCTAAGTTTCATCAAAATCGGTCAATCAAGAGCTAGCTAGGTAGGTTAAGTTATGTTATTTTATTTTAATTCAATAATAGATAGTGTAAAGATTCTTATTTTTTTCGAAAATGCCTTTGTTATACACCTGTTATAAGAACTCTTTCCTTATTTTGCGTATTGTTCATTTTGCGTGTTGTTATTTTTTCGTATAGTAAATTTTGCGTATTGCTCATTCTAACTTTGCACATTTTGCCACTATCGCGTGGAGTTCATTTTGCGTATTGTACAATTATCATATGTACATTTAATTGTATGTACATTTTGCGTACTTTACATTTCGCGTACTGTACATTTGTCATGATGTTGATTTTGAGTATGCACATTTTGACTGTTTGCACATTATGCGTGTAGTTAGCATTTTGCGTGTTGTACATTATCAGCCGAAGCCAAAAAAATCAAATTATAAAACAAGTAAAAAAAATGTCGTTATAAAACCTAAATGATCATTTAAAATGAAAAACCGGGCAAGAGCATGTCGGACCATGCTCAGTGTAGGGTTCCGAAGCCGTAACGACAAACACAAAAAACTATCTCAAAAATCAACATGTATGAACCAATTTTCTATTTAAAGTTATTTGGCGCTGTCTTAGATGATTTTTAGTAGGTATAAACACTTTAGTCGCCTGTATCTCAGGAACTAATCATGTCTACTTAGCCGTGATAGTTTTCCTTTAAAATTCGTTATATGCACTTTCGTTGAAGATTTTTTTCAGATTTTTAGTACTTGTAGTTTTGGCTGTAGGGGGGGGGGGGGACACTTGACTCTAACAAAAAATAGCGCTTTAAAGCTTAATATTTCATAAACGGATCCCTTAATCGAAAAATTGTTTACATAAACCCGCAATATTTTTGAAAGACCTATCCAACGACACCCCACACTATGGGGTAGGCAAGAAAAAAAAAAGACATCCCCACGTTACGTGTAGGGGAGGTGCATTAAAAAAAAATATTTTTCAAAATTTTATTTTACCACTTTGTTGGCGTGACTAATATGTACAATCATGCCAAATTACAGCTTTCTAGTACTATGAGTCTCTGAGCTAGACTGGGGACGGACGGACGGACGGACATGGCGAAACTATAAGGGTTCCTAGTTTGACTACGGAACCCTAAAAACGATGAAAGAAAGCTAAAGCTGATTTTTAAATACCTATTCGACGATAACCCGCTCGTCATAGTTCAACTGTTTTTTTTTCGGCGTTTCCTTTCCCCTGTATTGAAATTTGATTACGGTCATTTATTTATTTATTTATTTATTTATTTATTTATTTATTCGGGTCATGGTCAATCAAATGCAAAATTAAGCGTAAAAACGTACGAACCAACAAACGAAGCACAGAACAACAAACGAGCGGGAAACAGGAAAATGACAAAATATGTGTCTTTGCTTTACTTTGTTCTTAAATTGACGGAATTGAAAATAGAATGATTTACATTTTAATTTGACAAATCGAAATACTTCACCAAATTAAATCCACCAATCACAATACACATCGACTGTCAATCGGAACGTTAGGTTCCTTTGGGTACGTGTTAGGTACTCTTTAACTAATTTAAATCTTTAAAAAAAACTTTGTATTTGGTATCAACCAATCAGAACCAGCTATTTTAAAATCAATCAATCAGGTAACAGAATTGATTACTCAATAAATTTGGTGTTTTGTAGTCCCTATTTCACAACCGTTAAAAAATTATTAAATCGATTGTGCAACGCTATGTTTTGGCTCAAAAACGCACAAGTACTGTTTTGGGGCATAGACTAGATAGACTTTTCTCTGGATTATTCTGCGGACATATTATGTATGTGCTTATGAGAAAAAAGTAAAGCAGTAGGAAAAACACATTACCCTCGTCCGTCTTCAGTCTAAAATAATAAAACCAGATTGTTGTGTAGTAACGTTAAAAGCGTTTGTATAGAAAATGAAACGAAACGATCCCAAACACTAATACGTAAATAGAATCACATTGGCAAAGTCCAGTCACAGATAATAATTAAGACATCACAAAACGTTTACAAGCAGAATATATTCACGATACTGACACGCTGAGACGACCCTCTCATTTGGGGGCGACCCGATAATGGACGATTTTTCCCACCCGCATCTGAAGGAGACCCGATTTCGGCCTTATAAACTGTGCTTACATTTGTGGCGAATAGCAAAACATGTATTAGTCTCGCTTTAACCTATTGAAACGTGCAGCCTATAAAGCAGGATAGCTAGCAAGCGGGAATTTTAATGTTGGCCGTTGAAAAAATATCGTATTGTTGACAGTCAAAGCTGGCTGCCATTCACGGCGCCATTTTGGTGTAATACTTCAAGCAGTTTATTTTTAAATATTAACTCATGGGTCATGTTTTGATTTTCTAATATACATGTTACATAATTCTTAAACATAAACGCATAAAATAAACTGATTTTACTAATTAAAAAATACTTAAATACGTTCGGTTGGACGACCAAAATAGGGTTCCACAGATGCGCAAACGTGGCCATGTTTGTTCTCCACAGATAAGAGGATACAGTAAAACACAACCGATATAGCTTACCGATGTACCTGCGCAGGTTTTTTCGAAACGCGGGAACCAATCAGCGTAGCGCGGTTGTATTCTGTGTTATTATTGGTTATCAGTGACGCCATGTTGACGCGCGCCCGCGTGTCATTTAGTCATCCGTCAAACGTGCGTGAGTGAGATGGAAAAAATAGATTCATTTTAATTGGCACCTTATAACTATTACTTACAAGTCTGACCGTGGGTTTTAATCGAGCCTTCAGAAATCATCGGAATCGTTGTTCGTGTCTGCGCGAACTTATTTTTGACGCATCTTAAGACAAGCATTACAGTTAAGATCAGTTTATTAATAATGCCTTTAATATAAATCGAACAGGTAATTGAATCAATGAATTGAATCATGAACAAAAAAAGTAAGGCGCCACTGTACATCCGGCGTACGCTCTGCGCAGTCTTAAGTAATAGATGCTGTGTTCCAAACGTTTCGTTAAAATTTAAGTCTGATCATGATTTAAACACTCTCACTGCCGGTGACGCGTATTAGCGTTCTCCTCTTGGTAATTGTAGTCCAAATTCGATGTGCGTTTTAGGCACTGGGTAAAACAATCACTTGAAGTTTTATGTGCGTTTGAGGCACTAGAAAACCGTCGTTCAAACTTATGTGCATTTGAGACTATAGGTAGGGTAAATCGTCAATAACTGGCCACTTTAGATAGTGTCATTTAGTTACTAGCCATCAAATTTCTTACTTGAACTCTGGTAACTCAGGATCTAGGTATTCTAGTTTAATCGCAAAAATATCAGCATATCTCTTGCTTTACACATTTAATTTCAAAGTGGCCAGTTACCGGAGGGTGGCCAGTAATAGGCGATTTACCCTATTAGTAATTCAAAGTCATATGTGCATTTGAGGCAATAGGTACCTGTCGTTCAAAGTCAGTAGTAAATTTTAGGCACTGAGTAACAACCATTAAAAGTTTTATGTGCGATTGAGGCAATAGAAAACAGTATTTGAAAGTTATACATGCACTTAAGGCACTAGGCAGTCGTTCAAACTCAATAGTACATTTAAGGCACTCGTTAACAATCATACAAAGTTGTATGTCCGTTTGAGGCACTAGAAAACGGCCCTTCAAAGTCATACGTGCATTGGAGGCTCTAGGTAACCGTTGTTCAAACTCAATAGTACACAGGCACTCAGTAACAATCATACAAAGTTGTTTGTGCGTTTGAGGCAGTAGAAAACAGTCGTTCAAACTTAACCGTGGATATGAGGCACTAGGTAACAGTCGTTCAAACTCAATAGTACACAGGCACTCAGTAACAATCATACAAAGTTGTATGTGCGTTTGAGGCACTAGAAAACAGTCGTTCAAACTTAACCGTGGATATGAGGCACTAGGTAACAGTCGTTCAAACTAAATAGTACATTTAAGGTACTCACTAACAATCATTCTAAGTTGTATGTGCGTTTGAGGCACTAGAAGACAGTCGTTCAAACTTAACTGTGGATATGATGCACTAGGTAACAGTCGTTCAAACTTAACCGTGGATATGAGACACTAGGTAACAGTCGTTCAAACTAAATAGTACATTTAAGGTACTCACTAACAATCATTCAAAGTTGTATGTCCGTTTGAGCCACTAGAAAACGGCCCTTCAAAGTTATAGCGGTATTTGGGCTGTATTGAAGCTATTTAACAGTAGATGAGGTAGAAGGTTGCAGGGTCAAAGGAAATACTAAACGAAAGATTGTACGAAGTTATAATGAAGAAAGAATAGTGATAGGTTACAGAAGTTACTTTAGATGCAAAGGAAAATACAGAAACAGATTTAATTAGCGGGAGTTGTTGCCGGCGCGTAAGCGAGAAGGTTATGCGGCTGAGACAAAGTAGTACGTGTGCGCGTCAGAAGGCTCTGGCTCGTACTGGTGTGTCGCGGCGCGGGCGCTGCCCGGCTGCCGCTTCCTTATCTCTCCGACCGGTCCGCGCGCGGTGCACACTGCATGTATCAAGCGCGTACACCGCTCACGAATTAATTGTTGGTATAATTCTCGCCACACTTCTCCCCTGCCGAGACCGTTGCTACGGTCGACAGTTGTTGTAGTAGTCCGGGAAGGTGACTCGCCGTCCACTACGTGTTGTCCTTTGCTGTAATGGTGGTGTTGATGGTGCTGGTGATAGTACTGGTGGTGGCGAGGTCATCTCGTCCTTGGCAGAAAAGGCAGGCTTCAGTCGGTCGATGGAGACAGTGATGACCTTGCCCTGGACCTCGATGTCGAAAGTTTTCTTTCCACGAGCAATGACCTTGTGCGGGCCGGAGTAGGGGGGCTCGAGGGATCTGAGGGCCGGTCCCTGGCGCAGGTGCACGTGGGAGGCCGTGTTTAATTGCCTGGGAACATAAAATGTTTTTTTTGTTATATGCCACTTTGTTGGTTGTGGCGACATCTTGGTGATGTGATCGCGAAGCCTAGATGCGAAGTCTGTTACGTCGGTAGGAGTGATGTCATCTTTAGGATGTAGGAATTGTCCAGGCAATCGCAGTGATTCGCCATAAACAAGCTCCGCTGCTGTCGCCTGTATGTCGTCTTTCCAGGCTGTGCGTATGCCTAGTAGTACCATGGGTAACGTCTCTGACCAGCTGGGGTTATCATGACACATGATAGCTGCTTTTAGTTGCCGATGAAATCTTTCAATCATACCATTTGCGGCCGGATGGTATGCGGTAGTTGTGTGATGCTTGGTACCCATGATGTTTGCTATGGCCTTGAAGAGTCGAGATTCGAACTGTCGCCCGCGGTCTGTCAAATTCGTCATTACGGATGGTAGATATACTACACCATCCCTCTTTACAATCCCAACTGCATTGATTAACTTCACGATGGGAGTT
Source organism: Acleris laterana (assembly GCA_963966035.1). Classification (NCBI taxonomy): domain Eukaryota; kingdom Metazoa; phylum Arthropoda; class Insecta; order Lepidoptera; family Tortricidae; genus Acleris; species Acleris laterana. The sequence goes on from OZ014438.1 coordinate 84,578,312, forward strand.
GGAGCGACTGTGACAGTTTTTGCAAGGTGCTGCATCTGTGCACTTGCTGAATATGGGTAAGTGAGTTCACTATCCCTGCTCACCAAAGGGTAGTCTGCTTTCAAGCCTTCGAGTTTCGCTTCGAAAGTGGCGAGAAATATTCTGTATAGACCATAACACGCGGGAGGAACTATATTTTCATTGATTTTAACAGCTGTGAACATAGTTTGGCATATTCCAAAACCTATTCCCCTTGTCGTAATGCTAAGAGTTATAGCTTTAAGCTGCTGCGTCTCCCCTAGACGAGCTAAAGCGTCATCAACGCCAGACGTACCTATCATGAGTTTCTTTTTGAGTTCTTCTTGGTAACTGTCGGCGTTGATTGTTGATCTTTCCTTTCGAAAGACTTCCATTCGATTTGATGATCGCTGATTACGCGAACTTTTCTGGCGCGGGGCCGATTGAGGGGGTGCTGGCTGTTGATAAGAATGCTGGAATCCACGTCCACGTGGGCCACCTCTGGTGGTTCTTCTCCAAGAGCCCGTAGGCTGACCGAAGTCGGTAGAATAGTTGTTATAATTTTCCATAACTTTCGCTATTGTTTGTTTGTTTATTGTTTTTGTTTTGTCATACGTGCATTGAAGGCACTAGGTAACCGTCGTTCAAACTCAATAGTACACAGGCACTCAGTAACAATCATACAAAGTTGTATGTCCGATTGAGGCACTAGAAAACGGCCCTTCAAAGTCATACGTGCATTGGAGGCAATAGGTAACCGTGTCGTTCAAACTCAATAGTATGTTTTAGGCACTGATAAACAATCATTCAAAGTTTTATGTGCCATTGAGGCACTATAAAACAGTCGTTCAAACTTAATCGTCAATTTGAAGCACTAGGAATTAGTCGTTCAAAGTTATATGTGCATTTGAGGTACTAGTAACACACGTTCAAACTCGTAAGTGCATTTGTGGAACTAGGGAAAAGTCGGAACTTATTTGCGTGTATGCACTGATGAAATGTTATAGAGAATTCTCGGAAAAACTAATCGCAATTGCGCACCTATGCGCCATGCGTTATATCCTAATACGCTTTTACACGATTTATGAATAGTTTCCAAGCAATATGTTGAAATTTAATACTGCCAATGTACCACAAATTGTAAAAGCGCTTTTATATACAGTAGTTACGGTAAGCAGTTAATGCACGCCTTGTTTGTCGTTGATTAAGATAAGAAATGTAGAGCACAAAATATAATGAAGTATGGTTATTTAATGCTGTTAATAGATAGTTAAAAATGTATTTATAATCACACGATCTTGTAAATGTCAACGGGTAACTCCAAAACGATATGAACTCAGGTAACGTTCCTAGCTTGCAAGACATAGTCCAAATTATCTCACTAAAGTATCTGTCATTAATTGCGGTTATTGTGTTTATAAAGTATGCCAATGTAAACTCGTTTTGAAGTTTATAATTCGAACTTTACTATATGAGAGTAGATAAAAGCTGATTCTTGTAACATACAGTTGCGTTTTTTTTTATTGCTATAAAAATAACCATATGCCAAAAAACATTTGTTCCGACAGAATTTAACATGGAGTTTATATAGAACACGTGTAATTGCTGTCTTATTAGCAATTTAAAATTCTTGTATGATCCGTTTTTTTTGCAGTTTTTAATATTTTGTTATTCCCTGTTGAACTGCAAGATTTGACCCAAACGCAAACACAGGAAGACGAATTAAAACTTGAAAAAATTTTAGAACGACGCCGACAGCGAAGAATATCGTACGTTGACCATTACTGTAGAGCGCCGTATTACTATAGGGGTATCGTCTTGGGTCGTCCCATTCGTTTTTTGTCAAGTTCTTAATTCGTCTCATTCTGGTTTCCATCCATTCTTCATTATTATTATTATTATTATATTATTATTCAGGTTCATTCGATGTTCGTCACTTCTTCTTTTGACATATTCGGTGTTAGTCTCTTTACGTTTTAGTCTCATTCGTTACTCGTCACTTTATTTTAAAATACAAACTTAGAATAAGACCAAAGAAGATGATAGGACGAATAGCGAATGAGACTAGAAAAGAGATAGACTAACATCGAACATGTCCAAAGAAGATGATGACGAATACCGGAATGAGCCTGAATAAGAAAAAGACAAACTACAAATATAACCATAGACGACAAAGACTACCAACGAAAGTGACGAATGAAGAATGGATGACAAAAGCAGAATGAGACGAGTTAAGAACTTGACAAAAAACGAATGGGACGACCCAAGACGATACCATGTAGGGCTTACGATACATGAGGATATCAATGTCGAGTGCGAGCATGACGTAACAAAGACTAGTACATATTAGTGAGTTGTACAAGTAATTTACGAAATTCTTCGTGGTTGATTTAGGAGATAGTTGGACTATTATTGCAACCTAGATATCTCACTTTTCAACACAAAAAAGGTCTTTGCTTTACAAAAGATAGAGCTTAGGGTTTCGTCAGCTCTTGTACTTAATACTAGAAAATTGAATGGCGGAAGGGCTTAACTTATGATTATGAACACATTTAAGGTAATCGTTTGTAATATATTAAACGGTAGGCATAAATTGGAACGTGTTCTCACCGAACAAAGACGACGTAGGGTTATAACTCTGTAATTAAGACTATATCGTTAACCCACGGAGCCCCTTTTATCTTTAAAATAGTTATGCCAATGAGACATTGAATGTTATATGAATATTCATATTTATTACAAATAACTTATAAGACTTTACACTTGATTCTAGTTACCTTCCAACATCACAAGACAAAGGATTATTACTTCTGATATGTATAGATATAGTTATAATATAAGTTAATATAGTTAAGTAACATTTCAACAATTTTATTTTGAATTTATGAGTAGCAAATACAGATTGAAAAAGAGCTTTACAATTATATTATATCTCGGCTTTAGCTTTGTAGTCGTATTGTTAACGTTACGATCCGATAGCAATATGGTTAAAATATATATAAGAGTCCTTTGTCGTTTTTGATCGGTGGAGACATCTAATTTTTTAGATGGCTTAGAAGCTTGCGGTGTACATTATAATATTAAATCGAAACAAATTCTAGTGATATAATATAGTTCAATATATTGTTCATAGTTTCACTAATCAATCATTTGCCTTACTTAAGAAAGCAAGTGAATGACCACGCGTTAGGTTAGCGATGTTCAAACGACGTTTAAGCTATTTAGAAACTAAATGTTAAATATTATCGAGCTTTGTATAAGGCTGGTACTTTTCGTGGCTCCTTAATTTATAATTTGTTTCACATAATTATTTGTTGATATAATTTTCGATTCGCATATTTCGTTTCGTATCATTGTGGACTTAACAATGTTTTTTTGACCTTGTTAAATACATAGTTATAATCTATCGTAATTAATATTACGCTTTGCAGAAGTTTTTTTTTAAATCAAATTATGTGACTCGATTATTATGTAAAACAATTGACTACAAACATATTTATTATACGACACATCACATGACTAGTTGACTGTGTTGATAACGAAACAAATTTTATAAACATAATATTATATTGTTTATCACATTTTTTACATTACTACGTATATCCAACACCTGATACAAGTTTGGGGTAAATGTAAGATCTATTTAAATACTATATTTTCGCAAATTGATTGATTGATTGACCAGGAGTCGGCGTTATATGAGTGCAAGGAGTGGGAAATATTCCTTCGTACTCTTTCCACTCGTACAAAGTATAGGCAGAGGCCGACTACAGGTCTCTGGCTGACCACGGCTGACTTTACCCTATAACAGTCATAACAAAAATAAACCTATTGTCTAACGAAAACGGAACTTTAAACCTGCACGAGCACTTTCACAAATATTTTTTTATAGTGAAAAAGCGACCCGGCTATATTAACCGGTTTCTGGAGGAACCTTTATATAAAGTTATTTTGGAATTAACCGGTTTCGATTTAAAAAAAACCGATTAATTCAAACGTATACCGCGCGTCTTCACATCACAAGTCTAAAAATCAAGATGCAACGAACGCGTTGCTTTCTCGAATCGCCCCTCGTAGATTAAACCGGTTATTTAAAGGTTTAAAAAAAAGTCCTCAAAATGTTCACGTTTCCTAGAAAAGTTCCGAGTTTCTGAGCAAAACCGAAATGAACCGGTATTAATCGGTGTTTTAATTCGGTTCCGAGCCCTGTTTTTTCTTAGTAAAATAGATATGGTTGGTTTATATGATAAAGCGATCCTTCTATAACGTGACAGCTTTCGTGAAAACTTAAATGCAAATATATAAAATTATTTGTATATTACAACCCTGATATTTGCGTAACGTTACAAATGACAAACAGTACAATATTGTTAATATAAAATTCGTTTTCTTTATCATTCGATTTTGACGTGATTTTTTAGTGCAAACTCGTTTTTTTATTTGTAAATATTATTATAAACATAAGAATATATTTAATGTTCTATATATTTCATATTGATTTATTATTTAAGCCAACGAATTGTAATTTGTCTGTAGAGTATAATTTTACAGCTTACTATTATTTTATTAATTGTAAAATTGTAATTATTAATTTTAATTATTACGACCAAATGTATGTTTTAGTCAGATGTTTTATTTCTTGGGAGGTATCTGCTGGTTATACATTTACACATTTTTAAAACTCCTATTTTCAAAAAGTGTCTACTAACGAAAATTTGACAGGCCTCCCTCACTTCATACAAGCGCCCGCTTATTCACCTAGAGATCCACACCGTCTTATCGTCGGTGATATTGCAATACGGCGTAACTAGCCAAAAATAAGGTGCAAAATACACCTTAGCAAGTAAGAGTAAGGTACATTTTGCAACTTAATGAATTTGTTAGTTACGCGGTGTTTCAAGATGATCGACGTTATGATGGGCATTGACCTACCAAAGGATGCGTATTGAATGAAGCGCTTAGATAATATAAAAAAAATCGCTTAAGCCCTAAATACCACAATTTTAAAAGCCTAGTAAGATAGTGGAATCGCGAATGCTACAATTTAAATTAAGGTATTGTTTATAATCTTTACGTACTTAATGTTTTTAGTCTGGTATTTTGGAAATACAGTCAAGAGATTAGGGAATGCAAATAACCTGTTATAACCGGTCTTAACCGGTTTTAACCGGTTAATTTCATACAAACACGGCCAATAACCGGTTAAATTGCATTCCCTGCAAGAGATGCTATGGCATTTTGAAACGGTGTTTTTTTTTTTGGAATAATCGAAAAAATAAACTTGTACATGCAATTATTGTCCTGTAAACAAAGTTAAGCTGTTAAGTTTGTAAACGGCATGTCAAATTTCCATACAAATGCAATGAAAATAACATAGTTATATACATATCCTTGTCATATTACACCTTTTGACCTAAGAATGTTATCATGTGAAACCGGCAAATATCTTCTAAGTATTTGCGATTGAAATATGACGTAAGGGGTCGAATGCTGCATAACATCACAAAAACAATATTTTCGTCCTTCATAACCTCGTGCAATAGGATGTACCTAATCAAGGCTATTTAATTTGAACTGTGTTGCAGTAAGAACTTTATTGCCTTGATGGTAGATACAAAGTCCCACTTACAAAATTATAGGTACAAAAAAGGAAGCACGGATGGAATTTACGCACCTAAAATTCTCTTTTAAAGTACCGACTGCTATGTTTTGTAATATATACAGGGTGGAAAGTTGAGATGGGGCAGTAAGGGCAGCTACTAGATCCCTCGCTGCTACGAGAATGCTTTTAGGAGACCTTTACTAACTATTTAAGTGATGACAATGATTATCTTTTATCCATGACCGCCAGCTTTATCTGTATAGAAAAGTTATCGTATTTAGAGTTCTCTTGCTGCACAAACTCTAGTTTTTTTTCATTACAATAATACCGATTTTTCTCATTTCTAATTTCCTAATTGTAGTTGTCTCATATTTAATAATCTTTAAGCTAAAGACTATTTCACTTTGTAATGAACTGTATGGAAGAAGTTTTCTTTGATTTGTGGGTGTTCTAGTACTCTAACCAGGGAATGCAATTTAACCGGCTATTGTTTGTTTTTGTATGCAAATAACCGGTTAAAACCGGTTATTTGCATTCCCTAACTCTAACCTTAGTTGGTGTCAAGGAGGACAGAAATGGGACCGATTAGCATTCAAAATTTTTACTCAAATCTGTTGATTTTCTCGCTGACTGTACATCTTATCAAAAATCTGTAAATGTTGATTGTTATTTATCACCTAAAAAGTTAGTAAAGGTGTCGTAAGAGCATTCTCGCGTGACAGCAAGGGATCTAGTAGCTGCCCTTACTGCCCCATCTCAACTATCCACCCTGTATGTATAAAATGCAATATCCCGGTTCGGTCCCAGCCCAAACCGTTGAAGATTGAAATTTGGAATTTGGAAGATCGAAGTGGAGATATTGTAATGTAGGCATCGTTTAAGAAGAGATATTTCGAAATTCAGGTCCTAAGGGGATAAAATGGGGGTGGAAGTTTGTATGAAAACCTTCCATAGATAAAAAAAAAAATTAAGTCCTGTGTCAAAAAACAATCATTACTGTGTCACTTACAAATAAAGCTCAATATTCATTGTTCGCGCATACGGCTCTAGTCGCTCGAACGAGAATCCACAGCAATTTTTTGATAAGGTGTTCTGATAAAAATGCTAATGTACTTGATATTTTTTAAGTTTTTTTTTTAATATTATCAGCGTTTGCTCTGCCCGCTTTAGACTAGTGGTCGGAATTACGTCATTTTGTTTGTAACCTCGATTTGACTGTTTATGTCAAGCACTGTGACGTAAAAAAGCCCATGGTGTTGGAGCTCTATATCTATTAGCAGATTTAAAAAAAGTACTTTCTCAACCTCGTATCTAATGGAATAGTTAAATAGGAAAAGTCTTTATTTTTTTAGAAACATGAGTGCTTTTCCTGTCTAACTATTCCATCAGATTCGAAGTTGAGAAAGTAAAGGGACTATTTGTTCCTGTTCAATGTTTTTTTAAACCTTGACAATTGACAGTATCTTTGTATGAACAAGGAGTAGACATTCGGCCCCTGACAACCGTCTCTAGTCGTCTCACGGCGCAGCGTGATTTGAGAATATATTTTAATGTTTAAATAACGATTAATTTGTTTTTTTATTATTTTAAAATGTAATAAATGCGGATCAAACTTTTGTTGGCTATTTTTTACCTTACCCTATTTCTTGGTGCAGTGGTCCTTTATCTGTAGCATGAAGTAAACTTGACAGACCAACCGAATTGCTGAACACGGTGTGGCAGAGATCCCGTCGCCTTCCGACTCCATCATCAGAACACCTCGATGGTGCCATATTATTGTATTATCATGGAAATTACGTAGGTTTACCAAATTTCACCTCAATCGGTCCCCGGGAGGTGGTTCAAATCTTCCATGCAAGATCTGACCCGAACATAAATACATAGACGCAGGTAAAAGACAGATCCATATTTTTGGGAAGCCCCCGTTCCATCCACCACATCGAGCCTCTGTTCTGAATGCGGTCAAGTAGAAGTTGATATTGGGGTGCTACGTCCGTCCCAAATATGGGAGCATTATTCCTTGTGAGGCCGTATTTGTGCCTTGTAAAGTTGAAGGCGATGAGCCAGCGTGAAATACCGCGCCGTTCTCCAGAGTACATGAGGCTTTTCCGAGGCTAACTCAGCCTTACCTTCTAGATGACATCGGAACTGAACATTGCTCGATATATCGACGACAGAATCCCGATACTATACGTGGCATTAAGGGGGGTACCCACGAAACAAGAAGATAAGCTGAAAGTTTGTTATTAGCGGGAGGAGCGCAGACTTGTCTTCTGACGGCGAAATTGGACCAATTTAGGTGGCCCCAGTTCGAGACCTGCTCCAATCAAATCTCGACTTCAGACACAAGAGCATTTCGACTCTTGTTAACCTGCTCCAGGGAAATATTTGCACGGCCACGGGTAGAAAGTGCATCCGCCGTACTGTTATTTTGCAACAAATCATTAATGTGCAGATGAAACAAACTAAGGGATAGAACACATCCTTGTGGGACACCAGCGTTCACGATTTTAGACTCGGTTCTTATTCTAGCTTACATTATTGCCGCATTATTCTTACTTTCATTTGAGATGAATGGCAATCCTGCCTCGCCAGCTTCTGCGAGAGCGTGGCGCATCTAGAAGCCTCTTACAATTAAATCATTAGATCATTTACACTTTGACATAGTACTGTAGTGGCGTATTATTCATATTAGTTGACTGTACCGTGACTGTACCTCTACCATACTTCCTCTTGCTACACGTGCAATCAAATTAACTCAATAGAAGAACCCTAACCACACTTTCACTGTCCATGCATTTCATGTAATGCACTGGTGACCAAGCTCGGTACCGCCACGTATTATGTATAAACTATCCAGTCATGCATTATATCATGTAAGTAATGCGCGGATGTGCCGAGCTTAGGCCATTGATGGAAGCGAGAAACAGTTAAAGTGGTAATATAACATAATATAATAGGTATGTAACTGGTAAAAGAAAGATTTCGTTCAGTTTTATTTTATTTTATTTTTGTTAATACATGGATCTTATTACTAGGGTTGTACATATAGGTACTTATTACTAAGAGTAATATTATGATGAATACATAGAGGATACATTATCTGTTTGAGAAATGCTCCGTAGATTTTAGAACTTGGCCTGCGGATTTTTAATACTTAGTTAACACACAGCACACGGTGTAAAATTATATAAAAATGAAGTATTATTTCTATTTCCTCCAAGACCAATATAATTGTAAATTGTTTATTACTATGAAGTCTATGAAGTAAAAAGTTGATTATATATGTAGGTTGATACACTAAATGTAAGTGCAATACTTAGGTAGTTATGTTTAAAGTTTAATATGTCATTTAATTACCGTAATGTATAAAATTAATGATTAAAATCGAACTAAGTAGGAACAAACTTAACTTGAGTGAGACTTTGCCAATCGTTATGTTAATAGGTAGCTTCATAAATACTTTTGAACCTTTCACTAATCATAAAGTACGTCTCGTTAAACTAAAATATTAGCTTTTTCAATAAAAAATATTAATACCTGGAATATTTACTAACCATTAGCAAATACTGATATGGTTTAACCCCCGTTGTTTTTCCTCTTGAAAAGCTAACGAAAGAGTTTTTAAAATTATTACAGAGTGGTCGTTTCGAAAACAGAAAAATAAATAATGAAGTGGCTTATTGATCATATTAAGTTTTTTTTTAACGATTTCGTTTTGAAAATAAAAATATTCAATGAACTTTCTTAGTCAGCCAATCTACTTTTTGGGGCAGGGCCATTCTAGTTCGTTCTTTGTTGAAATCATTCACTTCGTGAATGGAGTACATCACTATTACCTTTTATGTGGTATCATTATTTTACCGTTTGACAACTTTGACACAATTGAGACGAATTTGACAATCAAATCAAATCTAATCAATGTGGTTGGCATTTTCTTAACACATTGGCTACAAACACAAAAATAGAATAGAATAGAAAAGTCAAAGAAGAAGAAAATAAGTAAAAGTCGGACTCGTATCGCCAACAGCTGTTACACTAAAATAAAAATTGGAAAATAATCATACTTACAAGATTTCTTTTAAGACGATGTATAGGCAAAACACTTAATAAGGAATAAGGTTAGTACCTACCATCAAGTTATACTTTACTTACACAACTATAATACTAAGGTCCTATTGAAAAAGGGTACCTACAATACAAGTCTTGTTAGTACACGTAAATTTTAAATAAGAAATGTAAAGCTAATACATCAGTTAATAAATTTATGAAGAATTTTCCAATCTGTGGACAACTAGGAAATTGATTTCTATTAAATTTCTAGAATTTGGATTCCATATAGCTTAAATAAAAATGTTTAGAGTGGCAAAATTAATCCAAAAAAAGAAATGGCTCATTGAAATTTCCTCAAGTAGTGTTTAAGACAAATGTTGTTTTTTTTCATTTGTAATGTGAAAACCCTGAATATAAACCGGTTTTATAGTTTAAAGCCACACATAAAAATGACCAGACAAACCAATAAAAAAATTGTAGTTCAATACAAGACTACAATCTACATTGCTAAGTGTCTTGTAGGTAAATCTAATGACATGTTTCTGTAAAACATCCCGTTCATACCGGTTCTGGGAGAGTAGTATCTACGTAAAACCTCTCGTACTTCAGCCACTGTGAAAGCTTGCACTCCCTCATATCCCGACTTGATGTATACTGCGTTCTTCAAGCCCGGTGGGCTACTGAAGTGTCCGCCTTCAAACTTGCTGAACGGATCGCTTGTCTTTTTAGCATCTTGGCGTATCAAAAATATACCATCTACTATTTCTGCTACAGTTTCATATGCCAAAAAACACAGTACTTCTATAGCCGATGTGGTTATTTTATATTCTTTTTTAGGGTTAATCCACTGCTCAAACTTGGAGAAACCCTTCTCGTTGTCACCAGGGGTGCGGAAAGAGACGCACCTTGATTTGTGGTATTCTTTATACTTCTCGAACGACAAAGTTTCTGATACTTTAGACGCCCTTACCTTCCGCTTGTAGTCTATGACATCGAATTTGATTTGGCTTACTTCATCATATTCATCAAGTACATTTATTATATCAATGTGTGTCCTTCGCTTCCTCTTTCTCGGTTGCAGTCCAGCTTCAACCAATAAGTAATCGATGGATTCAACCTGATCCCTGTTTGTTTCAATCTCATTCAATTTGAGTTGGTAATCGTGCAACCTCCTCATCTTCATCTTGTTCTTCCTCATCAAGAAAATCACGTCAAAATTTGTGATCCCCTTCCCGGATCTCTTCGTGGTGTTTGCCGACGCCTCTTGCAGCATGTTCGTGATTTGTTGTAAGACAACGTTTTCGATCAGCACAACTGTTGCGGCGTTGGGGTTCGGGTTGTCCCCGAAGCCGTGCATCATGTTTGCGATTTCCCTATGGAAGGTGTTTGGTTCGCTTGTGTCGTCTGATGCAAAATAGGCTGCCATTGTTGATGATACAACACAACTCGTTCAGGTTATTGTAATATCTAATGCACTGACCGGCGGCGGGGCGGCTGCGGGCAACAGAATGGCGTGTCTGGGCGTATTGATCGGTTCATCGGGCGTCCTCCCACGTGAGGCGTGGCGGGGCGCTGCGGGGTAGAGCGGGCGACGCGGCCTCCCCTAGTGACGGGCCCGGCGCCCGGCGGGGTAATCAATACACTGGACTGCTTCCACCCTAAAATGCACATTTTCCTTGCTAAAATAGTTCTATCACTCGTTATATGTGCTGATCATACCTAGGTTATATTTCGATAGTAAGTATTGTTACGTATATAGGATGCATTGCATCCTACCTACATCATATTATTCATCTATTTATTCACATGGGATTTCTTATGTTGCCGGCTAATCGCTGTGCAATTAACGTGTAGTTTTCGAACGGCTTAAGATTACGAATTTTAATTTGTTCGATTATTTTTTTCCGAAAGCCGTTTTATATTGGACCTTTAGATTAAATGATGTAGTTAAGTTAATCGCTACAGGTCGTAGGTTAGGTTGTTTAATTTTTTTTTTAATTAATGGCTTTCACTCCTGTTTAGGTGTATTTCGCCAATGTCGAGTTATTTATAGACACTCAATTGTTTGGTAAAAGAGTAGTTATTTTTTCTAATGGACTAAACAGAAGCACATGGGGTTAGCTCCACGCGCTTCTGTCAAGTCTATACTTAATTTAATTTAGAATGAGAAACCACAACAACATTATATTGCGGCTCGTGAACTGTAATCTCTTTACAATTTGTACCAGAGTAACAATTGACGACACGCAAATAAAGTGACATTAAAACAATTTTACTTTGCGGCTCCCAGACTATTGTACTGTACTATTTGCTAGGTAATAAATAGTTGACCAAACGCAATATAATGTTATTGTGGTTTCTCATGCTAAAATAAATTCGAACTACCTATAGGTTACGTTTAATTTGTAATTAATATCGAAAAGTACAATACGATAGCTCTTGGAAGAGGCTTCGGGTTTGTACTTGTCTTTCACTCACTCTCATACGATCTTATTAAGAGCGAGTGAGAGAAATGTAGAAAACCGAAGCATCTAAATGCTCACAGACTGTAAAGCCTTCATCAAAACGTTTATTCAGAGTTGGGCGTTTTTCAAAACAAGTGCTAATGATTAAGCATTCAAATTAACTACGGTAAATTTTCCAATACCTCACGAAAATTAACTATACTGCTATAAGACAAATAATGACACTTCAGACACAACTCCTGTGTAGCAAGTGCAGACATTTTACTAGTCTGTGCAATGAGGATTTAAACCGCTTCTGTTATTGAATGTGAGGTACCGTCTGTTGGCGTATGAGGGTAGTATACAAATGCACGACTAATTTATCGTGACGTAATGGAAAAGTTAGTCCGTTTCGTGCACTCTCGTGTAATGTTAAATACATTACGGAGATTCATTTTTATTTGTATACCTAGATGTCAATTGTCTGTGTGATTTGTAGTAAAATAAACATTGTATCTATCTAATTCCGAAGTTATAATTGCTTTTTCTTAAAGTGCACGAAACTGACTAAGTAAATTTATAACTTCGACTGCACCAAATTATTATTTTCTTGTTGTATTCGTTTTTCTCAGGACAAGGTTTGTATGACAGGAAATGTAAAATCCACCGGGGAAATTGCAGCAAGGCGATGCGGCGGGCCACTACATAGTCTACACCTCTACACTAATCTAAATATATAAAAGGAGAAACTGACTGACTGACTGACATATCAACGCACAGCCTAAACGGCTAAACGTAGGCACTTGAAATTTGGAAGAGACGTAGCTTAGGTACCGTAGAGGTGCACTAAGAAAGGAATTCCCGAAATTCCCACGGGAACGGGAATTAGCGGGAAAATTATTAACTCAAAAAAAATGTTTTGCCTAACGAAGTGGACACGGGAACAGCTAGTATATTATAAAGAGGAAAGATTTGTATTTTTGAATGTTTGTAACAAATAAAACTCAAAAACGAATGGCCCGATTTCTAGATAGGCGATAGGCTATGTTTTATGTTTCGCGGACGGAGTGTAATTATTACAGCAAAGTAATAATTACACGTCAAACTTATAACACCCCTTTTGCGTCGGGGGATAAAAATAAGCAGTAACACTCAAAGTAGGTACACGTAAGTTGCCAAATCAATGTGTGGTGCGGTAGGGCAAAAGGGGAATCGCTAGGCATATAGCTTTGCTCATCAATCTCATCATAAGCAAAACACTGGTAAGTATTCCGCCACAACCCCTGGATGGCGCCCGGCACCAAAAAATCAGGAAAGGGGGGGGGGGGGTGGGCGCAGTCTTAAAATAGGTACAAGTGTGTGTGGGGTCTGAGGGACCTTTTTTTGTAGTTTTTTTAATTGAAGCGTCTTTAGTTTTATATTATTACATGAAGCAGTTGTAAATTTATTTGTGAAATGTATTATTGTTGTTGCTTTTTGGTTGTTTATTTATATAAAAAAATGGTTCCGCACACAAACAAAAGACGGCCTTATATTACTTTATTTTTTATTTTACCATGACTAGGAAAGTGTGGTGAAGTCAGACCTTTAATAACCGTTATTTTCGTGTAACGTTATGGTTCATAACGTTATTTTACTCGAATAACGTTATACTATAACGTTATTTGACGTCATACTTGTAGCGGTATTCATTATAACGTTATCAAACAAAACGCTATACTTATAACGATACTTCGGTTAGCGCTATAATAACGTTATAGACCATCTCTTTCTTACACTCAATTTCACTCACTCCCGCGCTTCGTGAGGCTGCGGCTTATGGCGCATGACATTATTTGGCCTTGCCGTTGCCGTTGCCTGCTTTGTACCGATGTTTTAACTGTACTGGGTAGTGATTCTCTGAACAACGACGGTCGGACGGACGGACGAGTGAATGTCCAAGCGTCGAGTTTAAGTAGTCCCGTCAGTGCGAACATAACATATTTTAGCGCGTGCATTTTCAATTTAGCAGCGTGGTTTTTAAATTAAGCTGCCTTATACGTTCGATCCATCGGCAGAAAACATGCTGCTAAATTGAAAATGCACGTCCGACCGTCCGTTGTTTTTAACCCCTGACCCAAAAAAGAGGGGTGTTATAAGTTTGACGTGTAAGTGTGAGTGTGAGTGTGCGTGTGAGTGAGTGTGAGTGTGAGTGAGTGAGTGAGTGAGTGAGTGAGTGAGTGAGTGAGTGAGTGTGAGTGTGAGCGAGTGTGAGTGTGAGTGAGTGTGAGTGAGTGAGAGTGTGAGTGTGAGTGAGTGAGAGTGTGAGTGAGTGAGAGTGTGAGTGTGAGTGTGTGAGTGTGAGTGAGTAAGAGTGTGAGTGTGAGTGAGTGTTTGTGAGTCAGTGTGAGTGTGAGTGTGAGTGAGTGTGAGTGTGAGTGAGTGTGAGTGTGAGTAAAAAGAACCGCATCCAAAACGGTTCATCCGTTTGGAAGCTATGATGCCCGTTATAAACTAACACCCCGCGACTTTGTTTTATACTATGTAGTGATTTGCCCCCTATTATTCATTTCATGTGTTTAGAGACACGTTGCGAGCTAAAGTCATATTGTTAATTTGAAAAAGTTAAAAAACCCCCGACTCAAAGTAGTTTGTAAACAAAAACCTCTAAAAAGTAAAAAATAAGGAGTTTGGCCCTATTTTAAGTTTAATTATAAGTAGGTATTAATATTTTGATTCAAGCGTCGACACGTCGGGGGACCGCTAAGTAAACTAAATAATATAAAAACCGGGCAAGAGCATGTCGGACCATGCTCAGTGTAGGGTTCCGAAGCCGTAACGACAAACACAAAAAACTATCTCAAAAATCAACATGTATGAACCAATTTTGTATTTAAAGTTATTTGGCGCTGTCTTAGATGATTTTTAGTAGGTCTCAGGAACTAATTAAGTCTACTAAGTAATGATTATTTTTCTTATAAATTCGTATATAATATCTCAAACAAGAGCCAATCTTTTAAGTGTGAGATCAGTATACCTACCTATGTAGGTAGTTAGGTATCTAAACTGCTTCAAACCGACTTTAAATTACAGTAAAAGTTTAATCTTTTATAAAGTAGGTAATTAATAGAAATTGAAAAAAAAACAAGGGCCAGTAAATAGAATTTTAAGTTTTTCAAACGATACTCGACTCAAATCAATAATCTAATCGTTTATTTGTAAACTTTCAGATCGCAAATCGCAAACTTGTAGGTAGCATTTCGGGGCACGTCCGAACAGCATCTAGGTGCTCGCGCTAATGAGCGCGGCTGTCGCTCGATTTGTTACTTGTTCGACTCCCCCCGCGCGTGCAGCCCCCCTCCGTTAACAATTTTTCTATCAGTTATCATAGGCAATTTTGATAGGTATAAACACTTTAGTCGCCTGTATCTCAGGAACTAATCATGTCTACTTAGCCGTGATAGTTTTCCTTTAAAATTCGTTATATGCGCTTTCGTTGAAGATTTTTTTCAGATTTTTAGTATTTGTAGTTTTGGCTGTAGGGGGGGGGGGGGGGGACACTTGACTCTAACAAAAAATAGCGCTTTAAAGCTTAATATTTCATAAACGGATCCCTTAATCGAAAAATTGTCTACACAAACCCGCAATATTTTTGAAAGACCTATCCAACGACACCCCACACTATGGGGTAAGCAAGAAAAAAAAGGCATCCCCACGTTACGTGAAGGGAGTGCATTAAAAAAAATATATTTTTTAAAATTTTATTTTACCACTTTGTTGGCGTGACTAATATGTACATTCATGCCAAATTACAGCTTTCTAGTACTATGAGTCTCTGAGCTAGACTGGGGACGGACGGACGGACGGACATGGCGAAACTATAAGGGTTCCTAGTTTGACTACGGAACCCTAAAAAACCCCAACTACTTAGCCCTTATAAAATACCCAACGCGGCGACGAGGCTTGTATCCAAATATTCATACCTACTTACAGACAATTTGTTGAGAGAATAACACCCCTGGACGGTAGGCAGAAAAGACGACAAGAAAATGGTTATATCTGGCAACGTCGCGCAATGCATGAATCCAGTGCCGATGCACGCGCCAGTCGGCCAGTTACGCAAAATGCCTACCTGAGGAGCGGCAACAGCGCGTAGTTCATAAGTTGCATAACGTTATTATTTTGTTATAACGTTATTTAAGTATAACGTTATTAGGATTTCAGTTACGGTGTAGCATAACGTTATGAAAAAATATCGATATATTTAAACGGAATTTTGAGCACTAACGAAATATAACGTTATGATAACGATATTATTAATAACGTTATAAAGGTCTGGGTGAAGTACCTAGTTGTATTAATATTAATGGTGCAAACGAAATTAATTAGTCTCATCTGCACCATTGATGCCTTCCGTCGTTGGATACCATATTCGCAAAACATGATATTCTGAAAAATATCAGATTCACACAACATGACATTCGCAAATCATCATAGTAGCAAGACATCATATTAGCAAAACTTAACTATTATTAAGACATGAATTAGATAGCGTCAACGGAGCTCTGCTACGGCGGAGCTCCTATTTCCGGGTAGTTGGCCCTCCGGGCCTGATATAAATCTAACATAACCTAAACCTACCTAATGATTTTATAACAAAACCCGACTATTTGTAAATATAATGTTTTGCGAATATCGTATTTTGCTAGTATGATGTTATGCGTATCTAGTTTTTAACCACCAACGCAAAAAAGAGGGGCGTTATAAGTTTGACCTGTAAGTCTGTGTGTCTGTGGCACCGTAGCTCTTAAACGCATGAACCGATTTGGATGCGGTTTTTTTAATTTGAAAGCAGGTTTTGTGGCGGTGGTTTGTAGACATGTTTTATCAAAATTGGTCCAGCAGTTTTTGAGATATTGAGGTTTTAGGTGGTAAAAACCTTTCGATTTAACGGCGCCACATACTTTAAGAGCTGATATCTATTAAATGGCCTAACCAATTTTCATGTTTTTTTTTCTTAACCCATCCCGTTTATTGTAGCTTTATCACCGATGTTTATCACACTTTTTCTTTCCCGCTAAATTCCGCCAAAAACTCCTGTCACGCGCTCGACCAATCAGAGCACCATGAGCTATATTTTACGGTAAAATAAAAAAAAAAGTTACCTATTACATGAAATTGTAAAATCACATACTTAATACTAATTAAATACGTTTATTTTTATTTGAGAAAAATCCAAAAAAATATCCTGGTCTGTGATATCGGATTGTTTTTTTTATTAGTTTAATAGTTAAGTAGTTATTTTATATTGTCTGTCATGAACTGTTCTATAGAACTTATTGTTTGTTCAAAAATCAAAAAAAAACAAAATCAAAAAAGTGCTAAGGGTTCAAAATTAAAAAAAAAACTAAATCTTTGGGGAGTTATCTTAAGTGTTTTAATATCTATGCTGGTTTATAATGTTCGAAATTTATTTTATATTTCTCCTTATAAAAATAAGTGCCTTAGCATTTCAACCAGACTGCATTTTTGATAGACGTTTGCAACAGGCGCCTTGGGCATGCGTGGTAGCGTCAAGTCGGGGGTCACTGCACTTGCTGCAAGCTCGATCAATGATTTACAGGTGCGGTGAAGGTGCAATTATTCCTTAGCAAGTACCTATGACAGTACCTACGTACATTTTGCAACTTATTGAAGTTGTTAGATATGATATTGAAGTGGTTGCTCGCCATCTTCAAGGAGCACGACTATGACTTGAAGACTTTGACGACAGGACAGGATTCACCGTACAACGTCGCTTATTATATACTTGACACACACACACACACACATAAACTCACGCCTTTATTCCCAGAGTGGGGTAGGCAGACCTACAGAATTTCCAACAACTATAAAAACTTACACTAAAACTTAACTTAAAACTTATCCCTAGTAAGGTTGTATGGAAGAGATCGCTAATCAGCGATAAGACCGCCTGTTGTTTACCTGTGTTGTTTTTAATTGTGCTGTTTCTCTGTAATGTTTTTGGTTGGTGTACAATAAAGTGTTTTGTATTGTATTGTATTGTATTGTAACTTAACTAACTTAGGTACTGACTAACTTAGGGCCGGTTTTATAACCATCCGTTCGTTTATTTTCGTATCTTTTTGACGTAAATTTAGTCTACCGGTCATCTTTTCCGTTTTATAAAGATTCGTTAGTTAATTTTTAGTAAATTTTACCTGCCGCCGGTTACTGAGCTCGGTGACGGGGGTTAAACTTACGAACCGTCATTTTTGACATGCTACCTATGTATTGTATCACCGCCGACAGAACAGCTGTTTAATTTGTGAATAAATAAACATAATAATTAACAATGCTTGGTTCTTCAGGAAGTGATAGCAGTGATGATGATTTTTTGTTTCATAATTTGGATACATCTGATTCAAGTGACAGTGAAAATATGTATCGCCGACCAAGAAATTTCAAGCCGAGACCCAATTACTGCAGCCTTTTGAACGATGCTGAGTTTAAATGCCGCTTTCGATTGTCGAAGGACAGCGTAGAGTTCGTATTGCAGAAAATTGGAGCCCGATTAGCGCCAGCAACAGCAAGAAACAAAGCTTTATTGCCGATCACTCAGCTGTTGCTAACGCTTAGATTTTATGCAATAGGCGTGGTGCTGCTCGCTGCTGGAGATTTTGTAGGAGTGTCTAAAGCAACTGCATGTGTAACTGTATGGCGAGTCTCAAGGATTTTAACCTCTTTAAGAGGAGAATTTATAAAAATGAGCAGTTCCAACTGTACGCAGGAAACATTTTATAACATCGCTAAGTTTCCATCTGTTATAGGTGCAATTGACTGTACGCACATTCGATTGCAATCCCCAGGTGGACCACAAGCGGAAGTTTTTCGCAATCGAAAAGGGTATTTTTCCCTCAACGTGCAGTGTATCTGTAATGCCGATTTGATTATAAACAATATTGTTGTTAAGTGGCCAGGGTCCTCACACGACGCAATGATATTTAATGCAAGCATCATAAAATCCCAGTTTGAAGAAAACACATTCGGATCATGCATGCTGGTTGGAGATAGTGGGTATCCTCTAAAAAAATATTTAATGACTCCGCTAAGCGACCCACGGACTCCAGAAGAGGTATTGTACAATGAGTCGCAAATTCGTACGAGGAATGTGATAGAACGTTGTTTCGGTGTTTTAAAAAGAAGGTTCCCAATACTGTATCTGCCAATCCGCTTGTCAGTGGACAGAGCACAAGCTGTTATCGTAGCAGCAGCTGTACTGCATAACATATGTAGACTCTCACAAGACGAACTCCCTTCGGATGCTATGGATGCTATGGATGATCCTAGGTTGAATGAAACTTCCAATGATGAGTCTAACGCAAATACGGACAGTAATACATTGTCAAATGACCGTTACAGGAGAGACTTAATTGATAATTATTTCAGGCAGCTTCTATAACAGTACAGCGTGTTCTTCAGCGGTTTGTAGAAACTGGTTCGAACTTACGCAGACCAGGAGGAGGCCGACTCAGGAGTACAACGGCACGGGAGGTTCGATATCTAGTCAATACTATTCTGCGAAGTCGATTCCTGCATCGATGCCTGCCGAACGATGCAAGCCTGCATTGCAGAAAAGGTTTTTTTTATGTCAAAGAGAAGGCTGTGTTGGAGGTTACTTCACAAAGTTGCCCTGAATTTGCGAACCAAAATAAACGAAAAAGCAAAAAAATACATGGACACATGTTTACAAAATGAGATCTAGACAAGAATAGGCGGGTTTTCCTTTAGGCACAACTCCGTGGCACAACTGACCAATGGTTTCTATTTCAAAATCAAATTTAATAGAGTCGACGGAGCTCCTATTTCTGAGTGTTTTGGCCCTCCGGGCCTGTTGAAGAACGAACATAACCTAAACCTACCTCATATTTATGATACAGATTTTAGTCAGTTGTGCCGTTTAGTTGTGCCATTGGGAAGTCGCTAGAATAGGCTCCAATCTTCTGCAAGGAGAACGTAAAGTTCGTCTCTACGCTCTCCTTCAACAATCGATCGCGGCATTTAAACTCGCGTCGTTCAAAGGCGTGATTAGGTCTCAGCTTGAAAGTTCTTGGCCGGCGATACATATCTTCATTGTCTTTTTGTGATTTATTAGATATATATATATTAAAACTCAGATTATATAAATTTTGTTTTATTTAATATACAATAAACTCATGTAGCGACGAACGCTGCAAAACACCAGACATGGACAAGGCTGTGCACAAATTTATGCCGTCGCCACATATCCTAAAGAACTAAATGCCACAATATGAGAGTTGCTTCAAAAAAAAAACACTGCCATAGGTTAGTACTATTATAGTATGGCTGCAGCTGGGACTAAAAAATCCAGGTGGCCTGATCAATCGGAATCACTGATATCATTGTGTTTATTTTTTAGTGTTTGTAACTTAACTTTAAAGTATTTGGCTATTGCGTTGTTCCGCTCTATTTTTGACTGTATTAATTTATCTCTATTGTTTTTATATTTATTGCTTGTGGAGTGTAACTGTTTCGTTACAGGTGTTCTTAGTTCAGCTGGAGTCCAATTCTTCCAGCGGCTTGGCTCACCCTCCAACACTACACTTCTGTCTGCACTTGTTGAGTTTTGCCCTTCTTCAGTTGCCATTTCTATAACTATATTGTCCAGCACCGGATTAGTTACTATTTCGGCATCATCGTCAAAATCGTTGGGCACTCCGAAACAACTTACTGACGTAAGACTAATAACTTTGTCCAGAACAGCATCTGGCACGATTTCTGAGGGACCACCGCCCGTCGCCCTGAAAAGAATATAAGTAGTTTTGTTTTAAGTATATTGTATGTGGAAATCAATATTTTACATATTATATTAAGGTAAAATAGAGGGTAGATCAAACTGCTACTACCAACTGTTATTCTCTGGCTCGCCTGAGTAGAACTTGATTACTACTGGAATTTTGGATTTTTTTGTCCCATAGCCATACTATATTTATAAGTACAAACCTATTATTAATTGTAATGGCAGTGCTCCTTTTTTTTGCTGCCTTTTTCAAATTGTCCCATTTCAGACGTAACGCATTTAGTTCTCTAGGATATGTGCCGACGGCATTAAACTTTGTGCACAGCCTTTTCCATGCTTCGTCTTTTGCAGAGTTCGTCGCTACATCCGTTTTTTTGGACGTTAATATCTGTTCGTCTTCTACGAAACATAGCAGACGAGTAGTCTCGTCGTGGGAAAATTGTCGGCTCCGTTTCCTCTGCAAGACAAGCGTAAATTTAAGTCAATAAGAAAAGACAAGAGTAAATAAGTACTGGTAGCCTAGTTGGTAAAACGCTGGCCTCCCATACAGGAGGCCGTGGGTTCGATCCCGGGGCCTGCACCCTAAATGTTTATTAGGATTAGGATGTGCATAGTAAATCATTAATAACCACTTGCCATAATGGTGAAGGAATACATTTTGAGAAAAACTAAGTACACATGATTCTTAGTGATTGCTATCCCTAATGATTCTTAGTTTCCAAAACGCAAAAGTTACATACCTTTGTTTGGCTTTCCATCACACAAAATGTCCTTTTTTATTTTAGTTTTATTTACTTATCGCTGAACTTTGACGTTGAAAGTTAATTTGAAAATGTCAACCGTCAACAGAATAAAAATATATGAAAAATATATAGGTACACAATAGACAATTAGGCGAACTACAGACAATATCAAGCAATAAAGGGTGGTATTTTTAAGTATCGAAGTCTCTTTTGTGGCAGTCCTATGGTTTCATAACGAATGTCAAAGTTTACGATTATTTGATTTATAAAACGCATACCAGTAAAACTTACTGCTACTTGACAAGCCGTTCGTTAAAATTATACTTACTGTCGTAAATTTGGTATCAGCTTTATAAAACCGGCCCTTACTTGACTTTTTTTTAACTTTTTTATACTTTTTTTTTATACTTGACATTGGCAAAATTACGTTATTATGTAGACTCCATTAAATAAATAAATAAATAATAATAGAATGGGTCTATACCAAAATGATAAAAAAGGAACCCTTATAGCAAGACTTCGATGTCCGTCTGTCTGTACGTATGTCATAGCAGATCTATGTCTCTGACTGAAACAATAGAGCTATCAACTTGAAATTAGGCATAGGTAGGGTAGGGTGGGTACGATTGAACCACTTTCACTTTAACAGCGTATAGCGAAGAATCTATTAAAGTCACGGATTCAATAGTTTGGTCATATAAAGTATGGTAATCTGGCTTTTAAATAAAGTATATTTTGTAGCTCTATCTCAAATAACTACGCCGCTATTGCCGAAAGAAGAGGACCGGGTAAATTGGTTCAATTGACCCCATGCTAGGGACAATTGAAACGGTATGTGGGTTAATTGAAACACTTCAAATAACTTTGTCATTATTTGACATATTTAATAGGTTTAAACGGTTTTCTATACTACATGAGTATTTGATGAGGTCATGATAAAATGGTAACGTAACTATAACTATTTCTATAATTATTACTGAAAGAAAGTTTTAGAGGTAGAGGTAGTTAATAAATATTTTTGTATTCATCGATAGCAGGTAGAAGTTGAACTAATAATTAACATATCATATTATCAACATAGATATAATCTATTAATTAGCTATAATGGCATAATAATGCTTAAAAAGGGGAATATCATTTCTCATACAAACAAACATGTTTCAATCATAACCATGTTTCAATCATGACCAAAGTATGTATACCTACGTATACATTTATATACTTATGTAGGTAAACACTTAAATGTGAAAAAGCACGACAAAGCAAAAGCAAGGTTTATACACATTAAAATGCATACCTAAATATATACACCTTAGTTTGTAAGCTTTTTTTTCAGAATTATACACATAAAAATGTATACCTAAATATATACATACACCTTATTTTGTAAGCTTTTTTTTCAGGATTATACACATAAAAATGCATATCTAAATATATACATACACCTTAGTTTGTAAGCTTTTTTTTCAGGTTTAAACACATTACCTATATACATTATACACCTTAGTTTGTAAGCTTTTATTCAGGTTTATATAAATTAAAAATTCATTACCTACTAAAAGTAACATTAGTACATAAAAAAATCATATCTCCTCCATTCTGGTTAAAGTCGGTTAAAAAGGGACGGTTGGAACACCGGGACGATTGAAACGTTTCAAACATCCACAGGCACATTGTTCCAATCGTACCCAACTCCTATTCTTCATTTCAAGGTCGATATTTTAGTCTTAAATACTACTTTAGCGATTACCAATATCAATAAATACAATCTCAAATAGGTATACCATTCAATGAAATAAGAAAAAATACAAAAATACAAGAGATAATTAAGATAAACCGAAAATAAAAAGAACATAAATGCTTATTTTTGCGTGTGAAATCTTTCCGAAGCGTCCTGCACACGACCGCGTCCTTCGCTGCCCCGCGCGCCACTGTCCAAAGATTCGAAAATGGCCGATGTAGTAACGAACTTCGTGTCGCGCTGGTAGGTGTAACGGTTTCCGAGAAATTTGAGTTGTTTCAATCATGACCCGTTTCAATCGTACCCACCCTACCCTACCTACTTGTATAATTTGCTTGCCCGCTTCTGTGTTTAGTAAAAAACATAACATTATTTCTCTAAATACTTGCAGGGGGGTTGAAAGATGAAACTGATTTGATTATAGCAAAGGGGGGTATCATAATGTCATAAGAGAATCTGCACATTTTTTAATTTCCCGTGACGTGCTCCCCCCCCCCCCCTACCCTCCAAAGATGAAGGCCCAAAAAATCCTGATTTAAAGATAACTTTTTATATTTTACGCGATAAATATAAAAATCCTTTAAAACCTGTATCGAACTTTAGGCTACTCAATAGACTTAATTGCATAATAAAGAGTCCGACTGGCACTTGACCGGTTTTATAGTAAAGCGGCTATCACAAACATCTTTAAAACGCTTGATTATTCGAAAAGCTCGATTCTGGTATTCCCTGAACATGCGCGGCTGAGCCAAAAATGATGCGACGTTGCGCAAGGATGCACTTGGTACTTGCACGAAATCAATAATTTACGAGTGAGGGGACGTGGCACCCCATGGGCACCCCTTTTTAAGCAGAGCTCGGACATATGCAGCAAAAACAATTATGGAAATAGAACAGACTCAATAGAGTCGATACTTAAGATTATAATTATCTAAAGAGGATATTATCGTAATTTAACATTAAACCTTTTTTAGTTGCATATCTGTCACGGTTTTGTCAAAGTGGCATTCTTGAAACAGTTTTGTGGTGACAATTTAAATTAGTAAAATTATTTACTTAATATTCCATGGGATCAACTCAATAATCCACGCTTCAGGGTATTTTTCAAAAAATTGTAATTGCAATTGCAATCAAAGGGAAATACCTGATGAATCCTATGTTAGAAAAAAATACTTGGGTGTATATTTCAGAGAGAAAATGCAAGAGTTAAACCCTTAAATGCATAATGATGTAGATCTGCACCGTATATTTTAAAGTTCAATTTCAAACGTTCATTTTAAGTAAATTTAAATCTTAGAATTTATGCAGTAAGATTTTTAGCTTTGTCAAAATTCAAATTTGGAAATGAACTTTAAAGACGCGTTCGATTTTCGAAACGCTATGGATTTAAGGGTTAAAGAACTAAATGCGGGATGAATGTTTGTGGATCCGTATCGATGAGACAAAAAATAGACATGATAAAAATAAACAGTTATAAATTTAATTGAAAAATATAATGAAATAATACTGTACATAATGCGACTCTATTAATCTTGTTCTATAACGGTGCTGCAATTATTTTGCGATGACGTCCTAGGCCCGTATTAATAGACTCATCTTGGCTGAGACGCCCGTCTCAAGATACGTCAAAGTAAACGTCAACCCATAGAACACTGTCATTGTTGACGCATCTTGAGACGAGCATTAGAGTTGAGATTAGTTTATTAATACGGTCCCTAGTCCGAGCCCTGTTTATAAAGCCCTCTACGCATTATCCATCTAGGAAGGCCAGCAGTGCACGACCGTCAGGCCCGATGATATTCTTAACTCTCTCATCCCGTTTCGTTCAGACATTGGGGCTCCTTCACTCGCTTCACCAACCTTATGTGTATTAATATGTTTTTTTATTACACAGGAGTTCTTTTTTTTTTAAAAGGAGCTTTGGCATTACATTAGCTTGTCAGTCTCATAACTCCCTAATCAACTTACCAACTAACTTAATTAAATAAAGTAAATGGCACTCTGGCTGTAGCCGACATAGGCTCTACCAGTACGAGTAGCACAAGTTGTTATTTCTCGCTTGTCAGTGCGTCACTATCGTAACAGAGTAGATAGAAAGGGAGATCCGAGTAACAAAGAAGTCGCGGACAACATGTGCTAGCTCTCCTGGATGCTATTATAAATACAAGTCAACATTGAAAAAAGAGAATCCCTTCTAGCTTCGTACTTGATAAATTCCACCAAGAGATGGTGCTGAGCACGGTTTTTTTTTCGGGATTGATTGCCATATAATAATACCGATAAAATTTTGCTTAGTAACTCGCCATCAGTAAGCATTTTAAATACAAATAGGCTTAACTCCTCCATCAATATGTGGGAGTAAGGTGATTAGTGATTGATCAGACGCCGAAGCATTGTTCAGATTTGATTGACATCAGTACTCAGGAAACTGATCGATATAGATGTCTGATCAATCACTAATCACCTTAGGTCTTTATCGATCAGTTATGATTTACAACTCCATAACACAGTTCAGCCTCGAAAGTCAGTTGACATTTGCAACCTATATCAGCTAGATTTTGCAATCCAAGAGTTTTTGCGCCTGTTCCTTCCGGCTTAGCAAAATTAAAACTTTGAAGGGACCTTTATGCCTTATTCTAAGTATCCCGTCTATGTTTTCTGCCCTTAGGAGTTTAGCAAGACCGATCTGCTTAGGTAGCTTCTCTTTGCAGGTAATAAAAACCTCAACCAAATTATCGCTCTCTTCTTCACGGGTTGATGTAACGTTCTTTTTTTCCAGCTTCTAACGGTACCTAGTAAAAATCCATCATCTTCAACGCTCGTCTGTTATCTACTTCCCTATGGCTTTTCTCGGCGGTACGAGGAACCTCTTCACTATACCATTCAAATTCGACATCCTGTTGCAAGTCTTCAGCAAATATTGCATCAATGAACCCACAGACATCGTTAAAATAAAGTTTTAATGATGATCGGCGAAAAATCACCCGCCTCGCTGGCCATTTTATTTTCTGATACCTAATTAATAAAATATTAATTATCTGGGACTTCAGAAGCTTGGCTCTACGAGTAGGTACATGAGATCTGATATCATTTTGACAGTCCGAGCCATATGGTCTCGTCATTCAACGTTTGAAAATATTTTAATAGGGATTACAATTACTACAATAGGTAACAAGCTGGAGCGAGAAAAACCGGCTTTATAATTGTGTCTCTTTTACGCACGTTTTCTAGGCCAAATCTTGACTTGATTGACCTTGCAAATTTTGGTATATGAGCGACTATGAGCGAGCTTAAAACAACGCACCTGAAGTGACGGGGCAGTGGTCCAACTGCTTTGTCCAACTGACCAAAATTAGTATCATAAATATGAGGTAGGTTTAGGTTATGTTAGTTCTTCAGCTGGCCCGGAGGGCCAAACCACCCAGAAGTAGGAGCTCCGCGACAGCGGAGCTCCGTCGAGCCTGTTAATTTGATATTCAAATGAAAATTATTTATCAGTTGGACAAAGCAGTTGGACCACTGCCCCGAAAGGAGGAAATCTTTGATTAAACAAATATTTCTTTTTTAATTTAAGCACCTATTTTGATAATTGGTTTCTCAATTTAAATTGCACTTAAATAATAGCGATAATCGAAAAAAAAAAATTGCCCACTGATAAAGTTGGTGATCTTACAAAAGATTTTTAGCGGTGATCAGTCCGAGTAACTGGAGTAAAAGGTCCTTGAATGCTAATAGAATAGAATAGAATAGAATAGAATCATTTATTTCAGGCTACGAGTATTGCCCATAATATTGGTTAGTTACATGTTACCTACTTAAAAATAGGTTAGTTGCTAGGCAAATAGGTAGGCTGGCATTACACATTGTGCAACACCCAAACTCCGAACTTCTGGCCAAACTATTTCGAAAATCTAATTAAAGACCAAAATCTGACAGTTCCCATCTTGATTATTTCGTTATTTTAACATTATTTCATAAAAACATGAATGAGTACCTACTCGTGTAACCAGTAATAATAGGGTACGTAAGTTTTATTAATAAAAATACCTACATTTAACCAAATGCAGTAAGTAATCACAGCGAATGTGCGTCCGTTGAGGTTAGGATTTTGGTCTTAAAAAAGATTTTCGACGTAGGGCAAACTTCAGCGATCTATATGATTGCGCTTCTGTGGCTGGTATTGCGTTTGGTTTAACGACCACTTACAACCGTTATTTCGTCAGGATATTTCGACTCCATAACGTCGTGGAAATTGTTACTGTAAACTAAACTAAACGCGTTTTAAGCGTCATGCTACAATTTGCAAATAAATATTGATTGGCGCTTGGCGTGCCCGCGGCAGACCGGCGCAAAGACTATTATTGTATACTTGGATACCTAAACAAAGAAGAAGTAAAGAAATTAATACCCAAAATCCTTATACTGTGTTGCAAATTGTGTCCGATCAATTTTTATTATAAACTGAACAAGTTTTACCATTAGCCATGGTATCCTATTTCACGTTGGACGCATCAGGCGACAGTACCAACTTCCAAAAGGAAATCTCAAACATGATGCACGGTTTTGGTGACAATCCTAACCCGAACGCTGCTACAGTTGTGTTGATCGAAACCGTTGTCTCACAGCAAATGAGGAATATACTGCAAGAGGCCTGGTCACTTTCCAACACAAGAGCAGGCAGAGCGATCACTAACTTTGACATTATTTACTTAATGAGGAGGAACAAGGTAAAGCTGAGGAGGTTATATGATTACCAACTGAAGTTGGATAATATTGACAGAAGCAGGCAATCGTTTGAATCTGTGAATACTTCATTGCTTGAAGACGATGTACAACCAAAGAAGAAGAAGCGAAGGACACACATAGACGTAATACAAGAACTTGATGAATTTGATGAAGTAAGCCAAATCAAATTTGATGCCATAGACTACAAGCGAAAGGTAAGGGCGGATAAATTAACCGAATCCATGTCGCACGAGAAGTATGTAGCATACCACAGAGCAAGGTGTAGCTCTTTTCGCTCAGGTAGTTACTTGGCCAAGGGTTTTACAAAGTTTGAGCGGTGGATTAACCCGAAAAAAGAGTTGAAAATAACTGTATTCGCTTTGGAAGTACTGTGTTTTTTGGCTTATGAAACTGTAGCAGATATAGTTGACGCTGTATTTTTGATACGCCAAGACGCTAAGAAGAGGAGTGGTGATCCATTTAGTAAGTTCCAGGGTGGTCATTTTTGTAACCCACCGAGTTTGAACAATGCTGTTTACATAAAGTCGGGATATGAGGGAGTGCCAGCGATCACGGTGGCTGAAGTAAGAGAGGTTTTGAGAAGGTACTACTCTCCCAGAAATGGTATGAACGGGTTGTTTTACAGAAATATGTCATTAGATTTACCAAACAAATCTTTAGTGCTGTAGGAGACACGAGTAGAACTACTCATTTTTTTTATTTAACGCTTTAATGTTAGAAGTACTGCTTTGCTCAATATAGGAGAAAACGATAAAGGTGCCACTTTATGTGTAAAACTCATGTTTCAATTGCTATGCGAGTACTTATTATGGAAAAT
Organism: Acleris laterana; assembly: GCA_963966035.1. Lineage (NCBI taxonomy): Eukaryota > Metazoa > Arthropoda > Insecta > Lepidoptera > Tortricidae > Acleris > Acleris laterana. The sequence goes on from OZ014438.1 coordinate 84,607,255, forward strand.
CTAAAAATAAATTGTTCTCTTAATTCTAGATTTTTTTTGTCAAACTTCCATTGCCATTATTTTGTGTGCGTGTGTGTGTTCTTTTGCTGTATGTCTTTATGAAAATAATGTCTTCAGTGATTAATAAAATATGAATTCAAAAATTGTTTCAATTAGACCTGGTTAGTATTTTTTTTTGTTAATGTTTAATTTTTTTATTATTATACTACAAATGAAAATGTTTGTGTGTGCATACACATTTGTAATTGATTTGGTTTTTCTATTTAATATTTATTGGAAATGTTACAACTTTACAAGTATAGTCACAGTAAAAAAAGGTTCATTACTTTTCGACTCTATTTCAATGCGCTTAAGATCCAAAAGTGACCAACCTTTTCTTACCATGACCTCTTCGGTATCTCTGCTAGAACACTTAACGTAAGATACCTTAAAATTGACATACTGAATTTTAAATTGTACTACTACGTAACAAATTGCGAAAAGTGAACCAACTGGGAGGCACTCAGAAGTGTCATGACGCTGATCTTCCTTGGATCCAGCATTGTGGTACACGGGACGGTAACCAGTAACATAGTTTATATCATCCCTTTACTTCCTCGACATGTTATCTTATAAAGACTAATAATGGACAAGTCACCAATAATGGACACTTGATTCTTATTTTACACAAGATAAGGGTTATTCATTTGTTTTGCAACAATCAATTTAGGACCATATGATATTTGAATTAAGAGTGAAGTGTCCATTACTGGTGCCTGTCAGCTAAAAGTGTCCATCATTGGTGCCGTTACCCTACTTTGATCAGATAAGAGATTGAGAAAGTAAAGGGACAATATGTTTTCGTATCATTCCTTAGTGAGTGAATACGTCTAGTGTGACTGCATTAAAGTTAGGATGTATGGGTTTGTAATCAGGTATTTTATACAATTTTATGCCTCTAAGCTATGCTATGCACATGCTGCTATAGTTATTAAGACTTCGCCAAGCAAACGCCGAGCGTCCAGCGGCGCCCTAATTAAGTCATCAGCAGGGCCCGTAATTTTCATGCCGCTGACGCAAAAATGACGTCACGCTGCATAGAGTATTTTTTTTTTTTTTTTTTTATAGCAGAGAAGACAAACGAGCACACAGGCCACCTGATGGTAAGTGGAAACTGTGACCCATAGACATTCGCATTCACAAGACTGCAATGCAATCCTAAGACTGCAAATGCGTTGCCAACCCTGAGGACTAAGATGGAATGCCTCTATGCTAGTCATTTCACCGGCTGTCTTATCCCCAAACCGGAACACAACAATGCGAACACTGCTGTTTGGCGGTAGGTTAATGGATAAGATGGTGGTAGCGATCCGGACGGACCCTGCACAAGGTCCTACCACCCGCAAATTATAGCGAGTATGATTTCAAATTGTTTTATTGTAATTATTGACCATTAGTCGTCAATCATTTAATCATGTAGAGCTGAGCCAAGTAATCTATTGACGCGTAGAAAAATAAATACCTACTTGATACATAAAACGTAAATGAAACTATTTGTTTTGTATTTTATGCTCCTGATGCTATCATAAAATTCGTAAGATCCAGGTTAAACACCTTTTGTGTTAAATTTCCTTCTTCTTTTTCAATATTTTTAGTTGTTCTTTTTATTTTTGATGTTACATTTTAATCACAATTAGTACAATAATCGTTTTTGTCGTTTACGATTAAAAACGGATATTTGTTGCATAACTTCTGTAACAATAGCAAATGTAAACAATAACTAAGACACTATTAATATCTAATTAACATAAGTATGAATTATTTAATAATTTGATAATCTGTTTTTTATTTGAGTGACAATAGTCACAGTTAGTTAAACGTTATGTACTGGTTATTTCATCGATACCGGTCAACGAAAGAGGTTGACAAATGATTACTTATGACGAAATACTAATTGGAATCATACTGTATGTAGCGTGACGTCATTTTTACGTCAACGGCATGAAAATTACGGGGCCTGGCTCATTACTATTATTGCGTTTTCTAATTAACTGAAGAAATTCCTTGGAATCGGACAATGCGTTTTTGAAGTGCAAGTAAAAACACAATTTATGGGATACGTAACCGTCAATTTTTTTTGGGATATTGTTGGGGTTATTTGTTATCTTTTCGCCCTTGGACTTAGGGTCATAAGGGTCACGGTTTTGGATATATGATTTTTTAAATGTTGTTTCTCAAATTCCTCGTTTAAACGTTCGTAACTTTTTTATTAATGCATCTAAAAAAAGTTCTATTTAAAACTTGTTAATACATGCTAATTCAAATACAAAGTCTTTATTTTTATTGATAGTCTCAAAGGGGCGTACGAGGTTTTTTATTTCACAAAATTACTGTTTGTGTGAAAAAAATCCAACTTCGAAATTCAATTATTAAAAAACTAAATACAATTTTGGGGTTCATATTATTTTAAAAACTTCTCTAGCTAATGACGTTTCTAATAATGTGCTACACATTAAAAAATAAACGGGGATATTCACATTTTTAAAGAAAAGTTTCCAGAGCACCTGGATAACTCGTTTCCTAACTCTTGGATAGGCAGAAGTGGGCCGATACCATGGCCGGCAAGATCTCCAGACTATGTCAATCGGTCTGTCTATCTAACCATGTCTGGGCCTTTAGTCCCGACAGTAAAAACCGTATCGTATTTGACGTGTTACGGTATTGTTGGGACGTCAGCCGCCATTACTGTCAAGTAACTAAATAAGAGCTATCAAAACGTTGACAATACGATAACAGGGCAAGTACGATATGGTTTTTAGCCCTCTTTACCCGTGGTACGGTTGGCGATGTCCGGTTGACCAGTGTATATTTCAAAATCAAATTTAACAATGTCGACGGAGCTCCGCTACGCCCGCCGGAGCTCCTATTTCTGAGTGTTATGGCCCTTCGGGCCGGCTGAAGAACTAACAACCTAAACCTATCTCATATTTTTCGTACTTATTACTGACTGTTTTGGTCAACCGGACATCGCCAACCGTACCACGGGTGATGACCTGGTTTTTAGCACCTAGAATACCGGCGACTACACTGGCCTCGCCAGACGGCGGGTTTATCTACGTAGTTATTATTTATTCTTATGATGCGGCAATTAGCTTTTGCGTTAAATTGACATCGTACCTACAACGCATTATGCGAAAAGCTTTGCTGCGACTCGCTTTCAGAGACCTTTCAGTGTGAGACGTGAAAAAAATATTATCTAACTCAAAAAAAAAAACAACAAATGTTTAGTATACAGGGTGACTCCTAAGTGGTGAACAAAATGATCACCTCTGTGTTCTACCAAAGAATATGAACAACTTTCACTATGGGACCAACTCTGAAATCACAAAAAAAAACAGCTGCTTCATACATTTTGGTCGAGTACGTATTGAACTTTTCTATGAAACAGCTGATTATTTTTTCGTGTTTCAGAGTTGGTCCCATAGTGAAAGTTGTTCATATTCTTGGGTAGAACACAGAGGTGATCATTTTGTTCACCACTTAGGAGTCACCCTGTATATGGGTGAATTGCAAAAATATTGTACATAGTTAAGAGGCTAATCCTTAACACCCTTAACTTTTTCCTTCATACATCAAAGATTAGTCATTATAATCATATGGATAATTTCGTTACACAAAGGAAAAACAATGGAAGAAAGTTAACGTCTCAATTAAGCCCTTAACTCACCCTTATAACTGTTGTGACGTGATAGGATACTTACTCTTCCATTATAATGTTATTTTTTCAGAACGCCAGGCGCAGCAGCGATATCTGCTCCTTCTAAGGTTAACGCATTCACTGCCACCGACGCATAAATGCGTTCACTGTCATACAAGTTTGTTCCTAGGGCACGCCCCCTGGCAGTGAATGCATTAAGTGACCCTACGCACAAGATGCGTGCAGACCCACCGTACCACTAAACCGTACCACTGACCAAAATTAGTATCATAAATATGAGGTAGGTTTAGGTTTTGTTAGTTCTTCAGCAGGCCCGGAGGGCCAAACTACCCAGAAATAGGAGCTCTGCGATAGCAGAGCTCCGTCGACTCTATTAAATTCTATTTTAATAGAAATAATTGGTCATAGTACACACAACATCACACCTAACTAACCATTAAAGACGGAGCAGAGAGAAAAAGAAAGAGATGTATATATGTGTATTATGTCAACAACATAGGAGGGGCACCTATAGACATATTGTGCTTAAGTGAAACGAACATTCTACGTGGATCAGAAAGCAACCTAAAATTAAATAACTTTCAGCTAGCGGCTCATTTTTCTCGTAGGCACTCAAAAAGGGGAGGAGTTGCTATTCTTGTCCGGAATGGTTTGGACTTTACGACTGTGAAAGAAACTGTCTCTCTCGCGGAATCATATATTTTTGAATGTTGCGCCGTGACTATCTGGGCTTATAATATGGTAGTAATTTGTGTCTACACGAATAAAACCCCAACTTCACCTTTATCTCTATTCTTTCACAAGCTGGAAGAAACGCTCCACATTCTATGCCAAAATAGGAGGAGCAAGTATATAATATGTGGGGATTTTAATATAGACACAATTAAAAACTCGCGTATCTCAAAAGAATTCGAGCAGACTCTGAATTGTTATGGCTTACAGTTGACCAACAATAATAAACCTACAAGAATTACAGCTCACTCTGAGACCTGCATAGATCATATAGCGACCAATGTAAACGACGGCGAATTAAGAATACTTGATCTAGGTATTTCTGACCATACTGCGCAACTGTTTCATGTACCTGTTAAAAAACGCGCCCCACCTCCAGTAAAGTGGTGGTATGAAACTAAGAGAGATTACAGTCAAGAAAACCAGTCGAAATTTATAAAATGTCTATCATCTCTATCTTTTGATCACATACTAAGTGATAATGATGCGACGCAAGCTCTTACCAATTTTTACGAATTATTTCTACTTTTTTACAATCTATGCTTCCCGGTTACTAAAGTTAAGGTTACAAACAAATCGGTTAGTGCAAAACATCTCACAAAGGGCTTACGTTTATGCTGTCGTAAAAAAAGGGAATTATATCTATTAGGCAGAAAGAATAAACAATGTTTATCAAAGTATAAAAACTATACACGCCTGCTTAAGCGTTGCATACTGTCACATCAAAAATCTGAAAATTTGAAATATCTTAATAAAAATGATAGTAAATGTAAGGCAGTATGGAACATAATTAAGAGACATACATCAGCTGACTGCAACAGTAAATCTGTGGAAACTCTATTAGTAAATAATAAATTTATTGACAATGCACAAGAGATAGCGGAAAAATTTAATAAATATTTTATTGAAACTATAACTGGAAATGTAAATTCGAATAACACAAGTGGCATTAGTATAAACAATAATGATTGCACTATGTTTTTTAATCCTTTGAGTGTTAAAGAACTCATTAAAATAATCTCATCACTTAAAAATTCTACAGCGGTTGGTTATGATGACTTAAGAACTGACATTATAAAGAAAAGTATGTTTATCATCGCAGAGCCACTTGCACATGTGATAAATCTCTCGATATTACAAGGGGTGTTTCCGGAGGAACTAAAAAAATCTGTGGTTAAGCCCTTATATAAAAATGGGGACAAAACCGACATAGGTAATTATAGGCCTATTACCTTAATACCAATTTTTGCAAAAATATACGAGAAAGTTATGTACAATAGACTTCTCAATTTTTTTGAGAGAACAAATATAATTAATGAAGAACAACATGGCTTCCGTAAATCTAGGTGCACTTCTCTAGCAGCATTCAAGCTGATTAAAAATGTAATAGATTCCATGGACTGTAAAATACCGGTTACTGTACTTTTCATGGACATGTCAAGGGCATTCGACTGTGTGAGTCATAAACGCTTGATTGCCAAATTATCTAGGTATGGAGTGCGAGGCCCAATATTGAATTGGATTAAAGCTTACCTTGGCAATAGACAACAATGTGTAGAGGTTCTGAAGTACTGCGACAAGTCTCAAACTGTAAGGTCTTATCGTTCTTCATATGTAAACAATGAATATGGGGTTCCTCAAGGCAGTATTCTGGGACCTTTGCTATTTTTAATGTATATTAATGATTTACCATACCATTTACCCCATAAATGTATTTTATTTGCAGATGACACGTCAATTATAGTAAAATGTAATGATTTATTGACATACAATTATGATATAAATATGACATTAGCTTTAACAATTAATTGGTTAGAAATTAACAACCTCAAGGTTAACATTAAGAAAACTAATTTTATTCAATTTCATACAGAACGACATAAATCACAAACTTTAGATGTCCGATACAATAACGTTCCTATTGCAGAAGTAAGTCAAACGAAATTTTTAGGAATCATTATTGACTGTCACTGTAAATGGAAAGAGCATGTGGATAAAGTCTGCTCCAAAGTAAACAGTTTCGTATTTGCCTTAAGACGAATTAGGCAGACCGTCTCTTTACAAGCTGCTTTAATGGCATACCACGGTTACGTTAGTTCTACGATAAGATACGGGATAGTAATATGGGGTAACTGTACAAAAACGGACCAACTTTTTATTGCTCAAAAACGCTGCATCAGAGCTATTTTTAGAATTGGCCGGAAAGGATCGTGTCGACCTTACTTCACAGATTATAATATTATGACAGTTCCTTGCCTATATATATTAGAGGTATGTATGTTTGTCCACAAATATAAGAACCAGTTCACGGAAACACAAGTCATGTACTCACGTAAGGTTAGACCGCAATATAAGTTTAGAATACATAAACCAGCCGTAAAGCTGGCACTTACATCCAAAAATACCTATGTTATGTGTATTAATATATATAATAAACTACCGGATGTCTTTAAAGATAAAAAATTAAAGGTATTTAGAAAACTGGTGATGCAATGGTTAAGTGAAAAATGTTTTTATAGTGTACGTGAGTTCTTTGATAAGTAGCTAATGTTTATAAGCTGTTAATAAATTAATGCACTTAATTATAAATTTGTACGCCAGTTGTTGGCATAATGTGGCGATCCTATGGTTGTATAATTTTAAGACCTTTATGTAAACCCACTATTAACAAATAACAAATAAATAAATAAATAAATAAATAAATAAACATTCTATTCTAGTGCGACTCTCTTTCATGCAATATTTCAGATTTCTGAAGTGTATAGCTAGATGTGTTGCTGTGTGTACTACCAGTGGTACGGTTTAAGGGTACGGTGGGTCTGGAAGGGTTCTTCGCTATAGTCGTTTGCCCGTGGTCCTACTGCGTAGTCCTACTGACTAAAATTAATATCATAAAATTCATAAATACGAGGTAGGTTTAGGTTATGTCTGTTTTGCAGCAGGGCCGGAGGCCCAAACCACCCAGAAATAGGAGCTCCGCGCCAGCGGAGCTCCGTCGACCCTGTTAATTTGATATTCATATATAAATTCAAATTCAAATCATTTATTCTGTAAGTAGGCCCTGTAGGCACTTTTACAAGTCTGAGTCTACCAGCGCTTCCAAAGAGACCACTGTTGAGAAGAAGCGCCGCAAGAAACTCAACAGTAAGCCAATTTTTTAAAATAAATCACTTATTACAATACTAAACTTAAGCTACATAATTTAAATGTCACAGGGATGTACAGGTCCCAGTAGTAATAATAATTAAATAAATCAAAATAAATAAATATAAATCATTGATCAGTAGGACTACACAGTAGGACCACGGGCAATGAATGTGCGCTATGTGGTTCAATAAACATCTTACGTCCCTATCAGTTTGTTAAATCATGACAGACACCATGCTGAACCGGATCGCAGAACGCTTCCAGTGTGAACGGTCCTTGAACGTATCCTTGTAAATGGAATATATCCTGCAGCTGTGAAACCATCTCCATACGTGCTAAGGCTACTTGTCGTAAAACACAACTCGCTCATTGAATACAAAACGGACACATTCCAAAATAATTTGCTCTTGCATTAAAAATCTTATACGAATAGCTGCTAATTTTAAAATGCAACACTGACTCATTTTGGAATGTGTCCGTTTTGTATTCAATGAACGAACTGTGGTCCTAGCTTCAACAATAACCCCATTGACTTTATTAAAGGGTATAACATTGTTTGATATAAAAACCATTTTGCATTTAACTGTAGTAGTACAGTCGCCTGCTGATAGATCTAACCGAACAGCGAGCACATTAAATGTGTTGCATTGGATTCACAAAAAAGACACACGCGAAAATGTCAGAAAAATGTGCTGTAACAGTAGGTTTTAACTATCAGCTTGTATAAAAATTCAAGAAGATGTAACTGCATAGGTAACCAAAAAGATTAAAAAGGTTAAAATTTCAGCCGTATCTAAGTGGACAAAATTCCAACAAAATTGGATGGGGTAGATACCCAAAATGGTCTAACCATTTGAGAAAATGAACTTAATCCCAAGACATTAAGATTCCTAATTGTTTGCTGCTTGAAACGCAATTAACAGCACAATATTTGCCGAACCACCTCTTTATGTTAAAATACTTTTTGGTAAATAGGCTTCGTGTCATCCATGTGACATCGACTTGATATGACGTTAGAAAGTTATTTATAAATTTTACATGAATCCTTATTACCAAGGTTAAAGACTCATATTAGGCAAATAGGGTAAATCGTCAGTAACTGGCCACTTTAGAAAGTGTCATTTAGTTACTAGCCATCAAATTTCTTACTGACGCTGTTAGTAAAGATACTTGGACAGTACTCCGGGTAAACTCAAGATCTAGGTATTCTAGTTTCATCGCAAAAATGTGAGCAAATATCTTTCTTAACTCATTTTATTGCAAAGTGGCCAGTTACCGGGCCAGTTACTGAGGATTTACCCTATTGTGCTGTTTTGAGCAGGCGACTGTAGCCATCATATTTTTAAACCCCGACTCAAAAATGGGTGTTAAAAGTTTACGTGTAAGTCTGTGTCTGTCTGTGGCACCGCAGCTCTTAAACAGATGAGCCGATTTGGATGCGGTTTTTTTTATTTGATAGCTTGTTTTTTGGCGGTGGTTCTTAGACATATTTTATCAAAAACGGTTCAGCCGATTTTGAGATATAGAGGTTTTAGGGGGTAAGTCCCCGATTTGACGGCGCCACATACTTTAAGAGCTGATCTCTTAAACGGCCTAAGCAATTTTCATGAAAAACCACCGCATCCAAATCGGTTCATCTGTTTGGGAGCTACGATGCCACAAACAGACACTCAGATACATAGACAGAGATAGGTACACGTTATAAAGTAACAACCCTCTTTTTATTTATTACTTATTATATTAAACCCTATTTTTAGAACAATGTACAGTCAAGGGCAAAAATATGTATACACTTTAGTACCTTGTCTATTTACGTCATATTTGAACTGCCATATATGAACTGTCACAGTGGTTAGTGACAAGGTACTAAAGTGTATACATATTTTGGCCCTTGACTGTACTTTTCTCAAACATGAAGGTTCTTGTTTATGGCTGTCATTGTTAGGTAAAGGGCGGATTTTTATTTTGATTGTCGGTTCCTTTTTTTTCTCAGATTTCAATAAAATTAGGTGACTTAGTTAAATTGGTTATTCTGGTCATGGTGAGCCCTATTTAACGATATGTCCTACTAATTTTCTCATTAAATTCCTCATTCATTATGAATATTTCCATACATTATGTGTAACTTAATGGGAAATTTTGTAGGACATAGCGTCAAATAGGGCAACTCACTAAATTTTATTGACATCTGAAAAAAAAAGAAACCGACAACAAAATAAAAATCCGCCCTAAAATGTCAAAGGCTATGGTTTCACCCAGTAAGTAATCATAATCATATTTATTTGTTATACACACTCTATTATATGTAAAAACCATATATTCTGACCTGTTCTTAGGCTGCGTTTCCACGTGAATTTTGACCCCAAAATCGGACATCACATTCGTAAAAAATCCTAATAGAAAGAAGTGCTAATATGTGTATTTTTAATGCTTTTGTTTGATAAAGACTGCGCCGAGCAAACGCCGAGCGTCCAGTGGCGCCCCCATTACTATTATTGTGTTTTCTAACTAACTAAAGAATTTCCTTGGAATCAGACGAAATGTTTTTGTAGTGCAAGTAAAAACACAATTTATGGGATACGTAACAAACTTTAATAACAATTACCCTTTGAGTAGTCAGCTTAACGGGAAAAGGTGGCTACCTTTTTCCGTCAAGTTAATAACTCGAAGGTGAATTGCTATTAAACTATGTGATATACCCTATAAGTTGTGTTTTCATTTGTAGTACAAAAACCTACCGACCAATTTCAAGAAAATACTTTAGTTTATTAGAAAACCCTATAAGTGATGAGGGCGCCACTGTATATTCGGCGTACGCTCGGCGCAGTCTTAACAGAGAATGTCGCCAAAAAATGTCGTACCTATAAGTAACTGCTTCAATACGTTTGTTACTATTAAACAATATTACATATTGCATTGCAATAAACCAGCCTGAACTGTCAGTTCACTCGGTAAAAAAAAAAAGAATAATAACTGCTTTTTACTTTTAATTGGATTTAATTAATACTGATTACAAATAGAGTCACATCACATATACTACGTTTAACCTATATACGGTGTCTAAGTACCTTTTTCATCACGTCTCTAACACAACAGTAACCGGATTTCTTCTACAGACAGAAGAGCGTCGGTGGTCTAGTGGTTTAGGGTGTCGACTCGTGATCGTAAGGTACCTAGTTCGAACCCCCGCGGTCACCATGTACTGAGTTTTTCTATTTTAAGAAACACCTGCACATTCAAACAGCTGAGTGTGTAACTAGGGTAATTGCACAAAGACCCTAAAGGGTCGAAGAGTATCCAAAAGGGACCATCTGTTGTTAGATAAGATCTGCATATTCGAACAGCTGAGTGTTTAAATAGGGTAAATGCACAAAAGACCCTAAAGGGTCGAAGAGTATCCGAAAGGGACCATCTGTTAGATAAGCCGACAGACAGACAAAAACACACACACACACCAACACAAATACAACATAATGTTAAATAGGATTATGACTTACATGAACTTACGTCTTACTGCCGCACTCAGACGTTAATTAAATTTAATGCAAAGTTGATGCTGTCACGTTATTATCTATAGCAATAGAATAAGACAACACTTCACTAAACAAGCGTTAAATTTAATTGACGTCGAGTGGAGCAGTTAAAACATGTATACAATAAAAAGATAATATAGATATACCTTAATTAAATTATGATTATACATTATTGTTCAGATATTTAATAAATTTTATATAAAATAGGTTCTTTACAAAAAGTTTCCAAATATAAAATAACAATACTGATACAAAAAATAAACACTGTAAAAAATCTAACCTACGAGTGCCGCTGGCCGCAGGGCAGGGCTCAAGCTACCGGTGGTTATGGCTGCAGAGAGAGGAACCTCCTCACAATGCGTGCCGTGTCGAGGAGTACTGCCTTCTGTATCTGGACCTTGATCCAACCATCTAGCGAGAGTCTCTTGAGGTGTTGGTCGGGACTCTTCACTATAAGACCGTTTGCCGAAACAACTACTAAACTATAATTAATATTTTATATTAATAATTATTTACCATGTTAATGTCTTATCACATTTATAAATATAATTTTGAATGAATAATAGTTTAGTATACATCTGTTATGCCTATATTCATATTTGTTGCAAGTTGTGTAGGATAACACTCGGTTTGCTCCATACTTATTAATTTATCTTCAAAAAGGCGTACGATTAGTCCCGTACGAACCGTGGAGTGAAGATACACCTTAACATTTAATTTGTGTTGTAATAGTATAATTTAAAATATGTGATATTATGGATACTAATGTAAAATATGACGTAAAATTGATTTTACCAATAAATAATCCAAATATATTAAAAAAGACAATAATATTAATGAGGGCGTCACTGTACACCCGGCGTACGCTCGGCGCAGTCTTAAGTCTACTGTAGTACAACATTTGCCCTAATACTTACATTAAATGTTTTTTTTACAGATTGTTATTACAAATAAAGTTTATTCGGTAGTTAAATTATAAAATTCTTAATCAAAATTATCAAATCACAAAATCACGTCGTGGCCGTCAAATATTAGATCGTAGGTCGACCCAGGTAGAAATACGTCCTTCCACATAGTCTAAAGGGCAAAAAGCCATAAAATACAATATCAACCATAAGGACCTAGGTATAAAAATTTTTACTTATCTTACAAATGTAAACTTTTGACATTAAGTATTTTTATATACTCGTAGATATAATTTGGTAGCCATATTTCAACAGTTTTTTTCGTCAGTTGGACCCACAGGTTGGACCTAACACAACGCACTAGTGACTTGCACTTGCACCAAATTAGTTCCAGATAACCCACCGCCGCCATTATTGTCAATATATTGACGAAAACAATGACGTAACTACTAGCAACTTTTGACGGAGCATAATCAGCGGACCCGTGGGTAGCATCCATTCCATTTAAAGTTTGTTACGTATCCCATGAAAACGTATCGTCTGATTGCAAGGAAATTACTTAGTTAATTAGAAAGCACAATAATAGTAATGAGGGCGCCACTGGACGCTCGGCGTTTGCTCGGCGCAGTCTTATTTAAACCGACGTGTGATGAGATCCGTTGCAAAATCAAAGTTAATTTATTATATTCACTGATAAGCTCTAAACACTGGACACTGGCGAGATCTACCTCCGTTATTAAATAAAATAAAAAAACACGATTTTACGATTGTTTCAATTCCCAATAATCATCTTCGTGGCCACGCCGAATCGGCGATGGCAGCAGTACTTACGGCATGGGTGAGTTCTTACGGCTGCGGCTTTGTGGGGCGTTGGTTGTGGGAACGGGATCAAAATTATTCGTCCTTGCGGCCATGCACGTCACCGTCCCCACCGCCCTCAACGGCCCTCTCTTTAGCTTGTTCTTGCTCGCACAACTCTTGGAACATGTCATGAAACACGTGTAAACTTTTGATGAGTTTCAGGATTTGATGGTTAGCACATACCCACCATTCGCATTTACTGGAGTCGTCGTATGTGGGTGACGGGTAGCAATCCGTTGGCTCGGTTTGCGTTGATCTCGATATAAAACGGGCGGCGGAGTTTTCCTGAGACTCGTCCGTATTGTCAGCGAGCGCAGATTCGACCTCCAACTTTGACATTCTGTTCAAAACAACTAACACGCCAATATAATGGAAGAAATCTTTATTTTCTTGTAAAATCGGAGCGAGCGTGCTAACACGACATAAAACCGGTACAGTAAATAATCAATAATCCGCAGCACAGATTGTAAAGGTACGTCTAAAAACAGATACGAATCAAGCTTGGAACTGACGTTAGGAACAGTTCGATACACAGGCGACTACGGAAACGGAAACGCTAGTCAGCTATCAACTTTCGAATAAAAATGGCGGAATTATAATGCTTATCGCTATTTCTCACGATATTCGTTTAATTATATGCAAATTTATACTCCATACACCATAGGAGTGGTGAGATATTCATCATGCGAAGTTTATTTTTGAATTAATTGAGGTTCTTCTTCGTATTTATTGATGGAATATTTTTTTTTCACCAATGACCCGAAGTAAACTTTAATTAATTCGAGATTGAACTGAATATTTTATCGCAAAAAGCAGAAGCTGTGATTATGAGGACCAGTAACGCCATCTATAGTTGAGTAGAACGCGTAAAATAGCATGGGCGTCAAAAAAACAGAAGCTGTGATTATGAGGACCAGTAACGCCATCTATAGTTGAGTAGAACGCGTATTAAGAGCGTAGCAAGGGCGTCATTTCGGCTATTGGACGACAGGTGGCTCTAGTAAACCACAAGGAATGAAATCGTTTCGATGTCAAGATATGTATCGGTTATTGCAGGTTTTTGGTAGATAATTATTAAAAATATTAGATTAAAATTATTTTAAAAAGCAACAACATAATACCTTGTTTTATGGGAAATTATAACAACGGGTGTTTCTGCGTTGTACTCGTCAACTTTACAAGATAAAGCGGTAGATGGCGTTAGTTGCTCACGTTGACAACTATAATATAGTGATTTCGACGTTATCAAAGTGTGTCAAAACTTAACACGTTCTTAATCAAACAGGGAGGGCGCACCTTTATGACGTCATATTGTTCTTGTATGGGATTTTTGTTTTGTTTTGAAATCTAGCTTACTAAGCTGATTCTAAAAATATATCACATCATTATATTTCAGTCACTTGTTATAAATTAAAATGAAAATCGTTTTCAAAACATACCAAGCTTGGGCTGCTCCAGGTATGATACGGTTGAAGCATTATTTGTAAAATATACCTTAAATTATATGTAACTAGCGACCCGCCCTCGGTTCGCTTCGGTTTATTTGAGTTTTCTATAACACCCGTACATAAAACAAAATTTATTATACATAAAAACCTTCCTCTTGAATCACTCTATCTACTAAAAAAAACCGCATCAAAATCCGTTGCGTAGTTTTAAAGATCTAAGCATACATAGGGACAGACAGCGGGAAGCGACTTTGTTTTATACTATGTACTCGTAGTGATAGCCTGATATCCATTCCCGAGAAAGCAATTATGAAAATATTTTCATTTTTAAGAGACCGCGACCGCGTTATTTAGAGAATCACACCCCGCTTTTGTGTTTAGTAAAAAACATAACATTATTTCTCTAAATACTTGAAGGGGGGTTTTTTTTTTTTTTATTTTTTTTTTGCCCCGCGGCGACTTCAACAGCTACTACCGCCGGGCTATGGCGTTTCCACGAATTAGTGATTTCGCCAGTGTCAAGTGTATATAAGTATAAATCAATATAGCAATAAAATACAATCCAATCTTCTCTGGGAAGATTGGGGGCAACGTTGTTCGGTAGTTTGTAGGACAGAGGTCAAGATAGTTTTAACCTATGTACCACTTCGAGTCCACTTGTAACGAGAAGAAAGATGCCAGATACGCGAAATAAGTCCAAGTTTTCAATCACTGTGCAACACAATGGCATAAAAAGTACAAATCACTATCAGAAAAGAACTTTGAACACCTAAATACACAAAAAAATAAAACTAAAACAAATTACACATCCGCCATCTTTTAACGTTGCAAATGGCCCCCACTTGTTTGATTAAGAACATGTTAAGTTTTGACACACTTTGATAACGTCAAAATCACTATATTAAAGTTGTCAACGTGAGCAACTAACGCCATCTACAGCTTTATCTTGTAAAGTTGACGAGTACAACGCAAAAACACCCGTTGTTATAATTTCCTATAAAACAAGGTATTATGTTGTTACTTTTTAAAATAATTTTAATCTAATATTTTTGAAATGGTGGGGTCGCAGCTTTACTTCTGTGCTTTTTTTCGTGCTACGGGTCAAATTTATTCTTATGGCCTAAAGATCGATCGTTCCGAAACTAGAACAAAATTTCAGCGGATGACTCGTGGTCACACCAGTCTGGGGTGACAAACTGGTGTGACCACGAGTCATCCGCTGAAATTTTGTTAAAAACTGAAGCTCAAAATCTGACTTGCCTAGTTTTTTACCAGCAAGTCAATTATTTCGAAGAGTAAAATATGACCATACAATATAAAAATAAGTTTATCCTAAGTTATTTGCTTTGTGTAAATAATTTGGGTGTTGAAATATAAGAAGTTATACTTAATAGCAAATATTGTTGTAGCAGAAAAAATAAGAAATTGTGTTTTTAATTTATTTTAGAATGTTGTAGGTATGTTCTTAATAAATAAATATCAGGATTATCTACGGAACTTGGCACCCATCTAGATCTCATTTTTTTTGTCAGTGAAGTCGATAAACACGCATTGCATATTATTAACATTGAACTTGGGTTGCATTTTCACATGTATGTTTTTGGTGGGATATCATTTATTTTTGTCAAATAAGTTGGCATGCGTTTCAATAAACAAACATTAATTACTGAGTAGTTCCGGTGAATCTGTGATCTTCATTCATCATCATCAGTTTTACTTCACCAAATAGTGCTTTTCAAAAGCATATATGCACGAGTTATATGTATGCTATATACTCGTATATATATACAAAATACCCAAATCGATATAGCTATACCCAAATTATTTGAAGAGTTCCCTCAATTGCTCCAGGACCCCATCATCAGATTCTGACCTGGTGACATTGGGACCAATCAGACAGTGTGCCCTTTCAAACAAAAAAGAATTTTCCAAATCGGTTAATAAATGACGGAGTTCTGAGGTAACTAGCATAAATAATAAAATAAAATAATAATAATAATAAAACTTATAAAATCACTGTTTTCAGATTTTTTTATTTGTATACGCATAATTACCCATCTGTATGCCAAATTTCAACCTTCTAGGTCACCTGGAAGTGGGTTAGGTTTTTGATGATTAGTCAGTCAGTCAGTCAGTCAGTGGTAAAAATGCCGATTTTTAGACGTTTATATCTCAATAACCGTTTCACTTTTATTTATGAAATTTAGGGTTCTAGTTGATCTAAAGGGTTTTAATACATTTACCAAATTTCATGTTTTTATGTTAAGTAGATTTGGAGTTATTGAGGGGTCAAAAGTGGCTCCAAACGGTTCGTGTAAATAACACACGGCTGCGCTCGCCAGTTCCTTTTTCTTGAACTTGGCTGGACACGCTGCCGCGTGTCTAGATAATATCACAGCAGCGGAACGTTGCATCAACTTTGACGTTACATGAAATGCACACCTTAAATCTTCGAATTACCAATACAGAAAAGCTTGAGGAAATCTAACTTTAAGCTGCTACAAATACGAGCTATGTTGGCCGCATTTTAGACTATGAAAGATGGCGCGCAGCTTTAGGCGCCATTTTAAATCAAAATGGCGGATTTGCCATTTCATGAACAGTGGAGTTTCAAGCGTACTACGTACCGACAAGGTTGCTTACGTTTTTCTTTAAAATCGGCTAGTTTAGCACGCATGCGTCACCCGGGCCGGTTCCTAATTCGCTGCTAGCTAGAAGCACACTAGGGATGGGACAGCACTGACTAGCGACGCCACTCGAATATGTAAAACTGAATGCAAATAAAGCTGAGTCAGAAAAGGCTGAGTCTAGCGGTGCAGAGAGGAAACGCTACGAGTGTCTTAGGCTCGATGATGATGACTTGAGCTCGATGGAGGGGTTCGATTTGTTTTAATTAATTTTTATTAGTTGTTAATTGACTTGCAACCTGTCACTAATACACTGGTAAACATCTTAGCCTAATTTTTCCAAATTTGGTTACAGAATTATTAACAAGTTTTTACAGTTGTTAGTAATTCTGTAGCTCTGCCTACCCCACTCTGGGAATAAAGGCGTGAGCTTATGTATGTCAGTATGTATGAATATTAGTATGTACACTGTGACTTAATTTGGAACATAAATATTATCATCCTTTACTACAAATATAAACGTGAAAGTTATGATGGTTAACATCCGATGCAAAAAGAGGGTCTTTGAAAGTATGTTTGTTTGTTTTTTTCCTTCCGCCTCCTGATGGTAAGTGGGAAGTGTGCTCCATAGAAATTGGCATTCTTAATACTACAATCTAAAGACTGCAATACTATGCCCGAGTAATTTCACCGGCGGCTATCTTATCCTCACACAGGAAGACAACAAGGGATAAGTTCGCGTTTGTACATCCCTGTTATATTTTTGTCTATTTTATAATTGTTATCTCTTGTTTGTACAATAAAGTGTTTACATACATACGTACAACAATGCGAATACCGCTTGGCGGTAGGTTACAGGATACGGACCTACACCTACCACTACAACAAATTTTGACGTGTCTGTCTGCCCTGTAGGCCCTTGCCAAGAAGCACTACGCTAACTAGCGTCTCTATCCGTTTCGTTTTTAAACCGTTCACATCACTGCTTAAGTCACGTGATACAGTCACTCTAAAACCTCAGTTAATACTCATCCTCACATCACGAACCTAGCTCCCATCCGCAACAGACACTGCACACCCCTACGGGCACGATCTCCGTTGTTTTCGTTAGTACGCAAACGGCAGAATGCGGAATGTCGCGCGACGTTGAATTGTTGCCGCTGAAATCGGCGCTCGCGAATCGAGAAGATAACCAACAAGGGCCACAGCATGACTACACGCTGTTATCGAAACGCACTCCAGCAAGCAAGCGGTAACGTACAAACTAGTTGTTACACATTAAATTTAAATTCAAATTCAAAATATTTATTCAGTAAATTGGCCACATGCTTACCTGGGATAACTCGGGGCAAGTTCTAGGGATTTGATATCGATAAAAAATATGTCGATATAATTAAATTATTACATGTGCACATTGAACATTCTCGTTTACTATAAAGAGGTTCGATGTCATATCTGATATCGAGCCTCTTAAGATAATAAAAGCTCCTCAATTGACGCTAGAATAAAAAGAGTTCAACCTGATTTATCGAAATTGTATGTGAATTAAAATGGGTAGAGTATTTACAAAACGTTAAGGATGGTTCTAGAAAACAAATACTGGTTATGACACAATGAAAAAAGTAACCAGTCTAACAAAAGGTTAAGAAATTTTAATACCCAACATGAATGAGAAATTGTCTTTGAGTGATTATAAATATTTTAAGAATGCCCCGTTGACCGCTGTGGACGTTGAGAGAACGTTTAGCAGTTTAAAGTGGATATTTTCATCTAGACGGCAATCATTAATACCGACGACTATGGAAAATAACATCGATTGTTTAAAAATGAGGAGAAAATAAGTATAATTTATTTATATCGAACAACATTAATTAGATGTTGGCAGTAACATCGATATATTTTTTTGTCGATAATTTTTTTAGCTACATCACTTTCGTATAGATGCCCCGAGTTATCCCAGGTATGCACATGAGGGCTCTCATACAGTACGAGGGAAATCATACATTTGACCAAAAATACTTTGGCCCAACGGCAGGATCTTGGACAAGATAGGAAGTGGACAATCTGGGATTGTGTGGCCGAGATGAGAATGTGGAGAAAATGGGACTATGGACAAGTAAACCTTAGTACAAATATTTACATTCAACCAATTTCATTTCTAGGCCACCATAAAACTAAGCTAGATCCATACAAATATCTTTCTAGTACACACAGAAGAGCAAAAAACACAGTACAGTCACCGGCAATAATATCTTTTTATGCCTCTAGCAATAAAGTACTAGATATTTTGTATCCAGATGTTGGATAATACGAGGGCCGTTCCGAAAGTTTCTAGCTGTGTCGACATTTATTGAAATATATTCATATTGTTGATAAATATTTAAGGCAAATTCCAATATAAACATTGTGTCCAAAAATCATAGATGTAAATCACTTCGTTTGTTTTTTACGATTTTTTTAACACTAGACGTGTTAACGCTATGAAAAATCTGCAAGCGACGTATTCCTGGGCTAGATTTTTGCTATAATTAATACGGTCTCAAAAATATTAACCTTTTTATTTTTTCCAATATAAATATAACAAAACGCGTAGTATATCAGTCCTATTTTAAGCCATACGTTACCTTCAACATTCGATATTAGATTATGGAGTAAACAAGCCTTGAAGAAATGTCTAAATTAGAGTCTCCAGGAAAGTTCAGTGACTTTCAATGAAAGCATTTTTTGCAGTACTAGGTATACCTATTTGGGAATAAAGTAAATCAAGCTGCTTAAATATACTAAAAATACCGACGATTCCATCTCGGGCAATATCATCAGAATCAAACGACCGCTTTAGATTTGAGACAGGTTTTGAATACTAAAAAGCTGATGTTTTCACCAAAAATTCAAATTTCATAGAAAACAACTTCTCTGTGAAAAATAAATATAAAAAAAAAACATTATTTTTTTACTAATTGTTTTGACAAACCTGTTCGTAATAAAATTTGCTTTATGAATGTATCAACAACATTAATATGTTTCAATAAATGTCGACACAGCTAGAAACTTTCGGAACGGCCCTCGTATGTTATTCCTGGTGTCTGTACCTAACTGATCATGACCGTATCAAAGTGCTTGAAAAACAGTAAAAGACAAAACATTACGTGTACTGATTGAACATTACTACTTTACTTATTTAATTAAATTACAATATTTCCTACACATAGATACACATAAACTCACGCCTTCATTCCCAGGTAGAGCTACAAAATTCCAACTCAAAATATTTATTCAGTAAATTGGCCACATGAGGGCTCTTTTACACGTCGGTAATATGGAGTGAGTCTACCAGCGCTTCGGACAAGACCATCGTTGCGGAGAAGCGCCGCAAGAAACTCCAGCAGAAGGTCATTTTTTCAAATTATAATACAGTTACTTAAAAGTAACATTACAAGGTAATTAAGTAATATATCGACGTGCGTGCATGACTCGATGTATGAATGTGGAAGAAGCGAAACGAAATTTGTCAAGATCGTAGCAAGTGGAATGTATCCATGTCCATCAAACCACTGAAAAAATAGGTATTGAAATAATACATCAACATGCTGAGCTTTTCGTAAATAAATCCGTACAACGTACCGTAAAACGGGGTGACTAGTAATTAAGGGGTGAGTGGGGACGCAACCTAAAATAAGTCATAACTTGTTACAAATAAGAACAAGTATCGAATGGTCAATAACGTTACGTCTATTGGAAATAATTTCAGTCTTATAATTAATAACATATGCTACATTTTAGGTTGTGTCCCCACTTACCCCGTTTTACGGTAGGTGGTGGAGGCACCTGGGAAACTTGTACAGAACTTGTTTAACCCTTTGAACGCCTTTGATTTGATACAAACGTTGTATTCACACGCCAACGACAATTGAAAACCACAGCTAATGTCAACCTTACGTCACAAATACTTTGCTCTATTTTGCACTGTATCTGTGACCACTATATGGGTCAATGGCGTCGTAGGCACGAGTGCAGTCCCACCATACCCCTAGGCAGACCCCTGGGGGTATGGTGGGTCTGACATGGACCACTTTAGTGGTTCTTGGCGTTCAAAGGGTTAATGTTATTTACAACAAATCAAACGAGCAAACCAGGCTGAAGGGTATTGGGGCTAAACCGAGTTATGATTGTTTAGTGATATTTTTTTCGAGCAGAGCGTTGTTATGTTATAATGACATTTGCAATCACCTGCCTCAATTTGAGGATCGACTTAGATTTTCAAATTACTATTTTTAAATGTGTCCAAAGGTTTTACATACAAACTTACATACATTAAATCACGCCTGTTTCCCAGAGGGGTAGGCAGAGACCATTTCTTTCCACTTGCTACGATCTTGACAAATTTCTTTCGCTTCTTCCACATTCATACATCGAGTGATGCACGCACGTCGGTTTCGGGTACTTAAGATTCGGCCCTTTTCCAGTATTTCTCCGATTTGTTGCGAAAAATTCAGTTGTTACTTAAAAACACCTCTTGGTACTAACATATTATTAAAGAACTGTGTACTCACCCCGTTTTACGTTACATATTTACCTTCACGTCTTCGTTCCCAAATGAGGGGCAACAGAATTACAAACTCTAAAAATTGTTTGATAATTCTGTACAATATTTTGCACAGTCGGCTAAGATGTTTACCAGTGTTTTAGTGACAGGTTGCAAACCCATCGCCTAACAGTACTACAAGTCTTTATTCCCTTATGCCCGGTTCCTATATTCAAGAAACTAATCGTTTTCCTTACGTCTCGTTAAAATTTGACACATTTTGTACGTAGCAAATGTCAAATTTTAACGAGACGTAAGGAAAACGATTCGTTTCTTGAATATAGGAACCGGGCATTAGTCGTCTCTTACGACATCCACGGGAGGACATGGAGTGGCACTATTCTAAACCGGCAACCACGATGGATTTTATTTATTCAATAGATATTCTAGTTCGGGGTCGTTTGTAAAGGTTCTCCGCATAAAATTTCTTTCTCACAAATCGCTTCCACTAGAGCTCTGTTCTACTCCATAACATCCTATTGCTTTGCACATGTTATCGTATTGCTTTAAATTCGCCCGCCATTACTGTTAAATAAATTATAGATGAATTAGCGAGAGCGTGGAATTGCATATGTGGTATTGTTATTTGAAATTTCCCTTTTCCCGTACTATCATCATAAAAAGAGGTTTGTAATAAAATAATGATATTTAAGAAGAAAATTCGAAAGTAATGTCAGTATGAAATTCTAAATATCATATCATTAGGCTGTTTTTATTGTATTGAATTTAGCAACTGAATGAATTAATACTATTAATGCTGAGGACTGGGAAATATTTGTCACCGTGTCGAAAGTGAAGAAAATAAATATAGATGTCAAGAAGGGTAAATGGATTGAATAACAGATCATAATATTATTATCACACTTGTGACAGCTCAGATGAAGAATTAAATAATAGCGAATGAAAATAAAAAAAGACTGAGTATTGTTTTACTTGTTAAGAAGAGAAATATGATAAGAGAGAGTATGTAATTTTAATTTCATTAAATTAAGAGAAATACTTACGTTATTCTACTTTCCATGCGAACCGAACCACTACAAATGCAATTCCACGCTCTCGCTAATTGATCTATAGGTACCTAATATGTCTGCGTTTATCGGGTGACAAAATGTAGACAAACATCTGTCACTTTTTGACACGTATGACACTAGAGTGACGGATGCTTTATCCAAATTTTGTCACGCGATCCGCCCGAGCAGCGAGCTCTGTTTCAATAGCATAATGTCGTACTATAAATTGAACAATGCGGGATTTGCGGCAGTTGTGGGCCGCAGTCAGAACTCAACATTTTGCGAATACCCCCCCCCCCCCCCCCCACCCCTCCCCAAACTTAACCTTTGCTGCGCAAAATGAGGCCAATGCCGCCCCTCGACCTTTGAGAAATTGGCGGAACTGTGCACGAGAGTTCGTAGCGGCGTGGTCTGGCTATTGTAATATCATTTATAAGTATTCAAAAACGGTCTGTAAAGAAAACCCTCTAAGAAGTATAAAATAATAAGTCAGTCAAGTCAAGAGCCAATACTTATTATTTTCTACTTTTTAGAGGTTTTTCTTTACAGACTGTTTTGAGACGGGGGATTTTTAAACTTTTCCAAATTAACAATATGACTATAGCTAGCAGCGTTTGTTTAAAGACATGAAATGAATAAAAGGGGGTTAATAACTAATAAATAAAAAGAGGGGTGTTAGTTTATAACGTGTATCTCTACATATGTCTATGTATCAGAGTGTCTGTTTGTGGCATCGTAGCTCCCAAACGGATAAACCGATTTGGATGCGGTTTTTTTTTATTTGAAAGCAGGTTTTTTAGCGGTAGGTACTTTTTCGCAAGATTTCATGAAAATTGATAAAGCCGTTTAAGATATATCAGCTCTTAAAGTATGTGACGCCATTAAATCGGGGCCTTTTACCCCTTTAAAACCTCTATATCTCAAAAACGGCTGAAATGATTTTAATAAAACATATTAAGAACCACCGCCCAAAAGTTACCATTTAAGAGCTACGGTGCCACTGACAGACACACACACGTCAAACTTATAACACCCCTATTTGGGCGTTTTCACAAAAAAGTGTACCCAATTAAGGACTGAAATTAAGGAACTATAACTTTGTCAGTTTTGTGACGAAAATTAGCCATACAATGCGGCCGTCAATATTATAGCTAATTTTCGTCACAAAACTGACAAAGTTAAGGTTCCTTAATTTCAGTCCTTAATTGGGTACACTTTTTAGTGAAAACGCCCATTTATGCGTCGACGTACCTACATTGTACTTTTTAGGGTCCCGTACCGAAATGCTTAAAAAGGAACCCTTATAGTGAGACCGTTGTCTGTCTGTGTGTCTGTCTGTATGTCACAGCATGTAGTCTCAGCAACTTCAAATGTTATCAACTCGAAATTTGCCATAGCTGTTTAACTTCCTTGCCCGCATCTGTTTTTAGTAAAAAATATTTGAAATTAAATTTATAAATAAGTGAAAAGGGGTCTATAATTGGGGGTGCACATTTCTAAACGTATTATTTTTATTTTTTGTCATGTACTTCTTGATTTATAGCCAAAAATTTACAAATGATTGCCGTTTCCCCCCTCTTATCTCCTAAGTTTATTAAACAAATAAAAAAATATCCTCACGTATAGTTTACAGTTTTCGAGAAATAAAAAAATAACTGTAAAAATCAGTATTAAAATTTAAACTAGGCATAGAAAACTAAAGTTCATAGCAAAATGAGTAATATTTTTACGGTTGCTAAAAATTAATACTGGACCCTCAGCGCACGAGTCCTAATCACACTTGACCGTTTTTTCTCAAATCACTTTTCTTCCGTAAGCACGTTACATTCATCACTTTCAAACCCGTTTCCAAGATAAAAACCTACTTTCAGAGCATGACACATGAATAGAAGATCGTTAACCAAGGGATGAAATTGACCAATTGCAGCGCGAGATATTTAGGCTGCACGAGCGATAGCGAGAGCGCTTATAGTTCGAGTAAAACACTACTTGTCATGTCGATTATGAGGAAATTTATAAAAAAATTAGAATAAATTATAACGTCACATACTAGGAGTGCATAAACATTTTAAATACATTGCCGTGTCGTGTGCGAAACCGCCTACGATTGCGATCTAACTTGGGCTACACACCTCCTAATTACCGCTGCGCTCCTGGTACTTTATTTAAACCTGCAATTACTTTTCTCCCCTTAGGGTGGGCATGTAGTTTAGTTTAGTTTAGTTTATTTATTCATCAATGTAATATTACAATATTAATTGCATTGCATGTCAAAAAATACGAAATTACACTGAGATTGTCAAACATAAATACTAATAATCAAAGAATATAAAAAATAATAATTATTATAACAACAACTTACACATCTAATAAAATGGCCACTCGTCCGATGTCAATATAATGTACAAAAAATAATAAAGTCAACACAATAATAAAATAAATTTACATTTCCAGTTCCATACATTCATCCACGGAGTATAATCGATTATCCAATAAAAGGTTTCTCAGCTGATGTTTAAATGCTTCGTCAGATTGTACATTTTAAGTTTGGCGGGTACACGCTCATAGTAGGTACGTGGGGGTTATTATCAAAATTCCCTTTTCGCCAAAGGACCATTTCAGCTGGATGACATGAAAGTAGAATACTTAGCCAGCAAAGTGTCAATTTAGCAGGGCGGTTCAAAATTAGAATGAGCAAGTAGCCAGACGTTTGGTAATATAAATGGTCCGTATGATTAAAATACCCAATTAGCCGAAAGTTAAATTAGTCAATTGACATGAACACAGAACGGCTTAGTAGCAAAACGTCTGGAAATGAAAGTAGTCCGTAAAATTAGAATATACTTGCCTAATTCATCGAGAGTAAAATTAGTTGATTGTCATGACCACAGAACGAGTTAATAGCAATACCTAATTCGTTGAAAGTAAAATTAGTTGATTTTAATTATCAAGTGTCAAATCAATACGCCATTTTAAGAACCAGACGTTTTGCTACCGGGCCATTTGGCGATCATATCTATTTAGTAATTGAGACATTTTGAGATACAAACGTTTCGCTACCGGGCCATTTAGCGTTTATGTCTATTAAGTAATAAAGACATTCTAAGATAAAGACGATTCGCTACTAGGGTATTGTAAATTGTAACATTCTAAGATCCAAACGTTTTGCTAAAGATACATTTAGCATTCATGTCTATATAGCAACAAAGACATTACACAATCCACACGTTTGAGCTATATTGTCATTTGGCAAAAAGGGAATTTTGATAGCAACCCGTACGTGGGACCGATGACACGCGGGTTCTTACCCGCAAGTGCCATGTGTATCACTTTCAACCAGCTTCTAAGAAGCTTTCTAGAAAAACCACATTTTAGTGTAGTGGCAACACTGGCAACCCGTGTTGGTCCGAGAAAAAACAGAGGTCGTGTTCCCTGTACGACCTGCTCCCCGACTTAATTCCACGTCCCATTAACTTTAAAACCTTACTCCGTTATACGTTTACCCCTTTTATTAATATTCTGTGTGATTTTATAGCTAACAATAGTATTCGTTTGTAAGTAGTTAACTGTTAATTCACAGGTGGTCTTCAGCAGTCCTTCCCTTTTTTCTCACCGTTACATTCCCCCTTCTCCCGGTTAATGACCTTCTGCTGGAGTTTCTTGCGGCGCTTTTTTTTTTTTTTTTTTTTTTTTTTTTTTTATTGTTTATTTATTAACCAAAAAATTACATATTTTTCTTAAAAAATAGTCTGCAAAACTGTCACAACAGTTTGACTGCAGCTGAGTCCTTTTAAACTTAACAACTTAACACGTAACAATTTGGTTCCTTAATACTAGATTTATTCAAATTTATTTTATAATTTAATTTATAATAAATGAAGTAAATGTTTTTTAAGCAGCCTTTTAAATTTGAGTAAATTAGGTTCTGATCGGATGTCTTCGGGTAGACTATTTAAAGTGTAGGGTATTCGTTTTTTAAGTGTTCTGTCTCCGTAATAGTTGTTGATCCTTGGCACCTTAAATTTACCCTCCGACACCGATCTTGTGCCATAGTTATGACTAACCCGAAATAGGTGATGCTCCTGACTGCTATGGTTATTAACGGCAAGAAGGTATTTATGTTTTATACTAACGGGAAGAATACTACATATTTTAAATAATTTTCGGTAATCATTTTTATATTTTTCTTTAATTTTATTATTTACAAGTAATTTTATAAATTTTAATTGTAATGTCTCTAATTTATTAATATATGTTTTAAACGTTAGACCATAGCTATCAAGAGCATATCCCAAAATCGGGTCAACTAATGCGTGATACAGACACTTTAAGGTCCCAAGGGGTACCCTATAACTAAGGTGATAAAATTTGTTTAATAGTGTTCTTAACTTTATACTGATGTAATCGATATGACAAGCCCATGAGAATTTAGTATCAATTTTAACTCCCAGATAGGTAGCACAATCCACTCTTTCAATTGGTACACATTGACATTTAGTTAAATTATTATGTAAACAAGAATAACTATGTAATAACAAGGCAGAAGTTTGACAGTCTATCTCTAAATGTGGCGAATGTATTATAAGGTGTTTAGTTTTCCCTGAGTTTAAAATAATGCCATTGTCATGAGACCATTTTACAATAGAGTCTATATCCTGCTGAGCCACGTGGTACATCTCCGCAAGGTCCGTTCCGACGGTCACGGTGCACAGATCGTCTGCGAACATGTAGGGAGTGCTGTTCTGTATAACTCTACCTAGGCTATTTACATGCATAAGATAGCAGACCGGGCCGCACCCCGAGCCCTGCGGAACCCCGCAGCGCACCGGCGTCCGCTCGCTGAGCTGCCCGCCCACCTGCACGCGGTAGGAGCGCGCGGTCAGGTAGTCGCCGAACCAGGCGTTGAGCGGCTGCCCGACCCCGCACTCACCCATCGCCTGCAGAAGGGTTCCTGTATCGAGAGTATCGAATGCTTTCTTATAATCGTAAAAAGTTACTAAAACGATTTTCTTACTTTCCAAACTTGTGTTAATTTCATTTGTAAACTTAGATAATAAAGTATGTGTTCCCTTTCCTTTTTGAAATCCGTGTTGACAATTATGTAATATGTTGTTTTTTTGTGTGTACAATCCAATTTGATTAATTATTACTTTTTCAATTATTTTGTCTATACTAGACAAAATCGCTATAGGTCTGTAATTTGTGAATAGCTTGCGGTCCCCTCCTTTGTAAATAGGTCTAATAATCGCTTCCTTAAGTTTACTGGGAAAACTACCATGTTCAACTGATTGATTAATAAGCTTGGCTATGATTGGGCTTACCTTATTCACTATGAACTTCAGATCCGACATGCGTATGAGATCGCTACCGGGTGATTTTTTTGTACTCATGTTGTTAATAACTTTCGCAACTGTTTTGGCATCAACCGGTTGCCACCTCATACTCATATCAGGATTACTAGCATAAGTATCTCTAGACAACCATTTATCACAACAACTATGTTTAATCTTACTAACCTCATCTGAAAAAGTAGTTGCAAATTTATCACATATTTCTTTTGTCGTTCCAATTTTCTCCATATTATTAAGAATTGTGCTATCCACTGACTGTTTTACTTTACCTAATAAACTATTTATCCTATCCCATATTTTTTTAATATTTTTGTTACAATCCAATATACATTGCCTCTCATACTCATTTCTACTTTTGGTTATAGCTTTATTGCACTTATTCCTGTACCTTGTATAATCTAATCGTTTAATCATATTGTTAGGATCGCTACACCAAACTGTATATAATTTATCTTTTTTAGTGATCATATTCTTTAAGTTATTATTTATCCAAATTTTACAATTCCTTGTAACTAATTTAGAAATCGCTTGTATTTTATAGCATTCATCATAAACCTTTACAAACTTATTAATGAATGCTTCATACAGCTGAACCGGGCATTGAATATACATTAACTCACTTAAATCTATTCCTATTAACTTTTCCATAACTAAAGTATTATCAAGCACACGGCGAGAGGACGTCTGAGGAGACTGAGCCTGCGCCGAGCGCGCAGCGGCTGGCGGCGCGTCGTGCCAGCGTATAGAAGCGGCCACGTAGTAGTGGTCTGAGGAGACTGAGCCTGCGCCGAGCGCGCAGCGGCTGGCGGCGCGTCGTGCCAGCGTATAGAAGCGGCCACGTAGTAGTGGTCTGAGGAGACTGAGCCTGCGCCGAGCGCGCAGCGGCTGGCGGCGCGTCGTGCCAGCGTATAGAAGCGGCCACGTAGTAGTGGTCTGAGGAGACTGAGCCTGCGCCGAGCGCGCAGCGGCTGGCGGCGCGTCGTGCCAGCGTATAGAAGCGGCCACGTAGTAGTGGTCTGAGGAGACTGAGCCTGCGCCGAGCGCGCAGCGGCTGGCGGCGCGTCGTGCCAGCGTATAGAAGCGGCCACGTAGTAGTGGTCTGAGGAGACTGAGCCTGCGCCGAGCGCGCAGCGGCTGGCGGCGCGTCGTGCCAGCGTATAGAAGCGGCCACGTAGTAGTGGTCTGAGGAGACTGAGCCTGCGCCGAGCGCGCAGCGGCTGGCGGCGCGTCGTGCCAGCGTATAGAAGCGGCCACGTAGTAGTGGTCTGAGGAGACTGAGCCTGCGCCGAGCGCGCAGCGGCTGGCGGCGCGTCGTGCCAGCGTATAGAAGCGGCCACGTAGTAGTGGTCTGAGGAGACTGAGCCTGCGCCGAGCGCGCAGCGGCTGGCGGCGCGTCGTGCCAGCGTATAGAAGCGGCCACGTAGTAGTGGTCTGATATTTTATGCTCAATTACTGCTGAGTCTATTAAAGCCGAGGGTGCTCGGACGTATATGTAGTCCAAGCACGACTCCACCACCCTACCCATGGTAACCTCCCTCCGCGTCACGTCATGGATACACTTTGTGAAGCCATGCTCAGCCATAATAGTCTCATACCTTATAACATTTGAGTCATTATTATTTATAAGATTTATGTTAATATCACCACACATAATTACTTTGGATTTTAAGGGTAACGATTCTAATAATGTAGTAAATTCAACAAAAAATTCCTGTAATCTATCCTGGTTGTGAAATCTAGGTGGCCTGTATATGGAGAGTAAATGAATTTGCTCACCAGCTTGACTAAAAGTAACAGAGACGCACTCCGCCGAGCGCATGACGCTCGCGGTCGCCGCAGTCTCACTCACTCTCGCTCGCAACTCTTTCCGCGTATATACAACTATTCCTCCACCACTACGCCCTGTACGTGAAAACACATTAACATCATATCCACTAATATTATAAAAAGAGACCAGAGAATAATGCACATTAGCTTCTGTTAACACTAATATATCTATGTAATCTAAATGTCCACTTAATGATACTAATAATTCACTAAAGTATTTTTTTATAGATCGAATATTCACATGCAGCACACATAAATCCTTGTTAAATGCACTATATGTAGTTTTGCCCAACCAACTGCTCAAACTGTTAGAATTGACATAATTGACTGATAGATTAGGTATTATATCTAAATTTAGTAAATCCGCGAATATCGAAACAAACTTAAACCATTAACAATTAACACCAATCCGTCTTCACTTGTCTTTGAGCAGCCCAAGTATTTCATTTTCAGATCGCACCCATAGTGGTTTATCTCCATCTGTTTTTTTAATTAAGATACGACCGTTTTTCACCCAGATGTATTTGCAAATATCTCGCAGCTTGTTCTTGGCGTTCCACAGCAAGGCACGGGCTTCCCTCGATAGGTCTTCATTTATGTAAATTCTACTCTTCATCGAGCCGCACGTCACCGTATCACTTGTCGCCTCCGATATTACTCGCCGCTGAGCCAGCCAGCTATCTCTAGACTGGGTTCCCGAGGTCTTAAATCCCACTATAATGGGCACCGGGTTGCCGCCTGCCTTAGCAGGCCTCGCTCGCCTAGCCCATTCGACATCCTCGCTACTCAAATTAACCAATTGTCCGATTTTCTTCACAATCTCGATTGCATTTTCTCCCGGAAGTTGCTCTATGCCTACAATTTCTATGTTATGTCTACGAGACGCCTGCTCCATATCATTAATCCTTTGCTCGATGGCTGCATTCCACTTATCTAAATATACACACTTATTACTGACACTCTGCATTGTGTTTTCGAGCTTGTAAATTTTTTGCTTAGACTGATTGTGTTCAGCAATTAAAGTATCATACTTTTCGGAAAGTAGGCTTATGCTTTGCGTTATCGATTCTAGGTCTTTTTTCAACCCAGGGATAACCCCAACTTTTTTTTGTATGTCTTTTAATATTTTTGCGAAATCCTGCATAACTTCTTCTGGTTCATCATCCGACTTGTCCCCTTCACAATTATTACACATCGTGCGGTTCCTACCACTCTTAATATCCTCAGCCAAACCTTTTACGCAGGCCCTATGAAAGTTACCTTGGCATAACCCCTGACAAACAAAGTGCGATCCTCTCTCGGATAAAAACTTCTTACATTTTTGACACTCCATTTTGAATCTTAAAACGAGTTTGTATAGTTACACCACTGCACCCACGATCGAATCATGCGCTACGAGTTTCGTAGCACCACTCGTAGCACTCGTAGTCTGTGTAGGCTTTGATTCTGTCTCACTCTAAAAACCCGCTAGGGGGGCACCATACGGTCCTATCCCGCTAGAGCAAGTAGGAGGGTCCGATGCACGCACCATTGGATTCAAATAAAGTTAGGAACCAATTACGCAAGACACGTTAATCCCACATAATTACCCTATTAGAAAGGTCTATGTCACTGGTCACACCGCTAGAATTTACGCAAATTTTAATAGGACACGTCCGCTTTCTTCGGCTACGCGGTTTGAAACTGCTTCTTCTCCGCAATGATGGTCTCGTCCGAAGCGCTGGTAGATTCACCCTATATTACCGACGTGTAAAAGAGCCCTCATGTGGCCTATTTACTGAATAAATATTTTGAATTTTGAATTTGTTTTTTTGTTACTTATTTTTCGACCTTTTCTGCCTTGCTGTTTTGATTTGATTTTTGACTCTATGCAGAATCTTTAACAAATGAGCAACACCCTCGCAACTGACATTGGCACAAGCCCTGTGGCTGCCATTAAAGAGAAGAAGAAGAAGAAGAGTTTAGTTGCTTATTTATGGTTTTTACGCAGGCTGCAGACGCGCAGCGTGGCGCCGGCGTCCACGCCCATGCCTATGGTGACGCTGTGTGGTGCGCCGGCGCCTTCGCGCAAGCGCGAGGAGCTCGCCACCATGGCCAACCTGAGGAAAAAAGTGGCACCCGCACTGCTGCGCTCTGACAGGTAAGTAATGCGAATTAACCCGACACGTCTCAACGTAACTTCAATATCATACAAGGGCAAGGGCCAAAAAGTTGGACCACAGTTAAGCGCAGTTAACCATACAAACGACGAAGACGAAAAAAGTTCCGTTGTGCGACGAAAAATTTCCACACAAATTGTATGGCTAATTTTCGTGTCACAACGGAAAAGTTTCATAGAAAATTTAATTGATTGAGTTAGCTTGGACAACTTTTTGGTCCTTACCCACAAATCATATTACAAACTTCATCATCACATTATCAGATTTTTAGGGTTCCGTAGTCAAACTAGGAACCCTTGTAGTTTCGCCATGTCCGTCCGTCAGCTGCCTAACTCTTAGTACTAGAAAACTTGAGAACGGCTGAACCGATTTGGATTGTGTCTTTTTTGTTGTTATCGTCATTGTCAGAAGGTTTAAATAACTGTAAAATCTAGTCTGAAACTAATCAGGAGCACACCGTATTTTTAAAGATTTGTCAAAGCGCCTGATCGACGCATCCCGTGACAAAAATGCTGGCCTGTACTTGGCACAAAGATTAAGCATTGCCATTCAACGTGGCAATGCTGCCAGCATTTTAGGAACAATGCCCACTGGTAGCGGTTTGTTAGATTAGTGTAGTTTTAAGTAAGTTTGTAAGTTCTTTCGTTTGTTTGTTTTCTGTTTAATTATTCTATAAATAAATGATATCCAAAATCTGAAACTTACTCCGGGGCGAAGCCGCTAGTTTGTACAATAATGCTACGCGTTTCAAGTTATTGTCAGGTCAGTATTTGGCCGCAAACATTGAGTTTATAAATATCCAACCTATCCTTGAACTTTGGTAAACCAATTTTAAGGGCATATTGGAGTTTGGTATTTATCAACTCAATTGTTTTTGAACCAGCGCCTCTATTCTAAACGGAAAAATTCAAATCGTTTATGAAGAATATTCTTACGGATACAAGTCTTACCTAGCAACCAACACGGATCACCTTCCTGGTGGAGCCCTTCCAAATATGGTTGCACCGGGCACTGATTCTAGATGTGGGAGTCGCGACTGGCCCCACCTAAGGATGCATCTATGTAGCCAATGCATCTGCGTCACAGATCTGTAGGATAACATAATATAAGGTCATCATATAGGGTAAAGTCACCAGTAGTCAGCCAGAGACCAGTAGTCGACCTCAAATAGGTGGGTAGAGTGGGAAATATATATTTTATTGAGAGACCATAAGTTGTTTTGTGCATTTGGCTATAAATCGAAAAGAACATCACAGAAAATTTTACAAATTTGAAATGTGC
Organism: Acleris laterana; assembly: GCA_963966035.1. Taxonomy (NCBI): domain Eukaryota; kingdom Metazoa; phylum Arthropoda; class Insecta; order Lepidoptera; family Tortricidae; genus Acleris; species Acleris laterana. The sequence continues at coordinate 84,640,415 of OZ014438.1, forward strand.
AGGTTAAGCCCTTTCATACGACACCCCATTTGCTATAATCACACCACTTTCCCGTGGTGGTTTTTCGTGTGGTAGCCGGATTAGTCCCCGTGTGGTAGCCGGATTAGAATAGTGCCACTCCGCATCTTTCCGTGGATGTCGTAAAAGCCGACTAAGGTAATAAAGGCGTGTAGTACTGTTAGGCGATGGGCTTGCAACCTGTCACTAAGGTAAACATTTAGTTATTTTTAGTTACCAAGGTACCTGTTTCAGTAAATTATTACTTTTTAATAACTAATAAATAATAATTTATTTATTTAATAGCGTCTACATAATAACGTAATTTTGCCAATGTCAAGTATATTATAAGCAACATTGTACGGTGAATCCTGTCCTGTTGTCGAAGTCTTCCAGTCATTGTCGTGCCCCTTGAAGATGGCGAGCAACCACTTCAATGGCTTGGGTGTGATCTTGACCGCTAACTCATTTGGAACCATCTTTTCACTGTTATTTTATTTAATGCAAGTTCTTCATCAATGTTACAAGTTGTCCCACAAAACTGCACTGGATTTGCGGACGATCAACGATCAACGATAAAATAATTTACAAAAAATTAAATAATTGGACAGATATTTTCAGAATGACAGCCAGTCATTGACCCCTACTTTTTAATAAAATAATAGGTATAGATTACAAAAAAAAACTGACATACGCTGTCACTGCGTCAATACCAGTGTCAATCAATACCAAAGACTACTATTGTACACTGAGTCAATACGACGGTTCCTCTTTGGTTTCCCAACTCGCGATCGACTTGAATTCAACTACGAATTGTCATTTTACTTGGGCCCGATTAGACCAAGCGAACGAACAAGAATTCTACTTATTTTCTCTTACGTTTTCTTTGTAAAAATAAAGACAAAACATATTCTAGAGCTCTCCTTCGCTGGGACTAAAAGTACCGTTACGTGAAAACAATGTTTGGCAAATCATACATACTTACATTAAATCACGCCTGTTTCCCAGAGGGGTTGGCAGAGACCACTTTTTTCCATTTGCTACGATCTTGACAAATTTCTTTCGCTTCTTCCACATTCATACATCGAGTCATGCACGCACGTCGGTTTCGGGTACTTAAGATTCGGCCCTTTTCCAGTATTTCTCCGATTTGACTCGAAAAAGTACGCCTAGAGCGGCCCCTTCCGACCCGTCCACTCACGTTCGATCAAATCATTAATTCGCTTTCGAAAGCAATGACGTTACTCGGAACAATTTTAATGTAATTTTGAAAACGGGCTCTCCTTCAGACTGTCAAATTGAACACGACCGTGATTGCGAGTGAGTTAGACAATAGCACCGCTGTTACCGAATTGTCAACGTTTTGATAGCTCTTATTTACTTGACAGTAGGTACTTAATGGCGGCCAAGTTTAAAACAATACCATAACAATTCAAATACGCCGATTTCACCACCTAGAATACCGGCCCAGTAACAATAGGGTATTTGACAAGAGTGAAATTAAATTGTTTCTTCACTAACAACAGATAAACATTATAAAAATACTAAAGTAATAGTAATACTTACATCAATCTTTTATTTATGTTTGCTATTTTAAGATTTTTAAATTCATCAAAATCCAACAATAAGGACGTCGTTTGATTGTGACGTCACAAGATAGTAATCCCTATAAATTCCATAGTAACGGAGCGCTTTTGATGTTTCATAAAAAGAAGCTGATTTGACTTTTGTCCAATACCGTATTCCATAACAATTCAAATACGCCGATTTTACCGCCTAGAAGTCCGGCCAGTAACAATTACCGTTTCGAACATTAGGCTTATATACCTACCTCCTTACTAATAAACGTTAAGTAGTGGTTGTATAGCTATGCAATGTTTTGTCCTTATCTGTCAAATTCAAATGTCACAATGACAGATAAGGACAAAACATTGTATAGCTATACCACCGTTACTCAACGTTTATTAGTAGGGGGGTTAGTATGCAAGGCAAAGTTCATGTTTATTCAGTATTGCATACTGTTAACTTTTTTCAGTGTCCCGGCCAACCCACGCAACTAACAGATTCATGATAGAGCAAAAAAAACCTTACCGTCATATCAAAAAAGTGCATTTGGCTTCTTACTAAAAAAAATACTTACGCTATTTTTCACCGACGGTTTGCCTCAAAATACACGTAGCCGTCATGCAAGTCGTTACAACCTTTTACGGGGCGGAAATATGCTAATTCAGTTTCGTGCGTGCACATTGATGGGAGCCCCGACCCAGTGTTGCCAGATTTTTTTGCACCTTCCCCCATAGATGTATTTAAAAAACCCCTAGTTTCTAGAGTACGATTGATAAAAAACCTGTGACGATTTTTGTATAAGTATCATATTTTTCTAAATTATAAGGATTATTACATACAAGCTACATAATATTTACCTACAGTTACTAAAATACCAAATTGATATAAAGTTTTCATTAGAACTTATTAGATAGGTACTTATTGGTACATTGAACTTAACTACAAAATCGTAAGTATCCTTAAAATTTGTCCAAAATGTCAGTGTAGTAGTAGTGCTATTGAGCGATTTTAAAAGTAATTCCCCATTGGTAACAATTGTGAGAATCCTTCAGAAAATCCCCTAGACAAATTTAATGGCATCAAAACCTCGAAAAAACCTCAACGACCTGGAAAAACCCCTAGGTTTTAGGGAAAACTAAATCTGGCAACACTGCTCCGACTTTCCACCCTATGGGGGTGGGGGGGGGGGGGTGGAATGACACAACAGACTTCTATAGGGTAACTTACGTAAGCTGTTGCGGCTTTCTTGTCTATTGCAAAGCGTCCGACATGCTCGAGATAGAAAACGCAAGATATTGTCGAGCTATTATAGTGGGTCGATAATATCTTCTTGTGTATCAGGGATGTTGCTTCATGTCTTTTACCGCGTCTATCACAGGAATAGTTCATTCGGATTAATACCAGCCGCTAAAGGCTTGTATAGATGAATTAGCGAGAGCGTGGAATTGACAACATTTCATTTTGGTGACACCTGCAAATTACTATACGAATCGAAAGGGTTTTACCTCCTGAACACGGCAAAATATTTATTTAGATTTATTTTTCTTTTTTTTCAAAATTACAAGTAAGTTAATAAAAATATCGAGTTTTACCAATACTATGCCTGAATAGATATAATACCATTGCCTTTTTCACGAGAAAAAAAGCTGTCATACTTCAAATTTGAAATTGACACTGTTGACAGATGGATAGATACTTAGGCCGCCTTTACACCTGTAAGTTTTACTTACGTAAGTGACTTACGTAAGCAACTTACGATACATTTTCAAGCGTAAACACTCGTTGTAAGTGACTTACTGTAAATTCTTACAACTTACGTAAATTGGAAAATTGCAAGTCTAAACGCGTTCGAGTTTGTTTACGGAAGCGACTTACAACTTATCGAACTAAATTGATAAGTTGAGAACTTACAAAAAAAAATATCCTCCTCTAAACAAAAACAAAATAAAGCCTGGTCTCCAGACGAGGTAGAAACTTTAATTACTGCTTTTGAGGCACGTCCCATACTATGGGACTACAAAATAAGGAGTATAAAAACCGCGTAAAAACAAATTTGTTGATAGATAGATAGATAGATAGATAGATAGATAGATAGATAGATTCATTTATTCGGCTGTTAAATAAAACAAAACACACAAGTATTTGACAAGACAAAAAAACAAAAGTAACTTATTTATAACTAATTAAAAATTAAAATGAGATAGCCGAAACGGAGTACCAGCTCAGCATGTGCTGTGGCAGGAGCCGCAGCGCTGATGTTCAGCTGGACCCGTAAGAGAAGGTAGGATAGCAAAAACAAAACAACAAAAGAAATATAACAATCACATAAAAAACATTCTGGACACACAGTTAAAGTAATACAATCTAGATAAATAATTATAGGATCAGGTGTTGCATGTTGAACTTAGTGAAATATTTAGTACCACTCCAGAGGAAATTGCTAGAAAATTGCATAATTTAAAAGGACAATTTAGCCAAGAAGTGACAAAATTAAAGAAAAAGAAGAGCGGCAGGGGTAGGTACTAATGAAATTTATGTGTCAAATGCGACTTTGAGAAGGCATTTTATTTACTGATTTAGTAACCAATGTAAATGGGCGTGTAATAACTTATGCAAGTTTAAATTTACAAAATTTACATAAGCATTATTTACTGTAAGTTTATATCAAGTGTAAATGCAACCGTAAGTAAATTATGTAAATATTACGTAAGTAACTTACAGGTGTAAAGGCGGCCTTAGAGAATTATTATCGGTTGACATGATACTTTTTTATATACAGATTGGACTAACGTAATATGTCCATTGCGTCGTAGAAATGAAGTTACGCCCTTTTAGAATAAGTACATCTTAATAAATTAATAATAAAATAATTATTCATTCTAGAGAAAATTTAAAACTATTAGTGTCTTTCTCCTTCCAAACAGTAGGTATCTATAAAGCGAATAAAATTAAAGTCTTGAAAATATGAAATCTTGTCAATTGCATTTGTAGTGGTTGTACGGTTCGCATGAAAAGTAGAATAACATAAATATTTATCTTAATTTAATGAAATTACATATTCTCTCTTATCATATTTCTCTTCTTAACAAGTAAAACAATGCTCAGGCTTTTTTTGCTTTCATTCGTTATTATTTAATTCTTCATCTGAGCTGTCACAAGTAGGTATTGATAATAATATTATGATCTGTAATTCGATCCATTTCCCCTTCTTGACATCTATATTTATTTTCTACACTATCGACATGGCGACAAATATTTTCCCAGCCCTCAGCAGTAATAGTATTCATTCTTTCAGTTGCTAAATTAAATACAATAAATACAGCATTTCATACTGACATTATTTTTGAATTTTCTTCTTAAATATAATAATTTTATTACAAACCTATTTTCATGCTGATAATACGTGAAAAGGGAAATTTCAAATATAGAATGCCTATAAACACACAATACCACTACTTATGCAATTCCACGCTCTCGCTAATTCATCTATACCTACATTACACTGCCGTCCTAAGCAAAATCGCAGTAACTAAGATGACACTCCTATAGTAATATCAACCTTGTTGTTAACGAAATAGAATTGAATCTGCTTTGGTGATTGAATTTAAGATACTGCTTATCGACTACACAGCTGCGTTCTTTGGCAGCCTGCCGTGCGGCCTACTTACTGAATAAACATATTTTTCTTAAATAATAATATGCAAAGAAATGTTGGCGTTATGTTAGTTATTTTCGGTTTCAAAGTATCACGTTGCGGGCGGAACAACTGTACACAACTGTACAGGGTAGTGATTCTGTAAACAACGCCGGTCGTGCGGACTGTCGAGTGATACCAAGCGGCGAGATTAAGTAGTCCCGTCAGTGCGAACCAAAAACATTGTAGCGCGTGCATTTTCAATTTAGCAGCACGATAGGTTGAACGTATAAGGCTTCTAAATTGAACATGCACGCTCTACAATGTGTTTTGTTCGCACTGACGGGACTACTTAATCTCGCCGCTTGGTATCACTCGACAGTCCGCACGACCGGCGTTGTTTACAGAATCACTACCCTGGACACAACTGTAAAGGAATTTCATACAAAATTGAAGGCCTAGGCCGGGAAGTTATTTTTTTTTTAAATAATGTAAACATGGCGGCTGTGTGAACAGGCTGAAGAGCTAAATTATATTTATAACATTTTTGAGGAATAGTTATAACGTCAAATACTAGGAGTGCATAAATGTTTGGGAGACATCCGCGCTGTGTCGTGTGCGCCGCACCGCCAGCGATCTGAGTTGCGCTATGCCATATGCCTCCCAATTACCGCTGCGCTCCTGGTACTTTATTTTAACATGGAATTACTTTTCTTCCCTAGGGTGGACTATAACAATTTACTTCTTTGAGTAATGTATTTTTTTATTTAATTGCATATGTTTGAGTAAAGCACTATACGTACGTCGCCGTGAAAAGGGGTTGCCAGCCTCGTAACTTTCCGACCTCGCTTCGCTCAGCCGGCAACCCCCTACTTCCCGGCCTCTGTAGTAATGTACTATTATTATCTTTCATGTTTATTACCCAAAACAAAAGACCTCTTTTTGTTTTGTTGCAGACGTACCTCGCGACATACCAACGAACCATCAGACAAAGAAACCGAACCGTTGGACAATAGACAGAAACTACTGCAAAAGGTAAGTACAGTCGGCCTAAAATCGGTCGGTTTCCAAAATTAAACAAGACCAAAACAATATAGTCACTAATCCCACAGAAATTGCAAACGTATTTAATGAGTTTTTTACAAACCAAATTAAAATCACGACGACTGACTCTAAAGCTAAAAAACATAAGTTTAAACACAAATGTTCAATCAATGTTTATGTATCCTACAACAGCGAAAGAAGTACAAAACATAATAAATGGCTTAAAAAATACAAAAAGTGTAGGATACGATGGAATCGATACGTCTGTAATAAAATTTGTACGTAACTCTATAGCTAGGCATCTAAGTCACATAATTAACCTGTCATTTAATGCAGGCATCTTCCCTGAGGGTTTGAAGACGGTAATTGTCAAGCCCCTCTTCAAAAAAGATGACAGAGAAAATCCTAAGAACTACAGACCAGTAGCCCTGATCCCAGTTTTCTCAAAGGTGTTTGAAAGTACAATATACAATAGAATGTACAACTACCTAAATAAATACAATATCCTCTGTGACGAGCAAAAGGGTTTTCGGAAAAATAAAACTATAAACATGGCTCTATTCGATCTTATTAGTGCAGCGGTTCTACACGTGGACAAACGAATACCTATATGTGCAATTTACACTGATATGACCAAAGCATTCGATTACGTTGATCATTCAATACTTTTGAGTAAGTTGAATACCTATGGAGTTAGAGGCAATATTTTGAATTTAATTAAATCATATTTATCTAACCGAATACAATACACAGATATAACCCGCATCTGCACCAAATTAAAACAGGAATTTAAGTACACTTCAAAGGCTATAAAAATAAAGTACGGCGTACCACAGGGAAGTGTGCTCGGACCCCTTTTGTTTCTCGTATACATAAACGATTTGCCAACATCTGTTAATTGTCCTATGATTCTCTTCGCAGATGATAGCACAGCTATTCCTAGTATTTTTATAATGTTTATCTGTTGTTAATGAAAAATCAATTTAATTTCACTCTTGTCAAATAACCTATTAATGAATTGCATCGAGTAAAAAACACTAAATACGGTCTTACAACATTATTTTTATTCATAAATATCAGCATTCAACATTTCTACAAAGCAAACCAAATCTACCACCTTCTATTACTGCACCAAAAGTAGCAATAAGAGATGATGATAATTATAATAAATAAGTATAAATAAATAAATAAACTAATATAAACTCAAATCACTATCACTTACATAGTGTAAAACAAAGTCGCTTCCCCCTGTCTGTCTGTCCCTATGTATGCTTAGGTCTTTAAAAAATTAAAACTACGCAACGGATTTTGATGCAGTTTTGTTTTAATAGATAGAGTGATTCAAGAGGAAGGTTTTTATGTGTACATTCTGTTTTATGTACGGGTGTTACAGAAAACTCACATAAACCGAAGCGAAGCGAGGGCGGGTCGCTAGTATACATGTAATACACACATATCTAAGTATACTAATATTATAAAGCTGAAGAGTTTGTTTGTTTGTTTGCTTGAACGCGCTAATCTCAGGAACTAATTGTCCGATTTGAAAAATTGTTTCAGTGTTAGTTAGCCCATTTATCGAGGAAGGCTATAGGCTACATATCATACTCACATAAACCGAAGCGAAGCGAGGGCGGGTCGGTAGTATATCTATACATCGCTGCTTAAATACAAAAGCGCCACAAAACAAAAACAGATATATTAAGTAGTTTGACTTAAAATGCTATTATAAGCATTCCGAATTTAAATGCAACACAAACACATTTTGATTTGTGGCCCTTTAGTATACAAGTAACGACATTATATATACATATATTTACATGCAAATAATAATTGTAACTATAATCAAATATGATTTTGCAGAGCAAAATAGACCCCGCGCTCGTTATCGGCAAAAGTTTCACCGAGGAAATATAACTAGACCGGATGGATCGTGTTCCGACTTCCGATGCAACCCGGAAATGGTTCACGTTCTTGACCTAGTAAAGCGACCCTTTGCGGAAATGCTTCGCGAACATTCTCCAAGCTGTGTACTGGGTTCCGTAAAAAATGCAGCGAAAATGATAATGTTCTCAAACATGCTCGGAAATGTGTGCGTTAATAGCAACCCGCCCTCGCTTCGCTTCGATTTATATGTTTTCTGTAACACCCGTACATATAAAATAATTTATTATACATAAAAAAACCTACCTTTTGACTCATTCATTATATCTATTTAAAAAAACCGCATCAAAACCCGTTGCGTAGTTTTAAAGATCTAAGCATACATAGGGACAGACAGACAGCGGGAAGCGACTTTGTTTTATACTAGTAGGTGATTATGGCTCCCTGCATTACTTCTTGGCATAGGCCATTATTTACATACATACATACATACATTAAATCACGCCTGTTTCCCAGAGGGCCAAAGGCAGAGACCACTTCTTTCCATTTGCTACGATCTTGACAAATTTCTTTCGCTTCTTCCACATTCATACATCGAGTCATGCACGCGCGTCGGTTTCGGGTGCTTAAGATTCGGTCCTTGTCCAGTATTTCTCCGATTTGACTCGAAAAAGTACGCCTAGGGCGGCCCCTTCCGACCCGTCAATTTTCGTCAATTTTCTTTCATCCATCCTTTCCAAATGACCGAACCATCGAAGCATGCCCTTTTCAATCTTAGTCACTACATCTTCTTTTATTCCACATTTCTCTCTGACTTTTTCATTCCTTACTCTATCAATCAGTTTTACACCGCACATACTACGCAAAGGCTATTATTTAAATAACAATATAGGCCGCTGCTCCAACTTTTTAAAAGTAACCATATTTTTCGACATTAAAAAAAATAATTCTATGGTACTATATTTATATTGCCATCGTAATATTGCAGTCTCGACATTGCTATTAATAAATAATAATAATAATAAATATCAGGGGACAATGTCACACCAATTGACCTAGTCCCAAACTAAGCTCAAGGCTTGTATTATGGGTACTAGACAACGATATAAATACTTGTATAGAGAAATATATAGAAAACATCCATGACTCAGGACCAAATATTCGCGCTCATCACACAAATATCTGCCCTTACCGGGATTTGATCCCAGGACCACTAGCTTCGTAGGCAGGGTCACTACCCACTAGGCTATCGCGTCGTCATTATTGTAAGATTGGTGTTCCGATGCAATCCGGAAATGGGTCACGTTTTGACCCAGTAAAGGGATCCCTTCCGGAAGTGCGTCGCGAACATTCTCTAAGTGTACTGGGTTCCGTAAAAAATTGCATCAAAAATAATAATTTCTAACCCCTTACTTATAAACATGGAATAAGCTTGGAATAGTTTATGCCATACTTTGTCACTTTCTGTCAGATGCAAATGTCACAATTACAGATATAAGGACGAAGCATGGCTTAAACTAAGGTGTTTAAGTAATATTTTCTTTTTCACTTCTAATGTTCTTTAAATGTTACTTTAGTCTCTGCACATCGGGATTAAAACTCCTTATTAATCTCTAGGGATTAAAGTTTTTTTTGTTTTAATTTACTTTGGAAACCCCTGAACATCCAAACAAACCCCAACCATCACGGTGTTTGTGAATGGAGGATTATCGCCATTTTCAGTGATTGTGTATGGACCATTTTTTGAGCGTGGAAATAACCTCAAAATGACAACTGTGTCAAAATATTTAAAACAACTTTAATTTCGTGAAACACGATTAATGATTACGTATATGAATGTATTTAATTATGTTAACGATGAATTCAATTTATTATGCACAGTCCAATTAGTTTTAACAAGGTTTTCAAGTTTGGAACTGCAGTTGGCTAAATATGCAAGCATTTAAAGCAGACACTTTGCGGCCAAGTATGAGTCGAACTCGCCCATGAACGGTTCCGTAGCAAGTAACATAATATAAAAGTTGAATGTTGAATTAAAGGTAAATTGCTGTTTACGATTTATGTCGTATTAAAAAAACCTACTTACTAGATCTCGTTCAAACCAATTTTCGGTGGAAGTTTGCATGGTAATGTACATCATATATTTTTTTTAGTTTTATCATTCTCTTATTCTCAAAGTTACAGCGGGGACACACACATTTTACCACTTTGGAAGTGTCTTTCGCGCAAACTATTCAGTTTAGAAAAAAAATATATTAGAAACCTCAATATCATTTTTGAAGACCTATACGTAACGGTATGATACAAAAAAAAAATGTTTTTTTTATTTTTGTGTTAAAATCTTAATGCGGTTCACAGAATACATCACATACCAAGTTTAAGCAGTATAAGTTCTTATAGTTGCGGAAAAAAGTGGCTGTGACATACATACGGACTGACAGAAAGACATGACCAATCCATAAGGGTTAAATTTTTTGCCATTTGGCTACGGAACCCGTAACAAACTTTGTTACAATCAATATTGTAATTTTGTATAGAACGTAGTTTTTTCTTCCCATTCAAAGTGAAAAGTAGAGTGTTTAACGCGAGACTAAACAACTATAATATGACTCTCCAACTATAGCCACCCTTACTCCGCTTGGGTCATTAGGGCTTGTTTTAGTCCCTTGTTGAACAATCTACTGATTACTGTTAAGTACGGGAATCTATATTCAAACCGCGGATAGATAGGTACAGATGTAGTGAATAATCCTTTCCCATCGTTTTTGGTCGGATAACTTTGTATTTATCTTGCTTTCTCAGTTGGCATAGTGATGGGTACTGAAGCTAATTGAGAAAGCTAGATAAATACGAACATATCCGACAAAAAACGATGGGAAAGGATTATTCACTACATCTGTATTTCGGATTCAAAGGGCATTGGCAAAATTTGTTTAAAGAACATTGTCTTTTATTTTCAACGGCCACGGATGATTTTTACATTGTTATTTCTTTAGAGGAGCTCAAATTTCACATAGATATATATAATTTATGCCGTTTAATAATATCGGAGCCGAGATATTTAAGATTGAAGTGTTCAGTTTTTGGTACTTAAAGTACGCCCAGGTAAGAATATTAAATATCTCGGCTGCGATGCACTTAAGAGTATTACATTACATAACAAAACATGTTTATTTTGAATAATTCTATCATAATTACTTACCACTTTTACTAATGGCCGTTTACCTTGAAAATGTATCATTTTTACAAATGTCAAATTTTAACCCGAAGTAAGCTACTGTCCGCGGTAAGAATTATAGGGTTTGACCATTGCTTTGTTTGTTTGTTTGTTTGTAGTGTGCCATTGAATGTGTGATGTTTTCTTTCGCAACTCATTTTTTTTTTTTTTTTATCGTTTGGTTTTGACGGAACCCTGGCAAAATCGCTCGATAATCCAATTCGCGTTCGTTCGCTGAGTAAATTTATTTCCAGTATTACGACGTGTTATTTCATTAAAGTTTATTATTGCTTGCTAGAAACAACAAGTATTATTATGCAATAACTCGCTTCTGCCCGCCACATTGTCCGCTTTTAATAGGGTATTTGACAAGAGTGAAATTAAATTGGTTTTTCATTAACAACAGATAAACATTATAAAAATACTAGGAAAACATCAATCTTTTATTTATGTCTGCTATTTTAAGATTTTTAAATTCATAAAATCCAACAATAAGGTCGTTGTTTGATTGTGACGTCACAAGAATAATCCCTATAAATTCCGTAGTAACGGAGCGTTTTTGATGTCAAATACCGTATTCAAATCTCATTATAAGGTCGCCGTCAATAGAACTTGTGAACGATGTCAAAGACTACTGTACAGGTGGGGCCTGTAACTAAAGCAAAAAATTAAAACGTAGATTCTACTCCTCAAACTAGACAACTTTTGTTTAGCAACTTTTTAAAATCATAAAGTTTTTAGATTGTTCTTTTTTCAAACAAAGTAAATAGTATTTTCAATGTACTTAAAACTCCGTCTAATTGACATCGCCTGTCAGTCTAGTCACTCTACAGACATAATCAATTTCATAGTACATTGCGTGTTCGAATTAACTTTAAAATGTAATAAAATTCAAACCGCAAGTTTTTTTCAAAGTCGTCAAACAATCGTTGCGTAGTTTGAGGAGAAGAATGGAAATTTTTAATTTTTGCTCTAGTTACAGGCCCCACCGTGTAGTACTGTTTGACACATAACCTCAAATTTTAATCAAGCGTTTTTTTAAATAACGTATAATTAATAGTTATTTCATCTTAAACTTATATGAAAATAATGATCTAGTGTATAAATCATTGCAGAGACCTCACTTGATCTTTAAAAGTACGTGATTATCGAGTAATCATGGTGGATTGGTTCTTTGGTTTTGTTTACATCTTTTGCAAGTTCTATTGACGGCGACCTTAGTCATTATTAACCAGCCAGTATATAACCCGCTGGTTAGCCGATGGCTGTAATGACTTACTTTAGGTGAGGTTTGCATGATTACTGCTGAGTTTCTTGCGGCGTTTCTTCTCAGCAGTGTTTCCTCTTGGGAAGCGCTGGTAGATTCTTGACGTGAAAAAGTGCCCGTGCGGCCTACTTACTGAATAAATCTCTTTTATCTTTTATCTTTTATATAATTGGGCAATTTCAAGCAAGTGGTGTGAAAATACCATAACAGAAGTTGTACAAATTTACACGTAACCTTAAACACAAAGGTACTCAAAAAATGCCATCTCTCTATCTGTACTGCATTGTTAGTGAACCCCGCATTTAAATTGCATAAGCCTCTTCAAAGTGGAAGCCGAGCGCGCCCCTGACCTCTAGCATAATACAATGCAACAATGCAGCCCAATTCACCCTAGGATGCGGTCAAGTTTAAGTTGTGATGCAACCACGAACATTGTTCCGGCCAGGGTTACCAGATTGGGGGTTTTTTTCACAATTCTGGGGAAAAATTTGACACTTGGGGAAAAACTGGGGAAACAGCAACTTTGGGGAAACTGTTGGGGACAAAATAACAAAACAAAACTGACAAAATGATACAATTATTCTAATCTGAAAATAAATACCAAACAGAATCAGGTGATTAAAAGTGTGGAAGTTCGATTGATTTTTTTAACCTAACCTAACCTTTTATGTTTATAAATGCCATTTCAATTTTATTTATTTATTTATTTTATAAATCAGTTGGGGTATTTTTTTTGAAAACGTATCAGTTTGGGGAAAAATAAATCTTAATTTGGGGAAAATCAAAATACTGCATCTGACCACCCTGGTTCCGGCGAATGTTCTAGGTTAGTAAGTTTAAAAACAGCGTTCAGTCGGTCGAACGAGTAGCCAGAGCGTAGAAAACGCATTTTAGCGCGTACATTCTCAATTATAGTTAATACTTTTAGGTACCTAGTTAAAAAAATGTAAACATTCCAAACCACGTGACATTGTTAAACAGCCAATCAAAACTGTTTTATCGAACTTTGTTTGACGTACGACGACTTTGACGTCAGCCAATAGAAGCAGCACACTGGTTGTCACTTGGTTGTTTTGTTTACATTTTTTTAAATGCCTAAAAGTATTGACTATAGACAGCAGAGCTACGGCCTAAGACGCATTAGGCTAACTAGCATTTCCATTCGTTTCGTTTTTAAACCAATGGCGTCATTAGTGGATCACGTGAGTCTTCGTATCACGTCATCTACCAGTGACGTGATTGGTTTAAAAACGAAACGAATAGAAAAATGCTAGTTAGCGTAAATGCGTCTTGGGTAGTCAGGCTTCTGTCGATAACGAACGTATAAGGTTGATTGATTAACGAATTCACTGCCACCGACGCATATATGCGTCACGTCGTTCTTCTATTCATTATACGTTATTTTTAAAAACACGCTTGGTGAATATTTGAGGTTATGTGTCAAACAGTACTATTTTGTTTACATCGTTCACAAGTTCTATCGACGGCCATCTTAGACTAACCTTGGTGTAAGTCTTATTCCAGTTTGGTAAAATCAATGGTAAATCGAAGGTAAATCGATGGTAAATCGATGGTAAATCGACGGTGAATCGATGGTAACTCGATGGTAAATCGATGGTAAATCAAAAGACACTAGTTAGTTAATTGGTTTTTAATTGCACAATCTCTTGAGGCGACTTTTTAAAAGCATTTCGGCACGAGTACAGCAGAACCCTATCACGTGACATACCACGTAATTTAAATATCTTTATTGTTTATTGGAAAATCAACAATAATACAATATATTTTATACAACAGTACAAACATTAATCAACAAGTACAACCAAATACAGATTTTCACATAAATCTTTATAAAGAATTTTAGGTGTTAAATTTGTACGTACAGTCAAGGAAATTGATTCGTAGACCATTTCGGACTATGTCAAAGTGACACTGTAAATAAAATCATTAGAAGTCACTTACGTTTTGATTGATTGCGTCACTTTGGCATAGTCCAAAATGGTCTAGGAATCAATTTCCTCGACCGTACATATATGGGTAAGGACCAAAAAGTTGGACCACAGTTAAGCGCAGTTAACTATACAAACAACGAAGTCGAAAAAAGTTCCGTTGTGCGACAAAAACTATCTCTACAAATGTATGGCCAATTTTCGTGTCACAGCGGAAAAGTTTCATAGAAAATTCTTGAGTGAGTTAGCGTGCCCAACTTATTGGCCCTTACCCATTTGTTCGTGTACGTGTGTATGTGTGTGTGTGCATGTGTGTGCTAGCCAGTAATTAATTCAGTGGTATTTACAATACGCCACCTCATTGTGACAGCGTTCTACAGTCGAACCTAGCGGCACGCGCCGGAATGCTATTCGAGCCCTGTTCGTTAGACAAGCGAAGTCGACCTTGTTTCAATCTTGTTTCTCTTTGGCATCCTCGGAAACCTCACTACCATCACTGTCA
Organism: Acleris laterana; assembly: GCA_963966035.1. Classification (NCBI taxonomy): domain Eukaryota; kingdom Metazoa; phylum Arthropoda; class Insecta; order Lepidoptera; family Tortricidae; genus Acleris; species Acleris laterana. The sequence continues at coordinate 84,655,472 of OZ014438.1, forward strand.
TATATCTCACTTGGCATCACCGCTACAATTCCATCTTTGCTCGTTGTCTCACTTCTGTCAGATTTATGTGTGTCATCAGCGTTAGCTTCAGCTGTTTTGGCTCTATTGTTATCTAGACGTTCCTCTGATTTTTTTACAACTAATTGCAGTGATTCGGCCGCCCCTCTTGCTCTTCTCAGATCAGTAAGGCTAGACTCAACACTGGCGAATTGCAACCTCTCCGTACCTATCTTTCGATTTATCATTGTGATCTTCTGCGTGAACTGACAGCTCTTGGTGTTAGACAGCCTCAGGCATCTACTGCATGTGCATCTTCTTTCTCGTTTCTTTATTGATCTCGTCACGTTCCTTGACAGTTGGTTGCTGTTGGGATGTTTGTATGACATTTTTGAGCCGTGAAGTCTGGTTTTTCGATCGTCCGTCATCTGAAAATGACAGGTCGTGACAAATTATGGCCCGTATTAATAAACTAATCTCAACTCTAATGCTCGTCTCGAGATGTGTCAAAAAAGACAAGTGTTCTATGGTTTGACGTTTACTTTGACGTATCTTGTGACGCGCATCTCAGCCAAGATGAGTTTATTAATACGGGCCTAAGTTAGAAACATGATGAGTTTTAAAGAATTACACAAATCCAAATAGGGCAATTGCATGGCAGAGAGAGTACTAACGTAAGTTACCAATATGGAAGAATTCATGCATCTCGTTATACGTGTTTAAATTTATATGTAGAAAAAAAAAAGCAATAAAACTTAAAAAAAAACACGCATTGCAATGGTATAGAGTGTATTGTGTGTATGGAGTTAGTTTTAAGAAAAAAATATATTATTTAATGTACTTACATATTTCAAACACAATATTTGTATTGTTTATGAATAAATGCTATGAACTATGAACTGTAGTAACTTTCGTTTTACTATCGTGAAATTACATACAAAAAATAAATAAACTGCGACGGGAAACAACTTTTTGGGAAATGATACATTTGACCAATCATATTTTGGCCAAACGGAGTAGACCCTTGTCCATATTTCTAACTCGTCTGAACCTAACTTAGGACTGCAGGGCTGTTCGATATCAATTCGATCACTCGTTTGTTCACTAGTTGTAGGGAATGTGGATGAAATGGGAATGTGGACGAGATAAGAATGTGGACGAAATGGGAATGGGAACGAAATTGGAATATGGACGAGATAGGACAGTGGACGAAATGGGAATATGAAAAAAAGTGAACCTGAGCGATAGGTTTAAAACAATAGGCTTACTTCGACGGTAGACATTGTGCTAAGCCTTCTAGATGCCATCTCACGTGATGTATTCATCTGTAATAAGTAAAACTGAGGTTAACAGTGAAACCTGACAGCGAAATCAATGAATTATTATTGCCTCTTATGCTACATTCTCTATCTGATCGAATAGTTGGACAGTTAATATGATAAAGACTACTTTCCTATCTAACAATTTGATCAGATACGAGGTTCAGAAAGTAAAGGGACGATATTTGAAAATACATTTATCTTATCTTATCTTACAATATTATAAATGAAAAAGTTTGGATGGTTGTTACTCAATCACGCTTCAACCACTAAAAGGATCGGGATGAACATTGGCACACATACAGGTTAGGTCCTTAATTAAGGACTATTTTTTTCTTCCTATTTTTTTAAACCTATCGCTCAGGTTTACTTTATCCATATTCCAATTTCGTCCACATTCCCATTTTGTTCACATTCCCATCTCGTCCACATTCCCATTTCGTCCACATTTCCATCTCATCCACATTCTTATTTCGTCCACATACCCATTTCGTTCACATTCCCTACAACAAGTGAACAACTGAATGATCGAATTGATATCGAACAGACGTGCAGTCCCAACTTAGGTTGCAGACGAGAAGTTGAACCGGGTAGTTTTTATACCAAATTTACGCAGACAAAGTCCCGGCAAGAAGCTAGTTATGTATAAAGCATACCTTTTCCAGCCCCTGCCCCCTATTTAACCATCTCAACTATGAAATGTGACAGGTGACAATTCGGTATACATTCCAAAGTTAACACGCTGATACATCACTGGGTATCATATAAACTGCGCCATATACACTAAAATGACACCTGTCACCTGCCATTGTCGGAATAGTGAAATAGGGGGCTGGCGATCTTACTGGACATCGCGATAAATCTGGCTAGGCTGTTTTGCAAGTGACATTCACCATGATACATTTAATATGTCAAAACTTCTTATTAAATACATTTTTGAAGTTACTACATAGATACATACATAAAATCAGGACTGTTTTTTGTTTTTTGTCGTAGAGAAGACAAACGAGCACACAGGCCACCTGATGGTAAGTGGAAACTGTGACCCATAGACATTCGAACAAGACAGCAATGCAATCCTAAGACTGCAAATGCGTTGCCAACCCTGAGGACTAAGATGGAATGCCTCTATGCTAGTCATTTCACCGGCTGTCTTATCCCCAAACCGGAACACAACAATGCGAACACTGCTGTTTGGCGGTAGGTTAATGGATAAGATGGTGGTAGCGATCCGGACGCATCCTGTTTCCCAGAGGGGTAGGCAGAGACCACTTCTTTCCACTTGCTACGATCTTGACAATTTTCTTTCGCTTCTTCCACATTATTCATTATTCGTTACTGTTTTGACTTTTTACGAAAAAAAACTAAAGAAAACGATCTCGAAAATGGTTCACTTTTGTATAATGCTTTATTGCGTAAAAAATAATTGTAAATGATCTCCACTATAACCATTAACGGGAATGGATGCAATAACCAATAACCCTGTGTAAGTATTATTTTTTCATCACACTTGCTCGTAAATAGTGTCCTAACATGCTAGAAAAATCGACCGTAAATCCAAAATAATACCCGCGGGCCTTTTTTTTACCATTACGTTACTTAAGTGCGTAATAGCTTTTTTTTTAAATGTTAAAGACTGTACACGATAAAATCCGGCCATGCATGATCTGGTGTATTTTTGCGATGAATGCATATTTTCAAGCAGTTTTTTTTTCAATATGTTGTTTAATTATAATACTATATAATGAAATAAAATCGTATCATAATGTATGGGTATGTGTGAGTTTTCGCCAAATATATTCTATCATACCTTTCATCTCCTGTACAGCGTTTTTTGACAATCTTCACTCGCTTCCTGCTTCTACGCCACAACTGTATTTATATTGTTACAAGCAGTTTTACCCACAATAGAATGTCGTCTTACGAAAAAAATACTTTTTGAAACTCATTTCTATTTGTAGTAGTCAGGAAGACTTTTTACTCCAAGCACTGAAAGTTGTTTTTGTATGGGAGGCATTTATTTGTCAAAAAGTCAAATTCGCCAAAGTTAAAAAACCTCAGAACTATCTTAATCTGAATATAATTAGGAAAGTTTTAACTATTGTGGTAAGATAATTTAATAAGGTATAATTTGGCTTGCATAATTAAAAATAATAAAATGTTTTAAAACGGAGAATTTGGTAAAGACTGTCAGAAGATCGTGTACAAAAAAATAAAGGTACTGTGGATTATATAAGGGTCTAAGACACAGACGCTCTAACATTTTATTATGATTGTATTTTTATTATGTACTTTCATAACCACTGACTATTACAAAAAAGTGCTGCTTGAAAATTAGCATTCATTAAAAAAATACACCAGATCATGCATGGCCGGATTTTATCGTGTACAGTCTTTATACGTGGACTCAAACTATCACAATACGTCAGGACCCCAATTCTTGTGCCATTCGATATGAAGTTTCATTCGAGATGAAATGTCAGTTGAATACTATTTCCTAACAATCTCGCATAATAGTTTATTATAATAAACTATTGATCTCATATCCATGTCACTAGAATCGGACTCCGAACACGTTTGACATTATCTGTGGTAAGTCACAGACAATGATGTAGTCTGCCGCTAATAAGTTAAAAATATGATCTTTTGTCTGATTTTATTTCATTTCCTCGCAATTGTGATGAAAAACATTGTATGTTACACGGGTGGTAAGGGAAATACAAAGCTCGAGTCATTAAAGCCCTCAGCCTACGGCTTCGGGCTTCTAACAGACTCTCGTTTGTAATTCTTTCTTTACCACCCTTAATACACAATGTACTATTATGTATATTATTAACTAGCTTCTGCCCGCGACTCCGTCCGCGTGGAACTCGTTTATATCATAGCTCCATACAAATTTTCACCCTCTATTTCACCCCCTTAGGGGATGAATTTGGGGAAAAAATCTATCCTATGTCCTTTCCCAGGATTCAAACTATCTTTGCACCAAATTTCACCTAAATCGGTTCAGCGGTTTAAGCGTGAAGAGGTAACAGACAGACAGACAGACAGACACACTTTCGCTTTTATAATATTATTTACTAGCGACCCGCCTTCGCTTCGCTTCGGTTTATGTGAGTTTTCTGTAACACCCGTACATGAAACAGGATTTATTATACATAAAAACCTTCCTCTTGAAACACTCTATCTATTAATAAAAACCGCATTAAAATCCGTTGCGCAGTTTTAAAGATCTAAGCATACATAGGGACAGACAGCGGGAAGCGACTTTGTTTTATACTATGTAGTGATTATGGATATGGATTAGTATAGATATGGATTAGTACCGATAAGTTTCTATCAAAAATTAAATTTTTGCGACAAGCCTTTGTAGCTAACTACTTTTTTGGACAGTCATCTACTCGTCAAGCCGATTCTAACGAGCCCTAAGACGACGGGTTTATCATGTGTAATTTAGGAGTTCCTATGGCCACCATGAGTCTCCATCATCAGGCCAGCGCGGTGGTGCTACATATTGTCATCAGAACTAAAGATTTGACCTATACATAACATTGCAAGTTAAGACTACACCGAGCAAACGCCGAGCGTCCAATGGCGCCCTCACAACTATTATTATGTTCTCTAATTAACTAAAGAATTTACTTGAAATCAGACGATAGCTTATTGTACTGCAAGTAAAAACACAATTTATGGGATTATTAGTCAGCTTAACGGAAAAAGGTGGCCACTTTTTTCCGTTAAGTTGATAACTCGAAGATGAATTGTTATTAAACTATGTGATACGAGTATACCTTATAAGTTGTATTTTCATTTGTAGTACAAAAACCTACCGTCTAATTTCAAGAAAATACTTTAGTTAATTAGAAAACACAATAAAAGTAGTGAGGGCGCCACTGTACATCCGGCGTACGCTCGGCGTAGTCTTAACTAAAACTTGTAAAAGAGAAAGTAGGCCAGGCACAGAAAAGGTATAGAGGGAAAAGTTCGGAACACAATTTTTGACTTGGTAACTTTGTTTGGACTTGTTAGGACGTGAACTGAACATAATATCATAAGTCCCCGTAGCCCTTGAGCTAGAGAGATGGGGATATTGGAAGGTAATATTTTTCATTTTTTCACTTATATCCCGCGTGGTTGCCGGGTTAGAATAGTGCCACTCCATTCGTGGATGTCATAAGAAACGACTAAGGGAATAAAGGCTGTGTACAGATGTAGTGCAAAATGATTTTCCTTCGGGAAAACTCGGATCTCAATCGGAATACGATGGCACCCGAACTGCCAATCAATGATTGTATTAAATGAGTGACGTTTTCATGTCCATTAAAATGGAACTTTATTGTTTAGTGTCAAATGACAAAGTGACAAATGACAGCATATGGCACTGTATAATATAGAGATGTTACAACCACCTTCAATAACTTTGAAAATTCTCAGTTTTATTGCCATTAGTAAACAAAACATTATCTTCACATTAAAACATAAAGTACCACAAAATAAAGCTTATTGGGAAATATTTACAAGAATAAAACTCAATACCTGCCTACTTAAAAACAGCATCTACTAACGGGGCTAGTATGAAAAAAAAAAGTCATTAGCGTCCCTCTCGCACCTAAGTAAATAACCCGCGTGTGAGAGGGATGCAAACGACATGAAGACTTTCATACTAGGCCCGCTATGATGCTTATAGGTACAGTCACCGTCATAAATAAGTGATGATTTCTATACCTTGTCGCTTTTAATCGTTGGACAATTTCGTATGACATTTCAAACTGACGTTAAAGTGACTAGGTTCATAAATGATAACTTATTTATACCAGTGACTGTACTTAACATTAATATTTTACCTACTGCATATTTTGGTCGATATTTTCAACATTTTCTATTTCACAATCTGAGTAACCGTCATCGATCATATCATAGTCAGATTCGTCAGTGCTTTCATTTACGTTAATTACAATGCTATTGATGTGATCATCCATCGAGTGTTCCTGTGACCGATATTCATTTTCACATTTCATGGCATGATCACAAACTTTCTTCCATTCATCCGGGCCAATCATATTTATTTTTTCTTCAATAATTTTTTTTACTGTACCCATATTCATGTCAATGTTCCTTTTTGATCCGTAACCTTTTATCTGTGACCATATATTTTCTATAGGGTTGAAGTCGGGATGGTATGGCGGTAACCTTAACACTTCGTGCCCATGTTGATGTAAAATTTTGTCAATGGAATATTCTACAAAGTCTTCTTTATGTCGACAAATAATTTCGTATACTTACTTAGTTGTATTTTAGGAAATGATGAATCATGGGGAATATTGTGTTTTTGTAACCAGTTTATCATAAGCGGCTTTGCGGTATTAGAGTTGGGCGGGCGTTCCACGTACGAGGGTGGATTGAAAAGTTCTGAGCCTGGTAAAAAAAACTAACTGGCTCACTTTTTATAACAATTTTATTTTTCGACATAGTCTCCATGAAGGTCAATGCACTTAGTCCACCTCGCCTCCAACTTCATTATCCCATCAAAAAAAAAAGAATCTCTGAGGTCGTTAAAATATGAGTCTACTGCTTCTTGTACCTCCATATTAGTCGAAAATCTTTGTCCTCCCAAGTGTTTTTTGAGGTTTGGGAAGAGATGATAATCGGAAGGAGCTAGATCCGGCGAGTAAGGGGGATGCGGCAGCACTTCAAATCCACAATCATGTATTTGTGCCATTGATTTCGCCGAAGTGTGAACGCGAGCGTTGTCTTGGTGAAACAATACTTTTTTCGACAGCATTCCAGGTCTCTTTATTTTAATTTCCTCTCGCAGACGACGTAAAAGAGCACAATAGTACTCTGAATTTATTGTTTTGCCCTTTTCGAGATAGTCTATCATGATAACCCCCCTGCAATCCCAGAAAACCGAGGCCATTACCTTATTAGCTGACAAAATGACCTTGGGTTTTTTGGGTGGTGGTGAACCTGGTCTTTTCCATTGCCTGGATTGTTCTTTCGATTCTGGTGTACTGTGGTGGACCCATGTCTCGTCCATAGTTATAAAACGATTGAGAAAATCTTCGGGGTCACGTTGAAACATGTCCAAACAATCTTGGGAAATTGTAACCAGTACTCGTTTGTTCTCGACTGAAAGCAGTCTAGGCACCCACCTGGCTGACACCTTAGAAAATCCAAGAACATCGGTGATGATGTTCTGTGCCCGCTCATAAGAAATACCCATTGCTTCCGCTATCTCCACAATCTTCAATCGCCTATCCTTCATTATCGCATCTAATATTTTATTGACATTTTCATCCGTAGTAGGCGTCAACGGCCGCCCACTCCTAGGCTCGTCTTGAACAGTCTCCCGGCCACGTTTGAAATCAGCTACCCATCTTTTTATGGTAGCATACGATGGAGCAGATTGCCCTAATGTTTTGTTCATATCTTCAAATATTTGTTTTGGTGTTAACCCCTTCTTTTGCAAATATTTTATGACAGAACGGTGCTCAATTTTATCCATTACTTGAAAAATCAGTGACCTTATGTAGCAGTTCCAGCATAAAATGCAAAATTGTGACAAGAAAAAAACAAAAGATAGTGCATAATGGCGACTAAATATGGCACTTTTACCTGCCAGTATTTTTTTTTTTTTTTTTTATTATATACAACCTTAGGCTCAGAACTTTTCAATGCACCCTCGTATTTATTGTGATAAGCAGCATTGTCTACTACTAATACAGAATTTGGAGACAAGTTAGGAATAAGTTGATTCTGTAACCATTTTTCATAATTGACATTATTCATGGCATCGTGATAATCACCGGTCTTATCAGTAGACTTGTACATAAGTAGAGCACCCGGTACAAATCCTTTGGCACTACCTGCATGTATTATAATAAGGCGTTGACCTTTTGAGATTAACTGTTTCACTCCTTTATCCGTAGAATCGATCCAGCACTTCCCTGTTAAATGGGATGTATGAACATAAGTTTCGTCCGTATACACAATATCCCTGCCTTCAGATCTTTACTTCCTTATTAAGTCCAGGTACTTTACTCTTTTAAGTCTAACGTCACCTTTTTCCATCAGCATTTTTCTATTGTTAGTAATTTTCTTGAATAGAAAACCCATTTGGCGTAGTATCTTTCTTAGTGTAAAATCACAGCCATTGAAATTCATTGTTTCTATTAATTTGGACTTTAGTGCTCTTATTGTAGGAACTTGTTTATAAATCAGATGAAAGTTATAAACCATTCGTCGTATCACTGCGTAATCAAAATCATCAAGATCTAGATAGAATTTCTTGCGTGGTCTTCCCAGCTTAATATTGTTTGTGATGGCATCTTTATTTTTTCTATATTCTTCTTCCTGGTTCAAAAATTTTCTTATTGTAGGTTTAGATATGCCTGTTGCGTCCGAAATTCGCTGTTGAACTTTGCCAAAATACTCTGAGTTATTGCTATTTTTGAATTTGCTATTTTCTGATAAGAAATACAGGTATATATTAAATATAATTCCTTGGACTGGATTTTTTAACCGATTTCGAGGTTTCGGCATGGTAATACAACCAATACAACCTTTTTATAAGTAAACTGTAAATATAATCAAAACTATAGCGAATATTTGAATTGCGTGTTAGCCACTCTATATATATATTCGTCTGCTGATGCGACTTACCCCTACGGCTGTAAGATGGGTACTGAAGCTAATTGAGAGAGCACGATAAATACGAACTTTTCCGATAAAGGACGAAGGAAAATCATTTTGCACTACATCTGTACTGTTAGGCGATGGGCTTGGAACCTGTCACTAATATACTGGTAAACATCTTAGCCTAATTGTGCATGTGGTTACAGAATTATTACCAAGTTTTTAGAGTTTGTAATGTTACCTCTGCCTACCACACTGGGAATAAAAGCGTGAGCTTATGTATGTATGTATTTCGTAAATTATGCGTCTTAACAACGTGACCATATACAGAATAAAAGAGAAGCTATATATATATATATTATGTCAATTGTTCAACTGGGGTGACATTATAACGGGCCGCTATATATAAATTTAAAATGGTTACCTCGTCGCTCTTTTGACAAAGGCACTTCTTTTCCATCTTCCACTTGTAAAAAAAACCTTATTACATTTTTTTATTTCATTTACATTAAAACTCTTAATTTATTTAGTTTTTTTGACCCAAAAGCATGTTTACGTGTCTTTCTTATAAAATTGTGTTGACATGTGTTATGCTTTATGACATGTAATTTTTCTATGAGCGATTGTGAGCCAGAATTGTAAGTAGGTAACCTTCATGTTACTAATCTTAATATATAAAAGGAGAAACTGACTGACTGACTGACATATCAACGCACAGCCTAAACGGCTAAACGTAGGCACTTGAAATTTGGAAGGGACGTAGCTTAGGTACCGTAGAGGTGCACTAAAGTTGCGGCCACACCAATGCTTAAAAAACGGTGTCGGTACGGAATCGCAATGAGAGAGAGAGAGAGAGATCCGATCATACGCGACGTTTCTAACCCATACCGTCGTCACCGGATCTCTCTCTCTCTCATTGCGATTCCGTACCGACACCGTTTTTTAAGCATTGGTGTGGCCGCAACTTATGAAAGGAATTCCCGAAATTCCCACGGGAACGGGAATTAGCGGGAAAATTGTTAACTCAAAAAAAATGTTTTGCCCAACGAAGTGGACACGGGAACAGCTAGTTTCATATAAACCAACAATAGAGGTCTATTTTAAGCGGTAAAAAACACTGTCTTTGACGTGTAAAGGTGCGACCGCACTCGCGCATCGAGGGTTCCGTAATTTAGGACAATATGCATGGTAACCGCAAAAAGAAATGCAAATTTTGCTATGAACTTAATTTTTTTTATGAGATAATGTCGATTTTGACTAGCCTAAATTTTAATACAGGTTTTCAAAGATTTTTTGTTATTTCTCAAAAACTGTTAAATAATGAACGCTTCATTTTATTTTTCCCATAAAATATAAGTCTGGATTTTTGGAGATACTTTGAGTAATAAACTTCGTAGATGAGGGGGTCACGTTTTGTACGGTCACGAGCGTTAATTTGGGACCCATTTCAAGAAAAATATGCTTGAAGTCGTCAATGTCATTAGAGATGTCAAGTCATTTGTAACTTTTAGGAAACTCAACCTTATTGTTGTAGAATGTCAGATTGACTTTGGACCTAAGGTGGGTACCAAATTAAATCTCGTGACTGTACATTTTTGTCTATAAGTAAGTAAATCAAAAAGTAAAAAAAAACTTTAAATTTTTCAGATTAAGTCGTTTCATAGGACATCCCTTTTGCTATAGGTATCTATTAAGCAAACGACTTTCATCTTTCAACTCCCCATTCTAGACCCCGTTTCAATCATTTATAAAATAAAATAGCGTGGCAGTATATGGGTCAATTTTCAAACAAGCGTTTTTTGCGGTCCCAGAGCTATAATACCAAGTATATTTAAAATTGAGTATAGTTAACATATATATTTGCATTTTGTGCATTTTAATTTACTTGAAAATATACATTACAGTTTACTAAATATTAATGGATTCCGAAAGAATCGAATTTGAAATCCTAAAAACAGCAAAATTTACCGTTTTTCGCGTGTCCCACTTCCGGTTTTGCTTAAATAAAAATTCATAACTTTGGACGTAGACAACGTATTAATATACAACATATATCGTTGTAAAGAGCCTTTATTAGCAAATTAAATAATAAAATAATTAAAAAAAAAACATTAATAGTTAAAACCTGGAAAGTCTTTTCGTGGATGTCCCACGTGCGACCGTTTTTGTAATGACTCAAGGGAACCCCCTGAATCTGGTTTGGTCTAATGGCCTACCTTCATATTTACGTTAGGATACCAAAGCACGTTAATTGGGCTTCGACCGCCAACGAGAGTGGACGCAGAGCCAGTGATTTTGACGGAGGAAACAGGGTAAGTCTTTTAAAGAAGTATTTTGGTACGGTTATCACGACATTTGTATGGGCGTGTATTTATTGACGTACGAATGAAATAAAAATGTGTGTTTCATAACAATTGTTAGCAATATGGGTAAGTAAGAATTTCGTATTAGTAAATAAGTGAATCGAGTAAGTAGTGTAAGAAAGATCGGTGAAAAACATTTTTGTCGACATTTGTATGGCGACATTTGTACGGTTATTTTGTCCATACAAATGTCGAATGTGGCATACAAATGTCAGTTAAAATAAAAATCGAAATAAAATCGAAATATATCATTCCATGTCCAATAATATCAACTTTTTTGTTAAGTTTCATAATTGTAATTTTTTTGTGAACTATCGTATAAAAATAAAGTACTTATAAGCGAAGGTTTTCATATTTAAGTATTAAGTAACTAGTGACCCAGTCCGTGTTTCCCGTGAATTACGGCACACGGAGAGAGACTATACATATAAATGATATACTTAATCCACTCCCAAGTATCAAGCTAAAGGTTAATGAAAACCGCATCAAAATCGGTCAAGTACTTTTCGAGTTTATCCCAGACTGACAGACATACGCGGCTGAGGAGTTTGTTTTGAAGGTTACACTGACGTTTGTCGAATTTTTATTTAAGCAAAACCGGAAGTGGGACACGCGAAAAGCGGTAAATTTTGCTGTTTTTAGGATTTCAAATTCGATTCTTTCGGAATCCATTAATATTTAGTAAACTGTAATGTTACTGTATTGTTATTGGTGTATGTGTTATGGACTTTGTCCGAAATAAATGATTTTGAATTGAATTGAATTGAATGTATATTTTCAAGTAAATTAAAATGCACAAAATGCAAATATATATGTTAACTATACTCAATTTTAAATATACTTGGTATTATAGCTCTGGGACCGCAAAAAACGCTTGTTTGAAAATTGACCCTACATGTTTGGGTTTTATAAGATGTGTTTTTTTTTATTTATTTTTTTATTTTTTAACATTTGTACTTTTTTTAAATAAACATTAACATAATCTTTCTTTTTTATTTATTCCTAAATTCGATATAATAATCAGTAAGTTTGTTTTAAAAGGTATTAATGCAAGTAAATAAGACTTTTCGACATTTGTATGGCAGTATCGACATTTTTATGGCACTATATCGACATTTGTATGGCGTTATCGACATTTGTATGCCACCATTTTTTTTGCGTCAATATCTAGCTAACTATTAAAAGCAGAGTGGTGCCTCATACACCATATTTTTTCTTGTTAAGAACCCCACCTGATGACGTCGCTAAGAACCAAATAAAATAAAAGAAAAAAAATGCCATACAAATGTCGAAAAAACACACTCTTCAAAAATTGACCCATATGTGGCCTCTCCATTACCTGGGTAGTGATTCTGTAAACAACGCCGGTCGTGCGGACTGTCGAGTGATACCAAGCGGCGAGATTAAGTAGTCCCGTCAGTGCGAACAAAACACATTGTAGCGCGTGCATTTTCAATTTAGCAGCACGATGGGTCGAACGTATAAGGCTGCTTAATTGAAAATGCACGCGCTACAATGTGTTTTGTTCGCACTGACGGGACTAGGTACTTAATCTCGCCGCTTGGTTTCACTCGACAGTCCGCACGACCGGCGTTGTTTACAGAATCACTACCCTAGCCTGTTTTCTGTGCCATTCAAAAGTCATGTTCACCTTCCAGGTGCTGCGGAACAAGCACGTCAGTATGGTGGTGCAGTGGAGCGAAGTCCGCACTGCCTGGCAAGACAGCGAGTTCATCACAGAGTGCCTCTGTTGGCACAACGTCTACCGACAGAGGCACGGCGCTCCAGAATTATACATGGCTCCTGAGGTACGGTGTAACCAGGTGTAACCCATATATATAGATAAACTCACGCCTTCATAACCAACAACTTTAAGACTGCGCCGAGCGTACGCCGGATGTACAGTGGCGCCCTCATTACTATTATTGTGTTTTCTAAGAAACTAAAGTATTTTCTTAAAATTGGATGGTGTGTTTTTGTACTACAAATAAAAACACAACTTATAAGGTATATCATATAGTTTAATAACAATTCACCTTCGAGTTATTAACTTAACGGAAAAAAGTGGCCACCTTTTCCCGTTAAGCTGACTACTCAAAGGGTAATTGTTATTAAAGTTTGTTACGTATGCCATAAATTGTGTTTTTACTTGCGCTACAAAAACGTATCGTCTGATTGCAAGGAAACTCTTTAGTTCATTAGAAAACACAATAATAGTAATGAAATGAGGGCGCCACTGGACGCTCGGCGTTTGCTCGGCGCAGTCTTAATGGAATGCAATAAGCAATTGAGTATTCAGTATTGAGTATACTTGCCACTGTCTTAGACCAATGTAAATCGAGCTTTTTGAAAAGATATTTAGCTTTACAATTCTCTTAAGCAACTTTGGTTGCCGGGTTAGAATAGTGCCACTCCATGTCTTCCCGTGGATGTCTAAGAGGCGACTAAGGGAATTAACAATTACATGTTTTACAAATGTATATTTAAAAAACGACTTACTGTTGAGTTTCTTGCGGCGCTTCTTCTCAGCAGTGGTCTCTTGCGAAGCGCTGGTAGATTTTTGACGTGTAAAAGTGCCCGTGCGGCCTACTTACTGAATAAACATCTTTTATCTTTATCTTTTATCTTTTTTTTTAACGCTCGACGCAGTCTTGGACTGACACGCCGAGAGGGACGCTTGTAAGAATTAGCTTTCTCATTCTATCAAATAGCCGCGACCCTCTCGGCCTGTCAGTCCGACTGTAAGTCTGTGGTAGTATCCGACTCACGCTTGACTGTTTTTTTTCCACAGTTATGCGACTACGCGCAAGCTTGGGCGAACCATCTCGCACACACGAACCGGTTCTTCTACAGGAACGACAGAGACGTCGGACAGAACCTCTACCAGCGGCCTGTGAGCGCTATTCAACCGGATGTCACTGGTAATTAGAAATTCATTTTTATTATATACTTAGCCTATTTTTTTCGGTGTTTTTTCGTTTTACCCCGTAACATTACAAGCTAATAAAGTAATAAATCATTATTTTAAAAGTAACACATATAAATTCATTACAAATGACAACAATCAATAACATTAAATTAGAAATCTACGTCAGGAACGATAATTTGTTAACCAAGGGATGAAAGTGATATTTAGGCTGCATGAGCGACATCGAGTGCGCCAGTAGTTCGAGGGTGCAATTGCTACTTTCACCCAAATTATACACGCTACTTTTCATACCGATTATAAGGAAAGTAAAAGTTATTTTATAATATTTTTGAGAAAAAATAATAACGTCAAATACTAGGAGTACATAAACGATAAAAGTAAATTGCTGTGACTTGTGGGAGACATCCGCGCGCCGCGCCGCACCGCCTGCGATCTAAGTTGCCCTACGCCTCCTAATTACCGCTGCGCTCCTGGTACTTTATTTTAACATGCAATTACTTTTCTTCCATAGGGTGGCCAATGTGGCCATGTATCACTTTCAACCCGCTTCTAAGATAAACAATGGCCTACTTTCAGAGTATGAGACATGAAAAATACCTAACTTGTCATATAATGCTATGCTATGTTTCAGGGCAAGAGGTATCCTCCTACTGGTATGCAGCAGTTCGTCAGTACAGATTCTTCAAGGACCCAAACATTTTGCACGCCAACGTCAACGCTGGTAAGTCAATCATACAAGTACCGTAAAATGTGCCTACTTTGCTCCCCCATGGGTAACTATGCTCCATAGTGACTATAAAAAAAAAAAGATAAAAGTCATTTATTCAGTAAGTAAGCCATACAAGCACTTTTACACGTCAAGAATTTACCAGCGCTTCCCAAGAGGAGACACTGCTGAGAAGAAACGCCGCAAGAAACTCAGCAGTCAGTCATTTTTTAAACATATTACAATGGTACTACTTAATCTAGCATTACATAAAGCAATAAATATTAAATTCAATATAATATCAAATAACATGCGTAGATCAGCAGGAAAACATGCCAAAATTTTTACGTAAGAGATAAAGGAAGAGAAAGGAGAAAAATAAATAAATAAATATTTCGTTTGCTACCTTATAAGTCAAGGTTGATGACAAATTTGCTTAAAAGAATAGATGTATACATCCAGCTACGAGGTAAATGAAAGCAATATAATGATTTGCAATACAGATTACCTCAATATAACCGTGGAGCATAATTACCCAGAGGGGAGCAAAGTAGGCACATTTTACGGTACTTACTACAAAAACACAAAGGTGGATTTACAATGAAGGATTGCACGCGAATGAGAGGACTGTGAACCGACGTTGGGACGAATTAATAAATTAATCTCAACTCTAATGCTCGTCTTGAGTTGCGTCAAAAATTACAGTGTTCCATTGTTTTTACGTTTACTTACATCTTGTGACGGGCCTCTTAGCCAAGATGTGTTTATTAATACGGCCCTAAATCGCGTATCCGGGCACTAACGATTCTCACCTCTAAATTATTTTTCTTCTTTTTGAATATGTTGTAGTGGTTATGAAAAACTATGTTCATAATCGTAAGTTTCCGTTCCGTTTATATTTCCAAGAAATATTTTTTTGCAAAGGAACACGTACACAGACCTTGTTTTTCATAATATCTACAATAACCATACCAATATTATAAATGCGAAAATGAGTCTGTATGTCTGTCTGTTGGTTACCTCTTCACGCTTAAACTCACCTGTGTGCGTGTAAAGTGTCGTTAGAATGTCGAACGTTTTAAAATGTAACGCCTGTAATATCGTCATCGATGAAATGTTGGCATATATTCAGAATAAGTTGTCGGCGATCGACGAGAATACTTTAATGAGTATTTGCACTACGACCTTCTCAAGTGACGAAATAAAAAACTCCAAATCACTGCTATTTGATTCAGTGTCCACGGATCAGCGTAAAATTCTACGAAAAGGAAGCGGTAAGGAAGCACGTGACCTTGATGACATAGTCACGTTTCTAAAGATTGCAGACGCAGACTCCTTACCAATATTTGTCGCACGAAAACTGGAAAAGTTGCCGCCGATCGACTTTGATCATCTAGACTGTACAAAACTGCTAAAGGATGTATCGAAACTACGTAGTGAAATAAACGTAATTAAAGCTACATACGCCACAACAAGCCAGTTAGAAGACCTGCGCACCGACATTCATAATATGAAATATGCGTCGTTGCCACAAACGCCAATATGCAATGTTAATAGTAAACGGGGTGCCTGGATACCTGACAGTGGCCCCATAGGACTTTCGCACTTTCGTGACTCGTCAGAAGAGAAAATCGACGTATCATATACCCAACAGACGTGCATGCTGAAAACATCACAAAATTCTAGTGCTAAAAACTACGCCGAGGCAGTAGCTAATGATAAATCCGTGCCTGGCGTGAATACGTTGATATGTCTAAAACGGCAATTTTACAGGGCGCCAATTTTAAGGTTTGACATTTTCTGGTAAATCGCTGTTTGATTGTAACTTTGATGTAAAACTTGATTTATCCATCATTTTCTGCATACTTTTGAATGATTAGAAGATTTTTGTGAGATTCCTCTTAGTTTGATTAATATTAGACTTATCAACTTACGTCTCATCGAGTTATCAACGTATTCACCATACAAAGAGGGGAAAATTGACGTTTCGAGAAAGAAAAAAAATCGTGAAAAATCCATTTCATGTTATTATACTTCACAAAAGTTTTGTTAAATACAACTTTTTATTATCTTTCAAGTGAAAATGAGTGATTTAAAGAATTATGTCTAGTTTTAATAATAATAGACATATCAACTGGTTCACCGACGAGAGCGACGAGTTATCAACAAATTCACAGTATTAGTAAGAAAAAAATTAGAAATAAAACACCTGTTTTTTTAATAATTTTTTAATTAAAGAAACTGAAATCATCATATAATTTAATTTTTGGAGTCATTCCAGGAATTTTACTCTTCTACATCCTCCAAATCTGGGTTTATCTCGTCAATATCCGGGTCAGCTGAGGCACAGTTTACTGTTTTTATTTGCAAATATTGCAAGAATTGGGGTCCTGACGTATTGTGATAGTTTTAGTCCACGTAGAATATTTAAAAAAAAATGTTATTACGCACGATAGGGCGTAATGGTAAAAAAAGGCCCCCGGGTATTATTTTGGATAATTACGGTCGATTTTTCTAGCATGTTAGGACACTATTTACGAGCAAGTGTGATGAAAATAATATTAAGTGCCCGCCTACTACACGTCCATTTATGTATAATATCTAGTGCCTGGTATTACTCTTATTAAACTTGGATGTAGGGATAGACACACATATACAGACGACCCAAAGCGAAATACAACATTCGAATCGAACTTTAGATCTAGCTTTGCACTAAACAAAGGTAACTGCTGAGGTGGGACAGTACATTTTATAATTTAGTATTAGAAAACGAGCGATAGGAAAACCACTATCAATATGCGTGTTACACTTACGGTTAACTTATTGAAAATAATAATAAATACACCAACAAACAAAAAACAAATAAAGTCGTAAAGAGTGTCTCGTAACCCAAATTCTTAGTCCTTCTGTTAATTTGTAACAAATACGTAATTTGTAATACAAGTACGTTTCAACATCATCAATATACATTTAATTAAACCCCAAAACTTTCTAAAATCCTAGAAGCGAGCTACGATCGCTTTAAAGTAGAAGTTAAATCACCTATTTAAATCAGAAGCACTAATCAGGTGAACTCCTATAAAACCGAGAAGTTAGATTTATGTAAGTTTCAAGACCACTTCGTGCTTGTTTTGCATATGCTCGATAATTCCTACAGGACCTATGGGAAAGCTTAGTCCAGCTTCAACACTATTCAATTTAATAAAAAGCCGATCTATTTTAATGACAATATAAAAAAGTATTTAGATACAATTTATAACTTACATTTTAACAACTTCATTCTATTTTAAATCTTTTATATCTAGGAAAGGCCTCAAAGATACTGGCAGCATTTACTCGCTGGATGGTTAAACTAATGCGTTGAACGAGGAAACTGCCACCTTCTCAACGCCGAATGAAATGAACATATCTTATTTATATTTAAGGCATTCTCTACTAGTCCACCAACTGGCCAAGACCACTACATTGGCCAACCTTTAAGTTTTCAGCTAGTTCAGCTGCCGCACCAGCCCTATTAGAGGTCCGGTGGAGATGTGTGACTGGGCTAGCATGTCTACTCAGGTTGCATCTCACACTAGCACCCGTCCCATATTCTGCACGGAACCAAGGACATTTTGTCACGTATTTTGCCATCATATCTACAAATGCCGGTCGGGTCTAAAAGGGCCGGCACGTTTATTGAGGCAGGAGACCGGCGGATGATGTCATTTAGTGCGGGGGTTCTTGAAAACAACAGGCGTTACATATCGGTTGCTGTCGCACATAATCTGGTTTTCACAGAATACCAGCGTTGCAGCACTAACAAGTTTAGTGTCGCAACACAATGCTGAGCGCACCTTTAAATGTTAAGATAAATTAGTGAAATTATTTTAATATTATGATAATAAACAGAGACAACACTTTTATATTGGAATTAGTAATATTAACAACTGTACATATTCTTTCTTTGTTTCCCAGATATTACATTATTATCTGAAAATATACAAGTATACTGGTTTGTTCCCTTGATTAAAAACATTGATAAGTATACACGTCAAGGTTTCAGGTACTGATTTTAGTTATTTGTCTGTTAATATCTTAAGATATTCTGGAGAATGAGAATATTTTTAAAACATAAGTTGAGATATCGTATTATTGTGTTGGTTCATAATTCTTTGACGTAAGTTTCCATGTTGAGATATCACATGATGCACTTGTTTGATTTACTCTACGTAAGTTGATAACTTGGTGGCCAGTAGTACAAATTGAGATGTCATATAACGCACTTAGATATATTACCTGTACCTAAATTGATAACTCGGTGGATAGTCGTACACATTGAGATGTGAGACGAGACAAATCGATGGGCAGTAATATAAGTTGAGATATCACATTATGCACTTAGTTTTGGTTACTGTACGAAATTTGATAACTCGATGGAAAGTTGTACAAGTTGAGATGTCACATTACGCACTTCGTTTTAGTTACTGTGCGTTAGTTGATAACTCGATATATTTGATTTGTTTGATTAATATGTCTTTATGTTAAAAAAAGTACGTTATTAGTGTAATCGAGAGTAAATTGATAAAATTATTTATAAATCTATGCACACAATGTGATGTGTAATATGTCTTTTTATCCACAATAACTTGCCAAAAGTATAGTTATCAATGTATGAACAATGGCCATAAGTCAAAAAGTAATTAAGATAAAAATATGAAAAAAATTACCAATATAGAAAAAAAAATAACGAAGCGTTTAAAGAAATAAAAAAAAAAACGTACATGTCGAGATATCAACGTCTTCACGCCAGCCACGGAAATATTCGTCGACGATGATTCATACTTCGCAGCCGTTAGCCGCGGTGCTCGCGGTACTCGACCCGTTGCGCGATGACGCATCGATCACCCAGCCGGCGCGGGAACCGGTGGAGGCGGCCTACCCTCCGTCGGAAGATAAAAAAAATAATGACGATGATGACGGTTTTGAACTTGTCAGGAGCCGTAAAAAAAAACCTAACTATCGGTTTATCGGAAAACGGGGGACAGCTTGTGAGAAAATAGGGAGCTTTAGATCAGCCGCAAGAAAAACCCCTATATTTATTTCGAACGTGCATAAAGATACACTTGAGTCCGATATTATTGATTATGTTAAGACTAAAACAGAGGAGATAATTACGTTGGAGAAAATTGACATACAAAACAGCAAGGATCATAATGCATACAAGTTTTTTGTTTGTGAACACAAAGTACCTATGTTCTTAGCTGAAGATCTATGGCCGCAGGGGATTATTTTTCGAAAATTCGTGCACTTTCGGAATTTCAGATCGAACAGAACTTCTGTGAACGGTAATTCTAAGCAGTTAAATGGATAAAACATATAATCTAGTAAGTTTTAATTGCAAAAATGTTAAGCGTTCAATTGAAAATATTAGGGAGTTGTGTAAGTCCTGCGACGTAATTGCGCTTCAGGAGACATGGTTGCAGCCAGGTGATTTATCCTATCTTGATGGCATAGATAGCGAGTTTGGCAGTACGGGAACATCAGCTATGGATACCTCCGCGGGAATAGTGCGAGGTCGGCCATTCGGTGGAGTAGCACTGCTGTGGAGAAAGTCCGCCTTCTTTCATGTGTCAGTGATTAAGTGCGTTAACCCCCGCGTATGTGCAGTTAAGATAGTGTTAGCGGATAGGCCTTTATTGGTTGTCAGCGTGTATATGCCTACGGATAAAGCAGAGAACTTGTCTGAGTTTACAGACTGTCTCGGTGCGGTGAGTGCCCTTGTCGCCGATAGTAATATTGAGTCAGTGTTTGTGTTGGGAGACTTTAACTCACACCCTGGTAAGCCATTTTTTAATGAACCCACAAATTTCTCACGCGAACAATTATGGACATGTGTTGACACTGAAAGTCTGGGTCTAGGGTCTAATACCTATACTTTTATTAGCGAGGCACACGGGTCTAAAAGATGGCTGGACCACTGCCTGGCAACTACCTCGGCGCTCTGTGCTGTTGACAATGTATTTGTGAAATATGATGTTCTATGGTCAGACCACTTTCCGCTTATGTTAAATTGCAACTTTAACTCATTAAGACCTAAATTATGTAATTATATACCTATGCAAAATAATGTAATATGGGGGGAGAGAGACAGTGAACAAGTATCGACCTTTAAGCAATTATGTCATGATAGATTAAGACTTATTAATTTTCCAGAGGAATTTATAACGTGTAGTGATCAATCGTGCAGTAATCAAAGCCATAAAGTAGTTTTAGATAACATGTACAAGGAGATTATTCTCACTCTTTCTGGGGCTGCGACAGCCAGTCGTAGAAACGAGAAAAGAAGAGGAAACTCGGGGAAGCGTGTTATGGGGTGGAACAAGCATGTCGCTGAGGTTCACGGGGCGGCCAGGCAAAAATTTAAAACTTGGTTATGGTATGGTGAACCAAATAGTGGTTGTATTTATGACGAAATGAAGGAAACTAAAAGGATTTTTAAGTCGCGTCTTCGATGGTGCCAAAATAATCAGGACCAAATCAAAATGGATATTTTGGCATCTCACCAGTCCAACCATAACTTTAGAGCATTTTGGAAATCTACAAATAAGTTAAACACCAAGCCAGGTCTTCCCGTGAGCGTCGAAGGTTTGTCTAGCGCCAAGAGTATAGCTGATATGTTTAGGGATCACTTTGTTGTGAAGTCGCCCTTGGGACCGTCTGCGTCGATGCTGGATGCTGAGACACGTCATGAGGGGTTTTTTACTAGGTTTACGGCAAAGGAAGTTATGCGAGCTATTAAAAGTATGACAAAAGGCAAATCTCCCGGACATGACGGTCTCAGCATCGAGCATTTGCAAAACGCTGGGCCTCACGTGGCAAGGGTGTTATCGTTGTTTTACTCGATGTGTATGTCTCACACGCACTTGCCCGGCGATATGCTCAGGACAGTAGTGGTGCCAATAGCTAAAAATAAAACTGGGGATATTGCCGACAAGTGTAATTATAGGCCTATTTCGTTAGCTACTATTGTGGCTAAATTGTTTGACAGTTTGCTTAATGCACATTTAAATGAGCACTTAGTGCTGCATGACAACCAATTCGGGTTTCGTCCGGGATTGTCTACCGAGTCGGCAATTTTGTGCCTTAAGCATACTGTCAAATATTACACGAAGCGAAGCACGCCCGTATACGCATGTTTCCTGGATCTATCTAAGGCATTTGATCTAGTTAGTTATGATAGGTTGTGGGAGAAGTTAGGGGTCGTTGGCTTGCCAAGAGACATCATATCGATTCTTAAATATTGGTACTCAAATCAGGAGAACTTTGTAAAGTGGAAAGACAGTGTTTCTGAAACCTACAGGTTGGAGTGCGGGGTAAGGCAGGGGGGGCTGACGTCACCCTCGCTCTTCAACCTGTACGTGAACGAGCTGGTCGCGGCGCTCAGCAGCCAGCATGTTGGCTGCCACGTGGATGACGTATGCGTCAACAATATCAGCTACGCGGACGACATGGTGCTGCTGAGCGCCTCGATGTGCGGGCTAAGAACGCTGGTTAAAATCTGCGAGAAGTATGTGACAGATCATGGTCTCATTTATAATGTCGCTAAGAGTGAGATCATGGTGTTCAAAGCGGGAGTTAAATGCCCACAGCATGTTCCACCCCTTAACCTAAATGGTACTGCTCTCACCAGAGTAAAAGAATTTAAGTATCTAGGTCACCTGCTAACCGAAGACTTAAAGGACGATACGGACATGGAAAGGGCGCGTAGGGCGCTAGCGGCGCGAGCTAACATGATTGCACACAGGTTTGCCCGATGTTCGAAACCGGTTAAGGTGACTCTTTTCAAGGCTTTCTGTACTTCGTTGTACACCTGCACCCTGTGGGCCCAGTACACTCGTAAGTCGTTTGACGCCCTGCGCGTTCAATACAACAACGCGTTCAGGGTGCTGTTGCGGCTGCCGCGCTACTGTAGCGCCTCGGGGATGTTCGCGGAGGCGCGCACCGATTGCTTCTTCACCACTCTGCGCAAACGGTGCGCGTCCCTGCTGAGCAGAGTGCGCGCCAGCCGCAACAGCGTCCTGGCTATGGTCGCGAACCGCCTGGATTGTCCGTACATGAATCACTGCATTAGTCTTCATGTTCGGACCCAGGCGACTCGCGATCGTAAGGTTATGTAAAAATAATAATTGTATATGTATTAGTCAATGTATTACTAACGTACAGATAAGCATAATCTCTTTTTTGTCACTAACCAAATGAATCACAGTTATTTGAAATAAATTATTTGAATTTGAATTTGAATTAAACCGCGGAACAGATTTAGGTGAAATTTGGTGCAAAGATAGTTTGAATCCTGGGAAAGGACATAGGATAAATATTTTTCCCCAAATTCATCCTCTAAGGGGGCGAAATAGAGGGTGAAAATTTGTATGGAGCTACGATATAAACGAGTTTCACGCGGACGTAGTCGCGGGCAGAAGCTAGTATCCAATGATAACTAAATGATAAGAAAGCATAGATAGAGATAATCACTCCAAGATGTTTATTCTTTCAGGCCACTTCACCCAAATGGTGTGGGCATCCACCCGGTTCTTTGGCGTCGGAAAGGCTCGCTCCAGGGCCGGGAAGATCATAGTAGTGGCGAACTACTCCCCCCCAGGAAACTTTTCGGGGCAGTTCGAGGGCAACGTACTACCACCAGTGCCTGAAAACTTCCAGGACTTGCCATTGCCACCACTCCCGGAGCGTTGAATCACTTTTTATTTGTCGCTCAGAGTTTTAGGTTAGGTAAGTAGTCGTGCATATCAGTAGGTATTCAATTTGGATTGGCTTTTTTTTCAAAATTTTACTTTAAAGGCGCTGTTAGCCTAGATGGTTGTGAATCTGTCTATAAAACTAGCTGTCCCGAGTTCAATACATTGAAAAATATAGGTATCTATTACCCATAGAAGCCTAGAACTTAGTTTGTAACAAGGTCAATTGTTGTGTGATCGTCCCCAAATATTATGTATGGTAGTCGAGGGCTCCGCGCGTGTTTTCTAATCAACTAAAGTATTGTTTTGAAATCGAATGATGGTTTATGTCGTAAGTATAAATGAATACTGAATGCAACTTTAGTGTTGTCTTCGTGTAGTCAACTTAACAGAAAAAGATGGCCGCTTTTTTCCATTATGTTGTTAACCCATGTTTATTTATTAATTTGAATATATATAAAAATTAAAAGCCTAATTAATGTACATTTTGAAGAGCAAATAATCATTCTTGTTAGTCACCGCAATTTCCGACGCGATCTTTTAACATTCACAGCCGGCATCGATGAAATTACGCATGCCTTTTCTGTGAATTTCACTTTTTGAAAACGCTTAAGAGTTAGTCTTTGTTTACCAAAGACCTTTTGTTGTATAATATTATAAAACTTCCTATCTCTGTGTATATTTAAAGACCATTCCAACTTATGAAGCAAAAAATTGGGTGTGTTTTCGTATTTCTGCAAAATCATGTGAAATCGTAAAGTCGATTTAATGAGACATCAAGATTGACCGGTGTACAAGCGGATCTTTAGTTGCTTGGAATATATTTGTATCAGAATTCCAAGCTACAAGCCTGTTCAATATGTCACGTAAATTTGAACTCTCTACAAGAACTCTTACAAAAGTTGTGGCCGTTATCAGTATCATCGTCGTGCGTAAATTGAACTATGATTTTCTCGTCCGAAATGAGAATACTTCAAGCCCGTACATCAAATAATTGCTATAGTTTAGAATACATTATTATTATTTATGTTCAATATAAATAAAAGTTTTGATTAATACACAGTTTTATGCAAAACTCCTTAAATTTATTTTTAAAATTGTAATAAACCTCAGTTACAGAACTTAATACCCGACTAGGTATATTTGTGACTTTGACGGTTCATAAAAACCATATCGATTTCAAGACAATGCTTTAGATTATTAGAAAACACATTTATAGTAATGAGGGCGCCACTGGACGCTTGGCGTAGTTTAAAAAAATAACTGGGGTCCTTGGCAAGATGCACTACGCTAACTAGCGGTTCTATTCGTTTCGTTTTTAATCCAATCTCGTCACTGGTAGATCACGTGACTTTTCGTATCACGTGACCGACCAGTGACGCGATTGGTTTAAAAACGAAACGAATAGAACCGCTAGTTAGCGTAATGTGTGTTGGCTAGGACCTTGGGCCATAGACAAGATGCCTAATGCCAACGGAATTTTCGATAGTTGTCAAAACGTAAGGAACAGGGAATATTCAAGACTTTTTTTCACAGCTTCAGTAAAAGCTGATTCATGTCCAAGATGTAAGCCAACAAAGATTTATTATCTCTTTCTAGCAAATAGCCATCTGACATGACGTCACGGTGCATATCGGATCTCTCTGTCTAATCGCTGTCTTATTAGCAGTTTAAAACGCTTGTATCATCTTGTATTAATTTTAATTTTACATCCGTTGATCTCTTATAGGGTATTTTCATATTTCGTTAAGAAATGCGATATATTAAACCATGGATATTCCCTATTGACATCTGGGTAGTGATCTCAACAACGACGGTCGGACGGACGAACGAGCGAGTCCAAGCGGCGAGTTTAAGTAGTCCCATCAGTGCGAACAAAACATATAGCGCGTGCATTTTCAATTTAGCAGCATGGTTTCTAAGGCTGCTTAATTGAAAATGCACGCGCTAAAATGTGTTTTGTTCGCTCCACAGACCACTTACCCTATAGACTCCGCTTCGGAACAGTTTGTCTAGTATCTCATTAAGCCAAAATGGCGGGGCGCGGGGGGCGGAAAGTGCACCGTGATTGGCTAGTTCAAAGTCAACGAATAATCAAGTGTGCGCGTCGTGGTGCGCGCCAATAGAACCATGGCAACCAATTAGTGTTCTGTGAGCATAAGCATGGCTTACGGGGGCGCCTTTGTATGCGGTGTCTATAAGTGGTCTGTGGTTCGCTCTGACGGGACTACTTAAACTCGCCGCTGCGATTTCTCTCGTTCGTCCGACCGTCCGTTGTTTTTGAGAGAATAACACCCCAGTACCGTTACTATGAGTTACAATTAACGTACTCGCTAACGAGAACTTTAGCATGATGGGAATAGTGGTAGATTAGAGGGTTAGTAATGTTTTTTTTTTATGTCGCAACGGTATTCTTATTAAATTCGTAACAATCTGTCCATATTTTATATTATTATTGAGTTCCTAAGGCCGTCCGTTGAAAAAAGTGAACCATTTATTAAATAACTTTATTAATCTATACTCTATACTCTATACTCAGGATACCAGCTTTCCGTCCATGTCTCGATATGACATAGCTAGCTATACGACCAGATCGCTTTGTGACTACATGTCAAAAAGTCCGAGTCGACGTACAATATCGACGGAGCACCGCATGGCGGGGCTCCTATTCCTGGGCAATTTGCCCTCCGGGCATATGAAGTCACCTAACGAACTTAACCTACCTAGTAACGCAAATGAAGTGGTCACTTGCAACTCTGAATTTTTCGAGATGTAGTCGCAAATCTAGTGTGATCTAAGCACAAAGCGATGTAGTTAGATCGAGATGTAAAAGCGATCTGTGGGTCTAGTATGGCTTCGTCTATATCGCTTGTCAAATGTGGATAAAGCATCCGTCACTCTCGTAGGTATCTACTTATTTACGTGTCAGAAGGTGACGGATTATCAACAGTTTCTCACGCGATAAACGCTGGTCGTATTCGCTACCCAGTCTTAACGAGATATGGACATAAAGCTTCTATACAATTTATTCTTATATTACACTGAGAGGGTACCGTCGGTAAACCTACATGATCAAATACGAGTAACAGAATGCAGTCACTATATTGGGAAAAAAGTACTTATAATCATTTATTTTTTTAAAACATGTCGGACCAAGCTCGTGTAGGGTTCCGACGCCGTTACAATAGACAAAACTATCTCAATAAACATTTAGTTGGTACTAGCGACCCGCCCTCGCTTCGCTTCGGTTTATATGAGTTTTCTGTAACACCAGAACATAAAATAAAAAAATATTATACATATAAACCTTCCTTTTGAATCCCTCTATCTATTAAAAAAAACCGCATCAAAATCCGTTGCGTAGTTTTAAAGATCTAAGCATACATAGGGACAGACAGCGGGAAGCGACTTTGTTTTATACTATGTAGTGATAGTGACGAATTTGGTGTTTGAAGTTATTTGGTGCTGTCTTAGATGATTATCTTTTTACTTTCAAATTCGATCTTTTTCGATCAATAAAATGGTTGTGTTATGCTAATAACAAATATAACAATAAAATAAAATAAAATAGTTATTTATGCATTAATCCCATTAAGTTTACAAATGAATTTGTTGAAAATTAATTATTTTAATTAAACATTAATATTCAAATTATTTTTAAGCAGGCTCAAAGTCATAACTATTAAAGTAAGTTAAAATAATTTAGGCTTCAAATAATTAAATTAATATAATTTAGTTTACATAATAAAACCGGACGTATAAGTACTAATATTCTTAACTAGACACAATCGTTAAAAAAAATACAGAAAATTAATAGGTTCTTGTGCGCGTTATATTATAACACAAAATTACAAAAAAAAACGAATTTTGAAAATTGACATTTAGAACTTTTACTTCTTTCTTTACTCGCTGATACTCGATCAAGAAGGTTTACCGACTTCTTTCCCCGGGTCTATACTATGGCCGAAAGCTTTTCATATTAGATTTTCGTCTGGTTTAGTCAGTCATTTGCTACAGATAATAACATCCAAAATCTAAGGAAGTTAGTTATAGGTACCTATTGTATTTGTAGATATATTAAATTGCTGTCTTCCCAAACGGTTGTTTTACATTTGATAGTTTCAGAGCTTATTATGACTACAAATACTAAATTGTTCTTGTATCTTTAAGCGTATTGCTTCAAGCTGTCGTTGTAGGGCCGCGCTCGTATTTAGGAGCACGGCCATATACTCTGTTAATACTAGTTTAGAAACCTTTTTTATAAGTTTGCCTTTTAGTAGTATAATATTTCTTCACTAAGAGTTTTAGACTGTGCCAAATTAGTATCACTTCTACCACTTTTAACACGTACCCTGTCCTAATACGAAATGATCTGGGTAGTGATTCTCTCAACAACGACGGTCGGACGGACGAACGAGTGAATGTCCAAGCGGCGAGTTTAAGAAGTCCCGTCAGTGCGAACAAAACATATTTTAGCGCGTGCATGATCGAACGTATATGGTTGCTTAATTAAAAATGCACGAGCTACAATGTGTTTTGTTCGCTCTGACGGGACTACTTAAACTCGCCGTCGCGATTTCGCTCGTTCATCCGACCGTCCTTTGTTTTTGACAGAATAACACCCCTGACAATGTCACACATCGTCTGCTTCCACTTTGGGGACACGGACTTAACAACTTTAATTTTCGTGACCGCATATTTAGTTGTAGTGTTGTACACAGAAGAAAAAGCACGCTTGACAGTTGGCTACACGGCATCTATTGTTGTTTATCCTAATGTGGTGACACGGACTTGTGATACCTAGATCGTGACCCAAATGTGGGGTCATTCGAAGTTGTGAGTCCACAGTGGGAGCACGGGCTACTGAAAAAAGGGTCATGACCTCACATGGGGTACCCGGACCAGGAACGTGTTAAAAAGTACTACTCTGTTTAAGTTCGCTACATATCTAATGTGAACACAAGATCGAAAGCATTAGTTGGGTTGGGGCAAAAGCGTCAGGGTAAGTGCATCTACCACCATATCTCCTAAACCGATGTAATACAGTCGGCCAAAAATATGGTCTACCACCAAAAAAAAAAGGTTGAAGTTCATTTGCACGTCATGATACAAGATCGATTTTCCCTTGCATTAATATTATAACAGTAACAAGTGTCAACCTTAGCGATAATTAGATCTCACAGAAACTTTTGTCAAAACTGTTAGACTACTATCTTGTCCGAGCGTACTTGGCTCCTTGTTTTTTCATTGTATTGGTTATGGTGGTGTTTTTTCAAATGTATTATTAAAAAAAAACTGCAGCTGTCACGAAACAATGTAGCGTTTGTTCTGTTACCACTTCAACCGGTTTTTTGATAAGTGGTATTTTAAAAAACAGCTGGTAGATGCACTTTCAACATAGGTTGACTTGCCCCAACTTGTTTTATAACGATCTCTGTATAATATACCGCGTTCTACGATGTAGTGGAGTTATTAGAAAAATCTCACAATAAAGTACAGATGTAGTGCAAAATGATTTTCCTTCGTCCTTTATCGGAAAAGTTCGTATTTATCGTGCTCTCTCAATTAGCTTCAGTACCCATCTTACAGCCGTAGGGGTAAGTCGCATCAGCAGACGAATATATATATAGAGTGGCTAACACGCAATTCAAATATTCGCTATAGTTTTGATTATATTTACAGTTTACTTATAAAAAGGTTGTATTGGTTGTATTACCATGCCGAAACCTCGAAATCGGTTAAAAAATCCAGTCCAAGGAATTATATTTAATATATACCTGTATTTCTTATCAGAAAATAGCAAATTCAAAAATAGCAATAACTCAGAGTATTTTGGCAAAGTTCAACAGCGAATTTCGGACGCAACAGGCATATCTAAACCTACAATAAGAAAATTTTTGAACCAGGAAGAAGAATATAGAAAAAATAAAGATGCCATCACAAACAATATTAAGCTGGGAAGACCACGCAAGAAATTCTATCTAGATCTTGATGATTTTGATTACGCAGTGATACGACGAATGGTTTATAACTTTCATCTGATTTATAAACAAGTTCCTACAATAAGAGCACTAAAGTCCAAATTAATAGAAACAATGAATTTCAATGGCTGTGATTTTACACTAAGAAAGATACTACGCCAAATGGGTTTTCTATTCAAGAAAATTACTAACAATAGAAAAATGCTGATGGAAAAAGGTGACGTTAGACTTAAAAGAGTAAAGTACCTGGACTTAATAAGGAAGTAAAGATCTGAAGGCAGGGATATTGTGTATACGGACGAAACTTATGTTCATACATCCCATTTAACAGGGAAGTGCTGGATCGATTCTACGGATAAAGGAGTGAAACAGTTAATCTCAAAAGGTCAACGCCTTATTATAATACATGCAGGTAGTGCCAAAGGATTTGTACCGGGTGCTCTACTTATGTACAAGTCTACTGATAAGACCGGTGATTATCACGATGCCATGAATAATGTCAATTATGAAAAATGGTTACAGAATCAACTTATTCCTAACTTGTCTCCAAATTCTGTATTAGTAGTAGACAATGCTGCTTATCACAATAAATACGAGGGTGCATTGAAAAGTTCTGAGCCTAAGGTTGTATATAATAAAAAAAAAAAAAAAAAATACTGGCAGGTAAAAGTGCCATATTTAGTCGCCATTATGCACTATCTTTTGTTTTTTTCTTGTCACAATTTTGCATTTTATGCTGGAACTGCTACATAAGGTCACTGATTTTTCAAGTAATGGATAAAATTGAGCACCGTTCTGTCATAAAATATTTGCAAAAGAAGGGGTTAACACCAAAACAAATATTTGAAGATATGAACAAAACATTAGGGCAATCTGCTCCATCGTATGCTACCATAAAAAGATGGGTAGCTGATTTCAAACGTGGCCGGGAGACTGTTCAAGACGAGCCTAGGAGTGGGCGGCCGTTGACGCCTACTACGGATGAAAATGTCAATAAAATATTAGATGCGATAATGAAGGATAGGCGATTGAAGATTGTGGAGATAGCGGAAGCAATGGGTATTTCTTATGAGCGGGCACAGAACATCATCACCGATGTTCTTGGATTTTCTAAGGTGTCAGCCAGGTGGGTGCCTAGACTGCTTTCAGTCGAGAACAAACGAGTACTGGTTACAATTTCCCAAGATTGTTTGGACATGTTTCAACGTGACCCCGAAGATTTTCTCAATCGTTTTATAACTATGGACGAGACATGGGTCCACCACAGTACACCAGAATCGAAAGAACAATCCAGGCAATGGAAAAGACCAGGTTCACCACCACCCAAAAAACCCAAGGTCATTTTGTCAGCTAATAAGGTAATGGCCTCGGTTTTCTGGGATTGCAGGGGGGTTATCATGATAGACTATCTCGAAAAGGGCAAAACAATAAATTCAGAGTACTATTGTGCTCTTTTACGTCGTCTGCGAGAGGAAATTAAAATAAAGAGACCTGGAATGCTGTCGAAAAAAGTATTGTTTCACCAAGACAACGCTCGCGTTCACACTTCGGCGAAATCAATGGCACAAATACATGATTGTGGATTTGAAGTGCTGCCGCATCCCCCTTACTCGCCGGATCTAGCTCCTTCCGATTATCATCTCTTCCCAAACCTCAAAAAACACTTGGGAGGACAAAGATTTTCGACTAATATGGAGGTACAAGAAGCAGTAGACTCATATTTTAACGACCTCAGAGATTCTTTTTTTTTTGATGGGATAATGAAGTTGGAGGCGAGGTGGACTAAGTGCATTGACCTTCATGGAGACTATGTCGAAAAATAAAATTGTTATAAAAAGTGAGCCAGTTAGTTTTTTTTACCAGGCTCAGAACTTTTCAATCCACCCTCGTACGTGGAACGCCCGCCCAACTCTAATACCGCAAAGCCGCTTATGATAAACTGGTTACAAAAACACAATATTCCCCATGATTCATCATTTCCTAAAATACAACTAAGTAAGTATACGAAATTATTTGTCGACATAAAGAAGACTTTGTAGAATATTCCATTGACAAAATTTTACATCAACATGGGCACGAAGTGTTAAGGTTACCGCCATACCATCCCGACTTCAACCCTATAGAAAATATATGGTCACAGATAAAAGGTTACGGATCAAAAAGGAACATTGACATGAATATGGGTACAGTAAAAAAAATTATTGAAGAAAAAATAAATATGATTGGCCCGGATGAATGGAAGAAAGTTTGTGATCATGCCATGAAATGTGAAAATGAATATCGGTCACAGGAACACTCGATGGATGATCACATCAATAGCATTGTAATTAACGTAAATGAAAGCACTGACGAATCTGACTATGATATGATCGATGACGGTTACTCAGATTGTGAAATAGAAAATGTTGAAAATATCGACCAAAATATGCAGTAGGTAAAATATTAATGTTAAGTACAGTCACTGGTATAAATAAGTTATCATTTATGAACCTAGTCACTTTAACGTCAGTTTGAAATGTCATACGAAATTGTCCAACGATTAAAAGCGACAAGGTATAGAAATCATCACTTATTTATGACGGTGACTGTACCTATAAGCATCATAGCGGGCCTAGTATGAAAGTCTTCATGTCGTTTGCATCCCTCTCACACGCGGGTTATTTACTTAGGTGCGAGAGGGACGCTAATGACTTTTTTTTTTCATACTAGCCCCGTTAGTAGATGCTGTTTTTAAGTAGGCAGGTATTGAGTTTTATTCTTGTAAATATTTCCCAATAAGCTTTATTTTGTGGTACTTTATGTTTTAATGTGAAGATAATGTTTTGTTTACTAATGGCAATAAAACTGAGAATTTTCAAAGTTATTGAAGGTGGTTGTAACATCTCTATATTATACAGTGCCATATGCTGTCATTTGTCACTTTGTCATTTGACACTAAACAATAAAGTTCCATTTTAATGGACATGAAAACGTCACTCATTTAATACAATCATTGATTGGCAGTTCGGGTGCCATCGTATTCCGATTGAGATCCGAGTTTTCCCGAAGGAAAATCATTTTGCACTACATCTGTATTAATTAGTTCATAAACAAAAGATGATATTTAATAAATGAAGTTTCGAATTGCTCGAGTGTTTTGTTTGCTTCGAATTTGTAAATCGAAGCATCAAACAGCAATTATATTTTTGGGCTGTTACTGAAATGTGTATTAATTGTATTATAAGGAAATGAGATAAAATATTAATTGTTGATTATTTATAAATTATAATTACAAATACTATACGAGTATATACGTCAATTATGTTGTAAATGTTTTTTATCAATAATGTGTTAGTTTACTTGCCTTACCTAAAGCCTAAACTATTTTTTTAGTTTTTTTTCATGTCTGGATCACTAATTCATCCTACCGCCGTTCATTAATTGATAAAATTGTCACTGTATACATATAAATTATGGTATAATAAATCTATAAAATACCTAATATTTTTAATAACATCATAAGGAAGTCTCTGCTGTAAGGAACAGGGTTATGTTTTCAAAATGACGGGCATTTAACCGATCCTTGGTGATAAGGACAGCTATATTATTAGTGTGATGAGTGCAAGTATCTGAGACTGATTAAAACTGTACGTCTCTATATACTTATGTTTATCGTTGTCAATCACACTATAGTGCCCGGCCGGTAAGAAGTCAATCCTGACACATTGCACGACCATGAAGTTTCTGACTATTTAAATTGTTGACCGCAGTAAAACAATGCTAAACTTATTTGATGCGTGTGAAGACATAGTAATAACAGCATTGTTTGACTGTTGTCAACGTTATCCATATTCAGAAACTTCATGGTTGTGCAATGTGTCAGGATTGACTTCTTATCGGCAGGGCACTATAAAAGCCAAGCACTCAATTTATGTGCGACTATACCCTGATATTTAATTAATTTTTAACTTTACTGCACTTAGGTAAGAATTAAGGTTAGGAACATTTTTGTGCTGCGTACTTTATTCTGTGTGTGAATCTCGAGGCTTAATCGAAATAGTTTTTGCAATTCTATCTTGATTATGGTTTCCGCTATATTTAGCGTTATACAAAAATGTATTTGCATCGTACTGTATAATCATTGATGTTACATAAATGGCTGTGAAATGTTATTGTTATTAGCTTGGCGATATTTTAGTTAAATAAATGTGTATTTAAAAATATATCGTTTTTCTTTGAATCCCAGCGCCTCCACCATTTTATTCTCCATAGAAGTAAAGTTACATATTAAGTAAGCATTTCCGTCCAAATACGATGTCGAATGAATATTCATTATTTCTAAGGCTCTATTCTAGTCCAAAGCGGGCATAGTAAACATTGATAATATTCAATGTTTTTTCTCAGTAATTAATAAACAAAAAAAATTTAATAAAAATAGTATGCTTCGATACAAACCTCTTTAAGCATCAGAGGGCCCAGACAAGATGCACTATACTCTAGCAAGCGTTTCTCGTCGTCTAGTTTTTAAACTAATCGCGTCACTGGTATTATCTAGCCGCGTTTAGAAAGGGATTAGAGGTGACAGTTTTACCATTATACTTACGTCAAAGTGCATATGAATTGACAGCTATTCCAATCCCAAACTAATAGCGGTTTCATAATAGTTGACGTGATTCGAAAAGTCACGTGATGTGCCAGTGACGCGAGTTAGCGTAATGCATCTTATCTGTGCCCTCTGGGGGCTTATTACAACATAACTTTGATGTTCAGTTTACGCTGAGAGAAAAGGACAGAGCTATATAACTGCTATAGCTCTGTCCTTTACGCTAGCCGTAGAAGCAACCGCGTAGCCATAATCTATACTATTATAAAGCTGAAGGGTTTGTTTGTTTGCTTGAACGCGCTAATCTCAGGAACTACTGGTCCGATTTGAAAAATTCTTTCAGTGTTAGATAGCCCATTTATCGAGGAAGCCTATAGGCTATATATATCACATAAACCGCTGCGAAGGGCGGGTCGCTAGTATGTAATAATCATATCATAACCCCTCAAACACAGACCACTTACCCTATAGACTCCGCTTCGGAACAGTTTGTCTAGTATCTCATTAAGCCAAAATGGCGGGGTGCGGGGGGCGGAAAGTGCACCGTGATTGGCTAGTTCAAAGTCAACGAATAATCAAGTGTGCGCGTCGTGGTGCGCGCCCATAGAACCATGGCAAACAGTTAGTGTTCTGTGAGCATAAGCATGGCTTACGGGGGCGCCTTTGTATGCGGAGTCTATAGGGTAAGTGGTCTGTGCCCTCAAAACACCGTTTAAATAAGTTCCTTTTGTCAATTGTACCTCGTAAGGCCCACGTCAAATTTCGTTAGTTAGAAAAATAATCTTGTGTCGGTCAACTATAGGTAGTTATAAGTCACTTTGAAAAATGTCCTAAATGTAATTTGATAGACAAAGTAAATTGAGCCCTTCACTTTGAGAAATAAGGTCACTAATACGCAGTTTTATGATTATGAGACTTACTCCCTTTTTTCTAAGGAGGGCCGACTGCTCGAGGAATCTGCCCGCTCCAGGTAAATAAATTTAAAAATGTATATTTTGCGAGAATCATTATTATTCATGGGATTTACGCTTTCATAATATATACGTCATGTCCAGGAATATTCAATAAAAACCCATCATCGTTGTATATATTGGCATTTTATTAATTACTCATTTAATTGGGATCATAGATGTAGGAAAACATACATCCCGTGTAGCCAAATGTCAAACATTTTAAACTTTTTGAACTGACCTCTTCCACTTACCTATAAACACAATGGTCGTGCTCATTATATTTTCATGTTCTTAAACATAATAATCAAACCTGTAGGAAAATAGCAATTTAAAAAAAAACTCTGTAGCAGTTAGAGAGGGTGACTAAACTTTTCAGTACTTTGAAGGACCATTTCTCCGAATAGTTTGAGTTTGGGCAGTGGTAAAAAAAAATACGTGTCAATAATAATAAATAAACGGAGTAATACTGGAAATGGGCCGAATCTTAAGTACCCGAAACCGACGTGCGTGCACGACTCGATGTATGAATGTGGAAGAAGTTAGTGTTAGTACTACTGACCAATGATTTCTATTTGATTACCAAATTAACAGGGGCGACGGAGCTACGCTGGCGCGGAGCTCCTATTTCTAGGTGGTTTCGCCCTGCGGGCCTGCTGCAAAACATCAACCTAAACCTACCTGACCTCATATGAATGATACTCATTTTGGTCAATAGGAATAAAGAACCCAAATGGCCACCGGAACTCCTAAACGACGGGTTTGGGTGGGTGGCGATAAGATATCTCGATTAAGATAGTTGAGCAACTATGACGAAGCACATATAGGTTTAAATATTATGACTATGAGTTTCCCGCGGCATTGCTTGCGGTGAGCTTGAATTTTTCTATAGTTTCGTATTAAGACTGCACCGAGCAAACGACGAACGTCCAGTGGCGCCCGAACAAAAAAAAATGGCCACCTGTTTCCGTGCTGACTACTCAAAGGGTAATTGTTATTTAAGTTTGTTACGTATCCCATAAATTGTGTTTTACTTGCGCTACAAAAACACATCGTCTGATTCAAAGGAAATTCATTAGTTAATTAGAAAACACAATAATAGTAATGAGGGCGCCACTGGACGCTCGGCGTTTGCTCGGTGCAGTCTTAACTCACAATCAGTCACCTCTACAGTCAAGTAAATAAGAGCTATCGTTACGTTAGCGACACTCGTAGGTCAAAGACGATATCGTTACTACTTTGGAAAAAACCTCGTGTACTTACTTGATATTTCGTTTAAACTTAATTCTTTTCACTTTTAAGATTAAAATCGTACCTACTTCACGATACGACGTTTTATAAAAGCAATGACGGTACGTTTTATATCGAACGGAATCTCTTCCCTTACATGTGGAATTAATGAATTTGTTTTGTTTTTTTTAATTACTTATTACTTTATTATCTAGTGATGTAGGTAGGTACTTATGTTACTTTTAAGTATTGTAACTTGCTTGTAAGTTAAGTACCTATTATGTTTTATGACTAGGTAGCTTCTGTTTTTGAATAATTGTATCATAATTTACCATTTTTACAAATGGCCGCTCACCTTGAAAATGTATGACTTTTACAAATGACAACACTTTTACCCAAACCCATTAACGAATGTTGTCAACCAGGTAAACCCATGCCAAACCCATCTATATATCTGTAACAATCAGATATTCTTTATCTGTGACGGCAGCCATTAGCCTCCAGAAAAAGATTAAAACTAGCTAATAAACAAAAAAATAGTAAATAACTGATAAACGTTAAAAATGTTGATAAACAAATACGTTTCGACTCGATAAACCTTGTTTTCGAGTTGATAGCAAATCTTTCGACTTAACAGGTAAATTAGTGCTCTGTATTTTTATCGTGACCTTGGCTACAGCAACGACTCGTTGACCAGATACAAACAGTGTTGTGCCGCCGCACGGCCGAAGCGCACGTACAGCTCTAGTCATACGAATGTTACGTTCGATTAGTCATTTAAAAAAAACTGTGGCTGCATTAAAAAAAAGTAAGTGCACAATTATTATCTAATAACGATGATAAATATGCAAGTTATCTTATCTGTTTTGCTTTTTTTTATCTGTGCCTGTGGTATGTAAAAATGACAAGGCATAAAGTATTGTGGAACTTAATTGATATCCTGCATAGGAGGTATAGGTGAAAAACTTGAGTATATGACCTCTTGCATGTGGTTGTGTTCAAAACTAATATGGAATTTACGTCAAATTTCAAATATGGAATGTCGAACGGTCTATACAGATGTGTTACAACTACATGCAAGAGGTCATATACCTACTGAGGTTTTTCCTTTATACAAAGAATAATAAAGCGTTTTATTTAGCCATTTGCAGTTCAAAGATAAATCTATAGGCTAAGTTTAGTTTAATTGCATCAAAATGTATGTATAGTCAATTATTTTTTTCCCATACAAGAACAATATGACGTCATGATTCCTCTCCTTTTTTTGTTTTTTTTTCGTGCTACGGGCCAATTTGATTCTTATGGCCTAAAAATTTATCGTTCCGATCTTCATGCTTTTAACACCATTTGCAGAACTTTACCTACTGAAATTCGGGGTGTACCGCCACTAGCCAATGTCTGATTTAACTCCAGATTTAAGACAAACTCGACTTAACTTCTGAAACTTGCAAAAACTGTCTAGTATTATAATTTACTACGTAATAGGTTTCTTGTATGAATCACAGTTAGGTTTTGACTTGGTTTTAAGCTGTCGTCGTGACATGATACTTAGACTTTAGTAGTGTAATGGAAGCACAGAATACTGCGGAAAATTAAAAATAAGATACTGGTGTTCGTATTTTGTTTTCTTTTTCTAAAAGTACCTACTTAATATCTTACCAACGCAAAGTGAGTGAAAGTTGCGAAATCATTCCATTACCTGAGTCATTTCATGACAATTTTGACTTTTGACATAAGTAAATAAGTCATCATCATACCTAAAACAATATCATATGTTTTCTATGTAGGTACCTATTTAAGTATTTATTTCTCTATATGCTTAAGTATGTTTGTCGTAGTCTAGTATTTAATAGCGTTCCGCCCTCGCTTCGCTTCGGTTTATGTGAGTTACTGTAACATACATACATAAACCAAAATTCATTCATCATGGTGAAAACTTTTTTGAAATCGGTTCAGTACTTCGTTACAAACATACAAAAATCTCTCTTCTTTATAATATTGACGTAGACTAGCTGTTGTCCGCGACTCCGTCCGCGCAGATTTATAAAACATAGCCTATGTTACTCAGGGATTATGTAGCAATCTAATGGTGAAAATAAATTTGAAATCGGTCCAGTAGTTTTTGACTATATTCGTTACCAACATACAAAAATAAAAATCTCTCCTCTTTATAATATTTTCATCACACTTGCTCGTAAATAGTGTCCTAACATGCTAGAAAAATCGACCGTAAATCCAAAATAATACCCGCGGGCCTTTTTTTTACCATTACGTTACTTAAGTGCGTAATAGCTTTTTTTTTAAATATTATACGTGGACTCGAACTATCACAATACGTCAGGACCCCAATTCTTGTGCCATTCGATATGAAGTTTAATTCGAGATGAAATGTCAGTTGAATACTATTTCCTAACAATCTCGCATAATAAACTATTGATCTCATATGTCACTAGAATCGGACTCCGAACACGTTTGACATTATCTGTGGTAAGTCACAGACAATGACGTAGTCTGCCGCTAATAAGTTAAAAATATGATCTTTTGTCTGATTTTATTTCATATCCTCGCAATTGTGATGAAAAACATTGTATGTTACACGGGTGGTAAAGGAAATACAAAGCTCGAGTCATTAAAGCCCTCAGCCTTCGGCTTCGGGCTTCTAACAGACTCTCGTTTGTAATTCTTTCTTTACCACCCTTAATACACAATGTACTATAATGTAGACTAGCTGTTGTCCGCGACTCCGTCCGCGCAGATTTATAAAACATAGCCTATGTTACTCAGGGATTATGTAGAAATCTAATGGTGAAAATAAATTTGAAATCGGTCCAGTAGTTTTTGACTATATTCGTTACAAACATACAAACATAAAAATCTTTCCTCTTTATAATATTAGTGGAGCGTTCAAACATGATGTTAAAATGACAAAGTACTAAAGTGTGCTACTTATAAGTCATGTTTAAACTGCCACCGTTTAAAGTGACAAGGTAGTAATGTGTACACGTAGGTATCAACTCGACTGTACATTGATGTTTCGACGGTCAAGGATGCTCAATGATAATTACTTACCAATGTAAACTATGTTTGAATGATGTATATTTAGTTCGTTTGTCGGTTATTTTAGTGGATTTATAATGTTGCTAAATACTGTTTAACGCGTCTGTACATTTCGTAAATACGGACAACTTACTCGCTGTTCTAGTCGGTAATACTATAATATGGCTTTTGATATGTTATCGTCAGAACCCGGAATTATTGCGGCAAAACATAAGACTAGTGTTAGAAACGCTTTTATATCGATGTCAAGTGTTATTGTATAAAAAAACATACCGACATATACATTGTTTTTATATGTGTTATGCCATCTTAATCCTAACTCCTACTTTATCGAATCAAGAAATAAAATAACCCGTCAGGTAACTGAGAGGTAGAACTTTGAATGAAGTTTCTATACTCGCCTCATCTTGTTTTTGAACAAAAGAAATACATAAGAATGTTATTTTATTATGTTTTTCCATGATTAGTTCCGTTTTATTGGAAGTAAAGTTAATACCCGTAATTTGTCCCTATAAACTGGACAAAACTCCATATAAAAAAATAAAAATACATGTGTCAACATTTCTATATATATATATATTGTAAAGCAGGAACATACCTCTCACTCTAATAAAGATTTAATAAATTAAACTAGGATTTCTTTAACCTTTACAACGCTATGTCAGATATAAAGTCTAAACTCACACGCCAATGACAGCTAAACACCAGAGCTAACATCAACCTTACCTCATTGACACTCCAGTCTATTTTGCGCTGGCAGCTATGACGGATATTTCCGTCGTTGGCGTTGAACCAGTGGTGCGGATATATCCGTCAATGGCGTGGAAAAGGTTAAAATTGGCATTTGGCAATGAATAATCGAGTATACTTACTGAATTCCTAAACAAAAGCCGGTTTAAGGGACAGTTACGCCATCTCCTGGTGAGTAGAGTAGACAGGAGTTACTGGCTATCGCCGGGTGATGGCGAACGTAAGCAACCCCCGTCGTAGGTAAGCAAAGCCCTACTTTGCTTTATTAATTTTTCCTTCAACATAGTTGACGTTGTACACTATTACGAGTACTATCGGCTGCAATAGAGTCGGATAAATAAGTGAACATTTTTCATTCACAAGTTTGAAAAAGGAACGAGATTGTCTCTAACAGTAACGGCAGCAAATCCGCAACAAAAGGCCCTGGCAGGATAAGCGACCATCTGGTGCCTTAATAGCTTTTCGGCCTGATTTTTTTTCTGGTGATAGGTCACGTTATCAGTAAGTGGTATACTTAATTTCATCATTCGCCTCATCTTGGTTTTGATCAAAATAAATAAATAAGAATGTTATTTTATTATGTTTTTTCATGATTAGTACATACATACATACATAAACTAACGCCTTTATTCCCAGAGTGGGGTAGGCAGAGCTACAGAATTTCCAACAACTATTTGATAATTCTGTAACCACATTTTGCTCACTTAGGCGAAGATGTTTACCAGTGTATTAGTGACAGGTTGCAAGCCCATCGCCTAACAGTACTACACGCCTTTATTACCTTAGTCGGCTTTTACGACATCCACGGAAAGATACGTGGTCATGATTAGTTCCGTTCTAATGTAAGGAATTGTTCCGTGCTTTGCACATATAGTACCCTTAGTTAAGACCCGCAATTTGTCCCTATTTATAAACAGGACAACACTCTATATAAAAAAATAAAAATACATGTGTCAACATTTTAATACATTTGTTTTTTTTGACTTGTTAAACAGGAACACCTCCAATTTTTCTACTTATAATAGGCCTTTTAATAAGATATAACATATGTTTAATTCAAGCTTCTAACAATGGTGCATCATAATGAAATGAGCTATATCATAACATAACTTATTCCCAGTGATATGTTCAGAAAGTATAAGCAAATGGCCTATATTAAGAACCTGTAGCTGTGGGTATATTTTAATGTTAACATGTAACTAGAAGTATTGCATGTCTTTAAACTATGTAATACTTTTTTTTGTTTCACAGCTTTATTAAAAGCTGATTCACGTAATTACAATTACAAGGACAAAGTGACAGGTAACCGCAATTAAAGGATGTTTATAGAAACCACTCTGTCTACGTAAAGAAGTATTAGGGTGACGGCACCCATGATGGACACTTTTAGCTGACAGGTACAGTCACCACCCGCGAATGTTACGCCACTTGCCACTCTTCTTAATTTAACCGTGTAATGCATTTTGGGTTGACAGCCGACTTGACATATTACCCGAGTGTAGTACACGGCTAAATTAAGAAGAGTGGCAAGTGGCGTAACATTCGCGGGTGGTGACTGTACCAGTATTGGACACTCTAATTCAAATGTCATACGGTCCCAAAAAGATTCTTGCAAAACAAATGAATAACGCTTATCTTCTGTAAAATAAGAATCAAGTGTTGGTGCCTCGTCTATTACTGGTTCACCCTAATCACTACATAGTAATAAAACAAAGTCGCTTCCCGCTGTCTGTCCCTATGTACGAGGGCTGCTACTTATGTAACCGGAATAGAAAAAATAAACAAACGTACATGGCTAAATATGGTTTTATTGTTTTTCGAAGTATTCTCCGTGATAATCGATGCACTTTTGCATACGTTGAAACCAATTTATAAAGCACTTTTTCCACTCTGACTGAGGTATCTCCAAAACGTGCTGTCTGAACGCGTCGACGGCATCTTCACGGGTCGAAAATCGTTGACCACGTAATTTATTCTTTACATTTCGAAATAAATAGAAATCATTGGGTGCCAAATCAGGGCTGTAAGGTGGATGACCCGTTAATTCTATATTTTGACCTTCCAAAAATCGAGTCGTTTCACGTGATGTATGACAGCTGGCATTATCATGGTGCAGAATGATTCTCCGTCGCTGGTTGTTTTTCCGTATTTTTTCAAATACTTCCGGCAAACAAATGGTCGTGTACCACTCCGAATTAACCGTTTTACGATTCTCTAGGGGCACTGTAGCCACATGGCCATTAATACCAAAAAAGCAGGCCACCATTTGCTTCAAGGTGCTTTTTGCACGAGTTACTTTCGTAGGGTTCGGCTCATTTTGAAACACCCACACCGTTGATTGTTGTTTAGTTTCGGGATCATACGCATAGATCCAGGATTCGTCACCTGTGTAGATATTATAAACAGCTTTTGAGTCACCACGGTTATATTTTTTCAACATTTCCTTGCACCATTCGACGCGAGCCTCTTTTTGATCCTTAGTTAAGTTGTGCGGGATCCAACGCGAACAAATTTTTTTCACAGCTAAGTGTTCATGTAATATCTTATTAATGCTCGTCATACATATGCCTATAGTCGCCTCTATCTCGCGATACGTAACATGACGGTCATGCATTATAAATTTTCGCACAGCTTCAATATTTTGTGGTACAACGACCGATTTCGGGCGACCATCCTTAACTTCGTCCCTGAGCATACTACGTCCACGATTGAACTCACTAAACCAGTGATACACAGTAGTTTTGGATGGAGCTTCATCACCAAAAGTCGAAGTTAGTTGATCTATGCACTGTTGTTGCGTTAAACCACGCCGAAAATCGTAATAAATCATAGCACGAATATTTTCACGAGTGAGTTCCATTCTTGCAGCGAGATTAAAATTTAAACCCGCCAAAAACAAAAGACTAGCGTACATAAGAAAAAAAATATATAGCGGCCAGTATTAAAAAAAGTTCAAATTTTACCATGGAGGTCAGATATAGCGTTTAAAAATGTTGGAATCCTGGATTCCGGTTACATAAGTAGCAGCCCTCGTATGCTTAGATCTTTAAAACTACGCAACGGATTTTGAAGCGGTTTTTTTTGATAGATAGAGTGATTCAAGAGGAAGGTTTTAATGTATAATAAACTCTGTTTTATGTTACGGGTGTTACAGAAAACTCAGATAAACCGAAGCGAAGCGAGGGCGGGTCGCTAGTTTATTATATATAGCTTCTGCCCGCGACTCCGTCCGGAACTCGTTTATATCGTAGCTCCATACAAATTTTCACCCTCTATTGCACCCCCTTAGGGTATGAATTTCAGGAAAAAATCTATCCTATCTCCTTTTCCAGGATTCAAACTATCTTTGCACCAAATTTCACCTAAATCGGTTCAACGGTTTAAGCGTGAAGAGGTAACAGACAGACACACTTTCGTATTTATAATATTAGTATGGATTAGTGTGGATAGTATGGATTTCCCCCTTATAACACAGCATATTAATCGGATTATTTTAATCCTTCTTCTTGAATTACTCTATCTATTGAAGAAAGCCCTATTAAAATCCGTTGCGTAGTTTGAAAGATCAAAGCGTAGGTACATACAGACAGACGGCGGGAAGAGACTTTGTTTTATACTATTGCATTGCGAAGTGTTTTTGCCTTAATTAGTGCGATATAATTAAAATTGCAAATGATCAGCCATTATATGTTAATGCTGAAACTGTAGGTCTAAAACCAACTTGGAAAAATAGGGTTCCGAAGTCAAACTAGAGGGTTTATGATGACTTTTCGATTAAGGGATTTATTTTATTTCGGAAGGAATTTAGTCATTTTAATATTACATTCGAAATTATTTTTAAATTTCATTAAAAGGTACACTATGTTACAAAAGTTTTAGATACAAATAATTATGGTTCATTTTCTTACATACTTTTTATAATTTTAAGTGTGAACTCAACTCTTTTCGTGTGCTGCGAGTTCAAGTGTTTCAATTACGCAGAGTTTTATGAAGCTAACTATTTTTAAGTAATTAAGATGTGTATAATATAGCTTAGAAGCGTCCAATATTCCTGACAGAATTTTGTTTGGTTTGCATTTGACGTTACTAAATAATCCACAAAATTAATTATCCATATAAAACGCCAATTTCATAGGTAAGGATCTAATATTAAGCTTCAAAACGCATTTTTTTTTTAGATTCTAGTACCGTCCCGTCCCGTCCCCTACAGCCAAAATTACGAATACTAAAAATCAGAAAAATATCTTGAACGTAAGCGCATATAACGAATTAAAAAGGAAAACTATGACGACTACGTATACTTAATGAGTTCCTGAGATACAGGCGACTAAAGTGTTTATATCTACTAAAAAACCGGGCAAGAGCATGTCGGACCATGCTCAGTATAGGGTTCCGAAGCCGTAACGACAAACACAAAAAACTATCTCAAAAATCAACATGTATGAAACAATTTTCTATTTAAAGCTATTTGGCGCTGTCTTAAATAGATGATTTTTAGTAGGTATAAACACTTTAGTCGCCTGTATCTCAGGAACTAATCATGTCTACTTAGCCGTGATAGTTTTCCTTTAAAATTCGTTATATGCGCTTTCGTTGAAGATTTTTTTCAGATTTTTAGTACTTGTAGTTTTGGCTGTAGGGGGGGGGGACACTTGACTCTAACAAAAAATAGCGCTTTAAAGCTTAATATTTCATAAACGGATCCCTTAATCGAAAAATTGTTTTCATAAATCCGCAAT
The DNA here is from genome assembly GCA_963966035.1 of Acleris laterana. Lineage (NCBI taxonomy): Eukaryota > Metazoa > Arthropoda > Insecta > Lepidoptera > Tortricidae > Acleris > Acleris laterana. The sequence goes on from OZ014438.1 coordinate 84,700,445, forward strand.
ATTTTTGAAAGACCTATCCAACGACACCCCGCACTATGGGGTAGGCAAGAAAAAAAAAAGACATCCCCACGTTACGTGTAGGGGAGGTGCATTAAAAAAATATATTTTTCAAAATTTTATTTTACCACTTTGTTGGCGTGACTAATATGTACATTCATGCCAAATTACAGCTTTCTAGTACTATGAGTCTCTGAGCTAGACTGGGGACGGACGGACGGACGGACGGACATGGCGAAACTATAAGGGTTCCTAGTTTGACTACGGAACCCTAATAAAAAGGAAAACTATAACGACTAGGTATACTTAATGAGTTCCTGAGATACAGGCGACTAAAGTGTTTATTATATCTACTAAAAAAACATCTAAGGCTACAACAAATAACTTTAAATAGAAAATAAGTTCATACGTGTTGATTTTTGTCGTAACGGTTTTGTAGCCCTACACTGAGCATGGTCCGACAGGCTCTTGCCCGTTTTTTTTTGTACGTCTGTCAGTGTTTATTTGTAGACATGGGTAAAGCTAAAACATTGGTGGAAAATAGTAGATTATACACCGAGGGGATAAAGCACAGTTTTATGTCACGGGCGCGATATTGAATCCTGAACGTAACGAAGGACTCCAGATTTAACTCCCGAGCGCAGCGAGGGTGTTAGGAATTAAGAAGAGTCCTGAGCGCAGTGAGGGGTTCAAGCGCGCCCAAGACGAAAACAGCTTTATCCCCGAGGAGTGTACTCTACTTTTCTCACCTTTTGCGAGACAATAAAAAAGCGAGTCTACTAAAAACAGCGTTTTAAAAGCGTTAAAAGTGAAAATTTATATTTGAGACATTAGTCCAGTTGTGGAAAGACAATATTTATTTATTTAGATTAATATTTATATTTACTTTGCAGTTATCACCAATGTATTTTATTGCAGCGTCTTACAATACTCGCGGCTTTTGTTTAATTTCAAATGTGTTCCATTCAGCTTGCCGCGGCCAGCTCGATTTTAGAAAATGTTCGATTTTCAAATTAGGTTCGACGCGGCGGTGGCGGCGGCGCCGCGCCCGGCCTTCGAGTATTAGTTGATCTTTTATTACGAAATTAGACTTTAAGGCCATTGTAATAAGAACTATGAAAAGTGAAAATATTACAACCCAGCGGGTTATAATGAGATTCAGTACAACATTACACCCCGGCTAAAGCCAAGGGCTTTAATGATTTGGTTTGCGTAAGGTTTGCATGATAATATGTAATTTGGCATTGTCGAGCAGGTGGTGTGAAAAATATGTTAACACTATGCTATGTTGCACTGAATACTGTCACCAATAGTATTTGGATGACCGAGTGTTGCTGGCTTTTTTTTTTGGTAAGTTATCTAAAAACCTAGCTAGATCGATTTATCGCCTCACGGAACCCCCTGATTACTATATTTCATGAAAATCGTTTGAGCCGTTACCGAGATTCATGTTTTATATTATCTATACTAATATTATAAAGCTGAAGAGTTTGTTTGCTTGAACGCGAAATCTCAGGAACTACTGGTCCAATTTGAAAAATTCGTTCAGTGTTAGATAGCCCATTTATCGAGGAAGGCTGTATAGGCTATATATCATACTCACATAAGCCGAAGCGAAGCGTGGCCGGTCACTTATGTATATATATATATATATACTTTCAAGAATTTCTCGTTTAAAGGTGTTATAGAAATGCAAAAGTTGGTGTGTTTATAACTCCTTCACGCTGCAGCGGCTAGACGGATTTGGATGAGATTTGAAATGGGAATAGTTCATACCCTGGATAAACACATAGCGTAGTTTTCATCTCAGAAAATTAACCAGTTCCCGTGGTTTTGATTTGATGTTCTCTTTCCGAATTTCGACTTTGCCATGGGATTTATGTCGCTCGAGCGCCATTGTAACACAATTTCCAACTAATTTTACGATAGAAACAACTGTATGCACATCAAAATCTATAAAATTACGGCAAACTTTCCAGGTAACCACTATTTTTCGAACCAAATGACGAGACCTGGGTGTTATGGTTAAGTTATGGTTATGGTGATGGACTCCTTTTTCCGCACTTAGCCCGTGTATGTCGGGCCATTGTGCGTAGAGACCTGGGTGTTTCAGATAACCTGAGTGTTTCGCATAAAGCGGAGCAAAGCGAGAGCGGGTCGCTAGTTTGACTTAAACTGACCCTAATAACATACCTATACAAACATTACAACCTTTATACGGGCAATTTTATGCATAACTGATTCCAATGTGAAACCAGATATTTCCATAACTGGAAAGCGGTATAGTGCTCCAGTGGGAAACAGAAAGGCGTAAGTACACATGATCAATACGCTCATAATACCGTTTGGTATTAAAGACAGAATAGTCCTAGACTGGACTGCACGACTGGTTTGGCTACAAGCCTGTATTTTAGCTCTAATACCTAGTTAACTCGTTTTGGTTATGCAAGCATCCACGTTCTACGGGTAGGTATAATTGACAACCTTTTTTTGAAAAGGTGTTCTGATAAAAATGCTTAGGGTGACGGCGCCACAGGCACTTTTAACCGACAGGCACACGTAATAGACAGTTCACTCTTAATTCAAATTTCATACGTTCCTTACGACTGCGCCGAGCATACACCGGATGTACAGTGGCGCCCTCATTACTATTATTGTGTTTTCTAATAAACTAGAGTACTTTCTTGAAATTAGTCGGTACGTTTTTGTACTACAAATGAAAACACAACTTATAAGGTATATCATATAGTTTATTAACAATTCACCTTCGAGTTATTAACTTAACGGAAAAAAGTGGCCACCTTTTCCCGTTAAGCTGACTACTCAAAGGGTAATTGTTATTAAAGTTTGTTACTTATCCCATAAATTGTGTTTTTACTTGCGCTACAAAAACGTTTCGTCTAATTGGAAGGAAATTCTTTAGTTAATTAGATAATACAATAAAAGTAACGAGGGCGCCACTGGACGCTCGACGTTTGCTCGGTGCAGTCTTAATTGATTGCTGCAAAACTAATGAGTAACCCTTATCTTCTGTAAAATTTGAACCAAGTGTCCATTATGGTGCTTTATTCATTACTGGTTCCATCACGCTGTAGGGTTTGTCTTAAAATCATAGTTTTTTTCATATTCGTTTTATTATTTACTGGAAAAAAAAACACTATTACCTAGTAAATGGAAATGCTGCAATGCGAAATACCTGGCACGGACAGACGGACGACGGAGTGAATGTCCAAGCGGCGAGTTTAAGTAGTCCCGTCATGGATCGAACGTATAAGGCTGTTTAATTGAAAATGCACGCGCTAAAATGTGTTTTGTTCGCTCTGACGGGACTACTTAAACTCGCCGCTGCGATTTCGCTCGTTCGTCCGACCATCATAACAGTTATCATAATGTTGAAAATACGATATTATACATATAGGCGTGATGTATATGTATACATATAGTATACATACATTACGCCTTCATTTCCAGAGGTAGGCAGAGCTACAGAATTAGCAACAAATCTAAAAAGTTATTAATTCTGTAACCACATTTTGCACAATCTATAACATGTCAAAAGCGATATTGGAGTAGTTAGAATAGTTAGAGCCATAGGTCGTTGAAAGTCATTTTCGCAAACAAACAAAAACAAGTTTCGCCTTTGTAGGTATGTGATATGATAATGATAAGGTACTTACGTGTTTAATATAGATTATCGATAAGAGTTTAATTCGGAAAATTATGTTATGTTTTATCTGTTGCTACGTTACGGCCCCCGCCTATAAACCGGTCAAGTCCGAGTTGGTCCGGAATATCAGGATAACCTGCATAATAGTGCAACCAATAACTGTTAGAAGTCTTGTGCAGTTAGTCCCAACTGTACATAGTTTACTGTCCCACTATAACCCGCTTTTAAGATTTAATTAATAAATACTGAAAAAAACCGGTCAGTATTTAAGATAATACGGTTGGTAAATGCAAAAGAAAATACTTGTTATGAACTATATTTTCTATGCATTAACGCCAGTTTTTACTAACCTAAATTTTAATACAGTTTTTTTTTTCAAATCTGTCAAATTTCACTTAATTTTATTTTTCGCGTAAAATATAAATACCTAATTATCTTTAAATCAGTTTTTTTTCAAAATCATTGGTCCTTAAACTCCGGAGATAAGGCGGGGGATCAGTATTTTTTGTACATTTTTGTCTATAAATTAAAAAGGACATAACCAGATTGAGCCCTTTTACGAGTATATGACACCCCGTTTGCTATAATCAAATCGCTTTCATTTTTCAACTCCCGATTTTAGACCCCTATTATTCAATTCAAATATACAAAAAAAAAATACATATGGTTTTTACTAAAAACAGATGCAAAAAAATTATTAAAAATTTAAAAAACCCCGGCTCAAAACAGTCTGTAAAGAAAAATCTCCAAAAAGTAAAAAAAAAAACCGCGAGATGAATATCTTAAGTACGCGAGAGCATGGATGTGCGTGTGTCGTGAAATCTTTAACGTGTTTTGTTTTATTTTATTTTATTGTACGTACTTTATTGCATTTATCGGTAGCTATAAGTATCTATAATTTCGCAGTGCCTTGGTTTTCTACTGTTATACTGTGCAGTTTAAATAATAATAAAAAAAATGATAGCCCCTTAAGAAAGTTTTTCATATCAGCGGGCCCAGACAAAGATGCTTTACGCTAACTATCGTTTCTATTCGTTTACTCTTATAACCAATCGCGTCACTGGCACATCACGTGACTTTTCGTATCACGTCATCTACCAGTGACGCGATTGGTTTAAAAACTTAACGAAGAGAAACGATAGCTAGCATAGTGCATCTTGTCTGGGCCCTCAGGGTCCCATGGTCACTACTATTATAGAAAGGGCATTGGGTAAATTTGTTTGAAGAATATTGTCACTTTTTTTTTCAGCGGCCACGGATGATTTTAACACAGTTTTTTAGAAGACCTCGAAATACACATAGATATATATAATTAATGGCGTTTAATAATATCGGAGCCGAGATATTTAAGATTGAAGTGTTCACTTTTTGGTACTAAAAGTAAGCCTAGGTAAGAATATTAAATATCTCGGCTCCGATGCACTTAAGAGTATTACATTACATAACAAAACATGTTTATTTTGAATTATTCTATCATAATTTACCACTTTTACTAATGGGCGCTCACCTTGAAAATGTATGACTTTTACAAATAACAACACTTTTACCCCTTTGTTCCATTCGCAGCTGGTACCATGTCTAGCGTCCACAGCGCCTGGAAAGAGGAGGTCCACGATGTTCCCATATCGGTGCTGATCAGGCCCTTCATACCGGAGCTGGACGAGAAGAAAGTCGAGTCCTTGATGGAGACTATTAAGGTAACTTCAGACGATTAATTGTCATTAAGACTGCGCCGAGCGTAAGCCGGATGTACAGTGGCGCCCTCATTACTATTATTGTGTTTTCTAATAAACTGAAGTATTTTCTTGAAATTGGTCGATAGGTTTTTGTACTACAAATGAAAACACAACTTATAGGGCATATTACTTAGTTTAATAACAATTCACCTTTGAGTTATCAACTTAACGGAAAAAGTGGCCACCTTTTCCCGTTAAGCTGACTACACAAAGGGTAATTGTTATTGAAGTTTGTTACGTATCCCATAAATTGTGTTTTTACTCGCGCTACAAAAACGTATCGTCTGATTGCAAGGAAATTCTTTAGTTAATTAGAAAACACAATAATATTAATGAGGGCGCCACTAGACGCTCGAGGTTGGCTCGGTGCACTCTTAAGGTGTGAAGACAAATTGACGATACGAAATTATACGTCAAAAAAATATACATTTTGAAATGCAATAAAATACCAACATAATGATCCTATCCTTTATGACAGGTCGAAAGAAATATGCCTGTACTTGTACATGTACTTTGAAGGTAAGGTCTAAAAAGGAAGGCGACTGAAAGTATTAACAGAGACCAACAGTAATTAATTTTAAAGGTCAATTTAATAGTTTGTTACAATAATATTGGTCAAGTCCTTTTTAATTGTCGGAAATTGTATGGAAAAAACGTGTTACTAATTATGTGACCGATGATAAGGTTTGTTTCAATAGAACTTGCCAACAATGTAAACAAACCTTGTATTCAAAATGTCTTTAATTTCCATTCTACATCATCAAATACTGCTAAATCCATGTGTTATTTAATCAATGATTTCTACATCATTATCCTAAACCATTAAAAGAATAAAATAGTGCTAGAATATGGATATCTCATTGAATGTTTTGTTTACATTGTTGGCAAGTTCTAGTGAAACAAACCTTATGTAGGTATACACTTTATTGTCAGAGGCAGATATATTTTCGTCGTTTTGGGAACATATACGGTGTGCCTCTGACCTTGGTGCTTTAATGCAACGATCGATTCAACTCGCTAAACTGAACTACTTTTGTTCAGCAACATTCAAAAATAACTAAAGTTTAGGTAACTAATTCATGTTAAAGTCTAATTGTAAAATCAGTAGTCACTCATGGTACGAGGGCTAAAGGAAAATGGAGAAGTGGATCGCGTACATTAAAAAATAACACACAGGTTAAAACCCGCGGCTTTACTCGCAAACAACCTCTCACTCTAATAAAGATTTAATAAATCAAACTACGATTGGTGTAAAATTGGTATTTGGCAACGAATAATCGGGTAAACTTAACTTTAGTTGTTATTATAAGCCCGTTTAGGGAGACCGGTTACGCCATCTCCTGGTGAGTAGAGTAGACAGGAGTTATACTAGAGTAGAGTAGATAGGTTATTCGCCGAGAGATGGCGTACGTAAGCAACCCCAGTCGTAGCAAAGCAAAGCAAACCCCAAACCCAAGCTCTACTTTGCTTTATTCATTTTTTCTTCAATATAGTTGACGTTATACACTATGCCCCTTACTTATAAACGTGGAATAAGCTTCGAACAGTTTATGCCATGCTCTGTTCTTATCTATAGTTCATTTATTTTAGGATGAGAAACCACAATAACACTATATAGCGTTTGGTCAACTATTTATTACCTAGCAAATAGTACAGTACAATAGTCGAGAGCCGCCAAATAAAATTGTTTTAATGTCACTTTATTTCCGTGTCGTCAATTGTTACTCTGGTACAAATTGTAAAGAGATTACAGTTCACGAGCCGCAATACAATGTTGTTGTGGTTTTCTCATTCTAAATTAAATGAAGTATAGTATGTGTGGTGTGAAACTGATTGATAGAGTAAGGAATGAAAAAGTCAGAGAGAAATGTGGAATACAAGAAGATGTAGTGACTAAGATTGAAAAGGGCATGCTTCGATGGTTCGGTCATTTGGAAAGGATGGAAGAAAGAAGATTGACGAAAGAGATATACAAATCGAAAGTGAGTGGACGGGTCGAAAGGGGCCGCCCTAGGCGTACTTTTTCGAATCAAATTGGAGAAATACTAGAAAAGGGCCGAATCTTAAGTACCCGAAACCGACGTGCGTGCATGACTCGATGTATGAATGAGGAAGAAGCGAATGAAATTTGTCAAGATCGTAGCAAGTGGAAAGAAGTGGTCTCTGCCTACCCCTCTGGGAAACAGGCGTGATTTAATAATATTCTTATCTGTAATTGTGACATTTGCATCTGACAGAAAGTGACAGAGCATGGCATAAACTATTACAAGCTTATTTCACGTTTATAAGTAAAAGGGTATAATTATCGGCTGCACTTAAAGTTGGATGATTAAGTGTACATTTTTCATTCATAAGTTTGAAAAAGGAACTAGATTGTCTCTAACAGTAACGGCAGTATATCCGCAATAAAAAGCTGTGGCAGGATAAGAGACCATCTTGTGTCTTAATAGCTTGAGCGGATGACTCGTGGTCACACCAGTTTGTCACCCCAGTGCTATTCGCTTTAGTCGGTTATTCGTCAGAAATAATTTTTATTCCGCAAAAGTAGGTAGGTTAGGTTCGTTAGGTATCTTAAGATGCCCGAAGGGCAAATCGCTGAGAAATAGGAGCCCTGCCATAGGCAGGGCTCCGTCGAAAGGCACTGGGGTGACAAACTGGGGTGACCACGAGTCTGCACCCCTTTTCAGCCCTTTTTTTCTGGTGATAAGTCACGTTATTAGTAAGTGATATACTAAATTTCAGCATTCGCCTCATCTTGTTTTTGGACAAAATAATTAAATAGGATTGTTTATTTAATTATGTTTTTTCATGATAAGTTCAGTTTTAATGGAATGAATTGTTCCGTGCTTTGCACACATAGTAGACTTAGTTAAGACTCGCAATTATTCCCTATAAACTGGACAACACTCCATATTAAAAGATAAAAATACAACCTCCCAACCTCAACCTTTTTATACATATATTTTTCATTTTCTTTACTTCTAATAGGCTTTTAATTGAAATATAACATTCATGAAACGATCCATGCATTCAAAGCCCCAAGGTCAGAGGCACCCAGGTGTTATTCTCTCAAAAACAACGGACGGTCGGACGAACGAGCGAAATCGCAGCGGCAAGCTTAGGTAGTGCCGTCAGAGCGAGCAAAACACATATTAGCGCGTGCATTTTCAATTAAGCAGCGTTATACGTTCGATCTATTGGCAGAAACCATGCTGCTAAATTGAAAATGCACGCGCTAAAATATGTTTTGTTTGCACTGACGGGACTACTTAACATTGACATTCACTCGTTCGTCCGTCCGACCGTCGTTGTTCAGAGAATCACTACCCAGTATATTTATGAAATTATGACTAAGGTTAGGACTATTGTTGGCATGTCGTGGTTCTAGAATCCATAGTCGCTAGTTTCAAATTATTATAATACATACCACTTTGATTTTGACCTTCAGAATGGTCATATATCAAAATGAATTTAATACAGTTTTAGTTCGTATATAACAGAGAAATCCTCCATACCAAAATTCATTTAAATTAGTTTAACGGTTTAATGAATCAATGAAATATGAAATATCAAAATACTCAAGGTCAAAATCAAAGTGGTGTGTATTGTAATAAATAGGAAATAGCGACTCCATGATGTGCCACCAAATTCCTTGACACGCCTAGATCTTAGTCTATGTCTGGTCAATAATTGTCCCCCTTTATTTATTTACTTCTAGAAAGAAGAGGAAACCGGCTACGTACCTCCCATAGACGTACTCTGGATCAAGGGATCCGAAGGGGGCGACTACTTCTACAGTTTCGGCGGCTGCCATCGGTACGCTGCTTACAAACGGCTGCAGAGAGAAACAATCCCGGCCAAACTTATAAAGTCAACTGTCACCGACCTTAAGACCTATCTTGGGAACAGCACCCCCAACTTAAAATAGGTCATACTCTCAAGTTTCGTAGCATAGTACAAATTCTAACCCTTAAATGCATAATGATAATGATGTAGATTTACATCATTTTAAAGTTCAATATCAAACATACATTTTAAGCAAAGGGCATTGGGTAAATTTGTTTGAAGAATATTGTAATTATTTTTTTCAGCGGCCACAGATTATTTTTACATAGCTATTTAGAGGACCTCGAAATACACATAGATATATATAATTTATTGCGTTTAATAATATCGGAGCCGAGATATTCATGGTTTAAGTGTTCAGTTTTTGGTATTAAAAGTAAGCCTAGGTAAGAATATTAAATATCTCGGCTCCAATGCACTTAAGAGTATTACATTACATAACAAAACATGTTTATTTTGAATTATTCTATCATAATTTGCCACTTTTATTAATGGCCGCTCACCTTGAAAATGTATGACTTTTACAAATGACAACACTTTTACCCAAACCCCTTTCAATCTTAGAATTTATGCAGTAAGATTAGTAGCTTTGTCAAAATTCAAATTTGGAAATGAACTTTAAAGACGCGTTCGATTTTAGAAACGCTATGCCACAAATGAGCAAAACTCCAATAGGGTATTTGACAAGAGTGAAATTAAATTGGTTTTTCATTAACAACAGATAAACATTATAAAAATACTAGGAACACATCAATATTTTATTTATATTTTCTATTTTAAGATTTTTAAATTCATAAAATCCAACAATAAGGACGCTGTTTGATTGTGACGTTACATGATAGTAATCCCTATAAATTCCATAGCGTTTTTGATGTTTAATAAAAAGAAGCTGATTTTACTTTTGTCAAATACCGTATTTGGCAAAGTACCAAGTTTGTAAAATGACAAACTACAAAACATCAACTACGTTAGTTACCAACCTGTAATACGCATAGTACCATTGAGGGACCGGACCGCTATCCCATTCCAGGGGTTTCCAATGGGTTTTATAAGGATTTTAACGACGCGCTGGCTTAGTGGGTAGTGATCCTGCCTACGAAGCTAGTGGTCCTGGGTTCGAATCCCGGTAAGGGCAGATATTTTGTGTGATGAGCGCGAATATTTGTTCCAGAGTCATGGATGTTTTCTATGTATTTAAGTATATATTTCTCTATATAAGTATTTATATCGTTGTCTAGTACCCATAGTACAAGCCTAGAGCTTTGTTTGGGACTAGGAAAATTGGTGTGAGATTGTCCCCTTATATTATTATTACTAGCGACCCGCCCTCGCTTCGCTTCGGTTTATTTGAGTTTTCTATAACACACGTACATAAAACATAATTTATTATACATAAAAACCTTCCTCTTGAATCACTCTCTCTACTAAAAAAAACCGCATCAAAATCCGTTGCGTAGTTTTAAAGATCTAAGCATACATAGGGACAGACAGCGGGAAGCGACTTTGTTTTATAATATGTAGTGATTTATAAAAGCCGTATCGCTTGAAAGCCGTTCGATTTGCTTTTTAAAGCGCAATTTATAAGGGTTACTCTTACCAAATCCGTTTCATGATTTTGCTTTTGTAGCGCTATATTTCGAGTGATACCAATATCCCATTATAAAAAAGGCGGTCTATTGGCTTTTTAAGGGTTACTCTTATATTTGGTTATGCAATAAGAGGGATATCAATTTACTGCTGCTCTTTAGGGCTATTTTAACAAACAACTGTCGTATATTTCTTCCAAAGAGGTTATTCTTTTAGTGCGTTGTACTTGGAGAGGTAAGTCTTTTAAAGGCTTTTATCGGGGAATGGCTGGTCGGGTCCCTGGTACCATTATAATACGTAAGTTTAAGTAATGTTGGTTTTGCAGCAGGCCCGGAAAGGCAAACTAGGAGCTCCGTGGTAGCGAAACTCCGTCAACACTTATTGTTTGGAGCTCCTATTTCTAGGTGGTTTGGCACTTTGCCAATTTGGTATTATGCTTAATAGATAGTACAAAGCGCTTTTGGTATTCTGAGAGACATTTTGCGAAACGCGAAATGGCACTTTGCGAAGTTGGCACTATGCTACGAAATGCTCAATGATGTTTTAGTTTAAGGATGTTACGGAGCTTCAAATCGAGTTCCGATAAGTCAGAATTTCCGATTGATATACATCTCCGGTAGTTTTTAATCAGAGGTTCTAGTCGACGACGACCTCAGTCAGCGTGTAGTCGGCCAATAACGTGGTCTACCACCCTACGGTTGAAGTTTATTTACACGTCAAGATACAAGCTCCATTTTCCCTTGCAATAATATTATGAATGACAAGACAAGTGTCAACATAATCAGACCCCTATCTCACCATCATGACAATATGCCACATGTATGCCAATTATACTTGATGGGTACAGTCAGCCAATTTGATTTCTAGGTCACTATGGACTTTATCAACGTGACGTTGTAAAACAAAACATAGGAGGTCTTTTACGTTATGGTTGACGTTACTTTAACATAGTCCAAAGTGGCCTAGAAATCGAATTGGCTGACTGTACACGCCATCTTTGTAACGTTGAGTAACTGCAATTTTAAAGTTTTGAACCTTGTCATTTCACAAGACATGTTATATTTAAAGTGAAAAATAAGTTAAATTAAGATATATCATGAATGGAAAGTTCATGGCGAAAAACAAAGATAAAATTCTCATTCAAAAAACTCTAATGTTCTATCCTAGTACCCTTTATTTGCTATAAACACGACTGAACAAATAAAGTAATTTCAATTAACAATATTTTTTTAATGATTTTTCCTATTTATTATGTACAGTCGAAGTCAAAAATATGTTTACACTTCAGTACCTTGTCTATTTAACGTCATGTTTAAAGTGTCCATATTTAAGACTTCGACTGTACATAGTTACTTAACGAGCTCTTACTGCCGCACTCAGACGTCAATTTCATTGAATGCTTGATTAAAGTTTCTGCGGTCTCTTTCTTTTCTATTGCTATACACCGTGTTTTTTTTGATTTACGATAACTTCGGCATATTACTAGGTATATCCATAGAAACTAATTGGTAGATTAGATTTTTAAATATTGCAAAAAAAAAAAATTTTTTTCATTACAACAAAATTATTGAATGTTATATGTTTGATCATTCTAAAAGGGCCTTTAGAGTTAACTAATAGTGAGTGTCAAACGTCAATGTTGGCGTAACCATGGAATTAGTAAGTAATAACGTAGATCTGGGGGCCTAATATGGCTGCGTTAATCGCGTGATAAATTTTGGATAAGGCATCCGTCACCTTCTGACAGGTAAATAAGTACACGTGTCAAAAAGTGAAGGATGCTTTATCCACAGTTGACACGCGATATAGACGCAGCCATACTAGGCCCGCTGGAAGGTGCATTCCACCGATAACGCGAGCCGAAAGAAATGTACCTGTATGTGGATCTGGGGATCTGTGTATTCCGTGTGGTCTCCTATAATTCGAAATTGACACTTGAATGACAACTTAATACTAGATTTTGTATGAAAGCTTTCAATGCTTGTATTTGGTTATACCTGCTCTTATTAAGAAGTTCAAGACGGCAGCTACTTTTTCTCAGTCTGTCCACAGATTCATTGACGGTTGACGATTGACGTATCGATTACCGGATATCGATTTTGGAGACAATCAGTTGAATAACTAAAAAGTTCAAGATGGCGGCTACTATTCCTCAATTTGTCAACGGATTAGCTGTCGGAGACCAAACAGATCCAAAGATCCACGATATCGATTTGGGAGTAAGTTGAATAAGTAAGAATAAGAGTAACAGTTGAAGAAGTAAATATTGTTTCGTTTACTGCCCCACCGGCTTGTAAAATTAATTTGTCCGTAAATTGCCATTAAAATATGGTCACCTTTAGAAAGGGACGCAGTAAGCTTTAGTACATTTCTTTCGGCTCGCGTTATCGGTGTAGTGCACCTTCCAGATGTACGTTAGTACTTACTAATTCCATGAACGCGTATACAAACCTAACAATTGGAAACTCTTTACTCATAAGAATTAAAAGAAAATTGTTGTTATCAATTAAGAGCCTTTTATACTAGTTCAACGTGATTAACTGATTAAATTTAAAAATTAAATATCTTTAAAACCGTAAGAGTTATCATTTGTCTGTCTTTGGGAAATTAACTTTATTTGACCTAAAGAACGTTCCCTTAAATTTATCGTAAATCAAAAAAAACACGGTGTAGAATATAAGACACGTTATTAAACTAACATTAAATTTAATTGACGTCTGCACAGAGCCATCACCAAGTCACCAACCGTCCAGTGGCGGTGGTAGAACCTTGTGCAGGGTCCGTCCGGATCGCTACCACCATCTTATTCATTAACCTACCGCATTGTGTTCCGGTTTGGGGTTAAGACAGCCGGTGAAATGACTAGCATAGAGGCATTCCATCTTAGTCCTCAGGGTTGGCAACGCATTCTTAGGATTGCATTGCAGTCTTGTGAATGCGAAAGTCTATGGGTCACAGTTTCCAATTACCATCAGGTGGCCTGTCTGCTAGTTAGTCTCCTGTCACAAAAAAAAAAGTGGCGCCCTTGTTACCATTATTGTGTTTTCTAGAAATCGAAGGGTGTTGTACAAATGAATACAAACACGATTTAAATCTTGTCGCAGACAGAAGCTAGTATGATAACTTAATATCGATTGACCTAGGAGTAACTTGACAAAGAAAGTGGCCACCTTTTTCAAACTGCCTACACGAAGGTTAAAGATTATTAAACTGTCATGTAAAGCGCTATAACTTTTTTGCCGGTGGTCCTACTAACCAATGGGCAGCGCCGCTAGCGCGGAGCTCCTATTCCTGGGCGTTTTAGCCCTCCGGGCCAGCTGCAGAACTAACATGACCTAAACCTATCTCATATTGATGATACTAATTTTGGTTAGTAGGACTACGCAGTACGGGCAAACCACCCTTTTTACAATGTAACAAAATAAAAAATCGTTAAAAATTATTATTCTAAAAAATAAAATATTTATTACAGTTTAGAAGATACAGTTCTTTAAAGTAAGGACAGACTGACGGAAGTATAGCGTCCCTTTACTTTCTAAACGTCGTATCTGTTCGAATAGTTAGGTAGGAAATTAGCCTTTATTCCTTAGGGTACAGGAGTGCTCTATATTACAGACTAGATAGAAAGGGAGATCCGAGCTACAAGTCGCGTACAACATTTGCTAACCCTCCAGATACGAGGTTGAGAAAGTAAAGGGACGCACGTTGCTTAAATACTAAAGTGCCACAAATAAAAAGGTGTTTGTGTTGCATTTAAATTCGTAATGCTATACAGTATGTAAACTTACTAAAAACCATTTATTTGAACTCCAGCATGTCTGGGCGATAGATAAAATAGGTGGGGTATATAAATTATTGAAATCTTAACACTTTTTCGAATTTAAATAAAGAATGCACTGAACGCAAGTTCAATAATCTGTTACGATGAAAACTTTACATACGGGTCTTATAATGGGCACTGAACAACGATGTAAACATTACACATGGGATGATAATTTTAGGGTTAACCGACTTTGAAAAAGGTGAGATGTTATAATTTTTATGCAATGATAAAATCAAAAATATTCGACACGCACTAGCAAAAAATGTGGTAAAACACTTAACTCAACTAGCCTAGCAATTGGTTGAAAGAGATGGTTTTAGTAAGTTTACATACTGTATACTTTAAATTTTAACTCAAACTATATCTGTTTTTGTTTTGTGACGCTTTCGTATTTAAGCAGCGGCATATTAAATAACCAACAAATTAAATAAAACAACAAATAGAACATCATTAATTATAATTCTCCATACACAGTTATCTGTTGTGCCGGCGGTCTCTGGACCGGGAGCGGTGGCGCGGGCCGTCGCGCCTGTCGCGATTGTCGCGCTCCCTGTCGCCCCTGTCGCGCCTGTCGCGTCTGTCGCCATCGCGGTCGCGTCTGTCGCCGTCGCGCGTCCGATGGCGGTCGCGGTCACGGTCGCGGTCGCGATCATCGCGTTTCGGATCGCGCTGTCTGTCTTTTGAATATCTGTAAACACATCAAAAGCAGCCTAAATGATCATTCAAAATTAAAAATTATAAAAGAAACCTAAAGATATTTTTTAAATATCTAAGATAAAAGATAAAAGATGTTTATTCAGTTAGTAGGCCGCACGGGCACTTTTACACGTCAAAAAACTAAAAAAAAACACCACTCGTCGTTTTTTAAAAACTTTTATTTAACTTGCAATGTATGTACGTATGGGTGAAATCTTGAAAGTTAAATTTGACCCGCTCCCCGGTTTCCGATGAAGCTGAAAATTTGCATACGCCGTTAGTTCTGATGACAATACAATAATATAGCACCATCGAGCTGGACTGATGATGGAGACTGAGAGTGGACATAGGAACTCCTAAATTACACATGATAAACCCGTCTTGTTAGGGCTTCTTAGAATCGCCTATTTAATGATACCCCACTTGTCATAGTTCGCCGACTTTATTTACAATATGGCGACTGGTGGCCGCCATATTGAATTTACATTAAGACAAATCGATTGAAATCAGAATCATCAAATTCGTTTAGTATCTCGAGCGCCAGAAATGAACAAACATACATACATATATAGGCTGATAAACACAATGTGATTACCCTCCTCCTTCGTCAGTTGGGTAAAAAGATGTGTGGCCTTTTGAACGCGTTACTTCAAATTCAAACACATGTGTCACTCTCACGCCAAACTTGTTATGCTATAGCACAGTCACGAGATTTGGCACCCACCTTAGGTCCAAAGTCAATCTGACATTCTACAACAATAAGATTCAGTTCCCTAAAAGTTACAAATGACTTGACATCTCTAAAGACATTGACTCCAAGCATATTTTCTTGAAATGGGCCCCAAATTAACTCTCGTGACCGTAATTACAACCTAATCGATACGGAACATAGACCCGTATTAAGACTGCGCCGAGCGTACGCCGGATGTACAGTGGCGCTGTCATTACTATTATTGTGTTTTCTAATAACTAAAGTATTTTCTTGAAATTGGTCGGTAGGTTTTTGTACTACAAATGAAAACACAACTTATAGGGTATATCACATAGTTTAATAACAATTCACCTTCGAGTTATCAACTTAACGGAAAAAAGTGGCCACCTTTTCCCGTTAAGCTGACTACTCAAAGGGTAATTGTTTTTGAAGTTTGGTTCGTATCCCATAAATTGTGTTTTTACTTGCACTACAAAAATGTATAGTCTGATTGGGTTAGGCTTGTAAAGCTCACTTCCCCGAAATGTGCACTTTCTAAAAAAGTACACTTTCTGCAAAATATACACTCCCAAAAGGTACACTTGCCCAACTGGGACACTTTCTCGAAAGGTGCACTATTTCCATCACCACAAAGTTCACACAGTTTTTGTCCGATGAAGATCATGAGTCATGTTGGCAATGTTAACGTTTTTTGACAGATCTCTAGCACCTTAAGTAAGTAATAATAATGTACTTTGAAAGTAATGAACTTTTTTCAAAGTATTTGAGTAATGTGTTTTTTAATTATTAGTGGCTGAGGACTTAACTCTGGTATGATACTGGCTGATTCTATAATACAGATTTATTATAGTAGAGATAAAGAAAGTGCACCTTCTGAGAAAATGTATCTACTGAGAATGTGTTCCACCTGGGAAAATGCACTTTTTGAGAAAGTGTACCCAATGGGAAGTGCACTTTTTGAGACAGCGTACTATCTGAGAAAGTGATCCTTCTGAAGAAGTGCACATTTAGAGAAAGTGCACATAACGGGAAAGTGAGCTTTACAAGCCTAACCCGTCTGATTGCAAGGAAATTATTTAATTATTAGGAAACACAATAATATCCATGAGGGCGCCACTGGACGCTCGACGTTTGCTCGGTGCAGTCTTAATAAACTAATCTCAACTCTAATGCTCGTCTCGAGATGCGTCAAAAATGACAGTGTTCTATCTTGGCCTCTCAGCCAAGACTCTTCTTTATTAATGAGCATTTCTAAAAAAGTTTGTACATTTAATTTACGTCTTCACCTGGCCACAATGTGAGTTTTATCGCATGCTGCGCGCACGGTAAAACTCGCATTGTGGCCAGGTGAAGACGTAAAATTGTGTACTCATCACGGGCAGTAAAAAAGAAAGCCCTCTATCGCATATTTACAACCCTCGCCTACGGCTCGGGTCTCAAATACCTGCGATTTCGGGCTTTCTTTCTTTTACAGCCCTTGTTAAGTAATGTACTATTACGACTTCTATATGCAATAGTACATTGTGTATTAAGGGTGGTAAAGAAAGAATTACAAACGAGAGTCTGTTAGCTTAGTAGTCTTTAGCTTTAATGACTCGAGCTTTGTATTTCCTTTACCACCCGTGTAACATACAATGATTTTCATCACAATTGCGAGGAAATGAAATAAAATCAGACAGAAGATCATATTTTTAACTTATTAGCGGCAGACTACGTCGTTGTCTGTGACTTACCACAGATAATGATCAATAGTTTATATTCGAGATTTTTAGGAAATTGTATGCAACTGACATTTCATCAATGGCACAAGAATTGGGGTCCTGACGTATTGTGATAGTTTGAGTCCACGTATAATATTAAAAAAAAAAGCTATGACGCACGATAGGGCGTAAGGGTAAAAAAGGCCCGCTAATCTCAGGAACTACTGGTCCGACTTGAAAAATTCTTTCAGTGTTAGATAGGCCATTTATCGAGGAAGGCTATATATCATACTCACATAAACCGAAGCGAAGCGAGGGCGGATCGCTAGTTGAATATAAAGTGTGTTTTCTACTATTATTTTTATTTTATTTTCTACTATTATCTATATCCCCAAATCCGATATTGAGACACAATACCGAATTTAAATTCCGGTATTGGAAATATTATATGGACGTTGCGGGTGGTAGAACCTAAAGCAGGGTCCGTCCGCATTAACAGCAGTGTTCGCATTGTTGTGTTCCGGTTTGGGGATAAGACAGCCGGTGAAATGACTAGCACAGAGGCATTCCATCTTAGTCCTCAGGGTTAGCAACGCGTTTGCAGTCTTAGGATTGCATTGCAGTCTTGTGATTGCGAATGTCTATGGGTCACAGTTTCCACTTACCATCAGGTGGCCTGTGTGCTCGTTTGTATTCTCGATGCCACAAAAAAAAAAAACGATTTTGAGGTTCCAACTTTCAATTAAGATACTGGAAATCGTCCGATACTGCATGCCCTAACTGTAGCGATAACAAACAGGCCAAGTAAAGGGTTCCGTAGGTCTACCACCCTACGGTTGAGGTTCATTTGGCCGTCATGATACAACAAGTTCGATTTAACCTTGCATTAATATTATGACAGTGACAAGTGTCAACCTTAGCGATAATTAGTTATCACAAAAAACTTTTGTCAAAACTGTAAGACCACTTTCTTGGTGGCACATTCTTGTATGTAATGATCAATATAATTTTTAATTATAATGATCTACATCCGTATCATGACTTCCTGACAATATCGTGCGTTAAAAGATTTTTGTAGTTGTAATTGGGATTCCATCGGACAAAAGTTGCACCCAGATTCGAAGAAATACTAATTGTGATTGTAAAAGTAGGCAGGTTACGCACGTCAGGTATTTACAGCCGCGCGAAGGGCGCACCGCCCAGAAATTGGAGCCCCGCCGGCGGGGCTCCATCGAAACTTAGTGGGGTTTATTACCTGTCGTTATCACCATAGTCGCGGCGGTCGCGATCGTCGTGCTCGCGCCGGTCGGGCTCGGCCCGCGGCGCAGGCGCCCCCGCCCCGCGGGCCGCCGGCCGCGTCGCAGCCGTCAGCCGATTGTGCTCGTTTAACCTGGACAACATTAGAATAGGGAATGTTAATGTCCTGCCCTGTATTTGATTTAAGTCTACAGTTTAAACAAATAAACAATAGGTTTTTCATACATACATACATACATACATTATATCACGCCTGTTTCCCAGAGGGGTAGGCAGAGACCACTTCTTTCCACTTGCTACGATCTTGACAAATCTCTTTCGCTTCTTCCACATTCATACATAGGTTTTTCATGCTCTTAAAATGTTACTTTAGTCTCTGCACATCGGGACTAAAGCTCCTTATTAATCCCTAGGGATTAATTTTTTTTTTTGACAACATTACAATACAATATATTAATGCCTTTCGTTCACAGCTTTAATGAATGCTGATTCATGTAGGATGAGGGAACCAGTAATGGACAAGGACCAATGATGGACACTTGATTCTTATTTTACAGAAGTATAGGGTTATTCATTTGTTTTGCAACAATCAATTTAGGACCGTGTGAAATTAATTAAGAGTGAAGTGCCGTCACCTTCACAATTGAGAAAAAACAATTTTTGAATAGCTATAAATATAACCAAGATATATAATAAGGTATAAGGCAACAAAAATTTGTTCCTATCTCTTTTTAGTAAAACAGAATTTTAATGTAAATGGACACCCGGCTGAGTAGATAAATATGCAAAAATGTGGTTTGTTTTTACCACTATTATTATGTTCTCGCTATTGAGGCAAAAAGTTGTAAGTGCAACACGAAACCAAAGTTATTTGCATCTCGTTTTTTACTCGTTCGCTTACTTGGGATTCAAACCACGTGTAGCAAAAACCAACTTTGGTCTTAGCAGGAGATCTTTTAATCATTTTTGCGTCGGTATTTGTGGAAACTTGTGTAGCACAGTCACGAGATTTGGCACCCACCTTAGATCCGAAGTCAATCTGACATTCTACAACAATAACGTTGAGTTTCCTAAAAGTTACAAATGACTTGACATCTCTATTTTTTTTTTATAACTTAATGCATATTTTTCTTGAAATGGGTCACACATTAACGCTAGTGACCGTACTTCTGCGTATTTTAATACAAAGAAACCGAGGCTGAGGGATATGGATTCGAAACCGAGTTATGAGTTATGATTTTGTTGAAGCAGTGTTTCATTTTCGCAAAAAAAAATGCTTGACCTCTTTTGAAACATCCTCTCAACATTAACAGACTAAGAGGGGCTTATTCGTAAAGTGATACTAAGTACTTTCTTAATATACAAAATATGTACTGATTTATAATAAAATTAATAAACTAGCGACCCGCCCTCGCTTCCCATCTGAGTTATGAGTTTTCTGTAACACCCGTAGTTACAATAGTAGATTGATAACCAAGGGTTAAAAGTGACCCATTTCACCCGAGATATTTCTGGCGCTCGAACGAAGTGAGGGCGCCAATAGTTCGAGGGGAAATGGGTAATTTCACCCGAGTTAGACACTCTACTTTTCATTTCGACTGTGAGGAAAGAGATAGAATATATTCGTGACGTAATAAAGATCAAGTTTCTTGTTTCGAACGGATGTTCAACCTCCAGTGTTGTATAATAAGCTCCTTGGTCGTGACCAACTCGATTAAACTTTTGTAATGTTGGCACTATGTGTATTTTCTAGATGGCCATGCCGAAACGTGAAAAAAAGTGTCATGCTGTGCTATCATGGCATTATGGCGGGCAGCAGAATAGAGAAATAATTTAAGATTTTCTGTAATTGCGAAAATAGACCAGTCGAAAAATTATTTTAATATGAACCTATAGATCGTTATAAATACGTCTTTTAACGTACAGCCAAGTTTAGATATATAAAAAGCTTTTATTGTAATAATATGACGTAGCTCAATTATCTAGACTCCGGGCCAATCTTAACTATTAAAAAAAATAACTTTCCATCCTAGAGGTGAAAACGCAATTTTCCACCCGGCTATCTACCCATTTAAATTAAACTTTCCGAACAGGGGAGATGAAAAAATAATTTATTATACATAAAAACCTTCCTCTTGACTCGCTCTATCTATTTAAAAAAACCGCATCAAAATCCGTTGCGTAGTTTTAAAGACCTAAGCATACATACAATACATACAATTCTCATATGTTTAGACTTTACCCTATATCATACTCACATAAACCGAAGCGAAGCGAGGGCGGCACGCTAGTTAGAAATAGAAATCATTGGTCAGTAAAGCTTACGGCAATGGAGAAGCAAAAATCCACTCACTTTATTTCGATCTGTTTCTGTATTGACACCGGTATTCGCGGGAACAGGGTGTTGAACCAGTCCAGTTTGATCAGCATCTGTCGCACGATAGAGCCTATCGTGGTTGGGCCGCCGCCGCCAGCGCGAGGGTCTATCTCCTCTTCGTCGTCGAGGTACTCAGCGAACCAATCGAAGAGTTCTGCGGGGGGCTGCGTGAAGCGGATGTACATGAAACCTGGAATTAATTAAATATATATTACAATGTGTAAAGTCTGTTGCTATTCAGACTGCCAATGAAAATAACAAGGTACACCTGGCTGTAATTGTCTTTAGATAGAGGATGAAATAGTGATGAGAATAGTGTTACCTCTAATACATACATATATACATAAACTCACGCCTTTATTCCCAGAGTGGAGTAGGCAGAGCTACAGAATTACCAACAACTCTATAAACTTGTTCATAATTCTGTAACCACATTTTGCACACTTAGGCTAAGATGTTCACCAGTGTATTAGTGACAGGTTGCAAGCCCATCGCCTAACAATACTATACGCCTTTATTCCCTTAGCCGTCTCTTACGACATCCACGGGAAGACACGGAGTGGCACTATTCTAACCCGGCAACCACTAATTACCTCTAATTAGTTTATTAAAAAGGTTGAATGTATATTCCTCATCATCATCGTATTTCGGTACGACAGAGACGCCTCTCTCATCAATCAAATGCTTTATTAAATCTATCAACCATCACTACATTTTCATGTCAAATATATTTCGAAAAAATCATATGTTTATGACAGGCTTCGGTTAGTGTCATGGTGTTTACACGGAAAGTGCTTTTCATCAAAAAATACAAGATTAAATGGAGATAAATAAACATGAAGACAATGATTAAGTGTATATATAAATAATATGACCATGCGCAACCTTCAAAAGTACACGAATATGGAGTAATAATGGTAAATTGATTTGTTTATATGAGTGACCGAATGAATAGGAACAGGACTTATGTGTGAACATGTATTTTAGGAGCTGAAAGTAATTAAAATAATATATAGTTTGTAAAACATTTTTTTTTAATTCTTTCGGCACGCATTTTATCGGTAACAGATTAAGACGAGCATCCAGTGGCACCCTCCTGACTCATGATCATGACTATTAAAGTGTTCTAACTAAAGTATTGTCTTGAAGTCGAAGGAGGAAAGGTTATATTTATATGACATACATAACATTAAATTATACATATGTTATACTGTCAAAATAATTGGAAATTTGCTGCGAGGCGAAGCCGCTGGCAGGCAGCTAGTATATATATAAATAAATAAAATAAATAAATCAATATCAGGGGACAATATCACACCAAATTGACCAAGTCCCAAACTAAGCTATAGGTTTGTTCAGTCACGAGATTAAATTTGGTACCCATTTCAAGAAAAATATGCTTGAAGTGGTCAATGTCATTAGAGATGTCAAGTCATTTGTAACTTTTAGGAAACTCAACGTACCAAAAATCTCGTGACTGTACATAAATAAATACAATTATATACATACATATAATACCATTAGCTACTAAAACGCTTGAAAGAAAGCGGTTAGAGATGCGCCTAATATAAAGCCGTTACTCTACAGAATATCACATTCGCAAAAGATCATATACGCATGACATCATACTTGCAAAACACGATATTCGCAAAACATGATACACTCGCGGTCAAATAATTCGGGTCAGAGTGCGTTTTTCATACAAACGAGGCTATTTCGAAGCCTTGGTCCCTAGCCAGGGGTGGTTTTGAG
The DNA here is from genome assembly GCA_963966035.1 of Acleris laterana. Classification (NCBI taxonomy): domain Eukaryota; kingdom Metazoa; phylum Arthropoda; class Insecta; order Lepidoptera; family Tortricidae; genus Acleris; species Acleris laterana. The sequence continues at coordinate 84,723,595 of OZ014438.1, forward strand.
TGAGGTTTAATGGTGGATACTCCAAGGTTCAATAGAGGAGGTCAAAAGTTCTTAAGATACCTAACTGATAACACAATCAGTTGACACCACAGCGAGAGAGTTTGGGTCAGCATTTGGATTTCCTTACATTTTATTGTCATTTTAGATGTTTTTCTGAAGATGCACAATTCCGGCGTTAGCCGCAGATTCAATCAGTTGGGTGTCCTAGGCACTCTGGAAGTCCTGTATCGATGCTCGGGGTATCCATCATCAGATTTCACTACAAGCATCCCCTGGCGAGGAACCAAGGCTTCGAAATAGCCTCGTTTGTATGAAAAACGCACTCTGACCCGAATTATTTGACGCGGTCAAATTAGTCGGGTTTTGTTATAATATAAAATCGTAGGTAGGTTTAGGTTGCTAGATTAATAGCAGGCCCGGAGGGCAGAACTACCCAGAGATAGGAGCTCCGCGGTCTAATTCATGTCTTAATAATAGTTAAGTTAAGTAAATGTGATGTTTTGCTACAATGATGATTTGCGAATGTCATCTATGCGAATATGATGTTTTGATTTTATGATATTTATCAGAATATCAGTGCAGAGATTTTTTTCGTATCGCTCCATCGCAACTCTAGTGGAATACAACTTTATCGTTAAAAAAAAAACCTCGCAGAGCAATGTAATACTGTTGCCAATGCCAAACTAGCTTATGCCCGCGACCTCGTGTAGATTTCCATTATCGTCATTCCCTCGGGAGCTTTCAAATTTTCCGGGTTAAGTAGCCAATATGATAATCAGAGCCTGGATTACATACATACATAAACTCACGCCTTTATTCCCAGAGTGGGGTAGGCAGAGCTACAGAATTTCCAACAACTATAAAAACTTTTTGATAATTCTGTAACCACATTTTGCACACTGAGGCGAAGATGTTTACCAGTGTATTAGTGACAGGTTGCAAGCCCATCGCCTCACAGTACTACACGCCTTTATTACCTTAGTCGGCTTTTACGACATCCACGGAAAGATACGGAGTGGCACTATTCTATTCAGAGCCTGGATTTTTACTGAATAATCCGCAAAATTAAATGTATGAAAACCACAGTTCATAAAGTTCACCATATAAACCGCCAATTTCTTAGTTAGTTATTTTATTAATTTTATTTTTATTTATTTATTAGACATGCCAACAGCACATAAACATAACAAAATTGAAATAGGTATGTATAGACAGTCAAAACTAAAGTTCATGCGCCAATAACAGGCACGCACCAGTAATCATACAGTCTACTAGGGACTAACACTAAAAGTTTAAACAACTAATCTTGAATGGATACAAAAATAATTAAAAAAAAAAAGTCATTTATCAAACACATTGTAGAACAAATAACATGAAAGAATTGAATTAAAATAAAATTAAAATTAACATTAGGAGGTTAATAAGGAATCGAGCATTTTACGCCTTAGGATAGGTATTTATTTATTACAGTATGGACCAAGGCGCCTACAATGTTATAGATTTACACATATAGAGACATTTACAATATTAGGTTTATAGAGAACAACAGAAGCAGTGAATTTTACATAGCAATTGTTGCCAGTTGTCATAAAAGATGTCAACAACAAAGTCATTAGCTAAGGCCCGATCATTAAAAAACTTTTGAATGCGATAAAGTGGCAAGGATTTTCCCAATTTGAATCTTGTACTACCGGGACTATGTTTTTTTTTTACTCACCCAGTGCTCTTATGTAAGCCGAATCAGTATGTTGTAGCAAGCCGTTGACTTGTTTGCGCGTGAGACGAAGAGTGTACAGCTTGTAGAGTAGGCAGAACGCTGTGGAGACTATACCGCCCGCGCCCACGCCGCGGACCTGCAGAAAAAAAAGTAGATGTCAGAAAAAGGTTTAAGACTTCGCCGAGCGTACGCCGGATGTACAGTGGCGCCCTCATTACTTTTATTGTGTTTTCGAATAAACTAAAGCATTTTCTTGAAATTGGGCGAAATGTTTTTGTACTACAAATGAAAACACAACTTATAGGGTATATCATATAGTTTAATAACAATTCACCTTTGAGTTATTAACTTAACGGAAAAAAGTGGCCGCGTTTTCCCGTTAAGCTGACTACTCAAAGGGTAATTGTTATTAAAGTTTGTTATGTATCGCATAAATTGTGTTTTTACTTGCACTACAAAAACATTTCATGTGATTCCAAGGAAATTCTTTAGTTAATTAGAAAACACAATAATAGTAATGAGGGCGCCACTGGATGTTCGACGTTTGCTCGGCGCAGTCTTAAGAAATCACTGTCGCTAACCAACTTTGTTGACGCTCTGGCCTAGTTTGCGGAAGCTAGCGGTCCTGGGTTCAAATCCAGGTGTAGGCAGATATTTGTGTGATGTGCGCGATGGCTGTTCACTATATATTTCTTTATACAAGTATAAATTTATATCGTTGCCTAGTGCCCATATCATTCAAAATAACAATTCCGACCGAAACGCCCTAACAGAAAACTCCCAGAAATAGGAGCGCCGCAAAAGCGGGGCAGACGACTTCTAAATTGATTTATGGATTAGGGAAAAGTAAGTCAGGGGAAAAACACTACAACTGGTGAATGATATCGCTTACATTATTAAAATCACGCTGCCTGCATAATATACAAGAGGACCTATATACATCTGTTACAAATTCAATGAATTCAAGGAATTCTAAAATTTAAAGTAAAGTCCATCATGCAATATGCAACAATTTGGTTCAACGCTCCAACTTTGCATTATGAATTTATGAAACAACAATGCATTTTTACTTATAAACCTTTATGTAAACAAATAAACAAATACATACACAAAATTTTCTTCATGACCAAAAACTCGAAAAAAAATGTTAAAACATAAAACTTCTGTAGGACTTAGGCCCGTATTAATAAACTCATCTTGGCTGAGATGCGCGTCACAAGATACGTCAAAGTAAACGTCAAACCATAGAACACTGTCAATACAGTACTGTGGTTTGATTTAAACATCCTTACAGTGTAGAATTTGAACATACAAAGATCACAACGTATGTGAACATACTCACACCACCGCACATCCCTGTTTGCCCGGCAGTCTTCCGGCTGCCCCTCTCCCACGGTTCAAGATGCTTGACCTGGTAGTAGATCTCATCGACCACCTCATGATAGGTTTTCAGCTTGAACAAGTGAACTGTCGACAACAATCGAATTAGCAACCGAGACATTGAAATGTATGTACGGGTTAAGTAAACTTTGTTGTCAGAGAAACATATTAGATATGGGATAGACTTCACAGGCCACCTGATGGTAAGCGGGTTGATAGAAAATGCGTTCCATTGTTAAACCTGAGGACTATTTAGATAGCTGTAGAAAATAAACGAATTTCAAATATTGATTTTGTGCGGTCATACTACTATTGAAATGATGTCGATGTTTGTTTTTTATACATGCATTACATGATTTATTTATCATTTTTTATAACACATGGTACGTCAATGTCCTTCCCGTTTAGCACAAAATCCATATTAACTTAAAACCTTAAAGGAATATTCGCAGTTGTACCTTGCAATGATTTATTTTGTCTCCATATTAGTTTATCAATTTACATAAATATAATACAAGATATATGAGGACAAATCGTTATAATTATATATGGTTCACATCACTGCATATATAGCGCATTTGTGCATTTAGAGCACCACGGACCTTGATACCATAGAATACACAGTACGTCATAGGTTATAAAAGGGTTAGTGTTTACGTTGACAAAGTAAATTAAAAACCTGATTGTTTAGGTTAAATATGGATTTATCCAGCTCTTAAACAAAACTGGATTTTCTCACTTAAATCCTTAATGGCACTAATGCTTGCATAAATACTTATAGTTTATGACTAATAAGGCAAAAGATGTTACAAATGACAGTTATAAAATAAAGTTACTAAAGTAAGAAGCAGGAAAAAGATGAATCTTGTTAAGTATGCGCAGCACCAGAACAATTGAGCACCACGTAATATAAAAACCCATATTAATAACTGACAGTTCCATACATTTTAACAACCATACAGTCAAGGAAAATGATTCCTAGACCACTTTGGACTATGTCACAGTGCCACTGTAAATCAAATCATAAGAAGTCTTTTACGTTTTGATTGATTACGTCACTTTGACATAGTCCAAAGTGGTCAACAAATCATTTTCCTTTGGCTGTACTTAAAAACAACTAGATTTATCCATTTGCTGCAAGTGACCCTAAATATGATGCATAAAAAAGCTATCGTAAACAAATTTTTTAAGAACATTTTCGTTTACAATAGTATTCGTAGAATGCACCTTAGCTAAGGCTACTATACTATATCTATATTTGTGTGTTGAAAGTGGGATACAAAATAAATAAAAACAAGTGTACTATGTAACTTCTTTCTTTTTTACCAACCAACGTCTCTTGTATTCTTAAAACATACGCTATCAATCATTTTATTTCATGGTGGTCCACCTCGGTATTCCGCAGTGATATAACCAAATTGAGTGAGCGTAAATCAGTAAAATGTACATTGTTAAAAAATTAACTGCGTTATTCAATAATTAACATGTATTTAACTAACTCCGTCACACATTTTATTTAATTTACCCGCATGATGATGCTGCGGACTTGGAAAATATGTAACAGTTTAAATACTGCATTACAAAGAGACTCAGTGTAGTATTTCAGTAGAGTGGGTCTTCCTGCATTGAAAACACTTCACTTCACAGTGACGATAAACATATCCCCAAAGTGGAGTTTCCTGAACTATATACGTGCTTGTTAAATAAAACAAACTAAACAAAGTCAAAGTCAAATGAAATCATTTCATTTATTATTTATTAATTTTTCAATATTTTTAAACGAGCTATAACTAAACACTCAACAACAGATGTAAAATATGTCTAAAATGATATGCAATTAGAGGTGTCATTAAACAATAAAGCAATTACCATATCTATGAGTGAATTAAATTCAGTTTTAGAGACATATGAGAGATATATGATCGCTGCTAGTTTTTTTGTATTGTATTCACACTAGGGCATGATTGTTTTATTATACAATGGTACTTGATCGTATATTCGCATCAAATTGTATTTAACTATGTTTCTCTGACTTGTAGTGTAAAAGATAAACAAAATAATTGGTGTCATTGATTGTTACTCGTTGCGGAGTTCAGTCTGCTTACCTACCTTTGAAGTAGCTCGAACCTTGGATATTTGCTAGTATTAAATGGTTCAGATTCATAGATTCCTGACTACCCCATATCGGTAGGATATTATGCTGCTTGCTCGTCTTCCCACCCTTTAGCTGTTGTTCTGAAATTAGCACGATAGTCTTAAGCATCTAACAAAAACATTCTCCAAACACAAATCGGAACGAAACCTACCTTCTGATTCAGACATTTTATACTTATCGTACAATCGTACTGTTAAACGAACTGCGAAAACCTAAATTCTAAATGGTTAGCACTAAATCGAATAAACAAAAACCAAAATAATTTTAACGATTCACGAATTTACAGGCTTCACAAGCACAGATGACATGACGTTATGCAGTAATGGCGGCGGTGAAACTGAACCGGAAACAACGATCGAGGCTAATGTTGCCAGGTGGTGAAACTTTTACCTCGTCTCGATGGCCTAAAGCTTACCATTCAAAACATTATTTTCACCTCTCCTGTTCGGAAAGTTTAATTTGAATGGGTAGATATCCAGGTGGAAAATTGTGTTTTCACCCCTAGGGTGGAAAGTATTTTTTTTTAATAGTTACGATTGGACGCGTAGTCTATGATAATTGAGCTACGTCATATTATGAAAATTAAAACTTTTCATATATCTAAACTCAGTTAAACAACGTATTTATTAAGATCTATAAGTTTATATTAATATTACATTTTGATATTAGTGCGGAAAATATGTCATTTCAAACGAGTCCCGAGGTGTCGTGACCCGAGCTGCAAGCGAGGGCCAAGACGGGACGAGTGAAAATGACAGTTCCGCACGTATATCAAACGACGTTTTTTAATACATCTGCGAAAAAATTACAATAAATGTATTTCACTATCGTCTAAATCGCTCATTTTTTCACAACAATATTTAATCGTTAGCTAAAAAAGCGGGTGTTTGGTTTTACTTTTAATTGACAGACTTTTTTCATAATGGCAATGGTTGTGACCATTCAGCCAAATGAAAGAAAAAAAAAAGAAACATAGTAATTTAATTACCTATAGATATTATTTAAAAATCAAGAAGCACAAATACTCTATGAGCCAGTGGTAACGCATAAAGGTGGATTCACATTACACCGTGCTGGGCTGGGCCCGGCTTCGGCGTGGTGTAACGTGAATCCACCTTAATACTCAACTATCCGATCATTCGTAATATTCATTCAGATTCAGCCATCTTGATGAGAGCTGTTTTTTTTAATATTACCTAGATAATTTGTGAGTGTATGTATTTATTTACTTATGTAATTTTAATATTTAAAATTATATTACCTATATTTATAGTTTCAATGCTAAATGACATAATCAAAAATGATTGAACATGCAAACTCTTTGGTCGGATGCCACGGCTTGGAAGTAGAAACAAAATTATATTTTAAAAAAATTGGAAAAGTAAAAAGCACTAGTGCGGAATATCGAACTTTCCGCACGATATACGGCTACGGAATGTACCCATTTTTGAGCAACTGTATTAAAAAATAATTTTACGAATGGTATTTTTTTTGCAATGACAGAAAATCAACATTTAAAATTATTCGTTTATCTGCCCGCCTTAATGCCATAGAGATGCCATAGTAGCATAGCATGACGCTTTTTTTCACGTTTCGGCATGGCTATAACTATAAAATACACGGCTGTATCTATAAAATACACATACTGCCCACATTAGAAAAGTTTAATCGAGTTGGTCACGACCAAGGAGCTTATTATACAACACTGGAGGTTCCACGACCACCCCATCCGTTCGAAACAAGAAATTTGACCTTTATTACGTTACGAATATATTTGTAGCTGACTGATTGATTGATTGTTTCGACATCTGTCAAAAGGAAACCAGATTGATAATGACGTCGAAGCTTTAACTCTGAAAAGAGCATTTTGTTTGTATGCCCTGACAAGGACAGTTTGGATTGATAAAGTCTGTTTCCAATGTTTCCATTCATCCATCGAAGACATCGAGGTGCATGTTCGGAGCGGAAGCGCAGCAGAGCGACGAGCCGACGATGTTTCCACCTCAACGGCCAGGAGCGAAAAAGAACGTTTTTGTGGGCGCGCGTCTAATTTATAGGCGCGCGTGATAACTAAATTGCGTTTCTGCGCAGGTCGCCCGCGCATCACGCCACCTATGCCTCGTCTCGCTCTACACCTCTCACTCTCACGTGTAAATTAATTACTCGTACGATCTGTAATATTTGTGTACATACTGTTAGCTTTAAGTAATCACTTTCTGTAAATAAACTATTCGGACCGCCTACGCACCCCTGCCTACGGACGCACCACCAACCCCCACCACTTCGCTTTGTTTACCTTTTGTTGAAAAGGCTAAACGAAAGTTACCTGGCCCTCAGGCCGGCGGGGAAAGCTCTGTACACTAGCTACTTGTCGCCGGACGCCGATCTCTGTGTTCCCAAACCGGTCCCGCTAAAACGGACGCCCCGGGAAAGGGATGCGGAGGCAGGCAACCCCCGGCTGACAGTATGCGTCGGGCAGAGCCGCTTCCCCCACCCTCCACCACGGAGGAAATTCGCGCGGGTAGTTGTGATTCGGCCGAAACACAACTACCCACCAAACATTTTTTGGAAAATGTTGGCCACTCTCGGCTCCCTGTGACGGGGGGTAGTCGAGAGGATGGAAACGAGCATCCACCCACCGGAGATACGACTTCGGACAACAACGACGAGGAGCACTCCGACGGGTCGTGCAACCGATTCCTCGGAATAGAGGAACCGGGGTCCTCCTCGTCGCACGATGCCTGCACCACCAACCCTGTGACGCCACGCACCTCGCGAGCAGGTGCCCCCACCGCCAACCCACGTCATCCGGAGCCGAACCCGACGGAGCTTCGCGACCTCTTGCTTGACAGCAAGTGGGTCGAGAAAATCTCCCGCTCGGACGACGCTTCGGAGGGCCTGAAGCGGTGGGTCCAAACTTCCCTTTGGGAAGGGGGTCCGATTCCTACCGCCAACCGGCGACGAGTACCGCGGCATCGTCCAATACCTGTCGCAGCTCCCCTCCTCCGAGTGTGACTGGATATGTTACACTCCGGAGGAGGACAAGAAGAGGAAGGTGGCGATCCGCGGACTCCCAGAGGGCGTGGAGCCCGAGGAGGTCATGGTCGCACTCGGAGAAAAGGGCTTCGGGTGCGACTATGTTAAGGCGATCCGCGCGAGGGGCGGCCGCCCCGGATGCATCTTCTTCGCCCAGCTTACGGGCCCCGCCGCCGAGAACTCCGGCATATACAACGTGCGCGAGCTATTGTATATGTCGGGAGTTAAAATAGAAGCCTGGCGCGGGAAGAAGGGCCCCGCGCAGTGCCACCGGTGCCAGTCGTTCCGGCACTCGTCGGCCGGCTGCCACCGGCCAATCGCCTGCGTCCGCTGCGGCGGGCCACACGCCGCCCACGACTGCCCGAGACCACGGGCGGAGCCGGCCACCTGCGTCAACTGCGGGGGCCCACACCCGGCGAACTTCGCCGCACGCCCGGGACCCACGACGCGGGCCTCGATCCCGCAACCCACGGTGGAGGAGTCGGCGCCTGCCTCACTTATGGCGCCGGCCAACGCCCCCAACAACAGGGGCGTAAGCGGGACCAAGCCCGCAGTCGCCACAACATCCGCGGGGCCCAAACCGGGCGCTAAGAAGAAGCGGGCGAGCCGCCGTCCCAGGGTGGAGGAGCCCGTGCCGCCGCCGACCGCAACCGCCACATCCGCTGCCGCCGCCCCCAGTGCCCAAGATCTGGGGGCAATGTTCGACGCCCTCAAGGCGATGATGATGGCCGTGCTGCAGGGGCATGCAGCCGCCACCACCACCACCACCACCACCACAACAGCAGCCAAGGGAAAACGCCAAACACCATGAATGGTAGAGAACTTCGGGTCGTTTACTGGAACGCCCAATCGCTGACTAAAAAGCTCGGCCTGCTGCGTCACTTCCTTAGTGTGCAGCGGGTCGATGTCTTGCTGGTCAGCGAGACCTTCTTCGCAGAGGGCAAGATCCCGAAGTTCTCAGGCTTCCAGGCATATACGAGGTGTGAAATCTCCCCACAAGGGATTCGCTACCGGGGTTTGGCAGCCCTGGTACGCAACTCCATCGTCCACCAGCCACTCGACACCATCAAGACGTCTTCGCTGTCCGCCCTGGGGGTTGAGCTCGAACTCTCGGGGCACGTCCTGAGACTCTACTCCGTCTACCGCCCGCCCGATGACAACGTGGTGCACATCGCCCAAGATCTGCGCGCACTGTTGGGGTCCGCCGTGCCGACCATCCTGGCCGGCGACTTCAACGCCAAGCACACTGCGTGGCACTCATCATGCACCACGACGGCGGGTAGACGGATCTACGAAGCCTCCATCGACCAGGACTTTGAGATCTCCGGACCCGAAGAGCCGACGCACTACGGCGACGCGCGCGGGAACGGGGACATCATAGATTTCCTGGTCCACAAGAGAGTCTCAGCGACGATGATCCAGGAGGTACTTCCGGACCTACCGTCCGATCACCGGCCAGTACTCCTGGTCATCAAAGACATCCCGGTACTCACGCCAGGAAGGCAGCCTGGAAGAAAGTACCGGTGGGAAACCTTCTCGGCGGCCATGGACAACTGCCCTCCGTCCAGGCCGGTCTCCACAGCCGAGGAGGTGGACCTAGCTGCCAACACCATCACCAAGGCCATCAGCGAAGCGCTAGACACTGCGGCTCACACCGTTTCGGGCAGCCAGAGGCTCACCCCCCTACCTGCCCGGATCCTGGCACTCATTGAGCAAAAGCGCAAGCTGAGGCGGTTTTGGCAGCGAACAAGATGTCCGACAGCGAAGACGCAACTCAACGCGCTGGTGGAAAAAGTGCGGCGGGAGCTGAACAAGCAAGCTGCATACACGTGGGAAGGGTACCTGGCGTCCTTGGGCACCGATCTGCCCTCTCTCTCACGCCTGTGCCGGGCCATCGGGACGGTCCCGGACGCGACGACGCCTCTCCAAGACGCAGACGGCCGTCTCCGGTACACGGCGCCAGACAGGGCGGAACTGTTCGCCGAATGCCTAGAGAGGCAGTTCACACCCTTCCCCACGGACGACGTGGCTCACACGACAGCAGTCGAGCAACACCTTGGACGATACTTCGCGGCACCGATCGAGGCGGAAGAGGACCCCATCTTCTTCTCACCCGGCCAAGTGCAGCGAGCGCTGCAGCGCACGAAGCTGCGCAAAGCCCCGGGCGCAGATCGCATACCGAACATGGCGCTTCGTCACCTCCCGCCCCGCTCTGTGGCGGCGGTGACCAGCCTGTTCAACGGTGTGATGCGCTCGGGCCACTTCCCCACCGCGTGGAAACACGGCCGGGTGGTGATGCTGCCCAAGCCGGGCAAAGACCGGAAGAAGCCGGAGAGTTACCGCCCGATCACTCTCCTCAGCACGATGTCCAAGGTGTTCGAGAGGCTCCTGCTATCGAAGATGCAGCGCCACATTGAGCCACGTCCAGAGCAATTCGGGTTCCGAGAAGGGCACTCGACAACCCTGCAGCTTGCGAGAGTACTGCACCACCTAACGGCGGTCAGCAACAAGAGGGAGTACGCCGTTGCAGTACTCTTAGACATGGAGAAGGCGTTCGACAAAGTATGGCACGAGGGCCTGCTGTACAAACTGTCGACGTCCACAGCTCCCCGCCGCACAAACAGAGTCCTGGCTTCCTTCCTGACCGACAGGAAATTCGTCGTAGCGGTAGAAGACGCCACATCCGAAGAGAGGAGCATCCGAGCGGGCGTTCCCCAGGGATCTTGCCTGTCACCGGCCCTGTACGCCCGTTATACTGACGACATACCCGTGCTGGGCGATGCGAAACTCGCCCTTTACGCCGATGATGCTGCATATTTCGCTTCCTCCATCACCGCCCAGCACGCGGTTAGGAAACTCTAGCCCACACTGGACGCATTGCCAAGATGGCTCGCAAAGTGGAGGTTGTCAGTTAACGTTGGCAAGACACAGGCGATTGTGACAGGCAGCAAACGCCCCCCTCCCCCGCTCCTACTCTACGGTCAGGAAGTCCAGTGGTCACACACCGTGACCTATCTGGGTGTCACCATCGACAGAGGGTTAACGATGAAGCAGCACGTCGACACGGTCATACAGAAGACGAAGGCGGCGAGAGCCCGCCTGCGTCCACTGCTTGCCAGCGATCTCCCCTTACGCACGAAGCTGGGGATATACAAGGCGTATGTGCGGTCGCGGCTCACGTACGCAGCCCCCGCCTGGTACGCCTTGTGCGCCGACACCAATAAGAAGCGGCTACGTGCGCAGGAGTCCCAGTCCCTGCGCACGATCGTTCGCGCACCCCGGTACGTGCGTAATGACGTCATCGCCCGAGACCTTCGCTGGCAAAGCCTAGACGATTTTATCGCCCACCTCGCGCGCGGTATGTTTGACCGTGCCGACAGAGGTCCGCACGAACATCTACGCGGCATAGCGCCGCTGCACACCCGCCCACCGGACCGCAAGACTCGCCCTCTCCCAAGAGAGCTAATCCCAGCACCCTCTGTCCGTGACACGACAGCCCCGACTCTATCTTCGCAACGCCAAGATAGGCCGAAGAGCCCCGTAAAAGCCGCAGATAGGCTGTAAAAGCCGTAGATTGGCGCATCCAAAACCAAGATTGGTAAAACCAAGATTGGTATAAAGCCCGGCCCATAGTTATGGGCCGCGACCCGGCATCCGGCTCAGAGTGCCTATGCACTGAAGAGCCCCCCCCACACCCCCTCGCTCTAAATAAACTATTCCTCCCTTTTCTTCTGCTACAACTAAAAACAAGAAGTGTTTCATTGAAACCCCTACCAACCACTTCTACATATTCCATCTCTTTCCTCACAGTCGAAATGAAAAGTAGAACATCAAATTCCGGTGAAATTACCCATTTCCCCTCGAACTATTGGCCAGAAATATCTCGGGTGAAATGGGTCACTTTCAACCCTTGGTTATCAATCGACTAATACTCTTTTAAGTGATGTATTTTTTTTATTCCATTGCATAAGTTTGAGAAAAGCACTATACCTCGCCGTGAAATCGGGCTGCCAGCCTCGGAACTATCCGTCTAAATCACTCGGCCGGCAACTCCCTACTTCCCGGCCTCTTTAGTAATTTACTATTATTAATTGGAGTTATTAGCTAATTAAGTACCAAATACGATGTTACTTTGGATTGGGTCGCGTGGGCCTTACTTGCATTTAGCTTTGGCGAGCAGAACACCTTAGTTGTATTTTGTCCTGGTATCAAAATGCCTTGGTCTGTAAAACGCCCTCATAAGGCATAGTAGGTATAGACGGAATGACTTGGCTGTAAAATGACTTAATGTCATAATGTTTTAATAGGTAATTTGTCTGGATAATCTTCGTGGCCAATATCGTAGAATGTCTTTAAAGTATAAAGTCTATGTAGTTCAATCTTAAAGTATAAAAAATGTCTAAGTAGCAATTTCGTCCAGATTGTATAATGAATTAATCACAATACATTATTTTATTATCCCCTCCATAGTACTTCAAATTCGATTACAGGCCACTTACATTGATAATTAAGTAGATATTGACTTGACATGACACTGACAAGTAGGTTAGGTTAAATATCGCCTAGCAACCCGAAGTTAACCGAAGCGGGTGGCAGATAAAATGGCGTCTTGACATGTATTGCCAGCGTAGAAATTGTTCCGAGTTTAGAAAATATTTATGATTTTCGACTTTACCCCGTGTTCGAATTTACCCCAAAGCACCTTACACTCATTTTTTATACAACGTTGTCGTTTAACAGTTATGACGTATCATCCACTTGCTCATTTTATAACTAAGAAATTAAAACGAACAAGATAATTTGATTATATAGTCCTTAATACAATTAAAACCTTATACAACATTGAGTCATTCTGCCTACTCGTGCATTTCACGACCTAGACGTTTTGCAAAGTAAGTCTTCCGGAAACTAAGACAATTTTTTAACCATGGCATTGTACATAATCAAGTCATTTTGCATATTTGGTCAGTGTACTATGCTCGCCAATGCTAAATGCCAGTGAGGCTAACGGGACCCAACCCAACCCATTAACTTTAATCAAGGTTAGGACCGGATTTAGAGGTATAGAGGCCCTGCCAAAAAGGAGTGAGGGTCCATAATTTTTTTTTCATTTTCCAAAATGGTTACGTACAATTTGGTTCAGTGGTGGCTGATTTAAAAACAATACCATACCAGGGCAAAGACTATATGGTTTTTACCTTGTTAAATAGAGGCGCCGCATAAGGTTAGGTTAAAGGATAACATTGTGCAATTGATCTGGACTCAACATAAGGTTATGCCACTAATAGTAGTGAAACTAACGTATAATTGTTATTGGGACAACTTTATTAACTTAACTTACATCTTAGCCTAAAAGTGCAAAATGTGGTTGCAGAATTATTAACAAATTTTTAGAGTTGTTGGTAATTCTGTAGCTCTGCCTACCCCACTCTGGGAATAAAGGCGTGAGTTTATGTATGTATGTATGTACAGAGTAAATTATAAAAAAAGTGATTACTCGTTGCTTATTTCTTACTGGTAATACAACTCCAGGTTCATGCCATCGTGGATTTCATCTGTACCAACATTAAGGAAATGTATTTGATAAATGATAAATTATCCTAAGATTGTCAAACGGGCACTGAGAGAAAAAAATTGGAATTGGATCTATGCCATAGAAAGGAGCACAACTTAAAAAACATAGACAAAGTAGAACTAAATCTTGTCTAGGGGACACCGTTGATGTAGGAAAACATATCGAAACTTTTATGTGGTCATCTTGCACCGTGTTATAAGTTATAAACACATATGAGTAGGTGGGTTTTAGTTTTTTTTTTTCCTTTTTCTTCCTTTATCTCTCACGTAAGATTTTTGGCATGTTTTCCTGCTGATCTACGCATGTTATTGGATATTATATTGAATTTAATATTTATTGCTTTATATAATGCTAGATTAAGTAGTACCATTGTAATATGTTTAAAAAATGACTGACTGCTGAGTTTCTTGCGGCGTTTCTTCTCAGCAGTGTCTCCTCTTGGGAAGCGCTGGTAGATTCTTGACGTGTAAAAGTGCCCGTACGGCCTACTTACTGAATAAATGTCTTTTATCTTTTTTCATCTTTTTAAGAAAAATCAGGATAGACATATGTAAATAAAAAAGATGGAGATGTTCAGGTCACGTCGTAGAAAGCACAAAGGAAAACTGGGCAAGAGCATGTTGCACCATGCTCAGAGTAGTAGGGTAATGATGCAGTTACTACAAACAAACAAATATTGTGGCCTTTGTACATCCCTGTAATCCCGGTTATATTTTTGTCTATGTTATAATTTGTTTGTACAAAAAGTGTTGACATACATACATACAAACAAAAACTATCTCAATAAACAACAAGTATTAACCATAATTCTATTAAAAGTTATTTGCAGCACCAAAAAACCAAAACATGGGATTCCTGATACGCTTGAACTCTTCTATGACTGAATCGAATTACCTATATCATAAAGTCAAATAAGTAAATAATGACAGGAAAGTTAAACGGTCATGGAAGGTTTTTTTAATAGCAATATGCACGTTATTAAACTTTTATGATACAAAGTCATTTTAACAAATTCAGCACCAACAGCCCGGTGGGTGGGTTACACTGTTTGGTACAGAGCAGCACTCGTAGCAGTGGCTGGCGGTGAATGTATTACGTATTGGTACCAGGGTATTATGAAATTAAGTCGCTACTCTCCCTAACGCTGCAGTGCCCGTCAAAATTAAATCGTAAAGATTTTAGTTACTAAGGCCTCAGAAGAATATAGCACTAAATTATGGAGTACTGTTTGAGTATATAAAAGGATACAATCTGATAGTTTGATGTGATCTTTGAACACCGTGTACCACTTCTTAAGTACGATTTTGTCGTACCGGGTGCCAGTCTGCGCTGCTATTAGCTTCTTCAGATCCCCCACAGTGTCATCAGGATTGCATTTCACCCTCACTTTCTTCCCGAGACGATCGTTGCACGTTACCTCCAGCATTATCTAAAAACAATCTTAGGTTGGTATTTTAACGGATTTAACGTAGTCTTATTCTTTGTGAACGTCCGTACTTGCGTGAGATGAAAGGATTGATGATCTGATTGTGAAAAAAGAAATAAAGTTAGTATGGTTTCGTTATACTATCAACGACACTAATAAATAGCAAGCGAGATTCAGACGATCGCTAATGTCCAAGAGAGATGTCTCGTCCACAGATTATAGGATATGTCTAAAGACAGATAGGAATCAACCATAGAACTGACAGTTCATTAGTGGTAGTTCAGGTACGCAACAGACTACGGAACCGGTAGTGCTAGTGGGCAATAAAATTCAAATAAAAATGGCGGAATGGCGGGGAATTTAAATTTTGACAGCAAATGTTCATAATGAAGTTCATTCTCGAATTGAACGAAGTTAACTTTTTCGCACTCATCGATTAAATTGTATGTACACACTTCATCGATGAGCACAAATTAGTTAACTTCGATCAATTCGAAAACAAACTTTTAATTTCCGCAAGCAATATACTAAAGATAAAGCATGTTTCACAGTCTTCTATAAATAAAATATGAATACAAGGACGGAATATTAATACGCTAACCATTTTTTTTAACAAGATCGTGAAACAAACTCCATAAAACAACATAGCACAACACGTTACAGTAGAAATTATAGACTTTATGTAATGTAATATTTCTATTGTGCAAGGAATTTACCAGCGCTTCGCAAGAGGAGACCACTGTTGAGAAGAAGCGCCGGAAGAACCTCAACAGTCAGACTTTTTTTTCAAATAAACCATCATAACAATGACAATAATAAACTTAAGGTAAGAGTATCATAAAACCAATTCCAAATAATAGAAGTAAAACTATGAAGGAAGAAGCAACAGACCAAGTTAACGTAAGTTAATCTTTTTTTTAAGGTAAATATACATTTAATCTAACCTAAGTTTTAATAACACGAAAGCACAGCAATGTATTAAATGATAAATATCTGAGTATGGTGCTGTGAGCTTACATAAATTTGTCCACAAGAATATAAAGTCTCGTAACCTAGTTTTACAAAATAAAATAAAGCCTAGTCTGGAATTATCCAATAGCAATTTTCTACCTCTTCATAAGAAGATCAAAAAAACAGAACAGGTTAATAAGTGAAGAGCTATTTAGTAGTCGTTTTTAAAATGTTGTTCTGTGGCTGTTCAATATTCATATTCAATTTACTTTTTACATAAATATTCATTTATACAATGCAATGCATGAAAATATCATCGTTCTTATATTGTTTATACAATTCAATGCAAAAACATTATATTGCTAGAGATACATTCAAACTTATTCCATAATCCTATCAAAGCTTTTTATTTATACAATGCAATGCATGAAAATATCATCGTTCTTGTATTGTTTATACAATTCAATGCAAAACCATTATATTGCTAGAGATACATTCAAACTTATTCCATAATCCTATCAAAGCTTCTTATTTATACAATGCAATGCATGAAAATATCATCGTTCTTATATTGTTTATACAATTCAATGCAAAAACATTATATTGCTAGAGATACATTCAAACTTATTCCATAATCCTATGAAAGCTTTTAGTTAAATTGTTAATTTACACATCTAGAAAATAATAAAACCTTGGACCCGTTTCGCGAAACCTTGTAACTTGTATTACAAGCGGAAATCTCTTTTCAACATCATCATCATCATCATCATCATCATCATCATCATCATCATCATCAGCCTATATTAGTCGACTGCTGGACATAGGCCTCTCCCGTTGCACGCCAACGAGCACGATTCGTGGCCACTCTCATCCAGCTCTTGCCAGCCACCTTGCGAAGATCGTCACTCCACCTAGTCTGAGGGCGTCTCCACTCAAGAATACGATAACTCCAGCGATTATCGGTTCTGCGGCACAAATGGCCGGCCCACTGCCACTTCAAGCTGCTAATTCGATGGACTACGTCGATAACCTTAGTTCTCTGTCGGATCACCTCATTACGGATCCGATCCTTCAGAGAAACTCCCAACATAGCCCTCTAAATCGAAATTAAATCATTTGCGGTATATAATCAAAGCTTAACCCTACACATAAATATGTAGATTAAGCTGTCTTTGATCTTATACCCCTCAAATATAAAACTTGTCATGGGCTCATAACATAACGTTTTCTACCGAAGAGAGAAAAAAATGTAGAAATGTTGAAAATCATAATAAACCCGTGACGTGATCATAAACATAAATTAAAACTAATGTAGAAAATTTAGCGTGCTGGGCTGGCCACTCGTGGAGACGCATCCATTGATTCTGGAAAAAACAAAATATTGACTTAAGTAGACGTATAAACAACACACACCACACATCACGTTATTTCGTCAAATCGAAAGCAAAGGCCAATGGATTAATTTGAGCGACACGCTAGGTCGACGAATGAAAGAGATAGTTTTACATAGAATTACTAAATTGTGGCCTGTGTATCTTGATATTTTTAAACATATTTTCAACGTGACACCCTCAAAATCTCTTACAAAAACATCGTTGTAACGTAATATTAGGTTTCAAATGTAGTATAAATGAAAGATAGATACCATTAATGTTATTTGTAGTCGAAGATCAAAAAGGTATTCATTGCTGGGCCTAGTGATTTCATTGTGGATGCTCGCAGTCATTGGAACCCCTTTAAACAAAGAGTAATATTAAAAAATCATTTGAATTTGAATTTACATAGTATTTCAGTATACTAAATATTGCAAATTTTAATAGCATACATTGAATTTAACCATTTTTGGGAATATAACCTAGAAATTGAACAGACTCACTCAACGCACTTCTGTCAACCTACAATAGTCTTTGAGATCACAGATTATAGGATATGTCCGCACCGCCGATCGCTCCCACAGCGAGGCGCGCACGCGCCGCGCGCGAGTTTGAATTATACCTACGTATCACGGAGTGCTTTACGTATCAGTATTTAGTGTCCCCATGATTTTATATTTCTAATCTTTTGTTTGGTAACTGAGATCATTGTCATGACTGGTTATAAATGAACTCTACAAACTCTAATTCAATATTGGCTTTACTGCTTCACCAGAAGTTAATATCTAGACAGGCCGATAGTCTACATTTCTAACTTTTTTTCAGTGTATTAAGTTGATCGATTATATCATAATTGTGCGATATCAGCTACTCTAATTCATTATTTAAAAAGTAATTAGCATTTTTTTGTTTAACAGAATGCAGGTGTTCCAGGTTTCTAAAATCGGAATATTGTAAAGAAATTAAAGTGATATACGATATGCCACCGTTTTTTTAAACTTTAATTCTATATTTAAGTACAAAGTTATTGGCAAAAATTAAAATATGTCAATATGTCCGAAACCCCCGACTATAATTTTCTAACTTTTTAGATTATTGCTATTTAACATGCCTCCAACGGCATATCAAAAAATAACAAACTCTAATGTTATCAAAGCCTATTTTTCTCCCACTACAGGTCTATGTTGGATTAAATTTCTTTCCTCTATGGCATCCTCCAATTTTCTTCGCCGCGTTGGTCCATCATCGTTATTCCAGCCCCAGCCGGATATTCCACCGCGAGAAGTAGGAATTTGAATGGGACTGGATTTGTTTGATTGTGAGGATTATGCACTACATCTGTACATACCTAAGTACCTATTTTTTACTGGAACTTGCATAGACCAGTTTAAATGATCACAGATAAATAATAGTTTAAGAGCAACATTTGCGAGATCAGCGAACTCGCTGGAATTGTAGAGTGGCGTTTAAATCAACATTCAACATACAAGTCGCTCCTTTAGAACGAAATTGGCCTAACAAAAAATCACAACTTTTTAATATGTATTATAAAATAAGATTCGTGTAGTAAATTAGTGATGACAGTAAATTACTGTGTCTATGTCGCTTAACACTTTCATTGCCAAGCTCAAAAACAAGTCCCATTCCCAGGGCCAGTGTAAATATAAAATAAAACATAAGACCCGAACAAACCAACACTCCACGCCGAGCGCCCGCCTAGCGAGTTCACTTATCTCTATGCCGTCGACAGACCTGGCGGGTGTAGTCCGGTGAAGGGCTGTGCTACAACTAATAATTAAGTAGTAAGTAGTAAAGTTTTAATTTTAGTTTTAGTTTGTGTAAGTGGGTGGTGGTAAACAGTATTATGATCAATAGATGTAAGTAAATATTTTCTTCCTTCATGGTCTTCCTCGTAGGTGCCATGTCGTATCAATGTGTTAAAAATAAGGTTCAGAATAGGAAAGAATATATGTAAATTAATTCACCGTCAAGAGCAAACCTCTTAAAAGGTAGTTAGAGAGACAGGCAGATAAAGGATTCTTTTGTTTTAAAAAATTACCTTTAGTTAATTTACTCATATGAAGATTAATGAACATATTTGAGTGATTAATATGTTCAATAAATCATTTAAACCAAAATAAATCGTGATAATTAAAAATGCTGTGATTATTAACTACTTTTAAGTTAATCTGTATTAGTAACTGATTGTTTCTTACTTTGACTGATTAATGTAACAAAATTGTTTTACACTGTACTTACCTCATTATATATTTATGAAAGAAAGAGAACGCATTTTTATTTTATTTTTAATTGAGAGTCCTAGTCAGTAGTTAATTTAATATCGATACGCAGCAGAGTAATTGCTCAGGACTCATTCCCAACTCTAGCGTTATAGTAAATTCCGCTGCCTCTGGCGCCAATGACGGCAGGTCGCGTCGATGCATGACGTCATCATGTACCGAACAACAAAATAGTGTTGTGGCTCTATTACGAAATTGAAATGGAAGTTGTATAAAAAATATATGTTTAAATACTTTATTGAGGGTTTACGGGGGGGTAATAAAAAACGGATATTAAATAAAAATGTATTGTATTAGTTCTGTAGTAGTTCTGTTAACCTAAACAGATCAAAAGGCAGACCCAGTTATAATATCGATATCGCGTTCTGCAATCACTAGTTTTTAAGGTCTCTTCACTTTGTTTTATTGCTGTGGCGTCAGTAGCACGCCGGATTACTTCGCCGCTTGGCGTTCAAAAGGTTAAGGGGCTACCCGGCGTATTTTAGCGATTTTCAAGTCGATTCAACTAAGCCAAAATGTAGTACAAAAATCTGTAAAAAACATATATTTTAGCTTGGCATTTGTTCTTTATTTTTCACGGAAAAATATTTCGCAAATGTTTATATCTTAAGAGTATAATAATTTCCCGTGAACCCTTTTCTCGATCTATAATCCAACATAACTGCCTAATTATGCGATATTTACACATGAGACTTAACTTATAATTGGAAAATAATGTGAACTTTAATTTGGCCGGATGTTTTTTTAATTGATTCTGTAGTTTTTGAGAAAAATAAAATATTCATGTTTGCGCGCTAATCCCCACTCGCGGGTCTCTGCGGGGGCGACGGGCGGCATACGCCGCTTGGCCGTCGAACGGGGAACCTGTGCCGCTCGGAGCCACGCGCGACATGGCGACATGGCGACATCTAACGGCAAACCATGTACCACCAACTCGCCAACGCCAACAGCGTCACAACGTCAGACAGCGGAACTAAACTGTTCTACAACGCGCAAGCGAAATTTCAACAGTCAGTTGATATATGTAGCACTTCCAACTTAATCCCAATGGACTTCGGTCCCCAGGCATAACACCCGCCTGAAGAGAGATCTCTCTATTGCCCTCTCTAACTACATTGGTGACCCTCGACAATGGACAGTTACGCAACCTGACGACCTTCCAAGCAAATGACGCAGTCTCACAGCAAGCCGACTTACCCGCACTGTGCACCACTAGCATTCTGTCATATCTCTATGCCTGGTGTCTACAGTGTGCAACACTACTCTCACTCAACATCGCGACTCACTGCGTCCAACTACGAGTACTTTACGAGCAGGTACACGACTCACTGTTGTACTCCACTGACGAGTTTGTTATATTTCTGGTAAATATTATACAGGGTGTTTGGCAGTCGGGTGTAGGGGTTTTAAGGGACGATAGTAAGGGCCATTCTGAACATTTTTGACCACATTTACTATTATGCTAAGTTTCACGGTTTCCGAGATACCTATTGATCATTTTAATAGGTTTTTTTTGTAATTTTTCCTTATGTCCGTGATACGAAAAACCCCTTAATTCAAGTATTAATTTAAATAAAAAACAGTGTTTTCTTGCATGACTAGTAGGTATTTGTTATAACTCGTTTGCCAAGAACCTTGCTATCAAAAATGAGGACGTAAGCTGCCGGACGGACGGTCGCTTCGAGTGCATTTCAATTGCACACATTTTGACAGTTTTCGAAAATATATGACAAGTAAAGCGTTACGTAAACGTTGGCGGTTTTCGAAGACTAACAAAATGTATAGGAATGACGTAAACTTGACTTGACTGACGATCTTGCGATTTTGCGGGTGGTAGGACCTTGTGCAGGGTCCGTCCGGATCGCTACCACCGTCTTATCCATTAACCTACCGCCAAACAGCAGTGTTCGCATTGTTGTGTTCCGGTTTGGGGATAAGACAGCCGGTGAAATGACTAGCATAGAGGCATTCCATCTTAGTCCTCAGGGTTGGCAACGCATTTGCAGTCTTAGGATTGCTCTGCAGTCTTGTGAATGCGAATGTCTATGGGTCACAGTTTCCGCTTACCATCAGGTGGCCTGTGTGCTCGTTTGCCATCTCTATGCCATAAAAAAAAAAAAAAATTCAATCCTACACATTTTTTTATGTTCTGAAAATTGATTATATTTGTGCTAGCTTTAGGCAAGTACCTACATAATACTAGTGATTATTATTACAATTAATTACCTTATAATGGATTGATGGTATTTAACGCATTGCGTTGCTTTTTTGTAATTAAGGATCTTGAGATCCTAAAACAATATATTTGGTTTTTAATCATAATAGCACAGCAATCATGTATCGAAGTTAGGTATATTTAATAAATCCTTGCATCCGGCCGATTCAGAATAAAACACATTTGAAACACCTTAGTGAAACACCTTAAACAAGTAGTGAGTATTTCGTAATATTTTTTGACCTGATAGTGGGAGCATGACCCAGAACACAATCACTCTGGCCTGCACAAGTGTTGCCATACAATTTCATAATTCAGCAAGTTATTTCAGTATTGTATTCTTATTTGGACATTCGTTGTGATGAAGAGATAAGTTCGGTTAGTGTTAGTTCACCCCGTTAAATGTCTATTGTTTTTATTTTTTACTTGCGTGTTTTATTTTATTTAGTTTTGTTCTTTTATTTTTAATGTTTGCTTGGAATTTGTGTCTTATATTTATTTTTATGTATGTTCACTGACTTTCGTGAAGTCATTCAAATAGAGGCCACTAAACAGCGTCGTGGTCCTGTGGTCCGCCACGCCACGTCATCATGCCAAGTGGTACCCTATTTGAAAGTATTTGATACTTGAAACTTTGTTATGCTGTGTATTTGCTTTCTTTCCTTTTTGTGTATTATGCATTGTATCAATTATTGTCAATAAACCTATTTCTATTCTAATCTATTCTACTCAAAACTGCATTATTTTGATTTTTTTAAATAAGTTCCAATGTTAGCCTACGTGTGTGTCTCAATAAACGTGTAAGCAAATATATAGTTTTTGTAACGTGTCGAAAAATAGGGAGTACCTTAAAAGTTGATTCACCCAGTTAAGAGTTCAAGGATTTTCAGACTAATTGGATTAAAACACTTCGAAACAAAAAACCACTTTTTTTTACATGCTTCAGGGGTGGCTTTGATAGTGATATAAACACGGGGATAATCAAAGTACCTATCCCCATTTTAAGAAATAATATTTTAAGCTGCGTAGGCAACGTTTTTTTTTTTACTAAACCGTCTATTGTAGTCAGCCTCTAGCTGCTTTAAGTAGTCACCAATTTAACAAATAACTTTGATAGAGAATTTGTTCATACTTGTTGTTTTTTGGAGATAGTTTGTGTATAGTAACGGCTTCGGAACCCTACACTGAGCATTTTCTAGTTAGGTACTCTCTAAATGAGCGAACGTTTTTCGGTTGATTCGACGAGTGAACTTTACCTGGGCCTCCTATGGCCTTCAGCTCTTCGCAGAGCACGTCTATTTGTGCAGCCCCAAGCGCCATGAAGCCGGCGGTGAAGAAATTTTCAGCCGCGTCTCCCATCCCCACCACCATAACGCTTACAGAAATATACACGTACATTGCTGCAAATCTAAATAATAAGGTTAGATTACTTTGAAGAGAAGCACAACCAACGTGAAATATCAATAGGAACATTACTTATAAAAAAAATACGGATGCCTCCGGAGCCTTAAGCTACCGGTGGTGAGGGCGGCAGAAAGAGAACCCATCTGAAAATAGGAAAATAGGTAGGTACGTGTTGTTTTGAGGAGTATCTGCTTTCTGTATCTGACCCTTGATCCAGCCATATCTAGCGAGATTCTATTGAGGTTGATTGAAACAATCCGTCGTAGGATATCATATTCGCAAAACATGATATTCGCAAAACATGACATTCGCAAATCATCATAGTAGCAAAACATCACAATAGCAAAACTTAACTGTTATTGAGACATGAATTAGACAGTGTCGACGGAGCTCCGCTACTCCGGAGCTCCTATTTCTGTGTAGTTTGGCCCTGCAGGCCTGCTATAAATCTAACATAACCTAAACCTACCTACGATTTTATAACAAAACCCAACTATTTGTAAATATCATGTTTTGCGAATATCGTGTTTTGCTAGTATGATGTTTTGCTAGTATGATCTTTTGCGAATGTGATATTCTGTAGAGTAACTGGATCGAACAAAGTCTTCACTGTGAGACCGCTCGCCGACAACTATCAGAACAATGACCGTCGAGTCATCATCCCGCACGTTAGTCATCTCGTAGGTTAAATTGAGTTACTTGCTGAGCTTGTCCTTCTCAGCCTTTAAAAGGTTCTCGTCAAGTGGGATGGTGATGGTGACCCTGGCTGGCGTTGAGGTCGATCTATCAGCATAATGCCGGACTAGCACTGTCCGAGATAACAGATCGATCCCAATAGAGCGTTGTACGACCATTTTCGAGAACTGGCGCCAGTGCGTACTTTTTTATTAATTTAATGAAAACCAAAAGAACACGGCACACCGCAAAAGAAAGCTGCTCTAACAAAGCTGAAAGTAAACACTGTGTAATTATGTCTACTTATAAGGGAGTTGCCGACGTGGCGTCACCTAGCACGACGTATATCGACCGTAAGCCCGGGACGCCCCGCTGAATCCATTCTGTTACCTATTTGTCATTATTGATTTACTGTAAATTGCATCATCGATTTTCCCACAGAGGTCACCGAGTCGTAGCCAGATTTTTTACGGAAGCTAGAATGGCCATGACGGGCCCTGTGTCTAAAGGCCCGGTAGATGCAGCTCCTTGCTCTTCCACACTTCTATGCGGTCCTAGGTATAACTTTTTAGGGTTCCGTGCCCGAAGGTAGCCCAACGGGACCCTATTTATATGCCTCCGCTGTCCGTCCGTCCGTCCTAACTTTAAACACGTATCTTTTGAACCGTAATAGATAGCGTTAATGTTTTTCAGCATATGTCTTTCCTAACAAATATGAAAGTATTAAAGAAAGAACTACAAACCCTAAAGAAAAATCACAAATACTAATAAATGGTCAAGTGTGAGTTGGGCTCGCGCTGATTCGATTCGAAATCAAATTCAAATTGGGATACAGGTAATAATACCAATTGTGCGGCGGTACGGAGCCCTCGGTGCGCGAGTCAAACTCGTACTTGGCCGGCTATTCCTATTATTACAAAGTATGTATTGTACAAGGTCGGGCAGGAGCCTCAAGCCTCCATCGACAGATTCGATTTGTGAGATAGTTGAAGGATCTGTTGGTGTAATTTTCTCGGCGTCGGCTACTGAACTCGAAGATATGGTCCAACAACGAGCTTATGCCTTACCTGGCTATACTAGCCTTGATATTGAACTACACATTTAACCCAAGCTTACGAGTATGTCCAAAAGCACGGAAAAAAAGAATAAATTCGATGACGGAGAATGTATTATGTCCATGAGTACATTTATCTAGGCAAAGAAAAACCGGAAAAGACTGCCTCATTGGCGTAGCGTGCGGGGGCAAGGGGGGCCGGGCCCCGGGTGGCATGCAAAAGGGGGGCGGCATACGGAAAATATTCAAATTTTAAATAAATTATAAAATGGCAAGTAGACAATAAATAGGTCAATTCAACTGAAATAGACTTTTAGTAAAAAATATTGTGAGCGCTGACTTCAGATGGATCAATCTATATTACCTGCCATTTTAAAAGAAGTTATCTTTTGCATTTTTTTTATGTGTTTTTGAATGAGGTTTTTTCTTTAACTTAACTTTAATAATTCAAATCGGTCTTTGAGTAATCGGGAAATACCTACCTATTAAAAAACCTACGAATTGAGAGCCTCTTCCTTTTTTTGAAGTCGGTTAACAATTGGGGGCGGCGAATTTCCGGTTAAACCCAAAACCCACGTTACGCCACTGGCCTGCCTAGAAGGTCTGGCTGGTATAATTAGTTTAAAAAAGAGCTCATGAAAGGAAATCTCCCTGTCCTGCCCTATACCACTATAGGGGTTTGTGGGGCGTAAAAGTGGCTTGGTCTTCCAGCACGGCTAGCACATATGTTATCCGCGACTAGTTTGTCGCTGGGATCTCCCTTTCTAGCTAATCTGTACCGATAGAGACGCACTGAGCGTGGAAAATACAACTTGTGCTAGCTGTGCCTACCTTTAAAACGTACTTAAACTCATGGACATGTGCATTCCTCCGATATATCTCACTCGTAAGGTCCATCGACGCTGAATGGGAATGTAACCTTCAAGGGTAGCGCCACCGTTGTACTCAGGCCTGGCACGATGCACCAGAAAATGGCCGTGACACAGGCGGATAAAATGAACGCTTTGGCAGTGCCATTTTGTTCACTGGCGGAATAGACGCGGAGATGTGAGCGGCGGTGTGAGCAGATCGCCAATATTCCGCGAGAAAGAGATAGATGCATGGTCAAATTAACGCGGTAGAACAGGCAGTTTCGCTAGTGTTTCGCCCGTCATATAAAAGGACAAAGGGTGGCGGAACGTCAGTGGTTCCGCTGCATCGGTTTCGCGGCGGAGGTGTGCTACCGGCATCATGGTTCAACGCGGACTCACAACTATCATACAAATCAAAGATCATAAAAATCGGTCCAGCCATTCTTGAGTTATGAATGGTGTAACTAACCCGTCTTTGTTGTATATTATATATAGAATATTTAAAAAGGGTCCTGTCCTTGCGGATCACTAGCACTATCTTAGCCTTTTGACGACGCGCTGGCCTAGTAGGTAGTGACCCTGCCTACGAATCTAGCGGTCCTGGGTTCGAATCCCGGTAAGTGTGATGAGCGCGAATATTGGTTCCCGAGTCATGGATGGTTTCTACGTATTTAAATAGTATATGTTTCTCTATATAAGTATTTATATCGTTGTCTAGTACCCATAGTAAAATAAGCCTAGTGCTTAGTTTGGGACTAGGTCAATTGGTGTGACATTGTCCCCTGCTATTTATTATTTTATTTAACCTACCTCCAAGCAGCAATGTTCGCATTGTTGGGTTCCCGTGTGGGGTTGTGGGTACAACCGTGTAATTACTAGCATAGAGGGATTGTATTGTATTAATTTGAATTATTTTTTGGTATAGAGGATATCTCTACTGTGAAAGCGTAACAAACAAACAAACCAATATTAGGAGGTATTGATAAATCAAAATAAGAACTTTGCTAGTTTATTTTGAGATACGCATCATCATCATCATCATCATCATCATCATCATCATCATCATCATCATCATCATCATCATATGCAGCTATACGAGTATGTAACAAATCTCTTATAGGAATAAGTTCGCTGTTGTACCTACTTGAATCAACAATGTTTTTTTTTAACCTGTTCTTATATATGTACTATCAGACCATTGGAACCTTGACCCACCATAGAACTGTGTCACAGAGACGTTATGATTCAAGTCATAAGAAGTGTCAAACAAATTGTTTTATAATGTCACTGTGACACCATTCTATGGTGGGTCAGGGTTCCATTGGGCTGATAGTACCTGCAGTAAATTTTTACTGAAAAATATATTAAATATATACGAGTAATACATTTGAATACAGCCTTTTTTTTAACGGTACTATAATACTGTATTGTCGGCGGGTCTTCATACTCATACAAAAGTTTCAAGACAATCCGACCACTAAAAGTGGGTGAAAATCGTCTTACAAGATTTGACCCAGACAGATCAACATACTGTAGTGAAATAACATACTGTAGTGTTCTTTACAATACATACACACATTGCAGGTTAAATAAAACGTTGTAAAAATAGGTGTTTTAAACATTAAATATATAAAAAAAAATTAAAATCATTTGAATACAGCCTTTTTTTTGACGCTACTTTAATGCTGTAGTGTCGTCGGGTCTTCATAATCATACAAAAATTTCAAGCCAATCCGACGACTAAAAGTGGATGAAAATCGTCTTGCAAGATTTGACCCAGACAGATCAACATACATACACACATTGCACGTTAAAGAAAAGGTTGTAAAAATAGGTGTTTTGAGCATGAAATATATTAATTTTGGAAAAAAAAAACATTGGGTTTTTTGTACGTAGGGATTTCGAGCACTAGAAATACTGAGTTTCAAAGTATTGTTATTATATTAGGCATTTTATAAGAAAGAATAATGATTTTCGAACATCATTTGATTAAAAGTACATTAGGATGACATAAAGTAAGTACATAAGGATATCTCCGATTTTAGAAATATTGCTACGGTCCCTTAAAAAGTATGTTAGGAATGGGTTTATTATTACCTTACATTTAAAACGTACAATAAAAACACACAAGTTTAAGTTTTAGAGTAAGTTTTCGTTACAGTAAAAAAAAAAGACTTATTTCCCCTCCATATATTTTTTTAGACCCCTAATTGAAATATATCGTATACATATATCATATGTTAAAATCCGTGCAAGGGCACAGAAATAGCCATACATACTCTCTCTCTCTCTCTCTCTCTTAATATGTACGCTCGTTAAACATAAACCTCCATCGGGCAGTTAGGTAAAACCTAGTCATTGTCTTACCTAAATTAGCAGTAGTATTACATACTAGTGCAGAAACCAAAATGTCACGGATCTTGTCATGATACATGGAACGTTCACCCCAGTTTCAGCTAGTCTTTGATCATTGAAGATGGCAGCAGCAAGGTTTCCAGATCAAAATATAAGTAAGAAACTCAAACATACTAAGGGCCTCCTGATTGAATTTGCTACTGGACCTTACTGGCATAGTTTAGTATCCTATGTCCCACTCTGGATACTATCTCTTTACCAAATTTCACATCAGTTGGATGAAGTGTAGGACCATTACAGTGGGACAAGCAAACAAACATACTTTCCATTTATTTAGCTTTATTTTTTGGCTTTTATAAAATAACATGGTTTGGCTTTCAAATAGCAGTAACTTGGAATACTATCGTCACCATTTCTGGATAAAATCTACATCTACACTAATATTAACAGGGATCGGAAATTCAGATAGATATTGATCTAAACTTTGGCGGCGGCGTTGTTGTTCAGTTGTATGGCAGCGACTCAATTTTAATTTGTTAATAACATTCTCGGGATTTCTAAATAAATAAATTATGCCAGCATAAATACACATTTAAGTACTCACGTGAGTACTTAAAGTTTTATTTTTACTAAAATGTTTTATATACCCGTAAATCATTGAGCTAAAGAAGTTTGAGGAGAACACTAACATTAAGTTTTATACTAATTGTAAAATAATGAATATAATATAAAAGTTTTGTCGGATCCTAGAAATTATATTATTAAAATAATATTTTTAAGAATGGCGTCGGCCATATTTGCTTAACTTATTCCGCGATTTGCCAACTTTAGGTAAATATCTATACGAATTTTCGATCCCTGGTTATTAATGAATAAATTTAAAAACTGCTGGACCAATTTCATAAATTCTTTTGCCATTATAAAGCTACATTACCCTGAGTAACATAGGTTACGTTTTATTATTCTGCGCAGATGGGAGGTGCAGGAACAGTTATCAGTTATAAAAAAGTTACTACTATACATTTTAAAATACTAGTCATTGTATTACCTAGGAAAAATTGCAGCACACACAAGCGCAGGGACCACAATATGATGATGTTGTCATCACTACATAGTATAAAACAAAGTCGCTTTCCGCTGTCTGTCCCTATGTATGCTTAGATCTTTAAAACTACGCAACGGATTTTGATGCGGTTTTTTTTAAAAGATAGAGTGATTCAAAAGGAAGGTTTACATGTATAACAAATGATTTTTTTATGAACGGGTGTTACAGAAAACTCATATAAACCGAAGCGAAGCGAGGGCGGGTCGCTAGTTCCACATAAACCAGCTTCCCGGTGCCCCAGTTTCAGCTGGGCTTTGATCATTGTTGATGACAGCAGTATGGTTTCCAACTCAAAATAAAGTACCTAAAAAATTAAAAACAAAATATATTAGCTAAGGAACTAAACCAAACCAAACCTACGAAAGGCCTCATGATAGAATTTGCTACGGGACCCACACTGACATCAGTTAAAAATACAGGGTGACTCATTTAGATTGGTCAGTATGCAAAAGTGTGAAACTATAAGACATGAAGGTCTGTTCTTAGGAACCAAGTCATCGATTTTAATAACAAGAAAAACTGCATTCATAGTTATACACTTAAAAAAAACAGTAGGCAGCTCGAGAAGCGAACCCGGATGTTTTGAGAAAAAAAACTAACACTTTTTCCATTTAGATATTGATTGTGTAGGTCTTAACTTAAGCAGTAATTGTTACTACGAAACATGATGTCTCAAATGAATAAAATGCATTGTTTTCATATTCTTCAATGAAACAAAATGCAATATCAAGATAGTTACCTAAACGTGTTGAATATTGTATTGAAAAGAAAGGGTGGTAATTTCGAACACTTACTAAAATTAATTAAAGAATGTGAAAACAATGCATTTTATTCATTTTAGACATCATGTTTCACAGTAACATTTGCTACTACAAAATTGCGTTCAGTAAGTAGGTACCTACTTTTCAGGGTAAGGATGGTGGAGCGCGGGAAGGGTAACACGTCTTCTGTCCTCTCTCCTGGTAGGAATTAACTAACTAATATTTTTGGTGGTGGATAGTTTCCAGTACGTTATTTTCTATTGATTATTGTATTTATTTGTGGTTTTTGCGATTAATCTTTACTATTCGAGTCGATCAAAGCAATGGGTTTTAGGCCGGCATAATGGTGGGTAGTTTCAACTCATCATTGCCGGCCCCCGTTGGTCAGGAAATGGATACTGACCTGTTTAATTCTCCCAATAGCCCTCCAATGATGGACCAAGTAGCCTCAGTTTCCCCAGATTTAGACAATGATGGTTTCACTTTGGCGAAAACAAAGGGTCATGTACAGGCTCAAAAAAGAACAGCGTCAAGTTTAGTTGAATCAGATTCATCTCATATCGAAGCGAATAAAAATAAAGTAACCAAAATGAACCACACTCATCCGTCGGCACCGCTTCCAATAAGTAGGCAATGTTACACGCACATAGATATGGGCCCGTTTATAGTTCATGTCCAATTGAAAAACGTGTCTCCCGGTGATGGCACCAATCTGAATCCTGTCAAATTTGGTCAGTTATTATGTGGTAAAGGCATAGACAGATTGAAGCAGGGAGGAATAAATAAAATACACCGCCAGACGACTTAATACGAAAAGAAAAGTAGGTGAAACGCACGAATGGATCCCAACTGAGACTGTGGCTCTCACAATTGATGGCCAAAAGTTACCTCAGCGTGTTTTTCTTTTCCACAATTCGTTTGTTACGGAAAAATACAACTTCCCGGTAATACAGTGTTACCAATGCTGTAGGTATGGTCACGTCAAATCTAACTGTAGATCAGAGCCCCGGTGCTCAAAGTGTAGCCAGGCCCACTTGACGAGTGACTGCACATCCTCCAATGATGTAGTATGTATGTTCTGCTCTGGCTGCCACCCTGCCACTGACAAATCTTGCCCAGAGTTTGACCGTCAACATAAAATAAAGTCGGCTATGACTGAAGATGCCATTTCATTCATGGAAGCTTCTCAACGTTTCCCACCATCTAGACGGTCGTTTGCAGAAGTCGCAGCTACTGACTCTCCTACCACTGTCTCGTACAGAAAAACCGTGTATCTTCCTCGTAAACCTCGCTCCCCCATGCAGGAAGGTTATGACAAAAAAGCACATCAAGCAATTCTCAATAACTATCGCATCCCCACTCCACAGAATATATGCGCCATTCGGGAGAGGCCCAGTATAGATGAGGGTAATATTTTGAGTGGTGATACTTTATATGCGTCCCAAGATGTCCGTGAATCACAATCTAATAACATTCCCTTTGAGGAGGGTCACATAAATGATAGGGTGCTAGATTCTCTCTTGTCAACTGTCATAATGCTTCTAAGTCTAGATAATATACCGTCCAACGTTGCATCTAAAATTGAAACTCTGTGTGTTATTTTAAATAAAAGACTTCATAATGTATACGGCCGTACAATGGAATGCGCGTAGTATAACAAATAAAAAACCGGAACTAACTTATTTCTCTAAAAAATATAATCCTATTATGTTTGCAATAGCTGAAACGTGGCTTAAGCCTCAACATTTCTTTAAATTGCCAGGTTATTCTTCGTTAAGAGATGACAGGGCGGATGGTTGGGATGGTTCAGCTCTGTTTATCAAAAACAATATTCCATTTTCACAAATTCAGTTGCCAGCTCACTCTAATAATATTTATATCGTTGCTGCCCATATATATAATGTTTCCTATGTTTCAGTGTATATCCCTCATCCCTCCTCTACTGTGTTGTCTGAATTTTACTCTATTCTCTGTGATATTCCTAAACCGGTTGTGATTATGGGAGACCTGAATTGTCATCACGTGTGTTGGGGCTCAGGTGCAACAGATAGCAATGGCAGACTTTTATTAGATTTATCAGATAGATTGAACCTCTGCTGTTTAAATAATGGAAAACCGACCAGACGGACGGCTCCAAATCAAAATTCTTCTGCAGTTGATTTAACGCTCTGCTCCATTGATCTTGCTACGGACCTTTCATGGAGTATTTCGACTCTGTCTCATAATAGTGATCCTTTCCCTATTTTTATCACTTTGCCTAGTAAATCAAGCCCCGATAACTCTCTCCCCCCGTTACAAAAATATAAATTAGACAAAGCTGATTGGGATAATTATTCTTTATTATTGGATAATAAAATTCAAACTATCTCCTCAAATTTGTATATAATCCTAAATGCTAATCATGAATCATTTGTGGACATAATCCACGAATCTGCTGAGGCAGCTATCCCTCTTAAAAAGTCTAACTTACGTCATAGGCCCTCGCAACCGTGGTGGGATTCTGAGTGTACTGCTGCTGTAAAAGAACGAAATCAGGCTGAATTTGAATATGCTAATAATATTAATATTGAAAATTACATCATTTTCAAGAAGGTGAGAGCAAAATGTCGTAGAGTTCTTGCAGCAAAAAAATCCGAAGGATGGAATTCTTTTTGTGAATCTATTTCTCCTTCCACTCCTCCCTCGTTGGTGTGGAAGAATATTCGTAGATTTCGTAGAGGGATATCGCCGTCCTCATCTTTGGGCTCGTCTTTGGATTGGACCAATGATTTTTTAAACAAATTAGCCCCTCCAACAGCGCCTAACTTTTATGATATTCCGGCTGTATATTCTTTTGATAAATCGGAACCGGAACACTTTTTAGAAAAGGACTCTGATTTGGCTGAACTTAAGACAGTTTTGGATGCAGTCAGGGACTCTTCTCCAGGCTTTGATGGAATTGTATATTCTTTTTTGAAAAAGGCTGGTCCGGTGACTCATGCTTTCTTTTTAAACCTAATTAACAAAATATTTGAAACGGGTGATATTCCTGAGTCATGGAAGTATCAGATAATTTTGCCCATTTTAAAGCCTGGAAAGGATCCTGAACATCACAACTCTTACCGCCCTATTGCTCTTTCATCAGTATTATGTAAGATAGTTGAACATATGATTAAAAATAGACTAGAATGGTTTGTAGAGAATTCAAGTGCTCTCGCGGTTACTCAATTCGGTTTCAGAAAGGGAAGGAGTATAACAGACAGTCATGCTCTGCTATCGACTGATATCAGATTGGCTTTTTCTCAGAAACAGGTAGTAGTTGCTGTTTTTTTTGGACATATCGGCTGCTTATGACAACGTGCTGCTCTCGGTGCTCAGTAGCAAGTTGCGTCATATGAGTATCCCAGAGAAAGTAGTTCGTTTCATAAACAATCTTTTGTCTGGTAGAAAGATCTCATTAAGACTACATAATTTACAAAATAATGTTAAATTTATTTGGAGAGGTCTACCGCAAGGCTCGGTTCTGAGTCCCTTATTATACAGTATCTATACAGCTGATTTAGAACAGTCTATCAACCAACATTGCAATGTTCTTCAGTATGCAGATGACATAGCAATATACTCTCAACATAAAAATGTTAACGAGGCTGCTAATTTCATTAACAATGCACTTAACTCTTTAGGACTTTGGCTAGATGCCCATGGTTTAGATTTATCCCCTTCCAAAAGCGCAGTTTTAGTTTTTTCCAGAAACCGAATGTCCCCCGCTGTCAATATCTCATTTCGTTCTCAGTCCATACCGGTTCAAGATACAGCAAAATTTTTAGGAGTAACCTTTGACTCTAAATTATCAGGGGCTGAACATATAAATAATGTCGTAGGCAAATGTGAAAAAAATTTGAATATCATTCGTGCTCTGTCTGGTTCATGGTGGGGTGCCCATCCGTACTCTCAAAAGTTGTTGTATAATTCTTTAATAAGATCCCACCTGGATTTCGGCTCCATTATTGTTGAAACGTGTAACAAAGCTGAACTTAAAAAACTAGATATGGTCCAATCCAAGGCTCTAAGGATCGTAACTGGTGCTATGAAGTCGTCGCCCATCAGGGCACTTCAAGTTGAATGCGCTGACCCTCCTCTAAAAGTTCGCCGTCAATATTTAGCTGACAGATATTTGTTTCGTATTGCACATTTGGAACACCACCCCTTATTTACTAAACTGAATATATTAAAGGATCATGTAGATGTCGATCCGTACTGGCTTAGGAAATCAAAACCGAATCTTTTAACTAGCTTGAGTAGACTAAGTGATATTGATGCTCCTTTAGCTAAATTTTCTAAAATCCCTATTTATGTAGTTCCTTTTCCGGCACTTACTTTTCAGTCAAAATCAGTAGATATTGACATCCAGAGAAACTCGACCTCTGTTAATAACAGGTTCTTGGCTGCAGTAAGAGCGAAGTGGCAGGAATGGGATTTAATTTATACAGATGCCTCAAAGCTTGACAATAATGGACAGGCTGGCTGTGCTTTCATTCATGATAATTCTGGTGAAACCCACAAATTTAAGTTGCCTACGGTATGCTCTATATTCACTGGAGAATGTTATGCCATTTTGAAGGCGGTTAGGTTTGTGATTGATCACAAGTTGTCTAAAACAGTTATCTTTTCGGATAGTCTTAGCTCTATTCAGGCTATTACATATAATTCGTTTAAAAACTGCGCTAAATCACCTTTAATATGTCTCATTAAAGAGGCTCTGTTTTCTTGCCACTTATTACAATTCGAAGTTGTGTTGTCTTGGATCCCAAGTCATAAAGGTATACATGGAAATGAAGCTGCTGACAAAGCTGCTAGAGATGCATGTATAAATGGTAATCGCTCCATATATCAATGTTTTAGTAAGGATCTGGATGCAATCTCCTCGTTTAAGTTATTTGAAACATGGTCGAGCTTATGGGTAGCTGATAATAAACTACATTACTATCAAATCCAAAGAAATATATTACCCAGACCTTGGTTTTACAAATTTAAATTTAAAAAAAAGGTAACCAGTTCTCTTATTCGTCTTAGACTTGGTCACGTGTGTTCTCCAGAATTTCTATTCAAAATAAAGGTTAAAGATAGTGCAGAATGCCAATGCGGTTATGAGATTGGTTCAATTGGCTAAGTAAAGTTTTTGGAAGATATGTATATTATATTTTTTATCGATAGTCGTCATCCTAAAGATCAAGAAATTGCGGCTCTTTTATTTTTATTTCCTCTAATATTTTAGAAATATTTTTTTTACTTATGAAGTTGACATTTGTACACTTCAATGACTGACTAGCTTGTTGCCTTCGTACTTAATGAAAAAGAAAAAAAACACTTCTATATCTGTCATTGTCAAATCAAATCAAAGTAAACAAACAATTCAATACAACGGCTATTTTCTGTTTGCTTGTGTTTCATGTGATCAGTGTTTTTAGAAATATTTTTAACGATCTCAGAACGAACTCTGGACTTTCGTTTTGCCGCTTTGCTTTAAGAGCTTTGCACGATATTTGGTCTAAGATTTATTTTCGAACCCTTTGGCACTTCTTCTTGGACACCGATTTCTTCCTTTTTCGACGACTCTTGCTCTGCTTTTTGATAGCCACGAGAGCACTTTTGAATTGTACAATCCACGCAATGAATTCAGGCAATCCCACACGGACTGTGGAAATGGAGTATTACAAAGATTTACTTGAATTTACTTATTTGAATTAAACCGTTTGTTTACTTTGATTTGATTTGACGTTGACAGATATAGAAGTGACAGTTTTTTTTTCTATTTCATTAAATACGAAGGCAACAAGCTTGTCGGTCATTGAAGTGTACAAATGTCAACTTCATAACTAAAAAAAAGATTTCTAAAATATTAGAGGAAATAAAAGTAAAAGAGCCGCAGTTCTATGATCTTAAGGATGACGACTATCGAAAAAAAATATAATTTACATCTCTTCCAAAAACTTTACTTACCCAATTGATCATATATTTTTTGATTGCCCGTTAAACAGATTTTGTCTCTATGATCATCTGATTAAACTAAAAGTTCTCCTTCCAACCAATGCCAAAACACTTTTAGTTAATTCTGACCCTAATGCTACGAAAGCTTTGG
Source organism: Acleris laterana (assembly GCA_963966035.1). Taxonomy (NCBI): domain Eukaryota; kingdom Metazoa; phylum Arthropoda; class Insecta; order Lepidoptera; family Tortricidae; genus Acleris; species Acleris laterana. The sequence continues at coordinate 84,760,046 of OZ014438.1, forward strand.
CAGAGTTTCTAGATAAAAATAATATTAAATTGTAATTTTTTTCTTCCATAATATTTAGCATTTTACTTGACAGTTTATGGTATATAGTATGATATGTTCATATATATATGTATTTTAACAAAACTAACTCCCTCAGATTATCCCTTCCTTTTCCTTTGGGGGGAAAAACATAGCGCTCTACAGTTTCCTACGTCAAATAACTCGAACCACTTGACATTGGCAAAGTGCCTCGTAGCAATAAGCCATTCAACAAGGAAAAAAAAAAAAGTAGGTACCTACATAAGGTATGCATAAGACTGTTCATGCGTTCTACAAGTTAAAAGAGTGGTAAATCACTGGAATAAAATATAACAAAGAAGAAGAATACACTTACCTATTACATACACGAGCAAAAATAACTGTTTGGAATTTTGCACTGAAACGCGTGGTTTGCTGACACCATCATTAATTTATAAATTTCTCTTGCTGCTTTTATCTAGCTCTAATTTTTATCACTTGTGGTGCACTTGGAATTTATATTTATAATAACATTGACACCATTGTATTTATAAACGGCATTAAAATAATCAAATCGAATTGAAAAAATCAATTTCTAATTTCGTAAACAAGAAGCTAACGGAAAAAACCATTGAAAGAAATGAATGAATTGACTTAGTTACAGAATAAAGCTGGCATGTAACTTATGCAATCATTAGAACCAAGAAATACATTTATAAATTCAAAAGGCTTTTATAAATGAATACTTAAATTAAATAACATTTAAACAAAAATAAACTAAGTTACTTGAGTTATGAAAGTCATTTCAATTTGTCCTATCATTCAATTGAATGGATGCTTTATGCAAACAGCTATACGGACCAAGGTAAACTGTCAAAAACGAATGTCGGAGAGTGAATGAGGCTGGCAGATTCTCACCCGTGGTCTTGTCTGTCTGACTGACAAGATCTGCGTTTCGTTATGATGTATTAATGTTTGTAATCCATTTCAAAGTTAACAAATTTGATCGAAAGACTTCGTAATTACAAACATGATAAGTATTTGAATAAGTTTGTATTTAATTGCGGTATACAGTGTGATACTAGACAAAAGATTATTTTGCGTTGTTACTTGCCGATACGAAACGCGTGTCCGATTATAATTTTATGTTGCCAGGTAGATGATATATTCCGGTTGTGAAACGATCAATTATCTTTATAAATAATCAAATGGCAATAAAAATATCAGTTTATTACTAAACACAATAAAAAAATCGCGGATATATACACCATTTTCATAAAATATAAGCACTATTCAAAAAGTTCGATTTCAAGTTAGTCAACTGAGCAGGAAGTGTCTTCCAACTATCCACACGTCACTCGCAGCGACAGCGACAGTGAGTGAAGTTAGTGAATTTCATTTCAGTGATTGTGGTTGTGAATACGCCGAGGAAAATGCAAATTCCTAATGAATACGTGTCAACGGCTGAAGATGTGGCAGATCAGGTGAGATTTGGTGATTTTATCACTATAACATTGATTAAAGTGTGGCAATTATTAATGAATCGGAGGTTGGCCGCACTTTGGATCTGGTTTGTCACGTCACCGAAGTTTTTCGTGTTGGCTCGGAGTCTGTTGCGCGGATATATAAATGTAAATAATAAAAATAGTTCCGGCACGTTTTGCCGCGTGTGCCAAAATTATGTTCATCGCATGAAAACTGTATTTAGTCTACGGGTACGATGTGAAACTTAGAAGCTGTTGTAACTTTTGCCCTACTTATCTTCTTATTATATGCACGTTCTAAAACAAGTGATAAAATATACGGCTCAATATTAAAGCGAGCGGTACTTATACTTTTATTTATTAACTTCGCTATTTTCTTACAATAACAGAGATCGTAAAGTAACTAAAGCATTTCGAAATAGTCAACTCTCGCGTTACTTTTTAACTTGCTTAAGAAACTTTAGAAACTTTCGCTCTTACATAAATGTATAATGTTTAACATTAGGGCCATTCTACTTTTCGTTGTACATAACTTTTAGCCACACTCACTAAACTATTTTTATTTCAACAAACGGTAAAGTGCTGCTTTTTCTAACTTAAAACTAGAAAAGGGACGTCAATAAGCTTATATATAGAATTAACTTAATTCATAAAAAGTTATTTGTAATAACTATAAAGTGAGTAACGCAGTGGACGTTGATGTCCCCGCCTTTTCTATGGAAAATGTGCAATTTACCACTGAGTTACCGAGATTCTTCAGCGATAATTGAGTAATTTAGGATTTTTTTTTTTTAAACCGTTACGTGTAAACATTCTAAGTTCACGTTATTTGTTTATTCGCGGATTCATCATTTGGTATACTTTTTATCGGACAATACCAAAAATGTACACTGAAAAGTAGAATGGCCCATTAACGTGACCATAGAAACTTAAGTTGGTGAAGCTAATGTCAAATTTGATTTAAGTCCTCTCATATACCTGAAGAGGTTAGTTTTTTTTACCACTTTCTCTCATTGAAATGTTGACATAAATAAACTGACCATAAATTCACCATATTGAAGATGCAATCATTTATGATAATACTAAAACATATTGAACCTCTTTTAAACTTTTACAGTTTTAAACAAGTTTTATATTTTTGGCAGCTATGATGAGTTTACAGTAAAATTTTAAATATAAAGTAAAGACAATTTCCTTACAGATAATTAGTATATTTTACTTACCTAAAACAGACCTTAGGAGTAACAAATTTACCTTATAGACTTGTTTAAGGTGTATTTTGAATCTTATTAAGTAAGTTAGTTACGTGGTATTGCAGTATCACTGATGAAATGTATCAGTGTGTTGAAATTTTATTGCACATTCATATAACATCTTTCCAACACTGCTAGCCACCTACACCGCTAACCACCTATACCGCTTAACTAACAAACTAAATAAGTTGCAAAGTATACCGTAAGGTACATTTTGCAACTTATTGAATTTTTAACTTACGCCGAGAAACACTTAAAAACGAGAAACACAAAATAAATGTGAGTTGGGCGCGCACTGACTCCAAACCGAATTCAAGGATCGTTTCCAAAAAGATACATATTTAAAGACTTATTGAAAACAAAATTATGATTGCATTCTATGCGTAGTGAAAGATAGTCATACAAACCATATGGGTAACTTTACTAAATTTCGTTACACAAAGGAATCGATTAAGTTTTGTTTTTATTAAAGCCCATAGGGTCAATTGCAAAAATACTGTACGTAAGTAGTTAAGGACTTAATTGAGACAACATTAATTTTCTTCCATTGTTTTTCCTTTAACGTAAGTTATCCATATAATATATGCCTAATTCTCGTTACACAAAGGAAAAAGTTAGGGATTTCCTAATTGAGCCCTTAACTATGTACAATATTTTTGCAATTCACCCCATAACTATGATCTTTTTTTTTGAAAACATCCCTCATATTAGAACAGAACCCTTGATGCGCGAGGCTGACCCTGTTTATAACTATCACTTCTATGAATAATGAAATCAAGACATTCAAATGAGTAATAAATAAGAGAATGATTTCATCTTTTTTTGAACACTTAGTTAATAGCAAGTGTTGTTGGTCAACTGTTTCATAAGAAATGAAAACGCAATAGATTCTGAAACTATCATCTTAAAAGATGTCATCATCGTGTTGCCTTTATCCTAACCATCTGGGATCGGCGCATTTGCGAACTTTTGAAGGTTGCGTATGGTCATATTATTTATTTATACACTTAATCATTGTCTTCATGTTTATTTCAAAGTAGTAATCTCCATTTAATCTTGATTTTTTGATGAAAATCACTTTCCCTGTAAACACCATGACACTGACTGAAGCCTGTCATAAACAATTTATTTTTTCGAAATATATTTGACATGAATATCTAGTGATGGTTGATAGATTTCATAGAGCATTTGAATGATAAGAGAGGTTTTCGTCTCTGTCGCACCCGACTCGTCTATGCTTTTCCTCTATACTGGTGATCGGTTGCAACTTCGTTTGCAAGGGTTTATTTTTTTGTATACAATGTTAAAGTAGGTAGTTACTGCAATTGACATATTGTCGCACCAATCATCAAATTCATGTTATGGGACATCAGACAAATGGGTTTAATTACAAATTGAGTGAAAAAAAATTAATTAAATTACATTATTTGATTAAGTACTTACTTACCCTAAACATATTTTTGATAATGAATAATACAAATACTTGTTATTGTGTAGATTTATTAAGCAAATAAACAGTAATCTTTAATTTTTTTCCTTGGTTAGTTTATTCCTTTTCACGGCTATAATAAACTTATTAGGTGTAAAGCTCCTTTCTCAATCCACACATGTTAACAGAAAAATCTTAAGTAGGTAGATCAATATTAATGTCCACAGTGCATTTTCACCGATGATAATATGTGTTATCCTCATTCATTAAATTAAATTTAAGAGCTAGGCTCTTGTCGGTGAAGTAATTGCCATGTTTCTCTACTCTGTGCTAGCTTTTTCACCTCCTGATACGACACGACATTGGCCTTCTGTCTTATTAGGTTGAAGTAAGTAAGCCTAGGTCTTCCTCTTCCTCTTTTTCCTTCGACTTTACCCTCTAAAATGTTCAAAAAGAAACTATCATGCCGTATCAAGTGTCCTATCATCTTTCCTCTTCTACATTCTATATATATAGATCCTACATACATACATACATAAACTCACGCCTTTATTCCCAGAGTGGGGTAGGCAGAGCTACAGAATTTCCAACAACTATAAAAACTTTTGATAATTCTGTAACCACATTCTGCACACTTAAGCGAAGATGTTTACCAGTGTATTAGTGACAGGTTGCAAGCCCATCGCCTAACAGTACTACACATATATAGATCCTACTTCCTACTAATACAATAAATGCGAACGTTTGTGTGTGTGTGTTTGTTACTGCTTCACGCTACAACGGCTGGACGGATTTGGATGAAATTTGGAATGGAGATAGGTTATACACTGGATTAACGTATAGGCTACTTTTCATCCCGGAAAATTTAAAAGTTCCTGAGCGAATAACTATAGTTGAATACGCGAATGTAGTCACGGGAAGTTGGCTAGTTTATCTTTATTACGAGTAAAACGTCGTGGTCATTGTGAAAAGGCAAGTTCATTATCATATTACTTAATCAATTCGTGTAATGACATTGCTGATGTATTCTTATCTTTAACGCAGTAATAATGTTGTTGTTGAAATAATTATGTGACAATTTACTTTCCTAATTAAATTTACCAAACGATTTCGTTACTACTTTGTATAAAACTCGTATCTCATATTTTGAGATATGTTTGAACTTAATTCTTTTCACGTTTAAGTTTTAAATCGTACGTCGAGACGAGAAATATGAGATACGAGGTTTTTTCAGAGCAATGACGATTTGTACTTTTACAACTTTTACTTTACCTTGTACAGTCATGACATTTAATTTGGTACCCACCTTAGGTCCGAAGTCAATCTGACATTCTACAACAATAACGTTGAGTTTCCTAAAAGTTACAAATGACTTGACATCTCTAATGACGTTGACGACTTCAAGCATATTTTTACAAGCTTTCATTTAACTTGCAATGTATGTATGACTGTATGTATGACTGTATGTATGTATGTATGTATGTATGTATGTATGTATGTATGTATGTATGTATGTAAGGGTCAAATCTTGTAAGTTAAATTTGACCCACTTCCCGGTTTCCGATGAAGCTGAAAATTTGCATACGCCTTTAGTTCTGATGACAATACAATAATTTATAGTACCATCGAGCTGATCTGATGATCAGGGTGGCCATAGGAACTCCTAAATTACACATGATAAACCCGTCGTGTAAGGGGTTGTTAGATGACGACTGTGCAAAAATAGTACAGTCGGGAACAAAAGCTTGTCCCAAAAATGAAATTTTTGACAGTAACTTATTCTTGAAATGGGTCCCAAATTAACGCTCGTGACCGTACAGTCAAAGTCATAAATATACAGGGTGCCTCTGACCTTGAGGATTTAAATGCAACGATCGATTCTACTCTCTAAACAGAGCTACTTTTGTTCTGTAACATTATGGCTGCGTTTACACCAGAGACGTGCGAGGATGCGTTGCGAGGGATGTGTTCGTCATGAACCAATAGAAACACTTCATTTACCTATCTTCGCTTAGCGTAGCTCTGGTGGAAGCAGCTCAGCGGAGCGAGGTTTTCGTACATACAAAACAAAAGAAGGGAGTGTGCGAGGCATGTGTTGCGAGGCGGCGTCTGGCTCCGCTCCCGCCTCACCGCACCCCGCGCGCTTATTTAAAAAGAGCCCGCCACACATCCTCGCACCGCTCAGTTACCTCGCACATCTCTGGTGGAAACGCAGCCTAAAAACTTCAGTTTAGATAACTAATTGACGTTAAAGTCTAATTGTATAATCAGTGTATTAAATCATGTCCATAACAATATCGTTCATTGAATACAAAACGGACACAATCCGAAATGAGTCAGTGTTTCCTTTTTTTAATTAAAAGCGGTTGGAATACGATTTTTAATAGAATAACAAATTATTTTGGAATGTGTCCGTTTTGTATTCAATGAGCGATATAATGACAATCTCATGGTACGGGGGCAACATTTCCTTGGTACGAGGGCTAAAGGAAAATGGAGAATTGGAACGCGTACATAGAAAATTACCATTTAACTTGTATGATAAAATAAAATTTAAGTTGGACATATTTTTAACAACTTACAGGAACCTAAACAGTTCAGATAAAAATAAATAAATAAATATAACGGGGCAATCTCACACCAATTAACCTAGTCCCAAACTAAGCTCTAGGCTTGTACTATGGGTACTAGACAACGATATAAATATTTATATAGAGAAATATATACTTAAATACATTAGAAAACATCCATGACTCAGGAACAAATATTCGCGCTCATCACACAAATATCTGCCCTTACCGGGATTCGAACCCAGGACCGCTAGCTTCATAGGCAGGGTCACTACCCACTAGGCCAGCGCGTCGCGCGTCGATTCAGGAGTAGAAGCGATCTATTAATTGAAGCCCCAAGATCGGAGGCACCCGATACATTTTGTATAGCATCGGAATAAACTGCGCGTGAGTGGCCGCGTCCGAGCCACAAGCTGCGGGAATCGTCCGCGTAGTCTATACTTTTAGGTATTTAAAAAAATGTAAACATTCCAAATCACCTGACTTTGTTAAACAACCATTCAAAACTGTTTTGTCGAACTTTGACGTACGACGACTTTGACGGCAGCCAATAGAAGCAGAACACTGTCTACTTCTATTGGCTGACGAACTATATCACGTGGTTGTTTTGTTTACAATTTTTTAAATGCCTAATAGTATAGACTATAGTGGCCGAGTTTCGTCGCTCGATTCGCGCACACAGGACCACATGAACTATGTATTCTAGCTAGGGAATGCAATTATCTACGCTTCGCTTCGGTTTATTTGAGTTTTCTATAACACACGTACATAAAACAAAATTTATTATACATAAAAACCTTCCTCTTGAATCACTCTATCTACTAAATAAAACCGCATCAAAATCCGTTGCGTAGTTTTAAAGATCAAAGCATACATAGGGACAGACAGCGGGAAGCGACTTTGTTTTATACTATGTAGTGATTTAAAGATGGCCAAAGAAATGCTTATTATTTACCAGCTTCTGCTTCGTATTTTTGGCATCCCACGGGAACCGTTCATTTATCCGGGATAAAAAGTAGCCTATGTTATTCAGGTTAATGCAGCATTCTAACGGTGAAATAATTTTTGAAATCGGTCCGGTAGTTTGGCCTCTTTATGATATAACTGTTCCCGTGCCCACTTCTTTGGGCAATAAACTAGAATATATAGAATTTTTGAAATCGGTTCTGTTGATCCAGAGATTACGCCTTACAAACTTTACCTCTTTATAATATTAGTATAGAACTTGCAAAAGATGTAAACAAAACCGAACGAACCAGTTCACCTTGATTACTCGATAATCACGTAACGTTTGTTTCAATAGAACTTGCCAACAATGTAAACAAACCTTGTATTCAAAATGTCTTTAATTTCCATTCCACATCATCAAATACCGCTAAGTCCATGTGTTATTTAATCAATTCTATCCACATCGTTATCCTAAACCATTAAAAGAATAAAATAGTGCTAGAATATGGATATCTCGTTGAATGTTTTGTTTACATTGTTGGCAAGTTCTATTGAAACAAACCTTACTTTTAAAAATCAAGTGAGGTCTTTCCAATGATTTATACACTAGATCATTATTTCCATGTTAAGTTTAAGATGAAACAACTATTCATTAGACGTTGTTTTAATAAAATACACGCTTGGTGAATATTTCAGGTTATGTGTCAAACAGTACAATTTTTTTTTATTGACGGCAACTTTAGATAGTGTAGAATCACCAAGTGAAACTGCTATAACTGTTAATTTACCCAGGTGATCCGCAAAGGCAAGAATGTCCTCCCGACGGTGGCGAGGCTCTGCCTCATCAGCACTTTCCTCGAGGATGGTCTACGCATGTGGTTCCAGTGGTCGGAGCAGCGTGACTACATGGATATGTCGTGGGGGTGCGGCAAATTCCTCGCCACCATGTTTGTGGTAAGTTCGTGGTCAAAATACAATGAACTTTGTTGATTGAATACGAATCTAGGTGTTGCCAGGCCGGTGACACTCCGCGCTGTTGCCTATAAAATATGCATCATTTGAGTGTCACGCGAGTTGTGCCTGCTCGGTCTTTAAGACTGCACCGAGCAAACGTCGAGCGTCCAGTGGCGCCCTCATTACTATTATTGTGTTTTCTAATCAACTAAAGGATTCCCTTGCAATCAGACGATACGTTTTTGTAGCGCAAGTAAAAACACAATTTATGGGATACGCAACAAACTTTAATAACAATTACCCTTTGAGTAGTCAGCTTAACGGGAAAAGGTGCCAACTTTTTTCCGTTAAGTTGATAACTCGAAGGTGAATTGTTATTAAACTATATGATATACCCTATAAGTTGTATTTTCTTTTGTAGTACAAAAAACTACCGACCAATTTCAAGAAAATACTTTAGTTTATTAGAAAACACAATAATAGTAATGAGGGCGCCACTGTACATCCGGCGTGTGCTCGGCGCAGTCTTAATAGTGCAGTCATTGAAGCATTATTGGTCCGAATTTTTTTACTGTGAACCGAATTGCATACAATTTTGGAATTAGGTTCATCTTACCCTTAACTTCAAAAGTGAAAATGATTTGAACTCCGCAACCACCCTGGGGGTGGTTGCCACCACTTCTCGGGGGTGTTTGTTTTTTTCTTCAAAATAACCTCGGATATCGATAGAAGGCCTAATTTTAAGCAAAAAATCATCTATAAAGTTTTTCGAAAAATCCAATACTTTTCAAGTTATTGGCAATTGAAAATTCGCAATTTTTTCACGTTTTTCATCGGTTTTTTGCAAATATCTCCAAAAATATACGTTTTATCGAAAATTTTATAAGAAACAAAATTGTAGCAGGTAAAAAAATTAACAATTTGGTTTTTTATAAAGTATTCTAAGTGCAATATTAAGCTAGATATTAAAGATGAAAGCCGTTTTTATATTGTCTGAAATTTAATCGATGTGGTCAATGCCATCTAGCGGCGAGCAGATGCATTTTATGCATTCTAATAAAAAAGGGTTTTGTAGTGCTTGAAATAAGCTTTAAAATGAGCACTATTAAAAGGCTTTTGCACGTAAAATAAGTGAGCTGTATTGCAAATAAGAGGAGCATCTAATGTTTATCCTTAAAAATCAATGGGTTTCATAAGTGCCATTTCCACAAAAATTTAAATTAATCGTATTCCGCCTAGAATTAACTTTATTATGAAGAGTTTGATAGATTGTATCAGTTTGGCTGCTTCAGGACACATATTTTTCAAAAAAGTCACGATTTAAAAAAATCAAAAAATTTTAAATTCTTAAAACACCCACCTTTTTTTCATAATATCTCAAAAATGGCGACAGATACGTATAAAAGTGTAGGGATAAAAAATTTAGGTATTTTTCTGACAAACAATTTGGTTTTTTTGTTTTTTCTGTTAAACAAAAAATGACGGAGATATGATTGTTTAAAGAGCGCGTGGCAGCGCAATCACAGCCTCTCTTAAGCCCTTTAACCCTTCACCGTTTTAGAAAAAGGTTTTTTTACTATGTATTGCAATGAAGGATGTTGTAGCTCTCTTAATTACCTTTACAATGGTTTTTATAAATTGTGATAGCATGAAAATTGAAGGAGTTATGGTCCAAAAACTTATGTTACTAACTTATATACGTAAAATGGTAGCCGTAATCATATATATTTACTGTTTTAATTTAAGGGTAGTTTTAAGGGTAGAAAATCTTAAGAATATGATAATCATTTTCGATATTTAAATCCTTTTCATTTTATCAAAAAAAAAAAAAAATTATCAAGGTGTACTTTTCAAGGGTTGAATGGGGGTTAAAAATTTGATAATTATTATAGAGAATATAAAATATTACTTACTCTATACTTACATCTTTTTATGTCATACCAAAGTATTTTTTTGTGATTTTTTCAATTTAGGGGTTGTTTGCAAGGGTTCTAAGATTTTCAAGGGGTTGAAAATGATTTTAATATGAGGTAATTGTGTTAGAAAACACTTTACAATTTCACCACTTACTATTAGACATGTTTTCTAGCGATAAAATGACTCAATGTAATTTTTTCCATTAAGGGGTTGTTTACACCCCTTAAAAATAATAGGCGGAGTTCAGATCATTTTCACTTTTGAAGTTAAGGGTAAGATGAGCCTAATTCCAAAATTTCATGCAAATCGGTTCACAGTAAAAAAATTCGGAGGTAAGACCGTATTTTTCGCTTCAATTACTGCACTATAAAGGGAGCACTCCGATCTGGTTCAATCGGTCAAAAAGGAACTAGTTCGGTCTTTTAGTTCCTTTAATTCCAGAGCAAATTTTCAGATCTGAGCAGGACACGCTTTGAAATTGGTACAATTTGTCTCGTTCACATCAAATGCCGCGCTGTTTACTCGTTCCCTCTGTTTCGCTCATACATTCAACAATTGCTACTGAACTGACCTAAAGGACCGAAGACCGATTAAGATCGTTTACGAGGAAATTAATTCCTTTTAGTTCTTACCCAACTGTAATTTGCTACTTATTCCTAAGTCCTTAAGATCAAAAGCTTCTATATTGTTAATTGATTTGTTTTTCCACAGATAATAAACTTATTGGGGCAGATTGGCGGCTGTATCATGGTTCTCGGCAGGTTAAAAGTGGATATTGCTTGTGGTGTTTTATTCTTCATCGTCGTGTTACAGGTAAGACTATCCTATTACCCCATGAAAGATGTTATACTTAAATGGAGACAACAGTATATATCAGTAATTTTACTATACAAGGTGTTACAAAAATACCCGTAAAGCCGAAAGGGGGTTAAATGGTGCCTTATAACAAGTCCGTTTACAATATTTGAGAACCGTACGAGCACCGTATGACCTACCGGCAAAATAAATAAAACTATTATTGTTTTTATTGATGTGCAAACCCTATTTCAGTAAAATTAAAGAGTAAACTACGCAGAATGTTTATGTAAGTACATTTTTAGTAAAAAATTTTTACCTAATTCTTGAAACCATCAAGAGACATACTAACAAAATGTACAGAATTCGATTAGATAGATATTACAAGTCGAGTTTAGGAAGATTTTAAAAGACCTAACCTAACGAAGAAACCTAAACTAACACTTACTTTTTCGTAATGAACGTCAAATTTACAGGAACGGCTCAAACTGAGCTCCGCTTTGTTCAATGCACAACCTCGCTCGGGATAAGGCTTTGAAACCATTAAAGTTGACAAAATTATTAAATTGGTAGGTAGGCCACTCTGTTAAAATAATCTATGCTAACTCCGGTTCCCTGACATGACAGCTTACTAGGGTTGACAATATTTTTGGCTTTGATGATTTATTATATTTTTTACGGGGTAATTCCACGATAATGTAACGAAAGTTACCATATCAAAGAGTGTTTTTTGAAAATTTGAATGCTCATTTTTTTCTATATGTAAATCTAAACACGTATATAGAGATAAATGAATGCGTCTATTTTGAAATATAATTTAAAAAACAAGCAGAATGCTAGAAATTGGTAACTTGCGTTACTCTCTGTCATGGAATTGCCCCGGGATATTTTGTAACACGTTGTATATAAAAATAGATCGGCAAATTGATTGCTATAATTATTCTTCACTAAGCCAATACGGTGTCCTATTTGCTACGTTGACGGTCGCGTTTTTACTTTCTCCATACTAAGTGAACCCCATGTATGTTTTTCAGCTAACAAAAACTGGCAAGTAGCTTTAAAAACATTCTAAGTTCATAATGACTATTATAAGAGATTCATGTAAGAAACCAGTGAAAAAATATTGTAATAATACATCAACATGATGAGTTTTTCGTAACATGGACATACACGCGATAGCCTAGTTGGTAGTGACGACGCGATACCCTATTTGGTAGTGACCCTGCCTACGAAGCTAGAGGTCCTGGGTTTAAATCCCGGTAAGGGCAGATATTTGCGTAATGAGCGCAAATATTTGTTCCTGAGTCATGGATGTTTTCTATGTATTTAAGTATATATTTCTCTATATAAGTATTTATATCGTTGTCTAGTACCCATAGTACAAGCCTAGAGCTTAGTTTGGGACTGGGTCAATTGGTGTGACATAGGCCCCTGATATTATTATTATTATATCTACAAAAGCACTAAAAATCGCTGAACATACGGTTTTGGTAGCCCTGGGTATTACCATACGTATTTAGTATTAGTAGTGTCAAAAGTCATTTAAAAATCGTTGCTTAAGTCATTACTTTTCTTGACTAAATACGGGTGTAAGTATGGGGAACCCCCAAAATGTATGGTATCTTTCTATGTTTGTGTAAAAATCTTAACGCGGTTCACAGAATACATCTACTTACCAAGTTTCAACATAGTTCTTATAGTTTCGGAAAAAAGTGTCTGTGACATACGGACAGACAGACAGTCTAAAAACCAGACTGTGTTGCCAACGAACTTTTAATCGTTATCACTACATAGTATAAAACAAAGTCGCTTCCCGATGTCTGTCCCTATGTATGCTTAGATCTTTAAAACTACGCAACGGATTTTGATGCGGTTTTTTTTAAAAGATAGAGGGATTCATGAGGAAGGTTTATATGTATGATATTTTTTTATTTTATGTACTGGTGTTACAGAAAACTCTTATAAACCGAAGCGAAGCGAGGGCGGGTCGCTAGTAATTCCTAAATGATAAATTAAAAATGAAAAATCATGAAAGAAACCTAAAGATGTTCCCTGTTCTCTCAAGCCCTCAGCACTTTGAGGATTAGTTTCCGACTCATAGTGCAGTCATTGAAGCATTATTGGTCCGAATTTTTTTACTGTGAACCGAATTGCATACAATTTTGGAATTAGGTTTATCTTACCCTTAACTTCAAAAGTGAAAATGATTTGAACTCCGCAACCACCCTGGGGGTGGTTGCCACCACTTCTCGGGGGTGTTTGTTTTTTTCTTCGAAATAACCTCGGATATCGATAGAAGGCCTAATTTTAAGCAAAAAATCATCTATAAAGTTTTTCGAAAAATCCAATACTTTTTAAGTTATTGGCAATTGAAAATTCGCAATTTTTTCACGTTTTTCATCGGTTTTTTGCAAATATCTCCAAAAATATACGTTTTATCGAAAATTTTATAAGAAACAAAATTGTAGCAGGTAAAAAAATTAACAATTTGGTTTTTTATAAAGTATTCTAAGTGCAATATTAAGCTAGATATTAAAGATCAAAGCCGTTTTTATATTGTCTGAAATTTAATCGATGTGGTCAATGCCATCTAGCGGCGAGCAGATGCATTTTATGCATTCTAATAAAAAAGGGTTTTGTAGTGCTTGAAATAAGCTTTAAAATGAGCACTATTAAAAGTCTTTTGCACGTAAAATAAGTGAGCTGTATTGCAAATAAGAGGAGCATCTAATGTTTTTTCTTTTAAATCAATGGGTTTCATAAGTGCCATTTCCACCAAAATTAAAATTAATCGTATTCCGCCTAGAATTAACTTTATTATGAAGAGTTTGATAGATTGTATCAGTTTGGCTGCTTCAGGACACATATTTTTCAAAAAAGTCCCGATTAAAAAAAATATAAAAATTTCAAATTCTTAAAACACCCACCTTTTTTTCATAATATCTCAAAAATGACGACAGATACGTATAAAAGTGTAGGAATAAAAAATTTAGGTATTTTTCTGACAGACAATTTGGTTTGTTTGTTTTTTCTGTTAAACAAAAAATGACGGAGATATGATTGTTTAAAGAGCGCGTGGCAGCGCAATCGCAGCCTCTCTTAAGCCCTTTAACCCTTCACCGTTTTAGAAAAAGGTATTTTACTATGTATTGCAATGAAGGATGTTGTAGCTCTTTTAATTACCTTTACAATGGTTTTTTATAAATTGTGATAGCATGAAAATTGAAGGAGTTATGGTCCAAAAACTTATGTTACTAACTTATATACGTAAAATGGTAGCCGTAATCATATATATTTACTGTTTTAATTTAGGGGTAGTTTTAAGGGTAGAAAAGCTTAAGAATATGATAATCATTTTCGAGAGTGTGGAATAATATTTAAATCCTTTTCATTTTATCAAAAAAAAAAATTAACAATTCTTTATCAAGGGGTACTTTTCAAGGGTTGAAAGGGGGTTAAAAATTTGATATTTATTATAGAGAATATAAAATATTACTTACTCTATACTTACATCTTTTTATGTCATACCAAAGCATTTTTTTGTGATTTTTTCAAGTTAGGGGTTGTTTGCAAGGGTTGTAAGATTTTCAAGGGGTTGAAAATGATTTGAATATGAGGTAATTGTGTTAGAAAACAGTTTACAATTTCACCACTTACTATTAGACATGTTTTCTAGCGATAAAATGGCTCAATGTAATTTTTTCCATTAAGGGGTTGTTTACACCCCTTAAAAATAATAGGCGGAGTTCAGATCATTTTCACTTTTGAAGTTAAGGGTAAGATGAGCCAAATTCGGAGGTAAGACCGTATTTTTCGCTTCAATGACTGCACTATCAGTAATAGCTGAGTTCGCGTCCTGTCTTCTATGCAAATGAAGTGAAAATCCACTCAAGGGCTTCCTATCGGTTTGACGCTCAAGTAAGGCTGAGAGGTCTTGAGATAGTAGCTGGAGATCTTGAGGTTATAACTTATAACGACACACGTTAATTTTGAGGGTGATTCATGAGCTTCATTTTAAAGAATAGAAGAATAAAATAGAATGTAAAGGGCTTTGGGTAAAAGTGTTGTCGTTTGTAAAATTCATACATTAATTTGAACGCCAAGAACCAGTAATGTGGTCGTGTTCTGTCGTGCCTACGACGCCATCGACCCATATAGTGGTCACAGATACAGTGCAAAATAGATCCAATTTGTGACGTAAGGTTGACATTAGCTGTGGTTTTCAGCTGTCATTGGCGTGTGAGGACGTTTGTATCAAGGCTTTCAAAGGGTAAAGATAGTTTATATTCAGGGGCCGTAATTTTCATGCCGTTGACGCAAAAATGACGTCACGCTACATACAGTATGATTCCAATTAGTATTTCGTATATTCTCCATATTAAAACGCCAATTCTTCTGCCCGCGACTGCGTCTTCGTAGATTTTTATCATCGTTATTCCCTCGGTAACTTTGAAAATTTCTGGGTTGAGTAGACTATAAGCTATCTGCATTTCAAGTTTCATCCAGATCTGTTAAGTTTTCGCAGCGTGAAGTACACTCAGGAGCAAAAGTATCGGGTGAGAGTGCATTTTTCATACAAACGAGGCTGTTTCGAAGCCTTGGTTCCTCGCCAGGGGATGCTTGTAGTGAAATCTGATGATGGACGGCCCGAGCATCGATACAGGACTTCCAGAGTGCCTAGGACACCCAATTGATTGAATTTGCGGTTAACGCCGGAATTGTGCATGTTCAGAAAAACATCTAAAATGACAATAAAATGTAAGGAAATGCAAATGCGAACCCAAACTCTCTCGCTGTGGTGTCAACTGATTGTGCGATCAGTTAGGTGTCTTAAGAATTTTTGACCTTCACTATTGAACCTTTAAACCTCACTCAAAATCACTCAAGGCTAGGAACCAAGGCTTCAAAATAATAGCCTCGTTTGTATGAAAAACGCACTCTGACCCGATATTTTTGCTCCTGAGTGTAGTAACCAACTGACACACTCGCACACCAACTTTTGCATTTATAATATTAATTAGAATAACCCCAAATAACTAGCAAGAAAAGCAGGATTAATCAACCGTGGCATAATGAGCTGTTATAAACTTATAATAGTAAGAGACGTACTGTTTAAAATTCAGAAGGGCCGCGACACGCCCGGGTTAAAATTCAACGGTAACGCTTTCCTAATTTATTCTACATAATTTTGGCGCGAGAGGGGTTAACGGGTGCTAGAATAATATCAAAGTCATTAGGGTAATGAGTGTTATCATTGAAATCGTGTTTAACGTTGTTTTTCTCAAATCAAACAAGTCATTAAACAACGTATTAATGTAATGATATTTTTGTCGCAATCCACGAAGCCGCGTCCCGTCAATGTTTGAATCTATTACTTATATTATAAGGCTGAACTGAAGAGTTTGTTTGTTTGTTTGTTTGTTTGTTTGTTTGTTTGTTTGAAAGCGCTAATCACAGGAACCACTGGTCCGATTTGAAAAAATATTTTAGTGTTAGATAGCCCATTTATCGAGGAAGGCTATAGGCTATTATATCATACTCGCATAAACCGAAGCGAAGCGAGGGCGGGTCGCTATAATTAACAATTAATTATTATATTAAAAGCTATGTTTTTGTGTCGGCTATTCAAAAATTTGCTCTAATAGTCAATGGCATTTAGTAGTTGTTTGGGTTTCGTACCCAGAGATCTGAAACACTTCCTAAGTTAAGTCCTTAGTTTAGTTGTACGTCCATTACAAGACTTTATAAAAAGTTATGTGGAATTTGTATATTCTGTAGAATGTTAATCTTTAGTCGAATATATTGAATGAGAAGCGTAATATTAAAGAGAAAACCGGGCATGAGCATGTCGGACCATGCTCAGTGTAGGGTTTCGAAGCCGTTACGAGAAAACTACCTCAAAAAACCACATGTATGAAATAATTTTCTATTTAACGTTATTTGGTGCTGCCTTAGATGATTTTTAAATAGTAGGTATAAACACTTAAGTCGCCTGTATCTCAGGAACTAATTAAGTCTACTTAGTCGTGATAGTTTTCCTGTTCAATTCATTATATGTGCTTTCATTTATGAGTTTTTCTAGATTTTTAGGTGGTAGGACCTTGTGCAGGGTCCGTCCGGATCGCTACCACCATCTTATCCATTAACCTACCGCCAAACAGCAGTGTTCGCATTGTTGTGTTCCGGTTTGGGGATAAGACAGCCGGTGAAATGACTAGCATAGAGGCATTCCATCTTAGCCTCAAGGTTGGCAACGCATTTGCAGTCTTAGGATTGCATTGCAGTCTTGTGATTGCGAATGTCTATGGGTCACAGTTTCCACTTACCATCAGGTGGCCTGTGAGCTCGTTTGTCTACTCGATGCCATAAAAAAAAAAAAAAAAAAAAAAAAAAAAAAAACTGTGGGGGGGGGAGGGGGTGGGATTAGCCCTTTAAAGCTTAATATTTTTTAAACGGATCCCTTAATCGAAAAACTGTTTGGACGAACCGAACATCTTAGCGCGTGCATTTTAAATTTGGCAGAATGGCTTCTGTCGATAACATCGAACGTATAACGCTGCCAATTCTGAATGTGTTTTGTTCGCTCCGACGGGACTACTTGAACTCGCCGCGATTTCTCTCGTTCGTCCGACCGTCCGTTGTTTTTGAGAGAATCACACCCCAAGTAGTTATTGAATATTGATAATGTTGACGGCAGTAAAACAATGCTGTTATTACTGTTCTTTCACACGCAACAATAGTTCTTTGTGCAACGAGATTGCAAAGTTTTCGCTGCGCGTGTTGCTTTTGGTTCCTGAATAAGTGAAGGCATCTAAAATAGGCAATATGTACGGAGTTTAAAATCGGATTTTTGAACATAATATTAAAATACTGTGATAAAAATCACTACATAGTATAAAACAAAGTCGCTTCCCGCTGTCTGTCTGTCCCGCCAACAATTCTAGCAAAACCTTCCTCTTGAATCACTCTATTAAAAACCGCATCAAAATCGGTGGCGTAGTTTTAAAGATCTAGAGACAGACGGCGGGAAGCGACTTTGTATTACACTACTAGCCTGTACCCTGCGCGCGTTGCTACGTCGTACCAACTCAGAAACCTTCTTAGACTCATGCACAACACTTTGCTGAAGATCATCACATGATCAAATGCATAGTTTACAAAAAATCATAGGTACTGTATGTTTTTTTTAAATCACGCCTGTTTCCCTAGGCAGAGACCACTTCTTTCCACTTGTTACGATCTTGACAAATTTCTTTCGCTTCTTCCACATTCATACATCGAGTCATGCACGCACGTATATATATGTATGTAAGTACGCCTAGGGCGGCCCCTTTCCACCCTTCCACTCACTTTCAATCTGTATATCTCTTTTGTCAATCTTCACACAATCATGACTTAATGACAATGACACCGGAATGGTTATGGGAAAAAACACTTTCGCCAATCGAAACGAAAGACGATTTTTTTTAATGAATGAAACATCATATACGCATAACATCATACTAGCAAAACACGATATTCGCAAAACATGATATTTACAAATAGTCGGGTTTTGTTATAAAATCGTAGGTAAGTTTAGGTTATGTTAGATTTATAGCAGGGCCAGAGGGCCGAACTACCCAGAAATAGGAGCTCCGCGGTCTAATTCATGTCTTATTATTAAGTTTTGCTAATGTGAAGTTTTGCTACTATGATCTGCGAATGTCATGTTTTGCGAAAATGTTGTTTTGCTATTATGTTTTTTTTCTGAATATCCTGTTTCGCGAATATGATATCCAACGATGGAGGGATGTTTTCAAAATGACGGGCGTTGTTCCGATCCCTGATTATTTTATTGAAACACCTTTTAACGGACATAGGTACCTATCATACGTGGAGTTTTCATTTCATCGGAAGGCGTTTTTTACCGCATAAGGTTGTTTATTTGGTAGCTAATAGTGTACCGTAACCTAACCTACGTAATTAATGTATAAGATATCCTGAAAACATGGTATCAGCAGAAAATCGCGTTTGATGAAGTGGTGCAAAATCTATTTTAAATCATGTGCGAAAGGTCGTTTCGTACGTTACAACTAGGCTTAAGACTGCCCCGAGCGTACGCCGTACTAAAGTATTTTCTTGAAATTGGACTGTGAGTTTTTGTACTACAAATGAAAACACAACTTATAGGGTATATCACATAGTTTAATAACAATTCACCTTCGAGTTATCAACTTAACGGAAAAAAGTGGCCACCTTTTCCCGTTAAGCTGACTACTCAAAGGTGAATTGTTATTAAAGTTTGTTATGTATCCCATTAATTGTGTTTTTACTTGCGTTACACAAACGCATCGTCTGATTCCAAGGAAATTCTTTGGTTAATTAGAAAACACAATAGTAATGAGGGCGCCCACTGGATGCTCGACGTTTGCTCGGCGCAGTCTTAATAAAAATCCGACTTTTTATTTCAGACGTTCGCCTACAGTATACTTTGGGACATGCAATTCCTCCTCCGAAACTTGGCCCTCATTGGAGCCCTGCTCCTAGTATTGGCTGAGGCGAGGGCAGAGGGCCGCAGCCTCTTCGCTGGAGTGCCTTCCCTTGGAGAGAACAAGCCGAAGACATATCTTCAGTTGGCTGGCAGAATCCTGTTAGCGTTCATGTTCATCACATTGCTGAGATTCGAAGTGTCATTTGTACAGGTACGTTGGCGCAATACCTATTCATTATCACCCCCCTACGTAAATAGGGGGTTATAACCATCTAAAATGGCAATAAAATGTAAGGAAATCCAAATGCTGACCCAAGCTGTGTTAACTGATTGTGCGATCAATTAGGTATCTAAAAAAAAAGTTGTTTTCTATTGAACCTCGGAGTATCCACCATTAAACCTCACAAACAACCCCTGGCTAGGAACCAAGGCTTCGAAATAGCCTCGTTTGAAAAACGCACTCTGACCCGTTATTTTTGCTCCTCCGTATGTAAAGAAGAGTTGTCTTGTTCAAGTCTTATAGTATCGATTAAGTACAAGGTTCGACGTTGTTTGTATAAATTTAACCGGCACGCCATGTTATATTAGTTCCACTCGATGGTTATGTTAGCTCGATTGTAATGACGTCAGTAACATACGTTACGAATGTTTAATTATACATCAGGATGCGTGTTGGCCACGTAAATTTCCAGTATGTTTAACCCAAACGAAAAATAGAGGGGTGTTATAATAACGGGTGTTGTGCGTCTGTCTTTGGCATTGTAGCTCTTAAACGGATACCGATTGACATCAGGAACTTTTTTAAAAGGTGTTGTGAAAAAAATATGTTTGTAGAGGTTGGTCTCAAAAGCATACAATTGCTTTTTTCGTTCATTATTTACTGAGAAAATGAACAAAAAATATCTTCTATTGACTAAAGAGCTTAAACGCCACATTGTCTTTTATATTATAGCCCCGTCAGGCTCCGCGTACAAACAATTGTACAGAATACAGCCATTGGAATAAAGATCCATTGCAAAGGAAATAAAACAGATTTTCCTTTGTTTCTATGACTAATAATCGTATCAGAAAAATGACTCTATGATATTCTCAATAGGCTCATAATATTCCATAGACAAATCTCGTTGTAAGGTGGGCCTGTAGAGATTAAATTATAGGAAAAGTATAGTTTTTTTAATAATCTTACTACAGAGCTGTATAGGTTTCAGCTACTGCACAGGTTTATTTTATTGCCATAGTTATTTTTTCAAAGGTAGTCAATAATCCTTTCCCATTGTAATTTGTCGGAAAACTTCGTGTTTATCTTGCTTTCTCAGTTGGCTTATTGATAAGAAGCTATTCGAGAAAGCAAGACAAATACGAACTTATCCGATAAAAAACGATGGCAAATGATTACTCACTACATTTGTACTTTTTTGTGGCGTTTCAAAGGTTAATTTTATACAATTTCACCCCCAGATCGTTCAGGACCTCCTGGGCAGTATTCTCATGGTGCTGGTGACCATCGGCTACCGCACCAAGCTCTCAGCGCTGATGTTGGTGGTGGTGCTGACCGTTCTGAACCTGTACCATAACGCGTGGTGGGCGGTGCCAACGTATAAGCCCCTTAGGGACTTCTTGAAGTACGACTTCTTCCAGGTAAGAATCGTTAGACCCCCAACGCAAAAAGGGGGTGATATAACCTACACATAATGCTCGGAAATGGAATTTGAGATCAAAATACAGTCACGAGATTAAAATTGGTACCCACCTCAGGTCCAAAGTCAATCTGAAATTCTACAACAATAACGTTGAGTTTCCTGAAAGTTACAAATGACTTGACATCTTTAATGACATTGACGACTTGCATATTTTTCTTGAAATGATCCCTAAATTATCGGTCCTAATGGTAGACTCACCCTATATTACCGACGTGTAAAAGAGCCCTCATGTGGGCTATTTACTGAATAAATATTTTGGATTTTTGAATTTTTGAATCGCTCGTGACCGTACACTTAACGGGTAAGTGTAGGCATTTTACAAAACTAGCAAGGATTTTGTGTTGAAACGGTTTTGATCTAGCACTGCGATATACCGAGGACAATATCAAAAAATGCATCAATCCTGAGTATAAGCTGTCTCCATGACAAATTTCATCCAAATCCGTCCAGCCGTTGCAGCGTGAAGGAGTAACAAACTAACACAAATCGCATATTTATAATATTAGTAGGATTAGGATGAGGGAACCAGCAATGGACAAGGACCAACGATGGACACTTGATTCTTATTTTACAGAAGTATAGGGTTATTCATTTGTTTTGCAACAATCAAGTTCGGACCGTATGAAAGGGGTTTGGGTAAAAGTGTTGTCATTTGTAAAAGTCATACATTTTCAAGGTGAGCGGCCATTCGTAAAAGTGGTAAATTATGATAGAATTATTCAAAATAAACATGTTTTGTTATGTAATGTAATACTCTTAAGTGCATCGGAGCCGAGATATTTAATATTCTTACCTAGGCTTACTTTTAATACCAAAAAGTTAACATTTCAATCTTCAATATCTCGGCTCCGATATTATTAATCGCCATAAATTATATACATCTATGTGTATTTTGAGTTCCTCTAAATAACTATGTCAAAATCATCCGTGGCCGCTGAAAACAAAAATGAAAATATTCTTCAAGCAAATTTACCCAATGCCCTTTCAATTAAGATTGGCGCCGTCACCCTAGTAGGTTTAACAAGAACATGTTCGCCTGTTGTCCCGTGTGGTTGCCAGGTTAGAATAGTGCCACTCCATGTCTTCCCGTGGACGTCGTAAGAGGCGACTAAGGGAATAAAGGCTTGTACTGTTAGGCGATGGGCTTGCAACCTGTCACTAATACACTGGTCAACATCTTAGCCTGATTGTGCAAAATGTGTTTGCAGAATGATCATCAAGTGTTTACGGTTCATTCCAATAGACGTCTTGTGTAGTAAACACTTTTATATTCACAAAATGCTTCCTTTTTTTATTTTTTATTTATGGCATAGAGAAGACAAACGAGCACACAGGCCAGTGGAAACTGTGACCCATAGACATTCACAAGACTGCAATGCAATTCTAAGACTGCAAATGCGTTGCCAAGCCTGAGGACTAAGATGGAATGCCTCTATGCTAGTCATTTCACCGGCTGTCTTATCCCCAAACCGGAACACAACAATGCGAACACTAATATTACAATTAAATTATTATTCTTCGCCTAATATTACAATTTTGTCATTAAATAAACCATTCATGATTCAATTAAATCAAGAAAATTATGTTCAAAACGTGCTCTCTATTTGCTTTACTCAGCAGAAAAGGGCGGTTTTAACCAAAAATGATGCATTTTGAGGTTATAAAATTGTTTATTAAACAAGGTAATACGGTATTTGACAAAAGTCAAATCAGCTTCTTCTTATGAAACTTCAAAAACGCTCCGTTACTATGGAATTTATAGGGATCACTTTGTTGTGACGTCACAATCAAACAGCGTCCCCATTGTTGGATTTTATGAATTTAAAAATCTTAAAATAGCAAACATAAATAAAAGATTGATGTTTTCCTAGTATTTTTATAATATGTTGTTAATGAAAACCCAATTTAATTTCACTCTTGTCAAATACCCTATTATGTAGCTCTACCTACTCTCTGGGAATGAAGTGACCAGTGGTCAGCCAGAGAGCTGTGGTCGGCCTCTGCCTATACTTTCTATGAGTGGGATGAGTACGAAAGATATATTTCCCACTCTCCACACTCATATAAGGTCGACCACTGGTGACTTTACCCTATGTGTTCGCCTTTTCAGACCCTCTCCGTCATCGGCGGACTACTAATGATCGTCTATCTGGGCCCCGGCGGCGTGAGCATGGACGAGCACAAGAAAAAGTGGTAGACCGACCAAGTCCAGTGCTTTGACTATATAATCATAAGGACTCTGGTGCGAATCATCTGCATTTGAACGATGGGTGGCCGTGGTCGTCTGAAATAGTATTCGAAATTCCTAATTTCATTTGTCCTAGCGTCGTTTGTCCTAGGCTGGTTTTCAGCGGAGTTCTTCACTGGGTTGTGTGTAACAGTTTTTTAACGCGGAACTGGGTTTAGGATATATTTAAATTAGGACAAACTACGCATTAGGACATATGACGTTTTTATAACATTCTAACTAGCATAAACTCACAATAGACTAAGTCATCGGCGCTCCTCTCTTGTCTTACGCGACCGTGAAACGTCAGTATGATAGGCGGGGCGTGCTGTCAAACATTTTTTGACAGCGCATTCTTTGACATCTGTCAAACTACAAACCACATTATTAAGCGGATCGTGAGGCTGTAAGTTTCCATACAAAATGCGGTAATTTCTCTTTCCTTAGAACTAGTCCAATTTTTATGACTTTTAGTAGATTTTATAATAATATGAAAAAACTGGGTAATTTTAAAACGTGCTAAATTTTTATAATCATTACGACATACTTAAAAATCGTGGAAATCGGATTTGAGAGAAACGTTATAGTCCGTATAGAAAAAAAATTACAGCTACACGATATAAGCGTCTCCTCACAATCCTTATAAAACTCTGTCTATCGCTTTCTCTCTCTATAACAAATATAATGCCAGAGTGTGACATCTATAGGTTTTACTGTTCATATTTTGAGCATAGCTATTGCGTGTTTATGCTAAGTGGGTACGAATGCGAGTTTTTTTTTACACTAAAAATAAGAAAGCAATATCAATTTGTGTACTTACTATCCTATAGTCTTTCATAATAATAGTTGATTATCTTTCTCCTTAAACCTTGTCGGATTTTTAGGACGTTTGAATATGTGGTTGATATTATAAAAAAAACTAGATGTACGTTTATAGGTAGACGAGAAAAAAAACATACCCACGTTTAGGTGGTCACCCAGAGACCTGTAGTCGGCCTCTGTCTATATTTTGTATGAGTGGGAAGAGTACGAAACATATATTTCCCACTCATCGCACTCATATAAGGTCGACTCACTAAGACTAAGGTGGTCGACTTTACCCTATTAGATAGACTTGTTATTACAAACCCCAAGGATGCGTTAAGCCTATCGTAGACTTCAATGAAGGGGTAACCGATCGAGCCAGTCAATTCGACTAAGCGCTAACCCTATCCCAATACCCCTTCTACTGATACCCTATTCGAACTTAATCGAACAGTTTCAAGGCGCTTTAATCTCTATGCGCAAGTGTTCAGACTTATTATTGCATTATCTAACAATTGATTGGGTAGCGACCAAGACAGAGTTCGCCCGAAAGCGCAAAAAAGAGAGAGGCGATCAATCAATGCTAAATGCTTAAATATTAAACTACCGAAACCCTAATGAACCACATCGATTGGGTAACCATTTTGATTGGGTAACCAAATGATAGGGTTAATCAAATGAAGGGGTTTTCTGGTACCTCTGGGAAGATACACAAAAAAAAGTCGTTTCATTATTTTATTTTTTCCATCAATGTGTATATTCATGCCAAATAACAGCTTCCTAGAACTAAGGGTCTCTGAGCTAAGCTGCGGACGGACGGACGGACGGACATGGCGAGATTATAAGGGTTTCTAGTTTGACTACGCAACCCTGATAAGGAAACGTACAAATATAGTTTTTCTGAAAATACAATTTTCAAAAATCGTTGAAGTCCGACTTGATTTAAGGTGAGAAACGTTATCGCCCGAAACTTAATTTATATGGGTTTTTTTTACAGTTTTTTTCTCAACTTTCTTTTGTGTGACAATTCGTAAGTTAGAAATTCAGTTTTATAATTTTTAGCCATTAGCAGTATTTTTTTGTAGATATTGTTTACTAAAATGATTTTTTTTCGGATTGCCTTTTCAAATAGTTTATGTTGTGAATTTTAAAAAGTTTAACGGTTTAATACATTTCTAACTTTTGAATGTTCGTACAAAAGAAACAGTTGGGGACAAATATACAGACCTTGACCTTGACCTTGACCTTGGTGCTTTAAATGCAACGATCGATTCTACTAGCTAAACTGAATTACTTTTGTTCTGTAACATTAAAAAATAACTAAAGTTTAGATAACTAATTGAAGTTAAAGTTCAATTGTGAAATTCGTGTATTCAATCATGGCCATATAATCAGTATCTCATGGTACGGGGGCGACATTTCCTTGGTACGAGGGCTAAAGGAAAATGAAGAATAGGATCGCGTACATTTCAGTTTCAGGAGTAGAAACGATTGCATTTAAAGCTCCAAGGTCGGAGGCATCTTTTATAACCATAGTTTAGAATATCACGTGTCAAATTGTCAAGGCAATTCTTGGTTAACCTCCAGTATGCTTAGTGGCAGACCGGCTTCATATACCCGAATTTAATTTGAACCTTATTGTAAAGTCTCTTTTAAAGTCTGATATAGGTTAGCAGATAAAGTAATGAAATTTACCAAAAATTGCTCCTTACATGAAAATATTCAATAAGGCCACTATTTCTGTGGGTTTGATGTCACGTGACAGGTCACGTGACCGTGTCGCCGCACCCAGCCAAAACGTTTTATGCCGTCCGCATACAAGAGGTTAATGAAGAAATGTCCCGAATATATTTAATATGTGAAGATAGTAAAATATTTTTCAGAACATCGTAAAAATGTATACTTTGAACATTGACTTATATTAAAATGTTGCCTGTTTAAAATCGACCCTTTCCTTTCTCAATCTCGTATCTGATCGAATAGCTAGATAGGAAAGTAGTCTTTATTGTTTAGGGAACATGAGTGCTTTTCCTATCTAACTATTCGATCAGACACGAAGTTGTGAAAGTAAAGAGACGAAATGTTATTTGGTATTGACCAGAAATTAGTTGTAAATCTTTTATTTCTTTACCGATATGAAAGGTACACGGAAAGAACATCTATAGTCTGGTTAGGTTTATGCTGCGTACAGTGGCGCCCTCATCACTATTATTGTGTTTTCTAATAAACTAAATTATTTTCTTGAAATTGGACGGTGTGTTTTTGTACTACAATTGAAAACACAACTTATAGTTGGTCAGCCAATAGGAGCAGAACGCTGATACGACAAAATTCGTCTCAACAGTTTTGATTGGCTGTTGAACAGAGCCACGTGGTTTGGTTTGTTTACATTTAGTTAAGTACCTGACCAAACGGAGTAAGTTATCGAGTGTCGATTTTAAGATAAAAACCACGTTCTTACTTATTTTCGTGTAGAGCTTATTTTATATCTGTAAATGTGGTAAGCAATAGTTCATTGAGAACTCTACAATATGCGATTTGAATCTGTTTAAAAAAAAGTGACTAGACATGTTCCGTGTACCGTTCATATAACTATACCGGTACAATAGTTTCAGATGTAAAATAAACCGGTAGCGACCGCGGTTAACTCCTAAGTGTGACGCGAGAGGCGTTTTGACGAGGACAGTAGTCATAAAACAAGCTTCCATTTTTATAACGCTGTCCATGACAGTTAACATCCTAGAAGTGTACCGCGTGTATTTTCGGTACAAGCTCAAATGTACCGGTATCATGTCTGTACCAACGTTATCCGGGTGAAATGGTACTTAATATCGGTACTAATGAAATGCAGCGTTCAGTGCCTTTATTTTCTAAAGCTCATTTTTATAAAAAAACTTGTAGGCTTCATACAAATATCTTCAAAAGAACAGGGCTAAGCCCTTTGAACTGTTTTTTCTACCAGTATTTCATACTTTTTTTTGGTGGTTATGTGTGGGAAGCTGTGTAATGCGCTTGAGCGAAATTATTCGTAGTTGATGCCAAGTTTTTATTGATTGATAGAATTTATTTTAACCAAACATATTGACAGCATGTTGATTGATTTTAACTCGTAATTTCTTGTCACTATTCTTTAACTCTTTGGTGCTTCCTTTCATTAATATAAGCGAGAAATTCCTCCCTATTGTGTAATGTGATTCCTCTTTTTAATTTTCGCATAATCAGCGAACTATATTATGTACTCCACTGTGCTTTTATTTATTGTACGTGTATATAACTTGACAGTGACACGGGCATATTTTTAAGTTCGTCACTGCCGGCACTGCCGATAAGCGTTTTCCTGACTTCGATACCAATGCCTTGAACGCGTATATGCGTTTTACAACACGCGAGCTTGGGCAAGATTTTTTATTGCATTACCTAGTCGGCAGTGAATGCTTAAAAAAAAGCTAGACGCACACATAACCACCCTCATTATATTCGACGTAGAGCTTTCCATCACGTGTGATATTTTTATCCGATTGTTGTTTGCATGTAAGTGTATTTTGACTGAGGCATCCCTTATCTTAAACGGATGGGGTTCGCGAATTCAATATAAATGTGAAACTGTTTTTAATGAATTACTACCACACTCGGAGACGTCAATTAAATTTAATGCTTGATTAAAGATGCTGCTGTCACTTTCTTGTCTATAGCAATAGAATTAGACAACACGTCACTAAACAAGCATTGAATTGAATTTACGTCTCTCAGTGTGGTACTTAGACGCGAACCGAACTATGCAGTGCCATGTGTAAAACTAACCTCACAGCAGCGAAGTCTGTAAGAGTCGGTTCACGCGTCTATAAATTTATACATATTTCTGAAACTCTGTAGCTCTGCCTAGTATATTTCTAAATGAATGGTTATAAAGAGCTTATCTTTGTCAGTTCAGAACGAAAGGAAATATGTATTGTATAGAGACAATCGGTTCAAATAGCTACCTTCTGGGACTTAGCTATAAGGTTCAATTTGTAATGGCCAATTAAAAACAGTAGCGGTCTTTGCCACAAGCCTCTCCGGCCGCCTTCCTGTGTGAGCTTTCGCTTACCGCTTAGAACTGAAGGTAGATATTTGAGCGGATTGTCTTTTCACATATTTCCTTTCGTTCTGAACTGCTAAAGATAAGCTCTTTATGACCATTCGGACAACTTACAAAAATATAATTGTACCCCACTCTGGGAATGAAGGCATGAGTTTATGTATGTATGTATTTCCCGAGCCTTGTCCAAGAAAGTTTCATTCCGCGTGCCCTATTGTGATGTCACTGTAAATATATAATTTGTACTTATCGAGTAAACGAAAATTACCCTTAGCAATAAATGTCTGAGGTTGTAAGGACTTAATATTAAATAAAATGTATTCCAATAGCCTTAAGAGACCTTAGGCATGCGTCACTTACGATACAGTGCAATTTTAAATATATTTTCAAATTAAAAGACTATAAGGATATTTATTTTTATATTTTTTTTATTATTCTTAATTAATGTTCCAATTACATTTGGATTCCTAAGTGACATATTTGTTCCGAATAAAAATTACATTATAAAGGTTATTTCATTTTCACTGTGTATATACGTGGCCATATATAATTAAGGATATATACAAGGTTTTATAGAACAGAATTTATTTGTAATAATATTAATAATAAACACAGTTCAACCACATTGTGCGTTACAATTGCTCCGCTTGATCTTTCTCCCTCCTGTCTATATATTCAAACATTTTGTTCGCTAGTCTCCTGTATTTCTCTGCGTGAATGCTGTCAGGGAGCGCATATATAGCTGGCTTACCGCTGTTGATACACTCTGACATGCTCTGGTCGACCTGCGAAGAATAATTCCTTTATTAACCAGCCTCTTTTCACCACCTTGCGACAACAGAAAATGACATTTTCTTAAAAAAAAGTTCATGTAACGTCGCGGAACGAAAAGGTTGACCAGTTTTCAAATAAATTAATTTACGCGTCGCTAGTACATGTTACCTTTTTAAACTGTGTAACAGACGAGAGAAATAATATTGAACCAATAGTGGCTGTTGTTTATACGTGAACATAGCAACACTTTTGTAACGACCAATAAAGACTTGAGTTCAGTTTGAACCAATAGTGGCTGTTGTTTATACGTGACCATAGCAACACTTTTGTAAGGACCAATAAAGACTAAGTTCAGTTAACCAATAGTGGCTGTTGTTTATACGTGAACATAGCAACACTTTTGTAACGACCAATAAAGACTAAGTTCAGTTAACCAATAGTGGCTGTTGTTTATACGTGACCATAGAAACACTTTTATAAGGACCAATAAAGACTTGAGTTCAGTTTGAACCAATAGTGGCTGTTGTTTATACGTGACCATAGCAACACTTGTAAGGACCAATAAAGACTTGAGTTCAGTTTGAACCAATAGTGGCTGTTGTTGATACGTGACCATGGCAGGCCGGTGACACTCCGCGCTATCGCTTTCAAAATGTGCTGCCCCTTGCAAGGGGCGAATCAGTTGAGTGTCACGCGAGCGCTTGTCTCGACGCGCGCCGCCGTGCGCTGCCAAAGTTTTTGTTTGAATACGCACTTGAAACGAATATGACTAATCGAAAAGGCAAAAAGTAATGCATCGCATACGGGTTCTTAAATAATAACTCCAATGTCGAATTGTCTTTTTTTAACCTGCCTCAGGATGACGAAAGGTAAGATTATTATTAATTTTAAGTATTTATTTAATTTTCTGTAAATTATTATTAATAACTTCGATCTAGATAGGTAGTTACGAGTAGCTGGACTTAATTACTGACACAATCAGTACCTACAGTTTTGAATCCTCGACGCAAAAAGAGCGGTATAATATTATTTAATTTATTAACGACCCGTCCGCAGTTTCGCAGTTTTCAACTTATTCGGACCAAAAACCAGTTATCTACTTGCCTTAAACAGCGTTCATTGTAAGTAAGTAGATCTCCCAGTAATAGTAACTGCCTGCTAAAGCAAGGTCAGCATGTGCTGGATATTAGGTAAACACAACACACATACAAATGGCAGCTTTTCTAAGTAATGGAGTAGGTAGGTAACGATAGTACTTGAATTTATAACAAACAAAAAGTTTTAAGGTCTATATTGATTTGTTTATTTTATTTATTTATTCAATTAGACACACCAATAGTTGTACAAACAAATACAAATACAAAAGGTATGTATAAAGAAAATAGTTAAATAGTTAGTACCAATTACAGGTGTGCAACGGTATTAGCACAGTCGGGATTCAATAAAACTAAAAATTTGGCATTTATCACATTACAGCAAAATGCAAAAAAATAAATAATTAAATTAACATATATTTTGAAGGTTAATACTAGTAAACTACGTCTTATTACATAGATAGAAAGGGAGATCGGAGCAAACAACAAACAAGTCGCGGACAACTTTTGCTAACCCTCCAGGCATGAACTATTTTTTCTCGTCATTTAAGTAAGAACTACATAAAAAAACTTCAAATTATCATAAATTCAATTTGTTTTCTTACAACAACCACGGAAAGAAATAGTACAAGTAAGTGCCAGCCCTGGGAGGTGGGCGGAGTCAGTAAAGCTCATGACGGGCGAAATAATACAGACTCTCGCAGCGCAGATTTAAGGTGCATTTTGCCTCGTTAGGGGCGCCCCCACTATCGATCGCAAAAATGTAACCAAGGTCGCTTCCGTGCGTGCACTTGTATTATTATCGTTCCCGCGTTCTGAATAGGTTTAAATTCGCATGTTTGCTGTCACAGAGAGTCGCTTCTGTACTTGTACTATTACTTATTCTGTGACCATGGTAACCATGTATCTGTGGGCCATGTAGTGAAATGACATTCATTATGACGGAATGTGTCATACTCGGTCGATAAGCAGATACTGATAACTTATACTGAGCAAGCAAAAACAGATCTTAAGGTGGTCAACCTTTTCATTCCGTGACTGTACCAACACTTGAGAAAATTTTTTTTTTGACTAAGTATAAAAATTACCAACATAGGGTAACTCGCCTATTACTGGCCACCCTCCGGAAACTGGCCACTTTGCAATAAAATATGTAAAGCAAGAGATAAATTATGCTGACATTTATGCGATTAAACTAGAATATTATCCTGATTTATTATTATTACCAAGATTACTGTCCAAGTATCTTTACTAGCAGCATCAGTAAGAAATTTGATGGCTAGTAACTAAATGACACTTTTTTAAGTGGCCAGTTATTGACGATGCACCTATAAGCCAACGAAGATTTGTTCATATCTTTCTAGCAACAGAATTTAACATGCAGTTTATACGGCCGAAGTGTTACATTACGTCACAGTGCATATCATTGTCTAAAGCGCAATTTACACGGTAGGTCGTGCGCGGGAGCGGGGCGTATTGCCGTTACATTGCTCGTAATACACGCATTCTCCGATAGGCTTTCTCACAGAGCTCACAATGTATAGTTTGAACTTTTTGAACTGTAAACACAATGGTCATTATTGTATCTATACAATCTTAATCGGGCGGTTGTAAAATGCAAACGAAAAGTAAGTATTTTGTAGTCTATTGTTCAAAGAAATAGAGTCGATAATCTATGTTAAACTTCGAAGGCGGTTATTATCTGCCTTAACTGCGAGCTACTTATCCTAATTTGTGGTGAACTACACAATTGCTTTGTGTTCTTAAGTGGATAAGCTCAGTTGAAAAAGTTTAAACTATAACGGCAATACGCCCGACCCACACAGGCCACGGTAAGTGGAAACTGTGATCCATAGACATTCGCACTCACAAGACTGCAATGCAATCCTAAGACTGCAAATGCGTTGCCAACCCTGAGGACTAAGATGGAATGCCTCTGTGCTAGTCATTTCACCGGCTGTCTTGTCTTATCCCCAAAGTGGAACACAACAACGCGAACACTGCTGTTTGGCGGTAGTTTAATGGATAAGATGGTGTTGCCGTTAACATTACAATTAAATTAATTAAGATTAAAGAATTTAATTTGTTGATGGAAAACTTCATTTTGATATAAACTCTTTGTTGTGTTCATTTAAAACGTGAAAACCGTTTTATTACGCATAATTTATTTATTGCACTGGTATCATTGACTCTATACACCCGTGTTAACAAGTACACGGCTGCTTGAAATATTTGGGACGTTACTTCACTCGCTTCGCTTCACCATTCGTGCTCCCGTCGTAATAGCTTTCCAGTGAGTCATTTATTCGATTTTAATTTCAATTACATCGCAAATTTATTTTTATGTCACGGTTCGAGCGAAATGATGACTTAGTTTTAAATTTTAATTAATGGCTTTCCCTCCTGTTAAGGTGTATTTCGCCAAAGTCAAGTTATTTATAGACACTCCCATGGACTTATTATAGCAATAAGTCCGTGGATATCACACGCGAAGACAATTGTTCGGTAAAAGAGAATTTTGTCCAATGGACTAAACAGAAGCACATGGGGTTAGCTCCACGCGCTTCTGTCAAGTCCAAATGATGACTTAATATTATATTTCTTGCCTAACCTTTGAGATCCCCTGAAACGTCACTTTGACAGTGACGTAACTTTGTTTACATTATGTGGCAATAAAAATCCAACCTTAAATCTCACCTCGAAACTCTCCATGATCTCAATTCCCATCTCGAGCGCCATCCGCTTCGTCTCTGTCCCAAACACAAAGTTCTTATGGCCGCAGTTGGAGCAGAGGGCGTGCGACATGTTCTCTACCATGCCTATGACGGGGACTTTCAGCTTTTCAAACATGTTCAGACCACGTTTTGTTACTTGCAACGCGGCGGATTGCGGCGTGGTTACTATCAAGGCTCCTGTAAAAAAAAAGGTTTAAAAAGCCCGACTGTTGCCAACCAATTTTAAATCGTTATTAATCCTGAATGATCATTTAAATTGAATAATGATAAAATAAGGCTCAATATGATTTTTAAATACCTATTCAATGATACCCCACTTGACATAAGGTCATCGATTGTTTTTTTTGAAAAGGTTGAAACGGGACCCTTAGTTTATTAATAAACTAATCTCAACTCTAAAGCTCGTCTTGAGATGTGTCAAAAATGACAGTGTTCTATGGTTTGACGTTTACTTTGACGTATCTTGTGACGCGCATCTCAGCGCCTAGAGTTTATTAATACAGGCCTAAGACTCCAATGTCCGTCTGTCAGTGTGTCTGTCACCAGGCAGTATCTCATGAACCGTGATAGCTAGAGAGCTGCAATTTTCACAGATGATGGATTTCTGTTGCCGATATAACAAAGGGTGCTCCAATACAACATACCGTTTTTTACTCGACATTAACAACGACACAGAAACTTGTCAAAGCTGGTAGACCACTTAGGCCGACCGTACCTTCTCGGAGACCCATGGAACTCCATACAGATGTAGCGAATCATCCTTTCACGTCGTTTTTTGTCGGATATGTTCGTATTTATCTAGCTTTCTCAATTAGCTTCAGTACCTGTACGAACTCCTGGTAGCTCGTATCATTCTTGATAGGATAACTTGATAAGTGACAGGAAAGACTTTCTTGATAAATAACCTATATTAATCTTGTTAAACATGTGTGTACACTTAATTGATTGAACGTGAACTAACTTACAATATAAGCAATTTGAATTAAAGGTAAAATGAGGTCAACGCTGATGACGCGACTAAACAATGTACGATGTAATCGTACAGTCAACCAATTTGATTCCTAGGCCACTATGGACTTTGTCAACCTGACGTTGTAAACCAAATCATAGGGAGTCTCTTACGTTTTGGTTGACAACGTCACTTTAACATAGTCCAAAGTGGCCTAGAAATCAAATTGGTTGACTGTACATATTCCCCTAAAGCGAGAGATAAGCAGATAAATAAAACGATTCAAGCCAATGAAACTAATTAAAATGTAGGGGAAGTAGCTCTATCTATTTGCTAAGGATTATTTTCTAAATCTACGTCAGTTTCGTGGCGGCTTTTGCAGCGGGGTGCGGGCGCGGGAGCGGCTGCTAGCGACCAAAAACGATGGGTAAGGATTATTCACTACATCTGTACAAACCTAATAGAACGATGTTTATGTGGATGATGTAATATACTCTTTAACGCTGACCATCTATGGGTAAGTTCTGCGCTAGCGACAGGTGGGTATCCCCGGTGCCAGGCGGCGTGTCCACCACCAGGCAGTCGAGCGGGCCCCACGCCACTTGTCTCGTCAGCCGCTCCAGGGCTTGCATCACCATCAGACCGCGCCAGACCACCGCGTTTTCCCCGGATACCAGAAGACCCATTGACATGCTGTGAAGAAAACGACACCTTTGGCATAAGCAAAAATGCAATTCGCTCATTGAATACAAAACTGACACATTCCAAAATAATTTGCATTTCCATTAAAAATCGTATTCCAACAGCTTCTAATTTTAAAATGCAACACTGACTCATTTTGGATTGTGTCCGTTTTGTATTCATATCTAAATTAAATAGCCAAAGAAGATTCTCTCTTTCTGTTTGTAACTAGGTTTTAATTTCTACAGGTGTTTTGTCTGTGATATCACCATTGAGCTTAGTAGATAGGGATGAGACTATATTCTTCACTAAATGGTATATTCGTAAAACAAAGTCGCTTCCCGCTGTCTGTCTGTCTGTATGCTTAGATCTTTAAAACTACGCAACGTAGATAGAGAGATTCAGAAAAGAGAAATTCTGTTTTATGTACGGGTGTTACAGAAAACTCACATAAACCGAAGCGAAGCGAGGGCGGGTCGCTAGTAGTATAAAATAAAGCCGCTTCCCGCCTGCTATCCCTCTATGTCCCGTATGTGCGCTTAAATCTTTCAAACTACGCAACAGATTGTAATGCGGTTTTCGACAAGATAAAGTGATTCAATAGTATTTTTCGTAATCGTGTTATAATAGAGAGCTTTTTAGTCGAGTACCGTGTTTAGGCCACGAAGCTTGCTGAGTGGCCTAAGTAAGGTACGAGATTAAAAAGCTTAATTATGACACTATTGTAAACAATACTTTTTGTACGAGTTCATTAAAATTAATAATGTAAGTCATCTATACGAGTATATAAGATAACTAAAAGTAGATTTTTGACAGATGATGCGACGCTGCTACGTTCCGAAACGACAGAGATTGGCAATTTTGTATCGGATCGAGGCTCCTTAAACAAGGACACATAATATATGGAAATCCGAAGTTCTATTTTCAAATTTTTTTCGGTTGTCTAGAGCGTATCGAAATAGTTATTTCGGTTGTCTAGAGCGTATCGAAATAGTTATTTCGGTTGTCTAGAGCGTATCGAAATAGTTATTTCGGTTGTTTCGGAAGTAACATCTAGACTATTCAACGATGAAAAGAGTGACGTTACAGTATTCTCTATGAAATCGTAATACACACATTTTAATCGACGAGTACAAAAAAGAGTTTTCATCTACTAATATTATAATGAGGAAAGATTTGTATTTTCGCATGTTTGTAACGTATAAACTCAAAAAGTACAGGACCGAATTAAAATTGTTTCTCCATTAGAATGCTACATTTTCCCTGAGTGACATAGGCATAGACGGAGACGCGAGCGACAGCTAGTCTATTATAAACATACGTCGGACTCCAGCGGGCATTTTCGTGGCATGTCAGAATGATAGGTAAGGTTCGCATATCAATCAATTCACTTTCGAGTATTTGTACTTAGTATTTGGTACCTAGTATTTATAATGTGAATTTCCAAATATCATAGCAACTAACTGCGTTATTTATAAACGTACTTGGACTACACATAAGTCAAAATGGCGAAAAAGTTCGTTTGGCTTTATCCGTCACTCAGACAATTGCAGCTGTGAGAAAGGAACAAAACACAAATGAGTTAACTGGGCATGTCAATTTCTATGAACACGGCTCTAAGGCTGTACGTACGTTAGTTACGAGTAAGTGTTTATTTTTTCATATACTTTAAATTTTAAATAAAAATTAGATTGAATAGTCTGTTATATTTGATTTAATTTACTTTCATGGTACATTTGTAGGAATATTATGAGAATATATTATTAATATTTTTTCCAAATTCTTAATATAATTCTTAATAAGAGTATTTACACATTAAAGATGAATAAATGATAAGTGATAACGGGTAACTAATTTAATTAACTATGTTACAAATACTAGATACATTATAATACTCGTAAGTTAAGATTTTTTTGTCAACCTTACCTTGCCCTCAAACTGCCCCCTATAGTCCGACGTATGATTATAAATAACTAGCGACTCGCCCTCGCTTCGCTTCGGTTTATGTGAGTATGATATATAGCCTTCCTCGATAAATGAGCCATCTAACACTGAAATAATTTTTCAAATTGGACCAGTAGTTCCTGAGATTAGCGCGTTCAATCAAACAAAGATACAAACGAACTTTTCAGCTTAATAATATTAGTATAGATTATAGCTAGAGTCAAGTCTCCTTAAAGGAATACAATTCATCAAGCTGTTCTAATTTGACAATCATTCAGATGAGGGTGTTAAGTCATCCTAGTACCAGGAGTTCAGAACCTGTAAGGGGTCTGCTCCGAACTGGCTGGCCTTACGGTCAAACAGATGTTATATGATAATGAAATGAAATATTACAGTACGGTTGGCAACCCTATGGAGGCCAATGGATTCTAGTGGAAACACGTGGATTTCAGGGTTCTCACTCACCATTTAATTCCGTAGTTGAGTAGCGGTTCAATGAGATTCTGCTCGTTGAGCATGGGCTCCCCGGCAACGTTCATCATCAGTGGCACCGAGGGCCCGAAGACGTCCGCATCCAGAATACCTATCTCCTTATCTGGTTCTATCACTTTCATGGCGCATGCGAGATTCACTGGAAAAAAATTTGTCCCATTAGATACAGCTGAACTTTTCACCATTTAAATCTTTTTGGTTACCTATGCAGTTACATCTTGAATTTTTTATCCAAGCAGATCGTTAAAACATACAGTAACAGCACATTTTTCTGACATTTTCGCGTGTTAGTCTTTTTTGTGAATCCAATGCAACACATTGTTATAGGCTCGTTGTTCGGTTAGATCTATCAGCAGGCGACTGTACAAGCTTGGAGCTTAGTTTGGGACTAGCTCAATTTGGGTGACATTGTCCCCTGCGCCCCTGATATATCGCAATGCAAAAAATCTTGTTAGATTTGATTCAAGCTCATAGAAGTTGTTATGTTGATTTCAGAATACAGTTACCTAGCAGTGCGATTCATTTATTTATAATTTGTATATGAACCTGCAGTTGTTGTTTTTCCGACTCCTCCTTTACCGGAAGCGACGAGGATGATATTCTTGACTCCTGGCAGGGGCTTCCTCTCCGGCAGCCCCCTACCCATGACTTTAGCTCTATGTTCGTCGAGATCATTCTTACTGTGCTTTAGGCGGAGTGAATTGAAGCATGCAGGCTGAAACAAGCAGAAATTGTCTTTTCATGTCTCATACTCTGAAAGTAGGCCATTGTTTAAAAGTGCATGTTTAAATAAAGTACCAGGAGCGCAGCGATAATTAAGAGGCGTGGCGCAACTTAGATCGCAGGCGGTGCGGCGCAGCGACACGGCGGGCGGACACCCCACAGCGCGGATGTCTCCCACACGTCATAGCACTTTACGTTTAACGTTTATGCACTCCTAGTATTTGACGTTATAGTTTACTTTCCTCATAATCGAAATGAAAAGATTTTTGTTTGTTTAACTCGGGTGAAAGTATCAAATGCACCCTCGAACTATAGGCCCATTCGCTGACGCTCGTGCAGCCTAAATAACTCAGGCTGCAATTGATCACACGATGATTCACATACGATGTCATATAAGGTGGTATCCGGGGTTTACCCCAGTAAATGCGCCTACGGGTAAATGCGTCAATGCGTGGTGTAAGTAAAACGTTGACTTTGTATTACCTATTTGAATCACCCGGTATAAAGGGAGACCCAGGACAAGGCATCTGTCACCTTCTGACAGGTAAATAAGATCCACAGTTGACACGCGATATAGACGCAGACATACTAGGCCCGCAACAATATATAAAAACAAATATTATGGTTTGTCGCACTTACCTCGTTAACGCTCTTGATTGCTCCAATTTTGAGGTATCAAATTAATCAGCTTTTGTGAGCCCAGCTTTATCATCGTGTCCAAAATCATACTTACCAACAATAATCATTTACAATTGATACTGGAAGCGATCACCAGTACAGGGGAAAAGCATCGATAAGTGAGTTTATCGATACACGACCTATCTGTCATCCAATTTTGCTGCCGAAATTCCGATGTCTGGTTATTTACATCAGGGAGAGAAGATAAATAAAAAAAAAAAGAACTGATTAAGTTTTATTGATGATATAACACAATTTAGACACAAATTTAATTAGTTATCCATTAACGTATCACTATGAAGCACTATCATTACATCGAAAAACATTTTTAGCCACACAAGTAATTTTTTTTTGGTTGTCACTAGCCTAACCTTAACCTACAACATTTATGTTTAAGATATTCTGAAAACTACATGGTTCCAGCAGAAAAGTGTTCGAATATGCTTGGAGACAAACCTCTACAAGCATGAATTTAAAAAAAAACCTGTTGGTGAACTTTTTCTTTGTAAATTTCATCATTATTAAGACAATTTTATTTTCAAGTTTCTTTACTTGATTGTATTGAGAAAAAAAGTTAATCGCTATCATAACTTATGCATACCTTAACTTATCTATACCTTAACTTATCTATACTTTAATTTCGACACACATATTCGAATCTTTGACTACATTCTATTCAAGACAAAGGTTAAAGTCGGTGGGTACAAGCTACTCTAAAAGACATAGGAGTTTTTGTGGCACATGGTGTGTAGTGGCGTAACTATGCCACGTGAGGCCCGTGGCATATCGGCACATCAGGCCCTCCTTTAGTGTAAAAAATTATACTGTTAGGTTCCTCCTATGTTCACGGTCTCTCTGAGGCCCGTGGAACTTTTGCCCGCTCTACCACCCTACAGTTACGCCACTGATGGTGTGGCATGAATGAACTGGTCCTAGGAACACTTTCTTATAACAGTATTTATAAATATGAGATAACGTATAAGTTTTGTGTAAGAACCACGTTAATAATATTTTTTTATTAATTAAAATTTATGGTTATTCGATTTTTAAAATCCCTAAAAAGTATGCCTATGAATTACTTAGAATTCAATATTACCTATCTTTATATGTAACTAACATAGTGATCAACATTTATTTCTTTTTTATCCGGTGAACTTAATAGCTAAAATAAATACTTAAAATCTCTAAAGTTTAATTAGTACGTATTATTAAATAACATCGATGGGTAGTGATCAGTATTTTAGTTAATTTCAATTTTATCCGGTGAACTTAATACTTATCTACTATGAAATGTCACTTTGATATAAGTATTTGAAACGGTTATCGATAAATTTAATATCGGAAGGAAGTCCCTAGTTCAATAACGTATTTTACACAAAAACTACTGTCTGACTATAACTAACTAAACTCCATACCAATAGACTTATCTTTTATCTTATTGAGTAAACACTTTGATAACCGCAAAATCCTCCTTTTTCACTTAAAATAACAATATTATTATTAAAAAAACCATCCATGATGTAAAATCAGGAAAACGGTGTGCAAAATGTAGTCTCTAGTTGCTTTATTCAGAATAAAACGAGGCAACTACATACGGTATTTGACAAAAGTCAAATCAGCTTCTTTTTATGAAACATCAAAAACGCTCCGTTACTATGGAATTTATAGGGATTAATATCTTGTGACGTCACAATCAAACAACGTCCTTATTGTTGGATTTTATGAATTTAAAAATCTTAAAATAGCAAACATAAATAAAAGATTGATGTTTTCCTAGTATTTTTATAATG
The DNA here is from genome assembly GCA_963966035.1 of Acleris laterana. Taxonomy (NCBI): domain Eukaryota; kingdom Metazoa; phylum Arthropoda; class Insecta; order Lepidoptera; family Tortricidae; genus Acleris; species Acleris laterana. The sequence continues at coordinate 84,800,532 of OZ014438.1, forward strand.
TTTATCTGTTGTTAATGAAAAACCAATTTAATTTCACTCTTGTCAAATACCCTATTGGTATGGTATGGAGTATATATATTACTCTGCGTACCTAATCTTACAAAAATAATAGTAATCTACAAGGAAACAAGCACAAGGCATTTGTGGAGATATAAACATAAACTACCTGTTTTTACTGATGACATGTCGAAATGTGCACCACAAACGGGAAATATATATTATTATGCGAAACCTAACAAATAACTTTAATAAGTAATCGACAACACGATTCAACACGACAAGAATATAAAGTTTGTGGATACATAAGGATTAACTTTAATGATTGTACATGAATGAATACAGAATTTTGAAAAAGTAAATCCATTAAACTTAACTTTACCTCAACTCAACTAAAGTCTAAAGTCTATAGTTGCTATCAATAGAACTTGTGAACGACGTAAACAAATTAGTACTGAACTGACACATAACCTCAAATATTTACCAAGCGTGTTTATGTTAAAAATAACGTACAATTAATAGTTATTTTATATTAAAATTAATATGAAAATAATGATCTAGTGTATAAATCATTGCAAAGACCTCACTTGATATATAAAAGTACGTGATTATCGAGTAACCTTTTCGATTTTATACCTTAACTTCGACACACTTATTCGAATATTTGACTAGATCTTTGCCAATGACATAATAGACTAAATTGTACTCAAAATTAAAGTTGGTGGGTAAAAACTTGGCATAAGTATATAATTATGCGAAATCGAACAAATAAGCTAATGAATTAAAGGAGGGTGGGCTAATTAGCCTAATGACCAATAAGGACAAGGGATATGTCCCCGAATGGGTAATTCTAAGTTGTAAAACTATTACTATGGCAAGTCGTTCGAAATCTTTGTGTGAAAAAAGTTATCGCCATGCAAAGACCGCAGTTTTTCAAAGTAATTATTATAACGTCGTCTATGTAGGCGTCCCGATTTTCCAGATTTTTAAATATTTCACGGTTATTTGAGGTTTCCCGCTACACAAAATTGTTATAGAATTAAAAATGATATCCGATGATATAGTGCTTATTACTATTGGGTTTTAGGCCAGTGTTCATACATTTCTGCCCATTCTCCTTTAAACAACATGAAAACATAAACATGGAGTTAGTGGAGACTGGAGATATAATAAACGTTAACTTAAATGTTATTAGGGTTCCGTACAAAAAATGAAAAACAGTACCCTTATAGGATCACTCTTGCATCTGTCTGTCCGTCCATCTGTCCCAGTCAATTTGCTCCGAATCTACTAGACTAAATTAGATGAAATTGATGGATGATGTAATCCTATGATCCAAACACAGATGTGAAAGAAAATAAATATATTTTTTAAATAAGGGTCATTTTCGGGGGACATACTAAGACATTAAAAAAAAAAATGCGAACTTTACTGTGTCATATATATCAAATGAAAGGGCTTGTTATGAGGCTCTTAAATATATTTTTGATATTTTAGCAAAATAAATAGTTATGATTTTATTCATGGAAGAAGACGAATATTGTCCTGATCTCCGAAACTACTGAGACTAAAATTATGAAAAAAAAACCAAATATAGATAATTGGTTGTAGATTACAGGAAAACCTATAACAATTCTATATAAAAAAAACACGAGTTCAACTCGCATTTGGCCAGTTTTTTTATGTATGTACCTACTGAGCATGAATTACAATATTTACAATGTTTAATCTTACTGAATAAATAATGATTAATTACCATTATACATTGAATAATATATAGAGCTTATTTTTAAAATAGTTTCTTGATATTGGACATACCTAATTACCTCTTTTGGTTGCATTTTATGACCGCTATAGAAACCAGATAGTTTTATGGGTCAGGACCAAAAACATTGACCCAGTTAGCAGATAGTTATGTGTAGTTAAGCGAACCAACAACGAACGCGAGAAAATTCCGTAGTGCGACCAAAAGTTTCTTCAAAATTTTATCGCAAATTACGCCAATTGTTTCACTGAAAATTTCCATTGAGTTTGCACTGCACATGGTAGCTCTTTGGTCTTCATCCTTATATCTACAGAATAAATTCGTTTTAAGTCCTAGAGAAGTTCCTACATTTTAAAAATTGGTATCCGGAAATATATGGTCCATACCAAACTGACTTGTCTAATCTAGTAAACACTTTTATAACTTCAAAATGCTCTCTTTTCACCCAAAAAACATCAATGACGTAAAATCAGGAAAATGGTGTGCAAAATGTGGTCTGTAGTTGCTTTATTCAGCAGAACACGGCCATTTTACCCAAAAATTATGCATTTTGAGGTTATGAAAGTGTTTACCAAATGAGACAAGTCAATTGGTATGGACCATAGACTAATGTGTTTCCGAGTGATAAATCTATGAGATAATCCGTTTCGCCTTTCAACATTGTTCATCTTCGTCAGCGCTGAGTATAATATTCATTATAGCTTCAGTCTTAAGTATTACATCGCAAATATTCTTTTCGCAAGCACACGGTGTCCTTTTCATCAGGTTACGCAAAAATAGCTTCGAAAATGTCTTACGAAACTGAGTTGCCGTTGGTTTACTGGAGGGTCCGATCAGTTGCCGGACACTACGGAAAAAAATCTCCAAATTACTTTGATTCAGTCTACGAGTATACAAATATTGAAAGCCATCGTTTTCTAGATCTTTATGCAACATCATAATCGATTGGATGGATATTTGAAAGTTAGCAAAAGATTTAATATGTCCCGTGTGGTCTTTTCCGGTCTTTCGGTCTATGGCCACAATACCACCGAACATTTCTTTAGCAGCGTTAAGTATGGTTTCTTGGTCCTCACTCAGTGTTAAAGGTTCTTGAAACTTGCTATTACATTTTATTTTACTCGAATTGAGAACGTCAAATAAGTTGTTCATTGACTCTATGAACGCTACAGTTGGTCTGGCCTCCTCTGAGATTTTTCCTAGGTCGATGTAAGTATCGAGTGCTGTTGATACAGTACGGCTCAGTATTTGCACGGCTAACTTCAAGTTCAATTTTTGGACACTGTTTGGTTGAACATGGGCCTCAGTGATTTTGGGCATGAGCCTAAAATTTTTCTCTTTTTGGTGTTCATAAAGTTCGAGAATGTATTTCCATGAAATTTTTTTACCATCGATAATATAATCACTTGCGATTAAATTGTTCCGGATAGATAGAAGTAATTGAGGTACGTCAAACACATAATATATTTTGGTGCTATCATAGACGAAGTATGGTTTATCCAAAGTTACTTTCTTAACTTCTTTCGCATATTTATCAAATTTGGTCCTTTGGTCAGAAACTATCGCTCTCACCTTAATTCCTAGAGCAAAAAGTTTCCCAATAACATCATTCAGCCATTTATCAACGTGTTCAAAATGCCCCACAGTAGCGAGCAAAGCGTATGCAAGCGGTTGTTTCCACTTAAAGTAAATGCCTTGAAGCATAATCACACATGCATATCTGGCGAATGCTGTATATATTCTACCATTGATATCTTGGTACCCAATTATTTCGTCCCTTTTTATATCGTAGTACAACTTCCTTCTAAGGGTCATCTCATTTACAGAAATCGTGCAATATTTTGCTACATCTGGAAGTGATTTCATTTTAAACGCCAAAGCATCTAGAGCTAGCTTACTCAATTTGGGAGTAATATTAATTTTGAATCTATTTAAGGTGGTTTCAGAAGGCAGTTCTAATACAGTTTGTAAGCATCTGTATGCATATGGACTTGAGTAACTTAACTTCAGTGCAAATAGTTTATAGTTTGCACTATATCGATGCTCGTTCTTGTTTTTCATTGTCTTCTGCATTCGTACCAACTTCAGGAAATCGTTTGCGATTTCTTCATTGGTATCGGATTTACACCTTGCTTCTGACTCCTGCTTCATTTTCGTAGCTTCGCTACTTTTTCTTTGCTTGCGTTTTAATTCCTTCTGTTGACCTGAAAGTTTTCGTTTTCTTACTGTTTTTTCTGTGACCGAATTTGAGGTCTGCGTTTGCTCATCAGGTAATGGTTTTGGTTAATTTGTTTGAGTTTCAGCATTAACTTTTACAATTTCATTCGATGGTTCAGACACTTTGTCTCTGTTGTTCCTTTGTGTGGAAGTAGACGGATCAGCTTCTGTACTTGGTGCTGATATAAACCTGCGATTACTTTTGACCGGTGCCGATTCGGGGTGTGCGGTTGAGCCGCATGTGTGTGGCTGGTTGGGCAAGGCCATTGTTGGGAGAGCGTTGGCTTTGAGATGAATAGCTGTTTTAATTGCTGACATTTCTAAATGTGCCCCACAAACGGCATGGGAAGACCTCTTTAATTCCGTTTTCGCTAATAGGTCTTCTCTCCCGAGTAATGTCAACCATTTCCGGACCCTGGAATAAGCGAAATAAAAATGTTGTTTTGTAATTATAACAAATATATTTCTACAAAACGTAGTACAGTAGAACACAATTGATATGGCGTGTCGTGAATCTTCGTTCGCGCAGACACGAATAACGATTCCGATGATTTCCGAAAGCACGATTAAAACCCACTATCAGACTTGTACGTAATAGTTTATAAGATGCAAATTAAATTGCATTTATTTTTTCTCACTGACAGCTGATTGAGTGACACGCGGGCGCGCCTCAACATGGCGTCACTCCTAACCAATAATAGCACAGAATATTGCACAGATGATTGGTTCCAGCGCTTCGAAAATCCTTCTGCGCAGGTACATCGGTAAGCCATATCCGTTATTTTACTGTACCTATTATTTGAGTACTATAGTTTGTACGGCTCGTAAACGGAGCAACACACTTGTTCGACAACTTTTAAAGATAAACTAGTTTTGTATTATTTTTAAAGCTGTAGACATACGAAAAAAAGTTGTATTTTAATAATTACTGCACTAAAATTTAAATAGACAAATGTCAGCAAAAAACGGTTCAAAATAACAGGCTACAGGCTAATTAGTAATTAGGTACCTACTTCAAGGGTTTCCCAAGTGGGTTGCGACCTCTAAGGGCGCGTAGAAAGGTGTCAAGGGTGGCAAGGATGGCAAGGGTGGAAAGGTGGAATTTCCGGGAACCAAATGTGTAAATAAAATAACATGGATTGAGATACTTTCGGACACTGTTTTACAAGGCGTCGTCAGTCGATTTCGTAAATTTATGTACGTTTGTTTTAAGGGGCTACCATGCCTTTGATTGTCGAACAGAATTTCAAAATAGCCCATAGCCATTTTTTATGTTTTTTTAAAACACAAAATTGGACACATAACTTTTTCATCTTAGCGTCAATTGATATGGAAACTACATCTAAATATTCCTGTTTTCTATATATTAACAAATAGTTATAGCGAAGTATATAATATACAGGGTGTCTCATTCAAATCGGTCAGTATGGGAAAGTCTGAAACTATAAGACATACGAAGATTTGTTCTTAGGAACCATGTCACCGATTTTGATAAAAAGAAAAACTGCATTCATACATTTGAAAAAAAAATGTATCCAGCTAGGGAATCGAACCTGGTTGTTTTGAAAAAATAAACTTACTTACACTATTTCTATTCAGATATCGATTGTGTAGGTCTTAAGCAGTAAATGTTTCTAAGAAACATGATGTTTAAAATGAATAAAATGCATTGTTTTCACATACTTTAATTTATAGGTGTTCGAAGTGACCACGTTTTTTTTTCAATACAATATTCAACACGTTTAGGTAACAACAATTTTACATGCCTGAACTTGTTGAATATTGTAACGGTGGTCACTTAGAACATCTATTAAAATAAATTAAAATTATGTGAAAACAATGCATTTTCTGGATTTAAGACATCATGTTTTTTAGAAACATTTACTGCTTAAGACCTACACAATCGATATCTGAATAGAAATAGTGTAAGTTTATTTTTTCAAAACAACCAGGTTCGATTCCCTAGCTGGGTACAGTTTTTTTTTCAAATGTATGAATGCAGTTTTTCTTTTTATCAAAATCGGTGACATGGTTCCTAAGAACAAATCTTCGTATGTCTTATAGTTTCAGACTTTCCCATACTGACCGATTTGAATGAGACACCCTGTATAAGGTGCTAACAAATTAGCCACGGATATTTTTACAGCTGATAGTACTCGGTTCTCGGAGTATATTTAAGTATGAAACATCATAGGTTTTCTATGTTTTTTTGGAGACAACTAGGAAACAAATTTGCTACGTTAAAACACCCTGGTAATAAGATAATTAAATGAGACCTCTTTAGACATTCTAGAACCTTTTTAAACTACCATTCAGACGCTAGTATTTAATAACCTATAGTTTTCCCGCCGAATCATAATGACATTTATGAAAAACAACTTTTGACAAACAGTTTTAAACATCTTGACATGTACATAATAGGGGTGATTATTTTAAAGATTAATTATAATTTATATTTTTTCTTCGGTAAATTAAAACAATTACAAAACAATACAATACAACACAATAAACAATTACAATTATTAATATATACAAAGGTTCCTTAATTACAGTTAAAAGTTAATTGTTTTAATTTTATGTATTATCTCTTAAAATATCCGTGACTAATTTGTTAGCACCTTATATATATAGTTATAGGTACGGACAACCGGAACAATAGCGTCACGATTCTTTTGAATGGTTTACTTGATTATTGCAACTCAATTAAATAACCATTTCTGTAGTGGTACACCAAAAATTCATAGTATTTTAATTATTATTAGAGAATATCAGAGTTCTAAGTATTTATGAGGACGATTGTGATAAAAAAAAAACTGGATTTTGTGATAAAATTTATGTAGTTGGCGTAAGTTTGGCGTAAGTAATTAAATGAATAACTTTCAAGTATTTACTTAACTGTTTTTTTGAATTCGTTTCAGAAAAAACGAAAAAAAATTATCCTGATTTCGGGTTAATAGCGTTACAACAGAAGCAATAACCTTGTGCGGTACGCATTAAAACCAAAATAAAAAATAAAACGTTTCATTTTTCATTGTTGATTACCGGCAAAAAATATTAATTTTAACGCATTCACTGCCACCCTCTTTTCCTGGACATTCACCAGGTGCCGCACTTTGCTGTGTGCCCCAAACGCATATGTGAGTTCAACAGACTATTACCTAGTGCCTCCGACGCACATATGAGTTCATACTAATTTGACATTGGTTTGTTCGCATTGGAACTAGGCAATTATTCTAACAAAAGGCATAAAACATGGTAATTAATATTTTATATTCTTTAATCACGTTGAACCTTTAATATTGATTCTAATTGTGCTTCATATACAACGAAAACTGAACTAAATCGAATACAACCTAAATCGACCAACAAAACACCATTGAAATTGGAATAATTATATTATAATTGTGATGATTGACGTTTATAATTCAAATATTTTTACTGAAAGTAATCATAATAATATTATGTACTTATGGTATAATTTGGGGCATTACATATCTTGAGATGAAAATATTAGACATACAGTTCAACATTAGTGACTCATATACGCGTCGAAGGGACAGGGTGAAAGTCACTAAACAATATGAACGCGTCTGTGCGTCAAAGGCACTGGGTGAAAGTCACGGTGACGCATATATGCGTCGGTGGCAGTGAATGCGTTAAAACCAAATAAATAATAGAATAAATAGATCAATGCATAATCTTAATAATCATCATTAAAACATATCGAAAGTAATGGTTTTTTCAGCGATTCAAAAGGATATGGCACGCCATAATCAATCTTTTAAATATGCATTTCCCTCGTATACCGAGGAAATTGCCCCGGTCGAACTTTGTACCAGCTCTATTACTTTATTATACAGTGATTATTATATTATTTAGGCATCGGAGTTTTTGTCGCACGGTAAGACTATAGCAAGCTATGGAGTCGTCATTTGCCATAAATCTAAACTCTTATTCATATTCATACTCATTCATTTAATTTATCTTAAAATGCCTCTAGAGCGGTCGGTCGTGTATATTTATCGTAGTCAAGTAAAAAAAAATATCTATTAGATTATAAATTCATAACTTGGTACTATACACCTGCGAATAGGTAATTCGCCACTAGTGTGGACTAAAACATTCACTTCTGCCGTGTTTTAATGTATCTTTTGTTTGTTTATAAATTTTCGTAATTAAATCAGTATAAAAAACGGTAATATTTTTTTATTGTAACATTTATTTTCCAAATATAACATTAAATAATCGTTTCTAAACTCGTCAACGTTGTTGTCCTTGATTATAAAAAAAAACCTAAATAATTAAATAAATAAATGAGTATGAATATGAATAAGAGTTTAGATTTATGGCAAATGACGACTCCATAGCATGCTATTAGTCTTACCTTGCGACAAAAACTCCGATGCCTAAATTTATTACCTATGCAAGTATTCTGTTCCTACATTTCCTTACCTTTCGGCATCCGTCTTATGTGTCGGGACATGGAAAAATGAGTGATCCGAATTTATATCGTTGTTACTGCAACCCGCTGCAATGCAATACCTTTTGGCCTTTTTTTTAATCATTTTAGACATTCGCCCCGGCTTCAAACGGGTCAATATTTAAATAGCTAATATGTATTTAGCTATACGAACTTAACTTGCGAAACTATCAACCAACACTTTATTAATAATTAATAATTTGAATGATTTAAAAATGCGGCACGGTCACTCACTAGCGAATTAAAATCACAATGTCGCTTTCTGGTAATCTCGACCGCGCATGCGTTCAGAGTGGTGTTGCCAGGTCAAGCCCTACAAAAATCGGGACTGCGCCAAATTATCGCGTCCTGGGTTTTGAAATAGAAACCGTGCAAATAATACATTTGAAAAACGGCACGAATTGGGATTGACCAAAAAAAAAAACTCACGGTTTTTACTTTCTAATTCGAAACAATAGGAAATTTTAAGACACCTATTTCATTAATTTTGTATTTGACTAAATAGTTTTGTTTAAATATCTTTATTTATTTAGCAGACATTTTATGGATGGCATGATTATTTTAAATTTGGGATGGCATTTTCTACTAAATTACAACAATTAAATGGTATCTAATGAAAAAAAGTGATTGTAATAGTGTATTAAAACATACAATTTCAAGCTGTTTTCGCCTAACCTGTAAGATACACCTAGGAGGGCTTCAAGCCGAAAACGAAAGTCAAACAAAGGTTAAATATACTTTTGTCGAAATATCCAAAATAGATAAATAATCCAAAAACTTAATAATGCAGAACGGCTTTAAAACCCTATTCCTCGAAATGGTTTTCGAATTGGAGTAATTGTAAAAATATGAACAATCCCAATTGCAGCCGTCTTAGGCAGTTGTCCCCAGGGCCGAGTTAACCATGTCGGCCATGCCATTTTGTGCAAACAAGTTTAAATAAAGATATCATGTGAATTCCAGTTTCAATAGAGGAGACGCATATATTATTAGTTCAAAGTGGCTGTTCACACGGTCGGCGAGTCCCCCCCTCCACTAGAACGAAGAAATAAAAGATATAGGATTCCGTGTCAATAAAAGAGACATATAATAAGAGTTTCTCGCTGGCGTCACCGCACGGGTCGAAGAATAAGATTAAAATGAGGGACGAAACTGGATCTCATTTAAGCAGGTCGTGATTTGATTTTAGGAAATCCTTTAATTGATAATCCATATGAATTCACACACAGATAGTACGACCTACTTACTTACGGAATACTTTCTTATAAAGGAGTGTGGGCTAATTGGCCTAATGACCAATAAGGACAAGCGTCATATGTCCCCGAATAGCAAATTCTAAGTTGTAAAATTATTACTATGGCAGGTGGTTCGAAATCTTTGTGTGGAAAAAGTTATCGCCATGCAAAGACAGCGGTTTTTCAAAGTAATTATGCTAAAGTCGTCTATGTAGTGTTCCAGATTTTTTAATATTTCACACAGTGATTTATGATATCCCGCCATACAAAAAGTTGTGGAATATAAAAAACATTTAAAATGGCATATGGCTTGTCATTATTGGTTTTTAGGCCAGTGTCCATACAAAACTGCCCATCATCCTTTAATAAATAAACAAATATCTTTATTGTAGCCTGTGACTTGCTAGACCAACGTTATCTATGGAAAAAACTACGCAGATTTTTTGCTTAGTTTTTACGTAAACGAAAATATTAGGTAAGCAAGGGGTCAACCAAAAATCCTTTAATAAATAAACAAATATCTTTATTGTAGCCTGTGACTTGCTAGACCAACGTTATCTATGGAAAAAACTACGCAGATTTTTTGCTTAGTTTTTACGTAAACGAAAATATTAGGTAAGCAAGGGGTCAACCAAAAACTGAAACAAATGCCAAAAAACATTTGGGGAAATCTGGTCGATTCCAGCAAAAACTCGAATTCACCGACGCCCTTGGCGACAAGGTCGATCCGACGGAGGCATGTTAGTCTAGCAGTCCCAAAATCGGGACGTCTCCCGCAAATCGGGACGACTGGCAACACTGGTTCCCAGGTAGTGATTATCCCAATGAAGGGGCACCCGGTGTGTAACTACTTGTAGCGGAGGTCGTAATAACCCTGGCACACTATACTGCACTACGCACTGCTCATCGCTCTGACGATTTGAAAATCGAACCGATTTGAAAATCGAAGTTCCAAATTACGTTCCCTGACCGAGAATAAATCGAGTGGTAGGGATAGAGTAGGTATAGTATGTAAACAATTTATTGTACAAAAAACAGAAAATCAAATACAATATTTACAGAATTAGAATGAACAAAGGCGAACTTATCCCTTTAAGGGATCTCTTCCAGCTAACCTTTGGGCGATTGAGGAAAACAAACGGGGGAAAAAAATTAGAATGTGGTAGACATTAGTACAAGACCATAGTTAGTTAGTAGTTAGTTAGTATAGTCTGTGCCAACTGAAATTGCCAATGATGTAAACACAACAAATCGAACCAATCCACCATTATTACTCGATAATAACGTGCTTTTAATGATCAAGTCAATTCTTAGCAATGATTTATAAACTCGGTCTTTATTTTCACATTGAGTTAAAGATTAAATAAGTACTAATTGTTCGTTTATTTAAAATGAAAACACGCTTCATGAATATTTGAGGTTATGTGTCAAACAGTACTAATTTGTTTACGTATTTAAACGTTACTTCGAACTTCGATTTTCAAAATTGGGCCTGTCGCCCAATTATTCGCGACACTAGGTCCTTTGACTATCGCCCAAAAAACTCAGCGAGCGTGTGACAGGGGTGTATCAGGGCAAGGACCAAAAAGTTGGACCACAGTTAAGCTCAGTTAACCATACAAACAAGGAAGTCAAAAAAAGTTCCGCTGTGCGACGAAAAGTATCCCTAAATTGTATGGCAAATTTTCGTGTTACAACGTAATCGCAGAATGAGCCGTACATTTAAAAACAACCCAAGTAACACAAAACACCATTATAAAAAACATACAACAGCACGAACTGACTCGCAAAGCATTATGCAAATCCTATATCAGCTGTATTTACTTTTCTTGAAGTCAGTAAAGAACAAATCACTAGACTTAGAGCATTTATTGCGACCATATTACAGCCAATATACACCTTATTAATACACAATCTCTAAATGGGAACATATTCAAATACTAATTGTTTTATTTCCTTCGTAGAAAAGAATTTCTCAATAGATTTAAAAGTATCGCAAAATTATAAGCTCTAAGCCAAAGTTCATATAAAATTGCAAATTATATTATTGGAGCTCCGAAAATGTATCTCATATAATTTTACAACCTAATGATCACTCTTCATAATATTCATTTATTTTTTAAATACTAATGATCGGAACTTATAATCATCTGAACTTCTAATTCTCATAGTTTTGTTTGCTTAGTTTAAATTAACTTTAAATAAAAGATTACAAACGGTAGGATCCAAGTAATATTTGCCATGTTTAAAATGTAGTACACGAGGTAAATAGGTAATGCATCTTTATAGAAATAGTGATAAATAGTGTTGTGTTGCGATGTAATAATGTGAAAACTGTGAGTGTAGATTATTGTATTTTTTTTTTCTTAATAATTACAGCCTGTGCGCTTGCTCAAACAAATAGTACAATGTATCACCATTTCTCATGTAAGTGAATTTTGTTAATTCTTTATGAGAATAAAGTTCTTAAACCATATTATAACGCCAATATTCAGGAACCCGTCCACTTTTCAGAAGGTCTTAAATATTTTACGTGTAGATAAAATTAGGTTAGGTTTGATTAGATTTATGAAAAACTTAAAAGAGTAATAGTTTTTTGAAAAATGCATTATGAGTTGCGATAATTATGACTTAAAAAAAGTATGAGCAAAATTTTTCGGAGTAATGACGAGTATAGTCACAAATCGTTATTTGTATAAAAAATCGAAAGACCAATTTTACATGAGACAATATGGACCCGCTCTTAGCTTAGTTTTAATGAATAAAGTTGGTTCAATAGGCACCGCGCATAAAGTAAAATAATAGAATCAGAAATTAGTCACTTTTAATCACTTTAATGGTTTCCGTAAGAGGAAACAGAAAACAAATGGCGTCAGATAAGTAATATAAATGCTTTACGCATTCAACGAAAGTATAATAATGCTTTTAATCTTACAGGTAGAGACTATGGAACGCCAGGTGCACCGATCTAAACATACAACTTTCGCTTCCTCTACATTCATCAATCTCTTCATGCACGTACAGTCACCTGCTGATAGATCTAACCGAACAGCGAGCTTATAAAAATGTGTTGCATTGGATTCACAAAAAAGACTAACACGCGAAAATGTCAGAAAATTGTGCTGTAACAGTATGTTTTAACGATCTGCTTGGATAAAAATTCAAGAAGATGTAACTGCATAGGTAACCAAAAAGATTTAAATGGTGAAAATTTCAGACGTATCTAAAGGGACAAAATTCCAAATTGGATGGGGTAGATACCCAAAATGGTCTAACCATTTGAGAAAATGAACTTAATCCCAAGACATTAAGATTCCTAATTGTTTGCTACTTGAAACGCAATTAACAGAACAAATATTCGTCGATGATAATTCCAAATCCGTTGTGTTCGATTAGTTATCGATATTACTCGTAACAGCACTAGCCATACTGTGGCAACATTAGTGTATACAATGAACTGTCAAGTTAGTTCGCCTAATTCTGGACTCGACTATAGGACATAAATCCATATCCACTTTGGTTAACATACAGGTTACACGTTACTTGGGAAACTGGTTCTGAACTTAATTCTGTATTTGTTGATTACATCCAGGTGATGGTGCTGCTATCTTTCCCCGACAGACTCCATAATCATATTTACCCATATGGACAGTGTGGTTCTCTATTTATTAAAATGTCTTTTTTCATATAGCCAAATGGTTCACTCGGGATAATATACATTTCGCGGTGTATTGTGTATGTAGTATTATAAAAAAAGTCGGTGCTGTAGGGTCGCCGTTCTACCTAACACTCCTGCTCGCTACGCTCGTCGTCGTACCTAACGAAGACTTTTTCGGCCTAGTGTAACATTTGCTATGTGAAAGATATTCCAAAAGTTTAAAGTCAATATGATATTCGTCTTCATAATAATTCGGCCAAATGAGAGGTTCGCATACAAAAATTTGCCAATAAGTAGTTGTCAAAGTGAACATTCGGCGAAATGAAGGTTGGCAAATGAAATTCAACCAAAAAAAATTCGGCGAAAAGGCAGAACACCGGACAGTGTCTCTCGCTTCCTCTCTTCGCTCTAACACCATCGGACTGCCATCAAGTTCTGTTTTTTGAGCCTGCTTGGCTTGCCCAAAGTCTTTGACTAAGTCGTTAAACTGTTAGGGTTATGGGTTAGATCTTGTCTACTATCTGTCTGTCTTGTGTACTGTTTTGCTGTCGAAGGACAGAGATTTTGTTGACGATGAAGCGAGCTCATTCAGAAGATGGCTGGAAACGATAACTTCAGGAAGAAGGGTTTTATCTGTGACTATAGTACTCATGCTGTGTTAGGGTTGCTCATGGGGTGTACTCGCACTAGACAGTTTTACTGCCGTGGATGCTGTACACTGGTCTCCGCAAAGTTATTATTTCAATATCACACACTCTGTATCACTGGCACTGCCTCCTATTATTGAGGTCACCACTTAATATACTGGGATGTTTATGTACTGCCTCATCGTACTAAAATGTGCAACAGGGTGGCCCAAAACTGTTACTCTACCGAATATCACATTCGCAAAAGATCATACTAGCAAAACATCATATACCCATAACATTACACTCGCAAAACACGATATTCGCAAAACATGATATTAACAAATAGTTTTGTTATAAAATCATAGGGTAGGTGAAGGTTATGTTAGATTTATCGCAGGCCCGGAGGGCCAAACTACCCAGAAATAGGAGCTCTGCGGTAACGGTAGCTTTTACTCCGATGATTTCTGATTTGCACACAAAATGGACTCTCCTAGCAGGTTGGTGGCAGTTAAAGTGTTAAGTGATTATTTACTGGTCGCCCAAAACGTTTAGAACTAAAAGGTATCCTGTTTTAGAAAGGAATAAAAACAGAAGTAGAATATTCTTCGTCTACTGCAGCAACACAGGATGCAATGCCATGATCTGTCCAAAGGTTTTCTCATTCAATGTCTTTACAGTGTGTTACCGGCATGCGGGCATTTATTAAAACTGCCGATAATATGTTGCTTTAGCAATTGTTTGCAAGTATTATCAATTAAAAAATGTTTAAAATAACCCCACAATAAATTTTCTTAGATACTGTCCATTTTTAAAGTAGTGCATGTGCTGCGTGTTCATAGTTATCAGTATCGCTGTTGCTTGGTACAAGGCATGTCGTGGTATGGGGGCAGATCATAATAATCAAAGTAGCCGTGGACTGTCATTTACACTTTTCAAATTGCTGTGCTTTACATTGCTGGCAATTAATATTTTGTTAGAAAGTTAATAAAGCTTGAAAAGTTGTTTACTAATTAAATTAATGTCATAGTTACGTACAGATATACATTATTTTAACCTACTTTAAAAAAAGCCTGGCTGCTGGTAACACACTGTATAAAACAATTTAACAGTATGGGTGACCTGTGAAGTTTATTCAATAGCAATAAAATTTATTAAGGCCTATTTAATGTATTTTGAAATAAAAAGAAACATGTGGAGAAACAATATTAAAAACTTGTGTTTATTCAACCAGGCTAATGAGCGGATCTTATCTTATCTTATCTAAAAGATGGGCCCTTTACACACTTCAACCGTTTAGGATCTATTGTGCAATTACCCTCTTGCACATCAGCTGTTCCAATGTGCAGGTTTCCACACATCGGTTAATGCACTTAAGTTAGAAAAATTCATTGGTACATGGTAATTGCGGGGGTTTCAACCTTGGTACCTTATGATCACTATTTGACCCCCTAAGCCACTAGGCCACCGATGCTCTCAATGTGCGGATACTTTAGATTTCATCTGTACCAGGCAATATAGATTAGTATAATTCCCATCATGAAAATGGTCCCATTTATTAACCGACTTCAAAAAAAGGAGGAGGTTCTCAATACAACTGTTTTTTTTTATGTGTAACGTTTCTTACAATCTCTATAAGGTAGATGGCTTATTAGTGGCCACCCTCCGGTAACTGGCCACTATGCAATAAATTTCCTTGCGATTAGACTAGAGTACCTAGATCCTGAGTTATTGCCCGGAGTAATGTACAAGTATCTTAACTAACAGCGTCAGTAACAAATGTGACGGCTAGTAATTAAATGGGTCTTTCTAAGGTGACCAGTTATTGACGATTTACCCTATGAATGATATGTGTAAGTATGAGTCCTGCATTCTCAGTTATGCTGAGCGGACACTTCATAACATTATTACTATTATTAGGTGTAGTTACATTGCTCCTAAGGAATACTTTATTTATTTATTTATTTATTTATTTATTCGAGGAGATCCAACAGCTATACATAACAGAAATAGAACTTAAAATAAATGTAGAAAGCCAATTATAGGTTATCACAGATAGAAAAAGAAAAAAACGTAGTGATTAACACCACAAAAAGCCGGTTCAACAGCGGTAATCCCGCTAAGCACAGACAAAAGATTAAACACTTAATATCTATTAACGGCAAGTACAGCTAAACATCAAATAAAACACGGGTATGAAAGGGTCTTAACAGGAAAGTTCACAAATGGGTAATAAATAACAACATTGAGTTTATATAACGAAATACGGTGGTAAGTGTATCAGAATTAGTAAAGGAAAAGAAAGGAAAGGAATGCTCATTTGAAGAAATCGTCCGATAATTTTCGTCTCATAGTTCAGTATGGTCTAATATGACTAGAATAGACACCTAGACTATTAAGGTTTAAAATAGGAAAACGCATGTCGTCATAAAGTACAAAACGCCTCAACATGCCAGGGACTCGATATGGGTTCTAGTTTCAAATAAGTCAAGGAAAGTGGCCAGGAAAGTTAACCTTGCTGCAATTGCCTCCAGATTTGACGAGATCAGTTTAAATTTGAGCAGAAGCTAAGTGGAAAAACGGCGTATAGTAGACACTTAAGAGTTAGCTACGCAATTGTTTCATTTATTTGATGTACGCCAGAGCTATTATGCTATCAAGTTAGAAAATAATTAGGTTACAACTTACTTTGTTAGAATTGCAGATCAAAAGGTGCCTGTAAATTCTCTGGAACGCACGATGCACAATCATAATTTGTCGTTACTTGGCTACAGATCTTTTGTGATAATAATAAATATATAAGATGTTTCACCGTATTTTTACGCAAAAATAAATTGGCCACTTAACGATTTTCATGAACGCTCAACGCCCAACAATCAGAAACATTGCGCTCAGCTGATCAGCTATTCATCTGCACTTCTGCACTGCCATGCCATGCCAGCGCTAAGGCAAAATTCTACGAACTACAATAACCCGGATCAATAACAAACGTCAAAAAAGTTTAGATTCAAGCTAATTCGCTCACCCAATTAATTGAATAAATCAGATATTTAGTTTAATTTGCGTCTTTTTATCCATAAAATACGTGTAAAATGTAATAATCAATTAATTTTGACTATGAACGAATAAAAATATTCACGAACATTTTAGCACGATGTAAGACGCCTTAGGAATTAAAAAAAAGAAACATCTGTCATGTGTTTATCCTATCCGATATGTCAGGATTTTCTACGACACATTTTCGAACAATTATCGATATTCTTGTGCTAGTTAGTGAATAAACGTTACATGTGAAAATGGCGCTGTGTTTGCGCACGTTTTCCCACAAATTTTCGCCTATAAACGGGATAGTATCCACAAAAAACCATTCCAGCCGATTGTCTAGAAAAATCCCCGTCCGTACACAATTTTTGGAGGATGTAAGTAAATTACTGTATATTTACACATTGCAACTGGATTAAATCAGCATTTGATCTTTCTTTAACTTGCAAACAATGTTTAGACCTAACACTTACGTGGTTACCGATGTTATTTTTATCTTTAAGTGCTATATTATAGGTGCCTTGACATTGACTTAATTTATTTGCACCGCGCGCGTTACACCGACCCAGCATGTGTTTATGGTTGATTATTTTGCAGTTTCTTCACCCCCGGCGCATATCCAGTTGCCCCAGGCCGGCAAAGTCCAACATAGACAGCAACATCGACAATGTATACATTCACGAGTTACTTACGACAACGTCGCTGAGAGGTTATCCACTATTACCTGTCACGAAGAAAGAAAATGAGGAAAACATTAGTAACAGATTGAGCTGCGAAGACGGTATTACAGTCCGCTCTTTAGGCTTGACATGCGATGACTACGTTGAACACAAGTTGCCGTTTGAGTTCCATGATATACCGCACTCTAGTATAAGGGATATAGATTTAATGAAATATGAAGATGCTGAGGTACGCTTAAATTAAGGGCCAAGACCTCTATTCTAAGTGTTAAAAACTACATATCAACTTTGACTCGGCCGCTATTACTGTCAAGTGAATAAGAGCTGTCAAAATGTTGAAAGTATGATAACTGGGCAAAGACTATATGGTTCTTACCGCCTAGAATAGTAGCCCTGGCTCCTTGTATTTTTACAAACAATGTACAGTCACAATATTAAATTTGGTACCCACCTTAGGTCCTAAGTCAATTTGACATTCTACAACAATAAGGTTGAGTTTCCTAAAAGTTACAAATGACTTGACATCTCTAATGACACTGATAAATTCAAGCAATTTTTTCTTAAAATGGGTCCCAAATTAACGCTTGTGACTGTACATAAAAACTTTCAATGTCTTTCACTCGTGTTAAACTGTATTTTGCCAATGTACAGTTATTTATAGACAGGATAATAACAATGTTAAATCGTTGCCATCAGAAACTGCAGCCCACCTGTCTCTCACCGTTCGAGTATAATGCAGTCGCATACTGCAGCAGCCCCAACGTGCAGTCATCCATGGCGAGCCCACCGGAAGTTATCAAAGATGGGAAACCCAGCGAGGAGCAACTCATGAAGGTCTACCATGTGCTATCGGAAACTGTAAGTTTAGCTGTTTATTTCAAAACTCAAAGCCAGCAATCGGAAATTTGGGTTTTTTTTTAATGTTGAAAAAATTCCGGAAAAAGTAAAGTGAATATTTTAAATTTTTGTCATTGAGTTACAGGTAAATTAAATAACATTTGGTAAATCTCTTCAAATAGCTAAAGTAAACACTTAAATATGAATGTATGATGGCGTAATTTATTTATTTAGAAATCCTGGGATTTTTTTTTGATGTAATATCTGCTATTTTATATACTTAATAAACATAAACTAACCTCCTTTATGTTAAAACAAAACAAATGATAGTGCCAATGTTATTTTCAGATGCCGAGGCTGTTCATAAAACCTTTGGATTACTCCATCTATCACCCAAACCTTATATTTGTGAACAACATCCGTGGTACAACAACAATGTAAGTGATTTACTAGCAGCCTGCGAGCAAATTTGCTGCAAATTTCTGACCAGTGGATTTTTCAATTGTTTTCTTTCATACAAACCTTGCCCTGACAATGACGAACACAACAAAGAAATCTCAAGTTATAAGGTGACCAGGAGAGATAGGGGTTAATTTTTATATAATAATATAATATAAGGTCGCCGTCAATAGAACTTGTGAACAATGTAAACAAATTAGTACTGTTTGACACAACCTCAAATATTCACCAAGCGTGTTTTTATTAAACATAACTGTAATAAATAGTTATTTCATCTTTAACTTAATATGAAAATAATGATGTATTGTATAAATCATTGCAAAGACCTCACTTGACTTTTAAAAGTACGTGATCATCGAGTAATCATGGTGAATTGGTTTGTTTGGTTTTGTTTACATCTTTTGCAAGTTCTTTTGACGGCGATCTTATAGAGCGGGTTACGGCTTTTTATATTTCCCTACAAATAATACAGGGTAGAAAAATAAGTCGGGCCCTGGAGGGAAACTAATTTAAATCCTTAAGTTGGCTCATTTTACTTAAAGGAGACATTCCTGTATTTTTAAAAAGAATCAAAATTGCATGCAAAAAAAATCTGAAATTCTCTTGTCTCAACCGGGATTTTAATATCCTTGAACAGAAAAGTGCCACTTTGATCCCTCCTAGCAGGGAGGAAAAGCCCCATTAAGGATTCATAACGATTCAAAGTTGTTTAGCAACAGTTTGTTTCTTAAATCTTGCGTTTTGTTCACTTGTTTTGCAGAGGTCTAATTCACTACGTCAAACAAATAGCCCTGTTGCGTACAGTGGGACACCTCAAGTTCGCTTACGTCAAACTGGAAGTCATGAAGATCACGGCACACCCGGAGGATTCCACCATCAGGTAAATTAATATTCTAATAATATAAAGAACGGATTATATGCAAATGCATTACATTAAACACTACATTATTAAAGTAACTACTTGAAAAACAAAGTCCAGGTTCAGGTCCAGGTTCTCTTCGATGAATGTGACAACTGGGAAAAAAAAGTCCAACTAGTTCCATCAATGGAACTAATAATGGAATTAGTCGGAACAGACCAAAAACCTAACTCATGTCCAAGACATTATGAATATTATGATTAGGGTTAGGACTTTTGGTGGCATATCGTGGTTCTAGAATCCATGGAGTCGCTATTTCCTAATTATTATAAACATGCCACTTTGATTTTGGCATTCAGTATTGTGATATTCTAAAATAGGGTCTCTATTGACTGCCATAATTATTTTTAGTCATAATGTGTTTTAAGTCATAATTTTCGCAAGTCATAATGCATTTTTCTCAGGACACTGTTATTTTTTCAGGATTTTTATAAAACTAATTTAACCTAACCTCACGAATCTACACGATAAACGTTTATATAAAACTGTAACTTCAGCCTGAAAGAAGTTATGACAAAAAAATCTATGACTAACAATACATTATGACCAACGATATGTATGGCAGTCAAAGGGATCCGTCTAAAATAAACTAAATTGGCTTGATTTATCAATACCTACTTATATTTGTTTGTAACGCCTTAACAACGGAGATATACTCCTTACCAAAATCAATTCAAGTAACAAATTATTTAATGAATGAAATTAAATGAAATTTAAAAATATTGTTATGAGTTATGACAATACTGAAGGTCAAAATCAAGGTGATATGTTTATAATAATTAGGAAATAGCGACCCCATAGATTCTAGAATCACGATATGCCACCAAAAGTCCTAACCCTAATTATGATTTTACTGAGTGGGATGAATTGACAACATTTCATTTTGGTGACACCTGCAAATTACTATACGAATCGAAAGGGTTTTACCTCCTGAACACGGCAAAATATTTATTTAAATTTATTTTTCTTTATTTTCAAAATGACTAGTAAGTTAATAAAAATATCGAGTTTTACCAATACTATGCCTGAATAGATATAATACCATTGCCTTTTTCACGAGAAAAAAAGCTGTCATACTTCAAATTAGACATTGACACTATTGACAGATGGATAGAGACTTAGGGCCATTTGCACGCAGAATTTAACCCTGGGTTAAGGCACTACTCGAGTTAGTAGACGTCAGATTCATACGATAACTGTCATTTTAACTCGAGATAGTGTCTTAACCCAGGGTTAAACTTTTCGTGCAAGTGGCCCTTTATCGATTGACATGATACTTTTTTATATACAGATTGGACTAACGTAATATGTCCATTGTGTCGTAGAAATGAAGTTACGCCCTTTTAGAATAAGTACATCTTAATAAATTAATAATAAAATAATTATTCATTCTAGAGAAAATTTAATAGTACATTGTGTATTAAGGGTGGTAAAGAAAGAATTACAAACGAGAGTCTGTTAGAAGTTTGTATTTCCTTTACCACCCGTGTAACATACAATGTTTTTCATCACAATTGCGAGGAAATGAAATAAAATCAGACAAAAGATCATATTTTTAACTTATTAGCGGCAGACTACATCATTGTCTGTGGCTTACCACAGATAATGTCAAACGTGTTCGGAGTCCGATTCTAGTGACATATGAGATCAATAGTTTATTATGCGAGATTGTTAGGAAATAGTATTCAACTGACATTTCATCTCGAATGAAACTTCATATCGAATGGCACAAGAATTGGGGTCCTGACGTATTGTGATAGTTTGAGTCCACGTATAATATTTAAAAAAAAGCTATTACGCACTTAAGTAACGTAATGGTAAAAAAAAGGCCCGCGGGTATTATTTTGGATTTACGGTCGATTTTTCTAGCATGTTAGGACACTATTTACGAGCAAGTGTGATGAAAAACTATTAGTGTCTTTCTCCTTCCAAACAGTATCTATAAAACGAATAAAATTAAAGTCTTGAAAATATGAAATCTTGTCAATTAAGGTTATTTTTGTTTCAGGATGAGGTGGCGTGTCCGAGGCATCTCCGGGCTCAAAGTGTTCTTCATGTTTTGGAAATACAAATTGTGGAACATGAAGGACGCGTTTCAGGACCAAGAATTGTGAGTATTGAACACAATCTTCATCTTCGCCTTATTCCAATTCACTGCTTGACAGACAGATACGAGGGTCATACACACTCGCAAAAGGGTGAAACAACTTTTAAGGTACTCCCTTTGACAAGTTTAACAAATTACACGTTTTTAGAAAAACTATATATTTGCTTACGACATGGCCTTCATGTTAATTTAATCAGACAAGTAGGGGCTAACATTTGAACTTATTTCATTTTGAAATAATACAGTTATGAACAATAATATTAGTTAGTAACGCAGGGGACGATGTTGTCCCTAGGTTTTGTATGAAAAAAGTGCATTTTCACCTGAGTTATCAGGTATTTTCTATGATTAAAAAATATTTGAGGTGTTTAACGTGTGGGGTCCATAAATGTGATGGTCTGATTTAATATTCATACATCATTATTAACCATTAGTCACCAGGAAAGTTTTAATACCGCAAAAGAAAAGGAGTACTTTAAAAGTTGATTCACCCAAAAAGTTGTCTCTCCTGTGGTTAAGACTGCGCCGTGCAAACGCCGAGCGTCCAGTGGCGCCCTCATTACTATTATTGTGTTTTCTAATTAAGTAAAGAATTTCCTTGGAATCAGACGAAATGTTTTTGTAGTGCAAGTAAAAACACAATTTATGGGATACTTAGGCTGGGTTTTATAAAGATCCGTTTGATCAAATTTCGGTCAGGAATGTCAAAACTTGTATGAAGTTACTAAAATTTGATCTGACATATTTACTAACGGGCCTTTATAAAACCGGGCCTTAATAAACTTTAATAACAATTACCCTTTGAGTAGTCAGTTTAACGGGAAAAAGTGGCCACTTTCCGTTAAGTTGATAACTCGAAGGTGAATTGTTATTAAACTATGTGATATAATAATACCCTATAAGTTTTGTTTTTGTTTGTAGTACAAAAACTTACCGTCCAATTTTAAGAAAATTCTTTAGTTTATTAGAAAACACAATAAAAGTAATGAGGGCGCCACTGTACGTCCGGCGTACGCTCGGCGTAGTCTTAACTCCACATTCATATTTTAATTTGGGACCCATTTCATGATAAATATGCTTGAAGTCGTCAATGTCATTAGAGATGTCAAGTCATTTGTAACTTTTAGGAAACTCAACGTTATTGTTGTAGAATGTCAGATTGACTTTGGACTTAAGGTGGGTACCGAATTGAATGTGACTGTACATTACGACTATTACGAGTGAAATATTCGTGTTTCAGGTGGTACGACGGTTTCTCCACGTTCTACGTTGGCGGCGACGGGCTTATTCAGAAACATGTTGCTGACAAGGTAGTTTTTTTTTATATATCTTTAAAAAGCCGCCCGACCGATGTGAACTTAATACTGACAGCTGTCATTCCAGAACAAATTATAACCTCAAACCCATGAGTTATATACAAGCACTAGTGATGAGACGGGTCATTCTACTTTTAAGCGCAGGTCGATTTTTTGACAAGTGCTCTTCAAATAATATTTTTATAAAAACGTTAAAGTGCTCGGTTTTGTAATTTAATATTGAAATAGTTACACAACTTGGCTTGCATTCATTTAAAATTATCACTACATTTAAAAAGTCATATAATTAACTTTAAAGTAGGTAACATAGTGGTCACGCATGTCCCCGCCATTTGTATGGAAAAAGTGTATTTACCGCTGTGTTACCAACTTTTCCTGATAAAATATCAATAAATTTAAAGTGTTTTGTTTTGAACTATTAAATTGAGTGGTTCCAGTTTCAATATAAGTCAAATTTACGTGAAAAAAATGTCTAAAAATGCCTTTAATTTCAC
This sequence comes from Acleris laterana, assembly GCA_963966035.1. Taxonomy (NCBI): domain Eukaryota; kingdom Metazoa; phylum Arthropoda; class Insecta; order Lepidoptera; family Tortricidae; genus Acleris; species Acleris laterana. The sequence goes on from OZ014438.1 coordinate 84,824,364, forward strand.
CAATGATTATTATGCGCTAAAAAGTAGAATGACCCAGACACGTTTTTCAAATATATTTTTTTGATAAGATTTAATAACAAAAATAATAATTACATAAGTTTTATCGATCGATATTTTAGTATCCTGGCCGCGGCAATTTAGAAATTAGCAGATTTATTAAACTAAAATAATGTTTACAGATCGTTTTTATTATTGAAAATTCACTTTCGGTAAACAAGTTTACATAGAGGTAAAAATAGTAGTATCAAAAAATCTATGATATCTCACAATAAAAGTGTTTAATAACTTATTACAATATAAAGAAGATAAAATCAAAGCGAACACCAACAAAATTACGCTGCAACATTACAGAAGAAAGTTTTATTTATAGTTTAAACTTTTTCAACTAAGCTTATCCAGTTAAGAATACAAAGCCATTTTGTAGTTCACAATTAGGACAACGAGCTCGCAGTTAAAGCAGATAATAACCGCCTTCGAAGGTAAACATAGATTATCGACAAATTACAGTAATATAATAATGTCATTTTTTTTTGCAATTTATTTGGCTCCTAATGAACATATAGACATGCATCCCGTGACTGTTGTCGGGTGGGGATCACCCTTTTGTTGAATGGTGGGCCTTAAAAGGATATATACAAAAATTAAAAATGATTGTTTTTTGTTTTTGCTCGACTTGTACAGAAAACATTGTTACATCATTAGTCCGTCAAATGCAACCAAAATGCCACGAGTCACCGATATGTCGTTGTAAACTGTACTGCGATGACAGCTGTCAGGATTGACTTGATAATAGCTTGACTACCGTAAAATGTTCCTACTTTGGTCCCCCATGGGTAACTATGCTCCATAGTGACTATTTCGTTTGTTACCATATAAGTCAAGGTTGATGACAAATTCACTTAAAAGAATCGATGTATACATCCAGCTACGAAATAAATGAAAGCAATAGAATGATTTACAATACAGATTACCTCAATATAACCATGGAGCATAGTTACCCATGGGTGAGCAAAGTAGGAACATTTTACGGTATAGTTGTTGTTCGAGATGGTTTTTAAAAGCTTTTATTTAACTTGCAATTCCCGGTCTTCGATGAAGCTAAAAATTTGCATACGCCTTTAGTTCTGATGACAATACAATAATATAGTGCCATCGAGCTGGTCTGATGATGGAGACTCATGGTGGCCATAGGAACTCCAAAATTACACATGATAAACGCGTCGTCTTAGGGCTTGTTAAAATCGTCTTGACAAGTAGATGACGACTGTGCAGAAAAAGTACAGTCGGCAATAAAAGCTTGTCCCTTAAATGAATTTATAGACAGAAACTAAAAAAATAAAATAAAATGTTATTGAAAAGGGCATGCTTCGGTCATTTGGAAAGGATGGATGAAAAAAGATTGACGAAAGAGATATACAGATCGAAAGTGAGTGGACGGGTCCGAAGGGGCCGCCCTAGGCGTACTTTTTCGAGTCAAATCGTAGAAATACTGGAAAGGGAATCTTAAGTACCCGAAACCGACGTGCGTGCTTGACTCGATGTAGGAATGTGGAAGAAGTGAAAGAAATTTGTCAAGATCGTAGCAAATGGAATGAAGTGGTCTCTGCCTACCCCTCTGGGAAACAGGCGTGATTTAATGTAAGTATGTACAGATGTAGTGAATAATCCTTTCCCATCGTTTTTTGTCGGATATGTTCGTATTTATCTAGCTTTCTCAATTAGCTTCAGTACCCATCAATAAGCCAACTGAGAAAGCAAGATAAATACGAAGTTATCCGACCAAAACCGATGGGAAAGGATTATTCACTACATCTGTATGTATGTTAAAACCCTACACTGATATGCTCTATCAAGTGTTTTATGTTTCGGATTCGAATACTTTATTGTACCTTTTTCTCTCCAGGTAATGCCCGATCAAGACACCATAGTCGATGACGAAGAAAAAGCCCCCATAGCGGCCAAAATAGCGCTCCTCATAGGTCTTCTACCTCGCAACTATCTCTCAGACGCATCGCCTTTCTTCACGAACACGCCTGGCACTCCCGAAGTAACCCCCTTGCCTTTTAAGGAATAGAGTAACATGTAGATTGTCTTGAGTTTTTAACAAGGGAGTAGTCTATGGTCCGAATTTTTGTTTGCCATTTTTTTTCCGAAGCGGGTATCTTTTCACTGTTATAAAGCTTAACCTAGCCTTTAGGTTCTATAAGTGACCTTAAAAATACTTCCATCTATGAAAAATTGCCAAATGAAAGTTCGGATTTGCTATTAGGTTGCTTAGTAGTGAGTTAAATCTGACATTTGAATTTTACAATGTACTTAGAAATGAATTTTAACCCTTCAGTCCACACTGGCTAATACAAGTATTAGTGCTCCCAGCTTTTTAGTGTTAGGTTGGCTACCATTCTCACAGTGGTATTCCCAATTCACTAGTGGTACTGTTCACTGGTTGGCAAAACTTTTTTTTTAATTTCCATATTATTACCCCGAAAATGACACTTATTTAAAAATAAAAAATATTTACTGTGTTTGGGTCGTTAATTTTCATTTGTGTACAAAATTTTAACTAAATCGGTCCAGGAATTTTGGAGCGAATTGGCTGTGACAGACAAACGGACAGACAGATGCACGAGTGATCCTATAACGGTTCCGTTTATTTTCTTGTCGCATCTTAACTTGTCACTTTTTCGTAGTAATCTCGGTGTGAACACTGAATCGGCACAATTAATAACTGTTACAGTAAAACAACTGATATGGCTTACCTATGTACCGCGGGAACCAATCAGCATGATCCACGCGTTGCGCGGTTGTATTCTGTGCTATTATTGGTTATTAGTGACGCCATGTTGGCGCCCGCGTGTCATTCACTAAGCCGTCAAACGTGCGTGAGTGAGATGGAAAAAATTAATGCAATTTAATTTGCACCTTATAACTATTACGTACAAGTCTGATCGTGGGTTTTAATCGTGCTTTCGGACATCATCGGAATCGTTGTTCGTGTCTGCGCGAACGAAGATTCACGACACGCCATATCGGTTGTGTTCTACTGTACCTTGTAAACCACAGCCTGTCCAGTGCTTGGGTTGGTAGAGTAACATGACATAGACAGTAAAGCCTAAAAATTACTTGGTTAGTTCAAGGAGAAATTACCTATTGTGTTGACTAAGGCGTTATAAAGGTTAAGTCATACTGGAGATTTATTATATGTATTTTTACGCTTAAATTATGTAATGTCAGTTTAAAGAGAGGTTTGGTTTTAGATATGTTTTCTTTAAATGATTATTGTATTAATTTGACGGTGATGTACTTTTAACCCTTTCAACGCTAGTGATGACATTGAAAGGTAAACTGTTGTCATTGGCACGGTTAGAAATTGAATGTTAATGAACCCTGCAATGTATTCGAAACGAGTCATTAACGTTATGGTCATATATCGCACCTTTGGAAGAACAACGGCACAATTGCCCCTATAATTATATAGTACATTGTGCCGTTGTTCTTCCGAATCCATTCCAATCCTTCGCCATTATATTATAATGGCGAAGGATTGCCTCTAAAAAATAATAATAATTAGGAACGTAAAAAAAATAACAAAAACTGATAACAAACACATTGTGAACTAATTTCCAATAAAAGCAACGGTTTTTTTTTTTCTTTCAACGTCATTTACGCTGAGTACTATCGACATTTCTTAATTTAATTGTATAAATCAACTTTTTGATTTCAAGGAAATACTTTAGTTTATTAGAAACAATGGGAGTATAGAGGGCGCCACTGGACGCTTGCTCGGTGCTGTCCCAACTCCCTCGGTTCTGTTACACATTTTAATTTCAGTCTGCTCGGCTTATTAGTAATTCATATACATAATGTACAGTCAACCAATTTGATTCCTGATAGTGGCCTACTATGGACTTTGTCAACGTGACGTTGTAAACCAAATCATAGGGAGTCTCTTACGTTTTGGTTGACAACGTCACATTAACATAGTCCAAAGTGGCCTAGAAATCAAATTGGTTGACTGTACAGTCACGAGATTTAATTTGGTACCCACCTTAGGTCCAAAGTCAATCTGACATTCTACAACAATAAGGTTGAGTTTCCTAAAAGTTACAAATGACTTCACATCTCTGATGACATTGACGACTTCAAGCATATTTTTCTTGAAATGCGTCCCAAATTAACGCTCGTGGCCGTACGCTTAGACATTAAGGGTGCACACAAAGGGCATTGGGTAAGTTTGTATGAGGAAAATTGTACTTAATTATTTTTCAGCGGCCACGCATGACATTTACATAGTTATTTAGAGGACATCTAAATACACATAGATATATATAATTTATGGCGTTAAATAATATCGGAGCGGATATATTCAAGATTCAGGTTTTGGTACTAAAAGTACACCGAGAATATTTAAATATCTCGGCTCAGATGCACTTAAGATGCACATTACATAACAAAATATATTTATTTTGAATAATTCTATCATAATTGACCACTTTTACGAATGGCTCGCGTTGAAAATGTATGACTTTTACAAATGACAACACTTTTACCCAAACCCCTGTGTCACTAGGTAAAACGTTCAAATATTGAATAAAAATATTACACCATAGTGAGTTATATTGATGGCGTTGTCAAGGTTACCTGCACCGCGACATTTTTCTTTTCCACTACGGCGTGAGATGTTAAGTTTACGTTTTGTTTTTATTTCAGTAGAGGTACACGCTGTAGTGGATAGAAAACTGTAAAAAGACTCGAGTTCTGGAGTCCCGATTTTATAGACTCGACTCACTTTGTAGACTCGGTGAACTCGGAAGGCTTCGAGTCCCGAGTCGTGTCGAGGGTGGGTAAACTATCGAGTGTGAGTCCAGCGATTCGAATTTTCTCTACAGCTAACTGAAAAACTGGACATTTTCACTGCGACTATTTGTTTCCAAATTATCGCGGCTAGATTCACAATACAACTCTTGAGTCCGAGAAATTAAAAGAATAGATAAAATAGTACAAAATATAACGGAATGCAAATATAAGCGTTATAACCAGTGATCGGAATAGGTAGTGCAATTTCACGGGATTTCGGTGCGTAAGCTTAGTATGGATATAACTTGCAATCCCGGATTGGCACTTTGAAAAGTTTTAAAATAAATATCAGGGGACATTACACAAATTGACCTAGCCCCACAGTAAGCTCAAAAAAGTTATTTATTTATAATTTTGACAATTATTATACTGCTATTACAAAGTTGGTATTGACGAAATTATGTAGACACTTTAATTTTGACATTCTTGCAAACAAGAAACCTTTTTTAATAATTAAGTAGCTTATTATTTATAAAAATACGAATCCCAGAATCCCGGGTCTTATCCATATTATTTATAATGTTTGAGGTCATTCACCCGAAATTGCACTACCTATTCCGATCACTGGTTATTACAGCTACATGAGCTACACCGCCGTACTAAGAACTGTACTGTAAGTATCATCGTTGAAGGTGAGGTGGGCTCAAACAATAATACGGCGCGAGTATGACTCGTTACCAAAGGACTCGAGTCCTATGCGGGACTCTCTTAGTTCGCGAGACGCTTCCTTGGAAGTTCTGCAATAAAGGGATACCGAGTCGAGTCGAGTCATTTGAGTTCGAGTCGTAATAAAAAGGACTCCCAGAACTCGAATCCATTACAACACTGTTCGTAACTATGCTTGAGTAAGTTTAATAAGGTTCTCCTATTGCAGCCCGAAATATAATGCACCCTATTTTCACTAACACTAAATTCATTAGCCCTAAAATCAAAAAACCCTAATTTTAGCATCCGGAATTTACGTTATATCTATTTTTTATAAGCCGATTCCTATAAAGACCGAATATTACTATACCTTACAAGTTTAAAACCTAACGTTTGTTAAACCTAATTACATATGTTCCTAAACAACTTTATTTAAGGTCGACGGAGCTCTTATTCCGCGAAGGTAACCTAACCTAACCTAATTCCTAATTCATTATTGTTTTAATGATATAGAGCATTTAATGTTTAGTTCATGTAAACATTAGGGTTTATAACTTTAGGTCTAGTAATCAATCGACATACAAGTTTAACTGTCATGGTCATGACATTAGGGCTAATGAAAATTATATCAAACGTTAGTATACCTAATGAAATTAGCTCTTATGAAATTCGGTCTAGTGGGGGAGAACCGTTTAGTACTTATTTATTATTTTAGGTTATTATTTGAACGTTTTACCTTCTGTGGTTACTATTAAACACTAGGTTGAAACAATGTTACCAATTTTAAATTAATATATAGTACCTATATATCTCTTAATAACTTTAAATAAAATAAGCATATTCGAACTATGTTAGTATTTAAATTCTGTGTAAATGTACTAGGGAAGCAGGTTTGTGTGGAGTTGTAGCTACTCAAGCTGGCTTCGTAGATTATAGACCTGACATACATTAAAAACTTTTGTTTCCTAACGTAATCATAAAGGAAATGTATCGAAATCTACAATTAAAAATATTTAAAAAAGTTATGATTGTTTTTTTTACTGATTGTTTTAAATTTTAAACCATCACTTGTTAAGGGCACAGATAGAGGCATTCCATCTTAGCCTCAGGGTTGGCAACGCATTTGCAGTCTTAGGATTGCATTGCAGTCTTGTGAGTGCGAATGTCTATGGGTCACAGTTTCCACTAACCATCAGGTGGCCTGTGTGCTCGTTAGTCTACTCTATGCCATAAAAAAAAATGCGCAACAAAAATAAATTAGCGACCCGCCCTCGCTTCGCTTCGGTTTATGTGAGTTTTCTGCAACACCCGTACATAAAACAGAGTTTATTATACATAAAACCCTTCCTCTTGAATTACTATCGATTAAAAAAAAACACATCAAAATCCGATGCGTACAGTCAGCCAATTTGATTCCTAGGCCACTATGGACTTTGTCAACATGACGTTGTAAACCAAATCATAGGGAGTCTTACGTTTTGGTTGACAACGTCACTTTAACATAGTCCAAAGTGGCCTAGAAATCAAATTGGTTGACTGTACATAGGGACAGACAGACAGACAGCGGGAACCGACTTTGTTTTACACTATATAGTGATAAAATACCAGGGAACAATGTCACACCAATTGCCCTAGTCCCAAACTAAGCTCTAGGCTTGTACTATGGCTACTAGACAAGGAAAAACTTACTTACCTACGTATGAGCTATGTGCTACGAATTGTCGTAGCGCGCCGGATGCGTAGCTCGTGCTACGCCTACCGTCAGAGATTTGCTACGAGGTGCACTCATAATTCTGTGTTTAGTGCGATTATAGACATTTATGTAACTGGTACAAAATGAACCTTTTTAACCCTTCGAACGCCTTTGACTTTATACAAAAGTCCTCACAGGCCAATGACAGCTGAAAACGACAGCTAATGTCAACCTTACGTCACAAATACTCTGGTCTATTTTGTACTGCATCTGTGACCACTATATGGGTCGATGGCGTCGTAGGCACGACAGGTACACGACCACTTTACTGGTTCTTGGCGTTCAAAGGGTTAAAAGGGGTATAGACGGACGAGTGAGTACGCGTACTTGTGACTCGGCGAGCTTACTCGCCTGTGTGTCATCAGAAGTATGCGTACTTAAAAACCGACGAGTACTTAAGACTGCGCCGAGCGTACGCCGGAAGTACAGTGGCGCCCTCATTACTTTTATTGTGTTATCTAATAAACTATAGTATTTTCTTGAAATTGGGCGGTAGGTTTTTGTACTACAAATGAAAACACAACTTATAGGGTATATCGCATAGTTTAATAATAATTCACCTTCGAATTATCATCTTATCGGAAAAATGTGGCCACCTTTTCCCGTTAAGCTGACTACTCAAACGCTAATTGTTATTAAAGTTGGTTACGTATCCCATAAATTGTGTTTTTACTTGCACTACAAAAACATTTCATCGGATTCCAAGGAAATTATTTAGTTACTTAATTAGAAAACACAACAATAGTAATGAGGGTGCCACTGGACGCTCGGCGTTTGCTCGGCGCAGTCTTAATTTATTTCCAAATATATTTGACATGAAAATATAGTGATGGTTGATAGATTTTATAAAGGATTTGATTGATAAGAGAGGTTCGTCTCTGTCGCACCCAGCATAATAATACGATGAAATTGAAAATGAGGAATATATATTCAACCTTTTTAATAAACTAATTAGGGGTAACACTATTCTCATCTCATCACTATTTCATCCTCTATCTAAAGACAATTAGAGTCAGGTATACTTGTTATAGACAGTCATTGGCAGTCTGAATAGGAACAGACTTTAGGCTATAATGCTTATAATTTAATATTTTAGGGGGGGGGGGTAATTTTTCAATGTCTAATAAATAAAAAAACAATTTGCTTTTTAAAGCTTGATTTTTATTAGATCACATGGTTACACATATTTTGGGATTACATTGACATTAATCTAGTAGTAATAAGAATATAGATAGTATATATATATTATAAAAAGTAGAGTTAATATCCGTCTATCCAATTAGCCTGTATGCACTTTAGGCCTCTTCAAATTCATTCGTCTGTCATCAGGGATCAGAAATTCGGTTCGATATGTAGCTAAAGTTGGCCAAATCCAAGAAGAAAAGTTAACATAGCTTCGTCTTGTTAAAAATATTATTCGGAGTTCCGGGATTCTACAAAATGATTACATGTAGGTTAAAACGGTCCGACAATTTGCTCCGCAAACTTCGGTGGGTTTGGTTTAGGTTAGACGAGTTACCGGTAAATTGTAAAATACATAGAAAATAAGTAAATTCAAATAGTTCTTGTTAATACTTAATTATGGATTTGCCCTGGCGTAATTGATTTATTCAGAAATTTCGGGAACTTTATTAATAAATTAAAATGAGTCCGCCATAAACTAAAGTACCAGGAGCGCAACGGTAATTAGGAAGAGCGTAGCACGGTACGGCAACATTAACGAAAAATATAGAAATGAATTTCCGATCCCTTGTCATCATACCTCCTCGCCAAAAGTCCCACCTATCTCCATTTACGGTTCGTTATTCGTTCGCCAACATCGATTATCGTCACACGTCAAATCTCCTTTGAAACCGATCTACAAAAGTGATTCCCAGCATGCTATGCTGGAAGTAGCACAAAAAGCCACGGAGTGGCACTGTGTAGAAAGAACCTTTTGGTAAGGCGACGACTCTGAACTATAAGCGAGAATAAGTAAGACAAATTAAAAAATAATGCGTAAATCAGAAAAATGTGGTTGAACTAAAAATGTTTATCCTTTAAGCCGAAAGACGTCCACGAGGCCCTAGACAAGATGTATAACTGATAGATCACGTGACTTTTCGTATCACGTCAGCTGCCAACGATCTGAATGCATCTCGGCCAGGCCCTCAGTGCTGAACATAGGCCTCCGCTAAGGTTTACAAAAGGTGGTCCTGCACGAGCATCCACCAGGTTCCCATAACCTTAGCCACTTCGTCGATCCGCCTTGTTGGAGGCCTACCTACACTACGTGAAATTATTACAATGGTATTTTTTTTCCAGACAGGCCTCCCCTCGTTTGTGACGGGTTGGCAAGAGTAAATTATGCATAAGTATAAATAAAGACAGACTTAATGTATTGAGATACATATAGGTATACTTATTATTATAACATTTATAACGTTTGACACATATGAGTCGCTTACTTCAAACTCACCGTGCACAATTACAACGTAATGTGCGTCTTTTGTCAAACAAGTTAAATTTTAAATTCGTATACCAAAGAGATATCCGAGTTTGAAGTGAAACGACTTATCTAATACTAAGCCTCTAGTGTATCACATACACATGTCTCGAAAGCGATTGCGTTTCTCGTATGAAGAACATGGTCGCGTTCAAGACGGGTTGCCGCGAGAACGGCAACTTACACTCGAGCTACAGAGCATTCGAGCTTACCTAACCTAGTAACTAATCGATTAGTTAGAACGAAGAACACTCATGTTCCAAGGTACTTAAATACTACATTCAAGTGTCAAGTGGACACGTTTTTTTTTTGTTTTACAGTTACATAGTGGCTTCTGAACGAGATAGAAAGTGTAATTCATCAGAAGTGTCAGAAAGACGTCCATTGTTGGACATAGGCCTCCAAGGTTTGCAAAAGGATCGGACCTGCACGAGCACCCATCAGGGCCCCGTAACGTAAGCCACGTCGTAGGTCCACCTTGTTGCAGGCAACGATATTTTATATTAGAATACGTCATATCAGCGCGCAAATACGTTCCTCAAAAAGGAAGGTAAATTACCTTACTACCGTTCAGCTGCGCCGCGGCCTCTGACACAATCAAAGACAATAATGTTATGGCGACGGATTTAGAATGCTTTTAGGAGTAGGTAGTATTTAAATATAAAACATCATTGGTTAGAGGCCTAACTACGCTACACAAAATTATTACTAAACGTGTATTTAACCATTATAACTAAACATTTATATCTATTACATTTGGGATACATTCACGACAGTGATACAGACACATATTGGTTAAAATCTATATAATTTATGAAGTATTTGACAGGTGATAACCTTTTTTTATTAAACCTTGAATTAGTGATACGATTATTCATTAATCCGCTTGCTTTTATAGTGAATACAAGGGAAATAATTATATAAGTAATACCATTATTGTAATATGATGAGCAACTTCAGAGAATATTTTGATATTTTGTATTAAATTTACAATACCTACCTACCATAACCTAGTTTTTTTTTGTTTTTGTTTTAAGTTTTTTTTGTTTTTTTTTTCTTATTTTTAAGTATACCTTACATTAGGGACAGGGGATTCGACACTGGGTAATGAAAGATCGCTACAGTGTAAAGGAGTTTGTATTAGACATCAATTTTACTTTTTTATTAACTTAACTTGTACGCGTGTGTTCATGCCGATTATTTATGTTTAGACTATCATTGCGGAGAGGATACTGACAGATAAGTTAGTGAAGTGGAATAGATTAATTTAAGAGCTGCTGCAGGTACGGTGATGTGACGGACCACGGTGTGAGCAAACGGGTTACTAACCATTTAATTTGTAATAAGATAATTTCACTTTATCACTTTGTAGAGACTCTACCAATAGGGTGTTCTTAACCTAATAAAAAATCACGGTACCCTGCGTCGCAGAAGTAAGCTCTTTTATTTATTAATTAATTGTATAGAGCTGAATTAAGAATTAAATTCAAAACAGATTTGGTACATATTAAAAAGCTGATAATATATACTTGTAGAGTTTTACTTACGAGCTATACTAACACTTACTCAATCTCAGTCTCTCTCAGTCTCACATGTGCGATCTGAGCGCAATGGCACCCCTCAATCTCCAAGAGTGAGGAGCTGCAGCGGATCTGAGTAGAGGTACGCCAGAGGGCGCCATTAGATTAGTTGACGTTTTAATTGTTCTTTATGCGCAACGCGAAAGATACAATCTTAAAATATGCCTCACTAGGTATCTCAAAATATGAGCCACCCTCTCAGAATATGTGTGACTATATTAAAATATGTTTCACTACCTCGAATAAGAGTAGTTCTCTCAAAATATGAGTGGCTATCTGAAATATGAGTCACTATCTAAAAACGTTAGTCAATCTCTCTTATTACGTACGATCCACTCTCAAAATACGAGTCAAACTCAAAGTGCGAGTCACTCTCAAAATGACAATCAATATCTCAAAATATGAGTATCTCTCAAAATTTCAGTAAATATCTCAAAATAAGAGCTACTCTTAAAATATCAGACGCTCCCGGCTCATGAACGATACCCGGAGATCAAGTGGGAGCGCGCTCGTCGGCCCGGAAGTCCGCGTAGCTCATCAGTACCGTGATGACGGACGTAAAAGGCTGCCAAATCGTGAATACACGCGCTAGAATACAGCATCACACCCCAGACCGAACAATGTCGTCGGCGGCGGCATAGCGTGCACGGCGCGAGGACGAACTTTCGAAGAAGGCGAAGGTTGAACCTCTTTTTCCTCGTGATTATTTTTATACTAAAAATTCGTAGGGTTGAAAGGACGCCAAAAATTGTTTTTTATTATATATTAATGGTTAAATATATGGTTATTTATGGTTTTTAATAATCAACTCCTAGAATCAGGAGGAACCTGATTATTTATATCGTAATAATGTGTAGGATTGCTCCTCACAAAGTTACTTAATCATGATCGTGCTCGGCGGCTAAACACCCTTATTAATCCTATTGATTATTTATATCCTAAAAAATCGTAGTAACTAAAACCACAACTGTTATTTCTGGTTTGTTCCGGTATCGGTTAACCGGTTTTGCGGGTTCTAAACATGAATAACGTTTTACAGTAATGGTTATAATATGAATACTTATATCCTAATAATGTGTAGAGGCTGCCCACCGAGTCACTTCATTTATGGTTCCGGTGATATTTTCCTTTTCCAAATTATCGGTATTCAATGGGGTCGCAGATTCTTCTTGCCTCCTTTCTTCTTAGTCCACTGCAACAAAAAAAACTGATATACTAAACTGATTATGTTGATACCATTGTGGCAAAGCATTAGTTTCGCAAAGCACATCGAACACATTGCCATATATAAACTACTTAAAAAAAAAGAGCGTTTTCAATTCGACTGTATTTCTTTTTTATACTTTAACGAAAACCCAACTGTTTTTTTGGAAAATGTCGTCAATTTCACCACGAATCAAACCACGTATAATTAATTAAAATCAGTTTAGCATTTTGGTAGTTACGAGGAACATTCATACAGGCCAAATACATTACCCTCCTTTCGGGCTTTGCTACAGTCGGGTAATTAGCAGCGTGAGGCTTTGGAGATGGGTTTAGTTTAGGGAAGGTGTGAGTAAAACGTTGATTTTGTATTACTTATTTGAATCACCCGGTATAAAAGGAGACCCAGGATAAGTTTAACGCGATCTGGGTATGTGTACCTATGTCTGTTTGTCACTGTCTTCTAAACAGATGAACCGTAAATCAATCTTAATGTACCTAGGCAGATGACAATATTTCGATGGTCGGGAACCAATCAGCGTGATTTAACGCGTTGCGTGTTTGTATTCTGTGCTATTATTGGTTATTAGTGACGCCATGTTGACGCGCGCCTGCGTGTCATTCCGTCAGCCGTCAAACGTGCGTGAGTGAGATGGTAAAAATAGATGCAATTTAATTTGCACCTTACAACTATTACGTACAAGTCTGATGGTGGGTTTTAATAGTGCTTTCGGAAATCATCGGAATTGTTGCTCGTGTCTGCGCAAACGAAGATTCACGACACGCCATACAAATTGTGTTCTACTGTATAGGGTAAAGTCACCAGTGGTCACCCAGAGACCTGTAGTCGGCCTCTGCCTATACTTTTTATGAATGAGAAGATATTTTATATTTTTCCCACTCCTCGCACTCATATAAGGTCGACTATTAGTCTCTGGCCGACTGGTGACTTTACCCTATTTTCCCTCTGTGATAATTTAGCTACCGCATAAAACGCATAGAATTACTTAATGTACAGTCTGTGAGCACTTAGATGCTTCGGTTTTGTACATTTCTCTCACTCGCTCTTGATAAGGTCGTATGAGAGTGAGTAGAAGATAAATACAAACCCAAAGTATCATCTAAGAGCTATAGCACTGTAAGTATTATTGTGTTTTTATTTGAATGTTTTTTTTTCATTTTGCACAGGAGTTCAAACACGAACAAAGCGAAACACAAGAAATAAGTCGCTGTTGAATCGATATACGCAAATAATATTCATTCACTTTGCATTGAAATATGTCTAGCCAAACATACTGCCCTCATTAGAAAAAAGGGCGTGTGTCTCATAAAATCGCGAATGTATTAGTGACCTTAATACAAAAGACACAGGGTTCAATTTGCTTTGACCACCAAATGGCGCTTGCGTCCTTTTTGATTAGGAGGGCAGAATACTCTAAAAATATTTTCATTCGCAAATCACTCAAAGATGTTTTCGAATCTACACAAAAAATGGCTGCAAATTTAAAATATCCCTAGCTGGCAACACGAAATACGTAACGAATGGATAGGCACGTATAATGTGACAGCTCGTTTCATAGGTAAATTTGTTGCCATGTGAAAAAAATGCTTGTCACGACTCGCTGGTCAGACTATAAACACAATAACCTGGAACATTTTTGATCCGCTAAGTAGAAAAATTCAAAATTCAAAATATTTATTCAGTGAATTGGCCACATGTAAAAGAGTTACATGTCGGTAATATAGAGTGAGTCTACCAGCGCTTCGGACAAGACCATCATGGCGGAGAAGCGCCGCAAGAAACTTTTTTTCATTTTTTCAATCATAAAAACAGCTCTTAAAAGTATCTAAGTTACATAAAGTAAAGTAAGTTACGTAAGGCAATAAAGTAATAAATAATAAATTCTTAAAATTAACAACAATTAAAATCATTCAATCATTACATTGTCACATTAAACACAAAAACAAAAAAGAACCTACTATGAGAACAACATTTCGACGTCAAAAGCCACAACTAGAATAATTAATTTAACTACAAGTCCTTGCAAACGTGAACAGACCGGACCCCACAAACAGCACCCGTTCACGAGTATGACGCGTATCTCAGTCATCGCCTCTCTCAACCATGTGTTCGGGAAGGTGGCGACCCGATCAACGCCGCCATAGGCGTATGCTGCCGGACACCATAAAAGTAATATTGTGTGAAGCAGCTGTCCGGCGAGAAACATCCCAGTGTGTTCTCGTTTAAAAGCATCTTGTACACAAGAACTAGTAAAGATAAAATACAAATAAGTAGTAAACATAAAATTAACTGCTTAAATACACAGTTTGCTTACATGCAATTCCACGCTCTCGCTAATTCATCTATACCTACATATATTATAAATATCCAAGTACATAAAAAGTTCTCAAATCTACACAGTTATTAAATTAGTGAAGGGCGATAGTCGCACTGCTCTAAGAGGCCCGATCTAAAAGCTGTCAAATCATTACAAAACATAACCTCAAACATGGACTTAACTGAAGCGCATGGGGCTAGCCCCGTGTGCTTCTGTTTAGTCCACTAGAATAAAGCAGAAACCACACCAATGCTTAAAAAACGGTGACGGTACGATATCGCAGTGACACGTCGTATTAGCACCGTTTTTGACGCATGCTCTCGACACCGGTGCTCAAAATTCGCAGACGGTGCGTAAACAAAAGAATGTGTCATAGTAATAACGTGGCGTCAATTTTGACGTACCGTGATATACGCAACGTTAAGCAGCGGTGTGGGAAGCGTGCGTCAAAAACGGTGCTAATACGACGCATCACTGCGATTCCGTACCGTCACTGTTTTTTAAGCATTGGTGTGGTTTCTGCTTTATTCTAGTGGACTAAGCAGAACCGAACAATAGGGAATATGCATTTTTTTTTTAATCTCATTTCTCAACCATATGAAAATACCGTAAAAGAGATCACCAGCTGAAATTAAAATTGGTTCTAGAAATACGGATGATAAAAGCATTTTAAACTGGCAATTAGACAGATTTGACGGAAAGATCCGATATGAACTGTGACGTCATATATCAAGTCATATGAACTCCATTCTGTTTCGCTACCAAGACAGGAATATATATATATATATATATATATATATATATATATGTCGGAGGAAGCTATGAGTAAAGTTGATTGTTGTTTACATACGTAAAAGATAATATCGCTTTTGTTTACATTGTAATTACTTTTAAAATTCTTAATTTAATTTAAATTGATTTGTTACATTATTTTAGAATGATAGATCTTAATAATTTAATAAAAGTCATGGTTTGATTATAATACTACGTAATGACCAATCAGAGCGGAGCATGTGCCTCGAGCGGGGTCGAGGCGCCATCTTTGCTTGGGGGGAAGTCGATTAGCGGGAAGTTATGTTTGAGACTTTTTGGAATGTGGACTAACGATCGAGTTGGATCGTTTTAAAGTGTTTACAACATGAAGTAAGATCGGTGCCCCGAACCCGCTGCTCGGTCTTAAACTGTCTCATTTAAATTAATTAGAACTATTGTGTTAACTTAAAATAAACCACTGTGAACTTGTGATCGTTGTTTTATGCTCGCATTTTACCCTCATGACGCCCACAAAGCCCGCAGCCACTAATGATGATGTCAGCGGGAATGTTTCTCCGACATCAGAAGTGCGATCGGTGCAGGCACAAAACGTGAGCGAACCGACAGCGGCAAATGAAGGATGGCGTGCGTTATTCGAAGCGCAGCAAACCAGCATGAAGTTACTAGTGGAGGCGCTAACCAACCCACCGAAAATCGAGGATAAGGGCATCACGCTGCCTGAATTTCAACCGGATGATGCTGACACTGATGCCCGGGCCTGGCTAGCAACAGCGGATATCTGCTTAACGGATCGCGATATACAGGGAAGTAAATTGATTCTCATACTTAGTAAGGCTATGAAGGGTTCGGCTGCAACATGGTTTTCTCAGATAGCTTTTCCCAATATGAAGTGGGTAGAATTTAAAGAAATTTTCCTTTCTCGCTTTGATACATTGGAAACATGTGCTGCGACGATGTTAAAGATGATTACTGGCAAACCACAAGAGGGTGAATCTCTTGCTGCTTATGCAAGCCGTTTATTCACTTTACTGATGTCACGATGGGGTAGTCTGGGCAAGGAAGAAATGGCGGTATCTTTGATACTCGCACACATGGGGCAAATCGAACCACGGTTGCAACGCAATATTTTTTCTGAAGAAATAACTACCCGCAGTAAAATGCAACGTGAACTAATGGCGTTCTCTTATCGCAAACGCAGTTACCAAGAGATTTCAAAAGCCGTCGCAAGTACTACGCAAGACAATAAACGTCCTAGGTTAAGTGCTGTGTCAACAAAATGTTACGCGTGTGGAAAGTTAGGTCATAAATCCTTTGAATGTTTCAGCCGATCGCATGACAAGCAGCAACCAGCTCTGAACTCTGAGCGCTCCAATACGGCCGTTACTGCGCGGCCCGTTGTGACTTGCTACAAGTGTGGTGCTGAGGGTCACGTGGCATCGCGGTGCTCAAGAACATGGCCAGTTGCAAGCGGCAGCGCACAGCCCGCCGCCACTGCAACCAGCGTCGTGAAGCGAGTGGACGTATGCGGTCTGAGACCTGTCACTGGAACCATTACGCAATTTGGTGAGCAGTTCCCGTTTTGTTTCGATTCCGGTGCTGATTGTTCCTTAATTAAAGAGAGCGTCTCTCGCAGGCTTGTTGGTGCATTGCAGCGTGCAATTGTTACTTTGACTGGGGTAGGAAAATCTAGTGTATTATGCGATTCGCAAATTTTATCTAGAGTTTTTCTTAGTGGTCATGACGTAGAAATTTTATTTCACATTATACCTGACGATTATCTAAATAATGACATTCTGATTGGACGCGATTTGTTGGCCCTAGGGTTGTCAGTGCACATATCGAGTGATCAGCTTACTATAGTCGAGAAGCCCTCTACAGTTAATATTTGCGATGTTGCTAACGCGACGGCTCACTTTCAAGACGTGGATACCGATATACCCGATGACCTTAAACCACAACTGATAGAACTTCTTAGCAGTTTTAAGAACTCATTCGTTGAAGGCACGCCTACTAGTAGAGTAAAGACAGGTGAATTAGAGATTAATCTAGTAGATCCTAGTAAAATCGTACAACGGAGACCATATCACTTGAGCCCTGGAGAGCGGGAAACAGTACGGAATAAGTGTAGCGAACTCTTGTCTGCTGGGGTTATTAGACCTAGCAAATCGCCCTTCTCTAGCCCAATACTTTTAGTAAAGAAGCGCGATGGCACGGACCGAATGTGCATAGATTACCGAGAATTAAATTCTAATACAGTTCCTGACCGGTACCCCTTGCCTTTAATCGGCGACCAAGTTCAGAGGTTATCGGGTGCACGATTTTACACGTGTCTCGACATGGCTAGTGGATTTTATCAAGTTCCTATAAATGTAGAGTCGAATTCGATAGAGAAAACCGCTTTTATTACTCCGGACGCTCATTATGAGTTTACTGCCATGCCGTTTGGCCTACGAAATGCCCCCTCCGTATATCAGAGAGCTATTAATACGGCTCTAGGTGACTTAGCGCACTCTTATGCGATTGTCTACATGGACGATATCGTCATACCTGCGAATACTGTAGAACAAGGGCTGGAACGGTTAGGCGTTGTACTTAAAACCCTTAGCGACGCCGGCTTTTCGCTCAATATGAAAAAATGTGCCTTTCTAAAGAAGCAAGTCCAGTTTTTGGGGTATGAAATATCAGAGGGTGAAATCAGGCCTAACTCCCGTAAGATAACCGCATTAACTAGTTCCCAACCACCACAGACTGTCACTCAGCTCAGACAATTTTTGGGGTTAGCGTCCTACTTTAGGCAGTTTATCAATAACTTTTCGCTTAAAATGGCACCGCTCTACCGTCTGTTAGCTAACAATAATTCTAAAATAACTTGGACCGCCGAACATGAATCAATTAGACAAGACATAATATCGCTATTGACGTCGTCTCCAGTTTTGATGCTTTTCGACCCAGAATTACCTATAGAGTTACACACTGACGCTAGTAGCGAAGGTTACGGCGCAATTCTTTTCCAAAAAACTGGCTCAAAATTACATCCTGTAGAGTACTACAGTAAACGCACTATACCCGCGGAGTCTCGATACCACTCTTACGAGTTGGAGACACTAGCAGTTGTTAACTCAGTTAAGCATTTCCGCCATTATTTGTATGGTAGAACTTTCACAGTCGTCACTGACTGCAATTCTTTAAAAGCCTCAAGAACTAAAGTTGACCTGACACCTAGAGTGCACCGGTGGTGGGCTTTCCTTCAGGCTTTTGATTTTGATATCCAGTACAGGGAGGGTAGGAAAATGGCCCACGTTGATTTCTTCTCGAGAAACCATTTGTCTGAAGGGAACAACACCGCCGTTAGCGATACCCATAGCTTAGGTAAAGAAAATTACGTGGCAGAAAAACGCGTTAATATAGCTGAGTTATCTTCGAATTGGTTACAAGCGGAACAACGACGAGACCCCGAATTAAATGAAATTATTACTAAACTTGAAACCGATGATCTAGACTTAGAGAGTTGTAGAATCTATGAATTGCGATCTAATGTGCTCTACAGAAAAATTCAAAGAAACAATCGCAACATTTGGCTACCGATTGTACCGAGAGCTTTTCGTTGGTCAGTAATAAATCATATTCATGAATCAATTCTCCATTTGGGATGGGATAAAACTTTAGAAAAAGTATACCAACATTATTGGTTTCCTAACATGTCAAAATACGTCAGAAAATTTGTTGAAAATTGCATAACGTGTAGAGTAGCTAAGTCGCGAAGTGGTAAACAACAGATAGAGTTACACCCCATACCGAAAACAAATATTCCTTGGCATACAATTCACGTTGACGCTACAGGCAAGCTCAGTGGCAAAAATGATCAAAAGGAATACGTGTTCGTGCTCGTAGACGCTTTTACAAAGTATGTGTTACTAAGGCATTCCACAAGAATTAACACTGACAGTGCTATAAACGCCCTCAAAGCATCCATATCTCTTTTCGGTACCCCAGTGCGTGTTATTGCAGATCAGGGTAGATGTTTTGCGAACAAAGATTTTAAAGATTTTTGTTCCAATCACAATATCGAGTTACATTTGATAGCGACCGGCTCTTGTCGCGCTAATGGCCAGGTAGAGCGCATAATGAGTACACTCAAAAACATGTTAACTGTGGTAGAAACAAGCCCTAATAGGTCCTGGCAAGATGCGTTAGATGACGTCCAACTCTCCATAAACAGTACGATCCATAGAGTTACTAAAGCAAGCCCCCTAGAGTTGTTAATAGGTAGAGTAGCTAGACCGTTAAATTTATTATCCGTTGACGATCACGAGGTTGAGGTAAATATAGAAGAAATTAGAGAACAGGCTGATAGATTCTTGAAAAGTAATGCATGCCTTGATAAAGCACGGTTTGACAAGGGTAAGGCAAAAGTCACTTCGTTTTCTGTAGGAGATTACGTTTTGATCGAAAATCACGAAAGGAATCAAACAAAATTGGATGCTAAATATAAAGGACCGTTTGAGGTCATTGAAGTATTGGACGGTGACAGGTATCATCTCAAGAGTTTGACCTGTAATCGTACATACAAGTATGCGAGGGACCGCTTACGCCCGCTCCCCCAATCCTATGTCCCAACTGAGCTGGATCCGTGCTTGTCAGATGAGAGTGATGGTAAGATCATTGTACAATACTTATTTTGTTTAAAATCTCTAGTTATCCGACTGTGGGTGGCGAATTTAAGTTTTATTTTTACAAGATATCCCATGGTAGATAGGGGCGCAAGGCGTGGTGGCTGTTGAGGTGTAGCGTTTCTGTAAAACGAGGAGGCCATTGTAAGGCGAGGAGGCTATTGTAAGGCGAGGAGGCCATTGTAAGGCGAGGAGGCTATTGTAAGGCGAGGAGGCCATTGTAAGGTGAAGAGGCCATTGTAAGGCGAGGAGGCCATTGTAAGGCGAGGAGGCCATTGTAAGGCGAGGAGGCCATTGTAAGGCGAGGAGGCCTACAGACTTTTCTTTGGTCAGGAGTGGCCGAACTTTACAAGAATTTTTTTTTTCTTTTCCGCAGATGATGCGCGGCCTTCAGCATCACACGAGGGCGTGTAATAAGTCAGGACGGCCGTGTCGGAGGAAGCTATGAGTAAAGTTGATTGTTGTTTACATACGTAAAAGATAATATCGCTTTTGTTTACATTGTAATTACTTTTAAAATTCTTAATTTAATTTAAATTGATTTGTTACATTATTTTAGAATGATAGATCTTAATAATTTAATAAAAGTCATGGTTTGATTATAATACTACGTAATGACCAATCAGAGCGGAGCATGTGCCTCGAGCGGGGTCGAGGCGCCATCTTTGCTTGGGGGGAAGTCGATTAGCGGGAAGTTATGTTTGAGACTTTTTGGAATGTGGACTAACGATCGAGTTGGATCGTTTTAAAGTGTTTACAACATGAAGTAAGATCGGTGCCCCGAACCCGCTGCTCGGTCTTAAACTGTCTCATTTAAATTAATTAGAACTATTGTGTTAACTTAAAATAAACCACTGTGAACTTGTGATCGTTGTTTTATGCTCGCATTTTACCCTCATGACGCCCACAAAGCCCGCAGCCACTAATGATGATGTCAGCGGGAATGTTTCTCCGACATATATATATATATAGGGTGAAACCTAAGTCGTGAACAAAATGATCACCTCTGTGTTCTACCCAAGAATATGAACAACTTTCACTATGGGACCAACTCTGAAATCACGAAAAAAAAATCTCCTGCCTCATACATTTTGGTCGTGTACGTATTGAACTTTTCTATGAAACAGCTGATTTTTTTTTTCGTGTTTGCGAGTTGGTCCCATAGTGAAAGTTGTTCATATTCGTGAGTAGAACACAGAGGTGATCATTTTGTTCACGACTTAGGTTTCACCCTGTATAGGAATAATCTTTGTTGGCTTTATATCTTGGTTATTTTTATAGCAATTCAAAAATTTTTTCTCAACCGTGTGTTATATGAATCAGCTTAATTTATAGAAGTTGTAAAAAAATGTCATGAGTCATGAGTATTCCCTGTTGTCCCCGCGTGTACCCATGGACTTGTTTTTCTAATAAGTACATGGTGATTATATCCAAGGACCGGATTTCTTCATAGCAAAAATCAAACTGTCAGAGGGAATGAGCAAATACGGTATTTGACAAAAGTCAAATCAGCTTCTTTTTATGAAACATCAAATACGCTCCGTTCCTATGGAATTTTTAGGGATTACTTTGTGACGTCACAATCAAACAACGTCCTTATGGTTGGATTTTATGAATTTAAAAATCTTAAAATAGCAAAATCATAAATAAAATATTGATGTTTTCCTAGTATTTTTATAATTTTAATCTGTTGTTAGTGAAACACCAATTTAATTTCACTCTTGTCAAATACCCTATTGTTTTATCGACAATTCCACTTATCGATGTTACGCATATTGACTTATACGATTATTCTATAAAATTTTGACCTCTTTGATAAGCAACCTGCATCTCCGTAAATTGTGTATTCTACTTAAGTAAAGAATTTCCTTGCAATCAGACGATACGTTTTTGTAGCGCAAGTAAAACACAATTTATGGGATACGTCACACACTTTAATAACAATTACCCTTTGAGTAGTCAGCTTAACGGGAAAAGGTAGCCACTTTTTTCTGTTAAGTTGATAACTCGAAGGTGAATTGTTATTAAACTATGTGATATACCCTTGTTCACGCTTCTAATGCGTGATCTAGGCGAGCGCGGGGCAAGGAGACGCGCGGGGGTCACCAGCAACTGGTTCGCCTCCCGCGCCGCCGCGCCGCCACGCCGCGACACTTGCCGACAGATTCACCATAGGAACGCACGCGTTAAATTTCCATGTACTTACCTAAATCTGTTAAATATTTATTATAAATTTACTAAGCAAGTCGATTTTTATTTAAAACAAGTTCATTTCCGAACATCTGGCGACCGTGAATAAATTATTTGCTATCATTAGCAACGTATCTGCAAGCGACGCATTCGAGTACCTTCGGAATACCGTTACTCGAGTTTCAATTTGCAACGGAAAAAGAAGCTGAGCTTGGGTTGGCGCGTTTGCTGCCTTCACTCCCTAGTGGACGAGACGAAGATCGCCGTTGGTGCTGGACGTCTGGATGCTATCCCGAGGGAAGTGGCCTAATCCTTTCATTACTTTCTTTCTTCCCCTTTAATTTGTGTAGGTAACTTGCCGCTCCGAGAGTGTGAAGATAGTATCATGCTTACGCGTACTGTCTTTATATTATAACTTTTCGGCTATTGCGACTTAAAGTGCCTACCGCATTATAATTTCATGCTAATCTCTCTTCATTTGCAATTATAAGTGCACAGCTTTAGCGGTGGGAGGATCTTGTGCAGGGTCCGTCCGTATCACTGCCACCATCTTATCCTGAATTTGAGCTATCGCCAAGCATCAGTGTTCATATTGTTGTGTTCCGGTGTGGATAAGACAACCGGTGAAATAACTAGCATAGAGGCAATTCCACTTTGATTTTAGGCTTAACGACGCATTTTAATCTTACGGTTGCAGTCGGCTATAATCAAAAAATTTGCCCACTTTCTTTAGACTTATCATTTGCTCCATTTCATACCTTACAAGAGTAAAACTAATTTAAATTTCTTCTTGTTTCTTCTTTGCTTGTTTAAGCGCATTCCTAAACCTAATATCGCTCATTTAGGCTAACGCTAAATATTTCAGGCGCCTTTATAGTCCTACCTTCAAAAAATAAAATAAAATTATTGTTCACAAATTTGCCGATAGTTCCAGGATTTAACGGAATATCCGTCGAAGAGGCAAGTGAGTCGTCTGGTGCCGCCTGTGGTCGGGGGCCCGGTGCGGGCACGAGTCGTCGGCGGCTGCGACGGTCGGATCTCAGTGCCACGACATCACCTCGAGAGGGTTTGCATAATCATTTAACCTACTTAATTCATTGCTTGGATTCGACACTTCAATTAATTTTGTTGATAATTTAGGTATTAAATACTGTTAAACCATGGCCACGGAAGACAAAGACACTCTTAAAGAATTGTTGAAACGCCGCAGCGTAGTTAAAGGCAGGTTAACCAGATTTAACGATTACCTTCAGGTTATAAGTCAAGTTGGAGCAGACAATTTAACTAATGTTCAAGTTAAAGAATTAACCATGCGGGTTAGTAAAATCCAGGAAGTGTTAACCGAATTTAACGAGTTGCAGGCGGGAATAGAATTACTTTGCTCTGACCTAGAGGAACAAATATCAGCTAGGGATACCGTAGAGTCTAGATTCTTCTCTCTTCTTTCCATAGCTGAAGAATTAATAGAATGTGCTAGTAGTGATAAAGGTACCGCATCTAATGAGAGTGTGTCGGTTAAATGTTCACATTCTATGAATTCAATTAAATTACCTACAATAGATTTGCCGAAGTTCGACGGGAACTATTTAAAATGGTTAGAATATAGGGATACTTTCGACTCTCTGGTAAATACCAATAATGCAATACCACTAATTAATAAATTTCATTACCTAAGGTCTAGCCTAGAAAGTGGTGCCGCTGTCGTAGTGAGATCTCTGGAGTTTACAGCTGATAATTATAATAATGCATGGCAAATTTTGTGTGATCGATACAATAATAAAAGTATTTTGATTAATAATCACCTTAAGGCATTACTTAGCATTGATCCTATAACAAAGGAATCGTTTAAAGCATTACGATTCTTAATCGATCATATATCTAGAAACTTGAGGTCTTTGCGCACACTAGGTCTTCCTACCGAGCAGTGGGACGTTTTAATTATATTTATCGT
Organism: Acleris laterana; assembly: GCA_963966035.1. Classification (NCBI taxonomy): domain Eukaryota; kingdom Metazoa; phylum Arthropoda; class Insecta; order Lepidoptera; family Tortricidae; genus Acleris; species Acleris laterana. The sequence goes on from OZ014438.1 coordinate 84,848,811, forward strand.
CTCGGCAAAGCTTGATTCTACTACAAGCCGAAAGTGGGAAGAATGTAAAAATAATTTAGCGCATTTGCCTACATTGGATGAATTTTACTCGTTTCTGCGTAGTCGAGCAGACGTTCTAGAGACTACATATTATAATAGGTCTGATAAACCAGATTACAAACCGAATTTCCAAACTCATAAGTCTGCCGCAGTTAGGTCTTTCTTAACCGCATCGGATGGCATTGTGAAAATAAATTTATGCCTCATTTGTAACCAAGGTCATTTTGTTCATGAATGTTCCAAGTTTAAAGCAATGAGTTACGAAGATAGAATTCGAGAAGCGAATAGGTTTAAACTTTGCACTAAGTGTTTACGTACTGGTCATAATATTTACCAATGTCGATTAAAGGGCTCGTGTCAAGTATGTCGCGGAAAGCATAACACCTTATTACATAAGAAAGAGAATAGTGCAGCACCGGAGAGCGAGCCGGGCGCGTCTGCCTCGCCCGCTCCCGGTCCCGTCGCGTTATCAGTGACGTCGATGACTCACACGCTGTTGTGCACGGCGCAGGTAGAAATTATTAACGAAGCTAATCATACAAGCGTTATTGCCCGCGCACTACTTGATACTGGTAGTCAATCGTCGTTTCTAACCGAGAATATGCAAAATAAGTTGGGATTAAATAAAACATCCAATGGTAAATTAAATGTTTGTGGTCTAAATAATATAAAAACAAATATTTCCGGCAGTTGTGATGTTAAAATAAAATCTTGTTTGACTACATTTAATGCGCGAGTTTCTTGTTTGTTAGTGCCAGTAATTACGGGGAGTTTGCCGAGCGTAGAATTAGATGTTCGTGGGATAGGTATTCCTGATAGTATTCAATTAGCAGATCCCAGGTTCTTCCAGCCTTCTTCTATAGATATTCTATTAGGGGCTGATATCTTTTGGAGTATTATTGGTACCAAACAAATCAAGTTAGGATGTAACATGCCTACGTTGCAGGAATCTCGGCTGGGATGGTTGATAGCCGGGCCGATAGGTATTAGTCAACCAAAGGCAAAGGTCTATTGCCACTTCAATCAGCTGATCGATATAGACAATTCCCTCAAGAAATTCTGGGAGATTGAAGAATTACCTACTGACACTAAAACATATACAGTTGATGAGCAGTTTTGTGAAAATCATTTTTTAGAGAATACCAGCCGTTTGCCTGACGGGAGGTTCTGCGTTCAAATGCCCTTAAAGGAACCGGAAACTAGTCTCGTGACTCATTTCACTTAGCAAAGAAACGTTTTTTTAATTTGGAATGTAAATTAAATAAAAATGAGCACTTAAGACAGGCTTACAGCAAATTTATCGATGAATATCGGGATTTGGGTCATTTAACGGAAGTTGAACGACCAAGTTCAGGTAATTACCTGCCTCATCACTGTGTCATTCGGGATAAGAGTGAAACCACTAAATTAAGGGTAGTTTTCGACGCCTCAGCCAAAACTTCTACAGGCAAATCACTTAATGATATACAGGCTGTAGGTCCAGTCGTCCAAAGCGACCTATTTTCCATCCTATTACGCTTTCGGGGACATAGGTTTATTCTCCTAGGGGACATAGAGAAAATGTACCGACAAACGGCCTTACATCCTTCTCAGCGACATCTCCAGTTAATTTTATGGAGAGATCAATCCTCGTCCTCCGGAACGACAGCAGATAATAATATGAAAGTCTTGCAATTAAATACTGTGACGTACGGGATGGCCTCTGCTCCATTTCTTAGTACTAGATGCCTTATGCAGTTAGCGAACGAATGTACTGACGAAAAAATAGCTAACATAATTAAATGTGACTTTTATATTGACGATTTAAATACAGGAGCAGAGGAAGAACAGGAATTACAACATATATATAAAAGTGTAAAAGGTATTTTAGAGTCCGCATGCTTCCCCTTAAGGAAAATTCGGACTAACTGTACACAAGCCTTCACCGCTGATGACACGATCTCCGACCCAATCGATTTAACCAAGGAGTCCAGTGTCCTAGGGTTGTGCTATTGTCCAAAGTCGGATATTATTAATTTCCCAACAAATATTGAACTAGCTTCAACACACACAAAGAAATCAGTAATCTCGACTATTTGTAAAATCTTTGATCCGTTAGGTCTAATCTGCGCAAGTGTAATTAAAGCCAAGATTTTCCTGCAACAGTTATGGATCGCTAAGTTATCTTGGGACGAACCTATACCTAACGGTCTCTTAGGCAGTTGGCTGAGTTTTATCACCAACTTACATTATTTGTCGGATATAAAAATTGAAAGATATGTTCGTGGTAACCTCCCAATTATAACAGAAATGCATTGTTTTGTAGACGCGTCTCAAAAGGCCTATGCTAGTTGTGTTTATCTACGCACAATAAATAATAATAACGAAGTTACAGTTAGGTTGTTGTGCGCTAAGGCTAGGGTTGCCCCCTTGAAACCTACTACAATACCTAGACTGGAATTACTGGGAGCTTTATTGGGGGCACGTTTATGTCATAAGATAATTAAGTCACTCAGATTTAAAATTACTCAAAAAACCATTTGGACGGATTCGACCGTCGTTCTTGGATGGTTAAAAACGGATGCAAGAAATCTTAAAATGTTTGTTTGTAACAGGATAACTGAAATCAATGAATTAGCGTCTGACTTCCAATTTAATCATGTACCAACCAACATGAACCCAGCTGACCTTGGCTCGAGGGGTGTTGACCCCAAGGACCTCGCTGCATCTTCCCTGTGGTGGGAAGGCCCTTCGTTCCTCAGTAAGGAGCAGAGCGAGTGGCCACAGCAGGCATGGTCAGCCAATAATATACCAGAGGTTAAGGTACAGTTGCTATTGTCACGTGATCATCCCAATGAAGACGGCCTTTTCATTGACTTCAATAGGTATTCTAGTTTAAACCGGTTACAAAGAACGTATGCATGCGTATTCCGTTTTGTTTACAATTGCAAGCGAAAAAAAGTTGATAGGATATTCGACCCTCTAAATTCCGATGAATTAAATAAGGCGTTGAAACTATTATTAAAATTTAGTCAATTAGATTCGTTCCCTACGGAAATTAAATTAATGGAACAAGGCAAGGTATTACCTAATAAAAGTAAAATGTTACAATTAACGCCTTTTAGGGATTTAGATGGAATAATCCGAGTAGGTGGCCGTTTATACAATTCGAACTACGATTATGATAAAAAACACCCTATACTATTAGACGCAAAGCACAATTTAACGAAATTGATAATGCTCAATGAACATGTACGGTTATTTCACGCCGGTCAACAGTTGCTTTTAGCCTCGGTTCGCGATAAATACTGGCCCATCGGGGGTAGATGCTTAGCGCGGCAAATTCCTAGGCGGTGCGTCGTCTGCATTCGACTCCGCGCGAGTACTTTATAACCGATAATGGGACATTTACCGGAAGCACGAACTAATGCTGATTTCCCTTTCTGTGCGTGTGGAGTTGACTTTGCCGGGCCGTTCATGATCAGCAGTCGTAAAGGACGAGGTGCTCGAAATACTAAATGCTATCTGTGTTTATTTGTCTGTCTTAGTAGTAAGGCAGTTCATTTAGAACTAGTGAGTGACTTAAGTACCCAAGCTTTTATTTTATGTTTACGACGATTTGTATCACGCAGAGGTAAACCCCACGAGATCTATTGCGACAACGGTAAAAATTTCGTCGGCAGTTGCAATGAATTTGGTAGGGTACTGAGATCCAGCCGTCAGTCTGTCTACGATTATTCTGCTAATGAGGGCATTAAATTCGTCTTCAGCCCCGCCTATTCCCCGCATTTTGGAGGAATATTTGAGGCTGGAATCAAATCTGCAAAGTTTCATTTAAAACGTGTAGCAGGTAATGCTACCTTGACGTTTGAGGAGTTGGCAACGTTGTTTACACAAATTGAAGCCATTTTAAATTCACGCCCGCTATCTCCTCTTTCGTCCAATTGTTCTGCTCCTTCTCCTCTGACCCCAGGCCACTTTCTTATCGGGAGACCACTCGTGTCCATTCCCACGCTGCCTATCAACGCTACCAGACCCAACAGATACGAGCTCATCGCGAAGATCCGCCAGCACTTCTGGGAGAGGTGGCGCCAAGAGTACCTGTCCGAGTTGCAGCAGCGCGCCAAGTGGCGCACCCCGCAGCGCGAGCTGGCGCTTGGGGACGTGGTCGTGCTGAAGGAGGACAACCTGCCGCCGCTGCACTGGCGGCTGGGCCGCGTGTGCCGCCTGTACCCGGGGACCGATGGCGTCAGCAGGGTGGCTGACGTTACCACTTCCAAGGGCTCCATCCGACGGGCAGTCAACAAGATGTGCCTATTACCGACGTCGGACCCCAAGGACGACAACGACGATGCAAGCGGAGCCGCTTCCAGGCTCCAAACTACTGCTTGAAAGCTACTGCTTTCAATGCTCCGGAGGATGTTCACGCTTCTAATGCGTGATCTAGGCGAGCGCGGGGCAAGGAGACGCGCGGGGGTCACCAGCAACTGGTTCGCCTCCCGCGCCGCCGCGCCGCCACGCCGCGACACTTGCCGACAGATTCACCATAGGAACGCACGCGTTAAATTTCCATGTACCTACTTACCTAAATCTGTTAAATATTTATTATAAATTTACTAAGCAAGTCGATTTTTATTTAAAACAAGTTCATTTCCGAACACCCTAAAAGTTGTGTTTTCATTTGTAGTACAAAAACGTACCAACCAATTTCAAGAAAATGCTTTAGTTTGATAGAACACATAATAATAGTAAGGAGGGCGCCACTGTACATCCGGCGTATGCTCGGCGTAGTCTTAAGTGACATTGATAGTCGATAAAACACTGGTCAAACCCTCTGACAGTTTGATTTTTGCTATTAAAGAATTCCGGTCCTTGGTCATCTCAAACTCAACATTGGCGAAATACACGTTAAAAAATAAGGAGTGAAAGACAATAATTACGAAAAAAATCCTAAAAGATGCCTCAAACACAAGCTGTCGGGTATTTAAACACGGCTATAGAGGGCATTAGAAGCTATGGATAGTGGTCATTATTATTGATGAAATATAATCTGTACCCTCTTACACAAGTGGCTTAACCATAAAGGTAGGAAAGCATAGAGTATAAAAACGTCTAATAGAACAGTCTTCGCAGTGTCACAAATGCCCTTCGTAAAAACAGTAATCTATGACTATGACTGCTTTCGATTGAATTTCAAAAGTTTACCATTTTTTAGGTGACGTGTGCCTCTGCTTTGACCCTTTTCCAGGCCTTGCTAAAGTAAGGATACAAGCAGGAAATGGAATAGAGCCACGAATTCGTAACTTTCTGAAGGATACTGATCCATGAAGTCATATGTCAGGAAATCTCAATTTAGTTTGTCATAAAATGTAAGTAGTTCTGTTCTATTTTGAGCGACATCAATGTGGTCGAGGAAACTATGCCTGGAAAAGGGTTAAGAGTATGCGTAAGTTTGCAGTCAGTCATGTGCGGTTTATCAATAATATTGGCTAAAAGTTGTGTTGTACACAGAAGAAAAAGGTTGTACGCTTGACTTTTGGCTACACGCCATCTATGTTTTCCTACATCTATGATCATGACAACGAACGCCGAACGTATGCTTGTCTATGGCCTCAGATTATTTTTCGCCAACTGCCATAGTCCCCGGCTTTGACCCAAAGCTACTAGGATACAATTTTGTATGGAAACCAACCTTCTTTCGCGGGTTCCACTCCGGCTCTGGCAACTAATGAGAAAAACTTCTATTAAATACATACACAAACTCATGCCTTTATTCCCATGGGGTAGGCCGAGCTACAGAATTATCAACAACTCTAAATTGTTGGTAATTCTGTAACCACATTTTGCACACTTAGGCGAAGATGTTTACCAGTGTATTAGTGACAGGTTTCAAGCCCATCGCCTAACAATACTACACGCCTTTATTACCTTAGTCGGCTTTTACGACATCCACGGAAAGATACGGAGTGGCACTATTCTAATCCGGCTACCACACGGGGAAACCTATTACGAGTGATTTTTAAAATGTGATATGATGTGATTCCTTAATAACTCAAAGCTTCCTCTTTTGACGACATTTTGCGTTTGAAGTGCGAGCAAGCTTTAACGTCTGTCACCGACGCGAGCGGAGTAAGTTCGCGGTTCTAAAGCTCGACAGTCTATCACCCCTTTTAGAAATGCTTTTTGCATTAGTACCTAACTCAACATTATGGGTTCTGAGTAGAGTTGCCGCGAATAGTGGTTATAGCGAATAGTCGAATACCGATTAATCGCCATTCACTTTGGCGAATAGTCGAATAACTCGACATTACTATTCGACATAAAAAAAACATTAAACACATTAATATTTCTAGTTTCTTCTAAGGTTGTGAGCAAAAGAAAACGATAAAGTTAAAGAAATCTGTTTCATGTTATACATACCTACATCGATGGTCTAGAAGACAAATGTGCTTAGTTCATTCCATCGACATATACGTAGTAAATTTAATTTTAAATTTTTAAATGCTGGCAAGTGGCAACCCTTTTCTTGTACATAGTTTACGGGGAATACCCCGTTTTGTTTTTAAATATTAATTAAAAAGCCTAACTAATTTAATTTCATGAATATGATAGGCACAGGCACATATTAAGATAATAATTAGTGACCGACCGAAACATGTTATTTTGCCGAAACCGAAACCGAAACCGAAGGTTCGGTTTCATCGTAGTTTCGGCCGAAACCGAAACCGAAACCGAACCTCTTATATATAAAAAAAAAGTCCTTAAAAAGTCGAAAAAATTTTAGTAAGCCCGTTTTTTTCTAAAATTAATATCTCGTCGACCTATAATTACAGGTTTCTACTTTCAAAGATTTATCACAATGAAATTTCAGCACAGTTATAGAGGTTCTGTTTGAAAATTTAACTACCTACTATATTGCCAACCGTGCCGAGCGCGCCCGACGTTAGCCGAGCGCGACCCGAAGGTACGATGTTGTAAGTTTCGGCGCGGCCGAAGGGTTCGGCCGTTTTTGGCCGAAACCGAAACTCGGGCCGAAACTTGATTTTTTGGCCGAAACTGGCCGAAACCGAAACCGAAACCGAAATTTCGGTCGGACACTAATAATAATTGATATTGTGTATTGTTTTATTAGGGAAAATAATTAAAAAAATGATTATTTTTAACTCATTCGTTTTTTTGTTCGATAAAAGGTTATTTTAGACGACTATTCGCCGAATGCCGAATAATACTAGCTATTATTCGGTATTCGACGAATATCAAAAAAATTACGAGTAATGCCGAATACCGAATAATAGCGAGTATTCGCGGCAACTCTAGTTCTGAGCCTTAAATAAGCACATAAATATGTAATTATATTTACAACGTCACTATAGTTCATATAATACAGGCTGAGTTACGAAATAGAATACAGCACCTTAGCTCTATACATAAATATTGAAGTGACCACACCGAATCGATTTTATTGATCGATTCACGTTGTTAAAGATAGTTAAAATTAGATATTAGTTACACTAGATAACGAGAGATGGCGCTAGTGACGTCGGTATCGACGTCGCTCGGGTTAGTATCTGACAATTAGTAGTGCTTTAGAGATATTACCTCGTTAGGGTTTCGCGGCTCGTTCTCTGGCGGCACTGGCTGCTGGCGATCCTCGATGACGTTTTCCTTATTGAAGGAGAACGCACAGGGCAGAAGCCCCTGGACCCTGAACAAATATGATGTATGATATATTATAACCGATACGTATTACTAAAACCACTGTATCAAGTTAAGCATCTGGTACCTCTGCTATTGTCCTACGCGATCTGATGTTTTTTTTAAATTTTGTATAAGTGAATGAAGGCAAGTCTCTATATGTAGAGTCCGCCCAGCGAGAAGTGACACAAAAAAAGGCGGCCAATTGAAAATATTACTTGCTGGTAACATAAAATACATAGCGATGCATGTGACAAAATTGTTGCCATGTGAAAAGTTTGAGAAAATTGCTTGTGACACCACACGCTGGTCGGACTCTAGTTCAATATTATATTTGTACTTGTGATAGGGGAGCAGGATGGGCCCCAGCACGGGCGTCTTAAGGGTCATTGTGGACTCCAGGTTCCTGGGCGCACCCGTGTAGCGTGAGGCGCCCGCATCGCGTTCGTCGCCTTCATCGCTCGAGGAGACCGCCTCGCGCGAAGAAGCAGCGTTGCGCGAGGAAGCAGTTTTGCGCGAAGAAGCAGCGTTGCGTGCAGAAACAGTGCTGCGCGAAGAAGCCGCGTTGCGTTTAGAAGCCGTCTTGCGCTTATGAGCCGCGGTGACCTTAGGACCCGCGTTGGACGTAGAAGCCACGTTGCGGGTATGAGCCGCGTTGGGCGTAGAACCAGTGTTGCGCGTAGAAGCCGCGTCGAGCGTAGAAGCCGCGTCGTGCGAGGAAGCCGTGTCGCGCGTAGAAGCCGCGGTGGGCGTAGAAACCACGTTGCGGGTATTAGCCGCGTTGGGCGTAGAAAGAGTGTTGCGCGTAGAAGCAGCGTTGCGTGCAGAAACAGTGCTGCGCGATGAAGCCGCGTTGCGTTTAGAAGCCGTGTTGCGCGTATGAGCCGCGGTGACCTTAGGACCCGCGTTGGACGTAGAAGCCACGTTGCGGGTATGAGACGCGTTGGCCGTAGAACCAGTGTTGCGCGTAGAAGCCGCGTCGAGCGTAGAAGCCGCATCGCGCGAGGAAGCCGTGTCGCGCGTAGAAGCCGCAGTGGGCGTAGAAGCGGCGGGCGTAGAAGCCGCATTGTGCGTAGAAGCGATGGGCGTAGAAACCGTATTGTGCGTAAAAGCGTCGTGCAAAGGCGCGTCGAGCAAGCTGGCGATACGCCACAAATCCGGGTGTGGAAAGCCCAAGTCGTTGCACAAGCCCACACTGCGGGAATAGCCTATGCGGCGCCACCATGCCGGTTTATCTTCTTCGATGAACTTCCATTCCGTGTCACGCGTGCAATCCGCGTTCGGGTCGCTAAAGCAATCCAAGTCCGCGTCGCGAAAGCAGTCCTCGTCCGCGACATGCGAGCGAATTGCGTTCGCTTCGCGCGACTTATCCGCGTCCGCATCGAGCAAGCCGCCCGCGACCGCTTCGAGCGAGCATGCTGCGTCCGCGTCGCGAAAGAAATCCGCGCTCGCCTCACGAAACCAATCGCCGTCCTTGTCGCGCGGGACTTCCGCGTTCACGTCGACCGAGCTAGCAACGTCTGCGTCGCGCGGGCAATCGGCGTTCACTTCGTGCGACCAATCCGTGCCCGCGTCGCGCGAGCTTTCCGCGATCGCTTCGCGCGACCAATCCGTGCCCACGTCGCGCGAGCTCTTCGCGATCAGTTCAAGCGGCCATTCCTCGTTCTCATCCAGAGAGCAATCCGCATCCGCGTCTTGCGACAAGCCCACGGCATCGGGAATCCCCAAGATATTCGAGAGGAGCGCCTCGTACGAGTTGACCGCGTCACTTGAGAGATCCTCGTCGCCAGAGCAGTCCGCGTCGCCTGACAAGCCCTCGTCATGGCATTGTTCGTCGCTCGTGGTACTCAGGTCGCTCGGGGAGGCCGGGTCTGCGTCACTCGGGTAGTCTGCGTCACTCGTGGAGGCGTTTTCTTTCGGCTGATCGTAGCAGCTACCCTCAGCGTACAAAATACTGTATTCACCGTCGATTGACTGCAACACACAAAACATAACACAGCGTTGAAATTAGGTCTACTTCGTTTGGCCAAAATAATTGTGGTCAATTGTTTTATTTCCCGTGACAGTTGATTTATTTTTAATTTATGACCACATTAAAAATAAGTCAATTGTCTAACTTAACAGTGTGATAGCTCTTAGAAGGTGCTTCGGGTATATACTTGTCTCTCACTCGCTCTCGTACACTCTTATAAAGAGCGAGTGAGAGAGAAGTACATTCCGAAGCATCTTTTAAGGCCTCACACACGTAACAAGCGGTTTCGTTATCCAAGATAAAAAAACAAAAATGATACAAAATGCTATTTGGGGAATGACACATTTCGTTCATTGAATACAAAACGGACACATTTCAAAATGAGCTGTTAGCTGTTCCTATAAGAATTTCAATGCAAGAGCAAATTATTTTGGAATGTGTCCGTTTTGTATTCAATTTGCGATTTGTCTCGTTAGCTAACGAAGTCAGGTTAGGATTATTTTCGAGTTCTCACATTCACCAGAAATCATTTAGCACAACCCCACAAGAGTAGGTTAAGGTCGCTATGTATCAACAATCACTCGAACATACGAGGGCCGTTCCGAAAGTTTCTAGCTGTGTCGACATTTACTGAAATATATTCATATTGTTGATGGATATTTAAGGCAAATTCCAATATAAACATTGTGTCCAAAAATCATAGATGTAAATCACTTCGTTTGTTGTTTACGATTTTTTTAACACTAGACGTGTTAACGCTTTGAAAAATATGCAAGCGACGTATTCCTGGGCTAGATTTTTGCTATAATTAATACGGTCTCTAAAATTGTAACCTTTTCATTTTTTCCAATATTAATAGTACAAAACGTGTAGTATATCAGTCCTATTTTAAACCATACGTTTCCTTCAACATTCTTTATTAGAATATGGAGTAAAGAAGCCTTGAAGAAATGTCTAAATTAGAGTCTCCATGAAAATTCAGTGACTTTCAATGAAAGCATTTTGTGCAGTACTATATTTGGGAATAGAGTAAAACAAGCTGCTTAAATATATTAAAAATACTGTCAATTCCATCACGGGCAATATCATCAGAATCAGACGACCCCTTTAGATTCGACACAGGTTTTGAATACCAAAAAGCTGATGATTTCACCAAAAATTCAAATTTCATAGAAAACGACATCTCTGTGAAACTTAAATATTGGTTAAAAATCATTATTTTTTTACTAATATTTTTGACAAAACCTGTTCGTAATAAAATTTGCTTTATGAATGTATCAACAATATTAATATATTTCAATAAATGTCGACACAGCTAGAAACTTTCGGAACGGCTAGGATCGCGCGGCGGCCGCGTGCAATGTAGACGGTCGGTGTAGAATCGATTTAAATAGTTTTTTGTATCAAAACGTCGATATTTTTTTACACTCCGTCATGGCTGTATACCTACGTAAGTATTTGCCTTCAACGTTTTTCAACGAAACATTTGTATAATCTGTGTTGTGGGCAAAAAGCCCGCCATCCGCTTCAAAAAAAGTTCACGTATTTCGTAATGATAGTTGTGCTGACTTGTGTATTAATTCATAATTATTTACTCGCAAATGTGATGAAAAATATTGTATGTGTCACGGGCGGTACGGGAATTACGAACCTCGACTCAAAAAGCCCTCAGTCTTCGACTACGGGCTTCTACTAGAGCCTCAATCGTAATTCCTTACTTACCGCCCTTAATACACAATGTACTATTTTCACGCGCTGATCGAGCTGGATCGCTAGCCTCGCGCAGCCGCCGCGTTCTACCTAAATCCCATCGAACATTTGCCGCGAGCCAATGGTCACGCGAACACTGGCTCGCGCGGCTGCCACGCATAATCTATACCCAGCTCTAAGCACCAATAAGTTTACTTACATCGTGTACCAGGAGATAATGCCCGGGCTCATAAACTTGTAAACGGTTAAGTATGGAGTGGATGATATTTCCCCCGTCGCCCAGAGCTGCGGGCGATTTCAAATATTTCAGCTGATCTCCAGCTAACTCTTCGATACTCATCACGTCTCCGGTTTGCATGTCGATCCTGACTGTAAATAAGATAAAATGGGTCATAACTTGTTACAAATAAGAACAATGTTTAAGGCTGCGTTTCCACTAGAGATGTGCGACGCAGCTGAGCGGTGCGAGGCTGTGTAACTAGGTGTAACGGTGTGAATGTTTCCACCAAAGATGTGCGAAGTAGCTGAACGGTGCGAGGATGTGTAGCGGGCACTTTTTAAATAAACAGACGGAGTGCGATGAGGCGGGAGCGGAGCCAGATGCCGCCTCGCACATCTTTCCCTTCTTTTGTATGTACAAAAACCTCGCTCCGCTGAGCTGTTTCCACCAGAGCTAAGCGAGGATAGGTGAATCGAGTGTTTCTATTGGTTCTCGCACATCTCTGGTGGAGACGCAGCCTAAATGGACAATAACGTTACGTCCATTGGAAATAATTTCAGTGTTATAATTAGTAACTTATGCGTCATTTTAGGTTATGTCCCTAGTCATCCCTTAATCCCTACTCACCCCGTTTCACGGTGTATACACTATTTATAGTTTTTTTTTTATTGAAATGATAGCATAGCTAAGTAATAAATTATCTCTCTCTCTATCTCAGTGTTTCATTTGGCACTACGTCTCTCACCTTACTCTAATTCAACACGTTTAATGCGACATGACCTACCTCTATACATAATTGGACTATAATTTTTTTCACCGATTTCTAAAGCTTTTCGTCAATATTTTTACTATGCTAAAGTTTGTGTGTGCGTGTTTAATCCTTCACGCTGCAACGGCTGGACAGATTTGAATGATATTTGGAATGTAGATTAACACATAGGCTAGTTTTCTTTACGAGGGAATAACGATCGTCAAAATCCCAAGCAACATGGCACGGCCGCATACAGTGTGTTACCAGCACCCTGGCTTTTTTTAAAGTACGTTAAAATAACGTATATCTGTAACGTAACTATGACATTAATTTAATTAATAACCAAATTTTCAGGCTTTGTTAACTTTCTAACAAAAATTTAATTGCCAGCAATGTAAAGCACAGCAATTTGACAAGTGTAATTTGACAGTCGTCGGTTACTTTGATTATTATGATCTGCCCCCGTACCACGACATGCCTTGTACCAAGCAACAGCGATACTGATAACGATGAACACGCAGCACATGCACTACATTGAAAATGGACAGTATCTAAGAAAATTAATTGTGAAGTTATTTTAATTATTTTTTGATTGATAATACTTGCAAAGAATTGCTAAAGCAACATATTATCGGTAGTTTTAATAAATGCCCGCATGCCGGTAACACACTGTATAATTCTACGCGAAGCGGGCAGAAGCTAGTTGAAATACTTAATGATTGTCACTGTCAATATTTTGTTTCAATGTAATGGGTTGGCTTAAAATAATGAGAATGAATTCGATTGATAATATAAAGCTGCGACCACAACGGTGCGTATATTACGGTGCATCAAAAACGGCGCCATGTTGTTACTATGGCCCCGTCTTTTGTTTACGCAACTACACCGTAATATACGCACCGTTAAGCTCCGGTGTGGGCGCAGCTTAATTCGTGTAGGTAACAGTAACCGTGGGGCCTAGAGGTAGTTAAAGTCGCTGTCAGTAGAACTTGCAAATGATGTCAACAAAACCACACGAACCAATTCACCGTGATTACTCGATTATCACGTACTTTTAAAGATCAAGTGATGTCTTTGCAATAATGAAATAACTAGGTACTTACTCATTATACGTTATTTTTAATAAAAACGCGTTGATGAATATTTGAGGTTATGTCAAACAGTACTAATTTGTTTGACATTGTTCACAAGTTCTATTGACGGCGACCTTACTAAAACAGCTTTTATTAAGAGAAATTAATGTAAAAAAAATGGTCTACTGGTCAAGTGTTTCTACGGGGTAAGTGCGAAAAACCTTAACTAGGAGACATTGTTGATTTAACGGACTAGCGCTTAAATAATGAGTTAACAAAGAGAGATTTTATCTTGATTGTCACTCTTATGTATTTAACGTCTTGTGTCGTGTCTGACGTCTGGTCAGGCTCGTGAGGAATCAAGACGTTTATGCAGAACAATCATAATCTTGTTAGAAGCGACCAATAATTTTTTTCATTGTACAGTCACGAGATTTAATTTGGTACCTTACCTTAGGTCCAAAGTCAATCTGACATTCTACAACAATAAGGTTGACTTTCCTAAAAGTTACAATAGGCTATTTGACAACATCCTATCTGATACTAGCGTAAAATAACGTATTTCACTTTATTTCACATTAAATTATGTCTATTTTTTTGGAAATTACACGAAATAATAAGGATTTTTTTTTGAAATTTAATCTGTGGCAAAAACGCTATGTGATGTTAGAAATACTTTATAACCTGTGATGTGAAGTCACATGCAAGTAAACAAAACAAACTTCATATGCTAAGCTGTCAAGTGAACTTGTTTGTTTACTTGCGTGTGACGTCACACTAGTCCGCCATAGATAGAAACAGCGTTTTTCGCGTTGTTTTGAAAATTTAAACTTTAACTTACATTTTTATTGATAATACAGTAGAATCTCAAGGAAATATCAATGTAGTGTGCTTGTAATGTGATAAAGAATCATTTAAAAACGTTTTCTAAAATTAGTCAAATAGCCTATTGACTTGACATCTCTAATGATATTGACGACTTCAAGCATATTTTTCTTGAAATGGGTCCCAAATTAACGCTCGTGACCGTACCCCGTAGACGCAAGTGGGGTAAATCGCCTATTACTGGCCACCCTCCGGTAACTGGCACTTTGCAATAAAATGTAAAGCAAGCGATTTGCTCACATTTTTGCGATTAAACTAGAATACCTAGATCCTGAGTTATTACCCGGAGTACTGTCCAAGTATCTTTACTAAAAGCGTCAGTAAGAAATTTGATGGCTAGTAACTAAATGACACTTTCTAAAGTGGCCAGTTATTGACGATTTACCCCTACGTTTCCTTAATAAGCTTACCATTGACTACGCCAGTGTTGTCATCTCTGAGTGCGAGCGCGAGCGCTGTGCTCTTCACTCTGTCTTCTGGCTGCACGCAAGCGCCAAGCTCGGCTTGGTACTCAATTATAGGCTCCAGCAGAATCTCCCCCTTGGCACCCTAATATTACAGCCTCATTTGTAAAACTATCACACGGAACAATTGCCTATTTTAAGGTGACAAGCTATAGAGGATGTGCAGCACTTGCTGCTGGAGTGTAGCCGGAATCGCGCTCAAAGAGAGTCGTTGCTAGCAGTAGCCAATCTCAGCCCATATGATACTGGTGCTTTTATGGGCATTCTCGCGAACCCCACGTCAGATTTGGCATTAAAGGTGAGGTTAGCTGAAGTTCCATAGTTTTGTAATATGTGTAATGTGTTTTGTTTTGTTTTGTGTAATGTTTTGTTGTGTAATGTTGAGTTATTTTTTAATTATTTTATGACAAAATGGTGTTCGACTTATTATTATGGTCCAAAGATGGCTGAAATAAATGATTTTGATTTGATTTGATTTGATTTAACAGGGCCGGTATATACGGTTGTAAAAAGGCCCTTTAAAAAATAAATTAAAAAAAAAAGGTGACAAGCGTACTCACAATTTGGTATGCATTGCAAAGTCTTTCAGTTCTGTAATAACAGAAAGGGCAGAAGCGACGCCAGGCGGAGCGGAGTTTACTAATATAAGTCGCGTGGCAAATGCAATGCTTTAAAATTACCATACAAATCTGATTAACTGAAATATTTACCATAGTATTCTAACTTGCCGGTCAAAAGTCGGACTTACCCTGTATTTATGCGAGCAATGGACGATAACATCGAGGGTTTGAACGTTGTCAGAGCTGTAGGTAGACCTCAGGCGCCACTTTTTAAACGAGCGCGGTGGCGGTTGCCCATATACTGTATCTGTGGACCAAATGAATCCATGAGACTAAGGCCCGTATTAATAAACTCATCGTGGCTGAGATGCGCGTCACAAGATACGTCAAAGTAAACGTCAAGCCGTAGAAAGCTGTCATTTTTGACGCATCTCGAGATGAGTTGAGATTAGTTTATTAATATGACCCTTATACTAGGCCTCGCCTGCACGGCTATTATACCAGAGTAATAGACGAACATATACCTAAGTATTTTTTTCCCGCGTTACCAAGGCATGGCTTAATGTTTATAAAGTCGTAATTTCTGCCATTTTATTCAATTTAAAATGATTATTTGAAGAATGACATAAATAAAGATAAGATAAAGATAAAAAAACATTAATTCAGTAAGTAGTTATTCATCGTCAATAAATATCATTTTTTATTTCTTAGTTTTGAAATCAAAACAATAAACAAATTAAAACATGTATTCATTTGCTTATTACGTAATGTTTTTGGCATGTTTTCCTGCTGATCTACGCATGTTATTTGATATTATATTGAATTTAATATTTATTGCTTTATATAATGGTAGATTAAGTAGTACCATTGTAATATGTTTAAAAAATGACTGACTGCTGAGTTTCTTGCGGCGTTTCTTCTCAGCAGTGTCTCCTCTTGGGAAGCGCTGGTAGATTCTTGACGTGTAAATGTGCCCGTGCGGCCTACTTACTGAATAAATATCTTTTTCTCAAACATGCTATGTAATGTCGGCGTTATGTTAGTTATTTTAGGCTTCAAAGTGCCACGTTCCCGACGGAACAACTCGAGAGAACTGTAAAGGAATTTCATACAAAATTGAAGGCCTAGGCCGGGAAGTAATTTTTTTTTAATTTTAATATGGCCATGACAGCTGGTTTTATGAACAGGCTGAATATCTAAATTAAATTTTTAAAAATTTTGAGAAAATGTTAAAACGTCAAATACTAGGAGTGCATAAACGTTTGGGAGACATCCGCGCTGTGTCGTGTGCGCCCGCCGCCCGCCCGCCGGTTGCCCGCACCACCTGAGATCTAAGTTGCGCTACGCCTGATATACCTCCTAATTACCGCTGCGCTCCTGGTACTTTATTTTAACACCCAATTACTTTTCTTCCCTAGGGTGGACATTTATCAATTTACTTTTTTGAGTGATGTATTTTTTATTTAATTGCATATGTTTGAGAAAAGCACTATACGTACCTCGCCGTGAAAAGGGGTTGCCAGCCTCGTAAGTATCTCTATCTATATCACTCGGCCGGCAACCCCCTACTTCCCGGCCTCTGTAGTAATGTACTATTATCCTTGTGAAGTGAGGAACTCTACAAAACGAGTTTTTATTACAATTAGAAACATACCTTTGCAAGTGCATTCCGGGGCAGAGCCACCCGTAGCATTGTAGCCCGCTGCACCTTGCTCCCCATTCTTCTCGGCTGCATCAGGATCCTCGGGACCGTTGTTCTTCTCACCTGCCACACCTAAACCCGGTTCAGTTTTAATTGTCAATATTGACTCACATAAAATTCTTTCTAGTTTTTGTTTTCTTACCGATTTGCATTCATAATAATCACTCTTCATAATTTTATTCCTCATACTTTTATCTTCATACTTTTTAAGTCATATTTTTTTTTAGGAATCGTTACTCTTTGTTATTTTTTATAAATCTAACCTAACCTAACCTAACCTAAGTGTACGGCTTCATTAATATTCGCGTTATGAATTCAGATGATTATGAGTTCCGATCGTTAGTACTAAAAAAATATATGAAGAGTATGAAGAGTGATTATGATGTATAATGGTATGACAAACATTTTCAGACTTCCGATAATAGGACTTAAAAAGGTATGTGAGTGAGTAGATACGCCTGTCCCTGGTACAGCTAAACGTAATTGACAACATTTCATTTTGGTGACGCCTGCAAATTACTATACGAAACGAAAGGGTTTTACCTCCTGAACACGGCAAGATATTTATTTAGATTTATTTTTCTTTATTTACAAAATTATAAGTAAGTTAATAATAATATCGAGTTTTACCAATACTATGCCTGAATAGATATAATACCATTGCCTCTTTCACGAGAAAAAAAGCTGTCATACTTCAAATTTGACATTGACACTATTTGCAGATGGATAGATACTTAGGGCCACTTGCACGCAGAATTTAACCCTGGGTTAAGGCACTAACTCGAGTTTAGTAGTCGTTAGATTCATACGAAAACTGTCATTTTAACTCGAGTGTGTCTTAACCCAGGGTTAAACTTTTCGTGCAAGTGGCCCTTAGAGAATTATCGGTTGACATGATACTTTTTTATATACAGATTGGACTAACGTAATAATGTCCATTGTGTCGTAGAAATGAAGTTACGCCCTTTTAGAATAAGTACATCTTAATAAATTAATAATAAAATAATTATTCATTCTAGAGAAAATTTAAAACTATTAGTGTCTTCCTCCCTCCAAACAGCATCTATAAACCGAATAAAATTAAAGTCTTGAAAATATGAAATCTTGTCAATTCTTGTAACACGTCCGTCCGCGGTGCCGTTAACTGAGCACTTGCGCTATGCCGGCCGAAATTGACGAGAGCACACACGTGTCACCGGTATTGGAGTTAGATTTTTTATTTTTATGGACACATGTTGTGTTACCGGCACAGGAGTCAGATTTTTTATTTCTATGGACACATGTTGTGTTACCGGCACAGGAGTAAGATTTTTTATTTTTATGGACACATGTTGTCACCGGCATCGGAGTAAGATTTTTATGTTTTTTAGAATAGAATAGAATAGAAAATATTTATTCAACACACATAAGAGAAAAAACAATGGAAAAAATTAAAGGAGAAAGGAAGACAATAATAATATGTTGAATAGGATCCCTCTCAGCATTGTGCCGCAGTTAAACTGCGGCGCTGATTTTCAGAGGGACCCTGACTTAAAACTAACCTAAATTAAACATAAAAACGGGTAACAGTAAACAGGTAACAGGTAACATTACAAACACTAGCGACAATTTTATACATAGATGAATAAATAAAAATATAATAAATTAATATTTGTTTTAAGCTTAAAAAATACTAATAAACCCCTTAAAAAATACCAATAAAGTTTTTGTGTGACAACACCAGAACAACACAACCATTTCCTGTTGGATCGTTGCAAGTGACGGCCAGTTTCAATTTCAAAGGTATGGATTACGCATATTACCAGTTTCATATATTCCAAAAAATGATATACGCAACATTCCCAGACTTAACAGTAAAACAGTAACTAATTTTACAAATAAAAAAGAAAAAAGTAATGTGCTTGACTCGTATATAGCAGCAGCCACCCAACAAGCAACATAGCGAAACGAAAGTACCGCCATTTCTCGATCACTCGGCAACCCGGCCGAACGTGGAAGTCGGCCATGCCTGCCACCGCTCCACGAGACGCGACGTTTGCGAAAATACAAAAAGAACATGGGACAAGAAGGTAATTTAATGATTTCGTTTTATTAAATAGTTTTATAGATAGACAATGTACTAAGAATATATTAAAGTAATAAATAGATTCACGATTATATAACATAGATATTATAAAGACCTAAACCTAATGACTCGCTTCATTGCCCAATCTGCGCCTCAAGCACAAAAATCCGACATTTCGTCTTAAAAACTCCCGTTGTTTTTAGGGCACGGAGCGGAGGAGGGAGACTGTTCCAGCACTTTGTGGCGGCGTAACGGAAGCTGCCGCGGAATGCAGCCGAGTGGTGCGGCGGGCACACGAGCTGGAGGAACCTCGCTGACCTGACTTGAGAGGACCTGGCGTTGTTGGACCAAGTAAGCTTGTCGAAGAGGTACGAGGGCTGCTGCCAATGCACGACACCGAACATCAGTGTGGCTAAGTGTAGTCTTTGACGCGTCGACATTTTTAGTATTCGGTTTTGATTTATAAACGGGGTAATGTGAGCGCGTGGTGGGACATTGAAACAGAACCGCGCGCAAGCATTCTGTACGCGCTGTACCAACCGCTGCGTGCGCGCAAGTAGACGAGGCCCGTACACGATGTCACAATAATTTAACTTTGACAAAACTAGCGCATCACACAATCTAAGTCTCAGTTCTACATCTAGAAATTCGCGTATTTTATAAAGCAGTTTTAATTTGTAGAAACAGCTGCGAACGGTACTAAGAAGATGGGTTTCAAATCTCAGTTCTCCATCCATTTCTATCCCCAGGTTACGAGCCTCTTGTACATACTCCAATGGATTATTATTTATGTGTACTACATGATTGTTATTTGCTAATTTTTGTATTTGTAGCTTGGTACCTAGTATTAAGTATTTCGATTTGGACGGATTCAAGACTAATGAGTTTTTATGTGACCAGTTATCGATTGCATTAAGATCTGCGTTTAATTTAGAAACCGCTGAGCTTACATTCTTAGCATTGCATGAAATATATAGTTGTAAGTCATCCGCGTAAATATGGTATTTACAATACTTAACTGCTCGTGTTATATCGCTGCAATATAGGATAAACAAAATGGGGCCCAAAATAGATCCCTGCGGCACGCCTCTAGATACTGGGCTTATATCGGAAGCTAGGGTCTTCCCATTTGGGCTACGGAGCTCTACTATTTGGTAACGGTTTTTAAGGTAGCTATCGAACCATTTTACAGTGTTACTGTCGAATCCATAGTAGGCCAGCTTGGATATTAGTAAGGCAATATTGATGGTATCGAATGCCCGCGAGAAGTCCAACAATGCCAAAAACGTACCCTGTCCTTGGTCCTGAGCAGTCAGTATATTGTCCGTGACGTCAAGTAAGGCGGTAGCCGTACTACGATGCTTGCGGAACCCTGACTGGTGACTTGGTAGAATGTTGTTACCTTCTAGATACCCTGTCATTTGCTGACATACGACTTTTTCAAGGATTTTAGAAAGACAGGGTAATATACTTATGGGCCTAAGGTCTTTTTTCTCAACTGGATTCGGCGTTTTTGGCATTGGACGGACTAAAGCTACTTTCCAAGCGTCAGGGAAAGAGTGTGTAGTAATCGATCTGTTGATAATTGCAGTAATCACGCCTAACGTGCGAGGTAGGGTGAGAACTATCATATCTAATGTGATGCCGTCGATTCCCATCGCATTTGATTTTAACGATTTAATGACTTTAGCCACTTGAGTCTCTGCTACAGGAATCAGTTTGAAAGTGGCAGTACTATGACGGTCAAATTCAAATTTAGTTAAGTCACTTATCGTGGTAAAGTAATTACCGGGTAGGTCAAGAAAATGTTTGTTTATAGCATTTGGATTATTCAAATGACTTGGCAGCTCTTTTATACTGTTACTATTTACAAGGACATCTTTTTTAAGATTTTTCCACAAAGTCCTGGAGTCATTGATATTGCGGTTGATTTTATGTCTAAAAAACGCACGTTTCTCATTAAACAATGCATTAGTAACAATATTCTTTAATTCTTTATAATATTGCTTATGGACTAGAGATTTAGAGATCCTATACCTTGCGTGGGCGTCATTTCGCAGACGCATCATTTGCTTAACTGTGTAGGTGATCCAGGGGCTACCATGAGACTTAATGCCAACTGTCTTAGTCGGAGCGTACACGTCAAACAATGAAATAAGTTTTTTATTCAGATCATCCACCATGTCACTGACGTTAAAAATGTTACAACTTTTCTCGAAGTCAATGCCACTCAGATCACGCTCAAATTCGCTTAAATTAATTTCTTTTAGTGGTCTGAATGATATTAGTTTCGGTTCTGGCTTATCTAATTTTATGTTTAGTTTGCAAGTGATGAAGGCGTGTGCGCTTAAGTCGGGGATGTAGTTAACCCGTGTAAACAAGGCAGGCGCATCGCTACAAACGAGATCAATCATTGTGGCACTGTGGTCCGTGAAATGTGTGGGTTCGGTTACATACTGTGTTAGGTTAAAACAGTGCAGAAAGCTAGTAAGTTTCCTACAATTTATGTCTTCTTTAGCCAACATATTAATATTAAAATCACCTAGTAAAATCACGTAATCAAACTTGGCGAACGAGCTCGCGGAGGCCGTAAGGGCGTCTATAAATGTGTCCACGTCCAGCCACGGCGGGCGATACGCTGTACCTACAGCGACCCTCGTACCCTTAACGGTAAGGTTCAGCCACATCTGCTCGACGAGCGGCGCGACGGGGTGCGCAGAGACTCGCGCATTGACGCCGCGCTTGACGTAGAAACCTACTCCGCCACCCCGGGAACGAACTCCCGCCGGCCGAACCACGTGGCGTAGGCTGTACCCTGGTACATTCGGAGCATGCGAATCTTGGCCCTCTTTCAGCCATGTTTCGTTGATGGCTATCATGTCAACAGAATGAGACTGCATTGCTACTATAAATTCTTCATGCTTAGTCCCCAGAGAACATGGATTCAAAAGGCCAACTAGAAGTTTATTACTTTTGTTCAAAGATTATATATTTAGAAATACTCAAAAAACATTTAAGTACGAATGAATACGATAAATAATAATATTGCGCATCAAAATTATAAATAACAAATAAAATATTGAAATTGTAAACAAACAAGTGTATGGAAGTACGCAGGTAATACATATTATTATTATACAACAGGACAGGACGGATAACAACAGTGTGAGCAGTAAAAAACGTAGGCGCGGCGCATAAAGTGACAGTTTCGCTGGGGTATGCTGCGAGTATGACGAGTGATGGTTGTATTAGGTTGCTACTGCTATATAGGTATAAATGGACAGTCCAATATAGCGCAGAACACAACAATGAACGGATAAAAGGGATAACCCGAACGACTAGGACACGACACACAATGCGATTTAACAGTAATATTTTAAAACGGATACTTAGCAACATAAACAAATACAAACAGAATATCATACAGGTTTGCCCTAAGAAGATTCGATGCCAAAAACCTGCGCGAGATCGCTCGGTGACCGGACCCGGCGCGCAGGCGCATCGCTGTTCCGGCGCACGTACACGCGCCCCTCCCTTGTCCAGGGATTGCGCCATTCCAACCGCTTGCACTCCTGCCGCGCGCTATAGAACAACGACCGGTTTAACCTAGTCAGCCGCTCGTTCACGTAGAATCGGCTAGGTGGCCCAGGCAGTCCGAAGTCCGTCGTGTCAGCCCCGCGGCGCACCCTTGCGGCACGCAGGAGGTCGGCGCGCGGCGCGCGGCGGGCAAGGCGCACCACCAGGGGACGCACGCGCGTGCCCGCCCCGCTCACAGCGCCCTCTTGCGGCCGCGCGCCCACGCGCTCAGCGAAGACGATATCGCGCTCATCTAGGGCCACGCCGAGCTTGCGCGCGACCATACTCATGAGATGAGACCTGCTCTCGCTGGGCAGTTCGGGGATCCCTGCGATCTCAAGGTCGTTCAGGAGGAGGTCCTGGTCCCGGTCGTTCAGCTCAGACTTGAGCTCTGCAACGGTGTTGGCGAGGTCGCAGTTGGCATTGTCGGCTGCACGCTGCTCCGAGCGCTCCTCGAGGCGCTTGACTCTTTCCTCGACGGCCTCGATCCGCGCGTGGAACCCTCCAAAGGTCTTCCGCATTTCGACCAACTCTTGCCTCAGACCAGCGATCTCCTCTCTCATGGAGCCGAATTCTATGCGGAACATTCGCAGTTGCTCAGCGAGGTCCCGCGCCTGCACCTCATCAGGTGATGCAAAGCTGCCCCCCTCCGGCTCACTGCTCTTGACCGGAGTGTCGTCGGCGTTGTCACGCACCTTGGTCACTTTAATTTTGCATCCCGGACAGGTCCAGGATGAAGAGACCCGCGCTTCAGGCGCCAAATTCACGCAAACCCTATGATAAACGCCTGCGCATTTCCTACACTTTACGCCATCCACCAAACTATTTGCGGTAAATTTCCCGCAGGCGGTGCATTTAGGTTGCGGCACTTGTGGCATTACGACGGCGGAGTAAACTGGTGACTGGTGTACAATTTTTATAGTTAGTGCAACGTTTGTCCAACGATTTAAATACTAAACACGTCACATAAACAACTCAGTAGTCTTGTTGATATTGTTTCCGACACTCACTATTTAAAAACGATTGGTGGTGGGTATATTACTTAAGAAATTTTATGGTTAAATTTTAGTTTAAGGATTAAAAGTATATTACACAATATTGTTAACCACTAACACTAATTGAACTTCACTGTACTATATACTGTCTTATTTTATTAAAGTTTTTTGTAAATCAAGTGTTTGTTTACTTTTAAAACCGTAACGTTCCCAAACACAACTGTTGTCGCTAACGTTCGTGACGTCCCGGTAACGGTTTTTTATGGACACACATGTTGTGTCACCGGCATAGGAGTAAGAATTTTTGGATACACACCACACATGGTGTGTCTCTGACATAGGAGTATGATTTTTTTGGACACACACGTTGTGTCACCGGGGGCGAACGAGTTAAATCTACATATATTAAAGCTAAAAAAAAATTACCTGCCTGTACTTTTGTCCTCATTGTGATCATCAGCTTATCAAGACCAAACTAACGATAAAGTAGACCCACCGAGATGCTCAACGCTTTTATTTTAATAATATGACGTAGCTCAATTATCATAGACACCGTGGCCAATCATAAGTATAAAAAAAAACGCAATTTTCCAGCCGTTTAACTACCCATTCAAATTAAACTTTCCGAACAGGAGAGATGAAAAGGGTTTTAACAGACAGACGGACGGACGGACAACAAAGTGATCCTATACGGGTTCCGTTATGTCCTTGTGAAGTAAGGAACTCTGAAAAACTGACTGGCCTAGTTGGTAGTGACCCTGCCTACGAAGCAAGCGGTCCTGGGTCCAAATCCCGGTAAGGGCAGATATTAGTGTGATGAGCGCGAATGTTTGTTCCTGAGTCATGGATGTTTTCTATATATTTAAGTATATATTTCTCTATGTAAGTATTTATATCGTTGTCTAGTACCCATAATTCAAGCCTTGAGCTTAGTTTGGGACTAGTGCAATTGGTGTGACATTGTCCCCTGATATTTATTTATTTTAGTTTTTATTACAATTAGAAACGTACCTCCATAAGTGAATTGCGGGGCGCCGCCACCCGCAGCATTGTAGCCCGCTGCACCTTGCTCCCCATTCTTCTTGACTGCATCGGGATCCTTGGGACCGTTGTTCTTCTCATCTGCCATACCTAAACCCGGTTCAGTTTTAATTGTCCCCGGTACAACTAAACGTAATTCTTTTAACACGCTCGTCCCCGGTGCCGTTTCACTGAGCACTTGCGCTATGCCGGCCGAAATTGACGAGAACACACACGTGTCACCGGTATTGGAGTTAGATTTTTTATTTCTATGGACACATGTTGTGTTACCGGCACAGGAGTAAGATTTCTAAATTTTTATGCACACATGGTGTCACCGGCATCGGAGTAAGATTTCTATATTATTTATGGACACATGTCAGCGGCATCGGAGTTAGATTTTTATGTTTTTTATGGACACACATGTTGTGTCACCGGCATAGGAGTAAGAATTTTTTGGACACACACGTTGTGTCACCGGGGGCGAACGTATTAAAACTTTATTGTACAAAAATAAAAAATCGAGTACAAAAGGAGAACTTAATGCCTAAAGGCATTCTCTACCATACATACATATTATATGCACATTCATACATATTTAACAAGAAATAAATTAATTAATAGGAAACTACTTTGAGTACCATAAGGCCGCATTTCACCAAACTTGGCATAAGACTTACTCCGAGATTAGTCTATACAAATTCGGCGTTTAATCTATTATTTAAAGGCAAACCTGGCTCACTGACTTATATATTATATATCACCGCACAGCCGCAACTACTGTACCTAGACACTTGAAATTTGGTACAGGGGTCCTTTCATGATGTAATGTAAGTCAGCACTGAGTTTTTATGATATGTGTGAAGATAAAGTAGTGTATGCAACTGCACATATTTAGGTATAAAAACACTCGTATGACCCTATTATGAAACTCACTAACGCTCGTTTCATAAAACCACACTCGTATTTTAAGGCCTCTCATTATGCATCAGTTGCATAAACTACTATTTCTTGAAATCGAAATGATAAGTCAGCATCAAAAGTAACTAAGCAGAATATCCTACTCAAAATGATCTAGACACGACGTATTCTCTTGACAATAGAGTCGAGTGCAGATTGTGACCTCTTCGGTTGCGTAGCTATTTCACCTGCTGACTGTACAGTCAGGGTAAAAAAAGGTTCGTCACTTTTCGACTCTATTTCAATGCCCTTAAGGTCCAAAAGTGACGAACCTTTTTTTACCCTGACTATACATGCAACAAAAAAGATAACTTAGCATATATTATAATGAGCAACGTACGTGTACTGGTAATCATGTTTTCGTCGACACCCGCGGGATTTTCGTTTTCAATCTCCGCATCTGGCTGCTCTTCTCTCACCAACGGAGGGTCAGGAGACAGGGGAGGCAGTGGCGAGCCGTCCAGAGATTCCATTTCGTCCTCAGACGATTCCTCTGCAGACGATTCTACATCGGGAACGTCAGGGTTTTGGTTTCCGTTGGACTAAATCGCATACATCGTAACTTTTTTTGAAAAAGTACTATTCTGATCACACCTAACGGCCAAACATTTAAATACCAAAAATAAAGCGTTTACGTTTAAAAAGCTAAATAGAAAACCTCGCAACGCCCGACCGCCATTTTGGAAAAAAATACCTCGTATCTCCCCCCTGCCACTCCTTACGGCACAGTTGCGTTGTGACTGCACGTCAATTTTGCGTAAATATTTAGGAAGAAAACGGGTGCTGAATTACTGATTGTGTATTCTTGACTATTGAAAATGTCGTTCGGTTGCGTGCCGTGGACATACGAGGTTTGCTTCGCGTGGATCTTCACGCTTGAAGATTAGTTACGTGGTTTTCTACGCAAATTATTTAATCTTTCTGTAAATTATTTACTACCCACATTTTTGAAGGCAGAAGAGGCTTTTCTGTTTAGAGTTAAATAATTATTTTTCAGATCCAAAGATTATCCTCTATTTTTACGGATTTTTATATAAATAACTCCAGATTATCTTTCTAAAATTTTCAAGAAAAACTCGTAATTCTAAATTTTCCAGCTTGAAAAAAAATGGTTTTAACAATCTGACGGCTAAATTTAACTTAACATTATGTAAAAAAAATACTAAGCAAGTCTTAATGCATTTTTTTTGGTAATTAAGAAAATGTGGTCAGATTAAGGCCCGTATTAATAAACTAATCTCAACTCTAATGCTCGTCTTGAGATGTGTCAAAAATGACAGTGTTCTATGGTTTGACGTTTACTTTGACGTATCTTGTGACGCGCATCTCAGCCACGATGAGTTTATTAATAAGGGCCTAAGTTACGAGGTTTGCGATTTAGGCCGACGATAACTTAGCATTTATTATAAGAAACATACGTAAACCGGAAAGCAGGTATTGGTCCTCGTCCTCGGGGATCTCCTCCTCAAACTCATGCGTGACTAGAGTTTCCATTTCCTCCTCATACGTTTCCTCTGCAGACGTTTCTGCATAGGGATTTTCGTTTTCTTTGTCAGCTCCATCCTCAAAAGGTTTGTCCATACCTAATTTACACATTAGTTCGTTAATAAAGTGTCAAACCGTATAACAAATACAAAATAACTGCCACTAAAAAAATACAACAGAACATGCTTTAATACTTCTCCGAGCGACCAGTGGCGCCCTCATTACTTTTATCGTGTTTTCTAATAAACTAAAGCATTGTCTTAAAAGCATGTTTTTTTTGTTGTATTACTTATATGACAAAGTTTAATAACCAGCCTTCGTGTAGTCAACTTAATGGAAAAAGATGGCCATTTTTTTCCGTTAGTTACACACTCATAGTTCGATTGTTATTAAGTTATGTCATATAGCCCAAACATTGTGTGTTTACTGTGTCAGTCACTAATAATACACGGTGATTTTTTATCGGTGATCAGCAGTTGAAAATTATTAATAAGCAACAAAAGTGGAATTTAATGGTTGATGTCTCAAACAATTAACTCACTGTTTAATTTATTTAAGTTAATGATATTGTTAAAACCAATCACCTTACATACATGGACATCCTACATTAATTATTGAAGTGAAGTAGATACGTCAAGTGCCATCGCTTTGGCGGGAAATTTGACAGATATTACGTCAATGAACTTATCAGTTAAGTGTTGATAACTCATTGACTAAACAATTAGTAGGGTGACAATTAATTTCAATTAAAAGTTAGTTTCAAAATATATTTTTTACATACAAAATAAGTTTTGTTTCATGTAACTGCGACTTAAACGTGATCGCCATTAATAACTGAATTAGAAAAATTGGTTCCTGATCACCAAAAAAAAATCACAGTTTATAACCAACGACAGTCATAGGATAAAGAAAGACTATAGTAAAAGGCCCAAGTACAAATTACAATTCTAATTTTAATCAAACACTTTCACTCAGGCCCTTGCCAAGATTCACTACGCAAACTAGCGTTTCTATTCGTTTAGTTTTAAAAAATATATATTTTAGTGTACCTCTCCTATGTATTTTTTGTTCTCGTCTACCCCATAGTGTGAAGTGAAGGATAGGTCTTTCAAAAATATTACGGGTTTGTAAAAACAATTTTTCGACTAACGGGTCCGGGTTTTTTTGTTAGAGTCAAGTGTCCCCCCCCCCTACAGCCAAAACTACAATTACTAAAAAATTTGAAAAATATCTTCAACGAAAGCACATATAACGAATTTAAAAGGAAAACTATCACGACTACGTAGACTTAATTAGTTCCTGAGATAAGCGACTAAAGCGTTTATACCTACTAAAAATCATCTAAGACAGCACCAAATAAATTTAAATAGTGAATTAAATTCTTGTTGTTAGGGTTCCGAACAATGAAAAAACGGAACCCTTATTTATAGTAGCCATTTTGCTCCAAAACTACTGGACCGATTGAGTTGAAATTTGGTACACGTATAAGAGATAACTTTAAATAGAAAATTAGTTCATACATGGTGATTTTTGAGATAGTTTTTTTGTGTTTGTCGTAACGGTTTCGGAACCCTCCACTGAGCATGGTCCGACATGCTCTTGCCCGGTTTTTAAACCAATCGCGTCACTGCTAGATCACGTGACTTTTCGTATCACGTCAGCTACCAGCCACCGCAGGCCGCGTCCGTTTGGGAGCCCCTCCTACGGATCTACTCTTAGTCACTTGACATTCCCGAAAACGGCGGAATACCGCAGAGGGCCGACATTAAAAAAAAAGAATACCTATCTACACGGTGATTTTTTTTGGTGATCAGGAACCAATTTTTCTAATTCAGTTATTAATGGCGATCACGTTTATGTCACAGTTACATGAAACAAAACTTATATTTTTATGTAAAAAATATATTTTGAAACTAACTTTTAATTGAAATTAATTGTCACCCTACTAATTGTTTAGTCTATTAATATCTGTCAAATTTCCCGCCAAAACGATGGCACTTGACGTATCTACTTCACTTCAATAATTAATGTAGGATGTCCATGTATCCAGTGGTGATTGGTTTTAATAATCTCATTAACTTAAATAAATTAAACAGTGAGTTAATTGTTTGAGACGTCATCCATTAAATTCCATTTTTGTTGCTTAATAATAATTTTCAACTCCTGATCACCGATAAAAAATCACCGTGTATAGGTACTTATATTAAAAAACTGAAGAGTTTGTTTGTTTGCTTGAACGCGCTAAATTCAGGAACTAAAGGTCCGATTTGAAAAAATATTTTAGTTTTAGCCCATTTATCGAGGAATATAATATCATACTCACATAAATCGAAGCTAAGCAAGGGCGGATCGCTAGTTACTTATAATACTCTTACAATGATATCCCGCACTCGAAAATCCGTTACATATTTAGCAAGGGCCATGATTCTACCCGGTTAAACCTTTTTTACTAGAACCCCCTTTTAAAAAGTTTGACATGGATGTTAAATTCTCTTTTGTCTATTTATTTATTCCGTAGTCTAAAATGACATTTCATGCGTTGCCTGTTTTTTACAACTCATAAATAGTGATGTGATACAACCGGTACTTATCGATAAAAATATAGGTAGGTGCTTATGTTTATTGATATAAAAGCGTCTGTAACGCAATGAGTGGATAAACCTTGAAGTACCAATATTATACAATACTTTAGGTAAACATGCGACAGTGTTTATTTTAATGTCGGCATTAAT
Source organism: Acleris laterana (assembly GCA_963966035.1). NCBI lineage: Eukaryota > Metazoa > Arthropoda > Insecta > Lepidoptera > Tortricidae > Acleris > Acleris laterana. The sequence goes on from OZ014438.1 coordinate 84,878,694, forward strand.
TGTCCAATAGGTGGTTAAAGGTTGAATACAATGTAGATTTCATTCGTTATTATTTTTCACTAAGTATCTAAAAATACTTTTTTAACGTACGTAGTAATTTTTATTTAATCAGTTCTTAAAAACTGGCCGCATTATTTTGACGTCTGACATTTGCAACTGTCATTTTCATCTACGGAATAAAAATAGAATCTTTGTTTTGCAGTGATTTAAAATGTTCTCAGCTGTTTATAATTGATTCAATAAGACAAAAAGAAGGTCACGCACCAAATATGAATAACTTGTGGTCTCCATATTTGTTATTTGGAACATAACGCTCCTCCCAAGAGATGTTACCAGTATTGGCGCTAGTGGCCTCGTTGCTGGCCTCTTCGTCAGAGTGATCAGGGTACAACGCCCATTTGGACAGCTGCGCCGGCCTGGGGAGTTTAAAAACAAATTGTGAAGCTGTCAAATATTTACTTAGCTCCGGCTGGTGACTTCTCTCACCTAAATCAAGTCGTGTTTCTACGATTTTTGAATACGTTGTAGTTTATGAAATACTAGTTGTAGCTTGTAGCCTGCCTTTTGACCATATCATCAATTGACAAACTAACTATACTTTAATTTCGCTAAATATACAATGTAGAAAAAAAAACTTTTTTAGGGTACCTCTCCTACATGGATGTTTTATATTATTTTTCAACACACTTGCTCAAAACGACGTTTTTATGCGACCGATTATTGGCTTTCTTATGGCGCACTCGCTTTCGTTCGTGCGCACACAATAACGCCTAGTATATAATGGTCCACTTAGCACACTCGTATCATAATGTACTATGTTGTCTTCGCCAGTGTGGGGTGTCGCTGGGTAGGTATTATATTGTGAATAAAAATTAAATTAAAAATATCCCGTGTACCGCCGGGTTATAATAGTCCATGTCTTCCCGTGGATTCCTCTCCTAAATGTAACGTGTGGATGTTTTTTTTTTATTCTTCCCCATAGTGATGGGGAAGTCTTTCAAAATATTACCGGTTTGTGAAAACCATTTCGAGTTAAGGATCCGTTTGTGAAATATTAAGATTTAAACTGCAATTTTTTGTAAGAGTTACAGCCATGAGTCCCCTCCCCCTACAGCTATAACTACAAAAACTAAAAATCAGAAAATTATCTGAAAATTTCTAAAAATTATCTAAATCAAAGCACATAACGAATTTTAAAGCAAAACTACCATAACTAAAGTAAACTTGATTGGTTCATGAGATACAGGCGACTAAAGTGTTTAAACCTACTAAAATCATCTAAGACAGCACCAAATAACTTTAAATAGTGAATTAATTCATTCTTGTTGTTTTAAAACAGAACCCTTATTTATAGTATCACTAGTGTGTCTGGTTGTCACAGCCAATTTGCTCCAAAACTACTGGACTGATTGAGTTGAAATTTGTTACACGTATAAGAGATGTCAATAGCTTTTTTTTTAAATAAGTGTCATTTCCGGGGGACCAAGTAGGCACATAAAAAAAAAGGTTTGCAAACCTTATTGTGTCATATATCAAATTAAAGGGCTCGTTATGAGAATCACAAATATATTTTTGTTATTATTGTAAAATACATAGTCTTGATTTTATTCATAAAAGAAGACGAAAATTGACCACCCCCCCACTCTAGAGCCTAAAATAAAAATAAAAAACTTACGTTTGTACATTACGGAACCCGGTCCACACGAATTCAACTCGCATTTGGCCGGTTTTCTGTGAGATTTCGTGTAGTAATACCTTCAGAACGGTACACTGAGCATGGTCAGACATGTACTCCGGTTTTTTTTTCAAAAATCGATAAAATCGGTGAGAGAAGTTATCACCCGAACCTCAAATTGTACGCACAGATATAATTTTCACTTACAGCACGACGGCGTTCTCGAGGAGTCGCTTGTACGCGCGGAACGTCCTTAACATAGGACACTCAGATTTGTACGTCACCTCGTTTCCCAACACTACCACTTTGCGTAATTTACCATCTGAAACAAACACCCATTTATTAGTTATTTATGTAACTAGTATATAATGAGACGTCTTAAAACACGAGACAGATCACGATAAGACCGAGGAGGCGGGTCATATACAGGGTGTTTGGCAGTCGGGTGTAGGGGTTTTAAGGGATGATAGTAAGGGTCATTCTGAACATTTTTGACCACATTTACTATTATGCTAAGTTTCACGGTTTCCGAGATATTGATCATTTTAATAGGATTTTTTGTCATTTTTCCTTATGTCCGTGATACGAAAAACCCCTTAATTCAAGTATTAATTTAAAAAAAAACAGTGTTTTCTTGCATGACTTGAATCACTATGAAATAAGAAAGTTTTAAAGCAACATGCCATTTTTTTTTCTTTACAACTTTTTGAGTAAACACGCATGAGTTACTTTCTTCATACTAAGAGAACCCCGCGTTTGTTTTTCACCAAGTATGGAAAAACCAATTTTGTGAGGTTCCTCAAAAAGTTGTAAGGAAAAAAAAATGGCATGTAGCTTTAAAACTTCCTTATTTCATAGTGATTCAAGTCATGCAAGAAAACACTGTTTTTTTTTTAAATTAACACTTGAATTAAGGGGTTTTTCGTATCACGGACATAAGGAAAAATGACAAAAAATCCTATTAAAATGATCAATATCTCGGAAACCGTGAAACTTAGCATAATAGTAAATGTGGTCAAAAATGTTCAGAATGACCCTTACTATCATCCCTTAAAACCCCTACACCCGACTGCCAAACACCCTGTATACTTGAAAAAACGTATAAACGAAAAGTTGTCTTTCCTTAAGCAAGCAGGTATTTTTTTGGTGTATCAGAATCATGTACAGTTGCATGACCTATTTGACTTTGATTTAATTTGACGGCGGTATGAGCTCGTGGAGCTCTTCTACACACTCCCCAAAGTACAGTATGTAGAATATAATATACTGAATCATCATTACATACATACATACATACATTAAATCACGCCTGATTCCCAGAGGGGTAGACAGAGACCACTTCTTTCCACTTGCTACGATCTTGACAAATTTCTTTCGCTTCTTCCACATTCATACATCGAGTCATGCACGCACGTCGGTTTCGGGTACTTAAGATTTGGCCCTTTTCCAGTATTTCACCGATTTGACTCGAAAAAATCATCATATTCTGCCCTTATCCCAACTTCGCAACATGTGTTTTTCTTACTGAATAACAATTTAAAATTTCAGCTACCTCTCCAGCGGACGGGGCATACCGACACCACAATGACCCAGTACCGACTCTCCACAAGACAACGCAGGGCAGATTCACGGGCCACAAACGGTACCCCACGGGCTGCAGCGTATTCCGCCAGCTCCATATGGAGTTCTGGTGCCATCAGTTTCGTGGCGCTCCTTTGACCTATAGGGGAAATATATGGGGGAATAAATGCAACAAATATGTATCGTATCCTCTCATAAATATGGCAAAAGTACCGGTTTTAGCCATCGTTACACCGTTTTTGGCCACTTTACATTTTAACTTATATGTAAAGCATTATGAAATTCCGAACCTTGTTTTATATTTTATCTTTATATAAATTTTCAGTTTTAACTATTTATCAATATTAGTTTTAATTTTACAGTGTTTTTGCTACTCATTTCAACCTTAAATGACCAAAAAGGGTACAGTGGCCACAAGCGGTACTTCTACCCTATGTTATGAAGTTCTTATTACACTGGTATAGGTGCGGGTTTTTTTTGACATATTGCACACGTGACATGACTTATAACTCTAAGTACAAATCCATCGACATTTAGATAGTCGATAAAATAAACTTTCAATCCCTATGAAAAAGCGAAGTCAGTGCGACAAGATAACGGGGTCTAATTAAAATATTATTTTTCACTGTTCAGCCTCTAAAATGGCTCATAATAGCCTTGTATAGGCGGACTAAAGTGATGTATTTAATCCCTAGGGATTAAATCTGCCTCTATTCCCTAGAGACTAAAGTACTTTTTCTTTTTAATTTTATAGGGTTTTTTTTGGGTGAGACCGAGGATTGTATAGTGCTTTTCTCAATATTCAAAGTACAATACTGGAATCTTACGATATCAATCTCAAGACTTCAATCTTACGATGGCAATCTCAACACTGCAATATTACGATGGCAGAAATGTGACACTTTACAAAAAACTAACAACTGCGTTTTTTTTAAATTCAGAAACTGTTACCATATTTGTTAAATATACTGTAACTTTGTATCAATTCTACTCTCTATATCCACCCTCGCTCGCTCACTCGCGTGGCTAAACTTCTGGTGCCATGATGGCTTGTTTTAGTCCCTTGTTGAACAATCTATTATTGAATGACTGTTTTGCAAAATGACCACCAATGACAACATCGCTTGTAGCCTTCATGTCAAAGTCGCAAAATGACTACTTTCTTTGCGTTACTAGGTTAGGTTCGTTAGGTTACTTCAAATGCCCGAAGGGCCAATTACCTAGAAATAGGAGACCCGTGGCGCGGGGCTCCGTCGACTGTACTTAGGCAATGATAAAATGAAAAAACTACTGTGGCCAAAAATATAAGCTACAAACCAGTGTTGGGCAAAAATTTACTTGAATAAGAATAAGAATAAAACAGAAAAGTTATTCTCATTCAAATCGATTTGAATAAGAATAATTCTTGTACCTCGTTAGTTGAAATGGAATACTAGTGAATAAATCATGGTACTTTTATTTTAAATGAAGAATAAAATTTGAAATAACTATTTTGGAAATGGGATTATTCTAACTAACGTTTTATTCAACTAACATGTTATTTAGAATAAAATTAATTTTGTAGTACCTACCATAAAATCCACTATACAGTGAAAGTCAGTAACGTATACTACTTATACAGTACGTATACTGCAAAAAACTCCATAAATATGTATACATACTTTATGGCTACAGCATGGTTACACTGGTTCTCAATGTAAAAATAATACGAGGACCAAAGCATATAACGTTCGATTTACAAGATTTAATTAAGATAGCATAGTGGGTATAAGTTAGACCAGAGTACTAGAGTTTCTACCTGTACTGTACGTAAATATTACGTAAGTTACATTTACCTACTGTATTCTTATTCAGATACTTTTATTCAAAATAAAAAATCATGAATAAATGTAATTGACTAGGAATACGTTATTTTTATTAAATTTTTCCCACGTACAAATTATTCCCGACGAAATTATTTGAATAACTTTGACAGGAATAAAATCGAAATGATTTTATTGTTACGAATCTTCATTCAAATAATGATTTTATTCTTGAGTGCCCCAACACTTCTACAAACGAAGTTATCTCCAGAACAGATTACCAGCTGATATTGTTCTGGAAACCAACAAACGTAGATTCAAGGTTACATAGGCATCTCCTGGATTAATTGTGAATGCGATGCTCACCTTTAATTATGTAATTATGGGTGTCATAATTATACATTAGTTCATATTATATTATTAAGTACCACTTTTATGATATGTGTAATGATAATGATCAACAAGCTGGACCGAAGATTCCGCAGTCAAACTGTGCAAACAGTTTTGTGGAACAATGCATAACCTGTAAACTTTGTGTTTGTTATAATCAGAGGTCGGACAAATGGACGTCATTACTCGTAATAATGTGGACATGACTCCAAATACTTTAATTATTTTTTATTTACTTCACACTGCAGACAACTGTGTATTTTTTTTGGGGTATAAATATCCCAGTTGCCCCGCATCCTACAAATTAGGTCTTTAATTAAACTAATTAAATTACATTAATTGATCACTTACCTACCCGAAAAATAACTTTGATCCTTTGCGAGACGGTAATAAATAAATACTAAAAAGACTTGTTATTGTGTAGATTTGTTAAAGTAAATAAACAGTATTTTTTTATATTTTCCGTGGTTACTTTATTCCTTTTCACGGCTAAAATAAACATACGAGGTGAAAAGCTCCTTACGCAATCCACGAATGTTAATGGTGCAAAAGTAAGTAGATTAATATTAATATGCACTTCTCACGTCTTGTCTTTGTAATATTTATTTATTACTGTCTGGCAAAAGAAAAAAAAATATTTTCGGATAAGAAATCAATTAATATAATTTAATTTGTTTAATTAAAATCTTTGGAGTCATGTCCACATTATTGCGAGTAATGACGCACATTTTTCCGACCTCTGGTTATAAGAAATAAATAAATAAAGTATGGGAAAAAAATATTTAATTAAAACAACAGAAAACGAACAAACGAAAGAACTTACAAACTTACTTAAAACTACACTAATCTAACAAACCGCTACCAGTGGGCATTGTTCCTAAAATGCTGGCAACATTGCCACGTTGAATGGCAATGCTTAATCTTTGTGCCAAGTACAGGCCAGCATTTTTGTCACGGGTTGCGTCGATCAGGCGCTTTGACATATCTTTAAAAATAAGGTGTGCTCCTGGTCCCCACGGTCCAAAAGTTTCGACCCCAAAAGGCTCAAATATGTAACTTCTATCAAGATGACTGTATTTGCGCCTTTTGAGGGCTGATTCCGCCGCGAAACCAGCCCTAGTACTTAAATAAATAAATAAGTGGTCATTTTACGATCCCGTCGTTCTGCTAGTGACCCAACTAAATTACCTGGGAGGATGAACCGTGTAGGATGCACGGTGCATGGCTTGAGCGTCGCGTCGGTTGGTCGGAGGGTGAAACCGCGATCGTTACTCGGCTCGGGAAAACGGAGCTGCGGCAGGTTGGCTACGTTCACCTGAACATTCAACTGGTTTTAATAATCATTCTTTACCCTGACAGCGATGGGCGAGTCGAGTTATCTGATTCGAATAACTGGAATCAGAGTGTAAACGAGTTGATTCGAATCGAGTTCATTTGCAACTCGAATCAACTCGCATATACACGGTGATTTTTTATCGGTGATCAGGAGTTGAAAATTATTAATAAGCAACAAAAATGGAATTTAATGGTTGATGTCTCAAACAATTAACTCACTGTTTAATTTATTTAAGTTAATGATATTGTTAAAACCAATCACCACTGGATACTTGGACATCCTACATTAATTATTGAAGTGAAGTAGATACGCCAAGTACCATGAGTACCATGACTTTGGCGGGAAATTTGACAGATATTACGGCAATGAACTTATCAGTTAAGTGTCGTTAACTCATAGACTAAACAATTAGTAGGGTGACAATTAATTTCAATTAAAAGTTAGTTTCAAAATATATTTTTACATAAAAAAAAGTTTTGTTTCATGTAACTGCGACTTAAACGTGATCGCCAATAATAACTGAATAAGAAAAATTGGTTCCTGATCACCAAAAAAAAAACACCGTGTAGATGAATTAGCGAGAGCGTGGAATTGCATATGTAGTGGTATTGTGTGTTTATAGGCATTCTATATTTGAAATTTATTTTCCCTTTTCCCGTACTATCAGCATAAAAATAGGTTCGTACTATAATTATATTTAAGAAGAAAATTTAAAAATAATGTCAGTGTGAAATTCTAAATATTATTAGACTGTTTTTATTGTATTGAATTTAGCAACTGAAAGAATTAATACTATTACTGCGTACTGGGAAAATATTGTTCGCCATGTCGAAAGTGAAGATAATAAATATAGATGTCAAGAAGGGGAAATGGATCGAATTACAGATCATAATATTATTATCAATACTTGTGACAGATCAGATGAAGAATTAACGGACGGTCAGACGAACGAGCGAAATCGTAGCGGCGAGTTTAAGTAGTCCCGTCAGAGCGAACTAAACACATTTTAGCCCGTGCATTTTCAACTAAGCAGCCTAAATTAAAAATGCACCCGCTAATATATGTTTTGTTCGCACTGACGGGACTACTTAAACTCGCCATGGACATTCACGTTCGTCCGTCCGTTGTTGAGAGAAGTCGAAGTACGGACCCGTGCTCTAGCTCAATGTTTTCCCTGTCACATTGAAATGAATAGTCATTACTTACATCTTGGTATATCTCCTTGCATCTCATCCCAAACTTTCCACCGGTGTCCAGCGACAGGATAATGCTGCCGTCGTACTTCATTGGGTAGCCCCTCAATAGGTTGATACGGACGTTGTGTTCGGCCAGGTATACGATATCAGTTGCGGGAGAAGGTTCAAGGGCACGAATATACTGTCCGTTTTCCCACAGAGATTTAGCCCACTTTATGTACTCACGCTGTTCTTGTAGGTACACCTCTCTGACTTCCTAAAGGAATAAAATGTGTTAACTGCGCCGAGCGTACGCCGGATGTACAGTGGCGCCCTCATTGCTATCATTGTTTTCTAATAAACTAAATTTATTGAAATTGGTCGGTAGGTTTTTGTACTACAAATGAAAACACAACTTATAGGGTAGTTACCAAGTTAAAGGAAAAAAGTGGCCACCTTTTCCCGTTAACTGACTACTCAAAGGGTAATTGTTATTAAAGTTTGTTACGTATCAGACATTGTGTTTTTACTTGCGTCTGATTGCAAGGAAATTCTTTAGTTAATTAGAAAACACGATAATAGTAATGAGGGCGCCACTGGACGCTCGAAGTTTGCTCGGTGCAGTCTTAACCGACGTAGACACAGGAATTGTCACAAACTGGATATGACTACAATAAATATACAGGTGATTGTGCGGTCATGACTAGCGTTGAAAATGACTTGTAAAATACATGTAGGTATCTCTCAAACGGCCCTGTATTTAAAAACTTTTATTTTTAACTTGCAATGTATGAATGTAAAGGTCAAATCTTGCAAGTTAAATTTGACCCACTTCCCGGTCTCCGATGAAGCTGAAAATTTGCATACGCCTTTAGTTCTGATGAGAATACAATAATATAGTACCATCGAGCTGGTCTGGTGATGGAGACAGAGTGGCCATAGGAACTCCTAAATTACACATGATAAACCCGTCGTGTAAGGGCTTGTTAGAATTGTCTTGACGAGGAGATGACGACAGTGCAAAAAAAAGTACAGTCGGCAATAAAAGCTTGTCCTGAAATTGAAATTATGGCCAGAAACTTATTTTCAATAAAATACAGAATTTCCTTACGGATCTTCGGTTGAGTCTTTAACTTAATTTTTTTACGTGTATTTTACGATGTATTTATAACATAAGTTGAATAGTAATTCAATTATTAATAAGCAAAATTATTTTCCTTTGATTGTTAACATAAAAAATACACGTATCAATCAAGTATTATACGTATTTGTATTGTACAGGGAAGGCTGTATTTTACAGGGAAGATACAAAGTTTCGAAAAAAACAAAATGTATCTTTCGCAGTTGTCATCCCTAGTCGTGATCTTAAGATACCAGTAAAATAATTATAGTTTTAGGGGGGGGGGGGGGCAATGTTACCCCCTAGGGTTATAGTAACCCAAGTTTATAAGCAACTTAAAAAAAGATACGGTTGAGTTTTTTTGCGGCGTTTCTTAATTAGCAGTCTCCTAAAAACCCCGACTCTAAAAACGCCCCGATGTCGCGACGCTTGAATCAAAATATTAATATCTACTATAAATACTATAATTTAACTTATAGGGCCATTGCTTATTATTTTTTACATTTTAGACGGTTTTGTACCGACTGTTAAGAGTCGAGGGTTTTTTAAATTTTAAATTTTTGACTTCAAAAACTAAGCCCTAAAGAGAACCCCCTAGGCCACCTACGCTATCAAATTCACATACTTACCTAATAAATTAAAAGATAAGACATTAATTAAGTAAGTCACTTTTACACGTCAAGAATCTACTAGCGCTTCCCAACAAGAGACCAATGCTGAGAAAAAAAGCCGCAAGAAACTCAACAGTCACTCATTTTTCAAACATATTTCATATTACAGTAGTATTAGTCTAAGAAGTGGTATTAGTTGAGAGGGGAAATGGGTAATTTCACCCGCGTAAGACACTCTACTTTTCATTCCGACTGTGAGAAAAGAGATGGAATATATTCGTGACGTAATAAAGGTCACATTTCTCATTCACATTTTTCATTTTTTCATTTTCAGGAACGGATGATCAGCGTTCAACCCCCAGTGTTGTACGAGTATAAGTATAGGTGCTAACAAATTAGTCACGGATATTTTTACAGCTGATAGTACTCGGTTCTCGGAGTACATTTAAGTATGAAACATCATAGGTTTTCTTATGTTTTTTTGGAGAAAACTAGGAAACAAATTAAATGAGACCTCTTTAGACATTCTAGAACCTCTTTAAACTATCATTCAGACGCTAGTATTTAATAACCTAAAGTTTTCCCGCCGAATCATAATGACATTTACGAAAAACAACTTTTGACAAACAGTGTTAAACATCTTGACAGGCACATAATAGGGGTGATTATTTTAAAGATTAATTATAATTTATATTTTTTGTTCGGTAAATTTAAACAATAAAATGATACTCAAAGGTTCCTTAATTACAGTTAAAAGTTAATTGTTTTAATGTAATGTATTATCTCTTAAAATATCCGTGACTAATTTGTTAGCACCTTATTATGTAAAAGCTCCTTGGTCGTAGTCGTGACCAACTCGATTAAACTTTTCTAATGTTGGCAGTACGTGTATTTTTTAGATGGCCATACCGAAACGTGCATTATTGCTGGCAGCAGAATAGAGGAATAATTTTAAATGTTGATTCTATGTAATTGCGAAAAAAATAGTCCAGTCGTATAATTACTTTTTCCTACTCCTGTACTTTTATCTGTCATTTATATAGTCACGAACACTAATATAAGAACATACATAAAATGTCCGCAGAATAATCCAGAGAAAAGTCTATCTTGTCTATGCCCCAAAACAGCACATGTGCGTTTTTGAGATAAAACGATACGGCCAGCTGCCAAAGCTTAGCGTTGCACAATCGATTTAATCATATTTTAACGATTGTGAAATAGGGACTATAAATCACCTAATGTTTTGAGAAATAATTTCAGTTACCTGATTGGTCGATTTTAAAATAGCTGTATTCTGGTTGGTTGATCCGAAATACAAAGTTTTTTTAAAAGATTTAAATTAGTTAAAGAGAAACACGTACCTAAAAGAACCTATCGTTCCGTTTGACAGTCGATGTGTATTGTGATTGGTGGATTTAATTTGGTGAAGTATTCTGATTGGTCAAATTAAAATGTTTTGGAATTGTAAATAATTCTATTTTCCATTCCGTCAATTTAAAAACAAAGTAAACCATAGACACATATTTTGTAATTTTCTTGTTTCCCGCTCGTTTGTTGTTCTTTACTTCGTTCGTTCGTTTGTAAGTTTTTTCGCTTAGTTTTGCATTTTATTTGAAACCTAGTCGTAGAAAAAGTATTGTATGCAACGGTGTATAACTAAGTCAAAAAACACTCGTGGCGCTTACCTTTACGATGTTCGCCTTCGGCTCACATCGTAACACACGCCACTCATATTTTTTGACCTCTCTTATACAACTATTGCATAAACTACTATAATATGAACCTGTATACCGTCATATACGTCATTTAACATACAGCCGAATGTAGATACATGAAAAGCTTTTATTTTAATAATATGACGTAGCTCAATTATCATAGACTCCGTGGGCCGTGGCCAATCATAAACATTAAAAAAATAAAATTAAACGCAATTTTCCAGTCGGCTAACTACCCATTCAAATTAAACTTTCCGAACAGGAGAGATGAAAAGGGTTTTAACAGACAGACGGACGGACAGACAACAAAGTGATCCTATACGGGTTCCGTTATGTCCTTGTGAAGTAAAGAACTCTAAAAAACGAGTTTTTATTACAATTAGAAACATACCTCCTCCGTGGCCAATAGTAAAACCCGTATGTATAGTCAAGAAAAGTAATTACTTGCGTAAAAGTAATGACTAAACTAACGATTTTTCTATGACTTTTGACACTACTAATTCTCAAGTAATTACTTTTCTTGACTATAAATACGGGTGTAAATATTAAAAAAAAAAACGCAATTTTCCACCCGACTATCTACCTACTTAAACTTTCAAATCAAATCAAAATTAATTTGAACTAATCCACCAACCTCAAAAACTGCATAGTCTTGCGCGGTCGGTCTACGCACAACCATATCTGGCAGAACATGACGATTTCCATGGCATAATACGGTCACACATTGCTCGTGTTGAGTTCTAGTCAGCGAGGAGAGCCTGGGGCAGGGGGGGCTAGGATGAAGCCCAGGGACGAAGTCCGGTACCTGAAAACACGAGGACAATATTACTAGAGCCTCTATTCAACACGGTTTATCACTTTGAATCATTAGGATCATATGTGCAATAACCCTCTCTCACGGATGTAATCCTTCACCGTAAGAGCATCGGGTTACACTTAAGACTGCACCGAGCAAACGCCGAGCGTCCAGTGGCGCCCTCATTACTATTATTGTGTTTCCTAATTAACTAAAGAATTCCCTTGCAATTAGGCGATGTGTTTTTGTAGCGCAAGTAAAAACACAGTTTATGGGATACGTGACACACTTTAATAACAATTACCCTTTGAGTAGTCAGCTTAACGGGAAAAGGTGGCAACTTTTTTCCGTTAAGTTGCTAACTCGAAGGTGAATTGTTATTAAACTATGTGATATACCCTATAAGTTGTGTTTTCATTTGTAGAACAAAAACCTACCAACCAATTTCAAGAAAATACTTTAGTTTAATAGAATACATAATAATAGTAAGGAGGGCGCCACTGTACATCCGGCGTACGCTCGGCGCAGTCTTAAGTTAGAAAAACGCATTAGTACAGTCACCACCCGCGAATGTTACGCCACTTGCCACTCTTCTTAATTTAACCGTGTAATGCATTTTGGGTTGACAGCCGACTTGACATATTACCCGAGTGTAGTACACGGCTAAATTAAGAAGAGTGGCAAGTGGCGTAACATTCGCGGGTGGTGACTGTACATGGTGACCGCGGGGGTCCGAACTCGGTACCTCACGATCACGAGTCGACCCCATAAGCCACCATGCCACCGACGCTCTTGTCAAACCATATAGTTTTTGACCTTTTATCGTATGGTCCACGATTTGAAAGCTCTATACAGGGTGTCCCACGGCTATGCAACAAGAAGGGGAAGTACCTTAAATATTGTAGTTAGAGGATTTTGCTTTATGAAGACATTATTTTATTTTAAAAAGTGAGTAAGACTGCATTCAAAGATTTATGAAAAACTGCTTGCCTCACCTGGGAATCGAACAGACCAAATTTATATGAAAAAAAACTTTCCTTATTTTTATGATCCCAGTGAAAAGGGTAACTGATAAGAAATAATTCCCTCCAAGTAACATTGTATCTAAAAATAAAGGAACATTGTGAAATTTTACATTCAAGTTACTAGAAAATTTATTAGTATGTAAAATTCATGTAAAAACTGAAAATTCTTTTTTAAATCTTTGAATCCAATATTATTTACTTTTAAAAATAAAATAAAGTATCTAAATAGCAAATTCTCCTACGGACCATATTTAAGGTACTTTCCCTTCATGTGGCATAGCCGCGGGACACCCGGTATAATACTTGATAGTAATAACGACCGAGTTTAAAATAACACCAAAATGGCGTCGCACTCGCAATCGCAGCCGGCTTCAAAATGGAACAATACGGTATTTGACAAAAGTCAAATCAGCTTCTTTTTATGAAACAACAAAAACGCTCCGTTACTATGGAATTTATAGGGATTACTCTCTAGTGACGTCACAATAAAAGCGTCCTTATTGTTGGATTATATGAATTTAAAAAATCTTAATATACTTAGCAAACGTAAATTAAAGATTGATGTTTTCCTATTTTATAATGTTTATCTGTTGTTAATGAAAAAGCAATTTAATTTCACTATTGTCAAATACCCTATTGTTTTCATTTTGATTGCAGAAAAGCCTTCGATTTTCAAAATGAAAACGATCGTGATTTCGAGTGCGTTAGACAATACGCCCGCAGGTCATATACGATATACCCTTAACTTATAAACGTGTAATAAGACTAATAAGCTTTGTTCTTATCTGTAATTGTGACATTTGCATCTGACAGAAAGTGACAAAGCATGGTATAAACTATTCCAAGCTTGTTCCACGGGGCCATTTGCAACGTTAAAAGATGGCGGATGTGTAATTTGTTTTAGTTTTATTTTTTTGTGTATTTAGGTGTTCAAAGTTCTTTTCTGATAGTGATTTGTACTTTTTATGCCATTGTGTTGCACAGTGATTGAAAACTTGGACTTATTTCGCGTATCTGGCATCTTTCTTCTCGTTACAAGTGGACTCGAAGTGGTACATAGGTTAAAACTATCTTGACCTCTGTCCTACAAACTACCGAACAACGTTGCCCCCAATCTTCCCAGAGAAGATTGGATTGTATTTTATTGCTATATTGATTTATACTTATATACACTTGACACTGGCGAAATCACTAATTCGTGGAAACGCCACAGCCCGGCGGTAGTAGCTGTTGAAGTCGCCGCGGGGCAAAAAGAAGAAGAAGCTTGTTCCACGTTTATAAGTAAGGGGGTTAAATTTTACCGCCTAAAATAGAGAAGTAGTGAATATTCCTTTTCGTTTTTTTTGTCGGATAAGTTCGTATTAACCTTACTTCCTCAATTCAACTGAGAAAGCAAGATACCTATCTGTATTACATGAACCAGGGGGCCAACTATGGTTGCGTTTATCGCGGGACATAATGTGAATAAAACATCCATCACTCTCGTACACACGTACCTATAATACGTGTCAGAATGTGACGGATGCCTTTATCCAAACTTTGTCACGCGTAAAAAGCAGCCGTATTAGGGCCCCAGAGGGTCCAGACAAGATGCTAACTATCGTTTCTATTCTTTTAGTTTTTAAACCAATCGCGTCACTTGCACATCACGTGACTTTTCGTATCACGTCATCTACCAGTGACGCGATTGGTTTAGAAACTAAACGAAGAGAAACGCTAGCTAGCGTAGTGCATCTTGTCTGGGCCCTCTGGTGACCCTAGGCTGGCCTCGCCTTGTTTATGTTCAAAGGGCAGATGTGATACATATAGCGTAGGCAACTAGGCACGCTGTCACGCCGTTCTAAATTTAAAAAAACTGTATCTTTTAAATTGTAAAAGATAGCGGGTTGATTCCTTTTTTTCATAGTGTATTAGATATTTTTGAAAAGAAATTGTAATAAGAATCTATTTTTTTTTTGTATCGTAAAAACGGTAAAACATACAACCCATTTGTTATTATAACACATACCCTGAAAAAAAACCACCAATAGTAAAACGGGGTGGGTAGGGACACAACCAAAAATAAGTCACTTGTTACATAAGAACAAGTATTAAATGGACAATAACGTTAAGTCTATTGGAAATAATTTCAGCCTTGTAATTAGGAACATATGCTTCATTTTTATTAATTAAATTTAATTAATGAAAAACAACATAAAATAATACAACCACCATATAACTGAAAAAGAAAACTAAAATTAAATAAAACTAACTCTAAATATATAAATTAACTAAAACATTAAATCTAAGAATGGCCCAAAGATGCTGGCAGCATTTCCTCGCTGGATGGTTAAACGTATACGTTGAGCGAGGAAACTGCCAGCTCTTCGGTCTCCCGTGACGTCAATGAGCCTCTCCGAAACTTCTTTTGCTTCTTTTTAGGTTGTGTATCTACTCACCCCTTAATCCCTACTCATCCCGTTTTACGGTACTGTATCGATTCTGGCTAATTAATTGATTTTATTCCCTATAATGGTCTTATTGTGCTCAACCTTTTTGTTCTATATGTGTGATGTT
Source organism: Acleris laterana (assembly GCA_963966035.1). Classification (NCBI taxonomy): domain Eukaryota; kingdom Metazoa; phylum Arthropoda; class Insecta; order Lepidoptera; family Tortricidae; genus Acleris; species Acleris laterana. The sequence goes on from OZ014438.1 coordinate 84,894,476, forward strand.
TAAATATATATAAAACAAAATACGGGGTGTTTGGTAGCGGGTTCGACAAACGAAAATAACCCCTATGCTAAAATTGATGTTTATATTTTATTTAATTTTTTCCGTTTTTTTTAAAATATCTTGTAATTTTACCTTTAAACTTTCTTAGTTACATTCCCAAGCCACTTAGACCGCCCATTTTTTTTAAACGATGCTGTTATAATGATTTTATTGTAAAACAAAACTAAAACCCACAGGCCCTAGTGTTTTCAATTTCGTCAGTCAATTTATTTTACGCGTGGTACTAAATCAATTTTGTTATTACTCTTAAAATGATTTTTTATGAATGATAATTTACTAGCGATTTCTTTAATAAACATTCGTGAGGAAATTTCAATGGAGGCACTGCGTTTTTTTTTAGTGGCATATCATTGTAAAGAGTATTAACCAGATAACTTTTTTTTTTAACTTGAAATGGTCTGTCACTGATTTTTTTTAATACTTGTTAAAACTTTCATTTCATTTTTATTTCCGAATTTAGTCATAGATTTAAGGGACCATATATTTTTTTTATAATAAAACCATTATTAAGACAATAGATAATTCTAAAAAAAATGGGCGGTTTAAATAACTTGGGAATGTAATTAAAAAAGTTTAAAGTTAAATTTTCAAATCGACTTTATCATTGGGTTCACTATGGCAATTGTGTTCCAATTGGGCCCAAGTATTTGCCATTTTCGTTTGTCGAACCCGCTACCAAAAACCGTGTATAAAAAAAAATACGATTAAGCAATATGGTTTAACGTCGTAACGTCGTAAGAGGCCTCGAGGTCCCAGCCTTGATGCATTACGATAATTTTGCGTTTCTATTCGTTTCGTTTTTAACCCACTCACGTCACTGGTAGATCACGTGACTTATCGTATCACGTCATCTACCATATCGTAGCCATTGGTTGATTGGTTTAATAAATGAATGAATGAATGGAACTTAAAACTATATAAAAATTCTAAAACAAAAATCCACACTAAAATTATAAATGCGAAAGTGTGTCTGTCTGTTTGTCTGTTACCGATTCACGCTTAAACTTGAGCCGATTTAGGTGAAATTCGGTGCAAAGATAGTTTGAATTCTGGGAAAGGACATAGTAGGATAGTTTTTTTACAGGGTGAAAATTTAGAGGGTGAAAATTTGTATGGAGCTACGATATAAAAAGTTCCACGGTTTATCGATTTGTCTACTTACCGTATAACGTATTAATAACCGTTCCCAGTCAGCATTGGATCTAACCCTTACTATGTCATTTGGGTCGTTTGACATCTGTATACCATGCTCCAGTATCTTCGAGAGCAAAGTTTCCTCGATCAGTTTAAGTGTTATATAAATATGACCCGTTGTTGGGCTGGAAAATAAAATAAAAAGTTATACCGCTCATTGAATACAAAACGGACACATTCCAAAATAATTTGCTGTTCCATTAAAAATCGTATTCCAACCGCTTCTAATTTTATGCAGCACTGACTCATTTCGGATTGTGTCCGTTTAGTATTCAATGAACGATACAGTCTTTGAGTACTTAGGTGCTTCGGGTTTGTAACTCTCTACCTCGCTCTTAGTACGAGCGTATGAGCTAAGAACTAGCATATAAACAGGGTAGTGATTCTCTCAACAACTACGGTCGGACGGACGAACGAGTGAATGTACAGTCACGAGATTAAATTTCGTACCCACCTTAGGTCCAAAGTCAGTCTGACATTCTAGAACAATAAGGTTGAGTTTCCTAAAAGTTACAAATGACTTGACATCTCTAATGACATTGACGACTTCACGCATATTTTTCTTGAAATGGGTCCCAAATTAACGCTCGTGACCGTACAAGCGGCGAGTTTATGTAGTCCCCTCAGTGCGAATCAAACATATTTTAGCGCGTGCATTATCAATTTAGCAGCATGATTTCTGCCGATGGATCGAACGTATAAGGCTGCCAAATCGAAAATGCACGCGCTAAAATGTATTTTGTTCGCTCTGATGGGACTACTTAAATTCGCCGCTGCGATTTCGCTCGTCCGTCCGACCGTCCGTTGTTTTTAACGGAATAACACCCATGGGGTCGAACTTTTGGTGCCAATGATGTCGATTTACTTACCTACAGGTATTAAATTGAAAGACTGGTTGGTTGTTGAAATTTGGTTCGGAACCATTTCTACATAAATCATTAAGCTGGGCATTCATGGACGCGCCGTTTGTCTCGGCGACAAATGGAATTTGACTGGAGTTTGGCTGTATGATTCTGTCAAAATCGCGAATGGACAAATAAACAAGTGAATGTCGCAGCGGCGAGTGCGGTAACATTGCTTCTGTCGATAAGCTCGAACGTGTAAGGCTACCTGATTAACAGTGATCGGAATAGGTAGTGCCATTTCGGGTGAATGACCTTAATTGTACATAACATAGATAAGACTTGGGATTCCGGGATTCGTATTTTTTTCACAGAAAATTTTCTTCGAAACGCAAAAGTTTTTTTTTTGTTATTATAAATACATAATTCATTTAAAATTAGTTTCGTTTAACAGTTACAATTAATAAATAAACAACAATACAATACAATCATGAAATAAAACACGAAACATCAACATCACTATATTTAATGAACATTATTTAATTATTAGTTATTTATTTAACATCTTTTATTCCTTACTTTCTTTGACATTATAGTAGCAAACCAAATATTTTTCAATATAGAGACTTTTATTCAAGGCATTTAAATCTATAATATATCAAAATTCCAGGGCATTTAACTGAAATCTCATTTCCCATACGTAAGGCCCGCGGTTCTTTAAAACATTTTTTAAACCAAACACAAACTTAAAAATGTTCGTATCAAATCCCGGGGTTAAAAACTATATCCATACTAATCTTAAGTACCGAAATCCCGCGAAATGGCACTACCAATTCCGATCACTGCTAATTAAGAATGCACGCGCTAAAATGTGTTTTGTCCGCTCTGACGGGACTACTTAAACTCGCCGCTGCGACATTCACTCGATCGTTCGCCCGACCGCGTTTTTGAGAGAATCACGCCCCTGGATGGAGGTAATATTTTGACCACTTTCACGGGTGCGCCACGCCATTTAGTTTACATTTCTTTACGCTCTAGTCTTTATAAGCAGTGATCGGAATAGGTAGTGCAATTTCGGGTGAATGACCTCAAACATTATAAATAATATGGATAAGACCCGGGATTCCGGGTAACTTTTTTGAGCTTACTGTGGGGCTAGGTCAATTTGTGTAATGTCCCCTGATATTTATTTTAAACCAAACACAAACTTTAAAACTTTTCAAAGTGAAAATCCGGGATTGCAAGTTATATCCATACTAAGCTTACTCACCGAAATCCCGTGAAATGGCACTACCTATTCCGATCACTGTTTATAAGTCTCTGTCAAAAAAATATTTTTTGGGACAAGCTTTTACTGCCGACTGTTCTTTTTTGGACAGTCGTCATCTACTTGTCAAGACGATTCTAACAAGCCCTAACACGACGGGTTTATCATGTGTAATTTAGAAGTTCTTATGACCCTTAGTTTAGTGTGTCGCGCTGGCTTTCCGTCCATTTCGAAATCCAACGGACCGCCCCACGTACTTTTAAACGCTGTTTTGACATCCACGGATGGAATTTGCCGCGCGGCGCTGCTCTATTCAGCTTCAAGGAGCGGTCGTGAATGCCCAGCTTTAAGTATTAAGATTTCTGAGTTCACGGATACTCAAATGAATTTCGAATAATAATCGCAAAATTGACATTTTTAAAAGACAATATTGTCTCTATTTTCTATTTTGAGTAATATTGAATAAAAGGGCTGTTGATGTGATCCGTATTTTGATTGTGATAAAGTATATAATAAGAAATTTTTCAATTATTACAATGTAAACTAAACGTATTGAAATTAAAATAAAACCAAGCTACTCAAATATTAAATATATTATAAGTTAAATTATAATCACCACTATATAAAGAACTCTCTGTCTAGCAGGTCCTCTCACGACAAGGTCTCATACCTCTTTAGGTAGCTAGCCTTATTGTTTATTTAATAGTCCTGGTTGATACTTGAATCAGAGTACCTGTATAATTTCGTCATTTTGACATTGGTACCGAAAGTTCGACCCACATATAATTTTAGCAAAATGTCACGCAAACTGACCACTCTCAAACTTTTACTCTTACAAAACAAATACTCATCTCACACTAATATATACCGGGAATCGAACCCACGACCGCTAGTTTCGTAGGCATCCAACCACCAACTAGGCTATTGCATCTTACAGTCGGCCAAAGATGTGGTCTCACTAGTTGAAGTTCATTTGCACGTCATGTCATTGTAATAATATTATGACAGTGACAGGTGTCAAACGTAGCAATAATTAAAGTCCATATTTTTTATCCGTGCACTAAAATGACAGCTACAAATGTCAAAGGTAAAAATAATGTTGCCAGCGGTTAAGAAACAGTGCTGTTTTTTTTCGGTTCGTCGCGTAATTATTAATAATCGATAAAATAAAAAAATAATAAGAAATAAAATCTACATTGTGTTCAACCTTTAACATACTATTGGATAATTAGTGCCAACATAAAAAAAAATACACTGACGTGACGTAAATATTAGAAAAATGTATTTACAAAAATTCTAATTATCTACAAAACGGCGACATTATTAACTAAAGTATTGTATCATTTGGAACTTCACGGATTATCCGCTGAGTGCGTTACAGACACTTTATATCTATAAACATAAGCACCTACCTAAATTTTTATCGGTAAGTACCAGTTGTATCACATCACTATTAATGAGTTGTAAAAAACAGGCAACACATGAAATGTCATTTTAGAATTAGGTTATGCCATGCTTTGTCCTTATCTGTAATCGTGACATTTCCATCTGACAGAAAGTGACAAAGCATGGCATAAACTATTCCAAGCTTTACACGTTTATAAGTAGGCATCGGAGTTTTTATCGCACGGTAAGACATAGCAAGCTATAGAGTCGTCATTTGCCATAAATTTAAACTCTTATTCATATTCATACTCATTTATTTATTTAATTATTTAGTTGTTTTTTATAATCAAGGACAACAACGTTAACGAGTTTAGAAACGATTATTTAATGTTATATTTGGAAAATAAATATTACAATAAAAAATAATTACCATTTTTATACTGATTTGATTACGAAAATTTATAAACAAACAAAAGATACATTAAAACACGGCAGAAGTGAATGTTTTAGTCCACACTAGTGGCGAATTACCTATTCGCAGGTGTATAATTCAAGTTATGAATTTATAATCTAATAGATATTTTTTTTAACTTGACTAAGATAAATATACACGCCCGACCGCTCTAGAGGCATTTTAAGATAAATTAATTAAATGAGTATGAATATGCATAAGAGTTTAGATTTATGGCAAATGACGACTCCATAGCTTGCTATAGTCTTACCGTGCGACAAAAACTCCGATGCCTATTTATAAGTAAAGGGTTAGATCTCACAGAAACCTTTGTCAAAACTGGCAGACGACGTTCTTGGCCGACTGTACGATCTAATTCGCTCAAACATTTTGCCTCAAAGAATAAAAAAATCAAATTGTGATTAAAAGAGATAATTGCAGTAAAAGTTTTATTAAATACTTGACAAAGCAGGCGGCTAACTGTACAGAAATAGTACTACAGTGTTGCCACTTTTTAATTTCATGACTTTTTTCCAAACTATATTTGCATTCTAGATTTAATGATATTGAGGTTACAAATAGAGTACTTAAATACTTCATCATCGTCGCCGCTTTCTTTGGTATTTACGTTAGAATGGATTAATTAAAAAGAAAACTTTTACTGCACTCGTCTCAAAGTTTAGTTTTTAATGAGTACAATCACGAGATTTAATTTGGGACCCATCTTAGGTCCAAAGTCAATCTGACACTCAACAATAACGTTGAGTTTCCTAAAAGTTACAAATGACTTGACATCTCTAATGACATTGACGACTTCAAGCATATTTTTCTTGAAATGGGTCCCAAATGAACGCTCGTGGCCGTTAAGTATGATTATTGTTTGCTATGCGGCAGTATGGTTCGATCTATAGTCTGTGTCAACTGAAACTGACTAGTGTAAACAAATAAGTACTGTAAAGTCGCCGTCAATATAACTTGTGCAATAGGTATGTAAACAAATTAGTACTGTTTGACACATAACCTCAAATATTCATTAAACGTATTTTTATTGAAAATAACGTATAATTCATAGTTATTTCATCTTAAATTGAATGTGAAAGTGTATAAATCATAGCTAACACCTCATTTTATCTTTATAAGCACGTGATTATCGAGTAATAATGGTAAATTGCTTCGATTGGTTAAAATTGGCACAGACTATAAGTCGATTCGAGTGACAGCCATATTTAGTAAATTCAAACACTTAGGGCCGTATTAATAAACTAATCTCAACTCTAATGCTCGTCTCGAGATGTGTCAAAAATGACGGTGTTCTATGGTTTGACGTTTACTTTGACGTATCTTGTGACGGGCCTCTCAGCCAAGATGAGTTTATTAATACAGCCCTTAAGAACTTACTCTCGATATTTCTCTAGATTTTTCATTATTTCTAGAAATAATATGGCCCAAAATAATGGGTCAAGTTCCTCAATTATGGCCGGAATTTTGACGTTTGATCTCCTCTTTCCTAGATGAGAGTTGACTCGAAGGCCACTTGTTGTTGTAGGTAGCTATAGAAAGCCATTAATTTATTTGAAAATACTCCCTTATTCCAGAGGAAGTGGGTAACTGCACTGTAATAATCTGGGATCGGATATTCGGTACATAAAGTTGGCAAAAACCAGGCAAAGTCGCGATGGCCAGTAAGATCACCTGGTTGGATCCCCTACCTATTAATTTTGTACGTGGGGGATCCTACCAGGTGATCTTACTGGCCATCGCGGGCAAAGTTAGGCAAATATGTAGGCGGCTTAATTCAATTATTCTAAATAATATATGTTACGGGATTCCGGGATTGCATTAAACGATACGAGAAGGTATAAATACACAAATATGTTTAGCTTATGGGTATTTGTGACTATTTTTGTTTGTACAGTCACGATCTTTAATTTGGTACCCACCTTAGGTCCAAAGTCAATCTGACATTCTACAACAACAATAACGTTGAGTTTCCTAAAAGATACAAGTGACGTAACATCTCTAATGACATTGACGACTTCAAGCATATTTTTGTTGAAATGGGTCCCAAATTAAGATTTATTCCTTTTTCGGCACATTCCTTTTTGGACATATTCCGTTTTCAGCATATTCTTGTTTCGGCACATTCCGTTTTTGGCATAAATCATTATATACAACAAATGAAATTAATCCTAGGTATAGTTATTTTTATTTTCAAGACAAGTATATATAAATAGCGTGCAAGAAAGAAATACAATAAAATATTTTCCAATGGTGAATACTACAAATACCTCATCGAATAAATATGTATTGCTTGAAGTAATATTTATCAGATGTAGTAAATAATGTTTTGACATCGTATTTTGATGTAAGTTCCTGTTATCTCGCTCGCTCGCTTTGCTTGTCATAGAGATAACTACGAACTTTCCCGACAAAAATTACATGAAACATCAACCACCACACCCGTGGATGGGAACACCCCGAAGAGTCATAATTCCGAAAGCATCATTATTCTGAAATTTTCAAATGCCTAGGGCTATTTTGTAGTGTACTTAACCACAATAGATACCTAATGCAAAGTAGACGGCGGCAGTGACATAGTATAGTAGATTGTACAACAAGGGCATAAAACAAACCATTTTTTCGGAGACATGGTATCCAACCGAGCCGGCAGGCGAGGTTGGATAATTAAGTCGAGGATAAAATGGGTTTTAAGACCGAGTTATACACTCTGCTTTTCACTTCGATTACGAGGAAATAAAACAGTGATAATGTATGTTGCATTTTTTTCCATGTGATAATGTAAAAAAACTTTAATAAGTTCTTTTGCATTTTTTTCCATGAGTGTGTTAGGTGTGAGCATTATTTTCCTCTTCACTAGACGACATTTTAATTAAATTCCATAACACAACAAGTTTTGCAAAGAAAATAACTAATTAATAGTCCAAAACCTCTTTCCCGCCACTGTATTTCTGTAAATTTTTTTTTTTTTTTCTGTTTGCGATTTTTGACTTAGGTCTAACGCAATACTGCCAAGTTTATACCTACGTTGATTTTTTAATGTTCTTGTTAATAATGCTTGTTTTTAATAGTTTTAAATTTCTTCTTTGTTAGATGCAACTACGATACAAATATAAATAAAATTAAAGTAAATTTATTCAAATAACAAGTTTATTTAATGTAGTCACCTCGTCTGTCTGGCTGTAGGGCTTAATTGTCTTAGTCTAGATGACGACAACCATTTATGCACTAGTGCATAAAATGCGATTTTATGCAGCCTATACCCAGCATAAAGAAGGACTTTACGAGCATGAGAAGTGAAAAGGTAATTTTTGTAATGAGGATCTTATCAATTGAAGAGCATATTAGCACTGGCCACTTATAACAACGTTTGATAAAACAAAAACAATTTAATGTCATTATCATTGAGGGAAGTTAACGTAAAACCATGTGCAATGTTATTTGAATAGCTTATTATAAAACAGTTTAATTCTTTATCTAAACAATGGACGCCAACAGGCCTAAAGATGGACTTGTCTTTATAAATAGCAAAAGAGGTTTTAATAATGTTTTGTTGCGAGAGGGATACAAATATAATTTTGTTCGAAGAAATGTGAAAGGAACGTCAAATTGGAGGTGCTCGAACAAGTCTATTTGCCAAACGTCCATTACGCTTGATAGCACGAACAAGGTAATAAAAGAATCTAATTACATTTGCAAACCAAATTTCTTACGAGGAGAAGTGGAAATTCAACTACACGCATGCAAACGTAAAGTTTGTGAACATATGGGACCTATTAAACCAATATTTGAAAATACTGTGCAAGATGTTGTTGAAATGTGTGATGGTGAATCAGACATGTCAATCATACCAACTTTTAAAAGGCATAAAACCGCTTTGTACTTTGCACGGAATTCAGCACTAGGTGTCGGAAAAAGCACGTTTAAAAATTTGTGTGACGTAATAATTCCCGACTCGCTCGCTGATAGCTTTTTGATAAGTAATGATGGTGATCATGAGAAAATATTGATGTTCGCATCACCTTCTGCCCTCGATATACTTTCAAAAGAAGACGAGTACTATGCAGACGGTACATTTAAAGTTGCACCGCCGCCATTTATGCAATTGTACACCTTGCAAGTAAATTTAAATAAAACCCCAGGCAACTCTTGTTTTATGCCTGTTTTGTACGCACTTCTGCCCAACAAGCATTCAAATACATACCAGCGACTATTTTCAATACTAAATAATGATTTTGGTCTCAAACTAAACAAGTTTAAGTGTGATTTTGAAATCGCTGCTATCCAGGCATTGAAAGCGGAGTTTTCAGAAGCCACAATAACTGGATGTTATTTTCATTTCAAAAAATCACTCTAGAAAAAGGCGAAAGTATTTGGTACAATACAAACGGAAGAAGGAAGACTTTACACCAAACTTTGTACGAAATTACCACTGTTACCGAAAGAAGATGTACCGTCTGCGTATATGGAAATAATAGAACTTGCAACGGACTCTGAACCTATTCATAAGTTTCATAACTACTTTCTTAACTTTTGGATGAGGAAAGTGACTGGATCATTATTTTGTGTAAATGAGGATGAATTTAGAACAAACAATGCAGTAGAAGGATGGAATAACCGCATAAACCACCGAATCCCAAAAAAACCTTCACTGTTTTTATTCATAAAACTACTGACATCGGAAGCTGGATACCAAGACATCATTTCACGAAAAATACAGATTCATTGCTCAGATGAAACACGTTTACGGCGAAAAAAAGATATGGAAAAATTTCATAAAAAAATAAATGTAATGGAATGTTTAAATAGGCTTTGCCAAATTTTATAAAAGACGGGTCCATGAAGCATATGAATTTAGATACCTAGTTGGTTATCATTAGTTAGTTGCCCAATTAATTTAAGTAATCAGTGTAGGTACTGTTTAATTTTTGTCTTTTATTTTTATTGATTAAAATATAATATTTTACTAATAAATATTATTTTATTTTATTACGCAAGCAAAGTCACAAGTATTTTATAGTATAATTTATTTACTAAAATGTGCCGAAACAAGAATATGCCGAAAACGGAATATGTCCAAAAAGGAATGTGCCGAGAAAGGAATACTTAAATCCAAATTAACGATCGTGACCGTACATAACATAAGTTTGTTAATGTTTTTTATGTGTGGCCTCAGTGTGAATTGATGAAGTAATTTAAGTATTTCTCGATACTTAAATTATTGTTAATTTCAAGGTCTTTATTCTTAAATTTGGTTTGTGGAGGCCTAGTTTACTAAATGTAAACGATTAGTTTATTTCATGGATAGGGATGATTGGTAGTGAGTCGTGCATCTTGCAAGAATAATTAATAATGGGTGGGCACCTTATGGTCGTTAGTCCAGAAGCACCTCTCCACCCTTAGCCCCTCTGGAACTGTTGCCTCCCTGCTGCTATATATATGCGGCTATTTCGGGAGGCCCATTCCATTGTGTTGGCGAGTCACCGCCTGCCATTTCAACCAAAGTAATTAGCATTGGCCAGGCAGGCGCCGTAGTTTCATCAATAGCCTAGGTCACCAATCCATATCAGTTCATTCATAGAACTTATTATTAATGTTCCCATCCTTCTTAAATAGTCTCTTCTAATCGGTGGTTGTCCGTGGGAGCATACCTCTATAGTTTGAACTCAGGGACAATCGCCGGTTGGTATCCCATCACTTTACTAAATTAAACTTGTCTAAAGGGCCTCTGCGTGTTGGCTTCGGCTCCATGTACGCCTTCCAAAGGTCCGGGACTCCCATAGTTCCGTGATTGGTAAAGACATACATAATAATAATAAAATCTGTTTATTTCAAATTTTGTGTTGATTTTACAATTTTTACTTAGCCTAAATCTTTATCTATTTAAGATTATTTGGTTAAGTTAGTGTGTTAGAGTTAACGCTTAAATCTACCTACGCTTAAAAAAGGTGCACCTACAGTGCAAAAATACTATGATATTGTAAACTTATGTATGACGTTAACTTTTTTCTTTAAATAATATTCCCAATTTTTTACGCCGATTCTTCTCAAGGCAAAGGTTTAATTTTTCGATATGCTTTTTGTCATTCCTATGAACCTTTGCACCTATGTGCATTATATTATGCCTAAATTGAAGAATAAACAAGCTTGACTTTGACTTTTGTAAATTTTTTGAAATCCCGGGAATTTTACTAGAAAAAAAATTGGGTCCGGCTCCATACCGTTCACGCCGACCGACTTTAGGTAAATATTGTACCGAATTTCCTATCCCTGCAATAAGCACTTTAAATCTAATGTGGTTACCAATAGAGTATAGAATGCTTCGACTATTACATGGCAGTTAGCTACCTTCTTTGGTATTACGGCAGACTACATAATTATAATTAATCCAGACTAACTTCGTCAAATATAAAAATATAGAAAATATAGAAAAAGTAGCTGTTCCCGCGCCCAATGCGTTGGCAATAAAAAAAATAGGATAATAGCCTATGACACTCACAAATAAGGCGGCTTTTTTGGAAATAGTTATTTATGCAACTGTATCATAATAAGGCCATTAAGACACGAGTGCGAGTTTATGACATGAGGCGAAACCGAATGTCATAATAGATACGCATGCGTGTCACAATGGCTGAATATGATTAGTTGCATAAATTACTTTTTCTATGAGCTTAAAGGGATATCTACAAGTAATACAACGTCACACATTCTCACAGATATAGATTAAATATTTAATTCCTTTGAACTTTTAAGAACTCCATGCAAAAGCAATACAAATGAATCCTGGTATTTTGAAATGTTTTTTTTCACTAATTTCAACCTTAGAATGGACCCGGGAACTTAAGGTGATACAGCCAAATTTAATAATGTTAATAATATTTAATAACAACTGTTAAATTCATAATTATTCCGATAAAATTATTCATTATTTAATAATTGTTTATGTAAACATATTTTAATTAATATTTAAAGTCGATTTAACAATAATTAAGTCAATAAAATAGAATGGCTGTTAGCCATTACCTAGATACTTATTATACAGGTGAACTTTTTTTTTTTAATTTTAGTTTCCGCCATTTGCAGTGCGAAAAAGAACACTGTGAAGCGTTTCACAATGAAATGTCAACGTTGCGATTACACAATGTACAGTTCAAATACTTTAAGTAAGTCACCTGTTGTTATGTACGGTTTGCAAAAATAAATAAAACTGATAACTATTGGGACCGTTTCCATACCAGCGACCCTAGAGCCCTCAGGCATGTCCGCCTCGGACGGAAAGAGACCTGACGGATGTACATTAGTGCCTTGGCGGTTAGGCAAGCCCTTGGTGTGGGACGTAACCTGCACCGATACGTTGGCACCGTCATGCGTACAGGGCTCTGCACGTAAGCCAGGGACTGCCGCTGACCACGCTCAGACTGTAAAGTGCCGCAAATACGCTTTCTTAACAAACGATTACGTATTTGCGGCAGTTGCAATAGAAACCTAAGGGCCGTGGTCGTCCGACACTAAAAAAATAATCCACGAAGTTTCGGATAAATTGGTTGGCGTCTCTGGCGATCCCAGGGCCGGGTCTTTTTTTGCCCAACGGCTTAGCCTGGCCGTGCAGCGGGGTAATGCTGCAAGCATTTTAGGGACGCTGCCCCCAGCGGGAGATTTGCAGGGTTTTGATATGTTTTAGTTATCAGTTTTATTTATTTTTTAATTTCCTTGTATGTTTTTTATAATAAAGATGACAATGCATTTACTTTCAAAACATTTCCAAAATATTTGATGTAAACAATACACTTATTTTAGTTTGCAAAAAAACGCATACAAGCATCGTGAAATCACGGGGGATCACGTTTAAATAAGTCGCAGTTACATGAAACAAAACTATTTTTTTTATGTAAAAAACATATTTTGAAACTAACTTTTAATTGAAATTAATTGTCACCCTACTAATTGTTTAGTCTATTGATAAGTTTATTGACCTAATATCTGTCAAGATTCCCGCCAAAGCTATGGCACTTGACGTATCTACTTCACTTCAATAATTAATGTAGGAGGTCCATGTATCCAGTGGTGATTGGTTTTAACAATATCATTAACTTAAATAAATTAAACAGTGAGTTAATTGTTTGAGACATCAACCATTAAATTCCATTTTGGTTGCTTATTAATAATTTTCAACTCCTGATCACCGATAAAAAATCACCGTGTAGTTTCGCCATGTCCGTCCGTCCGTCCGTCCGCAGCCTAGCTCAGAGACTCTTAGTACTAGAAAACTTTAATTTGGCATGAATATATTTACATATTAGTCATGCCAACAAAGTGGTAAAATAAAATCTTGTTTTTTTTTGTGTACCACCCCTATGAACACCTAGTGTATTTTTTTTCTCATCTACCCAATAGTGTGGGGTGTCATTGGATAGTTCTTTTGAAATTATTGTGGGTTTCTAAAGACAACTTTTCGATTAAGGGATCCATTTATGAAATATTAAGCTTTAAAGCGGTAATTTTTGTTAGCGTCAAGCCCCCCCCCTACCCACAACCACAGCCAAGACCACAAATATTAAAAATTTGAAAAATATCTTTAATCAAAGCGCATATAACGTATTTAAAAGGAAAAAGTATCACCACTAGGTTAGGTTAGGTTCAACTTAATTAGTTCCTGAGATACAGGCGATTAAAGTGTAACCTACTAAAAATCCAAATAAGACAACACCAAATAACTTTAAATAGAAAATTAGTTTATAAGTACATGTTGATTTTTGAGATAGTTTTTGTGTTTGTCTGCGCCAAAACCAATCGCGTCACTGGAAGATCATGTGACCCGTGTCGTCATGATACCAGTGACGCTATTGGTTTAAAAGTACGAATAGAAACGATAGTTAGCTAGAGTTTTTTGAAACGGTGTTCTAATATATTTTTAATGTTATTTCATCAGTGTTTGCTACGCCAGCTTAGGACCAATGGTCGTTATTATGACGTCATTTTGTTTGTATCTGCGTTTTTTAAGGATATTTTGACATAGAAAAGACCTAGGGGCGTTTAAGTTCTTTAGCCATTAGCAGTTTGATTAAAATGTTTGAAAAAAAATTAGTTGTCTCAAAGGACAATTATTCAAAAATGAGTAAATTATCATATTTAAAAAAAAAACATTGTTTACACCCTGTTTAGGGTAAATCGTCAATAACTGGCCACTTTAGAAAATGTCATTTAGATACTAGCCTTCAAATTCATTTACTGAAGCTGTTAGTAAAGATACTTGTACAGTACTCCGGGTAATAAATCAGGATCTTGGTATTCTAGTTTAATCGCGAAAATGTCAGTATATCTCTTGCTTTACACATTTATTTGCAAAGTGGCCAGTTACCGGAGGGTGGCCAGTAATAGCGATTTAACCTACTGAGGTAAAAAAATTATAGGTTATTCAGAAACTGAATGGCACGGTTGAAAACTATTTGCACGTGATCAGGGATCTGAAATTACCTAAAGTCGATATTTACCTAAAGTTGGCAAAATCCCGGAAAATTTTAGGCCAATATGGCGTCGGCCTCTTAATTATGTGGCTCCTGCTGCAGCACATGCTGAGCTGAGTCCTATTTGACTTCACACTAGAGTTTTCCCCGTGTGCTTGCCGGGTTAGAATAGTGCCACTCCAAGTCTTCCCGTGGATGTCGTAAAAGCCGACTAAGGTAATAAAGGGGTGTAGTACTGTTAGGCGATGGGCTTGCAACCTGTCACTAATACACTGGAAACATCTTCGCCTAAGTGTGCAAAATGAGGTTACAGAATTATCAAAAAGTTTTTAGAGATGTTGGTAATTCTGTAGCTCTGCCTACCCCGCTCTGGGAATAAAGGCGTGAGTTTATGTATGTATGTAAATGTCTTGAATTTGAATTTGAAAATATTATTTTAATAATATAAGTACCGAGATTCAGGGATTCCACAAAACGTTTATTTTAATTAATTTACATGTAGGATAAAACGTTCCATCAATTTGCTTCTCAAACTTTATTCTTATTACGTTAGCGTAGGTAGATGAGTTACCGGTAAATTAAATAACATTTGGTAAATTAATACTTACAACGTAAATAACATCAAATAGGTAATGTAATTACTTCATGTAGGATTTATGCCAGCGTTAATTATTTTTACAGAAATACCGGGAATTTGATTAATTAATTAGAATTGAGTCCGCCTCCACACGGCGGCGTTTTTGTACAGATACAATGATTAGGTAAAATTAAATATAGAACCGAATTTCAGATCCCTGGTCATGATACAACTAGTTCGATTTTCTCTTGCAAAAATAATATAACGGTGACAAGTGTCAACATTAGCGATAAGTAATTAGATCTCACAGAAACTTTTGTTAAAACACTCAAAACTGGTAGACCACTTTCTTGGCCAACTGTACTGTAATTCAAACAAGGTACGGTCACGAGCGTTAATTTGGGACCCATTTCAAGAAAAATATGCTTGAAGCCGTCAATGTCATTAGAGATGTCAAGTCATTTGTAACTTTAAGGAAACTCAAGGAGGCCATTTGCAACGTTAAAAGATGGCGGATGTGTAATTTGTTTTAGTTTTATTTTTTTGTGTATTTAGGTGTTCAAAGTTCTTTTCTGATAGTGATTTGTACTTTTTATGCCATTGTGTTGCACAGTGATTGAAAACTTGGACTTATTTCGCGTATCTGGCATCTTTCTTCTCGTTACAAGTGGACTCGAAGTGGTACATAGGTTAAAACTATCTTGACCTCTGTCCTACAAACTACCGAACAACGTCGCCCCCAATCTTCCCAGAGAAGATTGGACTGTACTTTATTGCTATATTCATTTAAATACTTATATACACTTGACACTGGCGAAATCACTAATTCGTGGAAACGCCATAGCCCGGCGGTAGTAGCTGTTGAAGTCGCCGCGGGGCAAAAAAAAAAAAAAAGGAAACTCAACGTTATTGTTGTAGAATGTCAGATTGACTTTGGTCGTAACGTGGGTACCAAATTAAATCTCGCGACTGTAGATATTGCAATACAACAATTTGGATACCTACATCACAAAACTTGATTGAACCAATTTTTAACCCACGATGCAGAAAAGATGGGTGTTATATGTTTGACGTGTAAGTGTGTGTGTGTCTGTCTGTGGCATTGTAGGTCTTAAACGGATAAGCCGATTTGAAAGCGGGTTTTTCATATGAAAGCAGGTTTCTTGGCAATGGTTCTTGGACATGTTTTATCAAAATCGGTTCAGACGTTTTTGAGATATAGAGGTTTTAGGGAGTTAATAGCCCCTATTTAACGGTGCCACATACTTTAAGAGCTGATATCTCTTAAACGAGTAAACCAATTTTCATAAAATCTTACTATAAACTACCGCTAGAAAATTTTCTTTCAAACAAAAAAAACTACATTCAAATTGGTTCATCCGTTTGGGAGCTACGATGCCACAAATAGACACTCAGATAGACATAGAGATGCACGTTATATTACACCCCTCTTTTTATTTATAAGTTATTAACCCCCTATTATTCATTTCATGTGTTTAAAGAGACGTTGCTAGTTATAGTCATATTGTTAATTTGAAAAAGTTTAGTAAGCGTGATATAAAAAAAATAATTAAAAATGAAAAAAACCCTGACTCAAAATAGTCTGTAAAGATACCCCCCAAAAAGGTAAAAAATTATAAGTATTGGCCCTATAAGTAGGTATTAAACTTATATATACCAATAAGTAGGTATTATATAATGTATAATTAAAGCGTTTGTATGTTTTACTTTTTCCATTGTTCTTAAGCGGTAGGGTAAAGGCACCAGTAGTCAGCCTTATAATAGCTTTTTTGAAGTTTGTACATAAGTATGAGCGCGTCAGAACTAAGTTTTAAAAATTAAACCCGATAAAATTTTTGGTCCGTTTTTAACAGTACTTTAAAATTGGTTAAGAACTTTTTAATTGGTTAATTAATTATAATGTTTATATAATAAATAATAAATTTATAATAAATTTATATTAAATTTATAAAATATATAATAAATTTAATTTTATGTTTATCGTGTAATTAATCAATAAATGATTTATGGGAAATACGTCTTAGTCGCATAAATATTATTAAGTTATTAAAACCGTGCACATATGTATAAAAAAGTATAAATATTAAGTCCTTACCTATGAATTTGGCGTTTTATATGGAAAATTTTATGAATCGGTGGTTTTCAGACATTTAATTTTGCAGATTATTTAGTAACGTCAAATGCAAACCAAACAAAATTCTGTCAGGAATATTCTACACTTCTAAGCTATATTATACATATCGTAATTACTTCAAAATAGTAAGCTTTTTAAAACTCTGCGTAATTGAAACACACACTTTGATTTTAAACATTAAGTAAGGAATTTAATCATATTATTTGTATGTAAAACCTTTGTAACATAGTGTATTAATGAAATTTAAAAATAATTTGGAAGTTAAAATTGAAATGAATAAATTCCGTACGAAATAAAACACGTAAAAAAAACACTTCACTTCATACGTAAGGACCCAATATATTTGTGACTGAGTGGGTAGACTACTAAATTATATTATTATTCCTTCTCATAATGAAGTCAATCTAAAGTAAGAAAGTGTTCAATTGTATTTTTTATTTATTTAGTCGAAGTCAAAATATTTTTACACTTTAGTACCTTGGCTATTTAAAATCATGTTTAAACTGTCATTATGAAATTATCACAGCGATTAAAGTGACAAATTAGGTACCGTCAACTCGTACTTTGATTTACGGGGTAACATTGCCCACCCCAAAAACTAGTTTTAATATTCAATTATTCTATTAAATGTTTCATCAGGAGTAAGCTACTTATACAGTTATACAATTATTTAAATAATTTAAGAAGATTACCACTAAAATTGTTGTCTTTTTAAGGGTGAGCAATGTTACCCCGTAAATCAAAGTAACCCCAGTTAACCGGTACTAAAGTGACATATTTTCTGATTTCGACTGGACAACACATAAATAAGGTCAATCGATTATTTTTGCCATGTATTTGTATTGAGCTTGTAGGTCATTTAAGGTTATTGAATTTATTGACCTCTCAGACATGTGACTAATACTGATTTATTCTTTCACCGGTGGAACAGGTCCGGAGATCCTGCATAACAACAGTGCTTTGTCTCTATACAAATACAAAAACGTGGTCAGTACCTGACTTTGGGAAAACAGCGTGGTAAATAAATATAGAAAGAAACACGTTGCAAAATAAAGAAAGATACATTTAATTAACAAAGTAGACATAAAAAGCAAAAGCATAACAGACATAAAACTGTACATACATGAAGTTAAAAAGCCACTGATGAGTTGTTATTCAGAAGAACACTGATTAAAAAACAAAGTAACGCACCAACTAGCAGCACAAAGCAGACACTGACTGACTCTAATCAAAATAATTAATTTTATACGGGTGATATTTCAAAAATGGTAGAATCACACAATGTAACTTAACTGTACGGCATTGATTTACGAGTACACCAATAAAGTGAGCGTCCTTCGTTCTAGAACAAGTGGACTTGCTCAACCGAGCGCATGCGCGGGGACATGCGTATTAGGGTCGGCGTCCCTAGAGCGAGATTCGGCGTCATTCCACTCTTCATAAGGTATCGTCATAAGAGATCTAAAAATCTTGTGACGCCATTGACAAACCACACATAGCGTACACGTTTAGCATTGTACCGAAAAGTAACCTCAAAATGTGAAAGTTTCTTATGAGAAATTCTCGGAAATTTCCAAGAATATTCTTAAACTTTGTATGGGAAGAGAACATTCTCAATGCTTTCAAATATTTCCGATAATATTCTCGGTAATTTCTTCTGAGAATATTCTGCAACTTGTACATTGCTACACCCGTTAGATGTATGAATTCCAACTCCCTTTTAAGAGATGGTAGTTAGGGTTTTTGTAAATATTTTTTGACCACGTTTACTATTATGAAAACGTGCACAGTTTTTGAGTTAATGTAAAAAAAAACGCTATGTTCATTAGAAGTACATATGATTAAATACCCTATACAGCCCGTAGGTATTGGATAATTTGTTACTGTAATTGTGACAGAAATAGACAAAGCATGGCATCACAGACCACTTACCCTATAGACTCCGCTTCGGAACAGTTTGTCTAGTATCTCATTAAGCCAAAATGGCGGGGCGCGGGGGGCGGAAAGTGCACCGTGATTGGCTAGTTCAAAGTCAACGAATAATCAAGTGTGCGCGTCGTGGTGCGCGCCAATAGAACCATGGCAACCAATTAGTGTTCTGTGAGCATAAGCATGGCTTACGGGGGCGCCTTTGTATGCGGAGTCTATAGGGTAAGTGGTCTGTGGTCTTATCTGTAATTGTGACATTTGCATCTGACAGAAAGTGACAAAGCATGGCATAAACTATTCCAAGCTTATTCCCCGTTTATAAGTAAGGGGTTAGTGTTTTACCTTCGCAATAACTTGTTCCTTCAAAATAAATTCAAATTAACGTCACTGATTAATCATAGTTTTTCTGGAGAACATACCTATTTTCAAAATTAAAAAAAAATACAATACCTTAAAAAAACGTGGAACTTTGCATAGGTACTAGTAAATGAGGTCCAAAATTTTTAGAATGACCTTAACTATCATAACTTGTCATAAGTTGGCTTAAAGTAGAGGTTTGACTTTATTAAATTGTAATCATACTTTATTAATTTAAGTGTTTGACTTCATTAATTTAAGTGTAATGTATGTATGTATGTATATGTCTACAAGGTGTTACAAAAATACCCGTAAAGCCGAAAGGGGGTTAAATGGTGCCTTATAATAAGTCCATTTACAATATTTGAGAACCGTACTATCACCGCATGACTTACCGGCAAAAAAAAGAAAACCATTATTGCTTTCATTGATGTGAAAACCCTATTTCAGTAAAATTAAAGAGTAAACTACGCAGATTGTTTATGTACATTTTTACCTAATTCGTGAAACGATCAAGAGACATACTAACAAAATGTACAGAATTCGATTAGATAGATATTACAAGTCGAGTTTTGGAAGATTTTAAAAGACCTAAACTACTTACGAAGAAACCTAAACTAGCACTTGTTTTTTCGTAAAGAACGTCAAAATTATAGGAACGGCTCAAAGTGAGCCTTGTTCAATGCACAACCTCGCTCGTCGGGATATAGTTTTAAACCCATTTAAGTTGAAAAATTATTAAATTGGTAGGTAGGCCTCTCTGTTAAAATAATCTATGCTAACTCCGGTTCCCTGACATGACAGCTTACTAGGGTTGACAACATTTTAGGCTTTGATAATTTATTAGATTTTTTACGGGGTATTTTGTAACACGTTGTATAATTATATATCCTTTAAAACCACCACATTTATTGAAAAACAATCAAGCGTTAAGAAGCAACATATACTCGACTATTGAATAAAAAAGCATTGTAAAAGATCATCAGTTTCGAAGATTCAATCAAAAACATGAAAAAAAGGTGTCACGTTTGAAAAATAAAACTATCAAGGATTTTATTTCTAAGCGTGTTATAATAACGTTTAACATTCTCAAGGAAATATGATCAAGTTTAACACGTTCGCTGCGGGGCTCAACTTGAAGGACTTGTGGCAGGTGCGGTTGAGATCGAATCAGCCCAAACCGGAACTCTTTTACAGTGCGGGTGAGGCCGAATCGCTCTCAAATTTCAGTAGTTACTTTTAAATACTTCATAACTTTGCCAAGAATAGGACCAGGGGTTTTTTTTGTGTTGTATTCATTGCTCAGTAAATGTTTTAATATACACTTAGCTTCGCCCTTGGTTCTGACCTCTGGCTTAAGAAAAAATACCTAAAGAATTTTTGAGGTCTTTTAGCCCTCAAAACGCACTAAATTTTATCTGAGACTAGAGCAGGGAATGGCACTTATAGCTAAATTATCGATGAAAGAATGATCATCATATCGAGCATCTTTAAAGGCGTTTAATTGTGTGTTATCACAAATATTTGTTCCTGGGTCATGGTTTGCTTATCTATATAAGAATTTATTTATCTATACATACGTTTGTTAATTGCCGCTTAGTAGCAATAGTACAAGCTTTGATTACTTTAGAGGTAGGTTTGTATAAATGCTCTAACAGGAAGAAAATTTTTGGTTTATATAAATAAAACCCATTCATTTATAACATTATACAGTGCAGGTACTTATACATATGTATGATAAAAAAGCTTGTCTCCAGATTTACTTGTGTAGAGTAAATTTTGTTTCTTTATAATAATGGGAAACGCGTGGTTCAGCATCGATAACTGTCACCGCACTGACGTCAAGCGGTCGACTCCCGCGTAGCCCGCGCCCCGCTCCGTGCGGCCTTGAGGTCAACTTTCTTGAGGCTAAATTAACCTCAACCCGCACTCTATGAAAAAATTATATACTCAGTGCGTTCGAGGCTTATTTAGACCTCTAACCTTTTTTCTGTATAAAAGAGTCAGCGTTTGAGAAACATAAAGAAATGTATATTTGTCTTTATCATACGCCTTGTAAGTAAACGGCAACAGCTCCCGCACGAGAGAGATATCACAACTTTTAGCCCCGCACCGACGTATCGTCGAGCTTGAGGCGGTTTTGCCTCAACCCGCAGTGAACGTGTTAAAATATCCAAAAAACATACACAAAGGCGTTATGATTTTTGAGATCCAGATTGCAGAACACAACCGACTTTATAGGTGGCCTCTTAAAGCCTACATTAGGCATGTTCTTTTTTTTAAATTATTGATATTATCAAGCAACATTTTATATAATATGATCTCTGAACCCTCTTTTATCGTCATCCTTATAATTATTGTGCAATGACTTATTATAGCAAATTTTATGCCAATATTGAACCAAATA
Source organism: Acleris laterana (assembly GCA_963966035.1). Lineage (NCBI taxonomy): Eukaryota > Metazoa > Arthropoda > Insecta > Lepidoptera > Tortricidae > Acleris > Acleris laterana. Next base: position 84,916,583 of record OZ014438.1, read on the forward strand.
TTGTTCATTTTTAATTTCCTTATACCTTTCATTGCCAAGGTATTTGATTTTCATACAAAATGAGCCCTCCAAGCTGGTCGGCGGAAATCAAAGTGTTAAGTATCTATTGTTACTTAATTACCTGTATATATTTTAATGTACAACTGTATGTGTTCTAAGATAAATAAATAAATAAAATTATTTACATAATAATATTTATTCTTCTCTCATTAGCGAGTAGGTACGGTAATTGTAACTCATAATCGGTAATTGGGCCCATCTTGACGCAAGCTTAGAAAATTTCTGCGGATAAGTATCTGAAGTAGATATATACCGTTAATTTGTAAATATATTATAGATTATATAAAGTTTAACTGAAAATAAAGCTTGTCTTACCCGACAAGACAATCAATTTCAACAAAATGGCGGACGACGCCAATTTAACATATTCAACCGACATCTTTTATTTAACGATAATTCATGTTCTCCTGTTCATCGGAACAACGAATACATCATTATGATCACAGACATTAGGGTAGGTCAAGAACCGGCCCCACGCGTCCAATTGTAAGCCCCATTTACTCATCAAAAGGAAATCAAGTTTCGTCAACTGGTGATTTCCTTATTCAAAATACTTTAACGTATCCAAGCATTAAGAGACGCAAAAGGCCGACTACATTTATAAAACAAATGACTCACCAAAATCTTCCTAATGTTCCATTATTGCAGTAAATAAATAATAAAATACCAATATTAATAAAATGAAAGTGAATACCACTAATTACAGATGATAATTAGATGCCAATTTCTTCGTTTTTTGCAGGATCTATTTAAAACTTGATTCACTGCACGTTTACCGGCACTACGATGTTTCAACTCCAGCAAGGAACTGCTTGATCGCGGCCTGGGACGTAAATCAATAAATCCCAGACATCAACCCTATTGAGAGTAACGCGTTTGTCAATGTGGAGACTGATGTGCGAGTACACGTCACTATAAAATTCAACTGTATAACTAACGGAATAAAGTGCTAATTGATATGTAAATGAAGTACGTACAGGTCGATTCACAAGGGTTGGCAGGAATGGATTGAATGGGTGAATGAAAGTATACTAGTGTGGAAAATAGTAACAGGTTTTCGGTTTTGAAATTCGAACATCGGTTCAGAGGGCGGCACTCTCAGAGTTAGGTGATATTACTTTCGTTCAATCCATTAGAACCAACTCTTGTGAATCGACCTGTACGACAGAGTTTTAGGCGGTGTGTATTATAGTGCTGTCACTTCTTATCTCTGAACAGTGTTGCAAATACACGATTACTTATGAGGAAATTACATTATTTTAAGCATTGTCTCCTGGTCTACAGATTTTTGGAATTTGCATTTGTAAACGTACTTAAGTATATATCCGTACAAATCGTGACATTACTGGCTGTCATTCTTTTCTATAATGGTTAATTATGGTTGTATTATGTTGGTAACCATTATTTTTACGTCACTTTCATATATTTCCCCTGATTTTCTTTCGTTGGGTGGGAGTCCGCTGAAAAAGCCGCGGTTGTATTACGCCGAGCGCTTTATAGATGCTTTATAGATGGCGCTAGTAATCACAATCAACGTGCGAACTCAAGTTGTATAACTGCAAATTTAGAGTCGAACGGAAGACTTTATTTGGTAGTGCTCGTTTATTTTCATCTTTCCTGAACGGAAAGTTTAATTAGAATTGGTAGATAGCCGGGTGAAAACTTTTTTATAGTTACCATTGGCCACGGGAATTTTTTGAGTTGTTGGTAATTCTGTAGCTCTGCCTACCCCACTCTGGGAATAAAGGCGTGAGTTTATGTATGTCTGTATGTATGTGGCCGCGGAGTTTATGATAATTGACCTCATTATTAAAATAAAAGCTTTTCATATATCTAAACTCGGGTATACGTTAAACGACGTATTTATTACGATCTATAGGTTCATATTAAAATCAAACACACTACACAGCGCGGATGTCTCCCACACGTCACAGCAATGTACTTTTAATGTTTATGCACCCCTGGTATTTTTTCTCAAAATTATTATAAATAACCTTTCGATCGATTACACCCTCGAACTATAGGCGCACTCGCTGTCACTCGTGCAACCTAAGTATCTCAGCCTGCAATTGAATACTTTCATCCCTTGTTTAATAATCTAGTATTTAATAATTCTAACCTTTAGTCTGCCTCTATCTGCTTAAAGTTACTCCAATTTATGTGGAAGAAATGAACCATCTCATTCCAATTCAAAAAGCTCAAAATAACAAAAAAATGCGAGCTTCATTTTTAGTTCCATGGTTCCACAGGTTCCAAGGTTCCGCACGATTACGATAAAAAAATTATCTTAGTAATTTTATTTAAATGTGAACACCGAGCATATCTAAACAAAAAACCTGTAAGGAAAACTATTTAGAAAAATAATATGATCTAAGCCTAAACGATAATAATCAAGAACCCTCTTGAGCGAGTTGCTTACAATATTTACTACTCCTAGCCTACTGCAAAACTAACATAACCTAAACCTACCTAACTTTTTCGACCTAGTTATAAGTCGCTTGTTAGGCATCCTGCTTGCTCGGCATTCGTCATCGTGTTATTTTTATCTTGATTGACTTATATAAGTAATACCTAATAAATAGTTTTGCGACTTGTTAAATCGAATTATTGAATTTTAACCTTAATAAATAGTTTACTCCCTTTTAAGTATTAAACGATTATCTTCATCATCACACCTTCATGCCTTCATTCCCTGAGTAGGGTAGGCAGAGCTACAGAATTACCAACAACTCTACAACGTGTTACAAAATACCCCGTAAAAAATATAATAAATTATCAAAGCCAAAAATATTGTCAACCCTAGTAAGCTGTCATGTCAGGGCACCGGGTTTAGCATAGATTATTTTAACAGAGAGGCCTACCTACCAATTTAATAATTGTCAACTTGAATGGTTTTAAAGCCATACCCCGACGAGCGAGATTGTGCATTGAACAAGGCGGAGTTCACTTTGAGCCATTCCTGTAAATTTGACATTCATTACGAAAAAGTAAGTGTTAGTTTAAGTTTCTTCGTTAGGTTAGCTGTTTTAAAATCTTCCAAAACTCGACTTGTAATATCTAAGTATCTAATCGAATTCTGTACATTTTGTTTGAATGTCTCTTGATCGTTTCACGAATTAGGTAAAAATGTACATAAACGTTCTGCGTAGTTTACTCTTTAATTGTACTGAAATAGGGTTTGCACATCAATGAAAACAATAATGGTTTTATTTTTTTTGCCGGTAAGTCATGCGGTGATAGTACGGTTCTCAAATATTGTAAATGGACTTATTATAAGGTACCATTTAACCTCCTTTCGGCTTTACGGGTATTTTTGTAACACCTTGTATATATAAACACTTGTTGTTAATTCTGTAACCACATTTTGCACAAACAGGTTAAGATGTTTCATTATGTTTTCTAATAAACTAAGTATTTTCTTGCAATCGGACGGTTAATTTTTGTACTACAAATGAAACCACCACATAGTTTAATAACAATTCACCTTCGAGTTATCAACTTAACGGAAAAAAGTGGCCACCTTTTCCCGTTAAGGTGACTACTCAAAGGGTAACTGTTATTAAAGTTTTTTACGTATCCCATAAATTGTGTTTTTACTTGCACTACAAAAACACGTCGTCTGATTTTTGAGAAATTCTTTAGTTAATTATAAAACACAATAATAGTAATGAGGGCGCCACTGGACGCTCGGCGTTTGTTTGGCGCAATCGAATTAAACAGAAAAAACTTATACGGATATTAGTTAACATAAAACAAACCGATAGCTGCCGACCCTACCTCCTGGAATATAAACTGCTTACGCTTCCAAGCATCTACATCTTAGAAGCATGTAAGTTCGTACGTAAGCATGAACACTTCTACAAAAAACGCGAGGATACGAGCCTGCTACACGCCCAATACGTCATAAACACAAAATTATATTGCCACCTTCCCGCCTTAAAATCATTTCTTCCGGCCCTTACGTTATGAGTGTTATGTTATGTTATGACTATAAAAATATTCTATAATTTACCTGAAATTTAAAGACAAGAAACAAATGAACGTTTTTTTTTATGGGCTGATTTTTCAATCTCCAGATAACACTACCTGTCAGGTAAATTGTAGCTCTGTCCTTTTTTTTCGTCATAAGAAAGATAAGGACAGAACAATAATTTACCTGACAGATAATGTTATCTGTAGATTGAAAAATCAGCCCTAAATAAACTCAAACAGTTACTAGTTACTAAAGCTTACTACACAGTAAATGAATACGTAGACGATAAATTATAATAATACAAATTAGTAAATTAAACATTAAAGGTACCTATATTGTAAATTGTACAAAAATACAATAAATTAAAAAAAAACTGAAGTCTTTTCTAATTATTAAAACGATAAGTCTCCATCTCTCTGAATATGTTTGCTGTGCCCAACAGGGTTCATAATTGAGACATTTAGTATATTTTCATCTCTGTAAACCATCGAAATATAATAAGTACGTTACTCTTCCATACTTATTATATTTCGATGCTGTAAACATATGATTGCAATAAAGTATTGAGTATTGAGTATCGAGTGATTCCTCTTTCGACGACCTTTTGCGTTTGAAGTGCGAGCAAGCATCAAGTGTGTGATTATTGCTCGCTGTCGCTCTGGCTCGTGTGTCGTCTGTCACCGACGCGAGCCGAGTAAGTTCGCGACCTTTAAGTACGCAGTTTCAAAGCTCGCACGTCTATCACTCCCTTAAGATCGCGACATATTTATAGCTCGCGCGTCTGTCTCCGACGCGAACCAATTAAGTTCGCAACCTTTAAGCACGCGATTTCAAAGCTCTCTCGCACGTCTATACTCCTTAAAAATGCGACTTTATAAAAACATATTAAGTCTAATAATTCTTAACAATAATTATAATTATTATGAATAAAAAAAGTTTTTACGGTCGGCAGAGCATAAGACCCAAGAATAAAGTTCATAATGCGGAAAAATGATTTTAGATACGACGGCATGTAACGGACTTCCTTCGAATTTTGTAGATGGTATTACCAACTTGGTCTAAAAATACCGTGTACCGTACCGTGTCCGTTCTAAAAATATAAGATAAAGCGTCTAGACCTAGCCTTTGTATAAAAACTTCAGTACCTACTCGTACCATAGAGAAGGATATCTTAAGGATCTTAGTGGGGTTAAGCAACGAAAGAAAACGCTATCTGCCGTCGTAGCGTTTTTAATATTTCAAATATTGATTTATAAATAAAATAAAAATATTTGAACCGCCTTGAAGATAAAAAGTAACTTAGGTGTCTTTATCAATTTACTAACAGGCTGCGGTTATCCTTGGAACAAATAAACGAACAAGTACAATTTCCTTATTTATAATATTAGTACCTATGGATCAAAATCTCGAAGCGCAGCGTATACTTGAGCAGCAAATGTCGGGTAATCTATTGCTTAGTTAATTAGGTTTTGTGGTTATATAATATAATATAATAACATTATAAATTCTTATCTGAATAAAGAGCTCTACTTGAACAAATAAAACCAGAATTTACAGTGGGCAGCACTTATGTTGTCAAAAATCTTGCATTTTATACGCATCCACCGGCCCACCATTAAAGCTTTTATTATAATAGTAATAAGGGCTATAATTGTACGAATAAAATAATAAAATGGTAGAAACTTGTGCAACCATATGTTTTCATGTACAATTTCCGCCAATCACGTACCAAGACACAATTACTTGACAGCTGACTAAACCAATGAGAAACGTTTTCAAGCGTTACATTTCTATCCATGTAACCTCTCAGTAAGAACTTACTTACCCCTCGTGATTTTATCACTTTATCCAACTTTATCAGCAATTCTATTATTGTAAAAACACCCTTTTGTTTTTATATTATATATAATACATAAAAAAACGATTAAATTTTGTGTATAAAGTGGTCCAGATTATAAATATGTGGTGTTAAGTGTATTATCTCCGCCTCTTTGGCTGATCAGAACTGCGTAAATAGCACAATGATGTTTGTTTAATATTAATATAATAAAGATCATGGCCTCTCATGCCGCGGAAAGCGAGCGGGCTCGCCTGTATAAGTTCACTAAAATACTGACTTTAAAAGTGGCGCAAATCGTAGTGCAAAGTCGCGATGGGAAGAAGATCACACATAGCAGGCAGCCACAGAAACCTGTAGACAGCAGCCCCCTTTCTACGTCTCCTGTGAATCTTCAATGGGTAAATAACATGTTTAACCATATTAATATTACCTATCTGTTAATCAGGGCATGATATTGTTGTGATGATTTTTCTTTAACATTTTTTTTTTATTGTGCCATAAACTGTTGGTCTATACAAAGAAAAGCTATGATATTATCTTACTAGTGTATTAAACGAACAGGAACGTACACAGATTTGAATGATATGCACCATGTAAGTAGTCCATACTCTGGATTGTAACAAAAGATAGTTTTTGGGCCATTCTACTTTTCGTTGTACATAAGTTTTAGCCACGCTCTCACTAAACTATTTTTATTTCAACAAACGGTAAAGTGCTGCTTTTTCTAACTTAAAACTAGAAAAGAGACGTCAATAAGCTTATGTATAGAATTAACCTAATTCGTAAAAAGTTATTTGTAATAACTATAAAGTGAGTAACGCAGTGGACGTTGATGTCCCCGCCTCTTCTATGGAAAATGTGCAATTTACCACTGAGTTACCAAGATTCTTCAGCGATAAATGAGTAATTTAGGATATTTTTTTTTGAAAACCGTTAAACGTAAACATTCTAAGTTCACGTTATTTGTTTATTCGCGGATTCATCATTTGGTATACTTTTTATCGGACGATAGCAAAAATGTACACTGAAAAGTAGAATGGCCCTTTTATGAAACAAATCTACCTATTTTCCTTATTTCACTCCACAAGTAAAAGTACCTACTTGTAAAAGATCCCTCATGCGGCCAATTTACTGATTGACTGATGAATTTTAATAGGTTTAATTGTTGGAAGTTAAACATGTGTGTCCGTGTGTCAGTCTGTGGCATCGTAGCTCCCTAATGATCGGACTGATTTGTAAACGGTTTAAAAAAATAATAGTGTAATCAGAATAGTTCTTAGCTAGCTTTTGTGTTAATTGGTTGGTATGTTTAAAAGAGATATCAGTTGTGAAAGATGAGGTTACCATTATACTGGAGTTTTTTATCTACATAAAGTAACTTGAGGAGGAAGAGGAAGAGGGACTTAGTATGAATAGATTTGTCAATAACATTGACAAACAGTGGTGTTCTCTCCCTACAGCTTGTCAACAGCTAGGGCTTCCAAATACCGGACTTTTCATAATACCGGTATTGATGCCGGTATTCGTTATTCAATACCGGGATCCCGGGATCCCGGACCGGTATTAAGAAAAAGTAACAAAAATTGAGATTTTATTAAAAATAAAACTGCAGCAGATTAATTTCGATAAATCCTTTTATTTAAAAAAATGTTTCATTCAATAGTACTTCATAATCAAGTTAGCTTTTATATTTTTTAGTTTTATAAAACTATAATTTGGTTTATTTATAATAACAATCTTAGATAAAATATGAATTATTTGTTTTAAAATTTAAAGATCCCACTCTGGGATTACAGGCGTGAGGATATGTATGTATGTACGTATGTTTTAAAATTTTCAGGTTACAAATATAATGTATATAATCGTAAAACTAAATCATCCTTGTAATTGAACCACAATTGAAACAAGTAAAAATTAAAGTATTTCCTATTAATATTGTCATGGTCGGTGATTTTTCTGTAGATATGAAAGTAAAATAATCAGTCTTTCTTCACGTTATTTTTGACATTGTCACTTTCTTTCAAAATAATATTTGTAATTGTTGTTGGTGATTTCGGTAAATTTGTGTAGGTACCCCGATTTATTAAAAAGTCTTCGTAAATTTGTACTAGTGCAAAATTTGCTCAATGGGATTCGGCAAAAGAAAGTACATAATCTGAAAGTTTGACTTTCTTCGCAGATGGTTAAACTGTCTTAGATGAAGTAGGTGCATATGGTGCAGACGACGTCGAACTCGCGGAAGTCATAGAAGAAGTCGGAATCGGAATATCTCCTATTTCATTGCTTGATTCCTTAATTTCCTTATGCATTGTCCGCATATGAGTGTGTAAACCACTGGTTGACCCACCGCGAGTTTTTATAATTTTGTTACATAACTTGCACTTTGAAAAATGAATGAATGAAAAATGAAAATGAAAAATATATTTTTTTGGCACATAAAAAAAAACAGTTTGCAATCATAAAAAAAGTCTTAACCTAAATAATTTTTTTTCTTTACGGCCAAAATGGTCTTTGCAGTTTTTCTATCACCAGCTGCCATGAAATTATTCCACACGTTCGAGGCAGTTTGATTTTTTTGTAAAACAGTTTTTTTTCGGTATTGCTAAACAATGACCAGATAACGGCTGAGTATCGATATCTCTTACATTACATGTAACTTACAAAAGTTACGAAGCAGTTGAAACACACGATAGTTAATAAACCATTATAAATAAACGAATGGTTTATTTCTCAATTTTTATATTTAATACCGCGGGATCCCGTTATTGCTTAATGAATACCGGTATTGAAAAAGACATGAAATATCGCGGGATCCCGGGATACCGGTATCCCGGGATCCCGGGATTGGAAGCCCTATCAACAGCCGTCCCCAAAATTGACAACATGTAAAAAAAAAAGCATTTTTGTTTTTTCGCTTTTATGATAGCTGGTTAAAAATTAGACTACCCGTGTTTCTCGGTTTTTCTTTATTTAACTTAAATTCGTCGTTAATAATTTATTAAATAAATAGTCATTAAAAAGACCGTATATACAAAGTTAGGAATAATAATGTCGTGATCTTGCATGATATAAAAAAAAATTGAAACCGACTGTCATGTCATGTCACTTGCCATTCTTGTCAAGCATTCGTTGCCGTTCATTCACGAGTTTGTTATTTTGCGTTTACTGCTATGCATCTGCTTTGAGTTTCTTTCTACATAATGAGGACCGGAAGAAACCAAGATCCTTTTATAATTTGTTTTGTCCCAAGTTGCAAAAACGCGGCGTCAATAGAAATAGAAAAGCACTTTTCATATTCCTCGTGCATGTAGATTGGAATGGTGTTCGATCCTAAATAAAAAGGTTCCGAAAAGTGCAATTTATATATGTGAAAATCATTCATTCATCGACTTTGGGCAGATTACGGCTATCCGCTTTTACAAATCCTTTAGTCACTTTCATTTTAAATATCAAATTACGAGAATCGAACGAAAGCGTGTCGTTAGATTAGAAATCAAGTAATCCGTCAGACGGACAGATAAAAAATGGAAATGACATGCAGTGTTGCCAGATTTATTTGCACCTTCCCCCCTAGATGTATTTAAAAAACCCCTAGTTTCTAGAGTACGATTGATAAAAAACCTCTGACGATTTTTGTATATCATATTTTTTTTAAATATAAGTATTATTAATTTATTACATACAAGCTACATAGTATTTACAGTTACTAAAATACTAAATTGATATACATTGAACTTAATTACAAAATCGTAAGTATCCTTAAAATTTGTCCAAAATGTCAGTGTAATAGTAGTGCTATTGACCGATTTTAAAAGTAATTCACCATTGGTAAAAATTGTGAGAATCCTTCAGAAAATCCCCTAGACAAATTTACATACATACACACCACATACATAAACTCACGCCTTCATTCCCAGAGTGCGGTAGGCAGAGCTACAGAATTACCAACAACTCTAAAAGCTTGTTGATAATTCTGTAACCACATTTTGCACACTAGACAAATTTAGTGGCAGCAAAACCTTGAAAAAACCTCAACGACCTGGAAAAACCCCTAGGTTTTAGGGAAAACCTCTAAATCTGGCAACACTGATGACATGAGAGTTGTATATTTTTTTCAATTCCTATGGTAATAAATGGACTAAGGGCACTATAAGTGTATTCCTAACATTCACAATTCAACTATTTTTACTGTTTTTCCTAAATATAATAAAAACTACTGCATAAAAAAATCCAAAAATATTTACTGTAATCAGCAGCGTAAAATCTACAAATGGTATTTTTATTTTACTACCTTAGCACATATGAGTTGTTGTCAATTCCGAGCTCTAGTAATAATTTTGACCAAACAGGACCAATTCTACATGTAATATTCATGTAGAAAAACTGGAGTTCTAAACTTACGAGTATATTTAACTTGCTAAGACTCTGAAATAACCGGCACAACGTCTTGATCTATGATTGACAAACAAAAACATTAATTAGTTCCTACTAATGTTATAATTAATCTATATGAAAGGAGAAACTGGCTGACTGATAAGATAATCAACGCAAGGCCAAAACCACTGGACCGTCTCGAAATTTGGATAGAATATACGTTGGATATAGTAGTAACTTTATAAAATGTCGGAATCCACTTAAAGATGTAATATATAAAACAATGGTAAATGGTATTCGTAAGAAAACTAAGATGACAGATGCGCTACAGCATACACTGAGGCAAAAATGGAAATAGGCAGAACATGTAGCAAGATACAACGACAAAAGGTGGACTAAACAAGTAACCAAATGGCAGGGACCGCTAGGGAAAAGGAGTGTTGGCAGGCAAAGAAAAAGATGGGCAGACGATATAATACAGGCGGCAGGGAAAGAATGGATGAGCGTCGCCACGGACAGAAGCAGATGGCTAAAGATGGAGGAGGCTTTCACCCTAAAAAGGGACCGTGTAATCAGAAACAAAAACAACAGTTATTTTTTTTAAATAAAAACCTAAATGGGTAAAAATCAAAATAAATGTCCAGTTAAAGAGAGTTTTGTCACCGTCACGAAACTGTTGGTTAACGTCAAACATACGTCAATTGTAATGAAATTGTAAGTTAGACATCATTTAAGTGACATTTAAATAGCGTCCTTATGTACATTTATTTTGATTTTTACCCAAATAGTAACACAATATGTATATTGGTATTATACGGAAAAATAAAGCTTAATAAAGAAATAAATAAACAATGGTAAAGATTCTATTGTAAACTCTAACCGCAAATAATCAGTACAAAGTAAAAGGAAATAAATCACAAAATAATCCATTTGAATAGCGGCTTTACCGCCTAAGCTAAAAGATACAAATTATAATAGTGGAGGAAGAAACTATACTGTATCTCACTGTTGCTAACCCAACAGACCACCTGGGTACCATTCTCAAATTCTTCTTCTTCTTCTCTTTAATGGCAGCCACAGGGCTTGTGCCAATGTCAGTTGCGAGGGTGTTGCTCAGTTGTTAAAGATACTGCATAGAGTCAAAAATCAAATCATAACAGCAAGGCAGAAAAGGTCGAAAAAAAAAGGAACCGGAAGAAGGGGGAATGTAACGGTGAGAAAAAAAGGGAAGTACGGTACGGGGGGAACTGAACTGCTGCTGAAGACCACCTTCGAATGAACAGTTAACTACTTACAAACGAATACTATTGTTAGCTATAAAATCACACAGAATATTAATAAAAGGGGTAAACGTATAACGGAGTAAGGTTTTAAAGTTAATGGGACGTGGAATAAAGTCGGGGAGCAAGTCGTACAGGGAACACGACCTCTTGGAGCATTCAAAAAATATATGATCCAGATTACCTTCGTCCAGACCACATTCACAAATAGAGGAATCTCTAACGTGTATTTTACTTAGAAAGACAGGGGTGCACGAATGGCCCAATCTTAATCGGCAAATCGTAGATGTTACCTTTTTATTTGCTTTTCGGTATCTAAAAAACCAAGGTCTTATTGGTATTCTATCCTGAACATCATAGTAGTGCATACCCTTAACTTGACTCGACTTGATCCAGTGCCCGTACCAATCTTCATCTAAACGATCCTTAGCCAATGTGAGTAAATCATGAGCGTGACACCTGAATAGGGAGAGACAGCCATTGAGGGTGGCATCCTTAGCATGCTGGTCGGCTAATTCGTTTCCTCGAATACCCATGTGACTAGGTATCCAAGCAAGTACTACCTTAGTATTTTTAACAGACAGGCGGTGTAACAGAACTTTAATTTTTAGGATAATAGGAAATTTAATTTTTGCACGGAGTTGGTTGGATAAAATGGCCTGGAGACTGCTTTTCGAATCAGTTAAAATCAAACAGTGGTCGAGGTTGTGAGAATCTATGAAGTTTAATGCTTCATAGATTGCTGAGGCTTCCCCTGTGAAGACAGAGGAATAGCACGGCAATTTATATTTGAGGATAACGTTATATTTCGGGATCCACACTGCAGACCCCACAGAACCTTGGTTCGATAGCTGAGAGGCATCCGTATAGATAATAGTCCAGTTAGGCCAATGTTTGTCAACAGTGCAACATAATTGGGAGTTCCCAGAAACAGAGTCTTTATCAATGCCCAGGTCAAGAATTATATTCGGACGATATGTGATTGCTTCGTACGGAGTTTCAAATACTGGGTTCAAGCGGCACTGGTAAATGGGACATGGGAGGCGAGTAGCTTTTAGATAACTCCTAACTAAACAGGGACTGTTCTTGTGGGTCCAATAATTACTAACAGGAATTAACTCTGACAGAGACTGAAGTTTAGGTATAAGGGGATGAGCCGATGATTGCATTATTTTAAATAAGAACCTATCAGACAAATATTGTCTTCTAATTTGATGGGGGGGATCCACACATTCAATTTGTAAAGCATTGGTGGGGGAAGACCTCATAGCCCCTATAATGATACGAAGGCTCTTGTATTGAATTTTGTCGAAAGAGTTTAAAGCTATTTTGCTACAGGGCTCCAAGAGAAAAGACCCGTAATCAAGGTGACTACGGATCAGAGCGTTATAAATTAGCTTTTGTGAGTAGGGATGTGATCCCCACCAAACACCGGAAAGCGAACGAATAATGTTTATGTTTCTCTCGCATTTTTGAGTGGCACGATTAATATGATAAACGCCCGATAATTTGGCGTCGAAAGTAACCCCCAAGAACTTTACCTTATCAAGAGACGGGATAGGGACTCCATCACAACTTACACAAACATCCGGGATGCATCTTTTTCTGGTAAACGTAACCACTGTGCTTTTAGGAATGGAAAGAGATAGTCCATGATCGGAAAGCCAGATGTTTAAATAATGAAGCGCAGATGACAGACGGGGCTCAGCATCAGGGATGTCAGTTACTGAGGCATACAAGCACAAATCATCAGCGTACTGGAGAACATTACAAAAGGAATTTACTGACAGCTCCATGTCGTATGTATAAAGACTGTACAAAAGTGGACTTAGTACTGAGCCCTGTGGTAGGCCTTTCCATACTAGTCTAGCCGGAAGGAGATCGTTGTTAGAACTGATAAGAATCGATCTAGAAAGAAGAAAATTAATTGTAAAATTTACTAACTTCACAGGGATGCTCAGATTGTGCAGCTTTTGCCTGAGCAGAGGAAGTAGAACATTATCGTACGCTGACGAGATGTCCAAAAAGACTCCAACCACCGATTTACCTTTGGAATATGCAATGCGAATATCCGTCGTAAAAATAGCTAGGCTATCCATTGTACTAAAGCCTTTCCTGAATCCGTATTGGCTTTTAGCTAATAACTCTTTGTTTTCCACTAACCATTCCAATCTATTTTTAATAAGATGCTCAAGAATTTTCCCGAGACATGACGATAATGCGATGGGCCGGTAACCTGATGGGTCATTACTTAATTTACCGGGTTTCAGAATGGGAACGATTATTTGGGTCTTACAATCTTCCGGAGGCACACCAGAGTGAAAAATGTAATTAAGAACTGTAAGAAAAAAAGACTTCGAATCTGAACTCGCATTCAAGATAAATGAGTAGGGTATTCCGTCCACACCAGGGGATGAGTCCCTTAGATGACTAATGGCTATTAAGAATTCGTCCATTGAGAAGGAGGAGTCAAATGAGCTCTCTGTGTATTGAGGGGGAATATTACACACTGGGGAGACTTCATCAAGGGAAGGCACTGAAGGAGGAGCTAACCTAAGAGAAAAATTATCTATCCATTCTGAGGGATCGTTTGACAACATCTTTGCATCTGATGTAAAGGCACCTCGATAACGTTTAATACCCCTCCAAACAAGCGAGGGGGGGGGCCCGAGGAGACAGACTCTCGCAGAATTTTTGCCATCCAAGTCTCTTTTTAGTTAATAGGAATTTTGACGCTTCATTGGCTACCTTTTGATAGTTAAGATAATTTTCATTTGTAAAAATAGATTTAAGCAAGGACTCGGCGTTTTTACGTTTTTGGACAACCGTTATGCATTCTGCATCCCACCAAGGCGGAGGGGCAATTCTTCTCGATGGCTTTTTCAAAGGGATAGATTTATCAGCAGCTGAAAGGAATGCATTTTTTAAAGCCTTGTATACGGTAGATACATTGTCACTATTGGGGGAAGGGATTTGTAAAATTTCCTCTTCTAAGGTAGACCTAAATTTAACCCAGTCTGCTTTAGCCATTTGAAATTTAAGGCGAGGAGAGGGTAAAAAAGACGGGACAGGATCAGGAAATGTAATTTTAATCGGGAAGTGGTCACTGCCAACAGACGAGGGTAGGATATGCCAAAAAAGTAAAGAGGATAGGGAGGGGGAGGATAAGGTAAGATCAACTGCACTCTTTGGATTTTGAGAAGGAGATACATGTCTAGTAGGGGAGCCATCATTGAGAATGCACAAGTCAAAGGAATCAAAAAGGTCCAAGAACAAGGGAGAAACTGAGTCACAATAGTGAGAACCCCAAGATGTGTGGTGAACGTTAAAATTCCCTAGAATAATTACAGGAGCAGGTAGAAGTGAAATAATTGCAGATAGCTCTGGGATCATAGGGGGATGCGGATCAGGGATGTATACAGAGAGAAAGGAAATATTATTTACTCTAACAGCAACAGCACTAATGAAGTCACTGTGAGAGGGTAGACTAAGTTGAGAGAAATTAATAGAGCGGGAAACTAAAATAGCTGCACCACCATATCCGTCCCTCCTATCGTCACGGAGACATGCAAAACCTGGGACTCTAAAAATAGAATCCGGCTTTAGCCACGTCTCCTGGACAGCAAGGAGAAAGGGGTGGTGTTTATTAATAAGGTAAATTAAATCAGATTTCTTATTATTAATGCTGCGACAGTTCCACTGCAGAACTGCTTGGGCCATTTTGTGAGGAAACTAGAGAGATAAGTTCAGTCATTTTTTGTTGCATGCTGTACGGTAGGCCGGAGTCTGAGAATCGAGAAATGATATTTATCAAAGTATTTAAAAGTAATTCAATTAAATTGTCATTATGGGATGTTGATTCTTGGGATAGAGCAGACCCATTAGGTTGGGAGGAAGGTGGTTCAGCAATAATGCTCTGGTGCGTTTGTCTGTCATACCCAGGACTGCGGGTAGGAGCTCCCTTGCGAGGGGAGGTGGTAGTTTTTCGATAAGAATAAGTTGATTGTTGAGAGGCAGTCATAATAGGTTGGGAGCTTTGAGATAGAGCAAACGGAGTTTGTGACATGGTTGATTCTGCAAAAGATTTTCTGACTTGGGGGAATCGAGATGAAGCTTCAAGGTATGACAGATTCTCTTGTGACATTACCTGTTTTATGTTGCGTTGTCTCTGATGCTCTGGGCAGGCTTGATTATTTGCACTATGATTTCCTGAACAAAACAGGCAGCTAGGAATCGCCACATTACAGGATTCACCTTCATGATTTTGTGAACATTTATAACAACGAGGATTTGACCTACATTGGGCTTTAATGTGTCCGAATCTGCAGCACTTGTTACATTGAATAGTCGGTAGCATGTAGCACTCCACTGGGAGGCTATTATAGAAGCAGTACACATGGGGAGGTAAAGATCGACCTGCAAAAGTAACAACTACAGATTGAGTAGGAATCCATTGAGGAGAATTATTCTCGCCCATTGATTTCCTGCTCAATCGACGAGCTTTAATGACTTTGCCAAAACCAAGGGGAACAGAGATGTTAGTAACTAGTTCTTCCATGGACCAGTCCACAGAGATACCACGTACCATACCCATTCTACTAACATGATATGATGGGATTATAGCAGAAAAGTTGCCTTTTTCTAGTGCAGGGTTATCTATACACTTATTAGCGTCACCAGCCGAATTGAATTCCACCGAGTAACGATTTCGACCGATACGTTTTACACCGTCTCTGACGACGCCAGGGATATTGTTCTTGAAAAGAAAGTGGCCGAAAGAGATCGCACGCAAAGAGACACCCGAGGCCGGGTCGCTTTCGTTCTTTTGGATATTAACAAGAAAAGGAGCATCATCACTTTCGTCGTATTTACTTTTCATTCCTTCAAAGTCGGGGTGTGTAAATGAGGTCTGGATAGACGCGGATGCTAAGGGCATATTTGTTATTTTGGGAGGTGGAACAGAGTTACTTTGAGGTTCAGACTGTGGCCTTTTGCGTGATGCATTTTTATCTGTTCTCAGCTCTGTATTTAATACTGAAGACTCATTCGGATGCTCGCCATAACCTCCCCCGGGATCCGGGGTATCGAAGTCCATTTCATCGATTTTCGACAAACACTTACTTTAAGACGGACAAAGAACGGTACAAACAACAACAACAATTACAAAACAGCAGAAAAGGTAGCTTAAAACGTTGAAAAAACACTTTTTACTCCAGGACACTTGCTATTAGCATCAACGATCCCACAGATCCTGATTCTGAGTATTTCTGAGCGCCGTAAAACTCATTCTCAAATTCAAAAAGTATTGAAGCGAATGTGCTGTCACTTCTATTTGTTTATACCTTCCACCTTAGGCAGCAAAATCGCTATTCAAATGAATTCTTTTGGTATTTATTTTGTTTCGTTTTGCACTGATCATTTGCAGTTGGAGTATACAATAGAAACAATACCTTTGTTTAAAAGATTAGTTCTTAAGTGGATTCCGACATTTTATAAAAATCCTACTATATCTTAGGAGTATGTACACTATACTCTGATTTTCCTAAGATGATGCCTGTGATATTTTGTAATTACAATCACTTGATTTACTTGCTATACTTAATTAGATTCCTGAATGGTGTCACTAGGTTTGTAAGTTTATCGACAGCTTTTTTCATGACATATGGATCTTAATTTTTTTGCAAAAGTAAGTCGTACGTTCAGCTTCTATATCTGAATGGTCAGCTATGCATGAGGATAAAACTATCTTTTTTATTTCTAGGCATTTTTAACCGACTTAAAAAACAAAAAGGTTCTCAATTCGTAGGAATGCTAAAGAATATTGTTGTATTGAGTGAATTTGTTATTCAATGTAATTTCAAGGGTTGTCAAAAGTGACTCGATGTCAGATATCGGTTGTTTATAGTTGCGATCAGTATTAATAAAAGACGTTTCCACATAATAAAGAGGTATTCAAACTTGGCTATTACTTACGATAGTGAAGATTAAAAATGTTTTTTTATCGATGTCGATAAACTTATTCGACATTTAATAAATAACTAGCACTGGTACATTTTTGCCCCCGTCAATCCGGTGTATGTATACAGTGTTACCAACACCCGGGCTTTTTTTGAAGTAGGTTAAAATAACGTATATCTGTAACGTAACTATGACATTAATTTAATTAATAAACAACTTTTCAGGTTTCGTTAACTTTCTAACAAAATGTTAATTGCCAGCAATGTAAAGCACAGCAATTTGACAAGGTGTAAATGACAGTCGACGGCTACTTTGATTATTAAGATCTGCCCCCGTACCACGACATGCCTTGTACCAAGCAACAGCGATAATG
The DNA here is from genome assembly GCA_963966035.1 of Acleris laterana. Taxonomy (NCBI): domain Eukaryota; kingdom Metazoa; phylum Arthropoda; class Insecta; order Lepidoptera; family Tortricidae; genus Acleris; species Acleris laterana. Next base: position 84,934,441 of record OZ014438.1, read on the forward strand.
ATAACGATGATCACGCAGAACATGCACTACATTAAAAATGGACAGTATCTAAGAAAATTAATTGTGAAGTTATTTTAATTATTTTTTAATTGATAATACTTGCAAACAATTGCTAAAGCAACAAATTATCGGCAGTTTTAATAAATGCCCGCATGCCGGTAACACACTGTAATTTTAACAAAGTCGCGAGCCCTGGGCTAATACTACTTAGGGGGATTCTTTCGCATTATCGTCTATTTTTCCCCTTGCCCTCTTTTTGGCCCCTTGAATCCACGTGGCCCCGGGCTGAAGAACAAAAAGCCATATGGTAGATCCGGCCCTGCTTAGATCTTTAAAACTACGCAACAGATTTTTTTTGTTTTAATTCCTCGTCCTCGGAGTGTGGCCACTCAGTTTAAGATTACCCTTGTACTTAGTTAACTATTCATTATTTTTAATTATATTTATATATTACTACCGACTCGCCCTTGCTTCCCTTCGGTTTAAGTGAGTATGATATGTAGCCTATAGCCTTCCTCGATAATAGGCCATCTAACACTGAAATAGTTTTTCAAATCGGACCAGTAGTTCCTGACTAGGGTTTGCAATATTCGTTCAATTTTAGTATTCGAATAATACGAATATTTAGATTTCCAACATTCGAATATTCGAATATTTCGAAAAATTCGAATATTTTTGAAAATTAAACAAAATAATGATTCTAAGTTGTGTAATTGTAAAATATGTGATGTTAATTTAAAATGTAATGACCTTACAATTCAAAAAAACATTTATGGTATCTTCTCCAGATACCTAGCATGTAGCCGAACTTGCTAGCTCCCTAGCTCGCTACCCTTTTACCAATTACGGTACGGTATTTAGTTCTTTTTAGGGAGTTTGATTTTGGCAAGGATAAAGCAAAATAGGTAATATATTGTTTGTCTTACATTTGTAGTTATTTTTAATATTTAAATCTATTTCCACGAACTCGTTAATATGGAGGATAATTAATCCTGGCATTTTGTTAATGTTTTGCTAAGGTAAATAATTACAGACAAATTTGTGCACTATTCGAAATATTCGTTTTATTCGAATAATGAATATTGTCGAATTCGAATAACATTTATGGCTAATAATTCGAATAATCGAATATTCGAATATTCGAATTGCAAACCCTATTCCTGACATTAGCCCGTTCAAGCAAACAAACAAACTATTCAGTTTTATAATATTAGTAAGTATATAGATATTGGACTACAACCTCAACATCATGACATCAATAGCAAATGTTAACCCTTAACCAGGCTAAAAGGATTTATGTTTCCCACAATAAATCTACTCAGTAGTACCCACCCTGTGACATATGTCAGCTTGGGTAAGGGTTAAAAAACGAATAACCTTGTGAACACGGATTCGATGCGCGCGCATAAGGCCAGGGCGTCTATGCGACACGGCAAAACAATATTGCTTTGAAAATGTTATCGTATCGCCAACGGTACGATAGAGCTTATTTACTTGACAGTAAAGCTTGTAATACCTGGTTTAACTACCTATTGCACCAAACGAAGTTAATTGTTAATGAATAATAATTAATATAATAATTAATAATCCATGTTCATACATTTTGATAGTCACTAAGGTACTCCCGTGTTATTGTTGGTGAAATTCCGCATATGGACGATAGTTTCGACGGGGTCTAGAAATGTTTCCGTGGTGTAGTGGTTATCACATCTGCCTAACACGCAGAAGGCCCCCGGTTCGAGCCCGGGCGGAAACAGTATATTTTTATTTTTTGTTTTCTTTTTCTATTTTCTTTTATGTACAGTCACCGTCATAAATAAGTGATGATTTCTATACCTTGTCGCTTTTAATCGTTTGACAATTTCGTATGACATTTCAAACACGACGTTAAAGTGACTAGGTTCATAAATGATAACTTATTTATGCCGGTGACTGTACGTGTTACAGAAAACTCACAGAAACCGAAGCGAAGCGAGGGCGGGTTGTAAGTTTGACAGTTTTTTTTGGTTTCTTAAATAGTCAAAGGCAGGTCGCATACGCCCTATGGACTTCAAAACGGTATCCTACAGTGCACAAACTGATTATCATTTAGCAAAACGAATTTTTATCGAAATTGAAAATATTTCAGGATCATCTTGTAGAACCTTATATAGGTAAGTTTTGTAAAACTCCTGAAGTATTTAATTTACAAATATTCTGAAAATTATTGTTATGCGAAATGAAGCAGATAGGAAACGTAGATAGAAAACGGCTAAGCCGATTCTGATAAAACTTTCAGGCAAGCTTCAGATTATCCTTAAAAGTATTGTAGCAATCGCATGAACAGTTTTTTTGTTTTAAAGAAGGAAAGAAATTAAGAAAATCATTTATACACAGCAATAACACAGGCAAAAAAAAACATTTAAAGAGAAGGAAGAGAAAAGGAGACATGTGAAGCCAGTTAGGTTTATCCGTATGCCGAAGGTATTGAAAAGTACTTAATGTCGTTGTGGTAGTAGAGTAGGCTGACGTTGCGCAAAAACGAAATCTAAAAATAAAAATAGAAATGATAACTCATAGACTAAACAATTAGTTGGGTGACAATTAATAATTAATTTAATTAATTAATTTTAGGTTCTCCAATTTTCGACGAAGCCATTAATCCTGTAATAAATTGTAAACTAAATCATTTTAAAAATACTTCAGGTCTTTTGTTTGAAATGAACCCCCACATGGCATTGTTCATCATTCGGTTTTGTCTTTTTACTCCAAAATTTATGTATTTGCTACGCAGTTGCCCAATTTGGAAATTTCCCTCTATCATGGCTGCTATCGATAATTCCCTTCAGGAAACTCTATCTAAATTATTAAATATCAATTTTGACAAAAGTTCTTGGACTCAAGCGGTTCTCCCAGTACGTTTTGGTGGACTGGGTATTCGTTGCTCATCAATTGTAGCTCTACCGGCGTTCCTGTCCTCTGCTTATGGTTCGATGTCTCTCGTCAGTATTATATTAAATCTCCCACAGATACTTGACGTTGAGATAGCGAACCTGGTGGAGACCAGGGATGCCTGGTGTGAGTCATGCCCTGGAGTGGATATGCCAACGCATAAACACATTCAAAGAGCTTGGGATACCCCTCGTCTTATGGCAATTCATGCAGCCCTTTTAGACAATAGTCCGGACGATTCAGATCGCGCCCGTCTTCTCGCTGTCACAGCTAATGAGTCAGGCCATTGGCTCCAAGCCCTTCCCTCTCGCAATATAGGTACAGTCCTGGACTCAAGCTGCTTGCGAATATCAAACTGCCTGCGGCTTGGAGCCAAGATCTGTGTGCCTCATTCTTGCAACTGCGGCAAGGAGGTGGATGAGCTTGGTAGACATGGTCTTTCTTGTTCAAGGAGTGCCGGCCGCATGTTCCGCCACGGCGCCATAAATGATTTGATCCGTCGTTCGCTTGCCACCGCCTCTCTACCTGCTGTTTTAGAACCAGCAGGTATGATCAGAGACGATGGGAAGCGCCCAGACGGAGCAACATTGGTGCCGTGGAAGCTTGGTAGGGCTCTGGTGTGGGACGCAACTTGTGTCGACACTTTTGCCCTATCTCACATACAAGCAACCCGAAATCAGGCCGGCGCAGCAGCTGATCAGGCCCAAACCCTCAAACGTCGTAAATATTCATCATTAATTAATGATTACGAATTTGCGGCGCTTGCAGTGGAGACTCTGGGACCTTGGTCTGCTGACATGAAACTTTTTATAAAGACCCTGTCTACTAAGCTTATTGACGCCTCCGGGGATCCCAGAGCGGGCGCTTACCTCTCCCAAAGGATAGGTTTAACTATCCAGAGAGGTAACGCAGCCAGCATCATGGGTACAATGCCGCGAACGGATCTATTAGAGGGGGTATTCTTTTTGTAGTTGTGTACACAAATATATTAAATAATTCTAGTTTTAAGTAGATAATAAGTTTTTAATTAGTTATTAATTATTATAATTATTATTGTTTACTGTATATTAGTTATTATAAATAAATTAAAAGTTAGTTTCAAAATATATTTTTTACATAAAAAAATATTTTTGTTTCATGTAACTGCGACTTAAATGTGATCGCCATTAATAACTGAATTTGAAAAATTGGTTCCTGATCACCAAAAAAAAAATCACCGTGTATAACTGAATAACAATTATCTTGCTCTGGCTTTAATACCAGAACACTCGCACTAAATAACAGCTTAGCAGCCTCACAAACTGTAACAAAATGTTACCTAAATAATGTGCTTATCAGCCTGTATATGTATGTTTGTTCATTTATGCCGCTCTAGAAGCTAAACGCGTGGACCGATAATGATGATTGTTATGTCAATCGATTTGTCTTACCCTTGTGAGTGTCACTACAGATATGACAGTTATCAAAATTCAATATGGCGGCCACCAGACACCATATTGTAAAAACAAAAAGTCGACGAACTATAACAAGTGGGGTATCATTAAATAGGTATTTAAAATTCATCATTAGTTTTCTTCCGTCATTATTCATTATTAATGATTATTTAGGATTTATAACGATTAAAAGTTGGTTAACGATAGTCTGGTTTTTTAAAGATTGCTTTTTGTTATTTTAATTTTTAGGGCTTTCCGTGCGGAGCCGAAGGCCGGTCAAGTCGCTAGTCTTTGTCTGTAAATAATACTATTATTCTAAAGCTGAAGAGTTTGTTTGTTTGTTTGCTTGAACGCGCTAATCTCAGGAACTACTGGTCCGATTTGAAACATTCTTTCAGTCTTAGATAGCCCATTTATCGAGGAAGGCGTATAATATAAAACAAAATTTTTCTTTTGCGTCTGTCTGTATGTCTGTCTATCCGTTAATACCTAAACCACGCAACTGATTTTGAATCCGTTTTCACCATTGGAAATATTTCACGGTAGGTTTATAGATATAAAAAGATAAAAGACATTTATTTAGTAAGTAAACCGCACTGCTGAGAAGAAACGCCGCAAGAAACTCAGCAGTCGGTAATTTTTTAGGGTTCCGCAGTCAAACTAGGAACCCTTATAGTTTCGCCATGGCCGTCCGTCCGTCCGCAGCCTAGCTCAGAGACTCTTAGTACTAGAAAGCTGAAATTTGGCATACATATCAGTCATGCCAAAAAAGTGTTATAAAAAAGATTATTTTTTTTAGTGTACCTGCCCTATTCGTAACATGGTCATGTATTTTTTTCTTGTCTACCCCATAGTGTGGGGTGTCGTTGGATAGGTCTTACAATTTTTCGATTAAGGGATCCGTTCATGAAATAGGAAGCTTTAAAGCGCTAATTTTTGTTCCCCCCCCCATTACAGCCAAAACTACAAATAAGTACTAAAAATCTGAAAAATATCTTCAATGAAAGCGCCTATAACGAATTTAAAAAAAAAAAAATCACGACTAACGACGTTATTAGATCCTGAGATACAGTCGACTAAAGTGTTTATAACTAAACATTATCTAAGATATAACCTAATAACTTTAAATAGAAAATTAGTTCATACATGTTGTTTTTTCTTGGCTTCGGAACCCTACACTGAGCATGATCCGACATGCTCTTACCGGGTTTTTAACTATATTTCATACTACAATGAAACTACCAGCATTATATAAAGCTATAAATATTAAATTATACAATATCAAATATCATGCGTAGTTCAACAGAGAAACGTGACAAAAATATTACGAGACACATAGAGGGAGGATGAATAGCCATGTGAAGACCGCTTCGCTGCGCGCGCATGCCGGGGCCTCTACTCAACACGGTAAAGCCATATTGCTTTTGACACGTTATCGTATCGCCAACGTTACGATAGCTCTTATTTACCTGACAGTAATGTTATTAGCTTGTAATAACTGGCTTAGCTACCGATTTCACCAAACGAATTTGAATCAATAATCAATAATAAATAATAATCCATATTAAGTTCATACATTTTGATAGTTTTTAAGGTCGCCTCTTATGTTTTTGGTAATATTCGGAATATGAACCATCATTTCGACCTGGTATCTAAGTGTTTCCGTGGTGTAGTGGTTATCACATCTGCCTAACACGCAGAAGGTCCCTGGTTCGATCCCGGGCGGGAACATGGTATATTTTGCTGTTTTTTTCTTTTTCTGTTTTCTTTTACGTAATAATATGCTATTAGCTAGGTGACGGCACCAATGATGGACACTTTTAGCTGACAGGCACCAGTAATGGACACTTCTCTCTTAATTCAAATGTCATACGGTCCTAAATTGATTGTTGCAAAACAAATGAATAATCCTTATCTTCTGTAAAATAAGAATCAGTGTCCATTATTGGTGCCTTGTCCATTACTGGTTCCATCACTACGGGTGTTACAGAAAACTCAAGACAAGTACGTAAAAGTTTCAATATGTTTTCCTACATCAACGGTGTCCCCTAGACAAGATACAACCAGGACTCGGAAACCTGGTTAGTTTTACTAACCAGCTCTTAGAAGCGCCATACATTTCAAAAAGAGCACTTTCATTCCGATTCCGCTCGGAACAGAATCGATATTATTTCGGTTTTGATCAAAGAGCAAACTGAAACTGTTCCTGCTCAAAAAACCGGTTAATTTCGCTCGCTAATTTGTTCGCACCGCCCACCAGTCCCTAGCTAACAGATCTTCAGTTAGTTGCATTTTTACTTGCTCACGTGACTTATGATTGTATGATTCCAAGCAGCGCCGGCCGAACGATGCTCCACCCATTTGTCATTTGAAATTAACCAGGTTAATCAAAGTGATCGTAACGCGCGCGAATCGATTCTGCTCCCAGCGAGCGTTTACGAAAAACCCGATTTAGAACCATATTAAACGGTATTTTTCGAACCGTTCCCAAGCCCTGGATTCAACTTTGCATTTGCACAAATTATTAATGACAGTTTCGGGTTTAGGCCAAGCATTTTCGTCTGTTAGACAGTCCTCGACCCTATAGTACGCTTTAGACATTAAAACAACGTTAAAATTGCGTCAGGTAATCTCTATACATACAATAAAAATCAATCACAAAATGTGTTGCTAAGCACAAAAGTCGAGAACGGCTGAAACGATTTGGCTGATTTCGTTTTTGTTGCGTTCTTTATTGTCAGGATAAGGTTTATAACGTAAGAAAAAAAAACCAACGGGCAGGTCGGAAATTTTCAGCGGGGCGAAGAAAAGTTTACTATAGAAATGAATGCATTGACGAACAAATTATTTATATACTTTACGGACGCGGAATTTTCGAATGGCAATATATGACTAGGTGTCTACGCCCGGCGCCGCTCGTTTTTTTTCATATATTTTAGACAGTTTTCGAATATCGCTTATAGTAGGGGAGCCCAAGAGGGAATTTCGGGATTTACTCCAGCGCGCCCCTTACCATATGGCCGCCGCCCGTCAAGGATAAGGGTGCGGTGCGGCTCCACTGAGGCGGAGATGAGCGGAGCGGAGCGGAGCTGTGCCAATATTAACCAATAGAAGGCGCATGCGGTCACGTCGAGCGCGCCTTGCGCACGTTAGTTTAGATTCTATTGGTTAATATTGGCACAGCTCCGCTCCGCTCCGCTCATCTCCGCCTCAGTGGAGCCGCAGCCTAAAGGATCAGATTAGTAAAAAATAATTTATTATCTGAAATTATCCAGCGCGTCAGTTTAAGGTAGGGTGAGTTAGTTACATGCTAAAACATGTATATTCCACTAATCTGACAATATGTAATTTAATTTTTAATACACTAAACTTGCTCAAATAGTGGTACTTTTCGTAGCTGTATATCGAGCGGGAAGTTGGATTTTTGAACTAGTGCGTTTTACTTTTCCATTTTTTTTAATATACAGCCACTCAGCCAGTAAAAGAGTTTGCATGTTTGAACAAAGTACCAGGAGCGCAGAGGTAATTAGGGGGTGCGTAGCGCAACTTAGATCGCCGGCGCTGACGTAGCACGGTGCGGCGCAGCGGGCGCACCGCTGTAGGTTAGGTAGGTACGTACCTACTTCTAATGTTTATGCACTCGTAGTATTTGACGTTATAATTTTTTTCTTTTGTTCGTAAGACTCGTGTAAAATGACATACTTTCCGCACTTGTATCAACGTTAGGGCACGCTGTACCGGGCCCGGTTCCGAGAATTCCATTTCCCGTTTCTAGGTAGGGACGGTACCGGAACTCCCGGTTCTCCCGGTTCTTTTCTTTTACCTCAAATTACTACCACTCATTAACATTTGAGAAATAAAACGATTAAAAAACTTTTCTCTAACAAAAGCTCGGAAAGAACGGTTTTCCGATTGAAACACAAGGACGGAAAGTGCTTCATTTTACTCCTAGGAGTAAAAAAACCCCTTCGTATCGAAACGTCCCAAAAGCAAATAGTCCTATTAGCATAATGACCTAAAAGCAAATTGTCCCATTAGCAAATTGACCCGAAAGCAGAACGTCCCTTTCGCAAAACAACCTAAAAGCAAGTCGTCCTATTATCAGGTTGCCCTTTTAGCAAAACGTCCCGAAAGCGAAACGCCATGAAATCAGAATGACCTAAAAGCAAAATGTCCTATAAGCAGAACGTCCCATGGTGTAGAGACAAGAAAAAAAACGGCCAGGGGCCCGTTTAAAAAATATTATTTTAATTCAGTTGAAGCAAAATAAAGTAACAATGTGTTCAATCAACTAGCTCTTCCTAACTTATTACTTAACACCACAAAAAAAAAAGCACTTCTTTCATATCTAAATATATAAAAGGAGAAACTGACTGACTGACTGACATATCAACGCACAGCCTAAACGGCTAAACGTAGGCACTTGAAATTTGGATGGCACGTAGCTTAGGTACCGTAGAGGTGCACTAAGAAAGGAATTCCCGAAATTCCCACGGGAACGGGAATTAGCGGGAAAATCCTTTTGTATGAAAAATCTAAACCGCGTAAGATAGCAAACCAACGAAGTGGTCACGGGTCTGCTAGTCATTTTATAAGCATGTCATTTTAATAACCGTCAGATAAAATTCTTTTAATAATGTGTTATCTTTTTCAAGAACTCGTAAGACGAAATTTCACCAATTCTTAGTTTTTTGCATCTCCCTATTATATTTTTTTTTCAAATGTCATTACATTTCTTCACCAATTTCACAACACATTAATGAAACCTGGAACCAAGTAAAAGAAGAAAGCGTCGATTCGGACCTGGCCGTTTTTTTTTCTTGTCTCTACACCATGGGACGTTCTGCTTATAGGACATTTTGCGTTTAGGTCATTCTGATTTCATGGCGTTTCGCTTTCGGGACGTTTTGCTAAAAGGGCAACCTGATAATAGGACGACTTGCTTTTAGGTTGTTTTGCGAAAGGGACGTTCTGCTTTCGGGTCAATTTGCTAATGGGACAATTTGCTTTTAGGTCATTATGCTAATAGGACTATTTGCTTTTGGGACGTTTCGATACGAAGGGAAAAAAACCATATGAAAACACTTTCCGTCCATGTCCATATTTTTCTTAAAAATGCTGTCAATTGCATACAAAATCAAAAGGACCAAGACAAAAATTCCAAACAGCCAAGTTAACTGCTCGCTTTTTTAGCACAGTGCGTGTGTTTATTTTTGAATTTGCATTCCAATGTCTATGGTTAGTATTTAAAAACAATTGACAGTCGGTAACATTTGTTCATTCTGCATACGAGTATGTGAAACCAAATTTGAAACTATTGTTGTGCGAAATACTTACTGGAAAAAATTAGCTCAAGCGACGAAAGCGACGAAATAGGTACTATACCGCCTATATTAAAACCTGAACTGGCTCCTGGAAAAACTATAAAGTTTTTATTTACAAATTGCCCAAACATGACCAACATAACTTTTAATGTGAATTAAATTAAATTACTTATTGCTTTTTATAAATGTATTTGTGTTATTTCCTCACATGTTTGAGAAAAGCATTATGTATGCCGCGGTGGAAACGAGGATTTCCTGCCTCGTATTTTAGCAGGCCTCGCTATTGCTCGGCCAGCTAACCACCCTTACTTTCCGCGCCTAGGCAACTATGTACTATTATCTGACTTGATTTTTTATAAATATGCATTAAAATCATGTTTTTTTTTAAATTAAGTATAACACTTATAGACCAGGGTCGATAATTTTTAAAACCAAAAAAAATAATAGTAGGATGAAACCTATTAGAAAAGGAGGGGAATATTATAAAAATAAAAGAAAAAATAATTTACGGGCGATCTGAGGTCGGGAAGGGGATGGGGGTGAGTTTTTAAGGGTACAAAACGGTTTTTCTCGATTTCCGGGAAAACTAAAAGTCCTATCGAAAAAAGTCAAATGGCAAACTTGTAGGTAGTAAAAAGATCTAAAACTTTTGTATTTACACTTTTTTCACATAACCTCAAAATTTATGTGAAAAATCCCAAAAACCAAGTTTTTGGTTTTTTATTTTTATCTTTTACAAATTTTTTTTTTTTTTAACGAAATTTGGTGAAAACTTACCTTTTTATGTCTCAAATACGCTGTAATTTATTTGATTAAAAATATTTATTTTTTCACCTTATTTTGAATTAATATCGAAAAAACACCCTAATTTTCAATCGAAAATTCACCCGTCAAAATATCAGCTTTTTTCAAAAAGTTGGTATGGTTTCTGTTCGTTGAAATCTCTACTTTCCGATGGTGAAAAAAAATATATATGTTACTACAGTAAATCTTCTCAGAAAATGCAATCATCCATACTGATAATCTGAAAAGATAAAATCGAATTAATAATGCCTTCAATATTTTACCATGAAAAAAAAAAATATTAAAGAAATAAATGTCAAAATGTATAAAAAATATATTATTATTATAAATCTATTAAAAATGTTTCCAATGGGTTTCATCCTACTATTATTTTTTTTCACTTTTTATTATTTTTAAAGGCTTCTACCCTGGTCTATTAATAGAAAGTTGTTTGTTCTTCTTTTGATATTTTTCATTTACAAATCTAGAGATCAATTATTGCAAATATGCCACAAATTATGATGGATGTTGATGCGATGTTGCAGCTTGCTTGTTGTTTGTGATACGTAATTTTGATATTTGTGATACGCGCCACGATATTTTATTGATGTTCATGCAAAGATCCGGGAGAACCGGGATGTGATCTTAAGTACCGGTTCTTTCTTCTTCTTCAAGTGCCTCCAACTAGTGAAGGTCGGCTACTAACTTCTGGAATTGACAAGATTTCATATTTTCAAGACTTTAATTTTATTCGTTTTATAGATACTGTTTGGAAGGAGGAAGACACTAATGCGGACTTGCGCGGACCAGAGTTAGCCCTTAACCCAGAGTTAAGCGCCTGTTTTTGTACGTGGTTTGCCGCCTAACCTCGGGTTAAGACGCTAACTCTGGTCCACGCAAGTGGGCCTAATAGTTTTAAATTTTCTCTAGAATGAATAATTATTTTATTATTAATTTATTAAGATGTACTTATTCTAAAAGGGCGTAACTTAATTTCTACGACACAATGGACATATTACGTTTGTTCAATCTGTGTATAAAAAAGTATCATGTCAACCGATAATTCCCTAAGGGCCACTTGCACGAAAAGTTTAACCCTGGGTTAAGACACGAACGCGGACTTGCGCGGACCAGAGTTAGCCCTTAACCCAGAGTTAAGCGTCTACTTTTGTACGTGGTTTGCCGCCTAACCTCGGGTTAAGACGCTAACTCTGGTCCACGCAAGTGGGCGTAAGGCGGACTTGCGCGGACCAGAGTTAGCCCTTAACCCAGAGTTAAGCGTCTACTTTTGTACGTGGTTTGCCGCCTAACCTCGGGTTAAGACGCTAAGGGCCACTTGCACGAAAAGTTTAACCCTGGGTTAAGACACTAACTCGAGTTAAAATGACAGTTTTCGTATGAATCTGACGTCTACTAACTCGAGTTACGCCCACTTGCGTGGACCAGAGTTAGCGTCTTAACCCGAGGTTAGGCGGCAAACTACGTACAAAAGTAGACGCTTAACTCTGGGTTAAGGGCTAACTCTGGTCCGCGCAAGTCCGCCTTAGTGCCTTAACCCGGGGTTAAATTCTGCGTGCAAGTGGCCCTAACTCTGGTCCACGCAAGTGGGCGTAACTCGAGTTAAAATGACAGTTTTCGTATGAATCTAACGTCTACTAAGGCGGACTTGCGCGGACCAGAGTTAGCCCTTAACCCAGAGTTAAGCGTCTACTTTTGTACGTGGTTTGCCGCCTAACCTCGGGTTAAGACGCTAACTCTGGTCCACGCAAGTGGGCCTAACTCGAGTTAGTGCCTTAACCCAGGGTTAAATTCTGCGTGCAAGTGGCCCTAAGTATCTATCCATCTGTCAATAGTGTCAATGTCAAATTTGAAGTAAGACAGCTTTTTTTCTCGTGAAAAAGGCAATGGTATTATATCTATTCAGGCATAGTATTGGTAAAACTCGATATTTTTATTAACTTACTTATAATTTTGTAAATAAAGAAAAATAAATCTAAATAAATATCTTGCCGTGTTCAGGAGGTAAAACCCTTTCGAGTCGTATAGTAATTTGCAGGTGTCACCAAAATGAAATGTTGTCAATTCAGATGCGCTCGCTATTCCAATCCACTCTCGGATGTTGCGGAGCCACGACTTTTTTCTCCGACCAACTCGCCGTTTACCGGCCACCTTGCCCATCATTATAAGTTGCAAAAGGCCATATCTATCATGCCTAAGCACGTGACCGAGATATGCAGTTTTTCGCCTCTTAATGACAGACAAAAGTTCCCGTTTCTGCTTAACTCGCCGCTCTTCTTTAGCCACTATGAAATTTCCGGGATTTCCCTAATCAAAATCTAGTATTAGTCTATTAATAACACCAATTGTTTTGTTCCAGTTCAACCTCGCAATACCAGACGAGCCTACGGTTAACTGCGACACGAAACACATTCTCAACGGAGAGATCATAACCGCCCTAACCAACATCCTCTGCATAGAGATCTCGCTAAAAACAGTTGAAGGCGACGAAATGGTGTTAGAACTGTGGACGGTCAAGCTGGCTCCCTGCATGGAGGTACCTCTGACCTCGGTGTCAACGATATACTATAGAATGAGCGTCATGTTGAAGTCGACGTTGAGCATATCGAGGATAACCCCTGCGTACAAGATGTCGAGATCACAGACTAAAGAAACTTATCAGATCTATCATAAGATCTATGGAGGTGCGCCGGATGCCGATTTACTAGGTAAGTGCAAGTTATTATACATACATACATACATTAAATCACGCCTGTTTCCCAGAGGGGTAGGTAGAGACCACTTCTTTCCATTTGCTACGATCTTGACAAACTTTCGCTTCTTTCACATTCATATATCGAGTCATGCACGCACGTCGGTTTCGGGTACTTAAGATTCGGCCCTTTTCCAGTATTTCTCCGATTCGACTCGAAAAAGTACGCCTAGGGCGGCCCCTTCCGACTCGTCCGCACTTTCGATCTGTAACGTATATCTCTTTCGTCAATCTTCTTTCATCCATCCTTTCCAAATTACTGAACCGTCGAAGCATGCCCTTTTCAATATTATGTATAGGTATTATTATTAAACCCCGTTATCTAACGCTCAGTTTGGGGCCACGCTAAAATAGTGACGTTGCTTCACATCATTGGTTGATTCATATTTACTTCGAAACCGCGTAATAATTGAATGAAACACATACATACATACATACATAAAGTCACGCCTTTATTCCCAGAGTGGGGTAGGCAAAGCTACAGAACTTCCAACAACTCTAAAAACTTTTTGATAATTCTGCAATCACATTTTGCTCACTTAGGCGAAGATGTTTACCAGTGTATTAGTGACAGGTTACAAGCCCATCGCCTAACAGTACTACACGCCTTTATTACCTTAGTCGGCTTTTACGACATCCACGGAAAGATACGGAGTGGCACTATTCTAATCCGGCTACCACACGAGGAAATCCGGCTACCACACGGGGAATTTAATGAAAACACGTAAAAAAAAAAGAATAGATGTTATTCCTTTTCGATATCACCGATTAGGTTTGCTTATCATCAAGGATCGAAAAAACGGCCGACATTTTGAAAACATAACCTTGTTCCGTGCAGCAGAGCCTTCAGGAGACAATGTCACACCAATTGACCTAGTCCCAAACTAAGCTCTAGGCTTGTATTATAGGTACTAGACAACAATATCAATACTTATATAGAAAACATCCATGACTCAGGAACAAAATAAGGCTTGTCCATGAAAAAAAGTAGCCATCGAAAACTAAGTCTCCACTGTCTCCCAGTAGGTCTAGGTACCGCAATTAGATTGCCAACTGAGTATTCTTTTATACGTGTAAGAATCTGAAATACATACATTTTTCCTTACAAGTTGTGAAAACCTACATAATGCCAGTTAAGGCTTAGACCTAAAATGATTGCATACAAATGTGTGTACTTCTGCCATGATTTAAAACAATTTATGACCTCCACACGGTAATTAAAAGTCTGAAAAGACATTCGCGGAACATTATAGCGTCGATAATCTATTTGAGTAAAGAAAAAAAAAGAAGCTCTGTGACCCAAACGTGAAAAATACAAAATCTAAGACTAAAATCATAGTTTTCGAAAGTTACCCCAAAAATGGATAGCATCTGATATAAATATCCATAACAGCACTCAAAACGAAAGGTGAAGAGTCCGTCTAATTAATTTATTTAAAAAACTAGCGACCCGCCTTCGCTTCGCTTCGGTTTATTTGAGTTTTCTATAACACACGTACATGAAACAAAATTTATTATACATAAAAACCTTCCTCTTGAATCATTCTATCTACTAAAAAAAACCGCATCAAAATCCGTTGCGTAGTTTTAAAGATCTAAGCATACATAGGGACAGACAGCGGGAAGCGACTTTGTTTTATACTATGTAGTGGTAATTTCATGTTGAAGTCCTGAGTTATATTACAGTGGCTACTTTTTTTCGTGGACAAGCCTTATTCGCCCTCATCACACTAATATCTGCCCATACCGGGATTTGAACCCAGGACCACTAGCTTCGTAGGCAGGCAAGGATGAGCATTTTTAACCGACTTAAAAAACAGAAAGGTTCTCAATTCGTCGATATGCCAAAGGATAGGGATGTACTGAATGAATTTGTTATTCAATGGTTGTCAAAAGTGACTCGACTTCAGAGTAAATAAAAGACGTTTGCACATAATTAAAAGGTATTCAAACTTGGCCATTATTTATGATAATGATGATTGAAAATTGCTTTTTATCGATGTCGATAAACTTAGTCGATATTTCATGAATTACTAGCACTGGTATATTTTTGCCCCCGTCAATCCGGTGTATGATCATAAGCAGACCTAGGAATACACGGGGCAGAACTAAATGACAGCTAGGGATTGCCTATATCGATAAACTTAACTATCGATGCTTTTCCTATATAGTGATCGCTCCAAGTTTAGATTGTAAAAATAGTTTATTTTTTAAAGTATGCAAATTAAACCAAACAGCAACATAATATTGGTCATTCTTTATTTTAAAAGGATTTATAACCTTCACTAATCATCGTCATATTGTCTTTACTCCTAACAAATTCTACTCGTTTATTTTAACAATGGTAAATGGGACAGTCATTCTGAAATTCACAATACGGAAAAAATATATGATGATGATGAGTGAAGGTTAAAAAATCCTTTTAAAATGAAGAATAACCAGAATAATTTTGCTATTTGGTTTCATTGCATACTTTCAATCAAATTTTATTTTTACAAACAAAACTTGGACCGATCACTAATATATGGGAAAAGCATCGATAATAGTTTATCGATATAGGCAATCCCTAGCTGTCATTTAATTTTGCTCCGAATATTCCTAGGTTTGATCATGAGACATACCATTCGGGTGTCACTCAGAATCTCTAACAACATTTGTCCTAGCACATAGTTTCTCCGAATTTTCATTTGTCCTAAACTGGTTTTCAGATGAGTCGTGCAACTTTTTAAGTTCTCCAATTATATCTGTGGTTCGGTTAGGTTAGGGTTGTGTTATAATAAGCCACCGTAACGGGGGCCTGCGGGTGACAGATCGACGGGTCTATCATCTGCAGTAAAAGGTCCTGAGCTGGAAGGCCCCTGCTGTGTTCCAGGGTGCCCTCAGCGGAGTAGGCGAGGAGCCTTGTAAAGGGCATCCGCTATTGGGGGGCTACGTTTTGGCGCTATAGCGGTCCCGTAGCCCCCTCCTAAAGCGATTGGCGCAACGCCCCGGGGGTCTTAGTCCGTGCAAGTCGGACATAACCCGCCCTGGCCCCCGTCACGGCGGGTATGCAAAGGAATTTTCCTACTCCTGTACTTTTATCTGTCATTTATATAGTCACGAACACTAATATAAGAACATACATAATATGTCCGCAGAATAATCCAGAGAAAAGTCTATCTTGTCTATGCCCCAAAACAGCACTTGTGCGTTTTTGAGATAAAACGATACGGCCAGCTGCCAAAGCTTAGCGTTGCACAATCGATTTAATAATATTTTAACGATTGTGAAATAGGGACTATAAATCACCTAATGTTTTGAGAAATGATTTCAGTTACCTGATTGGTCGATTTTAAAATAGCTGTATTCTGGTTGGTTGATACGAAATACAAAGTTTTTTTAAAAGATTTAAATTAGTTAAAGAGAAACACGTACCTAAAAGAACCTATCGTTCCGTTTGACAGTCGATGTATATTGTGATTGGTGGATTTAATTTGGTGAAGTATTCTGATTGGTCAAATTAAAATGTTTTGGAATTGTAAATAATTCTATTTTCCATTCCTTCAATTTAAAAACAAAGTAAACCATAGACACATATTTTGTCATTTTCTTGTTTCCCGCTCGTTTGTTGTTCTTTACTTCGTTCGTTCGTTTGTAAGTTTTTTCGCTTAGTTTTGCATTTCATTTGAAACCTAGTCGTAGAAAAAGTATTGTATGCAACGGTGTATAACTAAGTCAAAAAACACTCGTGGCGCTTACCTTTACGATGTTCGCCTTCGGCTCACATCGTAACACACGCCACTCATATTTTTTGACCTCTCTTATACAACTATTGCATAAACTACTATTTCAACGGGTCAAAAAAAAGGGTTGTGTTATAATATCAATAAAAAGTTTTACCGCCTTACCAATAAACGTGGAATAGCCGTGGGTTAGCTAAACCAAGTTTTGTCTTTTTCTGACATTGTGACATTTGAATTGTACAGTCAAGGACTTTAATTGTTAAGCCACTATGGAACCCTGTCATAATGACAGCGTCAAACCATCTGAAAGAAATTACGCTAAAATTAATGATCAACGTTATGCGACAGGGTTCCATAGTGGCTTAACAATTAAAGTCCTTGACTGTACAGATAACGCCCCACGGTTATTCCATGTGTAAAATTTAAGCGGAAATGGCATTTAGGGATTCCATACAAATCACATACGTTTTAGGTTAACATTGGTACAGTCGACGTCAAAGATATGACAATTTCACATGTCAGTTTAAACATGACGTCAAATAGACAAGGTACTAAAGTGTAAACATATTTATGACATCGACTGTACTAGAGAAGTTTTACCTCAAAAATAAAGACAAAACGTACACTTGCCATTTTTTCTACACGAATTAAGACACCACAACTTAAAATGGAAAAAGTATCGTTGTTGCCAATGACGACCAAAAAAAATTTTATGCAACTCTTCGAAAAATATTCAGTGGTAGCTATCAAAGTCACCCCGTAAATAATATTAGTGGTTTAGTACGTTAATTTTAATGAAGACATACGTGCTTAGGTGTCTGCGCTCCACATACCATTAAATTACACTCAGGAGCAAAAGTATCGGGTCAGAGTGCATTTTTCATACAAACGAGACTATTTCGAAGCCTTGGTTCCTCGCCAGGGGATGCTTGTAGTGAAATCTGATGATGGATGCCCCGAGCATCGATACAGGACTTCCAGAGTGCCTAGGACACCCAACTGATTGAATTTGCGGTTAACGCCGGAATTGTGCATGTTCAGAAAAACATCTAAAATGACAATAAAATGTAAGGAAATCCAAATGCGAACCCAAACTCTCTCGCTGTGGTGTCAACTGATTGTGCGATCAGTTAGGTGTCTTAAGAACTTTTGACCTCCTCTATTGAACCTCGGAGTACCTACCTTTAAACCTCACCCAAAATAACCCCTGACTAGGAACCAAGGCTTCAAAATAGCCTCGTTTGTATGAAAAACGCACTCTGACCCGATATTTTTGCTCCTGAGTGTATTACGAGTATGTATGGCCTCTCTTTCTGATAAATAATCTTTGCAGCGTATACAAGTAGTACAGTCGCCTGCTGATAGATCTAACCGAACAGCGAGCCCATAAAAATGTGTTGCATTGGATTCACAAAAAAGACTAACACGCGAAAAGGTCAGAAAAATATGCTGTACCAGTATGTTTTAACGATCTGCTTGGGTAAAAATTCAAGATGTAACTGCATAGGTAACCATAAAGATTTAAATATAAAAAAATTAATCTAAATAAATATTTTGCCGTGTTCAAGAGGCAAAACCCTTCCGATTCGTATAGTAATTTGCAGGTCTCACCAAAATGAAATGTTGTCGATTAACACATTTACAGCGAGCGACTGCTACGGGTTCTACGCTGTAGCCCGTAGCAGCATTTTTCCGCTACGCAGCAATGATCTGCTACGAACAGTGTAACCGACTCCGTCGTTCGCGCTGAATGTGTTAAAACCGGACAAGTGGGAGTTTCCCTCTGTGGGAATCCGACTCGCGCCCCGAGGGTTCCGTACCGCCGCCCAATAGGAATAATCATTTCGAGTCATTACTTATTGTTTTTCTTCAGGTTTTGTACTATACTTACCTAGTCGGGTGATCAAATTAAAAATTAATTTTAAGGAGTTTTGCATAAACCTGTATATTAATCAGATCTTTGATTTATATATAACTAGCGACTCGCCCTCGCTTCGCTTCGGTTTATGTGTTTTCTGTAACACCCGTACATTAAACAGAGTTTATTTTACATAAAAACCTTCCTCTTGAATCACTCTATCTATTAAAAAAAACCGCATCAAAATCCGTTGCGTAGTTTTAAAGATCTAAGCATACATAGGGACAGACAGCGGGAAGCGACTTTGTTTTATACTATGTAGTTATATAAAATAAAAATAATTTATTTTAAACTTTTCCAGTTATTTTATGAAGTATTCTCGTTTCGAACAAGAAAAGCATAGGTCCGATAACGATAACGGCCACAACATTTGTAAGAGTTCTTTTAGAGAGTTCAAATTTGCGTGACATACTGAACAGACTTGTAGCTTGGAATTCTGATACAAATGTATTCCAAGCAACTAGAGATCCGCTTGTATACCGGTCAATCTTGATGTCACATTAAATCGACTTTACGATTTCACATGATTTTGCAGAAATATGAGAACACACCGAATATCTTGCTTCATAAGTTGGAATTAAGTTATGTTGAGAAATATAATTTTGGTCTCGAAACATACACAGATATAGGAAGTTTTGTAATATGACACAAAAAAAGGTCTTTGGTAAACAAAGACTAACTCTTAAGCGTTAACTTAAAACTACGCAACGGATTTTAATGCGGTTTTTTTTAATATTTAGAGTGATTCAAGAAGGTTTTTATGTATAGCAAACTCTGTTTTATTTACGGGTGTTACAGAAAACTCATATAAACCGAAGCGAAGCGGGGCCGGTCACTAGTGTTTTATAAAATAAACATTAGGTAATCATGCCAATTTTGACGCTAGTATGTTGTAACATTATTGCGATGCAACTAAAATAGAAATACGTTTCATGTAAGGGGATCTTTATTTTTTATTACGGTCCAAAAGATCTCTTTATACTTGGGACGGACGGACGGACGGACGGACAGCGTAGGCGTATTAACATTTGCCGTTAGGTTACGGTACCCTAAAAAAAAGTGGTATGATATTTGCATTTATTACAAATGTTATAGAAAAACAACAAATACTTAATGTCGCCATCAATAGAACTTGTAAAAGATAAACACACCTTTTTCATGTCTCATACTCTGAAAGTAGGCCATTGTTTATCTTAGAGGCGGGTTGAAAGTGATACATGCACACCCTAGGGAAGAAATGTAGTTGCATGTTCATATAAAGTACCAGGAGCGCAGCGGTAATTAGAAACGTAGCAAGCGGGCGGGCGCACACGACAGAGCGCGGATGTCTCCCACACGTCACAGCAATGTACTTTTAACGTTTATGCACTCCTAGTATTTTACGTTATAAGTTTTTCTCAAAAATGTTTTATACCTTTGTTTTCTTTTCGCATAATCGAAATGAAAAGTAGAGTGTTTAAGGCAACTATAGGCGCACTCGCTACCGCTCGTGCGGCCTAAATATCTCGGGCTGCAATTGATCACTTTTACCCCTTGGTTAACAATCTACTATTGCAGTTAGGGTTATTCCGGCAATGACTTATACAATTTATATTGTTTTTTTTTGTAATCTTCATTGCATTGTTCTTCGTTTCAAGTCTGCAATTGTCTATTATGATGGCTGACTAATTTTGCCCTAATTTAAGACAAACAAATCACGCCGGAGTATTAGAAAAAATGCTTCATGTCATAAAAAAAGAAAACAAAATGAAAAGCTTGCACGGTATTATTGACAGGGACTCAATTTAATGTAATGTTATAATAAGAAAACAATGAAACTTTTTGTGATATTATGTTAGTTCAAAAATTTATTATACAGAAAATCGTCGGTTTATTATCGGTAAAGGGCATAATGGAAATAAATTACGGATTTTAATTGAGGCCTTAACTTAGCTTAACTATGTACAATGTTTTTTTTAAAACGGCTCTAAAAAAGCAGAACGTCCCAAGTGCGTTTGCATCTGGGCGTCTATTCTACAAATTCCGAAAAACCCCTGTCAAGAAGACACAATACGCTAATTAGCGCTTCTACTTGTTTCGTTTTTAAACCAATCGCGTCACTGGTAGATGACGTGATACGAAAAGTCACGTGATCTACCAGTGACGCGATTGGTTTAAGACTGCACCGAGTAAACGTCGAGCGTCCGGTGGCGCCCTCATTACTATTATTGTGTTTTCTAATTAACTAAAAAAAAACCTTGGAGTCAGACGATGCGTTTTTGTAGCGCAAGTAAAAACACAATTTATGGGATACGTAATAAACTTATATAACAATTACCCTTTGAGTAGTCAGCTTCACGGGAAAAGGTGGGCAATTTTTTCCGTTAAGTTGATAACGCGAAGGTGAATTGTTATTAAAGTTTGTTACGTATCCCATAAATTGTGTTTTTACTTGCACTACAAAAACGCATCGTCTGATTCTAAGGAAATTCTTTAGTTAATTAGAAAACACGATACTATATGATATACCCTATAAGATGTGTTTCCATTTGTAGTACAAAATCACACCATCCAATTTCAAGAAAATACTTTAGTTTACTTTCCCCGTGTGGTTGCCGGGTTAGAATAGTGCCACTCCAAGTGTTCCCGTGGATGTCGTAAAAGCCGACTAAGGTAATAAAGGCGTGTAGTACTGTTAGGCGATGGGCTTGCAACCTGTCACTAATACACTGGTAAACATCTTCGCCTAAGTGTGCAAAATGTGGTTACAGAATTATCAAAAAGCTTTTATAGTTGTTGTAAATTCTGTAGCTCTGCCTACCCCACTCTGGGAATAAAGGCGTGAGTTTATGTATGTATGTATGTATGTACTTTAGTTTATTAGAAAACACAATGATAGTAATGCTAATGAGGGCGGCACTGTACCGGCGTACGCTCGGCGCAGTCATAAAACTGAATCGAATATAAATGCTATTTAGCGTACCTAATGCATCTTAGCAATCTGCAATGCAATGGCATCTCTGATCGTGGGTCCACACCCTTAGATTGAGAGTCCGCGCATGGCATATCGCCCGGCGGAATATTCCCCACGCAGTCTCCATCTCGTTGCCGGGAACTGCACTTTGTTTTCACGTTGCATTACTTAAACAAGTGTGTGAAATTTAATATCGAAGTATAGTTTCAAATTAATGTGTTGCATCGTTCTCCTATTAACGGAACGTAATGAGAGTTCAAAGTTGTTAGATTGTATCGTAACGTGTTTCGTCATTATTTCAATGTGTTGCCTTACTATATTGGTAATCTGTGTTGCTTTAACCACTGTTTGGATGTCCAGCGATCAATAATAGGGCTACGTGTGACACTTTGGGATGAATTGCGTCGTGATTTCGGGTGCAATGATCCGGTCGTAGGATCAAAATTTGAATTGTTATTTATAACGATGATCGATGCATTACGATTGGAAAAACGAGTTGAAATTCATAGTTTCTCAAGTGTTTTT
Source organism: Acleris laterana (assembly GCA_963966035.1). NCBI lineage: Eukaryota > Metazoa > Arthropoda > Insecta > Lepidoptera > Tortricidae > Acleris > Acleris laterana. The sequence continues at coordinate 84,956,800 of OZ014438.1, forward strand.
CTCTTTAAACTGATTACAGTGATAAATGTTATAGTGATGGTGAAATTTATGATGACGTTATCTCCGCTATAAAAACTATCAAAAAACAATACAAAAAGATTAAATATGAATTAAAAACAAAACAACCGGATCACGACGCAATGTTTACTTTCATTACTTTATTTTGAGAAAGTCATCTATCAGATTAGGCGGGAGTTTTTTTCGCATTGGAATCTTTTATTTTGGCCAGACATTTAAGTCTGATCCCTTATTAATGATGTGTGTAGACTGGATATTTTTATATAAAACTAGCAGCCCGCGAGCGGCTTCCCCGCGCTCTGACTTTCCCGGTGGATTTTTCAATTATTTTCTTTGATACAAACTTGTCCTGACAATGGCGAACAGAACAAAAAAGAAATCAGCCAAATCGGTTCAGCCGTTCTCAAGTTATAGCGTGACCAGGAGTATAAATTACTACAAAGTATAAAATAAAGTCGCTTCCTGCTGTCTGTCTGTCTATATGCATGCTTAGATCTTTAAAACTACGCTTTATTAGATAGAGTGATTCAAGAGGAAGGTTTTTATGTATAATAAATTCTGTTTTATGTACGGGTGTTACAGAAAACTCACATAAACCGAAGTGAAGCGCGGGCGGGTCGCTAGTATATTATAAAAAAACCGTATTGATTTTTCAGCCTTCATTGGAAATAGAAATAGCTTAAGCCTACGCGGAGCGTCCAGTCACACCCACATTACTATTTTTACTTTTTCCAATAAAGTATTGTCAATAAAATATAATGTAATATTTAATAGATTGTAAAGTATTGTCTTGGAATCGACGGGTGGCTTTTTGTTTTACAAATGAATATAAAAATAGGGTATACATGGTGAGGCCTGTAACTAGAGCAAAAATTAAAAATGTACATTCTTCTCCTCAAACTACGCAGCGTTTGTTTGACGACTTAGAAAAAAAACTTGCGGTTTGAATTTTATTACATTTTTAAGTTAATTCGAACACGCAATGTACTATGAAATTGATTATGTCTGTAGAGTGACTAGACTGACAGGCGATGTCTTAGACGGAGTTTTAAGTACATTGAAAATACTATTTACTTTGTTTGAAAAAATAACAATCTAAAAACTTTATGATTTTAAAAAGTTGCTAAACAAAAGTTGTCTAGTTTGAGGAGTAGAATCTACGTTTTATTTTTTTGCTTTAGCTACAGGCCCCACCGTGTATATGACATCACATAACTTTATAACAATTAAACTATGAGTAGGTAACTTAACGAAAGAAAGTGGCCACCTGTTTCCGTAAAGTTCACTACACGAAAGTAAAAAAATATATCAGAATAATTATTCAGTAAATAGGAGGTAAAATAAAAGGTTAGTACAGTCAACGTCAAAGATAAGTTTACACTTTTGCACCTTATTTCAATGGAATCTGCAATGGAAAGCGTTCCTGCAGTTCCTGGCCACTTACAATAAATAATAATTTGGAAAACGTGTTTTACACATACGACGAATTTCTGTCTGTTCCGCCAACGCTATAAAATCAATGCAAGTAATATCATTATATTATTAATATAAAGAAGTGCAAGCCAAATAATTTGCTTATTATAAATTGTTGTACAACCTGATTTGGACACTTATTTCCTATATCTGACTTGTAACAAATAAATATAATAAATAAAATAAATATATATCAGGAGGACAATGTCACACCAATTGCCCTAGTCCCAAACTAAGCTCTAGGCTTGTACTATGGGTACTAGACAACAATATAAATACTTATATAGATAAACATATACTTAAATACATAGAAAACATCCATGACTCAGGAACAAATATTCGCGCTCATCACACAAACATCTGCCCTTCCCGGGATTTGAACCCAGGACCGCTAGCTTCGTAGGCAGGGTCACTACCAACTAGGCCAGCGCGTCGTCAAACGTTATCAATAAAATATTTAATTTCATTTCATTTCTTCCTGTAAGCTTATTATTAGAAAAACGTATTAAAATACATATTTAAAAAAAATTGATTCATTTATTATCAACTTCAATAATACTTTTCCGTGTGGGTCTCAGCGATAATACCCTATACCGTCCGAAACATACATTGATGACCGAGCTTTACTCGGTTTTTTTTTTGGTAAGTTTTCTAAAAGAAATTTAGCTTGATCGATTTATCGCCCCACGGAACCCCAAACTACATACTAAATTTCATGAAAAGCTTTGAAGCCGTTTGCGAGATTCAGATTATAAACATGGTGAACAAAATGTTCACCTGTGTTCTACCCACGAATATGAACCACTTTCACTATGGGACCAACTCTGAAAAAATCCGCTGCTTTATACATTTTGGTCGAGTACTGTAGCTGCCGGAACCCAGACTGCTGACGAGAGGATTTCCTAACAGCTTTGAAATAAAATTCGATTAATAGGTACTGGTTGTAAAGAAATAGTGCCTAAGCAGATCGAAGGTGGTAAGGAGACTGATTTGACTGATTTAACAAAGACGTTAAATTTAGTGGTAGGGTGAAAACCAAATCTGCGTTTTGTTATTACATTTAGTTACGTTAAGATCTGAAAGGTTATGAGTTAGATGATAGTAAAATAATAAAATGAATTTACATGAAAATGAAATGTAATAGTACATTGTGCATCAAGGGCGGTAAGAAGAGGATTGCTAACGAGAGACTATTAGAAGCCCGACGCCGAAGGCGGAGGGCTTTTAATGACTCGAGTTTGCAATCTCCTTACTGCCCATGATACACACAATGATTTTCATCACATTAGCGAGGAAATAAAAAACAAATAGAAAAAAAAACCTTTTCTTTTGATTTCGCTGGCAGCAAATCATTGTTGAGTAGTTGAGCCGCATTTAACAAATCAGGTGGTGTTGATATCACTACAGATTCTTCCGATGAGGAAGTCATATTTAGTATGTTTTTTTCGTACCTTTAAACAAAATACGCTTCGGAAACAACAATCAAACAAAATTAAACGAACTCGATTCGCTAAGCTAAAAGAGTTTGACAACTTTTTTTTAGTCTTCCACAGATAATGCCTAGAATTGCTTTTTTTTAAACTTGACAAATACAGGCCATTCTGCCAGATTGTACAAATTTTCAAAATGAAATTTAATAAAATAATTGCAAATGTCTCTGAAATAATGGTAAAATAGAAATATAATGCAGACAAATGTGCCGTATAAGTTTAATTAAACAGTAAAATTAGTTTGTAGCCAAATTTTGAATATAGGAAATAAACCTTGGCTGATTTTACACCTCCTTGGTCTGAAATGATGTACAAGTGGAGTCTATATTTTAAAACTAAACTCATAACTCCCTAGGGAGTTATGAAAATCTATAACTCCCGCGGGAGCTAAGTCGGCTATAACTGCCCTAAACGCCTGCGTGTTATAAAACCCTTTCCGAGCAAGTGTGATGAAAAAATTATAAACCTTTTAGGAACAATTAATAAATACATTTTAAAATTATGCACAATTAAATGTTGCATACGCAACAAGTACGTATTGTACGAGTATTTTTGTATGAAACATCTGTTTTTTTTTCACCCTGTATACATACAAGAGTTGCTCGTTTAAAGATGTTATTTGTATATGAGATTAAAACTTTATAAAGCTATAAATATGATACACAATTTGTACATCATAAAAACTACTCTTCGGTTTCAAGACAATACCTCGGTTTATCAGAAAACATGATAATACCAATAAAGGCGCCAATGGACGCTCTGCGTAGTCTTAGGGCCGCCATAGACGGACTGCTTAAAGCAGTCAGGACCGACGGTAAATCTGCAATTTGCATGCTCTAGGCTCGTATTGAAACTGCAGTTGGTCCAATAGCGACCACAGAGCTGTCGATCCTGACTGCTCTAAGGAGTCCGTCTATGGCGGCTCTCTCTCGTCTCTTCCCTTTACCGAAATGCTTGTGCTCTACAATCTATATAAAACAATCGGCAGGTAATTAGAGGAGATTTTGGTGACGTAATTTGAACATGGAAATAAAGCTCCATTTGTTAACTGCCATTCTCAATTTTGAAACCAATGACTCATTAAAATATAGTTTAAACTGAATTGTCTTGATTATGTAGTATGTACCCTTATAAGACGACGCGCGGCCCTAGTTCGTAGTGACCCTGGCTACTGGGTCATGGACGTTTTCTATGTATTTAAGTATATATTTCTTTATACATTATTTATGTCGTTTATTGCCTATGGGTGCAAGCCTAGAGCTTAGTTTTGGACTAGGTCAATTGGTGTGACATTGTCCCCTGATATTTTATTTATATAGATAACGTGTGGTTGTCGAGTTAGAATAGTGCCACTCCATGTCCTCCCGTGGATGTCGTAAGAGGCAACTAAGGGAATAAAGGCTTGTAGTATTCTTAGAAGATGGGCTTACAACCTGTCACTAATTCACTGTCGCAAAATGTGGTCACAGTATTATCAACAAGTTTTTAGAGTTGTAGGTAATTCTGTAGCTCTGCCTACCCCACACTGGGAATGAAGCCGTGATTTATATAAAACACTGGTTATTACGAGCTTGCCTGCCGATGGTTATTGAAACTAGAATGCCAGTGGTCAAAGTTTTGACAAATTCCAATTGTTCCAGGTGATAACCACAAGGAGATCAAAGTGAGTGAACTCCACACCCCAATAGGGACTATCCTCATCGGAGTACTCTACCGCACCAACATGACGATGCTGCCGGAAGACGGGGTGAAGGCAGCCGATGTGGTGAGCAGTAATGGGAGCATGATGGTCAAGAGTGACCATTTCCCTACAGAGCATCCGAGGTATGTATCTACATATACGGTGATTTTTTTTTTGGGGATCAGGAACCAATTTTTCTAATTCAGTTATTAATGGCGATCACGTTTATGTCACAGATACATGAAACAAAACTTTTTTTTTTATGTAAAAAATATATTTTGAAACTAACTTTTAATTGAAATGAATTGTCACCCTACTAATTGTTTAGTCTATGAGTTCACAACACTTAACTGATAAGTTCATTGGCGTAATATCTGTCAAATTTCCCGCCAAAGCGATGGCACTTGACGTATCTACTTCACTTCAATAATTAATGTAGGATGTCCATGTATCCAGTGGTGATTGGTTATAACAATATCATTAACTTAAATAAATTAAACAGTGAGTTAATTGTTTGAGACATCAACCATTAAATTCCATTTTTGTTGCTTATTAATAATTTTCAACTCCTGATCACCGATAAATAATCACCGTGTATAATGAAAGAAGTAAAGAAGAAAAAAGATGAAAGAAGATTGACGAAAGAGATATACAGATCGAAAGTGAGTGGACGGGTCGGAAGGGGCCGCCCTAGGCGTACTTTTTCGAGTCAAATCGGAGAAATGCTGGAAAAGGGCCGAATCTTAAGTACCCGAAACCGAAGTGCGTGCATGACTCGATGTACGAATGTGGAAGAAGCGAAAGAAATTGGTCAAGATCGTAGCAAATGGAAAGAAGTGGTCTCTGCCTACCCCACTGGGAAACAGGCGTGATTTAATGTATGTATGTATATGTATATATGAAAAGCAAACCTTATACAGGCAGGCCTAGGCAGAGTTATACCGGGTGTCCCGCGGCTATGCCACATGAAGGTAAAGTACCTTAAATATGGTCCGTAGGAGACTTTGCCATTTATCAACTTTATTTTATTTTTAATACTAGATAATATTACATTCAAAGCTTTAAAAATAATCTTCAGTTTTTGCATGTATTTTACATACTTAGTCATATGTTTTCTAGTAACTTGAATTTCACATTGTTCCTTTATTTTTAGATACAAAGTTTCTTGAAGGGAATTATGTCTTATCAGTTACCCTTTTGACTGGCATCATAAAAATACAGTTTTTTTTTACAATTGGTCTGTTCGATTTCCATGTGAGGCAAGCAATTTTTCAAAAATCTTTGAAATAAAATAATGTCTTCATAAAGTAAAGTACTCTATGTACAATATTTAAGGTACTTCCCCTTCATGTTGCATAGCCGTAGGACGCCCTGTCCTATAGACTTTATATCTTCTCGCAGTTACGTACGCTTTTTGAAGGGATTGAATTTTTAGGGTCCGTAGCATAATATCGAAAGTCAAATTTCATAAGTACGAAATTCCTAACACAAAACTTCGAATATCAAAATGTCTAATGTACGAAATTCCTAAAGATGCATGTCCTAATGCACTTTTAATCGAATGATCTCATTTTCGAAAATCAATATTCCTTTGTACAAAATACCTAATGACAAAACTTCAAACTCAATATTTCTAGTGCTCAAAATCGCTACGTACAAAAAGCTTTGTGACAATTCTTCGAAAATCAATACATTCAAACCTTAAAACTCCACCCCTAATAAACGTAAATTAAAATGTCGTTCGAAATTTCGCACTTTATACTTTTAAACTTAGGTCAACCGGGCGTAGGTAAAATGTCGTTCGTTTTTTTGTGCACTAGTGGTTATGTACTTTAGACATTTTAAAACAGGCTAATTAAACGTAGGACATGCATCTTTAGGAATTTCGTACATTATACATTTTGATATTCGAAGTTTGGTTTTTAGGAATTTCGTACTTATGAAATTTGACTTTCGATATTATGCTACGGACCCAATTTTTATATCATCGACTGTCTATCGAGGGTTGCGCCACGCAAATGCCATGCAACCATGCAATTTTTTCTTTTCCTTTTAAATCTCTTCAATCTCAACATAGCGTAGCCAACTTCTTGTTTAAAAATAAATAGACGCGAGTATTCAAAGATGCGAGAACTTTATACAATAATAAATAATAATTTATCTATTTGCAACGAACTAACGAACACCGTTTTTAGGGTTCCGTAGTCAAACTACAAACCCTTATAGTTTCGCCATGTCCGTCCGTCCGTCCACAGCCTAGCTCAGAAACTCTTAGTACTAGAAAGCTGAAATTTGGCATGAATATACATATTAGTCACGCCAACAAAGTGGTAAAGTAAAATCTACAAAAAAATATTTTTTTAGGATACTTCAGCAGGGCATCCCGGAAAATTTAAAAGTTCCTGTGGGAATATATAAAATATATCTACGCGGGCAGAAGCTCGTAACAAATAAAACCCACATTGTATTCAACGTTTATCGTATTCGTTACTTTCCTCGTAGTGATCGGGTGTGTTCAACCCTTACCATGAGTTACAGTTAACGCACTCACAGACCTCGCAGTATTCTTATAGAGTGCAAGGGACAGAGCATTCGACTCGCTAGCGAGTACGGTAATTGTTACTCATGGTAAGGGTACAGTGCGTGTTCTCGTGTTGTTGTAGACTTTATTTGTTACACCTGTTGAGTTTAAAAAAAAAAAGCGAGAAGTTCGGTGTATTTTCCGCTTTTTATGATAAGTATTGAGTTTCTAATGAAATGTTGCATTTGCAAAATGTTTAAATACAGTAGAACCCGCTTAAGACGATTCTGAGGGGACCTAGCAAAAAAAGTGTCTTAAACGGGAAATCGTATTAAACGTGAAAATAAAACTAGTAATAATTCATGTACACACATTTACATGTAATTTGTTTATTTTAAATGGAAGATACAAAAAAATATGTTTATGTAAAAGTGTATATTAATAACAATTGTTTTACTTAAAGTAATTATTTATTTTAGATTGACGTAACGATTTGGATGCATTTTTCATAACAAGATTTTCAATAGAATTTAATTTATGGATCGCTTCTTCGCTATTACCCATAGAAGATACATAGCGTCTTAAATCTGCTACAACTGACAACGCCTGAGCATTTGACAAAATTGGAGGCGTTTGCTCCTGTTCGTGTGCGTCTTCATCATCACTTATGGTTGCGTTTTGGGTGGAACCAGCACTTTCAATAAGGTCTTCGACTGAAAGCACTTCGTCGCGCCCCTTAGTACGATATGCTCTTTTTCACCCGCGTACATAACTTGGTATTATGGTTTTAGAAGACGTATTAAGCGGGACGCGAGTCGTATTAACCGTGAAAAAATGTATGAATCTGGCCTTAAGTTGCAGGGACCGGCAGAAAATGGCGTATTATGCGGGAAATCGTATTAAACGTGATCGTATTAAGCGGGTTCTACTGTATCTACAAAACGGTGCCATTTTTACCTAAAGTATTGTATCATTTTACAACTTCATATCGATAAACATAAGCACCTACCTATATTTTTTCCGGTAAGTACCGGTTATCACATCACTATTTATGAGTTGAAAAAAACCGGCAACACATGTAATGTCGTTTCAGTCTACGGAACAAAAAATAATAATTTAAAGGGGTACATAAAACATAATTTATTATACATAAAAACCTTCCTCGTTAATCACTCTGTTTATTAAAAAAAACATCATCAAAATCTGTTGCGTAGTTTTAAAGATCAAAGCAGGGCCGGATTAGGTACCATATGGCTTTTTGTTCTTTAGCTCAGGGCGGATTTGGATTCAAGGGGCCCCGAGCTAAGTCAAGTCAGTCAAAAATAGACGATAATGCGAAAGAATCCCCCTAATTAGTACTAGCCCGGGGGGCCCCCGGAGCTCACGGCCCGGGATCTAAGACCTAAGCATACATAGGGACAGACGGACAGCGGGAAGCGACTTTGTTATATACTACGAGGGCCGAACCGAAAGTTTCTAGCTGTGTCGACATTTATTGAAATATATTTATATTGTTGATGGATATTTAAGGCAAATTCCAATATAAACATTGTGTCCAAAAATCCTATTGTAACCAAGAAGCGAATGCAATGTATGCTGTCTAGCAAAACCAGTCCGCGGGTCCACGGAAGACCAGCGTCGCACTTCCGCTGGGTCGTACGACATATAGCTGGATACCAATTTCGCAGCACTACTTTTTTTACACACTTTATTAATTTATAATTCAGCGAAATAAATGTTTTTCTATTCTATTCTTAAAATCATAGATGTAAATCACTCCGTTTGTGGTTTACGATTTTTTTAACACTAGACGTGTTAACGCTATGAAAAATCAATCTAGATTTTTGCTATAATTAATACGGTCTCAAAAATATTAACCTTTTCATTTTTTCCAATATAAATATAACAAAACGTGTAGTATATCAGTCCTATTTTAAACCATACGTTTCCTTCAACATTCGATATTAGAATATGGAGTGAACAAGCCTTGAAGAAATGTCTAAATTAGAGTCTCCAGGAAAATTCAGTGTTTTTCAATAAAAGCATTTTGTGCAGTACTATATTTGGGAATAGAGTAAAATAAGCTGCTGCAATATCATCAGAATCAGACGACCCCTTTAGATTTGAGACAGGTTTTGAATACCAAAAACCTGATGTTTTCACCAAAAATTAAAATTTCATAGAAAACAACTTCTCTGTGAAAATTAAATATCAAAAAGAAAGCATTATTTTTTTACAAATATTTTTCACAAACCTGTTCGTAATAAAATTTGCTTTATGAATGTATCAACAATATTAATATATTTCAATAAATGTCGACACAGCTAGAAACTTTCGGATCGGCCCTCGTAGTGGTGATGTTAATTTGGCGAGTATAGAACAGAGTAATAATAAGAATTATGAAAAGACTCTGACTGGTTCATCGATCAACGCTCAGCGGAAACCGCGGTACCTAGGAATTAGAAAGGGAACATTCCTTGGATATCCTAGGGGTGCACTAAGATGGGAGGAGGATGGGGGGTAGCAGGAAAGTAATTCTCCTACACAACATAATACGATTCAAATAATCTTTATTAAACGACAAAAAAACACGGAACAGTACGAGTAGGTACATTTAAGTATACATATACAACGGGCGGTCTTACCGCTAAATGGTGATCTCTACCATTGACAGAGAAATAGCTAAGGACGCAGCTACATGGCAGGCGGTGTAGTCTAAACAAACTAGACTACAAGAAATTATTTTAATTAGTTTGAAATAACTATCAAGGGACAGTGTCACACCAATTGATCTAGCCCCGAACTGAGCTCTAGGCTTGTACTATGGGTACTAGACAACGATATAAATACTTACATACATAAACTCATGCCTTCATACCCAGAGTGGCGTAGGCGGAGCTACAGAATTACCAACATCTCTTAGTACTTGCATAGTTTTTTTTTTTTTTTTTATGGCATAGAGATGACAATCGAGCACACAGGCCACCTGGTGGTAAGTGGAAACTGTGACCCATAGACATTCGCATTCACAAGACTGCAAATGCGTTGTCAACCCTGAGGCTAAGATGGAATGCCTCTATGCTAGTCATTTCACCGGCTGTCTTATCCCCAAACCGGAACACAACAATGCGAACACTGCTGTTTGGCGGTAGGTTAATGGATAAGACGGTGGTAGCGATCCGGACGGACCCTGCACAAGGTCCTACCACCGGCAATACTTAGAGAGACTTAGAAACTGATATACGCATCACGAAAATATTTGCACGTACCGGGAATCAAACCCCGGACCGCTAGCTTCGTAGACAGGGTCTCTACCTACTAGGCTATCGAGTCGTTACTGAACAGTTCTCTGGTCCGTTCTCCTTTAGACCGGGGTAAAATTAAATTTGCACGTGCATACCTATGTAACCCCTGACAAAAGAAGGGTGGTTACGTTTTAACTGTGTATATGTGTTCGTCTGCTTTGCTCGGCGACAAGCTTGACAACCCGCTCAGGTTCACTTTGTCCATATTCCCATTCCGTTCACATTCCCTTCAACTAGTGAACAACCGAGTGATCGAATTGATATCGAACAGCCTTAAAGTCCTAAATTAGGTTGCAGACTAGGTTAGGAATGAGGACGTGATGGAAATGTGGACTAATTAGGAATGCCGACGAGAGGGGAATGAGGACGAGTTGGTAATATGGACGAGGTAGGAAGTAGATAGTTCGGGATTTGTATGTGGACGAGTTGGGAATGGGTTTCATAGGCAGCGTCACTACCAACTAGGCTATCGCGTCTTTAATGAATACTTCTCTGGGTTTGGGTAACACACGCACTCCCTATTTCAAACTCATTCCAAAACATGATTTATTTCTCCCTTCATTTTGTAACGCTGTTTAATTTGTAAAAGAATCTACTTTTTTTTAGGTTAACTACTCCGGTCCCCAACTTCTAATTTGTACGGACTCCTTTAGAACGGGGAAAATTAAATATGCACGTGCATACCTTTTCGCAATTTAACCTCTGACAAAAGAAGGGTGGTTACGTTTTAACTGTGTATAAAGCAGCGACCACCCCAATGCTTAAAAAACGGTGACGGTACGAAATCGCAGTGACGCGTCGTATTAGCACCGTTTTTGACGCATGCTCTCCACACCGGTGCTCAAAATTCGCAGACGGTGCGTAAACAAAAGAATGTGTCATAGTAATAACATGGCGTCAATTTTGACGTACCGGATATACGCAACGTTAAGCAGCGGTGTGGGGAGCGTGCGTCAAAAACGGTGCTAATACGACGCGTCACTGCGATTCCGTACCGTCACCGTGTTTTAAGCGTTGGTGTGGTCGCTACTTTATGTGTTCGTCTGCGTTGCTCGGCGATAAGCGGCAGTAAGCGAAAACAAATTTTACATCTTTCTTTATATTAATGTGTCGTTGCAAATCAATATCTTGGCTGCCAAGCGATCTATGTACATTGCGAAAGCTCTTATAAGGTGCGTCGGGTTTGTAATTGTCGCTCACTCGCTCTGATACGGTCTTATTAAAAGCGAGTGAGAGAGAAGTACAAAACCGAAGCGTCTCCTAAGAGCTCCTAGATTGTACAGATGTATAGTGCATCATGCGTCGTATTTTTGGATGCTGTATTCGGCGAACGTTATCGAAAATGTATATCAAATCAAATCAGACAAACTCATATAATTGGTTAGTTACACTGTTACGTAATTTATAAATGTTAATATACCTACAATAGTTATTTGTTATACAAGGGGGATAGTTGTATTTTACCTGCGAATGTTCACGACTTACTTGGCAACAGAACATTTGATCCGTTTTTGGGTAAAAATCAAAATAAATGTCCAGTTAAAGAGAGTTTTGTCACCGTAACGAAACTGTTGGTTAACGTCAAACACACGTCATTTTGTAATGAAATTGTAAGTTAGACATCATTTAAGTGACATTTAAATAGCGTCTTTATGTACATTTATTTTGATTTTTACCCTTTTACAACAAGAATGAAGGTTAATGTTGAATTCTGATATTTGTGAATTAAAATAATGTTGTAAGACTGTTTTTAGTGTTTTTTACTCGATGCAATTCATTAATTGTGATGTTAATAATTCAGCACTTTTAACGTTTTACGTTTTATTAGCTGTCAAATATCGCTTAAGCTGCCATCAAATGTTTGAACTCTTTCTTCACATATCGATAAAAAGCGATTTTCTGAATAGATATCAAATAACCAAAAGCGCTTTCCGAGCTAGCGAGATGAAAATACATTTTACGTGTAGGGTTGACGTTAGCCAGTGGACGTTCGCGTCGAGAGCTTATGATAGGTTACTATTTACGTTACCGTTAATTAGCTTGTGGGGGCGATAAAAAAAAAAAAAAATTGATTGATTGATTGATTGAATTCATTGATTATATTATATTAACGTAACGTTCTAAACGACGACTGGCGTACGTTTTCAGTATGATGTGAGCCTTGGATTGGTTGTGTAATCGTTCAAGTCATTTATTTATTTATTTAATCTTAATTGCACAAAATAATAATCTTAATATATAAAAAAAACCCCCACTCAAGACAGTCTGTAAAGAAAACCGCTAAGTAGCTAGGGTATTTTATATTATTTCGTTTACTTCGCAGGGGTGTTATTCTCTCAAAATCAACGGACGGTCGGACGAACGAGCGAAATCGCAGCGGCGAGTTTAAGTAGTCCCGTCAGAGCGAACAAAACACATTTTAGCGTGTGCATTTTCAATTAAGCAGCCTCATACGTTCGATCCATCGGCAGAAACCGTGCTGCTAAATTGAAAATGCACGCGCTAAAATATGTTTTGTTCGCACTGACGGGACTACTTACACTGGCCGCTTGGACATTCGCTCGTTCGTCCGTCCGACCGTCGTTGTTGAGAGAATCATAACCCAGTCTCCGACGTGGTGACGCTTGAATCAAAATATTAATAATAGCGTGTGGTTCCCTACTTCCGCACACGATTACAATCTGCCCCTGCCACAATCTATTCATCCTCATTGCATCTGCATTCGTCGCGAGAAAATCTACTCTATTGTCATGTTGATGCGCTTTGTAATTTGCGAATAGAATAACTATGAATTTATTACGCGACATAATTTGCATCCCTGAATTTATCTGCGCTTTTGCATTTATTCATGAAGGTTATTGTTATAGTTACTTAAATATGCGTTTCGTTATCCTATTTATATTATACGATCAATGTTTATTTAGGTACATATCGTCGGTGTAAAGGTAAAACTCACTAAGTACTTAAAGTCGAGTCCAGGATTAGGCGAACTAACTTGACAGCCGAAAATGTTGACAGACAAAGGAAAAAAAAATAGTGATAGGTTTATGTCGATATTGTCGATATAACCTTGTGCCTTCTATAAATCTGATTCTATTTATGTTTGATCAAGTAATTGTCGTCGAAACTTTCACACTCGTACATACTTGCCAAATAGAGACTACAGCAATTTTTATGATATACTATGATCTGAAGGATGTACAGCTTAAAGCGGATATTTACGATAATTACTGCTCAAATCACTACATAGTATAAAACAAAGTCGCTTCCCGCTGTCTGTCCCTATGTATGCTTAGATCTTTAAAACTACGCAACGGATTTTGATGCGGTTTTTTTTAGTAGATAGAATGATTCAAGAGGAAGGTTTTTATGTATAATAAATTTTGTTTCATGTACGTGTGTTATAGAAAACTCAAATAAACCGAAGCGAAGCGAGGGCGGGTCGCTAGTTAGGAATAAAATACAATAATAATGATCTTATTACAACAGGCCATTGTGATCCTTTTAGATGGCTTCTGTCATGGCTAGTACGGCACATTTCATGTACCATACATATAGCATTCATCCCTTTCTTTGCGGAAAGTGCGATAGAGACAAACGCTATATATCGTCGATGATAATTCCAAATCCGTTATGTGTTCGATTAGCTACAGCTATATTTAGAGCACTAACCAAACTGTGGCAACATTAGTGTACAATGAACTGTCAAGTTAGTTCGCCTAGTTTTGGACTCGACTTTACATAAAAATTAATTACTAAGATCGCCGTCAATAGAAGTTGCAAAAAATGTAAACAAACGAACCTATCCACTATGATCACGTATTTTTAAAGGTCAAGTGAGGTCTTTGCAATTATTTATACACTAGATATTTATTGTCCTATCAAGTTTAAGATGAAACAACTATTCATTGTACGTTCTTTTTAATAAAAACACGCTCGGTGAATATTTGAGGTTATGTGTCAAACAGTACTAATTTGTGGTGGGCGTTGATTCAACGAACTAGTTGATTCAACCGTTGATTCTACTTCAACGAATCAACTGTTTTGTATGTTGAAATCAACTAGTTGATAGTTGACGACGTTGAAATCGAACGAAAGAGACATAGTTGAATTAGTTGCCGGCGTTGACGCGTTGATCGCGCTACGGAACGGAACGAAACGGATAGGTTGATTTGATTGATGTTATGTTAAGCGCGAAAGGGAAGGAGAACACGTTACGTTACGGCGCACGGCCGCGGAGGCTCCCGGCCGTTCGGCACGAAGTTTTACGAAAACGACCGAATAATTGCGAACGCAACATAATTATCATTTTTAAAATATAAATCTCCAATACTGATGTTTTAAATTAAATTCTATTTATTAGACTAAAATCGCTGTAGGTAAATCCGAATTGCGACCGTTGCGGAAATTCAACTCTTTAATGGAAATTGATTCTTATTCTTAGTTTTTACACAGCAAAAACTATATGAGAAATGTTAAAAAAATGTTTAATGTTATGTTATGTTGTTGTGTTGTTAACTATATTGTTGTAAGAAACGGTCAACTCAATTCAACGTTATTTCGTATCAACAAGCAAACTAAAAAAAAACGAGTTGACGAAATCAACTAGTTTTTCAACTAGTTGACGATCTTTAAGTTAACGTTTCGTTTCGTTGATGCGAAAACTGTCAACGACCCACCACTAGTACTAATTTGTTTACATCGTTCACAAGTTCTATTGACGGCGACCGACTTAGATTAAAATGAAATACATTGATACACCAACGATAAGACACACATATACAAGCATAAAATAAAGAAAACAGTGAAGGTAATAGAGAGGGCACGTAATGTACAGTCACGAGATTAAATTTGGGACCCACCTTAGGTCCAAAGTCAATCTGACATTCTACAACAATAACGTTGAGTTTCCTAAAAGTTACAAATTACTTGACATCTCTGACATTGACGACTTCAAGCATATTTTTCTTGAAATGGGTCCCAAATTAACGCTCGTGACCATATGTCCTCGCGGTGGTGAAATGGACACTGGCTCAGCAAAATGCTGAGGCTTCAGACACCTACAGCGCTGATTTTCAGCCAGTACTGGCAGTGACACGCGGAACGCTGCACAAACATACTATATAATTCGTGTAAACTACTGACATAATACTAAATTAGCGCAAAACGTTTTTTTTTTTATGGCATAGGGAAGACAAACGAGCACACAGGCCACCTGATGGTAAGTGGAAACTGTGACCCATAGACATTCGCATTCACAAGACTGCAATGCAATCCTAAGACTGCAAATGCGTTGCCAACCCTGAGGACTAAGATGGAATGCCTCTATGCTAGTCATTTCACCGGCTGTCTTATCCCCAAACCGGAACACAACACGCATACATGAATACCGATATACAGCCTTGATAAAACTAAAAATAATTGAAAGCAACAGGCTGTAATAATAATGTGTGTAGGTAAGTGCTGGATGAGGACAAGTTTTTGTGGAGTGTCAACAAAAAGCCCTTAAGCTTGCGCTTAAAGGTGTAGCTGATAGACACCCCCTGGGTAGGAAGGAGATCATTCCAGCACTTGGACGCCGCAAACCTGAAACTACCTCTGAAATACGGTCCGGTATAGGCACGATAATAAGGTCTTATATATCATATAGGTAATTCCACGGAGGTTGAAGTGAATGATAACACACACAGCTAAATGAAGGTTAGTACTGATTGCAAAAAAATTAATGAATGAAATGAGTGAGTGAATGTAAATAAAAACGATTAATATATTTTTGAAAAACATTACTATTTATTGATATACGTATCATTAATGGTATTAAAAGCAGTAAAAAATAATAAACAACTCCTTTTATAAACCACCGTCACTTGGCATATCTTCATCTGATTCGTTAGGATTGATTATAAGGTTTTGGTTTTCGGTTAAATCATCTATCATAGGTTCCATTTCCCTATGTCTTTCTTCGTTTTCTTGGGTTTTTCTGAAAATACTGTGAAATGTTTCTTTACCAAGTGCTGCTATTTCTTCGTTTAATTTTCTCATCGGAAGGATGTCCCTAGTTAATTGATGTTATTGCTACCGCGACTTCTATGTCTGCTAATAAGTAATGAAAAAATAGGTAAACACCATTTTAACAGCTACGTTGATAAAGTAAGGCAATTTATTACATATTATCTTTGATTTTATATTTTTAACACATACGAGATATTTTATTTTCTGTTTTGTTTGAAAATTGTTCTATAGACGTAATACTTAACAAAATAGTTAATGGAAACTTTTTGGTCTTTCTTGCAATTTACTGTTGAATCTGCAGTCGGTACACGGTAAGAACACTAATTTCAAAATCTCGTTGTCATTACATGACAGTGTTATAGTGTGCGTGGCCTCAACTGAGTTGAAACTACCTATACTTAGATTAAACGCCGAATTTGTATATTCTCGGAGTAATTTTTCAGTTTGGCAAAATCTATGGTTAGTCGGTTTTACCTTTACACCGACAACAACACGTGTAACATTCATTTGAATCGATCGGTATGGGAAAGTCTGCAACTAAAAGACATTACGAAGATCTATTCTTAGGATTCGTGTCATCGATTTTAGTAATAAGGGAAACTGCATTCATACGTTTAAAAATAAACTTGTACTCAGCTCGGGCATTGAACTAACACTTTTTCTATTTAGATATCGGGTGTGTAGGTCTGTTGCAGAAAACAATACATACAGTCAACCAATTTGATTTCCAGGCCACTTTGGACTATGTTAAAAACGATTTTTTTTTTTTTTTATGGCGTAGAGTAGACAAACGAGCACACAGGTCACCTGATGGTAAGTGGAAACTGTGACCCATAGACATTCGCATTCACAAGACTGCAATGCGATCCCAAGACTGCAAATGCGTTGCCAACCCTGAGGACTAAGATGGAATGCCTCTATGCTAGTCATTTCACGTAAGAGACTCCCTATGATTTGGTTTACAACGTCACGTTGACAAAGTCCATAGTAGCTTAGGAATCAAATTGGTTGACTGTACATACATACATAAACTCACGCCTTTATTCCCAGAGTGGGGTAGGCAGAGCTACAGAATTTCCAACAACTATAAAAACTTTTTGATAATTCTGTAACCACATTTTGCACGGTTAGGCGAAGATGTTTACCAGTGTATTAGTGACAGGTTGCAAGCCCATCGCCAACAATACAATACATTTTATTAATTTAAGACATGACACAATTTCCATAGAAAGTGTACCTATGTTAAGATGGTAATATTGGTTTTTTTATCGCTAGACAATTTATGGACGTTTTTACATTGTGCATTTAGTTATTTTAAGTTGTTTCCGTTTTATCGCTATCGATGGAGCTTTTGCGGATATTATTGTATGATACTTTAAAGTGAGCATTATGATGCAGCTACAGCGATAACAGATACTTTAATGGCATGTAATCGTGTGAGACGAAGTTCCAATATCATTCTAAAATAAATTGCTGAAAGCTATGATTGCCCGAGCTTTAACCTTTTCAACGCTATGTCAAAAACAAAGTCGTCGCTCACACGCCAATGACAGCTAAACACCAAACCTAATGTCAACTTTACCTCATAGCTACTCAGGTTTAATTTGCGCTGTCAACCATGACGGAAATATCCGTCGTTGGCGTTGAACCAGTGGTGCGGATATATCCGTCAATGGCGTGGAAAAGGTTAAACAGTGGATCGAGCTTATTAAGGGTGTAGCGCAATTTGTAATGTAGATGCTATGCTATGAAGACCCAAGACTATGGGACATGAAGGGAAAGTACCTTAAATATCGTAGATAGGATATTTTATTCTTTCTTCTTTCTTTTCTTTTTTTAAGAGGACAATCTCACACCAATTGACCTAGTCCCAAACTAAGCTCTAGGCTTGTTCTATGGGTACTAGACAACGATATAAATACTTATATAGAGAAATATAAACTTAAATACATTAGAAAACATCCATGACTCAGGAACAAATATTCGCGCTCATCACACAAATATCTGCCCTTACCGGGATTCGAACCCAGGACCGCTAGCTTCGTAGGCAGGGTCACTACCCACTAGACTTTATGTTATTTTTAAAAGTTAGTAAGCATTCAAAGATATTCTAAAAAATATTTACTTCGTCTGCGAATAGAACCGACAAAACGTGAAAAAAACACCCGTATTTTTATGCTGCGAATCGAAAGAATGAACAAAAAATAATTATTCTTCTTAAGTAACATAGTATCTTAAAATTAAAATTAATAAGCAATCCCTTTGATTGTTAATATGATGTATTCAGAATGAAACAAGAAGGTATTATACGTGTATGATGAACCTCTAAAATTAGTCTTCTTCGAAAATTACATGTACCTACACACATCACACCTAACTAACCATTAAAGACAGAACAGAGAGAAAAAGAAAGAGATGTATATATGTGTATTATGTCAACAACATACGCATTCTAGTGCGACTCTCTTTCATGCAATATTTCAGATTTCTGAAGTGTATAGCTAGATGTGTTTCTGTGTGTACCTACTTTATAAGACAGATGCAAAGTTTCAAAAAAAACAAAATGTATCTTTCGCAATTTTCATCACTGATTTTGAACACTTTTCATTGATGAATCACGCGTCTGACGAAGGCGCTACAGATAACGTATGTTCCTCCAGGCGTGACACAGAGAAGAAAAGCATCGATCTCAACAAACCTCTAACAGCTGGTGCGTTCGTGGACCACGACAAGATGCGTGAACTACGCGCCATGCTGAACCAGCAGCTGCCCCCGGAGCCCCCGCTGGCGTGGCTGCTGGCCGAGCAGGAGAGAGACACTGTCAGTATACCTTCAGTGATATTAACAAGTGGTTACGTATCAGAACGGATGAAATTAATAAGCCTAATCATACCTGTGCTAACTCGAAAACGTTTTTTTTTTAATAATTAATTAATTATGTTTCTTTTAATACTTTTCATATTTTTCATATTTTTTTTTTCTATATTTGTCGTTATTAATGATTGCCGTCTATATGATAATATCCATTTAAAACAACCCACGTCCACAGTGGTCAACGGGGCATTCTTAAAATATATAACGTGCTAACAAATTAGTCACGCATATTTTAAGAGATAATACATTACGTTAAAACAATTAACTTTTAACTGTAATTAAGGAACCTTTGTTTATCATTTTATTGTTTTAATTTACCGGACAAAATATATAAATTATAATTAATCTTTAAAATTATCACCCCTATTGTGTACCTGTCAAGATGTTTAACACTGTTTGTCAAAAGTTGTTTTTCGTAAATGTCATTACGATTCGGCGGGAAAACTGTAGGTTATTAAATACTAGCGTCTGAATGATAGTTTAAAGAGGTTCTAGAATGTCTAAAGAAGTCTCATTTAATTATCTTATTAACAGGGTGTTTTAACGTAGCTAATTTGTTTCCTAGTTTTCTCCAAAAACACATAAGAAAACCTATGATGTTTCATACATAAATGTACTCCGAGAACCGAGTACTATGAGTAGCTGTAAAAATATCCGTGACTAATTTGTTAGCACCTCATATATAATGACAAAACATCACAGATATGCAATTAATTAAGGTTTAATGTTAAATTACGATAATATCCTCTTTACATAATCTGAAGTATCGACTCTATTGAGTCTTGTTCTATTTCCATATCGGTTTTTGCTATGACCTGTCCGAGCTCTCGTAATGAGTTCTAAAAAACAGCCTTTTAAAAAACCCATTAGGGATTATGATACATTAGGCTTATTATAATTTTAGGCGTTCTGATACTGAACCCAATAAGTAGGTTTTTTCATAGCTCTGAAACTAAAGAATTACATTGAGTCTTCCTTAATATTTTTCTGTCATACCTACACTATTTTTTTTACATACATACATTATATCACGCCTGTTTCCCAGAGGGGTAGGCAGAGACCACTTCTTTCCACTTGCTACGATCTTGACAAATTTCTTTCGCTTCTTCCACATTCATACATCGGGTCATACACGCACGTCGGTTTCGGTTACTATTTTTTTTATTGCGTTATAGTATTAATTCATTCTTAAAATGAATATTTTTCGCCCGGTGGTTGTCGGGTTAGAACAGTGCTACTCCACGTCTTCCTGTGAAAGTCGTAAGAGGCGACTAAGGCAATAAAGGCTTGTAGTACTGTTAGGCGATGGGCTTGCAACCTGTCCCTAATACACTGGTAAACATCTTAGCCTACCCCACTCTGGAACACAGGCGATGATATACGGGCGTGAAGGTATGTAGGTAAAATGATCTGCACTCGACTCTATTGTCAAGAGATTACGGCGTGTCTAGATCATTTTGACCATGTTATTCTGCTTAGCTACTTTTGATGCAGACTGTATGTATGTAAAAGAAATAAAAAAATCGATCGTTTTAAGGATGTATACAAATTTACATACAAAATGCTATGTTTCCTCCCTCTAAAACAAATCAGATTTTTACAATTCACATACATACACACACATACATAAACTCACGCCTTTATTCCCAGAGTGGGGTAGGCAGAGCTACAGAATTTCCAACAACTATAAAAACTTTTTGATAATTCTGTAACCACATTTTGCACACTTAGGCGAAGATGTTTACCAGTGTATTAGTGACAGGTTGCAAGCCCATCGCCTAACAGTACTACACGCCTTTATTACCTTAGTCGGCTTTTACGACATCCACGGGAAGACTTGGAGTGGCACTATTCTAATCCGGCAACCACACGGGGAAACTACTCTTATAAATACTAAACTTATACTTTTTTTACTTATACTTTTTGAATATGAAATACGTTTTCCTTTTATACCCAAGTAACACGTAACCTATATATTAACCAAAATGGATATGGATTTATGTCCAAAAGTCCGAATAACACTTTTAATTGGCATCGGCAAAGATAAAATAGTTTTTAGTAGCATTTGGTTCGTTTCGAAATGCTTAAAGCTATACTATACTCTTAAATAAAGATTAAACTCCTACCAAAGCATCAGGTATTTATAATATACAGCTACTTAAATAGCTTTTACACTTACACAAAGGTTAAAGTCTTATAATAGTAATTTGAAAAGCCCAATACATTAAATAAGCATTAACGAAATATTTTATACTGCACAGAGCTGTAGTGGCAATTTTTTAACATTAAAAACTTTTTAATGATCTGTGTTTGTGTTCATTTAATGCTAGTCCTATAGTAACATTCACTAAACAATGAATAAAATCTTAACTCCGTTTTCTTCCTAATCTGTTTCTTCAATAAAGCTTTTAGTCGTATATTGATAATAAAGAAATGTATTACAAACAAACACGATAGAAACTAATCACTATGGTGTATAATGGCAGCAAACATTATAATGTTCTTATGAAGTGTTGCAATATACCTGAATACTATTATTGAGTGTCTTATACTTTGGTAAACAGGCTCAAAGTATTTTGGTTAGCTATAGTAAGATTAACAGCATTATTATACTTTCGTTGAATGCGTAAAGCATTTATATTATCTGACGCCATTTGCTTTCTGTTTCCCCTTGTTACGGAAACAATTAAAATGATTAAAAGTGACTAAAATCTGATTAAAAGAGCACTTTCTATAATTTTACTTTATGCGTGGTGCCTATAAAATCAACTCTATTCATTAAAATTAAGCTAAGAGCTTATAATTTTACAAAACATATTCAGAGTCGATTATAATTTTCTATATTTTTGTGATAAAAAGCATTATCACGAGGGCGCGTGGAAATATTACCACAAAACTTAACATGTTTTCACAGTAAACTGACATCCGCAGCTGAATTTCACCCATTAAAGAAAATTCAATATTATTTTTCACAATTATTTACAATACTCGCGAATCTTCACTCAAACTCGCAATAAATACTAAATGTAACCATAACTTTTTTTAAATCTATTGAGAAATTCTTCTGAAATAAAACAATTAGCATTTGAATATGTTCCCATTTAGAGATTGTATATTAATAAGGTGTATATTGGCTGTACTGTGGTCGCAATAAATGCTTTAAGTCTAGTGATTTGTTCTTTACCGACTTCAATAATAACTTTGTGCAATCATTGTAATGCTACTAAGCAGCCTTTATAAAGCTCAATGCTGTATAATTTGGGGCCCAAATTGCTCTTAAAAAAGCTGTAGAAAAGTAAATACAGCTGATATAGGATTTTCATATAATGCTTTGCGCGTCAGTTCGTGCTGTTGTATGTTTTTTATAATGGTGTTTTGTGTTACTTGGGTAGGTGCGCCCACACCGGAGCTTAACGGTGCGTATACATTATTACGGAGTCGTTGCGTAAACAAAAGACGGGGCCATAGTAACAACATGGCGCCGTTTTTGACGCACCGTTAAGCAGCGGTGTGGGCGCAGCCTTAGATATTAATGTCGACTCTATAACTCTCTTTAGTCTAACCGTGCTATGAAAACTCCGAAATCTAATAATAAGGGCTAGGATTGGCTTATTACAAGAAAAGTGTGGAGAGGCGGCGTAAGAAGCTCCACAGTTTTTTTTTGTAAAGTACATTGGTATTTCTCCACTAGTTGGAAATTCGCTGGTTCACGAGGTGGCATTCACTGCCACCGACGCATATATGCGTCACCGTGACTTTCACCCTGTGCCTTTGACGCACAGACGCGTTCATAATATTTAGTGACTTTCACCCTGTGCCTTCGACGCGAATATGAGTCACTAATGTTGAAATGTTCTACTTATGTCAAATATTTTCATCACAAGATATGTAATGCCCCAACTACAGCACGTTATACTGTCAGCTATATACCAATGAATTATTTTGTACAAAAAAAAAGTTAGAATTTTTAAATTCAGTTATCGTAGAATATTGGAATATATATTGTTGTTTTTGGTGTAATTATCCCAATTTCAATGGTGTTTTGTTAGTCGATTTAGGTTGTATTCGATTTAGTTCAGTTTTAGTTGTATATGAAGCACAATTAGAATCAATATTAAAGGTTCAACGTGATTAAAGAATATAAAATATTAATTAACCATGTTTTATTCCTTTTGTTAGAATAATTACCCAGTTCCAATGCGAACAAACCAATGTCAAATTAATATGAACTCATATGTGCGTCGGAGGCACTAGGTAATAGTCTGTTGAACTCACATATGCGTTTGGGGCACACAGCAAAGTGCGACACCTGGTGAATGTCCAGGAAAAGAGGGTGGCAGTGAATGCGTTAACCTTTTGAACGCCACAGTCGGCTCTAGCCGTCACATCACAAGTTCAAGATTAAAAGAGATATTGTTTCGTATCAATTATGTTTTAATTTGCATAGCATAGCAAATATGTTGGACTTGTGAGTGACCGTCATTTGTATTTGACGTAATGGGGTGATAGAGTTAGGCCCGTATTGATAAACTCACCTTGGCTGAGATGCGCGTCACAAGATACGTCAAAGTAAACGTCAAACCATAGAACACTGTCATTTTTGACACATCTCGAGACGAGCATTAGAGTTGAGATCAGTTTATTAATACGGGCCTTAGTTCGCGTATTTTCGGCTTGGCGATGTTACTCGCCCGTGTGACATCTGAGGTTCGCGTTCAATAGTATATTATTCAATTAGTGAATAAAGGATGGATTTAAAGTGAGGGCCATATATGACTCATGGCTAGGCGATCTTACTCGACCGTGTGACATCCGAGGTGAATGGTATATTATGCAATTATTTAATGAATAAAGGACGGATTTAAAGCGAGGGCCATAGATGACTCACGAGCAAGCGAAGTTATTTTAATTATTTTTTAATCGATTATACTTGCAAACAATTGCTAAAGCACCATATTATCGGCAGTTTTAATAAATGCCCGCATGCCGGTAACACACTGTATATCTATGTGTATTTTGAGGTCCTCTAAATAACTATGTTAAAATCATCCGTGGCCGCTGAAATAAAAAATTACAATATTCTTCAAACAAATTTACCCAATGCCCTTTGCAGGCTTTGTTAACTATCTAACAAAATTTTCATTGTCAGCAATGTAATGCACAGCAATTTGACAAGTGTAAATAACAGTCGACGGGTTCTTTGATTATTAAGATCTGCCCCCGTACCACGACATGCCTTGTACCAAGCAACAGCGATACTGATTACGATGAACACGCAGCACATGCACTACATTGAAAATGGACAGTATCTAAGAAAATTAATTGTGAAGTTATTTTAATTATTTTTTAATTGATAAAGCAACATATTATCGGTAGTTTTAATAAATGCCCGCATGCCGGTAACACACTGTATAACACAATATAAATTACATTAAATGTCAAATTATATGCAGTTACATTGAGGTCGTCAGAAATAGAATTAAATAATAATAATAAAAATAGTAAAAGTAAAAATGACAACACAAATACGAAGTACATTAAAAAATTCAAATTCAATCTTACTTTTAATAAATAATAGTAGTTTATGCAATAATTGTATAAGAGAGGTCAAAAAACATGAGTGGCGTGTGTTACGATGTGAGCCGAAGGCGAACATCGTAAAGGTAAGCGCCACGAGTGTTTTTTGACTTAGTTATACACCGTTGCATACAATACTCTTTCTACGACTAGGTTTCAAATGAAATGCAAAACTAAGCGAAAAAACTTACAAACGAACGAACGACGTAAAGAACAACAAACGAGCGGGAAACAAGAAAATGACAAAAGACGTGTCTATGGTTTACTTTGTTTTTAAATTGACGGAATGGAAAATAGAATTATTTACAATTCCAAAACATTTTAATTTGACCGATCAGAATACTTCACCAAATTAAATCCACCAATCACAAATCACAATACACATCGACTGTCAAACGGAACGATAGGTTCTTTTAGGTACGTGTTTCTCTTTAACTAATTTAAATCTTTTAAAAAAACTTTGTATTTCGTATCAACCAACCAGAATACAGCTATTTTAAAATCGACCAACCAGGTAACTGAAATCATTTCTCAAAACATTAGGTGATTTATAGTCCCTATTTCACAATCGTTAAAATATGATTAAATCGATTGTGCAACGCTAAGCTTTGGCAGCTGGCCGTATCGTTTTATCTCAAAAACGCACAACTGCTGTTTTGGGGCATAGACAAGATAGACTTTTCTCTGGATTATTCTGCGGACATATTATGTATGTTCTTATGTGTTTGTGACTATATAAATGACAGATAAAAGTACAGGAGTAGGAAAATAAATAAATAAAACAGTTGGATGTACCAGGGTAACATAACCGTTGAGAGCTCACCATGCCGCGGCAGCTCGTGGTACTCGACGCCGGGG
The DNA here is from genome assembly GCA_963966035.1 of Acleris laterana. Classification (NCBI taxonomy): domain Eukaryota; kingdom Metazoa; phylum Arthropoda; class Insecta; order Lepidoptera; family Tortricidae; genus Acleris; species Acleris laterana. The sequence continues at coordinate 84,982,609 of OZ014438.1, forward strand.
AAATGTCAATTTGCATATATTATACTCATTTGCCGAAACAGACGGTTATCCAACAAAAGATTCTCAAGCCGGCGCCTAAACATTTCGTCGTTTCGTTAACGACAGAATCACGACCGCAGGGAGTCATTCATGATTCATGTGAATCATGTGTTCGAATCCCGAGCGACGCGAGTGATTCATGGCCGTCGATATAAATCCGTTTTACTCAAGAGTTGCATACTTATACTTTATGCCATGACAACGAGAGAAACAAAGATTCAAAATGGCGCCAATTTACCTACTAATGACAGCAAATAATACAAAACTTTTTTTTTCAAATGCTAAACTCCGTGCTAATGTCGACCAGTCAAATCTCGAAGAGTTATTTGCACAAGGAGTTTGTATCGCGTATTTTTTGCGCGAGGAGGTTGTATAGCATTGAGATGGATGTCGAATATATTCGTGTGTTTTAAATTCAAACGCTGTTTACCAAAACAGTGATTAAAAGTGCTTCTGTGAATAAAATAGGGGGAAAGGTATAAATGTGATTTTCGACAGTTTTTTTTTCTTTAATTAATGTGCTTAACTATAGTGAAAAGTGATAGTGATCTGTGTAAAAAACTATAGTGAAACATAATAGCGATAACGTGCAGCGACAGTCCAATCATCATAATCATCATATCACCCGGAAGACGTCCACTGCTGGGCATGGACCTTCCCCAAGGGTCTCCACGACGCCTGGTGTTCCACCGGCTTCCTCCGATCCTCACGTCCAGATCGTCGCTTCAATAGTGTAAACATAATCTTAGTTCTACAGTAAAACAAAACCGATATGGCTTAGTATTCTGTAACACCCGTACATAAAACAGAGCGACTTTGTATTTTACTATGTAGTGATGTAAGCATTTACCACCCCATGAACAAATACTTTGTTATTTAAGTTCCTATATATATGTTTTGTAAGTTCTATTATAATGTGATATTGATGTAATAAGTTAAATAAATAAATTGCCAGAGTTAGGGAAAATAGTGCCTTATCCCCTTCTAACAATCCTTTTTTATATATATGACTAGCGACCCGCCCTCGCTTCGCTTCGGTTTATTTGAGTTTTCTGTAACACCCGTAAATAAAACAGAGTGTATTATACATAAAAACCTTCCTCTTGAATCACTCATCTATTTAAAAAAACCGCATCAAAATCCGTTGCGTAGTTTTAAAGATCTAAGCATACATAGGGACAGACAGTGGGAAGCGACTTTGTTTTATACTATGTAGTGATTCCCTTTCACACATACAATGGTTGGAAAACATTGTCACATCACTAACTGCCGCTTGCCACTAATTTGCTACGTAGATAACAAGGTCTACTCATAAGCATACCGCGGGGTTTTCGGTGCGCGAATGAATGACATTAGCCAAAGAATAGGTATTGACTTAAAAACAGAATGTACTTTACCTACATGAATAATTTATTCAATAAAAATACACTTATTAAAAATTAAATTTAAATCGAAAGCGTATGAATGAATTGTTACAAGGCAAAGAAATAGAACTGGAATCGCAAACAAACCGTGCATCAATTGACTACATCAAAAAAAAAATTGCACCTATTACGACTGCCGACGTAGAAAGATCGTTCAGTTTATTGAAATGGATATTTACAGCTAGACGTCGAAGCTTAACTGTTCCAAATATAGAAAAAAATAATTGTTTATTCTGAAAATCGTGTCAACTACTAATTGACGGCAGGTAATTTATTAACATATTATTATTATCTCGTGAGGCTTGGTAGAAATGTTAAACTTACAACTCAAGTTAAAATAAAATTGTATATTTTGTTTACAATTCGGTATTTTATCAGAACAACCTATCAGTTTATCTCTACTCTTTCTCAAGTTATTCCCTCAACGAAAACCCCCGGTTTTGCTCATAAGTCATAAGTCTCTTCACACACGTGCGTCGGATTAGGTGGCCACCGAGTCTCCTGACCTGGCCCTTTCTTCATACGCCCCCGATATGATCGTGAATTAATCAAGTAGATCACAATTAAAAATTACTGTTTCTCAATTCCAGAAAATGAAGCTGTTGGCCGACGCGCAGAAGTTCAAGCAGGAGACAGAAGTAGCGCATTGCAGCACGAGCAAAGCCATAGAAGTTCCTAAGCCGAAGGAAGGGGAGAAGTACAGCAGCCTCATGGTGAGTTTCATATGTACAGTCGCGGAACGAAAAGTTTGACCAGTTTTCAAATAAATTCATTTACGCGTTGCAAGCACGTTACCTTTTAAAACTGTAACAGACGAGAGAAATAATATTGAACCAATAGTGGTTGTTGTTTATACGTGACCATAGCCATTAAGTAACGACCAATAAAGACTAAGTTCAGTTAACCAATAGCGGCTGTTGTTTATACGTGACCATGGTAACCATGTATCTGTGGGTCATGTAGTGAAATGACATTCATTATGACGGGATGTGTCATACTCGGTCGATAAGCAGATACTGATTACTTATACGGTGCAAGCAAAAACAGATCTTAAGGTGGTCGACCTTTTCTTTCTGCGACTGTACACATTTATTTGACGACGCGCTGGCCTAGTTGGTACTGACCCTGCCTAGGAAGCTAGCGGTCCTGGGTTCAAATCCCGGTAAGGGCAGATATTAGTATGATGAGCGCGAATATTTGTTCCTGAGTCATGGATGTTTTCTATATATTTCTCTATATAAGTATTTATATCGTTGTCTAGTACCCATAATACAAGCCTTGAGCTTAGTTTGGGACTAGGTCAATTGGTGTGACATTGTCCCCTGATATTTATTTATTTTTAACTGTCTTAGCAACATTTTAACACACACAAGATTCTATATACTAGTGATATCTCACATAATTAGAATCTTTACAAATCAGCGTAGTTTTTAAACCTATTTGCCCGTTTCTTCAGGTCCAAACGGGAACTCACAAGTTGTAATATTCTTTAGACAAATAAATTTTATTTATTATTTTCCAGGAATTCCCCTTCGCCGACGGCAGTCCTATAACCGAGCTCGCGAACTTCTACCAGGAATGCGTCCAACTCCGCTCGGCCACCGACGAGTGGTCGGACGTCCTAACAGAACAATCAACGGACTCTGACAACCTCTCCCAGCAGCTCAAGATGTACGAAGACGCTGTTCCCGAGTTCGATAACATGGTAGCGTCCATGTTCAGTAGTTCTGATAACAGTGAGAATTGAGTACGCTTGCACGTATCTGTTTTTATTTCTATTTCTACCAGGTGGTAGTTTTTTGGAGACATATTTTAAATATCTCTACGGAAATCCATATTGTCGTAATGCATCGCTTGTCCAAGTTGTCGTTTATACCACCCACCGTACTACAAACAGGAATTTACATTCACGCGTTCATTCCCAGAGTGCGGTAGGCAGAGCTACAGAATTACCAACAACTCTAAAAACTTGTTGATAATTCTGCACAATTAGGCTGAGATGTTTACCAGTGTATTAGTGACAGGTTGCAAGCCCATCGCCTAACAGTACTACACGCCTTTATTCCCTTAGTCGCCTCTTACGACATCCACGGGAAGACATGGAGTGGCACTATTCTAACCCGGCAACCACTCGGAAATTCTTAACCCCCGAAAACCGATGATTTATTAGATATATTAATGAAGAATATTTAGACGTAGTCTCCATATCAATTGACGCCAAGATGAAAAAGTTATATCCAATTTTGTCTTTACAGTCTTTAAATTCTCTTCGACATATACTATTACCATGGCGTCAGCCTCTTGTGGTTTGACGGCAGCCTTTTATTTTCTGTCGGATAAGTACCTAATGCATTTACGCATCGTCCCCCCCGGCTAGGGTAGCCTAATGGGGGGTATGACGGACTCTGAACCACCTGTCGCCTCCTTCTGCGAGATAATGCTCTCGCTGATGGAGACGACCGCCAACCATGATCTCTCACTCTGCATGGCCGACACCACGCTGTGCAGTGAGAGATCCGAGAGCCCTGTCCGCAACCAGAGCGCGGCGCTCCGGATCCCACTTCGACCACACCTCTGAAACCGAACCGAACTAGGCTCTCTCATAATAATAACCGGGCATGGATCCGGTCATTACCTGCACAAGACGGTACGTGACGGTACCTTACCCCCTATGGTTTGACAGCAGCCTAGCCTAACCTTACTGTACCTATCGTTACAAAACAAAAAGCAGCTTTGGACAAAATTATAATTTGAACTCTCGATACGTTACGACATTATGGATTGCTAAGGATATAAAATATACATATTTAAATCGTGTTAAGCCTTAGTAGGCGCTTTATTTAAAAGATTATATGTCGTTGTTGATTATACGTGTTGAGTGAACATGACAGTTCCGCACGTGTAACAAACGACGTTTTAATCCATCTGCGATGAATGACAATGACACAATAACAAAATAGTAGTTATAACCGATGATTTTACTTTAAGCGGAGGGAGTGAAGTATATTAAAAAAAAACAAAAGTAGAAATCTCATGTGCGAAAAATCTCCGCACGATATACAGCTACAATAACTATACAGGGTGTCCGGGAGATAGTGGCCAACCTGACGGGGCTTGATAGCTCAACTCAGGGGTGTCCAAAATATGATGAATCATGTTTTGTAAAAATCGCACCGAAACAAAGATATCACAACTTTTCAAAATTTTGGAAATGCGGTACCCTGGTTTACCATCTTCGATGTCACGATCACAGTTATTAGAATTTTTCAGTTTTGTTTCCTGTAAAAGAAAGCTGATTAGATTTGCTTTATGACCGTTGTAACGAAATTAATAAATAATAAGCAGTTTTTTTTTATATTTCATGCCAATTTTGAAGCTTTCGGTACGTTTCACAACGCACGGTGTTAAAAAAAAAAAGATACCCTGTAGTGCTGCTTTCTTTAAAAAATTGCCTGAATAATGGAGCTTCTAAAATGATGTAACAATTGAGTTAATTGATTATAGCAGCGAAGTTATAAGTTGGTCCAACAAAGACTGAACTCTATCAAACTATTGAATTTAAAAAACGACTTGCTTCCGTTTAAAATCAATTTAACTTGTTTTAAATATTTAACCTTAATGACCTTAATACACTAATTTAAGAAAATAAATATGTACCAGTACAAAAAAATCCCCCACGAATTTAGTATGGAAAAACTTTGCCTACCCTGCTTTTGTTTATGTACATGTCTCGGAATTTTCAAACAAAACTTATTGCTTTCGCTATTATAGGTTAAGAGAGTTAATATACGAACTTATTGTACCTGTGACTGTCATTTGGAAAATTTAGTGATGCTGCTAATTAAAATCGCATTGGTTTTGTCGATTATCGATAAAGTTTATAACCTCCTAAGGGCCACCATATAACGAAATTTGTCAGTGCAATATGAAGTGATCATTAGTCATAAAAAAACAGAAATTCCACTTTACTTCCTTGGCTTTTCTTTATCTTTATTTCAATGGCCGTATTAAATACACTATTAGTACAAGGAACCTCAGGAGGATAATGGAAATGTAACTAATAAAAAAACAACGTATCATACGTCGATCATCACGCTAGAACTATCGTTATCGTACGGTAAGTCTACATATTAAATGTCTATAATCTAATCGAATCGATTTGTTCGAAGAACGACGCTGTCAAACATTATTTAACGGTCCGTTTCGCATACCTATACGAAGTAAAAGCTGTTTTATTTTTTTGGTTTCAGTTCCATGAAACATGTGCATAGTTTTTCATGTGTTTTTGAACATGCGTAAAACAGTATATTTTTTAAACAAATTTACTATAGATACGTATTTCTTTTACTTTTACTTGGAACAATGAAAAAACAAACTGTCACAGGCCCAATAAGACATGAATAATTGTTACAGTACGAGGCAGATAAGAGGTGTACTCTATTTTTTTATTTATTAATAGCTTTCACTGTTAAGGTGTATTCCGCCTTAGAGTTATTAAATAAACACTTTTCAAAGAAATAAGACCATGGATATAACGAGGATAAATTGCTCGATAAAATAAGTATTTTCTCTTGTAGACTAAACAGAAGCATAATAGGGTTAGTTCCACGCGCTTCCAATATTAACCTCTTTTAGTTAAAGTATTTATTTTCCCTTTCAGTCCGACTCAAGTCGAATACATTAGTGATGTAGCAAAATATTTTTGTGGCAAAAAATATATCGATGTTACTGTCAAGATTTATTAATATTTTTTTTCTATTTTAAAATGGTTTTTATAGTAAACGAATTTTTCCATATTTGTCGGTAATAAAGATTGCTGTGTAGATGAAAATATTCGCTTTAAATTATTATAGACTCGTAGCGGTATGTGTGTAACGTAGGGTTGCCATAAGTGTGGGGACTCAGACCGGGACATTTAAAGAAAAACTAGTAAAGGTAGAAAAAAGGATTTATTATTAAGCTTTTAAGGTTAAGTCCTTGCCTAAACACAAAATAACTTGAATACAGCCAATCAATGGCATCGACCCGCCAGTCAGGTTTTCTGTTCGTTGGCACTTTTCGCTACAAAGTCGAAAATGCACGTTCTCGGCTACGAGATCAGCGTGTAGCATCCGCTGCCGCTGAATGTGTTAATTCTGATAATTTTACAAAATATTGATAAAAAAATATAATTTATACGAAATCAACATTAATTAAAGTATTAAGTATCCGTCAACATTTTTTTAATTAGCACACTATGTAATCAACAAACATAAAATTATCACAATGTAATTTTTTTGATAAACACAAAATATAATCAACAAAATAAATAAGTATAACATTCTCATCTATGCGTGGCATTGTTATTTTTTAAATTAACACAAAATATAATCGTGAGAGCGCCCGGTAGTGTACGTGACAGTGTGCGACAGTGTTCTCTATAGTGGGCTTGGTAGTATGCCGATGCGCTCTTGATCTGTCAACGCAGAGAGCCCGCTATCCCGAACGTATTTTCGTGAAACGTGAACGGACAAGTCGTTGCTTAAATACTAAAGGGCCACAAATGAAAATGTGTTTGTGTTGCATTTAAATTCGGAATGCTATATACTTTAAGTTTTAAATCAAACTATATCTGTTTTTGTTTTGTGGCACTTTTGCATTTAAGCAGCGAAGTGTCAGCGCTTACGTCGTTTTATCCACGTACGATTAGCCTAGCTAGTTAGTCGCGTTTATTGTGGGTATATTACTGTTAACCAAGGTCAGCCCTCCATAAAATAACTATGATTTTTTAACCGGGACAATTTGCTTATCGGCCGGGACGCCGGGACACCATGCTTCAAAGCGGGACATGTCCCGGCGTACCGGGACGTATGGCAACCCTACACGTCGTTACACTGTAACGACATACAATCTAGCTACTTATACAGCAGGAATTAAGTATATAGAGAGGACATACCTAAATGTTAGGATAGAGGGAAGTTTAAATTACTTCATAGTTAGATGCTGTTTTTTGTTAAAAATCAATCCAGAATACTACAAAAAGGGGAGAAAATCACTGTTAATAGGAAATTAATGTTAATAGGGCGACTGATATGACAGGGCATCATATAAAGGAAGAGATATTTTTGGATATTCCAAAAAATTTAGGCGGCAGGCAGCGAAAATTTGGTACCGATGACGTCAGAAGTACGACGTCTAACTACATAATTATAATAAATAAATAAATACCTGGAGACAGTCTCACACAAATCCGGTTTTTTAAGCTGTAAACCGGTTAATTCGAAAGGAACTTTAGGTTCCTCCAAAAACCGGTTTATGCGGACGGAACCATACATGATAACGGTTTGAAAATTCAACCGGTATCCGAGCCCTTAATGCCACAAACAAACACACAGATATTAATACATATAAACTTACACCACCCCTATTTTTGCTACAAGGGTTAAGAAACAAATTTGTGTCATAATGACGTCATCGCCACCAAAATTTCGCACCCTATATCTGCCGTAATACCAAAGAAGCTTAACTGCATTGTAGTAGTCGAAGCATTTTAAACTTTATTTTGGTAACCACATAAAATTGAAAATGCTTACACTATAAAGCAGCGACCAAACCAATGCTTAAAAAACGGTGTCGGTACCGAATCGCAGTGACGCGTCGTATTAGCACCGTTTTTGACGCACGCTCCCCACACCGCTGCTTAACGTTGCGTATATCACGGCACGTCAAAATTGACGCCATGTTACTATGACACATTCTTTTGTTTACGCACCGTCTGTGAATTTTGAGCACCGGTGTGGAGAGCATGCGTCAAAAACGGTGCTAATACGACGCGTCACTGCGATTTCGTACCGTCACCGTTTTTTAAGCATTGGTGTGGTCGCTGCTTTACTATGCAATTAGCCTTTGGTATTGCGTAAGTTATATGACTTTGGACTGACATAGTATAATGATATGATATGAGCTTGAAAAGGGTGATGAGGTTTTTTTGTATGGACCCGGCCCCACCCCCCCGTCAGTCACGGGATGCATGTCAATTTGTTCATTTGGACCCAAAACAAGACGAAATACCTATTTTAGTTGAAAAATCGATAAAAAAAACCCTTACAAGAGCAAGCAAGGCATGCGTTTACTTTTACATTACAAATGGGTGAATCAACTTTTAAGGTAAGTACTCCCTATTTTTCGACACGTTTCACAAGTTAGAAAATCTATCTATTACCTAACGAAATGGCTTACACGTTTATTAAATCAGACATGTAGGCTTACATTTGCACTTATTTATTTTAAAATAAAACAGTTTTGAACAATAATATAGTTCGTGACGCAGGGGACGATGTTGTCCCTAGGTTTTGTATGAAAAAAGTGCATCTTCCACTGAGTTACCAGGTTTTTTCGAAGTATAAAAAATATTCGAGGTTTTTAACGTGTGAGGTCCATAAATTTGATGGTCTGATTTGAATATCCATACATCACAATTAACTATAAGTCACCAGGAAAGTTTTAATACCGCAATAGAAAAGGAGTACTTTAAAAGTTGATTCACCCAAATACAAAGATAATAATTGTAGATACGATTGTATTGTAATAAAACCCAAATACATCATGTTCCCAAGATACTGAGACATGTTTGATTTCTGTTTGTGGGTGGGGATATTTTGGTCCACCGCCCTTTAGGTAAAGTTAAATCTTGCGCGTATGTAAATCTATTAAATGTATCGCTACTTCAAGTGTTGCCTTTAGTAGCAAATATAAGATTGTATGTCTAAACAATTTTATTAAAAATAAGGATTACTTGCTTTTTAAACATGTACAAATGAGCACTTGTGCTTTTCGATGTAATTGGATTATAAATGTTGTTATAGTGTTACGCTAAAAAAATGGATATTTGGTTATATATAAACTATTATATATTGGGAGTAAGTTAGGTGCGAATACATTAATTAATAAATATTATTTTATTTAGTATTATATTTTTTTTACTTATGTCAAAAAATATTCGCACCTAATTTGGTTGCACCCTGTAAATGTTAAAATCTTATAAATGTCAACGAATGTATAGGTACCTCGGAGATTTGAATTTTAGTATGTTTTTTTTTGTCATGAATAAATCTATTATTATACTACAGTCAAATTTGCCGCGAACTATCAGTTATTTACGTAACTTATGAAAAAATAAAACTTTTATTTGAATCCCCGTACTTATAGCAACCTTATACAGGTTGTTTGGTAATATAGTGTAAGGACTTTCAGGGATGACGGAGAAAGTCATTGATGCGTGGCCATATTTTAATGTTATGTAATTTTTTTTTAATATTTCTAATTATATTTCAAATTTTGTATACTACTTAAACTCAAGAAACTTTGTAAAAATATTTGTTTGTTCATAATAGTGTCTGTACCAATTGAAATAGGCAATGATGTAAACACAACAGAACGATTCAATTTACCATTATTACTCGATAATCACGTGCTTTTTAAGATCAAGTGAGGTCCGATCGAGATTTACACCCTTGATAATTACTTTCACATTAAGTTTAAGATTCAATAACTCATAATACGTTATTTTAAATAACTTGATCAATATTTGAGGTTATATGTCAAACAGTACTAATTTGATTACATCAGTGATTCCCAAAGTGGTCCAGGTGAACCCCCAGGGGTCCACGGGAGACTCGACGGGGGTCTACGTTGGGGGTGACAAAAAATGGGGGTACACAATCGTAAGTGGGGGTGCATGAAAATTAATTTGGGTTCGATAGTGAAGAACTAAAATGTTAGCTTGATTTATCCTATCAATATAGAGGCAGATAATATTTTAAGAAGTTCAGCGACAGTTACTTGTAAAAATTTGCATATTCCATATTCAGTACAATACAACACGTAGTCGACTTTATTATTACATAATAAGCCCTATCAAGCAATTAATTCTAAACTTTATTTTTCGAAAACTGTTATTCGTCGTTGAAACTCAGCTACAACGCAAGATTCCATAGATAGATTAAATCTTCACTTTTTTTTTCGAGATTTAGTAATTGGTTGTAATGTAGCTGCAGGGACTCCACCGGATCCAGCAAAATTTTGAAAGTGGTCTATGAAACAAAAGAGTTTGGGAACCTCTGGTTTACACCTTTGGCAACTTCAAACCGACTATAAATGTTATATTTGTAGTGTCTATCATTTTGAGATTGACAAACTAATATTTTTGAAATATGTTAATTAGATTATAAATATTTAAAATGAACTGTCACCTTTGAAAGTCGTTTCACTTGGTAGTTACAACTCCCTTCATTATTCATAGTTATGTAATATAAGTGTGTACAACGACGCGCTATACGCGTACCATCTCTTTCTAGTCTTACAATACAATCAAGAGACTAGACCGTAGTGATTTTGTATACTTTTGCATATTTTTAATAACTTATGCCGGGATTTTTATAATTAATTTAATATAGTCTAGTCGCAAAAAGATTTTTATAAAAAAGATATACATCGTTTTAACCTTTTGACCGCATCTATATAATTTACATTAATGCCTGTGTAGATTGTAATTTAATCATAACCGCTTAAAAAAGCGCAGAGCATTGCGGATAAAAGGTTAAAATTTTATTTTGCATATAAACTTGGGAAAACTATTAAATCTGGATAAATGTGATGTTTTGGCTCTTTTTTTCGCCTTAAGGCGATTAGTTTAAACGAATAGGTTAAATAGATATAAATAATGAGAGTTCAACTGTGACTGAACTAAACTAAATTCTGTTTTGCTGTAAGTGGCCTATTTTTATTAGTAATATTACCTACTAATTAAAACGATTGTATCTTTTGAAAGGTTACAAAACATCTGAACCTAATGATAAAGGTGAAAATGTACTTTGTTTTAAGGGTTAAAAAAGATTTTTCCCGAAAATAAAAATATTGATTTAATGTATGTTGTCACACTGAATACAAATATAAAAAAATACTCCTTTATATTTAATGTTGCTATGTTTAAAAAACTTTTGTTAAAGTATTGGGTTAAGTATGGCATTGTTATTATTAATTGTCTCCTGAAGCTTTTATCTATTTAAATATCATAAACCCTCCATGATGCGTTCCAGAACCGCACATTATGACCACCATAAAAATAGACTGTTTTGTCAGAACAAATTTCTTATCTGTAGAAATGTTATTATTGCTAAATAATAAGACGTTTGATTTTTGCTATGAAAATTCCGCTTCTTGATAATTACATACGATATACTATGTTTTAAGCAAATAAATACGACCACTACTGTAATTAACTGCAGTCTGTAATGTGCAATGATAGGAATAGATAGTGCAATTTCGGGTGAATGACCTCAAACATTATAAATAATATGGATAAGACCCGGGATTCCGGGATTCGTATTTTTATAAATAATAAGTTAATTATTAAAAAAAGGTTTCTTGTTTGCAAGAATGTCAAAATTAAAGTGTCTACATAATTTTGTCAATACCAACTTTGCCAATACCAACTTTGTACTAGCAGTATAATAATTAACTGTTTTGAGCGTACTGTGGGGCTAGGTCAATTTGTGTAGTGTCTCCTGATATTTATTGTAAACCAAACACAAACTTTAAAACTTTCTCACAAAGTGAAAATCCGGGATTGCAAGTTATATCCATACTAAGCTTACGCACCGAAATCCCGTGAAATTGCACTACCTATTCCGATCACTGGTAATGTGACATGCAGTTGCAAATAGGTATATTATTTATTCAAGGTGCATCTCCTAAAACTAATGAAGTTATCTACTTACTTTTAATGTAGCAGTTTTAATATAGATAATTTAGATCGAGGTATAGATTTAAAAGGCAAATTTCAATCGCATTGTTGCATAATTTAACTACAAATATCGATATCGTAGGTCGATAATAGAAGCATTGAATACCTGCAAAAAGAACGTCACTGTGTCAAGATAACGTCGTCCAATTATTACATACATAAACTCACGCCTTTATTCCCAGTGGGGTAGGCAGAGCTACAGAATTACCAACAACTCTAAAACTTGTTGATAGTTCTGTAACCACATTTTGCACAGGCTAAGATGTTCACCAGTCTCTGTAAAATGTGTTGTCTAAATTAGGTCTTTTAAAAAACAACATCATCTTGAAATCGAAGAGAAAATAGAAATAGACCTACTTTTTTCTAAATTATGGCATATCTCTAAACATCAGGTCCCTACCTATGAAATTGGCGTTATTTTACGTGTTTTATTTCGTACGGAATTTATTCATTTCAATTTTAACTTCCAAATTCTTTTTATTTTTCATTAATACACGTTCCAAAGTGTGAATTACGTAGAGTTTTATGAAGCTAACTATTTTTATGTACCTAATTAAGATATGTATAATATAGCTTAGAAGTGTCCAATATTCCTGACAGAATTTCGTTTGGTTTGCATTTGACGTTACTAAATAATCCGCAAAATTGTATGAAAGCCACCGTTTTCATAAAATTCTCCATATACACGCCAAATTCATAGGTAAGCACCTAATATTTGACTGAATCAAGTTTCAAAGGACTCGTTATCTTTTGCGGTATCTAGCGACTTATGGACCCTTCCGTTCCGGCAAAGTGATACACAAAATCTACCCAGTTTTCTAGGTCCAGTGAAATGATATCCGCTAATCAGTCCCAAAGGCGACTTAACTCTGCTAGGTCAAACGCTTTTCAGAGTCGGTAGACGAGATAACTCGGTATTAACCCATTCGCTGCCACCAACTGGTAATAGTATGTAATTTGAACACACATACGTGTCACGGGCAGTAATTACGATTCCTAAAATTAATGGTTAGTAAAAAAAAAAAAGCAAATTGTAAAGGAGATTATACTAAGTTATTTAAAATCTGTCAAATATTACCAGTAAGCTTAAAACATAAATACCTTCTTGCAGTTAACAACCATGGCACTCTAGCGCATGTCCCTACACCCATTGAGCATACTCATGCTACTAGGTCGGTGTTCGCGGGTAAGTTTGAGGTTCCCCGTGTCTCCAACTATTTTGGAGACAGAACGTTAAATAAAAGACTGCCTTACCTCCTAAATAGCCTACCCGCGAACATCCGTCATGAACCAAATAATTTTAAGTTTAAGAAAGAGCTCAAAAAATATTTACTACAGACACTTGAATGACAACTGCTTTCATAAGCAATTGTCACTCAGGTGTGTATCATATTTATAACCATATGTACAGTCAAGGACTTAAATTGTTAAGCCACTATGGAACCCTGTCATAACGACAGCGTCAAAGCATATGAAAAAAAATACGCTAAAATTAATGATCAACGTTATGCGACAGGGTTCCATAGTGGCTTAATAATTAAAGTCCTTGACTGTACCTATAGTCACTTACCTTACTTAGCTAAATAGAGAGTCCTGCCTGCAGACAAACTGTAAAAACAGTTTTGCGGGAATATTGTTATATATTTACTTTTGTACCGTGCCTAATAATTTATAAATAAATAAATAAAATAAATCTAATAATGTCCAAATGAGGGTAATGTGAAATAAAAATATTAAGACAAATACGTGAGGAATACTCCCTTTTCACTATTAAGCTAGTTGCCAGCACCTCAATAACTGCAGCAAATAGATATGACTCGAGGCCAACAGTACAGAACACAATGTGTCCGGTTGTGTAAGGGACTGTCGATTGCCCTAATCCAAATTTAAATTCGTCTACCGGATCAAAATTCAAATTCAAAATTAAAAATTTTTATTCAGTAAATTGGCCAGATGAGGGCTCTTTTACACGTCCGTAGTATGGAGTGAATCTACCAGCGCTTCGGACAAGACCATCATTGCGGAGAAGCGCCGAAAAAAACTCCAGCGGAAGGTCATTTTTCAATCATATACTTAGAAGTCAGTTACATTAAGTAATAGTAAGGTAATAAAGTAATAAATAAATTATTAAAACTACCTGAAAATTAAATTATTACACGTGCCTAAACCACCGGACATAGGGACTTCGGAGGGAGTTTTCTTTGGGTACCGTAAGGGATGACTAAGAAAGCATTTTCCGAAAATCCACCCCCAATGGGAAGAAATAGGGGGAATAACGTAAGAAGTCGCGCTCGTCCGAGTACCTTTCCTATAAATTGTGTATGTACAACAAACTAACACTTCGATTTCATGGTGATGTAGTTTATTCGAATACGCATTAAGTCTATCAACACCGTCTTGGTTGGATATCCTTCTATGCACCTTATCTATGTGGAATCAGCTCAGCTTCTGTATTTCCGAACCAATACGAATTAGGCGTCTCAAAAAACCAGCCTACTCTTCCAGAGAGTCCTCTGGTGTTGCTGTTGTCACTTGCCATCAGTTTCCTCGCTTTCTCGTCTGCCTGAGACAAAATGCATTCGGCAAACTGTATTATCGAAAATGTATAACATCAGTGTAAGCTGTCGGACGGCGGAGTCAAGCGCTGGTCAACTGTCATTCCGCATCTTACCCAGAGCCGCTATTCATCCCGGTAAAACGATATGGTCTTTGACTTATGGTATTGTGTTTCGGCTGCCATTACTGCCACGTTCATATGAGCTTAAAATGATAACGATACGGAAATACGTCAAGATCACCAATATTCTACCGTGTTGAAGCTCGGCTCAGGACGCCTATGTAGACGCGTGCCCATTCGAGTTCACCAATATGTGTAGATACGCTTTAGTTCCTTGCCTTGTCAATTTAATTGTCATGCTCAAACTGCCATGAATTGTCACAGGTACTAAAGTGTCCTACCGCCAAACAGCAGTGTTCGCATTGTTGTGTTCCGGTTTGGGGATAAGACAGCCGGTGAAATGACTAGCATAGAGGCATTCCATCTTAGTCCTCAGGGTTGGCAACGCATTTGAAGTCTTAGGATTGCATTGCAGTCTTGTGAATGCGAATGTCTATGGGTCACAGTCTCCACTTACCATCAGGTGGCCTGTGTGCTCGTTTGTCTTCTCATCGCCATAAAAAAAGAAAAAGTGTACACGTATTTATGAACTGTCCGACCGACTGTCCAAGGAACTAAAATAATGCAGATATCTTTGATCCATACTGCCTCTTCCTCCTCTTTCAAACCTGTGTTTATAAAAAACTGTCAATAAGGAACGACTTGATTGTCATTATTTGTGTAGTCTGTAAGCATTTGAAATGGCTTCGGGGTATTTCTCTTAAGAGCGAGTGAAAGACACGAAGCACCTACATGACTGTGTATGAATGTGGAAGGAGCGAATAAGATCTGTCAGTATCGTAGCAGGTGGAAAGAAGTGTCTGCCTGCTGGGAAACAGGCGTGATTTAATTATCTACTGGGTGTACACCAACGCCAAAACTGAGAGGCCTGATAGAGCAGCTAATAAAAAGATAAAGATAAAAGATATTTATTCAGTAAGTAGGCCGCACGGGCACTTTTACACGTCAAGAATCTACCAGCGCTTCCCAAGAGGAGACACTGCCGAGAAGAAACGCCGCAAGAAACTCAGCAGTCAGTCGTTTAATAAGCTACCGTTTTAACCCCTAACCTCCGAAACTAGTAAAAATCACTAGCTTTTTAGCTGCTCTACTTACCAGCTCTCTCACTTTTCGCTTGGTTTAAGGTACCCTGTATGTAAGAGCTATCGCATTGTAGTTAGAAATGGTGATCCGAGCGACGAACGAGATTCAGATGGATGTCATACAAGCGTCGCCTGTGCTTTGTGTGGTCGGCGCTGCGTTGTTCTACATAAAAAAATTACACTTGTGTCGCTTTATGCTGAAATCGCAGAGTTGCGACAACACATCGAGACGGCAACGTGTGCCATAAGTAGCTCTTGTACGAGAAAACGTGGCGGAATACGGTGGGTACTTTCTTCCTTATACATACGAGAACGCATGACAACTTTAACTCGCTGGCGTATACAATAAGTATAAGGGTGTACAAACGATTGGTCGCGTAATTTCTGCTGTATACAAACTCCAGCTGATGTCACGTCTGTGCAAACCAAACACGACCTAATGATACACACAACTCGAAAAATTACTCTGATTTGATTTCACCATGTAGGCGTTTAAACGGTTTCACTGACTACGCCAGAGTAGACGTAGGAATACTTATTACAGATGTAGTGCAAAATGATTTTCCTTCGGGAAAACTCGGATCATGTCCATTAAAATGGAACTTTATTGTTTAGTGTCAAATGACAAATGCTGTCATTTGTCACTTTGTCATTTGACACTAAACAATAAAGTTCCATTTTAATGGACATGAAAACGTCACTCATTTAATACAATCATTGATTGACAGTTCGGGTGCCATCGTATTCCGATTGAGATCCGAGTTTTCCCGAAGGAAAATCATTTTGCACTACATCTGTACTTATTCTAACAGATGGCTGCGTCCCTCTCTGCGTTAGTGAAGGGTCCACAAAAAAAACGCCATCAAAAATGGTTTCTGCAGAACGCACATTGAATTTTAGATTTAAATACTAAAAGGTAAGGTAAAATTAAAAAGAGCCGCCTTTGGGGGTTAAAAAACACTTTGCAGAGTTTAAATATCGCAAATACCGTGAGTCATACGTATCGCAAACAAGAAATAAAACCCGTGAAAAAGTAAAACCAGAGTCCATATCAGTTTTCCTACTCACTACCTAACTATCGAATCGCGTTTGTGCCGGGCCATCTCTTTGTGAATTACGATGCCGTTTAGCAAACAAGCACAAGCATTAAACATATAACAACGTCTTTTATATATTTCATTTGATACCGCTGTAAAACTAAAACTAAAATCGACCAAACAAGTAGCAACATTACCAAGTAGGCACGAAAAACCACCCCCGCGCGCGCGTAGTATGTCCTTGGTGGAAAGTCTGCAGTGTGGCCAATTTATCTAACATTAGTAAGTGCAGGGTAATCTACTGACGAACACTAAATTTCAAATTTAAAAAAATATAGTATTAAATACAGCAATTACAATAAAAAATGTCGTCGTTATTGCCCCCCACGGGAATATTTAAAAAAACTACCGCTCAAAATTATTATTTTAACCTAAATAACCCGTTTACAGTCAAGGTCACCAATAAATATACACCGCAAAGTATCGTAAATATGTATACAGATCTTATTACTATACCAATAAGGTCTATGTGTACATAGTTTTCAACTTTGTGTGGATATTTAAACCATAATTCATTTATTAATTGCAGTTATGGGTTTAATTTTTAACCTTGTTCGTACCAAGCGACTACCCCGTTCTTTCATCAATTTGCAATTTTCTATCAACGAATTATTTAAAATATTAACCTTTAAGCTTCGAATTTAATAAGGACCTCATGCCTAAAAAACAAAAATTATGTAAACAAAGTTACAGAATTACATAAAAGTGGGAGGTTTTTTATGACCTTGCACACTGGCTCTATTTATCTATTGGTTGAACTTGACGCATGGCATAAATGGCACTGCACTCTACGGCGAATCGGAATGCACTTACCCCCTTCCCCCCGAAGTTTCAGTTTTCACTTTCAGTTATTATTCGGTGCTTGGGCAAGCGCATTCGACGTCCGTGTGCGTCTCCGTAATTGCCGCGAAATCGTGAATCCGGACTAAAGTTGGTGTGAAGTGAAGTGAGTGAAATAAAAGGACGTGTTTTAAGAAGACGGGGTGAGCATAATTTTTTTATAAAAAAAATCAATTTTCATACTTTGATTTTTAAACGGTGTTTTACGTGTTTAAAGTGATAAAAACCGGGTGTTTTAATGAAATTATGATTGCTTAGGGTTATACAAATGTAATTTGATCTATTCCGGGTAATTTTACACGAAATTAAGACAATTTCTTTGCTGATTTCGGTAGCTAGATTGAAATTTTCAACGGTGTTTTACGTGTTTAAAACGATAAAAACCGGGTGTTTTAATGAAATTATGATTGCTTAACGTTTTCCCAATGTAATTTGATCTATTCCGGGTAATTTTACACGAAATAACACAATTTCTTTGCTGATTTCGGTAGCTAAATAGATTGAAATTTTCATGCGCCGGAAATTTGCTGCAAGTGTTTTAAAAGTTAAAGTGCTGTAAGGTATCTATTGTTCATTAAACTTGGAGGAAAATAGAGTATATAAGATTAAGAACCCAAAAGAAATACATTTTACATGTAAAGAGCGGTGTTTAACATAGGATAAATCAATCGATGAGCACCCGACGGAGCCTTGTAAAAGGATACAAAACACGGTGTAGTTTACTAATTATAATATAATATGTTATAATACGGAATATAATTGATTTTATATGAGTATTACCTAATATTTGTTTGGTCCTTTACCATTTACGGCCCAAAAATAACGCAAAATCGACCATAACTTGCGCTACCAAAATTGTAAATATTAGACGGAGAAATAAACACCTTCTAGTTAAATAAAAATAAATACTAAGGACTATTCTAATCTAGTAATTAAAAAATATATCTGAAAACCCGCTCGGAAATAAAAAAAGTGTTAAATATAATTAAATCATTGTGAAATAACGGAGTAGATTTTCCGCGGCCCCGGCGGCATCACTTTCGGCCTGAAGCCGGTTTAAAAAGTATGTACAACAACAATATGGGTTAAAAAGACCCTGTCTTTGCTCGGGTTTAATCTTTCTCCATTCCAATATATAAGTGAACATAGTATGAACGTGAAGTAACAACAAGGAAGTCATCAATAATGAGTTAATGGTATAGGAAACCGTATTATGCACACTATTTTGTAAAATTGATAATTTAGACGTTGATTAAATGTAATATACATATTACAAATAACAAAATTGCATTGTTTGTAGCATTGTTAGACGACGGGCTTGCAACCTGTCACTAATAGACTGGTAAACATCTTACATTGATTGTGCGAAATGTGGTTATAGTATTATCAACAAGTTTTTAGAGTCTTTGGTAATTCTGTAGCTCTGCCTACTCCTCTGGGAATTAAGGCGTGAAGATATGAGAAGAATGGTTAAATCAAGAACACTTGTAAGCTACCTATCCTCGTAGGTTGCAATGTTATTGTTATAATTAACTGTCTCACTAGAGCACATTTGTTAGCTCTGAGTGGAAACTGTTTTGGTTAGTGCATTAACTTATATTTCTCTTAAAACAAAATAGGTAAATATTCGTAGGATTCGGGTGAACGGTTCAACGTAAGACGTTAATTTCGCGTTTTTCATAATATTAAGGTATAGATAGATCATTGAACGTTCAAAATTATTAAGTAGACTTTCTAGAATTTTGTTTGTCCTAATTAGACTTCTGATAGTTTGTTTTATTGTTGTTTTTGCTTTGTTTCACCCTTGTCAGATGTTTCAAGTTCAGTTCCTATGTACACTTTTAAGAAATTGTTCTATTTATGTTTGTTTTGTTTCATTCTTGTCAGATTTCTAAGTTTAAGTTCTATTAGCATTTTCGAGAACTTATTTTAATAGTGTAACTCAGATTGTGATGCCCTCGCAGACGTTTAAGATACGGGCCGTCTAGTTTGGAGTCTGGCAGATATTTCATGTAATGTAACCTGTTTTGATTTCGTTTCATTTCATTTGTTTCTTATCTATCTAAACGATCGCGTCGGTTACACGTGTACCTTATTGTTAGTGGCAAAGGGGTATTATTACCGTTTCAGGATCGTGTAAAAATGATGACTCCAACTGAACAGAGATTGTAGGTAAATTAAGACTGCACCGAACAAACGTCGAGCGCCCAGTGGCGCCGTCATTACTTTTATTGTGTTTTCTAATTAACTAAAGAATTTTCTTGAAATCAGGCGATACGTTTTGTAGCACAGTAAAAACACAATTAATGGGATACGTAACAAACTTTAATAACAATTACCCTTTGAGTAGTCAGCTTAACGGGAAAAGGAGGCCACTTTTTTCCGTTAAGTCGGTAAACTCGAAGGTGAATTGTTATTAAACTATGTGATATACCCTATAAGTTGTGTTTTCATTTGTAGTACAAAAAGGTACCGACCAATTTCAAGAAAATACTCTAGTTTATTAGAAAACACAATTATAGTAACGAGGGCGCCAGGTGTACATCCGGCGTATGAGCAGATTTCGGTTGTGGAGATAAAATAGCATAAAAATTGTGCCATTAGCTTCATTCGTCTTGGATTTTGATCATTATTTTTCTTATTTAATTATTTTTTCCCTGTTTTAGGTCTAATCATGCCGTGGACTCCACGAAATCAGCATAAAAAATGGTAAGCAATGTATTATTACAATATGTGGGTTGTTTTTATCTTTCACTGCCTCTTGCCAGTTGTATTTCGTGATTTTAATTAATTTAATTTTAAATCTTCACTAACTGCATAATATAACGCATAAAATGAATTGTTTAAGTTTCTGAACGTCCACGTGAAGTTGGTGCTTTGTTTTAATACTGGTAAATAACTGCACATTGCCAACTAGTAAGGGTTCTTCGAGGGTTGATCCATAAGTTTTGATAATCGGTATTAAAAATGGGAGATATGTAAATGGTTATTTTTTAATTGGAATAAACACACTTTCTGTATTTCCAAACACTTATTAACGTCATTCGATTGTTTTATTTTACTACTATAAAAATAATTTTACTTTTGGAGGTCGAAATGGGCAAATTTTGTACGATCACTAAGTCATCAGTGTCATCACTGGGCTCGTGAGTTTTATGTACTTAGTTGTTTTTGAACATTCGTGAAAGAAAATTAGTAGTCTACAGTTAGGGCTCAATAGCGTGGAGAGCGGTTATCAGTTCTGAGCTTTGGTCGAGGAGCAGCACCCTTGTCAATTACTTCTTTAGCTTATTTTGAATATTATCCTAAAACTATGATAGAATAATGTTATATAACTCTCCTAAATTATTAGAACTCAATTGCTAAAAACTAATTTCACAGTATTTGTTTGTAGGAATGAATAATCCTGGAAAAAAAAACACCCTATATTTTGGTGACAGAGCTGGAGATAAAAAATCCACTACAATTATAACTTATTTATCCTTTAAATCATAATGATAAATCAAAGTTTCATTTTCAATAGCAATTTTTTTTTTTGTGTACCAGAACTTTCTCCAAATTACTACTTTAACTTAAATTAAACTAACTACAGATGTTTTTTGTTTAGCTATCACAGAAAAACAAATGAATAATGTAGTTTTTTCGTCACTAATTTAAGTTTGATCAGTGCCATGGTGCACATAAAAACAATATCATTATGTGGATGGTTCATACTGATTCTCAAAACTTATGGATCACCCGTCCCCTCGTACTTAATCCAAACGTGTTTAAAAACTGAGTTAGACATCTTTTCAAAAAATACATTTATTCACTAAACACACAACACACACAGAATAAAGTATAAACAGAAAACAGCAATAAACCAGTAGTGAGTGTTTTCGCGGCAGTGAGTCGGGCACTGGCACTGTTACATTATGAATTATTAATTCGTTAATACTGGAAATTAATTTACCACAACTGAGATTGGTGCAATGTGATAAACACAATGTACCTATGTTTATTTATTTATTTAATCTTTACTGCGCGGAAATACAAATGGCGGACCTACTGCCTAATGGCATTCTCTAACAGTCGACCAAATAATTAAACACAAATTTACAGTGGGTGCACAGAAAAAGAAGACAGACAGAGATAAAACAAAAAACATACACATACATACATTAAATCACGCCTGTTTCCCAGAGGGGTAGGCAGATTCATACATCGAGTCATGCACGCACGTCGGTTTCGGGTACCTACTTAAGATTCGGCCCTTTTCCAGTATTTCTCCGATTTGACTCGAAAAAGTTTATATAATAGTTTGTGTCTGTAATAGTTTATATAATAATAATTTAAATTATCACGCATTAATTTCATCCTCGGCACCGTTTTAAGGAAATGGCCCTTAAAAAGTGTTATTGTCAATGAAAAAATCCTGTAAAATCTCAACTATTGTGAAGTTATAATAGTACATTATAGCCTAGGCGCGGAAAGTAAGGGATTTTTCCGCCGAGGCAAATATAATGCTTTTCTCAAACAATACGAGGAAATTATACAAATACATAATTATAAGTATTTTTAAAAATATTTGACAAATTCGGAGAGAATGTTTGTTTGAGAACTACGAGTATTAGTGAAGATAGTTTCACGCACAACGCGTCGCCGCCGGCTTACACTGCACCCACAAGTCGGGTGTACGGGATTTTTTTCACGTTCCTTTCGATTTTATATGCAATAGACAGCACTTTTAATAAACAATATGGACATGGACGGAAAGTGTTTTTATACGTTTATTTAGGAGGAAAATGAGGCACTTCGCGTCTTCGTTTTTCAAAAGAAAAGTCATCCTTTCCGCGCATGTTTGAAAAAATAGATTTTTAGGGTTTCATTTACGTGTTTTTTTATTTAACCGAAAGACATTTATCACTGAGTTAGTTTTATTTGTTAGTATAGTCAAACCTTATTTAAAATTAATATTTAAGGTGTCTTGAATCATAGTTTCAACAGAAAATTGATGAGACGACATTCGATGAAATGATACGATTTGATTTTGATTGAGATAGGTGATTTGGTGGTTGACCCAAACGGGGCTTGTCTGGATCGATACCTCTCCTATAACGGTAGTCGTGTACCGGTGTGGTGATAAGACAATCTGTGAAATTACTAGGCTAGCGGTATTCTATTTACGTTCTAAAGGTTGGCAATTGTTTTGCGTTTCGATGTATCGAAACTTTTTATGTAGGTTTCTCGCACCATAACAGTTAAGTATAATTTTTATTTTTCTATTACTACCAATAGGGTATTAGACAAGAGTGAAATTAAATTGGTTTTTCATTAACAACAGATAAACATTATAAAAATACTAGGAAAACATCAATCTTTTATTTATGTTTGCTATTTTAAGATTTTTAAATTCATAAAATCCTACAATAAGGACGCTGTTTGATTGTGACGTCACAAGATAGTAATCCATATAAATTCCATAGTAACGGAGCGTTTTTGATGTTTCATAAAAAGAAGCTGATTTGACTTTTGTCAAATACCGTATTAGTTTTTGTGAAAATTCTGAAATTTGACACGTTTTACGTATGCGTATATTTGTTTCTTAATGTATGTTAGATTCATTGTTTTATATTCTAGGTTAAGTTTTGCAATAGAAATAGAAAATATCTTTATTTCTTTCTGCTTACATAATATCACATCCATGGCTGAAGTCTCCTTTTAAGTAAAAATATACCTGTGCCAGGAGACCCCTCTCTTCCATAGGATATATTACGTAACATGTAAATTAGGAACCACTAGATAATAGAGAAAAAATATTAACAATTAAAAATTAGTCTGAAAGTAAACAATTATTATATTTTTACACAAACAATAAGAAATATACACATGAGTATCTATTTGCGTGTGTGTGCGTATGAGTGTGTGTGCATGTATATGTGTGTGTGTTTATTTTAATTTATAAGGGTACTAACAACTGCTCAGTCGCCGCATAATTTAGGTCCTTAATCCAACAGTTTTTTTTTTTTGGGATTCGTAGGTTAATTTAGGGTAAAATTTAAGTTCTTTGTTAAGTATGTTGCATAGACGATAGTTTTCGTAGTCAAAAAAATTGGTGCAACGTTGTGATTCCTTCTTCTACTTAGCAGCGTTGGGTTGTAATGCAAGTTTTTGTGAGTGAAGAGAGCTGTTCGCAAAATGTACAATTTTCTAACTGTTATGAGTTACTATCTATGTAAAGTTGATCAGTGGGGAAACGTTAAAAAAAGGCAACTTTTAATAATGATCGCTGAGTTCTTTCGATTTCAATGAACCTAGATTTACAAGCTCCCCCTCATACAGAAAGACAGTAAGCAATGAGAGACTGACCCAGACCAATATAGATTTTTAGAAGAAGTTCAGATGGGGCAGCTTGTCGCAGTGTCTTAAAAAAGTTTTATAATTGGGATTGACCAAAAAAAATAACTCACGGTTTTTACTTTCTTATTCGAAAGAATAGGAAATTTTAAGACACCTACTTCAATAATTTTGTATTTGGCCCAATGGTTTTGTTTTGATATCTTTATTTATTTAGCAGACATTTTATGGATGACATGATTATTTTAAATTTGGGATGGCATTTTCTAATAAATTACAACAATTAAATGATATCTAATGAAAAAAAGTGATTGTAATAGTGTATTAAAACATACTATTTCAAGCTGTTTTCGCCTAACCCGTAAGATACACCTAGAAGGGCTTCAAGCCGAAAAAGAAAGTCAAACAAAGGTTAAATATACTTTTCACTTCTCATGCTCGTAAAGTCCTTCTTTATGCTGGGTATAGGCTGCATAAAATCGCATTTTATGCACTAGTGCATAAATGGTTGTCGTCATCTAGACTAAGACAATTAAGCCCTACAGCCAGACAGACGAGGTGACTACATTAAATAAACTTGTTATTTGAATAAATTTACTTGAATTTTATTTATATTTGCATCGTAGTTGCATCTAACAAAGAAGAAATTTAAAACTATTAAAAACAAGCATTATTAACAAGAACATTAAAAAATCAACGTAGGTATAAACTTGGCAGTATTGCGTTCGACCTAAGTCAAAAATCGCAAACAGAAAAAAAAAATTTGACAGAAATACAGTGGCGGGAAAGAGGTTTTGGACTATTAATTAGTTATTTTCTTTGCAAAACTTGTTGTGTTATGGAATTTAATTAAAATGTCGTCTAGTGAAGAGGAAAATAATGCTCACACCTAACACACTCATGGAAAAAAATGCAAAAGAACTTATTAAAGTTTTTTTACATTATCACATGGAAAAAAATGCAAAAGAACTTATTAAAGTTTTTTTACATTATCACTGTTTTATTTCCTCGTAATCGAAGTGAAAAGCAGAGTGTATATCTCGGTCTTAAAACCCATTTTATCCTCGACTTAATTATCCAACCTCGCCTGCCGGCTCGGTTGGATACCATAAGTCTCGGAAAAAATGGTTTGTTTTATGCCCTTGTTGTACAATCTACTATTTACCGAAATATCCAAAATAAATTAATTTTTCAAGAACTTAATAATACAGAACGGCTTTAAAACCCTATTCCTCGAAATGGTTTTCCAATTGGAGTAATTGTAAAAATATGAACAATCCCAATTAATTGTACATTTAAATAAAACCGGGCAAGAGGGATAGGGTTCCGAAGCCGTAACGACAGACACAAAAAACTATCTCAGAAATCAACATGTATGAACCAATTTTCTATTTAAAGTTATTTGGCGCTGTCTTAGATGATTTTTAGTAGGTATAAACCCGTTAGTCGCCTGTATCTCAGGAACTAATTAAGTCTACTTAGTAATGATTCTTTTTCTTATAAATTCGTATATAATATCTCAAACCAAGCTTTTAAGTGTGAGATCAGTATACCTATGTAGGTAGTTAGGTATCTAAACTGCTTCAAACCGACTTTAAATTACAATAAAAGTTAAATCTTATATATAGTAATTAATAGAAATTGAAAAAAAAAACAAGGTCCAGTAAATAGAATTTTAAGTTTTCCAAACGATACTCTACTCAACTCAAATCAATAATGTAATCGAAAATTTGTAAACTTTCAGATCGCAAATCGCTAACTTGTAGGTAGCATTCCGGGGCACGTCCAAACAGCATCTAGGCGCTCGCGCTTATGAGCGCGGTTGTCGCTCGATTTGTTGCTTGGACAGTTTGACTCCCCCCGCGCGTCCTGCACGCCCCGTTAACAAATTTTTCTATCAAAGTTATCATAGGCGATTTTGATAGGTATAAACACTTTAGTCGCCTGTATCTCAGGAACTAATCATGTCTACTTAGTCGTGATAGTTTTCCTTTAAAATTCGTTATATGCGCTTTCGTTGAAGATATTTTTCAGATTTTTAGTATTTGTAGTTTTGGCTGTAGGTGGGGGGGACACTTAACTCTAACAAAATATAGCGCTTTAAAGCTTAATATTTCATAAACGTATCCCTTAATCGAAAAATTATTTTCATAAACCCGCAATATTTTTGAAAGACCTATCCAACGACACCCCACACTATGGGGTAGGCAAGAAAAAAAAAGGCATCCCCACGTTACGTGTAGGGGAGGTGCATTAAAAAAAATTATATTCAAAATTTTATTTTACCACTTTGTTGGCGTGACTAATATGTATATTCATGCCAAATTACAGCTTTCTAGTACTATGAGTCTCTGAGCTAGACTGGGGACGGACGGACGGACGGACGGACGGACATGGCGAAACTATAAGGGTTCCTAGTTTGACTACGGAACCCTAAAAACGACTGACTGTTGAGTTTAACGGCGTTTCGTCTGAGCAGTGGTCTTGCGAAGAACTGAGTACATTTTAAACGTGTAAAAGTGCCCGTGTGAATAAACATCTTTTATCTTTATTTACCTTTTTGAAATTATACTTAGTCTTGAGAATGTGAAGTTTGAGAGTGAGGGCACTTTCAGGCTTGTGTGCTAATTTTAGAGGACTAGTATAATATCCTTGATTTGCTGTTGCTATGGCGTAAAATCCATTAAGGGGTGGAGGGGGTGGGAGGCGGGCGGAGCGCCCCCGTGCGATTGACGCCGAATGCATCTCAATACAGTTTTGGTTTAAATTGTTTATTATTGAATATTGAATGATGTTGTACCTACATCGAGATTTTGTATAGGTACATTATAGAGGTAAAGTTTGTGAAGTTGTAAGGGGTAATCACAGAATCTGCTGTGACGAATTTAAACTTCCTTTACCAATAGAAAACTCGTTATTTTGTGAGTGTCATAGGCTGTAATTAAAGAGATATTGTGTAGGGATTAATCATATTTACTTATTACGTTTTAGTTTTTAGTTGTTTTGTGTAATAATTTAATTTTAATTGAAATGGGTCCGGGAACAGCTAGTCTTCTTCTATATATAAAAAAAGAATGTTTCTCTGTATGACTTTTATAGAAACGTAAACTATGCATTTGATCATGTGATGATCTTCAACAAACGGAGACGGTTTTTGTGTTATTTTATAGCTAGTATTTAATATTGTTGAACGGTTTTACATGGTTCTATATCCAAAGAGAATGAATAGGCGTGCGCTGTCCATCCGTCAATCATAGAATAAAATATCATTTATTTGCAAGAATCATGGTTAATTACAGGTGATTAGTTATATTAGATAGATAGTTCAACATAATCCTACCGACATTGCGGCGTGCAAATTTTTAAAACTTAATACTATAAGTAAACAATTTTATAACTTAATAGACTTGCGTCGCTATTGCCTAACGCACTCGCAATCTCAATTGGCTTCAAAGCGGAACAATTGTTTTCAGTTAGTATGCAGACTAGTCTTCGATTTTCAAAATGAAATCAATTGCGATTGCGACTGCGTTAAAACTACGCCGAGCGTACGCCGGATGTACAGTGGCGCCCTCGTTACTTTTATTGTGTTTTCTAATTAACTAAAGAATTTCCTTGGTACCAAACAAAATGTGTTTGTAGCGCAAGTATAAACACAATTTATGGGATACGTAACAAACTTTAATAACAATTCACCTTCGAGTTATTAACTTAACGAAAAAAAGTGGCCACCTTTTCCCGTTAAGCTGACTACTCAAAGGGTAATTGTTATTAAAGTTTGTTACGTATCCAATAAATTGTGTTTATACTTGCGCTACAAACACATTTTGTTTGGTTTCAAGGAAATTCTTTAGTTAATTAGAAAAGCCAATAATA
This sequence comes from Acleris laterana, assembly GCA_963966035.1. Classification (NCBI taxonomy): domain Eukaryota; kingdom Metazoa; phylum Arthropoda; class Insecta; order Lepidoptera; family Tortricidae; genus Acleris; species Acleris laterana. The sequence goes on from OZ014438.1 coordinate 85,010,763, forward strand.
GTAATGAGGGCGCCACTGGACGCTCGGCGTTTGCTCGGCGCAGTCTTCAATACCCCTTCAGTATTTTATGAACTGATTTTTTATTTCAGAATAGTAAAATGAGGCAGCAAGACCTCTGTTGATAAAATCGAACGTATTAGGCTGCCTAAACGGACTGCGCTTAATGAGACCTAAATCAATACATAGTATAAAACAAAGTCGCTTCCCGTTGCTGTCTGTCCCTATGCTTAGATCTTTAAAAATACGCAACAGATTTTGATGCGGTTTCTTTTAATAGATAAAATGATTCAAGAGGAAGGTTTTTATGTATAATAATTTCTGTTTTGTGTACGGGTGTTACAGAAAACTTAGATATACCGAAGCGAAGTGCGGGCGAGTCGCTAGTTACAGTATAAAGTAGCATAATAAACACAGCGATACGTAGTCTGCCTACTGTACTTTTATAATGCTATTTGATACTGTAATATAACTCTGTGGATTAAAAAATCATTTTTATTTCATGACTTTTTTGACAGACTATACTTAAACTCGTGTTTATCCGGTTTGGCGCGTTCACGTTGATTGATTATATTGAGCGGCGTTATTAAGAGAATAACACCCCGTTTAAAAACAATTTAAACACCGTTTAAACACGTTTATTATTAAGAACTGTGTACCGTTGTTTGCGCCAATACACACTAAAACGGACTGTGTTATTACGGCGGGTTTATTAACAAATTAAAATGTATATAGAAGTAAAATAATAAAGGGGGCCCTCATACATAAAATTTTTTTTAACCTGTTATTTTTGTTGTAGTATACGTAATAGGTAGAAAGTTGAAATTTTCACAGATTGTACATTTCTCTTAACAACAAATAATAAAAACAAAATCAAACTTCAAATTTAAGTGTTTCTTATGGCCGTATTAATAAACTCATCTTGGCTGAGATGCGCGTGACAAGATACGTCTGTCGGTTCATTGAAGGAAGGATTAAGGAAGTTGTGGCTAAATCTACAGGATGAGTCCGAGTGTTGGTCCTTACCTCTGTTGTAGGTTTTAACTGCGGTTTACGTATGTGTGGTAGTATATATTGGTATATTATAATTTATCTTTGTATGTATCTTATTAAAGAAGATATTTTATTTTCTTCCTGTTTCTCTGTTGTATGTACTATTTATTATTTCCTGAAATTTTGTTAATTCTATCCTTCGGCATTGTCCTTGCTTATTCTACTCCAAGGATAACTCGAAGAGATCTCATATGGGATAAGTTCGCCTATGTACATTATTTATATTGATGCAAACATGTCTTGTAATTGTTTATATACAATAAAGAGTTTACATACGTCAAAGTAAACGTCAAACCACAGAACACTGTCATTTTAGACACATCTCGAGATGAGCATTAGAGTTGAGATTAGTTTATTAATACGGATCTAATAGAATTAATAATATAACTATCGTACCAAACTATCATTTCATTAACACCATATTGATACTTGGAAATCCACCGCCGTGTGCTTTATCAAAGGCCCCTTTGCCACGCACATTATCTACCTATATGGAATCAGCTCTCGGCGTCTATATTTCCGAACTAATACGACTTGAGGGCGTTCGCAGTGTTATCACATCTACCAACTTATTGGTAGATCTACCTAATTTGCCTCCTGTCTACCTATCTACCACCCTCGGCCTCAAAGCTACCTAATTTTGATATTTTTCCAAAATGTGATGATTGTAAACATTTTTCCATGCGTGTAGTGTAACGAAAAGTTACTTGCTATCGAATTTAGCCTGTCTTGTAGTTTCAGCAATTAAAACGGAGCGCGTAACGTTAAGTGTAAAAAAAATTAGTAGCTGTCTGTGAGTGACAGCTGACACTGACAGATAGCAAAGTATTTCGCGGCATTTTAAGTAAGTTTGGTGTTAATTTTGAACATTTTATACGCATTTTTAATCATTAAAAACAGGGTCGTAGATCTACCTAATTTTCATTTTAAATTCTACTAATTTCTACTAATTTTTGGATCCTGTTCTACCAATTTGACAAAATTAGATGTGACAACACTGGGCGTTCGAGAAACGAGCCTTCTCTTTTCTCAAAGGCCACCAGCGACAGATTACTCTGGTGTTGCGTGTTTATGGGTCGCGATGATCACTTACCATCAGGAGGCTCGCTAAAAACAAAGTTTAAAATTAAAATAAAACGGTAGTTAGCGACATCTTTAATATTTAATGGTGGTAGCCCTTAGGTTTTTTTGTTTCAGCGTTTGTGCTTTAGTGTGTTTAGTGCAATTAAATTTCAATATAAATATCTTTAAAGATGGAGTGACGACCTTGTGAAAATCGCGGGAACGCAGTGGATGCGAAAAGCACAAGACCGGTCTGAGTGGAGAGCCTTGGGGGAGGCCTATGTCCAGCAGTGGACGTCTTTCGGCTGACGTGATGATGATGATGATATAAATATCTTTTGGAAATTAAATGCGCTGAGTAAACGACCAAGAAGGAAAACTAAAATTCCCACACGAGCTTCTATTTAGAATGTTTTTTTTTGTTCTAGATAGGTTAGTTTTGGTCTGGGGTTATGTTTTCCGAGTGTATTAAGTACCATTATTTCCACTTTGAAATTCGGGAATCTCGATTTAAATCGTAAAGGTTCGTGTTTTCATTTAGAGTTTGTAAATCCTAGAATTTACTCACATATTGAAAAGAAACTTCATTAACATTCAAAATATTCAGTCTATAATCACTAATCAACTTTTTATGACATATGTGACGGGTAAGCTTTTAAAATTAAAGGAATTTGCTTCGAATGAAATTATCTGTCATCAACATTTAAATCAAGCCGCATCTGTGTAATAAAATTACATTGCGGTAGGTGATCTAAATTACTGTTCTCGACTGTTAAGTGGACACTATGATGTTATGAATATGCAGCAATGTATCTCGCGTCATTTGCACTTCCGATCTCTCCCGATGAATCTCGAGGATTGCCGAGTGTCAGTCCAACTAATCGTACTGTATCTATATACGGCTTGATGGATTTTAACATGTGAGGTGTCATCTTGGGTATAGGAGGGAAACTATCATAGTCTGCCGAAAGTAGGGTCAGGATTTTTGACCGTTTGTCTCGATTGCGGCCAGACTTCGCAAGTGTCAGGATTTTAAGGAATGACCTCACAAAAAATAAAAGTAGTAAGAATTAACAAAAACTAAAATATTTCGTTCAAAACAATTTAAAATAGGAAAGTTACAGCTAAAGAGATCTCAATCAATTAGTTTTCTTAAAACTTTAGGTGTGCAGCGCGCCGCCGGGGCGTCGTTCAAGCTACGCCAAGTCTCTGTTACAAGAGATGTCAGGATTTTTGTCAGGGCATTTTATTTTTCCATATGGTAACCCTATACGAAGGGGGGAGGGGGTGTTTACTGGGTTAGCTTCATCCATTATTCTACGTCGACACACTTAGTCTTTAAAGTTAATATGCACAGGTAAAAACACTTAATTAAAGGTCCTCTTTCATGTTGCATGTAGTTGTAACATGTATACGCCGTTTGACATTCTATATATGAAATTTGACCTAAATTTCATAATTATTAGTTTTGTACACAACTTAAGTTTTATACCTATACGGTATGGTAAATATCGAAATATACTCTGATACACGTAATTTGTAATCTGGTTTATTATAATCCACAACAAGTTATAACAAATCATCACTGATTAGAAAGATATTGCCGGATATAAACGATACTCGATAAGTTCGCAGAGAGCAGCGCTCGTGGTCACGCTGTACTACTCGCACTTTAGACCATTGTTAACGTCATTTTAGACAGTGTTGCCGAGGAAGGAGAACTTTTTTTAAATCCTTACACTGCCGTATTACGTAAGGCGTCCATTAAACTTAAAAATCTAATTCAAGAGCAAAATCCTAATCTCAACGGGCGCACATCCACTGTGAATACTGCATTTTGATTTTAGTGTAGGTATTTTTATCAATAAAACTTAGGTACTGTTGCGTATGCAACATTTAAATGTGTATAATTTTAAAATGTATTTATTAATTGTTCCAAAAAGGTTTATAATTTTTATATTTCATTTTCATGTAAATTCATTTTATTATTTTACTATCATCTAACTCATAACCTTTCAGATCTTAACGTAACAAAATGTAATAACAAAACGCAGATTTGGGCTTTTCCATACCACTAAATTAAACGTCTTTGTTAAGTTCAAAAATTATGCAAATCACTCTCCTCTCCACCTTCGATCTGCTTAGGCACTATTTCTTTACAACCAGTACCTATTTAAATACAGTACATGTACAGTGAATTTTATTTCAAAGCTGTTAGGGGATCCTCTCGTCAGCAGTCTGGGTTCCGGCAGCTACAGGTACCCTTATTTTACTGGTTAAATGAGTTCTCATTAATGTTTTTATGAAATAATCTAGACACGCGGTAGCGTGTCAAAGCCAAGTTCAATCTAACAGAACTGGCGAGCAGCACCGTGTGTAATATTACACGAACCATTTGGAGCCACTTTTGACACCTTAATAACTCAAAATCTATTTAACATAGAAACATGAAATTTGGTATATGTATTAGAACCCCTTTGAATAACTAGAATCCGAAATTTCATATATATAGGTAAAACGGTTATTGAAATATTAACGTGTAAAAATCGGCATTTTTATCACCTAACTATTGACTTATTGACTGACCGATAGATCAAAACTTTAACCCAGTTCCAGATGACCTAGAAACTTCAAATTTGGCATCCAGATAGGTAGTTGGGTGAACACAAAGAAAAAAGTCAGAAACTAGTTTCATCATTTTATTATAATTTTTCAATTAATTGGTGAATCTATGAAAACGGGTCACTTTCTATGGAAACTGTATACAAAGTGACCCGTTTTCATTGCTCTTGACTATTAGGAACGCTTAATTATAGTGCCTGTAAGTATTGTAAGAAGAATGTAAGAAGAAAATCAGCAATCAAAATTTATGACATCCGGACTTCATATGGATTTTAAGGTCTTCACGTGAATATATAATGAGTGGAATACCACCCTTAATTATTTTTTTAATATATGTAGACACGCGGCAGCGTGTCCAGCCAAAAGGAACTAGCGACCCATCTGGAGCCACTTTTGACTCTTTAATCCATTTGGTATATGTATATATATTATATTATATATATATATATATATATATATATACATATTATTATAAACTTACTCTTGAGTAATGAATAATAATAAAATCTATACAAAAAGTAATGATATCCCACCAAAAACATAAATGTGAAAAAAGGAGCCAAGTTCAATATTAAGAATAAGCGTGGTTGTCAATTTCGCCGACAAAAGAATTGAGATCTAAATGGGTGCCAAGTTCAGTAGGAAATCCTAAAATAAAATGTTTTCTTACGAACATACAATTTCTTATTTTTTCTACTACAACAATGTTTGCTATATAAAAGTATAACTTCTTTAATTTGAACACTAATTATTTACACAAAGCAGATAACTAGGATAAATTGATGCTCAAGATTTGACTTGGCTAGTTTTTACATACCTACAAGATATCTGTTATTTGGCTAATCAACTTATCATCTTTATGTTATACGTAAGTAACTGTTTATATATTGTCTTACTCTTCGAAAAATAAGGCTTGCTAGTAAAAACTAGCCAAGTCAAGTCTCGAGCATCAATTTATCCTAAGTTATCTGCTTTGTGTAAATAATTAGTGTTCAAACCTAGTATTATATAAAACAATGAATCTAACATACAATAAGAAATAAAATATATTCACGCGTAGTTGAGCAGGAAAATATGTCAAAGCTCAGAATTTTCACCAGAACTAATTAGTAATAATAGAAAAATTAAAATTAAACTTAACTATGATGGTGCAAGACAACTAGAGGTACATAAAAAGTTTCGATACATTCTCCTACAGAAACCGTGTCCCCTAGACAATACGAGTATACAATGTTTACATATTTTTTATGACTAAGTTATTATAAAGTTATTTAGGTGTTTAGTTTAGGCCAAGCATTTTTATCTGATAGATAGTCCTCGACCCTATAGTACGCTTTAGACATCAGCGACTTTTTCAAGTCTCAGGTATATATATATAGTATATAGCCCTCCTCATCAATTTCGATGCCGGCGACCCTGACCTAAAAAATATATATTTATACAATTTATTTCATAGCGTGAGCTCTAAATTGTTGCCTTTATGAAAGAGTGCGGCATCTCAAAATGAGTCGCTGTTGCAATTTAAATTCAGAACACTTTCTATTTAAAGTTTTCTTTACAACGTCATCATTTTTTGAGTTGTAGCAGTATTGTATAAAGGCAGCGTATGTGGCTCGCTAGACCGAACTTAGTTTTAAATACGTTTAAGTGTAGGTAAGAGGGCTTGGGTCTTTCTTTTTGAGTTTGGCGTTTTAGGTCAAGCGTTTTCAGCCGGTTTTCCTCAAAAGTTCTGACAGATTTAAAGATACGCCACGAAGACCTCATTGAAGCGAGCTCCTCCCAACCTGACGGGTCAATAGCGCAGGCGTTTAGGTGTCTTTTGAGCACGTCTTAATAGCGCAGATGCTGGCCACCGTGCCTTCGTTTACTCTCTGCCATCTCAGAATAGAAGACAACTTTGGGTAACCGGCGGTCATCCATACGGAAGACGTGCCCACACCATCTGAGCTGGCGCTGCTTGAGAGGAGCCTCCATGGCGTCCAACCCAGAACAACGCAGAACCTCAGAGTTAGAGACCCGGTCCTGCCACTTGATCCTCAGGATAGATCTTAGACACCTAAGGTGGTATGTGTCGAGCTTCTTTATGACTGTTTTGTAGAGGCACCACGTCTCAGCGCCATAGAGAAGTACTGGTAGGATTAGCGCCTTGTAAACGCCAATCTTAGGGCTGTAAACTCATCTTGGCTGAGATGCCCGTCACAAGATACGTCAAGGTAAACGTCAAACCATAGAACACTGTCGTTTTTGACACATCTCGAGACGAGGATTAGAGTTGAGATTAGTTTATTAATACGGGGCTTAGTCTCGAGCTTAAGGTCATGGGACCTCCAGACACGATCAGTGAGTCGTCCGAAATTTGCTGCGGCGTTGGCTATGCGCGATGGTATCTCCGAAGCTAAGGTGTTGTCGTACCGGATATTACTACCCAAATACTTGAAATGCGATACTCTAGTGGTCTGCCATCTAGGTTAAGCGCTCGTTTATCAACCTCGCGACCCCGGGGTGGCTGTTTAAGAACTTGGGTCTTGGTAGCGGTGATTACCAGGCCGATTTTTCGACAGGACAGATGGAGTGCGTCGACGTACCTTTGGAGATTTACCATACTATCTGACATGAGGCTACGTCGTCAGCGTAAAGTATCTCCAATATAGAGCACTTTTGTATTTTCGTTTTCGCCTTGAATCTTGAGATGCCAAACACATCTTTATTAGACCGGAAATTGAGCTGGATTTGATTGCTGCAAAATTGCAGTGCGTTTCTCATCAATACTACGAAGTAAATGGCAAAGAGCCCTGAGAACCCTGCTTTACACTGGTTGTGAATTGGATCTCCTCAGAAAGCTCGTTTTCATGTTGAACCTGCGCTTTCATGCCAACATGATATTGGCGAATGAGGTCGACGAGCTTCTTTGGATATCCAGACTTTTGGAGCACAGTCCAGAGAGCCTCTCGAGGAACTCTATCAAACGCTTTCTCCAGATCGACAAAGCACATGTAGTGTGGCTGTTGATGTTCAAGGCTCTTTTCCTGTAGTTGCCTTACTACACTGATCGCGTCAATAGTGCCCCTACTAGGACGAAAGCCGCACTGGCTCTCTGGTAGATATTTCTCAGCTAGGTCACTAATACGGGCGTTAATAATGTGCGCGAGGACCTTGCCGGCGCTAGCAAGGAACGATATACCACGGTAAGAGCTGCAATCGGAGACATCGCCCTTCCCTTTGTACAGTCGACTCCATAAATATGTTTACACATTAGTACCTCGTCACTTTACCCGCTATGACAATTTCAAATGGCAGTTTAAACATGACGCTAAATAGACAAGGTACTAAAGTGTAAACATATTTATGGCGTCGACTGTACACCTTACAAATCACCGCATCCCGCCAGCCTTGTGGAATTTCTTCACTAATCCATACTCTTAGAACCAGGTAGAGGTAGAGTGCTTAAATAATGTCTTTTCCGGTATATTTATACACTTCAGCAGGAAGCTGGTCTATACCGGGGGTCTTTGAGTTCTTAAGACGCTTGACTGCTTTTACAAACTCATCCAAAGATGGTGGATCGTCTAAAGATTGGCAAACTGGCAATTCCTCAAGAGAGCTCACGTACGACAGATCAGCGCCATTCAGAACATCGTTAAAGTGTTCAGCCCTAGGGAATGCAAACCGGTAAACCGGATTACCGGTTTACCGGTAATACCGGCCCAGTCTGTGTGGCGTCTGGTGTTAATAGGAAAAAATAACGCAAAACAACGTTGTACGCGCAAACTCTGTTGCAAATATCAGAATAAAACTCTAACTAACTATTTATACTTATACTGACTTATGAATTATTAGTGTTATCGCTCGCGCTACCGACTTACCTGTTTGTGCCTGCCTACCCAATAGTTAAATTAAGAAAAAATTGACAACCTTACGAGTATGTTTGCATATTCTATAGACTTCATACTTTCGATTGGTTGATGTAAGTACAAGTAGATTCTGTGGTGTATAGAAGTAGAAGCGTTTATTTTTTATTTTTAAGTTGATTGTAGACCAGAAAATTAAGTTAAAAGTGGCCTTGACTACTAGGTAGGTAGTTATTTAAACAATTTCAAGAATAGAAGATTGACTGATACGTTAAAATGTGTTTTAAAAATGCATTTGGTACCGAAATATAAGATTTCGAGTATTATCTTTTTAACAATGTAATACCGGTAATGTACCGGTATTACCGGTAAAAATGTACAGAGACCGGTAATTTACCGGTTTTCAAATTTGGCCGGTAATTGCATTCCCTAAGCCCAACGCATCAGTAGGCCGGCTTTATCCGTAACTCGGTGTTGTTTGTCCCTCGAGTACACGGGTGCAGTTTTCCTTACGCGGGGACCGAAAATCGCCCTTATGCTCCCAAAGAAACCACCAGTCTGGTGAGTGTCAGCATAGTGCTGCAATTGGGATTGTTCATATTTTTACAATTACTCCAATTCGAAAAACATTTCGAGGAATAGGGTTTTAAAGCTGTTCTGCATTATTAAGTTTCTGAAATGTTTATCTATTTTGGATATTTCGGCAAAAGTATATGTATATAACCTTTGTTTGACTTTCGGCTTGAAGCCCTCCTAGGTGAATCTTACGGGTTAGGGGAAAACAGCTTGAAATAGTTTGTTCCAATACACTATTACAATCACTTTTTTTCATTAGATATCATTTAATTATTGTAATTTATTAGAAAATGCCATCCCAAGTTTAAAATAATCATGTCATCCATAAAATGTCTGCTAAATAAATAAAGATATTAAAACAAAACTATTGGGCCAAATACAAAATTAATGAAACTGGTGTCTTAAAATTTCTTATTCTTTCGAATTAGAAAGTAAAAACCGTAAGTAAATTTTTTGGCCTATACCAATTCAGCAGCTTTATCCTTCCACCACTTATCTTTTAGTTTGCGAACCGTTGTTTGCGAGCTTAATTCACGTCTGTGTGCCTCGACTAGAGTTTTGATCTCTTCGTCTGATGAGTCAAACCAGTCTTAGTAGAAGTCTTAGTCGCTAGTAGAAGAAGAGTTATCCAGTGCGGTTCCCAGTTCCGGTGAGGTAATCGGCCTCGAGAAGGCTAATTTAGGGGGAATTTTGTGTGGTGCTCGACGTGGTGTCTTAAGCCCTAGGAGCATCTTTGATCTGATGAGACGGTGATCAGTCCACCTTATCGCTCCACGCATTGATCTCGTTATGAGAACGTCACGCAGATCCTTCCGACGGACAATGACGTAGTCTAAAAGATGAGTGCTTGGATCTAGGGTGCGTCCACGAGGTTTTATATTTCTCAGCAAGTCGGAAGAAAGTGTTTGTGATGCCAAGGTCAAATTCAGCACATAATGAAAGGAGGCGCAATCCGTTGTCGTTACGCTTTCCAAACTCCATGCGTGCCAAGGACACCGTTCCAAAGGTCATGTTCGGTGCCGAATCGAGCGTTAAAATTCCCTAAGAAGACTATTTTGTCGTGATTTGGTATAGATTCCAGGATTCGACGAATATTTTGGTAAAATATCTCCTTATCCACATCCGGCGAAGGCAGAGTAGGAGCGTAGGCACTTATAAGATGGACGTATTTGCTATCCGAAATTGGCAGGCGCAAAGTCATGAGGCAGTCATTTCATTGACACCCTTAGGTAAGTCACTCAGATCTCCAACCAGGCCATTGCGACCAGCAAAGCGCACGCCACTACCCGCCCGTTCAGTGGTAGGACGTCCGCTCCAGTAATACGTGTAGCCACCAAGTCCTCCACGTAGTTCTCCAGTGTCACTCAGATGAGTTTCGCTAATTGCGGCTATATCTATTTTGTAGCGGGCCAGCTCCCTAGCCATGAGAGCGGTTTTTCTCTCTGGACATAAGTTACGATCATTATCTAATAAGGTTCGGACGTTCCGTGTAGCAATGCAAAGTCGTTTAGGTTTTAAGGGAGATCTTTTATTCTTGTTGTCTTGTAACCGCATTGATGATGTCTAGACGCCCGCGGTTTGGCATCTAGATGATGGGTGAGACGGACTATTTTTAAGCCACCTTTTCTAGGCTCGGCGCAGAGGAAAGCAGAGCGATGCTAAATAGGGCTGCTTTGTCGCCAGTCGTGCTGCCGAACCCCGAGTCCCGCCTACATCGACTCCGGGATCGAACACTCTCTCCTGACCGCCTACGTGCAGGATGCTAACTAAGGTCTTGGCACATCGTTGCCTTAACCCCACCGCCAACATCCTATCGCTGCAGGACTTTTGCAAAAAGCCGTTATGAATAGCCAGGGTCATCTGCGCGTGAGGTTATTTTTAGTGGACAGACGGTTGCGCTGGTGCAAGTCCACTCTCTTGTCCCGCCGGTACGATCAGCAGAGATGCAGCGAAAGGCCGTAAACCACTGTATGGGTCCTGGTAAACGCCCTTGAGGTATTTCGCGTTACCTGATTGCATCAAAGGTCTGAAGATACTCGTAGTGCAATGTTGATGCAGTTTTAGATCGGGGACCGACCTATAGCTACTCTACAGATGTTCGTAGATGTAGCCCCCTTCCCTAGGTTTAGCCCACAGACGTGGTTTTCTCAGGTATAAAGTAGTTGGAAGGTAACGTAGGTATTAAGCTTCTTCCAACAAAAAATCCTCACTCAGCTCGGGCGTTTGTTAACGCAGGCTCAGCTTCATTCATTTATTAATTTAATCGTATGGCGTATTACATAAACATTTCAAGCAAATATTATCAAAGAGATAACTATAGGTCCACATTCAAGGTCCCGAGCCACGAGATAGTATCAGGTGTTAGTTTGTACAGATCTTCCGGGGCACCCGAGTAGGAGTGTAGAGGGCAGCGCTGAACAATATGCTCCATGGTTTGAGCCTCCCCACCACAGTCGCAGAGAGCCGAGTTACGCCAACCCGGGTTTGCGGGTGGTAGGACCTTATGCAGGGTCCGTCCGGATCGCTACCACCATCTTATCCATTAACCTACCGCCAAACAGCAGTGTTCGCATTGTTGTGTTCCGGTTTGGGGATAAGACAGCCGGTGAAATGACTAGCATAGAGGCATTCCTTCTTAGTCCTCAGGGTTGGCAACGCATTTGCAGTCTTAGGATTGCATGGCAGTCTTGTGAATGCAAATGTCTATGGGTCACAGTTTCCACTTACCATCAGGTGGCCTGTGTGCCCGTTTGTCTTCTCTATGCCATAAAAAAAAATAAAAAAAAAACCCCACTAATGGCGAAAGTAGTTGCAGCGTCCGTAACCTGTTCTCAGTCTATTTAGGCGACACCAAAGTTTACGTGGCAGGCAGAAACCGTCTGGTTTGGTCGTGGGATCTATGGCTTGCAAGACAGATCCGGTTGTGCCTGCACTCCACTCATCTCTCCAACACTCTCTTAGCTCGAAATCGCTCAGCTTTGTTGTTCTATACCTCGACACACGCGGTCTTCAACGTGAATACCACGGTATCGTAGTGAATATTGAAATAAACTCGCATACATGTACTTTATAATCTGGTTTATAACAATTAACAACAATTTGTAACAAATCAGCACTGATTAGGAAGATATCGCCGGATTTAAACGTTACACGATAAGTTTGTAGAGAGCAGCGCTCGTGGCCACCGATCTAGAATTGAATGCCACCCTTTTAAACACATGCGTAAACACGACTTTCTGCAGAGAATGCGACACATATTAGTTATACCGCTAAAATGGAAACATTAAAAAATAAAAACAATTTTTAGGGTGTACCTACATGTATCATGAGGATTTTTTTTCACGTCTACCATCTTTTCTGGCGGTGGCCACTTGGCCGATACCATTTTCTCGCCTTAATAGAAAAAAAAATGAGACATCCAAAAGCATCTGCTTTTGAATGATATTTGGGAGAAATATTTAAAAAAAAATACAGCCAAAGAACATCGGGTGATAACATTTGCACCACCTGTACAAGTTAGTGTGCACTTGTACAGTGAAGGAAATTGATTCCTAGACTACTTCGGACTGTGACGTAATCAATCAAAACGTAAGCGACTTCTTGTGATTTTATATACAGTGTCACTTTGACATAGTTCAAAGTGGTCTAGGAATCAATTTCCTTGACTGTACATAGGTACCTACCCAATACAAACACTGCCCTGTCTTAATTATTATTTTGAGATCAATATTTTTCAGGTGAAGTAGGTATGTACGAATTAAATCGATTTTTAAAATACAAACCTAAACTTTTTGTCCTCATAAATTACTATTGAATAAATCGGACGTCTGCACCCGAAAAGTTTTTGTCCATGTGGAAATGGTATAATCTTAGTAGTTCTATCTGTGATCCTATGAAATCAACCAATAGGGTATTTGACAAGAATGAAATTAAATTGGTTTATCATTAACACGTTCATGAACAGTACGTCGAGAGACGGAAACTGAGACCCTCGTGAAATGGCACTGCGGCTGTGGCCGGTGTTTTTAATTACACCAAATGTGTTTTTAGGTGTTCCCCAGGGCTCCATTCTTGGACCTATCCTATTTATTTTATATTTAGCAGACATAAAATCTCATATTCTTAATTGTAAGTTTCATATTTATGCCGATGATATGCAAGTATACATATCCTGTAAACCATCCGAGGTTGACGATGCAGTCTGTAAGCTAAATGAGGATCTTTTGAGAATATCAACTTGGGCCTCAAACAATAGTTTACTGCTAAATCCATCAAAAACTAAATATTTGTTATTAGGTAGTAAAAAACAGCTCACCTCTTATAACCCCACTGTAAAAGTAGAGTTGTCTAATAAGCCTATTGAGAGGGTATATGAAGCGCGCAACTTGGGTCTTATTATGGACAGTGAGCTCAGATACGAGAAGCATGTATCAAATGTGGTAAGGAGCTGTTTTTACATGTTAAAAGTGTTATACGAGTATAGGGCTCGATCTTTCTTAAGTGAAAGTCTGCGCATACAGCTGGTTGAGTCTCTCGTCTTATCAAAATTAAGTTACATGGATGTGGTCTTTGGTCCACGTCTCCTGGCAAAAACCAAGAGACTCATCCAAAGGGTACAAAATGCCTGTGCTCGCTTCTGCTTTGACATTCCGTTCAGGGCCCACGTGACTCCATTTATTAACAAACACTCTATGCTGAAAATGCAGCACCGACGTAAGTTGCACCTCGCTTCTCTGCTTTTTGGAGTTATCAAATACCAAGCTCCACTTTATTTGAATGAAAAGCTGACATTCCGTAGTGGTGGGTTGCGTCGGCAATGTGCAGTGCAGCTAACTACTTCTCGCCACGCCTCTGCGGTTTTTCGGGGTAGTTTCCGGTATTCGGCTACCAAATGCTGGAACAACATTCCACCACCTATCAGGAACCTGCAGAATATTTTTAATTTTAAAAAGAAACTCAAAACTTTCCTTTTTAACCATCAAGTCAGCCAAGGGACGCTTGCGCATGACACGAGTGCAATATGACGGGAGAAGAGGAAATAGTTTTTGATTATATTATAATACCTATATTTATGTTATTTCTTCGGTCAACCTACCTTCGCTGTTTTTCCCATTTGCATTGGTGTCCGTTTCCTTCTTTATTTGGCTTCTTTCCTATTTCGGATAAAATATAATGTGCCGCGTACATAGCACACCTATTGTGTTCATCCTTTTACGACTCAGTAGCTATGTTTTTGTATTCCTTTTCTTGCCGTCCGTTTGTCACTCTGTAGACTGTTTGTTTGTTATTTTGCACAGTAGTTTAATTTTTGTATATGTAAAACCAACAAAACATTGTTTTTATTCAGTTTCTTAAAAGTGTACCAATTTTTGTTATTGTTACGTAACCTACATGGCTTGTGTTTACATTCCCATAGACTAGTCTTTTGTTTTCTGTTTCCTTAGTGTTGCCAACCTTAACAGGGTGTTACTCTTATGGTCGTTTGAGATAATCTCGAACAAATTATTTTAATTTTAATCTTTCATGTTTTTAATTTTTACGTTATTTTGTGTTAAGTGTGTCACTATCCGTCACTTCACCAAGCGGTTCCAACGGAAGACCAGTGCTGGCTTTACGGCTAGCGAATGCTGAGTTGGGACCGTTTCGCAACTGTTTCTCTGTCTTGTTATTTTTGTATCTATGTACCTAATGTGGTTTTGTATTGTTGCGAATAAATGTCTCTTTATCTTTATCTCTTTATCTCTTTAAAAACGGAACTCCGTCCACGGCCGGCCTTTTCCCATAGCATTTATAGGAAGCACGGACTCTGTGCCGTTTTAGGTTTTAACATAAGCCGCTAATGTCACAGCAAAAAAGCTCTAGGGCAACCTCAACCTCATGCACTACCCTAAAAGGGGAACGACACGTGTTATGGCACATCACGGCTGTGGACGTAACGGCTGTGGACGAGCTGCCATAATAGGTAAGATTTTTTTGTACGACATTACATACATATTTGTTCCGTCATAAAGTGGCACAATGTTTGAAACAACGTTAAATGTGACAGTTCGTCCATGGCCGTAGAAAATTTTGTATGGAATTTATTTGTACCGTATCACGCAATTTCGAGGTTGGTGCTGTGTCCGTGAACGTGTTAACAACAAATAAATATTATAAAAAAACTAGGAAAACATCAATCTTTTATTTATGTTTGCTATATTAAGATTTTTAAATTCATAAAATCCAACAATGAGGACGCTGTTTGATTGTGACGTCACAAGACAATCCCTATAAATTCCATAGTAACGGAGCGTTTTTGATGTTTCATAAAAAGAAGCTGATTTGACTTTTGTCAAATACCGTATTATATGATTATTCAAAGATAACGGTGTATTTCCAATGTTATAAGATGAAGAACTGTTTAAATTAGTGGCGATGAGACTCGCTTTCAGCATTTGTGGGAAGCAGTGACGTCCACGTTTTATAAGATGGCGTTACTATTTCAACTTAAATGCTCCGCCTTTAAAATCGATCGAATACAATTCAAAATAGGCGGCAAATTGCAATCTAATAAAAGTCATGTTTCCTTGCCGTAATAAGATTTGTATTCCAGTCCCCTCGTATATAATATTTCAAAATTAAAATGCATTCCGAAGAAACCAGAAGATTGCCACGGCTTCCAGGAAACAAATTCAAATTAAAACTTTGTTTGCCCGTAAACCATGCATCTGTATTTATGTACCCAGCAAAGGCACTGCAAATCATAAATACCTAGGGCTTAAAACTAGATATAAATTGAAAAATTATCAAATCAAACATGTACAAATAGGAACTTACTTATTTCATTTTACATAATGTTTAGGTATAATAGACGACATTTTGAATTCCGAAATTGACATCGTTTCGCAATCTGTAATCACAATACCAAAACATGACAAAACACGATCGTGGCAAACGGGAAAAAATACTTCTGCATTCGGGGCACCCATCCACCAAATCGCATAATGAATCGCAAAATACTTTGATTCCCCCATGGGTAAATAAGCTGTGACTTCGTTTGTCACAATATACGAGGAGTGATCCAAAAGTTTTGATGATTGGTATTAAAAATGGGAGATATGTAAATGGTTATATTTTAATTGGAATAAACACACTTTCTGTATTTCCAAACACTTGTTAACGTCATTCAATTGTTTTATTTTACCACTATAAAAATAGTTTGAATTTTGGAGGTCGAAATGGGCAAATTTTGTACGATCACTAAGTCATCACCACGCTCGTGAGTTTTATGTAGTTGTTTTTGAACATTCGTGAATGAAAAGTAGTAGTCGACAGTTAGGGCTAAATAGAGCGGAGAGCGGTTATCAGTTCTGAGCTTTGGTCGAGGAGCGGCACCCTTGTCAATTACAAGGCTTTAAAGCGCAATTCCTGCTTCAAATTCGTATTTTTTTTCTTCAGCTTATTTTGAATATTTTCCCAAAACTATGATAAAATAATGTTATATAACTCTCTTAGATTATTAGAACTCAATTGCTAAAAACTAATGTCACAGTATTTGTTTGTAGGCCTCAATAATCCAGGAAAACGCTGAAAAATACATCCTAAATTTTGGTGACAGAGCTGGAGATAAAAATCCACTGCAATGATAACTTATTTATCCTTTAAATCATATTGATAAATCAAGGTTTCATTTTCAATAACAATATTTTTTATTAGTGTACCAGAACTTTCTCCACACCGCTCCCAATTATTACTAAACTAACTCATATTTTTGCCGTCTTGTAAAATGGTTCATACAGATGTTTTTTGTTTAGCTATCACAGAAAAACAAATTAATAATGTAGTTTTTTTTTGTCTCTAATTTAAGTAAATTAGTGCCATGGTATATTCCACATTAAAAGAATATCATTATGTGGATGGTTCATACCGATTCTCAAAACTTATGGATCACCCCTCGTAAGTCAAGTCGATGACAAATTTGCTGAAAAGAATTGATGTATAAAGCAATATGATGCTTTACAATACAGATTACCTCAATATATGTAACCTTGGAGCATAATTACCCAAGCGGGAGCTAAGTAGGACCTCCACGAAAATATCTTAAACGTAAGCGCATTTAAAAGGAAAACTAACACGACTACGTAGACTTAATTAGTTCCTGAGATACCGGCGACTAAAGTGTTTATACCTAATAAAATCATCTAAAACAGCACGAAATAACTTTAAATAGAAAATTAATTCATAGATGTGGTTTTTTGCAATTTACATTGTAAAATATAAATTGGGATTGACCAAAAAAAATAACTCATGGTTTTTTCTCATTTGAACGAATAGGAAATTTTAAGACACCAATTTCATTCATTTTGAATTTGACCCAATAGTTTTGTTTTAATATGTTTATTTATTTAGCAGACATTTATGGATGACATGATTATTTAAAATTTGGGTTGGCGTTTTCTATAAATGATATCCAATGAAAAAAAGTGATTGTAATAGTGTATTAAAACATACTATTTCAAGCTGTTTTCGCCTAACCCGTAAGATACACCTAAGAGAGCTTCAAGCCGAAAACGAAAGTCAACAAAGGTTAAATATACTTTTGTCGAAATATCCAAAATAGATAAATATTTCTTAAACTTAATAATGCAGAACGGCTTTAAAACCCTATTCCGCGATATGGTTTTCGAATCGGAGTAATTGTAAAAATATGAACAATCCCAATTGCACATTGATGAATTATAAACAATAATATTGATGATAATATTGTTTGTACATTGACCAATAAATAAACTAAAGGTGTAGAAGCAAAGAGACCATTTTCATAGACACAAAAGGTTAAACCAACTGTGATGTCGAGAGTCGACGTTGAATTTTTCCAATAACCCGGGAATCGTGTGCTTTATTGCTTGTTTTCAATAATAAAGAGAGCGGAACGAGAACTAAGTAACTGAGAAATGCAATTCGCATTACTATCAATGTCACTGGACAACGCACGAGATAGATAATTTTATTGAAGTAACAAGAACAAGTAATAACAGAAATATAAACGTGTTTTTTGTTAAGAAAACCGACATTTTAAATATTATTACAGGATGACAACGAACAGTTTCGACTATTCAAACATAAATAACGTAAAAAACACGTTTGAGCAAGTTCCTTTGACATCTGTTAGAGTTACAGCTATAAAATAAAAAAAGATAAAAATATAAAAAAGATAAAATATATTTACTCAGTGAGTAGGCCGCACGGGCACTTTTACACGTCAAGAGTAAAGATATCAAGATCTGTTGAGGCTTGGATGAGGGTTAACGATTCAGCCTTTAATTTTATTGTTAAATTATCGGAGTAAAAGTATATAAAAGGGCAGGAGGAGCACGCTTAAACAGATTATCATAAAGTTTACAAAAAAACATAGAAAGTTCTCATTGTTAATGATGAGACCTGCCTTCTGTTGATACATGTTGTATTCCTGGCAAGGGATATATTATTGTTTTAAGTTGAAGTAGATAGATATGGTCATTATGTTAAAACGCAAGTGGACAAACCCAAATATTTCACTGCATTTAACCGCCGGTGGACTAAATTGGCTAAAACTGTAGCTTTGAAAACTTGAAAAACCGTGAAGAGACAGACAGCAAATAACCTTAAAAAATTAGTAACAAAGTTGAAGTATGCACCAATTGGATATAGTTATTTGATCTTAATAATACAAGATTTATTACGAACTTATTTATTTATTATGAGTGTGGAAGAAGTGAAGGAAATTTGTCAAGATCGTAGCAAGTGGAAAGAAGTGGTCTCTGCCTACCCCTCTGGGAAACAGGCGTGATTTAATGTATGTATATATAACGAACTAATAAACCTGGAATTTATTGCATTCTTTATGTTAAATATTTCAAACCTAATTTTGTCTCTTTTCTTCTGGGACTCCCCATTATTCAAAGTTATTTGGTGATTTCAATATGATAATAACATGTAGGTAGGTAGTTTTTTATTCACTTCTCATCCTCTTAAAGTGTTGTCGCTCCTTAAGTCGGGACTAAAGCTCTTTATTTAATTAGTATCTAGTAATTAAAGTTTTTTTTTCATTTACTTAGAAGTTATTTAGGGATTAAAAACAACCATATAATCAATCTTTTTAGTTTACGGCAACCGTCGCGGAGACAATATCTCCAATCCCTGCATTATTGATTTTTTATTATTTGGTTTATTTATAATTGAACACATAATATAATTAATAGAATGTCTACAAATAAAACGATATTGTATGTAAAAGAGGAAGAAAGTGCGGAAAATGCGCCCAGGACTTAAAAATAAAGTATTAATGAAGTGTTTCCGTTTGTTAATTTTCGTTGCATTTTCATTGCACCAGCGTTTTTACAACGATTTTATCTAGTAAATAACGCAAAACCGAACCCCTGATATGATGAATGCAAGGATCCACTGGTAAACTGCGACGTCTGCGACCCGAACAAGAGTAATTGTAATCCGAATCGTCTTAGCGTTACAATACGCTGCGGACACCAGGCAGTTCAATTGACGTATCGATAGACGACTCATCTTCCTATCACAGCGATCACAGCATAAGGTGCATGTCTAGATAATGTTACGAGACGAAAACCACGAATTACATACATACATAAGCTCACGCCTTTATTCCCAGAGTGGGGTAGGCAGAGCTATAGAATTACTAACAACTCTAAAAACTTGTTAATAATTCTGTAACCACATTTTGCACAATTAGGCTAAGATATTTACCAGTGTATTAGTGACAGGTTGCAAGCCCATCGCCTAACAGTACTACACAGCCTTTATTACCTTAGTCGTCTCTTACGACATCCACGGGAGGACATGGAGTGGCACTATTCTTACCCGGCAACCACGCGGGGTGGGATAGCCACGAATTAACAAATCACTTTCAGAAGAAAATTTAACGCAGAGCTCAGAATATGACGTAAACCAGTCAACTAATTACCACGACAGCCTTGAATCGCAGAAAAGCTTACCTACCTATTATAATACCTACCTACGTATTATTTATTATGTCGACCCTGGAAGACTCTTAGTTATCATGCCTCATAGAAGAAATAAGCCAGCGTATCACACAACTACTAAAAGCTGAACACTCAGGTCACGACACTAACTAGACAAGTCGAAATCTGTCAAAAGAAAATAAACATGTACATAAAAATATTGACGGAAGGTACTCCTAGTACCTAAATGCATGTCTCCGACGATCAAACAGAAACAAGCAAAACAACGCGAGACTGTCAGTAAAAGGCCTCTTCTATTACCCCCGTAAATTACATAAAAGAAACCACTCGTGTCACCAGCACGTAACATACATAGACCATGTAATATCTAACACAGCAAGAACAAAGAGCCAGGTACTTGATCTAGGACTCTGTTTTAGGTTAAATTTTTAGGTATATTATGTAGATGAGTTCTGTAATTTCAAAATTCACGTAGAAAAAATACGTGCCACAGGAGGGTGGGCTAATTGGCCTAATGAACAATAAGGATAAGCGATATATCCCCGAATAGGTAATCCTAAGTTGTAAAACTATTACTATGACAGGTGGTTCGAAATCTTTGTGTGAAAAAAGTTATTGCCATGCAAAGACCGCGGTTTTTCCAAGTAATTATTCTAACGTCGTCTATGTAGGCGTCCCGATGTTCCAGATTTTTAGGGTTCCGTAGTCAAACTAGGAACCCTTATAGTTTCGCCATGTCCGTCCGTCCGTCCGTCCGTCCGTCCGTCCCCAGTCTAGCTCAGAGACTCATAGTACTAGAAAGCTGTAATTTGGCATGAATGTACAGTCAACAGCAAAAGAAACTGATTAAATAGGGTCCCAAAATTATCTATACAATACATTAAGTCAAATGCTACGGACTATTGTAGTTGATCAAAAGTAAATGAGCTGAATAACGTGTCATAATAAGTGATCACCATTATTTCGATTTTTGAAAACTCAATGACAGTTTAAGTCATCGTTGAACATTTCGAATTAAAGTTTTAACTATAAAATCTTGGTTTTGGGACAACCTCGGAGTACTTCGGTTAATATCGGTTATGTTCGTCGAAAAACATGCGAAGTGACAAAATAGCAATCTCCCTTACGCCAAGATTTAAAATAAGTTTTTATTACATCTTGGAATTATTTGCCATAAATCCTTCTTTTGCCGATATTGTTGGAATGTCGTTATTTTGGTATTCAATTCACGTTTGACGCTTTTGATAGAAATGTCATGTCAGGCTTCTGTTTTGCACAGCTGTTATGATCACTTTCTTTTGACTAATTAAAACATCAATTAATTTAGCACTTTAATATAACATGTTATATTTGGGATGCCATGACAATAGATATTTTGAAATGTTGATTTTGATCACTTACTTTTGACGTTGACTGTACATATTAGTCACGCCAACAAAGTGGTAAAATAAAATTTTGAAAAATATTTTTTTTTAATGCACCTCCCCTACACGTAACGTGGGGATGTCTTTTTTTTTTCTTGCCTACCCCATAGTGTGGGGTGTCGTTGGATAGGTCTTTCAAAAATATTGCGGGTTTATGCAAAACAATTTTTCGATTAAGGGATCCATTTATGAAATATAAAGCTTTAAAGCGCTATTTTTTGTTAGAGTCAAGTGTCCCCCCCCCCCCCTACAGCCAAAACTACAAGTACTAAAAATCTGAAAAAAATCTTCAACGAAAGCGCATATAACGAAT
The DNA here is from genome assembly GCA_963966035.1 of Acleris laterana. Classification (NCBI taxonomy): domain Eukaryota; kingdom Metazoa; phylum Arthropoda; class Insecta; order Lepidoptera; family Tortricidae; genus Acleris; species Acleris laterana. The sequence continues at coordinate 85,032,631 of OZ014438.1, forward strand.
TTTAAAGGAAAACTATCACGGCTAAGTAGACATGATTAGTTCCTGAGATACAGGCGATTAACGGGTTTATACCTACTAAAAATCATCTAAGACCGCGCCAAATAACTTTAAATAGAAAATTGTTTCATACGTGTTGATTTTTGAGATAGTTTTTTGTGTTTGTCGTTACGGCTTCGGAACCCTACACTGAGCATGGTCCGACATGCTCTTGCCCGGTTTTAAATATTTCACACAGCGATTTAAGATTTCCCGCCGTACAAAAAGTTGTACAATATGAAAAAATCTTTCAAAGGACATATGGCTTGTCATTATTGGTTTTTAGGCCAGTGTCCATACAAAACTGACCATCATCCATAAAAAATGTGTTTCCTTTACGTAAACTACGAGATACAGTCTCACAAGAAGCTGCACTGATGGCATACCATGGCTTTGTGCTATCGATTCTCGGCTATGGTATTGCTATATGGGGTAACTCCAGAGATACATAAAGAGCTTTTGTAAAAGAAAAAAAATGTATAAGAGCCATTTTCTCACTCCAACCACGAGACTCTTGCAAACCTATCTTCAAAAAACATAAACTTCTGTCATTACCGTCCTTGTATATTTATGAAGTAGCCATATTTGTATTTGTTAACAAGAACCTATTTGCGCGTAATTGTGATGTCAAAACTTATAACCATATGTCAAGGCAGCGGAACTTACTGTTCACGCTCAAATGTCTCCTAAAACAAAAGACACGCAGCCCCTACTATATGTGCCTGAAAATATTTAATAGGCTTCCTAGGGACATGAAAGAGCTACCTTTAATAATGTTTAAAAGAGATCATTATGTACAACTCTAGATATAATTTTGCATGCTCAGCCGAGCAGAATATGGCGGAATACTTGTTGAGAAAATAATATTATAAATACCCGTCTCAACCCATGTTCAGCCAATAAACTTTTTCATTTCATTTCATTTCTACTATTTAAGATCTATCTAATGATACGTCACTTGTCACTTCTCATGCTCTTAAAATGTAACTTTAGTCTCAGCACATAATAATAAAAGAAAAGAAAAAACCGCGGAATAAATTTGTAAGAAAGTTTGTTATCAACATTGTAATTTTGTATAGAGAATCGTTTTTTATCCTCGAATTTAAAATGACAAGTAGTGTGTTTAACGCGAGACTCATTATAGCTGGTCTTAGTCCCTTGTTGAGCAATCTTCTATTGCTTTACTCAAAAAAAACTCAAGGTTTATTTTACAACTTCGTTATTAAAATTGCTATAATATTGTTGCCCACGTAGTTTTGTATCCAAGAGTATATTAAACTGTGGACAGACGGGCATGGTGAAACTATAAAGGCTTTTTATTGAATGCGAAACCTAAAAAAAACCAGACGGATCGTAATTTGATTCACGTTCGCTCCGCATTTTGCAGAAGCACTACGTCAGGTAGGGGAGATGAGGACAAAAAAAAGTACAAAAGGCGAACTTTATGCCTAATAGCATTCTCTGCCAGTCAACCACATAATCATACGTCATCCAACCATCAAATCTTATCTAATCTATAAATACTTCCATAAATAAATACAATAATATACACTCAGGAGCAAAAATATCGGGTCAGAGTGCGTTTTTCATACAAACGAGGCTATTTTGAAGCCTTGGTTCCTAGCCGGGGGTTATTTTTAGTGAGGTTTAAAGGTGGGTACTCCGAGGTTCAATAGAGGAGGTCAAAAGTTATTAAGACACCTAACTGATCGCACAATCAGTTGACACCACAGCGAGAGAGTTTGGGTTCGCATTGGATTGGATTTCCTTACATTTTATTGTCATATTGGATGTTTTTCTGAACATGCACAATTCCGGCGTTAACCGCAAATTCAATCAGTTGGGTGTCCTAGGCACTCTGGAAGTCCTGTATCGATGCTCGGGGCATCCATCATCAGATTTCACTACAAGCATCCCCTGGCGAGGAACCAAGGCTTCGAAATAGCCTCGTTTGTATGAAAAATGCACTCTGACCCGATACTTTTGCTCCTGAGTGTATAAACCTATAGATATAACAACAGAGACTGAAATATATTCCATGGTGGTTCTTGCCTAAAATTCTACGCAACATATTGTTCCAGCAAATGCTTACGAAGCATTCGCTTGAAAGAAAGCCTGCTGGGGGCTCATCTAATATGAAGTGGGAGCGCATTCCAGAGACGGGTTACCTAATGGGCGAAAGAGTTTAACATGAAACCAATGTGGTGATAAGGAATAGCGAGTTTAAGAGAGCGGGAGGAACGTAGTTCACCCCCTGGACGGGGAGTTACGAAAGTACATGGGATATCCTGACGCCCTGTGGTACCTATAATGGCTGTGTTTATTTATGTGGATAGTCGTGGACAAAACAAGGCTTGTACTGTCACTAATACACTGGTAAACATCTTCGCCTGATTATGTAAAAGGTTACAGAATTAACAAGTTTTTAAAGTTGTTGGTAAGCTCCGAATACCCCTTTCTGGGAATGAAGGCGTGAAGATGTGTACGACCTAACTTGTAGTAGAACGCTATTAGATTGCCGAATCAGTTAGACGATTAGCCAAGGTATATAAGTGAGTGTTTTGCGGGTGGTAGGACCTTGTGCAGGGTCCGTCCGGATCGCTACCACCGTCTTATCCATTAACCTACCGCCAAACAGCAGTGTTCGCATTGTTGTGTTCCGGTTTGGGGATAAGACAGCCGGTGAAATGACTAGCATAGAGGCATTCCATCTTAGTCCTCAGGGTTGGCAACGCATTTGCAGTCTTAGGATTGCTCTGCAGTCTTGTGAATGCGAATGTCTATGGGTCACAGTTTCCGCTTACCATCAGGTGGTCTGTGTGCTCGTTTGTCATCCCTATGCCATTAAAAAAAAAAAAAAAAAAAAAAAAAGTGACTAGTAACCATGCTTGAAGCGCGAAATCTCGCGTTTCTGGTAATAGAGAAATATTTGTGTTTCTGCCTTAGGCAGTCAGCACACAGCGACTTTATTTAAGACGTGCTGCGGCGCGCTTTAATAAGGTGTGGTGCATTATAAAATACAGACGTAACGTTGCACTGAAGAGGTGTGAAGGACGACTTAAGACCGTATTAAGACTGCGCCGAGCGTACGCCGGATGTACTGTGGCGCCTTCATTACGTTTGTTGTGTTTTCTAATAAACTTTAGTACATTATTGCCTAGGCGTGGAAAGTAAGGGTTTTGCTGACGAGGTGGTTAGCAGGCCGAGCAATAGCGAGGCCTGTTAAAATACGAGTCAGGAAATCCTCGTTTCCAACGAGGCAAATATAATGCTTTTCTCAAACAATGCAACGAAATGATACAAATACATAATTAAGTATAAGTAATTTTAAAAACCTTTGACAAATTCGAAGAGAATGTTTGTTTGAAAACTACTGAGTATTACTTAAGATAGATTCACGCACAACGCGCCGCCGCCGGCCCACACTGCACACACAAGTTGGGTGTACGGGATTATTTTCACGTTCTTTTCGATTTTATATACAATAGAGAGCACTTTTAATAAACAATATGGACATGGATGGAAAGTGTTTTCATACGTTTATTTTACTCCTAGGAGGAAAATGAGGCACTTCGCGTCTTAGTTTTTCAAAAGAAATGTCATCCTTTCCGAGCATGTTTGAGAATTTTCTTCAAATTGGTTGGTAGGTTTTTACAACACACTACTTATAGGGTATATCACATAGTTTAATAACAATTCACCATTGAGTTATCAACTTAACGGAAAAAGTGGCAACTTTTCCCCGCTAAGCTGACTGTTCAAAGGGTAAGAGTCTCCTTGAACTCAGCGTGTTTGTAGTGCAAGTAAAAACACAATTTATGGGATACGTAACAAACTTTAATAACAAAAACGCTGATTTCAAGGAAACTCTTTAGTTAATTAGAAAACACAATAATAGTAATGAGGGCGCCACTGGACGCTCGACGTTAGCTCGGCGCGGTCTTAATAAACTAATCTCAACTCTATAATGCTCGTCTCGAGATGTATCAAAAATGGCAGTGTTCTATGGTTTGACGTATCTTGTGACGGGCCTCTCAGCTAAGATGAGTTCATTAATACAGCCCTAAGACATCGCCCACTGACAGCCATTTTCATTTTCAAATGAACATTGTTTGACGGTGAGGCTGATCTTACACAGTCTAAAACACAAATTGGAATTCAGACCATTTCAGAGCGCACGGTATTGCATACAATTTAACTGTTCCCCACACACATTCAGATTTTTTCGATTATTTTCTCAGATTGATCTGTCAGAATGATCTTGACGTGCTTTCTGAATTCAGAGTATGAGAATTCTATACAATTAGTACGGACGTCCACACACATACTGGTTTCAAATTATGATTGTCAGTTGCTAACGCGGACTTCTAGCGTATTGATGCGTTACAAGAGCAGTTGTGCTATAAGTATTAATTGGTCTTCCATGTTAATTGTTGTTGTTGTTGTTGTTGTGTGTTGTTAATTGTGTTTTGTGTGTTGTTGTGTTGTTGTTGTTGTTGTGTCTACTAGGTATTCTACATATATATACGTGCTTACTTATCTATGTGACGTAGAATAGAATAGAATAGAATAGAATATATTTTATTTGTAAATCACAGGTATTAAATTAGGTCTTAAATCTAGGAATACAGATCTCTGTGTTTTGCCTGTTGGCGTACAAATGTTCATTAAATTAACTAAAATTAACTAAAATTACATTACATTACATGAATAAAAATACGTACTTAGTGTCAGATACAATTTCCTAAATGTCGTCAAAAAAATCATTGATAGAATAATAACATTTTTTTGCTAAGTATGTTGTCAACTGCTTCTTAAATTGGGCATGCTTCTGTATTTTTATGCAGTTTGGTATTTTATTGTAAATTTGAGGACCCATTCCTAGTACACTCCTGTGCATAAATGCTGTTTTATGTTTGGTACTACAAACATTATTTCTGTATTGTGATCGTACGGGAAGCCTGCGTTGTTGTAGTACTGTTTTAAATAGCTGAGGGTTTCTTTTTACAAAACTTGCTACTTCAAAAATATATAGTGACGGAAAGGTTAAAATGTTTAATGATTTAAACAATGGGACGCAGCTGTCTCGCGCATGAACGCCGCTGATAGCCCGTACGCACCTTTTTTGGGCTTTAAAAACGGCATCCCTGAAGACTGAGTTCCCCCAAAAAATAACTCCATACCTCAATACTGAGACCACAAGGCCATGGTAAGCAGTTAACATTGCCTTTTGGTCTACTACCTTTGCCAGTTTCTGTAATGCAAATGCCGACTTATTTAGCCTCTTACAGATATATTCTACTTGATCTTTCCAAGTAAGTTGTTCATCTACGAGTATCATAAGCCCTAAAAATTTGGTTACGCCTACTCTTTCAATTTTATTGCCATCATAGTTAATATTCATGTCATTTACTGGTCTTCGTTGATGAAAATGCATAATATTAGTTTTATTTAAATTAATTATTAAATTATTATTATTAAGCCATGTTATCATTTCATTTAATACTAAATTAATGTCATATTCATAATCTACATTATTATCAAAACTTATTATAGAAGTACTATCGTCGGCAAACATAATCATTGGATGATGGACTTGTCTTGGCATGTCATTAATGTAAATTAAGAAAAGGAGAGGACCAAGTACACTACCCTGCGGCACGCCGTATTGCACATATTGTTCATTTGAAATGTATTTTTTCTACGTGCGCTAGACAACTGAGGAATCTGATTTTTTAAAACATGTGTGAGGCAAGGCGCAGGATTCAGACTATGAAATCAGATTATGTTTTCAGATTGGGATTGGCCAGCCTATGGCTAGCCAGTAGCAGCAGACCCCATACAGGTTCTGAACTCCTGGTAATAGGATGACTAAATTCATCTGAATGATTTTCAAAGTAGAACAGCTTGACGTACTGGATTCCTTCAAGGAGACTTGACTCACTCATTCATGCACTCACTTTAACATTTATTTATTTAAGGAAAACCAACAGCTTTTACAATTCCGATTGTACCTTAAGTTACTTAAGATAGATGCTTAGTGCCACGCATAACAGCGCCACAGCCAAACAAACATTAAACAATAACAATGCACAATGTAAGACCTAAAAGAACTCAAAAGAACTGCGAACATTCATACAATGCTCGACCCACTATGCTCGCTTATATACCAGATCGCAACTTGAAGGCCGCTCACTCAAAACACATTTTAGTTAGTTTACGCCTCACAGAAGGAATTACACAGTTAAATATATCAATATCAAGCACTCTCGTCAAATTATTCATTCTTCGACTAGCACCATTAAGGGCCACTTGCGCGCTGAATTTAACCCTGGGTTAAGGCACTAACGCCCACTTGCGCGGACCAGAGTTAGACCTTAACCCAGAGTTAAGCGTCTACTTTTGTACGTGGTTTGCCGCCTAACCTCGGGTTAAGACGCTAACTCTGGTCCACGCAAGTGGGCCTAACTCGAGTTAAAATGACAGTAGTCGTATGAATCTGACGTTTACTAACTCGAGTTAGTGTCTTAACCCAGGATTAAATTTTTCGTGCAAGTCCGTCTAAGAAAACTATTCTGTCTGTATCTGGACGATGTACGCTTAAGAGAAATGGGGGGAAGTGTCTTTTGGACCTGCTTCATGATTAGATGAAGTTACGCCCGTATTTTATAAGTCCGTGTAATCGTGTCCGCGACCGCAAAACGACACGAATCAATAAGTATTTGTTATACTCGTAGTTTTTCCTTGTAAAATTGTATAGAAATATTTCCATTTAAACTGTTCGGCATTCAGGACCGATCCGTATTGTTACTACGAGTAAGTCCCTGTTGCAGGTGCTGGGAACAAACAATGTTCCCAAACCGGTCCAGTAAATCTAGAAATTGATAGTATTATTTACACCTAATGGGTTATATGTAGCTCGCGTATTGTAGTGAGATTAATAGTACATTACTACAGAGGCCGGGAAGTAGGGGGTTGCCGGCCGACTGATATAGACGGCCGAGCGAAGCGAGGCCGGATAGTTACGAGGCTGGCAACACCTTTTCACAGCGAGGTATGTATAGTGCTTTTCTCAAACATATGCAATGAAATAAAAAAAGACATCACTCAAAAAAATAATTGATAAATGTCCACCCTAGGGAAGAAAAGTAATTGGGTGTTAAAATAAAGTACCAGGAGCGCAGCGGTAATTAGGAGGTATATCAGGCATAGCGCAACTTAGATCTCAGGCGGTGCGGGCAGCCGGCGGGCGGGCGGCGGGCGCACACGACACAGCGCGGATGTCTCCCAAACGTTTATGCACTCCTAGTATTTGACGTTATAACATTTTCTCAAAAATTTTAAAAATATAATTTAGATATTCAGCCTGTTCATAAAACAAGCTGTCATGGCCATATTAAAATTTAAAAAAAAATACTTCCCGGCCCAGGCCTTCAATTTTGTATGAAATTCCTTTACAGTTCTCTCGAGTTGTTCCGCCGGGAACGTGGCACTTTGAAGCCTAAAATAACTAACATAACGCCGACATTACATAGCATGTTTGAGAAAAAATCTTTGCCCTACATGTATGAACAGGAGGTTCTGTTTTCACAAGCATTTATTTAACTTGCAATGAGTACGGGTTGAATCTTGCAAGTTAAACTTGACCCACTTCCCGGCTGCCTTCATTGTGTAAGTTGGATGACTGCATTATTATGGTACCATCGAGCTAATCTGATGAAGTCGCAAGATGGCAATGTGATATTTGCTGATCTTAATATGTACCCGCTGAGTTGCGGGTCGGTAGTTTCATCTTGAGTACTAGTAGATGATATCTGAGCAGAGAAACGTATCGGGAATAAAGATTGTCCCAAAAATTTAATTGAAAGAAAGGCGGGTGTGCTAATTGGCCTAATGACCAATAAGGACAAACGATATGTCCCCGAATAGCAAATTCTAAGTTGTAAAATTATTACTATGGCAGGTGGTTCGAAATCTTTGTGTGGAAAAAGTTATCGCCATGCAAAGACAGCGGTTTTTAATAATTAGCGGTTAATATTTCACACAGTGATTTAAGATTTCCCGCTATACAAAAAGTTGTGGAATATGAAAAAACCTTTAAAATGGCATATGGCTAGTCATTATTGGTTTTTAGGCCAGTGCTGCAGTGTCCATACAAAACTGCCCAACATCCTTTATTATTTTACTTATTTAATGATTGATTTTAGACCGCAGTGTATACCTACACACCGTGCTCGGGACGTACCCGAAGGATTTTAACCATCGATTCTAGACCCTAAATATTTGGAGTATATAATGTGGTTTAACATGTACTCAATACTCAATAAATTTGTTGCATTCCACATAGTAACATTCCACATGTAGTCCAATAACGTATAATTTCCGAGATTTTATAATTGAAAAAACAATTCCATAGTTAATTTAATTTGAACTCTGTCATCTTAACTTAAAGCATTAAATACTAAGAAAAATTCATGTTGTAAGTAGCAATATCATCAACGTAGGTACAACTTAAATTAATTTAATCAATTTCCTAGTAAAGAGATCAAATTAAATTAACTATGGAATTGTTTTTGAAAAATTAAAGATTAAAATAAAAATCACCACTACAAAAAGAATAGAATAGAATAGAATACCCCCTCTAGCAGGTCCGTCTCTTTTTCAGTAGCTTAGTTTTATTTTAATTAAAATAAGTTTAGTTTTTAACTTTGAATTGTAGATACGATTGTATTGTAGTATTACAATAAAATTGTTGTTATTGTTTTTTAAATTATAAAAATCTCGGAAATAATGCGATATTCGACTAAATGTCTCTATGCTTCAAATAGGGTCTAGAATCGATGGTTAAAATCCTTCGGGTACGCCCCGGGCACGGTGTATAAGCACACATCTGTAGCGGTGGTGTACGGTGTAAATGCAAGCACGATTTGAGCTTTGTGACATTGTTCGTTTCTGGGAACTCAGTTTAATCTACGAACATGGTGGACATTGCGAAAATATGTCGCATCTTTAGAATTATAGTGACCCAATTAGCAAATTTTGGATTTCGAGTTAGGTCTCTACAGTAATAAATTTATGACTCGAAGTCGAACGCTGACAATTTTGAATTAGGTCACTATAATTCTAAAGGTGCGATGTGTTCGTAGTATAATTTTCTAACTGTTTTTCCATTGAATATAGAGATACATCCAGCGGCCAAATGTGACATCAATATCGTTTCTGCAAACAAAACTTTATGCGATGTGTCTGCGATTTAGCGAAATATGCGATGTATTTACAAAAGCGCAATATCATGTGCGTTATTGAAATAGGTATGCACGTACGACTGCGATATGTTATTTGTGGGAGAGTACCGGGTCTCTATTCTAGATAAAATCGATAATCGTCTTTAGTGGCTGGAATAGAGGACCAAGGCTTCGGAACAGTTCGAAGAAAACACGTTTATTACCTAGATTCTTAGTATAATCTCGCTAAGAGCGGAATTCGCGAAGCTTTATTGACCTGGATGTTTCCGTTTTTAATTATTCCTTCATTAGGATGGCGTGTCGACTATAATATTCTAAAAGCCTGTAGCTAATAAAGCTAATAAGCCCTGCTATGAGCAAGTGAAAATGCAAGGGCAATCGAGAAAAGCGTGGTTTGCGGTGCGAACAAATTAGCGAGCGAAATTTACCGTTATTTCGAGTAGAGTTTCCTGTTCAGTTGCACTTCAATCAAATTTAGATTCTGTTCGACCGTAATCGAAATTAAATCATTTCACCATGTTTAAATAAAGTATGCGCCAGGTTTCCAAGCCTTGTATCTGTGTGTGCGTTAAGTCGTGTATAACGAAGCCGACCTTGCATGATTCACACCTTTTTAGTGCAACATCCCGTATGTTTGAAAGGTCCGAGTCTAGTGCAAGTGTAATATGCAATTTGCGATCGTGAGGTGTGGGCGCAGTGTTATCACATCTACCAACTTATTGGTAGATCTACCTAATTTGCCTCCTACCTACCTATCTACCACCCTCGGCCTCAAAGCTACCTAATTTTGATATTTTTCCAAAATGTGATGATTGTAAACATTTTTCCATGCGTGTAGTGTAACGAAAAGTTACTTGCTATCGAATTTAGCCTGTCTTGTAGTTTCAGCAATTAAAACGTAGCGCGTAACGTTAAGTGTAAAAAAAATTAGTAGCTGTCTGTGAGTGACAGCTGACACTGACAGATAGCAAAGTATTTCGCGGCATTTTAAGTAACTTTGGTGTTAATTTTGAACATTTTATACGCATTTTTAATCATTAAAAACAGGGTGGTAGATCTACCTAATTTTCATTTCAAATTCTACCAATTTCTACTAATTTTTGGATCCTGTTCTACCAATTTGACAAAATTAGATGTGACAACACTGTGTGGGCGACTGCGGGGTCGTGGAGCAATAAAGTAAACTAAAACTCTTTACACCATTAGAAACTTAACGCGTGAAGTTAAGACCATTACTTATTTTTTTATTTAAATTATACTCAATCTGTTTACTCGGGTTCATGGCTACCCTACACGCTCAACAAGTGGAACGGTCTATCGGAGTACCTACGTACGAAGATAGCTAAAACTTTTATTATTGATTGAACAATTATCTTTTCATTTGTACATCCCGTGTTGAACATAATTACTCAAGATAACATTTAAATTAAAATAGTTTTATTAACAAACACAATCAAAAACTTATAGGTACTATAAACAATCGAAGATTGTCTTTTAATTTGCTAAGAGCGAAGGTATTTCCTTTTACCGTGTCAAATAGTGAAACTATTCGTTGGCGTAGTTCTTCAACAGAGTTGGATTCTCGACCATAGACCAGTCGTTTAACTTCACCCCAAAGGAAAAAGTCCAGTGGAGTGAGGTCTGGACTTCGAGGAGGCCATGGAACCGGTCCACCTCTGCCGATCCAGCGTTGTGAGGAAATAGTTCGTTGAGTTAACCACGCACTCGGTGCTCAATGTGGGCTGGTGCGACATCGTGTTGATAGTGTAGATGTTGTAAGTAATGTTCCGGCACTCCTCGCAGTAATTCAGGCACCTATTCATCCGCACACATTGCTGGGCTCCGGTGCACACAAGTGTGTGCTCTGCTTTGTATAACTGCCAAGTTTTCGACAATCTGTTTATTTTTAAATATGATTGTGCTGTAAAACATTGTTACTTTCGCTACGTTGTGCGTTCTCTCTGAATAGATTTATTTTCTTTCTCTCTTTCAACATATCAACGTACCTAGCACCATTTCGATCACAACATTCACAACGTCGTTGACAATTCCGGCCCAAACATTCAAACTGAATCGCACCTGGTACGCATTCCTTCGTGTTTGATGTGGCTTTTCCGAACGCCAGAAATGTTCATTATGCATGTTAAACAATAGAATACGTGTAAAACACAATGCACATGTTCATTTGTAAGGGAAAATCGTTGGCCGAAATATCCTGTGCATCATGGAAATGATACGGATGCAATCCGGTAGCGATGAGCAATCGTCAATCGAACTACTGGCTAACATCGAAACGCTTTGCTGCTTGCCGAGTACTTCTTTAAGGATCCTGATAAAAGTATCTTAAAACGCGTTGATAAAGGCTTCGCTGGTAACGCCTTCCACGGCCGCGAGACCTGTCTCCGCCTCGTGCTTTGCCGATTGGGTACAGCAAACTGTTCGAATTCACGCAGATTTTGCTCAACTACGTTAATCAATCTTCGAGTTGGAGTAGGTAGGCTAGGATATCTTTGATGAGGTCAATCTTAAGCCCAAGTCGCATTGTTTGATTGGTATTAAAATATTACCATGTCAGAGCGCTCGATATTTGAGAACGGATATGCCGTAGGCCAGGCGTGACAATTTAACTACCTTCCACTTAACTGTTTAATAAATATAAATAAATAATATACCGTCACTGTGACTTGTCAATTTCTTAGTCGTCTGACCATTTATTAAGTTAAAAAATAAGTCAGGATCACAACCCCGCAGTCACCATGTAATAGGAAAGCCATGAAAAGTACGAAATATCGTTTGTGTTGACAAGTTTTTTTAAAAAGCCCTGGATACTCGAGTTATTTCTACTGTGTAAATATACCTACTCGTAATACAGTCGGTTAAATTGCTTTGCAACTGCGCGCCGCCGCCAAAAAATAAATAGCTGTTCATTTTAGGTATTAAAATCGGAAAGTTCATTCGGAGTTTCATTGCACATACCGTAATATTTTCGACTTGATTTCCTGCTGAACTATGCGTGATATTTGATATTTTACTGAAATTAATATTTACAGACAGTACTTAGTATTAAATATGGTTAAAAATCACTGACTGCTGAGTTTCTTGCGGCGTTTCCTCATAGCAGTGGTCTCCTCTAGGGAAGCGCTAGATTGTGTGTAGTGACATGCCCGTGCAGCCTACTTACTGAATAAATGTACCTTATCTTTTATCTCCGGTGTGGTAGCTGGCCTCGTGTGGTTGTCGGGTTAGAATAGTGCCACTCCATATCTTCCCGGAGATGACGTAAGAGGCGACTAAAGGAAAAAAGGCTTGAAGGCCAAAAGTAGTCTTAGATAAGTCCCCTAGACAAATTAGTAATACTAAAACTATTATTTATTCAGATCAGATAGGGTCTGGATTGGGCTCCATGCTAAGAAATAAATTGACACAAAATGTAACAAATTACTGTTATCATAATGCAAGTCTTATGCAATTATGTGACTTAATATCAAAGGGAAGTTATGACAGTTCTACTACTCTAGTGATTTTAGTAGGAAACAGTCTAGGTATAGATAAGGCTAGTGTAGATAGATATACGCATATTTTTATCTTTTTGAAGTACTGTTAGGTGATGGCCTGCACCCTGTCACTAACAAACTGGTAAACATCTTAGCATTATTGTACAAAACGTGGTTACATAATTATCAACAAGCTAGAGTTGTTGGTAATTCTGTAGCTCTGCCTACCCCACTCTGGAAACGAAATCGTGAGCTTATGTATGTGTATGTAGTCTTGCTGCTGCGGTGGTCCGAAATTTAATTGCAATTAAGCTGTATTTAGCTTTGTTACTCTGCAGCTTTATTATTTTAAATAATTTATTTACTTGTACCGAAACATCTGCTGATGCTGCACCGTGTGCTCAATTTTCTTCATTTCGACGTCATTAGCATCAAGGCGATAAGGACAAGTTCTCGTACTTGGAGAGGTAGGGTACTGTCGGCCAAGAAAATGGTCTACCAGTTTCTGCGAGATCTAATTATCGCTAAATAAATAAATAAAATGATTCTTTATTTAGGTATTAACCCATCAATTCATTAACAATAGGTACTACAAACATTTAACATTTAATTAATGTAATTTAATTTAATTTAATTTATAATTTATAATAATAATTTCCTGAGCAAACTTCGCTCCCAAAATAATAGAAAAAGTTCGTGCACGCCTGCACAATACTGTTGCCCGATCCGCTCAGCCTCGCACCAAATGACCAACGTCTCTTTCGCAACACGGCGAAGAAGTCATCCACTCTGTTCACGGCAAACATGCCGGACGCGCTACACCGCCACGGCAACCGCAGCATCGCTCGAAACGCGTTGTTGTACTGAACTCGAAGTCGGTCAAAAGACCGCTTAGTATACTGATACCACAGCTGGCTAGTGTAGAACGCCTGACAGTACGCCCCGAACAGCGTTACCTTCACTTGGTCCGAGCACTGAGCAAATCGACACTTGGCACTGTCACTTCTTATTGCTAGGGAAAGTCGAACTTGATCATTACGTGCAAATGAACCTCAATCGCAGGGTGGTAGACCACAGTTTTGGCCGACTGTACGATGGGACGGGCGGGCGGACGTCAGGGACGTCGTCTTCCCTATCACGGATTCCTTGGACCTTGCGCGCAATTGCGTCAAAGTGTGACACCCGTGTGACTATGACGTCAGATGGGGTTGAATTTGGAATCAATAAAAATCTATTGTAATGCTTACGGCCGCTTCCTGACTTGGCGGTATGCTTGCAGTAAAGCGTACCGTTGTCGGTATTAACGCTGCGCGTTGATTGGTAGGTGCCGCTGGTTGCCGAACAACCCTTACCGAATGCGTATTTTACTGCAAGTATACCGACAAGGCAGGAAGTGGGATACGTTTGGATATAACACCATCTGTTGTTGTTTTTGCTGTAGTCCAAGCGGAACTAGCAACGGTTAGGTTGACTAATCTTATCTACCTGACTGTACGCAACATAGAAATAATAAGAAAAGGGTTTTCGAAGCCCCTCAAAAAATCTCGCAAAAAACAAATAACATCTTTCTAAACGAAGTCTCTGAGCTAAGTCGAGGATGGACGGACAGACGGACGGGTTCGTAGTACAAACTATAAAGGTTCCTAGTTTGACTACGGAGCCCTAGTCATGATAAGGTGAACCGTGAGATCGTAAACAGAGACACTACAGTTTGACCGTTCTAAGAGGGCCGATTTGACAGCTGTCATCTGAGTACAAAATATGAGTTTGAGGTTAAGATGACAGCTGTTAAATCGGCCATCTTTGAACGGCGAAACTGTAGTTCCGCTCCGAACTCACCGCGTTTCCGATAGTAATTGTAGTCAATTTTCAATCGATGTGCATCTTAGTGATCCGTGATAGTTTTTATTGCCTTTTTTACAATCGAAGAAAATACATGACTGTGCTTTAAGGAATAAGTCTTATTTTACGATTTCCGCCACGCCTGAGGCCGTACTTTGAAAATCTAAGTTCGAAGTTACGTTGTTACCTCCATCCCTTTCCGTCGATTTAGTCTCGAATGACGAGAGACAGGGATGGAGATGATGGATTTGGTTATACAGGGTGTCCAGTAAATAGCACGGCAAAATTTACCGGGGAAAAGGTTTTTTTTTAATGTACCTAAGTACTAAGTTTTTGTGTTGTGGTATTCAAAATTTCTTACTGTTGACCATCTTGAATGCGAAAAACCATTAGATATCAAGTATTGTAGCTTCTTTTTTTTTTTTTTGCCTCTTCTTAACTTTGGTCAAGCTGTGACATCTGGAAGAAAAAATACAATAGTTATATGACATACAAGAAAAAATTACAATTAATAACCTCTAGTGGAACCCAAATTAGGGTGAGCCCTTATCTTGGTACCAATTGATTTAGTTTACGACATAGGTATATGCTACATACTATGATTACTATGTTGTTTTTTTATGGGAATTCTTCAAGAGACCCAGCATCGTTAGAGAGACGCAGGGCTATGTGGGATTTGTACTGAAACTTAATAATGTCACTGTGACACCGTTCCATGGTGGGCCAGCGTTCCATTTGACTGATAGTACTTATTTTTTATTATTTATACAATGTAGAGAAAATACAAAACAAAACAAATCTACAAAAGCTGTATGTACTTATGTGTGTGTTCGCTATGTAAATAGTTTTGTTTTCGCAAGTTAATAAGGATTAAAAGAGTATGGTTCGTATTATTTAACACGAAGCAAAAGCAGTTTAAGCTGATTTTACAATTTCTTTTGTTGCTAATTAATTATGAAAGGGAAATATAACAATAGAAAGAGGGAGAGATCTTGAAACTAAACGAGGTAGCGTGCTTCACATGTACAGTCAAGGGCAATAATATGTATACACTTTAGTACCTTGTCACTTTAACCAATGTGACAGTTCATATATGGCAGTTCAAATATGACGACAATTAGACAAGGTACTAAAGTGTATACATATTTTTGCCCTTGACTGTACTATACAGCTCAACCCATCTCGATTATAGAAATAAAACAATGTTTTTTAACTATCTTTATTGAGTTAAAAAAATACATACTACTTAAATTGACTATCATCATGATTCCAGGGTGATTCTCTTAAAAACGCGGACGGTCGAACGAACGAAGAGCGAACAAAACACATTTTAGTGCATTTCGATCTCATCGACAGAGCCATGGTGACAAATTGAAAAAATCACGCGTTAAATAGTTGATTCGCTCTGACGGGATTAGGCTCAACGCTGCGATATGCACTAGTTCGCTCGTCCCACGACCTTTTTTTTTTTTTTTTTTTTTTTTTTTTTTTTTTTTTTTTTTGTCAGGGTGGAAAATCCTTTATGGATTCCCCTCACCATGGGAGTGGTGAGGGGATATGTGGGACTCACCCGCCACCCCCCCTCAGAATGAGAGGGGGCGGCAAAGCGCAACCCACTAAAAACCACCCTGGCGTACCCTCCTGCCGGATCGGAGACAACGTGTTACCTGCCTAAGCATCCCCACGTTGCCTCCCGGCTGCCCCAGCCACTGCCGGGGCTACCCGCGCCTAAGGAGAGAGGGGCCGAGCACGCCTGGTCCCTCTCCCAGACAACCCAGTGACTATACAACGGCGGGTGGGGGACTCCCATCCCCCGCCCGCAGCCACTAAGGGTTGAGGCGGGCGGCAAAACGCCGCCGCCTCACCCCCTGCCGTCTGCGCCGGAGCGGATGCGCGTGAGGGGAATCCTCGCGCTCACGCTCCGAGGCCTCCTTCTGCGAGATGACACATTCGCAGAAGGAGGCCACAGCCCTCCAGGACCTGTCGCTGCACAGCATTGCAGACACAACGCTGTGCAGGGAGAGGTCCCACTGCCCGATGGCCAGTGCCATGTCGGCGCGCTCCGAACTCCACCGGCTGCACACCGCGAGGGTGTGCTGAGCCGTGTCGTCCGGATCGCCGCACTCATGGCACTGCGGGCCGGGCTCCCTCCCGATTTTGTGCAGGTAATGACCGAAGCACCCATGTCCGGTCAATACCTGCACAAGCCGGTACGATGTCGCGCCGACCGCTCTCCCCAACCAGGTTTCAAACGACGGGAGGATCGCCCCTATGGTCCGAACACCATCGCTCGTCCCACGACCTAGGTCAAGGCCACTTTATTTTCGCGCCCACGTTAGGTCCAAAGTGAATCTGACATTCCACAACAACAACGTTGAGCTTCCTATAATTTACAAATGACTTGACGTCTCTAATAAAGACATTGACGACTTCTTTTCTTGAAATGGGTCTCGTGACCGAACCTAAATAAACATTGACCGTGTAATAAAAATAAGATTATAAGGTGCTAACAAATTATTCACGGATATTTTAAGAGATAATACATAACATTAAAACAATTAACTTTTAACTGTAATTAAGGAACCTTTGTATATCATTTTATTGTTTTAATTTACCGAACAAAAAATATAAATTATTTTCATCTTTAAAATAATCACCCCCATTATGTACCTGTCAAGATGTTTAACACTGTTTGTCAATAGTTGTTTTTCGTGAATGTCATTATGATTCGGCGGGAAAACTGTAGGTTATTAAATACTAGCGTCTGAATGATAGTTTAAAGAGGTTCTAGAATGTCTAAAGAGGTCTCATTGTTTTAACGTAGCAAATTTGTTTCCTAGTTTTCTCCAAAAAAACATAAGTAAACCTATGATGTTTCATACTTAAATGTACTCCGAGAACCGAGTACTATCAGCTGTAAAATTATCCGTGACTAATTTGTTAGCACCTTATATTATACAGTGTGTAAATATACGAACATTAGTTATATTAATTCATCGCACATAGGTCAATTAACTTAGACCTAATGTTTTGAGATTGAGAGAGAGTAATTTACTATAGCTAAAAAACTTGACACACGCACTAGGTAAGTAGCAAAGACTAGCATAGATTCCTATCCCTTACTCTCAAAGAGATCGAGCGCTTTATTTAATCCTTAGCTTGTCCACGATAATCAAAGTTCTACGACTGACGGCCACCAGTGCCTAACGACATTAGGTAGGAATACTAAAATGTAAAAGGCCGGAAGAGTTCCTTATGTTATTAGTACCTACTATGAAAACTGTTTTTATTCCATCAAAGAACAAAGAATCTTTAATGAGATTCCACCGGCACTATGTCAAACTTTGTTACAGTATTGTTTGTAGTGTTTTTTGCGGGTGGTAGGACCTTGTGCAGGGTCCGTCCGGATCGCTACCACCATCTTATCCATTAACCTACCGCCAAACAGCAGTGTTCGCATTGTTGTGTTCCGGTTTGGGGATAAGACAGCCGGTGAAATGACTAGCATAGAGGCATTCCATCTTAGTCCTCAGGGTTGGCAACGCGTTTGCAGTCTTAGGATTGCATTGCAGTCTTGTGAATGCAAATGTCTATGGGTCACAGTTTCCACTTACCATCAGGTGGCCTGTGTGCTCGTTTGTCTTCTCTAAACCATAAAAAAAAAAAAAAAAAAATTGTTTTGTTTTACTATCAGTTTTTTGTATCGAGCTGCTCGTTGTGTTGTACAAACAGGGTTGAAATTTAGCCCTTTCGGCACTTTGAAGTTGGTCCCATAGTGAAAGTTGTTCGTATTGGTGGGTAGAACACAGAGGTGATCATTTGATTCACGACTTAGATTTCACCCTGTATATATATATATATATATATAAGGTTATGTTTATGTATTTTATCTATTGATATTTATAGATTTTACTTTTTAATGTTGTAATTATTCGGCTATTTGTTGAAAATTTAATTATTTCTCAATCGCTCAAAGGTTAACTGGAAGAGACCCCTTAAAGGGATAAGTTTGCCTTTGTACATCCCTGTTATATTTTTGACTATTTTATAATTGTTATCTCTTGTTTGTACAATAAAGTGTTTACATACATACATACTTAAGCGAGCCACACACTCACTCAAATTCATCAAATGTCATAAATATAAACGCCAGCCGGTACCTGTCTCTTTGTCTCATACATGATTCGTAGCGACACCTGTGGGTGGTCGCTTCACTTTATTACCAAGGAATTCCTCGAAAATGCCACTACGATTTGGTCTTTGTCTGAAGCTCTAGTTTCCTAGGATAGCGGTGCCGTCGTATATAGCTGCAGTAATGCGAATGACGTCACAAAGAACGTTGTATATGTAAACAAAATGGCGCGGTATCCTGGAAGGTGGTGATTGACACCGTAATGTCAAATAATATTATAGTGGCCGTCACATTACGGCTGCTATAAGACGGCACCGCTATCCTAGGAAACCAGAGCTTTACATTAACAATATTGTAGTCTAGCTTACGAACTTTGCGCAGTTAGAAACTGAGTGAGTATACTTGGTGATACGTACTGCAAATTGCGTAAATGGAATTTCCGTTTAAAAGGAAGACTAATTACGCTCAAAATTATAGAAAACAATGGAAGAATGATCTTGCTTCTGCTTATAAAAAATTGTTAAAACCAGTCTGTGGAATTGATTCTAAAGCAATGTGTATTTATTGTAAAACATAACGTACAGTAAAGTTACGAGTATACGAAGTAAAGCGTCACTGAGTCGAAACCATATAGAAATTTAGAAATTTCTGTCGACGGGGTATTATATCTATACAAAAAGAAGTGGAATCCAAAGACAGTGTATATAATGCAGAAGCACAGGTTTCAGTCTAAATCGCAGAGCACGCACGCTTGTGTGTAAAAGCTTTTCCAGACTCCAAATCTGCTTGTACCGTGCAACTACATCGTACTAAATGCAGCGGAATTATAAGAAACGTGTTGGCGCCCCATTTTAACCCTTAAATGCATAGCGTTTCGAAACTCTAACGCGTCTTTAAAGATCATTTCCAAATTTAAATTTTGACAAAGCTACAAATCTTACAGCATAAATTCTAAGATTGAAATTTGCTTAAAATGTATGTTTGAAATTGAACTTTAAAATATACGATGTAAATCTACATCATTATGCATTTAAGGGTTAAATCGGCGATGCGAGAGGATATACAGTCACGAGATTTAATTAAAGTAAAGAAATACGCAGTGGAAAAATGTGTAAAATATCTTTACTTGACTTTTTAACCAACGTAAACAACACCATAGAAACAGTCACAAGGATATAAAAACCTAACAGATATAAAGCTACAGGAAACGCATACACTAGATGTGTCTCCTTAACATTCCCTCCTCTTTAAACCAAATTCTTCACAAAGCTTTACCAATCTTGGCTTGTAAACGGGTTTGGTTAGAATATCAGCAAGCTGATCTGTGGTAGGTACCTGTTCTATGGTAATATCTCCTTCACATACACACTGTCTCACATAGAAATGCTTTAGCTTTATATGCTTTGTTTTTCTATGCTGTTCATACGGCGGATTATTTGCAAGTTTAATCGCAGATTCATTGTCAATGCGTAAAACAGGCATATAAAGGTGTGTTTTTAGATTCTTGAATAACCTCTTGAGCCAAATTATTTCACGGCACGCTTCACTCGCAGCCACTATCTCGGCTTCCGTAGATGAGAGCGCAACCATGGTCTGCTTTGTGCTCCTCCAGGACACTGCTGAGCCAGCATATAGACACAGCACCCCGCTAGTAGAGCATCCACTCACAATGTCCCCACCGTGATCTGCGTCACTATAACAGACGAGCCGCTTTTGACTTTTCTTGTACTCAAGTCCGGTGTCAATCGTTCCCTTTAAATAACGAAATATTCGTTTCACTTGATGAACGTTATTTTTTGTGGGTTTCTCCAAGTTTCTTGACACCACGCCGACAGCATACGCAATATCGGGCCTGGTCCCAACCATCAAGTAGGCTAAAGATCCAACAGCTTGTCGATAGGGAAAACTTGCAGAACTCTCTTCTTCCTCTATTTCGTTTATGGAATCTTTAATTATAGGCGTCCCAACAGCTTTGCACTCACTCATTCCATATTTCTCTAACAGCTTTTTGGTGTATGCGGCTTGATGTACTTTGATAGTGCCATCATTGTGTCGCTGTATCTCTAAGCCAAGAAAAATAAGATGGATGCTTTGATGTAATTTTGAAACGTCTTTTAAGTTCATTGTCAATGAAATTATTAGCTTCTTTTTCATCTGATGCAGCTATTAATCCGTCGTCTACATAAAGCCCGAGCAGTATCTTCTTCTGTCCACGCTCTCTTACATAAAGACAAGGGTCTGCTTCACTCTGAATGAATCCGGATTCCATAAGAAAATCGTGAATACACTCGTTCCAACATTTTGGCGCCTGTTTTAAGCCGTACAGACTTCTTTTTAATTTACATACACGGCCAGTACTGTCATCGTATCCTTCAGGTTGTCGCATGAAGAGATCTTCTTTAACAGTCCCATACAAAAATGCTGTAGTGACGTCGAACTGTTTGAGCGTTAACCCTTCATTTGCAGCAATACTTAACAGAACTCGGATCGTGCTCATTTTTGCAACAGGGCTAAAAATCTTATCATAGTCTATCCCTTTCTTTTGTGTAAATCCAACTGCAACTAAACGTGCTTTGTATTTGTCAATAGAACCGTCAGGATTCCTCTTAACTTTAAATACCCATTTGCATCGTAGTGCTTTTCTATTCTTAGGTAAGTCCGTCAGTTCCCAGGTCTGATTTTCTTGTAAGGAACTTACTTCCTTGTTCATTGCTTCAATCCATTTATCTTTGTCAGAGCTGCGCAAGGCTTCTTGATATGAAGATGGTTCATGAACTGATATAGTCTCATTGATAAACTGCTCAAAACTGAACCTGTCTGGAGGCTTAATTTGGCTTCGATCACGAAGCTGCCGCTCACTCGTTACTGGCGCTGGCATGTCTTCGTCTTGTCGTGTCACATCATGGCTATCAATTTCATCTTCTTCAGTTGAATGGAAGTCTTCAACGCTTTCATTTGGGTCTGAATGAGGGTTCGGATAAACATCCTCATGAACAGATTGAGAACTTGTAGAAGATACAGGTAATTCGTAAGTTTTACTCTTGTTAGGTTCTACTTCGGGTGATTGAGATGTTATTTCGATTTTCTTTTTCTCTTGTAAAGGAGTCTCATCGAATACTATATCTCGTGATCTGATCAATTTCATGTTCTTCACATCAAACACACGATATCCTTCGTCACCATCATACCCTATGAGTATTCCTTTTAAGGCTTTTTTGTCTAACTTACTTGACCTTGTTTGCCTTGGAACATGCACATAGCAGTTGCTGCCAATGATCTTGAGATGGGAAATCTTCGGTTTTTTGCTGTACCAAAGCTCGTGCGGTGACTTTCCTTCTATTGGAGTGGGTCCCGTTCTGTTCAGTATGTATACTGAAGCTTTTGATATCTCAGCCCATAAACCTCTTGGTATCTCGTCATGAGCGTGCATTAGTGCTCTTGTCATCTCCACGACAGTACGGTTTTCTCGTTCAGCAGAACCGTTTTGTTCAGGAGTGTATGGCATAGTGAATCTTTGCTTTATGCCAAATTGTCTCAGAGTATTGCATACTTGCTCGTTATCAAATTCTCCTCCATTATCACTCATCAACTCCTGTATAACGTGTCCAGAAGCTTTAGCTTCAGCAAGAAAGTCCTTCAAGCGTGAATTAACTTCAGACTTATGTTTCAGAAAGTAGATCCAACGATATTTTGAGTAGTTATCTTTAAACAGAACATAGTATCTGCACTTTGAGATCGAGTGAGGGAATGGTCCGCATACGTCTGTGCTTATTAGCTCTCCAGGTTTGGTAGCTCTTGGTTTCTCTCCAAATTTCCGTCGATGGCTCTTACCGAAGACACAGCCTTCACAGATATCAGTAGAACTAGAGTCTAACTTCACTCCTAGCTCTCTTTGAATCAATTTTGCTACATGTCTCTTATTCTGGTGTCCTAGACGTTCATGGTAGAGTTGCATATTCTGTGAAGTTGTTAGCTGGTTTATCTTAAGCTTGGGATTTAGTACTTTCACGTTAAGTTTGTACAAACCGCCGTATTTGTCTCGATTCCCGACTAAAATAATTTTGCCATTATTCTTCACATTACATGATTGAGCATTAGACTGAAATATGCTATTCTGTAACGTATCTTGCGCGGCCAGCACAGAGAACAAATTTTTCTTAATGCTTGGTATATACCATACGTTTGTTAAGGTTACTAGTTCTTTAAGTCCATTTATGTCAGCTTCAAGCAAAATACAACCTTTACCGATGGCTTCAATCACCTCTCCGTTTGCTGTCATAACTCTATGAGACTCATCAAAGTACTCAAAGGATTGAAATAAATCTCCTCTATTGGATACGTGATTGGTTGCACCATTATCTACATACCACGAGTCTTTGTCGGTACCCTTATTATCATCGCAGGCTAGAGCCAGTCCTGTCAACATCGCTACATTTGTAGATTGCTTTGGAGGTTTTGGAGGTCTACCGTCCGCTATCCACTTCTTGCAGGATTTGACCTTATGGTATCCTTCTCTACAATAATTACATTTGTTCATTTTTTTCTTACCTTGCGTTTGGTTTCCATAACGCTTCTCACTTCGTACCATAAGAAGTTCATTGCTACTTTCGCATTCACCCGATTTTTTCTGGTTTAGTGACCTTTCGTATGCACACAGCTGAGTGGTCAGGTTTTCTATGGTGTGATCAGTTATCGACATCAAGGCCCAACTAGATTTGAAGTTAAAGTACTCATCAGGAAGAGAATCCATGACTTTACATATTAGCAACATCTCTGGTAGTTCACTTTTGTCTTGTTTGATCAAGATCACATTGACTTCATGCCATAAATTCTTTGCCATAGTTAAATGTGTCCCCATATCATGATTAGAATCTAACTTGTAGCCGAAGAATTGCATGCAGACATCATAGAAGCGATCCTGCGACACTCTCTCATAGAGCCGGTTTAGTTCATCCCAAGCTTCCTTAGCTGTCGAAAAACGCATAACTTTGGCGAGCATGTCCTCCGTCATATTAGTAGTAAGTAGTAAGAAGGCAGTACTCTCGCTTCGTTGGTATGCATCGTATTCGATTTTATATTTCGCTATAGCATCCGGCGGGCCTTTGGCGTCTGGCTGTGTCGGCTTTGTGAGGGTCCCTTGCACCGCGTCTAGTGCGCTGGTTTGGGTCTTCAGCAGCAACACAATTTGGAATTTCCATGTTGACCAATTGTTGCCGTCAAACGGTCGAATATCTAGTTTTATTTTAGACATAGTTTTTCGTACCGTTATTACCGAGCTTGCGATATCGAATTTTAGCGCTCTGCTACCATATTAAAGTAAAGAAATACGCAGTGGAAAAATGTGTAAAATATCTTTACTTGACTTTTTAACCAACGTAAACAACACCATAGAAACAGTCACAAGGATATAAAAACCTAACAGATATAAAGCTACAGGAAACGCATACACTAGATGTGTCTCCTTAACAGATTTAATTTGGTACCCACCTTAGGTCCAAAGTCAATCTGACATTCTACAACAATAAAGTTGAGTTTCTTAAAAGTTACAGATGACTTGACATCTCTAATGACATTGACGACTTCAAGCATATTTTTCTTGAAATGGGTCCCAAATTAACGCTCGTGACCGTACCTACAGTCTCGAAATTGATGAGTCGACAGATATTTCGGTTCAACAATATTTAGGCCTCGTAACCAGGTACTATGGTAGATCCATGACAAAAATTATGACATTTCAATCACATAATTAGTATTAATTAGAGACTGCAGACGCGTCGTGAAAACTATTCAAGGCATTGGTTTAAACTTTCAAAATAAAGTTGGTATAGGGATTGATAATGGCGTTCTACAAATTTTAAACGAAGAGTATGGTCTAGAACATTTAATTTTGGTAAGATGCGTTTGTCTTTCCTTACAACTCGCAGACAGCCACCCTTCCGAGGACAAGATACCGCGCAACATAGAGTACCTGGTAAGAGAAACTTATAATTGGTTTTGTTTGCCGGCTGAAAGCCGTCTAAAGTATGAAAAAAATTATGCAAGCATAAATTGCGGAAAAAAACAATTAAAATTTAAAAAAAAGTGCGCTCTTAGCTATTAAATTAGCTGAACATTCCGGATTAAATGAACAATCGACAAAGTGATTTCACAATGGGAAAATACGAATGGTACGGTAAAATTTTGGCGCGAGGTATCGCAATATAAAGACGCGGGAAATAATAATCCCTACCAAGAACTCTGCTCATTAGCATTTATAATGCTAGTTTTGCTACACTCAAATGCAGATGTGGAAAGCGTTCAGCACAATGAACGTAAATAATAGTACATTGTGTATTAAGGGTGGTAAAGAAACAATTACAAACGAGAGTCTTTTAGAAGCCCGAAGCCGAAGGCTGAGGGCTTTAATGACTCTAGCTTTGTATTTCCTTTACCACCCGTGTAACAAACAATGTTTTTCATCACAATTGCGAGGAAATGAAATAAAATCATATTTACAAATTATCATATTTTTAACTTAGCGTGTCTGTGACTTACCACAGATAATGTCAAACGTGTTCGGAGTCCGATTCTAGCGACAGTCGAGATCAATAGTTTATATGCGAGATTTTTAGGAAATTGTATGCAACTGACATTTCATCTCGAATGACACTTCTTATCGAATGGCACAAGAATTGGGGTCCTGACGTATTGTGATAGTTTGAGTCCACGTATAATATTTAAAAAAAAAAGCTATTACGCACGATAGGGCGTAATGGTAAAAAAAAGGCCCGCGGGTATTATTTTGGATTTACAGTTGATTTTTCTAGCATGTTAGGACACTATTTACGAGCAAGTGTGATGAAAAATAAATTACGAAATAGAATGAACTTTGGCACACTAAGGGCCGTATTAATAAACTAATCTCAACTATAATGCTCGTCTTGAGATGTGTCAAAAATGACAGCTTTCTATGGCTTGACGTTTACTTTGACGTATCTTGTGACGGACACCTCAGCCAAGATGAGTTTATTAATAAGGGCCTAAATTCTATGTTACAAATGCGTTTTGGCCTTATGAAATTCAATGAAACTTGCTACACATATGATATCCCAAAAGATGTTATATTTTTTTTTGGATCAAAATACAAATATAAATTTATATTGAGAAAGGCTGGGCAGCCTGATGAAGCAGGCTCGACCTCAACAATCAACTTCGTCAGCACAAAGTGAGAGCGAAATCTTGTGCGGCGAGGAATCCTCTGATGAGGACGTGGAAATTTTATCTTTTTTTTTAAGTGATATTGTTTTTTTTAAATTTTTGATCGTGTGTTCGAATAAATATATTTAATAAGTAAACAACAGTTACCTGAACTAGCTTCCTATACTTACTTTTATTGATAAAGCAATTAAACCCTATTCTAGCCCTCTCTTGAGTCTATTTAGCCCGAAAACCTGACACCTAGTTGGCAACATGCAAACTATACCCGTAGTCGGAACCATTTCATTCGGTAACTGATATAAACCGCTCATTCCCTTAAAACCGTAATCGCAAAATACCAAAATGGCCGACATACCTGCTCATCAAAATATCAAATTCCCAGTATGCCATACTTTCTTTATATTGTGTTCGTTTTGGTATCAGTTATATAATACTATGTTTTAAGACTTCATGTTCCGTAAAATGTTCCTACTTTGCTCCCCCATGGGTAACTATGCTCCATAGTGACTATTTCGTTTGTTACCTTATGAGTCAAGGTTGATGACAAAACTTAAAAGAATCGATGTATACATCCAGCTACGAAGTAAATGAAAGCAGTAGAATGGTTTTTTTGAACTGACTTATCGTTTAAATTTTTCATACTGTATAACGACTGTGTACTGTGCCGTACATTGCTGACTAAGGTTATGTATGTTCTACTTGTATTACTACAGTGTAATAGCTAATTATTAATTATAAACTGCTTACTGAAGTTAAATGAATTAATCTACAAGTCATATGATTCAATTTTCTTATTATAAATCAGATTACGCCATACCTATTACAATAAATCTACAAAAAGAATCTTACAAATTATATCTTAAAGTTGTACGTTTCTAGGGAGAGCCATTATCCCCAAAGTTTATTCATGTAAGAATAAAACTTCATT
The DNA here is from genome assembly GCA_963966035.1 of Acleris laterana. Lineage (NCBI taxonomy): Eukaryota > Metazoa > Arthropoda > Insecta > Lepidoptera > Tortricidae > Acleris > Acleris laterana. The sequence goes on from OZ014438.1 coordinate 85,059,505, forward strand.
GAAATAATTTGTGTACAAGAAAACTTCAATGTTACCCCTGCCCTCACCACTGCCTCCCTTAGCTTTGGGAGCTGCAGCCTTTTTCTTGGTTCCTTTGGGTCTGCCGCGCCCTCGTTTCGCTACCGGTGCCTGTTCATCATCAGAGGACTTTGTGGATTCCTTTACTTTGGTAGCTGCAGGCGGTCTGCCTCGTTTCTTGGTATCTGCTTTAGCCTCTGCTTGCGTGCCATTAGCCTTAGGTCTTCCACGGCCCTTCTTCTCAACAGCTGTTGAACCATCATCAGACATAATGGAGGAAATAAATTAGACTGCTACAGGTGAAATACAGTTGTTTACTGCAGGCGTTATCGCAATGGCGGACGGCGGACCCCCGGCGAGTTTCTTTGTAGCTCGTTACCATGGTAACGTCTCCTGGTTCACTCTTTAAAACTATGATTTCAAAGGATACAAGTCCACTAATAATCAGTTTTATTGGCAACTACAAACCCATTATTTTATGGCCATTCCCTTAAGTTTCTAAGAAACTCTATCACTGTGGTCTCCAGGCTTACGGGTCACAATAACAACAATAAAAAGTTGATCCACCCACTTAATCATTGTCTTCATGTTTATTTTGAGGTAGTAATCTCTATTAAATCATGTAATATTTGATGAAAAGCACTTTCGGTGATAATACCATGACCCCCAATATCGCAAATGTCGTTTCAAACAAATTAAACAGTAATACTCTCCCCTCGGTACGTTATGCAAAGCTCGATATGCAGTTACCTTACTAAATACCGTAAACCGTACTAAATATTTTCCAACACAACATTTACACGGCGTATGTGATCCATCTATGTACATAGTTGGACCAACATAGCTGCTGTGCAACGTCAGTTGCATAGAGGACAATTTCGTAAATTTAGCAGGCAGAGTCAAACGATTGGGTATGCTTAATGACGTCCCCCGTCGCAAATACCACGAAACGGCTCTTACTGAATAGCGGAAACTAGATCCCTTTGACTAGCTATTAAGTCAATAACAGTTAAATTCACGCTGTCAAAAGCATTACCAGGTATTGCTTTTCACCGTTTGGTATTGCCCGGTTGAATAAACACTATTTAGTTGCAATATTATACAAATAATACAGAGGTGGTGCAAACACGAACGATTGTATTTAAAGCGGTTATTTAAACGAATTCATTATCACGGTTTTGGGATACGGACTGATCGATGTTAATTGTAATGTGGGGACTGACTTATCATTCAAAACTGTGAATGCATTGCGGGAGCACGGTCTCCTGAAAAGCAGGTGCATGACCCTACGGGGGCATTCGGACAGGGGACGTGTTAAAACAGGTTTTATTACATAAAGTGTCTGCCAGACTCCAAACTACGGCTGGGCCTGTATCGTATAGTGCGATCAACAAATTAAGTTACACTATTAAAATAAATCGCTCCTTTAGAATTATAGTAACCTAATTCAAAATTTTCAGCGTTCGACTTCGAGTCATAAATTTACTACTGTAGAGACCTAACTCGAAATACAAAATTTGCTAATTAGGTGACTATAATTCTAAAGATGCGAAATTCTCGTAAACAATTGTGGAATGACCTCAAGCTTAAAAGTCTGACAAAGAGAACGAGAAAAGGAACTCGAACTTCATTAAATCTGGCATGAGTGAAGTGAAATTATATCAAAACATGTGGGCGAATATGTGAATATTTAAGTGTATTGTGCGTGTGTGTGTGTTTATGTCTTATGATCCTAGCCATGTCGGATTTGAATGGCTAGCGTAGTACCAACTAGGCTATCGCGTCCTCAAACACACGGTCGGTCGTTCTATCTATAGGTGAGGTTCTAGGTATAGGTATTTTGCGGGTGGTAGGACCTTGTGCAGGGTCCGTCCGGATCGCTACCACCATCTTATCCATTAACCTACCGCCAAACAGCAGTGTTCGCATTGTTGTGTTCCGGTTTGGGGATAAGACAGCCGGTGAAATGACTAGCATAGAGGCATTCCATCTTACCCTTAAGGTTGGCAACGCATTTGCAGTCTTAGGATTGCATTGCAGTCTTGTGATTGCGAATGTCTATGGGTCACAGTTTCCACTTACCATCAGGTGGCCTGTGTGCACGTTTGTCTACTCGATGCCATAAAAAAAATAAAAAAAAAAAAAAAAAAAAAAAAGGTACTAACACACTGACGGGAGATAGAGCATTGTACATCCAAATCCGCTAAACCTAGAGACTTGAAAGGAGTGAGTATTCCTTGAAATCTCCCCCGGGTTTAAATAGTGCCACTCCATGTCTTCCCGTAGCTGCCGTTAATGCCGATTAAGGGAATAAAGGCGTGTAGTACTGTTAGGCGATGGGCTTGCAACCTGCCACTAAAACACTTATTTTAATTTATTTATTTATTACTAGCGACCCGCCCTCGCTTCGCTTCGGTTAATGTGAGTTTTCTGTAACACCCGTACATAAAACAAAATTTATTATACATAAAAACCTTCCTCTTGAATCACTCTATCTACTAAAAAAAACCGCATCAAAATCCGTTGCGTAGTTTTAAAGATCTAAGCATACATAGGGACAGACAGCGGGAAGCGACTTTGTTTTATAATATGTAGTGATAACATATTAACAAACTTAGTTCTGTAACAACGTCCCGCAAAACTGTTTTCACAGTTTGACTGTGGGATCGGCGAGTCTTAGTATTAGTATACAAGTTACAGTTATTAAACATTAAGTAGATTCATTCAATTTAAATAATATTAAGGTAATGCTTAAATAAAGCTCTCTTAAATCTATTTTTGTTAGGTTCTAGTCTCAAAGCGGCAGGTATGCTGTTGAGGATGTAAGGCAAGCGCTTCTCAAGAAGCCTGTCTCCATAGTAGTTGCTCACTCTGGGTACAGCATATTTACCAGCGGCTACTGACCTGGTGCCATGTTCTTGGCTCAATTGCGATAAGTTAATCTCTTGATTGCCATGCTGATTAACTGCCAGTAAGTACTTGTGTCTAAGGGTCGCCGGTAGGATTTTGCATAGTTTAAATAATTTATAATAGTCGTGTTTAAATTTATTTTTAGTTTTATGGTTCACTAGTAGTTTTAGAAATTTTATTTCAATTTTTTCTACTTTATCCAAATTTGTTTTAAACTGGTAAACATCTTAGCCAAAGTGTGCAAAATCTGGTTACAGAATTATCAACAAGTTTCTAGAGTTGTTGGAAATTCTGTAGTTTTGCCTACCGCACTCTGACGGTAATGGCATGAGTTTATGTTGTATGTAGTATGCCTTGGATACCTAGAAGCGCACTAAGATCGGATTTTCGAGAGTTTCGGGAAACTTCTACGCGTCCGGAGTCGTGGGCGTCCTTTAAAAGCATTTAAGTTTGAATTTAATAACATTTTCCCAATTAACATGAAGGGCCAGATTCGCATGCTTGTAGAAGTCCTTTGGCGAGTTGTTTTAATATTATTGCGTTGGAGACATCGCAGCGACATGCTAGTACGGGCGGTAGTGTCCACCCAATGTACCGAAAGTTTTTAGCTGTGTCGACATTTATTGAAATATCGCTCATTGAATACAAAACGGGCACATCCCAAAATAATTTGCTCTTCCATTAAAAATCGTATTGCAACCGCTTCTAATTTTTAAATGCAACACTGACTCATTTCGGATTGTGACCATTTTGTATTCAATGAACGATATATTAATATTGTTGATACATTCATAAAGCAAATTTTATTATGAACAGGATTATCAAAGATATATGAAAAAAAATAATGTTTTTTTTTGATATTTAATTTTCACATAGATCAGGTTTTTGGTATTCAAAACCTGTCTCAAATCTAAAGGGGTCGTCTGATTCTGATGATATTGCCCGTGATGGAATCGTCAGTATTTTTAGTATAATTAAGCAGAACAAAATGCTTTCATTAAAAGTCACTGAATTTTCCTGGAGACTTTAATTTAGACATTTCTTCAAGGCTTGTTTACTCAATATTCTAATATCGAATGTTAAAGGAAACGTATGGTTTCAAATAGGACTGATATAGTACACGTTTTGTTATATTTAAATTAGAAAAAAATGAAAAGGTTACTATTTTTGAGACCGTATTAACTATAGCAAAAATTTAGCCCAGGAATACGTCGCTTGCAGATTTTTCAAAGCGTTAACACGTCTTGTTAAAAAAATCGTAAACCACAAACGAAGTGATTTACATCTATGATTTTTGGACACAATGTTCATATTGGAATTTGCCTTAAATATAAATATATTCCAATAAATGTCGACACAGCTAAAAACTTTCGGATCGGCTTTCGTATGGAGAGGTATCGGAGGAATTCACTTGGCACAGATGTATCCTAGAATGAACTCAGCTGATTTAGCCCGGTAGCTATCAACCACCCCCTGGTTCCCCCTGAATGGGGGGGCCCATTGAAAGTTACAATCGACAACGCTTCGGATTCCGGATAAAACATTATACTTATCGGCTTCAGTTTACCGTTCACCTCAAGTATGGTGTCATTTTATGATAGACCAAGATGTGGCTTTCATTTTTGATATCATAATTACACTCCCCATACAGATTTATTAAGATACATAGGGTTTCACACATCAGCTTACCTTTTTTGTTTCAACACAAAATATTAATAAAAATACACGGTTTAAAAGCCCAATTTATGTAGATTCGAAAAACATAAAGTTTTAATTTATACCATTATTTGAGACGCAAATTGACAAATGAAACTGAACTTTATGGACAGCATATATATATAAAGCACTATCACTACATAGTATAAAACAAAGTCGCTTTCCGCTGTCTGTCCCTATGTATGCTTAGATCTTTAAAACTACGCAACGTATTTTGATGCAGTTTTTACTAATAGATAGTGTTTCAAGAGGAAGGTTTTTATGTATAATAAATTCTGTTTCATGTACGGGTGTTACAGAAAACTCACATAAACCGAAGCGAAGCGAGGGCGGGTCGCTAGTGATAAATAAATGTTTACGCAAAATCACGATATTTAATACGGTAAAAACCATTTCCAAATAAACGCGTCAATCGTGTGGCTGTCGGAAGGAGTCCATACAAAGGCTCGGGCAATTAAGTTTCTTGATTGCATCGCTTTTTGAATACCTACATATGTTGTAGTTATGAAAAACTGGGTTTCAACTTCACTGCGTCATTTTTATTGGAAAAAATTTCTTTGAAGGGAACACGTACACTTAAGTTTTTCATGTAGAAAATTCGTAACAATGGGACTAGTTTTACGGGGAGAGAAATGCTATCGGATTTTGCTTTTACTTGAAATAAATAATAGTCATGGACATATTCATTGCATTTATTGCTTTATGATGTCCGGCCGGCTCAGAAAGGGCTCTATCAGTTTTAACAAAAGTTTCTGTGAGATCCAATTGGGATTGACCAAAGAAATAACTCACGGTTTTCACTTTCTAATTCGAAAGAATAGGAAATTTTAAGACACCAATTTCATTAATTTTGTATTTGACCCAATAGTTTTGTCTTAATATCTTTAAGTATTTACTTAGCAGACATTTTATGGATGACATGATTATTTAAAATTTGGGATGGCATCACTACATAGTATAAAACAAAGTCGCTTCCCGCTGTCTGTCCCTATGTATGCTTAGATCTTTAAAACTACGCAACGGATTTTGATGCGGTTTTTTTTAGTAGATAGAGTGATTCAAGAGGAAGGTTTTTATGTATAATAAATTTTGTTTTATGTACGTGTGTTATAGAAAACTCAAATAAACCGAAGCGAAGCGAGGGCGGGTCGCTAGTTTTCAAATAAATTACGACAGTTAAATGATATCTAATGAAAAAAAAAGATTGTAATAGTCTATTAAAACATACTATTTCAAGCTATTTTCGCCTAACCCGTTAGATACACCTAAGAGGGCTTCAAGCCTAAAACGAAAGTCAAACAAAAGTTAAATATACTTTTGCCGAAATATCCAAAATAAATACCAAATGGTTTTCGAATTGGAGTTATTGTAAAAATATGAACAATCGCAATTATCGCTAAGGTTCAAATTATCGCTTGTCACTGCCATAAGATTGCAAGAGAAAATCAAACTTGTGAACCATGACGTGCAAATTTACTTCTACCGTAGGTTGGTAGATTAGATTTTTGGCCTTAAGGTCTTAAAAATACAGTACTTAAGTAGCTTCAACATAAACCCTGCAATGGCACTGCAACAAGACAATAGTATAATATAACAGATTAATTCACTCTTCAAACGCAAAAAACTCTTCCAATTATAAAAACACTAGCGACCCGCCCTCGCTTCGCTTCGGTTTATATGAGTTTTCTGTAACACCAGTACATAAAATAAAAAAATAATATACATATAAACCTACCTGTGCAGGACGATGCAAACACCGGTACAGCAAGACAAACATGATTATAGAACTCTGTTAATTAAGTTAGTTGTAAGTTTAAATAAATAGAAATGCCAGTAGGGACACGGGAAATAGGTAGGTATAGGAGATAGGTACAGGATAGTAAATAGTAAACATCGCATCCCCTCCTAAAAAGGCTTAGGAAATAGTATCCCCACTCAGACTCTCTTTCGTAGACTTCCTTGTCTCTCCCTTTAATATCACTCCTCGTTCCTTCACTGTCTTGATCCATCCCCCCTCTTACACGACCCTTCCGGTCAGCGAGTTTGGTCGCCTCGGACCTCTCGCTCACTCCGACCTCTCTGTCCAGCGCTTAAGCGCACATCTCGTCGCTACCAGGACCAAGTCCGCCCCACTCCTTGCACGACTCCCTCCATTTTCGTATAGCTGTCTCCCTCTCGTATTTTACCTTCTCTCTCACGCATATTTGCCGTCTCCCTTTCCAAGTCCCTGTCTCTCCTACCAAACTATAGCCTCGTCCGTTTACCAACTAGGTCCGTTCCCCAAAACTGGAATATTAATAGGCCCCCGATCGATAGAAATTGTGACAAATCGTGGAAGCAAATCAAGAAATAGGGAAGCAACCAGTAGCAAGCAAGAAGCCTTCGGAACCTACCGCATAGAAGGGATCCTCGGCACCCCCCCCATAGAAGCTTGCTACAACAGTCACCGAATAGTTCCCGCTCCCTACTGGCAGATCGCATACATATAGAAGCATCTTCGGTTTTATTTCTTCGAAACGAAATCAGCCCCCCACCTCCGAACATACAGTCCACTACTCTGCGCCTTGTGCGGGGCAATAGCAATTCGACGTCCCGCACACTACCTCTTGAATCACTCTATCTTTTAAAAAAAACCGCATCAGAATCCGTTGCGTAGTTTTAAAGATCTAAGCATACATAGGGACAGACAACGGGAAGCGACTTTGTTTTATACTACTCGTATGTAGTGATTTTGAAATCAAATACCATTACGCCTCCATCCCAGAGTGGAGTCGCCAGAGTTAGAGCATTACCAACAACTCTACCAACTTCTTGTTAATCCTATAACCACATTTTGCACAACAGGCAATGTTTACCATGTCGCTCATTGAATACAAAACGGACACATTCCAAAATAATTTGCTCTTCCATTGAAAATCGTATTCCAACAGCTTCTAATTTTAAAATGCAACACTGACTCATTTTGGATTGTGTCCGTTTTGTATTCAATGAACGATGTGTATAACTATTGTGTAACACCTTAACTGACTACAAATTTATAATATGTAAATATTTATTATGTAAGTATTTTATTGTAAATCTTTACAGCCATGTGATGTTGCAGCCAACAATTTTTAAATTTATAAAAGTGTACTACTTAATAGGGCTTGGTGTTTCCTAGGACTAGGTGACTCTTAGGATAATTGATTTAAAACGAGGAAAATGAGGGGTGCAAGTATATGTTGCTTTAATATGGACCAGTATCCTAATACGTTTCTTTTTTTGAGTGAAAAGTTTCCTATCACAGGTCAATACCCAGTTAACATTCGCATCCTTATCCACTGTGCAATATTACAAAATGGAGAGCACGTGGCTGGCGAGTTGTCCCGTGTGGTTCCCGGGTTAGAATAGTTTTTTTTTTTTTTTTTTTTTTTTTATGCCATTGAGATGACAAACGAGCACACAGGCCACCTGATGGTAAGTGGAAACTGTGACCCATAGACATTCGCATTCACAGGACTGCGATGCAATCCTAAGACTGCAAATGCGTTGCCAACCCTGAGGACTAAGATGGAATGCCTCTATGCTAGTCATTTCACCGGCTGTCTTATCCCCAAACCGGAACACAACAATGCGAACACTGCTGTTTGGCGGTAGGTTAATGGATAAGATGGTGGTAGCGATCCGGACGGGCCCTGCACAAGGTCCTCCCACCCGCAAAGTGCCAGCATTGTCTTCCTGTGGATGGCGCAAGAGCCGACTAAGGGAATAAAGGCTTGTAACTACTAGCCGATGGGGTTGCCTGTCTCTAATATACTGACAAACATTTTAGCCTGATTGTGCAAATTCAAGATATCAAGATTTTAGAGTTGTTGGTCCGCCTACCCCACTCTGGGAAAGAAGGCGTGAGTTTATTAGTATGAGTAGTATTGTACCCAATGATCCCGCAGTCAAACTGTGTAAACAGTTTTGCGGGGCAATGTTCTATTGTTATACTGTAGCCAATTGTTTCGTATTTTTTTTTTAATAAATAAATAATATAAATTAATCTATCGCTACCACCATCTTATCCATTAAACCTACCGCCAAACAGCAGTGTTCGCATTGTTGTGTTCCGGTTTGGGGATAAGACAGCCGGTGAAATAACTAGCATACGAGTAGAGGCATTCTATCTTAGTCCTCAGGGTTGGCAACGCATTTGCAGTCTTAGGATTGCGTTGCAGTCTTGTGAATGCGAATGTCTATGGGTCACAGTTTCCACTTACCATCAGGTGGCCTGTGTGCTCGTTTGTCTTCTCTATGCCATAAAAAAAAATTAGGAAAGCACATAAGTACTTTCGCTCACAATCTTCGCGTCTAATAACGGCTCGATAATAGGCGAGTTGTCATTGTTGTAGGTATACTACCAATCGACCTGATTGTTTGTAGGATTAATTATTATAATGTGTCTACGTAATTATCTTGACCTTTGCACCATTATGATAATTGCAATATTATCTACTGATATTACAGATGATTAATTATCTAATTACCCCTTCGGATATACGGGCGTCCCGTGTAGTAACAGTACGACATCTGTAATAATCCCAATCAATCCTACTCAATTACTTAACGAAGGTTACACCGAGTCTCTGTTGCGTGGTTAGTTACTCTACATCATTCTGTTACTCAGTGAATATTGTGAATAGTACTAGAGTACCCAATGCACCTTGTAAAACACGTGCATGGATGCACCGCCGCTAAGTGCCGCTACAATATAAACAGTAACTCGTTTTCAGGGCTCGGAAACCTGGTTACTTTCATTAACCAGCTCGCCAGAAGCGCCATACATTTCAAAAAGAGCATTTTTATTTCGATTCCACTCGGGGCAGAATCGATATTATTTCGGTTTTGATCAAAGAGCAAAATGAAACTGTTCCTGCTCAAAAAACCGGTTAATTTCGCTCGCTAATTTGTTCGCACCGCCCCCCAGTCCCACCACCCAATAACCCCCCACATTACTCCCCTTCATTACCAATAACTCTAAAACTTGTTGATAATTCAGTAACCACATGCTCTATACTTTCATTTAACGTGGACGAAAACTGCAGCGTTATGGAAATAAATACCTGCACTCCTTAATAGCAACGTAAACTCCCTTAATAGTGCAAAATCATAATCTTGATAGTGATGTGATGTGACAGCGTCATCGGTTAAATTAATCAAGCCCGTTGATTAATGTTGAAATTATAGCCGTTTACGCCGAGGCCTATCAAATGGTTTTCGGAAACAATGTGGGGGAATGATGCAAATGCACGGTTAAGGTAAACGTCCGAGTGCTCGCCAGTGTACTAGACTAGTATTTGTCCCCATACTTTGAATTGCAATCAAAATAAGATTAACATTACTTTTGTCACCACCTCCTGTTACCGATGAGATATTTGTGGATTTGATATTTGACACGCCAATTTTTAAATAAAGAAAAGCACCTGACATTTACTCATACAATCCGATTGACTAACATTTTTTTTCACTTTGAAATGTTTCCATTTATTGTTACCATATGAAACAAATTCCATTTAACAAAAGTAAAGGTCACATCTCCCAAATCACATGAAAATGTTTGTGTATAATGTATAAATGAACGTAATATCACGACGCAACTAAATATTTGTTGATATGTTTTTTGAAAAGTAGGTACGTCACCGCAAGCGCCCGCCGCCGCCGCCTCCCCACGCTGCACCCACCCCCACAAGTTATACAGGATGGTTTCGTCCTTTCGATTTTACACATAACAGAGAGCATTTAAAAATGGATACGGATGGAAAGTGCATACGTTTATTTTACTAGTAGGCAACTGAAGCGCTTCGCGTCTTACTTTTCAAAATAAAGGGCGCTTTTTTAAAAAAGACGTCAATCCGCCGTAATAAAACAACACAAATTAGACACGAACTATTTAACACGGTTCAAAAATACAGCTCTTAAAAGTAGGATAGTAAAGTAATGGATGCAAAGTATTGCAAATATTCATCATTAATTAATGATTACGGAATTGAGGCACTTGCGGTGGAGACTCTGGGATCTTTGTCTGCCGGTTTTTTTTTTATAAAGACCGTCTGCCAAACTGATCAAAGCCTTCGGGGATCTCAGAGCTGACGCTTACCTCTCCCGAAGGATAGGTTTAACTATCCAGAGAGGTAAACGCAGTACATCATGAGTACTTTGCCGCGAACGGAGTTATAAGAGGGGGTATTCTTTTTAAATGGATCGTTGCTTAAATACTAAAGGGTCTCAATACAAAATGTGCTTGTGTTGCATTTAAATTTGGAATGCTATATACTTTAAGTTTTAAATCAAACTATATCTGTTTTTGTTTTGTGGCGCTTTTGCATTTAAGCAGCGAGATATTAGGTTACATTTGTAGTTAATAATTCCAATTGTTATTGCAGAAATTAAATTGTCAAAGATTGTTTATTTGAATGTGCTGCAAAGTTAATAACAATACCATAGACAAGTCAAAAGCTTTATAGTTTTACCTGATTGAATAGGCAGCCAGGTTTCATTAGAAAGTTTTATTAAAAGAACGAAGGGCGCCTGGAAGGAAGCCTCGCCTTTCCTTTAGTACCAGTTGATTGCTTTTATGTTAGGTTTTACTCTCCTCAGTCTATTTTACTTATTTAATCTTTATTATTTAAGTACAAATGGCGGATTGATCCGGGCCTGGTTATGCGTAGGGTGTTTAATTTTTGACATGTGTCAATTTGTAATGAGTTCGACGGAATTCTTGCTCCTACTTATAAAAAAGACTAGTATTCAAAATTTTACACAATTCGTTGGTCATGGGAATCAATATTCATGATTATGCAATTCTCCAAAGCCACAACTTGTCAGTTGAATCGCTGTTACAATAGGGTTATGATCATAGTGAAATTAAATTTGTTTTTCATTAACAACAGATAAACATTATAAAAATACTAGGAAAATATTAATCATTTATTTATGTTTGCTATTTTAAGATTTTTATATTCATAAAATCCAACAATAAGGACGCTGTTTGATTGTGACGTCAGAAGATAGTAATCCCTATCAATTCCATAGTAACGGAGCGTTTTTGATGTTTCATAAAAAGAAGCTTATTTGACTTTAGTTAAATACCGTATTGATATATGGCAGTTTAAACATGACATTGAATAGACGAGGTATTGATGATTGCATTTGTACTGGTAGTTCGCATGAAAAGGAGAACAACTTAAGCATTTCTCTTATTTTAATGAAATTACAAGTAAAGCAATGCTCAGTCTTGTTTTGCTTTTATTCGCTATTATTTAATTCTTCGTCAGAGCTGTCACAAGTATCGATAATAATTAGAGATGGGCCGACTACGGATTTTGCCGACTAGCCAGTTGGCCAACAAATCGGTTCTTGAATTGCCGATTAATCGGCCGACTAGTCGGCAATGTCGAGGCTATGATCGTAGGTTTTTAGCCAAGTTCGGGTGCAATCGGAAACGTTCGTGTCGCTTCGTCTCCCGGGGTCATTTGTCTAGAGTTCATGTTTTGACCAGTTTTGTTTACGTTATTATTTCGACGGCGTGCTAAAGATAAAGATAAAGATAAAGATAAATTTATTTGTTAAACATCATGAGTTACAATTTTATAAAGATGTCAGAATTCATGCTAATTGACTTAAAAATCAATAAAAAATTCATTTAATACAAATATAAAATAAGTTTGTTTTAAAAAGGTTTAATTTCTTTCTATGTGGCAATTAGTCGTCGTCTAGTCGGCCCATCTCTGATAATAATATTATGATTAGTAGTTTGAACTATTTCCCCTTCTTGACCTCTATATTTATTTTCTTCACTTTCGTCATGGCGCTAATTTAATTTAATTAATTTTCCCAGTCCCCAGCAGTAATAGTATTAATTATTTCAGTTGCTAAATTCATATTGCATTATATTGTATCATTTCCTCCTGCGTGCACTAATTATTAACCTGATCTGTTTTTGACACCGCAAATTTATGTTCCATCGGTCCAAGCTTGACCGGACATGTGTGAAGTATGGATGAAGGTTTCATCAGTATAAACTATATTGGTCTACCTTGAGACCGATATTCCGCAATTTTGATAAGGCAGTTTATTCTTAGTAGTCGTATGTTGTGTCTTTCCATTAACATGTTTCTATTCTCCTCAGTCTTTTCCCATTTAAAACCTAATTTCTTTGTGTTGCCGTAAGGTAGAAATGCTGAATTTGTAATGAATATCGGCTTTTAACACAGAGCGGGCCTTTAAGGTTGGGAATTGCTTATACGACAGATGAAAATTATCGGATCCCTTTGACTGCCATACATATCGTTGGTCATAATGTATTGTTAGTCATAATTTTTTTTGTCATAACTTATTTCAGGGTGAAGTTACAGTTTTTAATAAACGTTTATCGTGTAGATTAGTTAGGTTAGGTTAGGTTAGTTTTATAAAAATCCTGAAAAAATAACCGTGTCCTGAGAAAAATGCATTATGACTTGCGAAAATGATGACTTGAAATACATTATGACTAAAAATAATTATGGCAGTCAAAAGAGACCCGAAAATTATATATCCTCCGGATCACCTTGATCAAAATCGTCTACTGCCGATGACGGTCAAGTACGTAACTTTTCCTTACTTGGAGAGGTAAATATTTTTGTTGCTTTGAATTTGTCACTCTTACTCTCAGACAAAATATTATAAACAGCTGAGAGAGAAAAACCTGTAGCTTTTTCAGTTAACCGGGCACTTGGGCAGCGGTAAAAGGTGAATTTAGATTTTTCATCAGTTCAAATTCAAAATATTTATAACAGTTCAAAATAATTTCCTTACTTTGACTCAGACATTATTTTTGAATTTTCTTCTTAAAAATAATTATTTTATTACAAACCTCTTTTTATGCTTATAGTACGGGAAAAGGGCAATTTCAAATATAGAATGCCTATAAACACACAATACATACCTACATAATGCATAATACAATATATACATAATGCAATTCCATGCTCTCGCTAATTCATCTATACTGCCTGATTAAAGTTGATGCGGTCACTTTCTTTGCTACTCATAGCAATAGAACAAGACAACAGGTCACTTAATAAACATTAAATTGAATTGACGACTGAGTGCGGCAGTAATGTCCACTTATTTAGGAGATCGACTATGCAACAGTCCAATCTATATAGGTACACGGTGGGGACTGTAACTAGAGCAAAAATTAAAAATGTACATTCTTCTCCTCAAACTACGCAACGTTTGTTTGACGACTTTGAAAAAAAGCGGCCAAGCGCAAGTCGGACTCGCGCATGTAGGGTTCCGTACCACTATACATCTAAATAAATGTATTTCTTTATTCTTTATTATATTGGAGTGGATTGAATGAAAGGTAAAATGCGGTTTACGATTTATAACGTATTAAAAAAAAACTAATTATTAGATCTCGTTCAAACCAATTATCGGTGGAAGTTTGCATGGTAATGTACATCATATATTATTTTTACATTTATCATTCCCTTATTTTAGAAGTTACGGGGGGGGACACATTTTTCCACTTTGGAAGCGTCTCTCGCGCAAATTATTCAGATTAGAAAAAAATTATATTAAGTAGAAACCTCAATATCATTTTTAGCCCCCACGCATGGGTTAGATCAAAAAAAAATATTTGAGTTTCAGTTCTAAGTATGGGGAACCCCAAAAATTTATTCCTTTTTTCTATTTTTGTATGAAAATCTTAAAGCGGTTCACCGAATACATCTACTTAAGTACAAAGTTTCCACAGTATAGCTCTTATAGTTACGGAAAAAAGTGGCTGTGACATACGGACGGACAGACGGACGGACGGACGGACGGACAGGCATGACGAATCCATAAGGGTTCCGTTTTTTGCCATTCGGCTACGGAACCCTAAAAACTTGCGGTTTGAATTTTATTACATTTTAAAGTTAATTTGAACACGCAATGTAGTATGAAATTGATTATGTCTGTAGAGTGACTAGACTGACAGGCGATCTCAATTAGACGGAGTTTTAAGTACTTACATTGAAAATACTATTTACTTTGTTTGAAAAAATAACAATCTATAAACTTTATGATTTTAAAAAGTTGCTAAACAAAAGTTGTCTAGTTTGAGGAGTAGAATCTATGTTTTAATTTTTTGCTTTAGTTACAGGCCCCACCGTGTATAAAAATTAATGTTTGTAAGTCCTTTATAGAATCGTAAACTATGCATTTGTTCATGTGATGACATTAAGCAAAGTGTTTGAGTATGCGAAGGTTCCTGAGTTATTTTAGTTAGTGGCGTAGCAACGCCCGCGGGGCACAGCTATTTAGATAAAATCTCGGAAATCCCGTATATACTCGTACCTACGCTCCGATTCCTAAAAGCTAATATGAATCTAGAAATTACGCCAATACAAATCATGAAAGGCTTGTGTATCCGTAATGCTAATTTATAAGGACGTAATGAAATTAAGTTGTACCTACTGCAATTTGCTCGAGCAACAAGCCTTTCGAATCAATTGAATTTATTCTTGGAAAGCAACTGGTCGTTTTGCGTAGGTTTCTGTCGGAAATTAATACTCGGCAAAAATGAACCGGCTATATTTAACTTCTAAGCACCAAGACTGCGAAGAAAGCTAGTTGAAATGTGAATTCTCGGTAAGCTTACATTACCACTTCACTTTATGTAAAAAGCGCTTAATAATATGCTGGCGTGGGTGGAGAAAGTGAGTGTGTACGTGTGCTGGTATGTGAGTGTGTGTGTGAACGTTCTGACTGGAAATGTGAAATCTAAATATATAAAAGGAGAAACTGACTGACTGACTGACATATTGCAACGCACAGCCTAAACGGCTAAACGTAGGCACTTGAAATTTGGAAGGGACGTAGCTTAGGTACCGTAGAGGTGCACTAAGAAAGGAATTCCCGAAATTCCCACGGGAACGGGAATTAGCGGGAAGATTATTAACTCAAAAAAATTAAGTGGACACGGGAACAGCTAGTAACTTATAAAATAAAAGTTATTCTTATATTGATCTGCTGTTGATTTTGCCATTCTTGAGATATAAATGTTGTTGTAACTAGCCCGACTTTGTTTTATATGTATAGGTGTGTATATACTAGCCGACCCGGCGAACTTTGTACGGTCACGAGCGTTTTGGGACCAATTTCAATAAAAATCATGCTTGAAGTCGTCAATGTCATTAGAGATGTCAAGTCATTTGTAACTTTTAGGAAACTCAACGTTATTGTTGTAGAATGTCAGATTGACTTTGGAACTAAGGTGAACCTTTAATCTCGTGCAGAATGTTATTCTTTTGTTTATTATATAAAATCACTGTCAAATCAATCAATCATGTATACGGAAAACATCAGTTTCCGGCGGATCTCAAACCAGGCTGAGCATACTAGCCTGTATCTTGAGTATCCATGGGCACAGTTATATATATAAAACCTTTTTCTTATTTATAAGAATTAATAAGTGAAAAGTTATTCAACTCGGAGCATAGACAAACGCAACCAACCAAAGATATTATAAAAATCAGCCATTGTTGAGTTTAAAATGGTATAAATAACCCGACCTTGTTTTTTATATGTAGATACTAGCGACCCGCCCTCGCTTCGCTTTGGTTTATGTTAGTTTTCTGTAACACCCGTACACAAAACAGAATGTATTATACATAAAAAACTTCCTCTTGAATGACTCTATCTATTAAAGACCGCATCAAAATCCGTTGCGTAGTTTTGAAGATCTAAGCATACTTTGTTACTATGTAGGGATAATATTCAAAAAAAAAAACCAATTATAGGTATAGGTAGGTAGGTAGGTAGGTTATTTATTATTTGGTGATTTCTCAAGGCTTCTATTATAAATACCCTGTACGCGCTCCGTCTTTCATCCACCCATACGTTTTTTTTTAAATTTAATTAATTGCTTTCATTTCTGTTAAGGTGTATTTCGCCAATGTCAAGTTATTTATAGACACTCCCATGGACTTATTACAGCAATAAGTCCGTGGATATCACACGCGAAGACAATTGTTCGGTAAAAGAGAATTTTCTCCAATGGACTAAACAGAAGCACATGGGGTTAGCTCCACGCGCTTCTGTCAAGTCCACCCATACAATGCGGTAAGCCAACTTTGTCAAATAAAAAATTGCACAACAATAAAGGTAAAGAAAATACTCAAAAATTGGTTGTTATTAACCTTGTCATATAATGATACCGAGGCAATTATAAGTCTAACAGCATAGGAGTCTCATTTCATTTCACTTATTTTTCCTCAATAAAAAACTCACTCACATACTAATTAAGATTCTCGCTAAGCACACTCACACACACACTCACACACACATAAACACACACACGCACACACGCTTGCGGACAAACAAATAATAATAATAATTAATTCTAGTTCCTGCCATTACCAAATAATTTTGTTAAATGTTGTAAACCATAGTCTACTTTTCTAATGTTAATAACTTTGTATTATATTTAACTAGCGACCCGCCCTCGCTTCGCTTCGGTTTATTTGAGTTTTCTATAACACACGTACATAAAACAAAATTTATTATACATAAAAACCTTCCTCTTGAATCACTCTATCTACTAAAAAAAACCGCATCAAAATCCGTTGCGTAGTTTTAAAGATCTAAGCATACATAGGGACAGACAGCGGGAAGCGACTTTGTTTTATACTATGTAGTGATTCTCTTTTTTCTTTTAAGTGGTTCCTAAACCGACTCACTGGGTCCCAAGATACAGGCTCCCTAGTTTGGGGTCCGTAAGATATCATACGTTTTTAGTAAACAGTGTATTTTTTTTATTAAAAAAGTTATTCTTATTCTTATTCATACATACATACATTAAATCACGCCTGTTTCCCAGAGGGGTAGGCAGAGACCACTTCTTTCCACTTGCTACGATCTTGACAAATTCCTTTCGCTTCTTCCACATTCATACATCGAGTCATGCACGCACGTCGGTTTCGGGTACTTAAGATTCGGCCCTTTTCCAGTATTTCAATAAAGTAATGTTAATAATGAAATCATGCATCACGTTCGTCCTGTACAAAAAGTCCACTAAAAAAATAGATTGATATAATGGTGGTAAAATAATTAGAGACGCTTGCGTTTTTCCCAGATAATTATACCTACAAATATGACTTAAATCTTAACCACCAATCAAAAAGACCTAGACTAATTTTATTGCTAAATACTACGAACTTTAAGACCATGTATAACTATAATTATACTATAATTAAACTCATACAGCCAACTACTGTCGAAAACGGACATTATACCTATTTTTTAGGAATTAAAAAACTTTTTACAACTTTGTATATGAACGCCGGGTATTTTTTTAAATCCTCGTTAAATGAGAGATTCGTTATCAACAAAGATAAATTGTAGGTACATTTGCCCCTTACATATAAACTTGGATTAAACTTGGAATAGTTTCCTCTAGTCCTTATCTGTAATAGGCTATTTGACAAGCTGAAAAAAAACGTAATAATTATGTGTATTCATATAAATTATGAGTTTTAAAAACGATTTAAGGTATTCTTACTTTAAAAAAATGGATCTTTTATCCAAAAAACCACGATAAAACTTGATAATTTTTTATCTGTAGCCATTTTATCGAAAACGGCGCCGAATCCATGATGACGTCAAGGGTCGGTAAATATCACAGATTATAGGATGTCTGTATATTCTATATGACAGTTGACGTTTGTTTGTTTTTCTGGCTTTGCTATGATTAGCCAATGTCAGTTTGTTTATGTATTGACCACTGACGTCACTGATTCCTGTGCGACGCCATCTTGCCCAAGAAAGCGTTTTGGCGGCATGTTTTAAAAGTGAATTTTTATTTCCTTTTTTTAGACGAAATACATAAAAGAATTTAAAATTACCACTTTTGGATTACTCAATAAACACCAACAAATAATCTGAGATGGTTTTCAAAAACCTGTCAAATAGCCTATTGTGACAGTTGCATCTGTCAGAGAGTGGCAAAGCATGATATAAACTATGCCAAGCTTACTCCACGTTTATAAGTTAGGGGGTTAAACTTTACTTTATTAGCGAACGATGTGTAACTAAAAATGGAATTGGTTAACAGCTTTTTGATTGGTTGTTAAAATTTAACACGATGTCGGCTGCATGAGCATGTCACGCTCGCTCAAATCTCTTTGTGTACGGTGCGGGACTTTGCCGTAACGTTTTTTGAGGTAGGCAAAGCCTGAGAGACGCGTCATACTGACATGCTTGAACGGGTGCTGTTTGTGGGGTCCGGTCTGTTCACGTTTGCAAGGACTTGTTGTTCAATTAATTACTCTAGTTATGGGTTTTAACTTGTAACGTACCTCGTCGTATTGTTCTCATTGGCATTATTTTTAGTTTAAGGTTTCGTATTATTTTTGGTGGTTTTAGGAATTTATTATTTATTTAGTAGGTACTTTATTACCTTATTATCTACTACTTAATGTTTTTATTTTTGAAAAAATTACCTTCTGCTGGAGATTCTTGCGGCGGTTCTTCGCAATGATGGTCTTGTCCGAGCTACTAAATTCATTCTACACGGTGATTTTTTATCGGTGATCAGGAGTTGAAAATTATTAATAAGCAACAAAAATGGAATTTAATGGTTTATGTCTCAAACAAATAACTCACTGTTTAATTTATTTAAGTTAATGATATTGTTAAAACCAATCACCACTGGATACATGGACATCCTACATTAATTATTGAATGAAGTAGATACGTCAAGTGCCATCGTTTTGGCAATTTGACAGTTATTACGCCAATGAACTTATCAGTTAAGTGTTGTTAACTCATAGACTAAACAATTAGTAGGGAGACAATTCATTTCAATTAAAAGTTAGTTTCAAAATATATTTTTTACATAAAAAAATAAGTTTTGTTTCATGTAACTGTGTAATAAACGTGATCGCCATTATTAACTGAATTAGAAAAAATGGTTCCTGATCACCAAAAAAAAATCACCGTGTATATTATAACCACAGTATAAATATTGCTAAAGCAGTAAAAAACTACGAACAAATGGTCGAACCGACGCACTCACACAGACGCACGCCTCTACGAGACCGAAAAGCGGACATGGCAGTGCTGGTAACACTCGATTGTATCTTCAAGACCAATGGTTTCCTTTGCATTCTATATTATTTCTTCTTTCTTTTTGTTAATCGACGGATTGCTCCCGAAAGGATGATGGGCAGTTTTGTATGGACACTGGCCTAAAAACCAATAATGACAAGTCATATGCCATTTTAAAGGTTTTCTCATATTCCACAACTTTTTGTATGGCGAGAAATCTTAAATCACTGTGTGAAATATTAAAAAATCTAGAACATCGAGACGCCTACATAGAGGACTTTAGCATACCTAATTACTTTTAAAAACCGCTATCTTTGCATGGCGATAACTTTTTCCACACAAAGATTTCGAACCACCTGCCATAGTAATAGTTTTACAACTTAGAATTACCTATCCGGGGACATATCGCTTGTCCTTATTGGTCAATAGGCCAATTAGCCCACCCTCCTTTATATTTGGGGATCTGTGTGATCTCCGACAGCGAATTCGTTGACAGAATTAAAAAGTTGCCGCCATCTTGAACTTTTTAGTTATTTGACGGATTGCTTCCGAAATCGGTTTCTGGGGATCTCTGTGGTCTCCAACAACGATTTCGTTGTCAGAATGAGGAAAAGTGGCCGCCATCTTGAACTTTTTAGTTATTCGGCTGATTGCTTCCAAAATCGATATCTGGGGATATTTATGGTCTCCAAAAAGGAATCCGTTGACAGAATGAGGAAAAGTGGCCGCCATCTTGAACTTTTTACTTATTCGTCGGATTGCTTCCGAAATCGATATCTGCGAATCTCTGTGATCTCCAACAACGAATCCGTTCACAGAATAAAAAAAAGTAGCCGCCATCTTGAACTTTTTAATTATTCGACCGATTGCTTCGAAATTTGATATCTGTCAACGGATTCCTTGTTGGAGACCATAAATATCCCCAGATATCGATTTTGGAAGCAATCAGTCGAATAACTAAAAAGTTCAAGATGGCGGCTACTTTTCCTCATTCTGTCAACGAAATCGTTGTTGGAGACCACAGAGATCCCCAGAAATCGATTCCGGAAGCATTCCGTCGAATAACTAAAAAGTTCAAGATGGCGGCAATTATTTTTTTCTGTGAACGTTTTTGCTGTCGGAGATCACACAGATCCGTAAATATAAATTTCGGAAGCAATCAGTCGATTAACAAAAAGAAAGAAGAAACAATATGGAATGCAAAGGAAACCATTGGTCTCGACCATAGAGATCCCCAGATATCGAGTTTCGTTTTGACGTTAAAAAAACCGACTTTATTGTTTTTAACTCGTCCGGCATTACTGTCACTGCGAGATCAATCAAAACGTTGACAATACAAAGGCGATATGGTTTTTACAGTTCGACTCTTTAGGATCTTTTGTACAATTTTACCCCTCTTAGGTATACACTGAGTGGTTCGAATGCGCAGGATTCCTCACGATGTTTTCCCTTCACCGTAAGAGCATCGGATAATGCACTTAAGTTAGTAAAACTCGTTGGTACAAGACTGGTGACCGCGGCGGTTCGAATTCGGTACCTTAAGATCACGAAAGCTGCGGTGTGGTAATGTCAAATAATATAGCGGCTGTCGTATTACGGCCGCTATGAGACGGTACCGCTATTCTAGGAAACCAGAGCTTAAGACTGCGCCGAGCGTACGCCGGATGTACAGTGGCGCCCTCATTACTATTATTAGGTATATGTTATTATTATTATTAGTATACATGTTATGTATACCATAAATTGTGTTTTTACTTGTGCTACAAAAACGTATCGTCTAATTATAAAACACAATAATAGTAAAGAGGGCGCCACAGGACGCTCGACATTTGCTCGGCGCAGTCTTAAGCAACTAGGCCACCGACGTTTTCAAACTGTTTGTCAATACCTGTCTACACATGTTCGTACGGAATCGTAACAACAATAAAATTATGGATGTAATAAATATTACTTGGCACAAAGTCAATCCGTACCGTCATTGTATGGATGGATGAATGATATTTATTTTC
Organism: Acleris laterana; assembly: GCA_963966035.1. Taxonomy (NCBI): domain Eukaryota; kingdom Metazoa; phylum Arthropoda; class Insecta; order Lepidoptera; family Tortricidae; genus Acleris; species Acleris laterana. The sequence continues at coordinate 85,081,257 of OZ014438.1, forward strand.
CAAAGTAAGTCACAGTATACATTAAAAGATAAAAGATGTTTATTCAGTAAGTAGGCCGCACGGGCACTTTTACACGTCAAAAATCTACCAGCGCTTCGCGAGAGACCACTGCTGAGAAGAAGCGCCGCAAGAAACTCAACAGTTAGTCTTTTTTTAAATATACAATTTTAAAACTTAACCTAGCATTATATAAAACAATGAATCTAACATACGATAAGAAATAAATGTATTCACGCGTAGTTGAGCAGGAAAATGTGTCAAAACTCTGAATTTTCTCCAGAACTAATTAGTAGTAAGTAATAGAAAAATAATTATGAAAATTATACTTAATTATGATGGTGTAATACAACTACTTAAAAAGTTTCGATACATTCTCCTACAGAAACCGTGTCCCCTAGACAATATACAATGTTTAAGTACATATTTCTTACGATTAAATTATTATTAAGTTATTTGGGTATTTAGTTTAGGCCAAGCACTTTTATCTGATTGCATTGCATGTTATGTCCAAAGTACAAGAAATTACATTGGAATCGTCAACAATATACATACATTTTAATATAATCAAAATAGAAATAAGAAGTCAGGATAACAATAACAATGCAGAACTAAGGAGTTATCACCGTTAAGGATCGTCTTAAAATAAATCAAAACATTACAAATAATAAAAAAACAACAATAAATATTAATTCATAACAAATTATAAATTAAGGTCCATAAAAAAATAACTCTAGTTGTCTGTGACAGTCGATTCTAAATTGCCAATTTTCATTAAAGTACATTCAGCTCTTTGTAAAAAGCCCTGATTACCTGGCATTGATAAACAAAATTCAATAACTCCTTTTTTCTAAGGCCACTTATTCCTCGAACACTTAATTAATGTGAAATCTTACTTATAAAATCAGCAGTGTACTTACTTAACGAAGCGAGGGCGGGTTGCTAGTACTATCTATAATATCTTGACAATTTACTACGTAAAATATGTGTCAAACTTGAACAAGACCTCACATTTCTATCCACGATATTGAATATAGAAACGCACCGTAACTATAATAAGAATTAGGAGTATAATAAGTTCGTTATAAGGTTGTAACTGGGTAAATGAACTTTTAAGGTAAGTACTCCCTATTTTTACAATAATATAGTTGGTAACGCAGGGGACGATGTTGTCCCTAGGTTTTGTATGAAAAAAGTGCATTTTCATTTTCACAGTCCATGTCAGTATCAAAAAGAGCTCAATAAAAACAAAAAACCGGGGCTGTTATTGAGGTAACCTATCTTTTTTCATCAAAGATGTCGTTTGATATACGTAAGCATATTGCATAGCCTCAATAAAAAGCGCAGCTATAACTTATTTCCGTTTTCCATCGAAATGGATCGGCTTTATAAGATACGTTTGAACTTCAGCAATAACCTGTCAAAACTCAAAGGTTGCCACGATATTACAATATTTTTGCAAATACATTTGCACTACTTAAAAAGCCACAGATAATAATATATTCATCAGTATTTTTCAACATATGATTTAGATACGTAATAAGGAATAACTTGCACAAATACGAGATGCACATTAATATTTAAACTGAAGTGATTTTTGGTAGCAAAATGCTTATTACACTAACTTATAACAATACTCTAAATAACATTTGGTTGGTACGGTCACGAGCGTTAATTTGGGATCCATTTCAATAACAATTGAAGTAGTCAATGTCATTAGAGATGTCAAGTCATTCGTAACTTTTAGGAAACTCAACGTTGTTGTTGTAGAATGTCAAATTGACTTTGGACCTAAGGTGGGTACCAGGGTATGGGGTTAGATTGATTAATTTTAAAAATAAATCTTCTGTAGCTCCCGCATTTAATCGTTAAATAAATTATTAAAAATATCATATTAGCGACTACTTATTTGGAGTAACTTAAAGCAGCTTGAGGCAGACTACGGTAGACGGCTTATTAGAAAAAAATAATTACGCAGCCTCAAATCTTGTTTCTTAAAATGGGGCTACTTTGATTATCCTTGTGTTTATATCACAATATCAAAGTCACCCCTGAAGCATGCCAAATATTAGGGGTTTTTTGTTTCGAAGTTTTTACATCCAATTAATCTGAAAATACTTCAACTTTCAACATTTTGGGCTCTCATATGAGACATATGAAAATAATTTCGCGAAAGAGCTAAATAATAACTTAGCAATTCCACAAAATCGACGATTAAAAAAATTATCAAAGTTGCCCCGCGTTTCTAATGTCACCCCATTTCACGGTACCAAATTAAATCTCGTGACTGAACATTTTGTAATGATTTTTGTAGAGTTTGTTTCAACCTCTCGATTTCCATAAGTAATATGTTTTTAACACAAAATACTAATCTAACAACTGACCGGTTCTTAAATAGTTACATCTGGTTAAGGGATATGAAGCGCAACGAGACATTTCATTAAACATGCAACTGAGCGAATTAATACAATTAGTGCTGGGGACTGGGAAAAATTACGTATAGCCATGTCGAAAGAGAAGAAAATAAATATAAATGTAAAGAAGAGGAAATGGATCGAATTTCACATTATCAATACTTGTGACAGCTCAGTACGCGTACCGTTAGTAACAATTACTGTACTCGCTAGCAAGTCGAATGCTCTGTCCCTTGCACTTTATAAGAATGCTTATTCATTTATTTATTTATTGCATTTTGCACAAAAGAATCTTACTTCTAAGTACAACGCTGTTAGGGTATTGCAAAGCGTAATTTAAATAACATAAAATTTATCTGTTATAGAATAAAAAAATATAAATTAGTAATTAGGGTAGCAATTGACACATAATAAGTTATCTGCATCTATAGTTCTTAACAATTTAAACATTCACTATATATTTATGAGCTTGATATGGTTGTTTTTTTTAAATAATTAAAGATAAAAAAAAGATAAAAGATGTTTATTCAGTAAGTAGGCCGTACGGGCACTTTTACACGTCAAGAATCTACCAGCGCTTCCCAAGAGGAGACACTGCTGAGAAGAAACGCCGCAAGAAACTCAGCACAGCAGTCAGTCATTTTTTTAACATATTACAATGGTACTACTTAATCTAGCATTATATAAAGCAATAAATATTAAATTCAATATAATATCCAATAACATGCGTAGTTCAGCAGGAAAACATGCCAAAAATCTTACGTGAGAGATACGAGTAAAGGAAGAAAAAGGAAAAAAAGTATTTTAAATTGTCGGTCGTTAATTCTTCAACAGAGTAGTAACATTTTTTGATGAGAAAATCTTTTAGTTTTTTTATAAATAAATGAGAGTTTCTTTTCTAAAAAAATAACTTGCGAGTCCTGCGAGGGACAGAGCTTCGACTCGCTAGCGAGTACGTTAATTGTAACTCATGGTAAAGGTGAAGAGTTGAATGATAGCAACTAAAAGCAAATAAAGGACATACTTATTCTACTTGTTTAGAGTATGCCTAAATTACAAATTATTTGCCATTTCATGCGAACGTCGGTATGCGGAACCGCAAATGCAATTCCGCGCTATCGATAATTTACCTATAACTAGGTACTATGTACCCGCGTGCCAAAAAGTGGATAAAGTATCCGTCACACTCGTACTTTTACGTCAGATATTGACGTATGTTTTATCCACAGTTTGGCACGCGATAAATACACCCATATTAGGCCTCCTGTGTGCTCCTTCGTATAGTAATTATTAGATAGACGAAAACCCGACATAACGATGACCCCTTCTTTCAGAGCTGAAATCTCTTAAATGGCTCAACCGAATTTCATGAAACCCAGTTAAGAACTATCGCTAGATAACCTGCTTTTAAATAAAAAAAACCGCATGCAAATCGGTCCATCCAAAGGAGCTACGATGCCACACATCCATACGACACACGTAAAATTTATAACAACCATCTTTTTGCGTCAGTGGTTAAAAACAAATAATGAATGAATGATATTTATTTTCCAAAGTAAGTCACAGTATACATTGCATGTTATGTCAAAAGTACAAGAAATTACATTGGAATCGTCAACAATATACATAAATTTTTATATAATCAAAATAGAAATAAGAAGTCAGGATAACAATAACAATACAGAAACTAAGAAGTTACTCGTATCACCGTTAAGGATCGTCTCAAAATAAGTCAAAACATTAAATTAAAAGTCATATCGTATCAAGTTTACATACGCGGCAATCCCCATAGGTCGTTTTCAGCTTTACGTAAATGTAACATTCAATTTTCGAGAATTCCTGACGAGCCTGCTAGTAACGTCCAATATTTGTGTACTGACCGCTGCTAAAAGGCGCTTCGGATTTCCAGTGTCATATCCTAGCCTAGACTCGTGTTTGAGGCGACACTATGATCCAATTATGAGACGCTGCTAGAATTTCCTGGAACGATAACTGAATTGTTTCCGTTCCGTTTGGTTATGGAACTAACTAAAACATCGAAGTCATTTTGATTTGGTGGTTACAAGATAATAATAAAACGAACACAAGATAATAATTGGGATTGACCAAAAAAAATTACTCACGGTTTTTACTTTCTAATTCGTAAGAATAGGAAATTTTAAGACACCAATTTTATTAATTTTGTATTTGACCCAATAGTTTTGTTTAAATATCTTTATCTATTTAGCAAACATTTTATGGATGACATGAGTATTTTAAATTTGGGATGGCATTTTCTAATAAATTACTACAATTAAATGATATCCAATGAAAAAAAGTGATTGTAATAGTGTATTAAAACATACTATTTCAAACTGTTTTCGCCTAACCCATAAGATACACCTAGGACGGCTTCAAGCCGAAAACGAAAGCAAACAAAGGTTAAAAATACTTTTGTCGAAATATCCATTATAGAAAAATATTTCAAAAACTTAATAATGCAGAACGGCTTTAAAACCCTATTCCTCGAAATGGTTTTCGAATTGGAGTAATTGTAAAAATATGAACAATCCCAATTGAAAAAAAAACATCATCGCTCATTACAGCCGAACGGTTTTTGTGTGGTGGTAATACTAGAACTAAAAAACAACGGTCGCCTGTTGCATCATTATATTAGGTCGTAGGGTATTTGACAAGAGTGAAATAAAATTGGTTTTTCATTAACAACAGATAAACATTATAAAAATACTAGGAAAACATCAATCATTTATCTAGGTTTGCTATTTTCAGATTTTTAAATTCATAAAATCCAACAATAAGGACGCTGTTTGATTGTGACGTCGCAAGATAGTAATCCCTATAAATTCCATAGTAACGGAGCGTTTTTGATGTTTCATAAAAAGAAGCTGACTTTAGTTAAATACCGCGTATTGGCGTTTTATATGGAGAATTTTATGATAACGGTGGTTTCCACATATTTAATTTTGCGGATTGTTTAGTAAAGTCAAATGCAAACCAAACAAAATTCTGTCAGGAATGTTGGACACTTCTAAGCTATATTATACATATCTTAATTAGTTACTTTAAAATAGTAAGCTTCATAAAACTCTGCGTAATTGAAACACTTCAACTCGCAGCACGTGAAAAGAGTTGAGTTCACACTTTAATTTTAAACATTAAGAAAGAAATTTAAACATATAATTTGTATCTAAAATCTTTGTAACATAGTGTATTAATGAAATTTAAAAAGAATTTGGGGGTTAAAATTGAAATGATATATTCCGTACGAAATAAAAACCCAATATTACGACTTAAGCAGCGACCAAACCAATGCTTAAAAAACGGTGTCAGTACGGAATCGCAGTGACGCGTCGTATTAGCACCGTTTTTGACGCACGCTCCCCACACCGCTGCTTAACGTTGCGAATATCACGGCACGTCAAAATTGACGCCATGTTATTACTATGACACATTCTTTTGTTTACGCACCGTCTGCGAATTTTGAGCACCTGTGTGGAGAGCATGCGTCAAAAACGGTGCTAATACGACGCGTCACTGCGGTTTCGTACCGACACCGTTTTTTAAGCATTGGTGTGGTCGCTGCTTTACTCGTTCGGTTCGTTTTAGTTCCCTGTATGAAAATAATATCTACATGCTTGTTAACTGTTAATTAGAGAGATTTGATATGCATTGTGCCGTCATGTAACATGTCGGCCATTCAAACTCAATGTTAAATTCTGTTTTGCTGGAAATAGATAAGAACAAATCTTTGTTGGATTATATCTTTTTTATTTTTATAGCTATCTATTTTTAAACTGTTTGTTACGTGAGTCAGCTTTTATTGAAGATGTGAAAAAAAGTTATATTGTCAAATTGATAATTACTAAAGTCTGATTTTTATTCTCACAGAAAAAGTGTAAACAAAGTTACGTCACTGTCAAAGTGACATTTCAGGGGATCTCAAAGTTTGGGCCACCAAGAAATATAATAAGTTATCATTTCGCTCGAACCGTGATATAAAAATAAATTTGAGATATTTGAAATTAAAATCGCATAAATGCGTCACTGGAACGCGATTACGACGGGAGCACGAATGGTGAAGCGAAGCGAGTGAAGTAACTACTCAAATCTTTCAAGCAGCCGTCAACTTGTTAACACGGGTGTATCGAGTCAATGATACCAGAGCAATAAATAAATTATTCGTACAAAAACGGTTTTCACGTTTTAAATTAACACAGCTAAGAGTTTTTATCTAAATGAATTTTTCCATCAACAAATTAAATTCTTTAATCTTAATTGCAACATATGGTTTGTTTATAGAAAGTTAATTTCTTATAAATGAGGAAAGTAAAAATATTTTGAATACTGCGAATGTTTTTCGTTAACGGCAACACTTTTGTTTACATTTTTTCTGTGGGAATAAAAATCCGACCATTAATTACGGGGGGTGTCCCTTGTTTTGTCGACCAACTTTTCGTCGAATTTCATTTCATCGAAAACGCTTCAAGTAAAATTTAGTTCACGAATTATTGTTTGGTGTATTTTTATTTCATGAGCAGATCATTCCAATTTTTATTATTTCATAGAATAACTGTTCAGGGAATATTATTTGGCAAATTATTCATTTTGTATGAATTTTAATTGGCAGAACAACAAAACAACGAATTTCATTTGTTCGACGTTTCATTACATTTGTTTTTAAATAATCGAATACACATAGCGCCACAACTACGCGGAACACCTATTAGGTCTCAACTAATCTATAGGGTAGGTTAGGTTAGAATTGTGTCAAAGCGCGAAGCGCCACAACTACGCGGAATAGGAGCTTTGCAAAGCGGAGCTCCGTCGACTTCGTCTCACGGTCTAACATTGAAATAATAAAGTACATTTTCATTTGTTCGAAATTGCTCCTCTATTAGATTTAAACACTTGACAAACAATATTTTCTTCTGAGTCACTCATTTTTAACACAATTATATCATAAGAACAACAAAACAACTCTAATGAATAGTTATATGTCCAGATAAACAACTTAAAATCTGAAGTACTTACCCACATTTAGCGCGTGGATTCTGATTGCATTGCGTTCCGTTCATAACATAAGTAATGCCATAGATAACTGTGTATGCCAACTATCTTAAATTTAAATAATATTCCTTGTAATCATTTGTATGTTAATTAAAAATACTTGAAACAATATATCACGAAACGTTTTCCATGACATAATTCAACTATTTAATGAATCATCCGACAAGTAAAAATACACGATTTAAAATTACTTGCAATGACCATTCCACGAACTGAATTCTCGACGAAATGAAAATACATGAAATGTTGACTTTGAAGTGAAATTCGACGAAATAAGTGTCGACAATTTGATGATAAACCAGAAAAATGGCATGTTGCTTTAAAACTTCCTTATTTCATAGTGATTCAAGTCATGCAAGAAAACACCGTTTTTTTTTTTAAATTAATACTTGAATTAAGGGGTTTTTCGTATCACGGACATAAGGAAAAATGACAAAAAAACCTATTAAAATGATCAATATCTCGGAAACCGTGAAACTTAGCATAATAGTAAATGTGGTCAAAAATGTTCAGAATGACCTTTACTATCATCCCTTAAAACCCCTACACCCGACTGCCAAACACCCTGTATATGAGTAATAAAACTTGAAATTATTTAATATCCATTTTGTGACTAAAACGTCCGGACCTTTATCGAATTGTCAGGCTGTTCGTCACGACTTCAAATTCCTATATGGTTAACCTACGTGTGCAGGTTTCCGCCTCCACTAATATCATACCGCCAATCAGTTTTCACATTGTTGTGTTCCGGTGAGGAGATGAGACAACCGATGAAATTAATGGCATGGAGACCTATGCTAGTCCTGAGGGTCGGCGACACATTTACAATCTTAAGATGGCAGTCTTAAGTCTCAGATTCCACTTACTATCACGTCACATAATTCCCTTTACTTACTCAACCTCGTATTTGATCGAGTATTGTGATAGAAACCTAGTCTTTATATAGGGTGCAGCACTAATGTTATTCCTGTGTATTCGACACGCCATGTGCTATATTGACCTCTCATTACCACAATATTAAACATTCGCCCAATTATCGGGCAACTTTTCGCAGCCACTGACCTTGTGACGTCATAGTTAATGGCGGTTATCGCGCATAACATTGTGATGATTTAGGCGACTAATCTCTATATTGAAAAATGACGAGGTATAAAAATGTCGATACCGTAAATAATGGCGAAAAATAACAAAGACGAACTATTTTTGTCGATGTATAAAAATGTCGAAATATAACAATGACCATCTGATTTTTGTCGATGTATAATAATGACGACAGGTAGGTTTAGGTTATGTTATTTTTGCAGCAGGTCCGAAGGGCCAAACACTCTTATTTTAAATCAATTAGACAGTGTCGACGGAGCTCCGCTTACGCGGAGCTCCTATTTCTGGGTGGTTTTGGCCCTCCGGGCCTGCTGCAAAACTAACATAACCTAAACCTACCTACATTCCTGTTCCTCCTCGTCTTAATTCCATTTCGACATTATTATACTTCGTAATTTTTTTATTTCGTCGTTATTATTTCTCGACATTTTTATACTTTGACTTTTTTATGTTTGGAAAATCGGCATTATTATACCTCGTCATTTTTCAATATAGACATTAGTCGCCTAAACCGTTATCGCGCATAACATTGTGATGCCCTTTGATAATTGAAATTATATTTTAAATGTATGATTTTTAAATGGGAAATGTTATTATGATGCAGCAAAAGTGGCTACCCGATATTTAATGTTTGGTACAAATATTGACTTGGAATCGAGAGTCGGGCTTTAGTTTCAATTCCGACTTGGATGGTTCTTTCAATTATCCTTTGGTCTCGCAAAACTAGGGTTTAATTCTACTCCCTTCTGAAAATCATTTGACATATTCGCCAGAGGCAAATATTGAGCAGCCAACGGTTTCCTTTGTAACATCTGAGTTTGTCGACTCTAGACCCTATTTGGAGGTTTGGAGGCTTTTGACGGTCGGTGACCACTTCTGGATTAGACCACTTCTGAATTTGACCACTTCTGGATTTGACCACTTCTGGATTTGACCACTTCTGGATTAGACCACTTCTGGATTTGACCACTTCTGGATTTGACCACTTCTGGATTTGACCACTTCTGGTTTTGACCACTTCTGGATTTGACCACTTCTGGATTTGACCACTTCTGGATTTGACCACTTCTGGATTTGACCACTTCTGGATTTGACCACTTCTGAATTTGACCACTTCTGGATTTGACCACTTCTGGATTTGACCACTTCTGGATTTGACCACTTCTGAATTTGATCACTTCTGGATTTGACCACTTCTGGATTTGACCACTTCTGGATTTGACCACTTCTGGATTAGATCAAATGTCAAGTGACGACAAACATTTTTTTTTTATCTATTTCTCGCATTTTAAAACTACGGCATATTTCAGACCTCTTCTTCTGAAACGTCCGAAGGGAATAATCACTACAATTGGACTTTCTTAACTATAAAATATAGTGAAAAAAGACGTCTTAGAGAAAAGTGGAAAGGAAACAACAAAGATTCTATGTTATTTTAATAAGGTAAGAAATAAAAAGTCATCACAAGACATAAGTAATTGTGGTATAGCGTAGTCAGTGTAAAACAAGTGTTATAAAATAAACAATTCCATAGTTAATTTAATTTGAAATCTGTCATCTTAACTTAAAGCATTATTTACTACCCACCAATAGGATTATTTTGTTTTATTAGCCTCGCACAGCTCTGGTGGCAACGCAGCCTTAGGCTAATCTATACATATAAAGATTTATGTTTGTCTGTACGTAATTTATAGAATCGTAAACTATGCATTTGATCATGTGACGATCTTCAGCAAAGTGTTGTGTTTTCTACGAAGGTTTCTGAGTTGCTACGCCGTAGCAACGCAAGCAGGGTACCTACAGCTATTACATAGGCGACACTGAAAGTTTTTAGAATAGACCACTTATAATTCCTTTAGAAAAAAAAACTATTTGAATTTTAAAAATGGAACTCTTCGAAAGTCTAACGCCGTCAACTTTTTTAATCTGTCATTTGTTTTGTAATTTTGGCGGCAGTATGAAAATAGAGTGTTTGCTTAAAAATGAATTTAACACGCGAGCATTTTCGTGCCATGATTTTTTACGACTTTCGTTGCGGACTAAATCAAAAACAAAGTTATGAAAGACTTAAGTTAGCATTTAATAATGAAGCCCTATCTATTGCTACTATTTATAACTGGTTCAATGAATTTAAAAGAAACCGTACCCAGCTCAGTGACGCTGAACGAGAAGGTCGTCCCTCTACGGCGGTGACCGAGGAAAACATTGACGCTGTGCGGCTCATGATTGAAGAGGAGAAACGAACGGCATACCAGCAAATACGGACATCATTAGGGATTGGCATGAGTCAAGTTCAAAAAAATTTACATGATCACCTGCAAGTGAGGAGGCTTTGTGCTAGGTGGATACCGCACAATTTGAGCGAAGAACAAAAACTCTGCCGTGTGAATTGGTGTCGCCAAATGATAGAAAAATTCAACAGTGGTCTATCAAATTCAGTTTTTGACATCGTCACAGGCGATGAAAGTTGGATTTATTGCTATGAGCCCGAGACTAAACGACAATCAGCTCAATGGGTCTTCCCTTTCGAGGAATTACCAACAAAAGTGAAACGAGGACGCAGTGCTGAAAAAAAGATGGTTGCCTGTTTTTTTGGTAAATCGGGTCATTATGCTACTGTACTACTAGAAAATAAAAGAACTGTTACTGCTGACTGGTACGTGAATAAATGTTTACCAATCGTTCTACAAAAAATTAAAGAACGACGCCCTCGCAGCAGAGTAATTCTCCATCACGATAACGCTCCAGCCCACGCCGCCAGACAAACAAATCAATTTTTGAGTTCTGAAAATATTGAATTGATGGGTCATCCGCCTTACAGCCCCGACCTTGCACCTTGCGATTTCTATTTATTCGCAAAAATCAAGAATAAACTCAGAGGAATATCTTTTATGAATGCAGAAGAGGCTGTAGCGGCGTTCCAAACGGCAGTAGAAGAGGTGCCTAAAGAAGGATGGGCTGAATGTTTTACTCAATGGTTTTATCGAATGAACAAGTGTATCGATTGTTGTGGAGAATACTTTGAAAAGCAATAAAATAGTTTACATCTTTATATCATATTTAATTTTTGAGATTCTAAAAACTTTCAGTGTCACCCACGTATTTTATAAATGTTGCGCGCTAAATGTGGAGTCTTGTTGCTTTCTAACGACCGCAAGTTTTTATAATCCGACAAAAAGGCGTTAACAAGGCACGGACGGCCTCCACATTCACACTACGACGCGTCCACGTATTTCGTTCGCGCGTTAACGGGTGAATGTAAAGCGGGGTCATACACGGATTTAGGTTCGCGTCTTTCCTGTGGACATACCAGAAGTTAACGTGTTTAAGGCTGGCTGAACCCTCATCCGCATAAAGGGCGTCACGTCTACTTTAGTCCTATCAAATAAAAACATAACTTATATGCACACATTGCACACAAGTCTTTAACTATTGACCACAGGAGAGACAACTTTTGTTTTTGTGATTGTGTATGACCCGGCTATTAAAAATGGATAGAGCGCAACAGTTTATTTGAAGCCTATAGGGTTATAGAGGGCACGTACGTTTGACTTGGCACTATTACTGTTACGTACTATCAGACCATTGGAACCTTGACCCACCATAGAACTGTGTCACAGAGGCGTTATGATTCAAGTCATAAGAAGTGTCAAACAAATTGTTTTATAATGTCACTGTGACACCGTTCTATGGTGGGTCAGGGTTCCATTGGGCTGATAGTACATAAGAGCAATATTACAATACGATAACATGACAAAAGCTCTAACACTAGCAACAAAGGTTAACTATTACGAACTAAATTTAAGTTTAAATATATTGCTACAATTACAATTACCCCCCTTACATGTATACAGTGTGTTACCGGCATGCGGGCATTTATTAAAACTACCGATAATATGCTGCTTTAGCAATTGTTTGCAAGTATTATCAATTAAAAAATAGTTAAAATAACTTCACAATTATTTTTCTTAGATACTGTCCATTTGTAATGTAGTGCATGTGCTGCGTGTTCATCGTTATCAGTATCGCTGTTGCTTGGTACAAGGCATGTCGTGGTACGGGGGCAGATCATAATAATCAAAGTAACCGACGACTGTCAAATTACACTTGTCAAATTGCTGTGCTTTACATTGCTGGCAATTAAATTTTTGTTAGAAAGTTAACAAACCCTGAAAATTTGTTTATTAATTAAATTAATGTCATAGTTACTTTACAGATATACGTTATTTTAACGTACCTACTTTAAAAAACCGGGCAAGAGCATGTCGGACCATGCTCAGTGTAGGGTTCCGAAGCCGTAACGACAAACACAAAAAACTATCTCAAAAATCAACATGTATGAAACAATTTTCTATTTAAAGTTATTTGGCGCTGTCTTAGATGATTTTTAGTAGGTATAAACCCGTTTATCGCCTGTATCTCAGGAACTAATCATGTCTACTTAGCCGTGATAGTTTTCCTTTAAAATTCGTTATATGCGCTTTCGTTGAAGATTTTTTTCAGATTTTTAGTACTTGTAGTTTTGGCTGTAGGGGGAGGGGGGGGACACTTGACTCTAACAAAAAATAGCGCTTTAAAGCTTAATATTTCATAAACGGATCCCTTAATCGAAAAATTGTTTTCATAAACCCGCAATATTTTTGAAAGACCTATCCAACGACACCCCACACTATGGGGTAGGCAAGAAAAAAAAAAGACATCCCCACGTTACGTGTAGGGGAGGTGCATTAAAAAAATATATTTTTCAAAATTTTATTTTACCACTTTGTTGGCGTGACTAATATGTACATTCATGCCAAATTACAGCTTTCTAGTACTATGAGTCTCTGAGCTAGACTGGGGACGGACGGACGGACGGACGGACATGGCGAAACTATAAGGGTTCCTAGTTTGACTACGGAACCATAAAAAGCCCGGGTGCTGGTAACACACTGTATAAGTGGAAGTCTCTTTGTAAAAAGTCACGTGATCTACCAGTGACGCGATTGGTTTAAAATCGAAACGAATAGAAACGATAGTTAGCGTAATGCATCTTGACAAGGCCCTCTGCTTAGTTTTAATTACGGTAACGTTCTCCTTAAGGTTTGTTTCAATAGAACTTGCCAACAATGTAAACAAACTTTGTATTCAAAATGTCTTTAATTTCCATTCTACATCATCAAATACTGCTAAATCCATGTGTTATTTAATCGATTCTTTCCACATCGTTATCCTAAACCATTAAAAGAATAAAATTGTGCCTGTCACTAATACACTGGTAAACATCTTCGCCTAAGTGAGCAAAATGTGGCTACAGAATTATCAAAAAGTTTTTATAGTTGTTGGAAATTCTGTAGCTCTGCCTACCCCACTCTGGGAATAAAGGCGTGAGTTTATGTATGTATGTATGTAATAGTGCTAGAATATGGATATCTCATTGAATGTTTTGTTTACATTGTTGGCAAGTTCTAGTGAAACAAACCTTAGAATCTGCGGGTGCGAGATTAGGGGAAATGTCTTCGGGGACATGAGATTTGAGCCATCCGCTAGGACAGCATCGACCACGAGGTTAGGCCAGAAGCTGTAACTCCCGGAGTGGTTCCTGAAAGCGCAGTGACAAAACCCATTAGGCCAAAGCATCTAAATACTGCCCAGACTGGAACTTCATCATCATCACTACATAGTATAAAACAAAGTCGCTTTCCGCTGTCTGTCCCTATGTATGCTTAGATCTTTAAAACTACGCAACGGATTTTGTTGCGGTTTTTTTAAATAGATAGAGCGATTCAAGAGAAAGGTTTTTATGTATAATCACTACATAGTATAAAACAAAGTCGCTTTCCGCTGTCTGTCCCTATGTATGCTTAGATCTTTAAAACTACGCAACGGATTTTGTTGCGGTTTTTTTAAATAGATAGAGCGATTCAAGAGAAAGGTTTTTATGTATAATCACTACATAGTATAAAACAAAGTCGCTTTCCGCTGTCTGTCCCTATGTATGCTTAGATCTTTAAAACTACGCAACGGATTTTGATGCGGTTTTTTTAAATAGATAGAGCGATTCAAGAGGAAGGTTTTTATGTATAATAAATTCGGTTTTATGTACGGGTGTTACAGAAAACTCATATAAACCGAAGCGATGTAAGGGCGGGTCGCTAGTATTACCTACCTATAACGAGATTGGTACCGTTTCGTACTATAATAATTAATTAGCTATTCTGAAACGATGTGTCAATTTAGCAACAAAGGTTAACCATTACGGACTAAGTTTTAATATATTGCTAGTTAGCTGAAGTTCCATAGTTTTGTAATATGTGTAATGTTTTGTTTTGTTTTGTGTAATGTTTTGTTGTGTAATGTTGAGTTATTTTTTAATTATTTTATGACAAAATGGTGTTCGACTTAACAGGGCCGGTATATACGGTTGTAAAAAGGCCCTTTAAAAAAAAATTAAAAAAAATATATATACAGTATGTAAACTTACTAAAACCATTTATTTGAACCCGAGCATGTCTAGGCGATAGATAAGGTTGGGGTATATAAATTATTGAAATCTTAACACTTTTTCAAATTTAAATAAAGAATGCACTGAACGCAAGTTCAATAATCTGTTACGATGAAAACATTACATACGGGTCTTATAATGGGCACTGAACAACGAAGTAAACATTACACATGGGATGATACTTTTAGGGTTAACCGACTTTGAAAAAGGTGAGATGTTATAATTTTTATGCAATGATAAAATTAAAAATATTCGACACACACTAGCAAAAAATGTGGTAAAACACTTAACTCTACTAGCCTAGCAACTGGTTGAAAGAGATGGTTTTAGTAAGTTTACATACTGTATATTGCTACAATTACAACTACCCCCCTTATGTATATACTTACTTATGCATGACATTGATAATATTTAACTTACAATTAGTGTATACTAAAAAACCGCATCCAAATCGGCTCATCTGTTTAAGAGCTACAGACAAACACACACACACACAGACACGTCAAACTTATAACACCCCTCTTTTTGCGTCGGGGTTTAAAAACTATGAATTGACTCGTATGTAATACCATTCGAACGACTGCACCAAAATATATATATAGTTTTTTTTTTGTTGTATCACAGAAAAAAAAATCAAAAAATCCTCTGGAAGGTCGAATATTTGATAAAGAGACATTTATTCGCAACAATACAAAACAACATTAGGTACGGGTCATTATTTGAGCGTTTGTTCCAAATCACTTTCGTGGTCACATTTTTGTAGAAGTGGCTGCAGATTTCGATTTCGTTTCTGGTTAGTTATCTAAGTTTACCGGATATCTAACAAATATCCAAAGACGGCGTCAAAATATACGCCCAATTCTTCAAAAATATGTCCACAAAAGTGAGGCGGTTGAAACGTTCGAATAATGACCCGTACATAGATACAAAAAATAAGACACAGAAACAGTTCCGAAACGGTCCCAACTCAGCATTCGCTAGCCGTACAGCCAGCACTGGTCTTCTGTTGGAACCGCTTGGTGAAGAGACGGAAAGTGACACACTTAACACAAAATAACATAAATTGAAAAACATACATACATAGGTACACCGTACATACATTAAATCACGCCTGTTTCCCAGACGGGTAGGCAGAGACCACTTCTTTCAACTTGCTACGATCTTGACAAATTTATTTCGCTTCTTCCACATTCATACATCGAGTCATGCACGCACGTCGGTTTCGGGTACTTAAGATTCGGCCCTTTTCCAGTATTTCGCCGATTTTACTCGAAAAAGTACGCCTAGGGCGGCCCCTTCCGACCCGTCCACTCAAAAAACACCATTGAAAAACATCAAGGATCAAAATTTGCATTTTCTTTAACTGTAAAAATATTACAGGATTTATTTCAGTGTGGAACCTTATAGGTTAGGTTAGGTTTATAAAAATCCTGAAATATTAACAGTTACAGAAATTAAAGCGGTTTGGCAATTGAAACGGTTGTGTAACCATACTTTCGGTAACATATCGCTCATTGAATACAAAACGGACACAATCCGAAACGAGTCAGTGTTGCATTTTAAAATTAGAAGCGGTTGGAATACGATTTTTAATGGAAGAGCAAATTATTTTGGAATGTGTCCGTTTTGTATTCAATGAATGATATTACGGCCAATTCGCGGAAAACCAGCATGACACACGAAACGTAATTTTAACCTACCGGCTGCTAGCCGCCCTAGGCGGGTTGACGTTAATTTTTGGGATATCCAAGTGGCCTAATATGGCTACGTTTCTCGCGTGTTAAATTTTGCATAAGGCATCCGTCACCTTCTGACACGTAAATAAGTAACGTGTCAAAAAGTGACGGATGCTTTATCCACAGTTGACTCGCGATATAGACGCAGCCAAACTAGGCTCGCAGGATATATGCTATCGGTAGACCCCGCTATCGAAAGTGCAAAATGGTAACTGTCAAGTTGTTAGGGATGGGTAAAAATTATTTATGATTTTGATATCGATATTCTTACTTTTTCTGTACAATTAAAGAAAAAAGAAAAGAAAAGAAACATACATTTATTCACTACAGACATAAGACACACAGAGAAAAGTAAAAACAGAAAACAGCAATAAACAAGTAGTTAGTGTGTCGTCGCGCCAGTGAATCGGGCACTGGCTCGGCATAATGAGGTGTTAAGCACCTGCAGCGCAAATCGTGTAATAAGAAATAATAAAAATGTAATAGTATATATAAGTAATAGTATTGTGCTAATATTTAGTGGCAAAATAAATACAAGAACTACATGCAAAAACCTTACATAAACATATTTAAAGTAGAAATACCTACTTAGCCAGTATACAGCATCGACAATTTGTCACAACTAAAAAAAAACAAAAGAAAGATACAGAAAACTAAACTATAATTTACAAAGTGCTGGTTGGGAAATTATGATTTTTGGAGCGTCAGCAAATAGTTTTATAGTTGTTTTAATTCGTTTTATATGTACCTGTACAATTTTTAGACTACAATGTAACATGTTTTTTTTGGAATCCATTATGATCATTGTCATCACAAACCTAAACCATTATCAGTACAACAAACACAAACACAAGCTCACGCGTTTCTTCCCAGAGTGGGGTAGGCCGAGGTACAGAATTACCAACCACTCCAATACCTATTAACTACTCTGTAACTACATTTTGCACAATCAAGCTAAGATGTTTACCAGTGTATTGGTGACCTGTTGCAAGCCCATACGCCTAACAGTACTACACAGCCTTTATTACCTTAGTCGGCTCTTACGACATCCACGGGAAGACATGGAGTGGCACTATTCTAACCCGGCATCACATGGTACACGGTTAAACAAACACACTATGGTTGCTATTTTACTTTCCTATACTGATAATAAATTATTTACGTCAACAGATAGTCAATACCCTGTTTTATAAAATAAACACGTTTAATTAAAGTCCTAGACTCTCATTATGATAAAGAAAAATTGTCGACAAGGCTATAATTATTGACAAATATAATCGAATTTACCCGTCCCTAAGAACTTGACAGGTTCTATTTTGCACGTCCGATAGCGGGGTCTAGCTACTACGCAGTCAGCCGCAATGCAAAAAACCTGGCACAGAATTTTTTTTCATACGCATGCATTCAGTATTAGTCCGATATATAAATGCAGCAGTGGTTTTTCTTACCCAGAAGTTGATAATCTTTCAGATGGGCTTTGTTTTTTTGAGGAGAACGATCATAATAGATACTTAAGTACGATGCGTCGCTTATCATGCTGTAGCCAGTGATTAGGCCAATCCGGGGGCTTGCAGGCCTGCATTGTCATAGAAAATTAATTAATAGGTACATGAATTTATGGGTTTTACGTATCACGGACATGAGAAGTAATTAAAAAAAACAGATTAAAATGATCAATATCTCGGAAACTAATAACAATTGCTAAACATACATAGGGGTAAAATCGATAGCTCACGAGCTGCTCTATCACCTTAAAGCTTTGCACCTAGCTACCAAACACCCTGTATATAAGGTGCTAACAAATTAGTCACGGATATTTTAAGAGATAATACATTACATTAAAACAATTAACTTTTAACTGTAATTAAGGAACCTTCGTATATCATTTTATTGTTTTAATTTACCGAACAAAAAATTTAAATTATAATTAATCTTTAAAATAATCACCCCTATTATGTACCTGTCAAGATGTTAAACACTGTTTGTCAAAAGTTGTTTTTCGTAAATGTCATTATGATTCGGCTGGAAAACTGTAGGTTATTATATTAAATACTAGCGTCTGAATGATAGTTTAAAGAGGTTCTAAAATGTCTAAAGAGGTATCATTTAATTATCTTATTAACAGGGTGTTTTAACGTAGAAAATTTGTTTCCTAGTTTTCTCCAAAAAAACATAAGAAAACCATTCCGTTTCATACTTAAATGTACTCCAAGAACCGAGTACTATCAGCTGTAAAAATATCCGTGACTAATTTATTAGCACCTTATATACCTATATATATATATGTATATATCATCCGGTAGTCTTATCGAAGTAGGTTTAATGTCGTGGGATCAACTACTATAAATACATATACATATCGTAAACATCTTAATCTGTATGAAAACAAACCGTTTCACTATTTCTACCAACTGAGACGTACCAAAGACAAGAGAATTTTCCGTTTAAGGGCTATTGCAGTGTATTTTTCTCGATTTTCACGGCCGTCCGGGCGCAACAGGCGTGTGGAAGGACAATAGCGACGGCCAACCCCGACGCTAGGTTCCGGACGCGCGAAGTAGATAATGCATCTGTGTTATGTGTATTTATATCTGTGATTGGAAACTCTGTGGCTCTGCCTACCCCACTTTGGGAATCAAGGCGTGAGTTTATTTATTTAAACTTCTTTGCACAAAAAACACAAAATACTTTGCAAAAAAAACTAAGGTCGGTGCGAAGAAAAAAGCGTTGGAAAAAAACTGTTTCAATAAAATATTATACTTATACAAGATACGGGTGTATAAAATATAAATATACGTAAATACAGATGACTAATAAGCATTTACTCATACTTAAATAAATACAATAATATTTAATATATAAACAGATAAGGCGATGTGTGTTAAATGTTTATGTATGTATGTATTAATCTTCAAATTCATGTGCCAAAGTGGGTTTGAAATGTGCTCTGTTATTATGTTAGAAGCCTTTTCAATAAAACTTGACTAAAATAGTAATCATAGTATAAAACAAAGTCGCTTCCCGCTGTCTGTCCTATGTATGCTTAGATCTTTAAAACTACGCAACGGATTTTGATGCGGTTTTTTTTAATAGATAGAGTGATTCAAGAGGAAGGTTTTTATGTATATTAAATTCTGTTTTATGTACGGGTATTACAGAAAACTCACATAAACCGAAGCGAAGCGAGGGCGGGTCGCTAGTTTTTTTAGTATAAAACAAAGTCGCTTCCCGCTGTCTGTCCCTATGTATGCTTAGATCTTTAAAAGTACGCAACGGATTTTGAAGCGGTTTTTTTTAATAGATAAAGTGATTCAAGAGGAAGGTTTTTATGTATAATAGATGCTGTTTTATGTACGGGTTTTACAGAAACCGAAGCGAAGCGAGGGCGGGTCGCTAGTCATAGTATAAAACAAAGTCGCTTCCCGCTGTCTGTCCTATGTATGCTTAGATCTTTAAAACTACGCAACGGATTTTGATGCGGTTTTTTTTAATAGATAGAGTGATTCAAGAGGAAGGTTTTTATATAATAGATTCTGGTTTATGGACGGGTTTTACAGAAAACTCATATACACCGAAGCGAAGCGGGTCGCTAGTAAGATTATAAAGGTACCTTTTACAATATTTAAACTTTAGCAGGTAAATCAACCTCGACTGCAACATGGGTTTGGCCTTTCGTATTAGGTTTAGCAGGCAAGGGGTTTAACCCTGCGGGAGGTCAGCCTTCCCCAACAGAATAGGGGTTTAATTGATTGCCGCGATACATGAGAATAGTGTTAGTCCAAAATTGCCGCAGGATATTAAGCCGGTTGACGTAAGGCTCACTCGTGACAGGTGACAATTCAGTATACATTGCAAAGTTAACACGCTGATACATGACTGGGTTTCATATAAGATGCGCCGTGTACCCGCCGCCGTTTTCGAACAATAGTGAATATTCATGACTTTTTGTCATAGCTTCATTAAATGCTGGTTAAATGACGACGCGCTGGCCACTAGGCCAGCCAGGGTAGTGACCCTGCCTACGAAGCTAGCGGTCCTGGGTTCGAATCCCGGTAAGGGCAGATATTTGTGTGATGAGCGCGAATATTTGTTCCAGAGTCATGGAGGTTTTCTTATGTATTTAAGTATATATTTCTCTATACAAGTATTTATATCGTTGTCTAGTACCCATAGTACAAGCCTAGAGCTTAGTTTGGGACTAGGTCAATTGGTGTGAGATTGTCCCCTTATATTTATTTATTATTTATTTTTTATGTAACAAACAGTTGATAAAAATATTTATTTTTATAGATTTATTTTTATAGCTAATAAAATAATCAAGATATATATGCCAACAAAGATTTGTTCTAATCTTTTTCTAGCAAAACGGAATTTAACATGGAGTTTATGTATTACATGACGTCACGGTACATATCGGATCTCTCTTTCTAATCGCTATCTAATTTGCAGTTTAAAATACTGGTATCATCCGTATTCCTTAGCTGATTTTAATGTTAATATCAGTTTTGGTGATGTCTTTCACGGTATTTTCATGATTAGTTGAGAAAAAAAATCGTGAATTCAACCCTATTTGATTTTAAATCAGCATAAAAAAAATAGTAACCAAAAAATAAAAAAGTGACCTTTATAGTATGTGCATTATTAGATACACTGCCAATTTAAGGGTTAAAAGGCTGCGCCTTGCGTACGCCGGATGTACAGTGGCGCCCTCCTTACTATTATTGTGTTTTCTAATAAAGTAAAGTATTTTCTTAAAATTGATCGGTAGGTTTTTGTACTTCAAATGAAAACACAACTTGTAGGGGGGGTAGTTTAATAACAATTCACCTTCGAGTTATCAACTTAACGGATAAAAGTGGCCACCTTTTCCCGTGCTGACTACTCAAAGGGAAATAGTGATCAAAGTATGTTACGTACCCCATAAATTGTGTTTTTACTTGCGCTAAAAAAACGTATCGTCTGATTGGAAGGAAATTCTTTAGTTTATTAGAAAACACAATAATAGTAATGAGGGCGGCACTGGACGCTCGACGTTTGCTCGGCGCAGTTTTAAGAGACCAAAAATTATTATTAACTTATGAAATTATAACTTTCACTCTACACGAGGACCGTTGCTTAATTTTGTGTTTTGTTTCAGGGACTGGCCACCACGCTCGGATTTGGAAGACACGTAAGTCTAGACTTTTTTGTAACCTCAATAAAGTGCAAATGTGGAGGCCATTTGCAACGTTAAAAGATGGCGGATGTGTAATTTGTTTTAGTTTTATTTTTTTGTGTATTTAGGTGTTCAAAGTTCTTTTCTGATAGTGATTTGTACTTTTTATGCCATTGTGTTGCACAGTGATTGAAAACTTGGACTTATTTCGCGTATCTGGCATCTTTCTTCTCGTTACAAGTGGACTCGAAGTGGTACATAGGTTAAAACTATCTTGACCTCTGTCCTACAAACTACCGAACAACGTTGCCCCCAATCTTCCCAGAGACGATTGGATTGTATTTTATTGCTATATTGATTTATACTTATATACACTTGACACTGGCGAAATCACTGATTCGTGGAAACGCCATAGCCCGGCGGTAGTAGCTGTTGAAGTCGCCGCGGGGCAAAAAAAAAAAAAAAAAAAAAAGTGCAAATGGCTGCGGACATACATAATATTAAAACCTAATATAATACTAAACCTAAATTTAAGTAATACTGTTACTAACACGTTATGGTCTTTGTCCGAAATAAATGATTTTGAATTTGAATACTTATCAGCATTTCTCCGATTTGATTCTTCGACTTGCGGCCATTTCTACTCACATTCGCTCTGTATGTCTCTTTCGTACCAGGAACCGACATGCGTGACTCGATGAATGTGGAAGAAGCCAAAGAGATTTGTCAGGATCGTAGCAGATGGAAATAAGTAATCTCTGGCCGGTCTGGGAAACAAGCGTGATTTAATCACTACATAGTATAAAACAAAGTAGCTTCCCGCTGTCTGTCCCTATGTATGCTTAGATCTTTAAAACTACGCAACGGATTTTGATGCGGTTTTTTTTAGTAGATAGAGTGATTCAAGAGGAAGGTTTTTATGTATAATAAATTTTGTTTTATGTACGTGTGTTATAGAAAACTCAAATAAACCGAAGCGAAGCGAGGGCGGGTCGCTATGTATAATAATATGTATTTTGGGACAACGATACCCAAATTGACCTAGACCAAAACACTATACGCTGTGGGCTTGCTATTATTACTACAAGTACTAGACAGAAAAGATAGAGTAAGATTGAAAAGGGCATGCTTCGATGGTTCGGTCATTTGGAAAGGATGGATGAAAGAAGATTGACGAAAGAGATATACACATCGATAGTGAGTGGACGGGTCGGAAGGGGCCGCCCTAGGCGTACTTTTTCGAGTCAAATCGGTGAAATACTGGAAAAGGGCCGAATCTTAAGTACCCGAAACCGACGTGCGTGCATGACTCGATGTATGAATGTGGAAGAAGCGAAAGAAATTTGTCAAGATCGTAGCAAGTGGAAAGAAGTGGTCTCTGCCTACCCCTCTGGGAAACAGGCGTGATTTAATGTATGTATGTATGTATGTGTACTAGACAACTTAAACACCTACATAGAAAACATCCAAGCCTTAGGATCTTACTCGCGCTCAGACAGTCCATGATTTAATATATAATAATCAATACAAAATCGATGGATTGGAAACGTTGAACGGTTTGTTCCAGCTGGCTAAATTCGTACGTTGACCAGCAATATGATCCTATATTGGACTCATATACACGGTGATTTTTTATCACGGTGATTATTTTTCACGGTGATTATGTTGAAAATTATTAATAAGCAACAAAAATGGACTTTAAAGGTTGACGTCTCAAACAATTAACTCACTGTTTAATTTATTTAAGTTAATGATATTGTTAAAACCAATCACCACTGGATACATGGACATCCTACATTAATTATTGAAGTGAAGTAGATACGTCAAGTGCCATCGCTTTGGCGGGAAATTTGACAGATATTACGTCAATAAACTTATCGTTTAAGAGTTGGTAACTCATAGACAGGGCCCGTAATTTTCATGCCGTTGACGTAAAAATGACGTCACGCTACATACAGTATGATTCCAATTAGTATTTCGTCATAATCATTTGTCAACCTCTTTAGTTGATCGGTATCGATGAAATAATCAGTACATAACGTTTAACTAAATGTGACTATTGTCACTCAAATAAAAAAACAGATTATCAAATTATTAAATAATTCATACTTATGTTCCTTAGATTTTAATAGTGTCTTAGTTATTGTTTACATTTGCTATTGTTACAGGAGTTTTGCAACAAATATCCGTTTTTAATCGTAAACGACCAAAACGATTATTGTACTAATTGTGATTAAAATATAACATCAAAATAAAAAGAACAACTAAACATATTGAAAAAGAAGAAGGAAATTTAACACAAAAGGTGTTTAACCTGGATCTTACGAATATGATAGCATCAGGAGCATAAAATACAAAACAAATAGTTTCATTTACGTTTTATGTATCAAGTAGGTATTTATTTTTCTACGCGTCAATAAATGACTTGGCTCAGGTTGTACATGATTAAATGATTGACGACTGATGGTTAATAATTACAATAAAGCAATATGAAATCATACTCTATGTAGCGTGACGTCATTTATGCGTCAGCGGCATTAAAATTACGGGCCCATCTACACTGATATTATAAAGAGGAAAGATTTGTATTTGTCTGTGCCGATTTCAATAGTACATTACTACAGACGCCGGGAAGTAGGGGGTTGCCGGCCGAGTGATATAGACGGCCGAGCGAAGCGAGGCCGGATACTTACGAGGCTGGCAACCCCTTTTCACGGCGAGGTACGTATAGTGCTTTTCTCAAACATATGCAATTAAATAAAAAATACATCACTCAAAAAAGTAAATTGATAAATGTCCACCCTAGGGAAGAAAAGTAATTGGGTGTTAAAATAAAGTACCAGGAGCGCAGCGGTAATTAGGAGGTATATCAGGCATAGCGCAACTTAGATCTCAGGCGGTGCGGGCAGCCGGCGGGCGGGCGGCGGGCGCACACGACACAGCGCGGATGTCTCCCAAACGTTTATGCACTCCTAGTACTTGACGTTATAACATTTTCTCAAAAATTTTAAAAATATAATTTAGATATTCAGCCTGTTCGTAAAACCAGCTGTCATGGCCATATTAAAATTAAAAAAAAATTACTTCCCGGCCTAGGCCTTCAATTTTGTATGAAATTCCTTTACAGTTCTCTCGAGTTGTTCCGTCGGGAACGTGGCACTTTGAAGCCTAAAATAACTAACATAACGCCGAGATTACATAGCATGTTTGAGAAAAAATTCTTTCACCATTGGAAAGCTACATTCACCCTGAGTGACATAGGCTATGTTTTATATTTCTGCGTGGACGGAGCCGCGCGCAACAGCTAGTCATAATAAAATATTTGTTACTTTTTTCAACACCGTTTAAACAAAAATAAAACATGTTATCAAATGGTAACAGATCCAGTCCAACTGAAGTTGACTTTTGGTTTAAAACATTTTATTTATTTATTTATTAACCAACTTATCGCACCTTCAGAACAACAGTGACCTAAGTCAAAATGTCAGCTTTCAAATTTCAAGTCATAAATTTATTACTATAGAGACCCAAATCGAAATTTAAAATTACTCAATTAGGTCACTATTGTTCTGAAGGTGCGTTATATTAACAGACATGCCACACATATACTCGTAAGTTGTAGGTTAGGTTATATACAGTACGTACTACGTAACGAATTGTTATATAACGAAATATAAAATTGTTAATCTTAACAATATAGACTTAACATATTGTGGGACGACTTCGATTTGACTAACCTTTACCATTTGAAAATGGGGGCATTGTATTTATGTGAAACTGAGAGAAAGCCAGCGATTCTTTCACACCGTAGCTGGCGAGGGCCACAGGTTCAATTATTAAATTAACCAACCCCCTTTTATATTTACTTATATCAATCCTCAGTTTTGATACTCATTTCAATCATAAGTGGCCAAAAAAGGTATAATGAAAAACGGTATTTCTACCCTACTGTGAGGATGATGCGTACGTACCTACGACGTGGTATCCCTACGTATGTACATACTGTTGGCAACACTAAGGGCCGTATTAATAGACTAATCTCAACTCTATAATGCTCATCTCGAGATGCGTCAAAAATGACATGCGTATTTATCTTGTTTTCTCAATTGGCTTCATTACCTATCAATAAGCCAACTGCGAAAGCAAGATAAATACGAACTTACCCGACAAAAAACGATGGGAAAGGATTATTCACTACATCCCGGGCCAAAAGTCTAGCAATGTGCAATGCTCTATGCAGTTTGTTTACAATACTGTTATCAATTTGAACTTCGTTATTTTCTGTCAACTGATTAATATTTATTACAGACTAAAGATAGGATTTTTATTTAAGGGCTGATTTTTCAATCTCCAGATAACACCATCTGTCAGGCTCTATCCTTTTCTTTGTTATAAGAAAGATAAGGAAAGAGCTACAATTTACCTGATAGATAGTGTTATCTGGAGATTGAAAAATCATCCCTAATATGAATAAACTAATGATGTAAGGCCACATCACTATTTGCATACCTACGCTCAGTTTGACCGTTAGATAATGGAGTTTAATTATAATACGTTTGGATTGCGTCGAACTTTTCATCCGTAAACCAGACAAGCCTCAAAAACCATGAACTAACTTAACATTATATTAGGTCCTTACCTATGAAATTGGCGTTTTATATGGAGAGTTTTATGAAAAAGGTGGCATACATTTAATTTTGCGGATTATTTAGTAACGTCAAATGCAAACCAAACAAAATTCTGTCACGAATATTGGACGCTTCTAAGCTATATTATACATGTCTTAATTACTTAAAAATAGTTAGCTTCATAAAACTCTGCGTAATTGAAACACTTGAACTCGCAGCACATGAAAAGATCGTTCACACTTTAATTTTAAACATTAAGTAAGTTTTTCCAAATTATTTGTATCTTAAACTTTTCAAACATAGTGTATTAATGAAATTTTAAAAGAATTTGTAAGACAAAATTTAAATGAATAAATTCCGTACGAAATAAAACACGTAAAAATAACGCCAATACGGTATTTGACAAAAGTCAAATCAATCAGCTTCTTTTTATGAAACATCAAAAACGCTCCGTTAATATGGAATTTTTAGGGATTACTATATTGTGACGTCACAATCAAATAGCGTCCTTATTGTTGGACTTTATGAATTTAAAAATCTTTAAATAGGTAGCAAACATAAATAAAAAATCAAGTTAATTTCACTCTTGTCAAATACCCTATTTCAAAGGTACGCCCAATATAAAAAATGTACTAGTGTGAGTGGGCTCGCCCTCATTCGATTCAAAATCGAATTCTAATCAAAGTATAACGATACCTACTATACGGTGGTACTGAACCCTCTGTGCGTGCGCGACTCCCACTCGAACGGTTTTCAATCACTTATATACGCAAATTGACGTCATCGCCACCAAAAGCTCAAACCTGGGACCTATATTTAACAAATAAATAATCAAATGATGGATCATGACGGTTATACGATTAATAATCATTCTGTTAATGATTGCGAAAGGTCACATGCAATTCTGTCATCGTTAAACATGTCGTTGTAATAAATATATAGCATATTCTGCAAAATGTCGTGTTTACGAAGACTGCTATATGATGACAGCTGTCAGTGAGCTGTCACACAGTTGTAGCTTGGATAAGGGCGCAACAATGGCATTATTAGCAAAGGTCATGGTCTAAAGTTTGAGTGGATGTCAATGGAATGCATTCAATTCTGGATCCGTGGCCACGAGGGCTGCTCTCTGCGAACTTATCGTGTAACGTTTAAATCCGTCAATATCTTCCTAATCAGTGATGATTTGTTACAACTTGTTGTGGATTATAATAAACCAGATTACAAGATACGTGTTTTCGAGGCTATTTCAATATTCACTACAATACCTAAACTGTAAACTGTCTTCAAGATATGAAGAATGGTTTAACCTATCCCAGTAAACGCCCCTGCTGAAGACCCTGAGTAGGAGAAACAATGATTAAATAGAAATAAATCCCTGATGTAATAGCGACTCGATTGCTCATTCTTTTAAACGGACAAACATCCCGATTTTCAAGAAACCTACCTACAGTGCGATAGCAGAGCTCTTATGCCCGGTTCCTATATTCAAGAAACGAATCGTTTTCCTTACGTCTCGTTAAAATTTGACACATTTTGTACGTAGCGAATGTCAAATTTTAACGAGACGTAAGGAAAACGATTCGTTTCTTGAATATAGGAACCGGGCATAAGATGATGCTACAGGTACTTGTCTTTCACTCACTCTCATACGCTCTTATTAAGAGCGAGTGAGAGAGAAGTACATACCCGAAGCACCTTAGTGCTCACAGACTGTAGCTAGAATTTTGAATGTGTTATAGATAACTGTAATGAAAATCCAGGTACGTTTTCATTTCCCAGAAAATACTTCTTACTGGGAAACAAAAAAAAATGAAAACAGAAACGTATACACCTAGTTTTCTATTATAACTAGAACATCGTTGAAATCAGATTTAATTTAAGTGATGAAAAACGCCCGGAGATAATTTTTTATGTTAAAAAATTTACATCTCCCTTCATGATTTGATTACCGCCACGACAAAGGCAGCTTGCCGCGTTGAGACGTTAATGTTAACCTTAGGTTAACCCTTACTAAAGTAACTACCAGGTAATCAAAAAAAAAGTTTTTTTTTTTAAATACGCCATTTGAACAAGCTATTCGAGCACCAGGTTTAACTGCACATAAATATAGTACCATAGTTTTTTTTGTCTCAATTATGGTTACAGGAGTCATGGTTGGCAGTAATTTTTCCTCAGATTGATGTCAATGAGCAAATTTAAAAAGTTAGAGCAGCGGTCAATAATGTTTTTTCTTAACAAGAAACTTTGTGTCTTCATTGACAATAATAGTTTACAAACTTGACGGTTGCGTAATGCCAATTACGCAGAGCCGCGTACAATACTTTATCTACACACATATTAATTATAAGTACTCTAATATGGGTTCAGAAGTCGAAAGGCAAATGACCAGCATTACAGTTACGTACCTGTGGTAGTAGGTGACAGCGATGACAGCGTTATCAAATATTGTAAGGTAATGAGATCCAAATTTGGAACACTTTCCAAAATTAACAGCTGTCATCACTGTCACCTGTTACCACAGGTAATGCTAGTCATTGCCTACGTTTTGAACGCATAATAGAGGACTAAGAATACTAAGATACATGTGTAGATTGGGTTTCAAGTGCAAACGGGGCTTAAGCTGCTTTTAAGTCACCCGCCATTACTGTCAATTACTGCTCATTAATTACTAACGTAATAGAATTGCGATCGCTTTGGTTATTGCATTCGAGACACTGTCTATTGGCTTAGAACACAGACCACTTACCCTATAGACTCCGCTTCGGAACAGTTTTTCTAGTATCTTATTAAGCCAAAATGGCGGGGCGCGGGGGGCGGAAAGTGCACCGTGATTGGCTAGTTCAAAGTCAACGAATAATCAAGTGTGCGCGTCGTGGTGCGCGCCAATAGAACCATGGCAACCAAATTAGTGTTCTGTGAGCATAAGCATGGCTTACGGGGGCGCCTTTGTATGCGGAGTCTATAGGGTAAGTGGTCTGTGGCTTAGAAGGACCTACTTAATCGGCTTAGCTGTGTGTCAACGTTCGTAATGTCACCAATCGACCCACGACGCTTGCCCAGTGCGGCAGTGTGCAAGAAGGTTACATATTTTTTTTGACTCTGTTATGCCTGTGCCATGGACTTGTACCTAAACTGGACTGAGTACTAACTTTTTGTAGTCAATCAAAATTGAACCGTATTAGATTTAGATTTAGATTTAGATTTATTTATTTCATAATATAAAATACAGTTATATTGCACACATGTCAATTATACAGAATTCATATTATGATCGTCAAAGAAGTAAAAGCAAAAAAAAGTAATCTAGCAAAAGCCAATGTCATAAATGAATGGATTAAAAAAAAAAACACAAATAATAATAAAACGAGTCACAAAGTTAAATATACAAATGGTAGTACAATAAACAATGTCAAAAATTATATATAGGTATAGGTATTATAAAGTCAAAATTCAGTGTCAATAAATTCACTTACAGAGTAAAATGCATTATCTAACAAAAGGTTTTTCAATCGGCGCTTGAATGTTTCGTCACTGGACTCATTTTTTAAGGAAGCGGGTAGGTGCTCGTAGAATTTAGGGCCGATAATTCGCGGGTTCTTCCTGGCTAGCGCCGTGCGGCTCGGAGCCGGCCGCAGGCGGCCCGTGCTGCGAGTGACCTTGCCCTCAACTCCCATTCGCGCAAAGGTATGGAGGTTTAAACGCGTATAAACAATAATTTGGTACAAGTACACGGAATATAGGGTCAGAATGCGATATTGAGAAAATACCCTCTTGCATGATTCTCGTTGTTTTATACCGGCAAGGATCCTAAGCGCTCGTTTTTGGAGGATCATTACGCGATTTGAGTCCGTGGAGTTACCCCACAGCATTGTACCGTAAGACAGCAATGAATGAAAATAAGCAAAATACGCCTGCTTTAGCCCATCACCTGCTATAGTTGGCTTTAACTTCCGTAAAGCGAAAGCTGCACTGCTCAACTTGACGCAAAGTAAATCGACATGCTGCTTCCAGTTTAGGTTTCCGTCTAGCGTGAAGCCCAAAAATTTGCACTGTTGACACAATGGTAGGGGACTGTTTATTGACAGTGGTGCCACTATACCTTTGCCGGAAAACAGCATGACGCTTGACTTTGCCACGTTAAGGATAAGCCCGTTCGCTGAGAACCACTGCTGTAGCTGCTCGCACACTTTCGTTATCCTATACCTATATTACCAAGTAAGACAGTTACAATTTATGTGATGATATAGGTTGAGGACGAGCGAGAGCAACCAACCCCAGGACGGTGTCCCCCTCACTCAAGTTGCCAATGTAAAAAAGGTATATACATATATATATATTTGATGTACTTGGTCACCCTAGTTAAAACGAGATGCAATTCTCTAGTATGGTTTCTCTGTCGGTCACACTTTTGTAACGCAGTACTCAGTCCAGTTTAGGTACAAGTCCATGGCCTGTGCACACTCACGAAATTACGTTGCAGATAGAGTGTAAAAGTCAGGCCAACGAATAAAGACTGTAAACAAGCTTTCAAAAATCGTGTCACTTCGAACGCAATCCAAACCTGGAATGAACTTTTCAAAATGGCGGCCCTAAAGTTGACAGATTTCCAAATTTACGCAACGACAGCCGATTGACCGATGACATGATTATTTTGAAGTTGCGTTAGCATTTTCTAATAAATTAAAAAACATTTAAATGATCTAACGTTAAAAAGTGATTGTAATAGTGTATTACATACATACATTAAATCACGCCTGTTTCCCAGAGGGGTAGGCAGAGACCACTTCTTTCCACTTGCTACGATCTTGACAAATTTCTTTCGCTTCTTCCACATTCATACATCCAGTGATGCACGCACGTCGGTTTCGGGTACTTAAGATTCGGCCCTTTTCCAGTATTTCACCGATTTGACTCGAAAAAGTACGCCTAGGGCGGCCCCTTCCGACCCGTCCACTCACTTTCGATCTGTATATCTCTTTCGTCAATCTTCTTTCATCCATCCTTTCCAAATGACCAAACCATCGAAGCATGCCCTTTTCAATCTTAGTCAATACATCTTCTTTTATTCCACATTTCTCTCTGACTTTTTCATTCCTTACTCGATAGTGTACTAGATAGTGTATTAAAATATACAATTTCAAGCTGTTTTCGCCTAACCCGTTAGATACACCTAGGAGGGCTTCAAGCCAACAAAAGTCAAACAAAGGTTAAATATACTTTTGTCGAAATATCCGAAATATAATAAATATTTCAACAACTAAATAATGCAGAACAGCTTTAAAACCCTATTCCTCGAAATGGTTTTCGAATTGGAGTAATCGTGAAAATTTTAACCATCCCAGTTGGAATATAATTTATATTAATATTGTATAATAAGCTTTATACATTAGCGGTTACAAACTGTATGTTACGGAATAAATGTGGAAACTCGGACCGCGCTCAAACTATTCACAAGCACGTTGAGGATTAAGCTTTAAATAGCAGCTTTTAACGTTTTAAAACAAAGCTTACGTGAAGCCTAACCTATGAAATAAACAACTATCAGAATAGTTAAATAATTAATTGCCTAATCTTGTACTTACAACATATTTTAAAAACTATTACAGTGCGATAGCTCTTAGGCCCGTAATGCCCGTATTAATAAACTCATCTCTAAATATAAATTATAAGTATCCATAATTCACACACACACACATCTTTAGGCTCAGGACGCTGTACCAGTGATACCTACTTTGTTCGATTTATATTTTGTCGTAGATTTTTCTAGTTTTTAAGTTAAGTATAGATAAGTAGCTATACTAACAAACAACAACTGTTTGTTATGGAGGACTGGGGACTTCTTGCCACAGGTATTGCTTACCTACTAGGAAGCCCTGTTGTCATATTTGTAACTCGCATTTATGTTTTTTCTTTTGTTCTGTTGGACAGAATTTCAATATAACACAACGTTTTTTTTATATATTTTTTTAAAAACACAAAATCACTAGGTACATACTATAAAACAAAGTCGCTTCCCGCTGTCTGTCTGTCCCTATGTATGCTTAGATCTTTAAAACTACGCAACGGATTTTAATGCGGTTATTTCTAATAGATAGAGTGATTCACGAGGATGGTTTTTATGTATTATGTACGGTTCTGTTTTATGTACGGGTGTTACAGAAAACTCACATAAACCGAAGCGCAACGAGGGCGGGTCGCTAGTTGTATATAACTTTTTCATCTTGGCATTAATTGAAACAATGTCTAAATATTCTTTATTAATATATATCTAATAAATCATCGAAAGTCTTTTTTGTAAAGTGAAAAATATGGAAACAAAGACCAAAAAACTCCTTTTTTTGTAGTCAAACTTTGATAGCATAAATCTCGATTATAAGTGATGTAACAGAAAAATTGAAATGGCAGCTAGTTCAGAACAGCAGTGTTAATGCAAAGAGGTTCTAACAACAACTGAAAGTATAGCTTCAGATCGAAGGTCATCTGCCCATTGAAGCCCCTTAAAGGGGTAATAGACGGTCGAGTAAGTTCGCGTACTTGCTGCTCGGCTACTTAGGCCCGTATTAATAAACTAATCTCAACTCTAATGCTCGTCTCGAGATGTGTCAAAAATGACAGTGTTCTATGGTTTGACGTTTACTTTGACGTATCTTGTGACGCGCATCTCAGCCACGATGAGTTTATTAATACGGGCCTTAGTCAACCGTGTGCCCTCCGAAATACATGTTCTTAAAACCCGAGTAATTTCATAGGCGATCTAACAATCAACATGTTTGAATTTTTCTCGTAGGTACCTTGTCTCGGCTCGTACGTCGGTCATCGCGAGTAGCGAACGACCTTTCGGGAGGTGGGGGGGGGTGTTTGACATTTGTGTAATGTTGTTTGATTATTTTGAATTAGAATTCTAGTTCAAACTCAAACTTTCCCCTGTCATCTTTTGAGCTTGAGGTGTGAGGTTAGGTCAGAGTATTTGTTAGGTCCGACCGGTCACCGGAGTACCAATAAACGTGTAAAAACAATTCCTTGTCCGCTGTAATTTATTAACAAATGCTCTCAATTGCGTATGAAATCGAAAGCGCACTGAAAAAGATCCCGCTGAACTTGTGGGGGGGTTGGGTGGCGGCGAGGGGGGGCCTGCGGCGGCGGCCGGCGGCGGCGAATGTTGTTATGCGAGAATCTATCGTAACATCGTAGGTAGTATGTAAAAAAAAAGATTATATCGTTTTATATGGTATTTTTTTACTAATACTAATACATACGTATTTGTGTCATATACTCAAAGAAAAAACTTTGAGAAATAAATACATACTACGCTGGCTAGCGTTTCTCTTAACTTATTTTTTAAACGAATCGCGTCACGTGTAGATTACGTGATACGAAAAGTCATGTGATGAGCCAGTGACGCGATTGGTTTAAAAACTAAACGAATAGAAACGATAGTTAGCGTAATGCGCCTTGGGCCCACAGGTGGTTGGCCGACAGAGCGTTCTCGTTTCTACGAAAGTGTAGCATAAATTTATGTTATAAGTACTTGATGAGGATGAGTTTTAAATTTAGTAAATTACATAACCGACACAATTTAAATAGGCCCGAATTCTATTTTAACAACCCAGTTAAAGAGTACTTATAATTGTATGCAACTGTACCTACTTCAGTCGATCAATACTCATGTAATCCTATTATGAAACTAATGCCAATCCACTCTCCTGTTATACTTAAGAGCCGATGGTTTTACAAACACAATAAAAAATATGCACGGATTACAAAATAATTTTATGATGGACTTTTCGTTTACCCCGGCTAAGTGACACTCCGCTTTTGCTAATTGAGGCCGAAAGTAAATAGTGATCGATGCGTGGAGTGCACCCGCTCCGCTTATTGGATTTATTAATATCAAACGAGTTATATTTTAACATAGAGAATCAAGTTCTTTTTTTTACTCCGATAAAAAAGTTTTGTTGTGAAGTTGACTTGTTTTTGTGTCTGTGTTGATATGTTATTTATTTATTTATTATAACAAACACAAAGTTTACATGGTTATGCATTGTTCCACAAAACTGTTTGCACAGTTTGACTGTGGAATCTTCGGTCCAGCTTATTGATCATTGGTATCATTACACATAATATGAGCATTTCTAAAAAAGTTTGTACATTTCATTTACGACTCCGATTTGCGAAAAAAATTGCAGTTAGGTAGGGTAAATGATACTGAGCCTAAATAATATAGTCTCCCAAAATGTCCCAATTAATTTGTATGGAAACTTCCTTTTTTGTTACCACGAACGGAAGAATTTTGGTAACAAAAAAGGAAGTTTCCATACAAATTAATTGGGACATTTTGGGAGACTATGTTATTTAGGCTCAGTATCATTTACCTTACCTACCTGCAATTTTTTTCGCAAATCGGAGTCGTAAATGAAATGTACAAACTTTTTTAGAAATGCTCATATAAAAGCGGTACTTAATTAGATATACACTAATGTATAATATGATTTTACTCAGGCTCACCAATAATTATATAATTAAACGTGAGCATCGCATTCACAATGAATCCAGGAGATGCATTAAATCTAAGTTTGTTGGTTTCCAGAACAATATCGGCTGGTAATCTGTTCAGGAGATAAGGTCGACGTTTTTTAAGTGTCCTGTCTCTGTAGAAATTGGACACTCTATGAACTGCAAACTTACCAGCAGATATTGCTCTCGTATTATGACAATGAGTGACTAGACGCGTGTGCTCCTGATTGCCATGGCTATTGACTGCTAAGAGATAATTTTGTTTCATTCCTACAGGTAAGATTTTACAAATTTTAAATAATTTATTAGGGTCATTTTTACAACTGTTTCAGGTTTTATTACTAACAAGAAGCTTCAGGAATCTTAATTGTAATGACTCTAATTTATCTAAGTTGGTTTTAAATGTGAGACCATAGCAGTCAAGAGCATAACCCATTTCCCGGGTGGTAGGACCTTGTGCAGGGTCCGTCCGGATCGCTACCACCGTCTTATCCATTAACCTACCGCCAAACAGCAGTGTTCGCATTGTTGTGTTCCGGTTTGGGGATAAGACAGCCGGTGAAATGACTAGCATAGAGGCATTCCATCTTAGTCCTCAGGGTTGGCAACGCATTTGCAGTCTTAGGATTGCATTGCAGTCTTGTGAATGTGAATGTCTATGGGTCACAGTTTCCACTTACCATCAGGCGGCCTGTGTGCTCGTTTGTCTTCTCTATGCCATAAAAAAAAAAAACTCATCAGTACGATCAACTTTTACTATGGGACTAATATCGAAATCGGTAGAATTTTTTTTAATCTCCCATACTAAAAGCAATCAGCTGGTTTCACAATTTGTATGGAGACGTCGATTTTGTGTTTACGTTTTCGAAGTTGGTCCCGTATTAATAGTTGATTGTAATCATGAGTAGATTCGGGAAATGACATTTTGTATTACGTCTTAAGTGTCACCTAGTATAAACATTTTAGGGTACTAGGAGGAACTTTAAAGCTTAAATGATAAAATTGCCCTAACAGTATTCTTAATTTATTACTATGTGATACAAAGAATTCACTTTCAAGAAGTGTTAGGCAAATTAGTAGTCTCTTTCGACCACAAGGCTCGCAGTGCAGTGGAGTGCCCTTGCCACGATGCCGCAACCCATATCAGATAAAACCATAATTGATATGATATATCCACCTTTTAAGTATTGACCACAGGAAATACCACTTTCATTTTTAACCACCGACGTAAAATGAGGGCGGCGGGGTTTGAGGGGTGTTTGTTTAACGTGTACTGCGTGTCTGTTTCTGGCACCGTAGCTCTTAAGCGCATGAATCGATTTGGATGCGGTTTTTTTTATTTGAAAGCAGGTTTTTTAGCGGTGGTTTTTAGACATGTTGTATCAAAATCGGATCAGCCGTTTTTGAGATGTTGAGCTTACGCCTCCGATATAACGGCGACATCTACTTTCACAGCTGATATCCCTTAAACGGCTATACCAATTTTCATGAAATCGTGCTAAGAACGATCCCGATTAATGTAGCTTTATTAATAAATATCTGCGTCCAAATTCGAACACCCGTTTGGGAGCTACGTTGCCACAAACAGACACTCAGACAAATATTTTTTTAACTTGAAAAAGAGAGGGGTGTTCTAAGGTTGACGTGTAAGTGTGTGTGTGTGTCTGTCTGTTGCAGTGTAGCTCTTAAGCGGATGAAACGATTTAGATGCGGTTTTCTTTTATTTGAAAGCCGGTCTTTTAGCGGTGATTCTTAGTTAGGATTAATGAAAATTTAAGAGATATCAGCTCTAAAAGAAGGGGTCGCTATTATATCGGGGGTTTTTGTCTATGTCATAGTTATTCAAGTGTAGTTATTACCGGATCCTCGTACAATTATTTATTTATTTATTTCATCTTTATTGCACAAAAATAAGTACAAATGGCGGACATTACCTAATGGCATTCTCTACCAGTCGACCAAATAACTAAACAGAAATTTACATAGTGGGTGCACAGATAAAGAAGACAGAGATTAAAAATAAACTTACAACATAATTATCCTAATTATTGCTAAGTAATACATTCTCAGTAAAGTCGTTATATGCAGGGATCGGAAATGGATCGATATTTAACTAAAGTTGGCAAAATCCCGGAAAATGTTAAGCGAATATGGCGTCGGCTTCTTAAAAATATTATTTTAGTAATATAATTTCCGGGATTCTGGGATTCTACAAAACGTTTATTTTAATTATTTTACATTTAGGATAAAACTTTCCGTCAATTGACCACATTTCAAAAAAAAAAGCATTTTTGTTTTTTCGCGTTTATGATAGCTGGTTACAAATTAGACTACCCGTGTTTCTCGGTTATTCTTTATTTAACTTAAATTCGTCGTTAATAATTTATTAAATAAATAGTCATTAAAAAGACCGTATATATAAAGTTAGGAATACTAATGTCGTGATCTTAGCATGATATAAAAAAAAAAATAAGTTGTCAAGCATTCGTTGCCTTTCGTTCACGAGTTTGTTATTTTGCGTTTACGGCTATGCATCTGCTTTGAGTTTCTTTCTACATAATGAGGACCGGAAGAAACCAAGATCCTTTTATAATTTGTTTTGCCCCAAGTTGCAAAAACGAGGCGTCAATAGAAAAAGAAAAGCACTTTTTTCATATTCCTCGTGCATGTAGATTGGAAATGGTGTTCGATCCTAAATAAAAAGGTTCCGAAAAGTGCAACTTATATATGTGAAGATCATTCATTCGTCGACTTTGGGCAGATTACGGCTATCCGCTTTTACAAATCCTTTAGTCACTTTCATTTTAAATATCAAATTACGAGAATCGAACGAAAGCGTGTCGTTAGATTAAAAATCAAGTAATCCGTCAGACAGACAGATAAAAAATGGAAATGACATGAGAGTTGTATATTTTTTTCAATTCCTATGGTAATAAATGGACTAAGGGCACTATAAGTGTATTCCTAACATTCACAATTAAACTATTTTTACTGTTTTTCCTAAATATAAAAAAACTACTGCATAAAAAAATCCAAAAATATTTTTACTGTAATCAGCAGCGTAAAATCTGCAAATGGTATTTTTATTTTACTACCTTAGCACATATGAATTGTTGTCGATTTGCTCCTCAGACTTCGTTAAGTTAGGTTAGATGAGTTATCTGTAAATTAAATAACATTTTTGGTAAATCTTTATTTAAAAAATAACTTCATATAGTGAATGTAAATACCTAATTATGGATTTAAGATGGCGCAATTTATTTATTCCGAAATCCCGGGAATTTTATTAATAAATTAATATTCAGTCCGCCTCCATACAACTGAACAACAACGCCGCCGTCAAAGATTAGGTAAATATCGATCCGAATTTCCGATCCCTGGTTATAAGTCACATAAATATCGCTAACTCGTGGCATTTAGGTAGCACTTGACAGATTAGTGATGAGACAAGTTTCCTAGGTGACTTTTCAGATAAGATAAAATGATAAATTAATATTACCTACATGGTCTTAACATAATGACGAAGTAGGTTTGATCACTAGTTTAAAAACATCAATGTCAATGTCAATTATATTGGCTTACTCGTAATAATTATTACGAGACGTGTAGTGAAACATAGATTGATTCCAAATAATGGAGGTAATCATTAGAGGGCTTCCAAAACTCCTCCTACACGGTGACAAGGTAATTTTCTTACACAAAGTGGATTTTCTCAAATAGAAGACGTAAGCTGACTTGTAAAAATTTAGGACAAATATTAATTGGTTATCACGAATGTCATATGGGTAAAAATCAAAATAAATGTACATAAAGTCGCTATTTAAATGTCACTTAAATGATGTCTAACTTACAATTTCATTACAAAATGACGTATGTTTGACGTTAACCAACAGTTTCGTTACGGTGACAAAACTCTCTTTAACTGGACATTTATTTAATGATTGAAAATACTTTTTTTCTAATTGGTTTCCTTTTCTCGACTCGTACAGGAATAACATTGTCACATCGCTAGTCTGTTAGAAACTGTCAAGATGCCACGTAAATGCCACGAGTTAGCGACGTGTAAGTCGATTCGCGGTATGTATGTAGAATTTTTTAAAAAAAGAAAATGGCATTTTGCATTCACAATTGGGATTGACCAAAAAAAATAACTCACGGTTTTTACTTTCTAATTCGAAAGAATAGGAAATTTTAAGACACCAATTTCATTAATTTTGTATTTGACCCAATAGTTTTATTTAAATATCTTTATTTATTTAGCAGACATTTTATGGATGACATGTTTTTTTTTTATTTGGCATGGCATTTTCTAATAAATTACAACAATTAAATGATATCTAATGAAAAAAAGTGATTGTAATAGTGTATTAAAACAAACTATTTCAAGCTGTTTTCGCCTAACCCGTAAGATTCACCTAGGAGGGCTTCAAGCCGAAAACAAAAGTCAAACAAAGGTTAAATATGCTGAAATATCCAAAAAAATAAATATTTCAAAAACTTAATAATGCAGAACGGCTTTAAAACCCTATTCCTAGAAATGGTTTTCGAATTGGAGTAAATGTAAAAATATGAACAATCCCAATTACACAGTATTGCATACTCGTAATTGACTTGTTGACGTGTGTCGGAGCCAGGACTTTTTGGAAACCAATTAGGTATCAAACGGGTATTATTGGAAAAATCAATTCCAGGAAACAAATATTTCGGGTTGTTGGAAACAGAATGCTAGTTTGACAGGTGTTTCAGGAACAGACGCTTTCAATTACAGTATTTCGGTACGTGAAATATTTCTGTATTGTATTTTAATTATCTCATATACATACGTATTGAATAAAAGGTATTAAGGCTTGTAGTACTGTTAGGGGATGGGCTTGCAACCTGTCACTAACCGGTAAATATCTTAGCCTTATGCAAAATGTGGTTACAGAGTTATGTATGTATGTATGTATGTAAACAATTTATTGTACAAAAGAAAAACCATAACAATACAATTAATATGAAAATATGTACAAAGGTGAACTTATCCCTTTAAGGGATCTCTTCCAGCTAACCCTTGAGAGATTGAGAAGAGTGAAAGGTTGTGCAACGAGTAAACAAGTATACAAGAAGAAGAATATAACACATTAAGTAACCAATAAAACTTATATAAATAAATTTAAAATAAAACTACATTCAAATACCTACATAAATAGATATAGAAATATCGCATTTGTTATAAGTCAAAACACGTATTAGATTGAAACAACATAAGGTAATAACAATAATAGTATCAGACATTAAATGGGTAAATGTATAGTATTGTACTATTGTATCTTTAAGGTATGTAAATTTTATTACATACATATTTACATACATTAAATCACGCCTGTTTCCCAGAGCGGTAGGCAGAGACCACTTCTTTCCACTTGCTACTATCTTGACAAACTTTCGCTTCTACCACATTCATACATCGAGTCATGCACGCACGTCGGTTTCGGGTACTTAAGATTCGGCCCTTTTCCAGTATTTCTCCGATTTGACTCGAAAAACTACGCCTAGGGCGGCCTCTTCCGACCCGTCCACTCACTTTCAATCTGTATATCTCTTTCGTCAATCATCTTTCATCCATCCTTTCCAAATGACCGCACCATCGAAGCATGCCCTTTTCAATCTTACTCACTACATCTTTTATTCCACATTTCTCTCTAACTTTTTCATTCCTTACTCTATCAATCAGTTAATTTTATACTATTTTATTTATGTTTAACACAATAAAAATCATTTAGGTCATAAAATTGCGACTTTAATAGCCATTTTTTGAGTCTTATCTTAAAGTTATGAGAGGAAGGCGACGACGCCCTGATACTGCCAGGTAGGTTACTGTTACACATCGCTAACTCGTAGCATTTAGGTAGCACTTGACAGTTTCTAACAGACTAGCGATGTGACAATGTTCTTCCTGTACGAGTCGAGAAAAGGAAACCAATGAAAAAAAAAGTCTTTTCAATTATTAAATATATGACATTCGTGATAAACAATTAAAATTTGTTCTAAATTTTTACAAGTCAGCCTACTTCTTCTACTTGAAATCATCATCATGTAAGAAAATTTTACCTTCTCACCGTGTAGTAGGAGTTTTGGATGCTCTCTAATGATTTCCTCCATTATTTGGATAAAATCTGTTTCACGACACCTCTCGTAATAATTAGTACGAGTAAATAAATGAATGACAATATCATTGTCACATGTTTTTTTGCGGGTACCTACTACTCGACGCGTTCATCTCAGTCCCGTATAAAAGTACGCATAATAAATACTTAACGAGCTAATTTCTCATGCAAACCTTTACCAAAATTTGTGTTAACTTTGCACGATATTGTGTTAATGTTTTCAAGAGCTATCCTGTCAGGAGTGTACGGAAAAACTATCGTTTTGTGTAGTGGAAATCAGCTGTGACAGTTCAGTGTGAATATTCGTGCTGCCGACCTGCGATCGCTTCTTATCAGTAGCGACCCTGTACCACGGTCGTGTCCCCATAGCGATACGCCTATCGTTTACCTTGTAAACTCGCGTTAACTGCAGAAAGTGTGTTATCGTGGTACAAGCCAGCCATTGTAACATCGGTCATTATGAAGTGCAATAAATGTCATTGCGACCTGGCATCGGACAATACTATTAAATGTATGGCATGCAGTGATATTCTACATCTTTCATGTGCGGGGCTTACAGAGGCGGACTTTAAAAAATCCTTCCTATGAACATTAAAAAGTGGAAGTGTCCTAAATGTAAGCAGGCTAAGAAACCGGTGACACCGATCGCTAGTGGGCCAAGGTCACCCGTAATTTTACTTGAACAACCGGACGATAACTCCGAGAACCTGCCGTCTATGGTCAGTATCGAAACTGGTGCCCTATTGAACAATATGAACGAGAAATTCCGCCAATTATCACGGGAAATAACCGAGCTTAAAAATGGTTTTAACGCCAAGTTGGACTCTTTGTCTTGTTCAATCGAATTGTGGTCCAGTAAATTTATATCATTAGAGGAAACCGTCACGAAGGTACAGGCAGAGATAGTCGCGGTTAGGGACGAGAATACATATCTTCGAAGCCAGCTGGTTGTTCTCAACAACAACCTGGACGAACATGACCACAAATCAAGGCAATGTAATATAGAATTACAAAATGTTCCTGAAAAAAAAACTGAGAATTTAATGCACGTTGCACTCGCCATGGGTAAAGTATTAGATGTACCTATCGGTCCTGACTCGATAAAGGCTGTGCACAGAGTAGCGCAGAATGTGCAGAGCGATAGGCCAAAAAATATCATCATAGAACTGAGTTCACGCCGACTGCGCGACGATATAATAGCCGCTGCCCGCGCCCGGCGCGGCCTGACCGCCGGCCAGGTGCTCCGAGGCGCATTGGGTTCCTTGGAGGGCGTGGACGAGAGACTGGCATCGCTGCCTATATTCGTCAATGAGCATTTGACTCTAAAAAATAAAATTCTTTATTCGAATACACGTAAGGCAGCTGGTGCCAAAAAATACAAGTTCGTCTGGATAAAGAACGCCGCGATCTTTGTCCGGAAGGAAGATGGCTCTCGAGTGATAAGAATCCGTTGCGAGTCCGACCTCTCCAAACTGTGATGTTTTTGTGAGTGTTCACTTATTTGCTTGTTTCCAGTCTATCTGGAGCTAAGTTTATTACGGAGTCTGCACAATGATTGTTTTCATAGTCACTGGAAAAGTCACACTTTCAAATAGATTTACTTTCAATTATATTTATCAGCACAATTTTTATTCGACCCTTATGCGAATATATTTATCTAATTTTTGCTATGAGTACCTTTCTAGCCTGTCTGCTTTAACTCTAAGATGCCTATTTTTTCACTTGCAAAACGCACACCATGTAGTTCACGTATCATCAGCATTTGTAAATCGATTATCACTATCACCAACCCCACATTATACCACTAATGATTTTCTTAGAAAACTATGTTTTGTTTACCATTATAAACACTGTATACACACAATTTTTACTCATGTGCTTAAATAATGATCTAATATTTTACTATCAAAATTTTGTGGTGGTTTAAAGTCCAAATTGCCGAACGTGCGTATGAATATTATGCAGTGTGAATATGATGTAATAATTTTGACCGAAACT
Organism: Acleris laterana; assembly: GCA_963966035.1. Classification (NCBI taxonomy): domain Eukaryota; kingdom Metazoa; phylum Arthropoda; class Insecta; order Lepidoptera; family Tortricidae; genus Acleris; species Acleris laterana. Next base: position 85,124,503 of record OZ014438.1, read on the forward strand.
TGGCTTAGGCCTGATATTTTTAATGCAGAGATATTTGACGCACGGTATAATGTATTTCGGAGAGATAGGGACTTAACCGGAACGGCGAAAAAGGACGGTGGAGGAGTACTAATGGCGGTAAAAAGTAATCTACTCGCTTCGCGCCGAAAGGATTGTGAGGCAAAAGATATTGAAGAAATATCCGTAGAACTGTCGTTAAGTGGTCGTTGTTGAAGCTTCATGACTCAGGCAGGCAGGGGTCTAACTATTTGGTTTCTTTATAATGAATGCTTTATTATACTGGTTTTTAAATTAAATATATTTGATAAAATAAGGTAAGTACATAGACATTATCCATGCTACAGATTGGACAAGAGAGCGCGGCGTCGGTGCGTTGCCCTTTTATTATAATAAACAGCGCCTCTCGCGGCCATCACGGGAAACTCGCTGTACGGCGAGTGACGTAGGTTTCGTCCGTAACATATCTGGGCCGCCTTGAGAGCTTCTGCTCTCAATAGGAGTGAGTAAGCGAGGGCTGCGGAGTCCTGGCTCGACGTAGCTCAGCCACCAGTCTTGAATGAAGCAGCTCAGCCATCAGTCTTAAGTGCCCGCCGCTGCAGCGTCCGATATGGAGATAGGCAGAGGGCAAATTTTTGAGAATGCCCTCTGAATGATGGCGGTCGCTGTACGAATTTTAGCGACTCGTGAAATATTATCTCGACCTGGGAAGACGGTCAAGATTCTGCCCAGTTGCCATTTGAGTGGGGGCATGTTGTCATCTTTGATGATAACCATTGTGTTTGGTTTGATGTCATCTTTTTCTTGCTTCCATTTTGTGCGCCTTTGGAGCTCGGAGATGTATTCAGTTGACCAGCGCTTCCAAAAGTGCTGGCGCATCTGCTCAACGCGCTGGTACCGGGACAGAGCGCACGCCGGTGCGGTCAGGCAGCTGTCGACGGCAGGTGCGGTCAGTGGCCGGCCCAGCAGGAAGTGCGCCGGCGTCAGCGGAGCTAGGTCTGAGGGGTCTGATGACAGAGGACACATGGGGCGGGAGTTCAGGACGGCTTCGATCTGTGCCAAAACCGTACTGAACTCCTCATAAGTGAGGTTAGCGTTCCCGACTACGCGCTTTATGTGATGTTTACTGGACTTTACCCCGGCCTCCCACAAACCGCCAAAATGAGGTACATATGGAGGAATGAATTTAAATTCAATTTGATTGTCCGAGGCATAATCAATTACAGACTGCGAACTGCCTTGTAAGAAGTCTGCGAATTCTCTTGCAGCCTTAACAAAGGATCCGCCATTATCTGAAAATATTTGCAATGGTTTACCTCTACGAGAAATAAATCTTTTTAATGCTAAGACGTAACATTCAGTTGATAAGTTAGTGACGAGTTCTAAGTGCACTGCCCTCGTAGCAAAACATACGAACAAACACAAATAAGCCTTTTCTAATTTTGCCCCCTCCCCTTCCGGTTTAAAATGTACATGGGTCCAGCATAGTCGACCCCGCACCTCAAAAATGGGAAGCCCGGTTGTAGGCGCTCAATAGGTAGGTTGCCCATGATAGGTTGCAATGTCCTACCTTTCATGCGAGTACATGTTATGCAGCCTTGGACGGTTTTTCTTGCTAAGTTCCTACCACCTAATGGCCACCACGTATCTCTAATGTGAGATAAAAGCGTCTGAGGCCCTACATGTAAAAGTTGTTTATGCTCGAAACGGAAAAGGAGTTGTGCAAAATGATGCTTGCTACATAACAACATAGGGTGCTTTTTATTATAACCAAACTCAAGCGAGTTCACCAACCTACCACCGACGCGAATAATATTATTTTTATCAATAAATATGTTTAATGTTGATAAATTTCGCGATGGTTTATTTTTTGGTGGATGGTTTATGGGTTTATTATTTGTTATTGTTAAAGCGTCATATTCATGAGGAAAAGATTGTTTTTGCACCAAGTTAACTAATAAGTTTAACGATGCGTTTAATTCATTAACTGACAAAGCGTCGTCGATACATCGATCTTGTTTACGTTTGATCCGCGCGTTGTGTATAAAGCGTAATACGTAAGCGCAAGCGCGTTGCATTCTTTTAAACGACGAGAATGTTTTAAAGTTCATTAGACACGACTCGGTATTATTTGCTTGCATAACAAGATGTGTAGTAGTTATGGGAACCTTTGATTTTATCTCCGGCAAATCTGATTCGTCTATTTTAAAATTTGAAGAAAGATTTAACTTACACTCGCGTAAAAACAACGGTCCCTTCCACCAAACATCGTAGTTAGTCAGCTCGTCAAGACTTAAGCCGCGCGATAATATATCAGCTGGGTTACTCTTGGTACTCACGTGTAAAAACATTGCATGTCCCGCCAGTTCATTAATTTCCACAACACGGTTCTGAACGAATGTTTTTAAGAACTGCGGCGACGTTTTTAACCACCCGAGCACAATAGTGGAATATGTCCAAATCACTATGTTATCGAAATTAATTTGCAACGACTCCCGTATTTTATTTAATAATCTCGCACCGATAAAAACACCAAGCAGTTCGAGTCGGGGAATACTAACTGGTTTTAGCGGTGCGACGCGGGTCTTTGAGCACAACAGATGAGTCGTTACGTAATCATCATAATCAACAGTACGAATATAGGCGCAAGCCCCATACGCATCCAAGCTCGCATCTGTAAAAATATGCATTTCAATTTGTTTATAATTGCTACCTATAGCGTGCCTAGGAATGCGTATGTTATGCAAATTAGATAATGATTTAATAAATTTCTCCCAACACAGCACTACATCTCTAGGTACAGATTCATCCCAACCTACTTTGCTTAGCCATAGTTTTTGTAGCAGTATCTTTGCTATAATTACGACTGGGCTTAAAAGGCCCAACGGGTCATATATTTGCGATACTATCGATAAAATCAAGCGTTTAGTGACGCCAGATGCGCCTTGACTGATTGCAGTCGTAAAGTGAAGTTCGTCCGAGTTATTGTACCAGCCGAGGCCCAGTGTTTTACTAGAACAGTTCTCGCCGAGTGACAAATACTTTGAGCTAGTATCGGCGTGCGCTACACCGGGAGCAACATCGGGCGCATTGAATATCCATTTTCGTAATGGTAGACAGCCAGACATACCTACATACATCGGCTACTTTGTTGCAGATGTAAGATAATTTCGATTTATCGTCGTGTCCAGTAACTAGGTCATCGACATAGAAATTATTTAATATAGTATTTGACACTTCTTTATCCTCACATTCTAACCCTAGCTGTCTCACACATCGAATACTAAGAAAAGGCGCCGACGCCGTTCCGTAGGTAACAGTGTTAAGCTGATACACAGAGAGTGGGTCGGATGGACCTTTACGCCACAAAATTAATTGTAAATTCCTTTGATCGCCTTGAATAAGGATTTGACGAAACATTTTTTCTATATCTGCACATGCTACATATTTAAATTGACGAAAACGCAACAAGATAGCAAATAAATCGTTTTGCAGAGCAGGCCCGGGCATTTGTATGTCATTAAGCGATTTATTATTTGATGTTGACTGGCTCGCATTGAAAACTACACGAAGGTTAGTCGTGAGACTGTGCTCGCGAAATACCTACTCCATGATGCGGTAAAAAGAAATAAGGCGAAGTATAGCTTTCAACGCGCGTCATGTGCCCCAGGTCTAAATACTCTTGCATGAACGCGTTATACATTTGTTTATACTGCGGGTTGCGTTTTAACCTGCGCTCGAGCGATATACAGGGTGTCCCAAAACTCAACGATAATCCGCCAAGGGCTGATAGAGCAGCTAAAAAGCTATCGATTTAACACCTATGTATGTTCAGCGATTTTCGCTAGTATCAGTATTTTTTTAAAGTAATCACATAAAGTTTGTTTCTCCATACTAGGTGTCCCAGTGGTTGCTTTTCACTTTGTATAAAAAAAACAACTTTAGGTGATTACTTAAAAAAAATACTGATAAAATAAACGGGCAAATAGGGTTAAAAACTTCGCCAATTCGTAATGATTATAATTATGTAAGATACCACTGAAAAACTTATGAAATACATAACGAAATTAATGATTTTTCGTGACATGGGCATAAGGGAAAATTTACAAAATTTCAGATTAAAATGATCAATATCTCCGAAACTAGCGAAAATCGCTGAACATACATAGGTGTTAAATCGATAGCTTTTTAGCTGCTCTATCAGCCCTTGGCGGATTATCGTTGAGTTTTGGGACACCCTGTATACATGTTTAGCGCGGTATTATAACTATCGCCCAAGACAGCTGATTCCCTAAGCGGCATGCGAACTGAGAAGCGACCGTCGGCATCACGTTTAGTTGTCTCGGTAAACAACGTTTCACAAGCACGCTCTTCGGACGAGTAGCATTGTTCCTTGTGCGGTACTTCTTCCAGTTCCCAAAACCTTTTAAATTGTTGTTCTAATGACAACGTTTGAACTAAATTACATTGTACTTGATTAATGCGCAAGTCACTATGTTTATTAGAGTATGAATGCGACCTGAGACTATCCACCCTGAGTGAGTGTTTTGCAAATAAGGTCCGGTTGGTAACCTAATTCTACCTTCTAAGAGTAATTCCCAAAAACAATCTGCCCCAATTAACAAGTCTATTTCGGATGGTGTACAGAATGTCGGGTCCGCGAGCTTAATATTGTCAGGAATGTTTATCAGACTCGCGTTGATACCTATAGCCGGTAAGGTACTCGTTATCCGCGGTTATCTGATTGATAGAGTAAGGAATGAAAAAGTCAGAGAGAAATGTGGAATAAAAGATGATGTATTGACTAAGATTGAAAAGGGCATGCTTCGATGGTTCGGTCATTTGGAAAGGATGGATGAAAGAAGATTGACGAAAGAGATATACACATCGATAGTGAGTGGACGGGTCGGAAGGGGCTGCCCTAGGCGTACTTTTTCGAGTCAAATCGGTGAAATACTGGAAAAGGGCCGAATCTTAAGTACCCGAAACCGACGTGCGTGCATGACTCGATGTATGAATGTGGAAGAAGCGAAAGAAATTTGTCAAGATCGTAGCAAGTGGAAAGAAGTGGTCTCTGCCTACCCCTCTGGAAAACAGGCGTGATTTAATGTATGTATGTATGTATCCGCGGTAAAACCATACAAGTTAGGTTAGTGGTATAGTCTCCGTTTACAGATTTAAGTTTAATTTTACATGAATGAGTTGACTGCGCGACTGAGTTGCCAACTCCTGCAATTCGGTATGTGGACTGTATTGGTAAGGCGTTTAATTTGTTACAAAACGAATCTGTTATGATAATGGTTATGATACAATGTTGGCTGCCGTTGTCTAACAGTGCTTTTGCTTTGTGATACTGATTGTCCCTATCTAATATTTCTACTAATGCGGTTGATAATAGAATAGGCTGTAAAACGTTAGTCGTCACAAAGCTAGTACTCGCGGCGCCGTGAACCTGCGGTTGCTTAATAACGTGTACGCTGGCCGTGGTGTCGATAGTGGAATCAGATGATGTCCGGGGCTCTAGGGCTGCACCGGGCAATAATGCGCTGTCCCTACTGCACTCACCGTGTAGCAAGGTATTATGCTTCTTACTACATTGCCTACATGGGCCAAAATAACAATCACTGGCTGCGTAGCCAAAACGCAAACAGTTCCTACAAAGTTTCTTGCTATCTACAAGACTTAATTTGTCCTTCGGCGATAATTCTAAAAACTTATTGCAGGTATAAAGCGAATGATTTGCGTTGCACATATTGCACACGCGGGGGGTACGTTTAGTGAGTTTATTATTACCTTGAGTTGATACGAAACTGTGCACTTTGTTTTGAGGCCTTTTAAAATACTCTTGGGTGACTTTTGTATTAGCACTAGAATAATGGTTGCCGTTAGCTTTTACCATTTCTAGCATGTCAGCTTTGTCTCTAAGGAACTGAATAAGGTCATTTAAACTAAATTTTTCTTTTGAATTGCTGACAGTCATTTTAAATTGTTCCCATTCTTTTTCTGTTACTGAATCTAATTTGGATACGGTAATATAGATAATTAGTGTGTCCCACGTGTCAGTAGGTTCACCCAATGATTTTAAAGATCTCAAATTCTTAAGCACTGTGTCTATTAACTTTCTAATTAGCGATGGGGATTCTTTACCTAGAGAATGCATGCTAAATAAGGATTTTACATGATTGTGCACCAACAATTTGCTATTATTAAATCTACTTTCAAGCAAGTCCCTGTAGTTATCTTTCAAGTAGTTATCTGAAGTAAATTGAAGCGACTTAATAACTTCGACTGCATTGTCTTTCAAAGCAGCTCTTAAGTAGTGAAACTTTTGTATATCCTCCTGACACCTGGCGTCCTTTACAAAGTGCTAAATGAACCGTGCTGTAAAGGCCGAATGTTTTTGAACTTCTTATATCGACAACGGCCGACCGGCCTATACATAGTATCAATTCCCGAGTGTTTGTTTTTTCCCGCTAAAAAAGTATTAGACGCGGGATTTGTTGTAGCCAATCAAATTTAAGGAATGGCGATAGTTTGTCCTTTGAGCTCGACAGCAATATTATCGAGCTGCTTAGAATTATGGATCATGGAAAGATAAATGTTTCTAAACTCTAACCAATTATCGTAGGATCCGTCAAAGGTGGGTAGCGTTATAGTGGGCAACTTTATCAAAGAATGAGATTCACTGCACCTAGATTCATCACTAGTTTTACCGTTATTACGATTTATTAAATATTCTGCGTCCGTCATAGCACTAAAATAAATATTCTCGAAGGCCTCACGGGCATCTAGTTGCGATAAAAACTCGGTATCGGGGGTAGATTCCTCTAAGTCACATTGAATGGTATTAAATTCTTGCAATAGGCACGCGTTATTGTTAACTCGTAATTTTAGCTCCATTAATTGCCTTTCAGTTAATTGAGCTCCTTCTAAAGAACTCACATACTTCGTGAAGGAAGTCAGCCTGCTTTTGACTGTACCTCTTTTTTTGGTTAACTCGCGAACTACAGCACTATTTGAATCCGTGGCAATTGGTTGCGGTGATTTACTACGCGAAATATCGGGAGTAACAGTCATTTTGACGATTAATGAAATTTAGGGGTAACTCACGTAACTCGAATTGTCCAGCGGGTGAATCATGCGCACCACGTTGCACCTAGTTACCGCGTGTTGCTCTGTCTACTGTAATTTTGAGAAAGAAACGGTTTTAGCACACATTACGACACCGGGGGTTGGGTTGGAACGATAATGGTCAGACCCGCTTCCGTTGAATCACGCTGCTGAAGATGCGGAGGCCCGTAGATGACGATCCGATTCGGAGGTCCAATGTTGAAGCTTCATGACTCAGGCAGGCAGGGGTCTAACTATTTGGTTTCTTTATAATGAATGCTTTATTATACTGGTTTTTAAATTAAATATATTTGATAAAATAAGGTAAGTACATAGACATTATCCATGCTACAGATTGGAAGGACAAGAGAGCGCGGCGTCGGTGCGTTGCCCTTTTATTATAATAAACAGCGCCTCTCGCGGCCATCACGGGAAACTCGCTGTACGGCGAGTGACGTAGGTTTCGTCCGTAACAGTCGTAAGTTATTAATATCTGGTGTTTATATACCTCCTAAGAGTAATTTACACGTATATGAACAGTATTGTGTAAATAAATATGAACTTAATAACCGAATACAAGATTCTGAAATCAGTATAGTTGGCGATTTTAATATCCCAGATATTGACTGGATGGTTACCCAAAATGAAAATGTAATTGTTCCGTGTTTGAGTAATGCACAGTCCTCAAATAGCGGATTATTATTAGACATGATTAACCTATTAGGCCTTAAGCAATATAATACGTTTTATAATATCAATCATAGGATTTTAGATCTACTCTTTTGTAATCGTGGTTGTGTGGTGGCTGAGCCTGATGTAGAAATTTCCAACATTGACAGACATCACCCGGCTTTTCAATTCACTATAGACATGGTACCCCCAAAACCAATCCCCAAAAATAAAATCCCTAAGTATAATTTTCTTAAAGCGGACTATACAGTCATATCGGATGAGATAAGCAAAATAAATTGGGAAAATGAGCTCTCTGATTTAAACCCGGATGAATCGATTGAATGTACATACCTATTTTCTAGTCACGCCGATAAGTGGTAAAATAAAATGTACAAAAAAAAAATTACCTTCCCCTGCATGTACACAACATGTATTTTTTAGGGCTTTTTTTTTTTTTAGGGGACAATCTCACACCAGTTGACCTAGTCCCAAACTAAGCTCTAGGCTTGTACTATGGGTACTAGACAACGATATAAATACTAATATAGAGAAATATATACTTAAATACATTAGAAAACATCCATGACTCAGGAACAAATATTCGTGCTCATCACACAAATATCTGCCCTTACCGGGATTCGAACCCAGGACCGCTAGCTTCGTAAGCAGGGTCACTACCCACTAGGCCAGCGCGTCGTCAAGATGTAACGTGGGCATGTATTTTTCTTCTCGCCCACCCTATGTGTAGGGTGTTTTTGGATAGGTCTTTGAGCATGCTCCGACATGCACATGCCCAGGGTAGTGATTCTGTAAACAACGCCGGTCGCACGGACTGTCGAGTGATATCCAAGCGGCGAGATTAAGTAGTCCCGTCAGTGCGAACAAAACACATTGTATCGCGTGCATTTTCAATTTAGCAGCACGATGGGTCGAACGTATAAGGCTGTTTGGTAGCTACTTCGACAGCTTTAAGGGTGATAGAGCAGCTCATAAGCTATCGATTTAACCCCCATGTATGTTCAGCAATTGTTATTAGTTTCCGAGATATTGATCATTTTAATCGGAATTTTTGTCATTTTTCCTTATTTATATTCCATGTTACGGAAAACCCCTAAGTTCATGTATTACTTAATTCTTTTTTTTTCAACGTTTTTTTGCATGATTAGAATCACTATGAACTAAAGAAGTTTTTAAAGCTACATGAAATTTATTTTCATTACAACTTTTGGAGCAAACGCACAAAGTTCGTTTTTCCATACTAGGTGAAAAACAAACGCGGGGTTCTCTTAGTATTTTGTAACATATAAGGAAAAATGTCAAAAATTCCGATTAAAATGATCAATATCTCGGAAACTAATAACAATTGCTGAACATACATGGGGGTTAAATCGATAGCTTAAGAGCTGCTCTATCACCCCCTTAAAGCTGTCGAACTAGCTACCAAACACCCTGTATACCAAGACGACTTAGGAGTATGACGAATCAGGAACAAATCTTTGGTAGTGACCCTGTCTTAGAAGCTAGCGTTCCCGGGTACGAATCCCGGTATGACCAAATATTTGTGTTATGAGAACAAGTATTTGTCTGCTCTCTAAGTATAAGTATTTACTTATTATAGGCATCGGAGTTTTCGTCGCACGGTAAGACTATAGCAAGCTATGGAGTCGTCATTTGCCATAAATCTAAACTCCTATTCATATTCATACTCATTTATTTATTTAATTATTTAGGTTTTTTTTTATAATCAAGGACAACAACGTTGACGAGTTTAGAAACGATTATTTAATGTTATATTTGGAAAATAAATATTACAATAAAAAATAATTACCATTTTTATACTGATTTCATTACGAAAATTAAACATACAAAAGATACATTAAAACACGGCAGAAGTGAATGTCTAAGTCCACACTTGTGGCGAATTACCTATTCGCAGGTGTATAGTTCAAGTTATGAATTTATAATCTAACTAGCTGCCCGCCAGCGGCTTCGCCCCGCTGCAAATTCCCGACCTTCCCGTTGGATTTTTTTTTTCTTACATATAAACCTTATCCTGACAATAACGAACGCAACAAAAAAGAAATCAGCCAAATCGGTTCAGCCGTTCGCGAGTTTTGCGCCTACCAACACAATTAGTGATTCATTTTTATTATATATACACCGTGTTTTTTTTGATTTACGATAACTTTAAGGGAACGTTCTTTAGGTCAAATAAAGTTAATTTCCCAAAGACAAACAAATGATAACTACGGTTTTAAAGATATTTAATTTTAAAATTTAATCAGTTAATCACGTTGAACTAGTATAAAAGGCTCTTAATTGATAACAACAATTTTCTTTTAATTCTTATGAGTATGCCCATCACATCATCACATGCCCAGATATCGATTTTGGAGACGTCAACTGTCAACCGTCAATGAATCCGTGGATAGACTGAGAAAAAGTAGCTGCCGTCTTGAACTTCTTAATAAGAGCAGGTAGAACAAAATACAAGCATTGAAAGCTTTCAAACAAAATCTAGTATTAAGTTGTCATTCAAGTGTCAATTTCGAATAATAGGAGACCACACGGAATACACAGATCCCCAGATCCACATACAGGTACATTTCTTTCAGCTCGCGTTATCGGTGGAATGCACCTTCCAGATGTACGTTATTACTTACTAATTCCATGGTTACGCCAACATTGACGTATTATTTAACACTCACTATTAGTTAACTCTAAAGGCCCTTTTAGAATGATCAAAGATATAACATTCAATAACTTTGCTCTAAACAGAAAAAAATATTTTTTTTTGCAATATTTAAAAATCTAATCTACCAATTAGTTTCTATGGATATACCCAGTAATATGCCGAAGTTATCGTAAATCAAAAAAAACACGGTGTATAGATATTTTTTTTAACTTGACTAAGATAAATATACACGACCGACCGCTACAGAGACATTTTAAGATAAATTAAATAAATGAGCATGAATATGAATAAGAGTAGATTTATGGCAAATGACGACTCCATAGCTTACCGTGCGACAAAAACTCCGATGCCTAAGTTATTATGATTTTTTTTTTCTAGCCTATTTGAGTGTCCCACTGCTGGGCAAAGGCCTCTCCCCTTGATCTCCATGAATCCCTATTATGATATTATTTGATAAAAAAAAATACACTCGTTATTTAGTGAGGCTTCGCTCCCTAGTGACCGGGTTCTCACTCACACCCCGTCAGGCAATTCCCTTTTTCTTTTCTAGAGCCATACAAGTGTATAAACAATTGTTCCTGCAACGTGACCTTTCCAACTCCGGCATTTGTTGCCTTATAATATAAACATTCTTGTTCTACCCGTGTACAAAAGTGTTATATCCAAACGCGTGTTTTTTAATAATGCACAACATGTTCTTGACAATTGAATCGTTTCTGTAACGACTTAATTACCTGTTATACTGGTTTTCGTTTTTAAATAGGGATTTTGGGTTTAAGAAACAATGGAATACAACCGTACAATCACTTTTTTGTTGATAAACCGATTAGACACAATGGATTGGGTTAAACGTTTAAAATTGTGTTTTTTTTTAGGCTTCCGCTCCCTAATACTAAGAGGTAAATGTCCGTCTGTATTTCTTAAATTTAAAGAGTTGTATCTTTTGTACCGTATAGATAGCAGGTTGTTTTTTTTAGGGTTCAAAAGGGTTATTATGACATGGCTATTGAAAGCAGATGCTTTTCGGGATACTTGGTTCACTGAATAATAACTATTGCATGATACTTCCAATAAACGTATTTTGTATTAACAAGGGAACACCCCAGTGTTGCCGATTAAAATAAACCATGATTAACATTAACAATAACAAATTAATTATTCATTTTATAATTACAATACCTTGATAAAGCATAGGTACATTAAATAAATATTCGAAACATTTAGTAAATCTGTTAATACTTAATTTATACTTATGACTATTTATTTATGAACGCCGCTTTAATACGTTTTATTTATCCTACGTATTTAGCGTTTCGCTCACACTATGCAGTTCATTTTACGGTGAGCGCAAAGGACAGAACTCTAGCAGTTATATAGTTAGTTAGCACTGTCCTTTTCTCTCAGCGTAAACAGAACTGCATAGCTATGTCATAATAACCCCCCAGTACCTATCTCAGGAACCGTGATAGTTAGACAGTTGAATTTTTTACAGAAGATGTATTTCTGTTGCCGCTATAACAACAAAGCCTAAGATCAGATGAAAATAGATATTTATTCGGGGTATAGCAGCCCAAGCAAAAGCTGTTTTCGGAAACCCGCAATATTTTTGAAATACCTATCCAACGATACCACAAACTATGGGGTAGACGAGAAAAAAAACTACATCCACACGTTACGTGTAGGGGAGGTACACTTAAAAAAAGTTTAAGTGTATCAAGGCCCTATCATCCCGGCTCATAGACGCCTCCGGAGATCCTAGAGCTGGTTCTTACCTCTCCCAAAGGATTGGGCTAGCTATCCAGAGAGGTAATGCAGCCAGTGTTATAGGGACTATGCCGCGAGCGGACCTGCTAGAGGGGGTATTCTTTTTGTAGTGGTGATTTTCATTTTAATCTTTAATTTTTCAGTAGCTTAGTTTTATTTTAATTAAAATAAGTTTAGTTTTTAACTTTGAATTGTAGATACCACTTATTAAATCTTAAAAAAAGATTTTTTCAACATTTTATTTTACCACTTTGTTGGCGTGACTATAATGTATATTCATGCCACATTACAGCTTTCTATCTTAAGGGTGTTACGGAGCCCTAAAAACAGATATATTTGTTAGAAAATAATTCGTTGAAGGCACAGGTTGAAGGGGTAGGGTATTACTTTTTTTATAAGAATCTTAATGGAATGTATAAACAGCTACCAGAAAGGCTCAAATTACGATCGCGGGTATGGTTGTAAAGTGACCGACACTTTCAATATGTGACGGATATTTGCGCGACGGTGGAAAGGCAAAATCACTGAAGCGACATTTTTTGTGAAATTGAGTTATTATACTCGTTGAAATCAGCTTTTTTTTCTGCGTCGTTTAAAAAAACTGGGTTTCGCGACGATCGGACGACTTTGATGGCGCTTAAGGTAACCGGAAATTGGACCTCAGTTTTAAAAAGTGTTATTTATGCGACACACAATTTCAATAAAATATAACCAATGTCACTTAACTCGCCACTTATTTATATACGTACCCGCTTAAAGTATTTTTAAAAACACTTGTTTTGTTAATAATGTCATTAAAGGGTTTCTTCCAAGTACACAATTTGTGACTTAAGTTGCTTAAGCGTTTCTTCTGGAAATCATTATAATAAGTAATGTCGGTTAAATGAGCGTATCCCAATTAACCATATATATAAAGTCCTTTAAGCGACACTCGTGATTTTGAGTTAAATGTCGCTTAAGGTAAAATAAAGACTGAAAACACAGACAAGACAGTAGCGAAATTAAAACAAAAGTACCTACCTAATAAAGACTTTGATTATTACAATCTATGTTTTTTATTTACTTCTTAATTTCAAATAGCCTTATCAGTTTTATAATTTAAAGTCAGTATTTTAACTCAAGTATTTTTGCTAACGCTGGAAATTCATCTAATTCATAATTATAAACGTTTATTAGGAAATCTAACTTAATCATTATTTCTTTCACATTAATATTGGCGTCTTACCGGAGTTGGTTCAATTAATATTCCCGGACCGAATTAGAAATAGTATGCCGTTTCATTGCTTTCTTCCTTGACTATTTTTTAGCAATATTCGTCGCATCAAGGTTTCTTCCGGGAACTTTCAAATGATAATTTTGGTGAAGCGACATTTATTTAAGAGACCGTCTTTTATTTAGAAATGACGTTATTTGTGTTCGGAACCTATTAAAATTTTGAACAACTCGTGTAAAGATCCCGTAGCTATATGTTTGATTGCAAAAAAGTTACGATTTTTTTTTCTTAAAAAAAAACTTTAACACGTTCTCCTGTAAAATTCGCAAAATGTCGCTTCAGTGATTCTGCCTTTCCACCGTCGTGCGATAAATGTCCAGACATTTATTCATTTCTTATGCAGTGTGTTACCGGCATGCGGGCATTTATTAAAACTGCCGATAATAAGTTGCAAGTATTATCAATTAAAAAATAATTAAAATAACTTCACAATTAATTGTTCATTTTTAATGTACTGCAAGTGCTGCGTGTTCATAGTTATCAGTATCGCTGTTGCTTGGTACAAGGCATGTTGTGGTACGGTGGCAGATCATAATAATCAAAGTAGCCATTGACTGTCATTTACACTTGTCAAATTGCTGTGCTTTACATTGCTGGCACTTAACATTTTGTTAGAAAGTAAACAAAGCCTGAAAAGTTGTTTATTAATTAAATTAATGTCATAGCTACGTTACAGATATACGTTATTTTAACCTACTTTAAATAAAGCCAGGGTGCTGGTAACACACTGTATAGGTATTCTAATAAACGTAAACTAACCTGACACATTTGTTTACCTAATTGATTGATGAAAAGTTGAAACATGTTGCCCGAGCTCTAATTACTGACGGGTGAACTGATATTAATAGGAAATGTGGGCTGAATTTGATTCTAAACACACCTGAACCAATTTTTTTTATCTGTGTACTCCTGTCGCCAACGCCAAACAGCTGAATATTTGAGTTCTGAAATTCCTAAAGTATTGGTCGAAATATCACCAACAAAAGTTGTAGCGATAATAACGGATAATACCAGAAATATATGCAGGTCAACAAATTCAGCCCGTCTCCGCAGACTATAGGATAAGTACAGATAATGCCACTTTACCACTGCATAATTGATTTATTTATTGCACATACATACCTTCACGCCTGTCTCCCAATGGGGTAGGAAGAGACTATGGAACGCCAGGTGCACCGATAAACATACAACTTTCGCTTCCTCTTCATTCATCAAAGCAGGAGAGAAAAGGGTAGCTTCGCTATGTTGAGCCGGTTCAACAAGATACCTAAAGGTTCACTTTTTTTTTATTGTAACAATTTTTTTATGCTTTTTAGAAGCTTTTATTTAACTTGCAATGTATGTATGTATGTAAGGGTCAAATCTTGCAAGTTAAATTTGTCCCACTTCCCGGTCTCCGATGAAGCTGAAATTTTGCATACGCCTTAAGTTCTGATGAGAATACAATAATATAGTACCATCGAGCAGGGGCTATTGTCCAACGCACTCGCAATCACGATCGTTTTCATTTTGAAAATTGAAGGCTTGCCTGTATACAAATTGAGAACAACAACAACGCGCTGGCCTAGTTGGTAGTGACCCTGCCTACGAAGCTAGCGGTCCTGGGTTCAAATCCCGGTAAGAGCAGATATTTGTGTGATGAGCGCGAATATTTGTCCCTGAGTCATGATAAAGATAAAAAAGATAAAAGATAAAATATATTTATTCAGTAAGTAGGCCGCACGGGCACTTTTACACGTCAAGAATCTACCAGCGCTTCCCAAGAGGAGACCACTGCCGAGAAGAAACGCCACAAGAAACTCAGCAGTCAATGGATGTTTTCTATGTATTTAAGTATATATTTCTCTACCTAAGTATTTATATCGTTGTCTAGTACCCATAGTACAAGCCTAGAGCTTAGTTTGGGACTAGGTCAATTGGTGTGACATTGTAAGTAAGTAAGTAAGTATTTATTAATTGTAAACTGTGTACAAAAGATGGAAAATAAAATGACAATAGCATCAACAGTTTCCCATTGCGAGCATACAATTAGTGTGACTTATATCTAAAAACACATGAATCTAATAATTTATACATGTATCATGGGCAAAGAATTCGTTTAGATCATAAAATACATTATGGATAAGCCATTTTTTTAACTTAAACTTAAAATAATTGCCCTCTAACATTTTTAAATCATTGGGCAGCGCATTAAAAACGCGTATCGCCGTAATGAACGTGCTTTTATAGTACATTAAGTTGTTGGCTTTTGGACACAATAGATTATATTTGTACTTTTCCCTTAAGTTATTTTTTAGTGAGGACTTTTTAGTGAAGTAAAAAGCGTTGTTCTTAACAAAAAGACAGAGTTCCAAAATATAAATCCCAGTAAGCGTTAGGAAACCTTTATCCTTAAACACATTACGAAGAGATTGATCCTTACGCATGCGATATATACTCATATACTCATATACTCATATACTCATTTATTCATAATATTATTAGAATATTACATGTCACGTTATAATAATTACAAAAATTACATTTAAAGTTAAGGTACAAAATTAATTTATTTATCCGGTACAATATTACAATGTCTTGCTGGTAAATTTACAGAAGAATTCTTTTATGTCGTAAAATGCGTATACTGCGTATACTGTATGTAAACACCTTTTCTGAAGTACAAATGTCGTTTGCACGTTTACGGAATTCCCCCAATAAATGATTCCGTAGGTGAGTAGTGGAAACACATTTCCGAAATAGCAATTTCTAGCAACACTCTCACAGCAAGTTCCAGAAAGAATTGATAAGGCATAACACTGACTAGAAATAATTTTATTTATTTTAACGATATGCGCTTTCCAGTTAAGAAAGGTGTCTATAGTTACTCCCAGAAAGCGTATATTGTCGACTTCTTGTAGTGAGGTCCCAGATTCCTCTACAGTCAAATGCACAGGAGCTGTTTTATAGTTTCTGAACTGGATAAACTTGGTTTTGTTTAGTTTACTTTAAGGTTAATTGTTTTTAGCCAATCCACTACTTTTTTCAGGGTGTTATTAATGTTCCTCTCTATATTAAAAATGTTAGACCTCTCCCCGGAAAAAAGTATTGTGGCATCATCTGCAAACAATACACAGAGTTCATCAACAACTAAAGGAAGTTCATTGATGTAGATTAAAAATAAAAGGGGCCCTAAAACACTACCCTGAGGTACCCCTATATTAGTAATCTCAAAACTTGACTGAGTGATATCTATAGTTTTTTGTTCTTTATAATAATTGACTAGCATCGTTGCCTGCTGTCTGTTGGTTAAATACTTTTCAAATAATTTAAGAACGTGACCTCTTACACCAATATTTTCTAGCTGCTGCAGAAGTATATCATGCACAACACAGTCAAAAGCTTTTGACATATCTAAAAGCAGAGATACACACAGTTGTTTATCGTTTACTTTGTCCCAGATGTCTTTAAACATTTTGAAGATAGCCAAAGAAGTAGATTTTTGTTTCTGAAAGCCAAATTGGTTGGGGTTTAGATTTTTTTTTGATATTAGAAACGTATTTAATCTGTTAAATATGACCTTTTCAAAGACTTTAGAAAAACTAGGCAAAAGGGCTATAGGCCTGTAATTGTTAATATTATCCAAGGGACCATTCTTATGAAGTGGTTTAATGAGGGCTTTTTTTAAAGCATCCGGAAAAATGCCAGTATCAAGCATTAGATTAAGTATATAGACAAGGGGCTCAGCTATATAGTTAATGCATGATTTGATTAGTTGCATCGGTATACTGTCATGACCAGAGCTTTTTTTATTTTTAAAGGAACTAACCATCTTTTTTACTTCTTGAATATCTACCGGTACGAGTACAACGAACATGCTGTTACATACTTTATCAGTAATTGGTTTATACCCCGAGTGGTTAAATGGTTTGCTTTTATTTTGGCTTGAAAAAAAACTATTTATAGCTTTCGCTATAAGCACGGGTTCTGTGATAATGATACCGTCAATATTCAATTTTTCAACTGTGGGGGCAATGGAATTTGTAGATGACGTATGTTGCCTTATGAGTCCCCACATGGCTTTAGTTTTATTCGCGCTATTATTTATATATTTATCATTTGATATAATTCTAGATTTCCTTATAACTTTTTTAAAAACTTTGCAATATGTCTTGTATTTGGGTATATTTGTATTACTGTAATATTTTTGCATTGTTAGATACTTTTTACGTTTAATTTTACTAGATGTCATTATTCCAGGCGTTTTCCAGTTTGGTCTATTTTTGAAGGTTTTTTTAACTTGTTGAAGAGGTATACACAAGTTAAAAATTAATTGAAATAGGTCTATAAATATTTTATACGCTGAGTTTACATCAGTTTGTGCGAAAAAGTTCCCATCAATTTTTCTTATTTTTGTATACCAGTATTTATCATGAAAACCAGCACTGATCGGTATCTTAATGATTTGACCTGTATGGTCGGATAGGCCCATATTCATAACCTTGGATACGCATCGACGCTGGTTAGTCAAAATGTTGTCTATACAGGTCTGACTTTGATGAGTGATTCTCGTAGGTTCATGAATAGTAGGAACCATATTAAATTTAGCTAATGTTGACGAAAACTCTATTGACGATGAATCATCACTCAAGGTATTAATGTTAAAATCACCAGCAATAAATATCTTCTGCCTCAAATTTCGAATACGGAACATTAATTTACTTAAGAGGCGCTCTATGTTACAAATAAATACCTTTAAATCACTACAAGGAGTTCTATATATAGTTATTACAACAGAATTAAGATCGGGAATGAAAATACCGCACAATTCGAAATGCAATTCAATGGACATATCCGATATCCATTTCAAGTTTATTTATTTATTTATTTATTTAAGGAGAACCAACAGCTTTTACAATTACGATAGTAGCTTAAATAGAGGTACAGAGCCAATTACAGGAACTCACAAATAGATATAAATTAAGAAATATACACCTTAGTGCCACGCACAGCAGTGCCACAGCCACACAAACATTAAACAAAACAATGCACAATGCTAAAAGAATTTAAAAGAACTGCGAACATTCATAGAATGCTCGACTCACTATGCTCGCTTATATATCAGATTGCAACTGGTATACCGCTCATTCAAAACACAATCTAGTTAATTTACGCCTCACAGAAGGAATTACACAGTTAAATATATCAATATCAAGCTCTCTCGTCAAATTATTCATTCTTCGACTAGCACGGTTAAGAAAACTATTCTGTCTGTATCTGGACGATGTACGCTTAAGAGAAATGGGGGGGAAGTGTCTTTTGGACCGAGAGGGAGTAACGAACGATAGTTTCCGGAGCAAATCAGCTGGACAGTCAATGGCGCCAGTTGTGATTTTAAGAAGGAAAAGAGTAGCAGCTATGTCACGACGCTTACTTAACGGGACCAGATGGTGTTTCTTACAAATACTCAAGTAATTAGTTGAATTGTAAGGACACTTTAGTTTGTAACACAAGTATTTAACAAATTTTATCTGAACACGCTCAATCCTGTCTATGTAAGTATTGTAGCAAGGATTCCAAACTTGAGACCCATATTAGTTTATTTGCAGAGTGGATACTTCAGAGCTTTTAAGAAACGTTTCCGTGAAACAAAAAACTTCAATTTGAGTTGTATGGGCTAAAATCTCAATCTGACTTATTTTAGATCTCAAACTTTGTATATTTTGATGAAAAATATTAAAAGTGTTATCTTTATTCACGAAAAGTTCCGCTTTCAACTGGAATGGCAAATGAAGAATTGCTCGATAGATTACAGTCAGTTTGTGTTTCCACATTTACCGTTGAAGCTCTAAGAACAATTTCAGGCTTTAGAACTTCAGTATCACTCGGCATGAAATTATAATATTCATACTTATAATCAAAACGAGATATGTGACCTAGAAACAATTTACATAGTGACAATTTACAGGACCGTGAATTCTGACATTTATAGTCTTTTACAAATGTTGCATACGTTTTAAACTCGGCGCACAACAATTGAAACATATTTCGCATTTCATTTTTACCAAAACTACAGCAATCTTCCGAGAGCAATACGTTTGTGTGAGACAGACCTTTTATATTGTTGTACAGTACATATAGTAATTTCACTGGACTGGAGTCGTTATTACCACACATAAAAATAACATAATCACATTTAGAAAAGTCTTTACACAATGAGAGGCAGCATTCCAATAGGTTATCACTCGTTGCATTTTCTTTATACCATGATGTAACAATGAACGTATCACCGAGACGATTCTGTATAAATTTCCTGATAAAGGCACAATTTTGGTTGGAAAATAATAATATTCTCTTCTTTGAAATTCTCTTGGCACTGTCCGTCAGTAAAAGAGAAGATTCAGAATCCTTTTGTGCGATAGAACTTACCGGTTTTTGAAATGGAGCAGTGATCAAATTTTTTGCTTCATCATGAATAACATTAATAACATTAATACTCTTTTTTTTGTCCCGACGGTTCCTCTGGTTTGGATATAGAAGTTAAGTTGACAAACTGCATTTTCTCCGGTGAATCTTGAATGCCGTTATCTTTGACATTTAATGGAAATTTTAGCGTTGTCTCAGAACTGGGAGCCTGACCATTACTGGGATCAACTTTATCACAGTCATTCAGCGTAGACTGTCTCTTGTAGGTATTTTTCAAAGGAGTAGACTTTTTCGAAACTTTTTCAGTGAGCAAGGTGTTCAAAAGGTCAATTTTCTTTTGTTTGTCGTCTAAAGATTTTTTCAATGCAGTTACCTCTACATTTAACCTATCTATTTCATCGTGGGCACTTGCCAACTGCACAGATAATGAGGTTATTTCCTGTTTTAAGATCGCAATTTGGGTGTCATCGATCATCGACATATTTGGTAGACTGCATGTCGTAGTATCAAGTAACGAAGATGATTGGGAGCTAGTTTCCGATTCAGTTTCATAAGAGATATTTATCTACACTCATATCATAAGTCCTCTATAATGCGTTCAGAATCCGTAGATAATGACCAGCATTACAAGATACAATTATACTATGATATTTTTTTTTATCTGTGGCTGTAATAAAATGTTAATTTTATGATACATCTACTGATAAAGTAATGTTGTTCAAATTTGGAACATCTACCAAAACCAACACAATTCAAACAGGGGGGCTATTCTAGTATCAATTAAACGTCGACTCGGTATATTTTTAGTCGAGTATCGTACGCCATTTTGATTTCGAATGACATTAGAATAGGGACTTTGTTAGTTTGTCTATGATTAAAAAAAAAATCATAGTCAAACAAACACCTCAATTAAACATTTCAAATTGCACTACTGTTAATGTTTACAATTATTATAATAAATAAATACTTCTTTTCTTTGATTTCATTTATTTCTTATTTCAGTTCATACATTAGCTTAACACCTATAGATATGTTACAGGAAGCAGTCGCACTGGTAGCTATGAAGATTGTTTGCCTTCGGCTACTGAACGCATCTTAGAGTACTTATAATATGTGTGTAGATAAAGTAATGTATGCAACTGTACATAATTAGGCCTTAAAACACTCGTGTGATCTTATTATGAAACTCGCCGTTGGCTCGTTTCATAAAACCACACTCGTATTTTAAGGACCCTCTTTATGTATCAGTTACATAAAATACTATTTGGGTCTTCTGTTTTGACGTTGAAACTTTCCTAACGGTTACATTGTCCAGGGAACCGCGAGATGCGCTTGGCACACTGTGAACAGTTGCATGTTGAGTATTTTTGTTTTTAGTGGCATTGTTGCGGCAAATATGACACTTCCAGGTTGCTTTACTTTCATTCGTCATTAAGAGGAATCTGCTTAAGCTGACATTTGTAGTACATGCCACATCATAGTATTTGGCACATATAGAACACTTTAAAAATTCTCTATTTATAATTTTTCCTACTCCTGTACTTTTATCTGTCATTTATATAGACACGAACACTAATATAAGAACATACATAATATGTCCGCAGAATAATCCAGAGAAAAGTCTATCTTGTCTTTGCCCCAAAACAGCACTTGTGCGTTTTTAAGATAAAACGATACGGCCAGCTGCCCAAAGCTTAGCGTTGCACAATCGATTTGATAATTTTTTAACGATTGTGAAATAGGGACTATAAATCACCTAATGTTTTGAAAAATGATTTCAGTTACCTGATTGGTCGATTTTAAAATAGCTGTATTCTGGTTGGTTGATACGAAATACAAAGTTTTCTTAAAAGATTTAAATTAGTTAAAGAGAAACACGTACCTAAAAGAACCTATCGTTCCGTTTGACAGTCGATGTGTATTGTGATTGGTGGATTTAATTTGGTGAAGTATTCTGATTGGTCAAATTAAAATATTTTGGAATTGTAAATAATTCTATTTTCCATTCCGTCAATTTAAAAACAAAGTAAACCATAGACACATATTTTGACATTTTCTTGTTTCCCGCTCGTTTGTTGTTCTTTATTTCGTTCGTTCGTTTGTAAGTTTTTTCGCTTAGTTTTGCATTTCATTTGAAACCTAGTCGTAGAAAAAGTATTGTATGCAACGGTGTATAACTAAGTCAAAAAACACTCGTGGCGCTTACCTTTACGATGTTCGCCTTCGGCTCACATCGTAACACACGCCACTTATATTTTTTGACCTCTCTTATACAACTATTGCATAAACTACTATTATTCGCAAATTTCGCGCATTGAGGGTTTTTAGACTTAGGCGCCATACCGCGCGTAATAAATAATGTTCCAGAAATTACAATAAGTTAAAAAACAAAAGGGCACCATGAGTTGGATTTGAACCCGCGCCCTTTAACTTGATAGTCCGTTGGCCTACACACAGAGCTATCAAAGCGACAGCGGTGAGGGTGAAAAAATTGTCCGTATATGGCGATAAGAGTGACCTTTGCACTTAAAATTGCAATGACTCGTCGACCTAGTTGTCGTCGTAGTCGAGGTCAGCACAGACCGATAACGATTTTAGCACTGATTGGTTAATGCACCTATGCGTTCACGAATTGTCTATGTGTGCGTAAGATTTGAACAGTGTAACGACTGCTATTTTAAATAGTTTTAGTTGATTTTCGTAAATTTTAGCTCACTTTTTAGGGTTCCGTAGTCAAACTAGGAACCCTTATAGTTTCGCCATGTCCGTCTGTCCGTCCGTCCCCAGTCTAGCTCAGAGACATAGTACTAGAAAGCTGTAATTTGGCATGAATATACATATTAATCACGCCAACAAAGTGGTAAAATAAAATTTTGAAAAATATTTTTATTTAATGCACCTCCCCTACACGTAACGTGGGGATGCCTTTTTTTTTTCTTGCCTACCCCATAGTGCGGGGTGTCGTTGGATAGGTCTTTCAAAAATATTGCGGGTTTATGAAAACAATTTTTCGATTAAGGGATCCGTTTATGAAATATTAAGCCACAGCCCCCCCTACAGCCAAAACTACAAATACTAAAAATCTGAAAAATATCTTCAACAAAAGCGCATATAACGAATTTTAAAGGAAAACTATCACGGCTAAGTAGACATGATTAGTTCCTGAGATACAGGTTTTTTTTTCAATTTCTTTGATAGAAAAATTGTTAACGGGGGGGGGGGGCCTGCACGCGCGGGGGGAGTCGAACTGTCCAAGTAACAAATCGAGCAACAGCCGCGCTCATAAGCGCGAGCGCCTAGATGCTTTTCGGACGTGCCCCGAAATGCTACCTACAAGTTTGCGATTTGCGATCTGAAAGTTTACAAATAATCGATTAGATTATTGATTTGAGTCGAGTATCGTTTGGAAAACTTAAAATTCTATTTACTGGCCCTTGTTTTTTTTTCAATTTCTATTAATTACTTTATAAAAGATTAAACTTTTATTGTAATTTAAAGTCGGTTTGAAGCAGTTTAGATACCTAACTACCTACATAGGTAGGTATACTGATCTCACACTTAAAAGCTTGGCTCTTGTTTGAGATATTATATAGGTAGTTACGAATTTATAAGAAAAAGAATCATTACTTAAGTAGTAGACTTAATTAGTTCCTGAGATACAGGCGACTAACGGGTTTATACCTACTAAAAATCATCTAAGACAGCGCCAAATAACTTTAAATAGAAAATTGGTTCATACATGTTGATTTTTGAGATAGTTTTTTGTGTTTGTCGTTACGGCTTCGGAACCCTACACTGAGCATGGTCCGACATGCTCTTGCCCGGTTTTTTATTTTATTTTAGCACAAAAGAATGTTCGCTAACACTTTTCCGTTATTATGTAATAAAATAGCACAATTGTCCACTTTTTACACTTTTTTCTAATATTTTCCATGGGACGACAATTAACACGACTGCTTTTAACTAGCGCACACGCACACGCACCAATTGTCCTCCTGATATTTATTTTTGTATCTACTTTGAAGCCGACTGCGATTACGAGTGCGTTAAGCGCCCCCTCTGGTCTGATGATGGAGACTCAGGGTGGCCATAGGAACTCCTAAATTACACATTATTACATTATTGTGTTAGGGCTTGCACCCGTCGTGTTAAGGCTTGTTAGAATCGTCTTGACAAGTAGATGACGACTGTGCAAAAAATGTACAGTCGGCAATAAGAGCTTGTCCCAAAATGTTTTTTTTTACAGAACCTTATTATGAAACAAAAGACGTTTGAACACACTTTTCCAATTTTGCGATTAAAAGGGCTAAGAAATATGTATGGAGTAAGAAAGATAGCGTAAAAAATTGCGAGATCCGAGAACGATTTGGATTGAAATAAGATGTAGTGAGTAAAATCGAAAAGGGTATGGTAAGATGGTTTGGTAATTTAGAAAGGATGGATGAAAGTAGAGTTACGATAGAGATATGGCGAGCGAAAGTGAGCAGAGATGTCGGTAGGGGACGTCCTAGGCCCTATTTCACGAATCTACAAGTCTACGGATTTACTTGTTACCAGTCACCAGTGTTACAATTACAAGTTCTAGTAAATCCTGTTTCACTATTACCTCTTGTTAGACTTGTGGAATCCTGTTTCTCAAAAGCTATCAGACTAGTATTACTTACTATTCTATGGACTATTATTTTTCACTAGCTTGTAAGATTACGTTTCACAAATTACAATATTAATCTACCAGTTACTAGTCGCCAACTAGTAAATACTGGCTAATTTCACCATGGTAAACTGCTTTTTGTTTCACGAAAGTTAAAAATAATAAATACACTTGTTAATTACAAGCCTAAACCTACCAAGGTCGGAAGCTTTGTAAAAATTACAAGTTGAATTTACTCTTGTCAAACATATCGATTTTATTGTGAAAATTGTTGTGTCTTGTCGATTTTAAGTGTATTATGAAGTTTTTAAAGCAATGTGGACTGATTCCGACAGCAGCGATGAAGAAATCGTTATTATCCGTCGGCGTCGAGAAATCAGGGGCCTGACGACTTCTTTCGAATTCAATCAAAGATTTTGGTCTTGTGTCGATTACCATTAAAATCGCAACAAGTTTTTACACGCTTAATAATTAATACGATACGAAACAATAATTAATTAACCTAATTAGATCCGGCACCTCAAAATAATGTGTGCTCGAATCTCACTTGACTGATGCTTTAAATAAAAAATTTAGGTACTTACCTAATTCAGCCTTGATAATAGCGTAAACAGCCATTCGGTAACTAGTGTTTTTAGTCTGTGCACCGCTACTAGCTACAAGTCTTGTAAAAAAAGTAATGAAACGTGATTTACCAAGACTTGTACATATTAACTAGTTACTACTAACTAGTAAAGCCGTATATTTGTAGATTCGAGAAACGTACACTAGTAATCCTAGTATTTACAATTTTACAAAGAAGTAACTAGTACACACAATTTATGGGATACGTAACAAACTTTAATAACAATTACCCTTTGAGTAGTCAGCTTAACGGGAAAAGGTGGCCACTTTTTTCACTTAAAGGTGAACACGAGCACTATCACGACGTCACACAGCTAGATCAAAACGGTATTAACCCAAAATCCTTGCTAGTTTGGTTTTAAGTTGGATAAGGTTTTTTTGTATTAGCACCGAAAAAGAAACAAATACTGTGATTCAACATTGATACCGTAAAACTGGGAGAGTAAGGATTAACGGGTGAATAGGGACACAACCAAAAATGAAGCATATATTACTAATTATAAGACTGGATTTATTTACAACTAGCGACCCGCCCTTGCTTCGCTTCGGTTTATTTGAGTTTTCTATAACACACGTACATAAAATAAAATTTATTATACATAAAAACCTTCCTCTTGAATCACTCTATCTACTAAAAAAAACCGCATCAAAATCCGTTGCGTAGTTTTAAAGATCTAAGCATACATAGGGACAGACAGCGGGAAGCGACTTTGTTTTATACTATGTAGTGATTGACTTATTTAATACTTGTTCTAATTTATAACAAGCAGAGCCCGGATTTTTCGCGGCAAAACAAAAAACTGTCGCAATCTATCTACTGACATGAAAAAGTAGGAGTTAAAATTTAAATGGAATAACACATGTAAAATAACTGTCGCGAACGATTGTAAAGTAATGTACAGTCACCGGCATAAATAAGTTATCAATGTTATCATTTATGAACCTACGTCACTTTAACGTCGTGTTTGAAATGTCATACGAAATTGTCAAACGATTAAAAGCGACAAGGTATAGAAATCATCACTTATTTATGACGGTGACTGTACCTAAATATAATAATACTCGAGACATCGATAAAAAAAATATTTCTGACACTAGCTAGATTATGTTAAACAATTAAAACACTTTCTTTTAAAAGAGGCTTTTTATAGTGTGAAGGAGTTTTATAATAAATAATTTAATTTATATAAGTATAATGGTAATAACATATACTCGTAAGTAAAGGGGACTTATTTAATTGAATAATAGTGTTTTTGTTTAGGATTAAGAATTCAGTTTAATGTTTTAGTGTTTTAATTTTTAATGTATTTTTTGACGTGTGCTTTTATGCAAAAAATATTTTTGATTTGATTTGATTGCGACAGTCTTTTGTTTTGCCGCGAAAAATACGGGCTCTGGTAATAAGTTATGACTTTTTTTAGGTGGTTTGGTTGGTGGTCGTTTTACGGTAGGTACCTATCAAACTTCATCTTCAGCGGAATTGCCTTAATGTGAAACGTATTACTGTATACATATAAAATTAATGTGGATAAACGTGAGCTTAACCACAGATAGTGCATGACGCACAGATATTTTTTCTGACAGTCACAATCAAATATTTTCGCTATGCAAAGGATTCCACGCAGATCGGACTCCAGTTGTGAGGGGAAAATACAAACAAAGTGGAACGTTTGAAATTCACACCGAAGCGCATAACAAAATAACAATACCGTAAAGTCTTAAAGCTCAAAGCGCTTGAATGTCTTAGCGATGTAATTAAAGCGTGCAATATCGTCCAGGTAAACTATACGATCTGTTTATTAGGGAGACGACTCTCAGGGCCGAGCTATAGAGAACGTAGAAGGTGTTGAGGGGGTGGATCTTCTTTGTAAATATGACGCTTTTGCATTTATTAGTTGCTGCGATCCTCCTGCAATTTAATTTGTTCTTGTCGCTTGTCTCGGTATTTTACAAGGTGTATTATGGAGAGTGTGCCCAGGAACTACAATGACCTCATCCCGCCTTCCACTTTCTTGCATCGCTTCTAGACGCCGGGCTATGGGAGGGCTTCCATACATGTAGTAGAATACCCAATGGCTCGCACGCAGTTGTTGCGTCGTTTCTTATTTGCACTGCCCAGGAGTGGAACGCTCTCCTTGCATCTGTATTCACGGAATCACATAACCTTGGTGTTTTCAAAGCAAGAGTGAGTAGGCACCAGGACCGCCTCCAGGAAAAATAAGAAAAGTATTCATTAAGATCATCTAAATAAAGCATAAAGTGACAAAATGTAAAAAAATCCTCTATAATTACTATTTACAAGTTATTATTTCATTGTAAAACAATAATTAAGTCAATTTCGTTATTACTATATTTTGTCTCAACTACCCTCAAGAATGATAAATACCTATAAAGATGCAGTGTAGAAAGAATTTACGTGGAACACTTGAAATGCAACCTTATGTACTTAAACGCCACAAAGATTGTCACATGTAAAAACATTTCACTATTCAACTATACAGAATTTTCATAGCTCGTATTCATGCTGACTAAAAATATGAATATTTATTTCAGTTCGGCACGTTTCACTTCGTGCCTAAAGAATGAAATAATTTCGATTCAAAGACCTATTTAATGGCCCAACTCTCATGTTTGTTGATTTTGGGGCCATTTTGACGCATGGTCCTTTATACATACATACATACATACATTAAATCACGCCTGTTTCCCAGAGGGGTAGGCAGAGACCACTTCTTTCCATTTGCTACGATCTTGACAAATTTATTTCGCTTCTTCCACATTCATACATCGAGTCATGCACGCACGTCGGTTTCGGGTACTTAAGATTCGGCCGTTTTCCAGTATTTCTCCGATTTGACTCGAAAAAGTACGCCTAGGGCGGCCCCTTCCGACCCGTCCACTCACTTTCGATCTGTATATCTCTTTCGTCAATCTTCTTTCATCCATCCTTTCCAAATGACCGAACCATCGAAGCATGCTCTTTTCAATCTCGGAGGAGGGGTAGAGGACGACCAAGAAGAAGCTACATGGACCAAATCAAAGAGAAGGTGCATGTCTTATCGTATAGGGAGGTCAAAGAGCTGGCAGAGAGGAGAGAAGATTGGAAATTACTCCACCGACAAGAGCGAGGCTCTTAAATTAAGAGAGAGAGATATTAGAATATTATAGGTTATGGTTATAGGTTATAGCGGGCTAATTTTCCGCAACTCGACGACTTAATATGCGCCTTTTTTGCGTGTTGGGTCACTGGCACTACTCTTGCCAGCCCAGTTCAACCAGAAAGCCTAGCAGACCCTTGATGTTGCCGACGGCCTCTGGTAGCGACCTCGGTGTTCCGAGGTGATACGTGCCCGGTATGTTGCCACCTCTGGACATTCCATGATGACGTGGGCTGCGGTTTCCTCCGCCGTCATACAAGCTCTGCACAGGGGGCTGTCTGTAACACCTAATGTGAACAAGTGTTTGTTAAACAAGGCATGGCCAGTTATGGCTCCAGTTAACAATCGGAGTTGGGCCCTTTTGAGTAATCGTAGCTTACGCGACAATCCGGGATTGATTATCGGAAGAGCTTCCTTACTCTGCCTGCAGGTGTCTAGGTTGCTCTAGTAGTGTTGGTGCTTTACCTTGGTGATTCGTCGCAGTTTGTTCCGCAGCCAGCTGGTCGGCAGGGGCAGAAACGGTTCAGGACCTATCAGTTCCATTTCTGAGCCCCTTCTCGCGAGTACGTCAGCCGCGTCGTTACCGCGTGAGTTGCTATGTCCCTTTATCCACTGTAGGGTGATGGGGTTTAGGTTACATACCTTAGAAAGGGCGTTGTGACATTCGTATATTAGCCCTGACGTTGCTGTATAGCACTGTAGGGCTTGGAGAACTGATCGGCTGTCGGAGAGTATTCGGATAGGGAGATCCTTTACCTTCCTTTGCTCAATCGTTATTGTAGCCATAATGATGCCCACGCATTCTGCCTGGAAGACTGTGGTATGGGCTCCTAATGGCGTTGAGATATGTATGTTTAGATTTTCTGAAAAAGTACCTGCTCCGGATCCCGACTTTGTCTTGGATCCGTCGTCTTACTTCCCTGGGATTGAGGCCTTCCCACGGATCTTCATGCAGTTGAATTTCGTACTTCTTGTCGAAGATAAACTGTTTCGGTATTCTGTCGGTAGGTGCCTCTATGAGTGGCTCCTCGTTAACCGCTTCATAGAGTATTTCGGTGTGTGGTACCCTGGCAGGTTTCCACAGGTGCAAATTCCTAAGACGTACCGCTGTTGCCGCCGCCTCCTGCTGGATGAAGAGGTGCAGTGGCGGGAGGTCGAGTATGGCTTCCAGGGATGCTGTGGGCGTAGTCCGCATGCATCCAGTGGCTGCCATGCCGGCTAGTCTCTGGAGTCGTTGTAGTTTTGATTCCACTGTGGACAGTCTGGTGCGTGGCCACCAGACTACCGCACCATAGGCAATGATTGGTCGTATCACTGACGTGTAGAGCCATAGGATGATCTTGGGGTATAGACCCCATGTTTTACCTACCATCCTGCGACACTGCCAGAAAGCAATTGTTGCTTTGTCTATCTTGCTGTTCAGGTGGTTGCTCCAGTTAAATTTGCTGTCAAGTACGACTCCTAGATACTTTACCTCATTTGATAGCTGGAGTTCTGTTCCAAACAACTTGGGGAGTTGGTAGTTGCCCAGGCTGCGTTTGTTAGTGAACATTACCATCTCCGTTTTCTTTGGGTTGACAAATAGTTTGTTGGTTGAGCACCAGCGTTCTACGATACTTAGAGCTGAGCGGGTGACGTCGCAGACCGTGCTGGTGACGTTGCCGGTTGTGAGTATCGCTATGTCGTCCGCGTAGCCTACCGCGTAGTAGCGATTGTCGTTCAGTTTGGCGATCAACTCGTTCACAACTATGTTCCATAGTAGCGGGGAGAGAACGCCGCCCTGGGGACAGCCCTTTGCCACCAGTGCTAGTTGGTTGTTGTTTGCATTGAGTCTGATGACCCTTTTGCTAAGCATATTGCCTCTCCACTCGACCAGGGTCGGGTTCGCCCCGTGCCTGACTAGCGCGGTTGTTATGCTGCTGAAGTTGGTCTTGTCGAAGGATCCCCTCAATATCTATCAAGACGCCTAGGCACATTGATCTGTTCTTGATGGCTTCCTCTACCTTGCTTACTACTGCATGTAGGGCTGAGTCTGTAGATTTACCTTGGCTGTCGGCATGTTGGTTTGGGTGCATTGGTGTGTTAACCAGGCAGCTCTCCCGTAGATTCCTGTCGCATAGCCTTTCCAAGGTCTTTAATAAGAACGAGGTTAGGCTGATGGGTCTGTAGGATCTGGGGTCTGAGTAGTCGCTCTTACCTGGTTTCGGTATGAATATGACTTTGACCTCCCTCCACCGCCTGGGCACATACCGGTGACATTGAAATCACTCTTTTACAAAAGTGTATAAATCGTGAATGAAACCACATAACCTTTAAAAGTATTATCTTGTCGATTGAAAGTAGGTACGGGGTAATTAGCTTCAAATTTGGTAGTCCTGATTTTTGCGGACTTGTTAACCCAATGAAGAATCAAGTATTTATGTGACCTCGAGCGCAGTGGCGTGACTATATCACGTGAGACCCGTGGCATATCGGCACAACAGGCCCTCCCGTAGCAAATTTAATTAGATTTCATCAGTATTGAGTCGCCTCTAAAACTTAAAGCTTTGGACCAACACCTAAATAGTCCCTGAAATTTTTTGGCGCTTTTGTCTAGTGTGTCCACATAAACACCTAAAGCTACCGTACTGTAACGTGAGGACTGCACATAGTTACCAGTAGGCATAAGGACTGGTCTTGATAGATGTAGTCATTCTAAGAAGTGGGCAATATGAAAGTAGTCATTTTGGGAAATGGTCAATTTGGGAACCGGTCTTTATAGGAATGGTAATTATGGGAAGTGGTCTTTCAGATATGTGGTCGTTTTGGAAAGTGGTCAGTGCATGTTCTGGACGTTACGAGACTGGTCATTCTAAGAAGTAGGCAATATGAAAGTAGTCGTTTTGGGAAATGGCCTTTCTGGGAAGTGGTCAATTTGGGAACCAGTCTTTATAAGAATGGTCGTTATGGGAAGTGGTATTTCTGCGATAAGGTCGTTTTAGGAAGTGGCCTATACGTGAAGAAACGATCTCTTTTACGGTATTTAATTTTGTTGAGAAATGCGAAAATTTAATTCATACCTTAGGTCACTACGAAAGTTTTGAGATACAAAAAAAGTATAAAAGTTATTCAATATTTTTTTATTACAGTTTCTCAAAGTACTCTCCATTAGCTTCTATGCATCGATTCATCCGCCTAAACCATGATTTATAGCATTTCCGGTACTCTTCTTTAGGGAGGTCTTCTACGGCCTGCAAGTAGGCATTCCGTGCGTCCTCAGGACTGTTAAATCGCGTGTCACGAAGTCCGAGTTTGATTTTCGGAAAGAGGAAGAAATCGCAAGGAGCTAAATCGGGGGCTATACGGAGGATGACACAATTCTTCAATCTCTGTACTCTTCAAAAAATCCTTGGTGACAATGGCCTTGTGCGGCGAGGCATTGTCATGATGCAAAAAGAGCCCCCTCAAACCAGTTTTAGGTCGTTTTTGTTTTAAATTATTAAATACAGTAGGTAAACACACTTCAATATACCACTTAGCATTCACAGTTTTTTGGTCGTCTAAGGAAATTGTGGCCACATGACCACAATTTTGCAGAAAAAAATGTGGCCACCATATTTTTCCCAACACTTCGCCCGCGTTTCACCTTCGTTGGAGGTTCATCATCGGGAAACACCCAAATTGTCGATTGCCGTTTAGTCAGTAGATCATATTGGTAAATCCAACTCTCGTCTCCAGTAATAATGTTGAAAATTGACCGTCCTTCTCCCTGATCAAATTTTCTGAGCATATCTTTGCACCATGTCACGCGAGCTTCTTTTTGTTCTGCAGTCAGCGAGTGAGGCACCCATCGTGAACATAATTTCCTGACTCCAAGCCGGTTGTGTCAAAATTTCATTAATAGCTGGCGATGAAATCTTCACGACCTCTTCTATTTGTTTGTAAGTCACTTTTGGGTCTTCCTTAATAATTTTTTTCACAGCTAGGACGTTTTCTTCTGTATTATTTATATCGCTTAGGGCTGAGAGGTGACTTGTTCAGATGGATTAAGTCTTATATTTCCAATAGGCAACAAGCAGTTATTCTAGGGGGTTACAAATCCAACTTCATATCTATTCTGTCAGGAGTGCCCCAAGGGTCAGTTTTAGGCCCTCTACTTTATGGAGTCTATCTTTATGACATCTACACTGTTTTTTGCAGTTCTAAATTTCTTTTATTCGCGGATGACAAAAAAATATTCATTGATATAAATAAGGTTGAAGACTGTGTAACGCTTCAAGATGATCTTAATCGATTATCGCAATTTTACAAAGCTAATAGAATTAATATAAATAAATCCAAGTGTGTACAGATTTCTTTCACACGTAGTCCTCATCCCATCCATTTTGTCTATGGCATTGATGGACATCCATTGGAGCGTGTCTTCTCAACACGTGACTTGGGATTGATCCTCGACTCTAAGCTTACGTTTGAGAAGCATGTTGATAGTGTAGTTAGCCGTGCATACAGAAGCTTGGGTTTTGTTATGCGCGTATGTAAACCATTCAATGACGTCTCTTGTTTAAAAGTGGTGTATGCTGCCTACGTTCGTAGCACCCTAGAGTATGCCAGCACAATCTGGTCACCTCAATACATTACATATATTGAAATGGTTGAACGTATCCAACGAATTTTTATTAGACATCTTAACTTTATATCAAGAGAGAGGAACCTCAGTTACGAGTCAGCTTGCAAGTGGTATGGCCTGTTTAGCTTGCTTGAGCGTCGGCAACTGTCGGACATGAGCCTGCTGCATGACATTGCCAATGCCCGCTTAGACAATCCAGCGCTTACTGCGGAACTTACTTTTAATACGCCAACCTTTTGTACTCGTCACTCTAACAGTATATTGTTTCACGTCCCTTTCGTTCATACCAAATATGCCTTAAATTCCCCAATGCTACGTTTGGCCAATTTGTATAACAAAAAGTTTAACCATTTGGATCTATGTTTCCTGTCCAAAACATCATTCAAATCAGCAGTAGTTAATAGTTTCCGTTCTTGAGTCACTCACACACACACACACACACCCGCCCGCCCTCGCCTACACACTCATACACACACATACACTCGCATCTGTATGTAGCTGTAACGATAGTCTTTATTTACCTACAAATTTGTTAACTACTTGCATGTATCTGGTAGTTGTTGTTCGTTCTTTATTCATAGCTCATAGGTGGATGTCTGTAATTGGCACTATTGTCTTGTTAAATTTACTGTTTACATGATTTGTAATGTGCTGTTGATATCCTTAATAAATAAATAAATAAATAACTGAAGTCGCGGGTCGGCCATTTCTTTCATCATCATTTAAGGAAAAAATCCCTCGTTTAAATTGAGCAAACCATCTGAAAACTGTTGCACGCGATGGTGCATAGTCCTCAAACGCCGAAACTAATCGCTCTCTGCACTCACATTCATTTAATCCAAATTTATAATCGTACAAAATCATCGCACGAAAATGTTCTCGCTTAAAATCCATAGTTGACGATAAAAGCCCGCGGAATTGGAACAAAAAACAACCGTCATTTTTTTATTTTTAAATATTTGATCAAATGGTTTTCTATGTTCGATTTAAAAAAGGTTCAATCTCGTTGCGTTCTTTTCATAAATTTTGAGTATCTCAAAACTTTCCTAGTGACCCACGTATTCCTTGTTTTCAGCCCTCGTAGACTCGGAAGGCGCTTGCCTGCCTTCCGCCATATAAATGAGATAGTCGACATCAGTCAGAATGAAGAGGTCGCCTCACGGTAAACATATTTTAACATAGAACACAATATAATAAGTTATTTAAAATTTGTAAAATCTTACCTGTAGGAATCAAACAAAATTATCTCTTAGCAGTCAATAGCCATGGCAATCAAGAGCACACGCGTCTGGTCACTCATTGTCATAAATACGAGAGCAATATCTGCTGGTAAGTTTGCAGTTCCTAGAGTGTCCAATTTCTACGGAGACAGGACACTTAAAA
Organism: Acleris laterana; assembly: GCA_963966035.1. Taxonomy (NCBI): domain Eukaryota; kingdom Metazoa; phylum Arthropoda; class Insecta; order Lepidoptera; family Tortricidae; genus Acleris; species Acleris laterana. The sequence continues at coordinate 85,158,841 of OZ014438.1, forward strand.
AACGTCTACCTTATCTCCTGAACAGATTACCAGCCGATATTGTTCTGGAAACCAACAAACTTAGATTTAATGATTTAATGCATCTCCTGGATTCATTGTGAATGCGATGCTCACGTTTAATTATATAATTATTGGTGAGCATGAGTAAAATCATATTAGACATTAGTGTATATCTAATTAAGTACCGCTTTTATATTATGTATGTGTGTGTATACTAATGATCAACAAGCTGGACCGAAGATTCCGCAGTCAAACTGTGCAAACAGTTTTGTGGAACAATGCATAACCATGTAAACTTTGTGTCTGTTATAATAAATAAATAAATAAATAATCCATATTCAGAAACTTCATGGTTGTGCAATGTGTCAAGATTGACTTCTTACCGGGCGGGCACTATAATAATTATTAAAGACCTGTTATTACCATGGTAACGCTCATTATAGAATTGTTTTCACGATTCGGTTACGCTATGTGACACTTATCTTTTGGTGATCTCTTTTACGGTACCTATTTCATTTTGTTGAGAAATGCGAATGGAAAATTTCATTTATATTCCTTATTTTCCGCTTCAATAGATTCGGGAGGTGCCCGGCTGAAACAACGCGTGCAACTGCGCAAACCCACCACAGTTGGTATGAAGAGGTCGCCTTACGGTAAGCATATTTAAACCTAGAACACACGAACGGTATTTGTGACACATTTAAAAAATATGCTTGAACTCGTCACTGTCATCACTCATTCATTAGAGATGCCAAATCAGAAACTGAGCATTATTGTTGACAAGGTTCTATAGGGTGGTACATTTTACATGTATAAATTCTGGATTATGTACAGGCGAGTTCATAAATATGTGTACAACTTTAGCACATTATCTATTTAATGTCATGTTTAAACTGCCTTAAATGTATTGTCTCAGTGGTTAAAGTGACGAGGTAGTAAAGTGTACACATATTTATGAAATCGAATGTACGTGTGTTACTGTTGACAGCAGTAAAACAATGCCTTCTTATCGGGAGGGCACTATAATAATTATTAAAGACCTGTTATTACCATGGCAACGCTCATTATAGAATTGTTTTCACGCTTCGGTTACGCTATATGTGACACTTATATTTTGGTGATCTCTTTTACGGTATTTCAATTTGTTGAGAAATGCGAATGGAAAATTTCATTCATATTCCTTATTTTCCGCTTCAATAGACTCAGGAGGTGCCTGGCTGCAATCAGGCCAGTAGCTGCGCAAACCCACAACAGTCGGTATAAAGAGCTCGAATTACAGTAAGCATATTTAAACATACATAGAACACACGAACGGTTTTTGTGACACATTTAAAAAAAATGCTTGTTCTCGTCACTGTCATCACTTATTCATTAGAGATGCCAAATCAGAAACTGAGCATTATTGTTGACAAGGTTCTATAGGGTGGTACATTTTACATGTATAAATTCTGGATTATGTACAGGCGAGTTCATAAATATGTGTACAACTTTAGCACATTATCTATTTAATGTCATGTTTAAACTGCCTTAAATGTATTGTCTCAGTGATTAAAGTGACGAGGTAGTAGTGTACACATATTTATGAAATCGAATGTACGTGTGTTACTGTTGACAGCAGTAGTAGAACAATGCCTTCTTATCGGGAGGGCACTACTATATGTGACACTTATATATTGGTGATCTCTTTTACGATATTTCAATTTGTTCAGAAATGCGAATGGAAAATTTCATTCATATTCCTTATTTTCCGCTTCAATAGACTCGGAAAGCGGCTGGCTACACCCAGTCCTGCAGCAGGATCCAGTCCAATAGCGCAAGTCCACCACATTCGGTATGAAGAGGTCGCCTTACGGTAAACATATTTAAACATAGAACACACGAACGGTATTTGTGACACGTTTAAAAAAAATGCTTGAACTCGTCACTGTCATCACTCATTCATTAGAGATGCCAAATCAGAAACTGAGCATTATTGTTGACAAGGTTCTATAGGGTGGTACATTTTACATATATGTATAAATTCTGGATTATGTACAGTCGAGTTCATAAATATGTGTACAACTTTAGCACATTATCTATTTAATGTCATGTTTAAACTGCCTTAAATGTATTGTCTCAGTGCAATGTATCAGGATTAACTTCTTATCGGGCGGGCACTATAATAATGATTAAAGACCTGTTATTACCATGGCAATGCTCATTATAGAATTGTTTAATTTTTTAAAGTGTACACATATTTATGAAATCGAATGTACGTGTGTTACTGTTGACAGCAGTAAAACAATGCCAAAGCTATTTGTTGCGTGTCAAGGAATAGTAATGACGGCATCGTTTGACTACTGTCAACATTATCCATATTCAGAAACTTCATGGTTGTGCAACGTGTCAGGATTGACTTCTTATCGGGCGGGCACCATAATAATTATTAAAGACCTGTTATTACCATGGCAACGCTCATTATAGAATTGTTTTCACGCTTTGGTGATACAGGTTTAAAATGCTTGTATCATCCGTATTCCTTGACTGATTTAAATTTAAATTTTACTCTTTTACGGTACTTCATTTTGTTGAGACATGCGATTGGAAAATTTCATTCATATTCCTTCTTTTCAGCTTCAATAGTGACGAGAGGCGCTCGGCTGTCCCCAAGCCCGTAACTGACGAAATCAACAACTTTGGGAATGAAGACATCGCCAAAAGGTTAGTATATTCAAAAAAAAAACGCCCGAGTTGTACTTGTCACCCATTTAAAAATACATGCTTGAACTCGTCACTGTCATCACTCATTCATTAGAGATGTCAAATCAGAAACTGAGCCTTATTGTTGAGAAGGTTCTATAGTGGTATAACAATTAAATTCCGTGACCGTACTATAAACCTTCCTGGTTCTTCTGGTGCAGTGGTGAGTAGTGAGGTACCTTATTTTACATATGTATAAATTCTGGATTATGTACAGTCGAGTTCATAAATATGTGTACACTCTAGCACATTATCTATTTAATGTCATGTTTAAACTGCCTTAAATGTATTGTCTCAGTGGTTAAAGTGACGAGGTAGTAAAGTGTACACATATTTATGAAATCGAATGTACGTGTGCTACTGTTGACAGCGGTAAATCAATTCCAAAGCTATTTGTTGCGTGTCAAGGAATACATAGTAATAACGGCATCGTTTGACGTCTGTCAACATTATCCATATTCAGAACTTCATGGTCGGGCGGGCACTATAATAATTATTGTAGACCTGTTATTACCATGGCAACGCCCATTATAAAAAAAAATTCACGCCTCGGTTACGCTATAGGTGATACGAGTTTTTCTGATATCGTTAAAATTATCAATATAACCAGTTTACAGAACGCGAGAAGAAAAAAATAACAATTCATATACTTACCATTTTATGCCATTTTATTTTCCTTACAACTTTTTGAGTAAACCCGCAGAGTTACTTTCTCCATACTAAGAGAACCCCGCGTTTGTTTTACACCAAGTATGGAAAAACCAATTTTATGAGTATACTCAAAAAGTTGTAAGTAAAAAGGAAAGGCATGTAGCTTTAAAACTTCCTTATTTCATAGTGATCCAAATCATGCAAGAAAACACGGTTTTTTTTCAATATCAACACTTGAATTCAGGGGTTTTTCGTATCACGGACATAAGGGAAAATGACAAAAAATCCTATTAAAATGATCAATATCTCGGAAACCGTGAAACTTAGCATAACAATGACCCTTACTATCATCACGTAAAACGCCTACAGCCGAGTGCCAAACACCCTGTATACACCTATATAATCAGTCACGTCATTCATGGCGGGACACGAAATGGCGGTGCTGCAATTCAAAACCCCTGTAAAACAATTGTTTAACACCCTGTATATACCTATATAATCAGTCACGTCATTCATGGCGGGACACGAAATGGCGGTGCTGCAATTCAAAACCCCTGTAAAACAATTGTTTAACACCCTGTATATACCTATATAATCAGTCACGTCATTCATGGCGGGACACGAAATGGCGGTGCTGCAATTCAAAACCCCTGTAAAACAATTGTTTTTTTGAGTAAAAAGTCCCCTGGCTAGTATCTTGATAAGACTCCCAAGTTTCAATTATTCTTCGGAACAGGGTAGGGGTAGGACTATACGACAATGCTGCAAGCCCCCCCCCCCCCCCCCCTGATTGGCCTAAGCAGTGGCAACAGCATGATAATAATAATAATAAAGGAGTGTGGCTAATTGGCCTAATGACCAATAAAGACAAGCGATATGTCCCCGAATAGCAAATTCTAAGTTGTAAAATTATTACTATGGCAGGTGGTTCGAAATCTTTGTGTGGAAAAAGTTATCGCCATGCAAAGACAGCGGTTTTTTAAAGTAATTATGCTAAAGTCGTCTATGTAGGCGTCCCGATGTTCCAGATCTTTAAATATATCACACAACGATTTAAGATTTCCCGCCATACAAAAAGTTGTGGAATATGAAAAAACCTTTAAAATGGCATATGGCTTGTCATTATTGGTTTTTAGGCCAGTGTCCATACAAAACTGACCATCATCCTTTATTTAATAAGACAGTTACAAAATCATACTTAAGTATCACAAAAAAAAGTACATAGAAAAAAAAACAATAGTATAGATGCAGCTGGATCTTACATTAGGATTACCCTGTGCCATAAGAACCAGCACTCTTCCAGTGACATAGTATTAGGTGAGTGTTTGATAGAGGATACAACAATTATTGAAAAAATAAAAACTCAAAAAATAGATTAACATAATACTTATTATAACAATTGTTCAAAAGAAATTAATAAAACCATGATAAGCGACGCCTGATCGTATGATCGTTCTCAAAAAACCAAAGCGCATCTGAAAGCTCAGCATTTTCTGTGTAAGAAAAACCACTGCTTTACATATCGGAATTAGAACTAAAAAAAAAAACTGCTGTGCCATGTTTTTCGCATTGCATCATTTCCATTTCATCTCCATTTCTTGGGCTCTTAGAATATTCTGAACCTTAATGTTATGATGATATATTATTTTTTTTGTCTTTAGCATGGACATACCAGATGTCGATGCCGAAAACCAACCTATCTACGTCATTCCGACACCTCCGCCGCGGCCCAGGCTCTTCTGGAATATAAAGTAATTAACATTGGTTCAGTGATAGTCTGTCTAATGAAAGCTGAAGCTGCAAACAAGCGGGAAATTTAAAAATATCTTCTTTTTAAGAAATAATCAATTTTGTTACTTTTCTTATTTTGTTTATTTTGGCAGGCACTTAGGCCCGTATTAATAAACTATACTCAAGTCTACTACTACAGCTGTCACCCACTCATGTCCCCGGTATATCCGGTATCATAATTAATACCGTTTATTAATAGAATCCCAAGAGACTTACGTATCGCTCATTGAATACAAAACGGGCACATCCCAAAATAATTTGCTCTTCCATTAAAAATCGTATTGCAACCGCTTCTAATTTTTAAATGCAACACTGTCTCATTTCGGATTGTGACCATTTTGTATTCAATGAACGGTATAGTCAGCATCAAATAAATAGTGTCACCAAATTGTTTGGTAGGTACACAATATTATTCCAACTGTCATAAAGACGTGTACCGAACTAAATATTCAGCGACTTTGGGTTTCACTATCTACTTGAGCCTTGAAACTATCTATGAAAAAAAATGCAGACCACCATGAGCATGCTTTCTCATTTGTCAGCTGTTGTAGTAAAAACATCAATAAAAATTCATGAAGTAAAATTATTTTATTAATTTTTAGGGTAAAACATTGTTATATAATTTCATAATTATGTACAAAATTCATACTTATTTCAGTCAGAATCAGAATAAGCTCTATTCAAGTAGGTTTACATAATAAACGTTGTAGTAGCGACTTAGCCTAAGTTTACTGCAGGTTCAAATTGCTACAGATAACCTGTAAAAAAACTCTCGTCGGATGTCCTTTTTAGGGTTCCGTAGTCAAACTAGGAACCCTTATAGTTTCGCCATGTCCGTCCGTCCGTCCGTCCGTCCCCAGTCTAGCTCAGAGACTCTTAGTACTAGAAAGCTGTAATTTGGCATGAATGTACATATTAGTCACGCCAACAAAGTGGTAATATAAAATTTTGAAAAATATTTTTTTTTAATGCACCTCCCCTACACGTAACGTGGGGATGTCTTTTTTTTTTCTTGCCTACCCCATAGTGTGGGGTGTCGTTGGAAAGGTCTTTCAAAAATATTGCGGGTTTATGATAACAATTTTTCAATTAAGGGATCCGTTTATGAAATATTAAGCTTTAAAGCGCTATTTTTTGTTAGAGTCAAGTGTCCCCCCCCCCTACAGCCAAAACTACAAGTACTAAAAATCTGAAAAAAATCTTCAACGAAAGCGCATATAACGAATTTTAAATGAAAACTATCACGGCTAAGTAGACATGATTAGTTCCTGAGATACAGGCGATTAACGGGTTTATACCTACTAAAAATCATCTAAGACAGCGCCAAATAACTTTAAATAGAAAATTGTTTCATACATGTTGATTTTTGAGATAGTTTTTTGTGTTTGTCGTTACGGCTTCGGAACCCTACACTGAGCATGGTCCGACAAGCTCTTGCCCGGTTTTTTAGATACTGTGGCTTTGTGAGGTCGCTTCTTTCCTGGAGCACTGAACCAACCATGGTTTACTGTTCCATCATTATTTATTCTCTTCAATGTCGTAAAGCGGAGATCTGCAAGAATTAATAAAATGAACAGAACACCGTAAGACAATGATTTAATCAATTTTAGTATTTACAGGTGATTGAACATATTTCTTCTAAGCACTTTGTCTGACTAAGTAAAAAGTTTTGCTCCAACTGTTTCAGCTTCTGAATATTTAGCAAAATGGTTTGCTTTTGTACGGAGACGTCAAGCTTATCTAAATGGAATATATCGTTTAATTTATTAATGGAAAATAAATTACAATTTAAAAGGATAGGTTATCAGAAAAAGGTATACGTATATGAAACTTTGGACTGAAGATGAAATTTAATAATACGTACCAAAATTAACATATCGTACTGACCTATGAATTCGGTCACCGCATCTAAACACTCATCACACTAAATAATTATTTACTTGTTATTGTAAAAACAATCTGCCGCACACCACTTTTGATCGTCTTACCCATTTTAAGCAGTTTATTTCCAAAATAACCCTTCTTCTTGACACTCCGACAGAGATTCAACATCGACTTGTTTGTTAATGTCAAAATGACATTTTATTAGTGTGGCACCTCAAATAATAGCCGGGTTCAGCTTTCATTACACACTCTATTCAAGTGTTGCCAAGACAAACAAAATTAAACAGACAGACACCCACTATAATAAGTTTCCGCCAAAAACTTCATTTTTGGGACAACCTATTCATCAAGACAGTTCTAACAAGCCCTTACACGACGGATGTTTTATATCGCCTGTTCCACGTGGCGCGCACCGATTATGTGTAATTTAGGAGTTCCTATGCCCACTCTGAGTTTCCATCATCAGGTCAGCTCGATGGTACTTACTATATCATTGTATTGTCATCAGAACTAAAGGCGTATGCAAATTTTTAGCTTCAGCGGAAACCGGGAAGCGGGTCAAATTTAACTAACAAGATTTGATTGCTTTTAAAATAAAATTGAAAATACTTCTATCTATACTCCATACCAATAGACTTGTCTTAAACAATATTATAACCTCAAATTCATATTTTTTGGCTAAAACGGCCGTTTTCTATTGAATAAAGCAACTGGATACCACAGATTACACACTTTCCTGATCATCATGGATGTTTTTTTTATGACAAAATTGTTATTTTAGGCGAAATAGCATTTTGGGGTTATAAAAGGGTTTACAGAATAAAACAAGTCTATTGATATGGGTAAAGCGTTCTAAACCTTAATGTTATTGTAAAATATTTTTTGTTTACGTCCTTTTTTTTTGCAGTTGCAAGATGCATTTTGGGGACGACACACCACCGGACTATGAGATTCCTACGCCACCGCCGCCTCCGAGGCCTAGGCAGCTCCAGAATTTAAGGTTGGTTTAAAAAGGTTCAGTGGTTTTCAATACGGTATTTGACAATAGTCAAATCAGCTTCTTTTTATGAAACATCAAAAAGGCTCCGTTACTATGGAATTTATAGGGATTACCTACTATCTTGTGACGTCACAATCAAACAGCGTCCTTATTGTTTCATTATATGAAAATCAAAATCAAAATCAAATCATTTATTCTGTAAGTAGGCCCTGTAGGCACTTTTACAAGTCTGAGTCTACCAGCGCTTCCAAAGAGACCACTGTTGAGAAGAAGCGCCGCAAGAAACTCAACAGTAAGCCATTTTTTTTAAATAAATCACTTATTACAATACTAAACTTAAGCTACATAATTTAAATGTCACAGGGATGTACAGGTCCCAGTAGTAATAATAATTAAATAAATCAAAATGTCGGATTAAAATAAATAAATGAAATGAATTTAAACATCTTAAAATAGCAAACATTAATAAAAGATTTATAATGTTTATCTGTTGTTAATGAAAAACCAATTAAATTTTACTCTTGTCAAATACCCTATCCCCCCCCCGCATCAGCGAGGAGAAACAAAGTTAAACAAACAGACCCCAACTATAATAATATAAGCATATAGTATTTTTAAGTACATATCTTGAATGTACAGGTTTTTTCACTTCTTCAAATTTATTATGATGTTTAGATATACACAATTTCCAGAAATCCGCCAAACCTGTACCCGATTGGTTTCCTGTTAGAACAGTGCCACTCCGTGTCTTCCGTGTGGATGTCGTAAGAAACGACAGTGGATAAAGGCTTGTAGTACTATTAGGCAAGCTTACAACCTGTCACTGTCATTGCAAAATAAGGTTACAGAATTATTTTTACAGTTGTTGGTAATTCGGGAGCTCTGCATACCCCACTCTGAGAATAAAGGCGTGAGTTTATGTATGTACAGTCACGAGATTTAATTTGGTACCTACCTTAGGTCCAAAGTCAATCTGACAATCTACAACAATAAGGTTGAGTTTCCTAAAAGTTACAAATGACTTGACATCTCTAATGACATTAACGACTTCAAGCATATTTTTCTTGAAATGGGTCCCAAATTAACGCTCGTGACCGTACCTATGTAATAATAACACACGTGGTTGGATAGTAGGAAAAATAAAATGTAGAGTAACTTAAACAAATTTAAAAAACTATGGGACCGATAGAACATGATCGTTTAGCTTGCTTTTTTTTAATAATGGCAATACCTGTAGGTACAGCTACAGGCAAAGCGTTCTAAACCTTGGTACCCACCTTAGGTCCAAAGTCAATCAGACAATCTACAACAATAAGGTTGAGTTTCCTAAAAGTTACAAATGACTTGACATCTCTAATGACATTAACGACTTCAAGCATCACTTAGCATGTTATTGTAATAAAATATTTCCTTTACGTGTTTTTTTGTTGACAGCTTGGATAATGATATCGACGACGATTCACTATCCGACTACTCGATCCCCACCCCTCCGCCGCCGCCGCTGCCGAGGCAGTTCATGGATTCAGGGTATTTTATTATACATACAGGTCATGTATTTTTGTTGTGTATGTAACTCGTAATACAAATAAAACACTCAAAATTAGGAGTTCAACGTGCTACGTTTAATGTTCGATCCAGACTGACATTTTTAGAACTACCCTTTTTATACCATAAATACAACAATTCCTCCACCAATAGTAGAAGAAAACAATTATACTAGTTTTAATTAATTACCTACTAAGTAAATTTTATTTATACATCACTAATTATGCAACGTTAATATTATTAAACGTTAATACGAAACAACGTTTAATAATATATTACCTACACATACACAGTGCTACAATATTATAGAAGAAACTTAACAGATTGAACATCCCATGTGAAATATCATTTATACATAGGCATGGGGTTCCGAGTGGATCTGACATTCCGTCGATCCCTATCGCCATTAGAACCGGTTCTCGGTGCTGCCTCATCTAATTCACAATCCAAGTAAATATCTTCATGAGAAACCGTACTAAGATTAGTTCTTGTTGCTGTGTGATCTGTGGTCACCTCCTCGGATTCGCCCTCCACAATTTCAAGATCAGTTTCGCGAAATTCCGGTTCCGGATGTTGAAGTTCCATTGGAGGTGGCCTCACATCGGGCACCAGCTCCGGGTCTCCTAGCTGGGCATCAGATGGTCCCTGAAGGTTTGGAACTTCACCGAAGTCCTCTGAGTCATAATTACATAATATGTCTTTACCTTTATATAGAAGTAATTGATCAATATGTTTCTTAACAACTAAGTTTAAATCTGTTATATGAACTAAATACAATCTACTACCGATAACTTTCTTTATAAAACCTTTTTTCCATACATGTTTGTTTCCATTGTTAAAATAATGGTTGATTAACACTTGATCTCCTTCTCCCAGTGACAAACAACGCTGGCCCCCGTAATCCTTAGCTTGTGAGATCTGTTTGGATGAAACATTCTGATTAGCTTCGGCCGATGACATCATTGAGGAAGGAGAGGGTCGATCGAGTGTATTCCCGTTCGCTACTTGCAACAGATCGAAGCGACAGCGGAGCGAGCGCCCGAGCATCAGCTCTGCTGGCGAGAACCCTGTCGTGGAGTGAACTGAATTCCTCAGATCGAATAAAATGTTATTTAATATTTTATTAATAGATTGCCGACTATTGTTATCCAACAAAAAGAGTTTAATTGCCTTCTTAATTATTTTAACGCTGCTCTCCGCTTGTCCATTTGACGCCGGGTGGTATGGTGGACTGGTAACATGTTTTATGCCATTCATCATGCAATACCGATCAAAATTTTGTCGCATTATCCGTCACTATGGTTTCCATCAACCCGAATCTACTATTTACCTCTTCTAATCTACTAACGATCGATTTTGTGTCAGTTAATTGCATCGGAAAACATTCAACCCACTTTGAATGTGCATCCACGATGACAAGAAACTGCTTACCCTCTAACGAAAACATGTCCATATGAACGCGCTGCCATGGTCGCTTTGGGTATGGCCACACGGCCAGCGGCGTGCGCGGCGGAGCGGCCCGTAAAGTATTGCACACATAACAAGACCCGATCTTCTCCTCGATATGCTTATCTATGTTGGGCCACCACATTCGCGATCTTGCTTCCGATTTCGTTTTAACCACCCCAAAATGTGAATTATGTAATTCTTCTAAAATTTGTTCCCTAAATACTGTTGGAATTATTAATTTTGGACCCCTTAAAATACATCCGTCTTCTATAATAAGCTGTAATCTACAATTATAGTACGGCTTCAATACTTCATCCGTTAGATTTCGTGGCCATCCGTTAGTGACGTACTGTTTGACTCGAGTTAGTACCTTGTCGTTTTCCGTAGCTGATTTAACGTCCGTCAAAGTAACCGGTTTGAGCATACTGTCTGTGAAATAGTTAATATACAAACAAGTATCTACGGTCGCATTTAACTCATCGACCTGAGACGAAAAGTTAGTAATCGACCGGGAAAGAAAATCGGCAACGTTATCCTCACTTTTAACGTACTCAATCCTAAAATTATAACCTGATAGAAATAGTGCGTACCGTTGCAAACGATTTGCCGCCATTTCAGGTATCCCTTTATTATCCCCAAAGATGGTAATAAGAGGTTTGTGGTCGGTTCGTAGTATGAACCATACGGCCATACAAATAATGATGAAATTTTTTTACTGCGAAAACGATTTCCGCTGCTTCCTTCTGGATCTGAGCGTAGTTAGACTCAGCCTTCGATAGGGAGCGCGACGCGTAGGCGACGACACGCTCCTCGCCCGAGGGCTGCGTCTGTGCCAAAATCGCCCCCAGCCCGTCCGGCCCTGCGTCTGCCGTCAGTATGGTCAAAAATTCAGGATTATAGTGTGCCAAAGTCCGTTCAGAAGCCATTTCTTGCTTTATCTTACAAAACGCAGTTTCTTTTGTTTCATCCCACTGCCAGTTAGCATTCTTTTTTAACAGGGAATTTAAAGGACTGAGTACATTCGAAGTGTTGGGCACAAAACACCGATAATAATTCACTAGTCCTATGAATGACTTTAACTCTGTAGCATTCTTAGGACGCGTGCAATTAAGAATGGCCTCAACTTTCATCGGTGACTTGTGTAAGCCGTGTTTATCGATTATAAACCCAAGGTATTCCACTGACGTTTTAAACAACTCGCATTTATCTCGTTTTAAACGCATACCGGCGTCTTCTAATTTGCTCAAAACTTGCTCTAACTTTTTTATATGTATGTCACGATTTGGACCCGTTACTAAAATATCGTCAATAAATATACACACGCCTTCAATATCCCTTAATAAGTTTTCTAACGTTTGTTGGAATATATAGGGCGCGTTAGTCAATCCGAAAACCAATCTTTTGTACCTGTACAACCCTTTATGCGTGTTAATACAGGTTAAGTCCCTAGACTCGTCTAACTCCAGCTGATTATATGCCCTAGAAAGATCTAACTTTGTAAACTCCTCCCCCCCGTACAGCTTTGCGAATAACTCCTCCATGCGTGGAACTGGGTAATTATCCACATACAACGCCTTGTTGAGCGTCACGGAGTAGTCGCCGCAGATGCGGATGTCTCCGTCGGCGCGCAGCACGGGAACTATCGGGGTGGCTACGTCTGCGTGATCTACTTTTTCTAGGATGTCTAATTGTACTAAACGTTGGATCTCTTTCTCCACTTTATCTTTCAAAGGTAATGGGACTGGGCGGGGCTTAAAAAACGATAAAGGAACGTTCGGTTTAATCTTTAGAGTTACCTTGTATTTATTAAAACGGCCTAACTCATCTGAAAACAATTTTGAATATTTTTTCATTATCTTAGAACCCAAATCATCTTCTACTATATTAAACATGTTTGTACCGCAAATTTGCAACTTAAACACACTCAAAAAATCACGGCCCAGCAAAGTTGGTCGTTTGTTATTTGTCGCAGTTACAAAAAAAACAATTTGCCTTATACAGTTTTCATAAGTGACGGGTAATGCGACAGTGCCTTTAGGCGGTAAACTGCTATCATTATAACACTTCAATACGATGTTTGACGAGCTTAAGTCGTAATTAGAAAAATATTTTTTATATGTTTCGTGCGGCATAACAGACACAGCGCTCCCGCTGTCTACCTCGCACACGACCGGCTCGCCCGCTATCGCCACTAACTGTTGCATCGGTTCCCCGTTAATTGTTATAATATTATAAATATTCCTCTCACCTTCCACAATGTTGTCATCGCCTTCCGTTATAAAATTGTTATGACGCACTTTTAGTTTACACATTCGCTTCAAATGTCCTTTTTGTTTACACTTTTGGCAGGTATAGTTAATAAAACGGCACTGATCTTTAACGTGATTCGTATAGCCACAAACTTCGCAACACTCCCGGGTCGGTTGTTGTTTACGCGGCGGGCGCGCCGCCTGCGCCTGCACGGCGTACACTGGAGCCCCGGCCGCTGTCGGCTGGGTACTTTGCAGTGCTGATCTCGCACAACGAACGCTTTGCGCTAACTCCAGCGCTTTGTCGAAGGTCAACTTGTCGATGCACTCAGAAAATAATTTCTCCTTTTCTTTTACATTCTCCAATCCTAACACGAATCGGTCACGCAAAGCTGTCTTTAGATCATTCCCGAACCCGCAATGCAGAGCTAAGCTTCGTACCCGCGACGCCCACTCTGTCAAGTCCTCACCGGGTCGCTGTTCTGCTTTGTAAAATGCATAACGTTCAGCGAAGGAACTTTTCTTAGGTGTTAAATGAGTGTCCAGATGATGTAATAGTACTTTATACTCTGTTGCATCGAGATCCGCCGGTGCCACCAAGTCTCGAAGCATGCGGTAGGTGTCCTCTGACAGAGCAGTCAAAAGCAAAGCCCGTCGTTTCATGCCCGCTTTGTCAGTTCCTCGGTAACATCATTGACAGTACAAAACTGAGCCAACCTGCTTTTAAAAATGCTCCACTCCTGTATTCTATGGTCGAAACTGAGACTGCCACCGAACAATACATTTGCACTTTTTGCCATTATTATTTGTTTTTTTTCAACCAGTTAACTGAACTAAAACCCAATCCTGCACCCGCAGATAACGATATCGTCGCCAATTGTTGTGTATGTAACTCGTAATACAAATAAAACACTCAAAATTAGGAGTTCAACGTGCTACCTTTAATGTTCGATCCAGACTGACATTTTTAGAACTACCCTTTTTATACCATAAATACAACAATTTTCCATCTCTCCTGTTGGGAAAGTTTAATTTAAATGGGTAGATTGCCGGGTGGAACATTTTGGTGTTTTTTTAATTACTTTTTTCCACTGAGTCTATGATAATTTGATAATTGAGCTACGTCATATTATTAAAATAAAAGCTTTCATATATATGTAGGTATCTAAACTCGGCTATACGTTAGACGACGTATTTATTACGATGAAAAGGTTCATACTAAAATATTTTTTTTCGCAATTACAAAAAGCCAACAATGATTTGTTCCTATCTCTTGCTAGCAACAAAATATAACAAGGAGTTTATATGGCTGACTTGTTACGCATGACATTAAGTGCATATTGGATCTCTCTGTGTAACCGCGGTCTAATAGTTTAAAATGGTTGTTGCATCCGTATTTCTTTCCATAGATTTTAATTTTAATTTCAGTTTAAGTGACGTCTTATAGGGTGATGGCACCAGTGTTAGAAAGTTTTAGGTGACAGGTACAGTCACGAGATTTAATTTGGTACCCACCTTAGGTTCAAAGTCAATCTGACATTCTACAACAATAGGGTTGAATTTGCTAAAAGTTACAAATGTGTTGACATCTCTAATGACATTGACGACTTCAAGCATATTTTTCTTGAAATGGGTCCCAAACGTACGAAAAATAGATACGAGTACTTAACTCTTAATTCAAATTTCATACGATTGTAAATTGATTGTCGCAAACAAACAATCTTCTGTAAAGTAAGAATTAAATGTCTATCATTGGTCCTTGTCCATTACTGGTATCTACGGTTTTTTTTATATTTTGTTGAGAAATGCGATACAAAAAACTCATGCACATTTCCAAAGTGTTATTGCTGTTTATTTAACATAAACTATCAACTTTCTCTCATCGCGTTCATTGAATACAAAACGGACACAATCCGAAATGTGTTGGATTTTAAAATTAGAAGCGGTTGGAATACGATTTTTAATGTCCGTTTTGTATTCAATGAGCGATCGGTCGTCCAGACGCCGGGAGGATTGCCATCCACATGTTCATTGAATACAAAACGGACACAATCCAAAATGAGTCAGTGTTGCATTTTAAAATTAGAGGCAGTTGGAATACGATTTTTAATTGAAGAGCAAGTTATTTTGGAATGTGTCCGTTTTGTATTCAATGAGCGATGTAGTCAAATTTCCAATAGTTCGAACGCAGCATTGCGTCATATCTTATTCGCACTGCCGAGGAGTGCAATCTCCCTGCGTCTGTATTCTCGGATCCTCCGGGGTCAAAGTCTTGAAATTAACTTACGTGCTTCTTGTTTTGACAGACGTGGCGTTGATCCTGGGACCGGCTCGCCTGAACCGTAAGTTTATCACAAAATAATACTTCATAGCAAGTGCCATTTCCGCTCCAGCGTTAAAATTCAGTCTTGAAATGTCAAGCTGCCTAGATCGTAGAATGTCTTAGTAGTAACTAGTCGGTCCTTAAGTTCTGTCACAAAGGTTTATTATAATTTTAAAAATAAATAATAGAGTTTCATAAACTTGTAGTACATCAATCAAAAACCTTATTTTATATAGAATAAAAAAAGCGAAATTTGAGTTCGTTACTATTGCAATAATTTGGTGTACGAGCTATAAGCATTCCCATTCGGGGCAGGAAAGCATGGGTCAAAACACGCACGACCACGATACTGATAACGGCTACAACTTTTGTAAGAGTTCTCGTATTGAGTCGAAATTTGCGTGACATATTAACCAGACTTTTATCTTTAAATACTGATACAAATGTATTCCAAGCAACTAAAGATCCGCTTATACTCCGGTCAATCTTCATGTCTCATTAAATTGACCTTACGATTTCACATCAATTTGCAGAAATACGAAAACAGACCAACTTTCGTGCTTCATAAGCTGGTTTTTAAGTGTCGTTAAGATAATAATGCTGGTCTCTGAAAATACCCAGAGATGAGAAGCTTCTTAATATTAAATAGAAAATTTTCCTGGTTAACAAAGACTAATCTTTAAAGCGTTTTCAAAAAGTGAAATTTTTAGAAAACTCGTGCGTGTTTTAATCGGTGCCGGCCGTGAATGTTACAAGATCGTATCGGAAATTGCGGTGACTATGTGGAATGATGATTAGTTCCTAAAAGTGTACTTTAATTAAGCTTTTAAATTTAATTTATTTTAAAATTAAAAAATAAACAAAAATTAGTTTTATTTGACTAAACCTTTGTGACAGAACTTAAGGACCGACTATGTAATATGTCAAAGTCTCAGAATGACCAGTTAGTACAACGTCAACATTGGAAAATGTCATACTAGTAATACGTCAAAGTCTCACAATGACCAGAGGGGCTGTTGCTCAACGCACTCGCAATCGCAATTGTTTTCATTTTGAAAATCGAAGGCTTGTCTGCATACAAAATGAAAATAATTGTTCCGCTTTGAAGCCAATTGAGATTGCGAGTGCGTTAGGCAATAGCGACGCAGGTAGTAAAAAACCCTTATCTTTTAAAGTCAAAGACTTGAAATGCCAAGCTCAAGCTGCCTAGATCGCAAAATATCAGAGTAGTAATAGTAACCTTGACGTTGTAAGACCTTGACATTCCACGACAAGGACTTTGCAAGATTTTGACTTCGTCCTATCTACATAATATCTATATTGACATGTTCGCCCGCGTGCACGCAGTTGGCAAGCAGCTCTGCCACTCGGGGCGTTTGAGAACCGTTCCCCGTCGCATGGCACTTGCAGGGAAGAACCCGCGCGTAATTGGGCCCACCTTTTACGAACGTCTACCCTCCAATCTCGGAAATGAACCATCCGACGAAGCATTTGGACGCCGGCTGAAAAACCTTTTATTGGAAAATCTGTTACTCAGTTAAAGAGTTTATGGACCTTGATTTTTAATTTGTTTTGATTTAATATGTATTGTTGTTTTTTATTATTTGTAATGTTTTCACTTATTTTGAGACGATCCTTAACAGTGATAAATTCTTAGTTCTGTATTGTTATTGTTATCCTGACTTCTTATTTCTATTTTGATTATAATACAATTTATATGTATTGTTGACGATTCCAATGTAATTTCTTGTACTTTTGACATAACATGCAATGTATACTGTGACTTACTTTGGAAAATAAATATCATTCATTCAATTATTCATTCATTCATTCATTCATTCTGGACTTAATTTAAGCATTTCAAGACCTTGACTTTCAACGCCGGAGCGGGCATTTCTAAGGCTAAGATCGTTATTGAATCGATGGAAAAAATACTTACATGATTTATGTTATGACAGATCTGCCACGTCTTACTGGTGCTGCTGCTGCCGTAGGAAACCGGCGACCAAGCATAATTCAGATGAGTAAGTTTATCACAAAATAATAATAATAAGTGTTTTGCGGGTGGTAGGACCTTGTGCAGGGTCCGTCCGGATCGCTACCACCATTTTATCCATTAACCTACCGCCAAACAGCAGTGTTCGCATTGCTGTGTTCCGGTTTGGGGATAAGACAGCCGGTGTAATGACTAGCATAGAGGCATTCCATCTTAGTCCTCAGGGTTGGCAACGCATTTGCAGTCTTAGGATTGCATTGCAGTCCTGTGAATGCGAATGTCTATGGGTCACAGTTTCCACTTACCATCATGGCCTGTGTGCTCGTTTGCCTTCTCTATGCCATAAAAAATAAATAAAAATAAAAAAACACGCGTCACATTTCTAAGGCTAAGATCGTATTTGGATTAATTAATGGATTAATAGAAAAAATGGGTACGTATCATATATATAAAGTTCAAAATACATAATGGCTCATAATATTAAATGGTCTTTTTTTTTTTTTTAGAACACATACAGTCATATTTGAATGCAATATAGAAGTAGGTACTTTGTACTAAACAATATAAGTACGAAAAGACCTGGAGGTTCATTACTGAATACACATAATAATTAAAAATAAAATGCGCTTGATTAAACTAACAATAGGAATGAAGTGAAGAATCACTAAAGATGACAATATAAAATAGGTACTGGTAAACAAAATATAGTTACATAGGATACTTACTTACGAATTTTGCGGGTGGTAGGACCTTGTGCAGGGTCCGTCCGGATCGCTACCACCGTCTTATCCATTAACCTACAGCCAAACAGCAGTGTTCGCATTGTTGTGTTCCGGTTTGGGGATAAGACAGCCGGTGAAATGACTAGCATAGAGGCATTCCATCTTAGCCTCAGGGTTGGCAACGCATTTGCAGTCTTAGGATTGCACTGCAGTCTTGTGATTGCGAATGTCTATGGGTCACAGTTTCCACTTACCATCAGGTGGCCTGTGTGCTCGTTTGTCTACTCAGTGCCATAAAAAAATAAAAAAAATAAAAAAATACTAAAACAAACACAAGTTAGATTCGGTTTGATTTATAACAATCCTGAAAAGATTACGGTTTCAGAAATAAAACCATTATCTATTATGACTTATGACCCATTATGTATTTTGAACTGTATATATTATGATACGCACCAGAAAAAATACTTACGTGCTTTTTGTTCTGACAGATACATTATGATGAAGCCGCTAGGCGCTTCCACCTGTGACGAACCACGGTAAATTTATTACACATCTTTTACACAATTTACTGAATCAAATAAGTAGTATAATACTGCAGAGTCCAGGAAAAATCCTGTTGCAGGATGGGTAAGAGTGTGAGTGAGTAATTCGCATACCGATTCATAACATAACATAATTTAAGGAACAAAAATATATTAACACGTTCACTGCCTGTGACACGTATGTGTGTTCAAATTACATACTATTACCAGTTTGTGGCAGCGAATGGGTTAATCATAGCGGGCCTAGTATAGTGGCGTCTATCGCGTGACAAAATGTAGGTAAAGCATCCGTCACTCTCGATTACTCTCGAACTTATTTATTTATTTATTATTACAAACTAATTGCACAGCATAACAGTAGGAAATCATCATTTCCGAGCAAATGGGACATATAATACTCACGTGTTCTTTTTTTTGACAGGAATTTGGCCACCTGCCCTCCCGCAGCCGTCGAGGACCTCACTCCCGCGGCCACTCGCCCCGGGTAAGTTCATAACGCACCAATAACTCTGAACATTTATTTATTTATTTATTTATTTATTTATTTATTCATAAAATTTGCAACATAACAGTAACATAACCAAATCGTTACAAACACAGTCATTAATATTAACTTAAAATAATTTGCATTTATAAATATAAATGTACAAATTTAGTCATTTCATTATTATTATAACAAAAAGTAATTAATAACATTTAAATAAATATTATGTAAATAATAACAATGTCAATTTATTTATATTCCATTATCATAATGGCACACTAGTTTCTCTGGCATTCATCTCATACATTCTCTTACACTCATTCATCAGACACGCTATCCCACTCACGAACAAGTCACACTGTGGCGCTTGCGCGAGCACCGAGCCGAGCAGGTCGCGCGCGCGCTCCACCGGGCTCTGCCGGCGGTGCACCGTATGCCCCTCAGCAGGGGACAGCACGCACTGAGCGCGGGGACGAAGTCTGGATGTAGTGTATGCATTGGGTACAGATAGTCTTAGAAACACTTCCACAAGCGCTGTGCAGTCAATCTTATTCCTAATTATTCCTAGCGTAAATTTACTCAGCGCGAGAGACCTCCTAACTTCTAACGTTTGGTATCCTAATTGACCCTGAATGTACAAAGTAGGATACAGGTAGGGGTAGTACGCAAACATCTTCCTGTAAAGATTCCGTAAAAACTTCTTTTGGATCCGCTCCAGCATGAGAATATATTTATCCTCATGTGGGCTCCAGACTGCTGAGTTCGTTTCGAGGACGCTGCGCACGAGTGCGGCATACAGTGCTCGAGTCGCTGGTGCAGACAGCGGGGCCGCGTTGCGCAGCAGGAAGCCGAGCCGGCGGTGCGCCGCGTCTGTCACGCGCTGAGCATGCTCGCGCATCGTCAGCTCCGGGTCGAACCACACTCCCAGATCGCGCACGCGCTCCACGCGAGCCACAGGCGTGCCGCCCACTAGGTATTGGTGCTGTCGAGGGTTGTGGCCTCGCGTGTAGGTCATCGTCTCGCATTTACTGGGATTGAAATGGAGCCGGTTAGTCATACTCCACTCAAAGACAGCGTCAATGTCACGCTGAAGCGCGTCATGATCTGCAGGCGTATTGCAAGCCTTCACCAGTTTGACGTCATCAGCAAACATTAGAATTGTCGACTGAGAAACAACATCGGGCAGGTCGTTAATAAGAAGCACGAAGAGAAGAGGCCCAAGATTCGAACCCTGACTAACGCCCGAGCGGGTAGGATAATAATCGGATATATGCGTACCATACTTTACATATTGCTCCCTGTCAGATAGATAATTAGCAAAGAGTTTTAAAAGTTTAGGAGTAAAGCCCATATTACTTAACTTTATAAGTAGAATGTCATTATCGACCCTATCGAAAGCTTTTTGGAAATCGAGGTAAACAACGTCTACCTGATTCCCGGAGTCCATTTCGAGGGATATTCCATCTACCAGTGTCACCAAGTTTGTAGCAACAGAGCGTGCTGTGCACCTGTAATATACGGCAGGCACTGCGGTAGCAGGCGGCTGTGTAGGGCTGTCTCAAACACCTTAGCTAGTGCACACAATATTGCGATGGGGCGGTAATTTTCGACCTTAGACCTGGAGCCTGACTTAGGTATCGGCGTAACTCTTGATTTTTTCCACATTAACGGGTAATGACCAGTGTCAAGTATTAGGTTAAAAATATAAGTTATCGGTTCAGCTAGTTCATCGAGGCAACCTTTAATAATATAAGCCGGTAGACCGTCAGGCCCAGGTGACGTACCAGGTTTCAGCTTCCTGACCGCAGCGCGTAAATCAGCAGTACTGAGAGCATGTATGTGCACGCGACGGCAGTCGGCGGGCGGCGCGGCGGCGGCGGTGGCGGGATCCAGCGCGGGCTGGTGCGGCAAGAACACCGAGCTAAAGTGATCCGCGAACGCGTCCGCCATGTCGGACCCCGTGTATTCAACGTCTTCCCGTGTCACCTTGGATTCTAGCCCGCCTGTGCTTCGAAGACTGTTGACATATTGCCAGAACTCTTTAGGATTGTGACATAAGTTTTTAGAGACAAGTTTTGTATAGTTTGAATGGGCTAATTCTACATCCTCTTTTATTTTGCTTCGCAAACGTTTAAACTCATCCCGACATCTGCTATCACCGCTGGATTTCCAAGCACGATGGAATTCGGCCTTGCTTCGTATGTCATGAATTATACTTGAGGTATAGTAGACCGGGTAGGTACGACTACACGACGACTTTCGAATTTTTTTCGGTATACAACAGTCAAACATTTTATAAATTTCTTGATAGAAATAGCGTAACGCATCTTCTGCTTTCTTAAAGTTATTTATATGGTTCCAATCAAATTTTTTAATCATATTGTATAAGGTAAGAAAATCACCTTTAGCGAAATTCCAGTCATAATTTGACGGGATGTTAGAAGGGTCAAGTCTTGTTACCTGTTTAGAAAACCTGTACCCAATGCTCACAAGCAACGGGGGATGTTGATCATCCACATTGACAAGCTGCTCATCAGGCTCGGCAGCGCGCACGGAGACGGACTCGCTCAGCTCCGCACTCGTCAGCACCACGTCTAGCATTCTACCATTCACGTTATCCACACAGTTGTATTGTTTCATATCACAAAGAGTACTGAAATATTTAAAATAATCATTAATGATACTACTAGCGCTATATAAATTTAAGTCACCGAATACTAATATTTTTGATGATGGGTGGACGGCACATACTTTTTCCACACTAGTAAACCAGTCCAAATAAACGTTATCACTCGAACTAGGCGGTATATACACGACGCACACGCATATAGTCTGTCCGTGGAATAGAAACTTCGCCCATAAATCTTCACCATTAGGAGTTTCGTAATTAGGTAGACGTTCAAGCCGCAGGGGCGCACGGGCAGCCAGCAGCACGCCGCCGCCGGTCCGCGCGCGCCGGTCCCGGCGGAGCACAGCCCAGTCTCCGCCCGCGCCGCATAGCTCGGCGTCACTCACCGACTCGTCCATATTGGTTTCCGTCGCTGATACAAGTTGTAGGTCATCGGAGGTTAAGATGTTATTTCGCCATTGTAAGAGTTTCGTTTTCAGCCACCTTACGTTTTGATAGTAAACTGTTAATGACAGCGTTTTACATAGTTGTTTAGGTTTACTTTGTTTCTGTCGATGTCGACGGTCGTTCGAGGCGAAAAAGCCAGCGCTCGGCATAGAATCCTTTAGGCCAAAACTGTGGTGTCACGCACTCGTCAAATATATTTTCGGGCACACCAACTTTAAACGATGCATAGTCAGATGGTCGCTTCGATAACATCTTAACGGCGGAGCAGGTAGTACACTTCGTTTTATCGTTGAGATAACTTATAACGTTGGCCTCCGTGGAGTCGGGATGTGCGCCCCATACGTGTAGGTACTTCGTAATATCAGCTGCGCATAATAAATCGCTCGATGCTCCGCTGCCGCGAACTACTCGCTTATGCAGGTTTTGGTAATTACGCCGCTTGCGCGATCCCACTGTTGACCACCCTTCGTTGTCGTCTTCATTACGCTTATTATTGTGTAACTCAGGTCGTAATTGAGCTTGTGCTAACGGCAGAACCGGTACCTTATTAACTGCCTTGGATTTGGATTTCCTCGACCGTCGTTTTTTTGGTGTCGATGTTTTAATTAACTCAGTTGATTTTGAGTTTTGTCCTTTATTCGCTTTATTTTTCCGGTTTCTAGTTTGTTTTCGTTTCGTCTCTGTCCCTCCAGACATGGTTAGGGTATCTTCCTTTTCGTTCGCACTCGCGAAGTTAGACTCGTCAATACTGCTAGCGTGACACTTGTCGCACTTGCTTTTACCCTCAAATAATAAAGTGACTAACGAGGTCAGCTCGGATATTTGCAGTTTTAGGGCACAAATCTCTTCATTTTGGGCACTAAGTTTGTTGTCCACACTAGTTAAGCTTCTTTTGATAATGGCACTATCGGTTTCACGCACTCCGGACGGCATTTTCTAAAGAAAACTATTTTAAATCGCGGAGCGTATAAAAGCGTGCCTGTATCATTGACGGGTAGTCGTCAGATTAACATAATTTATAACGAACGGAAATTCGGGTAAATATATATAATATAAAAGAATAATAATCGGGGAGTATTGTTCAAGATAATGATGGTTTTAAAAAGTAAATACCGTGGAATGTTATATCTCATACATTTTCGCGGTCGCTTCCGTTTCTGCCTGTGCCTGGAACTTAGAACTTTGCGGTCTGTTTTGACAACAGGTTAACATTTCCGTTGATGTGGGACTTATAATGCTGACATGTTTTTTTTATTACAGTCAATATCCTACCGGCCATCTTGCAGGCGTCGAAGAACTGGCTCCTGGATCTGCTATCCCCACGTACGTTCATAACACACCAATAACTCATAACCAGTCAGTCTTTGGAATCCAGGGGCCAATTTTTATGACAGGCTGGGAGTTTCCCCTACGGTTTTTTATATTTTGTTGAGAAATGCGATACAAAAAACTCATGCACATTCCCTATTAAAAGTGTTATTGCTTTTAACATAAACCCTCCACTTTCTCTCATCGGTCGTCCAGACGCCGGGAGGGTTGCCATCCACATGTAGTCAAATTTCCAATAGTTCGAACGCAGCAGTGCGTCATATCTTATTCGCACTATAGAGGCCGAAAATTTAGTACACCCAGGCTCCCCCAGCAGGATGTCGGTGGTTAGCATGAGAGGCCGGAAGTTACGTCTGACCTCCATGGAGATGAAGCCTAAAGCCCCTTGGAGAAACTTTGTAGGGTGTAGAAAATGGTAGTAGCCAAACATTTTCTTATACAAAAACCGTAAGAATACTTTTTGGACTCTCCAAGAGCAACGAGTAAAAGTTGCCTCGTAGGGGTTCCATTAGCCAGAGGCCGCTTCAAGTTTACTTCGAACCAGTGCCGTGAAAGTGTCAAAAAGTGACGGATGATCCACATTTTGTCAAGAGATAAGCGCAGCCATATACAATACAATACAATACAAAACACTTTATTGTACACCAAACAAAAACATTACAGAGAAACAGCACAATTAAAAACAACACAGGTAAACAACAGGCGATCAGCCATATAAGTCGAACTTGTGGTGGGATGACGTCAAAGTGACATAATATTGAACACAGAGTGCTCTCATTTAGTAGGTGTTTAGATATTGACTGTTTTATAAATAAATTATATAATATAAAATGCGGTAACATTATCAGAGTTAACTACAGCTTAATCACAAACAAACTACGGACCATAGCAGCAAGATTTTCTTTTCTCCATTTCTTTAAAAACGGCGAATTGAGTTGTTATTCTATAAAGAATAATAATCGGGGAGTATTGTTCAAGATAATGATGGTTTTAAAAAGTAAATACCGTGGAATGTTATATTTCATACATTTTCGCGGTCGCTTCTGTTTCTGCCTGTGCGTGGAACTTAGAACTTCGCGGGCTGTGTTTACAACAGTAAGGTTAACATTTCCGAGCAAGTGGGACTTAAAATACTCACATGTTCTTTTTTTGACAGGAATTTGGCCACCTGCCCTCCCGCAGCCGTCGAGGACCTCACTCCCGCGGCCACTCGCCCCGGGTAAGTTCATAACGCACCAATAACTCATAACATAATTTATAAAGAACGGAAATTTTGATACGTGAAGTAATAAATTCTGTTTTAGTAATTAGTGACTCAATATTGTACAGTCACGAGATTTAATTTGGTACCCACCTTAGGTCCAAAGTCAATCTGACATATACACTCTACAACAATAACGTTGAGTTGCCCAAAAGTTACAAATGACTTGACATCTCTAATGACATTGACGACTTCAAGCATATTTTTCTTGAAATGGGTCCCAAATTAACGCTCATGGCCGTATGACCGTGATGGACAAACTGTGGCATGTGGAAAAATACTTTTTTTTTTGACAGATATTGTGACGAGCCTCGGACGAGACTCAAACCCCCCCCCCCCCCCTGTGCAATTGTCCCATTAGGTAAATTTATCACAACTCTTGCACACTGCATAGAATCAAATTGCGGTAAGTGTAAGAGTGTGAGTGAGTGAGTATATACGATTTTAGCCACCGCCCTTTCTCAGCTGAGGCTTGTTTAGTGCTTTTTATTCGAGAATATATATTATTACGCATTAATACGGTCCCAAAACTTCCTTGATAAAGAACATTGTCGATTGTCGCCATCGTCATCAACCATACCCATAATTGGAATACGCCAATTTTTGACAATGTATGAACATCTAAAAACCATTAAAAAGTATGTTACAGTGAATTAATTATAATTTATAATAAAATTAGGAAATGACCTACATTTGACCCCTTAATGCTGATCCGAATTACGCTACATCAACCTCTTTTGTGTTTTAAATAAAACATATTATAATAGTCGTAGTATAAAGGCGTATAGTACTGTTAGGCGATGGGCTTGGAACCTGTCACTAATACACTGGTAAACATCTTAGCCTATATAAGTGTGCAAAATGTGGTTACAGAACATCAAAAAGTTTATAGTTGTTGGTAATTCTGTAGCTCTGCCTACCCCACTCTGGGAATAAAGGCGTGAGTTTATGTGTGTATGTTGGTGTATGTAGCCTCCCAAATATGTCGATGGTGGAAAACTCATTAATAGAGGAGTTAAAAGGTCAGGTAGTAAACCTGAGCTCGGTTAGCTAGCGAACATGCCGAAGTCGCGAAATTAAACATAGAAAACTGTACTCAACAAAAAAAAAATGATTCTTAAACAAAAAGATTACCCTATACACTTAGTTACTTAATGAAGTCCCACTAAAGAAAACAAATGTAAGTAGTCTGTCAACACAAAATATAGATACAGAATGTTTTTGTGTACTCTCTGTATACCAAATTACGAAAAAAAAAAACAATTAGATAGTGAAATTAAAACATTAAATTACAAAATAAAAAGTCTTCAAATTAAACTTAGTAAGGATCTATCATCAAACATTGAGAAGAAACGTAAATCAGATGTGCTTTTAAGTAAAGAAGTGATTCTCTATAGTCACTAATACACTGGTAAACATCTTAGCCTAATTGTGCAAAATGTGGTTACAGAATTATTAACAAGTTTTTAGAGTTGTTAGTAATTCTGTAGCTCTGCCTACCCCACTCTGGGAATAAAGGCGTGAGCTTATGTATGTGTATGTATGTGATTCTCTATAGGATTCAATTCAACACTCCACTGACTCCACCAATACATTACAAAAAGCCGTAAATCAAATAGAACAGCGGATTAGCAAAACTTTTGTGGAGAGCAGTTTCATCTCGTCAAGAAATCACACCGCGTCGAAAGAAACCCAATCTAGGTATACTTACCAGTATATAATGCGGCGAACCATTTAACAAATAACAAACAAAAGTTGCTGCATCTATCTGATTTCCACTAGGCTAATCTTTTACTACCTCTGCCAAAAATCCGGAATAGTAGTTTATGTGCAGTTTCATACAATACTTTATCTACTCTCATACATTACTACAAAACGTATACAATGAATGGCGCCAAAACCTAGCACATCACCGCTAATGCGTTAAAGCGGGCGCTGTCACAGACAAGTAAAATTTGGAATGATAACTTTTTGTAATGCTGTAAAAATTAGTTAGTTCATAGTTCATAGTTCATTTTATTGATAATAATAATTACAGGTCAAGTAAATCTTTCTTATTATATAAAATATAATAATAATATTAGAATAATTGTAAAACTAATTGATACATACGAGTAGGTAATGTAAACATTGATTAATTTCATGTAAATAGATCCCTGTAGTCATAGAATGCCTTCTCTACAAGCCATTTCTTAAGCTTGTATTTAAATGTCGACAGGTTATTTGAAGCTATAATATCGTCAGGAAGGTGATTATATATCTTAGGGCCCATGACGTGTGTGAGTTTCTCCGACTGAGTGAGTCGGTGCGGCACCGGCAGCAGCCGGCACGCGCGCGCGCGCCGCGTCCTGAGTTTGCTGGGGGCCCGGCATTTCGGAGACGCGTCCAAATTAGCTCGCACGTACATTGCCACTTGCAGTATCAGTAGGGACGGCAAGGTCAGGATACCTAGGGACCTAAAGTACGGTTTTACGGAGTCTGTTTGAGCGATTCGCACAATTGCACGTACGGCACGTTTTTGAAGCCGGAAGACTCGCTCCCATCCACTAGCCCTACACCACAACTCTACACCATACAGCAAGTGTGAGTGTACCGAGGCGAAGTAGCATGTGCGAACCATCTCACGAGGCACCACACGAGCCAGTCGTCTCAAAACGAAGCAAGCCGCGGATAGCTTGCCGCACACTTTGTCGATATGAGCCGCCCAAGTAAGGCCCCTATCTAATTCGAATCCAAGGAAGGTCGTGTTCGTTACTTGGTCAATCTTGGTGTCATTATGCAACGACTGATAAAGGTCTTACCTGCCGGCCCGAGAACTCGAAGTTTATGACCTGAGTTTTTTTGGCGTTCAGAATAAGGCCATTGTTTCTAAACCAGTCATACAGGCTCACAGCCGTCGAATTGAGTTGCAGTTCGAGCGCATCATAGGCCGACCTATGATGCGCTCGAACTGCAAGACTGCGCAGACCACTACAATCACGTCGTCAGCGTACATAAAAGCGTCACCACTGTGTATGCAATCCGGAAGATCATTCAACAGGAGGGAGAATAAAATATTCGACACCGATGAATCCTGCGCGACGCCCATGCATGTGTATGCCGCATCGGATCGAACTCTACCGCTGTCTGCGACTACCACCTGGGATCTATTTCGCAGCAGGTCGATAAGCAGGCTCAGGGCGGAATCTGCAATGCCATAGTGGTATAATTTGTTCTGTATAACTCCATGGTCAGCCACGTCAAATGCTTTGGATAAGTCGTGTTATCTTAATAATACGTTAATTACCTGAGCCGCATGTGAGCTCCATTATAAAAAAATAATTGATAATGAAACCTCGTTGGTGACCTTAACTTTTTGGATTAACTTGTAACTTAATGGAAAAAAAATACTTTATAACATTATGTTGTTAGAGAAATAATGTTACAGTGTTTTTTTTTATTTCGGTATTGTGTTTATAAAGCCAATATAAGTTCGTTTTGAAGTTTATAATTCGAACTTTACGATGTGAGAGTAGATAATAGTAGATTATACACCGAGGGGATAGAGAGAATCCTGAACGTAACGAAGGACTCCAGATTTAACTCCCGAGCGCAGCGAGGGTGTTACGAGTTAATTCCCGAGCGAAGCGAGGGAATTAAGAAGAGTCCTGAGCGCAGTGAGGGGTTCAAGCGCGCCCAAGACGAAAACAGCTTTATCCCCGAGGAGTGTACTCTACTTTTCTCACCTTTTGTGAGACAATAAAAAAGCGTAATCCTAATCGTATTAATCTTCATTTGTATTTCTCAAGGACACCTTGGGTCGTTCCCTGTTGAATAATGTCCGCAGTAGAATAATAATATTTTTTTCACACCACCTGCTCGACAATGCCAAATTACATATCATGCAAACCTTACGCAAACCAAATCATTAAAGCCCTTGGCTTTAGCCGGGGTGTAATGTTGTACTGAATCTCATTATAACCCGATGGGTTGTAATATTTTCACTTTTCATAGTTCTTATTACAATGGCCTTAAAGTCTAATTTCGTAATAAAAGATCAACTAATACTCGAAGGACGGGCGCGGCGCCGCCGCCACCGCCGCGTCGAACCTAATTTGAAAATCGAACATTTTCTAAAATCGAGCTGGCCACGGCAAGCTGAATGGAACACATTTGAAATTAAACAAAAGCCGCGAGTATTGTAAGACGCTGCAATAAAATACATTGGTGATAACTGCAAAGTTTTAAATAAATATTGTCTTTCCACAACTGGACTAATGTCTCAAATATCAATTTTCACTTTTAATTTTAATTTACTATAATAAAACGCTGTTTTTAGTAGACTCGCTTTTTTATTGTCTCGCAAAAGGTGAGAAAAGTAGAGTACACTCCTCGGGGATAAAGCTGTTTTCGTCTTGGGCGCGCTTGAACCCCTCACTGCGCTCAGGACTCTTCTTAATTCCCTCGCTTCGCTCGGGAATTAACTCGTAACACCCTCGCTGCGCTCGGGAGTTAAATCTGGAGTCCTTCGTTACGTTCAGGATTCAATATCGCGCCCGTGACATAAAACTGTGCTTTATCCCCTCGGTGTATAATCTACTAATTCTTATTATTCACGAAAAGTGTACTCTTTGATTATAATGTGCAGTGGGTCGGACTTTAATGTCACCCCGATAAAAAAAACAAGAGTATTTTAGAAAATTTAATTAATTACTGTTGTTATACGAAAAAAAAAAAACGTGACAAACATAAATTAACACATACAGAATTCTGAACACAAAAGCATAAGTAGTTACGAACGCTATCATTTGTGATATTCCTGCGGATGAGTATTATAACTTTGTAAACCAATTTCATTCGGCCCTTCATAAGAGATTTTATAATTTCTCACATGTATGGCTTCAGGCTCCTAACAGTGTTCATTTCGGAATAAGAGATTACTTCTCAAGTGGCTATAAACTGAACTACTTACAGTGGAAAATATAAATTAGCTCACAGTCTAAATCGTGTTCTAAAAACCGTAATTACCGTAAATAATACATTTTACAACAGTAAGTATTATTTTTTTATACTGGGGATCCGCCGTCATCGTGTGGTTCTCCATTGACATATTCAATGTATGAAAGAGATGTCAGGTTTGCTTTTGTGCAATATGTTGTAGACCCCAATGGGGACACTTATCACAGACTTATCATGATTCCGATTGTACCTAAGGGATTTGTTGAATAGAAATACTTCCGAAATAATAATTATAGAATTGCTTTATTTTTTTCATGCCTAATAGTATGCAACATATTAGTGAACCGCTTATTATTTTTTTAATATTAATTGTATTTTTCTGATCTTCATTTTTTCTTTCTTTTAATTATACTTAGGTATCGTAATGTTATGTTCTATCTGGCAAAATTTTGTTTTTGTTGGGGTTGAAATTGTCCTAATTTTCTGACACAATTTTGTTTCTGTTACTGTCGCAGAACTAACCTAACCTAACCTACTTTGCTCATAGCAGTTCGTTAAGTACTAATATTATGCCATGGTACAAATATGCCATAATAAATGCAATTCTGCTAGGAACTAAAGTGTTGCCAGGACGACCATATGGCTCGCACTGTCAAAAAGATATCAGATGTCATGTAGAGCCAAGCTTCTAAGGCTGGGTTTTATAAAGGTCCGTTAGATCAAATTTCAGTCAGAAATGTCAAAACTTGTATGAAGTAACTAAAATTTTGATCTGACATATTTACTAACGGGCTTTTATAAAACTGGGTATAACTCTACCCGCCCTAACTCTACAAGCTCTAACTTCACAAATTCTACAACAAATATTTAATTTTATTAGTAATATTTAGTTATATAGCTAACACCTAAGTTCGAAGATAACTAAAACTCAAAACTTATGTTTATGACTTTACTGTAATTCTTGTGATCAAATTAACATAGATATTAAGTAATGAGAACGTTTATCTTTTGAGTTATGTGTGATGAATGTTAATAATTTGCGTTGTGACAGCATTAACATTTATTGTAGAAACTCATGAGGTGCATTGGGGTAATTACTTATGATATAAATTAAGACGAGTTGAGTAAAGGACAGCGTTTCAGTTAAGAAAACACGTTTTTTTTAAATTGGACTGCCTATGCTTTTGTATCTATTGAGAATTGTTAAATAGACTTATGATTAGTGGACATTACATACAAAAATACGCTGTAGTAATTTTTTTATGCATATAATTATTGTCATCTCTCACGTTTTTGGACATTTGGGTGAAATACGGAATATGCCCGGGTAGTTCCGAGAAAGTTGAAAAGTAGATCTTACTACTCATAGACTAATGGTTTATATAGTGTTGGGGTTATCGCAAATCACTCGAAAAGTCGCGAAAATCACTTGGCTGTCGAGACGGCACCGTTGCTCACATATGGAGCGTCAAAGCGGATAACAACGCCGTCTAAAGTAATGTTACCAGTAAGAAAATATCGCGGCGTTTGGTAGTTTAAATAAACTTTCGGAATATATCCCATTTCGCAATTACCCCAATGCACTATATGGAATTTCCTACCAATACATTTAATGTGACTGTGTTCAGTGAATAAACTCTAGAAACAAGGGTCACGAAGGAAAGACTGAGTTAATTAAGGTTTAGGTAATAACTAATAAATAAGCAATGCTTAACTTTATAATAATAAATTTATTGTATGGTGTTTGCATCGAAATAATAAGTACTACATACAACTGGAATAAACACTCACCGAAAACAGATAAGCAAAACCTGACCTAAATAACATAGACATACCTAATAGACATCAACCGATATTAAAAGTACTTGAGCCCGCGAGCCGGTAGAGATAGCAACAACGGAGTCAGTGTGTCCCTCTCTAACTATTCAGACAAACAAAAACAAACGAAAGAACTTACAAAATAAACAATTGGTTAATTTCGAAGATTCGTGACCGTTGTCCTATAAAAATATTGAATAAAAATTAATGAATTTCGAATAAGCAATAATTACACGATTTACTATTTTTTATGAAATAAGCTTCAGAAATCTTTTTATTTTAAAAATCTTTTTATTAATGTCTCAACGGCAACACCAAAGAATAAGATGAGGCCACATTTCGATACGTTATCGGCTGTGTTTAATGTGTTTCTTACGGTTTACTCGAAATTAATTCGTTCTATTTTTGTCGACCTAAACCTATCACTATTTATTTTTTCCTTTGTCCGGCAACATTTTCAGCTGTCAAGTTAGGTAGTTCGCCTACTAATGACTTGACATCTCTAATGACATTGACGACTTGAAGCATATTTTTCTTGAAATGGGTCCCAAATGAACCCTCGTGACCGTACGTAGTACTTATTATTTCAATGGGTGTTTGTTTGTTTACATTATGTTTGAACGACGTTCATCTATTATGACTTTAAAAAAGATCACTAATAGTAAAAAACGTCTTTTAAATCTAAATAAACATGAAATAATTCTGATTTTACGAGTTTTTGGCTGTTTGGGGTTAGTTATCGTATAGTTCAAACATGATTTAAAAAAGTAAAACACCATGGTATTAATTATTTCATAAATTTTCGCGGTCGCTTCCGCTTTTTGCCTGTGCCTAGAACTTAGAACTTTGCGGTCTGTTTTGACAACAGGTTAACATTTCCGTACATGTGGGACTTATAATACTGACTTTTTTTTTGTTACAGTCAATTTACCGGCCATCTTGCAGGCGTCGAGGAACTGTCTCCCGGAAATCCTCTCCCCAGGTACGTTCATAACACACCAATAACACATAACTAGTCAGTCTTTGGAAACCAGGGGCCAAATTTTAAGACAGGTAGGGAGTTTCTATATCGATTAACTCAATTATCGATGCTATATATTATTGATCACTCCAAGTTTTGTTTGTAAAAATTATTTTTTATTACAAGTAAATTATTTGGGCAACAAAAAATATCTTTGTAATTACGGCAGCTTCAGATAAAAAAAATATGTCTTTTAAAAAAGTAAAACAGAGTACCTACAGATTTTACGAGTTTTTGGCTGTTTGGAGTTAGTTATCGTAGTCCAAACATGATTTTAAAAAGTAAAAACCGTAGTATGTACTCGTAATATCTCATACATTTTCGCGGTCGCTTCCACAGATTATAGGATATGTCTAAAGTCACTTCCGTTTCTGCCTGTGCCCGGAACTTAGAACTTCGCGGGCTGTTTTTACAACTGTAAGGTTAACATTTCCGAGCATGTGGGACAAAATACTCACGTGTTTTTTTTTGACAGGCAACTCGCCATCTACAACCTTGCTGGCCTCGAGGGCCACACTTCGGCAGACTCTGGCCCCATGTACGTTTATACCACACTAATAACTCATAACATAATTTATAACGAACGGAAATGGGTGAGGACCAAAAAGTTGGACCACAGTTAAGCGCAGTTAACCATACAAGCGACGAAGACTATCCCTACAATTGTATGGCTAATTTTCGTGTCACAACGGAAAAGTTTCATGGAAAATTTAATTGAGTGAGTTAGCGTGGACAACTTTTTGGTCCTTACCCAAATTCGGACAGGTACTTATTTACCAAAACTTTCATCCCTGCGATTACGGATATATTAATCACAGCGGGTCTAGTATGGTGGCGTCTATAGCGTGGCCAAATTTAGATAAAGCTTCCGTCACTCTTGAACTTATGCAAGTGTCAAAAAGTGACGTATGCTTCATGCATTTTTGTCACGCGATAAACGCAGTCATATTAGGCGAACTTGTGGTGGGATGGGGTAGGGGTCGGGTTGCATAAAGTTTAAAGTCATATTTTTGATGGGCATTTTTTTTTTTTTTTTTTTTTTTTTTTATGGCATAGAGAAGACAAACGAGCACGCAGGCCACCTGATGGTAAGTGGAAACTGTGACCCATAGACATTCGCATTCACAAGACTGCAAAGCAATCCTAAGACTGCAAATGCGTTGCCAACCCTGAGGACTAAGATGGAATGCCTCTATGCTAGTCATTTCACCGGCTGTCTTATCCCCAAACCGGAACACAACAATGCGAACACTGCTGTTTGGCGGTAGGTTAATGGATAAGATGGTGGTAGCGATCCGGACGGACCCTGCACAAGGTCCTACCACCCGCAATACAAGGATTCGTCATACTCATCATTGCGCATAACTGTAAATTGTCATACATTTATGCGCATAAAGTTTTTAATCATAATGTTTAAGAACATATTGTGTAACGCGCATAAATTTGATGCGCATATAATTATTTAACCATACTTTATACGTAATGACGTAATATTCATTTAATAACAAGCTTTTCCGCTCTTTTATAAAAAAAAATAACCCTAACCTATCCGCGATCTAAGTCGGTTTTATCATATTATGACTAAATAAATGTATGACATTCTACATTATGGTTAAACCAATTATGACTCCGTATAATTATGACAGGGAACAATTATGCCTAGTAAGTAGTAGTGTTGCAAATATTTGTCAGGGAGCATTGTTCAAAATAATAATGCTGGAATAGTATTTCACCATGCATATTGTTACTACAACAAAAAAACTGTTTTTTTTAATGATAATACAAAAAAAAACTATTTGATGCACTTATAAATACGCTGTACCAGTGTACCTACTTAAATGCTGTTTAGTTCGAAAAGGTTAACCTTTTGAGTCTATGACATTTTAAAAAGTAAAATAAATATAGAAGAATTCTGATTGTACTTACGAGTTTTTGGCTGTTTGAAGTTAGTTATCCTAGTCCAAGCATAGTTTTACTCATAAAAAGCAAAAAACGTGTGGTAGGCAGGTACTGAAGTTTTATACATTATTGCGGTCGCTTCCGCCTTTTGCCTGTGCCTTGAACTTGGAATTTCGCGGGCTGTTTTAACAACAGTAAGGTAAACATAAAAAAAAATGCTCACATGTTTTTTTTTGACTGGCTTGTGGCCCTCCTCCCTCTGGCAGTCATCGATAACCTCAATTCCGGAGGCGCTCCTCCACGGTACGTTCATCGCACACAACACACACCACACACACATCCCACACAATAACATCATTTATAAGGATGCATTTGTATTTGCAACAATCAATTTATGTCCGTGTAGTCTTTGAATTATGACCTAAATGTCCATTACGAGTATCAGTGTTTGTCACCCAAAAGTGTCCAATCCTGGTCCCATTGTTATATAAAAGTATCCTAATTTTGCTGTGTTTTTGCAATTTTAAAGGGTTTAAGAAATAAAAGTAGCCCCCCCACTTACCGCGGCCAAATAGCGTAGGTAACTATTTGCAATGGATTTTTTTTAATACTTTGTTTTAAAGGTCAAGACAGACGTCATTCAAGCATAATCCAAAAAAAAAAAAATTTTGCTTACCTGCTTTTCCTTTTGATAGACATTCCGGGGGATACCCAGCTAATGCTGACAACTATGACAACCGCGCCCCGCCGCCCCCATATACTCCTAACCGGTAAGTATCTTATCATTACCATCATCATCATATTCATCATCATCATCATCATCATCATTATCGTCTTCATCATCATCATCATCATCATCATTATCACGATCATCATCATCATCATCATCATCATCATCATCATCATCATCATCATCATCATCATCATCATCATCATCATCATCATCATCATCATCATCATCATCATCATCATCATCATTATCGTCTTCATCATCATCATCATCATCATCATTATCACGATCATCATTACCATCATCATCATCATCATCATCATCATCATGATTATCGTCTTCCTCATCATCATCATCATCATCATCATTATCACGATCATCATCATCATCATCATCATCATCATCATGTCCTCTGCAGAATGGGTCCATAACATGTCTTTCATCAATCCATGTTTTTTTTTTCTTTGTTATATCGCCTTAAAATGCATTTGTTACACTTGTCAAATAATAACAAAAAACCTTTTTAGTGTCAATATAGTCGCGGCTATCATCTCATCATCGGTAGAAAATCTACGCCCCCTGAGATTTTTTGCAGAAGGCTGATTAGGAAGTAGTCACAGGGGGGTTAATATGGCCTGTAAAGGGGATGTCGAAGTCATCGAAGCCATTTCTGGTCATGTCTATGCGCGAGCCGTATTGACAGCTGCATTTTGATACAAGATCAAAATTCCCTTGTTGAGTTGGCCTCTCCGTTTTTCTTTTATAGCATGCTTCAGGTGGCAAAGTAAATTTGCTTAATAATTGGCATACACTGTCGTTTTTTTGGCTAAAAGTTTGAATTAATCTGAATCCCAAAAATTGTTCGCCATGAGTTTAGTAGCCGAAGGACCTTGAACTTCCGAGGAGGCTTTTCGTCTTTGAATTTATCATCTTCTAGGCTTTACGACCCGATTTAAATTGGCTTCGGCTGATAATGTACAACACGCAAAATGCTAACTACACGCATAATGTGCAAACAGTCAAAATGTACATACGCAAAATCAACATCATGACAAATGTACAGTACGCGAAATGTAAAGTACGCAAAATGTACATACAATTAAATGTACATATGATAATTGTACAATACGCAAAATGAACTCCACGCGATAGTGGCAAAATGTGCAAAGTTAGAATGAGCAATACGCAAAATTTACTATACGAAAAAATAACAACACACAAAATTAACAATACGCAAAATGAACAATACGAAAAAAATACAACACGCAAAAATAACAATACGAAAAAATAACAATACGCAAAATGTATAGTCACGGTAAGAAAAGGTTCGCCACTTTTGGACCTTAATAGCGTAGAAAAAGAGTTCTTATAACAGGTGTAGGTATAACAAAGGCATTTTCGAAAAAAATAAGAATCTTTACACTATCTATTATTGAATTAAAATAAAATAACATAACTTAACCTACCTAGCTAGCTCTTGATAGACCGATTTTGATGAAACTTAGCTAAGAACACTTCCAATCAAACCAGCTAGGCTTTCAAAAGAAAACAAACCGCATCTCAATTGGTCTATCCGTTTAGGAGCTACGATCCACACATAGATACACATGTCAAACTTACAATACCCTCTTTTTGCGTAGGGGTTTTGGTAAACCACCCTTGTGCCTACTGAGCATTATTATCCATTTTGCTTCTTGTACATTATACGTTTTGTACATTTTATGTTTTCTACATTTTACGTTTTGTACATTTTACGTTTTGTACATTTTACGTTTTGTACATTTTCGTTATGTACGTTTGGCGATTAAGCATTTTGCTTTTGTAACATTTTGCGAATTATGCATTTTGCATTGAACAATTCGCGAAATACGTATTTTTCTTTTTACACATTTTGCTTTATGTGCTTTCAGCGTAAGTAGGTACATTCTGCGTACTGTACATTTCGCGTACTGTACATTTGTCATGATGTTGATTTTGCGTATGTACATTTTGACTGTTTGCACATTATGCGTGCAGTTAGCATTTTGCGTGTTGTACAATATCAGCCGAAGCCTTTAAATTTTACACCAGAACTTTATGGTAAAATCGGAAGGGCACGAATCACCAAATATAGGTAACATATGCTATCTGATCCGCAATGGCGTATGAAAGTCTTCAGAAGAAATTTTATGACTGCATGCTGCTCAATTTTAATCAAATTAGTTTTTTCAAGCGACATGTTCCAAGCAACGAAGTGCAAATAACAAATGATTAGCAACGAACAAATGAGCGTTAAAAATTTTGAAAAAAGAACAGTCAATAAATATGAATTCATAGTGGCCAGTATTTTTTTTTAACTACCTACACATTGTTTGGGTAGATATAGATAACTATTCAGCCACCCTTCGTACGTAATAGTTATAAGGTGCAAATTAAATTGCATAAATTTTTTCGCAGGAGTGGCAATTTTTTTATTTACGACTGCTCGAGTGCATTTAATGTTTGATTTTATGGTATGAAAGGTTGTGTCAAAAAATTGTTCCTTAAGGTTGAATTCTACCAAACCGAAATAAGGTTTGAAGATGTAATGTAAAAAAAAATTGGTATGTAGCTTGAAAAACTACCTTATTTCATAGTGATATTTATGACTAATTATGACTAATCACCTGGTTTTTTTTTTCAATTAATTAAGGAAAATGACGAGAATCCCGACTAAAATGATCAATATCTCGGAACAACAACAATTGCTGAACATACATGGGGGTTAAATCGATAGCTTAGTGAGCTGTTCTATCAGCCCTAGGCGGGTTGACGTCGGTTTCTGGGACGCCCAGTACCTAGTCCAGCCATAAGTTCTGTTACTTTTATTTATTAAAATTTTAACAACAAATCAAAGGAGTTTTTCATAAATCTGTATCATAATCAATACTTTGATTTATACAAAATAAAAATAAAAATAATGTATTCTAAAATATTGCAATTATTTGATGTACGAGCTTGAAGTATTCCCATTTCGGACTAGAAAAAAATAATTCAATTTACGCTCGACGATGATACTGATAACGGCCACAACTTTTGTACTCGTAAGAGTTCTTGGAGAGAGTTCAAATTTGCGTAACAATATTAACCGGACTTTTACCTTTAAATTCTTATACAAATGTATTTCAAGCAACTATAGA
This sequence comes from Acleris laterana, assembly GCA_963966035.1. NCBI lineage: Eukaryota > Metazoa > Arthropoda > Insecta > Lepidoptera > Tortricidae > Acleris > Acleris laterana. Next base: position 85,197,449 of record OZ014438.1, read on the forward strand.
TCCGTTTGTGCACCGGTCAATCTTGATGTCTTATTAAATCGACTTTACGATTTCACATGAATTTGCAGCAAATCCAAAAACACACCAAATTTCTTGCTTCATAAGTTGGAATTGAGTCATGTTGAGAAATATAACTTTAGTCTCTAAATATACACAGAGACAGGAAGTTTTATAATATTAAAAAATAAAGTTCTTTGGTAAACGTATTCGCATTTTTAGGCGTTTTCAAAAAGTGAAATATACGGGAAAGTCACGCGTAATTTCATCGATGCCGGCTGTGAATGTTAAAAGATCGCGTCCGAAATTGCGGCGACTAACTAGAATGATTATTTGTTCTTCAAAATGTACATTAAATAAGCTTTTTATTCATATACGTATTGATATAAAAAAAAAACATTAGTTAGTTTTATTTGACTCAACCTTAGTAACAGAACTTATTGCTGGACTAGGTATATCAAAGTAGTAGGGCCTAGGGATTCCAAATTTAGCACGTAGGTTCTTTATAAGGTCTAGGAGTGCACTAAGAAAGGATTTTCCCAAAATCCAAACCCAACGGGAAGAAATAGGGGTTTGCGGGAAACTAAAGTCTGAGTTTATTCCCACAGAAAAAAATTCAAAATATTTTTACTTTCCACATTTATAAGAAATCGACTTTCTATAAAAAAAACATATATTGTAATTAAGATTAAAGAATTTAATTTGTTGATGGAAATTTTCATTTTGATGTAAACTCTTTGTTGTGTTAATTTAAAACGTGGAAACCGTTTTTTTACGCATATTTTATTTATTGCACTGGTATCATTGACTCTATTTGAGACGTTACTTCACTCGCTTCGCTTCACCATTCGTGCTCCCGTCGTAATCGCTTTCCAGTGACGCATTTATGCGATTTTAATTTCAATTATATCTCAAATTTATTTTTATATCACGGTTCGAGCGAAATTATAACTTAATGTTATATTTCTTGCTGGCTCAAACTTTGAGATCCCCTGAAATGTCACTTTGACAGTGACGTAACTTTGTTTACATTTTTTCTGTGGGAATAAAAATCCGACTTTAATTGTACGCACACGAAATCGCGTGCGTCCTAAATTCCTTTTGCTAAATTCTACAAAATTAACTGCTATAAACTTTATAGGTACTAAAGGCGCGACCATGCTGCAACTCAGGGCGATGAGAGAGGAAAGGAGGCGGAGGGAGAGGCTACTTCGAGTAGCGATATTTATAATATATTTATTATAAAATATTATATTGCAAAAACACGCGACTTAGCCGCAGTTGAAATATTTTTCTATATATATAAATAGCTTTAATAAAATAACAGTACGCCACATCGTGGCTGCAAAATATTATATATATATATTTATATATATTTTATTACTTGTATACCTAGTATATAAAAATTGAGGAGCAACTCCGTATTTAATTAAGTGTGTCCAGGCGATTATTCCGTAATTATTACAGACATCAAAAAAATTATATAAAAAAAAACACTTCTGTGGTAGCCCTCCCGTGTGGTAACCGGATTAGAATAGTGCCACTCCGTAACTTTCCGTGGATGTCGTAAAAGGCGACTAAGGTAATAAAGGCGTGTAGTACTGTTAGGCGATGGGCTTGCAACCTGTCATTAATACACTGGTAAACATCTTCGCCTAAGTGTGCAAAATGTGGTTACAGAATGATCAAAAAGTTTTTATAGTTGTTGGAAATTCTGTAGCTCTGCCTACCCCACTCTGGGAATAAAGGCATGAGTTTATGTATGTATGTATGTACATATCACTTAGCCAGTTTATAAAATTACAGTTGCTGAGGCCTTCCTTTAGACTTAAACTTAAAAAGTCTGTGTTGGGACGCCTCGCTCTTCCAAAAATCAACATAAATGATAGGTACTTAACTTAGCATTAATAAAATAAAATATGTCCTGACTCACCGTGTGTGTTGGTGTGTTTTGTCACTGTAGTCGCTCAGTCTCTTTATATTTTTTTGTTTGAAGCCATTTTGGTATGATCATTTTACAGTGATGATAATCGTTTCTATAAATGGATCGTTTCAATAACTTTTTAAAAATCAAACGAGAAAGGTTAATTTAATTAATTTTAATTTCGGAACAAGTGGTTGCCGGATTAGAATAGTGCCACTTCATGTCTTCCCGTTGAGGTCGTAAGAGGCGACTAAGGGTATAAAGGCTGTGTAGTGCTGTTAGGCGATGGGGCTTGCAACCTGTCACTAATACACTGGTAAACATCTTAGCCTGATTGTGCAAAATGTGGTTACAGAGTCGTCAACAGGTTTTTGGAGTGGTGAAGGCGTGAGCTTAGGTTTTGAGTGTGTTTCATTTCCTTATTTTAAGTGGTCTAGTACTCATTTTACCGAATCATATTTTATGATTACGTATGACATGATAATAATGATTTTCAAGTAGATACACGTTTAATTAAATGGTTACCCAGCTTGCGTAAGTACGTACCAGATGGGACTCTCTTCTGTAGGCGATAATTGCCGCAATTTTTCAATCAATAAATGAAACAATCGCGATTATTACCGCAAATAAAAAAAATACAATAAATTGGCGGGAACGACAACCTGCGATAAAGCGTTTGAATTTAGAACGAACACCAAAGCATATTTTTCTTGTTTTTTTTAGTGTGTTTCTTTTCAGTCAGTTCGAATAATGCGATATTGAAATAAGGTTTATTACTAATTTGAAGTGGTAAGATAATTAATCTAAACGTGTATCTACATGAAATAAAACTGGCCGTTGCTTGCAACGATCCAGCAGGAAACGGTTGTGTTGTTCTGGTGTTGCCACCACAGAACTATATCAAGATAGAAGGAAAGAGTGTATGTACCTCGCGTGACGAAAAGAGGTTCTGTGGACTGCTATGTTCACCGCGACGCTCAGGGTAGTGATTCTGTAAACAACGCCGGTCGTGCGGACTGTCGAGTGAAATCAAGCGGCGAGATTAAGTAGTCCCGTCAGTGCGAACAAAACACATTGTAGCGCGTGCATTTTCAATTTAGCAGCACGATGGGTCGAACGTATAAGGCTGCTTAATTGAAAATGCACGCGCTACAATGTGTTTTGTTCGCACTGATGGGACTACTTAATCTCGCCGCTTGGATATCACTCGACAGTCCGCACGACCGACGTTGTTTACAGAATCACTACCCAGTCCGCTGAACTCCGCTGTCGACCGCTTTCCGTGTGTGACGTTCCAATTTAAAAACAAAATGCCCTGTTGTTCGGTAATAAACTGTTTAAACACCACCAAAAAAGTAGGAGCTGTGAATCAATATATTTATTTTCATAGGTAAGTAGGTACTCTTTGCCCTAAAATATCTTTCTTTTTTTTATAAAACAATTTATTTTGTTGCATTGTTGTATTTCATATAAACAGTAACGGGCGAGTCTGTGTCTAATACTACTTTTCAATTGCGGCTTTAATTTGACTCGCCAGACTTGGCATGCATTGAAAACCAGCAATGAAAATAAACCAATCCAAACTGTCCAGCACTTGTCGAGACGCGTTTCAAGGATGATTTCTCATTTTTCTATCAAAAGTAAGATGTAGGTAGTGTTGTACCTGGCGATTTTCAATGCCGATTTCTTTGTCGATTAAAATCGATTTTGAAAACAGAAAAAATGATAATTATTTTAACAAGCTTTTATTTAACTTGCAATGTATGTATATGCGTGTGTATGTATGTATGTATGGGTCAAATCTTGCAAATTAAATTTGACCCAATTTCCGTTAACGGAATGGGCTGAAATTTGGACCACATAATGTAAACTCAACCCGTGTGGTTGCCGGGTTAGAATAATGCCACTCCATATCTTCCCGTGGATATCGTAAGAGGCGACTAAGGAAATAAAGGCGTATAGTATTGTTAGGCGATGGGCTTGCAACCTGGCAAAATGTGGTTACAGAATTATCAACAAGTTTTTAGAGTTGTTGGTAATTCTGTAGGTCTGCCTACCGTATGTATGTATGTATATGTAAACTCAAGACCACAGACCACTTACCCTATAGACTCCGCATACAAAGGCGCCCCCGTAAGCCATGCTTATGCTCACAGAACACTAATTGGTTGCCATGGTTCTATTGGCGCGCACCACGACGCGCACACTTGATTATTCGTTGACTTTGAACTAGCCAATCACGGTGCACTTTCCGCCCCCCGCGCCCCGCCATTTTGGCTTAATGAGATACTAGACAAACTGTTCCGAAGCGGAGTCTATAGGGTAAGTGGTCTGTGCTCAAGACAATGCAATATTATGGTATCTAAGAGATGACCTGATGATGGAGTTGGAAGGTGGCGACAGGATCTCCGCTATTCTTAACGTAGACCCACCATGTTAGGAGGCAATAGTTTGGTCTCGAAAAGCAGATAAAGATTTTGCAAAAAAAAACCGTCGGCAACAAAAACTTGTCCCAAAAATATATTTTTTACTATTATTTAGCCGTGAGATGAAGTAGTATTGCCAAAAGGATAATAATTAACTATAGTTTGCAATTTTGTTTAAGTATTCCGAAAAATCCTGTTATTAAAAATAGATGGATAGAAGCAACGGGTCGAAAAAACTGGTGGACCAGCGCGCGCGTCCTCTCCCGTCGAAGTCTGTTGGCTCGCTGACGCTCTTCCGTTGCGATTGATATCGATGACACCACAGATTAGAACGCGAACCATCTGACGAAATGTTTAGGCGCCGGCTTAAAAATCTTTTGTTGGGTCAATCAACTTTTCTTTGTAGCTCGTTGCCATGGTGACGTCTCCTGAGTCACTCTTTAAAACTGTAATTTCAAAGAATATAAGTTCACTAAAAATCAGTTTTATTGGCAATTCCATACCCATTCTTTTATGGGCTTTCTCTTGAGTGTGCTAGAAGTATATATTATAGCATTTTTTCTAAGAAACTCTAACACCGTTGTCTCCTGGGTTACGGGACAGAATAACAACAACAAAAAGTTGATCCACCCTGTTGGATAACCCATTCTATTCGGTAAATGAGTATATGGAACTTGACATGTAAATTAGTTTGACTTTTAATTATTATTATTATTTTATTTTATTCTATTTTATTCTATTTTGTAATGTACTTTGTTTTTGTGTTGACTTTTACTATTTTTACTATTATAATTTAATTCTATTTCTGACGATCTCAATGTAACTGCATATAATTTGACATGTAATGTAATTTATACCGTGTTATATTGAGTAATAAAATCTGAATCTGAATCTGAATCTGTTTATGTTGTGCACATCACTAAAAGACTCGCGTGACGTCAAAGTGCCTACGCAAAATGTTACACGTTCGGTTCTCATATAAATCGACGCACTCTTTCCTTCTGTCTCCGTATAGTTCTGTGGTTGCCACACAAAATAGTCTATTAGTGTTTGTTAACGTTTTAAGCGTGAATTTTTTTTTTTGGTGTATAAATTTGTCGCTAATGTTTGTAATGTTACCTGTTAACTGTTTACTGTTACCCGTTTAATGTTTAATTTTTGTTTGTTTTTTAAGTCAAGGTCCCTCTGAAAATCAGCGCCGCAGTTCCACTTTTTACTTTTTTTTATATTGTTTTCTTTTTTATGTGTGCATTGAATAAATATTTTCTATTCTATTCTATTGTAAAATCATTATTATCATATCATACGTAAGTAATCATAAAATATGATTAAGGTAAAATAAGTACTAGACCACTTAAAATAAGAATATTAAACCTTTCTACAAATCTCATACCGTAAAATGTTCCTACTTTGCTCCCCCATGGGTAACTATGCTCTATAGTGACTATTTCGTTTGTTACCTTGTTGATGACAAATTTTCTTAAAATAATCTGTAATAGTTACGGAATAATATTTTATATTGTTTGAAATATATAAGCTATTGTTTTCCATATGTATAATATATATGTATATATAATCGCGTGGACACCCATATCTATTACACTCTTTAGGTAAATGGGTAGTGATTCTCTGAACAACGACGGTCGGAAAGACGGACGAGTGAATGTCCAAGCGGCGAGTTTAAGTAGTCCCGTCAGTGCGAACAAAACATATTTTAGCGCGTGCATTTTCAATTTAGCAGCATGGTTTATACCGATGGATCGAACGTATAACGCTGCTTAATTGAAAATGCCCGCGCTAAAATGTGTTTTGTTCGCTCTGACGGGACTACCTAAACTCGCCGCTGCGATTTCGCTCGATCGTCCGCCCTTCCGTTGTTTTTGAGAGAATAGAACGCCCCTGGTAATTGTAATTCTCTAAAAGTAGTGATAGACGAGCGAGCTTTAAAATGACTCGCGTCGGTGACGAAACTTATGTCATATTCATCATTCAATAGCCCCGTTTCACTGTGCCCCATGATCACACTTCAATTTCAAAAAATGATGGGCAAATTTTCCATAAATCATAAAAAAAAAGTAATATGTCATAAATAAGATTTAATATTACTATAACAAATATAATAAAATAGGCCCAAACGCAAACACTATTTAAACATAAAAGAAAATAAATTTGTCAGGATTCCACAAAATGATTACTTAATAACATTTTTTTCTCAAAAACACAGCTAGTAATATTCCGACTCCCAAATGACAGCTGTATCAAGATGGCGGTGTATCTGCCGCTAACTTCAAAGACATCAGTACAGATAATAACATAAAATAAAGTTAGTAATACGCCATTACGTTTACTGTGTCCCCCGTGTCACTGTACCCCATCTTACCTTAGCGTACTTTTGTTTGATGATACCTACATAAGTTCTGTCACTGACATTTATTAAAATAAGAAAAAATAAAAAGTGAGACAAAAATATTTTAAAATAAAAAAATAAAAAAAAATATTTTTTTATTCTTCAATTAATACAGGATTACGGAATGATAGAATTTATGCAAAAAAAATTGCGGTAAAATGGTATAAGTAAGTACAAGCTTTTAGTATTTCTGTTTTGGGTTGGGGTGCTTTTGTTAAAGTTGTAGCAGTTTATCATCGTCAATTTATATGACGTATATTAGTTACTCCATTAAATTTACTCCTATGTTAACAGTTATAAGAAATTCTATATGGAACTCGTTATTAGGTTATAATTATTCAAACACATCTTAAATGCTTAAGGGCCTGTTTCACAATCGACAAGTAAATTTATCTGTCACATAAAGTTGTCTCTCTCCTTGTCTATTTTCAAGTGTACGACAAAGAAAGGGCTAAACTTATCCGTCAAATATCCTTTACTTGTCGATTGTGAAACAGGCGGTAAATGTAATAGTTTATGTATAATAATTTTCACAACTTAGATAAATAAATAAATACCGATGTAAATATGCATGTATGTGCATGACTCGGTGTATAAAGCGAATGAAATTTGTCAAGATCGTAGCAAGTGGAAAGAAGTGATCTCTGCCTACCCCTCTGGGAAACAGGCATGATTTAAATATACTGCAAATTAACTGCAGATCCATAACCCAATCTTCTGTATTCTCTAAATTCTCTCCAACAAACAAAACAAAATTTCCTTTTTTAATATAAGATTTACTGTTAACCTGTATACTTAAAGTTGCAGAAAAATGTAGCGTAAGAGTTTAAAACTAAATAGACTTAAGTTTAAAAATATTTATTGCATGCCTTTATTGTATTGATCTGAATGTACGTAAAGTTATGTTAAATAAATAATTAATTTAACTAGGACTTTGACTTTGATAAACGGCATAATACAGTCGCCGTTAATAGAACTTATGAACGATACAAATTAGTACTGTTTGACACATAACCTCAAATATTCACGAAGCGTGTTTTTATAAAAAATAACGTATAATGAGATGGATAGTTATTTAATTTTAAAGGAGGATGGTCAAATTGGCCTATTGACCAATAAGGACAAGCGATATGTCCCCGGATAGGTAATTCTAAGTTGTAAAACTATTACTATGGCAGGTGGTTCGAAATCTTTGTGTGGAAAAAGTTATCGCCATGCAAAGACAGCGGTTTTTCAAAGTAATTATGCTAAAGTCGTCTATGTAGGCGTCTCGATGTTCCAGATTTTTTAATATTTCACACAGTGATTTAAGATTTCTCGCCATACAAAAAGTTTTAGAGGGTGAAAAAACCTTTCAAATGACATATAGCTTGTCATTATTGGTTTTTAGGCCAGAGTCCATATGAATCTGGGCATCCTCCTTTAATATGAATATAATGATCTAGTGTATAAATCATTGGAAAGATCTCACTTTAAAAGTACCTATGTGATTCTCGAAAAGGTAATCATCAATCATATTAATTGGTTTGTTTGGTTTTGTTTACATCTTTTACAAGTTCTATTGATGGCAACTTTAGACATACCGTTTTGAACCTCAACCTCATGTCAGTTATATCCTTTTTTATTTCACTAGGATGACAGAATTACGAGTACCTATGTCCGAATCATAGATGTAAGAAAACAAAGATCCCGTGTATTGCCAGATTTAGAGGTTATCCCTAAAACTTAGAGGTCTTTCTAGGTCGCTGAGGTTTTTTCGAGGTTTCGATATCACTAAATCTATCTTGGGGATTTTCTGAAGGATTCTTACAATTCTTACCAACCGTGAATTGCTTTTAAAATCGGTCAATAACACTACTACTACACTGACATTTTGAACAAATTTTAAGGAAACTTTTGATTTTGTAGTTACGTTCAATGTACCAATAAGTGCCTAATAAGTTCTAATAAAAACTTGATATCAATTTAGTATTTTAGTAACTGTAAATATTATGTAGCTTGTATGTAGTAATCGAGTTATCGTATTCTTGAGTGGAGACCGCGAATCGGCAAACGTAGTGTAGGACGCCCTCAGACTAGGTGGAGTGACGATCTTCGCAATGCGGCTGGCAAGAGCTGGATGAGAGTGGCCACGAATCGTGCTCGTTGGCGTGCAATGGGAGAGGCCTATGTCCAGCAGTGGACTAATATAGGCTGATGATGATGATGATGATGATGTAATAATCCTTATATTTTAGATAAATATGATATACAAAAATGGTGAAATTTTTTACAGAAACTTATTAACCAACAATAAGGGCATTTGTATTATGAAACCGCGATTAGTTTGGGATTGGAGTAGCTGTCAATTCATATGCACTTTGACGTAAGTATAATATGGTAAAACTGTCACCTCTATAATCCCTTTCTAAACGCGGCTACATAATAACAGGTGCGAAACTATTTCTATTAGCTGTTTTTAAACTCCCTCTTTGCTTTCCTACCTCTATGATTTGTATGGTTATTTCGAAGGTACTTTGCGGCGTATAGGTTATCCAAGTCGGGAAGAAGTCCCCTGATGACAGCGGCGCTACGGCTGGTAAAGGTAAAACTAGTTTACTATTTAATAGAAAATATAATAGAAAAACATATTGCCACACAAAAAAAATGCAGCTCATACAGTGGCGCCCCCATTACTATTATTGTGTTTTCTAATAAACTAAAGTATTTTCCTGAAATTGGTCGGTAGCTTTTTGTACTTCAAATGAAAACACAACTTATAGTGTATACTTGTAGGGTAAGTGGCCACCTTTTCCCGTTAAGCTGACTACTCAAAGGGTAAGTGTTATTAAAGTTTGTTACGTATCCCATAAGTTGTGTTTTTACTTGCGCTACAAAAATGCATCCTCTGATTCCAAGGATTTTTTTTAGTATTAGAAAACACAATAATAGTAATGAGGGCGCCACTGTACATCCGGCGTACGCTCGGCGCAGTCTTAACCCTTAAATGCATAGCGTTTCGAAAATCGAACACGTCTTTAAAGTTCATTTCCAAATTTGAATTTTGACAAAGCTACAAATCTTACTGCATAAATTATAAAATTGAAATTTGCTTAAAATGTATGTTTGAAATTGAACTTTAAAATATACGATGTAAATCTACATCATTAAAATATGCATTTAAGAGTTAAAGGGAGCGCTCCGATCTCGGTCAATCGGTGAAAAGAACTAGTTCGGTCTTTTAGATCCTTAGGTCTCAAAACTCCGGTGCAAATTTTGAGATCTGAGCAGGACACGCTTTAAAATAGGTACCTACTATTGGTCTCGTCTCTTTCACATCGAGTGCCGTGCCGTGCGCTCTTTAGTCGTTCTCTCTGTTTCTCGGGCTATTCCCAGTTGTCCACACCCCTATTGTCCACACTGTGGATAACCTATTGTCCACACTGTGGACAACTGGGAAAAAAACCCAGTTGTCCACACCCTCGAAATTATGTGGACATTTCATTTGACTCAACTGTGTTAGTTTAATATCTACTAAAGTACAGTCGCGGAATGAAAAGGTTGACCACCTTAAGATCTGTTTTTCTCTTCTGCTCTGCTTATCGACCGAGTATGACACATTCCGTCATAACGAATGTCATTTCACTACAATGACATGGCCCACAGATACATGGTTACCATGGTCACGTATAAACAACAGCCACTATTGGTTCAAACTGAACTCAAGTCTTTATTGGTCGATACAAAAGTGTTGCCATGGTCACGTATAAACAACAGCCACTGTTGGTTCAATATTATTTCTCTCGTCTGTTACACAGTTTAAAAAAGTAACATGTGCTTGCAACGCTTAAATGAATTTATTTGAAAACTGATCAACCTTTTCGTTCCGCGACTGTACATTAATAAAAACTAACTAAAAACTAACACAGCTAAGTCAAATTAAAGAGTGTAAAATGTTCACATAATTTCGAGGGTGTGGATAACTGGGAATTAGTATTATTATTATCATACGTACAACAATTGCTACTGACCTATAGGACCGAAGACCGATTAAGACCGTTGACGAGGAACAAGTTCGTTTTGGTCAGAGGCGGAAATTCATTCCATCTAGTTCTTAGTTCCTGGCCGACACGGGTTAGGTTCGTATCGACTAGATTCCAAAACGACTATGTAAACAAACCGATTTAGTTTTTTTTTTTTTTTTTATGGCATAGTGAAGACAAACGGGCACACAGGCCACCTGATGGTAAGTGGAAACTGTGACCCATAGACATTTGCATTCACAAGACTGCCATGCAATCCTAAGACTGCAAATGTGTTGCCAACCCTGAGGACTAAGAAGGAATGCCTCTATGCTAGTCATTTCACCGGCTGTCTTATCCCCAAACCGGAACACAACAATGCGAACACTGCTGTTTGGCGGTAGGTTAATGGATAAGATGGTGGTAGCGATCCGACGGACCCAGTTTCATAAGATCTTGTTTGCAAAACGTCTAATTGTGTAAATCGCCCTATAGTAGAATGATTTGATGAATATTGAAGATTGGACTTAGTTCTAGCTTTGTTTTTATACCAAAATTACCCAAATAACAAAATTACCCCAGCAGAACGCACTGATAGTAAAACCACTAGGTAGCCATACACTTTTTGCTTACTAGGGCATAGTACAAAAAAGGCGTTTTGTTTAGTTGGTCATTATGCAACAACGACGATTTCTGACATAGTCGTTTTGCAATCTAGTCCTTACGAACCTAACCCGCCGACATAAGCCTACGGCGCTGGATTTCAGCCCTTCTCTCATACCGTGCAAATCTATGAGTACTACCTAGCGGGTGCTTAGAGCGACGGCGCCAATGATGGATCGGATCCCCTTGACTGCCATACATATCGTTGGTCATAATGTATTGTTAGTCATACTTTTTTTTGTCATAACTTCTTTCAGGCTGAAGTTACAGTTTTTGATAAACGTTTATCGTGTAGATTAGTTAGGTTAGGTTAGGTTAGGTTAGTTTTATAAAAATCCTGAAAAAATAACCATGTCCTGCGAAAAGTGCATTATGACTTGCGAAAATTATGACTTGAAACACATTATGACTAAAAATAATTATGGCAGTCAATAGAGACCCATTTCTCCGATTTGACTCGAAAAAGTACGACTAGGGCGGCCCCTTCCGACCCGTCCACTCACTATAAATTATTTAGCATATTAGAGTAATGGAACCAGTAAGGGACAAGGCACCAATGATGAACACTTGATTCTTATTTTACTGAAGATAAGGGTTCTATCTGTTTTGCTACAATCAATTTAGGACCGTGTGAAGTTTGGATTAAGGGTGACGTGTCCAATACTGGTGCAAAAGTGTCCATCATGGGAATCAAGTGTTCATCATTGGTGCCTTGTCCCTTACTGGTTCCATTACTCTAATATGCTAAATAATTTATAGTGAGTGGACGGGTCGGAAGGGGCCGCCCTAGTCGTACTTTTTCGAGTCAAATCGGAGAAATACTGGAAAAGGGCCGAATCTTAAGTACCCGAAACCGACGTGCGTGTATGACTCGATGTATGAATGTGGAAGAAACGAAAGAAACTTGTCAAGATCGTAGCAAATGGAAAGAAGTGGTCTCTGCCTACCCCTCTGGGAAACAGGCGTGATTTAATGTATGTACTATCAGCCCAATGGAACCCTGACCCACCATAGAACGGTGTCACAGTGACATTATAAAACAATTTGTTCGACACTTCTTATGACTTTAATCATAACGTCTCTGTGACACAGTTCTATGGTGGGTCAAGGTTCCAATGGTCTGATAGTATGTATGTAATTTTTAGTGAACCTAAAATAAAATCTAGTTATTAAAATTCTTAAATCTTTACATTTTGTTTTTTGTTTCGTATAAACTTGTTGTTTTTTAAAAAAGTAACAAAGTAAGTAAGTATATTATGTTTGGTAAGTATTTTTAAAATGTCGTCAATCATCTGTGCAAGGCATGGTAATGTATTATTTTACTTTATATTTCGCACTGCTAGGTCAAAGCAGCCGTCACTCAAAATACAGCTGTAATTAAAAATACACAAACCTAAACACTGGTAAACATCTTAGCCTAATTGTGCAAAATGTGGTTACAGAATTATTAACAAGTTTTTAGAGTTGTTAGTAATTCTGTAGCTCTGCCTACCTCACTCTGGGAATAAAGGCGTGAGCTTATGTATGTGTATGTATGTATTAGAAAATCAACTTTTTTGAGGATTTTAAGTTGATCCTGTTTTGATCTAGCACTGCGATACATTATTACTTATTACGTAATGGTGGAGGAGATATTCCAGATGTTCGCGACCGGGAACTTGAAGCTGCCTCTGCAACCGATCGTTTTGTGTGGAAGAAACGCCATGTTTCGATCCTGACTCTACGTGCAGCTATTTTGAGGAATCTCGGTATGCAAAAAAGAGGGGTGTTATACTCGTAAGTTTGAAGTGTGTGTGTGCCATCGTAGCTCTTAAACGGATGTACTGATTTGGATGCGGTTTTTTTTATTTGAAAGCTGGTCTCTCAGCGGTGGTTTTTATATATGTTTTATTAAAATCGGTTCAACCGTTTTTGAGATATAGAGGTTTTAGGGGGTTAAATGCCTCTGATTTAACGGCGCCATACATACTTTAAGAGCTGATATCTCTTAAACAGCTTAACCAATTTTCTAATACTGCTGTCAAATAAAAAAACACATCCAAATCGGTTCATCTGTTTGGGAGCTACGATGCCACAAACAGACACTCAGATATATAGACATACAGATACACGTTTATAAACTAACACCCCTCTTTTTATTTATTAGTTATTAACCCCCTATTATTCATTTCATGTCTTTAAAGAGACGTTGCTAGCTGTCATATTGTTAATTTGGAAAAGTTTATAAAGTCATAGCACCGCTAAGTAAACGAAATAATATAAAATAACCCAGCTACTTAGCGGTCCCCCAACGTGTCGAAGCTTGAATCAAAATATTAATACCTACTTAAAATTAAACTTATAGTGCCAATACTTGTTATTTTTTACTTTTCGGAGGTTTTTCTTTACAGACTGTTTTGAGTCGGGAGTTTTAATTATTTTTTTTAATATAGCAGGCCTAGACGGAGATGGCGGGACGACTTGGACGCATTCCTCAGCAACTGGCCGGAAGAGGCAACTAATAGGGATTCATGGAGATCAAGGGGAGAGGCCTTTGCCCAGCAGTGGAACACTCAAATAGGCTAGGAAAAAAAAATATATAACAGAATCTCGCACATTGTGACCTCTTTTGGATTGACCGCGCCGTTTTTTTTAAATGCGTATCCCGCACGCTGAGACACATTTATTAAACTCAGCTATAGGTAGTTTCAACTCAGTTGAGGCCACGCACACTATAACACTGTCATATAATGACAACGAGATTTTGAAATTAGTGTTCTTATCTCGTTGTCATGACAGTGTTATAGTGTGCGTGGCCTCAACTGAGTTGAAACTACTTATACCACAAGTGATTTCAACAAAATTCCGTTCCTCTTCCGTCAAATAAGGTCTAATACCGTATATCACTTTCAGCCTGTAGAACACAATCCATAATTTGGTATTAATGTGGTCCACATAACGCACTTCAGAATCTATAAGAAGGCCTAGATTTTTTGCGGTATTAATAAGTTTTTTTTTGTCATGCTTCCATCACACGGACACAGCAGGTGAGTTATTCTGGAACACTATTAGCTAAACTTTGAAAGCTTAACCCCTTTTACTGTCAAGTCGGGATTTTTCCCACAGAATAAATGTAAGCAAAGGTGTGGCCGTTAACGAAAAACATTTGCAGCATTCAAAATATTTATACTTTCCACATTTATAAAAAAACTTTATATCAAGATGAAAGAATTTAATTTGTTGATGGCAATCTTTATTTTGATATAAACTCTTTGTTTTATTAGTTTAAAACGAGAATACTCTTTAGGTTTGCATGATTTATTTAATGCACTGGTATCACTGACTCGATACACCCGTGTCAACAAGTTGAGGGCCGCTTGATTGATGTGGATGTGACACGTCATGGACACGTCACTTCACTCGCATCGCTTCACAATGAAGAATGTCGGTAGGTACGCCAAATCGCTTGAAACTTTGTAACAGTAAAACAAAAACAAACCATAAACAATTTTTTGTTTCATTCAAATAGACTCAGTGGTTTTGATTCTACGAACGTTTAAAATTTCCTGTTTATATCTTGATTGTATGAAAGATCTGGTGGCAGGAACTCTTCAAGCAAACTAATAACTTTTAATAGTTTTTATTAGAATTAAATTACATGAATTTGAAAATTAATTAGTCAGGATTTATTAAGCTAGTGATCTCTTCGACGATCCAAGTCAGAATGCCCCACCGGGCACCAGCTCCTGGCCAAGAAAACCACCGTTCTGGCGGCCAAATCCAGCTCTGTGATTGGCCCACGACACTCTGTCGCAAGCCAATCAGAGAACCGGCTCATACTGGCGCCAAAAATTCAGCTAATCAGGGCATGTCAGTGTTGCCATTCTTAACTAATGTAATTAAGTATCGTTTACACGAATAGAAAACTAATTAATTAAGGCATTAAATAACTGAAACCTAACAATCGACCGTCCTGACATCGTGTGCGTCCCTGCACACGACACCAGGTGGCAACCTAACAATCGGTTATCTTGGCCAGTAGCTTATGTACAACATTACGTTAAATCTACGGTTGAGAATATATAATTACAATACTATGCACGTTAAATAAAGTTAACCGACTATACAAACCTAAGAATGCTATTGAAAGTAATTAAAATTGCAGCTAAAACGAATGTAATTTACAAAAATATTGATCAACTACTAGAAATTACTTACGAATTACGATCAAATTTACAAAAGTAAAATGATAAAAAAAAAAAAAAAAAAAAACAGGCTAATCTTATTAACAATGTCGAATATGTGAAGCTTGAAAAGTAATTAACAACTTTCAGTAATCGATTTACTGGAAACTAAATACAGCGAACCCAAGCGGTCAATTAATTGGGTTACCAAAAACAAGATCAAAACAATATTACAGTGAACCCAAACGATCAATTTTTTGGGTCACTAAAACAGAATCGAAACGAAGTCACGACCGATCGATTATGTCGTACAAACTATGCAAACGAGTATTCTGAACGATCGATTAATCAGAATACCTTTATCCCTGAACGATCGATTAATCAGGGTTCCCTAACCTCCTGAACGATCAATTCATCAGGATGCCTATCGACGCCCGTATGAGCCGATCGATTAATGCTCATAATGGCTGCCGAAGGACTTTCTTTCTCACTCGTTGCACCAAGCCGCGATCCGATCGATTCTCGCAAACTTGCTCTGCAACAACGAATAACATCGTGTAAGTAAATGTTCATCAAAAATACAGAACCTAAATTAAAATCAATCATCAATTTCATTCTATTATTAACTGACATTATCAATCGGAAATATCAGTATCAGAGCTTTCATTAACTTCATTTTCATTGACCTCCAAAGCGGTCACATGAATCCACGGCTTGATGCGATCGGCGGCGATGGTAGTTGGCCGCTTGTTCTCTGTATCAACAAGCCCTGGTATAGGTGCTACAACATACCGATCCCTGCCTAAGACCTTACTTACACGATATGGACCTATGAAGGAAGCCATCAACTTTTTGCTCTGTCCGTTATTATTAAAACATGTTTTTGTAATTTTTACGAGATCCCCTTCTTTATACGTACGGGAAGGCTTCCTTCCTACGTCATATCTCTCTTTTTGTTTAACCTGTTCTTCGTCTATTTTAGTTTTAACGCTGTCACGAATTACCGTTATATCATCGGCTTCGCGAGTACTCGCTGTGGCATCGTTAAGCATGGGGTTCAATTCACTGTTCATACGAGTCCCAAACATCACCTCTGACGGTGTTCTACCAATGGTTTTCTGAACAGTGTTGTTGAGTCCCCATTGCACGCGCCCTAGATGATTGTCCCAGCTCTTTTCGCCATGTTTGATGCTCAGCGCCCTAAGAGAATCGAGAATCGTACGGTTGTACCGCTCAACCTGTCCATTGGACCTAGGGCTGGCAACTGCATTTAAGACGTGTTTGATTCCCTTATCTAGGCAAAACCGCTTAAAAGTATGAGAGGTAAAACAACTACCGCGGTCGCTCACGAGTCGGTCGGGGTTCCTAAATATACAGAAGATATCTTCTAGAGCTCTAATTACGTTCTGGGTATTAGTGTTTCTGACAGGCTTGAGGAAACAAAACTTGGTGAAGCCGTCAACTATTACAAGCAAGTGAGTAAAACCCCTACTTGACTTCACAAAGGGTCCAAGGTGGTCCACATGAAGCGTGTGGAAAGGAATCTCTACCTTCGTGATGGGGTGTAGTAACCCCTCCCGAGTGCTGTTATTGTTTTTGGCATACGCACATTCTATGCAAGCATTCACGTACTTCTTGACAAATTTGGACATTTTGGGAAACCAATATTTACCTTTTACTCTTTCTAAGGTTTTCTCAATCCCAAAATGTCCAATGTCGTCGTGATTGAATTTACATACTTGCCACCTTGCCCCCTTTGGCACTACCCACCTAACCTTCTCTTGATCCCCGTCCAGACATCGAAATAATTTATTATCTTTAATAAGGAAATTCTGTTTAATGTAATTTAACCCTTTTTCGTCCAGATCACTTTTCAAAACGTTCATAATCCTACACAGCTCAGAATCTCCTAACTGGAGCGTGTGCAGCCAATCCTCGCTACTAATAGTCATTAAAGTCGGAAACTGATCGTCGAGGCATTCAGGTGGTTCGACCGGATTTCGAGACAGCGCGTCAGCATGACTCATTCTTATCCCAGCCCTGTACTCTATAGTACAGCTAAATTCCTGTAAAGTCAGCCACCAGCGCGCTATTCTCGGAATCAAATCTCGTTTTGAAAACGTAGAACGCAACGCACTGCAGTCCGTAATGACCTTGAACTCCTTCCCTAACAAATAAACTCTGAATTTACGAAGCGAGCAAACCATCGCTAGAGTTTCTAACTCGTAAGAATGGAAGTTCTTTTCTTCTGGGGAGGTTTGCCGACTGTAAAAAGCTACAGGGTGGAAATCCTCGGAGCCCTTCGTTCGCTGTAAAAGAATTCCGCCAATTCCTAATCTACTCGCATCAGTGTGCAGCTCCAACTCCGCGTTAGGGTCATATATAGCGAGAACTGGCCTAGTAACCAAAATCGACTTCAGCTTCTCGAATGCTTGCTCCTGATCATCGCTCCACTCCCAGCTAGAATTCTTTTTGAGAAGCTTGCTTAGTGGAAACGCTATTTGGGCAAAGTTCTGTGTGAATTTACGGAAGTAGCTGGTCAGCCCTAGAAACTGCCGGACATTATGCACGTTCTGTGGCCGGGGAAAATTGACGACGCTGGAAATCTTCCTCTCACCGGGCCTGATACCACTAGCGCTAACCTCGTAGCCTAAATAATCAACCTTATCACGTAGGAACTCGCACTTTGACAGGTTCAGAGTAAGGTTCGCCTTCTCCAGCATCTGTAAAATTTCTTCAAGACGTTCGAGACACTGAGATGGGTCTTTCCCATAAATGAGAACATCATCTATGTATGCGGTTGCCTTATTGAACCTAGCCGATCCCAGTATGCTATTTATCATCCGCTGAAAGACGGCAGGCGCATTAGCTAAGCCGAACGGCATACGATTGAATTCGTATTGGCCGTCCGGCGTAACAAATGACGTCAGATGTTTGCTCTGCTCAGAAATCGGCACCTGATGATAGCCAGAAGCAAGATCGAGGATTATGAAACAGGATTGCCCAGATAGCCGCGCGAGTTCATCCTCGATAATGGGCATTGGATACCTCTCCTTAATAGTCATTGAATTCAGCATACGATAGTCTACGCACAACCTTGAGGAGCCGTCCTTTTTACGCACGAGCAGAATAGGGCTAGCGTAATCAGACACCGATTCTCTTATCACACCGGCATCCAACATCTCACCGACCATCGTACGCACCTTCTCTCGTTCGTGATGTGACAACCTGTATGGGCGATAAACAACTGGACGCTGGCTATTGAGTTCTATGCTCATCTCAGTTGCACTGGTACAACCTAAGTCCTTCAAGGAAGAGGCGAAAGAATGCTTGTACTTCTGCAATAGCTCCATTAATGTTTTCTTGACATCTTCAGACACCCCTTCACCGATGCGAACCAGACTTTCATCGAGCTGCAAACTATCTACCGACCTTGTAGACCGCTCGTCAACAATCCGATTTACCACATCAACCATTTCAGCGCGACAAAGCACCTGTTTGGAAGAGATGCCACAAGATTCAGAGCAAGGCAGAAGTATTACGTCAATTTCCCCTTTGTTCAAACGAGAAAGTCCCCCGCTGACTATGAACTGCTCGTTAGGTTTCCCCGCTATACTGCTTCTGATAAGGATATCACCGTCGACCGCTGATTGAGTCTTCAGCCTAACGGAAGCTGGACCATAAAGAACAACAGGCCTAACCGGTGAAAACTTAAGCAGGACATCATCTTCACTGGAGAGTTCAGGGCCAGGCAACTCCTTCCCAATATCGAAAAACTGCAATCTATTCTTGTCCTTATACACTAATATATGAGACTGCTCTGTGAAAGTCTGCCCCATGAGCACAGGAACCTCCAGCAAATGGTCATCTACGACTTTACATGTCACATTAGCCTCTACCCCATCGACGCTCATATTAAGACTCACATTCCCTACTGCCTGAACTACATTATTACCAAAACCTTTCATGAAAGTAGGGACGTTGTCGTGAGATAAGCCTAGTTCCTTCACTGCAGATTCCTGAATGAGAGTAACGTCACTCCCGAAATCTACAAACGCCTTGAGTTCAGAATTATTCACCTTTATTTCTTTCAAAAATTTGGCCCCGGGGTCACTACGTACGTTCGAATCTCCGTTAAGAAAATCTATCCTCATAGTTTTCTGCACTGCACTAGTTTCAGTTACTTTGTCATTAGTTTTAACATGGCACTTTTCAGACGTGTGCCCAACTTTATTACAACGCGTGCATTTCAACAGCGGCTTAGGACAGTGCAAGAAACTATGGCCCCTTTCCTTGCAATTGTAACACCCTGTGAAAATATTTGGCCTAGCACCAGATTTTGGGCCCGAGGCAGAGGTAGCGGACGCATTATCAGAATACCTATTCCTCGAGTACGAACGATCCGGATTAGATTGATTGTAATCCCTGTTACTAAGCAAGTACTGCAACAACTGATCGGGATGGGTGCAACGAAGTGCCAAAGCTCCCGATTTAAGAGTCCTATCTGTAATGCCATGTATTATGCATTCGGCTGCTCGGGTACCCACTATCTCGCATTGGTTCACTAGACTTAGCTTCTCATAATAATAAACCTCAATAGATTCATTATATTTACTCCTTCTCCTAATCATATTTTCCAAGGTCTGGCCATAATTTTGTTCGCATGGAAACGCAGCAAGCAACTTCTCCTGCCATTCTTGCCAGGTGTAAAGTATAGTACTTAAGCTTTCATACCACGTTTTGGCCAGACCTTGCAACTTTTGCATAGCAAAATGAGTAGTAGTTCTCTCATCCCACCCGTAGACCGAAGCGCACTCATTTACTTTTCTCAACCATACGTCCATTCTTTGATTTTTAGACGAGGGGTCAAAATTCGGCAATATATTTTTATGATCAATTTTCTGCAATGGCTGTAGAGTGCTTTGGTTCACGGGTGGTAATGAAAGACCATCCTTCAAGTTCTTAAGCAAGTCAAACAAGTCTCTCTTAGATAAGGAAGGGCTACGTGACCTGTCAATCCGTTCACGACGCTGTTGCCGTTGTCTGCGTTCGTTGTGTGGCTCCGCCCGCAGCTCAGCATCCCGTTGCCGCGCTGCCTCGGAGTTGCTTCGGTGCCGGCTGCCCACCCGCTGCTCGCTGGTGGGTCGTGATGCATTGCGCTGGTGCTCGGCGGCGCGCACGTGGTCTCGTTCCCGCCGAACTTCCTCTTCCAGCATCCGCAGTCGCTCTCGTCTCAGCTCGATGTCCGGTTCCGGCCTGCGCCGGCTGGTGCTTCGACTCCGCTGGCGGCTTCGGCTCCGCGTGGCAGAGTGGGTGCCCCTTCGACTCGGCGTCGCGAGCCTGCGTCGTCCTGGCGGCTGCGACATTGCCTGAAATCTCACGTCCCCGAATTTGAGAACCTAATTTTGGAAGTCTTAACGTAGGTATATAACGTAGTAGCAAGTTAATGAAAAGAACACAAATATTAAGGGTATATAAGACCTCATTCACTAAAACATGCTTCTAAGGCATGTATAGTTTAAAAGTAAGTATGTATGAACTGGTCGCTGGCTCTGATGGACTAATTAGTATTTCATTTCATCTCATTTATTTCAATTGTATAATTCAAGTACATTTTATTACAAATGTTGTTTATTAAAGTTAAGTATTAAATTGTCAGCATTCAACTGTTATACCATCGACTAAATACATACATACAATTACGTACCTATGTTATCCCGCACAATAGGGTTCAAATGTAATAAGTATCACGATATAGAATAGAGTAATGAAATGAGTACCTTATATTGAGATGACTTTGATTATAATTTTTGTTTTCAAACTAAAAACAAAAGTTGTACGAATAAGGAACAATGCGAATTAAGATTTACTTACTTATAATTGCTGTTAATACGTGTCCTAACAACCGGTTTAAAGTAAGTAGATTGCTCCACAACTTCCTCTAGATTTGTTTTTAACCGCTCGGCTGGCTGACCGGGATGCGAACCAGATTTCGATTCAGTAGTTATTGTTCTTAAAATGTTATGCTACTAACGGGTTACGAAACGTACGGCATTTCGTAAACCATTTCAAGTTAAAAATAGCATGCGAGCGGAAAAAAAATACAACTAGAGGGTAGATCAATCGTATAAAACGCTAACTTCCTAATTAGCCATATGCGTTCATCTCTGTTGAACTAATCGGTAATAAGACTAAAAGGCTGTCAAGCTATGTCGCGTTATGACGTACACGCATTTGGACTACAGTGGGATAAGACTGAAATGCATTTAGACTGCATCAGGATTGAGACTAAAACGCATTATGCCTAAAACGCATTATGCCTAAAACGCATTATGCCTAAAACGCATTATGCCTAAAAAGGGCGTAGAAAGCTACTCCCTTATTTTTTATTTATCAAGTGAAAAGTCCTGACTCACTCACTGACTCATCCAGCAATTTTACCTATACGTGTGTCATTAATGAGCGATCATGGTGGTTAGACCAAGATGGCTTGAGTGACAAACAGGCGATCAGACTTCTTACTTACTCTCCATTGGTATGTTCAAGCAAAAAGTTGGAAAAAAGTTAAAAAATTATATGAAATGAAAAGCAACGTCAAATTAAAAACTATATTAAGAATGTTGAAACGCTCATTTTAACCAAAAAAATTACATTCTTCAAAACAACAAAAAGCCTAAAATAATCCATTTGTTAAGTGTAAAAACTAAGTCACGTATACATCATTTCTCTTCTAATTTTGCACATCTTTTTCAAAAAATAATAAGCTGATGTTTCCTTGTTTTCCAGTTTCTCCAGTTCCTTTTTGTACTTAGCATTAAATAAAACATCTATTTTCCTCCTTGCGTTGCCTTCAAACAAATGTTGCCTTAGTTTCAGCCCTTGCCATTGAGACTCTTTTCTTAATTTGAACAGGAAAAGGATTAATTTCGGCTTTCCCTTCATTCTGGCGTTCAACCGTCTATGCCAACCTTCTAGGCTATTATTAGTACGATGAATTTCATTAGCACAACTTATGAGTTCCGGAATTTGAGATAGCCATTGTTTTTCCATATAGCCTGCAAATTTTTCGTTTTCTGAATTTTCATCAGATTGTAATTTAATTGTTTCCCAGACCTCTGACACATATTGAGGTGGCAAAAGTGGCAAATGGGCACACAGGTTAGTTACTTTATGGCCCGTGACTGTTGATGAGATACCCAAACTCTCGGATTTTTTCCTAACTGCTTTAGAAAAATGGTAATAGCAGCCAGTCACGACTATGCCAGGAAACACGATTTTCAGTGCCTGTATCTGAGCAATCTCATAATCACACTTGTACTTCTTTATGGCAATCCCAAAATGTTCTCTGACGAGTTGAAATACTCTTATGTATGTCTGCTGCTTTTTATCCGGCAACAAGCAAAATATCATTGGGACAATATTCACAGTGTCCTGGTTGCCGGTGTTGATGTCCAAATGAATGGAGTAAAGCTGATAGAACACTGGCACACTTTTAAATGTTCCATCGCCGTAAAAATTGGCGTCTCTGTCTGCCAAATTTTTAATTGTGTTTTGTGCTAACGGGCTTGAAAATATTAATATTTTATTATTTTCATTGCCATCACTGCAAACGAGAAATTTATTGGAAATTATATGTGGCACCTTTATTTCATTTAAATTTGTGCAGTGAGTTTTCTCAAGTTGAAGAAATCTATTCCGTGTTCTGTATAGTGAATCTTTTTTTGATTTTAGCACAGCAGGCATATTTATTTCTTCTTGTATTAAATTTATAGGTTGCGGATTATTCAAAACTACATTTTCAAAAATTTCCGGTATCGGACCAAATGATCGGCAAACTTCTTTTTTAGTTTTATCTATAATTACGGACACAATATTTTTTTCGACGTTTGGGCTACATGAATGTTCGATCACCCTTATAAGCTCACTCCTTGAATTTATTTTAATCGAAGCACTGCACTCGCTTCTTTTCGAACACCGCCATAACGTACTTCCGTCCTTGTTGGTTTTGTTTTTTGAATAGGAGAATCCAGCATGGAGCAAATTAGCAGAGCCTTTTTTATTTGTGACAAAAACAATCTTTTCTTTTACGTCCATGATGTTCGCTTACTATCCAGGTAACGAGAAACGACACTTACTTGACATAAGAATTGTATGCTTTTCAATCGCCTTAAATTCAAGTGGCCAGTATAAAGACAAAACAATCAATGATAACGAGTTTGTAATTAATTTCTTCATAATATCTTTTAAGTTTAGGCCAAACGCGACTTAGTCAAATGGCGGATTAGGTACAGTACTACTCAGTAATGAAGTTTAGGCCAAACGCGACTTAGTCAAATGGCGGAGTAGGTACAGTACTACTCAGTAATGAAGTTTAGGCCAAACGCGACTTAGTCAAATGGCGGAGTAGGTACAGTACTACTCAGTAATGAAGTTTAGGCCAAACGCGACTTAGTCAAATGGCGGAGTAGCTACATTACCGAAATAGACATTATACTCAATAGATCAACAGCGAAATAGACGAATTAACCACATAGTCTAAATGCTACCAAAGAATGAAGTTAATATTAGCGGTCTCGTTGACAGTCCTGAGTTGCTTTCTTACGTTTCGTTTAGTATTCCCACTCGGTCTAAAAGGAGTTATCCCCCTATATCACTGAGATTTGTATCCTCTAGATACAGACAAAACAGTTTCTTGACGCGTGCTGGTAAAGGCTTGAATAATCTCAAAAGATTAAAAATAACTGTAAAAATGATTATCGAAAATTGTTCAAAATATGTAAGATCCTCCCTGTCACTTTAAAGCACAAATACCTTTTAGCTATTATTAACCATGACAATTGGCAGCATGACCTGCGTAGAATTGATCACAATCATGGAACGAGATTGGTGTCTGCCGGTAAATTCGATGTGCCTAGAGTTAACAACTATTACGGGGACAGAACTTTAAAAAAGCGCCTGCCATATATTCTCAACAGTTTACCTGAGGACATCCGTCTTGAGCAAAATAAACGTATATTTAAGAGAAAACTAAAGAAATATCTTTTAGATACACTGCCTTAGAATTATATTATCGCTATCCATTGTGTCGAACTAAACATTGTATAATATTAAGATTATAGTACTTACTGTTATTTTAAAGTCTTCCTGCAGACAAACTGTACTAATACAGTTTTGCAGGGCTTTTGTATATTTGTAATTTTTGTTGCTGGTTTAATAAATAAATAAATAATAAATAAAAATAAATTGGGTGAATAAGCTGGATATCGATATATTCAATTGTAAAATCCCTTCCGTGAGGCGAAGTTTGATAGCGAAATGTGTTGTTTGAGCATGTTTTGTACCATAGGTATGAGAACCTTTTGGCGATCTGCCTTTGGCTGGTGTGTAGCAGTAGTTTTGATTTTACCTTTTATTTGCGCTAGTGTTTTTGTGTAAGTGCGTGTACCTTTGAAGTTTGTACTAAACTTTAAGTTTGCTACTTTGTCAATACATGGGAAATCCTGTAATTGGTTTTGTGCTTCCGATTCTTGTTTCATATGTTATATACTTGTAACTGTTGGATTTCCCACCAATAAATAAATAAATAAATAAATAAAAGATTTTGTTTATTGTACCTCAACTAGTTAGTGCAAAATCGATATCTCGTGTGGTCTGCGACAACGAATCCGTTAGCAGATTGAGATAAAGTAGCCGCCATCTTGAACTTTTTAGTTATTCGACTGATTGCTTTCAAAATCGATATCTGGGAATCTGTGTGGTCTCAACTGGTCTCCAACAAGAAATTGACAGAATGACAAAATATAGCCGCAATCTTGAACTTTTTAGTTATTCGACTGATTGCTTCTAAAATTGATATTTGGGGATAATTAATGGTCTCCTACAAGATTTTCTGTCAACTGATTCCTTGTTGGAGATCATAAAATATTCCCAGATAACGATTTTGCAAATGATTATTTCGACCCGAACGAATCATTTGAATAACCTAGTGTGATTCTAAGAAATGATAGAGGTCAAACTCAAACCCCGCGTTACAAGCGACATTTGTATGTATAGAAAACTAGCGACCCGCCCTCGCTTCGCTTCGGTTTAGATTTTTCATACAAAAGGTTCTTCCCGCTAATTCCCGTTCCCGTGGGAATTTCGGGAATTCCTTTCTTAGTGCACCTCTACGGTACCTAAGCTACGTCCCTTCCAAATTTCAAGTGCCTACGTTTAGCCGTTTAGGCTGTGCGTTGATATGTCAGTCAGTCAGTCAGTTTCTCCTTTTATATATTTAGATTAGAACGAACCGAATTCTATATTTTCTGACTTTCGCGACACTCAAGAAATTCTACACTGGAAATCACCAACCTGTGACAACCATCTCCAGTGTCAATTAGCAGCTACACTCGCGCTTACGAAGTTTTCAAAGTTAGATGTACAATATTCATAATATTATGTATTTCCTAACTTTCCCCCATCGGACTTCAGTTAAGTAATAATTTCCAATTAGTTCAGTCCGAAGAGAAATATCTTTTAATTAATAGCATTGTATATATATACATATATGTATACATAGCTAAAGCAGTTAAGAAACTAGGCCTACTTTTCGAGGTAAATACCTACTCTCCAATTGAGCGTTATACCACAGAATAGATATAGCTAAAGACCACACAGATTCCCAAATATCAATTTTGGAAGCAATCAGTCCAATAATTAAAAAAATCAAGATGGCGGCTACTTTTTCCCATTCTGTCAACGGATTCCTTGTCGGAGACCACACAGATTCCCAAATATCAATTTTGGAAGAAATCAGTCCAATAACTAAAAAGTTCAAGATGGCGGCTACATTTCGTCAATCTGTCAAGGGAGTCGCAGTCGCAGACATCGATTTTGCACTAACTACTACTACTACTAAACAAAAACTTTATTCAATTTTACAAAATTTTAGGGGACAACCCTGACGCTCAATTTGAGAGTAGGCATTTATAAATTTTATAAATTTTGGAAGCAATCAGTCCAATAATTAAAAAGTTCTAGATGGCGGCTACTTTTTCCCATTCTGTCAACGGATTCCTTGTCGGAGACCACACAGATTCCCAAATATCAATTTTGGAAGAAATCAGTCCAATAACTAAAAAGTTCAAGATGGCGGCTACATTTCGTCAATCTGTCAAGGGATTCGCTGTCGCAGACATCGATTTTGCACTAACTACTACTACTACTAAACAAAAACTTTTTTCAATTTTACAAAATTTTAGGGGACAACCCTGACGCTCAATTGGAGAGTAGGCATTTATCTTGAAAATTAGGCCGAGCTTCTTTACTGCTTTAGCTATAACTATACTGTGGTTATACCCAGATACTGATTTTGAAAGCAATCAGTCGAATAACTAAAAAGTCCAAGATGGCGGCTATATTTTGTCATTTTGTCAACGGATTCCTTGTTGGAGACCGTAAATATCCCCAGATACTGATTTTGGAAGCAATCAATCGAATAACTAAAAAGTTCAAGTTGGTGGTTACTTTTCCTCATTCTGTCAATGAATTCGTTGTTGGAGACCACAGAGATCCTCAGATATCATTTTGAAAGCAATCAGTCGAATAACTAAAATGTTCAAGATGGGGCAGCTATTTTTACTCAATCTGTCAATGGATTCACATTGGGAATTATGATATTAATGAGTGCTCGTGGTCACACTACTACCTACTTGTGTAAGAGGGACTAACTTAAGACAAAGTAAGTCTCTTTCATCTCGTACACTTGATTACCATAAAATCAGCCTTCTGCTTTAACACATTGAGATCAATTTTACTTGTCGCGATTTTGGCAGTAAGGTGTACTTACTAATTCCATGGACTTTTCTAAGTAAATCCTGCTTTAAAATAATCTATGCATATTACGTTAACTATACGCTAGCATCTTCTTATTCATGTCACAGTTTAAGCTGCGACCACACCGCTACTTAGAATACGGTGACGGTACGGAAACGCAGTGACGCGTCGTATCCGTACCGTTTTTGACGCATGCTCCACACACCGCTGCTTATAACGGTGACGGTACGGAAACGCAGTGACGCGTCGTATCCGTACCGTTTTTGACGCATGCTCCACACACCGCTGCTTATAACGGTGACGGTACGGAATCGCAGTGACGCGTCGTATCAGTACCGTTTTTGACGCATGCTCCACACACCGCTGCTTAAAATACGGCGACGGTACGGAAATGCAGTAACGCGTCGTATCCGTACCGTTTTTGACGCATGCTCCACACACCGCAGCTTAAAATACGGCGACGGTACGGAAACACAGTGACACGTCGTATCCGTACCATTTTTGACGCATGCTCCACACACCACGGCTTACGCACTTGACGTTCCCCATACGAAAGATATTTGACGTGAACCTCCCAGACCGATGCTATACGCTGCTCAACAACATACCGTAATTATGTGTACGTCATCCGATGAGGAAGAAGTTCTCTTATTGCTGGCATTAGAAGCTGATGAGGAGATGAGGTTGGTTACTTTACAGTTGTTAATTAACGAGCGAGTGTAAACTTATGAAAATATATGACCGGTAGTGTACTACACTCGCGGTCAAATAATTCGGGTCAGAGTGCGTTTTTCATATAAACGAGGCTATTTCGAAGCCTTGGTTCCTCGCCAGGGGATTCTTTTAGTGAAATCTGATGATGGATACCCCGAGCATCGATACAGGACTTCCAGAGTGCCTAGGACACCCAACTGATTGAATCTGCGGCTAACGCCGGAATTGTGCAGCTTCAGAAAAACATCTAAAATGACAATAAAATGTAAGGAAATCCAAATGCTGACCCAAACTCTCTCGCTGTGGTGTCAACTGATTGTGCTATCAGTTAGGTATCTAAAGAACTTTTGACCTCCTCTATTGAACCTTGGAGTATCCACCATTAAACCTCACTCAAAACAACCCCTGGCTAGGGACCAAGGCTTCGAAATAGCCTCGTTTGTATGAAAAACGCACTCTGACCCGAATTATTTGACCGCGAGTGTAGTAGGAAAAAGAACGTAATTATTTAATTTTGCATTATTATGTTTTATCTCTATTGAATGCTTAGATTGTTAGAAAAACTATCGCTCGTCTTTTAACCCTTTGAAAGCTTTCTCTCACGCATCAAAATGTGACATAATATACTGTACTTTCATCTATTTAAAAAATAATAACATTTCAAACTAAAACCATATAAATGCAAAAACCTCACGTTCACGATAGAAAGCTTATGTCAATCAATCAATCAAATCGTTTATTGCTGGAAAGTGAGTACAAAAGGTGGTACATAAAATGTATTGATCTGTCACAATCTGCTAGTATCTAGAATGCAATATAAAATAATTCTTATAACTAAATACCTAGTAATGACTAATTAAATAAACTTAACTTTCAACGTAAAATTAATTTATACCTACATTAAATTTTATAATATTATTAATGTAATGGCACGTCAGGTATATTACCCAATATGGAGGAACAAAGTAGGAACATTTAAATTGTGAGTACCTACATAAAAATATTACGTTTAAAAAACGTTGGTTTTTCTTGCATGTGCAAAGCTTATTTTTTTGCAGTATGTACAGTTGATATGTTTGAGGTTTCAGAAGGATTAATAAATATCGTTTACTACGATAATGAAAAGTTATCCTACATTTGCTATCCAAATAATAATTTATTACGTTTGAAAATTATAAAAAACAGTAAGTAGGTATCTCAAATATAAAAAATAAATCGACTGTGACAGACGAACAAACAATGAGTGAGCTTTTATAAACTCACCCATAAAAAACCTTCTTATGGGTTCCGTGTTGAGGCGTGGAACCCTAAAAGTAACAGCCCGTTTCTGCTCCACTGCTACCTTGTTCCAGCGAACTTATTAAATCAACATATGAAGCTTCGACTGAGTAATTGATATACATTACTGATTAATCACCGACAACATGTTAAGGGACTGGTGTCTCAACGGCAATGTATAGACAGAGCAAGTCGAAGCATAATAGGGTGAAATAAGATGCAGTTCCATGTTTGGGCATCTTTGTTGTATGACGTGATTATTTGAATCAATCTCTGGCAGTTAGATTGAAGAACAATGTTATATAAACGCTCTGTTACGTCAGCTCTATCCCTTTCTCTCTTCTGCGCATGATCTTCAGGGTAAACTCCATATCGGCACCAATCGAGGTGAAGCGCCGCACCGCGAGAAGTTGCAGATATTTAATATTTATAATAATAAAAAGCATTTATTTCGAACCAGAATGGATATACAGTTCATAGATGATTAGTAATAAACAATACTCTTAAAACTATGTTAGCAAACAAACACATAAAATGTAAACATTTAAGGTAAAGGGTCCCCTCTGGGCTCCACATGGACTGGGTTCCAGTGGCGAACTATGGGACAGTGCAACCTATCTAGGATCTTGTTTAGGACGCTGCTAGAACTGCCACTTATTCGACGCATCAGGGAGGCAACTCCTTTGCGCATTATGGCCTGAAAGCCATCAAAAAAAAAAAAAAAACTTTATTTGCCGGAATATGGTAACATGAGAGGATCTTAGGGCTTACACGAGCCTCGGCAAACATGCCTGATGCACTACAGAAACGAGGCAGTCCCAACTACATCCTACAACCTTTGTTATGTTGCGCGGCAAACCATAACTCGCAGTACTATTTCACAGCAATTTCACAGTGCAGACGCGCCTTTGACTGAAAAAACCTACAAAAAATTGTGCACAAAACGCCAAAGCTTACGGTTCGCGCCGCGTTAACCTACAAAAAATTGTGAACAAAACGCCAAAGCTTACGGTTCGCGCCGCGTAGGACTTCGCGCGCGAATCGCGGGCTAAGTGTATAGCGGGCTTAAGAAAGGCGCGAGTGAGTGAGGGGGAATTTACAAATCTTCCCCGCTACCCGGTGAGTGTAAGAGTCTGACATTCGCGAGTGGCGCGTACCCGAGCCGCTACACGTGCACGTGTCCCGTACTTTCCCGCGCGTTCCCGCGTTCCTAGTTCTCGTTCAGTGTTACGAGTACCGTGTTAGTGAACAACTATTCGAGAGTGAAGTAACTAAAAATCATGGGTCATCACATCGTCATTCTCATTAAAACAAATGACAATAATTACATACCTAGTTTTGGTAATTTTTTAATAAATAAATTAAGTAATAATAATAACAAAATAAAAGTTTTTTTTTTATAGATAAATTAAAAAACAGTTTTAAGCTAAAAGTTTGAAATGGCGGCATAATATAGGGTGCCAAATAAAAGTTTGAAGTCCTTATCGTCTCATGCGAAAACAACAAAAAAAACACGGAGCGGGTTAGTATTGAATTAAAACAAACAAACAACTGAATCACTCTATTGCTTCTAAGCAGTCACACCAGTTAATCCACAGTTACTTTGCCTTTGTTGAACATTTTCAAACGAGTTACGCGTTTTCTACGGATTCCAACGTACAGGGACCCAATAAAAATGGTGAGCATACTTAGAACCTTGTCACTGTCAGTGCCACCGATATTATTTTACTTGTCATTTGACGTTCAGTTTGAAGTTTATTATAAAATCAAAATCGGTCCACGTGTTTAGTTTCTAAAGCGGTACAAAGGGTCAAACATACATGCAGATTAAATCACTACATACACTCGGCGTCAAAAATATCGCACCTTCGGGAAAAACATGTTCAACCGACATTATACCCTATTTAATCAAGGGTAAAGGTATGACTGTTAGGTATTATTTGAAAGGTAATAAAATATACTTTTTAAAAAAGCTAAAAACATATAATTATTGTAACCAGGTTTAAAAAAAAAGAAGTTTAATGCGAGGACAAGAAAAATGTTTATTAAATTGTAAATTAACATCAATGAAATGGTTAACAAACAAACAAAAAAGACACTTAAAAGTAACCTAAAACCTAGTGTTACCCCCCCTTGCCCTAATTACTGCTTCCATGCGGTCTTTCATTGACCGAACCAACTTCACTACGTCCGACTGAGGAATGAGGTTCCATTCTTCAATCACGGCGTCCTGGAGGTCTTGGAGAGTGGTAGGGATGGCATCACGTGACCGAACACGTCGCTTCAGCTCATCCCAAAGGTGTTCGATTGGGCTCAAGTCGGGACTTCTCGCTGGCCACTGCATAACAGGGATCCCAACCTCTCCCAGGTAATCACGAACGAGCAATGCAGTGTGGTTGCGGGCGTTGTCGTGCATTAAAGTGAATCCAGTGCCGACAAAACCCGCATATGGGACCACATGCTCTTCCAGGATCTCCGTGACGTCCCGGTGAGCAGTCAGAGACCCCTGCCAGCGAGTACCCCCCGTCCGGGAGACGCACAGAAGGTCGGTCTTGCCATCTGTGGACATACCGCCCCAGAACATGCACGAACCACCTCCGTAGGCCACCGTTTCTTCAATGCAGGCTTGAGCAAATCGTTCTCCCGACCTTCTGTAGACTCTTCTACGCCTGTCGTTGCAGTAGAGGCAGACCCTCGTCTCATCGGAGAAGAGAACCTGCCTCCACTGGTCGAATGTCCAATCGACGTGAGCACGAGCAAACTGCAGGCAGTCTCTGCGATGCTGTGCGGTCAGTTGGGGACCTGTAGCAGCCCTGCGGGCCACAATCTTCTTCTCCCGCAACCTTCTCCTAATGGTGGAGGTGCTAACAGAGGTCGTCCGAGCTTCTCGGAGACGCTATTGCACCTCAACAGCATTGGAGAAGCGATTGCGTAGAGACGACGACACAATAAAGCGGTCGTCTCTTTCAGATGTGCAGCGTCAGCGGCCAGCTCCATGCCTCCTAATGAAGTTTCCAGTCTCCTGGAACCGCAGGTACACTCGGCGGACAGCAAACCGGCTTAAATTCAGTTGCCGAGCGACATCACATTGCTTGGAGCAGTGCGACCACCTGGGTTGATTCAGCAGCAGTGGTTTCCATTTTTGAGGGTAGTTTTTTTGCTTCAGCTCCTTAGATGTGTTCTCTTTAACGTCTGGATAGCGAATGATTGACATTTGACCTTTACCAGACTTTTTATACACCTGGAACACGGCACAACTCGCGACCATTCAAACGCGTAATTACGCACTTTTTTTTCGAAACTCTCAGTTTGCGAAAACACTTTTTTTTTCTTTAAATTAAATATTGTTAATTTAAAACACATTAAACGTGCTTTCGATTGATACTAATATTTACGAGATGGGATAATTTTACTAAGGGCTAGATTTGCTTGAATCTGATTTTCAACGAGGTGCGATTTTTTTGACGCCGAGTGTAGTATAAAACAAAGTCGCTTCCCGCTGTCTGTACCTATGTATGCTTAGATCTTTAAAACTACGCAACGGATTTTGATGAGGGTTTTTTTAGTAGATAGAGTGATTCAAGAGGAAGGTTTTTATGTATAATAAATTTTGTTTTATGTACGTGTGTTATAGAAAACTCAAATAAACCAAAGCGAAGCGAGGGCGGGTCGCTAGTAGGCTGATAAACACATAATCATCCTCCTTCGGCAGTCGGGTATAATGGCTTTTTTAAGCTTAAAAATAAAGATAATGGACGTTTATTTAGTAAATAGGCTGCACGGGCACTTTTACCGTTTTGTCCGTCCGTCTATCTGTCCATCCTTCCGCAGCCTAGCTCAGAGACTCTTAGTACTAGAAAGCTGTAATTTGGTACGAATATACATATTAGTCACGCCAACAAAGTGGTAAAATAAAATCTTGAAAAACTTTTATATTTAGTGTAGGTACCCATTATTATTATTATTTTTCTCGTCTACCCCATAGATTCTGAGTTTGTGAAAACAATTTTTCGATTAAGGGATCCGTTAAGCTTAATATTAAGTAATATTTAAAGTGCTAATGATATTAAGGATGCTAAGTTAAAAAAATATCTATTAAAAAAAAGTAAAGTTGTAAGGTTCTCCTACCTACAAAATGTGTACCTACGCATTCAATGTTTTTTATCATTGTCCGCTAAAGCTAAGCTAAGCTAAAGCTAAAGAATTTCCTTGGAATCAAACTATACGTTTTGTAGCGCAAGTAAAAACACAATTTATGGGATACGTAACAAACTTTAATAACAATTACCCTTTGAGTAGTCAGCTTAACGGGAAAAGATGGCCACTTTTTTCTGTTAAGTTGATAACTCAAAGGTGAATGGTTATTAAACTAAAATACCCTATAAGTTGTGTTTTTATTTGTACTACAAAAGCCTACCGACAAATTTCCAGAAAATACTTTAGTTTATTACAACACACAATAATAGTAATGAGGGCGCCACTGTACATCCAGCGTACACTCGGTGCAGTCTTAAAATTGCATTCCTAGCAAGCGAGACCCCTCTGCCCTCCGAATCGATACCCAACTTCGCTAGTCCTGCTACGGATATGGAAGAACCTTCTCTCATCAAATCACACTTAATGGCACAAACAAAATTCAACCCCGTCAAACTTTTCCCACGGTTCTAAATCAGGAGTTACTAAGCGTCATAGAGACCTATTGGGCGAAGCTTAGATGATAAAAAGAAAAAGAAAACATATAATATATAATATATACCTTTCCATCGGTGGAGGGCGCAATAGATTTACAAATTTAAAAAAAAATCTGTTGTATGGATATACTCGAGCGTGTCAGATATTGATATCATCCATTACATACGTATTTTTTTTTAATTTACGTATCTTAATCTGATTGTTTCCATGATGGCGGCGGTTGTACTCGTATATTATAATAATTATATTTGGTGCTGTCTTAGATGATTTTAGTAGGTTTAAACACAATATTACTTAATATCTTAACGGATGTGGTTACAGAATTATCAAAAAGTTTTTATAGTTGTTGGAAATTCTGTAGCTCTGCCTACCCCACTCTGGGAATAAAGGCGTGAGTTTATGTATGTATGTATGTATCTTACCGGATCCCTTAATCCAAAAATTGATTTCATAAACCCACAATATTTTGAAAGACCTACCCTACGACACCACACACTATGGGGTAGACCCGAATAAAAAACCTCACGTTACGTGGAGCACTAAAACAATTATTTTTCACAATTTTATTTTACTACTTTGCTGGCGTGACTAATATGTATATTCATGCCAGATTACAGCTTTCTAGTTTTAAGAGTCTCTGAGCTAGACTGCGGACGGACGGACGGACGGATGGACATGGCGAGACTGAGTTCGTAGTTTGACGGAACCCTAAAATGAGACAAAACAGTAATATTATTAGACTAATACTTTTTGAGAAACGAGCCCCATGTGGCGCCATTATCAGGCCTGGATCTGATGATGGGATCCTGGTTAACTCAATCCTCGGTTTTTAGGGTTCCGTAGTCAAACTAGGAACCCTTATAGTTTCGCCATGTCCGTCCGTCCGTCCGTCCGTCCCCAGTCTAGCTCAGAGACTCATAGTACGAGAAAGCTGTAATTTGGCATGAATATACATATTAGTCACGCCAACAAAGTGGTAAAATAAAATTTTGAAAAATATTTTTATTTAATGCACCTCCCCTACACGTAACGTGGGGATGCCTTTTTTTTTCTTGCCTACCCCATAGTGTGGGGTGTTGTTGGATAGGTCTTTCAAAAATATTGCGGGTTTATGGAAACAATTTTTCAATTAAGGGATCCGTTTATTCTATTTTTTGTTAAGTCAAGTGTCCCCCCCCCCCCCCCTACAGCCAAATCTACAAATACTAAAAATCTGAAAAAAATCTTCAACGAAAGCGCATATAACGAATTTTAAAGGAAAACTATCACGGCTTAGTAGACAAGATTAGTTCCTGAGATACAGGCGACTAAAGTGTTTATACCTATCAAAATCGCCTATAACTTTGATAGAATAATTTGTTAACGGGGCGTGCAGGACGCGCGGGGGGAGTCTGTCCAAGTAACAAATCGAGCGACAGCCGCGCTCATAAGCGCGAGCGCCTAGATGCTGTTTGGACGTGCCCCGGAATGCTACCTACAAGTTTGCGATTTGCGATCTGAAAGTTTACAAATAATCGATTAGATTATTGATTTGATTCGAGTATCGTTTGGAAAACTTAAAATTCTATTTATTGGCCCTTGTTTTTTTTTCATCATCATCATCATCATCAGCCCGGGGGCGTCCACTGCTGGACAAAGGCCTCCCCCAAAGAGCGCCACAAATCACGGTCTTGAGCCGCTCGCATCCAGCGGCTCCCCGCGATCCTAACCACTGACCACCGGGTGGGAGGCCGTCCAACACTCCGTCCACCGGTGCGGGGCCGCCACTCGAGAACTTTTCTTCCCCAACGGTTATCAGTTCTCCGAGCTATGTGGCCTGCCCATTGCCACTTCAGCATGCTAACTCTCTGAGCTATGTCGGTGACCTTGGTTCTCTGGCGTATTACCGTATTACGGATCATATCGCGCAAAGAAACTCCGAGCATAGCTCTTTCCATTGCACGCTGAGTGACCCTGAGTTTATTTATGAGGCCCACATTTAGCGGCCAAGTCTCTGATCCATAAGTCATCACTGGCAACACACACTGGTCGAAGACTTTCGACTTAAGGCTCTGCGGTATTTTGGACGAGAAGATTGTTTTTTTTTTCAATTTCTATTAATTACTTTATAAAAGATTAAACTTTTATTGTAATTTAAAGTCGGTTTGAAGCAGTTTAGATACCTAACTACCTACATAGGTATACTGATCCCACACTTAAAAGCTTGGCTCTTGTTTGAGATATTATATACGACTTTATAAGAAAAAGAATCATTACTAACAATAAGTAGACTTAATTAGTTCCTGAGATACCTACAGGCGACTAACGGGTTTATACCTACTAAAAATCATCTAAGACAGCGCCAAATAACTAAATAGAAAATTGGTTCATACATGTTGATTTTTGAGATAGTTTTTTGTGTTTGTCGTTACGGCTTCGGAACCCTACACTGAGCATGGTCCGACATGCTCTTGCCCGGTTTTTTTTTATAGATTTGATTGATAAGGGAAGATTTGGTCTCGGTCGCACCCAACATAATATTACGATGATAATAATGAATATATATTCAACCTTTATATTAAACTAATTAGAGGTTCTCATCTCATCACTATTTCATCCTCTATCTAAAGACTTTTAAAGTATGGTATACTTGTTATTGTCATTGGCAGTCTGATAGATAAAATTAAAGGTGTTTATTTATTAAGTAGGCCGCGCGGACACTTTTACACGTCAACAATATACCAGCGCTTCGCAAGAGACCACTGCTGAGAAGAAACCCCGCAAGAAAGTCAACAGTCAGTCGTTTTTTTAAATATAGAATTATAAAACATATGACTGCGCCGAGCGTACGCCGGATATACAGTGGCGCCCTCATAACTTTTATTGTGTTTTCTAATAAACTAAAGTATTTTCTTGAAATTGGGTGAAATGTTTTTGTACTACAAATGAAAACAAAACTTATAGGGTATATCATAAAATATAGTTTAATAACAATTCACCTTCGAGTTATCAACTTAACGAAAAAAAGTGCCCACCTTTTCCCGTTAATCTGACTACTCAAAGGGTAATTATTATTAAAGTTTGTTACGTATCCCATAAATTGTGTTTTTACTTGCGCTACAAAAACATATCGTCTGATTCCAAGGAAATTCTTTAATTGATTAGTAAACACAATAATAGTAATGAGGGCGCCACGCCACTGGACGCTCGGCGTTTTCTCGGCGCAGTCTTAACCTAGCATTATACAAAACAATGAGTATAACATACAACAAGAAGTAAATAAATTCACGCGTAGTTGAGCAGGAAAATGTGTCAAAGCTCAGGATTTTCACCAGAACTAATTAGTAGTAATAGAAAAATTAAAATTATAAAAATGAATTTTAATGATGATGGTGCAAGACAACTACAATAAAAAGTTTCGATACCTTCTCTTACAGAAACCGTGTCCCCTAGACTGTATAAGATGTTTACATATTTTTGATGACTAAGTTATTTTTAAGTTATTTGGCCGTTTAGTTTAGGCCAAGCATTTATATCTGATAAATAGACCTCGACCCAATAGTAAACCTTCAGACATCAGCGACTTTTTCAAGTTTTATGTACTGGAAATGGTAACTTTAAAACTTCGTCAGGTAATTTATTGTAGAAATGAATGCATTGACCAACAAATTATTAAATATACTTTACGAACGCCGATTTTTCGGATGGCAATTTTATTTTTATTTCATGTATTTAAATTATGTACCTACATCCGAATTTTGGGTGAAAGAATCTAAACTTTTTAATACCATAAATAATATTCTCATAAATAAATTGAGACGCTACAGTTAAGATGTGAATTTCTTTAAATAGTTCTCTTAAGGAGTCACGGGAATTTAAGTTATAAATAGAACGAATAGCCCTTTTTTGTAAAACAAATATAAGTACTTTAGATTTCAACTGCCTTACTTACCCCAGTCCGTAATACCGTACGACATGACACTATGGAAATAATTATAATAACTATGCGAGCCGTCTCATAGGAACTTAGGAAAAGACTAGTTTCTTATAAAAAGTAATAATATTCACCTTCCCAAGGTCCAGAACTCCCATAATCCCGTGTTAGTTAAAGACAAACTAAAAAAACAGCTAAGTCATTAAGTAGGTAACACAAGAAAAAATAACTATACCGAACACGATTAAGGGCAATGAGTGAGTTTTTGCCAACACAGTTTTAACGTAATTATGTTTGGGTTAAAAACTTAAATTCTACATCTTTATAATCTATGCTATACACGGTTGCATAGCAGTTAAATAGTTAAGTCTATTTTTTTTTTATTTCATCGTTTGAATATTTACAAACCGTGCCATATAATCCATCTACGGTTTCATAATAGATTTTAGCTTATATTTGTTACTATCGTATGCCATACATAGCCAAATTCACTACAAAAATTTTTAAAATACTTATCTGTTTTGCCATAAAGCCGATAAAGGTTTCACTATAGTTTATCTGTGCGCGCGCAACCATAGACTAGCTGGATATCCGCATCACTGCGGATAATAGTGAATGAATGGAGTTTCTCCCTGAGAGGAGATTGTTAAGCGTGGCTAATCAAGGAACCAAAAGGTGAGGTTTCTTGTCACAAAATTACTGTTAAAAACGCTCCTTTTCTCCAAATTGATCGTTATAATCGAACTGTGAATTCCGTATTACTATAAAAGGTGACCAAATTCGTAAAAAAGCAAAAGTCATTGCTGAAATCATAGGAATGCACATTTGAAGTACGAACAGTCAGGCGTCGGTGGTATTGATTTTTTGTGTTTTTTTAGAAAGATGAGCAGTTCAGAAGAAGTATCCTGGATATCTTGGTTTTGCGGCCTCCGCGGCAATGAATTCTTCTGCGAGGTAAGTGAGTTTCAATTGAGAGCCGTGGCGGTGATAAAAAGCGTGTACCTACCTACTGATCAATTTTACTTTCAGGTGGACGAAGACTATATTAACGATAAATTCAACTTGACGGGGCTCAACGAACAAGTGCCGCATTACCGGCAAGCCCTTGACATGATCCTCGACTTGGAACCTGGTGAGTGATAGATGATATATTGATCTATTAGCTTAGCATCATACCAACAATATGGCAGCTCTACGAATTTTAACGCTTTCGAATGAAAAATTACTTCTTAGGTATAGATAAAAGGCCAATAGCAATACATTCGTTTAGGAAATATTAGTATTTACCTTGATTTTTTTAGCTGTATGTAGGTCTATTTCTTTGTTATCACCACATGACACTTATCAACACAAAGGTTTTTAGTTTGCGTTTAATTGCCTTGTTATCTGAACAAAAAAATAAATATCAGGGAGATGCAGACTAATTGATCTAGTCCCAAAGTGAGCTCTAGGCTTGTATTACGGGTACTAGAACAATGATAAACACATAGAGAAATACGTAGTTAAATACATATAAAATATCTAACACTCGAGAAATCATACCCACGCTCATCACCCAAATATTTGCCTATACCGGGAATCAAACCTAGGGCCGCTTGCTTTGTAGGCAGGGTCACTACCAACTAGGCTATCACATCATGATATTCAACTAGTCTTACTAAGCTTAGGGCATGTACTATAAATCGTAAATACGACTTGTCTTATTTGGTAAACACTTTTATAACCTCAAAATGCTCTCTTTTCGTCAGTAATAAGAATTTTTTTTTAAATAGCCATCCATGATGTAAAATCAGAAGAATAAAATGATGTGCTATATGTGGTCTCTAGTTGCCTTATTCAGCAGAGAACGGCCATTTTAGATTAAAATGGAGTATAGTTGAAATAGATAATATGTAAAGACTGTTCGGCATTCTATTTGAAATTTTACTTAATCTCTATATTAGTTTAGTTTAAAACTAGGTATAATGATTTACTTAATTACTAAACTTTACGTAACATTGTTATTTATGATGAGTTTTTGTAGTCCCAGGGGCTCTTTAGGTTATGCGCAGAACTTGATCCAATTTCCTAATAATCCACGTACAATCCAAAGTTTAGCCATCCCTTTTAGTTTTACTACCCTTTTATGTCCACAATAAAAATTGTGGAAGACTTACACTTACACCCCTCTGAATGTAACTTGGCACATCTGGGGGTTGCCAAATAAGTTCCAAAAGACCATGGGCAAAAATGTGCCCACCCGCCAACAGAGATGAAACATTGTCTCAGTTTATAGATCTTTACCACAGGATGTATTTTTATTAAATCGCCATGTGTTTAGGGTGTTCTTGGAAAATCATAATTGAACACATTCTTGCCTTACTTGGCTCCTGAAAGGTTTTTTTTTCATTAAAAATATCCCATAAATGTTGCTACTAAAATAGGTATTTTGTCTTTTTTTGGGTCCTAATGAACATATGGACTTGCACCCCGTGACTGTTGGAGGGTGGGGACGGGGCCCATACAAAATTGCACCCTTTTTAGTGATTTCTCTGCCAATTCACTATAGGGACTTTTTTTTTTAAAGTTTTTTTGTCTCAAAATGTTTTTATTTTGTTCGTTTTTTACTGACAAAGTATATATACAAATTTCTCCTAATGTCTAAAGAGCTTAAACGCCACTTGATCTTTTCTACGGCACTGTTAGTGCTTCGTAACGCGGTTACAAACAAAATTACGTCATTCGGACCATTAGCCCAAAGAGGGCGTAGCAAATACTGATTATATTCAATATCATTCTCAGTAAATAATAACCAAAAACAAAAGACGTGTATGTTTTCCTACTGTTGCTAACCATTGTTATAAAATCTTAAATGAATGAAGATTTTTAAATACCTATTCAATGATACCCCACATGTCACAGACATTTTTTTTTTCAAAATGGCGTCTGTTTACCGCCAATATAATCGATCGACATAAGAATCATCAAAATCGGCCCACGAGTTTAGTTTCTAGAGCGCCACAAAACAACAATACAAGGTCTCTAATTTAACACTATTTTGATGCTCGAGTGGTCAAAGATCGATTCTCTTATACGTTACGCGTTTGACGACAGCCGTGCGGCTAGGTAACCAGGCATCCCGCTTGTAGAAAATAGAATCGAAACCCCGTTAACACAAGTCGATAAAAAACACAGGTTATAACTTGTTCATTAAACAGCAAGCGAAAGCGATCAGCCGCGTCGTACGTGTAAAATTCGTTTCCCGACACTTTGCCTATTTCCACAGACCACTTACCCTATAGACTCCGCTTCGGAACAGTTTGTCTAGTATCTCATTAAGCCAAAATGGCGGGGCGCGGGGGGCGGAAAGTGCACCGTGATTGGCTAGTTCAAAGTCAACGAATAATCAAGTGTGCGCGTCGTGGTGCGCGCCAATAGAACCATGGCAACCAATTAGTGTTCTGTGAGCATAAGCATGGCTTATGGGGGCGCCTTTGTATGCGGAGTCTATAGGGTAAGTGGTCTGTGCCTATTTCTTTCCGTTTGGTCAAAATAGTTTTCACGTTTAAAAAAAAAAATGTGTCATGCGACCTTTTCTATCTTACCTCTGTAGCTATTTGAATGTTGTCACAGGTTTGTACCAATAGTTCCAAATTCAAATAATACGTTAAGAAATTCCCATACTTCCTTGACAATTATTGATTCCAATTTCGAAATTCCTCAACTTTACTGAACACTGGATATTTGTCCAGGAACTTCAACCTACATAAACTCACGCCTTTATTCCCAGAGTGGGGTAGGCAGAGCTACAGAATTACCCACAACTCTAAAAACTTTTTGATAATTCTCTAACCACATTTTGCATTTGGCTAAGATGTTTACCAGTGTTCAACTTCAACCTACTGCCTCCTCTAAACTGGTGTTAATAATTTAACCATATTAAATTTATCATAAATTAAACATTATCATTAAATACAACATATGAATTGACTATACTTCTATACTTAATACTAGAGCTCGCCCTCTATTTCGTACGCGTAGAATTACTATCCCTACCCCCCCTATTTTAACCACTTAAGGGATGAATATCCATCCATATACAGCACCCCTAGAATATCCCAAGGAATATTCTCCTAATTTCAAACCCGCACTTAGAGCTGTTTCAACTGTGCGTAGATCGATTAGCAAGACAATGTCTCAATAATAGCGTGTCAGGGACAAGGTGCACAAATGAATAGAGATCAAACTAGATGCAATTTAATCAGAAGCTTTGTCTGCCAAATCTGATATGTGATTTGGTCGGGTTGTACTATACCTGTTGCTATCTCAAATCTTATGCGCGATTAACTAGATTAAATATTGTTTATCTAAATATACAGGGTGAAATCTAAGTCGTGATTCCAATGATCACCTCTGTGTTCTACCCACGAGTATGAACAACTTTCACTATGGGACCAACTCTAAAATATCGAAAAAAAAATCAGCTGCTTCATACATTTTGGTCGAGTGCGTATTGAACTTTTCTATGAAACAGCTGATTTTTTTTTCGATATTTCAGAGTTGGACCCATAGTGAAAGTTGTTCATACTCGTGGGTAGAACACAGAGGTGATCGGAATCACGACTTAGATTTCACCCTGTATAAAAGGAGAAACTGACTGACTGACTGACATATCAACGCACAGCCTAAACGGCTAAACGTAGGCACTTGAAATTTTAAAGGGACGTAGCTTAGGTACCGTAGAGGTGCACTAAGAAAGGAATTCCCAAAATTCCCACGGGAACGGGAATTAGCGGGAAAATTATTAACTCCAAAAAAAGGTTTTGCCCAACGAAGTGGACACGGGAACAGCTAGTTCAGTATAAAATTGCCCTTGTTCCTCTTATAGATTTAGTTTGTATTGCATCTTCATGGTTTCTCTCTGGGGCTTTGTTAAAAACATTGAATGGCTTCGAAAATGGTTTACCTTTCTTTGGTTCCTACGAACAATACACTGAATCACATTGTAAGTAATATAAACTCTTTTTTTCAATATTTTTCCACGTTTTTTAATGTACAATATATTTCTATGGCTTGACGTTTACCTGGACGTAGATTGTGACGGGCATTTCCGCCGAGACGAGTTATCAATACGAGCGTAACTCAAATAAATAATATTAATAACAAATTTCAGGGGAAAAGTCACACAAACTGACCTAGACCCTTAGTTCTACGCTTGTTAGTAATATACATCGATAAACTTACTTATATAGAGAACACACATAATAGGGGTTGCTGAAAAGTTATCTACCTGAGTATAAAAAAAAGAGATAGCTGGCTAGTTTTTTTTCTATGTACCTACTCTCAATCGAAATGCACTTGTTACATTTTGTCAAATAATGACGTTAAACCGTTTTAAAAAGACTCCTTCGATTACTCGTCAAATATTCGTTCACGCTGACTGTGTGCGATTTCGTTGACATCGAAGCCATTTCTGGTCATGGCTAGCTGTGTTGTGCGAGCCGTGAGCGCAGGTGCATTATCGCAATCAAAATCCGTTGCTGAGTTTACCTCATAGCGTGCATAGGCAAAGTAAATTTGCGTAATA
Organism: Acleris laterana; assembly: GCA_963966035.1. Classification (NCBI taxonomy): domain Eukaryota; kingdom Metazoa; phylum Arthropoda; class Insecta; order Lepidoptera; family Tortricidae; genus Acleris; species Acleris laterana. Next base: position 85,241,007 of record OZ014438.1, read on the forward strand.
ATTGGCATTCACTGTCATTTTTTTTTGGTAAATAACCAATGAACTTCCTTCTGAATCCCAAAAAATTGGTCGCCATAAGTTTAGTAGCCGATGGACGAACCTTGAACTTCCGAGGAGGCTTTTCGTCTTTGAATTTGGATTGCAGGGACTCCTGTTTACTTTCTGGGTTCCATTGTCTAATCCAAGTCTCATCACACGTCACAAAAATTATTTCTTCCTTTTTCCCACACGTGTCTAAAAACTCCTGACAGCGTCTCATCACGGAGTCAGCCTTTTTAGGACCCAGCGTGCACTAACCTTGGACATATTTAAATGACCGTGAATTATTTTGTTTATCCGTACCAAGGAGGCCAAAGCATTCTATACTCTATTAGAGGAGTAATACAAGGCCCATATTTACAAATACGTTACAGACTAACATACATAACTATATATGACAGAAATAACACGACTACTTATACACTTTCGCGGTGTCCGCTAGCCTGCGACACCCCTCAGAATTCGTCCTTTAAAAAATTCGACATATAGGTCGGTACACTCACCACATATGACTTAAAATTAACCTTGTAGCGGGGCTCCAACCACTCGACTCTAAGGGTCTCCCCAGACCTATCGACGCGGAATCGGCTTGGGCCGTTAAGAAAAAAAATTATGTCCGTGCAGTAAGAGTGAAAATGGTATCGCTCGGCTCGGCTCGGCCCGGCTCGGCGTTGCGAACGGAACGACTTCGTTTTCGATCTTATTGCGTGGACATAAAACTTATTTTTGCCGGCTCAAGCCGATTCCGCGTCGATAGGTCTGGGGAGACCCTTAGAGTAACTCCGGTCTTAACTCGTACATACTCTACGAGATTCTTCGCCTCCGTAGAGTAATGTAATCGGGACACGTACAACTGCGTCGTGGGCGTAGCAGGACAGCAATTGGTTTGGTCCGCACAGGTCCTTCTTCCTCTCCACCCGGGTAAAACCTTTGTCCTGCTTGATATTGGTAACCAGAGTAACCACATTAAATTTAAAATGCTTATATCATTATTATGCAGTTAGTAGGACGTTATAGTAGCCTTAAGAAGCATCAGTCACTGTTAGTGTTCCATAGGACTCGAGCCTTTTTAGCCCGAATTTTAAAGCTCCGGAGGTTTTTTTATAGCTGGCTTAATGGAATGGGTTTCAAAGAGCTGATGATTTTAAAAAGGCCGTAGTCTTAAAAAAGGCTTAAGCCTTTTTTGAAGGGTTTTAGCTTTTTTAAAGGCTTAAGCCTTTTTATAAGGTTGTAGCCGCTGACTTGAGCCGAGCTGAGCCTTATAAAATCTTTAACTCGTAATCGTATACCGTGAACATTTTGGATTATAATAAAATGAATGTGCTTATCACGTAACATATTCTTAAAAATCATTTGTGTATTTCTGTTGCCTCACTGTCGCACTTGTTTACCTACTGGTCAGAGAGCGACTGATTTATCCGCACCAATAAACATGACCAATATCTCGCAGGAATAATGTCTCGGAAACAGCGCGCGGGTTTCATTCAACAGGTTTGCTTACAATATTGCCATATCGAGCGTAAGCCCTGTGATTAAATTACCTTCACTATTCGACATATTGCACAAACAATAATAGGAGAAATAGGAATTATCATGAGTTACATTTTGGGTGTGTAATACCACTTCTTTCCACCTGCTACGATCTTGACAAATTTCTTTCGCTTCTTCCACATTCATACATCGAGTCATGCACGCACGTCGGTTTCGGGTACTTAAGATTCGGCTCTTTTCCAGTATTTCTCCGATTTGACTCGAAAAAGTACGCCTATGGCGGCCCCTTCCCCTTCTGGGTGTGTAATGATTTGCATAAAAAAGAATGTACTATTCTTGACGGCTGGTTATTATTATTAACCAGCTCCTCAGAAATCAAATGAAGCATTTAATTTCGGCTCGGCTCGAATAGATTATTATATTATTTCGGTTCTGACCAAAGAGCGAACTAAAACTGTTCCTGCTAGAAATAACGGTTAATTTCGCTCGCTAATTTGTTCGCACCGCCATCGTTTTCTCTTTTTTCCTACCCTGTTACAGATGTAGTGAATAATGTTTTGCCATCGTTTTTTGTCGTAAAAGTTTGGTTTAACTTGCTGTCTTAGTCAACTTTACTACCCACCGATAAGCTACAAAAAACGATGGCAAAACATTATTCACTACATCTTTAGCTAGCACTAAAGTTGCATTTTCACTTGCTGATCATTTTAGTCGCGACGCCGCCATCCAACTGCAATAAAAAAAAGTAGGTAATCCCAGCGATAATAACGCTCGCGAATCGATTCCGCCCCAAGCGAGTGTTTACGAAAATCCTGGTTAAGAATCATAATTAACCGTTGAGCCACACGGATTATTACCTGTTATCATATTGTCAACATTTTGTTAGGTCTTATTAACTTCACAGTAATCGCACTCGAGTTAACCCTTAACCAGGCAAGGAACCCATGTGTCGCACATAAAATCTACTCAATAGTACCTTGTACAGTCACGAGATTAAATTTTGTACCCACCTTAGGTCCAAAGTCTATCTGACATTCTACAACAATAACGTTGATTTTCCTAAAAGTTACAAATCACTTGACAATCTTGACATCTCTAATGACATTGACCACTTCAATCATATTTTTCCCCCAAATTAACGCTCGTGACCGTATGGTTAGTACCTGAGGCTGAATACCAACTGTGACGTGTGATCTGTCAGCCTGGTTAATCGTTAAAAACAATACCGTAACAGGTTAAAGACGATAATGGTTTTTACCGTCTAGTATCTCTGCCCAGGGTGCCTAATATGGCTGCATTTATCGAGTGACAAATTTTGGATAAGGCATCGGTCACCTTCTGACACGTAAATAAGTACACGTGTCAAAAAGTGACCGATGCTGTATCCATATTTGACACGCGATATAGAGGCAGCCATACTAGGCCCGCAGAGCGTCGCTATCGCCTAACGCACTCGCAATCTCAATTGGCTTCAAATCGGAACAATTGTTTTCATTTTGTACGCAGACAAGCCTTCGATTTTCAAAATGAAAACAATTGCCGGTGCGTTAACCAATAGCCCCTCAGGTCGAATACTCTGCTCTAGCACTCTATAATAATATTGAGAGGGGGCATTCGACCTGCTTGCTTGCGTGTACGGTAATTGTAAGTCATGGTACGGGTAAATTCGTCTGACTTGATAATTCCGCCACCCGTGATTTTACTTTGTCGCATTTTTCGTAATTTTCACCGCGAACGAAGTGCATTTACAACAGGACCAAAGGGAATTCTTAATTAATCATGCATATCGACCTTTGATAAAGCATACCTTGCATTTTGTTAATTAATACACATTTTTGCTAATGAAAAGAGCTTCGACGCATGGCCGTTTCGAGTTCACAGCTAGTGCTACGTAACGCGGACTCAAAGAAAATAAAACGTAGCAAACACGGATTTGAATTTTTATCAAGCCATCTATAAGCATAATTGAGTCGTTCAAATTTGTCTTTGTATACGAATTTAAAACTTAATTTGTTTGAAAAATGTCGCATATTCCGTTGTCCTTTTGCATGGACTTATCTAAGTTTCAAGTTAACCCTTTCAAAAACATCCACATTTCAATTCTGATACGACTGAATCTTAGAATTACTCAAATCCAAAAGGAATATTATGTCTAATTAATATCCCAAACACATCAAAGCCAAAATTACCAAACGCGAGCCAGCGTATACCTCGATATGTGATGTGGTCAATGCCGGAGATGCAAAGCACTAATCAACACTGTCGGTTACTCTATTGAATGCTCGTGGCCTTGACAATTCTGTACACAAACGCGTCCTGGCCATCGATCCGGTATCATGCTGGGTTTACACGGGCTTAGTAGCGAAGCGAACATGCTTAGTGCTTAGTATTAGAGTAAAAATATGCTTGAAGTCGTCAATGTCATTAGACATGTCAAGTCATTCACTTTTAGAACACGACGTTATTGTTGTAGTGTCAAATTGACTTCGGACCTAAGGTGGGTATTAAATAATATAATCTCGTGACTGTACAGTGCAAGTGAATTCGATCCTATTTATTCCCAACACAATTGACTTGCATTTTTCGCTTACTGACCGTGTATAAAAAGATACAAGTGCTTAGTGACAAGTTGTACGCTTTATACCTTTCTACTAATTCCGACGTGTACAGTACTCCCAGTTTCCTATTAGAGTTCGGCCGGCTATCCTTATTATCACGCTTGCTCTCGCAACTGACAGTATATCTGTCTGTGTCCATTAAGAAAATAGAAGCAGCACTTGTCACTATGCAGGTTAAGACTAAGCGATTAGTACTAAGCTAGTGTAGACCTAGCATTATCTGCATTACCGGACATTGTGTGAATGCCTTGACAACCTCTGACACACGTGCGTGCATTAACCGTGAGTAGGTAAATTAATTTCCGTATCGCTAGGCCCGGTAACTACGCTTCAATTATTTCATGGCCATTATCCTGATTGGAGTCAGTATTGATCCACCAAACGCTGCGGTTGGTGACGAAATTATATTAACGATATATATAATATATATTTATATATATATATATATATATATATATAGTCCTCCTCATTGATTGCGATGACGGGCGACCCTGACTTTTTTTTTACCACTATCTTTAAATCTGTGAGAACTTTTGAGGAAAACCGGCTAAAAACGCTTGACTTATTGCGTAGCTTGCGACAAAGTATTTAAAACTAAGTTCGGTCTAGCGAGCCACATTAGAGCTCACGCTAGGAAATAAATTGTATAAATATATATATTTTTTACGTATTTTAGAAAAAAAAAGAAGAAACTGTCATTAACGATTTATACACCGTGTTTTTTTTGATTTACGATAACTTCGGCATATTACTAGGTATATCCATAGAAACTAATTGGTAGATATGATTTTTAAATATTGCAAAAAAAAATATTTTCTCTGTTTAGAACAAAGTAATTGAATGTTATATCTTTGATCATTCTAAAAGGGCCTTTAGAGTTAACTAATAGTGAGTGTCAAATATGTCAATGTTGGCGTGACCATGGAATTAGTAAGTAATATCGTACATCTGGAAGGTGCATTCCACCGATAACGTGAGGCGAAAGGAATGTACCTGTATGTGGATCTGGGGATCTGTGTATTCTGTGTGATCTCCTATAACTCGAAATTGACACTTGAATGACAACTTAATACTAGATTTTGTTTGAAAGCTTTCAATGCTTGTATTTTGTTCTACCTGCTCTTATTAAGAAGTTCAAGACGGCAGCTACTTTTTCTCAGTCTGTCCACGGATTCGTTGACAGAGACCACACAGATGCCCAGATATCGATTTTGGAGACAATCAGTTGAATAACTAAAAAGTTCAAGATGGCGGCTACTTTTCCTCAATTTGTCAACGGATTAGTTGTCAGATCTACAGATCCACAGATATCGATTTTGAAAACAATCAGTTCAATAAGTAAATATTGTTTCGTTTACTGCCCCACCGGCTTGTAAAATTAATTTGTTCGTAAATTGCAATTCAAATATGGTCACCTTTAGAAAGGGACGCAGTAAGCTTTAGTACATTTCTTTCGGCTCGCGTTATGGTGTAGTGCACCTTCCAGATGTACTTTAGTACTTACTAATTCCATGGACGCGTATACAAACCTAACAATTGGAAACTCTTTACTCATAAGAATTAGAAGAAAAATGTTGTTATCAAAATTAAGAGCCTTTTATACTAGTTCAACGTGGTTAACTGATTAATTTTAAAAATTAAATATCTTTAAAACCGTAAGAGTTATCATTTGTCTGTCTTTGGAAAATTAACTTTATTTGACCTAAAGAACGTTCCCTTAAAGTTATCGTAAATCAAAAAAAACACGGTGTATAGGGTCCCTTACCTATGAAATTGGCGATTTTTTCAAGTGTTTTTTTTTTCGTACTAACTTCCAAATTATTTTTAATTTTCATGAATACACTACGTTACAAAGGTTTTAGATAGACAAATAATATGGTTAAATTTCTTAATGTTTAAAATTAAAGTGTGAACCATCTTTTCGTGTGCTGCGAGTTCAAGTGTTTCAATTACGCAGAGTTTTATGAAGCTAACTATTTTTAAGTAATTAAGATATGTATAATATAGCTTAGAAGTGTCTAATATTCCTGACAGAATTTTGTTTGGTTTGCATTTGACGTTACTAAATAATCCGCAAAATTAAATGTATTTAACCCACTGTTTTCATAAAATTCTCCATATAAAACGCCAATTTCATAGGTAAGGACCTAATACTTCATATTTATTCATTGCATTTCACGGGCACAGTCAGCGGCATGTATTTAAAAATCAACATCACCAAATAGTTGGAAGATAAAATAGAATAATTATCCTCCAATATCAATACAAATCCCTCCCGGGCATATTGATTATTAGCATAATGTTTAAGGTCAATCACCCCAGAGTGCACCGGGAGTCCGGGAACTCCCATTACTGTGATAATGATAATGATAAGCTCAAGAGTAACTAATAAACACATTTAAATGCAACCAATGCGGGTGGTAGGACCTTGTGCAGGGCCCGCCCGGATCGCTACCACCATCTTATCCATTAACCTACCGCCAAACAGCAGTGTTCGCATTGTTGTGTTCCGGTTTGGGGATAAGACAGCCGGTGAAATGACTAGCATAGAGGCATTCCATCTTAGTCCTCAGGGTTGGCAACGCATTTGCAGTCTTAGGATTGCATCGCAGTCCTGTGAATGCGAATGTCTATGGGTCACAGTTTCCACTTACCATCAGGTGGCCTGTGTGCTCGTTTGTCTTCGCTATGACATAAAAAAAAAAAAAAAAAAAAAAAAAAAACCTTTTTGCTATAGTAATCTTTATGTTGTTACTGGCTTAAATAAATACAGTTGTATCAAGTTTACGAGATTCGGAAACAGTGTCAATAAAAAAAAACTAAAAATATATTAAGGAAACCCAATGTAAAAAGCCAAATGGATTACATAAATAACCTAGCGGCTCGGTTCTTAAACACACACTCGTGTTTTAATACCCCTCACTATGCAACTATTTCATAAACTACTATTATTTTATCCCTGGTTTATACTGCTCGGATCATATTATTAAAAGAGGACTTGACCATTGAAACGTATAAAGCACGTAATTAAGTTCATTTTGCTAATCTGTTGTGTTCCATAGTTTTGGTTACGTCTAGTGATGTGCCCAGAGATGCGATTTATTTGAAATACTTCTATTTAAAATGCAAATACAAAATGCAAAATAGCTATTTTGTATTTTGCATTTAAATGCTTTTTAGTAAGAAGCATTTTGTATTTTATTTGAAATACCTTTCGAGATATATTTTGCATTTTTAATATTCATTTCAAAATGCAAAATACTTTGTGATACAAAAACAACACATCCTTACCAAGTTCATCGCCAGTAGAAAGACTTTTTTCGTACGGTGGGATGATTATGAGACCTCACAGAAGAAAAATGAGTGATGAGGTATTCGAACAACTGGTATTGTTAAAAAGCATAATAAAATAAATAAAAATATCTGAGATTTGGTCAAAAGGTATTTTATTTTGAAAAAGTATTTTGAAAATACCTATTTTGCATTTAGCATTTCAAATACACAACGCAAAACTATTTGGTATTTTGCATTTGAAATAGTAAATCTGAAAAGTATTTTGCATTTTGTATTTAAATGCTTTTTTAAAACCATTTTGACATCTCTGGATGTGCCGGCGGTAACTTACTCGTTACCAGTATAATATCATTTGGTAAAATACTCAGTAAATTACCAATGCTACCGGTAATATTACCAGAAGCGGACATAGAGATCGTGTATTTCTGTTTCCTTTCTTTATTCATTTATTAAATCCATGGTGTCGGATCACTAGTGGTCCAAATGAAAAAAAATAATAGCTCACACCCAGGGCTACCAAAAACACCCCCATGTATATTCAGCGATTTTTAGTACTTTCGGAGATATTGATCATTTTAGTCGGATTTTTTGTAACTTTCCTTGTGTCCATGTTACAAAACCTCATTAATTTGATGTAGTATTTCAATATTTTTTCAGTGGTTTCTTACATGTATACAATTATTATGAACTTAGAATGTTTTTAAAGCTACTTGCCATTTTTTTTCCCGTCAACTTTTTGTGTAATCATGCAAAGTTACTTTCTCCATACTAAGTGAACCCCATGTTTGTTTTTCATCTAGTTTCAAGTGTAATTATTGTAACGCTGTGTATAATTTTAAAACATTTTATTCTAATTCTAAGATTTTGCGCAAATGTTTAAATGCTATGCAAAAGAAATGTAATGACAACTTTATATCTCTAGCTGAAAATAAATGCAAAGCGACGTGGAATATAGTAAATCGTAAATTAGGTAATGTGAGAAAGTCCTCAGAAATTTATAGAATAGAAATAAATAACAAAATAATAATTACTGGTACTGACATTGCTGAGGAATTTAATAACTATTTCATTAATTTAACCGATAATTCAAATGACATTAAAAGAGGTAAATATGACTTATGCAAAACAGTTCCTAATAATTTGAACAGTATTTATTTAGAACCGACGACCCCTGAGGAGGTATTTAAATTGATTATTTCATTACGTAACACTAATTCCGTTGGTTATGATAAAATTAATACAGTAGCTGTAAAAAAAATTGCACATCTCCTTGCGGAGCCATTATGTCACATTTTAAATTTATCCCTAGAACAAGGTATTTTCCCAAGGAAATTAAAATTTTCTGTCGTAAAACCCCTTCATAAAAAAGAATCTCTAAGAAAGAAGATCTTTGAAAAGGTTTTCTATATACGTTTACAGAAATTCTTAGATAAAAATAAAGCCTTTGCAAAGGAACAGAATGGATTTAGGCCGAATAAATCGACTGCGTTAGCCGCTTTTACTCTAATACAGAAGGTGCTTGATAGTAATAAATAAATAAAATAAAATAAAAATAAAAAAGCCTATATTTCTTACAGAATCAAGGATTACAAAGTAGTGTTTTTAGTAACAGTAAAAGTGAAGTAATTATTATTTTTTTAATTTAGTGTTAGTACCTATTTAATAATTTTATTATTTATTCTGCAAGAACCCCTCTGCAGGTAAAGGCCTCCTCCAAAGTTAACCAGTCTTCTCTGGATTTTGCTGAAAACATCCAATTTGGACCAGCTGTGTTTATTATTTCGTCCTCCCATCTATTTAGGGGTCTTCCTTTCCTTCTTTTGCCTATTGGTCCTTTCCACGCTGTCACACGTTTTGTCCATCGCTGGTCTTGGAGGCGAGCTACATGTCCAGCCCACTTCCATTTTAGTGCAAGAGCTTGTGTCAGACCGTCAGTTGCTTTTGTGATATTTCGAATTTTTGTATGTCGTATTTTTTGTATTTTTTTTATATTTAGCATACTGCGCTCTATTCCGCGTTGGCATGTCGTAATTTTATTTTTTATAATTTTATTGAACTTCCAGGTCTGGCAGCCGTAGGTCAAGCATGGTATAAGGCAGGAGTTCATAACCTTGGTCTTCAGGTTGACCGGCATGTTACTCTTGAATATTTCCTTTAAGCTCCAGTATTTATTCCACGTTAACTGTACCCTGCGTTCTATCTCCTGGTAGTTGCTTGATTTGTCGAAGCTAATTTGTTTGCCGAGGTAGATGTATTGTTCAGTATAATGAAGAGGTTCGTCGTCGACATATATTTGTATCTTGGTGCTGTTGGTCATTATCATGGTTTTGAAGAGGTTCATTTCTAGGCCAGCAATCTTGCTTGCGATATTTAATGACTCTACCATGTACTGTAATTCGGATCCTTTCTCAGATATTAGCACCAGATCGTCAGCGAAACGTAGGTGACTTAGATACCTTTTTTTTACTATTATGCCACGTTTTTTCCAGTCAAGCTTGTTTATTATGGACTCTAATGTGGCTATAAACAGTATAGGTGATAGCGGGTCCCCCTGTCTTACCCCTCTCTTTACCGGGAACCAGGAGCCAGTGGTTTCTAATTGAACTCTACTTTTACTGTCGTTATATATGCTTTTGATTGCTTGTATATATTCTTTTTCCACATTTTGTGCAGTTAGGGTTTCCCAGATATAGTTATGTGATACTGAATCGAATGCTTTTTTATAATCGATATATGCCAAGTATAGCGGTCTGTTTTTCTCCTGGTACTTTTCGATAAGAAGCTCAAGTGTGTGGATATGATCGATCGTGGAGAAGCCCTTTCTAAATCCTGCCTGTTCTATGGGTTGACTCTTTTCTAATGTAGCGCTTATATGTTTGTTGAGGATTGCGGAAAATAGCTTGTATGTACTCGGCAGTAGGCTTATTGGTCTGTAGTTTCCTATATCATTTGGGTCTCCCTTTTTGTATAGTAAAATGATTTTAGATTCAGACCACTGGGCGGGCGTCTGTCCAGTTTCAAGCACGAAATTGAATAGATTTGTAAGTGGTAGAGCTAACATTGGGGCAGCTATTTTTAAGGTTTCATTTGCTATGTTGTCTGGGCCCGGGCTTTTATCAGGTTTTAGTTTTTTCAATGCCTCTATGACTTCGCTTTCCGTGATCCGAGGTTTATTTAAGTTCTCGACTTCGTTGGAGGTACCTTGGTCCATGTAGCTGGTGTAATTTGGCTCTTTTGCGCTATATAATTCCCTGTAAAACTCGGTTGCTATATTGATGACGTCGCTGCGGTTGTTTTTGATTGTTTCACATCGTTTTAGCCCATCAATCCAAGTTTTATTTGGTTTTAGCTCTTTGTATGCCTTTTTTGTGCTTCCAGTTTGGTTCAGGTGTTTTTCAATAGTATTATATCTATAATTAGAGTAGTCCTTCTTTATATATTTACTAACAAGCTTGTAAAGGGCCGAAATTTCATTTCTCGTTGTTCTAGTTTTGGTTTTTGTTTTTTGCAGATCTTGTCTTCTCTTTAGAAGTTTTAGTGTTCGTTCTGATAGTATTTTGTGGTTTTTCTTCAAGTTGTGCGTTTCTCGGGCGTTTTGTAAGCTTGTAGTGATGAGTTTAATTAAGTTGTCGTAGTAGTTTTGGGCGGAAGTAATATTATAAGCGAACGCTTGATCTTGCGAAATGTAGGAATTTAGGAATTCTTTGAACTTAAGGATTTCCTCTTCGCTTTTCGGTGTGGTGCTTTGACAATTAGTAAACTTTGTTCTGCTTTTCTTTGTTTGTGTGCCATATATTATTGTAGCTCTGACAGGCCTGTGGTCTGAAGGGTAGTTTACATTTAATACTTCTATGTTTTGAAATATGAGAGGTCGATTTGAAAGTATAAAGTCTATTTCATTTTTAAACGTCCCATCTGGTGATCGCCAGGTCCATCTTTTTTTCGGTTTCTTTTTGAAAAAAGTATTCAGAATTGACAGCTTATTTTCGCTAGCAAAATCAATTAATCTTTGCCCTCTCTCGTTTCTATCTCCGTATCCGTGTGTTTTCATGATTAGATGTTCTTCTGTTTTTGGCATCCCTATTTTCGCATTTAGGTCGCCCATCAGTATGTAGTCTTTATGTGCCACTTCTGTTGCCCTATTTACTGTCGTGTAAAAGTTATCGATTTCAGCGTCGCTTGCTTTTGCTGTAGGGGCATAGACTTGTATGATGGATAGGTGGGCACTTTCGAATTTTAGGTTTAATACTGCAACTCTTTCGGAGAGGCCAAGGTAACTTTCTATATTATTTTTGAGGTGATTTTTTATTATAAAGCCAATACCATATTTTCCAGGTGTGTGACCTGTATGGCACAAGATGTAGTTTTCATGTTGTTCTATTTTGTTTCCAACGCGTCTTGTTTCAGCTAGCCCTATTATGTCGTAATGAATGTCTTTAAGGGCTTCGTTCAGTTCTAATAAGCGTTCGTACGATGACAGAGTTTTGACATTATATGTCAATATGTATAAGTTTTTTCGTGGGTTTGTTTCGTCCTTTGGAGGGTTTTGGTCGTGATCTTCCACGGTGACCAGCCGGCTTGGAAGATGGGTTTCGTGTTCTGATAGAGGTGTTTTTATGGAGGCGTTCGGAGAGGGGGTTAGTAATTGCTATATATTATCGTTGTTTTTTTTCTGTTGCTCTGATGGGTTACTTGAGTTTTTGTTTATCAGGTAGCTCAGCATACCTGGTTTCACAATTCCCTCCGATAAGCTAGAGCTTCTTCTTATAGGTGTTTGGGTTTTATTTTTCTTGCTAGGCTGTGCATTGCTTTCGGTTCGATTTGTGGTTTTAATTTCAGGAGATGTTGAAAGCATTCTTTTGTTGTTGCCAGTTGTATGGTTTATTTTACGTATTACAAGTTTGTCGTATTTTATTTTGACAATGTTTCCTTTCTCTTTCTCGATTTTTGCTTGACTTTGAAGTTCTTTTCTCTTCTCCAGAATATTTTTCGGGTAATCTTCTGTTATATAGTATACGGTATCCTTTAGTGCGTTTCTCTGTGTAAACAAATTGATTTTCGTACCAAGTGTAGAAAAGGTGACTATTATTGGTCTAGGTCGTTCCCCTTTCTTTCCTATTCTTTTGACTTCCTGAATATCCCTGCGATCTAAATCTTGAGAGAAATGTTCTTTAATAAAGTTGATGATGTTTAGTTCTAAGTTCGAGTATGACGTTTCTGTTTCTCCTATTCCGAAAAAGACAATGTTATTTTTTCTTGCCTGTTTTTCTAAGAAATACAGTCGTTTTTCGTGGTTGTCTACCTTTTCTTTCAGGTTCTCATAATTTTCATCAATTAATTTGAACTTCTCTTCCAAGATACAATTTATATTTTGCGTTATTTGTTCAGTAACTCGTTCCCCGTTTTTTTCTATAGTGTTTCTTTGTTCGTCTAAATCCCTTCGAATTTTGCGGAGCTCGTTCATGATTTCTTCCATTTTTCTATTTTTGTATGAATCTTAGTGAATGTTTGTTATGGTACTGGTGGCGCCTCCCTAGTGGACTTTTTCGAACTCACTAAGTAAGGTACCTAGCTCGATGACTGCCGGATCGGAGATGCTTCGATCTTGTTGTTGTGATACGGATAGCTATCAGCAGATGTCGCTAGTGTCTTTGTGTAACTCTATGATTATTTGCAAGTCACTTGTGACAGTTTATTTTTATGGTTATTTATATTTGTAAATTTGCCGTAATTGTGATAATTTGCACTTTGCGTTGATTTTTGGTTAGTCTTTCACTTTATATGGATGAAGTTTGGGTATACATTTTTAGAAACCCACAATAACCCACAATAACACAGGTCAATAACACTAGCACATTCCCGAGTCCTTTCTACTGTTTTTATTGTTATGCGTTAACGTAGGGTGTTGTCCACAATAAATGATGTAAGTCACTTCCTTATTTAACCACTTTTGTACTTTTCACTACGTAAATGCACTTATTTTAATATTGAGATCACTTTAAATGCGGAACCGAAGTAAACACTCGCACTGCAGCGCCCTCTCCAGTAATTTCCTTTATAGTATTATATTAGTTATTATTATATATCCTTGCTTGATAGTATTAACAATAAAATACCCACGATTGCTCTGTTTCTTGACATGAGCAAAGCTTTTGACTTTGTGGATCATGACATTCTGATAAATAAGTTACATAGATATGGTGTTCGTGGACCGGCGGAAAATTGGGTCAAAAGTTACTTATCAAATCGTTGTCAGATCACTGAGATAACAAAAATGAATAAAGCTAACAGAACTATTGAGAATTTTGTCTCATCTATTAAAGAAAATAAATATGGAGTACCACAAGGTAGTATTTTAGGGCCGCTACTGTTTATAGTTTATATTAATGACCTCCCCCGTGCTGTTAATTATCCAACAGTTTTGTTTGCTGATGACACAACCATTGTAGTTGAAAGAGATAATTTATCAAATTATGAGGACAAGATAAATAAGGCATTATCAGAAACGGTTAACTGGCGTAGAGGTAATAATTTAAACTTAAACACTGAAAAAACTAAATATATTCACTTTCATACTAAGCAAAGCAAAGATTTAGAAATAAATATAACATGCGACGGTAAAACCATAAAACGAGAAAATTGACAGAAGTTTTTAGGACTTAGTATTGACAGACATTGTGACTGGAACGAGCAAATTAAAGCAATATGTAGCAAAATTAATAAATTTGTATTTGCTCTAAAGAAAATAAGACTTGTAATATCACACAAAACTGCTTTGCTTGTTTATTATGGGTACGTGTGTTCCACCCTTAGATATTGTATTATTATGTCAATTCTAAAACACACAGCGTGATGTGAAGAAGCTGTCTATGGATATCCTTATATCTACTTAAAACATACCTGGCCACACCGGATTTTACCGATATGTCACTGCAGAGGGCGCCACCTCCTTCGCCAGAAGAGCGCGTCTGTTGCTTGTCAACGTCATTAGCGTTTATGGATTCCCGCCAAGAAGCGTACTCTTGTTTGGAATTTTTGATATTTGTGTTTTTTTCCATAAAACTAACGTTTTTTCGACAAGAAATTTCAACTTTGTACTAAAGAGTAACACGCGAAGTATATTTAAGTGTTTTAGTGCAGTGCGAAGTGCAACCAAAGTGATGAATACCGACGAGGTGCCGGGTTCACAAAATGTGTCGGAGGCCGAGAAGCAATCATCGGATGATAATACTTCAACGTCTTCGTCCTCGGAGGACGAGACGGTTCCGCCTCCCAACAAACGACCGAGAAAACCTCGCGGAGAGGATTATCAGTCGTATGATCCTAGGGTGGATTCATTGATGAATCAAGTAAGTTATATTTCTAATTACATTATGCAATTGGCTCAGCAGCCCTCTACTTCTACGAGTCACAGCCTCGTACCAGAGCATTTTCTGACTCCACCCGCTCAAAAACCTCTTGACGTAGATATCGGCGAAATTGTTACCGAGGTGAAAACAAATAAAATTGTCGCGGAGGCTAAATCTGATCGTGTTGCGCGGTTGAACACGATACAGAAGTTTAATTCACCAGCATGGCAAGGGGTAAGGTATAAAAATTCACTGAACTCTGTTTTGGCAACACCTAGTTTTGTTGAGCTAAAAATTAATGAAGAGCTGATACATTTAAGTAAAGGAAAGGACTATTTAGCATCCACAGAGAAAGTTTTAGCGGGTCTTTCAAATGCTATATTAAATCAAAAAGATTTGTTAAAGGAAGGCCTGCAGACCATTGTAGATTGGGCATCAGCAAATGAAAAAGATCTAAATGCAAACACTCTTTATGATAAAGTGACCCTTCTCTTTGGACCAGACTCTTCAATGAGCAAGAACTCTGACCTTATTATGCAAATATTGTGTGGGAAAAGAACAGAGTGCATAGAGGTGCGTCGTAATAGATTATTGAATGAGGTAAATAATCCTAATCTCAAGATGAGTTTAAGCAACATCCCACCAAGTAATGAATATCTTTTTAGTAGGGATTCTTTGCTTCCTTTAGTACAGTCCTTGGGTGGTTCTCAGATTTGGCTTAATACACCATCTTATGTTAAGGAAAAAGATAAAAGACATATGCCTAACACAGGTACTTATAAACCGTATGAGGGACAGGGCAGATATGATGACTCAAGAAAGGTACATCAAAGAAGAAACAACTATAATAATACCTATCAGCGAATTGACAAGAAATTTGGTAAGAAAAGGCGTTTTCAGGACAAACAAAATAAGCCCTTTCGTCCCGAACATACACAGCACAAATGACTATGTAAGAAAGGCAGAACTAAAATCTTTTCAAGGGGGTTGCTTAAGATTTTACCAACGAAAATGGAGGAAATTACAAGCGAGTCCTTTTATAATCAAAACTATTGTAGGCCATCGCATCCCTTTCTATCTCAAGCCCCCTTTGTTCTGCCCAACAACTCAGTCCCAAAGAAGATATTCAACCAAGGTCACAGAACAGATGACTGATATCGTCCAGAAACTGAAGTCTCAAGGAATACTGGAAAAACCAACTTTACTGAATCCGGGTTATTTTTCAAAAATGTTTTTAGTAAAAAAATCAGATGGGGGGGTGCGTCCAGTATTCGATCTCAGAATGCTCAATTCATATATAGCGACCAAACATTTCAAACTGGTTTCACAGAAAACAGTCTCGAATTTCCTCCAGGAACAAGACTGGATGGTAAAAATAGACTTATCCCAGGCCTATTTTCACCTACCAATTTCACAGGCACACAGACGATTTCTAAGAGTAATTTACAACGGAGAAGTTCTACAGTTAACTTGCCTTCCTTTTGGCCTATCTTCAGCCCCCCAAACCTTTGCAGCTGTAACGAATTGGACTGCGGAGGTCCTTCGTGCTCAGGGTTTCAGAGTTCTGGTGTACCTGGACGATTACCTATTGGCAAATCAGGATCGCTCCATGTTGAAAACCCAGGCTGCGGAAGCCGTGAGTTTCTTAGAACACCTAGGCTGGAATGTCAACTACGCCAAGTCAGTCTTGACACCCACGCAAAACCTAAAGTATCTCGGTCTGGAATGGAATACTCACTCCAACACTATGTGCCTACCAATAGAAAAGATTCAGGCTATTCACAGGATCCTAACGACTATAATAAATACAACCAGTTGCAAACTAAGAGAGATTCAGCGACTTCTGGGTCATTTAAATTTCGCAAATCTGGTAATTTATCGGGGACAACTGCATTGCCGAAAATTACAGATATTTCTGCGACGATTCCCAAAGAACAGACCAAGGGAACGGAGGATAGTTCCACCAGGAGCTCTCGGCGAGATCCAGTGGTGGCTGTCAGCCCTCCAGAACAATTCAGCTCCAATTCACCCACAATGTGTTACTCATTTCCTAACAACAGACGCAGCGGATGCGGGCTGGGGAGCTCAACTAAATGGTCAGAATATGTCAGGAACATGGACGAGACTTCAGATGTCATGGCACTCGAATCTGAAGGAAATATATGCTGTGTACGCAGCAGTAAAAATGCAAAAGAACAACCTGAAAAATGCTCATATACTAGTTCAGACAGACAATCGAACTTTAGTGGCCCACATAAGAAAGGAGGGGGGGACGAAGTCTCTCCGGCTCCTGAACCTCACAACCCAACTGATGCAGTTGTTGGATCAAATAAATGTTTCAGTGTCAGCCTGTTACCTCCCGGGGAGGTTCAACGGCATCGCAGACCACCTTTCCAGAGGCCGTCAGGTTCCAGAGTGGCACTTACTTCCCGAAGCCACGGAGGCAATATTCAAAAAATGGGGAAGACCTCAAATAGACTTGTTCGCATCATCAGGAACGGCTGTAGTCTCAAGGTACGTAAGCTTAGATTCAAGAGATGGTTTGGCAGAGTATTGCAACGCCTTCAGTCAAGCTTGGAATTACCACCTAGCATGGATTTTTCCACCTCCCAACCTGCTGCCACAAGTATTGCGCCATCTGAACAGTGCAACAGGCAGATACATTCTAGTTGCCCCGACATGGAACCAGTGCTATTGGAAACCAGACCTTCAGACCAGAGCACTGGAGGAACCGATGTCAATAAAGAACCTCCAGAGGGTACTAATAGACCAGACAACAATGACTCATCCACCTCAGATCGATCAATTGCAACTACAAGCATGGCTAGTTGGGGGTGGAGTGACAAAATTGATCACTGGCAGGACAGAGAAAAACAACTATTAAAGAGCAGTTGGAGAGCTTCTACATTGACCAGCTATGCGCCAGCTATACGGAGATGGATTGCATGGAGTAATACAAATAATGTTAATAGCAAAGCTCCACAAGGACCGGACATTGCAAAATTCTTAGCAGATTTATTTTTAGATCATAACTTGGCTTACAACACAATTCTATTACATAAGTCAGCTGTTTTGACATACTGTGGCCAACCAAATATATCTGATAGTTTTTTAATAAAGCAAATTTTAAAAGCGATTTCCATAGCCAAGCCAATTCCACAAAAGTCACCCATTTGGGACACTAGTTTAATTTATAACTGGTTAATATCAGCACCTTCTAAGAACTCTCTCTTTGAATGTTCAAGAAGGACCGCAATTATTTTATTATTAGCATCAGGCCGTAGAATTCATGATTTAACATTATTAAAAATTACAGAAAATCATTTTATAGATACAGATGCAAAAATAATTTTCTGGCCTATGTTTGGTTCCAAAACAGATAATTCTAGACAAAGACAATCGGGGTGGTGCCTATCAGCACATCCAAATAAAGCTATCTGTCCTATCCATCATGTTAAATTGTTAATATCTATGTCTATCCATAGAAGACAAAATACAGATATAGATTCTCTTTTTATAACGATAACAGGAATGGTTAAAACTGCATCTCGGACAGTCATAGCTGGATGGATTAGGACAATTTTCAGAGAGGCTAATATTCAAGCTTCTGCAGGTAGTATTAGATCAGCGGTAGCTTCAAAGTCTTGGCTTGAAAACAGACCAATAGAGGAAATTTTGGAGAGAGGAAATTGGAGATGCTTCCAAACATTTAGGAATCATTACTATAGGACAGTACAAAGAAATAACAGTATAAATAATTCAGATTTATTATCTAATAACTTTGCTCAAATGTGATTTGTTATGTCTGATTAATTTAGACTTAGATATCTATTTTTGTTTTTATTTAACATTTATTACAATTTCTGAACAAAAAGTATTTGTTCTTTTAGCAAGAGATATTGCTATTTATATAACTATGATTGATCTCAGTTTTCTTGTGTTTTTATATAATAATTAAAACCTATTCATGGGAGGTCTTGAATTTTTCATTTATTTATATATAGATTTCACATTAGCGTTTATGGCTCTTGTCACCAGCAGATACCAGACACGTCTTCACATCACGCTGTGTGTTTTAGAATTGACATAATATGAATGTTTTGCATTACAACAAAACATGTATTATGTCTTGAATAAAACACACAGCGTGCAGCAAGGTTCTTGCTGGTGCAGTGTGAAGACGCTAATGACGTTGACAAGCAACAGACGCGCTCTTCTGGCGAAGGAGGTGGCGCCCTCTGCAGTGACATATCGGTAAAATCCGGTGTGGCCAGGTATGTTTTAAGTAGATATAAGGATATCCATAGACAGCTTCTTCACATCACGCTGTGTGTTTTATTCAAGACATAATACATGTTTTGTTGTAATGCAAAACATTCATATTATGTGGGGCAACGCGAAAGATGTCCATAGAGTATTCGTATCACAAAAACGTTGTATAAGGGCTATATGGGGTCTAAGACCTACAGACTCATGCAGACCAATTTTTCAGAAAAATAAGATTCTTACGCTTACATGCCTTTACATTTTGGAGGCGTGTACTTTTGTGAGAAAGCACATGGAACTATTCATAATGAAAGACAATCACAATAAGAGAACTATTACGCAAAAGCCATTAAAGTTACCTGTAGCCAAACTGAGCATGGTTAAAATGAATTCGTATTACATGTTAAGTAAAATTTATAATGCTGTACCTAAAACTATAACAAATTTAACTGGAAACATGTTTTATGGCAAACTTAGACAATGGTTACAAGAGGAATGTTACTACTCAATGAATGAATTTTTCGGTAAAATAAATAATTGACTTTGTTATTAGGTATATACATTTGACATTATGTTCGCTCATTTTAATTTTAATTTTAATTTAGTTATAAGGACTAAAAATTTGTATGCCACTAAAGGCTGAGCGGCTGTACTATATAACATAAATAATAAGACCATGATGTAACCCGTTCAATGCAAATAAATTATTTCATTTCGTAAGTATCCGGTTTTCACGTGATAGATATGTATGAAGTTAGGGTTTGCAATTCGAATATTCGAATATTCTATTATTCGAATTATTCGCCATTAATGTTATTCGAATTCGACAATATTCATTATTCGAATAAAACGAATATTTCGAATAGTGCACAAATTTGTCTGTAATTATTTACCTTAGCAAAACATTAACAAAATGCCAGGATTAATTATCCTCCATATTAACGAGTTCGTGGAAATAGATTTAAATATTAAAAATAACTACAAATGTAAGACAAACAATATATTACCTATTTTGCTTTATCCTTGCCAAAATCAAACTCCCTAAAAAGAACTAAATACCGTACCGTAATTGGTAAAAGGGTAGCGAGCTAGGGAGCTAGCAAGTTCGGCTACATGCTAGGTATCTGGAGAAGATACCATAAATGTTGTGTGTAACATTGGTAAAATACTCGGAAATATTAAGTATTTTACCAGTAACATTGGTAATATACTAAACTACTAAACCCATCTTAACATTATTAGTTTAAAAGGGTCCGTCTGGTGCTAAAATAGTATAAACATGTATTTAAAACATAGGTCATATTTACGAAATTTGAATGTTACCGTATATTACCGCTTTTTGGTAATGTTTCTGGTAGCGTTACTGGTAAAATACCCGCTTCGAGTAAGTTACCGGTAACGGCACATCACTAGTTGTAACCGTATGGCCGGCGGCGTCTTGTTTGTAATCAAATTATTTGCCTTTGTGTGCGGTATATTCGACCACTGTGGATGACGTGAACATTGATCACTTAGGCTGCGTCGACGTTAATGACATTCTGGATGTTTTCAATTATTTGGTGATCTTGATGCTAGTGTACGGTACAGGGAGTTCATAACGTAATAAAAGGATCATTTGTGTGACCCTGCAAGCCAACGCATATTGTTGCTTACCTACTAAAATTCAATTACAAAAAGTGTTGGCATTTGGAAAGTGATACATTTTTAAGCGGCCATTTGTAAAAATGGTAAATTATGATAGATCCATTCAAAATAAATATATGTTGTTATGTAATGTGGAGAGGGCTATCATGGGAGTTTCTCTGAAGGATCGGATCCGTAATGAGGTGATCCGAGAACTAAGGTTATCGACGTAGTCCATCGAATTAGCAGCTTGAAGTGGCAGTGGGCCGGCCATTTGTGCCGCAGAACCGATAATCGCTGGAGTTATCGTATTCTTGAGTGGAGACCGCGAATCGGCAAACGTAGTGTAGGACGCCCTCAGACTAGGTGGAGTGACGATCTTCGCAATGCGGCTGGCAAGAGCTGGATGAGAGTGGCCACGAATCGTGCTCGTTGGCGTGCAATGGGAGAGGCCTATGTCCAGCAGTGGACTAATATAGGCTGATGATGATGATGATGTAATGTGTGTCTTAGCCGGGTCCGCTGAGCCATGTTCTTCGTGTTTTTCTAACATGTTTGCCGCGGGGGGTGGGTAACATTCCCCGCGTTCGCCTGCGGGCGATGGACCTAACGTGTTAGGTGTTAGAAAAACACGATAACGCCGAGATATTTGAACTTTCAGTACTAAAAATTTAGAACTTAAAAATCTCGGCTTCGGTATTAATAAACGCCATAAATTATATATATATATCTATGTGTATTTAGAGGTCCTCTAAATAGCTATAAAAATCAACGGATTGCTTTCAAAATCGATATCTTGGGATGTGTGTGGTCTCCAACAACGAATTTGTTGGCAGAATGAGAAAAAGTGGATATCGATTTTTTGAAGCAATTAGTCTGTTTTTGTCCCTTTGTGGGGATAAGACAACCGGTGACGTTATTAACACAGACATTCCATCTCAGCCCTCATGATTTGCGGTGTTAAGATTGCAGTCTTAAGATTGTAGCCTTGAGAATGTCTATGAGCCACAGATCCCATTTACCAAAAAAAATACTTGCATTCATACAGCTAACGATGTTTTTTTTCTTGTTCTTGCAGATGATGACTTGGACGATAATCCTAACCAGTCGGATCTCGTGGAACAAGCCTCTGAAATACTGTATGGTCTCATACACGCCCGCTACATATTAACTAACAGGTTAGTAAATTACAAGGAAGTAGAGTTTCTTAGGCGACCGGATACCGCAACGGCAAGCGTTACTAATTGGTTTCTCTGTATTTCTATGAAATAGCTTCCGTGGCCGACCGCAGGCGGCAATTACAGGCGTCACTATTGACTTCTCTGTGTTTCTATGAAATACCTTCCGTGGCCAACGTAGCAGTAGACGGCAACGACAGGCGTCACTACTTGGTTTCTCTACCGCTGACGGCAAAGGCAGATGGCAGCAGTTACTCTACAGAATATCACATTCGCAAAAGATCATACTAGCAAAACACGATATTCGCAAAACATGATATTTACAAATTGTCTGGTTTTGTTATAATATCGTAGGTAGGTTTAGGTTATGTTAGATTTATAGCAGGCCCGGAGGACCAAACTACGCAGAAATGGGAGCTCCGCATTAGCGGAGCTCCGTCGACACTGTCCAATTCATGTACTTAATAACAGTTAAGTTTTGCTAATGTGATGTTTTGCTACTATGATGATTTGCGAATGTCATGTTTTGCGAATATGATATCCTACGACGGATTGGATGGCAGCAGCAGAAGTCGAACGCCTGCTGTTGCTTTCTGCGCTCGGCTGCGGAGTGACACCTCTAGGGCACCCAAGGAATATTCCTTCCAATTTGCAAGTCCCTTTCAGCTGTTTAGATTACGTGTTGTCAGTTGGAATTTTTGAAGAGTTATCTATTACAATAGGGGCCGCCCTAGGCGTACTTTTTCGAGTCAAATCGGAGAAATACTGGAAAAGAGCCGAATCTTAAGTACCCGAAACCGACGTGCGTGCATGACTCGATGTGTGAATGTGGAAGAAGCGAAATAAATTTGTCAAGATCGTAGCAAGTGGAAAGAAGTGGTCTCTGCCTACCCCTCTGGGAAACAGGCGTGATTTAATGTATGTATGTCTATCGTTTTACTTTCTCAACGTCCTATCTGATCGAATAATTTGATAAGAAAGCAGTCTTTATAAACCTTGGAACACGAGTATTTGCCTATCTAACTGTATATCAGATAAGATGTTGTGAAAGTAAAGAGACGATATACAAATTAGAATTACTCAATTTCCGAGAAATATTCTAAATGTATGTACGTGTAACTCCCTTCTGGTTGCGCATTCTAATGACGTCACCGCTTTTTATTGAAAATCTTAAGAGGCTTCTATAATAAGAAGGAGCAAAACATTCATCTTTAACAATCGATTTCTTTCGCTTCTTCCACATTCATACATCGAGTCATGCACGCACGTCGGTTTCGGGTACTTAAAATTCGGCCATTTTCCAGTATTTCACCGATTTGACTCGAAAAAGCACGCCTAGGGCGGCCCCTTCCGACCCGTCCACTCACTTTCGATCTGTATATCTCTTTCGTCAATCTTCTTTCATCCATCCTTTCCAAATGACCGAACCATCGAAGTATGCCCTTTTCAATCTTAGTCAATACATCTTCTTTTATTCCACATTTCTCTCTGGCTTTTTCATTCCTTACTCTATCAATCAGTTTCACACCACACATACTACGCAAAGAGCGCATTTCAACGATATACAGGGTGAAACCTAAGTCGTGAACAAAATGATCACCTCTGTGTTCTACCCAAGAATATGAACAACTTTCACTATGGGACCGACTCTGAAATCACGAAAAAAAAAATCAGCTGCTTCATACATTTTGGTCGAGTACGTATTGAACTTTTCTATGAAACAGCAGATTTTTTTTTCTTGTTTCAGAGTTGGTCCCATAGTGAAAGTTGTTCATATTCGTGAGGAGAACACAGAGGTGATCATTTTGTTCACGACTTAGGTTTCACCCTGTATAGCGTATTTTTAGCACGTTTGAATGTTGTGATTTTCATTTAAGCTTACTTTTTGCGTGGGTTTTAATCCGAACGACCTCCGCTCCAATTTACCTTATTTTTATAAATAGGTCACGTAAATAGAAGTGCTCAGGATGAGTTCGCCTACATTCCTTTTCTGTCACCTTCCTTGTGTGTGACTTACGTTCATTATACCATATCGTCTGCATACAATTCCCACATTGTCAACTCCCTAACTTGCTCACATTGCTATTTTGGCCAACTTCTTATCTCGCCTACAGTTCTATATTTCCAAAATCTGAACAGTGAACCATTTCACAATGAGGACTAGTTAAGATGTTGACAAAATAGGAATGTGGACGAATCAGGAAAGGACTATGTGGAAGGGTGCGCCAAAGTTCATATAAAATTGCAAATTAGATTATTGGAACTCCGAAAATGTATCTCATATAATTTTACAACCTAATGATCACTCTTCATACTCTTCATAATTTTTTTGAATACTAACGATCGGAACTTATACCGTCAATATTCATGGAACCGTACACTTTTCAGAATTTCTTAAATATCTTACGTGTAGATAAAATTAGGTTAGGTTAGATTTATAAAAATCTAAAAAAAGTAACAGTTTCTTGAAAAAGTGTATTATGAGTTGCGATGATTATGACTTAAAATAGTATGAACAAAAAAGTATGAGCAAAAATTTTCGGAGTTATGATGAGTATAGTCACAAATCGATATTTGAATAAAAATTCGAAAGACCAATTTTATATGAGCCAATATGGACCCTATGTGGAATTGGGGACGACGTAAGGTGACAATAAAGGCATCTGGGTGAAATCATCCTGAGCCATTACAGGCTTCGGGAATCCAACTCCGCCTCTGTTCTAGGTGGTAAAATCCAAATAGTATTTGACGTGATATGTATACATCGGTATCAACGTTCAAATTTCATGGCACTCGGTAAGGGTAGTAAAATAAATAAATACCTACATTTGAATATTTGAATAATAACGTATTTTTTTTTTTGTTTTAAAACTCATACACTGCGGTAAACTGTAAATATACTAAAAGAGGTTGATATTCTAAATACGTCATAAAACCTCAATACTCATTTCGCATTCGAAAAATAAAACTATGTTAAATTTCCCAACGAATGTCAATTTAACTGTCATGCAAAATAATCTGTAAGGGTCAATCAACTTTTCTTTGTAGCTCGTTGCCATGGTGACGTCTCCTGAGTCACTCTTTAAAACTGTGATTTCAAAGAATATAAGTCCACTAAAAATCAGTTTTATTGGCAATATCAAACCCATTCTTTTATGGGCTTTCTCTTGAGTGTGCTAGAAGTATTTATATTATAGCATTTTTTCTGAGAAACTCGTAACACTGTTGTCTCCTGGGTTACGGGACAGAATAACAACAACAAAAAGTTGATCCACCCGTAAAGTCAAATAATAGTTTATCGAAACATTCATAATTCATAAGTTTCATAACTGAAAATTAGCTTTAATGACAAATGCCCAATCAAACTCCGTGTTAGACTGAGATAATGGACTCAACACAATATCCTGATTTTATATTTATTTACATTTTTAGTTCTTTTTTACTTATACAAAATAAATGTTTAAAATACTAAGGGCCTGTTTCACAATCGACAAGTAAATTTATCTGCCATAATAAAGTTAGCTCTCTCTTTGTCTATTTTCAAGTGTAAGAAAGAGAAAGGGCTAAATTTATCTGTCAAATACGCTTTACTTGCCGATTGTGAAACAGACGGTAAGTGTATTTGTTTGTATTTGTTTTTCTGCCGACCATACATTGCTATGAAAGGATCATGGGCACTTTTGTATGGAAATTGGGTGTGGCATCAACAGAATTGAATCCTTTACATTTAAAATGTATTTAGTTAAAACATAATTTCTTACTATAGCCGCAAATACCTAGCTTACCGGAGAATAAAAATATGGGCACTTGAAAATCAGATAATAAATTAATATAGTCCATATAAACTTTAGCTAAATAAATAATAAAGTAAAGAATTTTCTTAGAATCAGAGAGTTGTTTTGTTGTACACAATACACAATTTTTAAGATACATTTTACAACAATCGACCTCTGTGTAACTCTTTTCCGTTAAGTTGCTTAGGTTATGTTGATGATATAGTATTATAATCAAATACCCTAAACCCAGTTCTATAATATCCGTCAGAATACTATATTTTCCAATGTTTCTATGGACTATATCATCAACATAATCTTGTTTTCAAGTGCACATATTTTTGTTCTCCGGTGAGCTAGGTATTTGCGGCCATATTAAGAAATTACGTTTTAACTAATTCCTTTTTAATGATATAGGTTTAAATTCTGTTGGTGCCACACCCAATTTGCCCATGATCCTTTGAACGTTGATTCCGATGTCTAGTGATATGGCATTGATATTAACTCGGATGCCATTACTGTCAAGTTAATAAAAGTTAACTTTGGACTGAAGCATCTCCTAGCAGGGCCATTCTACTTTTCAGTGTACATTTTTGCTATCGTCCTATAAAAAGTATACCAAATGATGAATCCACGAATAAACAAATAACGTGAGCTTAGAATGTTTACGTTTAACGGTTTTCAAAAAAATTTATCCCAAATTACTCAATTATCGCTGAAGAATCTTGGTAACTCAGTGGTAAATTGCACATTTTCCATAAAAAAGGCGGGGACATCAACGTCCACTGCGTTACTCACTTTATAGTTTTTACAAATAACTTTTTATGAATTAGGTTAATTCTATATATAAGCTTATTGACGTCCCTTTTCTAGTTTTAAGTTAGAAAAAGCAGCACTTTACCGTTTGTTGAAATAAAAATAGTTTAGTGAGAGCGTGGCTAAAAGTTATGTACAACGAAAAGTAGAAAGGCTCAGCAAAGACGCCAAAGATTTATGCGATGACCATTAGGACTATTACCCCCTTACTTATAAACGAGACATTAGCTTGGAATAGTTTATGCCATGCTTTGTCACTTTCTGTCAGATGCAAATGTCACAATTACAGATAAGGACAAAGCATGGCATAAACTATTTCAAGCTTATTCCATGTTTATAAGTAAGGGGGCTAGTGGATAAAGCATCCTCTCGTACTTATATACGGATGCCTTTATCCCAGTTACTCTACAGAATATCACATTCGCAAAAGGTCCTACTCGCAAAACACGATATTCGCACAACATGACATTTACAAATATCCTGGTTTTGATGTTAGGTTTATAGCAGGGCTAAACCACCCAGAAATAGAAGCTCTGCGGCGGCGGAGCTCCGTCGACACTGTCTAATTCATGTCCTAATCATAGTTCTGTTTTGATAATGTGATGTTTTGCTATTATGATGATTTGCGAATGTCATGTTTTGCTTGCAAAAGATCCCACTCGCAAAACACGATATTCGCACATGACATTTACAAATAGTCGGGTTTTGATGTTAGATTTATAGTAGGCCCGGAGGGCTAAACCACCCAGAAATAGAAGCTCTGCGGCAGCGGAGCTCCGTCGACACTGTCTAATTCATGTCATGTTTTGCTGTTTCATGATATTTTTCAGAATATCATGTTTTGCGAATATGAGAGGGCTCCTGAATAATTTGTATTTGGTTTCATTTTTCTTTAAACATCTATATATATTGTGTTTTTTTTTTCATTTTCAGGGGCATAGGGCAAATGTTGGAGAAATTCCAAGCCGGCGATTTCGGCCACTGCCCCCGCGTGTATTGCGAGTGCCACCCCATGCTTCCCCTCGGTTAGTACAAATCATAGTACAGTATATACTATATAAGGTGCTAACAAATTAGTCACGGATATTTTTACAGCTGATAGTACTCGGTTCTCGGAGTACATTTAAGTATGAAACATCATATAGGTTTTCTCATGGACTATCATTCAGACGCTAGTATTAAATAACCTACAGTTTTCCCGCCGAATCATAATGACATTTACGAAAAACAACATTTGAGAAACAGTGTTAAACATCTTGACAGGCACATAATAGGGGTGATTATTTTAAAGATTAATTATAATTTATATTTTTTGTTCGGTAAATTAAAACAATAAAATGATATACATAAGTTCCTTAATTACAGTTAAAAAATAATTGTTTTAATGTAATGTATTATCCCTTAAAATATCCGTGACTAATTTGTTAGCACCTTATATAGGCGAAGTCATCCGTATCCAGGGCTAGATAAAATCAGATATCTATTTAAAGTTTGTTCCTATTCATTTGGTCATTCATATAAACAAATCAATTTACCATTATTACTCCATATTCACGTACTTTTGAAGGTTGCGCATGGTCATATTATGTGTATGTGTGTGTGTCTGTCTGTGGCACCGTAGCTTAGCGTAGATTTGGGTGCGGTTTTTTTTTAAATTTGAAACCAGGGTTTTTGTCGGTGGTACTTAGACATGTTTTATCAAAATTGGTTCAACCGTTTTTTGAGATATAGAGGTTTTAGGGGGTTAGAAGCCCCCGATTTAACGCCACATACTTTATCCTTTCGTATGCTTAGTAGCAGATCTGCTCCATATACGCAAACTGCTAGAGAGCAGATCTGCACCAAATACTTTGCGTGCCTCCCGAATTTAATATGAACCTTATTGTGAAGTTTCCTAAGGGTTAAAGTTTATTGTAGGTTAGCCAATAAAGTAATCAAATTTACCAAAAATTGCTCCTTACATAAGAATATTTAGTGTGGACGCTATTTTTGTTGGTTTGATGTCACGTGACTGATCACGTGACAGCGTTGCATACGAAAAGTTAAGAGCTGATATCTCTTAAACGGCCGAACCAATTTTCATGAAATCTTGCGAAGAACCACCGCTAGAAAACCGGCTTTCAAATAAAAAAAACCGCATCCAAACCGGTTCATCCGTTTAGGAGCTCCGATGCCAGAAACATACACTCAGATACATAGACATAGAGATACACTTTATAAACTAAGCGTTTTTGTACCCACGTGTGTAGCTTGACCGTGCGCAGTAGTGGGGCTCCGGCTTAATTTTACGCGTACGAAGTCGCGGGTGTCCTCTAAAGTCGGATTTTTATTCCCACAAAAAATGTAAACAAAGTTACGTCACTGTCAAAGTGACATTTCAGGGGATCTCAAAGTTTGAGCCAGCAAGAAATATAATATTAAGTTATAATTTCGCTCGAACCGTGATATAAAAATAATTTTGAGATATAATTGAAATTAAAATCGCATAAATGCGTCACTGGAAAGCGATTACGACGGGAGCGCGAATGGTGAAGCGAAGCGAGTGAAGTAACGTCTCAAACCTTTCTAGCAGCCGTCAACTTGTTAACACGGGTGTACCGAGTCAATGATACCAGTGCAATAAATAAAATATGCGTAAAAAAACGGTTTCTACGTTTTAAATTAACACAAAAAAGAGTTTATATTAAAATGAAGTTTTCCATCAACAAATTAAATTGTTTAATCTGAATTACAATATATGTTTTTTTTTTTATAGAAAGTCGATTTCTTATAAATGTGGAAAGTAAAAATATTTTGAATACTGCAAATGGTTTTCGTTTACGGCAACACCTTTCCTACGTCATATTTTGAATAGTTTCCCTAAACATGTAATAGAACGCATGGAAGCTAAACCTGGGTCTACCAAAAACATCGTTAAAAGATTTCTTATGTCGTATAATTATTTCTTATAAATAGTGTCCTCACTAACTTAGCCAAATAATCTTAAATAGATAAAGATTTTAGCTAAGTAAAAATTGTAAACTTAACACAAATATTGAAATAAACAGATTTTTATTATTATTTTTTTTTTTACATTTTTTCTGGGGGAATAAAAATCAGACTTTAGTTATGATATGAATATGCAGCAAAGTGTCCCGTGTCATTTGTATTCCGATCTCTCCCGATGAATGTCGAGAATAGCCGAGTGTCGAAGTCCATTTAAATAAATAATTAAATTAATATCAGGAGGCAATGTCACACCAATTGACCTAGTCCCAAACTAAGCTCAAGGCTTGTATTATGGGTACTAGACTACGATATAAATAAATACTTATATAGAGAAATATAAACTTAAATATACACCGTGGGAACGAGGAATCCGACAAACTTTAACCATCGATCCTAGAACCAATTTGTAGTATATAATGTGATATAACATGTAGTCCAATAACGCATAATTTCCAAGATATTTATTATTTAAAAAAATGCTTTAGGTATAGGTGACAAAGTTCAAATTAAATTAACTATGGAATATTTTTTCCACAGTGTATAGAGAACATCCATGACTCAGGAACAAATCGGTGCTTAAATACAAAAGCGCCTCAAAACAAAAACAGACATAGTTCGATGTAAAACTTAATGTTTATAGTATTTCGAATTTAAATGCAAAACAAACACATTTTGATTTGTGGCCCTTAAGTATTCAAGCAACGAAATATTCGCGCTCATCACACTGATATCTGCCCTTACCGGGATTTGAACTCAGATTAATCGTACTGTAGGCGTGTGTTTCTCACAGTTTATATTGTAACTTTTATATAGGCCTTTCTGATGTCCCTGGCGAGGCCATGGTGAAGCTGTACTGCCCCAAGTGTATGGATGTTTACACGCCAAAGTCTTCCCGCCACCACCACACCGACGGTGCATACTTTGGCACAGGATTCCCCCACATGGTATTCATGGTTCACCCGGAATACCGTCCCAAGCGAGCGACCGTGAAATTTGTCCCAAGGTAAACTAAAGGCGAGTCCAGAATTAGGCGAACCAACTTGACAGTTCATTGTACATTAATGTTGCCACAGTTTGGCTAGTGCTGTTTATACCGATAGCTAATCGACGATATAATATAGCGTTTGTCTGTATCGCACTTTCATATTTGCCAGAAAGAAAGGGATGAATGCTATATGTATGGTACATGAACTGTACCATACTAGCCCGACAGAAGCCATCTAAAAGGCCTGTAGTAATAAGAGAATTGTTTTTGTATTTTATTCCTAATTTGAGGAGTAATATCGTTAATATCCGCTTTAAACCGTAGGTACATCCTTTATAAAAATTGCTGTAGTTCGTCCCTATTTGGCAAGTATGTATGAGTGTGAGAGCTTCGACGACAATTACTTGATAAAATATAAATAGAATCAGATTTATAGAGGGCACAAGGTTATATCGACATAAACCTATCACTATTTATTTTTTCCTATGTCTAGCAACATTTTCGGCTGTCAAGTTAGTTCGCCTATTTCTGGACTCGACTTAACACATATAGACGCACACGCACACTTATTGAAACAATATAAAATAAACAAATTTATTATTGAGCGAAGTGAATCCTATGTTTTTTAGAAAATAAGGTGCATTTCGCTCCTCATTATAAAATAAATGTTACTTGCGCGGTTTTGCGGTCCGACGATAGTCTGTTGATCCAGTTTATTAATTACTACCTGTTCACGTTTCTTCTTAATTTTCATCCATTCTAGAGTTTTTACAAGAGCATCGCTTTATTGATGAAAATGTTTATATCGATGGTTAAAATGGCAATTGGCGTATAGGACAATTTTACAGTGCAATTTCGATGTCCTTTACGCTAATTTTCATTTTAGTTATCGAGATACAGATTTGGTTGCCATATGGCAATCTGATTTAAACTCTAGTGTTATACTGTACCTGTAGAATTTTTTTGTACCATCTGTTTTTGTTTTTTTACTAGGTTTTATTTAACTTGCAATGTATGTATGTAAGGGTCAAATCTTGCAAGTTCAATTTGACCCACTTCCCGGTCTCCGATGAAGCTGAAAATTTGCATACGGCTTTAGTTCTGATGAGAATACAATAGTATAGTATCATCGAGCTGGTCTGATGATGGATACTCAGGGTGGCCATAGGAACTCCTAAATTACACATGATAAACTCGTCGTGTTAGGGCTTGTTAGAATTGTCTTGACAAGTAGATGACGACTGAGCCAAAAAAGTACAGTAGGCAAAAATTGCTTGTACCAAAAATGAAATTTTTGACAGAAACTTAATGTACATGTCACGTTTAAAATGTTAATTTGAATTGTCACAGCAATTAAAGTGATAAGTTGGTGACAATACATATTTACACATATTTATGAACTCGACTGTACCAAACTTTTACCGATCGCAAATGACTGGTGACCGAAATTTTCGTGGTACTTTTCGGCTGTCTTATTCTCGGCTGTCGCATTTCACAATTAAATGAAAATACTGTAAAAGGGATCACATGAAATACGGATGATACATCAATTTTAAACTGCTAATAAGACGGAGATTCGATATGCACGGCACGACGGGTCAGCCAATTATAACTGCATGTTAATTTCTGTTTTTCTAAAAAAGATATGAGATAGGAACAAATTTTTGTTGGCTTATATCTTGGTTATTTTTATAGCTATTCAAAAAGTGATTTTTCTCAACTTTTTGTAACGTGAATCATCTTTTATAGAAGCTGTAAAAAAGTCATTATTGTTAATAAATTGGATTGACATACTATATCAACACGGACAACTACATTATGTGTATATTTTTAATTTTACTATTGTTATGTACCTCAACGTAAATGTTATTCACTCAAATGTGAAGGCTCTAAGCAGGCTACACATTTTCTCTGGGTAACTTGTATTTAGGTACTACGAGACACCATGATGAACAACTGACGATGGTCCTGTTCATACATATAAGGGTCAATCAACTTTTTGTAGTATCTCGTTACCATAGTAACGTTTCTTGGGTCACTCTCCTCGCTTACGGGACAGAATAACAACAACAAAAAGTTGATCCACCCATAAATTATTATTTCGAGGGTGAATTAAAAAGTATTGAGCGTAAACTTTAAAAAAAAAAAGAGTATTTATAACAATTTTGTTTCTCTACATACTCCCCAAAACGATATATACACTTTTGCCACCTTGCTTCTAACTTCATTATTCTTTGTAAAAAAAACTTCAAGGTGTTCGAAATATTCAGTCACAGCTTCTTGTACCTCAATATGCGTCGGAAATTTCCGCCCTGCCAAGTGTTTTTTTACGTTCGGGAAAAGATGATAAGATGATGGGGCCAAGTCCGGCGAATAGGGTGGATACGTAAATAATTCAAACCCACAGTTTATGTATTGGTGCAATAGATTTCGCTGCAAATTAAAATTTATTTAGAACATTAAATATGACAAATGCAATAATAATAATAGACACGTCAGAAACTGTCTACTCCCAGAGAATGTTGAAAATATAATGATTTACTCCTATCACTATTAGTACTATTACAAACCTAATAAAATGTCACGTGCTGTTGTGTGTGCTGACGGATTTCGAAGAAGGAATTGCATCTGTTTCTATATAATTTTATACAAAACTCACGTAAAATGTTTTATTTAATCTTTTTTTATTTCGTAGACTTTCTATACACAACTTTCTAACACTAGCTAGATTGTGACAGTTTTTGGTTTTGCAATTAAAAATCCGGGCTCTGGTCATAACATAAATAATTGAATTATTATTGACAAATAACAGAAAACAGGAAAGCTATACTAATACTAAGTCAAGTGATACAAATACAACAACAATTAAGAGACCCTACAGTTTAATGTCAACAAATTCTTTAACTGAATGATATGCATTCTCCAATATAAGGTTCTTTAATCGACGGTTAAATGTTTCATCATTTGATTCACATTATAGATAGTGGTTAAGGTGATCATGTTTTGTACTTGCTCATAGGAAGTGTATTTTCTCCGCTATCTCTGCAACTTACAGCCGCCTGTCATATATATCTAGCCTAACCTTATCTAGTATTCTATTGTCATTTTCGTCTGTAGAAGCCTAGGTCCATCTTCAACTGCTTCTCTGCATGTTTAAAATCTGCTAACCAATCATTTTACAGTGGGATATGATGGAGCGGATTCTCTTAAAGTTAGGTACCTACATCAAAAAATTGCAATTGACAAGATTTCATATTTTCAAGACTTTAATTTTATTCGTTTTATAGATACTGTTTGGAAGGAGAAAGACACTAATAGTTTTAAATTTTCTCTAGAGTGAATAATTATTTTATTATTAATTTATTAAGATGTACTTATTCTAAAAGGGCGTAACTTCATTTCTACGACACAATGGACATATTACGTTAGTCCAATCTGTATATAAAAAAGTATCATGTCAACCGATAAAGGGCCACTTGCACGAAAAGTTTAACCAAGGGTTAAGACACTAACTCGAGTTAAAATGACAGTTATCGTATGAATCTGACGTCTACTAACTCGAGTTAGTGCCTTAACCCAGGGTTAAATTCTGCGTGCAAATGGCCCTAAGTCTCTATCCATCTGTCAATAGTGTCAATGTCTAATTTGAAGTATGACAGCTTTTTTTCTCGTGAAAAAGGCAATGGTATTATATCTATTCAGGCATAGTATTGGTAAAACTCGATATTTTTATTAACTTACTTGTAATTTTGAAAATAAAGAAAAATAAATCTAAATAAATATTTTGCCGTGTTCAGGAGGTAAAACCCTTTCGATTCGTATAGTAATTTTCAGGTGTCACCAAAATGAAATGTTGTCAATTGTGACAGAAGAAAAACAAAAGATAGTGCATGTGGATAAGAAATATGGAAGTCTTACGTGCCAGTATTATGTTTTCTTTTTAATTTCATTAACAACCTCGGGCTCAAAACTTTTTAATTCACCCTCGTATGTATACGTGTGTTTTATTGTAAATTTTTGATAAACAATGCGGATATTTATCTATGGTTACCTAATAGAGCTATCCTGTTTGGTCTACTGGTGCCCTAAAGGCATTAAGTACCAATTGTACTTGCTTTTACACCGCCATGAAGAAACTGGTGAATTTACTAGCTTAGAGGCATGTGGTTGCGGGTGGTAGGACCTTGTGCAGGGTCCGTCCGGATCGCTACCACCATCTTATCCATTAACCTACCGCCAAACAGCAGTGTTCGCATTGTTGTGTTCCGGTTTGGGGATAAGACAGCCGGTGAAATGACTAGCATAGAGGCATTCCATCTTAGTCCTCAGGGTTGGCAATGCGTTTGCAGTCTTAGGATTGCATTGCAGTCTTGTGAATGCGAATGTCTATGGGTCACAGTTTCCACTTACCATCAGGTGGCCTGTGTGCTCGTTTGTCTTCTCTATGCCATGAAAAAAAAACGTTTTCCTCCTCAGGGTTGGCAACGCTTATGCAGCCCGGATAATACCTGTGCTAACTCCGGACATCTATTCTGTAATGATGTAGTAAAATATTTTATCGACCTAAATACCTAATATCGATGTTACTGTCATCATCTAAATGTTATTCAAAATAAATATTAAATATCTAGTTTTCTTCGATTTGAAATAAAATCTATAAACAAATTAAAATATGTATTTATTTGTTTATTTTAAAATGGTTATTAATTATTATTCTTTTTACCCAAGTTAGTCACTATTAACCTTTTCGACGCTATGTCAGATATAAAGTCTAAACTCACACGCCAATGACAGCTAAACACCAGAGCTATAACATCAACCTTACCTCATTGACACTCCAGTCTATTTTGCGCTGTCAACCATGACGGATATTTCCGTCGTTGGCGTTGAACCAGTGGTGCGGATATATCCGTCAATGGCGTGGAAAAGGTTAACTGGCTAGCAATGCTGTCGCCTAGCGTCAATTGAGTATACACTTTATGGTCATCTCGAGACGCGTCAATAATTACAGTGTTCTATAGTTTGACGTATCTTGTGACTGGCATCTCAGCCAAGATGAGTTTATTAATACGGCCCTTAAGATTGCAGTCTTGTGATTGCACCTATTCTGGAGAATGCAAGTGTGTGTGGTTCTCAAATTCTACTTACCGTCAAGTGGCCTGAGTGCACGTTTCCACTTAGTTACAGTAAAACACAACTGATATGGCTTAACGATATGTACAGTCACAACACGCGAAAGTTACGCCACTTGCCACTCTTCTTAATTTAGCCGTGTACTACACTCGGGTAATATGTCAAGTCTGCTGTCAACCCAAAAAGAGTGGCGAATGGCTTAATATTTCCGGGTTGTGACTGTACCTGCGCAGATGTCATTTTTTTGAAGCGCCCGCGTGACATTCAGTCAGCCGTCAAACGTGCGTGAGTGAGATGGAAAAAATAGATGAAATTTAATTTCCACCTTATAACTATTACGTACAAGTTTGATCGTGGGTTTTAATCGTGCTTTCGGAAATCATCGGAATCGTTGTTCGTGTCTGCGCGAGAGAAGATTCACGACACGCCATATCAATTGTGTTCTGCTGTACAATGAGATAGCTCTAAAAAGGTGCTTCGGGTTTGTAATTGTCGCAAAAGTCATCACACTGTTGGAAGTCGCAATAGTAATAAAAAATGGCGGTAAACGTCAGTTCTGCTTTGAAATTTACGTAGTTGACAGATACAAAATACACGTCAACTAGCCATGAATTACGATACTCCCTAATAACGCGGAATAATTGTTTCCGAATCGCGTAATCTTTCGTTTTGGTGGTTTCGCTCGAGGTTCCATGTCTATGTCAACAAGTCACCTTTCAAGCCCTCGAAACGAATATGCGTCAAGAATGTGAGAACCTATCGCCGGAAGTTCTGGCAAGGGTCGTGGAAAATGCTATAAATCGGGCCCGTATGGTCATCATTTAAGGCGGTACAACTAGGCCGATATCACTTTCTCGATTTAATAGTAAAAAAAATTAGACATCCAATGAACACAATCCAAAGGCAGAACTAATAATTTTCATTTATAAAAAAAAAATACGCTGATATAAACAGCACCATGTACAGTCGCGGAACGAAAAGGTTGACCAGTTTTCAAATAAATTAATTTACGCGTTGCAAGCACATGTTACCTTTTCAAACTGTAACAGACAAGAGAAATAATATTGAACCAATAGTGGCTGTTGTTTATCCGTGACCATAGCGACCCTTTTGCAACGACCATAAAAGACTAAGCTCAATTAACCAATAGGGGCTGTTGTTTATACGTGACATTAGCAACACTTTTGTAACGACCAATAAAGACTTGAGTTCAGTTTGAACCAATAGTGGCTGTTGTTGATACGTGACCATGGTAACCATGTATCCGTGGGCCATCAGTGAAATGAAATTCATTATGACGGAATGTGTCATACTCGGTCGATAAGCAGATACTATACTATACTGAGCAAGCAAAAACAGATCTTCAGGTGGTCAACCTTTTCATTCCGCGACTGTACATTGTGATATCACCTGTCACCTGTCATTGTCGGGATAGTGAAAGAGGGGGCAGATATTACTGCTTTTGTGTACGACTTACTAAATTCATCATTCGTAACAAAACATAAATCCGCCCATTTATGGACTGTCTATACCAAGAACATTTTTAGTTCTAAATTACTTTTATTTCAAATATATATGTACCACATGACGCGTTGGCCTAGTTGTTAGTGACCCTGCCTACGAAGCTAGCGGTCCCGGGTTCGACTCCCGGTATGGGCACATATTTGTGTGGTGAGCATGAGTATACCTTCTTCTTCTTCTATTTGTTTTTGTATGTAAGATTATCACCTAATATTTTTTATTACGTTAATTTGTGTTTTATAAAAAAAACACCACTGCAATAAAAATGCTACACAATCTACGAGATCTGATAATTAGTTAGGCATCCTACAAATTTACTTAGTTTTTGTATTTATTTTGAAATCACAGACAGACATTTCAATTTTATTCATTTCACGAATGCGAGCAGATCGCGTCAAACTTAACGGTACAATCAAGCAGGCAAGTGACAAATGGAAAATATACATCCAGGCGTTTAATGTAAATGTGTACAGAGAGCTGTACACGATAAAATCCGGCCATGCATGATCTGGTGTATTTTTTTAATGAATGCTAATTTTCAAGCATTTTCTTTTTAATATGTTGTTTAATTATAATACTATATAATAAAATAAAATCGTATCATAATGTATGGGTATGTGTGAGTTTTCGCCAAATATATTCCATCATACCTTTCATCTCTTGTACAGCGTTTTTTGACAATCTTCACTCGCTTCCTGCTTCTACGCCACAAGTGTATTTATATTGTTACAAGCAGTTTTACCCACAATAGAATGTCGTCTTACGAAAAAGATACTTTTTGAAACTCATTTCTATTTGTAGTAGTCAGGAAGACTTTTTACTACAAGCACTGAAAGTTGTTTTTGTATGGGAGGCATTTATTTGTCAAAAAGTCAAATTCGCCAAAGTTATAAAACCTCAGAACTATCTTAATCTGAATATAATAAGGACAGTTTTAACTATTGTGGTAAGATAATTTAATAAGGTATAATTTGGCTTGTATAATCAAAAATAATAAAATGTTTTAAAACGGAGAATTTGGTAAAGACTGTCAGAAGATCGTGTACAAAAAAATAAAGGTACTGTGGATTATATAAGGGTCTAAGACACAGACGCTCTAACATTTTATTATGATTGTATTTTTATTATGTAGTTTGATAACCACTGACTATTACAAAAAAGTGCTGCTTAAAAATTAGCATTCATTAAAAAAATACACTAGATCATGCATGGCCGGATTTTATCGTGTACAGTCTTTAGTCTGATGTTGACGGACATACGAAGACAAATACAGTTTTTCGCTGAAAAACAAGGTACAATTGACGTCTGTATGTCATTCAAGTTAAATTGCGTAGACAGTGTATAATTACGAAGAAAGGTACCCAAGTGATTAGACAGACAGATCCGATAATGCACCGTATATGTAACGTTATGTAAAACGTCGGCCATTTTTTTTATTATTGTCGCCAAGAAATCTTTGTTGGCTTATATTTTGGTTATTTTATAGCTATTGAAAATTGATTTTTGTCACTTTCAGCTTTTATTAAAGCAGTGAATATAATTTGCCTTGATTAGGTATGTACGTCCTATTGCACATTGGGCCTTACGAGGTACGAGTGCATCTTTTGTATTTGGCATAGCGGTGTCCAAATCTTACAAAATACATACATACATTAAGTCTGTTCCTATTCATTCGTTCACTCATATAAACAAAATTAAATGGTAAATTGATACCATTATTACTCCATATTCGCGTACTTTTGAAGGTTGCGCATGGTCATATTATTTATTTATACACAACTAGCGACCCGCCCTCGCTTCGCTTCGGTTTATATGAGTTTTCTGAAACATCCGTACATAAAACAGAATTTATTTTACATAAAAACCTTCCTCTTGAATCACTCTATGTATTAAAAAAAACCGCATCAAATTCCGTTGCGTAGTTTTAAAGATCTAAGCATACATAGGGACAGACAGCGGGAAGCTACTTTGTTTTATACTATGTAGTGATGATCATTGTCTTCATGTTTATTTCCAGGTAGTAATCTCCATTTAATCTTGTATATTTTCATGAAAAGCACTTTCTGTGTAAATACCATGACACTGACTGAAGCCTGTCATATACATTTTATTTTTTCGAAATATAAATGACATGAAACTGTAGTGATGGTTGACAGATTTGATAAAGTATTTGACTGATAAGAGAGGTTTTCGTCTCCTTCGCACCCAGCATAATAATAAGATGATAATGAGGAATATATATTCAACCTTTTTAATAAACTATATAGAGGTAACACTATTCTCATCACTATTTCATCCTCTATCTAAAGACAATTACAGCCAGGTATACTTGTTATTGTCATTGGCATTCTGAATAGCAACAGACTTTACAATCACGCTTCTATATCGTAGGGGTAGGTAGAGACCAGTTCATTCCACTTATTATTATTATTACTTATTAAGTTATTATTATTATGGTCATCGTGACAAACACAATGTCATCGTTTAACACACATATTATTTTCGGTACGAAGATGTGGCCCAACGAAAATACTGGGTTGTTTTTAAAAAGTTTGACGCGATCTGTAGCACAAACACAAAATTGAACCATAAAATTGAAACACTATTTCTTTTTATTTATAATTTATTAGGTGTACAGTAAAACTAGTGTTAATTGAGTCGGTTAACTTCATACTGGGATATGTCCTTGGAATTTGGTATACGGAATGTTTAGGGTAAGGATTTTGGTGGCATATCGTTGTTCTAGAATCCATGGAGTCGCTATTTCCCAATTTTTTCATATCACTTTGATTTTGACCTTCAGTATGGTCATATTTCAAAATGAGCTAAATACAATTATTATTTCATGCCTACTAATATTAGCTTGTTTGTAACGCTTTCACAGCAGAGATATCCTCCATACCAAAGTTCATTTAACCCTTTATAGGGCAAAACTAAAAATAAACCTGAATTCTAGCCTCATTAGATTCCTCCTATTCACACAAAATCCTTTCAATAAAAAATACAAAAAGTATTAGTTGTAAGTGGTCATTTTTAGTACCAGGTTTTAAAATTGCCCTTTAAAGGGTTAAATGGATTTATAGGTTTAATAAATTAATTAATTTTGAAATTTAAAATTGTGAAGGTCAAAATCAAAATTGGTTTGTATTATAATAAATAGGATATACCGACTCTATGGATTCTAGAATCACGATTTGCCACCAAAAGTTTAACTCTACTTATTGTGTTTGAAAAAAGACGCAAGTTCCGTTGTCTTTTCGCATGGACTTATCTACTTTCACATTCTATCTATGAGTTTAGAACACATGTATTAACAGCTCAACCTTTCCTGATAAATTGAAAGTAGGCACTATTAGACCAATCTATAAGAAAGGTAGTCACTGTGACATTAACAACTACCGACCCATCACTATTCTGTCTTGCATCGATAAAATAATTGAAATGTTTTTTGGCAATCATATACATTATTTCATTACTAAAAATAATATTATTAATAATAAACAATATGGTTTTCAAAAGGGGAAAAATACATCCCAGTTGCTGTGTAAATTTACTAATGAAGTAAATACGTATCTTAATGACAAAAAACATGTTATTGTTATATTTGTTGATTTTAGCAAAGCATTTGACACCCTTCGATTTAACACACTGTATTCTAAACTTCTGCAAGGTGGTATACAGGGACCACTCTTACAATTCTTCAAAAACTACCATACAAATCGTTCTACAACCATTAAGATAAATAAGACCCATAGTGATAGGATTCCCACGGAGAAAGGTACGGCGCAGGGGTCCATTTTTGCTCCAACCGAGTACCTTCTGTACGTAAACGACATGTGCAACATATTTAAGAGTGGTTCCGTATATCAATTCGCGGATGACACCTGCCTCGTGGCTGCCCACACCGATATTGCTGCTGCTGAAGCAGCCTTACAAAAAAACTTTAATATGCTGTGTGCCTGGGCCCACGATGTCGGACTAGTGATAAACTATGAAAAAACAAAAATGATGCATATCCATTCTGCATATAAAAAATGCGTTGCGGAACCAAAAATAATAGCGCACAGACACCAATGCTTACACCTGAACCAAATGGATACATTATGTGGATGTGATCACCTGGAACAGGTGGACAAGCATACATACCTTGGCTTAATTATAGATAGTAATTTTAACTGGGGACCGCATATTAACTACGTATGTAATAAGTTGCGAGTCGTTTTATGTAAATTGTCGCTTTTAAAAAACAAATTGCCTTTTAGTACTCGTAGAATGTTGTATATGTCACTAGCCGAATCAATCATTTCATATAGCTTAAGCAGCTATGGTAGAACCTATAAAACATACCTTGATAATATATTTAACCTACAAGTAAGCATGATAAAAATAATTGTACCTAACACCGTAAGAAATAAGTACCGGAATGATGTAGATAAGCTATTTAAATATTGTAAAATCATAAATGTGTACGATAAGTTTAAAATGGTGTTAGTCTATGATGAAATGTCAAATTTGCAGAGCCTTAGAAATAGATCTAGATCGCAAAACTTAAGGAGTGCTTGTCGATTATTTAAATATGTAATACCTCACTATAATAATACATATGGTAAACGAATGTGGGAATATATGTTACCCTATATATTTAACGATTTGCCTAGTGACGTGTGTCAGAGCATATTTAATGATGTACACAAGTGCAAAAACATCCTAAAAAATATGTTCTTAACATCTTAAGTGATATTATTTACTTACACAAATACGGTGTGATTGAGCGCCTGAACAGCGACAGATAAACCGTACGCGGTTTTCGCTCGCTGTAATTACGTCATGTAATATATTTAAGTTATTTGGATAAATAAATTAAAAAAAAAAAAAAAAAAAATCTATAATCTGTCGGTGCACTTGTGAAAT
This sequence comes from Acleris laterana, assembly GCA_963966035.1. Taxonomy (NCBI): domain Eukaryota; kingdom Metazoa; phylum Arthropoda; class Insecta; order Lepidoptera; family Tortricidae; genus Acleris; species Acleris laterana. The sequence continues at coordinate 85,282,992 of OZ014438.1, forward strand.
AGTGCAGTGAATGTATTAAATAGACAGCTGTGCACGGTACACGAATTCACACGGTTTTTCTGTACATCGATGTACAATTGGCACTAAAATTCCGAGTATCAAAATTAAAAAGAGGGCTCTCACGAGGTACAGTCAACAGCATAAATAAGTGATCATTTCTGTACCTTGTCGCTTTCAATCGTTTCACAATTTTGTATAACATTTCAAACCTGACGTTAAAGTGACAAGGTACATATATGATCACTTATTTATGTCTTCCCATTGGCGGTCGATTTTCAAAAATTCCTTAATACTTTAAGGTAGGCACCCAAGGAATATCGTCCCTTTACTTGCTCAACGTCGTATCTGGGCGTTTTCCAAAAAAAGTGATCATTGTTATCACGAAAACTACCTATACTTTATTTATGACTATTTTTCGTGACGCAACGGAAAAGTAAAATTTTCTTTATTTTTGGTCTTAACTATGTACACTTTTTTTGAAAAGCGCCCGATCGAATACCTTGATAGGAAAAGCACTCATGTTCCCTAAAGAATAAAGACTACTTTTCTATCTATCTATTCGATCAGATATGACGTTGAAAAAGTTAAGGGACGATATGGAATACTTCTTCTAAATTTCAAGCAACCCTAGTTTGAGCGGCAAAAGCGAGATGAATAGTTTTATATGCGATAAGCGCTACGCAACAAAACAACCCCGCGTTGTATAGAAATCAGTTATTGCCACACAACAAAACCAACGTCATATAACCTATGTTATTATTTTATTTCAGACTATACGGATTCAAGATCCATGAGCTCGCGTACCAAATCCAGCAGCAGGCCGCTGCCAGCTTCAAAGCTCCTCTGCGCAGTCTCTCATACAACAACGGTAAACGCTAGGGGTGTGCCGGTCGGCGAAACACGCGCGCTCGCTGACATGACCGTCGACATCCGCTAGCCTATGTAACATCGCTGACCGCAGAACACAGATCCCTTGCACCACTGACCGTTTTCACTGACCCACATGCGCCGACCGTTGAACACTTTTAACTGACACGAATTCCGGTTTTTGAAAAAGAAACCGGAATTTGCCAAATATCGGTTTTTTGATATTTTATTCGGCTAAGCTTTACAAATCGCTTTTTTTAAGGTAGGTAAAGTTAGTTCTTAAAATGATAAAACAACTGTTGGATTCAAATGAAAAACATGAGAACCGACTCAAGCTTTCGATGCAGTCTTTATCTACCTAAACCAACTATGAAGGTTTATACACCGTGCCCGGGACATACCCGAAGGATTTTAACCATCGATTCTAAACCCTATTTGGAGTATACATTGTAATGTGGTATAACGTGTAGTCCAATAACGCATAATTTCCAGATTTTTCTTCTAGTCCCGGGCACGGTGTATAACAGTTTGATTTGTACTGCTGCTGTAAAAAATATCAAAGTGTCTGGTGTTTTAAACTTTGATGTCGAAAAAATATCGATATTAAAAAAGCTCTGATAGTCCATGCTCTAGTTTTAACACCTCACGGAAGCAACCGTGAGGTGTTGACAGTGGATGTTCGACGGTCATATGTTAAAATGTTCGACCGTCTGACGTTTTACATAGTAGACCGTCGAATACGACCTCTCACAACTCTGTAGTTTGTAACCCATTTAAGATTTGCATCTTTATTTATTTATTGTTTATTAAGAAACAAACGGTTGTATACATTTAATGTTACACAAAATATGAGTAAACTAAAACCTATAGTTTCCTTAATTAGTTATGGATAAGACAGCTATAGCCTACTATTTAACAAACATAAACTAAAAAGTTGAGGAAGAAAGAACATGTTGATTCTTACAATATAATATGAAACATCATGTAGTGAATACTAATATTATTACTATACAAAAACTTGCACTAAATATATGACCATTATGGTCCAGTCGAAGTCACAAACATAGTTGCGCTTCAGTCCCTTGTCACTTTAATCCGTGTGCAATATTCTACATTCAGGTTATTAAATCCCAGCCAATAACGTAACAAATATAGATATGATCTTAAAGTGCCCACGACCTCCAACAGACGCCGAGATTCGATGTCAAGTCACGTCGTCGATCGCTGACCGGAGGTGCTATTGCTTAACGCACTCGCAATCGCAGTGGTTTTCATTTTGAAAATCGAAGGCTTGTCTGCATACAAAATGAAAATAATTGTTCTGCTTTGAAGCCAATTGAGATTGTGAGTGCGTTAGGCAATAGCGACGCTGGAGCTCTAGACAAGATACTATAACGAATACGTAAATTATTTTCGAAAACTTTCAAAATGTCTGGGATCGACGTAAGCGCTTGACTTGGCCGTCCGGCAGCTTACGTGAATCCATTACATTTTTGATATTTTTGATACAGGACTAACAAAAACTGCTTTTTATGTAACATTTGACGGTTAAATTATAGTAGTCACTTAACTTAAAGGCTTATTATGCAAACTGTCACCCGAGAATATTTAGTGGCCGTGTTTTAATTGTAATGTTTTAATTCTAGCCAGTTTTTGACTAACCGCTTAAAGTTACAATCAGGGATGTACAGAGGTCGTTAATTGTTATACCTAACTTGCCGCATTTATAGATATTTGCTATTTACAAAACAATTATACTCGCGTTGACATGACGCGATTATAACATTGTTAAATGTTAGCCGTTCATGTCAATATGTACTTAGTGTGACCATATTTCTTTATCATTGGGTTTCGTAGTAGCTAGAAGTTTAGATGTTTGTTATTAAAGAAGTTGATACCTTTTAAGAGGTTGCTAGTTATCCTTACCAACGGGACATAAATACAAATAATGTTAGTTCATTAGTAATAGGCAGTTTTGTTTTTTTATTGAGGTTGGGTGCAATTGATAACACATAAAGGTGTGTACGGAGTAGAAACAGCCTCGCCGCACGCAACGCGTGGTCTCGGTAGAACAATTCAAACCGCAGGCTGAGTTACGTGCCTCGAGCGAAACCGTATAACTTAATGGCGCCGATTATTTTAAATACTTGATCAATGTTTGCGATTTTGATATTCAAAGCCATTCAATGATTGAAATAAATGTCCTTAAACCTGTAAGTGTCCTTCGATTAATGTTATACCAAGTATTTTTTAACCTCGACCTCTATAGCAATGTCTAAGATTGATTGCTTCTGTTAAACCTGCTCAATTCACGTACAAATTTGCGTGGCACACATAGCGAGGCGTCTATGAGCACAATCAAAAAACCGGCTCCCGGTGGCTTGCGACGCTCAGCCTCGGGTTGAGGCGCATTTGAGAAAACAGGGAGGCCCGGGGCTGCCTCTAGTCCGTGCACACCTTTACGATCGAGATTTATTTTGATTACTCTAATAAGATGTTATTATTCGCCTCACCACTTAATTTTACCGTTGCGTAATTGTTCCTAATATTAGGTGGAGGGGCGTGCCTTCGTGGAAAACAGCTATCGTATCCTATAGGTATAGGACCGTATTCCATTATTACACGCACGAAGTACAAACCCATTTTAAACTGCGTCAATTAGTTTAATCGTAAGTCAATGCTATTTAATTCTCCGTAAATAATTATACTATCCAGACTACATTTTGAACTTAGCTGTGCCAGACACGATCAATGTCAAATAAATGGTACAGATATTCTATATTTCGAGGTCCGTTTGCCTGTGAATGTTTTATTTAGGCCGTTCATATGCACATTGTTTTAATGTGCGTAACCTCGAGAGCGCTGTCATGATACCACTTCTGTCTAGAGATAGTTTCTAGTAATAAATAAACAAACATTTTAACAATAAGATATCTTCACTTAATAGTAAAATGAAATAATCTAAGAAAGTAAGCTGTAATCATGTTTTTTTTAGACGGAATTGATTGCGTGTCTTATAGTGATTGAAACTTCTAAATTATATCCTATTAGCTTTGTTTCCACTTTGAAGTACCAAAAGAAGCTTAATTACCTACATCTATTTCTATACATATTTTTTTTAATAACAATGGAAACTTGAAAAAATCTGTACCCGTCGCCACAACCAAAGCCAAACTAACTTCGTGAAATAGAATACCTAGTTTTTTTTCTACTAAATAGTACTTAAATTCCATTTAGAAGCCTATTGTGAAAGATTACTAATGTCCATCGTTTTGTGTTCAGTACACTCTTACCTAAGTAGTCATGAAATCGCACCTTTGCAATAAAACTGTGCTATCTTTGCCACAGTTTTGTCGCAAAGGTGCGAAATATATATTTTTTTGTTATAAACTTTTATATACAGATGCAGTGAGCGTATAATCAATCGAAATCGTACTTGGTCGGAGTTAGTACCTATTCGTCTTGCTTTTTTTATTTCCCTTTAGAGCATAGATACCGGTTTATTGTTTTTTATAAAAAAACCGGAATGTCGCACTTAGTTTCCTATGAGATCTATGCAAAAACAAAAAACTAAGTGTTAATAAAAATAATGCAATGCATACTCGGCAAATTAAAATGTATCCTAATCAAAAAGCTTCCCGCTCTAGTTTCAATTCGAAACATTAAATTGAGAAAGCATGATAAATACGAAGTATCCCGACCAAGTCATACGTTTATTTACAACATCTGTTCTCCCCTTAGAAAAGAAAACTAGAATTTTCACTAGTGTCTAGTAGTTGAAATATATTAAGAACAAATGATATTTGAGCTACAAAATATAGAAAGTATTATTTACAAGACAAAATACAAGTAATATGAAATAGCCTAAAATTTTACTTGATATTGAAACTACTCGAAATAATCAAGTGTCCGATTTCTTTTTAAAAGACAAGAAAAACTGCTACGATCGGTCTACTATTGTTATAAAAAAAAATATGATCGTATTTCATTTGGATAACAGTTACTTAGCGTCCAATATATAAATACATAAAAGTATAAACTCGACTGACTGCCAAAAACCACTGTACCCTGAGACCTGAAATTTGGAGAGAGTATTACTTGAAACAATCCAAAGGATTAATATCTACACAGCCATCGCGTCAAATAAGCATTAACATTGTTAGTAGCATCGGGGCGTGTAGATATATAATCGTCGGCGTGGGAACGTGTATGACTTTGACTGTATACTATTTACACTAAAGGATTTTCGGAAATCGATCCCCAACGAGAAGAAATAGGGGAAGTAGGGGAAAATTAGTTCTACGCATACAAAGTCGCGGGTGTCCTTTAGTCCCTTCGACGGTTTGGAGACGGTATACCAAGCATACCCGACAGGTAGAGTAAATCGACAATAACTGTTTTGGGTAGCGGTAGGACCTTAGGTCACCGCCATCATTTTTCCTTTATTCCCCCGCCAAGCAATAATCTTTTTGTTAGGATTACTAGCAGAGGGCATTCCATCTAAGTCCTGAGCCTGGCCCGAGTGCTCTTGCTATAATGAGTATAACAAAAGATATTTTTCAGTAACTAGAACCAGATCCAGAAATGTACGGAGTACTGTTAAAGCATCTGCACTGACGGCGTCACTATCAGGACTGATTCGCCAAATTATAAACCATTTCATTATGAGTTCAACCGGTTTTTTTTTAGATAAATTATTAAAATATTTTTTTAAAACTATCAAGTGTCGGTAAATTGCTTATTTAACTTTATTATCCTGCTGCTATCAATTCTTTAGCGGTGGAATGATTAGGACGCTTAGTATTTGACAGCCATTTGTTGACATATTTTGGTAGCGTTAGCAATATCCGTGATGAACATTTAAATAAAAATATTGGAAGACAGATGAGAAAAAAAGGGTTCATTTCGGCAGATCCGCAGCGAATCAGTCCTTACATTTGGTGGCTAGTAACAAAACGTCAATTTATTAAGTGAACAGTTATTGACGATTTACCCTATGTATACAAATTTCCGCTTAATATTAAATACCAAAGTTTTAAAGTACTTGTTGCACGGGTATACTTTTTTTACTATATCCATTAGAGGATGCCCACGTTTAAAAAAAGTTCTTAAATTGATACCTTTCGCGAAACAATGAAGCAATTCAAACACCAACCGCGGGTGGTAGGACCTTGTACAGGGTCCGTCCGGATCGCTACCACCATCTTATCCATCAACCTACCGCCAAACAGCAGTGTTCGCATTGTTGTGTTCCGGTTTGGGGATAAGACAGCCGGTGAAATGACTAGCATAGGGGCATTCCATCTTAGTCCTCAGGGTTGGCAACGCATTTGCAGTCTTAGGATTGCATTGCAGTCTTGTGAATGCGAATGTCTATGGGTCACAGTTTCCACTTACCATCAGGTGGCCTGTGTGCTCGTTTGTCTTCTCTATGCTATAAAAAAAAACCAAGTTTAGATATATCTAAAATTAAAGTTGGACGTAAGGTAAAATTTAAAAGTAAGGAGTATCGCAGTTGCATTAGAATAACGTTTGTTATAGGGATAAACTATAAGGTTATGATAGTTTTATGCTTTATATTATAACATAGCAATTGAAAACAATAATATTTTTTTAGCTTATATGTTGCATTCTTAGGTTTAAAATACCTAAATAAATAATCGTTATTACAGCAGGATTATTGCTAGTATAACCGGGATAAATAGTTATTTTTTTAGGTACATTATAGTAGTATTACAATTAATATTTTGGCGATAGAATGTACGGATATTACCGTTTATATAATAGTATAGATATTTACTCTTATATCCAGTGTATTAAGAAAGCAATAGCTATGTATACAACCAAGTCTATAAGTAGCGAGTAGTAATATAGTACAGTTTCTGGTTCTTTATACACTGGCATGAGGACGCCTGGATAAAGAACGCGCCTAAGGGTCCGTAGCGTAATATCGAAAATTAAATGTCGTAAGTACGAAGTTCCTAAAGATACATGTCCTATGTTTAACTACCCTGTTTTAAAATGTCTAAAGTACAATACCACTAGTGCAGGAAAATACTAACGACATTTTTCCTACGCCCAGTTGACCTAAGTTTAAAATGTATAAAGTGCGAAATTTCGAAGGACCATTTGTCCTAAGTTCAGCTGACCTTAGTTTAAAAGGTACGAAACTGATTAATTTTGTTAAATTTTAATTTTCGACGTTCATATTAGGGGGTGGAGTTTTTAGCATTAAATGTATTGATTTTAGAAGAATAGTCACTTAGCTTTTTGTACGTAGCTATTTTGAGCAGTAAAAATATTGAGTTGAAGTTTTGTCACTAGGCATTTTGTACAAAGGAATTTTGATTTTCGAAATTGAGATCGTTCGATTAAAAGTGCATTAGAACATGCATCTTTAGGAATTTCGTAGTTGTGAATTTTTTTTTCTATATTATGCTCCGGGCCCGCGCTTAAACCATGTGCGCACGCATCTAATGATAGCCGCGTATCTAAATATGCGGTTTTGGGGTGCGAGTGTAAGTTAGCTAGAAATGGGAACTAAGATAGATCTGCCTTGAGCTGCTCATAGCTGGTCGGTATATTTTTGTACCTAAAATGCAATAGTCAAGTGTGGTAAAAATCACTATAATGGGGCTTAATGACTTATGAGTATTCGAGAATATATAAACAATGTTCTCAAGTTATAACAGATAAAAAAACCTTTAAATGTTCGTTAGGGTTTAAGTAAACCTTTTCTTCCTCTGGTAGTTTTAAAATTCATACCAAAATAGAACCTGTTTAAACATTTTACCTAGCAAATATCAATAATAATCCTTACTCTTAAGACCTCTTCCTCCTCCATTACCATATTAATACTTAAACTTGTTAAATCTCTACGCAAATCTGCTTAGTCCTTAATAAGCTTGTAGTAACCGCGGAGTGGCTATGCCATTCTTTGTCCTTATCTATCATTGTGACATTTGAATTCGATAGATAAGGACAAGGCGTATGTAGCTTCACCACGTTTATAAGGGCATTTAGTTATACTTGGAGAGCGTTACTACCTATAACGTACGAAGAAGTTTTGAGTTATGAACTTATGAAGCTTGCTTAGTTTTAGATCATCCCTACAAAAGCAAACCTAATGCTCAGAAATTGTATTCGCGTGCTGTATTACCTTGTCGGAAATAGTCACCTGCCTCATGAACATTTTGACTTATCTACGATTCGATCAGTAAACATATTCACTGAAATCTGGATTGAAAATATTAAACATTTCTATGCCAGAAGTAAGCAAAATTTAATTTCATTCATTACTTAATAATCGCGTACTTTGAAAGTAAATTATTTATATTTTCATATTAAATTAACCGTTATGTCTGAAATAAATAAATCAAATCGCTATTCATGAAATACTTATGTTAAACAGTACTTAAATTGGTGATATTTTTTCCCATTCCTATTGCGCTTTTGCAGAAGTACTTAGGGTTCGAACGCTCTCCTACCGATTACTTTAGAGCATGGATAGCAGTTTGAGATGTTATCGAAAAACCGGAATATCGGGCATGAATTCCCATTTCGGTATACCGGCAAATAAATTTTATACTCGGTTATAAAACTTTATACTTTTGGTTTGGCTTCATGCAAAGGCGGATTTCTTAAATATAATAAAATAGCACATATTACGTGTTTTGCGAATGTCGGTTTTATTATTAGAACTTTTGACTTTCTACATGTTTAAATCATGAACAGACAGGAGTATTCAAGGCAATATTAAATGACAGCTAGGGATTGTCTATATCGATAAACTCAATTATCGATGCTTTTCCCATTTTTTTTTTTTTTTTATAGCATAGAGAAGACAAACGAGCACACAGGCCACCTGATGGTAAGTGGAAACTGTGACCCATAGACATTCGCATTCACAAGACTGCAATGCAATCCTAAGACTGCAAATGCGAATATACTAGTGATGGCTCCAAGTTTTGTATCTAAAATTTTTTTTTTTTAAGTATGCAAATGGAACAGAATAGCAACATCATTCTAGTCATTGCTGTCATTTAATTTTGCCCCGAATATTCCTATGTATGATCATGAACGTTAAATTAAAAACCCCCGCTGACCGTTTTGTAGGTACCGCTTTTTTTTTTATTGAATATCAACAAAATAACAAAACACCGGAGTTAAATCAAGGCACAATGTTAATTGTATTTTTTCCTAACTTAACAAAAACGGGAAACCGATGTTTTCGAAATAAATTGAAAATCCCGGTTTTCTTCTAAAAACGTCCCCATAATCCATGCTCTAGACAGCACCAACACAACTTTTCCAGATGCTTCGGCGTTATTTTTATTATATAGACGTAATTTTGTTATACCTATCTATGTATGTTCTATGTAGTGTTCGCACCGTATGCTGTGATCCATATCGTCCCTTTACTTTTTCAACCTCGTGTCTGGTCGAATAGTTAGATAGGAAAGTAGTCATTATTCTTTATCCAACACGAGTGCTTTCCTATCTGACTTTTCGATCAGATACAAGGTTGAGAAAGTTAAGGGGCGATATATTATTATAGTATCAGTTGTTTTAGTTAAATGCTCGTATATTTATGTGTGTAGAGGTGATCAATCAGTTAACTATAAGTGCAGTAATGCGAAATATATTCGACTTTGTCCATTTATTTAAATAACTGTTAAATCTGCCCTCCCCTATGCCCCCCCCCCCTCTTCCTTGCCGGTCATTGTTACGCTGGTAGCCTAATTGTGCCAAATGTGATTACATAATTATCATCGAGTTTTAAGAGATGTAGGTTATTCTGTAGCTCTACCTACCCCATTTTGGGAATGAAGGCGTGCATTTTTGTGTGTATGTGTGCGTGCTAAATCTAACTAACTATCCCAGTGAAAGAGACATATTCTCAAGCCTTTCCCCTAACAAAATAAAATAGAAAAATAAAAAAAGAGAGGTCAGATATGTTTGTTTTAAGTTTTTCATTTGTTCAACAGTTTGCGGCTTACTTAAAGAGACATATCAGTTTGCATAGCTACTTCTAGCGCGACATGCGCAAATGTTTATCCCTCAACTTTCACGAGTTCAACTTCATTGTCTCATGATGAATTTGGATAGGACGTCCGCACTTCACTCGTTCATAAAACTTTGGAGTAAGTCTTTGGGTCTTAAAATTTCAGTCTTAGATTGTAGGCTGCCCACTTACTATCAGGTGGCCTGCGCGGTCGTTTGCCTTGACACAAAAAACAGGTTTGTGAACTACAGATTTTATGAACAAACTGAATTGTCATTTGATTATTAATTTGTGAACTATACACAGCTGTACGTAACGTACACGCGACTTAAATAATGATCGAAAGGTTAATATACAGCTGTTAAAACCATTTCAAGGCATTTGACGGATTTATCCGTCACGACAAACAGTGCAGTAAGGTTAAAATTAAAATAGTTATTACTTAGCGTCAATTTTGATTCGGATGCCCTTTTCCTTTTAATTGTAACTCGAGACTAAGTCGGATGAAATGGATGGAGATAACGTGACGCCGAATTTAGATTTGAAATTTGAAGCTGTCATTAGCGTGCGACTAACAACTTTATTATTTGCCATTTGAAAAAGTTTTTCAATAATTATGCAATATTTAAATCGATGTTATATATATTTATTTATTTTTTTCAAATCAAAGATCTTTATTTGTAAACATAGGTTATAGTTAAAAGATGTTGTGTACAGTTTGGTGCACTATGTCTCGCCATAAGGCATACAAATAGCTAGCATATTGGCATGCAGCTAGCTAGCATGAAATTAAACTGAACATTCAGCCGAATCTATAATCAAAATTTTATTTATTTATGGTTTTATCTTGTTTGAATATTTGTTTTCGCTTGACTTGGTCGAATATAAATTATAGATGGCCCCCAGCGGAAACTTTAAATTGTCATCAACAGCGCTTGGTAATATATTAATACGACCACATACAAGCTAGCTACAGATAAAAAATGGCAATTTTATTCAAACGCCATTTTGAACTGTTTTAACTCTACCCAGTTTTACAGCCAAGTCCGCAGCGGCAAGTTAACTGTTCGAAAGCCTCTGCCCTATAGTTGTAAGTTATTTTTAGTCTTATCCAAGGTAATACACGCTAACAGTAACCAATGTATTGTAGGTCGCATTATATAGCCTATAAAATAAGATAGTCACATGTAAGTTTTCATTTTTATATCCGTTATCAGCTAGATGTGGCGGTGGGTCAATCGCCTTACAGAAGCGAAGCGGGCGTTGAGTAACAAGGCGGCTAGCTAGTTATAGTATAAGCATTTTAAATTCAACCTGGTAACTAATAGAGTATAGAATGCTTCGACTACTACATTGCAGTTAGCCGCTTTCGTCAGTTAAGCAAGATGACAGTATGAGATTATTTAGTATAGTCACGGTAAGAAAGGGTTCGTCCCTTTCCTACTCTATTTCAACACTATTAAGGTCCAATAGTGACTCGACTATTCTTACCGTGACTAGCTCATACTGCCTTTCTAATACCATTGTTCGTCTAGTGTGAACGCGATTTAAATATAACGTATATACATGGTCAGTTTAAAAAAATAGTTTGTTTACAGACTAGACAAATATTGGACGTGGGTTTGGAACAGCGTTCTGGCAATATATGCCCCGAAAAGTGTATCCCCGTGCGCTTATTCTGTTTTTGTTATCAAAATCTTTTTTTTGGGGACATATCAGGATACCATGTTCCCTGTCGACGTGCAATTATTTTGCCAAATCTGACGAGAATCAGTTGTTTTTTTAAACTCTCCAAATTATGTGTGGCGATAGTAGACCGTATGTCCAGCATTGGATTTTTGTCTAAAAACTTGGGTTTTACTCACGCCCGCTAGCGCTATGCAAACCGAACTATTGTTAAACAATATACATGAAATCCAAGCCTGTGAAATGTGCTAAGTTGGTTTTACCTTGCATATCTGTTTGATTCATCGGTGCCCTAAGCGTAACATTGTAAACGGTCATTCATAGTTATAGGTCGTTTCGTAACAGCTGAAACACAAATGAAATGCGAATTAGGACACCAATTAATTTGTATTAATTTTAATAATGTAATTCACATTGATTAACACTTATTCCTGCAGCTGTTGTGAAATGGCCTCAAGTAAATTATTATGTAATATGTATTGTAGTGATATCTGGCTCGCAGGGTACCGATTTATTAACCTGGTTGCCTGTAGAAAATTATTTACAGGTATCCTTAGTCTTTTCAACGCTTTGTCAAAAACAAAACTCTGACTCGCACGCCAAGTTAGCTTACAATCAGAGCGAATGTCAACCTAGCATAATATACACTGACGGATTATTCCGTAGTTACATTTAAACCAGTGGTACGGATAAATCCGTCAATGGCGTTGAAAAGGTTAAACGCAGTACGGTGGTTGACCCATTCATGCTATTTATGTTTATTTCTCACGTTCGTTTTTTAAGGTGACGTTATTTTTCTCGGTTATCGTTTTTGTATCGGTTCCAGTAATTAATAAACATTATAACATTTATCGGACTTTTCTTGTTCCTGTTGAACTTCCTTTCATGTGAGACGGCCGCGTATTTGTGATCCTTTATTTACGTTGGAAAAGGTCGTTCGAATTTCAAACTGAGCATAATGGCGGCTGGCGTTTGGCTTTTTAGTGCCACTGTCGTGTGTACAATTCCTGTAAATTATATTTTTAACTTATTTAATTTAGAATTGTAATCGATTTGGTGTCATACTGTTATGGCTACATTGTATTTTCATAAATGAAATAAAAAATAATCTAATGTAAAAATGCCAAAAGTCATGTGTGTCAAATAAATAGGTACCTGGGAATCCTAGCATTGCTTCGAGTTGTAAACAAGTTGCTAAGATGTCAAAATAAAAAAATATATTAAATTTAAATGTTGCGTAAGTGTAAACAATTGGTGATCAGTACCTTTATAAGCTAATTATTGTACCGTTGCATACATACCTTTTTATACGAGCTAAAAGTGATAATGACATAATAAATTAATAAACAATCGCTATTCTTGTGCAATTGCTCGATTTTTCTAACAAATCACATGTCAACAAATTAAGAAACTTTCATTATTTCGATTGGCGTTAATAGTTAGTGAGTTTTATTGACAAATGTTTACAAATTTCATGCAAATTTTTATAGTTACTCAAACACATACATACCTACACGGCTACACGCCTTCATTCCCAGAGTGGGGTAGGCAGAGCTACAGTATTACCAGCAACTCTAAAAACCTGTTGTTAATTCTGTAACCATATTTTGCCCAAACAGGGTAAGATGCGTACAGGTGTATATTAATGACAGGTTTTAAGCCCATCGCCTAACAACAAAAACAGTTATGACAATTTATCGTAATAGTTGGAATGCTAAGCGAAACGCCATTTTGTTGATATCCGTATTGAGCGTAACCATGGTAACCAAATAATAAATCAATGGATATACGTAAATATACGTAATTTTAATTGGTCTTGAAATGTTATGCAAATTTGTATGTACACACAGCAACACATCTAGCTATACACTTCAGAAATCTGAAATATTGCGTGAAAGAGAGTCGCACTAGAATCGTATGTTGTTGACATAATACACATATATACATCTCTTTCTTTTTCTCTCTGCTCCGTCTTTAATGGTTAGTTAGGTGTGTTGTTGTGTGTACCAAGTGTTCACTAAACGCCAAGACTGATATCCGGAATGGCCGTAACCATGGTGATAAAAGTGTTATAATAATTATCATAGAACTGTTATTACCATGGCAACGCTCGGTATTGAATTGATTTCACGCTTCGGTTACGCTATAGGTCGTATTCTGATTCCATTAACGTAAAAGAAAATAATGTTTACCTAACTCGACGTACAATGGACATATTTAGATTATTACGTATATGGGTATACCTATTTAGCGCTAGTGTTTGTTTAGTGTAGTCTTTTGAAACCATTCTACTGATAATTATTATGTAACTAGACGCTAGACTTTGAACGTTTTTTTTTTTATGAATATACTGAAAAGGAAGTTATACGCAAACGTAACATTATGAAATTATACCTATCGCTAACGTAAATGATTTTATAATATAACATATAAGGGACAATCTCACACTAATTGACCTAGTCCCAAACTAAGCTCTAGGCTTGTACTAAGGGTACTAGACAACGATATAAATACTTATATAGAGAAATATATACTTAAATACATAGAAAACATCCATGACTCAGGAACAAATATTCGCGCTCATCACACAAATATCTGCCCTTACCGGGATTCGAACCCAGGACCGCTAGCTTCGTAGGCAGGGTCACTACCCACTAGGCCAGCGCGTCGTATTTTATCTACATCCATCTCATAACTTCCCTGTAATATGTTCAGAAACGATAAGCAAAAGGCCTATATTAAGAAACCTGTATCTGTGGTTGTACTTTAATGTTCATTAAAGTATCGGTCACCAATACTTTAATGTGAACATTAAGATACCGGGTAACGACAGATCTATACAGGTTTCTCATATTGGTATGCATGGGGATAATGTTATGTATGCGACTGAACGCATAATTAGGCCTTAACACACGTAATAAAGCTTCTCATTATGCACCAGTCTAGAAATAACTATTGATACTGGTTACGTTAGCTTACGTCAATCCTATACATTCTCGATAGCGATAACGTTTCTAAGGCAGGGGTTCCCAAACTTTAAGGCAGCGGAACACTCACCAAATTCCTATTGTTTTATGGAACCCCACATGAAATACTTTCGTGTATTTTATTCTTAGCCGAAGTGTTTCTTGTTTTGCGGTAACTTTTCCACCGCGAGACAGTTTAGGAAGCGCTGGTCTGGGGCCATAGAGAACGTAGCCCAAATGAGAAAACAAACTAACGTGCGTATCACTTGCACAAAAGGGTATACAGAAATTCAGATGCGTTTTAAGATTTTGCATTCACTGCCAGCCACATCTGGGTATGGCGTACATGTTAATTTAATTAGACAAGTAGGCTAACATTTGAACTTATTTAATTTAAAATAATACAGTTTTGAACAATAATATAGTTGGTAACGCAGGGGACGATGTTGTCCCTAGGTTTTGTATGAAATAAGTGCATTTTCCCCTGAGTTACCTGGTTTTTTTCGATGATTAAAAAATATTTGAGGTGTTTAATGTGTGGGGTCCATAAATTTGATGGTCTGATTTTAATATTCATACATCATTATTAACCATAAGTCACCAGGAAAGTTTTAATACCGCAAAAGAAAAGGAGTACTTTAAAAGTAGATGGGTGAATCACCATCTACGAGTGCTACGCCGTAGCGTATTTTTTTCTGCTATGTAACATAATTCTACGAACAGTGTACCAAACTATCGCGCCGTATGCGATGAAGGTGCTAATTGTTACGTGCGTCTTATTACGTGTAGGGGGGTTAACTTAACTTTAACTAAACTCTGTTTGCTCCGCTATCCGTGATGTATTTGTCCGCGACGGATTTATCCGTCATTTGGGATACACCTGTGGGCTAATTTAAAATATCGTTATCGCTACTCTAATTGAGTAATTATGTTCTAATTCAGTACATATTGTGTGCATCAACGTTATGTTTTAATAAATAATAACATAGACAGTTTCCAGGGAGCGTTGTTATGCGGAAATTATGTTTTTAATAATTTTGACAGCAGTAAAACAATGCTAACGTATTGACTGCCTTTGGTTGCAGGTTTCGTCATCGAACCACCGCGCCCTAAGTAGCCCGCTAGTAAGTACCCCCCTCCCCTTTTCCATACACTTACGGGCACGCGGGGCAACAGTTGCCAGTTAATTTGGTGTGGTTTTAGGGTTCCGTACGAAAATTGTAAAAAAGGAACCCTTATTGTGAGACTACGTTGTCTGTCTGTCTGTCTGTATGTCGCAGCAGGTTTTCTCAGCAACTACAATTACCTGCCAGCGCGCATCTGTTTTTAGTATAAAAAAAGAAATTAATTAAAAATAAAAGTTTGATTTGATTATAGCAAGTGGCATGTATTTTTTTTTTAATTTTCTGTGATTTACTTTTTGATTTTTAGTGTCGTCCCGCCCCCCCCCCCCCCCCCTCCTTTCTGATCCCCGAAGTTAAGTAATCAAATAATGTGAAAAAATCCTGATGTGTATATAAATACTTGTATTTTATGAGAAAAATAAATTGAAGTGTTCAATGTTTACAGTTTTTGGGAATTTACAATAAAAAAGTAGTCAGTCCTTATTGCATAGAGAATAAAGCTCATGAAAAAATTAGTATTTTCTTTTGCGCTTACCAAGCATATTATCTTAAATACGGAACCCTCGGTACGCGAGTCCGACTAACACTTGACCGTTTATACTTTTGTTAATTAGCGACGTGCCCTCGCTTCGATCTGGACCCATAGTTTAGTTTAGTTTAGTTTATTTATTCATCAATGTAATATTACAATATTAGTTGCATTGCATGTCAAAAAATACGAAATTACATTGAGATCGTCAAACATAAATACTAATAAATAATCAAATAATACAAAAATTAAAAATAATTATAACAACAACAATTTTATTACACATCTAATAAATGGCCTCTAGTCCGATGTCAATATAATGTACAAGAATTAATAAAGTGAACACAATAAATTTACATTTCCAGTTCCATATATTCATCGACGGAGTATAATGGATTATCCAATAAAAGGTTTCTCAGCTGATGCTTAAATGCTGCGTCGGAATGTACAGTGGCGTTCAGAATTGCATGGACAATTTATGAATGAATTCATTCATAAACTGTCCATGCAATTCTGAACGCCACCGTACATCTTTAAGTTTGGCGGGTACACGCTCATAGTACGTGCGACCGATGACACGCGGGTTCTTACCCGCAAGTGCCATGCGACGAGGAACTGTTTTCAAACGCCCGGTGTGGCGGAGCTCCTTGCCAAGAATATCAACGCGTGCGAAGGAGGAAATATTAGTTCTTACGAACATAATAAAGTACAAGCCCATACTATTAGTAGAAATCCATACAAAACCACTAATACTATTGGCTTGTACTTTATTATGCAATCGGCCCCAGGGTTAACGGAAAATATGTAGCAATTATTATTGTCGGGGATATTGTAGCTTGTAGTAGTTGTTTAATCGCTAATCGGTCAGTAGTTCAAGACGTTACACCCAACTAGTGATGTGCCACCGTGAAATTACACACTTACCGTTATTCTCATCGTGAAAAAAATACCGTTTTTTTTGTGTGGTTTTTTGTATTGTTACTAATTGAAGTAGAAACACGGTAAAAACAAGTTTGAAAAAATGAAAACTTAGACTTACTTTCTCGACAATTATCGATACGGAGAACATTACCGAGAACGTTACCCTAAAATTCTCTTTTGTTCTCGTAATTTACGGTAACGGCACATGATTACTCCGAGCATACAAACACACAATTAGACCTCATGATCATACGTCGTTATCGCGGGGGCAAAAATGATTTGACAGTACTGAAAGATTATGACAAATAGGCAATAACAGAAGTGACACTCGTATCTATAAACGTTTATACCTACGAGTTCAAAATGTATCTATTTTCTTTCAAATTTCTTACCTCCGTACTTAACTTCATTAGTATAGTACATATTAAAAAAAAATGCTACGGAATCCTAACGTTAACTTCTTCAGTCACTTTTCCTGCTAAAGTAGCAGGAAATATGCCATTCTTGATTGATTTGATATGTACAAAAAACATACAAATCCTTTAAATTTGACTGCAAATACGTACATTTAAAAAATTCAAACTAGTTTTGGAGAAAAATACTTGATCTGTCATAATTTTATTCAAGTTGACAACATGTTGACTTATAGGTAAGTGTTTACTCAGTGTAAGAGAAGTTTGAATGACCTTTTCCAGCGAAAATTGCGTGCTAGAAATGAAGAACTTCTTAGAGGCTTATAATGCTTAGGCAGAATATTCCGTTTATACTAAACATACATTCTGTTATTTGTGTTCTTTGATAGATTTGTTTTAGCCCCCGCGATAACGACGTATGCTCATGATTATATTAAGTAGTCCCTTTTTAGTGCACCACTTTGATATCCAAGGAATATTTTCTCCAAATTTCAAGTCTATCAGGCAGTCACTCAATTTCTTCTTTGCTGTTGCCCGCGACTGCGTCCGCTCAGAAAAATATAGCCTATGTTACTCAGAGATAATGTAGCTCTCCAATGGTGAAATAATATTTGAAATCGGCACAATAGTTTTTGAGTTTATTCATTACAAACATAGACACACAAAAAAATACAAATCTTTCCTCTTTATAATATTAATATTATATAGATTACTAAGACTACCTAGTTATCTCGCTAAAAGCCTTTAAAATACTTACCTCTCGTAGTATAACCCACTAAAAGAATAACCCCTTTGGGAGAAATATATGACTTATAGTCCATTTTTTATTCCGTTGACTAAAGTGACAGCTACAAATGTCAAACGTGAAAATAATGTGGTCAGCTTTGTAGAACAGTGCTGTTCTTTGCTTCGGTTGTAATTATTAATAACCGATACAATAAAAAATAAAATGTAAGTACGTTAAAAAAAATATTTTTAGCTACTTATCGAAAATTAATAACAAATGAAATCTACATTGTGTTCAACCTTTAACCTACTATTGGACAATTAGTGTTAACATGAAAAAAATTACACGTATGACGTAAATATTACAAAAATGTTGTATTTACAAAAATTCTAAATATCTACAAAAGGGTGACATTATTAAGTACCTAAACTATCGTATTATTTGGAACTTCATGGATTATCCACTCATTGCGTTACAGATACTTTTATACCAATATACATTAGCACCTATTCTACCTATATTTTTATCGGTAAGTACCGGTTGTATCACATCACTATTTATGAGTTGTAAAAATAGGCAACACATGAAATGAAATTTTAGTCTACGGACCAAATACCTAAATAGACTTTAGTTATTTGTTAAACTAACCATTCACATAAGGGAAGCCTGAAGAGCTAAAGCCCAGATCGTCAGCTTAAGTGGTATTTAAATACCACTTAAAAAGCCAATCGAACGGCTTTTTTAAGTTAAAGGGATATTGATATCACACAATATGTAGCGCTGTAAAAAGGAAATCGAGCAGCTTTCAAGCGATACGGCTTGTCTAAATAAATCCTTATAAAACCCATTCGTAACCCCTTGAACGGGACAGCGGGCCGATCCCTGCTCGCAACAGTGCGAGCGCTGCAGCTTTTGCTTCGTTTTTGGTGATTCAGAATTAGATTTTTTTAATTCAGTTTGTAGGATATTACTCAGTTGAAACTAATTTAAATTACAATTAGGTCACCAGCGTAAGGTTTAGGTACAAAGTTTTGAGGTTCTTGGGTTAGCCACATTGGCTTTAGCTTCCCTCCTGTTCCCCAGATCTGTGGGCCTATTGCCTAACGCACTGTCCGACTTCAAAGTGGAACAATAATTCGTTGCTTAAATACTAAAGGGCCACAAATCAAAATGTGTTTGTGTTGCATTTAAATTCGGAATGCTATATACTTTAAGTTTCAAATCAAACTATATCTGTTTTTGTTTTGTGGCGCTTTTGCATTTAAGCAGTGAATTATTCCATTTTGTATGCAAACAAGCCTTCGATTTTCAAAATGAAAACGATTGCGATTGCGGGTGCGTTAGGCAATAGCCTCTAGGGAGATAGTGACACAAAATAAATACCGGTCATTTGTACCAAGTATGGATACCCTTCAGGGGTCTAATTACGTAATGACGAAAAGGAAAATTATGGTCCTAGCGCTGAGACCGACGGCCAACTCGCGTGCCGGATTAAATTTTGGCGAACGATGTTACACAAAAATTCTTGGATTTTCCGATAGTCATTGAAAAAAGAAATAGGCGGTAGCGTAAATGCCATATTCTCCGGCGTGATTTACAGCCTGCCATAATGATGAAAACACATTAATAAAAGACAAAACCATTTTTACCAGGGTATTTTTTGCACAGCTAAATCATTAGCAAAAATCACCATGCCTTACTTTTCCGACGGTTCCAAATGGCCGCCATACCGCCGTATAGGAGTATTTTTTTACAACACTGGACTGTTGTGCTATGGAGACAAGCTGACGGGGCCGGGGACGGGGTTACTGCCATAATGCAGCTAACTGCTATATAGTAGTTGAAGGATTGATTCCATACTCCATTGATAACCGCATTAAATTTAACATGCTTATGCAGCTACCCTCTGGTATTATGGCTGCACAGGAGGTACTACTATCCTGGAACTTGGTGAGTGTCCTTTGAATTATTAAAAAAAATACCCAACAGTAGGTATGCTATGAAAATGTATATTACGCCTACGCCCCCCTCCGGCTAGGGTAGCCTAATGGGGGGTTATGACGAACTCTCAACCAACCACTTCAAGTCTCCTGCGAGGGCTGAGGTGGAAGCATACCGTCTAAATCCTCTCCGGTGGGCAGTTAGCGGGGGCATCGTGGGCTGATGACTACCTATGCACCACTGGGTGCTCCCCAGCCACCTACGCCAAAGGAGGGAGGGTTCCGCTACGCGTAGGACCATAATGTGGGACCCTATCCCCACGGTTCTACTAGGGGTTCAGGGGAGCGGCAAACTGCCTCCGCCTTCGCCCCACACGTCTACGCCGGAGCGGGTGCGTGTCCACGTCCTGCTCGCGAGATAATGCTCTCGCAGAAGGAGACGACCGCCAACCACGATCTCTCACTGCTCAGCATGGCCGACACCGAGCAGTATGCTAACCTAACCTAACCTTTTTTTTTTTTTTTTTTTTTTTTTTTTTTTTTTTTTTTTTTTTTTTTTTTTTTTTTTGACGGAGTGGGAAATGCATTTACGCATCCCCCCTGGCCTAAGGGTGACCAGTGCAATGGGGGGTATAACGGACTCTCGCCCAGGCGAACTACCGTTTAAAACCCACTCCGGCGTAACCCTCCTGGCTGGTAGTGGAGACGCCGCGGTCCCGCTTTACAGCTTAATCCGCTGGGCGCCTCCCAGCCCGCTCCGAAGAGCCCCACGCCAAGGAGGAGACGACTGCGTACGCACACAGCGATCTCCCCAAACGGTAGAGCCCGTGCAATGCGGGTCCTTCACCCGCGTGGCTCTAACGGAAGTTCGGGCGAGCAGCGAATGAACGCTGAGTTCGCCTTCCCTCCCTCCGTCCGCCTGTGGTGTATGTTGCTTTCCGGCAGGCTATTCCCCCTGGCCCCTTGACCAGGGTAAGTCCACGGTCCTTCAAGCAAGCACACCACACCCACATCCAGGGCGACTCGGGTTCGCCTTCCGGGAGCAGATTTCGGGGTGTCCCCCCCCCCCGTCCTCCGTCCCTTCAAACTCCCCCTCGTGCCCCCCACCTCCGTGGTGCGGGTTCTCTTCCGGACAGGTTTCACGACCATGGTCGATCCACGTATCCTTCAGATAGGCCACACCACAAAACGCCAAAGCGACAGACGGAAGCTGTCCAGGGCGGCCCCGTAGGCAAAGCAACCCCTTTCAACGACCTCTGCCGCGACCCACAACTGGTGACGAAGCGGTTTTTCCGAAGAAAATCCGCTCGTCACCAAACCCTCCCCAGATGACAAAGGGAAGCTGTCCGGGGTGGAAACCACCCCTTCTAACGACCCTTTGTCACCTCCCCGTGTGCCGCTCTTCGTCTGGACCCTCACCCTGACCCTTCCCGGTATGGGAAGCCCTATCCGGTATAGCGTCGAGGATCATTGAGCCACGCAAGCCCCCCCACCACGGCAAGGTGGCAGCACATTCGGGGGGGAACCTAACCTAACCTAACCTAACCTAACCTAACCTCTGGTGCTGTCATCGTGCGGTCCCAACGGAAAACCAGCGTACCCGCTGCCTTAACAACCGGCAGCACATGCTGAGTTTGTACCTTTTCACAAAAACTCTTTTGTTGAGCGTTGTTGTGAATAAATGTATTTTGTTTCTTTCAACACGAAGTAAGTAACTACCGTAAAATGTTCCTACTTTGCTCCCCCATGGGTAACTATGCTCCATAGTGACTATTTCGTTTGTAACCTTATAAGTCAAGGTTGATGACAAATATGCTAAAAAGAATCGACGTATCCAGCTACGAAGTAAATGAAAGCTATAGAATGATTTACAATACAGATTACCTCAATATAACCATGGAGCATAATTACCCAGGGGGGAGCAAAGTAGGCACATTTTACGGTATTTATTTAAAAAAAAAAAAAAAAAAAAAAAAAAAAAAAAAAAAAAAAAAAAACACTTTATTTGTCCCGTTGCTCAATATGGTTTTGCTTTGACAAGTACTCTGATCTCAAATGGTCTGGGTCTGGGTCTGATGATGGAGCAGCCCCTATTTCACCATGAAAGACCAATTTAATTTCACTCTTGTCAAATACCCTACTGTTAGGATGGTTAAATAGTGGGAAATTCATCCCATCATTTGTTTTATTTCTTTTCTCGCACAGCTGACACAACAAATGATTTTATTGTTTTTTTTTCAGTAAAAATGGGAATGCGAAAAATAAATACTTGCCATTGTAGTGTGGCAGTAGTTTAGCTGACAGGCAGGTAATGGACACTTCACTCTTAATTAAAATTTCACACGGCCCTAAATTCTATGGACCTCACACTCTATGGACCTAAAGTTGTCTGACAATAAAAACATTTTATTTTATTTTATTTATTTAAATTGATTGCTGCAAAGCAAGTGGATGACAGTTCTCTTTTGTTAAGTAAGAATCAAGTGTCCAGCATTGGGTGCTTGTCCATTACTGGTTCCACCACCCTACTAAGTTACAAGAAAAGGTAAAAAATATCTAAAAAGGAAATTGTTTGAATTAAAATGGTTAACTGAGTACTTTTTTTTTTTTATTTATAAATAATACAGTATGTAAACTTACTAAAACCATTTATTTGAACCCGAGCATGTCTAGGCGATAGATAAGGTTGGGGTATATAAATTATTGAAATCTTAACACTTTTTCAAATTTAATCATCAATCATCATCATCATCATCATCATCATCAATTTAATCAATCTGTTACGATGAAAACATTACATACGGGTCTTATAATGGGCATTGAACGACGATGTAAACATTACCCATGTGTAATGATAATACTTTTAGGGTTAACCGACTTTGAAAAAGGTGAGATGCTATAATTTTTATGCAATGATAAAATTAAAAATAATCGACACACACTAGCAAAAAATGTGGTAAAACACTTAACTCAAACTAGCCTAGCAACTGGTTGAAAGAGATGGTTTTAGTAAGTTTACATACTGTATAATAGATTAGGCAAAAAGACCCAATAAGTATTACTAATAACTTACAGGATTACCTAGGTACATACTTGATAAATGTTGTACTATATCTTATTCTCGCAAAAGGAATCCTAATATATATAACTATAAATTGTTTAATGTTGATCTCAAAAGGGTATCTGAAGTAAGGGATCTGGGAATACAACTCGACCAAGAATTATTGCTCTCATCTCATATTAGCAAGATAACAGCGAAAGCCTATAGGATGTTGGGATTTATTTTTAGGGTGGGTAAGGATTTTAAAAATGTTAGTACTTTCAAACTTTTATATAATGCACTCGTTCGTTCTCAATTAGAACACGCATCCACTACGTGGAGTCCACAATATAACTGTTACATTGATGCTATTGAAAACATACAACATAAATTCGTGAAGCGCTTGATGTATAAATTTAAAAATGCCAATTTCCACGACTTTATCCCATTGCAAAAACGCAGGGAACACAGTGATCAAATATTTTTATATAAAATCATTAATAATATTGTTGATTCTCCATACCTCCTTGGCCATATATCTCTAAAATGCTCATGTTTGAGAACTCGCTCCAAAAACCTATTTGCTACAAAATTCTGTAAGAATAAGTATTCAAAAAATCGATTTGTTATCAGGGCGTGCTCGACCCATAATTGTAAGTACAACCATACCGACATATTCCATGATACTTATAACAACTATGTTAACGCTATAAGAAAAACCGTGTGATAGGATTAAGTACATATTTTCATGTTTTTCAATTTTTAATTACTTCGTTTTGAACCTTGCGTTGGACACGAAGCGCAGGTGTGACTGACTTTGTGAATCTGATTCCAAATGTGTATGTGTACATTAGTGAAAACTTCGTTGGCTAGTGAGCTACCCATTTTTGTCATAACTTTATGTACTATTGTATGCTGTTTGTTTTCCTTAATAAAGAAAAATAAAAAAAATAAAAAATAGCCAGCACATGCCGAGTTGGGACCGTTTCGCAACAATTACTTCTATCTGTCGTCTCTTGTTTACTATATAAAAATGAATGTTTGTCTGTAGGTATGTCCTTTATAGAATCGTAAACTATGCATTTGATCATGTGATGATCTTCAGCAAATGTTGTGCATGAGTCTACGAAGGTTTCTGAGTTGGTACGACGTACCAAGGCGCGCAAGGTACAGCTAGTTTGCTTATATTGTGTGCTTAGTGTGCTTTTGAGGTGAATAAATGTTTTTCTTCTATTTTCTTTCTTTAATCAATATAGAGAAATTTGTCAAGATCGTAGCAAGTGGAAAGAAGTGGTCTCTGCCTACCCCTCTGGGAAACAGGCGTGATTTAAGACTGCGCCGAGCGTACGCCGGATGTACAGTGGCGCCCTCATTACTATTATTTTGTTTTCTAATAAACTTAAGTATTTTCTTGAAATTGGTCGGTAGATTTTTGTACTACAAATGAAAACACAACTTACAGGGTATATCACATAGTTTAATAACAATTCACCTTCGAGTTATCAACTAAACGGAAAAAAGTGGCCATCTTTGCCCGTTAAGCTGACTACTCGAAGGTTAATTGTTATTAAAGTTTCTTACGTATCCCATAAATTGTGTTTTTACTTGCGCTACAAAATCGTATCTGATTGCAAGGAAATTCTTTATTTAATTAGAAAACACAATAATAGTAATGAGGGCGCCACTGGACGCTCGACGTTTGCTCGGTGCAGTCTTAACTAATATTGGCTAAGATGCTGATTCAATTTGATGACACGTCAAATATAATGTCAATCCATAACCTGTCTTTTATCTTGGGTTCTTGTTATTTACTTGCACTTAAAAAGTGTATCGTCTGACTACAAGGAAATTCTTCAGTTAATTAGAAAACACAATAATAGTAATGAGGGCGCCACTGGACGCTCGGCGTAGTCTTAAGTATGTCTTAATTAAAAGCTGTATTAATTAGGGAATGCAAACCGGTAATTCTTAGTATGAAAATTACCGGTAATTTACCGTTACCGCGGTAAATCCCATACAAAAATTTACCGGGATGCATTCCCTAGTATTAGTATATATAAAGACTGTCCACGATAAAATCGGGTCATGCATGCTCTCGTGTATCTTTGCGATGAATGCATATTTTCAAGCAGTTTTTTTTTTAATAACTTGTATAATTATAATACTTTATAAATTATATAATATATAATTATATAATTATTATTATTATTATATAATTTTTTGTAATTTGCATCCGTCAGCCGCCCATTGTATATAATGAAATAAAATCGTATCATAATGTATGGGTATATGTGTGAGTTTTCGCCAAATATATTCTATCATACCTTTCATCTCCTGTACAGCGTTTTTTGACAATCTTCACTGGCTTCCTGCTTCTACGCCACAACTGTATTTATATTGTTACAAGCAGTTTTACGCACAATAGAATGTCGTCTTACGAAAAAAAATCTTTTTGAAACTCATTTCTATTTGTAGTAGTCAGGAAGACTTTTTACTCCAAGCACTGAAAGTCTTTTTTGTATGGGAGGCATTTATTTGTCAAAAAGTCATATTCACCAAAGTTAAAAAACCTCAGAACTATCTTAATCTGAATACAATTAGGAAAGTTTTAACTATTGTGGTAAGATAATTTAATAAGGTATAATTTGGCTTGTATAATTAAAAATAATAAAATGTTTTAAAACGGAGAATTTGGTAAAGACTGGCAGAAGATCGTGTACAAAAAAATAAAGGTACTGTGGATTATACTCGTATAAGGGTCTAAGACACAGACGCTCTAACATTTTATTATGATTGTATTTTTATTATGTAGTTTCATACATAACAACAGACTATTACAAAAACCGGGCAAGAGCATGTCGGACCATGCTCAGTGTAGGGTTCCGAAGCCGTAACGACAAACACAAAAAACTATCTCAAAAATCAACATGTATGAAACAATTTTCTATTTAAAGTTATTTGGCGCTGTCTTAGATGATTTTTAGTAGGTATAAACCCGTTAATCGCCTGTATCTCAGGAACTAATCATGTCTACTTAGCCGTGATAGTTTTTCTTTAAAATTCGTTATATGCGCTTTCGTTGAAGATTTTTTTCAGATTTTTAGTACTTGTAGTTTTGGCTGTAGGGGGGGGGGGACACTTGACTCTAACAAAAAATAGCGCTTTAAAGCTTAATATTTCATAAATGGATCCCTTAATCGAAAAATTGTTTTCTTAAACCCGCAATATTTTTAAAAGACCTATCCAACGACACCCCACACTATGGGGTAGGCAAGAAAAAAAAAAGACATCCCCACGATACGTGTAGGGGAGGTGCATTAAAAAAAAATATTTTTCAAAATTTTATTTCACCACTTTGTTGGCGTGACTAATATGTACATTCATGCCAAATTACAGCTTTCTAGTACTATGAGTCTCTGAGCTAGACTGGGGACGGACGGACGGACGGGCGGACGGACGGACGGACGGACATGGCGAAACTATAAGGGTTCCTAGTTTGACTACGGAACCCTAAAAAGTGCTGCTTGAAAATTAGCATTCATTAGAAATACACCAGATCATGCATGGCCCGATTTTATCGTGGACAGTCTTTATTTAGGAAATATCTTGCATTTTAAATAATTGCCGCAGTATTCGATACGTTTTTACATTTACGGCAGGCATCGTCAGAAATATGTAGGACGTACCTACAAATTTTAGCTTTTAAAAGTGGATCAATGTCCACCCTTTATTCAGTAAGATAGTTGGTGTTTTAATATTTTAAAGACTAGCGTTAAATACCTTAACGGGGCTAAATCCCAGCTTACGAAGCATGACCTATGGTGAGATTAAAAATTTATGCAAAATTTATTCAAAATCGTTAACTCTATTTAGGGACACATGAAGATTGGCGATTGTATAAGTAGATCTTCAGTTTGCAACATATTTATATCGGAATAAAAGAAGTAAGTCTGTTTATTATGGCATGCACTTTTACAAAAACAGTAGCCGTTATGAGTATCATCGGTGACCGTGTTTTGACGTTGCTTAACCAGCCCCTTACAGAAATACTTAATGCTAGCTCCACATGCTTGGTGTTTGTCGCAAACACTGCAAAAAATCTCCATATGTTTGTGAAGATATTTTCATTATTATTCTTTTTTTTTTATAATTATTTTTCATTGCCAAGGGCTCTTGACTTTCGTACAAAATGAACCCGCTTAGCGGGTCGGTGGCAGTCAAAGTATCCGTTTAATACGAATTTCACATGCTTTACATGCTTAACTACCAGTTCCATTATTTAAAGGACTTCAGATAATGGAACTAATGGGAATATTTTTTTCCAATTAGTTCCATTCCAGTAACAGCTTTTAGCAAACGAGGCACTCAGGCCGATTTGTTATTTTAACTTACATATTTGATTTTCCAACCACCTATAATTACATTTTTTTGTTTTGTAAAGTCTCGGCTGAAAGTGCAATAGATGTACTCAATTTATCACACGTCCAACTATTTCTTACTTTCCAGCCTCTACAACAATGTTCTAATGTTTAAGATCGATCGATAAAACAATTCGGCACCGTTTTTATTTAACTCCAGCAATAAAATTATTTGAATGGAACTAATTGGAAAAAATAGTCCAATTAGTCCCACTATATCTAATCCTCTATATAATGGAACTACTGGGAAAAAAAGTCCAAGTAGTACCATCAATGGAACTGTCAATGGAACTAGTGGGAACAGACCTCACTTCACGCAGATCATATTCTGGAATGTGTCAAAACTGGAAATATTTATAACATCTTTCGAAACGCACATCTCAGCCACGACCAGAGCTACCATTAGGGAATGCAATTTAATCGGTTACAAACCGGTTTTGTATGAAAATAACCGGTTAAAACCGAAAACCGGTTTTTGCATTACCTACCCGCAACTATGGTTTTAATCTGGGACCATAAACTAATATTGCAATTTTTCCTCAGCAGAGCCGAAAACCGTGACGAAATGATTGTTCAACCCTGGACGCCGTCGAGGATTGCGCAGCTGGCGTCCGACACGCCGCGGGCACGACGACGACGCCTCCTAATTGATTTACTGATGGACTTGTAAAGGGCTTTTCATCGCCGGTACTAAAGAATGCAATTTCACCGGTTATTAACCGATTTTATATGAAAATAACCGGTTATAACCGGTTATTAACCGTTTTTATGTGAAAATAACCAGTTATAACCGGTTATTTGGGGTTATTCCCACCTGTTACCACCAATTTGTTACCACTGGTAACAGCTGGGTTTTTTTTTTCCACCTATTACCACTGGTAATTAGTGGGAATTAAATTTTCTAGCTGTTACCACTAAACTAATTGGTGGTAACTACTGGGATTTTTTTTCCTAGTAGTTACCACCAAATATTTTACTGGTAACAAATGGAAAAAAAAATTCCACTTGTTACCACCGAGTACTTTAGTGGTAACAGGTGGAAAAAAAAACCCCAGCTGTTACCAGTGGTAACAAATTGGTGGTAACAGGTGGGAATAACCCGTTATTTGCATTCCCTCGCCGGTACCAATGGACGGTAACTTATCTTCAACGGGAGCCACTAACTTTGTATGGTCCGTTCCAATAGACTATTGGCTTTGACTAGAACAATTTTATAAACTCAACATGCATAATTTTTGGCTGAAACGGCCGTTCTCTGCTGAATAAAGCAACTGGAGACTACATTTTACACAGCATTTTCCTGATTTTACATCATGGATGTTTTCTTGTGACAAGGGAACGTTTTGAGGTTATAAAAGTGTTTACAGACTAAGACAAGTCTATTGGAATGGACTTTAAGCCAACACGAAGTGCTGCAAACTTCTCTGATTTATCTGTATACATTATTTAGAGCCGTTTATGTTAATTATATCTCGTATCTGATCGTGCGTTAGATATGCAAAGCACTCATATGTAACCTAAAGAATAAAGACTACTTTCCTATCTAACTATTCGATCAGATGCGAGGTTGGGAAAGTAAAGGGGCGAAATGTAGTTATATCCTTGCAATACTGACATTACTGTTAC
The DNA here is from genome assembly GCA_963966035.1 of Acleris laterana. NCBI lineage: Eukaryota > Metazoa > Arthropoda > Insecta > Lepidoptera > Tortricidae > Acleris > Acleris laterana. The sequence goes on from OZ014438.1 coordinate 85,312,253, forward strand.
CTACGTCACTTGTATTTGGGTGAATCAACTTTACTTTGTAGCTCGTTGCCATGCTGACGTCTCCTGGGTCACTCTTTAAAACTATGATTTCAAAGGATATAATTCCACTAAAAAACTGTTATAACGGGGTACTGAGTTAATGAAACCACCGGAGAAGTTTAAGACTTATATTAGTATAGGAAGACTATGAAATTAACAGAAAAGCATACACATAGGTATACACTTAAGCATATATATAAAAGCTAACCATAAAATAACATATGGTAGCCAGGATATTAACAATAGGCAGGGTAGGCAAAAGCGATTACTTAACAAACTATTTACAGCGGTTAGCAATATTTTGCTACTACTAGCGCCACCTGTATTCTATGCCAAAATTAACAGTTTACAGAATGAGAATAAAATAGCTTTGATCATTAAGCGGGAACAAAATAACAAGCAGTGCGTGCGTTAATATAAAGAAGTGAAGTGGGAAAATAACTAAAGCAAACAATAAATGAGATTGAAGTAGTGCACATCGGACATTCCGTGTTACGGAAGTGTCGTTATCGCGCAGCTACTCGTATTTCCTAAGTACTAAGGGTACGTCCTAACTAAGCGAAAGAACTTAGTCTAAATAAACAATACGGCTGTACGCCACGTTCCGTGCTACGAAAGCAATAGCGGTCGGTCGTATTGTATGCGCGCTCGTCAAGTCCAGGTATCGTTCCGTGTCAACAGAAGCGGGTGCCTGCACAAGTCGAACTGGCCGGCGGACGCCGCGGGTCAGCTTTTAAAGGCGCTTAGGGCGAGCGCGGAGGTTGAGCGCGCGGGGCGTGAGCGGCCCGCTTCATTACCGGATGATATCTGGCTTAGGCACATACTTAAGCGCATTAAAGTGGTGGTGGTTTCAACTCAGTGTGTTACACTGTTTTATTGTCACTTTCAACCCCATTATTTTATGGTCTTTCTCCTGAGTGTGCTGGAAGTATATCGCTGCTTAAATACAAAAGCGCCACAAATCAAAAACAGTTTGATTTAAAACTTAAAGTACCTATATAGCATTCCGAATTTAAATGCAACACAAACACATTTTGATTTGTGGCCCTTTAGTATTTAAGCAACGATATATTGTAACATTTTTTTTCCAAGAAACTATCACTTGTCTCCTGGCTTACGGGACAGAATAACAAGAACAAAAAGTTGATCCACCCATTTATTCCCTTTAAATTACCCTCATAAATAAAAGACAATACACCTTTTTTTACTGTCTCCTAGTTTTTATCGCTACAATACAATGACCTTTTTTTGTCAGTAGCAGTTTGCAGCGCTGATACGCATCTAAGGCTCGATTGTCTAAAGTGCAGTCAATCCGCTCCCGTTTGAGGTTTTTCTTGCTCCAGGGGGGTTATTAATGTTATTATGACATAGCAATGCAGTTCTGTTTACGCTGAGAGAAAAGGACAGAGCCATATAGCTGCTATAGCTCCGTCCTTTACGCTCACCGTAAAATAACCGGCATAGCCACGTCATAATAACCCCCCCAGGAGTTTTATCTGAGACGCTGCCATTTGAGTCAGCAGGGCCTTGAGTCCTTTATCCTGCCGTTAGTCCAAAGCATTTTTGGTCAAATGTATAATTTCCAAAATTTTCGTCTCCCGAAAAGCATTTTGTATTGTTTTGGTTTTATATCCGGTATTTCGAAACCGGTATTGCTATATATATGAGGTAAGGCTACACTTGTGACTACATAAAAAATATAGAAATATCGGGTAACAACTTTTTGGGAACCGTAAAACCTACACAAGTATGGCCCTGGCCTACAACAATAATCCAATTTTACTTATCATATACATACATACATTAAATCACGCCTGTTTCCCATAGGGGTAGGCAGAGACCACTTCTTTCCACTTGCTACGATCTTGACAAAAATTTTTCGCTTCTTCCACATTCATACATCGCGTCATGCACGCACGTCGGTTTCGGGTACTTAAGATTCGGCCCTTTTCCAGTATTTCTCCGATTATCATATTATTCTAATTAATTGATTTCAGGTCAAACGGTACATATACCCAGCAATAATAGCAGTAAGGTATTATATTTTAGAATAATGCAATGAGGAAAATTTGACTATTGTTGCAGGTTAGGACCCGTCGTGTAGTTTTACGGAAATGAAAATTGGGGAAGTGATACCTTTGACAAAGAATACAGACCTAGGAATATACGGGGCAAAATTAAATGACACCTAGGGATTGCCTATATCGATAAACAGAATTATCAATGCTTTTCCCATATAGGTACTAGTGATGTGATGGCTCCAAGAATAGATTGTAAAAATATTTTTTTACTGATTGTACGCAAAAGAAACAAAATAGCAACAAAATTCTGGTTATTCTTTATTTTTTGTGGATTTCATTTGTAAAAAAATATGATGATGAGCGAAGGTTAAAAAAAACCTTTTAAAATAAAGAATAACCAGAATTGTTATTTTGTTTCATTTGCAAACTTTAGATACTTTTTTATTTTTACAAAAAAAGCTTGGAGCGATTACTAGTATATGGGAAAATCATCGATAGTGGAGTTTATCGATATACGCAATCCCTAGCTGTCATAGTATTTTCCCCCGTATATTTCTAGGTCTGTTTATGTCTAGATCATAGTTATCTTTTGATTCATTTATTATTGGATAAAAGCCCGATCCTTGTGTTAGTCAATACGCATTTCAGATTCGATTGCCAAAGTGCGACCTAACTAGCGTTTCTATTCGTTTAGTTTTTAAACCAATCGCGTCACTGGTAGATCACGTGATACGAAAGGTCACGTGATCTACCAGTGACGCGATTGGTTTAAAAACGGAACGAATAGAAACGCTATTCAGCGTTATGCATCTTGGGAAGGGCCTTGTCCTGTTTGTAATGAACAGAGATCAGAAATGGGCGTTCTTACTCGCAATAATGTGGACATGACTCCAAAGATTTTAATTAAACAAATTAAATTACATTAATTGATTTGATTAACTGAACTTTAATCTTGATCCTTTGCAGGACAGTAATAAAAAAAGGCGTGAGGAGTATCCATAACTATTAATCTACTTAAGTTTGTAATTAACATTCGTAGATTGCGAAAAGAGACCATGTAAAGGAATAAACTAACCATAAAATTATTAAAAAAATCTGTTTATTTGCTTTAATAAATCTACACTATTACAAGTCTTTGTATTATTTATCGGCTTGCAAAGGACCAAAATGATTTTTATGTTAAAGTAGTCAATTAATGTAATTTAACTCGTTTTTATTAAAACGACTAAGGGAATAAAGGCGTGTAGTACTGTTAGGCGATGGGCTTGCAACCTGTCACTAATACACTGGTAAACATCTTAGCCCGATTGTGCAAAATGTGGTAAAAGAATTATCAACAAATTTTTAGAGTTATTGGAAATTCTGTAGCTCTGCCTACCCCACTCTGGGAGTAAAGGCGTGAGTATATGTATGTATGCATTAAAATCCGGAGGCATGTCCACATTATTGCTAGTAATGATCTCTGGTAATGAGATTGTTAATGAAGCACGAGTTTTATGTGAGGTGCTGCTATTTGGATCAGCGTGGCACCTCCTTGATGTCTATCTTTAAAGCTCGATTGACTTGATTAGCCTTAGATTTAGAATATTACATAATGTTATCTTGATAATTTGGCCAGTCCATCTGAATGCCAGTATCGATGAATTGTTTAATGAGTAGACCCCGCTATCGGAGATGCCAAGTTGAATGAAGTGTAGTCAGTTACCTCCTCATTGAAAATAAACCTTCAGAAAATAAGTACTCCTATCACTATCACAAACCAAATAAAATGTCAAGTGCTGCTGTGTGTACTGACGTGGATTTCGAAAAAGAAATCGCATCTGTTTCTTTATAATTTTATATAAACCTCATATTTTTTTTTTATTATTTTATTTCGTGGCCCGTTATATTTTTTCGATACTTATATCGATAAAAAAAATTTCTTACACTAGCTAGATTGAGACAATCTTTTGTTTTGCCGCAAAAAAAACCGGGCTCTGGTAATTACTAGTGTTTAATTTTTAATTAATCTATATGTTAATTGACGTAATCGGCCCTTGGTTATTCTAATTACCTCAACATACTTGAAATATTTACGATTGCGTCGCGGTTTTATAAGTTATTAATATTGATCTGTTGTTTTCTTTGTATTTTAATACTAGTTGTAATTTTTAAAGTACCTACTAGAGTACCAAGTCGTGTTTTAAAGTTTATCTTATCTCTTGTTGTTTCTAGTGTTAATATCCGTGTATGTATATAGGTAGACAATGTTATGAATATTTATTGCGATTTATTTAGACGCGCCCAACTAATTGGTGTTACGTCAGTGACGCAACGTCAATTTGAGAGCTGTGGCACGTTGTCGTGCTATGAAATGTCGGTATTAATAAAATACATTTAATTAAGCTTACGTTAGTCCGACAAAGCCGACTAAGGTAATAAAGGCGTATAGTACTGTTAGGCGATGGGCTTGCAACCTGTCACTAATACACTGGTAAACATCTTCGCCTAAGTGTGCAAAATGTGGTTACAGAATTATCAAAAAGTTTTTATAGTTGTTGGAAATTCTGTAGCTCTGCCTACCCCACTCTGGGAATAAAGGCGTGAGTTTATGTATGTATGTATGTTAGTCCCGAATTTACGGCGCAAGAATAAAAACCGGGCAAGAGCATGTCGGACCATGCTCAGTGTAGGGTTCCGAAGCCGTAACGACAAACACAAAAAACTATCTCAAAAATCAACATGTATGAAACAATTTTCTATTTAAAGTTATTTGGCGCTGTCTTAGATGATTATTAGTAGGTATAAACCCGTTAATCGCCTGTATCTCAGGAACTAATCATGTCTACTTAGCCGTGATAGTTTTCCTTTAAAATTCGTTATATGCGCTTTATGCAGATTTTTAGTACTTGTAGTTTTGGCTGTAGGGGGGGGCGACACTTGTCTCTAACAAAAAATAGCGCTTTAAAGCTTAATATTTCATAAACGGATCCCTTAATCGAAAAATTGTTTTCATAAACCCGCAATATTTTTGAAAGACCTATCCAACGACACCCCACACTATGGGGTAGGCAAGAAAAAAAAAAGACATCCCCACGTTACGTGAAGGGGAGGTGCATTAAAAAAATATATTTTTCAAAATTTTATTTTACCAGTTTGTTGGCGTTACTAATATGTACATTCATGCCAAATTACAGCTTTCTAGTACTATGAGTCTTTGAGCTAGAGGGACGGACGGACGGACGGACGGACATGGCGAAACTATAAGGGTTCCTAGTTTGACTACGGAACCCTAAAAACGCCGTCCCACGTGACGTGCGCAGGCTACGGTGGTTTGTACAACCGGCTTGCATTCCCTATTTGTACCATCTTTGGATGAGTCGCTAAGTTTGTGGTGCACCGTCACCATCACATACAGACGCTCGTAAACCAAAAAAAACACATATAAAATCGATTTAGGTACTGTCATTAAGTACAAAAAGAAATTCGTCCACTTGAATTGACCATTTGGAATTTTGACCAAAGTGTAAATCTGATAAAATGTAATTATGACCAAATTTATTTTCGGTAAAAATGAATTAAGTCTGAAATGAATTATGTCCATTATAAAAAATGTGCAAAATTTAATACGCACAAAGTGAATATTGTCTAATTTTATTTGAGACCGTAATGTAAATTTAAGTACAAGTATTTCAAATGGTAATACTTCCAAGTGAACATAAATACAAATGGTTATTATTCCTGTCGGCCTATATTAAGTTTGGACAATTTTACCAGAGGACATGATTCTATTTTGGACAATATTCTGGATGGAAAACTATCCTAATAGTTATATTTCAATTTAGCATTTTTTCCGATTTGACGACTAATTCTCTGTGGACGAATTTCTTTTTGTACTTAATGACAGTAAATCATAAAATCCTAATATGTTTCGGTGTTTTAAAAGGTTTAGGCGACTAATGTCTATATTGAAAAATGACGAGGTATAATAATGCCGATTTTCCAAACATAAAAAAGTCAAAGTATAAAAATGTCGAGAAATAATAACGACGAAATAAAAAAATTACGAAGTATAATAATGTCGAAATGGAATTAAGACGAGGAGGAACAGGAATGTAGGTAGGTTTAGGTTATGTTAGTTTTGCAGCAGGCCCGGAGGGCCAAACCACCCAGAAATAGGAGCTCCGCGTAAGCGGAGCTCCGTCGACACTGTCTAATTGATTTAAAATAAGAGTGTTTGGCCCTTCGGACCTGCTGCAAAAATAACATAACCTAAACCTACCTGTCGTCATTATTATACATCGACAAAAATCAGATGGTCATTGTTATATTTCGACATTTTTATACATCGACAAAAATAGTTCTAGTCTTTGTTATTTTTCGCCATTATTTACGGTATCGACATTTTTATACCTCGTCATTTTTCAATATAGAGATTAGTCGCCTAAATCTTTTAAAACCCGTATTAAATCTTGTTTCAATATTAAGTATAATTTTGTCAATAGGTTATAAAAAAAACCATTGTTATTGACGTTTAACCGCTTATTGGGACATATTCTTAAAAAGTTATTTTATAGATATTGCACATCAGTCACATCACTAATGTTACGTAGTCACCAAACTACCCGCTTGTTAACGGGGTCTATAGTAATAAAGCATACAATTATAATAATATAGCTATTCCAAAACATATTCGAAACGTTAAGAAAAGAGTATAATGTTATTTGTAGACAGCAGAGTACTATTATTTTATTTTTTTATCCAAAACACTGTGGTGATATTTATATTGATGTACTTATAGTAGCCGAACCGCGCTAAGGACTAGTCGTAGTGCATTTTTAGTGTACTATAGGGTGATGGCACCAGTGTTGGACACTTACCTCTTAATTCAAATTTTATACGGCCCTTAAGATTGCGCCGAGCGTACGCCGGATGAACAGTGGCGCCCTCATTACTATCATTGTGTTTTCTAATAAACTAAAGTATTTCCTTGAAATTAGTCGGTAGGTTTTTGTACTACAAATGAAAACACAACTTATAGGGTATATCACATAGTTTAATAACAATTCACATTTGAGTTATCAACTTAACGGAAAAAAGTGGCCACCTTTTACCGTTAAGCTGACTACGCAAAGGGTATGTTATTAATAGTACATTAAGTACTTAACAAGGGCTGTAAAAGAAAGAAAGCCCGAAATCGCAGGTATTTGAGACCCGAGCCGTAGGCGAGGGTTGTAAATATGCGATAGAGGGCTTTCTTTTTTACTGCCCGTGATGAGTACACAATTTTACGTCTTCACCTGGCCACAATGCGAGTTTTACCGTGCGCGCAGCGTGCGATAAAACTCACATTATGGCCAGGTGTTACGTAAAGTTTGTTACGTATACCTACCATAAATTGTGTTTTGACTTGCGCTACAAAAACGTATTGTCTGATTGCAAGGAAATTCTTTAGTTAATTGGAAAACACAATAATAGTAATGAGGGCGCCACTGGACGCTCGGCGTTTGCTCGGTGCAGTCTTAATGAAGACCCATATCTTCTGTAAAATAAGAATCAAGTGTCCGTCATAATTGTGTCCTAGTCCATTATTCGTTCCGTCACCCTACCTTACCTAATAAAAAAGAGTAACTCACGCGATTAAGTCCTATTAGTATACTAGGTGACAGGTAAGACGTAATACAAAATGTTATTTTCCGAATCTACTCGTGATTACGATCAACTATTAATATGGGACCAACTTCGAAAACGTAAACACAAAATCGACGCTTCATACAAATTGTGATACCAGCTGATTGCTTTTTATGATATTACTCCCATACTAAAAGTTGATCGTACTAATGAGTAGATCCAGAAAATAAAATAGGTATTGTATTACGTCTTAGGTGTCACCCTGTAGGTATATTATAAATATTATAACAATATTACCTTATTATAAAAATAATTTGCAGTGTTACATAACAGTAGTTTTTATAAAATAAATCATTAACGCCATTTTGTTTTTTATTTCATGTTATTATACGTACGGTCGATTTTTAAGTGTCATTAAATGACAGGTCACTGAAATGGCCGATTTTACAGATGCTATGTTCGTGTGAAGTTTTACGCCTGTGATCTACATAATATTATGTATAAAAGAAGATGTCCTGACTGACTGACTCACACGCGTCATTTAAGAAGGGATTTTTCAAAATTCAATCCCTCAGGGGAAAAAAGGGGTTACCCAGTTTGTACGGGAATAAATGATTTAATGGTCCAATTTACTTGAAACTTGGTAGAAATGCTCCTTAATGCAAATAATGACACATATTTCAGGAATTACTAAAATTCAACCCCTGGATGAATGAAAGGGGGTTGCAAAGTTTATTATTATTATTATTTAATCATGCGGCAGTTGTGACAACTGATAGATGCCTGTATCCAGCTGTTCTTTATTCAAGTGTTCTTTGTACTGCCAATGTGTTGGTCTATTCGGTTTTTAAACTGATTGATGTTCAGGGCTGAGACTACTTGTTCTGGCAGTTTGTTCCATGCTTTCACTACTCTGTTACATAAGAAGTGTCTACGAGGATTGTTGTGTGAAAGCTCGGTTAGCAAATTTTAATTGATGGCCCCGGAGAAAAAAATTGTATTGGAAAAAATATTTTAAATATTTTTATGGTCTAATCTACTTGAAACTTGGTTGGAATTATAATTCACTTATTTGATCGATTATTAAAATTCAACCCCTTGATGAGAGGGTGTTGCAAGGTAGGTATGTATAGAAAACATATGTTTAAATTATCAAATCATCGTTCCACTTCTTTCCATTTGCTACGATAGTTTAGGTGTTTTTTTTTAAATTCTGCTAAGTTGATTAAATAATTGATTGTATAGAAAACTAGCGACCCGCCCTCGCTTCGCTTCGGTTTATTTGAGTTTTCTATAACACACGTACATAAAACAAAATTTATTATACATAAAAACCTTCCTCTTGAGTCACTCTATCTACTAAAAAAAACTGCATCAAAATCCGTTGCGTAGTTTTAAAGATCTAAGCATACATAGGGACAGACAGCGGGAAGCGACTTTGTTTTATACTATGTAGTGATGATGATGATAAGTAATTAGATGACTAAATAAGAAAAAGTATTAAATGGACAATAACGTTAAGTTTATTGGAAATAATTTCTATCTTATAATATATTACTTACTTCTGCCCGTGCTTCCGTCCGCTCCTCGCGGACTTGTTTATATCGTAGCTCCATACAAATATTCACCCTCTATTAGAGGATGAGTTTCGGGAAAAGAAACTATCCTATGTCCTTTCCCAGGATTCAAACTATCTTTGCACCAAATTTCACCTGAATCGGTTCAGCGGTTTAAGCGTGAAGAGGTAACAGACAGACAGACACACTTTCGCATTTATAATATTAGTATGGATAATGTTTTGTCTTATGTTTTACGGTATATAATGAGGATTGTGAACCGGATTATTTAGTGAAGTGGAACTGATAATAAATACCACATGGCAATTGGAATTCTCCAACAGATATCTTGAAGATAGTTGAGCCACTATGTGACGAGCCGAGAATTCTATAGATTATTATCTAGTAATTTATAGAATTTTCTGTATGTATGTATGTATGTAAACTCTTTATTGCACAATAAACAATTACAAGTAAATTCGTACATAAACTTAAGATTAACATGTATAAAGGCGAACTTATCCCTTTAAGGGATCTCTTCCAGTTAACCTGACCATGATTGAGGAAACTGTACGAGGATAGGCAAGATTACTAGGATGTGCACAAAAATAAAGAAATTCATAATTCTACAGCTTATATCCATAAATCATACATGTAAATAAACAAATTATGCTTTTTACAATAAGTATTCAAATATAAAAGTATAATAACAATACTAATACAAAAAATTAACATTAAAAAAAACCTAACCTACGAGTGCCGCCGGCAGCGGGGCAGGGCTCAAGCTACCGGTGGTTAGGGCTGCAGAGAGAGGAACCTCCTCACAATGCGTGCCGTGTCGAGGAGTAGGTACTGCCTTCTGTATCTGGACCTTGATCCAACCATCTAGCGCGAATCTCTTGAGGTCGAGACTCTTCGCTATAAGACCGTTTGCCGAAACATCTATCGGGACAATGGTCATCGAGTCAACATCTCACATGGGTACTTTTCAAAAATATTGTACATTATTAAAGGCTTATTGAAAACAAAATCACGATCGCATCCTTTGTGTAACGAAAGTTATTCATACAAAATATATGGGTAACTTTCGTTACACAAAGGAATCAATTACTTAACTTTAGTTTTGATTAAAGCCCTTAACTACGTTAATTTTTTTTGGAAACGACCCAAAAGGCGGTCACCTTGTGAGCCAAGTCAAGATACTTGCTGAGTTAAATTACCTATAAGTGGGCCTACAAAAAAGCATATATGATCAATATGATCATTGAAAAGTAAGTTGTTTTTTATATAAATTTTATTTTGAACAATTTAGCTGAGATATCTTTTAGCCGCTTCGGTCGCAGAAAAATGTACACTTACACGCATAATTAACCGATGGCACAATCTTCAATATGCATAGTGTACACAACACTTATACGAGTATTGAAAAGCGTACAAAATGACCAAATCGGAAAATGCACACTACTTGCAAAATGTACAGTACGCAAAACGTGCCATATGCACGCAAAATATACCGTAATATAGTCAACTTGTTATTAACACCCGTAATTATAGTCAAGAAAAGTAATTACTTGAGTAAAAGTAATGACACTAATGACTAAAGTAACGATTTTTATATGACTTTTGACACTACTAATACTCAAGTAATTACTTTTCTTGATTATAAATACGGGTGTTAGTGTGTCCCGGATTGTATTGTGTAGGTAAATAGTTTTTACTAAAACAACTCAATAATCTGATACCTTTTATTCATCGAGTAATAAATAAGAGTCTACATCCATTATACGAGTAAAACAATTGAATGATCAAGCTTAAGCTAATATTTAGAGTAATATGCATACCGATTGATGCTGATACGACACCTGAACAAACTGTTGGGTGCGTCATAAAGCCCTATACTACGCAGCCGACCCCTTAATGTTCTCTTGCTGCTCGAATTTAGGGTACTTCGCGACGACTTTAGCCCAGGTAATCTTGTCGTTGGAGAGATTGTTGATAATGGTCGGAACGTCGCCAAGAAGGACTCGAACTTGGGCCATGCTGTCACGCTCTCGAAGAGTGACAGAGTGGGGCGGTTTGATGGTATCAAAATCGACAGTGACAGCGTATGGAACGCCGAGCTCGTCGGTTCTTGCGTAACGGCGACCGATGGAGCCAGATGAGTCGTCTACCTTGTGGGAGACATCAGCCTCAATCAGTTCGCGGGAAAGCTCTTTAACGAACGGTTGGAATTCTACGTTGCTGCTGAGCGGTAGCACAGCGCATTTCATAGGTGCTACTGTTGGTGGGAGCGAGAAATATGTCCTTTGTTCATCGCCATCTCGCATCTTGAAGTTGTGCTCCAAGAGGCAGTACAAGATTCTGCCAACTCCAAAGGAAGGCTCGATCACACTTGGTATGATCTCTTCCACGTGGACTGTCTTTTCTGTCTTAATGACGTTAACTAAGCTTCGGTTAAGCTTGAACTCACCATTTGGTGTAACGAGATCATACTCTCCGTCTACGTCTAAATATTTCTGAAGATGATCTACTGCCGCTCTATCCATGGCTGCCAGTGTGTCGTTGATAATCTTAGCGTCTTTCTTGAAGGCTTTGCCAATAGCAGCTTTGTTGGCAATAACCTCTACTGTCTGTACTTGCTTGGGATTCTTTAGTTTCTTTTCGGCAGCTAACCTGACACCCGTAGCTTTCGAGTGCTGAGTCAAGTCATAAGCAGATCTATCAGCGCAGCCTACGCATTCTATCCATCCATAACTGGAAAGGCATTCAGCATCCCAGCAATCGCAGGCGTAATGAGCCATTTCATTGCTCATGTGCTGTCTAAATCGGAGCTTATTGGGATCTATGCCTACTGCTACAAGATACAAGTAGATTCTGGCCATGAAGTAGCCCAGGGTTTCGTTGTTTACCATGCCTCTGGCTACAGCGTCACCGATAGTGACCACTTCCACCGGGCGTCCTTGTTCTTGGTTTTCCGCCGAGTACAAAAGCATCTTTGTGTTCTCCACAGATTCGAATTTAGGATGATACTTGGAATCACAGAAGTGTTCAATTTCACACATGGTGAACTCTCTGACTCTGAGTAGACCAGAGCGAGGTGATATCTCATTCCTAAATGAGTTGCCTATCTGAGCTGCGGCAAATGGTAAACGGCCTTGGTTGAATTCCAGGAGGCGTTTGAAGTTGACAAAGATGCCTTGAGCAGTTTCTGGTCTAAGGAAGCCTTTGACGAGACCAGACGGGCCGATCTGTGTGTTAAACATGAGATTGAACTCAATAGGTGGTGTTAGTTCATTACCGCTAATCGGAGACTTCATATCAAACCTCTTCATGAGTGCAGACATTTCATCAGCAGTCATACCATCGAGCTTGACAAGGATATCCTCTATTTCTGCTTTGAGTTCAGCTGTTGTGTTCTTTTCGCTCTTGATCTTCTCCAAATGAGCCTTGATCAAGTGATCCAAACGGAAGCACTCTCCAGACTTGACATCTTTAGTCATCAGGTCAGCGAATCTCTCCACGTGACCGGAAGCTTTCAGGACTGGCTCCGGGGTGAGGATGGAGCAGTCTACTTCCAACATTTGTTCATGGAGGATGAAGTACTTTCTCCAGAGTTGGATCATGTTACTCTTGAGAGCGCAGCCCATAGGGCCGAAATCAAACTGACCGGTAATACCGCCATAGATAGCGAAGGACTGATCGTAGAAGAACCTTCTCTTGATGAGATCCTCCATTTTAGCACGGTCGAAAGATTGTTCTGAAGGCGTGAGGGCGAGCTCTTTATCTTCCAACACTTTCTTCCTAGCTTTCAACTCCGCTACAGCTTTCTTTACGTCGAGTTCTGGCGCTTTCTCTTCCTTCAGCTTTCGCACTAAATCTCCCTGTTCCTTTACGCTCGCACGCAGCGGCGCCAGGATGACTTCGATCTTAGGATCAGCCATGATTCTTTCTCTTAACGGATTAGGTATTTTTATCTTCCTATGAACCTTATTGCTGCCCCAGTTTGGCAGCTGGTGCGACGACCGCAGCTGGTTGCAGACAACGGGGAACTGTTTACTAAGAACACTACACTTATGAAATAGACAGAGAAGGTTTCTCATTTATACGATGTGTTGCGTTTACATATTCGCATATGTTTGCCGGTAATTAACTTTTTGGTCGCGTGGTAGCTGACGGTGAAAAATGGGCAAGTGACGAAATAGTAATAGCCACGTTCACGGTTCAATATCTGCTTGTCTTGTAAAATTTGTGATGCGTTCTAATTTTGATGAATGATGTAAGGTATAATCAAATAACTACTATGCATTTAAATAAAGTCCTGTTTATTATATACCGTACAATATTATAAATCTTTAAAGGGAAATTCAAATTAATGATGAATTTTTAGGACAATTTATCAAGCATCCAAACAAACCTTACGACGCGGCGAGAAACCATGAAATCAATTTTGTACGGATTCTGCATGGCAACATTTATTCAACCATCTCTTTCGCACTTGAAATCACAGCTTGAACAATTGTGAGATGAAGCGTGATAGGAATAGTTTTAATTATTTGTTTTCTTTTCGGATACATATCTCAGATTTGACAGCACAAAGAAGTCGGCCATTTTATTGCTTGAGAAGAAGGCTTCACCCGTTGGGGGCTTGTTGTATTTTTTATCTAATTATTTTTAATATTCTGTCGTTTTAACTACGTACAAAGACGTATACGTATATAGTGTTTAAGGATAGAGATTATTTATGTATTGAGCGTTTTGGGAGATGGACGATCCGAATAGAATGATGGCGCATAGCGGTGGGTTGATGGGTCCGCAAGGGTATGGGCTGGCGGGTGAGGGCGCTCCGGCGGCGGGCGACGGCGAGGCTCGCAAGCAGGACATCGGGGAGATCCTGCAGCAGATAATGAACATCACGGACCAGAGTCTGGACGAGGCGCAGGCCCGCAAGCACACGCTGAACTGCCACAGGATGAAGCCAGCATTGTTCTCGGTGCTCTGCGAGATCAAAGAGAAAACAGGTGCGTAGCGTTCTCAGTCGTAACTCTGGCTTCTATTGATTATAATTTATCGTAGGTTATCATAATTGACTGAAGGCTTTGTTGATCCCCTACACAATTTATATTTTCACAAGGGAGTACATAAAAAGTTTCTAAAACAACTGAATATTCTATATGTGTTCATGTAAACCTTCAATTAGTATGTTTATTTGAGAATACTGGCTCAAGTCTTTGTTACAAAAAGGAAATAAGCCTCTCTTTTTTAATGCATTGCAGTACTTTTTTTTTATTGGTGTTTAGGCTAAGCCAATCTAAAAATTAAAATTTAACAATTACTGAACATATAAGCTTATGCCTTATAAAAGGATAAGAAAGTATTTATTTGCTAAGACAATAGAAGATACAATAAAATTACAAGATGAGATATTATTCAGAATGCTTTGGCTTTTCATCTCTTCCAACCAATGTTATTTCATCTTTGGTACAATGCCGCAGGGGCCATTCTTAGATTTAATGTTTTAGTTAATTTATATATTTAGAGTTAGTTTTATTTAATTTTAGTTTTCTTTTTCAGTTATTGTGTTTTGTTGTATTTTTTTATGTAATTTCCAATTAATTTTTTTAGATTGAATGTACTGTTATGTTATTTAAATATTAAATCATTTCAAGGTTAATAGGATAGTAAAAAATCATAATTGCAACTATAAATATTTATTTATGCTGTTTAATGTCATAGTAATTAGTTTTCCAAGTATAAACAGCTTTTTCTGTTGTATTCTGTGTATTTAAATCATTAATTTTTATCTCATACCTATACATTTGAAAAACTATAACAGTATGCACATGAGAATGTTTCTTCAATAGAATACACCGTTCGTCATTATTACATTGAAGTCAATTACGTAGAGGACTCGTGAAAGGAACTTCAATTTATACAAATAATCGTAGGAGGATGACACAAGTTAAATTCTTTGATATAAAGGCTATTGTCCAGTGGGACGAGTGAGTCAGTAAAGTTCTAACAATAGGGAATGTGCATGGATTTTTTTAATTCACGTTTCTCAACCAAATATATGAAAATAAAAGAAATCTACACAAGTGAAATTAAAATTAAAATCAACAATATATGATAATACAAGCATTTTAAACTGGTGTAGTGGTTTGATTATATAAATACTCGTCATATCTATAGTACTATCAGCATCGCACTAAACTGACCATTTTGTTGCTTAGCTAAAAATACTGCGTGTGTCAGCAATGGATCGCGTGAACAGTTCAATATTATAATCCAACCAATTTTGACATGTGCGGTATTGCTAACTAACACTTTAACTAACACACTAACTAACTGCTACCAACCTGCTAGGCGAGTCCATATTCTATGAAAATCAGAGCTCTTGGTAATGAAAGTGCTAAGCGACGATTTGTGAATCTTTCCACACATGAAGACTCAGGGTTAGGGTATTTCATTTTTGAAACATTGCGTTGTTTAATGAATTTGCTCGCATTCTTGCTGCTATCTATCTAAGGGCCCGTATTAATAAACTGAGATGTCGGTCACGAGATATGTCAAACCATAGAATACTGTCATTTTTGACGCATCTCGAAACGACCATTAGAGTTGAGATTAGTTTATTAATACGGTCCTAAAAGACCAGTATTCAAAATTATAATACAATTGGTTTGTATTTAGGGGTTAGGTAGGGAAATTTATTAATCAATTTTGTTTTTGGTAAAATAATAAACATTGAAAATCTCCTGAGTGGTCAATTTGTGCAAGCTCTAAATATGGTCCATTTACCTTAGAACTAGATATTATTTTGATTTTGATTTTGACTACTAATACACTTGAAAGAAAACCTGTAAGAGAATGGGTTTATAATTGCCCCAAAACCCTGATGTTTGCCGTATTTATGTACTTTAAAATGGTTTTCAAGAGTGACCGAGAGACATAACCATAGCAACAAGCTACAAAGAAAAGTTGATTGACCCAAAATTTGTTAAGTTTGCTTTTGTTTAAGATTTTTTTTTGCCCAAATGTATGTTGGTGATGAGGACGATCAGCATTATCCTTTACCCTAACCTCCGGCCTCTCGTTCAAATCATTTTATAGTCGACTACAAAGAGATCCACTTTTTCACCTTATTGTATTGTAATAAAAGCTAAAAGTGATCTCTTTGTAGTCCACTCTAGATAATATGGCCTTTGCAATATAGATATATTACAATGGTATAGATATGATATTCTTTCTTTTGTATTTGTGAGTGTCAATGAAATTGGGTTTTTTTTTGTGTTTACAATATTATTATGTTTCGTAAATAAATATCGCGTTTTGAAATTACATCTTAATTTACCCTTCAAAACTAACAGTTTTAGTTGGTATTACAAAACAATGTTATTCTTTTATTATTAAAATTCTATTTTCCTAGAAAGAGATACAAATGTTGGTTGGCTTTTAAATATTTAATGTTTTTTCAGTATTGTCCCTCCGCAACACCCAAGAGGAGGAGCCCCCAGATCCGCAGCTGATGCGTCTGGACAACATGCTCATTGCCGAGGGCGTCGCGGGCCCGGAGAAGGGTGGGGGCGCCGGGGCCGCAGCCTCGGCCTCTGCTGCCGCCGGAGAGTGGGGTAAGCTGGAACTTATTATTATAAGTGAATTCGTACAACTCTTGACCAAAAGTTACTATGCCTAAAATGGTTTGACAAAAAAAGACCTAATGTTTGCTAAGTGTTTATCTGTATCTTTTATTGTTTCGGATTTCCCCTTAATGTCACAGTTAAAAAAACACTGAATAAATACTGTAATATCAAAGAAGGTGGTTAACTGTATAGTTAAAAAAATGATTGTCTGTATGTACGTAGAATCGTAAACTATGCATTTGATCATGTGATGATCTTCAGCAAAGTGTTGTGCATGAGGCTACAAAGGTTTCTGAGTTAGTACGACGTAAAAATAAATTTGATGCTATACTATAATTTAATTTGCTATAAAAACACTTGCTATAATCATTCTTTACTATAGTTTTAAAATGTCTAATGTTCATCATATGTCATTTAAAGCTTATGGCGAGAAATTATTAGAGTCAATTAGTGTTATAGAATTTGAAAGTATAACAAATAATTTTAGAGCACCTAAAGCCTATAGTAGCTGAAGATTATAGAAACAAACTGCTATAGCATTTGAATGTACCCCTTCGGGTGCCTTATGTGATTGATTATAGCAACAGAATTTAGAGAAATTGTAATTATAGCCATTGATTTTATAATAATGAAGGGGATACCATAGCATTTTAAATTGAATGTGGTTACAAATAAAGTGGAATGCTTTGACTACTACATTGCAGTTAGCTACCTTCTTTGGTATGACGGTTGAATAGCTAAACGTAGTCAGGAATTGCAGGTGTATGTAGGTGAATTAATTAGCTCAGGTTCACTTTGTCCATATTCCGATTTCGTCCACATTCTCAACTCGGCCACATTCCCAACTCGAGCGCATACCAATCCCTAATAATCCACTTCTTATCTCATCTCGTCCATATCCCCAACTCGTCCTCATTCGTAACTCGTCCACATTCCCAATTAGTCCACATTCCCAATTAGTCCACATTCCTAAGTCGTCTGCAACCTAACTTAAGACTGTAGGGCTGTACGATACGAGGGCTGCCTTTTAAGTTCTGTCGTTTGCAAACCTCCCGTGATTGCATAAAAAAGAACTAGTGTCATCTTAAAATATTTGAATTTAGAATTCGAAAACAAAAGAATGACTCGAAATCGGCCCAACCGTTTTAGTACAGCGTTCGTTCAAAGTTGACAAGTCAGTTGTGAAAATGGAAATTTCGAAGGAAAATTTACGTGCGATAATTTTTTAAAACTTCAAAAGGGGCTTAACGCGACTTCAGTGCTTCGAAGAGTTGACTACGGTTTTCAATGATAAAGCACCATGCCTCCGGACTGTGGAACGCTGGTATTTAGAATTTCAACGTGGTTGCTCTAGTCTTGGTGATAGACATCGTGAAGGTCGACCAAAAACAGCCGTAACCCAGGAGAACATTGATGCTGTACGGCAACTGATCGTCGAAGATCGCCATGCGACATACCGTGAGATAGAAGCTTCCTTAAGTATTTCAGGGACCAGTGTTCACAGTATTTTGCACGATCACTTAGGCGTAAAAAAGTTGATCTCACGCTGGATACCACATTTACTCAGTGAAGACCAAAAAATGGCTCGCGTTCGATGGTGTCGCAAAACTCTGCGGCAATTCAACCGAGGAAACTCGAAACATGTTTACGACATTATCAGTGGTGACGGATCTTGGATATATGCCTACGATCCCGATTCTAAACAGCAGTCGACTGTTTGGGTGTTCCAAGATGAGCCAAAACCGACCAAAGTAATACGCTCACGGAGCACTTCGAAAAACATGGTCGCCACGTTTGTGGCGAAAAGTGGCCACGTTGCCACCATCGTGCTCGAGGATCGTAAAACGGTTAATGCTAACTGGTATACCACTGTCTGTTTACCAGAAGTCATCGGCGAGTTTCGAAAAAATAACCCAAGACGTCGTATAAGACTGCACCACGATAATGCGAGCTCGCACACCGCTCGGCAAACAATTGCGTTTTTAAAAGAGCAAAACGTCGAAATTCTGGAACACACTCCGTACAGTCCAGACTTAAGCCCTAACGATTTATTTACTTTTCCAAAAATCAAGCAACGACTTCGTGGTCAACGGTACCAGACGCCTGAAGAAGCCGTTGAGGCATACGAAACGGCCATTTTGGAGACCCCGACTTCGGACTGGAATAAGTGTTTCGAAAACTGGTTCGATCGAATGAAAAAGTGTATTACATGTCACGGTGATTACTTTGAAAAACAATAAATACCATTTAACACTTAAATTGTCTTTAGTTTTTCCAAACGACACAACTTAAAAGGCAGCCCTCGTATCAGTTTTTCACTAATTGATGGGAACGTGAATGAAATGGGAATGTGGAAGAGATAAGAATGTGGACGAGATGGTAATGTGAACGATATGGGAATGTGGACAAGATGGGAATATGGCCGAGATGGTAATGTGGCCCAGATGAGAATATGGACATTGTGAACCTCAGCGAATTAATTTAGTGATGTAATGCATGTGTTTGAAACTTTTAAGGCTAAACTAACAAATGCCACATAGCAAAGAAATATTATGTGTGTCATAGTCCTATTTTTTATTTATTGTACTTTGATACATTGTGTGTTGAGTTTGTATTAAGACACATTCTTAATCTCTCAACACTGACGGTGTAATAAACTGCATCAATTTGTTTGAAGCTCTTCGTAAGTTGATGAATATTTTTTTATCTACGAGTATAGTTTCTAATAATTGTTCAGACCTCCCACTGTCATATATTTGTTGATCGTTTGGCTCAGAAGTGTTTATATTTTAGCCAGCGAGAGAGGCAAGTAATTATCATACATATTCTTAAGCCTTTAAGTACCTTTCTCTTTACACTTAAATTAGACATAGTTTTTAGAGGCCACATATGATGAAAACGATAGTGTTTCGCGATCTGGATCTCAATAACCATAACGCTTTTGGCTCAGGGCGAGGTGGGTAATGAGGCCGAGGTGAGAATGTGGACGAGATGGGAATATGGACATAGTGAACCTCACACATTTTTCGGATATACTTGATCATATTTGGGTAAGGACCAAAAAGTTGTCCACGCTAACTCAATCAATTAAATTTTCTATGAAACTTCCGTTGTGACACGAAAATTAGCCATACAATTGTAAGGATACTTTTCGTCGCACAACGGAACTTTTTTCGTCTTCGTCGTTTGTATGGTTAACTGCGCTTAACTGTGGTCCAACTTTTTGGTCCTCACCCATTTTCTCGAGATCGTTAAACGTGAAAACACCATTAGAAACAAAATAGACGATTTTTAACTATGATTTTTGATTCAATAGTCAGTATTTATAACTTCTTAACCCTGGTAAAGCATTTTTTTTTTATAAATGTTGTGGGTTTTAAAATATATAGTAATTATTTGAATTTGATGCTGCTATCAAAGCGCGCGCTAACTCCATCCGTCCATCTCACGTTCACGCGGAAGCACATAAAGCCATCTGTGTTCGTTGTAGCATATGTGGCCTCTTTTTTAATATGTACAGTCAGCAGCAGAAATAGCTACGCAACCGAAGAGGTCAAAATGATCTGCACTCGACTCTATTGTCAAGAGAATACGTCGTGTCTAGATCATTATGAGCATGTTATTCTGCTTAGCTACTTTTGATGCTGACTGTACTTTCAGAACATATTCTGAGGATCAGTAATTGTTATAAATTGTATACGCGTGTCAACTTTGTTTCTTTTCGATTACCGTAAAATGTGCTACTTTGCTCCCCCTTTGGTAATTAATAGTAATTACTAATTATACTCCTTGGTTATATTGAGGTAATCTGTATTGTAAATCATTCTATTGCTTCCATTGACTTCGTAGCTGGATGTATACATCGATTTTAAGCAAATTTGTGATCAACCTTAACTTATAAGGTAACAAACGAAATAGTCACTATGGAGCATAGTTACCCATGGGGAAGCAAATTAGTAACATTCTACGGTAGTTAAGTTTAAGCTACGGCGTTATAAAGACTGCTCCTGGTTTTGTTACTTGCAACTTTAAATTGACTGAAATTTTAAGTTTAATGTATAGTTTTTTATCGTATGGAGAAACCAAGCGGGTACATATGCCACCTAATAGACATTTGCACTCTCAACTCTGAACTGCAATCCTAAGACCGCAAATGCGTGGTCAATCAAAGATGGTGAAGCGCCTGTAAAATCCAGTAGATGTCAAAAAAAAAAATCGAATTTAGCTCCGGGCGATAACGTTTCGCACCCCCCTAAATCAAGTCCAATTTAAACGATTGAATATGCGGTAGTTTCAAAGAACTAGGTCTGTACGTTTCTGTTTTTGATTTTTTTTAATTGTTCTAAGAAATCCTCAGGGTTTTCGTAACGCATTGGCAGTCATAGGGCTTCAAGTCTTGTTGAGAATCCAAATGTGTATGGGTCTCAGATCCCTCGTACCATCAGGTGGCGTGAGCTATTCCCCAAACTTTAGTCCCCAGTGACACTGCGGACAATTGGGAAAAACTATTTCCATTTCGTTACCACTGGTAACGAAACGGAAATTCCCAATTGTTACCTGTAAACCGTATCGTTAAATTTAGCTGTTAAATTTTAATCATAAAGTTTATGGAGGGGTTTGTGGGTCGATCCACTTTTCTTTCTTTGTAGCTCGTTGCCATGGTGACGTCTCCTGGGTCACTTTTTAAAATTATGATTTCAAAGGATGTCCACTAAAAATCGTTTTATTGGCAATTAGAAAAATATTTTTAGTGTGTTAGAAGTATATATTATAAAAATAAATCTAAGACACTATCACTGTTGTCTCCTGGCTTACGGGACAGAATAACAACAACAAAAAGTTGATCCACCCTCAGTGTAACCGCCTGTTCGCTCGTGTGTCTACTCCATCCCATAAATAAAGTACCACCACAAGGTTCCTACATTGACTGGTTTATAGATAATGCTATCGAGCACTCGGACTATCGCGCGAAGCTTGCGCAGATTCGACAGATCTACCACCAGGAGCTGGACAAGTACGAGAACGCGTGCAACGAGTTCACCACCCACGTGATGAACTTGCTGCGCGAGCAGAGCCGTACGAGGCCGATCACTCCCAAGGTAACTATGGCTCTATATTGGAATCCATAATAACGTTTGCCATAACCAGTGATCGGATTTCACGGTGCAACATTTGATATCTTAACGTGAATATGGCCTAAATCCCGGGATCTTGTTCGAAAACCAAATGCAATTGTTGGTAGGTATATTTATAAATAGGCATTAGGATAGAATTTAAGACGTGTAAAGAAATCGATCGAAAATAGAAAATATTGACAAGATAATTGTATGCTATTTAAATTTCATACAAACTATTAAAATTAAATATTTGTGAGTAGTTTTGTAAATAGATTATTCGTACCCTGTTATATCTTTTATTTATTTAAACAGAGTAATTTAAACAAATACGTATAGGTACAGTGAAAATATTTAATCCAACCCAAACGTTGAAATGTTAAGGAAATTATCATATGATTATTTTTGACCCTCTTTCAACAACATTCCCGGAATCCCAGGTCATATCCATATTAGCATAATGTTTCGAGGTCATTCACCCCGTGTTGCACCGTGAAATCCGATCACTGGCCATAACACACAGTTTGTCATAATCTCATAATGATCGTTTGCCATAACCTGTTTTTTCAACTGAGTTTGACAACTTTTAATTTTTCCAAAAGTTGTTATAATCTAACCTAACCGTAGGTAAATATTAAAAAAATAGATTATGGCAAATTTGAACGTCGTCGATGTCCCCGCCTTTTCTATGGGATAAGTTTCTGTCAAAAATTTAAGACAAGCTTTTATTGCCGACTGTCCTTTTTTTTTGCACAATCGTCATCAACTTGTCAAGTCGATTTTAACAAGCCCTAACACGACGGGTTTATCATGTGTAATTTAGAAGTTCCTATGTGGCGTTATCATCAGACCAGCTCGATGGTACTATAAAACTATAATATTGTGTTGTCATCAGAACTAAAGGTGTATGCAAATTTTCAGCCTCATCGGAGACCGGGAAGTGGGTCAAATTTAACTTGGAAGATTTGACCCATACATACATACATTGCAAGTTAAATAAAAGCTTTTAAAAAGTGCAACTTGCTGAGTTACAAAGATTCTTCAGCGATAATTGAGTAATTTAAGAGTTGTTGTTTAGAAAACCGTTAAACTTAAACATTCTAAGTTTATGTTATTTATTTATTCGCGGATTCATAATTTGGTATTGTTTTTATCGGACGATAAAAGTGTACACTGAAAAGTAGAATGGCCCCTTCATGTAATTTTTTCTTAGCTTCAATAAACGCTGATTCATGTAACAAACACTTGACAAGTCATTTTTTGAATAGAACTAAAAATAACCACACATAGGATTCTTTGGGGCAAATTTTCTTGATAGGTAGGGACTTCCTATGTCGATAAACTGTATCATCGATAGTAGTTCTATATACTAGTGATCAAGGTTTGCTTGTAAAAATATGTTTTAAGTGTAAAAGAACCACTATCGATGATTCATTTTATCGATATAAAAAGTCCCTAAATGTCAAGAAAAAATGCCCCAAAGAATCCTATGTCTGAAAATAACCAATATATACGCCAACAAAGATTTGTTCCTCTCTTTCTACCAAAACAAAATTAAGTGCCATTCACACAGAGAGCGGGAGCGGGCGTATTCCCGTTACATTGTGCGTCCTATGAAAAGGCCTTTCGGAGAATGCGTGTAATACGAGCAACGTAACGGCAATTCGCCCGCTCCCGCGCACGACCCGCTCTCTTTGTGAATTGCGCTTTAAACATGGGGTTTATATGGCCGAACTGTTACCGGACGTCACAGTACAATTCTAATTAGATTTTTGAATTTTTGAATTTTTTAATTAGCTTTTTAAAAAGCTTGTATCATCCGTATTTGTTGGCCAATTTTAATTTCACTTTTGGTGATCTCTTTTACGGTATTTTCATATTTAGTTGAGACATGCGATGTAAAAAAATCATGTCACCAGTAGTCTGCCAGAAACCTGTAGTAGGCCTCTGCCTATACTTCGTATTAGTGGGAAGAGTACTAAAGATATATTTTCCACTCTTCGCACTCGTATATTTATTTATTTATTTATTTATTTATCATCACTACATAGTATAAAACAAAGTCGCTTCCCGCTGTCTGTCCCTATGTATGCTTAGATCTTTAAAACTACGCAACGGAATTTGATGCGGTTTTTTTTAATACATAGAGTGATTCAAGAGGAAGGTTTTTATGTAAAACAAATTCTGTTTTATGTACGGATGTTACAGAAAACTCATATAAACCGAAGCGAAGCGAGGGCGGGTCGCTAGTATAAATATAAAAATAAATTATCTTTACAAAGTATGTCAGTATATGTAATTCAGTATTATGGAGTCAATTGTTTGGGCAGCGAACCAGTAACTAGTCAGTTTAGCCGTTGAGAAAGTCGTCAATGGTATAACATGCGTCAGATAGTAGTTTAGCTTTTAATTTATTAACAAAACGCCTCATATTTGGTACATTTTTGATTTCTGAGGGTATCTTGTTGTATATTATAGGGCCTATTGAGTGGAGGCATTTTTTTGACTTTGCGAGACGTGTGGCGGAAGGGCGCAGCTCGCCTCGCCGCCGGGGGTTATAGTTGTGCGAGTCGCCGCGCGTCGGGAATTGTTCAAGGTTACCTCTCACGTATTTGGCTATAACGTCGACTACTGATCTCTGTCTGACCACTGGTGACTTTACCCTATTCCCTATTAGTTCCCGCGCCACTCTCCCTATTTTAACCCCTATTTAGTTTTCCGTTAAACTATTTTTTGTTGTAGCTCGTTGCCAATGTTGCCATGGTGACACGTCTGCTGGGTCACTTTTTAAAACTATGATTTGACAATATTGTTCATACAACTCTTTTCCTTATTTCGTATTAAGTTATTAGAACTAATGAAATTCCACTTTATTTGACGACGCGCTGGCCTAGTTGGTAGTGACCCTGCCTACGAAGCTAGCGGTCCTGGGTTCAAATCCCGGTAAGGGCAGATATTAGTGTGATGAGCTCGATTATTTGTTCCTGAGTCATGGATGTTTTCTATATATTTAAGTATATATTTCTCTATATAAGTATTTATATCGTTGTCTAGTACCCATAATACAAGCCTAGAGCTTAGTTTGGGACTAGGTCAATTGGTGTGACATAGTCCCCTGATATTTATTTATTTATTATTTATTTCCTTGGCCAAGTGTATTTTCATTTCAATTACCGAATTTTATCAAGGTGTCGAGGATATTTACAGTGTGCTACCGGCATGCGGGCATTTATTAAAACTACCGATAATATGTTGCTTTAGCAATTGTTTGCAAGTATTACCTACCAATTAAAAAATAATTAAAATTACTTCAAAATTAATTTTCTTAGATACTGACCATTTTTAATGTAGTGCATGTGTTGCGTGTTCATCGTTATCAGCATCGCTGTTGCTTGGTACAAGGCATGTCGTGGTACGGGGGCAGATCATAATAATCAAAGTATCCGTCGACTGTCATTTACACTTGTCAAATTGCTGTGCTTTACATTGCTGGCAATTAACATTTTGTTAGAAAGTTAACAAATCCTGAAAAGTTGTTTTTTAATTAAATTAATGTCATAGTTACGTTACAGATGTACGTTATTTTAACCTACTTTAAAAAAAGCCAGGGTGCTGGTAACACACTGTATATACAATTACCAGAGCCCGGATTTATTGCGGCAAAACAAAAGACTCGCAATCTAGCTAGCATAAGAAATATTTTTATAATCGATATATCGATTATTGTGTAATAGATTAATAAAAACGGTCCACAAAATAAAATAATAAAACATTTTTCGTGAGGTTTGTATAAAATCATATAGGAAGAGATGCAATTTCTTTTTCGAAATCCACGTCAGTACACACAGCAGCACTTGACATTTTATTTGTTTTGTGATAGTGATAGAAGTACTAATTTTCTGAAGGTTCTATTATTTTCAATGAGGAGGTAAGTGACTACACTTCATTTTCACTTTCTACACTTTTTTCTACACTTTGATAATTGATAAAGTAGGAGATAAGATCTAGATGGAATAACACATGTAAAACAACTGTCGCCAATGATTATAAAATATATCGGCATGATTTTTTTTGTACAATTCAGTGTTCGGAATTTTCACGGCAAAACAAAAGACTGTCGCAAATTTACTAGGGTAAGAAATAATTTTTCATCAATATCGATAGTAAAATAAATAATGGTCCACCAAATAAATATAAATATATTATCATTAGGTTTGTGTAAAGTTATATCGAAACAGACTCAATTTCTTCTTCAAAATCCACATCAGTACACACAGCAGCACATGCCATTTTATTTGGTTTCTGATAGTGATAAGAGTAGATAGTCATTAAGTTTTCGACGTTCTCTGGGAGTAAACGGTTCCGTTTATCACTATAAAGCCATTTATGTACACTGAATGATCGTTACACGGACGGGTTATTCAATATTTTCATTAAAAACAAGATGTCGTTAAGGCTTAAATAATAACTTTTACACTGAATAATCTGTGAATTACTGTTTTTTTTTGCATATTATTTTAAATTATAAAATATTCCATAGTAATTCTCGATATCGATGAAAAATTATTTCTTACCCTAGTAAATTTGCGACAGTTTTTGTTTTGCCGTGAAAATTCCGAACACTGACAATTGTACTCGATATCGATAATGCCACAATCTTTTGTTTGGCCGTGAAAATTCCGGGCTCTGACAATTACAAATAAGACTGTATACATAACGTTGTATTCGACTTTACAGAGGGCCCTAATAAACTCTTTTTTGTTTAGTTACCGAGTTAATAACAAAGAAATAAAATTCTCGCGAATTATTTTTCTTATACTTTGTGTAATGTTGTCCTGAAGCAACACTGAGTTATGAGATCAATTGTGATACAATAACGGTATATTGAGCTATCGTCATTCTAGTGTAGGTCACCTTCACTATCTGTACAGTCGGGCAAAAATATGGTCTACCATCCTACGGTTGTAGTTGATTTGCACGTGATGATACAACAAGGTCGAAGTTCCCTTTCAATAATATTACAACAGTGACACGTTTCAACCTTATTGATAATTAGATCTCACATAAACTTTTATCAATACTGGTAGACTACTTTCTTGGCCGACTGTACCATCATGCAGTGCATAAAAACTGAGACTATGAAAAGGGATCTTATTGCCGATGGCGCTTACGCCGCACTGTGTCACGCTACGTTGTATTTTGTATCGAAGCGTCGTTAATAATAGCGGAAGCGCCATCGACAATAAGGTTCACTTTCATAGATAACGCCACATATGCTCCTCACTCTCTACACTGTCATTCAGAAGGTTAATAGGTTAAGTATGTTTACCGAAGTCTAGGAACTGCCGTCCTAAGCTAAAAGGCAGTAACTAAGATAAACCTCCAGTAGTAATAAGAACCTTATTTCTAACTGAATAGAATAGAAACTGCTTTCGTGATTGAATCGAAGATACTGCGTAAAGGGTAACTAAGGTCAACGCTAGATCAATGTAAGAGTGTGTATTACAGTTTAACATGCACTGTCCATATTGTATTCGCAGGAGATCGAGCGCATGGTGCAGATCATACACAAGAAGTTCAGTTCTATCCAGATGCAGCTGAAGCAGTCCACCTGCGAGGCAGTCATGATCCTGCGCTCTCGGTGAGTGGCATCCGTCTCCAGGGGACCGGTTTTTGACTTTCGATCTAGGGAATGCAAACCGGATTACCGGTTTACCGGTAATACCGGCCCAGTCTGGTGTCGGTAATTTACCGGTAAATTTTAGAGATTACCGGTAATTTACCTAATGGTGTTAAAAGGAAAAAAAAACGCAAAACAACGTTGTACGTGCAAATTCTGTTGCAAATATCAGAATAAAACTCTAATTACCTAACTATTTATACTTATACTGACTTATGAATTATTAGTGTTATCGCTCGTGTTAACGACTTACCTGATCATACCTGTCTACCCATTAGTTAACTTGGGAAAAAATCGACAACGTTATGTTTGCATATTCTATAGGTTTCATACTTTCGATTGGTATGTACAAGTAGATTTTGTGGTGTATAGAAGTAGAAGCGTTTATTTTATACTAGCGACCCGCCCTCGCTTCGCTTCGGTTTATTTGAGTTTTCTATAACACACGTACATAAAACAAAATTTATTATACATAAAAACCTTCCTCTTGAATCACTCTATCTACTAAAGAAAACCGCATCAAAATCCGTTGCGTAGTTTTAAAGATCTAAGCATACATAGGGACAGACAGCGGGAAGCGACTTTGTTTTATACTATGTAGTGATTTTAAAGTTGACTGTTGACCATACAATTAAATTGAAGTGGCCTTGACTACTAGGTAGGGAGTTATTTAAACAATTCCAAGAATAGAAGATTGATTGATATGTTAAAATGTGCTTTAAAAGTTTTTTTGGTACCAAAATATAAGATTCCGGTAATTTACCGGTTTTCAAATTTCCCTATTTCGAACGGTCGAAGGTTTCAATCGAAAGTGACACAAAACAGTGAAATGGTAATGACTTGCGACCGATTGAGAAGTATGAACACTAGTGGTCCGTGACATTTTTGAATTCAAGTTCAAGTTCTATTCTTTGTTAAATGGATACCGTCCAGTGGGACAATTCTGCCAGTGTCAAGGTCAGAAGTTACACGTGATCGGTGAAAATGCTTTTCCAGAAACAGATGCTGATTCAACAGTTGGGGAATCTAAAAATAAAATAAATTATATACATTAACTACAACTACAAATGTTAAAATTAAAATTTTCAACTTAATATTAAAATCAATAATATACTTAGCTAAAACATATACAAAGGAAGTATTTACGAAAGTGAGGACGTAAGTAAAATGTAATCAGGAAGAAAGTTATATAGAGACACTGGAATATTAGGACAATTGAAAAAAATATGATCTGGGGTTTCGTTTTGAATTATATAAAGATAACCAATAGAAAGTATCATTTGACATTTGTCAAACCTGTTAAAACTAAAACATAAAACAAACCTAGAAACGCCACAGACATCCATTTCATTTTTCGTAAATTTATAACCAAGTAAACTTTAGTCAAGAATTTGTGAAATAAGCGTCATTCTACTAGTGACCCGTTTTTTGAACTATCCTATCCTAATATAACACCATTTAATTTCGTCTCCAGTTTCTTGGACGCCCGCCGCAAGCGCCGCAATTTCAGCAAGCAAGCCTCCGAGATACTGAACGAGTATTTCTACTCGCACCTGTCCAACCCGTACCCGAGCGAGGAGGCCAAGGAGGAGCTCGCGCGCAAGTGCGGTATAACCGTGTCTCAGGTAACAAATAACGACGCAGCCAAGCATGCCGCCTAGGTACTGAACGAGTATTTCTACTCGCACCTGTCCAACCCGTACCCGAGCGAGGAGGCCAAGGAGTAGCTGGCCCGCAAGTGCGGCATCACCGTGTCTCAGGTAACAAATAACGACGCAGCCAAGCATGCCTCCTAGGTACTGGACGAGTATTTCTACTCGCACCTGTCCAACCCGTACCCGAGCGAGGAGGCCAAGGAGGAGCTCGCGCGCAAGTGCGGCATCACCGTGTCTCAGGTAACAAATAACGACGCAGCCAAGCATGCCTCCTAGGTACTGGACGAGTATTTCTACTCGCACCTGTCCAACCCGTACCCGAGCGAGGAGGCCAAGGAGGAGCTCGCGCGCAAGTGCGGCATTACCGTGTCTCATGTAACAAATAATGACGCAGCCAAGCATGCCGCCTAGGTACTGAACGAGTATTTCTACTCGCACCTTTCCAACCCGTACCCGAGCGAGGAGGCCAAGGAGGAGCTGCCACGCAAGTGCGACATTACCGTAACATGCATAATATTAATCAACCAATAGTATCTTCTGTATATACTTAGTAACAAGTAACTTACACTTTCTTGGATAAAATAATAGGTATATGTAACATCCTAAATATAATAAAAATAGTAAAATAACATGAACGAAATATGACAATAATAAACCATAACCCTCATTCAGAAACGCACAATAGCTTAAATATACTTTAAATACGCTTTGTCCTTATGTGCCATTGTTACATTTGCATCTGACAGAAAGTGACAAAGCATACACTAAAATTGGTTAATAGTACTGGGGGTTATTGTTTTTTTTTACGCCAGATACAGCGTAAAATGTTTGTATGGAAACATTCTACATATTAAAATACGTATTTCACAATATAAGTATTTCGTACCCAGCAGAAGTAGCTACGCAACCGAAGAGGTCAAAATGATCTGCACTCGACTCTATTGTCAAGAGAATACGTCGTGTGTAGATCATTTTGAGCTTGTTATTCTGCCTAGCTACTTTTGATGCTGACTGTACAAGCCTAGAGCTCAGTTTGCGACTATGTTTCAATCTAAATGTTAGCGACGCACTTATTACTTATATGTAATATTAATTTTAGTTTTATTGAACGGGTAGATTTGTGAGGCGTCATAGGCTTGTTATAACTGTAAGTTCAGCCAGTCTAACGAAACCATCCGAGCGCAACACCGCACAAATACTAGCCTAATTTTGAGCACGTTTTGAGTAATGTAAGTGCGTGTGTGTTGCGAAATATAAAGTCTGTTCGTGTATATAATTGTTTATTTATTTCACCCGCGACGCTGGACAAGTAACACTAAATATATTGTCCATTTTTACAGGTTTCCAATTGGTTCGGCAACAAGCGTATCCGCTACAAGAAGAACATCGGCAAGGCCCAGGAGGAAGCCAACCTCTATGCCGCCAAGAAGGCAGCCGGTAAGGGCCCCGTGCGCTCGTCGCACTAATCGCACTGAACACTCCGCACTACACACGTACTGATCCGTGCACGTATTGTAAATTACGCACTCATTGCTCTAACACTTTTTGCACTCGGAATCACTCTCACTCAAACTCAAACTGTCCCTGCACTTAATATACACGTACTGATCCGTGCCCTTATTTTCGTACTCGAAGCACAAACACTTATTGCACGCTTCGCACAAACAATCGCACTCAACTTAAGTATACTTATCGAGTGTAAATGTTGTACTCAAAATACTCTTATTATTACCAACCAATTTTGATTTCTAATTCGTATTTATTTTATTGCTAAAAGCAATTAAATACAAAGTTAATGTTAATACTAGCGACCCGCCCTCGCTTCGCTTCGATTTATGTCAGTTTTCGGTTCATCTATTGATGAAAACTGCATTAAAATCAGTTGCGTATTTACACTCCATTTACTTTAACGACCTAGTATAGGCTTCTCTCGCTCGCACAATGTCATACAAATAACAAGGACAAACGATAGAGGTAGGTAGCCAAGTGGGCGGGAACAAACGATAATGTTCTTACCCCCTTACTTATAAACGTGGAATAAGCTTGGTATAGTTTATACCATGCTTTGTCCTTATCTGTAATTGTGACATTTGCACCTGACAGAAAGTGATAAGCGGTTAGTGTAGATTTTACCACACTGGATTAAGACTTACTACGAGGGGTAGGCAGAGCTACAGAATTTCCAACAACTATAAAACTTTTTGATAATTCTGTAACCACATTTTGCACACTTAGGCGAAGATGTTTACCAGTGTATTAGTGACAGGTTGCAAGCCCATCGCCTAACAGTACTACACGCCTTTATTACCTTAGTCGGCTTTTACGACATCCACGGGAAGATACGGAGTGGCACTATTCTAATCCGGCTACCACACGGGGAAATTTGTATATTAATCTAGGTATAATACCGTATTCTCGTTTGGTCGAATCCGCCCTTAGGCCTCGTTTACAATGATATTTCAAAATAAAAGATTAAGGACACATCGGTCCGTGTCACTAGCCAAGTCACAGGCAAACCATAACCAATAAGTAGCGAGAAGGGAAACAAACGCGTGCGCACCGTGCAGATGTAAGAGCAGACAGACTTTACCTGCTCATCTCGTTAGCCAATCACGTGCAACTGCACTTTTCCATTACTAAAGTCGAGTCCAGAATTAGGCGAACTAACTTGACAGCCGTAAATGTTGCCACACATGGGAAAAAATAAATAGTGATAGGTTTATGTCGACACAAATATGTCGATATAACCTTGTGCCTTCTATAAATCTGATTCTATTTATATTTTATCAAGTAATTGTCGTCGAAACTTTCACACTCATACATATTTGCCAAATAGGGACGAACTACAGCAATTTTTATGAAGGATGTACCTACGGTTTATTGCGGATATTTTCGATATTACTGCTCAAATTAGGAATAAAATACAAAAATAATTCTCTTATTACAACAGGCCATTGTGATCCTTTTAGATGGCTTCTGTCGGGCTAGTACGGTACAGTAAATGTACCATACATAATAATATAGCATTCATCCCTTTCTATCTGGCAAATATGAAAGTGCGATACAGACAAACGCTATATATCGTCGATGATAATTCCAAATCCGTTATGTGTTCGATTAGCTATCGATATTAACAGCACTAGCCAAACTGTGGCAACATTAGTGTAGTGTGTGTGTGTGTGTGTAACTGTCAAGTTAGTTCGCCTAATTCTGGACTCGACTTTAGGTCGTCGAAGCTGTGGGGCTGCCGGCTTAGAATAGTGCCACTCCATGTCTTCCCGTGGATGTCGTAAGAGGCGACTAAGGGAATAAAGGCGTTTAGTACTGTTAGGCGATGGGCTTGCAACCTGTCACCAATACGCTGGTAAACATCTTAGCCTAATCGTGCAAAATGTGGTTACAGAATTAACGTACAGTCCCGAGATTTAATTCCGTACCCACCTTAGGTCCAAAGTCAATCTGACATTCTACAACAATAACGTTGAGTTTCCTAAAAGTTACAAATGACTTGACATCTCTAATGACATTGACGACTTCAAGCATATTTTTCTTGAAATGGGTCCCAAATTAACGCTCGTGACCGTACAAGTTTTCAGAGTTGTTGGTAATTCGATAGCTCTGCCCAATGAAGGCGTGAGGGTAAAGTCGCCGTCAATAGAGCTTGTGAACGATGTAAACAAATTATTGCTGTTTGACACATAACCTCAAATATTCACCAAGCGTGTTTTTATTATAAATAATAATAGTTGTTTCATCTTAAACTTAATATGAATATAGTGATCTAGTGTATAAATCACTGCAAACACCTCACATGATCTTTAAAAGTATGTGATTATCGAGTAATCATGAAGAAATGATTCGTTTGGTTTTGTTACGGCGACCTTATGTATGTGTATGTACATAGTCGGTCCTTAAGTTCTGTCACAAAGGTTTACTCAAATAAAACTAACTTCCGTTTATTTTTTAATTTTGAAATAAATAAAATTTAAAAGCTTAATTAAAGTAGTTTTTTTAGGAACTAATCATCATTACCAAGGGGCGGAATTTTCATAGCAAAAATCAAACGTCAAGAGGGATTGACCATTGTATTTTATCGACTATTCCAGCTATCGATTTTACTAGATAGGATTCCGGAATATTCGATATTTCGATAATGCCGGTTTTATACAATTAACAATGGAAACAGGGCCATTTTAAATAATGATAATGTAGAGAAAATAATGTCGATTTTTTATTACTACAGACAAGATGAAGAAAATATAGTACAGGTATAGATCTGGATGCTGTTATTATGATTATGAATGAAGGTTAGTCTACTGTCAGTTATACTGTGCAACGTTTCCGTTTTAGTTTTATATTTTAATTGTAACAATATAAAACTAGTTACTGTTTTATTACTTTATTATTTTGATAACCTTTATACACAAATACAAGGCATGCTTCGATGGTTCGGTCATTTGGAAAGAATGGATGAAAGAATATTGACGAAAGAGATATACAGATCGATAGTGAGTGGACGGGTCGGAAGGGGCCGCCCTAGGCGTACTTTTTCGAGTCAAATCGGTGAAATACTGGAAAAGGGCCGAATCTTAAGTACCCGAAACCGACGTGCGTGCATGACTCGATGTATGAATGTGGAAGAAGCGAAAGAAATTTGTCAAGATCGTAGCAAGTGGAAAGAAGTGGTCTCTGCCTACCCCTCTGGGAAACAGGCGTGATTTAATGTATGTATGTATGTTATACACAAATTCATTTTATTTGGTACTCTATAGTGTCCCACTGCAGAGCAAAGGCCTCCCCGTTACAGGTCTAAAACATGTCGTGAGTGACAATCAATCATCGATAGTCGATAAAACACAATAGTCAATCCCTCTTGATGTTTGATTTTTGCTATGAAAATTCCGCCCCTTGATCATTACACATAGTCGCCGCAACTTACAATACGATCTTTTAACATTCACGGCCGGCATCGATTAAAACACGCACGAGTTTTCTGAAAATTGCATTTTTTGAAAACGCTTTAAAGGTTAGTATTTGTTAACCAGGAAACTTTTTTATTTAATATTGTAAAGCCTCTCATCTCTAGCTATGTTCAGAGACCAGCATTATTTTCTTAACGACATTTAAAAACCAGCTTATGAAGCACAAAAGTTGGTCTGTTTTCGTATTTCTGCAAATTGATGTGAAATCGTAAGGTCAATTTAATGAGACATGAAGATTGACCGGAGTATAAGCGGATCTTTAGTTGCTTGGAATACATTTGTATCAGTATTTAAAGATAAAAGTCTGGTCAATATGTCACGCAAATTTCGACTCAATACGAGAACTCTTACAAAAGTTGTAGCCATTATCAGTATCGTGGTCGTGCGTGTTTTGACCCATGCTTTCCTGCCCCGAATGGGAATGCTTAAAGCTCGTAGACCAAATTATTGCAATAGTAAAGAGCACAAATATTGCTTTTTTTATTCTACAGTGTGTAAATGGTATACGGGCGTTTATTAAAACTGGACATAGATTAAGACTCTACTAATCATTAACAGAAATAATTATTTTGATTACGCTAACGTATACACCGTTATTAATTTTTGAACATACTATCGACCCGCAATGTACATCGAAGTCCATCTGTCAGGTAAGTACGTAATGTTTAATTAATTGCATTTTTCGTTATACATTGCGTGTTAAATTATTTTGTATGGTTTTTTTTTTTTTAATTTAATTTTAACAAAAGCTGCCTAAATGTGCTCAGTAGGGGTTATACTAACCACAGTTAAAAGGAACGCCCGTATACCATTTACACACTGTATATAAAATA
This sequence comes from Acleris laterana, assembly GCA_963966035.1. NCBI lineage: Eukaryota > Metazoa > Arthropoda > Insecta > Lepidoptera > Tortricidae > Acleris > Acleris laterana. Next base: position 85,347,383 of record OZ014438.1, read on the forward strand.
AGGTTTTGATTGATGTACCTACTACAAGTTTATGAAACTCTATTATTTATTTTTAAAATTTAAATAAACCTTTGTGACAGAACTTAAGGACCGACTATGTAAGGTCGTTAAAATACATGGAGTTTAGCAAGATCTAAGCGTACATTCAGAGGCACAGACGGCGGGAAACGATTGTTTTTTAGTAAATTACAGCCGGTGAAATGACTAGCATAGAGGCATTCCATCTTGGTCCTCAGGGTTGGCAACGCATTTGCAGTCTTAGGATTGCATTGCAGTCTTGTGAATGCGAATGTCTATGGGTCACAGTTTCCACTTACCATCAGGTGGCCTGTGTGCTCGTTTGTCTTCTCTATGCCATAAAAAAAAAAAAAAAAAAAGTATAGTAATTATATTCGATAACGTTTTCTAATTTTAATACATCATTTTTGTACATATTCAGTGCACACAATACACACACTGCATTCCCCGCTCACGCACAAAACTAATCGCACCCTTTTATTAATTTTAGATCGAACATTATATTTTTCATTATGAAAGTGAAACTGAACACTTTGTCATAGTTTATAAATGTGACACCATTTACTTATGTTTACTTTAGGAGCGAGTGATGTGACAATATTGGTTTCAGTTTGATATTAGTACGTTACTGCAGAGGTCGTGAAGTAACGCTTTTAAGGACGAGTTTGGGATAGACGGCCGAGTTGTTGACGAGGACGGGTAAAACTAGTCTTTCAATCCGTGTTCCGGTTAAGGGTTGTATAGTGCTTTTCTCAAGCAATGGGAGGACATGTTAAAATAAATTATTTTGATATCCAATGATATTTTCAATAACTATTTAGTAAGCTTATTATTGAATTATATGGGTCTCTATTGACTGCCATAATTATTTTTAGTCATAATCTGTATCAAGTCATAATTTTCGCAAGTCATAATGCATTTTTCTCAGGACACGGTTATTTTTTCAGGATTTTTATAAAACTAAACTAACCTAACCTAACGAATCTACACGATAAACGTTTATATAAAACTGTAACTTCAGCCTGAAAGAAGTTATGACAGAAAAAAAATATGACTAACAACACATTATGTATGACCAACGATATGTATGGCAGTCAAAGGGATCCGGAATTATATGTATAGTTCAAATGTAAGATTGACTAAATAAGATTTTTACTAGAGAGTGAATTTGAAGTAGCGATTGATTACAAGTTTAATATGGATATGAATAATGCGATTGGTTAGATAAATACATAGAATTACCTATTAGATGTCATGTTGTTTATTGGTATTACAGTTATCTTATTAATTACTTACCGCAATGCAATATTGTAGATAATTAAATTCAATTAATGTTATTCTTGCAACATAAATTAAAAGAGTTTTATACAGCTCAAAAAATAATAGATCCTATGTATTACGCACCTTTTTGATAGATCATATCCATATTAAACTTGTAATAGCTACTTCAAATCCGTTCTCTAATACAAATAAATAGGTAATTATTAGTGTCCGACCGAAATTTCGGTTTCGGTTTCGACCAGTTTCGGCCAAAAAATCAAGTTTCGGTTTCGGCCAAAAACGGCCGAACCCTTTCGGCGGCGCCGAAACTTACAACATCGTACCTTCGGGTCGCGCTCGGCTAACGTCGGGCGCGCTCGGCACGGCTGGTAGTTAAATTTTCAAACAGAACCTCTGTAACTGTGCTGAAATTTAATTGTGATTTATCTTTGAAAGTAGAAACCTGTAATTATAGGTCGGCGAGATAATAATTTTAGAAAAAAACGGGCTTACTAACATTTATTCGACTTTTTAAGGACTTTTTTTTTATAAAAGGTTCGGTTTCCTTCGGTTTCGGTTTCGGCAAAATAACATGTTTCGGACGGTCACTAGTAATTATAAAGTACAGATCAAACTTTCGTGATTAATGAAAAAGTTACCATCGTTAATTTTATTCCTTTTAATTTAAAATGATTTTTTATCAATGTTGCTACATCACAATACGAGTATTAAGGGGATTGTGCAGCGACGCGAAAAGTTCCATACAAATGTATCTCCGGGCGGTAACGTTTCTTCATCCTTTAATCAAGAATTTCACTTTTTTTTTCAATGTTGTAGGTATTATAAAAAGCCAGGTCGGCAAGTTTTTCTTTTTTTATTTGGCTTCAAACGAGTTTTCTTGAAAAAATCGTACACCTATACTCCTTAGGTACAGTCAGCAGCAGAAGTAACTACGCAACCGAAGAGAAATGATCTGCACTCGCCTCTATTGTCAAGAGAATACGTCGTGTCTAGATTATTTTGAGCATGTTATTCTGCTTAGTTACTTTTGATGCTGACTGTACTTAAATAAATGTAAACAATCCAATCAAAACTGTTTTATCATACTTTAACGTATCAGTGTTCTGCTTCTATTGACTGACGAACTATATCACGTGGTTTTGTTTACATTTATTTAAGTATCTAATCAAATTGAGTATAGTTTTACTTATCTACAACCTTAATAAATCTCGCTAGATTTAGACGAGAACGTTACCGAATTTTGTATGGAAATTTTCACCCTCACAAGCCTCTTGGCTCTTCCAAACTGAGCTTTAGAAAACGGTGTGCATAATTTGTACAGTAATAACCTGACAGGAATCCAGGGGGGGGGGGATTTATGACAGGTAGGGGGTTCCTATATCGATAAACTCAATTATCGATGCTTTTTCCATATACTAGTGTGATCGAACCCAGCATTGTATGTATTTTATTGTAAGTATTGTTCTAAAGACGAGTAGGGTAAAGTCACCAGTGGTCAGCCAGAGACCGGTAGTCGGCCTCTGCCTATACTTTGTACAAGTGGGAAGAGTACGAAATATATATTTCCCACTCTTCGCACTCATTATATGGTCGACTACTAGTCTCAGGCTGACTACTGGTGACTTTACCCTATGTTGTTCACACAGCATATTTAAAAAGAAAGTTATGCCCCTTTTACCTCCACAGAAATTGAAGTCATCATTGTAAACGGTTATTTTAACAACAATAGATGGGGCTGTAATTAAGAAAAAAAAATACCATGAGTAAAATTTCAAAAATCGTTTCAACGTTACTATTTTGTTTAATATTTACACTTTAAATAAAAAAAAATTAACTGTAAAAGAAAAATACCAGCTATAATTAAGTTTATCGATATTGGAAGTCCCTACCTGTCATGAAATTTTGCCCCCTGGATCCCTATGTCTGGTAATAACGATTGATCTCTCCATGTGTCGGTTGCCTCACACAGACCTGCCCTGGATAGGCGCCGGCACGTCTCGCCTCTCCCCCAGGGCGGCGTCGAATTACAGTAAACTATACAACATTTACCCGTCCATCCATCTATCCATCCATCCATCCAGCAATCCATCCATCCATAAGCAAGGATCGGAAAAACGCCCGTCATTTTGAAAACATAACCCTGTTGCGAACAGCAGGGACTTCCTTATGATGTTAATAAATTATTATTATTTTTTATACATTTATTATCCCATAATGTATATGTAGTCAGCGATAATTTTGTTTATGAATGACACCGGAATGGCTATGAGACAGCAAATAGTTTACCAATGTCATCGATAAAGTAAGCCCCAATGACGTCAGTAGACTGTAAAGGGCAATTCCATGGCAGAGAGTAACGCAAGTTACCAATTTATAGCATTCTGCTTGTTTTTTTTAGTTATATTTAAAAATAGAAGGATTCATTTATCTCTACATCCGTGTTTAAATTTATATCTGGAAAAATATGAGCATTCAAACTGGCCCTACGCTCAGCATTACATTGTTGCATAGCGCTTGCTGTTGCCAAGCGCCTTTTGTGCTTGAGTCGTCGACCGTTTTTGCACGCTACCCTCTCCTAATTATATTTAAGTAAAATTATTGTTTTCTCAGTAAGTGATTTATGTAATCTTTTGAGAAATAAATGTCCTAAACCATAAAAAGCACTCATTGAAATGGTAACTTTCGTTACATTATCGTGGAATTACCCTAAACGAGCTTTTTCAACTCATAAATGGGTCTTAAAATTCACGTCGTTACAGATTCACAAGGGAACATAAAAAAAAAATCGTCATTCTTTTTAATTTTCGAAAGTGTTTTTTCTCTTAGCCATACCGGTGTCATTCATTAATAAAATTGTTGCTGAATACAATTAAATTATGATATAATAAATCTATAAAAAACCTGATTATATTTTTTATTAACATCATAAGGAAGTCTCTGCTGTACGGAACAGGGTTATGTGTTCAAAATGACGGGCGTTTTTCCGATCCTTGTCTCCATAAGGTCCAATTTTCGCTGACAACTGTTTCATTTGTCCTTATTTTCACGTTAGTAATGCATGTATCCGTCCATCCATGCTTCCAGATTACCTAATACAAGGTAAAATTTTCAGTGTATTCACCGTGTTGTGCCATGTTTCTGAATATTGATAACTAGTTGTTGCGCGCGGCTCCGTCCACGCAGAATTATAAATCATAGCCTATGTCACTCAGGGTGAATGTAGCTTTCCAATGGTGAAAGAATTTTTGAAATCGGCGCAGTAGTTTTTGAGTTTATTCATTACAAACACACACACACAGAAATACAAATCTTTTCTCTTTATAATATTAGTGATTAATGATTAAATTTCATCCAAATCCGCTGCAACAGCGTGAAAGAGTACCAAACATACACACTCACACACTGACAAACTTTCGCCTTTATAATATTAGTGTGATATGTAGATGGGTGAATCAACTTTTAAGGTACTCCCTATTTTTTGACAAGTTTCACAAATTACACGTTTTTAGAAAAACTATATGTTTTCTCACGACATGGCCTACATTTTAATTTAATTAGACAAGTAGGCTAACATTTGAACTTATTTAATTTAAAATAATACAGTTTTGAAAAATAATATAGTTGGTAACGCAGGGGACGATGTTGTCCCTAGGTTTTGTATGAAAAAAGTGCATTTTCCCCAGAGTTACCCGGTTTGTTCGATGATTAAAAAATATTTGAGGTGTTTAATGTGTGGGTCCATAAATTTGATGGTCTGATTTTAATATTCATACATCATTATTAACCATAAGTCACCAGGAAAGTTTTAATAACGCAAAAGAAAAGGAGTACTTTAAAAGTTGATTCACCCAGATACGTATGGCTGGTAATTAAATAACAATTTCACCAAAAAACACCCGATTCAAGTCTCGTCTTCAGACCATCTGTTATCTACTTCTACTTTTAAGCTTTATGTTCTATATTGCATGCATATTTTTTTTTGAGGTGTGCTGTAAAGAGTGTATTAAATACTATGAACAAATCGAAAATACAGAAAATATTCTATGTAAAGCCTAAAAGCATAATGAAATGAAGGGTTAATTTAATTACGAAAATTAATCGACCGAAAATTAATCGACCGAAAATTAATCGACCGAAAATTTTGAGGAATTTTGAATAAGAGCGCCCTCATTATTATTGTGTTTTCTAATAAACTAAAGTATTTTCTTGTAATTGGTCGGTAGGTTTTTGTACTACAAATGAAAACACAATTTATAGGGTATATCACATAGTTTAATAACAATCCACCTTCGAGTTATCAACTTAACGGAAAGAAGTGTCCACCTTTCCCCGTTAAGCTGACTATTCAAAGGGTAATTGTTATTAAAGTTTTTTACGTATCCCATTAACTGTGTTTTGCATGCGCTACAAAAACGCATCGCCTGATTCCAAGGAAATTCTTTAGTCAATTAGAAAACTATTATAATCAGCAGGGGTCGGACAAAAAGTCAGGATGACGTCAAACCACTTTATTATTACATGTGTGGTCACCGGGTTAGAATAGTGCCACTCCATGTCTTCGCGTGGATGTCGTTAGAGCCGACTAAGGGAATAAAGGCGTGTAGTACTGTTAGGCGATGGGCTTGCAACCTGTCACTAATACACTGGTAAATGGGTCAAAATCTTTTTCGATGCACTGAAATTTTCCACTCTGTCACAATCGTAATTGTTCTCTTTAAGTAGTAATGTTTTTTTAATCTAAATAAATGTTTTTTTTATTTGAATCAGTGAAGTATTGTCAAACATTGTCAAACAAAATAAAATATTACTTCCTACAAAAACCACTACTCTGTCACATTTCCCAGGGACCAATTACAATGCATCGAAAAAGATTTTAACCCAAATATCTTAGTCTGATTGTGCAAAACGTGGTTACAGAATTATCAACAACTTATTTAAGAGTGCTTTGGTAATTCTGTAGCTCTGCCTACCCCACTCTGGGAATGAAGGCGTGACTTTATGTATGTATGTATGTATGTATAAACAATTATCAATATTATCATTTATCAACCTCTTTATTAAACGATATCGCCACTTGAAATGAGTAAGTACAATAAATTGACTTCGTAAAGAAACACCTGTATTATTAATTCCATGGATTTATTTACGATTATTTTGTCACTTCATTAATACTCCTTCGTTACTACATGTCACATGGAAGTTTATACAAACATCATCCTGTGTGCAAGAGTAGGTGCGTAAATTTTACGTCATCCGCACTTTTTGTCCGACCCCTTATGATTAGTAACATATGCCTCATTTTAGCACGGGTCCCTACTCACCGCATAACCCCTACTGACCCCGTTTTACGGTAGTAGACGATAGACGAATTATTAGAATGCTACATCATCCCTAACTAAGGTCTGATTTTTATTCCCACAGAAAAAATGTAAACAAAGGTGTTGCCGTTAACGAAAAACATTCGCAGTATTCAAAATATTTTTACTTTGCACGTTTACAAGAAATTGACTTTCTATAAAGAAACCATATATTGTAATTAAGATTAAAGAATTTAATTTGTTGATGGAAAACTTCATTTATATAAAAACTCTTGGTTGTGTTAATTTAAAACGTGAAAACCGTTTTTGTACGCATAATTTATTTATTGCACTGGTATCATTGACTCGATACACCCGTGTTAACAAGTTGACGGCTGCTTGAAAGACTTGAGACGTTACTTCACTCGCTTCGCTTCACCATTCGTGCTCCCGTCGTAATCGCTTTTCAGTGACGCATTTATGCAATTTTAATTTCAATTATATCTCAAATTTATTTTTATATCACGGTTCGAGCGAAATGATAACTTATTATTATATTTCTTGGTGGCCCAAACTTTGAGATCCCCTGAAATGTCACTTTGACAGTGACGTAACTTTGTTTACACTTTTTCTGTGGGAATAAAAATCCGAGTTTAGCATAGGCTTTGTTTTATTTATCTGCGGAAGGAGTCGCGGGCAACAGTATGACAAATAAAGCCAATGTCAGATATACGTTCCCGATGTCGTTTTACGCATCATACATACATTAAATCACGCTTGTTTCCCAGAGGGCTAGGCAGAGACAACTTCTTTCCACTTGCTATGATCTTGACAAATTTCTTTCGCTTCTTCCACATTCATACATCGATTTCGAATCAAAAGAACCAATAAAGGAAGCTACAGGGACAGAAACAGAAGTTGGAATTTCAAAGACTTTGTTATTCAGAAACGCAAAGTAAACCTATTTTAGTTAGTGTTTATCCCCCCGTTGGTTGCGGGGCTAGAATAGTGCCACTCTGTCTTCCCGTGGATGTCGTAAGAGGCGACTAAGGGAATAAAGGCTGTGTCTGTTAGGAGATGGGCTTGCAAGCTGTCACTACACTGGTAAACATTTGCATAATTTGTTTACAGAACTATCAACAAGTTTTTAGAGTTTGTAGGTAATTCCGTAGCTCTGCCTACCCCGCTCTGGGATTGCAGGCTTGAAGGCCATAATGACAGATAAGGAGCATATTTCAAGCACACTTCAGTTATTTACTGTTTATGAATGACTGACTGCAGGTTTAAGATCTATCTATCGACTTATCTCCATTTAAGTAACTAGTAATCATAGAGCTACAGTGTATGGTTCTTTTTATTGCAAAATACTGTTTCCTGTAATTATAATTTTCCCGAAAACCCAATTGGGCTGAGATTTTATATGGTAAAACCTTATTACTTTTGAAATGTTATCGTATCGTCAACGTTTTCGCTCTTATTTACTTGTCGTGTTGCGTAAAAAAAAAGGTAAAAAAAAACATTCACCAAAAAACATCAAATTATTACTTTTCTAAAATCATTTTGTAACAAGTACAATCAAATGTCAAAAAAACTGAAATAAAACATATATATATATATATATATGTTTCCGCCCGGGCTCGAACCGGGGGCCATCTGCGTGTTAGGCAGATGTGATAACCACTACACCACGGAAACATTGTTTTACCGCGTCGAAATTATGGTTCATTTGCCGAATATCACCAACAACTAAACAGACTATTACATTGTTAACAGCTGTCAAAATTTATGAACTAACAGTCGATTAACGGGTGCGTATCTACTCACATAACTTTTGAAGTCCTTTTATCGGAAGTCCGAAAATGTTTCTCATACCATTTTACATCATAATGATCACTCTTCATCCTCTTCATAATTTATTTTAGTACTAATGATCGGAACTCATAAACATCTGAATTCATAACGCCAATATTAATGAGGCCGTACACTTTTCACAGTTTCTTAAATATCTTACGTGTAATAAGGTTAGGTTAGGTTATGTTACATTTATAACAATTCTCAAAAGTTAACAGTTTCTTAAAAAAAAAAGCATTATGAATTGCGATAATTATGACTTAAAAAGTATGAACAAACAAGTATGAGGAAAAAAAATATGAATACAAATCGGTAGGAAATCAAAAAATAGGAATAAGAATTTTATGTGAGACAATATGGACCCTCGATTAACATTGATTAACATTTAAAATCGTTTGGTGAAATTTGAACTTTAGGCTACAAGATATTACTGTCAAGTAAACAAGAGCTAACGTAAAGTTGACGATACGATAACATTTCCAAAGCAATATTGTTTTACCGTGTTGAATCGAGGCCCTGGCCTTATGCGCGCGCAGCGAAGCCGTCCTCATATTACTATTCATATTCATCCTTATGACATCATTCATCATTGTTTCCGAATCTATTTATTTTATTTACTTCGCTTTTTACTTACCAACGAAAACATATATAAGCATTATAGCCAGACCTAGGAATATACGGGGCAAAATTAAACGACAGTTAGGGATTGCCTATATCGATAAACTCAACTATCGATGCTTTTCCCATATACTAGGGATGGCTACAAGTTTTGTTTGTCAAAATTTTTCTTTACTGTAACTATGCAAACCAAATAGAAACATGATTCTGGTTAACTGGTTATTCTTTATTTTTGAATCTTAACTTATCATCATCATATTTTTTTTCAGGATGAGTTTCCCGTTTACTATTGATAAATAAACGATCAGAATTTTTTAGGACTTACGACAATATGATGATGATGAGTAAAGGTGAAAAAAAAACGTTTTAAAATAAAGAATAACCAGAATGATGTGGCTATTTTGTTTCATTTGCATACAAACAATAAAATTTTATTTTTACAAAAAAAATTGGGCGATTCGAGTATATGCGAAAAGCATCGACAGTTGAGTTTGTCGATGTAGACAATCTCTAGCCGTCATTTAATTTTGCCCCGTATACAGGGTGACACCTAAGACGTAATACAAAATTTTATTTTCTGGATCTTCTCATGAGTACGATCAACTTTTACTATGGGACTAATATCGAAATCGGTAGAAAAAAATTGAAGCTCCCATACTAAAAGCAATCAGCTGGTTTCACAATTTGTATGGAGACGTCGATTTTATGTTTACGTTTTCGAAGTTGGTCCCGTATTAATAGTTGATCGTAATCATGAGTAGATTCGTAAAATAACATTTTGTATTACGTCTTACGTGTCACCTAGTATTCCTAGGTCTGATTTTAGCGCTGTTCATCCATACCTAATTGTCCCTTGACGTCTACCTACTCAATGCGGAGTGAGGCTACATGAGGAATCTTTCCCAGCTGCAGGCGCCTCCCCGTACTCTATGGGAGCTGCCTCCGGCACCGCCACCCCCATGATGTCCCCGGCCCCCACCCAGGACTCGATGGGGTACTCCCTGCCGGCGCCCGGGTACGACCAGCCCCAGCCGGGGTACGACGGGTCTATGGGGTACGATCCTATGCATCAGGACCTGTCGCCGTAGACTGGGTAAGTTATTTATAAAGAAATAAAAAAAAATATTGTGAAACAACTGTCACGATTAATTATAAAATAATGTAAATCGGATCCCTTTGACTGCCATACATTACATATCGTAGGTCATAATGTATTGTTAGTCATACTTTTTTTTGTCATAACTTCTTTCAGGCTGAAGTTACAGTTTTTGATAAACATTTATCGTGTAGATTATTTAGGTTAGGTTAGTTTTATAAAAATCCTGAAAAAATAACCGTGTCCTGAGAAAAATGCATTATGACTTGCGAAAATTATGACTTGAAACACATTATGACTAAAAATAATTATGGCAGTCAATAGAGACCCAATGTAAATATATCGGCTTTATTTTTTAAATTATGATAAATACTCGATATCGATAAAAAAAGTGTCTAGATTGCGACTGTCTTTTGTTTTGCCGCAAAAAATCCCGGCTCTGATTATACATCTCCAAACTTTGAAAATATGTGCTCAGTGTTTTGTTTTTCTATTTTCAGACGAAGAGCGTTGTTCACTTGTGCAGCTTCCACTGAATTGCCATTTTACTATACTGTAGTTAAAACATGGCTACAGTCTATGCCGTAGATTAGGACATTGTATACTATATCTTAAAATACTTAAAAAAAAACACATATTTGTAGCGACGGTATTTTTGGAGGGACATGTAATTACCTAAATTTTGTTCCGTGCGTATTATTTGGACTGTTAGAACCCAGTATTTATTTTTTTATTTTATTTTTGTAGGAAGTTTTTTTGAATGCAATCCAGTACTTAACTGTTTGTGTACCTCATTACTGTACTTGTTTTAAAAGAGGTTGAGTGGAATCGTAATCGTAATGCCTTGTCTTAGTTTTTATATGAACGGGAAGGTCGGTGAATTTTTGTCAGACCTGCTCGTTAATTATGGTTTTTCTTTAGAGAATCAACGATATGAAGAGCCTCGTTTTCTTCCTAGGAGTAAAATGAACGTATAAATTAAAATTAGCATTCAGCAAAGACCTTTTAGCTAGTGTCCCTCTGAATTCCTAACACAACTGGTTTTCAGATGAGTCCGGCAACTTTTTAAGTTTTCCAATTATACCTGCGGTGCGGGTTGTATTATAACAACACAAAAAACTTGAAATTTTAAGCGGAAATCGCTTTAAGATGAATGAAAATTTTGACAAATGACTAGCATAGAGGCATTCCATCTTAGCCTCAGGGTTGGCAACGCATTTGCAGTCTTAGGATTGCATTGCAGTCTTGTGAGTGCGAATGTCTATGGGTCACAGTTTCCACTTACCATCAGGTGGCCTGTGTGCTCGTTTGTCTTCACTATGACATAAAAAAAAAAGTTTAGGGATTCCATTCGTTTTAGCACGGTCTTTGTATTTCCTAAAAGGGCTGGCTAAACAGCCGGTAAAATTCGTTAATTTGTCTCATATTAGGTATGCCTATACTTTTTTTTACAAATATATTTCTATCATTTTCTCGCATTGTTTGAGAATGGTACACGATTCCCGAACTATCTTAGCTCGACCTGCAAGCGAGTGAAAACGACAGTTCAGTCATTTTGGCAGCTACGATGCCACAAACTTACACACATATACGCACGTTTAACTTGCCCCTCTTTTTTTATTCGCGGTTATTTCATAAAAAGTTCGATAGCTCTTTTTTTTTCATGGCATAGAGATGACATACGAGCACACAGGCCACCTGATGGTAAGTGGAAACTGTGACCCATAGACATTCGCATTCACAAGACTGCAGAGCAATCCTAAGACTGCAAATGCGTTGCCAACCCAGAGGACTAAGATGGAATGCCTCTATGCTAGTCATTTCACCGGCTGTCTTATCCCCAAACCGGAACACAACAATGCGAACACTGCCGTTTGGCGGTAGGTTAATGGATAAGATGGTGGTAGCGATCCGGACGGACCCTGCTCAAGGTCCTACCACCCGCAAACGTGAACGCGTGAGTGCTTTTCCGATCTAACTAATATGGTCATGTTGTGAGTATGTGGGTGCGAATGTGACGGATGCTTTATCATGGATAAGGATGGCATGACATTAAACGATCGTAAAGGGCATTGGGTAAGTTTGTATGAAGAAAATTGAGAGGACCTCTAAATATAATTTATGGCGTTAAATAATATTGGAGCTAAGATATTCAAGATTTAAGTATTGACACTAAAAGTACGCCCAGGTAAGTATGAATATTTAAATATCTCGGCTCCGATGCACTTAAGAGTGTTACATTCCGTAACAAAACATGTTTATTTTAAATTATTCTATCATAATTTACGACTTTTACAAATGGCCGCTCACCTTGAAAATGTATGACTTTTACAAATGACAACACTTTTACCGAAACCCCTTTTCAATAAAAACACCACCACGTTTGTATGAAAACTAAAACAAGGCATATCGAAATCTAAATGTATCGTATTTATAATTGGCGCTTATTGCAAATTATTCTAAGGCTCAGAATACTGCGAAAGTTGTCAACGAAATTATCTATTGTGAATGAAATACGTCTTTATTTTATTAGGGTTAGGATGTTGGTGGCATACCATGCCTTTAGAATCCATAGAGACGCTATTTATTAATTATTATAATCCATACCACATTTAAAAATGTATTATTCGTTCAATCGCTAAACCAGTTTGGAATCGTAACAAACAAACAAATATTAGGGTAGTCACCAGTGGTCAGCCAACCTATAGTCGGCCTCTGCCTGTACTTTGTATGAGTGGGAAGAGTACGATATATATATTACCTACTCTTCGCACTTGCGGTCGACTACTGGCTGACCACTGGTGGGTTTACCCTACTGCTCGTAGTTCATTTTTAAGTGACAATACTGAAGGCCAATATCAAAGCGGTATGTGGTATAATTAGGAAATAGCGACGCCATGGATTGTAGAACCGTGGTATGCCACCAAAATAACCCTAATGCGATATCAGGAACACTCGTAACTAGTATTACTAGTGGAAGTCTCTTTTTAATGCATATGGTTCAACAAGGGTTCGAGAAACAGGCCCCAGATTTCTTTTAATTGGCCCAAAAGATTATCATGGAACCTAGCTAATATACATCCCAATAGCTTCCTTTTTAAATAACACTATTTCATTTGCACCAGATATTTCGAAAACCGTATTGTGTAAAATTCATGTACATTGAGCCTTAGTATTGTTTTTGACCTTTTTACCAGTGAATTCTGAAAATTATGAAGTTATTATTTCGGCAGTATTAGTAATCTATAAAAAAGAAACTCGGTCTATTCGTTTGTCTGTGGTGGTTAACATTATACGATAGTATGTAAGTGTATTAGGATAAGGGTACTGATATTTTGTGCTGAGTGTACTTCACGCGGCTTCCGAGGTGTCTGACTGTACATTTTGGACTTGGCTTTCAAACACTATAAGGGCGAAATAAGTTTTTTTTCTGAACATAACTAAAATAATTGGAAATACGTAACATATCCCATGCCTAATTTACAGGCATAGGCATCGCACTCCATTCGTTTTCTGGAAGGGGTGGAAGCAGCATTGGCCTAAAAAGGGGGGTAATTACACAAAATATCCCTCAAGTAGAAAAGTTGTCACTGACAGCTTAAAAAAAACGAACGCCAACCTTGCCTCATAAACACTCAGGTCTAATTTGCCTTGGCAACCGTGACGAAAATATCTATCGCTAGCGTTGAAGCAGTGGTGGGGATATATCCGTTGATGGCGTAGATACTAAGATCAATTTTGCGCTGTCAACCATGATGGAAATTTCCGTCGTTGGCGTTGAACTAGTGGTGCGGATATATCCGTCGAGGGCCTAGAAAACGTTACAAAGCCTAAGTGTTTTAAAGCCTGTAATAGTAGTTTTTGGTCAGACATCGGCCGGCTCGTTTGTACTTGTGGATCCGGTCCGTTTTAACTCATTCCTGTGTAATAATATCTTCTTATACGAGTATATGTCTTACGCACACGTAATACCGTTCAAATCAACTTAACATGGCGTTTACGCCGAAACAATGCGCTTTACATTGGAAACGTTTTATTTATTTTCCGCTTCGCTTATAGATTAACGTACTTAAATAGAAATGCGAGTTCTCTAGTGTAATTCTTTCTGCGATTTCAATTAGATTATTTTAATTGACGACAAGATCTTTTCCATAAGATGTTCTCAAAAATGTTTCTGTCAAAAATTACCTTTTTGGCACAAGCTTTTGTTGCCGATTGTACTTTTTGCACGGTCGTCATCTACTCGTCAAGACGATTCTAACGAGCCCTAACACGACGGGTTTATCTTGTATAATCTAGGAGTTCCTATGGCCACCCTGAGTCCATCATCAGACCAGCTCGATGGCGCTATTTTATTGTATTGTCATCAGAATTAAAGGCGTATGCAAATTTTCAGCTTCATTGGAAACCGGGAAGTGGGTCAAATTTAACTTGCATGATTTGACCCTTACATCCATTATCAGTGTCCGTTACGCTAGCTCTGGACTAGTGTCGGAATGAGGGCATTTTGTTATTGTAAGTACAGCATTGGCTGTGACGAGGAAAAGAACATGTGGCGTTTTTTTTTGTTTGAGAGGTACTTTGTATGAGTGGGAAGAGTACGAAAGGTATATTTCCCACACTTCATATAAGGTCGAAATTTAGTCCCTGGCGGACCACTGGTGACTTTACCCTATAATAGCATAGAGGCATTCCATCTTAGTCCTCAGGGTTGGCAACGCATTTGCAGTCTTAAGATTGCATTGCATTCTTGTGAATGCGAATGTCTATGGGTCACAGTTTCCACTTACCATCAGGTGGCCTGTGTGATCGTTTGTCTACACTATGCCATAAAAAAAAAAAAAAAAAAAAAAAAAAAATATATATAAGCATAATAACATCTAATAAAAAGATCTTGTCCGTAAACTGAACATTTATGATAATACATTTAATTACCCACTAATTAATAAATACTCATAGTAAAGAAACTGCTAAATTGGCTAGACTGTGACTGACAACACGTTATTTTTTATACAGTTGAAGTTAGCGTGTAGTTAGGGCTACGTCATTTGATAGAACATAGTGGTTTTTAAAACCATGGAGTCGCCATTTCCTAATTTTTATATACATCAGTGACCAGTAATGTAATATTGTAAAGTAAACTGACGTTTTTAGTTTGGTTTATCCATGCCTACTAATGTTTGTTTGTTTATATATTTGTTTCACGAACATTGGGTCATATCTTTTATACCAAAATTCATCCAATATTTACTATTATTGTGTTTTCCAATAAGGAAATCGAAGCGTGGCCTAACCTAAGCGTGGTTAACCTTCATGTAGTCACACTTTTCCCTCAAGTTACTTATATGTCAATTGTGATTAAGTTATATAATGCACCCTATAAATTATGTATTCATTTGTAAAACAAATAACAACTCTTTAGTTAAAAATCCAATGAAATTAGTAGGTAAATAAACTGAACTAAAAATGTCGTTACTTTATATTGAAATATGACAATACTGGTCTATTTAGATGTCGAATGTATGTAACAATTAGCACAATAGCGACTCCATAGTTTTACAAACCACGTTTCGTTACCAAATGTCCTAGCCCTACTTATACGAACAAAATAAACAAAACCATGGTTCACTCACGTAGAGCTTCCTGACTTCTAAAAGGCCACATATGCTAGTTGGTAGTGTTTCCTGGCCTCCTAAGGCAATACGCTCTAACTAATATGAACGTCCTGTAGTATCAACCTTATTGTTAACAAAATAGAATTCACGTTCTTCGCGCTGAAGCACATGACGCCATCTTCCGTACACGTGGCAGCATATGTGGCGTTTTGCGTAAGTGAGCCGTGGCAACATCACACTTTGTTAGGTTAAAATAGATTTGTAAAGAAACTTGTCCATCGTCCGTTCAGTAAGAAATAATTAATTTTACGTATGTATATTATTTTATAAGGACTTAACATACTTTTTATATGTCAGATGTGTACCGGATTCACGGAATTGTGTGCAATTTTATTTTTTTATTTTATGGTTGTGTCCGTCTACCCAGATTAGAAAAAGACAAAGCCACAATTAAATTGCGCTTGCTATAAATTAACTTTATAATATTACGTAATAGTCACACGGTGTTTTTTAATAATGTATCAACTTGTAATTTTTTTTATACTTAACCTTTCGACACGCTCTCATACTAGCTTTTATAAGCTCTTTAAACCGACTTTAAAACGTATCTGCTTATTACACGTTAATAAATTAGCCACTAACAAGAGGGACGCAGCAATACGTTGAAACGATATAGAGATATCTCCGTACGTATGTAACATATTGTATCTCTCTTGTCAGTGACAGTGAGCCCTGGGTGACATGCAAGTATAAATCGAAAAGTAAATCATCTCTGATCCTTAGAAGTTTCCGTTACCTATTGCCGCTCAGGCTCGTCGCGGCAACGGCGCGGCCCCGATTATACCGGCTTGTTCCGCCCTGTTGAGTTGCTTGTGTTGGCTCGCGTCGCGTACGGTTACATGCAAGCCGCGCGAAATTGAACTAAGTTGTTGTACTATAACTATGGTTAGGACTGGTGGCATAATGTTGGTTCCTTAATCCATGGATTTGCTATTTCCTATTTATTATAATACACACCACTTTGATTTTGACCTTCAGTATTTTAATATTTCAAAATTCAAGGTCAAAATTAAAGTGTCATGTATAATAATTACGAAATAGCGTCTCCATGGATTCTAGAACCACGATATGCCACCAAAATTCCTAACCCTAACTATAAGCCACAACCTCTCGCTCTGTAACTTGGTCTCAAGTTTGTTTATGATTTTTTTTTTTTTTTTTATGGCATAGAGAAGACAAACGAGCACACAGGCCACCTGATGGTAAGTGGAAACTGTGGCCCATAGACATTCGCATTCACAAGACTGCAAAGCAATCCTAAGACTGCAAATGCGTTGCCAACCCTGAGGACTAAGATGGAATGCCTCTTTGCTAGTCATTTCACCGGCTGTCTTATCCCCAAACCGGAACACAACAATGCGAACACTGCTGTTTGGCGGTAGGTTAATGGATAAAATGGTGGTAGCGATCCGGACGGACCCTGCACAAATGATTGTTTGAAAGGTTAAAAAGAACTAGACACATTACACATTGGTTGATACATTATTATTAAACGGATTCTCTATTATCCGCTTATATTCAGGAGTTGTGAATATCAGAACGAAAATGTTAAATATCTTGACAAACTTGATATTATGTCACGGTAATACCGGAATACTCCTATCAGGACGAACTTAGCTCATACCGGGATTTTCGACACAAGAAATCATTGGACCCATGTACGGTCACGAGTGTTAATTTGGTACCACGACTTCAAGAAAAATATGCTTGGAGCATGTCATTAGAGATGTCAAGTCATTTGCAACTTTTAGGAGACTCAACCTTAGGTGTATGGCTGGGTGTCATTCTGAAAACATCTGTCTAATTATTTAAGACTGCGCCGAGCAAACGCCGAGCGTCCAGTGGCGCCATTAATGTTATTGTGTTTTCAAATTAACTAAAGAATTTCCTGACAATCAGACGATACGTTTTTGTAGCGCAAGTAAAAACACAATTTATGGGATACGTGACAAACTTTAATAACAATTACCCTTTGAGCAGTCAGTTGATAACTCGAAGGTGAATTGTTATTAAACTATGTGATATACCCTATAAGTTGTACCCTACAAAAACCTAACGACCAATTTCAAGAAAATACTTTAGAGTATTAGAAAACACTATAATTAGTAATGAGGGCGCTACTGTACATCCGGCGTACGCTCGGCGCAGTCCAGGGCAGTTGTGGGACAACGTGTAACATTGATGAATCGAATAACAGTGAAAAGATAGTTCCGAATGAGTTAGCGGTCAAGATCACACCAAGCCACTGAAGTGGATGCTCGCCATATTCAAGGGTCATCACGACTATGACTGGAAGACTTCGACGACAGGACAAGATTGCTTATATTATACGTTTCCTAAAAAATTACATTAAATAAATAAATAATAAGTAACTATTGTTGTAGAATGACTGACCTAAGGTGGTTACCAAATTTAATCTCGTGACCATACTAAACATGGTACTGTATGCGCTGGCTATTCAAGTTTGTCAAGGTTTTGCTTAGTATGTTTACTAGCGGAAGTTTTGTTTTAGCCATAAGTTATCGGAATCCGTTCTTACAGCCGTTGCACGCGGAATAGATAATATTTCTAGTGTATTAACGTGGTAGCACTGCGCGAGAGTCCACACGAAAGTAGCTAATATGCGAGACGATTGAAGTGGGCTTTGAATTCTATTCTATTGTCAATGGCATTGACATAGCTCGGACAGGTTATAGAAAATAATCGCAACACGATAATAGAACAAGATCAATAGAGTCGTGTTATAATACGCGCGAATATATTTGACGACGCGCTGGCCTAGTTGGTAGTGAACCTGCCTACGAAGCTAGCGGTCCTGGGTTCAAATCCCGGTAGGGGCAGATATTTGTGTGATGAGCGCGAATATTTGTTCCTGAGTCATGGATGTTTTCTATATATTTAAGTATAATATTTCTCTATATAAGTATTTATATCGTTGTCTAGTACCCATAGTACAAGCCTAGAGCTTAGTTTGGGACTAGGTCAATTGGTGTGACATTGTCCCCTGATATTTATTTATTTATTTATTATTTAATAAAAAAAAAATATATTACGTTTATAACGGTAAGCTAAATATTCTCCATATGTTAGTGAAGGTATTTTCATTAACATTATTTTATCGTTTTTAACTGTTTAATGCGAATGTCGCCTACTTTACACATATCGCACGTTTTCACCATAAGAGAGCTCCGGTTAGTTCTTAATCCACTTGTTAACCGTTTCTAATTACATTTCAACTGTCACAAAATTATTCCAGGAATGCCACTTGGAAAAATTATGATCGATATGCAACTAAAGTTAAGTAAAATTACACTAATATCCTCTTTAGATAATAATAATGTTAGGTATTACGACTCTATAATAATCTTGTTCTATTTCCGTATGTGTTTTTGCGATTACCTGTCTGACCTATGCTGCTCTCTTACGTAGGAAAGGCACAAGTGAAATTAATTCATAGAAGCATATTAAACTCTCATAGGTTATGTAAGGTGGGAAGTGCAATACAATTCATATAGAAGATGAGCCTTTTTTCCGTAGGAGGGCAGTATGGTCATTAACTTAAAAAGCGTACCTCATTATTTAATCTTTCATATGCTTAGACATGAAATGAGATCCTATGAACTGCAGTTTTTTAAAATCGATTGTAGGTTAAGCCAATGAAGTATTTAAATTTACAAAAAAATTGTCCTTACATAAGAACATTCAGCATGGCCGCTGTTTCTGTGGGCTATGTCACGTGACCGTGTCGCCGCACGGCCGTCAGTGTTTAATGCTTACCGCATATGAAAGGTTAATTCCTCCATTTGCATATTCATTTGCTTGGCTCACGGTTTGAGTATGGCTTTTGACCATTTTTCCAATATTCATTACCTCTTACAGCCAAGGGTAAGAATTAATATACGCTCAAAGGTGCAAAAATGTGTACACATAGACCTTATCGCGATAGTAATAAGGGCTGTGTACATGTTTTTGAGACGTGGTGTATAAACATTGGTGCCCTTGACTGTACGCGTAGAATTTGTTTCCCGTTACCTCCCCCTATTTTAACCCCTTTGAAAGGTCAACCCCTCGCGCAGTGCTACAATCTATATTATTTTAGCCTCACTATTAGATATAGATCGGACTTCAATTCTAGAATTAAGTTGATGTGTTCTAAAACAATATATCTGAGATAGTATACGAGACAAATTAAAATGTTTAAAGTTCTGAAGAAAGCGTCGCCGCGAGGCAAACCATGTATACGACGAAATGTTAACGTTATTATGACCATCAGATTTGATTCAAATACATTTTTGTGTAGTTTTATGCGTGTTTTATTTGGAAACTGCGTCCTGCAGGGTATGGCTATATTTTTGCCAAAATCATCCCTTTAAACATCCCCCCCACCCCCCCACCCCTCTTCCATTCCCAAAATTTACCAGTTTATATTCTTTTTAATAGGGTAATGGAACCATTAATAGACAAGGTACCAATGATGGACACTTGATTCTTATTGTACAGAAGATAAGGGTTATTCATTTGTTTTGCAATAATCAATTTAGGGCAAATAAGATCAAAGTGCCCCTTACTGGTGCTTGTCAGCTATATGTGTCCATCATTGGTGCAGCTTATTTGGCCGAAGATTTTGTTCTCAGCAGAAATAATTCTGGTGTCATAATTTCCGAATCTGTATTTACCTGAATAGTTTCTCGTTTCCACTGTTGACAGAGCTCCGAGGGTGCAGACCCACCGTACCACTGACCAAAATTAGTATCATAAATATGAGGTAGGTTTAGGTTTTGTTAGTTCTTCAGCAGGCCCGGAGACAGGAGCTCTGCGATAGCAGAGCTCCGTCGACTCTGATTAAATTCCATTTTAATAGAAATAATTGGTCATAGTACCACCAGTGAGTGGTACGGTTTAGGGGTAGGGTGGGTCTGGAAGGAGCTCCGAGCGGAGCTTCTTCTCTGCTACAATAGTATAATTACCTAAGCATACCTACCAATTTTGGCCTAATTACAACGGTAAATATGCGGTCACGAAAAATTAAGAATGGGAAAAGTCGTGACTGGAAAAATTGCTACGCGGGATAACGGGCTATTAAGACTGCGCCGAGCGTACGCCGGATGTACAGTGGCGCCCTCATTACTATTATTGTGTTTTCTAATAAACTGAAGTATTTTCTTGAAATTGGTAGGGTAATAAATAATTTGAATTTGAGGGTATTGTACTACAAATGAAAACACTACTTATAGGGTATATCACATAGTTTGATAACAATTCACCTTCGAGTTATCAACTTAACGGAAAGTGGCCACCTAGTCCCGTTAAGCTGACTACTCAAAGGGTAATTGTTATTAAAGTTTGTTACGTATCCCATAAATTGTGTTTTTACTTGCGCTACAAAAACGTATCGTCTGATTACAAGTAAATTCTTTAGTTAATTAGAAAACACAATAAAAGTAATGAGGGCGCCACTGGACGCTCGGCTTTTGCTCGGTGCCGTCTTAAGACTTCCACATACTTGTTTTTATTCGTAACAAGTTACGACTTATTTTAAGTTGTCCCTACTGACCCCGTTTCACGGTACTTCCCTTGGACGGTACCACCACATGTATCGTACCTTATCCCGGTCAGGTCAGTACCCTTACCATGACCGGAAATCCTGTCCCTCGCACTCTATAGCAGTACTGCGAGGTCTGCGAGCGACAGAGCATTCGACTCGCTAGCGAGTACGGTAATTGTAACTCACTGAACCCGTCCTCGGCTGAGGGGAAGCCCAAATTGGGTTTCTTACGCCCTTATCTCTGCAGCCCAAGCAAAAGGCTAAGGCTTGTCCTAAGACGCTTTGGTAAAACATATAAAACGTTAAGACTACGCCGGATGTACAGTGGCGCCCTCATTACTATTATTGTGTTTTCTAATAAACTAAAGTATTTTCTTGAAATTGGTCGGTAGGTTTTTGTACTACAAATGAAAACACACACCACATATCACATAGTTTAATAACAATTCACCTTCGAATTATCAACTTAACGGAAAAAAGTGGCCACCTGTTTCCCGTTAAGCTGACTACTCAAAGGGTAATTGTTATTTAAGTTTGTTACGTATCCCATAAATTATGTTTTTACTTGCGCTACAAAAACGTATCGTCTGATTGCAAGGAAATTCTTTGGTTCAGTAGTAAACACAATAACAGTAATGAGGGCGCCACTGGACGCTCGACGTTTGCTCGATGCAGTTTTAAATTGTATATTTGTTAACTAAGGGATGAAAGTGATAAATTGCAGCCCGAGTTAAACACTCTACTTTTCATTTCATGAGGAACGTAAAAAAAAAAAAAGTTTAGACGTCTCTTTTGAGAAAACTCTCACTCCATTTCACATTTTAGGTACTTACTTGTTTGTTTGTTAAAAATAAAAATAAATAGACACATTTCAAAACATTTATTAATCACAGCGAAATTGCATCAAGTTGACTGTAAGTGTCCTACTAACCTTTAGGTTTTAGCTCGTGTGTTCATAAGTTTTGAGACAAACATTTACTTTAAAATATAAAACATAACAATACTGGCAGCAGTCTAATTCTTTTTTCAATTTTGAACTCGGAATGTTGTGTTCTATTTGTACGTTGCGGTAAACAAAATACTGAAATAGAATCTCAAGGTACAGTTTGCGTCGTAACTTACGAAGGCGATCGTTAAGGGAGTGAACTTGCTTACAAAGCCTTTACAGATGTAGTGAATAATCCTTTCCCATCGTTTTTGGTCGGATAATTTAGTATTCATCTTGCTTTCTCAGTTGGCTTATTGTCGGATCTATAAGCTAATTGAGAAAGATAGATAAATACGAAGTTATCCGACAAAAAACGATGGGAAAGGATTGTTCACTACATCTGTAAAGGCTTTGTAAGCAAGTTCACTCCCTTAACGATCGCCTTCGTAAGTTACGACGCAAACTTGCGCTGCTTGCGACGCAACTTTGTCGGGATCTTAAGAGATGAAAAAATACAATAAAATGTATGAAAAAGCAGCAAAAAAATCCAGCTCCAGCACGCGTCCCGTTCCAGTACTCCCAGTTCATGTTCCAGCCGGGCGGGGCGTTTAGTATGAAGGTGTCACTCCACTCAATTATTGCCAACAAGTTAAGGAGCTCGAATAAATAATAGCGGCTGTGATTTTGAGTAATAATTGCTTGTAGTTATTGGTTAATGTATTAACTCAGAAAAAATAATCTATGAACATTTTAATACGTCTCATTACTTATGAACAGCCGAGGTATAGATGTAGTGAATAATCCTTTCCCATAGTTTTTGGTCGGATAACTTCGTATTTATCTTGCTTGAGAAAGGTAGATAAATACGAACTAATCCGACAAAAAACGATTGGAAAGGATTATTCACTACATCTATACATATATCACATGTGAGAAGGGTCCCTGCTTTTATTTTTTCTACCTACTTTCACTTTTTTAGCCTGTCAGAGTCCAACATTATATAAGGAAGATAAAGGGCTTCCCTCTATTTAATACAAGAAATACATACTTATTCCCACTTAGGCAAATTTAGAATATTGAACAGTCAACACCAAACGATGATAAATTTACTCAATGTTAATCGGCTGTTAGTTCAGACATTTTGACAGCTGTTGACAATCTAATCGTGTGATGTGGTTGGTACAGTCACGTGATTTAATTTGGTACCCACCTTAAGTCCAAAGTCCTGACATTCTACAACAATACGGTTGAGTTTCCTAAGTTATAAATGACGATCTTTAATGACATTGACGACTTTAGGGATGTTTTTCTTGAAATGGGTCCCAAATTAACGCTCGTGACCGTTCATCGTTTGGTGCAATCGGTACTAAACTCCAAAGCTTCATTTCTACATTCCACAGATCGCAGCCAAAACTTACGGAACATTAATTACACTCGCGGTCAAATAATTCGGGTCAGAGTGCGTTTTTCATACAAACGAGGCTATTTCGAAGCCTTGGTTCCTCGCCAGGGGATGCTTGTAGTCAAATCTGATGATGGATACCCCGAGCATCGATACAGGACTTCCAGAGTGCCTAGGACACCCAACTGATTGAATCTGCGGCTAACGCCGGAATTGTGCATCTTCAGAAAAACATCTAAAATGAAAATAAAATGTAAGGTAATCCAAATGCTGACCCAAACTCTCTCGCTGTGGTGTCAACTGATTGTGCTATCAGTTAGGTATCTTAAGAACTTTTGACCTCCTCTATTGAACCTTGGAGTATCCACCATTAAACCTCACTCAAAACAACCCCTGGCTAGGGACCAAGGCTTCGAAATAGCCTCGTTTGTATGAAAAACGCACTCTGACCCGAATTATTTGACCGCGAGTGTATTTACAAGATGTTATTGACACGTGATATTGTCTTGAGAAAACTTACGATTAATTTACGTATTATACTGATTATTTGTATCATAAACACAGGGGATATCGTTTTGACCTGTTATCGTATTGTCAGCGATTTGACAGTTTTTTTTCAAAAACAATACCGCTTCCTTTAACCTTCGGGGAGGGATTGGCCGATTGAAAGATGTCCGGCTTTGTATTTTTGATTTATTTGTATTTACTGATTGACTCTAACTCCACTGCGGTATATATAACTCTGAAATACCGCCGTGGTCCGCCATTATTCAAATAAGGAGAAACAATACCATAACAGATCAAATATGATTTAGGTTTTACCACCTAGGATAGACGGGCACTAATGGGCAGGTTCACAACACCTAGAACTGATCGAAGTATCCGTTTACAGAACAATGATTTCAAATGTTTTTTTTGTAATAACTTGACATGATTATACCTATAGTAAAAGATTAGGCCTATGGTACACATAGATGACAGGCCATATAATTTTAAGACCCCTTTATCTACCGCTCCGTTTGGGGCCACGCTATAATAGTGACGTTGCTTCACATCATTGGTTGATTCATATTTACTTATTAACAGTTATTTTATTTGTCTTACCGCCTGTTTCACAATCGACAAGTAAAGGATATTTGACGGATAAGTTTAGCCCTTTCTTTGTCGTACACTTGAAAATAGACAAGGAGAGAGACAACTTTATGTGACAGATAAATTTACTTGTCGATTGTGAAACAGGCCCTTACTAAAATTCTCCTTTTGTGAAACAAGGAAGTTCAAACAAAAACTACAGTTTTTTCCAGTTAGAATTCATTTTTAAAATGGATTTTAATCGCGACGAAGTTTGACTTCATTTAATTTGGATTTAATACTTTTCATTTATCAACAACATACGATCAATAATCATATTATTTTTTTCTTTATTTCATAATAATTAAAAAAAACACTATAGCACAGATATATTTTTTTTTGGTATTTTAGTGAGTCAGTTGTCGTTTGCCCCATCTGCCCCCAAACTGAGCGTTAGATAACGGGGTTAATTAAATTAATTTAATTTAATCCTACTTAATCCTAATTTATTTAATCACATCCATACTAATATTATAAATGCAAAAGTGTGTCTGTATGTGTGTTCTGTTCACGCTTAAACCGCTGAGCCGTTTTTGGTTTGGGATAGTTTTTTCCCAAAATTCAAACAAATTTTGAATATTGAACAGTCAACACCAAACGATGATAAATTTACTCAATGTTAATCGACTGTTAGTTCAGACATTTTGACAGCTGTTTACGATCTAATCGTGTGTTATGTGGTTGGTACAGTCACGAGATTTAATTTGGTTCTTTAATGACATTGACGACTTTAGGGATGTTTTTCTTGAAATGGGTCCCAAATTAACGCTCGTGACCGTACATCGTTTGGTACAATTGTTTCACACAGTGTGTGAAAATTTGTATGGAGCTACGATATAAACGAGTTCCACGTGGTTGAAGCCGCGGGCAGAAGCTAGTAATATACAGGGTGACACCTAAGACGTAATACAAAATTTTATTTTCTGGATCTACTCATGAGCACGATCATCTTTTAGTATGGGGCTATTATCGAAATCGGTAGATTTTTTTTAAATCTCCCATACTAAAAGCAATCACCTGGTTTCACAATTTGTATGGAGACGTCGATTTTGTGTTTACATTTTCGAAGTTGGTCCCATATTAATAGTTGATCGTAATCATGGGTAGATTCGGAAAATAACATTTTGTATTACGTCTTACGTGTCACCTAGTATATACACAGAGATCAGACTTGAATAAGGGCTATACCCGGTTGTTCAAACCGGAAATGGGAACCACTGAGATTTTATTAGGAAATGCAATTAACCGGTTTTAACCGGTTATTTTAACCGCTTAACCGGTTGTAACTGGTTTTAACCGGTTATTTTAACCGCTAAACCGGTTGAGCAAAAAAAAAAACTACCGTCCCCCCTCCTAAATAAAAAAGACGCGTGTGCAAATGATAGCGTTAATCATATAAAGGAGGTTTCCGGTCCCTGGGGGGAACAGATTGCCGGTCTATGAATAATATTTCACTGCACGTGCCCCAGTCTCCCGAAGAGCTCGTAGCTCGGCTCCTCATCTGCTGGCTTCTATATTTATTGACGTCTTCGATGATCTGAAAACAATATTATTTTTAATGTAATCCATTATTTAATCGAACTTCACTTCATCGATTGTATTTTCTGCTAAAGCCACGATGTCGGGATATCTTAAGCATTCATTAACGTAAGGTTAGGCATTTGATTATCTACCAAAAAAAAAAATGAGGCGAGAAATGCATATCGATGAAATGAAAATTCTGTAAAACCTTGCTTTTGGCAAGCTATCATAAGCAGGGATCGGAAATTCGGATCGATATTTACCTAAAGTTGGCAAAATCCCGGAAAAAGTGAAGCGAATATGGCGTCGGCTTCTTAAAAGTATTATTTTATTATTATAATCTCCGGTATTTTGGGATTCTACGAAACGTTTATTTTAATTATTTTAGGGTAAAAGTTCCATCAATTTGCTCCTCACACTTCGTTAGGATAGGTTAGATAAATTACATGTAAATTAATTAACATTTTTAATAAAATTCTCATAATAACTTCAAATAGTGAATGTAAATAGTTAATTATGGATTTATGATGGCATAATTTATTTATCCCGAAATCCCGGGAATATTATTAATAAATTAATATTGAGTCCGCCTCCATACAACTGAACAACAACGCCGCCGCCAAAGATTAGGTAAATATCGATCCGAATTTCCGATCCCTGATCATAAGTGTGCGTGTGTCTGTCAGTGGCACCATAGCTCTTAAACGGGTGAACCTATTCGAATGCGATTATTTCCATATGAAAGCAGGCTTTCTGCTGGTCGTAGCTAGGTTAAAGAGGTTCGGCCGCTTAAGAGATATCTGCCCCCTATACAATGACACGTGACAGGTTCCAATTCGGTATACATTGCAAAATTAACACGCTGATACATGACTGGGTTTCATATAAACTGCATGTACACTGAAATGTGAAATGTGTCATTGTCGGGATGGTGAAATGGGTAGTAGCTCTGAAAGAAGGGATGACCATTACGAACTAATGATAAATAAAGCACCTAGGGGCTGTCGCACGCGACTCTAGTTGCACAAAGCACGTGAGCGATTATCTAATAATACTTACTTTATCGGAAAAAAGCACATTAGAATCATTCGTGTTAGGTTCGCATAGAGCAGGGCAGCTCCATCCAGTCTCCTTTCACGAAACTCCTTTACATTGTCAAGATTGAACAGGAAGTGGGTTTCTCTCATATGTCCATGTCCGTTTAGTCTATGATCAATGACTGGAGTCTTCTCATGAGCCGTAGCTCAACTTGCGGGGTACACGGAATTATCCGTATAATTTTAACAACGAGAAGTGTGCATTTTTTATATTCACGCACGCCACATACACGTATTATTTTAGTTCATAAATAACGTCTAACTACAATCTAAGACAACACCGAATAACTACACAGACAGTTCGTTCCGACGTGGTTTTTTTTAGCGTTTGTATCTAGTAACGGCAGCGGACCTGAAAAAAAGAATTGCCATATTTAAATCCATATTCTGTAAGTACCGTACAACGGGTTTAATAGGGATTAAGGGGTGAATACGGAAACAACCTAAAATAATTCATAACTTGGTACAAATAAGTATAGGTAAGTGTTAAATGGAAAATAATATTTCGTCTATTGGAAATAATTTCAGTCTTATAATAATTAGTAACATATGCTTTATTTTAGGTTGTGTTCCTATTCACCTCTTAATCCTTACACCCCCTTTTTACGGTAGGCCCTTTAGGCGTTTTTATTTCATATCTCAAAAGCAGTCCATAATTGAAATCATATATGAAATAATAATAACAATAATACAAAAGGACTCCTGGTCAGTTCCAAAAACTAAGCATGTGATGTGATATAAACAAGGAAATGCAAATTAACGGTTTTAATCGGTTTTAACCGGTTATTTCGTACTAAAACGGTTAATAACCGGTTAAATTGCATTACCTAATAAACAGCAGCCTAGTCACATTAAATAAAAACTTGCAAATAAATTCAGATGTTGGGTAAAATAGGAAATAAAACATAATATTAAAACTATAGAAAATCAAACTATTACCTGTTCGCCATAGATGCTGCCAATGTCCTCCGGGCTTACTTTTTACTATTTCGCATTTTAATAATTACATCAGCAACTACCTCATTGAGATGATTGTCAAGGCGAGCTTTCATAATTCTTGTTAACAAAGAATCATCCAGGCCAAGCTCCTGGTTGTAAAATGAACGAACCACTGGCTTGTGGTTCGGGTTCCCGATCAACGTAATATGTCCATTCTCTTTATTGACGAAACTCATGGGGATCATCGTATCTATCTCCGATGCTCTCCCGGCGTCGTCCACGATCACATGAGTGAAGTGTCCATCTGGCAGCCCCACCTGCGCCAACTTGCCTAAGTAGGACCACGTGCCGATAACGATCCTTGAACGTTTCACAATGTCACGAATCACCGGATTATAAGATTTGTGACATTGTTTTAATTCCAAATCCAGCCTGGAGATAAAGAGCTTAGCTTCGCATGGAAGTGGTTTTCGTATCATCTGTGAAGGGACAGCTCTCACCCCGCACCTGTACTCTGTGCAACGGTTTCTAAGAATCATCTTTTCTGTGATTACATCGGCTGCATCCTCAGTTGGTGCCGCTACCAAAATCTTACTGTCTGGTATAAGTTCCATGATTTGTAATATGACCTCAATCAATACTTTACCAGCGGGTGAGGTGCATTTTATGCAATAGGGAAACGGGCGGGATTCGCCTATAAGGATTGCCTTCACATGAAACTTTTCATCGTCAAAAAGATTCCTAGAAAACCATTTCATGTTAATTAACTGACCTTTGTCAATTCGCGATTTGCGAGCCCTAATGTCATCTAGAAACAAACCTTTTGGGCCAAGGATAGACCAGGCCAAATCGACTGTTGCGTGGGCTCTCCGGTTACTATCTCTGGGCGTCTTAAACTCAACCGATACTAGATTATTAGTATATGACTCATGGAAATCAGGAGATAACTTCATTAGAACTAAATCTTCTTTAACCTCGTGTATGTGTCCCTCAAACGGCGGAATATCAGGGTTCCAATAGTATGCCACGCTGACTTTGCATCCTTTGACCACTCCCGGACGCCTTGTCGGAAACGGATGGAGCCGAATGCCATAGAACTCCCCATCACGAATGAGGACCGATGGAATTGTAAGCGTGCCACAAATCAAGTTTAAATGAAGTTCTTCTAAGAACAACATAGTATGCCATTGGGCCGTATAGTTCGATGGGCTCAACGGTTTGTTTAAAAATGGGAAAGCGGTCTTGATTATTTTAACCATATCCTTACATTTTTGAGCGTGGTTCTTTCCACGGGCAGGTCTCCACGGTCGTATAGCTGCGGCCGTCATAATACGAGGTATCGCGTAGTCCGGCGGTCCTGAATGGAAACTGTTTGGCGATGATACTGGTGGTGGAGGCGATGAAACTGGTGGTTGAGGCGATGAAACTGGTGGTTGAGGCGATGAAACTGGTGGTTGAGGCGATGAAACTGGTGGTTGAGGCGATGAAACTGGTGGTTGAGGCGATGAAACTGGTGGTTGAGGCGATGAAACTGGCTCCCACTCTCGATTGATGTAACCGGCTTCGCTAACTACCACCTCCGGCATGACCTGACATAATGTTAACTTCATCAATACTCGTACAGTCAAGGAAATTGTTTCCTAGAGCATTTTGGACCATGTCAATATGACACTGTTAATAATAAGTATCATAACAAGTCTCTTACGTTTTGATTGATTACTTCAGTACGACATTGTCCAAAATGGTTTAGTTATTAATTCCCTTTACTGTACATTATAATTATAACACTGATAATTAACGTTACTGCAAAAGGAACTTAAAGTATCAATATAATATTGAAAACACGACACTGGGCTCACTACGTCACCAGGTTCTAGAAGCATAATACTGCCGTCCTAAAAAAAATGGCAGCTGACTGCAATGTAGTAGTCTAGTAGAGTGTGTGTGTGTCACAG
Organism: Acleris laterana; assembly: GCA_963966035.1. Lineage (NCBI taxonomy): Eukaryota > Metazoa > Arthropoda > Insecta > Lepidoptera > Tortricidae > Acleris > Acleris laterana. The sequence continues at coordinate 85,377,737 of OZ014438.1, forward strand.
CATAGCTCTTAAACGGGTAACCCTATTTGCATGCGGTTATTTTAATTTAAAAGCAGATTTTCTAGCGGTGTTCTTAGCTAGGTTACATTAAAATCTGCTGAGCCATTTAAGAGATATCAGCTCTGAAAGCAATAAGCAGTATCTTAAATTCAAACACCGAAGTAAGGTAAAAGCACCTATTATGGACAAGGCTCCAGTGATGAACATTATCATTTTTTTAAATGAAAACATATCAATACTAAACATTTTATTCTAATAGTAGTAATCCCGAATAATTTAATATAATCTAATTGTAGCACTAAAAGCATTATCAATCTCAGACTTATATTTATGGAATTGTTCATAACTGGAGCACTGTCCATAATAGGAGCTTTTACCTTAATTCAATTCTATGTTGTTAGTAATAACGTTGATATTACAACAGGAGGTTTATCTTTGTTACTGCGTTTTTACTTAAGACGGCAGCATTATATCGGGGATTTTTAAGGTTCTGTAGTCATTATCTATCTAATATGAGGTCGTAGGCCAAAAAGTTCTGCGAGTGGTGTTAAAAGCATGAAAATTGGAACGGTTAATCTTAAGGCCATAAGAATCAATTTTACTCGTAGCACGGAAAAAAACCAAAAAAGAAGATACCTATGACGTCATATTGATTTTGTATGGGAAACATTTTTTTTGTTCTGTAATCTATCGTTTGTGGTATCTAATGAAAGGGTTCACTAAGCCAGTTCTAAAAATATATCACATCACTATATTTCAGTCACTTGTTTTAAATTTAAATAAAAAACCTTTTCAAAAAACCTTTGGTGTTGTTTGTTATTTGTTATTTGTGTTTTGTTTTGTAATGTTCAAATGGATTCACTGAAAATCAGCGTCGAGGCACTTCCATGCCTTGGCACATGCTGAGTGGACTCCTTTTTGAGACCACCCTCAAAGCTGTACTACTATTTTTGCTAGTTTTAAGCAAGTTGTAATGTTGTTATGTGGTTTCAAATAAATAAATCATTCATTCATTCATTCATTCATTCATTCATTCATTCATTCATTCATTCATTCATTCAAAACATATCAAGTTTGGGCTCCCCCAGGTATGATACGGTTGAATTATTATTTGTAAAATATACCTAAAATGATATGCAATAGCCTCATATCCAACCCCAAGAAACCAATTTTAATTAGTATGTTTAAGCCCTTTCAATTAACTCGTCTCCTTTTTTTTTTACGTGCTCCGGGTCACATTGATTCTTAGGGCCTAAAGATCAACCGTCCCGATTTTCATGCTTTTAACACCACTTGCAGAACTTTAATGAAATTCAGGGTGTACCGTGTGTAACACCAACGGTTACACTTACTTGATCCCTGGCAACATTTGTAGGTGGAGCACAGGCTTCTTGCTTGGGCACGGCAATCGCCGTTGCATTGTCAACGCCAACCGCCGCCGTTTGTTTTGTTTTTTCTGACGTCGAATTGTCATTCCACTGGGTGATCTCCATTGGGTCATTATCTATCGGATCCATTTCTTTTTGTTCTTCTTCCTGTACTCGCCCATCAGGTGGGCGAGTCCTAACTGGGCCGTAGTTCCAATGAATTTTAACCACGACCAGTGCACCGCTGGCCCCGTCATAGCATTCATATAATACAAAATCGTTCACTTTATGAACAGCCAGAGAAGATGTAGACTCGAACGTATACATCTGATCGATAACTATTCTGTGTTCATTGTCAACCCTAGAGATGGTACCTGTAAAAAAAAACATTACTAGCAAAGCGAAGTGAAAAATTATCATTCCCTTGTACCACAGTTAACGAAATCATCCGTTATCTGTGGTAACATGGTGGTAACAAAGTGGGCATATTAGCTTCAATATTCTCTTTTTCATCTATAATGAGCATACGTCGTTATCGCGGGGGCAAGAACAAATCTATCAAAGAACACATATAACAGAACGTCTGATTAGAGTGATTAGTATAAACGGAATATTCTGCCTATACATTATAACCCTCCAAGAAGTTCTTCATATGTCGCACGAAATTTTCGCTGGAAAAGGTCAATCAAACTCTTATACCGAGTAAACGCTTACCCATAAGTCAACATGTCAACTTGAATAAAAAAAATATTACCTATGTCAAATCAAGTATTTTTCTCCAAACCTAGTTTTCTTTTTAATATCTGTTTTCCATTTGCACTCAAATTTAATTTAGATAGGTTTTTGTATGTATTTTGCACATATCAAATCAATCAAGAATGACAAATGTCTTAAGTAGCAGGAAAAGTGACTGAAGAGGTTAACGTTAGGATTCCGTAGCTATTTTTTTAAATATGTACTGCTAATCGAGCTAAATACGGAGGTAAGATATTAGAAAGAAAATTTATACATTTTAAACTCGTAGGTATAAACGTTTCTAGATACGAGTGTCATTTCTGTTATGGCCTATTTTTCATAATCTTTCAGTCCTGTCAAATCATTTTTGCCCCCGCGATAACGATGTTGATGAGATTGATGAGTCCTGTAACTGCTCATATAAACACGTATGACTTGTATCTTTCACTAGATTGGTACCTACAGTAAAACACAACTGATATATGGCTTACCGATGTACCTGCGCAGATTGTCAATATTTCGAAGCGCGGGAACCAATCGGCATGATCCACGCGTTGCGTGGTTGTATTCTGTGCTATTATTGGTTATTAGTGACGCCATGTTGACGCGCGCCCGCGCGTCATTCAGTCAGCCGTGAAACGTGAGTGCGACAGAAAATATAGATGCAATTTAATTTGCAGCTTATAACTATTAAGTACGTCTGATCGTGGGTTTTAATCGTCGGAAATCATCGGAATCGTTATTTGTATCTGCGGGAACGAAGATTCACGGCACGCCATACAAATTGTGTTCTTCTGTAACACACCTACCGACGCGGTTCGGGAACTTAAAAAAAGAATCTGCATGTGAGTAAGTGATTGAAATTACAAAAAACGGCTGTCACAGGACTCATCTTAGATGAAACAGAGTGTAAAGAACAATGCAATAAAATCTATGGTATGTCCATCTAAGCTACTTACTTAAAGTCAAGGGATTGACTTGTAATTTTGAATCCTAATGCAATTTAGATGGCAGTAACAATATCAAGCTGGTGTGATAATGAGCGATGGTGTAAGGTGGATATCCTATATCCTTGTTTTACATACATTTATTTTATTGCATCCATTGTTTTTATTGTAGTCTTATAGAGTAATAAAATGCTAATCATGGACCCTATTAGGGTATAGCAATATTAAAAATGTAATAAATTATATTAACCTAAATACTAACCCCCTTATTTATAAAGGTGGAAATAAGCTTGGAATAGTTTATGCCATGCTTTGTCACTTTCTGTCAGATGCAAATGTCACAATTAAAAATAAGGACAAAGCATGGCATAAACTACTCAAAGCTTATTTCACGTTTATACGTAACGGGGTTAGAGTATAAAAGCAAGCTTTCTTTCTATTTTTATTTCAAATATAAATTTTTAATATAATTTACAAAAAAGCAGAATCGCTATTAATGGATAAATGTTAACGGACCAAGCGTTAAAAATATTAAATAACTCTAAATCTAAGAGTCTAATTTATATATTTTCTAGGTATTGTTATAGTGTAAGAGTATCTATTTCAAGCTTATATACAAAAGCGGTGTTTGTTCTGCTTGACTTTAGTTATTATTATATATTTTTAATTTTAATACGCATGGCAGACTAAATACATATGCGTGAAGAGATCCCCTGCCTGAGGATGTTCTCTTAAGTTTTTAAGATTCCGTACCAAAAAGATGTCAACGGGACACAAATTTAAGCCTCCGCCATCTGTCTGTCAGAAGGTTTTATATCATTATCTGAAATAGGTAGACAGTGTTACTTTTCACAGAGTATACGTCACTATAATAATATATTATATTGTATCTTTCAACCTAACTAACCTAACCTAACCTAACCTAACAATCGCTATCTCTTCAAACGTAAATAAATTTAAAAAATATGACGCTGTTACAAAAAATAATACAGTTTAATTTAATTAACAAATGCTACGAATTCCTTTGTGTCTGAGTCCAACTTCAACTTGGCTGATGTTATAAAAACGGACAGCTCTTTTGCGCTTCTACCACAGATTAGTACAGAAGTCAATCTACGTACAAAGTGCGCTCGAGCAACGCGCACCACTCATAAACACAGCTCACGGACACGATAACTTGAACTGAACCGGCCATCCGCTTGAAACACGCGTCTGTGAACTTTTTTGTGCAATAATGGAGCAATATAAAAAGTTATTATGACAGTTTAGTGGACGGTTGGTTGAATTCAACATTAAACGGTGAATTGTCGTTTTTAAGCTACCTACCAGTGGTTTCAGAGAAGTAAGTAGGTAGGGTAGTCACCAGCGGTCAGCCACAGACCTGATAGATGGGTGCGCCAAAGTTCATATAAGATTGCAAATTAGATTATTGCTACTCCGAAAATGTATCTCATATAATTTTACAACCTAATGATCACTCTTCATACTCTTCATATTTTTATTAATACTAATGATCGGAACTTATAACGCCAATATTCATGGAACCGTATAGGTACTTTACAGAATTTCTTAAATATCTTACGTGTAGATAATATTAGGTTAAGTTAGGTTAGATTTATAAAAATCTTGAAAAAAGTAACAGTTTAAAAAAAAATGCATTATGACTTGCGATAACTACCTATGACTTAAAAAAGTATGACCGAAATTTTTCGGATTAGTGATGAGTATACTCACAAATCGTTATTTGTATAAAAATTCGAAAGACCATTTTTATATGAGCCAATATGGACCCCTGATAGATATTTCTCACTCTTCGCACTCATATAAGGTCGACTACTGATCTCTGGCTGACCACTGGCGACTTTACCCTATCTGCTTGTATTTCGATGATCCTATTAGGTAGGCAGGTAAGCGCCCCACCCCGGCCCCCGAAGAATATAATTTAATTATCTTAAATCGATTTATATACTTCATAGTTTTCTATTTTGAATCAGTATGAACGAGGTACTTAACTAAATGTTTGTAATGTAAATTCAAGCCACCTTACGTAAGTTGAAAACATGGTTTTATGTTTGTATAGATATTCTGTTGTTTGTAGGGCAATGAAAATTGTGTAACTAGGGTACTCCACTTAGAAGTTAAGTATTAGGGGACTTTCGATATTTTTACAATGACATTAAAAATTAAATATTTTAGTTTTTTTAATTTATATTTTTATTCTTCCCGTTTAATTCTTAACAATAAATCAAACAACTAGATACGAGTGCCACCACCAAGATGGGTTTTGTACATAGGTACGCTATAGTTGACAACCCTAGAGCGACCGCCGAACGTAGGTATGAAAAGTGAAGTAGGTACATATACCAGTGACTGACTTCTGTATCTATCTGTTCTGTGCTTGTACCAATAGAATGTACATAATTAAGGCAATTTAATTATAACCAAATAACCATGAATCAATAAGGAATTAATGTATTGTAGTGGATGTTGGCGGTCAATAAATAAATCAATATTATAAGTATATAAAATCACTTTAATAACAATAATGACTCAGAACTTAATAATAAAAGTAAACAACTGTGATAATGATAAGTTAGAAACAAATGTAAGAGCGCGTAAAAACTTAATGCGTATCGGCGTCGAGCCGCGAGCGAACTGGGAGCGGGGGGGCGCCACTGACGCGCAAGAGTGACACGGATGAATGGAAATTGGCCATTGGCGCGGATTCTAGTGTTATATACTCCCCCTTTTGACTAAAAAAGGTGTCCTCACAACTAGTCAAACAGAATTAAACGAATCTTACGTTTAAGAGACAAAACTAACTTTTTTGTTAAAACAACAAAACATTTTTTTTTTTTTTTTTACGAAAAGCTACTTCTTATCCTACCAAAACTACCAAACAAAACCTAAAAAAACTAAGATTTACGTAACAACACTAACGTTTACGAAATAAAATTAGGGTTTACGAAATCAAACTAACGTTTACGAGGCCGGCCTCGACGACGGACAGGAGCTACCGGCTTCGGGACCTCAAGACATTCATCCTCTCGATTGTGATAACGTCTTAAATCTGAGATGTGATATTTTCCAACTACCTCATCTTTCTTATCAGGGAAAGCGACAAGGTAAGTGGTGGGACTCACTTTTTTCGTAACTATGTAGGGGCCATCACGCTTTGGAGTGAACTTTGATGTGACACCCTTTGAGGCATTGCTAAGAATGTGAGTTTTCATTAATACCAGATCACCCACCAACAGGTCATCAGGTTGACGACGAACATCTTTTGCAGCCTTTTGAATATCTTGTTGTTTCTCTATGCACTCTTTACTGGATTTGATCGTGTCTACAAGCTTGAGCAGATACGGTGTAATTTGCGGCACATAATTTTCGGCCATAATAACAGCGCGAAGATCACTTTGAGCATCCAATGGAGACCTTAACTCACGGCCATACATAAGAAAAGCCGGGGTCCGCTGCGTAGACTTAGTATGCGAAGAGTTCAAAGCAAAACGAATGAAAGCCAGAGCCTCTGGCCATTCGTTATGATGATCTTGTACCAGGATAGCCAATTGCGTTTTTAAATCACGGTTCTTTCTTTCTACCGGATTTGCCTCGGGATGGTACAGCGGCACCAGATTTTGCTTCACGTTCAGAGCGAACATTGCCTTTTGCATAACGTCGGCAATAAACTGTACGCCATTGTCGGAAATAAGTCGTCTAGGCACTCCGAATCGTAAGAAGACTTCCTCGATCAGTACTTTGGCACAAGCTTCAGCTGTGGCTTCAACAAGAGAGAATAACTCAACCCATTTGCTAGCGGTGTCTTCTACTATAAGCACCCATCTCTCTCCATTGGCACCCTTAGGAAGCGGACCAAAAAGATCGACTGCTAGTACCTCGAATCGTTGAGCTGGAACGGGTGTTTGCAACAACCCTGTGGGTTTTTGATTAGACGGTTTATACCTCTGGCATTCAATGCAGGTCTTTAAATATTCGGCTACATAACGACGCATGCCAGGAAAATAGAACCGTTGAGAAATGCGGTGCAGAGTTTTGTCTACCCCGCCGTGACCGGAAACTGCAGTATCGTGACATTCAACCATTACTTGCTTCCTTCTCTTTTCAGGTATAACTAACTGCGGTTCTTCGGTATCAGCCTCTTCATACCGATAAAGTACTCCTCTACTCATGTGGTAACCTCTTTCGGTCCACCTGTTTATCTCCACTTCTTCTTTCCCTTCAAGGCCATTAACGATTTTTGATACCTCTGGATCGGCGAGTTGATCTTCACGTAGAGCGGCAACTTCCCACCGCGGCGTGTCAACAAACACAGTACAGATTCCACAGGAGTCACGATCCACGTCTTCACACGGTGGGCGACTGAGGGAATCGGCTATGACATTAGCTTTTCCAGGTGTATAATCAACTTGCAGGTCGAAGGATTGGAGCTTCATTGCCCAGCGAACTAATCTTCCCGTCGGCGATTTCAGGGTGAGCAACCACTTCAAGGGCTGATGATCACTAGCCACACGCACAGGATGTCCATCGATATAACCACGGAACTTTTCAACAGCCCACACCACCGCAAGTGCCTCTCGCTCTGTCGTAGAGTAGTTACGTTCAGCTGATGTGAGTAGACGGCTGGCGTATTCGATTGGACGTTCCTCTCGTTGGGACTCCCCCTGCAGTAAAGCCGCACCTAAAGCATAGTTACTGGCATCGGTCCTCAGCACGAACGGACGAGTGTAGTCCGGCTGAACAAGGATCGGTGATGAGGTCAGCAACGTTTTCAGTTCGTTAAACGCGGTGACCTGAGCTTCTTCCCACAACCACGACTGATCTTTCTTAGTTAGCATAGTCAGCGGCTGTGCGACTTGGGAGAAACTAGGAACGAACTTCCTAAACCAGGAGCAGGTCTGTAAGAAGGACTTCAGGTGCTTCACAGACGTAGGTTCTCTCATCTCCGTTATTGCACTAATCTTGTCTGGGTCTGGTGTTATTCCTTGAGGCGTGATGATGTGACCTAAATATTTGACACTTTCACGTGCAAAGACGCACTTGGCACGGTTTGCTCGCAGATTGAAGACGCGTAAGCGGTCAAAGACAACACGGAGATCTTGAATATGCTGCGAAAAGCTGTCAGATATAAGGATAAGGTCATCGATGTACCCTAGGATAGTCATGCCTCGAAGAGAGGACCCAGTACGAAATCGGTCTATTAGTCGTTGGAACGTAGCCGGTGCATTCCGCAACCCGAACGGCATACGCTTGAATCTGTGGACTCCGAAAGGCGAAACAAATGCGGTCTTGTCCTGATCCTCCTCCCTGACACCTACCTGCCAGTACCCGGAACGAAGGTCGATGGTGCTCATATAACAGCTTTTACCAGTGTACTGCAACAGGTCGTCAATTACAGGAAGTGGGTAAGAGTCGCTCTTCGTGACGGAGTTTAGCTTCCTATAATCCACACAAAATCTATAGGTCCCATCTTTCTTGGGTACCAAAAGAGCTGGTGCAGCCCATGCAGACTCACATTCCTCAATGATGCCATCTTTCAGCATCTTTTCTATCTCAGCCTCCATTATGGCTCGCCTGGCAGGCGTGAGTCTGTATGGCGGCACAGCGATTGGTTTATGTTTTCCCGTATCAATGCTATGTTCCGCAAACGGCGTTGGACCTCCCCCTTCTCCAAAAATGTCTTCGTACTCTTGGAGTACAGCGGCAAGACAGTCCTTCTCCTGCGGTAACAGCATTGTCCCCTCTTTAGGTCTAAGGATGAGATCGGTCGAAGAACAACCTACGAAGTCGCGAGAAGTTTCGGAACGTAAAGGGTGAATGTCCTGAGGTCGATCAGCTGTAAACCACGTGTTGGCGGGAATATTAACGATAAGCCGAGCTTTGCGAAGAAAATCTATGCCTAACAAGGTTTCGTTGTTAACCGCGTCCGGAAAAATAACAAAGGTGGTAGGTATAATCGAACCCTTAAGTGATACCTCCACGTCAGCTAATTTAACCTTCCTCTCGCCTACAGTCCCATCCGCAAGTTTGACGGTCATCGAACAATAACGGAATGGATGATGTAGCCTACGAAGCAGATCATATAATGTGACACCCGCAATACTGCGTTTTGCAGCTGTGTCCATTAGACCGGTACCGCGATGACCGCACACTACGATATTTAAAATAGGACGACCACCGGTAGACACATCGGACGAGATAGGTAATTCACGCACACAATTCGCTTGCGACTCATCGGAACATTGTGGTACAGTAATTTGAGCTACACTATTCACACAATCATTTTCAGAAACATTATGACTAACATTTTGTTTTAAATTAATCTTTGACACATTATTTAAATGTTCAGTCTGAATTGAAATAATCTTTGACAAGTTATCTAAAGGTACATTCTCATTAGAAATAATATTTGACACGTCATCATTTAAATGTTCAGTCTGAATTGAAATAATCTTTGACACATTATTATTTAAATGTCCAGTCTGTACATAATTAATCTTTGACACAGTATCAACGCTATCAATATCGAGCGCACAAAAAGAGTCCTTGGGGTTCGGTTTCGGATTACACTTCTCGCAGTTACTACGCGTTACGCCTTTAGCGTTACAACCAAAACAACGCAAATACGTGTTATCACTTTTAACTCTTTGATGTAATTTCGAACACTCACTACGATCATGACCACTTTTACGACAATAAACACAGAAAAGTTTGTTACCTTTTTTAGCAGTCTCGCTTACCACCGTACAGTCTCTGGTAGTCGACGTCGTCCGCATCGGCGGCGGCGGCGCGGTCGGCGCGTGCGGCTCGTGCACGGCGCGCGGCATAGGCGCGGCGGCAGCGGCACGGTTAAAAGACCGCGCCATGGAACCGTTGGCGTCGCTCCGTTCGCTCGACGTTTGAGCGCGCGTAATTATGTTTGCGCTGGCAGTCTGCGGACGCGGTAAACATGAAGGTGCTTCGGCGAGCGATTCTTCGATGTTTATAGCCTTTTCTAGGAGATTGTCAAGGTCACTTATCGCTTCTCGTGTAACTCTTTTTCGACAGAGAGGGCGCTGCTGTGCCATAGTAAACATTAGCTCCGTACAAATTATTAATCTAAAATATCAAAAGCGAATAATTTATAATAAAACCGTTTAATAATTGTAGAATAACAGTGAATTCACCGTAGCAAACTATAATCATACAGTGAAAGTGAGCATTACTTCCAAAAAAAACAAGTGATAATGAAAACAACAAAGTGACGTTAAATGACTATAATAACAGTGGAAAAAATAATCTAACGCCTAAAACAAACTACACAGTTGGAAAAAGTGATCTACAAATATTTGTGGAACATATAGTGAAGAGTGTGAGAAGTTGATAATAATAACCTCAAACAATATTGAAAACAAAACTGCATCATCATACCGATATACGTCGCTATAGAGATCAACGCCACCTATGAGAAGCTACCAACAACACTACGCCACATCCATAGATCGTTCCACCGTACCCTGCTGCCACATAGTGATCTAACGCGAAACTAGTGAGCGCGGTAGTAACCATTGAATACATAGAACCAGTACGTATCGTATCGATCCTCTTATTATTGCCCAGTCATACTAAAAGAGGGCGCTGTAATCACAATGGATGAAATTAAAACTATGTTGAGAACTATGCAGGAAGAAATGAGGCAACAGAAGGTGGACATGCAGGACATGAAGGAAGATATTAAAAACACGATAAATAATAATATTAACGAGAAATTTAAATACCTAGAGTCAAAAAACGAGCAACTAGAAAAAATTTTAGAAAAACAAAAAATTGCTATAGATAACCTAGAAAGATTTAAAAGAAGAAAAAATTTACTGTTTTTCGGTGTAGAAGAAACTGAAAAGAGCTACCACAATTTAGAAACTATTGTACTTGGCATTATAAGAAACATTTTAAAAATTAAGTGCGAAAGTAATTGCATAGAATACGTGAGAAGACTCGGGAAAAAAGGGGAGAAGGTAAGACCCATTGTCGTAACGATGCTCACTATGGGGTTAAAAATAAATATACAACAAAATAAGAAAAAACTCGAAACAACAACGTACTATATTAAAGAAGACTATCCACCGGAAGTGCTGAATAAACGAAAAGAACTCCAGAAAGAAGTAGAAAAGGAAAGAGAGCAAGGAAGAAAAGCGATTATTAAATATGATAAACTTATTATACTGGAAAACGAAAACAAAAACAAAAATAAACAGCCAACAGAACCGCAAGAATCAAATAGCAAAAAGAGAAGTCTTCCAGAATCCCCAGAATTAACAGTAAAAGTTAATACAATTCAAAAGAGTAACCAGCCTAAGAAGATCAACAAAACTAATATAATGGAAAACTTCATTTCAAAGACCCCAACTATCACTTACCTGGAGAAAAACTCTTCTGAACTGCAAAGTACGAACACCAGTCAAAGCACGAAATAGCAACTACAGCAACCCTCTCCCAGTCCCCCAATACGGCCTGTCACCGCGGGGGTACGAGACTACAACCCTCCACTCCACCCACTATACATATGTACATTTAATGCCCGATCGCTACTTTCACACGAAAGGCTATTAGAATTTAAACAAGCTATATCAGTGATTAAATACGACATAATTGGTCTGTCAGAGATAAGACGCACAGGATATAACATAGAAGAGGATGAAGACCACATATTCTGCTATTTTGGACAGACAAAAGGACAACACGGAGTTGGTTTCCTAATAAAAAAACACCTTAAAGAAAATATAGAAAGTTTCACTGCAATATCTGAAAGAATATGTAAATTACATCTAAAAATAGGAAACAAAGACATATACTTAATTCAAATTTACGCCCCTACGTCAGATGCAACTGAACCAGAAATAAAAATGTTTTATGAAAAAATTCAAGAATGTCTAAAACAATGCGAAAACGTTATAATTATGGGCGATTTCAATGCCAGGGTTGGCTGTAAGTTAGAAGGCGAAGAGAGAATATTGGGCAATTCATGTTACGGAAAAAGAGACAAGAGAGGCGATATTTTACTTCAATTGTGCTGGGAAAATAACTTATTTGTAATCAACAGCCTTTTTAAAAAACCTACCAAGAACCTATGGACATGGCTCTCACCAAAAAACAATAAAAGTCAGATAGATTACATTTTATCGAATATAAAAGAACATTTTACCAACATTGAAGTATTGCACAAACTATCCTTCCCCAGCGACCACAGACTTCTAAGGAGCACTTTATTGCTGACTAGCAAGATAAAATCAAGAGTCAAATATAAAAACAAAAACTACTCATTACACACCACGGACGAGAAACAGAAATTCAAAGAAAATCTAGAGCTACATTCTTCAAATATAAAACTAGAAGAAGGCGATAATGTAGAAAATTACTATAAAAAAATTAAAACCGCGATTACGGAAAGTTTCAAATCAACAGTTTGCAACAAAAAAACACAAAAAAGACAACCAATTATTACAGATAGTACAAGAATGCTCATAGATCGAAGAAATTACCTAACAAATAAAAAAATGTTATCATTTGAAGAAAAGAAAGAAAAAACGTATTTATATAAAAACGTACATAAAATTATAAAGAAAGAATACCTAAACCATAGAGTATCTACTATTGAGAAACATTTAATCAAATCAGGAAATATGAAAAAAGGTCTGAAAGAACTAAGAACGTCTAAACAATGGATACCTTGCTTACAGGAGATCTCCAAAAATAATAAGAACAATTTTTCTAGGTCAGGAATAATAAAGATAGCAACTGAGTTTTATAAAGACCTTTACTCAATCAAGACAGTCCCGCGCTCAATGATACAACCAGAAATAGAAAAACGGAACAGTACCACCCTACAAAGATTTTCACTTCAAGAAATCTCTACAAAAATAAAGTCATTAAAAAAGGAGAAAAGCGCCGGACCGGACGGTATACCGAATGAGGCAATTATAGCTGGTGAGCCTGTCTTAACACCGCTCCTGAGCACTCTATTCAACAAAATATTAGACGACAGAGAAATCCCTGAGGAATGGGCGAAATCAGACATCATTCTTCTCTATAAAAAAGGAAACCCATCTGACATCGGAAATTATAGACCGATTAGCCTACAACCTAATCTCTACAAACTGTTTGCCTCAGGCGTGGAAAAGCGTCTAGCTGACTATACCGAGAGACACCAACCGGTAGAGCAAGCGGGTTTCAGGAAAAACTACTCGACTATAGATCACATTCACTCTATAGAACTAGTGATAGAAAAGTATGAAGAAATGAATCGCTCGCTCTACCTAGCGTTCATAGATTATGCAAAAGCATTCGACTCTATTTCCCACGATAGTATATGGAGAGCTTTACAAGATTGCGAAGTACCATCAGAAGCTATAGAACTCATAAAAAATATATACAAAAATAGCAAAAGTAGAATAATATTGGACAAAACAGGACCGGAAATAAATATACATAGAGGAGTCCGACAAGGCGACCCTTTATCACCCAGAATTTTTATAACCGTACTCCAAAACATTATGAAGACTCTAAATTGGAAAAACAAAGGTATTTATATAAACGGATTTTTTTTAAATAACCTCAGATTTGCTGACGATATTATACTTTTAGCGGAAAGTGCACCAGACCTAGAAACGATGGTACAGGAAATACATGCAAATAGCTATGGAATTGGTTTAGAATTAAACACGACAAAAACAAAAATTATGACAAACCATAAAAGAATCCCCATAACTGTCGCCAACGCTCCACTAGATTATGTCGATGAGTACATATATCTAGGTAAACAACTATCCTTCAGGAAAACTAGGCACCGAGACGAACTAACTAGACGAATAAATATGGCTTGGAACAAATTTTGGAGCTTAAAGGAAGTTCTTAAATCAAATATGCCGATGAAATTGAAGAAAAAAGTCCTTGACTCTTATGTCCTGCCATCTCTCTCTTATGCATCACAAACATGGATATTTAACAATCAGACCAAAAATAAGATCTTAACAACCCAAAGAGCCATGGAACGGAGCGTCTTGAAACTTAAATTAAAACATAAAAGGACAAGTGCAGATATAAGAAGCTCAACAAAAGTTATAGACGCTTTACAACACTGCAAAAAATTGAAATGGAAATGGGCTGGTCACGTCGCACGTATGGACGATGAAAAGTGGTCAAAAAAGATAACCAGTTGGAAAGGACCACTAGGTAAGAGAAACAGAGGCAGACCAATGGAGAGATGGCTTGACGAGATACTGAAAACCACCGGAAATAACTGGAAAGGAAAGGCGGCAGACAGAGACTTGTGGAGAAAAATGGAGGAGGCCTTTACTCAGTAGAGAGGTCCTTAATAAATAAAACATCAATTTGCATGTACCTAACCAATAACTAATATAACAATTTAAATATTTGAATTAATTCTAAAATTTACGCTATCATATATAAAAAAAAAAAAAAAAAAAAAAAAAACTAATGCTCAATTACTACAAATCGAAACAACTAAATTTTTATTTTTAGTTTTGTAAAAAAAAAAAAAAAATTCGAATAATTAATTTAATTATATTATTTATAAACTAACATTTTCTTAAATATTAATTATCAAATGAGAAAGTGTAATCTAGTTTCTAAGAACATTGCTTTATTATTAAGGAATAAATGAGGCTTATTATTATTATTATTACGCCTTTAGCGTTACAACCAAAACAACGCAAATACGTGTTATCACTTTTAACTCTTTGATGTAATTTCGAACACTCACTACGATCATGACCACTTTTACGACAATAAACACAGAAAAGTTTGTTACCTTTTTTAGCAGTCTCGCTTACCACCGTACAGTCTCTGGTAGTCGACGTCGTCCGCATCGGCGGCGGCGGCGCGGTCGGCGCGTGCGGCTCGTGCACGGCGCGCGGCATAGGCGCGGCGGCAGCGGCACGGTTAAAAGACCGCGCCATGGAACCGTTGGCGTCGCTCCGTTCGCTCGACGTTTGAGCGCGCGTAATTATGTTTGCGCTGGCAGTCTGCGGACGCGGTAAACATGAAGGTGCTTCGGCGAGCGATTCTTCGATGTTTATAGCCTTTTCTAGGAGATTGTCAAGGTCACTTATCGCTTCTCGTGTAACTCTTTTTCGAATGCGTTTATCCAATAGGCCGTATACTATATCTACTTGCAATGCCGACTCGATACAATATGGCATTTTTGCTATTAGCGCACGAAGGCGCCCTATGAAGATTTCGGCTCGTTCCTCTCCTTGTTCCGAAGCGTAGATCTCCCTGAGGATTTTATGTGGCGGTTTAGGTACGCCGAATCTGGCGCGAAGTTTACGAAGCGCGTCGTCCCACGATGTTATAGTGGCCTTGACCCCTCTGAACCACAGCGCGGCTTCGTCTTCAAGCAGCATGGGGAGGCCCTTCAATGCATGCGGGTCACTTACGTTTTTACAATCTTTGTATACTTCGACGCTGTCCAGAAATGCCTCTAGCTTGTCGGGATCACGGGATGAGCCATTAAATCTTGCCGTGCAGTTCGCAGTTTCCAGGTTGGGCGTTGGCACAAGATGGCGTCGGCGAGTAGGTCGGTGATGGATTTGAATTGCAGGCGTCTCTCGAGACCGACGCTGCTAGCAAACTCTCAACCAAGAGGCGGTTGGACTCCGCTTGAGCTTGCGCAAACGTCGACAGAAACGATGCCAATTGTCCTTCAGACATTACTGAGCTGCCATCGGTGGCTTCCCCGCCGGATAAACTTGCTCGTTTTCGCGGCATAGTAATGTTAAGCACTCACATTCATCACAACACAGTTATTAAACGTAATATTGTTCACCAAAAACCACCGGTTCGTAATCGTGAGTTCGTTTGTACACAATACCTATTCGCGCGTAGGTATGCGTGCCGCGAGTTGGTGCGCCAGTGTAGTGGATGTTGGCGGTCAATAAATAAATCAATATTATAAGTATATAAAATCACTTTAATAACAATAATGACTCAGAACTTAATAATAAAAGTAAACAACTGTGATAATGATAAGTTAGAAACAAATGTAAGAGCGCGTAAAAACTTAATGCGTATCGGCGTCGAGCCGCGAGCGAACTGGGAGCGGGGGGGCGCCACTGACGCGCAAGAGTGACACGGATGAATGGAAATTGGCCATTGGCGCGGATTCTAGTGTTATAGTATGTATTTAACTAGCGACCCGCCCTCGCTTCGCTTCGGTTTATTTGAGTTTTCTATAACACACGTACATAAAACAAAATTTATTATACATAAAAACCTTCCTCTTGAATCACTCTATCTACTAAAAAAAACCGCATCAAAATCCGTTGCGTACTTTTAAAGATCTAAGATCTTTTAAGCATACATAGGGACAGACAGCGGGAAGCGACTTTGTTTTATACTATGTAGTGATTTATTGATGGGTCACCAAACCAGTTACAATCAGAAACAATGCAAGTATGATGATATAAATATATGAATCTAGACTATAACTCTAAACTATGTGTGCACAAAATGATTAATATAAAAAAAAAAAAAATGTCTGATGGTTAGTGGTATTAGTTGGGTAAGTAAGTATCATAAACAGAGTCGTCTTTATTTTATTTGGTGTAGTTACAGACAGGAATTATATTAAATATCGTTATATTCTAGTGAATTTTGTACAAAACATATTGTGAATTTCGTTTTTAACAATCCTGTTGATGCGGAACTGTAGAGTCGCTACAAAAACGATGCTTATAAATATCGATTTATAAATTTTGTACTAACACTTTCTTGAATATAATAAAATAGTTAGAAAAAAGTACATTTATTTACATAATTTATTTTACATTACAACACAAATAAACAAGGAAAGACAAACATGAAGTTCCTATCCAGTTGACCACAG
The DNA here is from genome assembly GCA_963966035.1 of Acleris laterana. Classification (NCBI taxonomy): domain Eukaryota; kingdom Metazoa; phylum Arthropoda; class Insecta; order Lepidoptera; family Tortricidae; genus Acleris; species Acleris laterana. The sequence continues at coordinate 85,394,686 of OZ014438.1, forward strand.
GCGGGTTCGCTTTATTTGGAGAGACGCCGAGATGTAATTATTTTTATGCTAAAAAACAATAACCTACTTATCTGCGGATTGAGTTTCAAAATATCATCATCCGCATTCCACAACATCCCGAATTTCAATAAATAGTGCTCATTTTAGGAGAAATAAGCACTGTGTAGGTATAGTTACGGTTAAAAAAGGTTCGTCTCTTTTTTACTCTATTTCAACACATTTAATGACCAAAAGTGACGAACACGATAATATCATATTTTGTCAAAGAAGTTCGTATTCATCTTGCTTTAGTCAGTTACATAGATCAAGGAAACAGACATAAAAAAAAGGTTCTAATAAGTACCTACCGTGAAATACGCCAACATTGCCCGTAATGCAATTTACAAACAAATTCAAAAATGTGGAAAACGTCTTCGTCTTTATTGCATCATTATTTACAATGGTACAAAATAAATTGTATTTTTGTGACAAAATCGAGTGCCAGCAGCATGGCATGCGGCTCTAAGTTCACTCAGTAGCTTGTTGCGACTCGAAGAAGGAGGTGTGTATTTTTGCGGGCAATTTGGTCAGAAGTGCATGTCTACTATTCATCATGGCGAAGACGCAGGTGCATGAAGTAATAAAATACACCTTACAGAGTGTTTATAATTATCAAATAGTAAATTGAAGCAACCTTTGAGTGCGACACGGGCTGTCAATATAGTAAACTTTTTTTTATAGCGTGTTTTATTTTGTTAATTTTCAATATTGTAAGTCCCAAAACTCGTAAATGAAATATAAATTAATTCAATTAATCAAAAAAGATTGATTTTAATTTATAGATCTAATGTACGACCCTTACATTTTGATATCGCTTTTGGTGGCTTGTATGAAAATAAGAAATTGCCGGATAACATTGCCCAATAATTTTTAAGCGAAAGTCAAGATGATATCTACTTAACGATTGAAGTAAATGGTATCATGTTTCTAATTCGTGACCTGTTGCTCATTTCAACTGCGTAGGGCCTTAATTTGCCTAGAAAATCATCAAGGGCCATGTTGGCTAATAGTCCAGATAACATTGCCCGCCATTTAAATCGATAAAATTAGGGTTTATATTAAGACTTATATCTCAACATGAATGGAAGCACAGGAACATATTGCTTCAAAGATTACAAAAAAATGTTTTGCAGAAAATAAAGTGTTTTTTTTAATTCGGGCAATGTTAGCGTATTTCACAATATCAATTGTAATTATGGAATTTCGGTATATAAACAGTGAAGTTGTTACGCGCCCCGCCCGCCCACTCGCTGGTTGGACTATATCTCAGCCATCTTTTCTGGCCAAATATGTTTTTTGACTAATTCTTTTGTTGTATTAAAAGCGTAAAAAATCATTAATTTTTCAGTGCTATTAAACTGGGTCAATAAAATTAAAAATTAAATGACATACTATATTCTATATAAAGTTAAACCCGACTAAAAAAGAGGGTGTTAAGGAGGAACCCAAAAATTCAAAAATTCTCATGTGTCTCAGATCACATTTGTAACATTTCATCGTAACTTGATTCCGTGTCCGTATCTGTGGGTACGTATGAGGTCAGCATTTGTCTTGTTACGACGTCCTTTCGCTATGTGACCGATGCCGAGTGCATGATTTACACTCTCCACATTAACGCGACTCCTACACGGTGAGCAAACAAGCTCCTTGACCTTTCAGTGCCCTTGTTTGACGGGCGTGCGCTGGCAACCGCGGTTGGATACCGCCGTTGTACAAAAAGTCCTAAAGCTACGCCAATCCATTGAAATTTTGAAAGCATGGGGCCATATCGTGTGCACTGTGCATTCGTACACACAACATCACACCTAACTAACCATTAAAGACAGAGCAGAGAGAAAAAGAAAGAGATGTATATATGTGTATTATGTCAACAACATACGATTCTAGTGCGGCTCTCTTTCATGCAATATTTCAGATTTCTGAAGTGTATAGCTAGATGTGTTGCTGTGTGTACGATGCGTGTTTTCTCTCCACGAGCAGGACACACTGTTTGGCAACCGTGTAGACGGAAACGCGACGGCGCGGCGTTAGCAACCGAGCCCCCAACCCAGCTCTCCATCAAGGTGACCTTGCTGAATTGCGACCGTGTAGAAAGTGGTTTGCAGGCAGAATCGTTTGACCTTTCATTGCCCTTCGTTGACTGGCGTGCGCTGGCAACCGCGGTTGGATACAGCCGTTGTACACCGTGTAGACGCTTGTTGCAAACCACGCGAGCACGCGCACGGCCTCTATTTATTTATAATATTTATTTTTCCATTCTCAGGAAGTTAAGAATCGTCAAAGTCCAGTAAATTCAATAAAAAATTACTTCGTAATAGTCGTTCCTTCAGCCATCGCTGTATCCATATTCTTTTTTTTCTGTCCTCACTAGCGCACGAAAGTGCTAAAATTACGTCATGGAGCCATATCGTATCGTGTATCGAGCAGTAGACACCTTGGCGGAGAGCTTGGTTGCCCACCGTGTAGCGGCCGCTTCAGTGTAAAGTCCTGTAATTTGCCATGCAGTCCGATCTGATAGAGCCGTATATACCCTGTCCACGATAAGGAGCTAGTATAGCGGTCTCTCTTTTGCACTTTTGCATGTAGATTTAAGGGACAAAAGAGGAGAGTGGGCGTGAACTATGGCACCTCACTCTCATGCTCGGCTTACATGCTCCGTCGCTCGGAATATTTATTTTAATTTTTCTTGTGATTTTTCTGGTTTAGTTACATACATACATACATAAACTCACGCCTTTATTCCCAGAGTGGGGTAGGCAGAGCTACAGAATTTTCAACAACTATAAAAACTTTTTGATAATTCTGTAACCACACGGTTTAGTTTATTTAACTACTTAAACCAGAAAAATAAAGGATCCAATAAGTATTTACTTTTGTATTCATTTATTCAAACTATTAAACAATAATGAAAAGAAGAATTGGTGGACTTACCCTAATGCCGCATAAGTATTTTTAAGAAAACTAAAAGTATTTATTGATCATAAATATTGAAATCAAAAATAGTTCATGTATAATAAAATCATTTATTTAACTAAATAGGAATTAAACAACATTATAATTCAAGCAATTAAAATGCAAGGTAGTCCAGTAAACAAGCCGAGTCACAGATTAAACCGGTAAAAATTGAAAGGAGAGCACTATAACGCGTCCGCACTGTGCAGGAGACAGATGTTGACTGGACTTCGACCGCCATGTAAACTCACCCGGTGCACGTGCATCGCCCTTATCGCTGACCAATCACGTGCTGTCCAAGTTTTCTAGTACTAGCTCTTTATCGTGGACAGGGTATAGTGTCTAACCGCCTTTATAAGTTTAACGCGTAAGTTTGTTTGTCTGTGGTTGCTAAGCTGACGGATTTGAACGCGACTTTTTAAAATGGTTTTATTTCACCGGGATAGGTCCCGTTAGGTTGAAAATGGTTAGGAGCGCCATTATATCCGGGATTTTATTTATTTAATGCCTTATATCTAGGTACTTACATAATCCCGATTAATAACAACCTTTACTTAATTGAGTAAAGAGTTTGTCATTTAGGTATTCACTGGATCAACTTTCATGGAATAAATAATAAAATCATATAAGGGGACAATCACATAAATAACTCAAAGTTCTCCAGTATAAGCTCTAGGCACAAGTTAAATAATGTTACATATAGGTACATAGCAGGGAATGCAAATAACCGGTTTTAACAGCTTATTTTCAAACTAAAACGGTTAATAACCGGTTAAATTGCATTCCCTAGTACAGAAGGTCTACATTGAAAATCAAAGTTCTAAATTACGCTAGCTCCATCCCTTTCTGGCGACCAAGTCTTGAATAACGAGTGACAGGGATTTAGCTAACCTACACCACTTACTTTGTACATACGTATGCTATACATACTTACATACAAAACATTCAAAACTCTGGAACAAATACTCGCGCTCATCACACGAATATTTGCCCAAACCGAGCGCCGACCCCAGTAACCGCTAGCAAGTGTGAAAATACATTTCATAAAAAATACCGTCCAGTGTTTTTCGATGCTGCCGAAATTAAACTATAACACTAAAAGGAATTAAGGATGTCTCATTTCATTCGTAAGTTTGTACCGTAAATATTTTTTACATTTTGTTAACATCGCCATACTTTGTTTTAATTTACACTGGCGTCACTGTCATCTGTGCAACTCGAGATGCCCAAAACGGTATTTGACAACATTGAAATTAAATTGTTTTTTCATTAACAACAGATAAACATTATAAAAATACTAGGAAAACATCAATCTTTTATTTACTTATGTTTTGCTATTTTAAGATTTTTAAATTAATAAAATCCAACAATAAGGAGGCTGTTTGATTGTGACGTCACAAGATAGTAATCCACATAAATTCCATAGTAACGGAGCCGTTTTTGATATTTCATAAAAAGAAGCTGATTTGACTTTTGTCAAATACCGTACTTATTAGATTTCGCATATTAAATGGCGGCCATGATCGGGCACGCCGCGTCATACGGATGCGCAATTTGAAACAACTATTTATCTCTTTCCAACAATAGCGTAATTCGCGACGGGATTTGAACGCGTTTAGTATGAGCATAACGTATATAAATATAAAATAGCATTGATTAAAATCGTATTTGTTTTCGATAAGGGTAAAACGCGACTTTTGAAAAAAAAAGTTAAATTCCTTTAAAAAGTGAACATTACTCACCAGTCTTTTGGTAATGCGGATTTGGTTGGCTGAGTATCGTCTCGATTATTGGCCCGCTGGGATCTGCTAGGATATAGTTCTGTGGCATTGGTGGATTCCTTAACAGGGGGGCTGGTCGTCCCCAGTAGGGCCATGTCATACGATATGGGTTCATTTTGCACGTGTTCTTCGAGCTGACTTTTATTCGGTGATTCCCTTGTGATCCCTGAAAAGTTTATTTAAGGTTTTTTTTTTGTTTTTACAAAATATTTTGGCTTGTACACAAACGCCAAAACTTGTACCTATTGGTATTTGTAACGTCCTTTGTATAATTTATTGATAACAGTGGTGCATTGAGATTGAATTACCATTTAATATTTCTTGATTCATTTGTCCGTTGAATTAACAAACAAAGAAAACGTACTTTAAAAAAAATACGCTTCAGAAAACTATTTCTCATTTATACCACCACCTTGATGGATGAATTTCAAAAACATTGTACGTAGTTAGACTCTATTAAATAACATGTTTCCTTTCTGTAACGCAAAATAACCGAATGATTGTTCGGTAGGTAATTTTTGTTACACAATGGAAAAACAATATTAAAATGTTTCTCAAGAAGTTATCCCCGTTCATAATATGAAACTGGTTCCCTGTTATGTTGCATAAAACTGATTGTCATAATTTCGTTTCGCATAGCAACATTTGACAGAATCATTATTTCGCAGAATTACTTTTCGCATAAATTTCTTAGCATAGGTACTGTTATTTCGCACAATTAGCTAATTATTTGCATTGGCATAAACGCATAATGTTGATTAGAATAATAATGCTATGATGGAATAATTGTTTCGGCGAAATTTCTATAGCTTACTATTAAGTTAGCATAAAATAAATAAATGTTATATTCTAACCTAACCTACTTTTCGGGCAGTTTCGTATTTTTTGGGGTTGCAATTCTAACCTAACACCTACTTTTCTGACACAGTTTTGTTTTTGTCACTGTCGCAGATCTAACCTAACTTAATCAATTTAACTGGCACATAACAGCCATATGGCGGAAGTTATATTATGCAACAAATACAAATTCGGACATTTATCTAAAATAAATCAAAAATTAATCAAAATATAAGATATGTACTTAAGTAGATTTTTTTTTTAAAAAGGTTTTTATATTATTTTGAATTCAAATAGGTAGTCAATTAGCGTGATTTAACTGTAGTCACCGCCTTAAGTAGAGCAAGTCAACACACGTAAAAAGAGCACTGAGCGACCTACGTGCGGAGTGAGCAAATTACGGACCAAATTAGTGGAGGCGAGAGGGGGAGTGTTTGGTTTGTCAGGAGACAACATGGGCAAACATAACCCCTCCACTAGCCGCTGTGAGCTCTTTACGTGTGTGACTGGCTAATGAGAATCCGCTAAAGCCGCGCTCGCAATGGAGCAGGTAATCAGTCGGCTCTTACCTCTGTACGGTGCGGACGCGTTTGTTTCCCTTCCTGCAACCATTGCGTTGCCATTTGTATGATACTGTGCGAGTGAGAGAAGTCGTTAAAGTAAATAGAGTATAGTAAAAAAACATTGTGACTGCCAAAAAAAGCTTACATTATTTCTTTATTGAATTTTTCAAGAATTTTTTCTTTTTTTTATTAAATTATCCGTTTTGTTGATTATTTCTTTATTTTTTGTGAATTATGCGCCTTGACAATTTCGTTGTCCCGTTTATATCCTAAACTATGTACAATATTTTTAACATTCACCCTAATCATTTATAACCCCCTCCTGAAAACAAAATTTTGGCCAAAAAGGTTATATAAGACACTGGAGGCCGCAATGGAAGCAATGCCTTGGAGTGAAGAAAGTGGGCTTGAATGACGTCGCTTCCCTTTCTTTAGGGTGACCATGTTGGATCCTGAGTTCAGGATACATACTTAAGCTTTACATTATTAAATGGGAAATAAATAAAAACGAGGTTTTTATTAGTAATAAAAAACAGCAATATAGTTAGTAAACAAAGAAATTCTTAATTTACATACGTAATACATATTTACATTGCTCATTATGCTTACATATAACAGGAATAGATTTGTCTAAGTAATCAGAAAAACGGAATAAGTATTAAAAACAACTTTGTAGTGGAGTAAAACGTTCTCCCAAACACATTCTTGGCGTAGTGGGGCCGAAGAGCTTCCTCCTTCCTCCGTTCTCCTTGCGCCGTCCTCTATCATTTGCGGCCGACACGTGTTGGACGCGTGATGGATCTGTAGTGTCGCCTTCTTTAGTCCACTGGACTGAGAGCGCCCTGTATTCTCCCAGGGGGCAGGGGGTTTCTTTTTTGACATCATAAGGGATGCTGAAATATGGTATAAATATATAACCTTGATAAATATGGTACGAAATGTATAGATTATTTTATTATACGTATATTAAAATATAGCCACACGGTACTAAAATATATCACGTTACTAACGTTATAATTATGATGCTAATTATTTACAGATATTAGCGTAAAAATAGACTTACCAGTTATGTGAAACTTGTTGCTAGAATTTGATTTCTAAACAGTTTTGCAATTTTGCACTACACAGTATTTGGGATACACCTATTTTTAATAATAGTATATGAACATTTCAAAACTATTTCGAGGGATATTGGCTTCTCAAATCCATCCCTGTATATTATTAATAAGAATATGGTACAAGGAATGAGTTATAATGAAATTAAGAAATTACCTTCAACTGACCACTAAATGCGGTCTGAATTTCGTTATAAGTATCAACCTCCTTTGTGGTTTTACATAAAACATAAAACCACTAATATTGTTTCTAAATACAAAAAGCGTGGGATACTAGAATAAACGCCCTGCCGTTGGCACCACTTCCTTCCTGTCCAACAACCGCATCTGTCAATGAGCTGTCACAGCTGTCTGTTGGCTGTTTAATATTATTACTATTTATTATTACATATTTAAAAAACTTAGTTTTACAACAACGTCCCGCAAAACTATCTATCCTATAATCTGTGGCTGTCAGGTCAGTAGGTTGCACCAGTGTTGTCACATCTACCAACTTTTTGGTAGATCTACCTAATTTGCCTCCTGTCTACCTATCTACCACCCACGGGCCCAAAGCTACCTAATTTAATGATATTTTTCAAAATGTTATGATTGTAAACATTTTCCATGAGTGTAGTGTAACGAAATGTTACTTGCTATCAAATTTAGCTTGTCTTGTAATTTCAGCAATTAAAACGGAACGCGTTACGTTAAGTGTATAATCTGTGTTTGAGGTGACATAAAAAAAAATGAGAAGCTGTCTGTGACAGCTGACACTGGCAGATAGCAAAGCATTTCGCGGCATTTTAGGAAAGTTTGGTGTTCATTTTGAACATTTTCTACGCATTTTTAATCATTAAAACAGGGTGGTAGATCTACCTAATTTTCATTTCAAAATCTACCAATTTCTACAGATTTTTGAATCCTGTTCTACCAATTTTCCGAAATTAGATGTGACAACACTGGGTTGCACTGAGTAAATAATCACTAGGTAGGTAGGTAGGTTAGGTACGGCATGTGCGCGTGTGGCAAATGCAATTTTTTTGATTTATTATCTAATTTTATGTAGTCCTAAATCTTAGGACATAACAGTAAGCTTATTTCTTTAAAACTAGTAACAACTGGCAGAATTGTCCCACTGGACAGTAGCCATTCAACAAAGAATTGAACTTGAACTAGTAACACTTTAAACTGACGTTAGGCCACTCGTCCACAAACGTAAATGAAAACCCTGACACACCACGGCCCATGATTTTTGCCGGGACAGAACTCCTACTCCGTCCATAGCCGAAGCATTCTCATAGGATAACAGTGAAGGCAGGTACAGGTATCTTGTGCCGTATCATGCACACCAATAACACCCTTGACACACTAAGACCTCTACCCTCAAAAGGGGAGCGACGCGTTTTGAAACATATCAACAGCAACATAATGTTAAACGTGACAGTTTGTCCATGAACATGATAATGTCAAAAAATATTGACTGCCAACAAGCAGCCAATTTAAATCCTTGGACAACAGTAAGCTAAACTTTGGTAAGGATTTCTGAAGTTAAAACTACTAATGTACTACTTTTTGTAGTAAAAAGTTATTTTTATATCTCATTATAGAAAATTAAAAACAATTATTTAGACCCATTTTTTTTTTAATAAATTCTTTCATAATATAAAACGGCTGATTAAGTTTGAAAGCTTTGCTTTTAGCTCAGCCCTGCACGCACTAGTTGAATTGACGGCAAAGAGATAAGTGAACTCCCCAGGAAAGTTCTCGACATGCAGTTTTATTTACACGAATAGTGCGTTTGGACTTTTTAAGCGAGTCCTTTAAATCAATGCATTTGTCTTTATGCTGGCGTCCCTTTATGTGCGGTTTGGGGGGCTGGTTTTCAAAGCTTTTTGATAATTTCCTAAGATATTCTATGTATTCAATTACCTATATCTTGATACCATGCCTACGGTATTGTATTAACCGGACTAAAAAAGTAATGGACTAGAGCTGGATAATACGCTGTTCATATTCAGCGAATACTTAATAGGTACAGCACGAATTATAAAATTATTTTTTATTGTCCGTTACAGCATTGCAAACAGGATGCTGTAATTCCAATTTTTTTTCAATACCCGATACACCTGGACCGAAATGTTGCATAGGTACATAGAAAGAGATATCTATAATATCGTTATTACTTTGTAATTATTTAGGGTTTTTTTTTAAGAATTGGATTTCTCATATATTTGTTGAGTTTACTGTTACCGCAGTGTTATATTCCTGTATGTTGCTGGGTGGTCCTGATACATTTTTCCATGAAATATTTAATGTTTCCGAGGGTATGTTGAGAACAATGGGAATTTATTATCAATTTAAATGGAGAAACTCGAACGTCTTCCATACAAACATATATTTTAAGGGCTGAAAGAATAAGCCCAAGTAAACTGTTGAGTTGTTTTAAGAATAAATTGTTTTCTGCATTGTTTTTTATTAATGTTCTTTTTCATACTAATTAATTTGGCACGTAATATTTTGGTAACATGTCAAAAACGAACATCATTAAATTAGGTAAGTAAACGTTAAAATTGAAATAACACTGTGCAATGGATTGCTAAAGTTTAAAATTAAAATGAAATTTTGCATTATGTAGCTGCTCGAGGAACCTTTAAAGTGTTCACCGTTGATAAAAATATTCAACGGTGAACATATTTAATATTAAATTTAGAACACTACTTGAAACTATTGTACGTTAAAAAATTATGTTCCTTGGACGATACACAGTGTATAACACTGTACGAGACGCACACTGTACGGGATGCAACGTTGAGACGGGTAAGTAATCAATAAAGGCTGCGACTAGATGCTGCCACACGAGAACGCTCTTATTTTTAAGTGATGACAATCAACATTCACTGAATTTTGGTTAACATTTAGGTCAACGAGAAAAGTGTAGCCGAGTAAGTTTTTTTTATGAACGGATTGAAAATTAAACAGTATTATAGTAGTTGTGGTAAGATACAAAAAAGTCAAACACTCGTCCATAATTGATCCACCTTATGGTAAGTATTTGTCATCATTACCAGATTATTCACAAATATTTTTACAAAAAAAGCTACTTGATACTTTTCTTTAATTGTATTTATTTTTATTAAGAAAAATATTGGTCATGGACAGTTTTTTTTCAATGTCAGTGGAAATCATATTCATAAAGGAAATAATCAAAATTAATGTTTATAGTTAACTATAAAAGGGGGCAAAATAATTTTAAAAACATATTCCCTTGTAAAAAATTAAATGACGCAGTTTCTCGGTCAGACCTGACCTTGGTCAACCATTAATATTTCTTTCATTTCCACTCTTTATATTCTTATAATACAAATAATTAATGGGAAAACAAAATAGCTTCGATAATTACGCGGAAATCCAATCACGACCATCTGAGATGTAAATCTCGATGAAAAAATAAGTTTTTAACCATCCTGTAGATTAACGTTCAACAACACGATAATTTCAAGAAAGAATCAACCGTTTACAGCGTTAGGAGAAGACCTATTGCCCACTTACCTTTGTTTTGTGTACGATGAGGGTGCTGGTCTCAGGGGATGCCGGAACAGTGACCGAGACGAGGAAGCCGCGCGGCGCAGATGCGAGCCCGATCGATCGCCCCGGACTAGATAGGATAGGGCATGCATTCGGTAATTCGCGGGCTAATTATATCGATATAAATCTGGAATTGAAGGGTGACAGTATCGACATTCCAGAACGGAGTTTATTACGATACAAGTAAAGGGAATTCAGTTGTTATTACTTTTATCTGCAGCATAACTTTCGTAGTTATCCCGTGTTTATCGCCTGATAAAGTTTGAATAAAGGTACGTCACCTTTTGACACGTAAATAAGCACGAGAGTGACGGATCCTCCCATTTATTCACATTTGACACGCGATATAGACGCAGCCGTACAAGGCTCTGAATCGATAAGCTAACGAAAGCTGTATCTGCGGATGCATTTTAATGTTAACGTTAAAGTATTGCATGTCATTAAAGTATCGGTTGTCGATTGTATCGTAATGGTCACATTAAAGTATCGGTGACAGGTACATTTAAATACAAGGCAACCACAGATACAGGTAGAATACTTAGATATGTATGTAGATAAAGTTATGTACACGACTGTACACATAATTAGGCATTAAAGAACTCGTGCGATCTTATTATGAAACTCACCTTTTGGCTCGTTTTATTAATTTTATTGTGCAATAAAGTTTAAATAAATAAATAATTAGCAGTTTTAGTCTTAATATTTCACTAACGGACCCTATAATCGAAAAATCCCTTACCAAAAACCCACAACATTTTTGAAAGAATATCCAACGACATCCCACTCACCACGTGGTAGATGGAAAAATAATAAACTTCCCAAGTTACGTGAAACTATTTTTCCGTGTTTTGTTTTACCTTTAAATTAAAGCTTTCTAGAAGTAAGAGTCTGAGCTAAGCTGCGGATGGACGGACATGGCGAAACTATAAAGGTTAAGAACTATACTAGTTTGACTATGGAACCCTAAAAACGGGTTGTTTATAATATGATAAGAGATGTTCTAACGTGGTACATGAATCACACTCTCAATCGCACAGTCAATGATTAGTAGCAGTTAAAAACAAGAAGAAATACATTTATACACTACACAGAAAACATAGACGTGAATAAAAAAAAATGTCCCAGGAACAGCACGAAGTGTGTCCTCGCGGTAGTGAATCGGACAATGGCTCAGCATTATAAAGTAATTCATTACATTAGTCATTTAATTAGTGACAATATTTCTTCAAATTAAGATATAAGCTACCAAGTACTATCAGACCATTGGAACCTTGACCCACCATAGAACTGTGTCACAGAGACGTTATGATTCAAGTCATAAGAAGTGTCAAACAAATTGTTTTATAATGTCACTGTGACACCGTTCTATGGTGGGTCAGGGTTCCATTGGGCTGATAGTACATAATATGCGGTGCAGGCAAGCCCAGTGCTGTAGATAGCGACCTGCCCGCTATGATGCGCAGGATGCTGTTGGAGCTGGCGCGCTTGCCGGAAGCGCTACAGCACTGCACCATAAACTTTCCGATCCCTTTTTAACTCAGACTTTTTGAGATGTACTCGCAAAGTTATCTGGGCGTATGCTACCTAGTCCTAACTAGAAGTGGACCTAAAACTTCCATACTACATTATTCCATTGTAAATAAATAAAACCAATTAAAATAACATCTAAAACATTTTTTTTTGTATAAAATCTAGTTAATATCTCAAAAACTATCAATTCCGGAATTAAATCTTAATTGAAATCTACGATAGTGCATGTCCTATCCCTAGAGCTAGGACATGAGACAGCATCTATAGAGTAAGCAGATGAAATCAATACTTCATCTACCTACATACCTGTTCGTATACCACACTACTGCATTGCGTGCATTTGGCCCTAGTCAAAAACTCGGAAGATCCAAGTCACGTTGGCTCGCATCTCTTTCTCTCGATTCAGTCCACAATCACGAGTGAAAAGGATGGGCTACCTCCGAAATTTCGAATTTGGCGTTTCATAGTAACCCATGAGGATGCATTTGTCCAGAGACTATAGAGGTAGATGAGGTGTCTAACCAAAGACACGACTAGTGTTGCTAGGCGTCCCAACTCACGGTACACTTTAAGTACGATCCGATTTATATAATGGTTACGACCCGATTTCCTAAGGACCTTTTACACCAAACTGACCATTAAGTACTGCTGGGATATTTATTATGAATGACTGAGATATTTCTTTGTCGCCCATCGTGAGTGCATATTTATTTACTATTTTTAATTTGGTGAGATGGTGACCAAACATCAACTATTCTACATCAGCAGACATACAGATTTAATTTGAGAAATGAATTATCGGATATATAACATTCACTACGTGGAATTATTTGTATATGGGCTTTTATGTGAATCAATAAAAGTCTTACTTCCATGCTTATGGAAAAGTAGAGCAAAACTTACTATCCGATATCATATCCGAGATTATATCAAATAAATTATCTTGCCACGCTCTAGAGTCAAGCTTCACAAAAAAAACTCGTATTGTATGGCTATAAAAATTTGAACCACAAAATCAAATTACAACCAGACAGTAGTTTTGTTGTGGCTGCAGCATGGTAACCATAAAGCACTCAATTCAAAACTTCGGGTGCCCCATTTCTTTCACTCATCATTCGAGTTTATATCGAGAGAAAGGGATGGAGCTAACGTACCTGACTTCGATGTTTGATTTACCAAGTGGATTAGGGTTTTTACTCCGTTAAGGACTATTAGATATATTAAATGTTTTTGTACGCCTGCGGGTAGTGTACAGGCACATAATTTGTATAATTTATTATTGAATTTACCTGTAAACATACAAAAAGAGACACGTTACCCAAGGAAAAACAAGCCAAACAAGCAAGGTATCGATATATCCGGAACACATGCGGTCCTAGCGCTTATGTTATAGAATGCAATGCAATGCAATGCGCATATTCGTCATTCATTACTGTATCTGTGGTCATTTCCCAAAGCCAACTCCACTGCTGCAGCATCTGTGGGTGCATTCGTTGTAAATATTCGAATAATCAACTGTCACAGTGGAGCAGTTAAAATAGTGGAACGTTTTATTTTGTTTAGTATTGGTAATTAAATAAACTGCAACCATGAGTTGCAGGGCAAAGGCCTCGTCTAAGTCAATTAAATTCCAGCCTATGCCTATGGCGGCTTTGATCGCCAATTTAAAGACATTACCAGCTACGTTAAACTACCGCGACTCTAGTGACTCTTCTGACGAAAGTAGTAGTTCTATTGGCAGTTCATCTATGAAACCAGCTCTCGATGATGTGAAGAAGGCTACTCCGATACCTAAGAGCTCCTCCGTCAGCCATGACAAGGAAAATGTAGATAGAAAAAGTAGATATTTTGACAGAGTTCACGTGTTGCCTACTATCGAGGCTTCCACAACAACGTCGCAGGCTCTTCCTGCAGAAATTATTCCGAAACGTGTTGCCACAATTGAGAAGAAGGATAGTGCTAGGTGTAAGTAGTGTAGCTACATCTAATTTAATGCATAGTGCCTTGTTATCAGTGAATAAAGAGTATGTTTGCACACAGGTCTATTTCCGGAGCCCACAAAGGAGCTAGCTCCGAAAGAGACTCCCAAACAGGCTCAGAGGCTGATTCCTAAAGAAACCCCCAAACAGACCGCCAGACTGGCCCCTAAGGAAACCCCCAAACAGACCGCCAGACTGGCCCCTAAGGAAACCCCCAAACAGACCGCGAGATCGGCCCCTAAGGAAACACCCCAGCAAACTACTGTGTCTGAAGTTATTCCTGAACCTAGCTGTTCACAGTCTACACAGCAAACTCAGCAAACGCAACAAACTGGGACAGTAGCTGCTACCCCATCACAGCCACAAGGCCCCCGTAATAATGGCAAGATTCAGTTTAAAACAATCAATATTAAAGGGAAGAAATACATGATCTTGAAGAAATTGGGGGTTGGAGGGTCTAGCCAGGTTTATAAGGTAAGTTTTATGTAATATTAGTAAAAAACATTGCAATAACATACCTAGGGACTATGGACAACACTCCGGGGGAATATTTTGTAGATATAAACTACTATTGTTAGTTCAATGTAAGATAATCTGTGACAGCTGTAGCATAATTTCCGACACTTTCTAGCTAAAATTAATAATAATATAAGCTATTATTTCAAACAGTTTTTAAACTACATTATTAATGAAAAATTGGGCCAATCTTCTATTATTAGTATCTTAATTTTTAAAACTAGTTTTTTTTAAAATATTGTTTGTTTTCATAGCACTGTTAAATAGTGAATTTTATGGCCCAGTAGACATTTATTAAATAATTAAAATTTGTTCTTTTAATAGTAACACAGTGGACCAGGTTGTCCCCCAGTTATGTATGGAATTGTGTAATTATGTTACAAAAAAAAACACCAAAAAATAAATCTATTGATTAAAAAATATAGTTTATACATGGATTTTTTTACCAATTTACATTTTTCTTTGTCCTTTGGCAAACTCCTTTTCCTCACAAGCAAGGTATAAAAATAGTACATTGATTATTTAAATTACTGTATGGCAACCAGGTTTGCACCAATATATTGTTTGTAAAAAGTCTTACGTATAAGTTTAAATGTTTCTGTGAACTGTCACTGCGATCATCCTAGACTGTCCCTGCCATAATATTATTTAAATATAATCTGCTACGGTACCTCATAACTAGTGTCCGACCGAAAATTCGGTTTAAGTATCGGCCAGTTTCGGCCAAAAAATCAAGTTTCGGCCCGAGTTTCGGTTTCGGCCAAAAACGGCCAAACCCTTCGGCCGCGCCGAAACTTACAACATCGTACCTTCGGGTCGCGCTCGGCTAACGTCGGTAGTTAAATTTTCAAACAGAACCTATGTAATTGTGCTGAAATTTCATTGTGATAAATCTTTGAAAGTAGAAACCTGTAATTATAGGTCGGCGTGATATTAATTTTAGAAAAAAACGGGCTTACTAACATTTTTTCGACTTTTTAAGGACTTTTCTTTTTTTTATAAAAGGTTAGGTTTCGGTTTCGGCCGAAACTACAATGAAACCGAACCTTCGGTTTCGGTTTCGGCAAAATAACATGTTTCGGTCGGTCACTACTCATACCCTTTAGCTTTAAGCGGGGGTTAGACTTTTGGTGACGATGATGTCAATCAATATAATAGGTGATTAAAAATTAAAGACAAGTAATGAAATATGTACAATATTGAAATGGACAGTAGCAATTATCATTTAAAAAATGAAACTGTTCTTTTGATTAATAACAATTTATATCATATACCTACTCTTTGGTGATTTTGTGCCGTGTGGTTGCCCGTTTAGAATAGTGCCACTCCATGTCTTCCTGTGGAAGTCGTAAGAAGTGACTAAGGGATTAAACATTAAACTTGCAACCTGCCACTAATATACACATGGTAAATATCTTAGCCTAATTGTGCTAAATGTGGTTACAGAATTAACAAGTTGTTAGCGTTGTTTGTAATTTTGTAACTCTGCCTACACCACTCTGGGATGAAGACGTGATGGTATGTATGTATGTATGTAAATACCTACTATACTGGCATTAATATTTTGAATGAAAATTTACTTGAATGGCTATTTTTAATTCTAAATGGTGAAAACAAATATGCTGCTTCTGAAACCAATTTTTTTTTGCGATTATGCTGTATATTATTTTATACTAGCTTCTGCCCGCGACTTCGTCCACGTATATTCCCTCGGGAACTTTTATATTTTCCGGGATAAAAAGTAGCGTATGTGTGAATCCGGTGTATAAGCTATCTCCATTCCTAAATTCATCCAAATCCGTCCAGCTGTTACAGCAACAAACACACACACACAACTTTTGCATTTATAATATTATAATATTAGTAGGATTATTTATCTCAATCAATACCTAAATTAGAGCACCATAGGTGTAAGATTTCATCTTTTTACATCATCTGCAGCAAAAGTTGAGTACCTACATAGTACACTGTCAGTGTGTTTTTTTATAAAAGGACTAATCTCACTAAACCAATGCTAACATGAAGTCTATAAAGCAATTACATTTTTCCGCCATTATTAAAAAGACTGAAGTTCTCTTTTGATACTTCTACACTTGCAAAACGTTTAATGCTCTTAAAATTATGGTATTCTTAACTAGTTACCATCTATATAGACACTGCATTGCTACATCGCTATGCTGAGTAATCACAAGTCATTTTAAGATGATAAGGTATTTACCCAATTACACAATAAAGGGGGTAATGGTTTTGAGTGTATGTAGGTTTCTTTACTGGTGTACAGTCAACGCCATAAATATGTTTACACTTTAGTACCTTGTCTATTTAGCGTCATGTTTAAACTGCCATTTGAAATTGTCATAGCGGGTAAAGTGACGAGGTACTAAAGTGTAAACATATTTATGGCGTCGACTGTACAAGCCGGGGTATCTTTTATCAAACTCTAATTATAATTAATGGCTTTCACCAGTGCCAGTTTTAGCACAATCAACGCCCTGGGCTAGATTTCTACGGCACCCCTAATATGCTATTCACACCCAAAAGAAAAAAGGCAAGGGTTAGACTACTGGCGGAAGCCAGAACTCATCTAAAGGTTTATTTTGCCAATGTCAAGTTATAGATACTCCCATGGATTAGTGAAATAAGCTCATGGATATCACATGTGAAGACTAAATAGAACACCTTTTTTTTCGTTTTTTTTCTTTGATCCGTGGGAAATTCCTATGCTTACCCTCCCTGACCGCCAAGGCATCTTATGTCGGACTTATAATATATATAATCGATCTATCACCCGCAGGCCCCCAAAATAGAACACCCTGGACTAACCCTATGTTAGCGCCACTCACTTCTGTCAAGCCCTGTTGTTTTATTGGTAATCAACCAAAGCGTTATATAGGCTATAACGGAACATTCTCAGCCCTACTGCTGCAGAGGTAGACGGGTTCTTAAAGCTTCCATTTTGTTAAACTTGTTAATGGGGTGGTCAAAAAAAACTATAAAGATAAATCAAGTATATTAAATCTTTCTTCTACATATCTTTTTGAGGACTACTTTTTAATTGGTTGTCAACATTGAAAATTCATATTTTGTAAGCATGGATTTTTTAATCGCTTTTCTCAACAAAATATGAAAATACCAAGTCAAGATATACGGATGATATAAGCATTTTAAACTGCTAACTACACAGGGATCTGAAGTGCACCGTGACGTCATTATAACAGGTCGGCCATATAAACTCCACGTAAAATTCTGTTTTGCTAAAAAGAGATAGGAACTTATCTTTGTTGGCTTTTATCTTGGTTATTTTTATAGCTATACAAAAAAAAACTCTCCAAAACGTTAAACGCTATACAAAACGTAAGAACGTGAATCATATTTACGAGGGCCGATCCGAAAGTTTTTAGCTGTGTCGACATTTATTGAAATATATTTATATTGTTGATGGATATTTAAGGCAAATTCCAATATAAACATTGTGTCCAAAAATCATAGATGTAAATCACTTAGTTTGTGGTTTACGATTTATTTAACACTAAATGTGTTAACGCTATGATGATGATTTTTGCTATAATTAATACGGTCTCAATAATTTTCATTTTGTCCAATATAAATATAACAAAACGTGTAGTATATCAGTCCTATTTTAAACCATACGTTTCCTTCAACATTCGATATTAGAATATGGAGTAAACAAGCCTTGAAGAAATGTCTAAATTAGAGTCTCCAGGAAAATTCTGTGACTTTCAATGAAAGCATTTTGTGCAGTACTATATTTGGGAATAGAGTAAAACTTGCTGTTTAAATATACTAAAAATAATGACGATTCCATCACGGGCAATATCATCAGAATCCGACGACCCCTTTAGATTTGAGACAGGTTTTGAATACCAAAAATCTGATGTATTCACGAAAAATTTAAATTTCATAGAAAACTACTTCTCTGTGAAATATTTGACAAACCTGTCTGTAATAAAATTTGCTTTATGAAAGTATCAACAATATTAATATACCTCAATAAATGTCGACACAGCTAGAAACTTTCGGAGCGGTCCTCGTAATTGGAGCTGTGAAAAAATACCTGAACATTCCCTATTATCTGACCACCACTCTAATCCTGCAGGTGCTAGAAATAAGTACATCCACCGAGTACGCGGTGAAGTGCGTCGACCTCGCGACGGACCGCGAGATGGCCCAGGGGTACCTGAACGAGGTCAAGGTGCTGCGGGACTTGCAGAAGAGTGACCGGGTCGTCACACTGTATGAATAGTAAGTGATCTGTTCATCGAATCCTACCGCTGGTTACCGGGTTAGAATAGTTTAAGCTACATGCCAATGTTGTTTTCATTACAACTTTTTGAGTATACTCACAAAATTGGTTTTTCCATACTTGGTGAAAAACAAACGGGTTCTCTTAGTATGGAGAAAGTAACTCTCCGCGTTTGCTCAAAAAGTTGTGAGGAAAAAAAAATTGCATGTAGCTTTAAAACTTCCTTATTTCATAGAGATTCAACTCATGCAAGAAAATGTTTTTTTTTTAAATGAATACTTGAATTAAGGGGTTTTTCGTATCACGGACATAAGGAAAAATGACAAAAATTCCTATTAAAATGATCAATATCTCGGAAACCGTGAAACTTAGCATAATAGTAAATGTGGTCAAAAATGTTCAGAATTACCCTTACTATCATCTTGTAAAACGCCTACACCCGAGTGCCAAACACCCTGTATATCGAACACATTATCAAAAGATTGATTTTTAAAGCTTGTTTTTATTTACTTCTACGTGAGGTTGCCGGGTTAGAATAGTGCCACTCCATGTCCTCCCGTGGATGTCTTAAGAGACGACTAAGGGAATAAAGGTTGGTAGTACTGTTAGGCGATGGGCTTGCAACCTGTCCCTAATACACTGGTAAACATCTTAGCCAACTGCAAAATGTGGTTACAGAATTAACAACAAGTTTGTAGAGTTGTTGGTAATTCTGTAGCTCTGCCTACCCCACTCTGGGAACAAAGGCGTGAGTATGTATGTATGTACTACCTTGATTTTGACCTTCAGTATTGTCATATTTCAAAACTGATTCAACAAATTTTGCAAATTAGTAAGAGTTGAGCTAGTAAAAATGCATAATGTTCAATATCAGCAGACAATGTCACACCAATTGACCTGGGTGTCCCTCGGAATCCCTAACAACATTTGCTCTAACACATCTTTTGTCCGAATTTTAATTTGCCCTAAACTGGTTTTCAGATGAGTTAGGCAGCTTTTAAAGTTTTCCTTTTATATCTGGGGTTCAGTTAGGTTAGGGTTGTATTATAACAACAATAAAAAGTTTTCATATGTGTCCTGTCACGGTCGAATATTTCTTTGCGGGTGGTAGGGCCTTGTGCAGGGTCCGTCCGGATCGCTACCACCATCTTATCCATTAACCTACCGCCAAACAGCAGAGTTCGCATTGTTGTGTTCCGGTTTGGGGATAAGACAGCCGGTGAAATTACTAGCATAGAGGCATTCCATCTTAGTCCTCAGGGTTGGCAACGCATTTGCAGTCTTAGGATTGCATTGCAGTCTTATGAATGCGAATGTCTATGGGACACAGTTTCTACTTTCCATCAGGTGGCCTGTGTGCTCGTTTGTCTTCTCCATGCCATAAAAAAAAAAATGAAAATTCGGAGAAACGATACGTTAGGACAAATGACGATTAGGAGTTCCATAGGGAAACCATTGACTTAGTCCCAAACTAAGCTCTAGGCTTGTAATATATGGGTACAACAATAAATATAAATACTTATATAGCTTGACTATATATATATATATTTCTTGCTTAGATTGGGACTAGATCTATTTGTATGACTCTCCTGATATTTTTTTATTAGTAAGTAATCATAGGCTGCACGGGCACTTACACTTAAGTACCCTGTAAACACTGATAATGTATTGGAGTTTTCTTCACATTAAAGTCATGTACACATACATGGATAGCCTAGTGGGTAGTGACCCTGCCTACGAAGCTAGAGGTCCTGGGTTCGAATCCCGGTAAGGGCAGATATTTGTGTGATGAGCGCTAATATTTGTCAGAGTCATGGATGTTTTCTATGTATTTAATTTCAGTATATATTTCTCTATATAAGTATTTATATCGTTGTCTTGTTGTCGTCGTTGTGTTCCCTTTATAATATAATAACATTGACACTGACAAGTGTCAACCTTAGCGATAATTGGGATTGTTCATATTTTTACAATTACTCCAATTCGAAAAACCATTTCGAGGTTTTTAAAGCCATTCTCCATTATTAAGTTTTTGAAATATTTATCTACTTTGGATATTTCGGCAAAAGTATATTTAACCTTTGTTTGACTTTCGTTTTCGTCTTGAAGCCTTCCTAGGTGTATCTTACGGGTTAGGCGAAAACCCCTTGAAATAGTATGTTTTAATACACTATTACAATCACTTTTTTTCATTAGATATCATTTAATTGTTGTAATTTATTAGAAAATGGCAACCCAAATTTAAAATAATCATGTCATCCATAAAATGATGAATGAAATTGGTGTCTTAAAATTTCCCATTCTTTCGAATTAGAA
This sequence comes from Acleris laterana, assembly GCA_963966035.1. Taxonomy (NCBI): domain Eukaryota; kingdom Metazoa; phylum Arthropoda; class Insecta; order Lepidoptera; family Tortricidae; genus Acleris; species Acleris laterana. The sequence continues at coordinate 85,416,145 of OZ014438.1, forward strand.
AGTGAAAACCGTGAGTTATTTTTTTTGGTCAATCCCAATTGGATCTTACAGAAACTTTTTTCAAAACTCGGAGACTACTTTCTTGGTACATACACAAAGTTCAACCCCAACCCGAACAGAACATATGTTTATACCACATCCCCTGGTCATTCCAGTGAGTACGACCGACCGAACAATTACCTCAGGCTGGTGCTTGAGGTGGGGGAGACGGACCTGGCGTGCTTCCTGCGCGCGCACCGCGACGGGGCGCCCCCTGCACTCGTGCTGCACTACTGGGAGGAGATGCTGCGAGCGGTGCAGCAGATTCACCAGCATGGTATGATTCCTTATGCATTTTACATATCCCGTTGCTTACATGATGTCCAGTAAGATCACCTGGTAGAATCCCCTACGTACAAAATTAATAGGTAGGGGATCCTACCAGGTGATCTTACTGGACATCACGGTTGCTTATATTGTTCATTGAATGCTAAACGGACACAATCTGATATGTGTCAGTGTTGCATTTTAAAATAATAATAAAACATAATAATAATATCTGGGGACAATGTCACACCAATTGCCCTAGTCCCAAACTAAGCTCAAGGCTTGTATTATGGGTACTAGACAACGATATAAATACTTATATGTAGACCCCGTTATCTTGTCGCATAAATATTGTTTTTCAGTAGAGTCTGAATGATTTTTTTATCGACCTTCTTGATATCGATGTTTATATAATGCAATTGAATTTTCGCCTTTTAAGTGTATATACTCAATTTCAATTAAAACTTTTTGTTTACAAATAAGTACATAACCTTATTGGCCTTACGAGAAGCGATAACCTTAGATAAATGAGTTGCAATTGCATGTCACATTGACAGACACTATAACTTGCAGTTCTTTGGAATAGTGTTAGTTTAATTGTGGAATTTATTTAATTGCTTGGTGTGTACGTACATAATAATATGCTACAGTGGAAGATTTAAAAACAAAATACACTAAAGATTTTCCCTGCTTGATAAAAGTAGGAAACGAATTGTTTTGCACATGGTGCAATTTACAAATCACTCCAAAAAGAGACAAATTTGAAATTATCAGTGTCATACACTATCGACATTTAGATAGTCGATAAAAAACGCATTCAACGCTCTAGTGAAAAGTAATGTCAGTGCGACAAGATAACGGGGTCTACTTATATGGAGAAATATATACTTAAATATATAGAAAACACCCATGACTTGTAGAACAAATATTCGCGCTCATCACACTAATACCTGCCCTTACCGGGATTTGAACCCAGGACTGCTAGCTTCGTAGGCAGGGTCACTACCAACTAGGCCAGCGCGTGTCGTCAAATTAGAAGCGGTTGGAATACGATTTTTAATGGAAGAGCAAATTATTTTGGAATGTGTCCGTTTTGTATTCAATGAGCGATATACTAAAGGGCCACAAATCAAAATGTGTCTGTGTTGCATTTAAATTCGGAATGCTATATAGTTTAAGTTTAAAATCAAACTATATCTGTTTTTGTTTTGTGCCGCTTTTGTATATAAGCAGCGATCTATTGAATATTCTGTAAATTTGTTTTTTTCAAAATATTCCTGTATAAAAGTAAAATACTAGGGTAAAGTTATTAGTGGCCAGCCAGAGACATGTAAAGTCGCAGTCAATAGAACTTGCAAAAGGTGTAAACAAAACTAAATGAACCAATCTACCATGATTACTCGATAATCACGTAGTTTTAAAGATAAAGTGAGGTCTTTGCAACGATTTATACACTAGATCATTATTTTCATATTAAGTTGATATAACTATTCATTATACGTTATTGAATATTTGACGTTATGTGTCATGTGTGTTGTGTGTGTGTGTGTGTGTGTGTGTGTGTGTGTGTGTGTGTGTGTGTGTGTGTGTGTGTGTGTGTGTGTGTGTGTGTGTGTGTGTGTGTGTGTGTGTGTGTGTGTGTGTGTGTGTGTGTGTGTGTGTGTGTGTGTGTGTTCTCCGCGTGGTTGCCGGGTAAGAATAGTGCCACTCCATGTCCTCCCGTGGATGTCGTAAGAGACGACTAAGGTAATAAAGGCGTGTAGCACTGTTAGGCGATGGGCTTGCAACCTGTCACTAATACACTGGTAAACATCTTCGCCTAAGTGTGCAAAGTGTGGCTACAGAATTATCAAAAAGTTTTTATAGTTGTTTGCGGGTGGTAGGGCCTTGTGCAGGGTCCGTCCGGATCGCTACCACCATCTTATCCATTAACTTACCGCCAAACAGCAGTGTTCGCATTGTTGTGTTCCGGTTTGGGGATAAGACAGCCGGTGAAATGACTAGCATAAAGGCATTCCATCTTAGTCCTCAGGGTTGGCAACGCATTTGCAGTCTTAGGATTGCATTGCAGTCTTATGAATGCGAATGTCTATGGGCCACAGTTTCTACTTTCCATCAGGTGGCCTGTGTGCTCGTTTGTCTTCTCCACGCCATAAAAAAAAAACTGATAATGTTCATACATAATGTGGTAACGTTTCTGCCCCCTAACGGCCGAACCCTATATTCAAAACTCAAATAGATAAGGCATTATTTTCATATTAGTTATCTACTTAAGTACGTTAATAAAAACTAACACAGGTGAGTCAAATTAAAGAGTGCGAACAACTGGGAGTAGCCCATTGCTTCGCTGCAATAGCTCCCGGCTCGATAATGTCAAAACAACTCTTCAATGGATTGCTACATGCATGCGGTCTAAACCTAGTAAAACTGCACCTTCTACCTTCAATTTGTGACGACTGCCAGTTGACTACCAGGGAAAGTGCAAAATGTGGTTACAGAATTATCAAAAAGTTTTTATAGTTGGAAATTCTGTAGCTCTGCCTACCCCACTCTGGGAATAAAAGCCGTGAGTTTATGTATGTATGTATTTCTCTATCCAGGTATAGTCCACGCGGACCTGAAGCCGGCCAACTTCCTGCTGGTGTCCGGGCGGCTCAAGCTGATCGACTTTGGGATCGCGTCCGCGGTGAGCAGCGACGCGACCAGCGTGGTGCGCTCCTGCGGCAAGGGCACCTTCTCGTACATATCGCCCGAGGCGCTCGGCGGCGACGGGAGCCAACCGCTCAAGGTAAACTCGAGTCCAGAGTTAGGCGAACTAACTTGACAGCCGAAAATGTTGCCAGACATGGGAAAAATAAATAGTTATAGGTTTATGTCGATATAACCTTGTGCCTTCTATAAGGGCATTTTCACTAAAAAGTGTACCCAAATAAGGACTGAAATTAAGGAACTTTAACTTAGTCAGTTTTGTGACGAAAATTAGCTATATATTGACGGCCGCATTGTATGGCTAATTTTCGTCACAAAACTGACCAAGTTAAAGTTCCTTAATTTCAGTCCGTAATTGGGTACACTTTTTAGTGAAAACGCTCATAAATCTGATTCTATTTATATTTTATCAAGTAATTGTCGTCGAAACTTTCACACTCATACATACTTGCCAAATAGGGACGAACTACAGCAATTTTTATGATGTAAGTACTATGATCTGAACGATTTACGGTTTAAAGCGGATATTTACGATACCCGTGTGGTTGCCGGGTTAGAATAGTGCCACTCCATATCTTCCCGTGGATGTCGTAAGAGGCGGCTAAGGGAATAAAGGCGTATAGTACTGTTAGGCGATGGGCTTGCAACCTGTCACTAATACACTGGTAAACATCTTAGCCTAAAAGTGCAAAATGTGGTTACAGAATTATTAACAAGTTTTTAGAGTTGTTGGTAATTCTGTAGCTCTGCCTACCCCACTCTGGGAATAAAGGCGTGAGTTTATGTATGTATGTATTTACGATACTTACTCCTAAAATTAGGAATAAAATACAAAAATAATACTGTTATTACAGCAGTCCATTGTGATCCTAGCTGGCTTCTGTCGGGTTGGTACGGTACAGTTCATGTACCATACATATAGCATTCATCCCTTTCTCTCTGGCAAATATGAAAGTGCGATACAGACACGTTATATATCGTCGATGATAATTCCAAATCCGTTGTGTTCGATTAGCTATCGATATTGACAGCACTAGCCACACTGTGGCAATATTAGTGTACCATGAACTGTCAAGTTAGTTCGCCTAATTCTGGACTCGACTTTAAATACCCCCGATAAAATGGTTGCCACTTCTTCATAATCATTCTTCTGCCCTTATTCCAACTTATTCGGGGTCGGCGCAACATGTTTCTTCCATACGACGACGCGATAGCCTAGTTGGTAGTGACCCTGCCTACGAAGCTAGAGGTCCTGGGTTCAAATCCCGGTGAGGGCAGATATTTGTGTGATGAGCGCAAATATTTGTCCCTGAGTCACGGATGTTTTCTATGTATTTAACTATATATTTTTCTATATAAGTATTTATATCGTTGTCTAGTACCCATAGTACAAGCCTAGAGCTTAGTATGGGACTAGGTCAATTGGTGTGACATAGTCCCCTGATATTATTATTATTATTATTTATTATACTTCTCTATTAGGCGTCATCTCGGTAGTGAGCATTTCTCTTTTTTTTTGCCACTGTTAGTGACACCTCCAGATTTAAAAAAAAAATGGCAGACAGGTAGAGACCATCGAACTATGCAATAATTAAATAATATTGTAATGTGTCCCAAAATATTTGTATGGAAATTTCCTTTTGTGTTACCGATATTCATACATTTTTGGTAACACAAAAGGAACTTTCCATACAAATATTTTGGGACACATTACAATATTATTTAATTATTGCATAGTTCGATGGTCTCTACCTGTCTGCCATTTTTTTTGAAAATCAGAAGGTGTCACTAATAGTGGCAAAAAAAAAGAGAAATGCTCAAGTCAGTCCCTTTCTAGCCATATCATCTTTCACACAGTCCATCCCTCGTTCCTTTGGTCTTCCTACTCGTATAGCCAAGAGCGTTGGTGGCCTTGGCTTATGGGTTCGATTTCGTACCCCCGCGGTCACCAAGTACCAATGAGTTTTTGTAACTTAAGACTGCGCCGAGCAAACGCCTATTATTATGTTTTCTAATTAACTAAAGAATTTCCTTGAAATCAGACGATAGCTTTTTGTAGCGCAAGTAAAAACACAATTTATGGGATACGTAATAAACTTTAATAACAATTACCCTTTGAGTAGTCAGCTTAACGGGAAAAGGTGGCCACTTTTTTCCGTTAAGTTGATAACTCGAAGGTGAATTGTTATTAAACTATGTGATTATACCCTATAAGTTGTGTTTTCGTTTGTAGTACAAAAACTTACTGTCCAATTTCAAGAAAATACTTTAGTTTATTAGAAAACACAATAAAAGTAACGAAGGCGCCACTGTACATACGGCGTACGCTCGGCGCAGTCTTAAGTGAATTACCCGATGCTCTTAAGGTGAAGGAAAACTTTGTGTGGAAATCTGAAAATTCGAACAGCTGATTGTGCAAGAGGGTAATTGCACACAAGATTCTAAAGAGTCGAAGTGTAAAAGGCCCATCTGTAAGATAAGATAAGATTCGTAATAGCCATCCATATTCATACTCAAAACATTCCTGACGATATTTTCCTTATTACTCCGCATGATATGGCAATTCCATGACAACCGATTCTCACACAACTTTTTATGGTGACTCCTTCTAGAGGTGATATCTCTAAAATAGATCGTGTGGTTTTTATAAAATTTATTTAAAAATTATCGTAAGAAAATTTGTTTTCTAATAAGAAATTGGGTTAAAGCAGTCTGACCTTGCTTAGTGTAAGGTTTTAAAGCAGTTACTAGTGTTACTACACAAAAATTGAATGCACTAGCAAAAGAGTGCATTTTTAAAGCATTTATGTTTTTTGTTGTTGTGTTGTAAATAATTTTCGTTGAAATGAAAATGTATTAAGCGTTATTTTTTATATTTTTGGACGTAAGGTTTAAAAGATAAAGGGTGAGTGATTGTTTTCACTAAATGTTAAAAGATGAAATGTCAGTTGCATAAAATTTTCTAAAAATCTCGCATATAAACTATTGATCTCGACTGTCACTAGAATCGGACTCCGAACACGTTTGACATTATTTGTGGTAAGTCATAGACAATGACGTAGTCTGCCGTTAATAAGTTAAAAATATGATCTTTTGTCTGATTTTATTTCATTTTCTCGCAATTGTGATGAAAAACATTGTATGTTACACGGGTGGTAAAGGAAATACAAAGCTCGAGTCATTAAAGCCCTCAGCTTTCGGCTTCGGGCTTCTAACAGACTCTCGTTTGTAATTCTTTATTTACCACCCTTAATACACAATGTACTGGAGTTTGTGGGATGCTTCCGGGATGCAGGTATTGGTGACGACGGCCCGATGGTGAAGTCCATGGGCGACAGGTCGAGCCGGGGCACGGGAAGTGGTGGCTGCAGCGATCGCGGTGGGGTTCCTATTAATAAAATCTGCATCTGCCTCATTTTCTGAATGAATTATGTCATAATTAACTCTAGATTGTACATTTTCAAGTACTTCCGAGTAATTAATTAAAGTTCCCATGTTTGCCAACACTCTTTTCACTACACATAGTAATTAATGTCTTACTTCGAATAGAAACTCATTTTGAACACTATTTATTACTATACTATTAAACAAACTTAAAAACAACGCAGCGATAAATGACCCGTGGTAGTATTTACAAACAAATGGCAAACGAAACAAACCTTACACGGCGGTCGCTCGGTGAAGGACGACTGAGTGAGATAACACGATCATGCACTTAATATCTGCGCGAAATTATGTCACGCGTATTTCGTCTAACTCCACGTTAAACGACAAGTGGCAGCGTCGTAAAATTGTGAGCGGCCACGCACAACTATTATAACTTGAAATAGATGAGAAGTGTATGACAGAGTTATTAAAAAATGAAGTTGAACGAATTTGTCATATTAACCTTTTCAACGCTATGTCAAAAATAAAGTCGTCGCTCACACGCCAATGACAGCTAAACACCAAACCTAATGTCAACTTTACCTCATAGCCACTCAGGTTTAATTTGCGCTGTCAACCATGACGGAAATATCCGTCGTTGGCGTTGAACCAGTGGTGCGGATATATCCGTCAATGGCGTGGAAAAGGTTAAATAATTGAAAAAGTAACGATAATTTTTACGCGATTGTTTGTGGGCCATATAAAGCATCCAAAGTAAGACCGTTTCGCGGTGGTTAGGCGTAATTCGTCTAACTTAACCCTTTATCGCCCACTGTACTCGCACGGGTACAGCTAATAAAAGTGAGATTTCAGTGGTTTTTTTGGTCTCAATTGATATTATTGCTTATTATGGTCATAGATGTCTCTTCACTACATAGTATAAAACAAAGTCGCTTCCCGCTGTCTGTCCCTATGTATGCTTAGATCTTTAAAATTACGCAACGGATTTTAATGCGGTTTTTATTAATAGATAGAACGTTTCAAGAGGAAGGTTTTTATGTATAATAAATCTTGTTTCATGTACGGGTGTTACAGAAAACTCACATAAACCGAAGCGAAGCGAAGGCGGGTCGTTAATAATTTATATGCCACATGAATTATGCATTAAGAAAATTGAATTAGATGTTAATAAAGCTAGTTATAACACAAAAAAGTTCTCATTTAATTTGGATTTTTTTAATAAATTTGATTAGTTCGTAGGTTATTGTGTTATTGGTTACTATTGTTGCAATAAAAATAAAAAAAAAAATTCAGTTCAATTTCAGGCGATAATGGGTTAAGATAGATGAGTTGTGCGTGGAGGACATAGCGACATTGAAAGGCTGCGATGAGTTTGGCATCGGAATTGAATTTCATTCCGTAACTTTAGGCGTGTACCACTTAGATGAAAGGCATACTTCCGAATACATTGCACAAATGCTCACTAAAACCTGTGAAGAGTGGAGATTTAATACTGATAAAGTCACAGCAGTAGTAACCGATAATGCTGCAAATATGGTAAAGGCTGTCGAAATTGCATTCGGAAAAAAAAGCATATCCCTTGCTTTGCGCATACACTCAATTTAGTAGCACAACATATTTTGGGAATTCCTGAATTACAGCAAATATTAACAAAAGTAAAAACTATTGTTACTTTTTTTAAACAAAGTTGTGTGGCAAGTGACGAGTTGCGTAAATCAGTAAAAGCCGACACCAAATTGATTCAGGATGTCCCCACACGTTGGAATAGCACGTACTATATGATTGCACGTTTTCTTGATTTACGAAATGCTGTAAGTGAAATTTTGATGGGCGGGGTTGGAGCGCCCGAGGAGGTCGCGAACTCCGGGGCGGAGGAGGAGCTCGCGGTCGGGAACCGGGGCCGGCTGCGGTCGCGGCGGGCGCCGGCCTGGGGCGGCCCGCCCACAACGACCATGTCGAGGGCTTCGGGCGTCGAGGAGGTCGGAACGGACGCCGGCGGTGCAGCCCGGCCGGCCGTCCCCGGGACGGCTGATCCAGTAAAACCGCGTGTCTCCTCACACGCCTTCTCGCGAGCGATAGCGAGCGAGGGGTGCGGGGGGTGTGGGGGGGGAGGCTCCTCAGTGCATAGGCACTCTGAGCCAGTGGCCGGGTCGCGACCCATAACTATGGGCCGGGCTCTATACCAATCTTGGTTTTACCAATTGACAAGATTTCATATTTTCAAGACTTTAATTTTATTCGTTTTATACATACTGTTTGGAAGGAGGAAGACACTAATAGTTTTAAATTTTCTCTAGAATAAATAATTATTTTATTATTAATTTATTAAGATGTACTTATTCTAAAAGGGCGTAACTTCATTTCTACGACACAATGGACATTAATACGTTAGTCCAATCTGTATATAAAAAAGTATCATGTCAACCGATAATTCTCTAAGTATCTATCCATCTGTCAATAATGTCAATGTCAAATTTGAAGTATGACAACTTTTTTTTTTTTTTTTCTCTTGAAAAAGGCAATGGTACTATATATATTCAAGCATAGTATTGGTAAAACTCGATATTTTTATTTACTTACTTGTAATTTTGTAATTAAAGAAAAATAAATCTAAATAAATATTTTGCCGTGTTCAGGAGGCAAAACCCTTTCGATTCGTATAGTAATTTGCAGGTATCACCAAAATGAAATGTTGTCAATTGTAGGAGCCAGTTAGCCCTTACACTCGATTGTGGGTGTTAGAGTTTGTTGAAAGAACGAAGATGTTGAGTTAAAGTAAAACTGGTTTATTATAGTTACAGATATCCAAATTAATGGGTAAAATAATTGGTCGTGCCTTCCGTTGATGTTTATCATGCGAGTATCAAGTTGGCACTAACTCTAATACTTATGTTATTTTTAATATAACTCCGCACGATCTTAACTAGATCACAGCGTAAGCTAAAAACATGTACAGTCGGAACTGTACACCAATCTTAGTTTTTAATGCGCCAATCTACGGCTTTTACCGGGGGTTCTTCGGCCTATCTTGGCGTTGCGAAGATAGATTAGGAGCTGTCATGTCACGGACCGAGGGTTCTGGGACTAGCTCTCTTGGGAGAGGGCGAGTCTTGCGGTCCTGTGGGCGGATGTGCAGCGGCGCTATGCCGCGTAAATGGATTAGATTAGATTAGATGAGGTGCGCGAACGATTGTACGCAGGGACTGGGACTCCTGCGCACGTAGCCGCTTCTTATTGGTATCAGCGCACAAGGCGTACCAGGCGGGGGCTGCGTAAGTAAGCCGCGACCGCACATACGCCTTGTATATCTTCAGCTTCGTGCGTAAGGAGAAATCGCAGGCGGGCTCTCGCCACCTTCGTCTTCTGTATGACCGTGTCGACGTACTGCTTCATACTTAACCCTCTGTCGATGGTGACACCCAGGTCATGGTGTGTGACCACTAGACTTCCTGACCGTAAAGTAGGAGCGGAGGAGGCGGGCATTTGCTGCCTGTCACAATCGCCTGTGTCTTGCCAACGTTAACTGACAACCTCCACTTTGCGAGCCATCTTGGCAATGCGTCCAGTGTGGGCTGGAGTTTCCTAACCGCTTGCTGGGCGGTGATGGAGGAGGCGAAATATGCGGCATCATCGGCGTATAGGGCGAATTTCGCATAGCCCAGCACGGGTATGTCGTCAGTAGTGTCCGACCGAAATTTCGGTTTCGGTTTCAGTTTCGGAAAAACGTTTAGCCGTTTAGGCTGTGCGTTGATATGTCAGTCAGTCAGCCAGTTTCTCCTTTTATATATTTAGATAGATAAATAGGCTGATAAACACATAACTCTCCTTTGCGTCACGTAGTCGGTTAAAAATAACAGACCTTGTAGAGGCAATGCCGACACTATTATATTGTCCTGATTTTTCTTTTGTGCAATAAAGCGTACATACATATAGATACGTACATACTATGATTCAAGGCAAAATTGACGCGCATATCACGGTCTTTATATAAAATTGAATCCAATTACGATTGTCATGCGCTTGGTCAGTCGCCAGTGTGATATAATACCCAACATTGCGTATGACAATGTGACACGCGGGCATAGGATAAGGTATATAAATCACTAGCGACCCGCCCTCGCTTCGCTTCGGTTTAGATTTTTCATACAAAAGGATTTTCCCGCTAATTCCCGTTCCCGTGGGAATTTCGGGAATTCCTTTCTTAGTGCACCTCTACGGTACCTAAGCTACGTCCCTTCCAAATTTCAAGTGCCTACGTTTAGCCGTTTAGGCTGTGCGTTGATATGTCAGTCAGTCAGTCAGTCAGTTTCTCCTTTTATATATTTAGATATATAGTTATTTACATTAGAAAACATCCATGACTCAGGGACAAATATTCGCGCTCATCACACAAATATCTGCCCTTACTGGGATTCGAACCCAGGACCGCTAACTTCATAGGCAGGGTACCCACTAGGCCAGCGCGTCGTCAAACACCTACACACACACTTACATACACTTTTTTTTCAGGTATCTTTCTACTCGGACGTCTGGTCGCTCGGCTGCATCCTGTACAGCCTCGTCTACGGCCACACGCCGTTCGCGCACCACACCACGATGGTCAAGTTGGTGACCATCCGCGACCCCAACCACTATATAGGCTACCCGCCTGTTGACAGTGAGTATATAATAAATATCAGGGGACAATGTTACACCAATTGACCTAGTCCCAAACTAAGCTCAAGGCTTGTATTATGGATACTAGACAACGATATAAATACTTATATAGAGAAATATATACTTAAATATATAGAAAACATCCATGACTCAGGAACAAATATTCGCGCTCATCACACTAATATCTGCCCTTACCGGGATTCGAACCCAGGACCGCTAGCTTCGTAGGCAGGGTCACTACCAACTAGGCCAGCGCGTCGTCAAAATATATGTTTATGGATAAAACCAGGGACCGGCCCATAGCAAAGCCGTATCGCTTGAAAGCCGTTCGATTTGCTTTTTAAAGTGCTATTTATAAGGGTTACATACATACATATAAATCACGCCTGTTTCCCAGAGGGGTAGGCAGAGACCACTTCTTTCCATTTGCTACACATTTATGAATGTGGAAGGAGCGAAATAAATTTGTCAAGATCGTAGCAAGTGGAAAGAAGTGGTCTCTGCCTATCCCTCTGGGAAACAGGCGTGATTTAATGTATGTATGTATGTAAATTCATAAAATCCAACAATGAGGACGCTGTTTGATTGTGACGTCACAACATAGTGATCCCTATAAATTCCATAGTAACGGAGCGTTTTTGATGTTTCATAAAAAGAAGCTGATTTGACTTTTGTCAAATGGGTAAATCAACTTTTAAAGTACCCCTTTCCTTTTGGGGTATTAAAACTTTCCTGGTGACTTATGGTGAATAATGATGTATGAATATTAAAATCAGACCATCAAATTTGTGGACCCCACACGTTAAACACCTCAAATATTTTTTAATCATCGAAAAAACCGGGTAATTTAGGGAAAATGCACTTTTTTCATACAAAACCTAGAGACAACACCGTCCCCTGCGTTACCAACTATATTAATGTTCAATACTGTATTATTTTAAATTAAATAAGTTCAAATGTTAGCCTACTTGTCTAATTAAATTAACATGTAGGCCATGTCGCAAGAAAATATATACATACATACATACATAAACTCACGCCTTTATTCCCAGAGTGGGGTAGGCAGAGCTACAGAATTTCCAACCACTATAAAAACTTTTTGATAATTCTGTAACCACATTTTGCTCACTTAGGCGAAGGTGTTTACCAGTGTATTAGTGACAGGTTGCAAGCCCATCGCCTACTCGTAACAGTACTACACGCCTTTATTACCTTAGTCGGCTTTTACGACATCCACGGAAAGATACGGAGTGGCACTATTCTAATCCGGCTACCACACGGACAAAAAAAAAATAGTTTTTCTAAAAACGTGTAATTTGTGTAACTTTTCAAAAAATAGGGAGTACCTTAAAAGTTGATTCACCCAAATACCGTATGGTCTAATTCCAGATTTACCGCCGTCCCTTATAGCAGCGTTGAAGCAGTGCCTCCGGTACGACGCCCACAGTCGACCGACGGCCACGGATCTCCTACAAATCAAATACCTTTCACACAACACGCAGAGCATTCCAGAAGCTCTGCTCGCCAAGATACAAGCGCACGTAACGCCGGAGGAATACGTTATACTGCAGAATGCTATGGTAAAAATAGATCCATGATACTAAGGTAACAAAGGGGTAGAAAGGTTATTTCACGTTCACAGTAAGGTTTGTTTCAATAGAACTTGCCAACAATGTAAACAAAACATTCTATGAGATATCCATGTTATAGCACTATTTTATTCTTTTAATGGTTTAGGATAATCATGTGGAAAGAATTGATTAAATAACACATGGATTTAGCAGTATTTGATGATGTAGAATGGAAATTAAACACATTTTGAATACAAGGTTTGTTTACATTGTTGGCAAGTTCTATTGAAACAAACCTTACATTATATTTTAATTAGTTGTTTCTATAGCAAGATGAGGACACATTCAATGTTACAGAGTAAAAACTTTTAAATTAAATTTTAAAACTTTTTAAATAGGCCCAGTGGGTCTGATGTAAATGCACTTATCATGGACAGTTCTCTCGTCATGATAATAAAATTACATATTATAGAACGCTAACGCCTTACAATTAGATAAGACCTTTTGAAAGTGCCTTTTTGCCCGTTAAAATTGTTATTGTTCATCACTGGAGCACTGTCCGTGATGGGTGCATTTACCTTAGTATGATTGCGTTTATCGCGTGACAAAATTTGCATAAAGCATCCGTCTCTCTCGTGCTTATATAAGTGTATGAAAGTGACGCATGTTTTATCCACATATATTAGGCCCACTGGTTGGTTAATCCTTTAAGACTGCGCCGAGCCAACGTCGAGCGTCCAGTGCCGCCCTCATTACTATTATTGTGTTTTCTAATTAACTAAAGAATTTCCTTGCAATCAGACGATACGTTTTTGTAGCGCAAGTAAAAACACAATTTATGGGATACGTAACAAACTTAAATAACAATTACCCTTTAAGTAGTCAGCTTAACGGGAAAAGGTGGTCACTTTTTTCCGTTAAGTTGATAATTCGAAGGTGAATTGTTATTAAACTATGTGATATAACCTATATGTTGTGTTTTCATTTGTAGTACAAATTTAATTTGCAAACAGGTGCGCGTATAACCTACCTACCTCTTTATACACTTGTAATATATTTAGATTAAATAATAATAAATGTATATGATCAAAATAGTTATATTAATTATAAGTCAGTGTAGAAGTCTGCGCCTGTGGCAGCCATATTTTGTATTTTAGCGAATAATAACAATTAAATGAAATAAATATTATGGGGCCATATCACCAGGGATCAAAAAATCCTATTGACTTAAAGTTGGAAAAAATAGACGAACATGGCTGACGCAATATAATTTTAATAATATAAGTTCCTGGGTTCCGGCATTCTACAAAATGATATTTAAATGATATTTATATTTTACACGTACGATTACTGTCTTGCAAATGATCAAAATTATATTTAGGGTAATTTAATTTGTTTAGTTATAATCTTTACCCCCTTGCTTATAACGTTGAATAAGCTTGGAATAGTTTATGCCATGCTTTGTCACTTTCTGTCAGATGCCAATGTTACAATTACAGATAAGGACAAAGCATGGCATAAACTATCCCAAGCTTATTCAACGTTTATAATCAGAGCCCGGATTTTTTTTTTGATTTTTTGTCGCAATCTAGCTAGTCCAATTTTAAATAAAACATTTTACGTGAGTTTTGTATAAAATTATATAGAAACAGATGCAATTCCTTCTTCGAAATCCGTCAGCACACACAGCAGCACATGACATTTTATTTGGTTTCTAATAGTGACAGGAGTAGATAATCATTAATTTCTCAACATTCTCCGGGAGTAGACAGTTTCTTAAGTATTACTTTCCATGAGGTAGTATAGTCACTTCATTCAAAGTTTTACCTCTTAGTCACCCGACGGGTTATTGTATTACTTGATATGAAAAAATAGGAGTAAAGGATTTAGATGGAATAACACATATAAACAACTGTCGCGAATGATTGTAAAATAATGTAAACATAATAATACTCGACATCGATAAAAAAATATTTCTAACACTACCTAGATTGCGACAGTCTTTTGTTTTGCCGCGAAATATCCGGGCTCTGTTTATAAGTAAGGGGGTTAGAGTCATGTCCACATTATTGCGAGTAATGACGCCCATGTCCGATCTAATCTATGTATCTCAAACCATGTTGCCTTTGGAAAGTGTATCGTATTGTCAACGTAATAAATAGCTCTTATTTAATTAACAGTAATGGCGGTCAAGTTAAACACAATACCCTTTTACTTATACTTACTCGAAAATCTAATTCAAGACCAAATCCTAACCTCATCGGGCGCACGTTCGCTGTGATTACTGCATTTTGGTTTAAGTGTGGGTATTTTTATCAATAAAACTTACCCTAATCTAGACACGCGGTAGCGTGTCAAAGCCAAGTTCAAGCTAACAGAACCGGCGAGCAGCACCGTGTGTAATATTACACGAACCATTTGGAGCCACTTTTGACACCTTAATAACTCAAAATCTATTTGACATATGGTCCGACTTTTAATTCACTGCAGTAAAATGACACAGCCAAATGTCATTCTGAGAAATAATGATACCACATTTATTTAAATAGTGCTTGACACGTTCACCTAACGAATGATTTGATCAAAGAACGAACTAAATATTTTATGAGCATTATATAGGTATTTAGCTAAGTACATTATTTTATTACATTAAGCTGATCAAATTGCTTGCAACAGATTGTTAATAAAAAAATATGAGACACGAGTAAGCCACAGACTAAACAAAAAAATATCGCATTTAAGTAACATTAAAAAAACAAACCTGCTCAATTCATAAAGACAGTGACATACTTAAATCAAGGGAGCTGTAATAATTATATAAACCAAAAACGTCAGATCACTTATTCATGCAACAGTAATTATTTGGTTTAGGCGTTTTGTTTATTTGTCAAAATTGACATCCTTAGCGAAAATATTAACGTAATGTTTGTTTTGTTATTTTCTTAATTACTAAAGTCATTTTGAAACCCTCCTAAATATTAATAGTATTAATGTAGTGCAAATAACTCGAATGAACTACAATACAATGTTCATTTTTTCATTCATTCATTAGGCAACATCACTATTTTTTATACACCAAAAACTGACAACACTGAAGCTGTCATTCTACTGCACTGAATTAAAAGTCGGACCATAGAAACATGACATTTGGTATATGTATTAGAACCCCTTTGAATAACTAGAATCCGAAATTTCATATATATAGGTAAAACGGTTATTGAAATATTAACGTGTAAAAATCGGCATTTTTATCACCTAACTATTGACTTATTGACTGACCTATAGATCAAAACTTTAACCCAGTTCCAGATGACCTAGAAACTTCAAATTTGGCATCCAGATAGGTAGTTGGGTGAACACAAAGAAAAAAGTCAGAAACTAGTAAATTTTCATCATTTTATTATAATTTTTCAATTAATTGGTGAATCTATGAAAACGGGTCACTTTCTATGGAAACTCTATACAAAGTGACCCGTTTTCATTGCTCTTGACTATTAGGAAAGCTTACTTATAGTGCCTGTAAGTATTGTAAGAAGAATGTAAGAAGAAAATCAGCAATAAAAATTTATGACATCCGGACTTCATATGGATTTTAAGGTCTTCACGTGAATATATAATGAGTGGAATACCACCCTTAATTATTTTTTTAATATAGACACGCGGTAGCGTGTCCAGCCAAGTTCAAAGCCAAAAGGAACTAGCGACCCATTTGGAGCCACGTTTGACTCCTTAATCCATTTGGTATATGTACATACCTACAAGATATCTGTTATTTGGCTAATCAACTTATCATCTTTATGTAATATGTAAGTAACTGTCTTACTCTTCGAAAAATAAGGCTTGCTAGTATAAACTAGCCAAGTCAAGTCTTGAGCATCAATTTATCCTAAGTTATCTGCTTTGTGTAAATAATTTAGTGTTCAAATTAAAGAAGTTATACTTTTATATAGCAAACATTGTTGTAGTAGAAAAAATAAGAAATTGTATGTTCTTAAGAAAACATTTTATTTTAGGATTTCCTACTGAACTTGGCACCCATTTAGATCTCAATTCTTTTGTCGGCGAAATTGACAACCACGCTTATTCTTAATATTGAACTTGGCTCCTTTTTTCACATTTATGTTTTTGGTGGGATATTACTTACACAAGTTCTCATTCATGTTTTTACGAAATAATGTTAAAATAACGAAATAATCTAAATGGAAACTGACAGATTTTGGTCTTTAATTGGATTTTCCCATTATAGAATAAGCCCCGAGGTGTGAAGTGGCTTAAACAATGTATTTCTATCGGGTCTCTATTGACTGCCATAATTATTTTTAGTCGTAATGTGTTTCAAGTCATAATTTTCGCAAGTCATAATGCATTTTTCTCAGGACACGGTTATTTTTAAGGATTTTTATAAAACTAACCTAACCTAAATAATCTACACGATAAACGTTTATCAAAAACTGTAACTTCAGCCTGAAAGAAGTTATGACAAAAAAAAGTATGACTAACAATACATTATGACCAACGATATGTATGGCAATCAAGGGGATCCGATTTCTATCTTATGAAAGTTTGGGAAAATAAAACTGGAGCGAAAATTTAACCGAGGTAACCGTTTATATGACCTGTCACAGGTAAATACTAGGGTAAATCGTCAATAACTGGCCACTTAAGAAACCGGCGATGTCGCATCTGATTTTTAAATCTATTATCCTTCCTTATCATCAAATATCGGAATAGGTAGAGCTAATTTGCCTAAACTTGATGCACCTTCATTCAATAATGTATTCCCATTTCACTCACGCATGAATGAATATGCCTCAAGTTTAGGCAAAATAAGCTCTACCTATTCCGATCACTGCTTATCATACACACATATTTTTATATTAATTAAATTACGAAGTAAAAATGAAATATTTAGTAAAATTACGCATGATAATGTGATCTCTTGAGCTTTATTCACTTTAATTTGGTAATTTATGCACTTCCGAAGCACATTTGAATAAAAATAAGTAAAAAAGTATCGTCATTTTACTTATTTTTATTCAACCTCAGCTCACGTGGGTTTGGTCGCCATGTTTCGTGTAAATTGAGAGCGAGACTGGTCAATTGGGTTCTTTATGAAGCTTCAACTCGAGCGCGGTAGTGACATAATAATATAATTCGTATTTATATCTAACTAGCGACCCGCCCTCGCTTCGCTTCGGTTTATGTGAGTTTTCTGTAACACCCGTTCATGGAACAGGATTTATTATACATATAAACCTTCCTCTTGAAACACTCTATCTATTAATAAAAACCGCATCAAAATCCGTTGCGTAGTTTTAAAGATCTAAGCATACATAGGGACAGACAGCGGAAAGCGACTTTGTTTTATACTATGTAGTGATAACACTAATAACATTGGCAAAGTGTTTTGTTCGGGTCCAAATATGTAACACCTTATTGAACCATTTTTAGGGTTCCGTAGTCAAACTAGGAACCCTTATAGTTTCGCCATGTCCGTCCGTCCGCAGCCTAGCTCAGAGACTCTTAGTACTAGAAAGCTGTAATTCCGCAGTAATATACATATTAGTCATGCCAACAAAGCGGTAAAATAAAATGTTGAAAAAAGTTTTTCTTTTGTGTGCCTCCCCTACACGTAATATTGCCGACATGTTTTCGATTAAGTGATTCGTTTATGAAATATTAAGCTAGTTTTTGATAGAGTAAAGTGCCCCCCACCCCTACAGCTGAAATTAGAAATATTAAAAATTAGAAAAATATCTTGAATGAAAGCGCATATAACGAATTTAAAAGGAAAACTGTCACGACTAAGTAGACTTAATTAGTTCCTGAGATACAGGCGACTAAAGTGTTTATACCTACTAAAAATCATCTAAGGCCTGCGCTAGTATAGTAACCAACACTGCTGTCTTACTCCAACTCCTGTGCTAGAAGAGCAACTAACATGTGTATCTGTGTGTTTGTCTGTGCCATCTTAGCTCCCTAAAGGATGATGGTCCAATGCGGTACTTGACAAAAGTCAAATCAGCTTCTTTTTATGAAACATCAAAAACGCTCCGTTACTATGGAATTTATAGGGATCACTATGTTGTGACGTCACAATCAAACAGCGTCCTTATTGTTGGAGTTTATAAATTTAAAAATCTTAAAATAGCAAACATAAATAAAAGATTGATGTTTTCCTGGTATTTTTATAATGTTTATCTGTTGTTAATGAAAAACCAATTTAATTTCACTCTTGTCAAATACCCTATTAGGCCGTTTACGAGATATCAGCTCTGAAAGTAGGGGTAGGGTTTCATCTTATATCGGGGGTTTACCTAGAGAAGCACCTTCAAAATTATTATTCGGACATATAATACGATGTTGATGATAAAAATTCATTAACTAATTAGAGGTAAAATTATTCCCATCACTATTTCATCCTCTAAGACAATTACATTTAGGTATACCTGTTGTTTTCATTGGCAGTCTGAATAGGAACAGACTAAACATGGGTAGGGGTCGGGTTGCATAACGTTTAAAGTCATATTTTTGATGGGCATACAAGGATTCGTCATACTCATCATTGCGCATAACTGTAAATTGTCATACATTTATGCGCATAAAGTTTTTAATCATAATGTTTAAGAACATATTGTGTAACGCGCATAAATTTGATGCGCATAATTTTTTTTAAGCATACTTTATAATGGACATAAAATGGTTGCTCATAAAAGTAGTTAACCATCCGCTCTTTTACAAAAAAAATAACCTCGAAGACGAAAGCGGGAGCAAAGCTCCCGCTTTCGTCTTCTAACCTATCCGCGATCCGAGTCGGTTTCGCCACTAAGTCCCTATTCCCTACTATGACATTAATATTTATTACTAAAAATTATTATAATTATCAATATTATGACTAAATAAATGTATGCCTTTCTACATTATGATTAAACCAATTATGACTCCGTATAATTATGACAAGGAACAATTATGCCTAGTATAATTTATGCCAAAAAAAAATTATGAGCATCAACTTTATGCGTAAAGTGTTATGACAATCGATATTATGACAATCGTTGTTATGCGACCAGACCGCCACCCTTTAAAAATACTTTGACAGTTAAGTCCAGATAATAACTCTGGATCTAGGTACAGTAGAACACAATTGATATGGCGTGTCGTGAATCTTCGTTCGCGCAGACAACGATTCCGATGATTTCCGAAAGCACGATTAAAACCCACGATCAGACTTGTACGTAATAGTTATAAGGTGCAAATTAAATTGCATCTATTTTTTCCGTCTTACTCACGCACGTTTGACGGCTGACTGAATGACACGCGCGCGTCAACATGGCGTCACTAATAACCAATAATAGCACAGAATACAACCGCGCAACGCGTGGATCATGCTGATTGGTTCCCGCGCTTCGAAAAAATGTTTTCTGCGCACATACATCGGTAACCCATATCAGTTGTATTCTAGTTTAATCTCACAAATATCAGCGTATTTTCTGCTTTACAAGTATTATTGCAGTGGCCAGTAATAGACGACGTACCCTACATTGAACCAACTACAGTACGACCAGAGGCCCTAGTCAAGACGCATTACGCTTACTAGCGTTTCTATTCGTTTAGTTTTTAAACCAATCGCGTCACTGGTAGATCACGTGACTCTTCGTATCACGTCATCTACCAGTGACGCGATTGGTAGGCGGTAGATAATTAATAATTACGAAACGAATATAAACTTCTTGTATTGGCTAGGGACCCGGTTTCTTAATAGTGCTCAGCAATCTTCATTTTTCTATGAAACACAAGTGACAAATATACAGTCAGATAGCTCTCTGTCTGTTATCGATATGACGCTTGTATAATAATTAATAACTAGGGTTAGTTACTTTTGGTAGCATACCGTTGGTCTAGAATCCATGGAGTCGCTATTTCGTAGTTATTAAATACATAACACATTGGGCTATGGGCTTGCAACCTGTCACTAAATACACTGGTAAATATCTTAGCTTAATTGTGCAAATGTGGGTACAGAATTATACACCGTGGGCCCGAATAACCCGAGGGATTTTAACCATCGATTTTAGAGCCCAATTGGAGTATATAAAGTAGTATAACATGTAGTCCAATAACGCACGATTCCCGAGATTTTTATTATTTAAAAATCAATTCCATAGTTAATTTAATTTGAACTCTGTCACCTTAACCTAAAGCATTATTTACTAAGAAAGATTCAAGTTGTAAGTAGCACTATCATCAACATACAACATAAATTAATTAATCGATTTCTTAGTAAATAATGCTTTAGGTTAAGGTGACAGAGTTCAAATTAAATTAACTATGGAATTGATTTTTAAATAATAAAAATCTCGGGAATCGTGCGTTATTGGACTACATGTTATACTACTTTATATACTCCAATTGGGCTCTAAAATCGATGGTTAAAATCCCTCGGGTTATTCGGGCCCACGGTGTATATACGGCAGTACATTTATACTAAAATTGGAACCAACAAGTTTTTAGAGTTGTTGGTAATTCTATAGCTATTCTATACCTTGATTTTGACCTTCAGTATTGACATATTTCAAAACTCATTCATTCGTTTAATCGCTAAGCCAGTTTTAATGGCTCCAGTTTACGTAACTGCATCAAAGCGTACGTACGCCAACTGCACTCGAACTGCCATTTTGCAGTTCAAATGCTGTCCGTCGGTACCGGCCCTAAAGGCAAAAATCAAAAATTGCGCAATAGCGACTCCATGGATTCTAGAACCACGATATGCCACCAGAATCCTAACCTTAATAATTGACCTATGTATAATCCACCGGAGTTAAAGAAAATAAAGTAGTGTAGCTTGCTTACATAATGAAAGGTACATGGAAACAACATGTCTAGTGATGATGATAATGATGTATATTTCTACCCGGTTCTATTTTATTTAGCACCCTAACCTTAGATGTAAAGTAAAACAAGCCTCTTTAAACAATTTGTTACGGGGCCCGCGCTTGCTTAATCTGGCACTGTTTGGTAACTGAAATATCGCGATTTAAAAGTTAGTTAGTACCGTAAAACGGGGTAAGTAGGCACACAACCTAACGAAGCATGTTACTAATTATAGGACTGAAATTATTTCCAATAGACGTAACGTTATTGTCCATTTAATACTTGTTCTTATTTGTAACAAGTTATGACTTATTTTAGCTTGTGTCCCTACTCACCCTGTTTTACATTAAGTAATTTTGTACCGCTCATACCCAAAATACCAGTATTTGAAAATACCAAACTCTTCTTTTTACCAGGTTCTCAAAAAACCAGATTCGAAATGTTGGGTAAAGATAATAAATAATACCCTAATTTGTATGTTTCGTTTTGGGATTCCGATATATTGAGAATCAGGTATTTTAAAATACTGGTATTTCGGGAATGAGCGTTTTGTACTTATATTTTGGAGTGAAGGTTTTTTAAATTATAATAATAAAAATAAAAAATTATATCTGTAATTAATTTATACATTTAGAGATTAAAATATATATTTTCAAGTGACTAGACATGTTCTTTCAATGTACCCGTGTACATGTGTAATTAGCAAGCGAGCGCTGGTTACGAGACATCGTAATGTAAAGCTTTAATTGTATAGAAATATTTATTAGATTTGTACTTTAGGAACATTTATTTTAATTAAGTAATAAATATATTGAGTTCGAGTTTAGCGTATTATTTCTGACGGTATCCCTGACTATAGTAGGGAACCCAAGAGGGAATTTCGGTATTTACTGAAGCGCGGTAGATGAATGTATATTCATCTACCGCCGGTAAGGGGGATACCTTGTACCCGCTTAAGTACTTCAACCAAATATGATCCCCTTATATATGGCCGCCCGTCAAGGATATAGGATCAGATTAGTAAAAAAAATTGATCTGAAACTCGAGCGCGTCAGATTAAGGTAGCGTGAGTTAGTTACATGCTAAAACGTGTATATTCCACTAATCTGACAATTTCAGAGTGACGTAAAGTATGGGGAGGGCTACGAAGTTGTAAATAATAATAATAATAATAAGTCATTTATTTTAGACCAATGAGGATGATTGTAAAGAAAATTTATCTCGACATTCTCGAGCGTGGCTTATTTTTATATTTATTTAGAAAGGGAATAATTCAAGGATTACGAAATATATATAATCTGACGATTTCCAAGAAATCGATATAGTTTAATGCGTGCAGCTACGGGATGCCTATATTCCTCTCCGCGTTTCTATTACTCTCTCACTCCGTCCCCACCGTTGAAGATCATTAAAAAATAAACTCAAAATAATTTAATTCTTTATTGTAAAAAAACACTTTTTATCTGCATGCTATTTCCTGAGATTTTCAATTAATAAGTTCGTATCTGATCGAATAGTTAGATAGGAAAGTAGTATTTATTCTTGAGACAACATGAGTGCTTTCCTATCTAACTATTCGATCAGATACGACGATATCCGTATACGCTTTCGTCCACTTTCACAACTAAGATTTCATAACTGGTTATGAATAAGGATTTTTTTTCACTGTTTCTTAACCAGTTATTAAACGAGACTTTTTATTCCATTGTCATAACCAGAAACTAGGTAGGTTTAGGTTATGTTAGTTTTGCAGCAGGCCCGGAGGGCCAAACTACCCAGAAATAGGACCTCCGCGTTAGCGGAGCTCCGTCGACACTGTCCAATTGATTTGAAATAAGAGTGGTGTATAGTGGTACCTAGGTTCTGGTTATGAAAATGGAAAAATAGTCTCGTTTAATAACTGGTTAAGAAACAGTGAAAAAAAGTCCTTATTCATAACCAGTTATGAAATCTTAGTTGTGAAAGTGGACGAAAGGCCGTATACATCCTTATGTGGTGTTTAGAAATAGAGCCCTGGACAAGGTGCACCTTTTGAACACCACGTTCGTCCCGGGTAGTCAACTGGCAGTCGTCACAAATTGAAGGTAGAAGGTGCAGTTTTACTAGGTTTAGACCGCATGCTTGTAGCAATCCATTGAAGAGTTGTTTTGACATTAACGAGCTGAGAGCTATTGCAGCGAAGCAATGGGCTACTCCAAGTTGTCCGCATAGAAATTTGGCGTGCGGAACAAAAATTCCGACTTGTTCGCACTCTTTAATTTGACCCATCTGTGTTAGTTTATATTAATGTACGGTCGCGATCGTTAATTTGGGACCCATTTCAAGAAAAATATGCTTGAAGTCGTCAATGTCATTAGAGATGTCACGTCATTAGGAAACTCAACGTTATTGTAGTAGAATGTCAGATTGACTTTGGACCTAAGGTGGGTACCAAATTAAAGATCGTGACTGTACTTAAGTAGATAACTAATATGGAAATAATGCCCTATCTACCTGCGTTTTGAATATAGGGTTCGGCCGTTTGGGGGTAGAAACGTTACCACGTTGTGTGAAATTTTTATTAGAAGAGAGACACTGGTGTTCTCTTCCAATATAACGTTTCCTGACTTAACTCGCTAAATAAAACAACAAATTCGAAATAAATATTTATTAATTCAAACGGAATACAGAAACTACGAAGGTTGCCGACAAACATTTAAGACTTAAACATTAAATAGAATAATAGTCGAATACGTGAATACGTTGAGCGCTCTCTTCACATCATACATACAGTAAAAGCGACTGATTTAAGACTGCGCCGAGCGTACGCTGGATGTACAGTGGCGCCATCCTTACTATTATTGTGTTTTCTAATAAACTTAAGTATTTTCTGGAAATTGGACGGTAAGTTTTTGTACTACAAACGAAAACACTACTAATAGGTCAATATCACATAGATTAATGACAATTCACCTTCGAGTTATCAACTTAACGGAAAAAAGTGGCCACCTTTTCCCGTTAAGCTGACTACTTAAAGGGTAATTGTTATTTAAGTTTGTTACGTATCCCATAAATTGTGTTTTTACTTGCGCTACAAAAACGTATCGTCTGATTGCAAGGAAATTCTTTAGTTAATTATAAAACACAATAATAGTAAGGAGGGCGCCACTGGACGCTCGGCGTTTGATAGAGTGATAATGTTAATATTATTAAATGTAAAACTAGCAAGTTGACTATAAAGAATCCATAACCACACTTATACCTATTGTATACTATAAATAAATACTAATATTTAAACTTTTTATATAATAGATGGATAAGACGGCGGGGATATTCCGCTGAGGGGTAAACGCGGCAATATTTTCAAATGAAAATAATATTTTAGGACAATTGTGCGCCTTTTTATAGTTGAGTAGTAAAAAATTGTTTTAAAACGTTTTATCTTTTTAATGTTTAAGAGACGCATTTACCCCACTGCCTGAGCGGCCCCACCGGACCTTACTCATATACAGGGTGGAAAGATAAGTCGGGCCCTGGAGGGAAACTACCTTAAATCCTTAAGTAGGCTCATTTTACTTAAAGGAGACATTCCTTTATTTTTAAAAAGAAACAAAACTGCATTCAAATATTTTCTTAAATAATCTTGTCTCTCCCGGGAATCGAACCAGGTAAAAATGTAAAAAGTAAACACTCGATATGATTAATGTTAAATTTCACGTTTTTTTATTTCTAATACTAAGTGTTACTTTAAGACATTTAATCCCGAACAATAATCCTATCGATTAGAAGAAAAAAATAGCTACTTTTAATTTTTCAAATTTTTAGCTAGTTCGATTCCCGGTTGAGGCAAGAAAACTTAAGAAAATCTTTGGATGCAGTTTTGTTTCTTTTTAAAAATAAAGGAATGTCTCCTTTAAGTAAAATGAGCCTACTTAAGGATTTAAGGTAGTTTCCCTCCAGGGCCCGACTTATCTTTCCACCCTGTATAATATAAAACGTGTAGCTACAAATATTGAACGGTAATGTTATGCGCTGCTTTATGTAATACACTGCGGTGGTTCAAACCAGAATATATAATTCCAAGGAACGATATGAAATAAAGGCACAAACGTTGATTCAGTACGGGTAGTTGTTCATACCCATATAAGAAGTTATCAGAGATCGATACAGGACTCGACATTTCATTAGTTAAAAATTTAGTTTTGACCTTTCCAACGCCATCGACGGATATATCCGCACCAGTCAACGGATATTTACGGATATTTCCGTCACGGTTGTCAGAGCAAAAAATGAGAGTCCCTATGAGATAAGGTTGACATTTGCTCTGGTTTTAAGTTGACATTGCCGTGTGTGGATAATACATCTGTCATTTTCTGACAACTGCATAAGTGCGGGAGTGACGGATGCTTTATCCACAGCGATAATCAGTACCGAAATGAAGCCTCTAACGTCTTTTGTATTTGACATATCGTTGGAAAGGTTAAAACTCATATTCATACGGTATCACTAAGGCTGGTTGTCCACGAGAGCTATGCGTAGTGAGTGAGCAAACATCGAGAATGTCCCATTTGGCAAAAAAGTGTAGATATAACAGACCATGGAAATCCTTGGTCATAGAAATAGAGTCGAATAATGATAAGTTTCATGGTCGATTATCGGTCGGTATCTCAAATTCAATATACGAAACAGATTCAATCCTTTCTTGTTAGTAATATGGTTGTATATACCATTTATCCTATAGCAGTATAGTTCTTTCCTTATGTTAATCCGATTACACGAAGACAAATTTATCCGACAAAAACCGACGATTGTGTTCTGCATCTGCACGAAATTTCGTATTGTACACGTTATGAAGTTCCATGGAACAAATGGAACATCTCCAAAAAACTCACCAATAGGGTTACTTCGCGGATTTTTTCGCTTAGCTCGTTCAGGTACAGCTTAAAACTAGCGCGTGAAATTATACATTCTGGTTGGCTAGAGATCTAATACTTATGTAATAATGTGTATATATAGTAAGTAAATATGTATTGCTTATTCCACTATGTAAGCGGTACATTTCTCAAAAATATCTCCATATAATTCTATTGACGTTCGTTAGTCTCGCAAAAACTCGAGAAAGGCTCGACCGTTTTGAATATAATATTGCCGTGTTCGTAATGGTCAGGACAAGGTATGGGTCAATCAACTTTTCTTTGTAGATCATTGGCATGGTGACGTCTCTTGGGTCACTATTTAAAACCACGATTTTAAAATGTGTATCATTCAAAAATCACTTTTTGTGGCAATTACAAGACAATTTTTTATGCGTTTCCGTCCAAGCGTATTAGTAGTGTATCGTTAAACTCGTATCCTCCTGGCTTACGGAACAGAATAAAAGCATCAAAAAGTTGATCCACCCGTATAAAAAAAGCCCGGACGACGCCGGACGCGACCAACTACACTCAGGAGCAAAAGTATCGGGTCAGAGTGCATTTTTCATACAAACGAGGCTATTTCGAAGCCTTGGTTCCTCGCCAGGGGATGCTTGTAGTGAAATCTGATGATGGACGCCCCGAGCATCGATACAGGACTTCCAGAGTGCCTAGGACACCCAACTGATTGAATTTGCGGTTAACGCCGGAATTGTGCATCTTCAGAAAAACATCTAAAATGACAATAAAATGTAAGGAAATCCAAATGCGAACCCAAACTCTCTCGCTGTGGTGTCAACTGATTGTGCGATCAGTTAGGTGTCTTAAGAACTTTTGACCTCCTCTATTGAACCTCGGGAGTACCCACCTTTAAACCTCACTCAAAATAACCCCTGGCTAGGAACCAAGGCTTCAAAATAGCCTCGTTTGTATGAAAAACGCACTCTGACCCGATACTTTTGCTCCTGAGTGTAGTTGTCAACAATCGTATGCGTATTTTTGAGAAGCTTTCTGTGTATAATCTAATCGTCAATATATTGCTTAGGTGCTAGGTTGAAAGGCATTCATTATTTCAGTTATTCGGTTACATTATTACCAGTAAATAGTGCGTATAATATATTTTATCATGAGCATGGATTCATAAGTCTACAGATGGAAGATTTGCGGGAGCTTCGTATCTCTCTGCTGAGTTCAGAGAAAAGGAATGTCATCCCTAAGGCTTGGTTACTTGCCGTTAAAATGGCATTAGATCAAAACCCATTTTAATTTATCGTTATTACTATAATATAATATATATGCTAAGTACAGACAAAGCTATTTAAAAGGGCTGAATGTAACGTGTATATTACGTATATATTAAAACTAGACGCAAAGCGTTATGAGTTCAAATAGAACGAACGCTAAGCAAGCCTAAATAACAAGTTTTTTTTTTATATTTTTTAAATGCTTTTTGTTACACTCAGTCTATAATAACATATAGATGGAATAATGCTTTGTAATAGAACAGAATACAGGTGGGAAGGTAGAAAATTAGCAAGTGTTAAAGTTTACATTTATTTAAAATACCGTGGTGTTACCAGCTGATCGTACGACTGCGCGGGAGAATCGTAATTCCCCAAACTCCGCATAACAATTTAGCGATTTTACCCGTTCGTCATTTTACAGATTTTTCCCAGTCACAAATTTCCACATTGTAATTAGACCGAAACAGGTAGGTAGTTTTGCAGGAGGCCCGAAGGGCCATACCACCCGCAAGTACGAGCTCCGCACTAGTGTCATAAAAACAAAAGAAATTCCACTTTACGGCCTTTGCACTAGATATTTAATTCAATGGCCGTATTATGGCCCATCAGTACAAGAAACCGTACTAGTAGTATTGCTCTGCTCAGTAAAACCATATTGTTTCCGACATGCTATCGTATTGTCAACGTAACGATAGCTCCGAGCCGAGTTAAAATATGATTTTACCAAGTAGAATGTTGAACATTGCTTTCGACATCGAGTCAAATTTATTACTATAGAGACCTAACTCGAAATCCATAATTTTTGAATTGTGTCACTATAATTCTAAAGATGCGATATACTTTATCCTGCGTAGTCGTTGATCAGACTAGTTTACACCAGGGAGCCTGGCAGGTTTAGTTCTGGAAGAGCGTGCGGGTGAACTCGATGTAGTCGAGAGCGTTGGGGATGGGCCGCTCGGTCTTCTGCTCGACGAACGGCTTCATGCGAGCGACGCAGTAGTCCGCCATCTCCTTTGTGAGGTTCTGTGGGGAGAGATTGGTATTAATTGGGGTTCCATGGGAAGGAGGGAAATGTAAAAATTAGTAGGTTGATGTAACCAGTAATGGACAAGGCACCAATAATGAACACTTGATTCTTATTTTACAGAAGATAAGGGTTATTCATTTGTTTTGCAACAATCAATTTAGGACCGCATGCAATTTGAATTAAGAATGAAGTGTCCATTACTCGTGCCTGACAGCTAAAAGTGTCCATCATTGGTGCCGTGACCCTATATCACAAATTTTATTGTAATCCTGTATTTTTCTAAGATCTCCGAATGGTCATAAAGAGTTTATCTATAGCAGTTCTGCAGTTCCGACTTTTGGAAAACTGTAATTCGTTCGCCGTTGAAACTAACCCACAACACAAGTTTCTATAGATAGATCTAATCTTCACTTTTTTTTTGAGATTTACAAATTGGTTGTACTTAACCCCTGCATTACAACCGGATCCAGCAAAATTTTGAAATTGGTCTGTGAGACAAAAGTGTTTGGGAACGTCTGGTCTAAACTGTGTGTGTGTACTTACCGCGTAGAGCTCGTCCTTGGTGACGTAGGCGCGGTCCTGGTGGGCAGTGATCGCGCGGAACGCATTCTCGATCTCCTCCGAGGAATGGACGTTCTCTGTCTCCTTGCTGATCATGAACGCCATGTACTCCTGGAGGGAGACCTGCCCGTCGCGGTTCGGGTCCACCACGTCTGTAGGAAACAATAAGATAATGACCGGGGGAACATTTGACACCAATTCACCTTGATCCAAACTAAGCTCTAGGCTCGTACTAAATAGTACTTTTTGACACATAACCTCAAATATTCACTATAGTGAACAGTTATTCCATCTTAAACTTAATATGAAAATAATGATCTAGTGTATCAATCATTGCAAAGACCTCACTTGATCTTTAAACGTACGTGATAATCGAGTAATCATGGTGAATCGGTTCGTGTGGTTTTGTTTACATCTTTTGCAAGTTCTATTGACGGCGACTTTAGACATGACGTCGAATATTCGACTCATTAATGTTATGGATAAAGTTTTTTTTTTATGGCATGGAAGACAAACGAGCACACAGGCCACCTGATGGTAAGTGGCAACTGTGACCCATAGACATTCGCACTCACAAGACTGCAATGCAATCCTAAGGCCCGTAATAATAAACTCATCTTGGCTGAGATGCGCGTCACAAGATACGTCAAAGTAAACGTCAAACCATAGAACAC
The DNA here is from genome assembly GCA_963966035.1 of Acleris laterana. Lineage (NCBI taxonomy): Eukaryota > Metazoa > Arthropoda > Insecta > Lepidoptera > Tortricidae > Acleris > Acleris laterana. The sequence goes on from OZ014438.1 coordinate 85,446,043, forward strand.
TGTCATTTTTGACACATCTCGAGACGAGCATTAGAGTTGAGATTAGTTTATTAATACGGGCCTAAGACTGCAACAACCAAATGCCATAGTCAGTATGCCTTATTCAATTAATTCGAAAAAAAACTACGAAACATAGGGGACCCCGAAGCGCTCCATCTCGAAGAGCTGGAGCTCCATCGAAATCTGTATATCGTCGCTTAGCTAACAATACCGCACAAGTCATAATTTGACCATGTGACGTTTTATACACCATTCGCTAGATTATTTTTCGGCGCATCGAATCAGCTCTCGCAGGAAGTAATTTCGACCAATTAGAGCGCGTTATTCAAATAGAAGTAACACAACGCAACTCACTGGTTGCACCAAAACCGCGCAAGTCATCAGTCCGCCATAGTGTTTGGCTTGATCAACGTCGCTGGTCGATAAGTTTAAATGTTTTGTTTCTAAATTACTGAAGTTTTCTTAACGGATTGACTCTTCTGATGCAGTTAAAAGGTAAGTGAACTTGTTTAAAATTAAACAGTAGTTTATTCATTGAAATACTTCATATAATCGTGATTAAAAACAAGAGTATTTGAGCGGTGTTGTAACGAATAGTTAGGTTGACTTAGGCGGTATTTTCATTAATAGTTTTTTGGTCTCTCCTGAAAAGTAAGCAAATCTGACTTGTGCGGTATTGTTAGCTAAGCGACGATATGTATCCACGAATGTACTCACTGAGGATCTCCTCGAACTCCGGGTCGGGCTGGCCCTCCTCGACCATGGGCAGGTCGTAGCCGAGCGCGCGCAGGCACGACTTGAACTCGTGGTGGTTCAGCCGCCCGGAGCGGTCCTTGTCGAAGTGCTTGAACATCATCGAAAACTCCTTGAGGGCGTCCTCGCTTACACCTGGAAATACCATGACACCCTTAATCACGAGAAGGGGTATATGTACAGTGGAACACAATTTAAATGGCGTGTCGTGAATCTTCACATCACGAACAACGATTCCGATGATATCCGAAAGCACGATTAAAACCCACGATCAGACTTGTACGTAATAGTTATAAGGTGCCAATTAAATTGCATCTATTTTTTCCATCTCACTCACGCACGTTTGACGGCTGACTGAATGACACGCGGGCGCGCGTCAACATGGCGTCACTAATAATCAATAACAGCACAGAATACAACCGCGAAAAGCGCTTCGGAAAAATGATATCTGCGCAGGTACAGTCAACCAATTTGATTTCTAGGCCACTTTGGACTAAGTCAAAGTGACGTTGTCAACCAAATCGTAAGAGACTTCCTATGATTTGGTTTACAACGTCACGTTGACAAAGTCCATAGTGGCCTAGGAATCAAATTGGTTGACTGTACAACGGTAAGCCACATCAGTTATGTTTTTACTGTACATGTCCGCTAAATTTTTTAATAATCTGCCTAATAATATTAAACGGGCTGTTTCTCCGGAATTGAAAACAAAATTGTATAAGTGATGCTTGAAGGTAACTTACTACAATCTTAGCACTTGAAATGTTTTATTTTTGTGGGAAACATGTATCCCTTTGGCTGGTTATGGGTAGTCTTATGTCGGATATACTATATACTCACTTACACGGGCGTTTCTCACAAAGCTAGATACAATCTTTCGCCCACACGCCAAATTTGTTTGCTATGTTATTCAAATTTCAACTTAATTGATACGAAACAGAGCTTCTGTTAACCTTGAACTTGTGACGGCTGTAGCCGTCGTGGCGTCGGTGGCACGACTTTCAGTATATTTTTAGGTTGGGTAGAATCAACCAATTTGATTCCTATGCTAGAAGTGTATTTGTTTGATTATCCACGAGCTTATATCTGGATAAGGTATATTTGTTAACACCTGTATGAATAGACTGATGGGCGGTTATTTTTGCCGTAAATATCTTACCGGAATGGTTCCTAGCCTGGATCTGTTGCTCCAGGTTGTGCTGCATCCTCATGGACAGCTGGTCCAGCTGGTCCCACTGCTGGGCGAGCCCCACGGTGCTGTGCTCCGTGTAGCGGTTATCCAGGATGAGGTGCTCCTCGAGGGCGGCACCTACGAAGGCGAGGCGTTATACCATTGCGGAGGGGGGAGGTTTGAGTACGTTTATATCATGAGTTTGGCGTTTTTGTTTAGAATGTATGATGAAGTGTCAAAAATAATGTCGTGTTGTGAATTAAGAGGGCGAATAAACGTGTGATCATACCGACCCGACAACAACGAATCAATATCTAGTCCCAAATTATTTGTATGGAGTGTTCCTATCTTGTTACTGAACTGTTCCTTTAGTGGTAACAAAAAAGGAAACTTCTATACAATAGGGTATTTGACAAGAGTGACATTAAATTGTATTTTCATTAACAACATATAAACATTATAAAAATACTAGGAAAATATCAATATTTCATTTATGTTTGCTGTTTTAAGATTTTTAATTTTAATAAAATCCAACAATAAGGACGCTGTTTGATTGTGACGTCACAAGATCCATAAATTCCATAGACGGAGCGTTTTTGATGATTTCATAAAAAGAAGCTGATTTGACTTTTGTCAAATACCGTATTATTTTTAGTAGTTAGGAATTTGTAAAATTTTCGCTTCGTTTAAACAGTGTAAAAAAATCTCAGTGTGACTATGAAAATGTTTTGTATTTTTAAATCCCGGTATTTCAACAATGAACGGAAAAATACATGAATAATAATCACACTGATAAGCATACCTGGGATAACTCGGGGCAAGTTCTAGGGATTTGATATCGATAAAAAATATTTCGATGTAATGAGTTTTTACATGTGCACATTGAACATTCTCGTTTACTATAAAGAGGTTCGATGTCATATCTGATATCGAGCCTCTTAAGATAATAAAAGCTCCTCAATTGACGCTAGAATAAAAAGAGTTCAACCTGATTTATCGAAATTGTATGTGAATAAAAATGGGAAAAGTATTAACAACGCGTTAAGGATGGTTCTAGAAAAAAATTACTGGTTATGACACAATTAATAAAGTAACCAGTCTAACAAAATGTTAAGATATTTTAATACCCAACATGAATGAAAAATTGGCTTTGAGTCATTATAAATATTTTAAGAATGCCCCGTTGACCACTGTGGACGTTGAGAGAACGATTAGCAGTTTAAAGTGGATATTTTAATCTAGAAGGCAATCATTAATACAGACGCACATGAAAAAAATTATGATTGTTTAAAAATGAGGAGAAAATAATTATAATTTACTTATGTCGAACAACATTTAGATGTTGGCAGTAACATCGATATATTTTTTTGTCGATAAAATATTTTGCTACATCACTTTCGTATATATGCCCCAAATTATCCCAGGTATGCTGATAAGATCATAGTTTAGGGAGACTATGGGTCTGAAAGTAATAAAAAAAAGTAGAAATCTTTTAACCAAAATATTTTTATACTGTACTTTTCTTCGTGTTATGTGGTTAGAAATTATGGAATTTCTAAAGGTATTCGAGCGAGCACACGGCATCTCTTTGACTCTTCATAAAAAGTTTCTAATTTGATCCAACCCAGTCCAATATTTTTATATAATATTAATTGACTATTAAACAATAAAATGGTAATTAATACCTCTATCGTCCTAAGGCTATACAGTCAAGGTCGTCAATATGTAAACACCACAAATCGAAAATATGTACACAGACCTTATTACTACACGATGTGTACATATTTTTGAAACATTTTGTGTATACATATCGGTGACCTTGACTGTTTTTTTTTCCCATAATCATTAAACCACCTAGTGCAAAGGAAATAAAGTGAAATTTCTTTTGTTGTAATGACTTATATTCAAATTAGAAAATAGACTATATTTCATTTGTAATAGGTTCATATCGCACTTGCAGATTTATATGTTTGTTGGGCCTTAGGAAGATAAACAAACCCTTCGCCAAGATAATATATGATATAAACTGTACTCAAATCCAGTGGCACTGATCAGGAGCGTAGCGCGTGAACTCTTTAAATGGAACCTTTTCTGCCGAATATATTTTTAATAGCTTTTTAATGTTGCGTCAACTTTTTAAACTTCAAATTTGCCTGGCCGTGTTTAAAAATAAATATTGGATATTTTTTGGGCTTCAGATAGACCTAGCTAGAGAGACATATTTGTATTTTTGTATGTTTACAAAATAAAACTGATAAACTAGAGGACCGATTTCAAAAAGTTCTTTCCCCATTACAATGCTATATTATCCTGGTCAGGTTCAAAGAGGTCTTCGGGGCGCACTACCATCTTTAAATCTATGAAAACTTTTGAGAAAACCGGCTAAAAACGCTTGACCTAAAACGCCGAACTCAAAAAGATAGACCCAATCCCTCTTATATCTACACTTACAACTTGCAGATCTCTAATTGCGTAGCTTGCGACAGAATATTTGAAAGTAAGTTTGGTCTAGCGATCCACATTAGAGCTCACGCTAGTTTTTTTTTTGTAATATTTATTTATTTTTGAACTCATGATTGGCGGATGTCGGATGAAAATGCCGTGAAAATCGAACGATATCCGTAATATGGATATGACTACAATTGATTTAAAAAAAAAGAGATGTTCTCATTGCAAAAAGTTAGTCTAATTTTTTTTCTATATTAGTTCACTATCTACTAACGAGTATATAGAGAAAATGACCGCTCTACATCTACAGACATAAGTCATAGTCGTAAAGTGATACTTTAATTAATATACAAAATATGTATTGATTTAAAACAAAATCTGCATACATCTTCATCTAGTTTAAAGGGCCTGTTGTTTGATCAGTAGTTTTGTTAAAATTAGAAAAAGGAATCGAAAATTTGACATATTTCCTTGAGATTCCTTGAAAATTTCGATTCCTTTTCAAATTTTAACAATTAGTTTAACTACTGATCAAACAACAAGCCCTTAGTCTTATCCATGTTATGTTATGCTTTCGTTACCATATGATATTTATTATATTTATATATATTTCAAGTTTAATGTAGCTGTTTGAGTGCATTAGTGTTTCCAAACTCAATATTCTGGCATAAAATCCAATTGCCTCACAGTAACTTATACCGTAACTACGTGAAAAAAATAAAAATTTAAAAGTGTAAAAAATTATGCCCAGCTGTATTTCCTGTAAGTTAACCAACTTGGCAGGCAATAGGTCGGTACGGCATCAGGCAAAGACAAACAAAACTACATAGAAGACCATCTGAAATAGTTTTTCAGCAAACTCTTGGCTTAGTGCGATTGAGCGTAATCTAAAGAGTCCACGCGATCGCCACGAGACCAAACAGATTCACAACAGCAAGACCCTAGTCTCGTCCCCTGGTGGGGGGTGGGGGGCAGCCCCCCTTAATTTAAGGGGGGGCCAAGCCGCCAGTCAACGCAATTGCGTTTCAAGGCCGCATACATCACCAGCCGATACATTTTGTCAGCACGCGAGTCTAGATAACATTGCAGAGTTGACAACATTACAATCTTAGTTTCGAATCATGTTTTGTTTAAAAATAGTCTACACAAACGAACGTGCAAAAAGGTCGATAAGGACGTTCTATTTTTAATCTGACGCAAACGATGCAACTCGGTGAAACGTCAAATCAAGATAAACAAAAAACTATCGCCCTTTAGAAAGTCATATTATGCTAATACCAGTTTTTAACTATAATATGACCACTACAATCTTGTGTACTTTTCTATAATGATTACATCTACAAAGTTGTAAAGTTGTCACAATTTTAAAACGGCACATATCACGTGTACACAGACTATAGTGAAGGATATGTGTTATTTTAATATTGGGGAGCGTCGTGAGAAAATGTGCCAGCTCTCTGCCAATCCAATTCGCAGTGGAACGATATATAAGTACTTAGATATATGTGAAAAGGTTTATATTAAACTGGTCGCCTACCTAAGCCGTAGTACAGTCAAGAGCACCAATATGTATACATCACAACGTGTCAATATGTGTACATACTTTTGCAACTTAATGCGGATATTTATTTCCACCTTTGACTGTACCAATGGCGGCTAAGCGCAATGTTGTAGTCGAAGCATTCTATACTCTATTGGTAACCATATTAAGTTTAAAATGCTTATACTATTACAATGTAGTTAGCCGCCTTCTTTGGTATAAAACACGATTTACATTGGTCAACAACAGTGGCAAGTACATTGCCAAGGCCAGTGGCGTGAAAAAATAGAAAGAGATTCTATTTGCATCCACTGGCAAGGCAACTTGACTCGGCACTGTCCGATCGGTTTACACAACTTTACAGTACTGTCACTGTCCACTGTCCTTGACCAATTTACATCGGGCTTAAAGGCAGTAAGTGTGTCCACACTAGGGCCATTATTCGAGCGTTTCAACCGCCTCACGTTTGTGGACATATTTTTGAAGAATCGGGCGTATATTTTGATACCGTTTTTGGATATTTGTTAGATGTCCGGTAAACTTAGATACCTAACCAGAAACTAACTCGAAATCTGCAGCGACTTCTACAAAAATGTGACCTCGAAAGTGATTCGGAACAAACGTCCAAATAATGACCCGCTAAAGACCTGTAGAACCATAACAGAGAGTCGACATTTGAGTTGCAAAATTGCATTTTAGATGCGGTTATAGAGCGGTTTGCATTGAAACTTCAAAGTGCGTTCCGCGTACATTCGGCGTGCTGTTATAACGATTGCACAATTGCAATGCAGTTGGTCCAACAGCAATAAAACAACATTACAACGTTGCAGTTAGTTTGCAGTCGTTATAACTGTACGGTAACTGCTAATGCCGACGTTAATATAACGGCCGCCATAGACCGACCGATTAGAACAGTCAGGGGGGTTATTATGACATGGCTATGCAGTTGATTTTACGGTGAGCGTAAAGCACAGAGCTATATCAGTCATATTGCTTTGTCCTTTTCTCTCAGCGTAAACAGAACTGTATTGCTATGTCATAATAACGTGCACCGACAGCTCCGTGGTAGCTATTGCCAATCTGCAGTTTCAATACGAAGCTAGAGTATTATTGCCAGACCTAGGAATATACGGGGCAAAACTAAATGACAGCTAGGGATTGCCTATATCGATAAACTTAATTATCGATGCTTTTCCCATATACTAGTGATCGCTCCAAGTTTTGATTGTAAAAATAAAATTTGATTGAAAGTATGCAATGAAACATATTTAGTTAATCGATATAGGCAATCCCTGGCTGTCATTTAATTTTGCCCCGAATATTCCTAGGTCTGATTATTGCAGATTGACCAATATATAGCACGGTGCTGTCGGTCCTGACTGCTCTAAGCGGTGCGTCTGTGGCGGCTGAACTGCGTTCAAACTGCAACTTTGCGGCTGGCCGGCAGTTCAAATGAAGACGGTCATGGCCCTTGAGATCGCTCCACATTTATCGATGAGGAATTAACCGTTCAAGGGATTGTGAAGCTTACAATTTCTATTCAGAAGCGATAACCTAGTCAAAGTAGTTTCGTTCAGGAAATCTGTAACATTTAAAAATTGTGGAAAACGCACTTAATTTAGGGTGTGATTTTGAAAGCGATTTTTTTTGAGGCGTCCCTTCACAATCCCTTTAAACCGAACACACAATTATGTCTTCGTAATATAAGATTGAAAAAATGAAACCGAGCGTCTTTTTCACTCTTTTCACATGGACTTTAAGGTTTTTCGGCTGAAACTAATTCCGCGTCGATAGAGTGGAAATAAACCCTTAGTCAACTAAACTTGAGTGTTAGGTACACCAGAGACGCTTGACAAGATGCAGTACGCTAACTAGCGTTTCTATTGGTTTCGTTTATAAACCAATTGCGTCACTGGTAGATCACGTGACTTTCGTATCACGTGATCTACCAGTGACGCGATTGGTTTAAAAACGAAACGGATAGAAACGGTGGTCAGCGTAGTGCATATTGACACCACAGTACGACTGGACGATTTACTCAAGACTAGTTTATCATAGGTGATGCTAGCTATTAAAACGCCACTGTCAGCTCTAAATGTACAATCAAACGGATTTATAGACCAGTATGGAACTACACACATCAAAAATGATTCAAAAATATATCAACGTTATTTTGAAAAGGATCGTAACGCAGGACGGTTATGAACGTTAATTTGTGTGAATTAAAAAAATATATGCTTGAAGAGATGTCAAGAGCGTGGATTTTTCGCGGCAAAACAAAAAACTGTCGCAATCTAGCTAGTGTTACAATTATTTTTTTATCGATATCGAGTATCATTACCAAACTTTTAGGTTAACATTCGATTTTTACATTTATATTGCACAATAGCACTGAAAATCGCGCGTTAAAATGCCTTACACCCAATTATAATATGTAAATATTTTCTGACAAATTAACTAAAGCCACAAACAACACTGAAGAGTAACTTAAAATAAAATATGACTACATTGCATAACCCACCTAGGCCTAGCTTGTAAAAAGTAAAGAGATTCGACCGTACAGTCACGGTTTCTTAAATATTCATGACTATTAACTCAAATAGGAAGAACTTCAGTGGAATTTCACTTATTTTCAATAATATTCGAGTGAGACAAAAGCAACGCAGGCTAGAACAATTGTATTTAACACCCTAATCTGCGATTACAATATATTTTTAAAAGCCAACAAACATGGCTCGCGTCCGCTTCTTTGACACCAGTTTTCGACATAAATATAGCAAAATTAAAAGACAACGCGTTGGAAGATATTAAAACTCTGAACACTATCTATTTGAAATATTAGGTAATTACAAATAAAATATAAGTCTACTACAGAAGTAAAATTAATACATTTCTTATCAAAAATGGAAATGGAAATGTTTACATTATTTTACAATCATGCGTGACAGTTGTTTATATGTGTTATTCCATCTAAATCCTTTACTCCTATTTTAAAAACAGTTTATACGAGTTTCTTAAGTAGTAACGATATCCTCACAGCTGGGTGCTATAACACTGACAATGGCGTTTTTAAGTTTATGCCACTAAGTCATAATCATAATTCGTTCGTGTAAGGGTTGTTGCTTAAATTTATATAATAATTAAGTTCAAAATAGTACGTCACGAAATATGAGATACGCAATGAAGACATATAACTACTAACTAACTACGCTAGTATAAATATGTGGCAGTGACTTGGTCAAAAAGAAATGTGTAATTATTATTTTTATTAAATTTAGTATTGACATCTTTTTAATTTGTATAGATTTTATGGTATTGCTATCCTGTGACTCTGTTTATTTTTATTTTATTTCATTTTATTGTGACATTCTTAAGGTATTTTTGTGCTTGTTACATTATTATTATTATGGATTAATTTACTGTTGTGTGCACCAATTATGGATCTTTGCTATCTGAAATAAATGATTATTATTATTATTATAAAAAACCACTACGAACTTCCATGTGTGGAGGTTCAGTAAGTCTATATGAAAATAGGTTGGTTAGGTAAATTTTGTCGGGTGACAAGCAAAAGTCACTAAGTACCAAATTAACAGAGATAGACGTGTTTTGATATTATTTTGATTTCTTAAATCCGCGTGTTACTTGAATCAAGTGTAACGTATTTTTCTTCAGTATTTACAAGAGTGAAATTAAATTGTATTTTCATTAACAACCGATAAACATTATAAAAATACTAGGAAAACATCAATCTCTTATTTATGTTCGCTATTTTAAGATTTTTATATTCATAAAATCCAACAATAAGGACGCTATTTGATTGTGACGTCACAAGATAGTAATCCCTATAAATTCCATAGTAACGGAGCGTTTTTGATGTTTCATAAAAAGAAGCTGATTTGACTTTTATCAAATACCATATTGTGGCAAAAATATGAAGATGCAAAATTAAATAATATTATCGGTAGTTTATTAGGTATTAAGCTAAACTACGTAATAAAGAGGCTAATTTGAATTGACATATGTTACACGACTGAATTAGAATTATGACTTATCGTCGAACTGCAAAACCGCGTAAGTAACATTTTTAATGAGGAGCAAAATAAACATTATTTCTAACAAGTTAAGGTTTATTTTGCTTTATAATAAATTTGTTGGTTATTTAGTTTTGCAGTATAACCGACGTTATTGGGTTAGCATTCATCTGGTGTGGTTGTTTTGCGCTCAATTCAACTAATAAGGAAAGCTACCCAACTGTCCTGCTCAGATTTAGTTAATTTTGATATATGTTAGAGTAGTCTAATATAATGGACATGTATTTTTTTTTAGCTGCCCATACTCAACCTGTTGCAAGAAATTGTTCTCCGAAGTACTGAAAAGTCACTTAACCCTCTCTAAAATATACTGAGGTATTTTTTTTTAATTTGCTATTTTGTTACAGGTTTGATTATATGTATAAGAACATGAAAAAATAATGAGCACGCGTTTTCTTATTGGTTTAAACTCATACTTAATAAAATACCAAAGGAAGTGTAATCTTCGATGAGAAATATATAACATTGAATGGTATTTTTTTAAATATGAGTTTTGGTCAACAAAAAACTCTGTAGAAGTTAGAGAGAGTTAAGTCACTTTTCAGTACTTTGGATGACAATTTCTTGCAACAGGTTGAGTTTGGGCAGCTAGAAAAAAATACGTGTCCGTTATTTTAAACTACTCTCTAACATATTATATCAAAATTAACCAAATCGGAGTCGGACAGTTGGGTAGCTTTCCTTGTAAATTTAAACTTATCACGATCCTGTACCGTTATCATTTACATTGACACGTAACGCTAGCTGGTAGTGAAGTGACCCTACATACGAAGCTAGATAATTATGTGAGAGTAAAAAGCTATACTCCGTTTGTTTAGGTAATTTAAAAAATGTAAACAAAGCATGCCACGTGGCTGTGTTGAACACTTGAACAGCCAATCAGAACTGTTTTCTCGAGCTTTGACGTGTCAGTGGTCTGCAGCTATTGGCTGAAGTAATAAATCACGTGGTTTGTTTGTTGACATATAGTTAATTACCAAAACGAATGAAGTATAGAGGAATGTGAACCGAGAAATAATTATCATATGAGTATTTACGTATAAGAAATTAAACCATTTTGTGATGTATTTGTTACTGAGTCTCGCATGTTTTCTATGTATAAGTATATCGTCGGTGATAATCTGATAATGCAAAACCGCGTAACTAACACATTTATGATAGAGCAAAATAAACCTTATCGTATTATTGAAAAGGTGCAATTTGCTTCGTATTAAAAATGTCACTTACGCGGTTTTGCACTTTCACTGACTAAGTAAGTTTATGGTTGTCTAGAGCTTCGTTTGGGACTAGAATGTGTGCGATTGTCAAATGTTTTTTTTTTAGTTAACATTATAGCTTTTGCATTGAATAATTACCATAGCGTCAGCAATAAGATAGCGATACAGAAGCGAGATGAGCTTAAACTAAGTAAACTAGAGACCATGGTCTATACTTGATTCATGATTGATTAAAGTGAAAGGATAAAACATTGTATTGTATATATCGTTACTACTTTGGAAAAAACTCGCATCTGATATTTCGAGATGTGCGATAAACTTAATTTTCATCTAATGTAGGTTTAAAATCGTAAGTCACTAAATATGAGATACGAGGTTTTTTCAAAGGAATGACGATACGCTTTCTAAATATATTTTCACTGGCATCTATACTACTGACACTTTAGATGATTAGGTAATTATACTAAAAATGTGTAATCATAAAAAAAATATGATAAAACGCATTACTTTGCATTTTATCTTCAAATAACACGTTAACATGAAAAAGTTGTTTTTATTAGCTGATACATATCACAAAAGTACAACTTAAGTACACTTGTATAGAAATAAAGTGTATTGGGAATTTTCTATGTATTCAAGTATTGTATTTCATCTATTAATGGCCGCCCTCCGGTAACTGGCCACTTTGCAATAAAATGTGTAAAGCAAGAGATTTACTGATTTTGAATACCTAGATCCTGAGTTATTGCCCGGAGTACTGTCCAAGTATCTTTACTAACAGCGTCGGTAAGAATTTTGATGGCGTGGATGGATTGACGATTTACCGTATGTTTATCTTTGTCTAGTACCCTTAGTACAGTCACGAGATTAAATTTGTTACCCACCTTAGGGCCAAAGTCAATCTGACAATCTTCAACAATAACGTTGAGTTTCCTAAAAGTTACAAGTGACTTCACATCTCTAATGACATTGACGACTTCAAGCATATTTTTCTTGAAATGGGTCCCAAATTAACGCTCGTGACCGTACAAGCCTAGAGCATAGGTTGGGGCTACGTCACGTGCGAATACTGTTTATCGGTTAACGGATAATAGGCACTTGTCCCACCAAGAGCGAGGAAGCGATTAGCTATCGGCGATTTTCTCGCCCAAGAAACGAACAAAAGATAAAGGATCCTGTGTTAGTAAAAGAGACACATATATTAATAGTTCATCGTTGGCTGTTCACACTGCCGGCGAGAGCACTCGCTCTACTAGTTTGTCGCCCAGATAACAGCGATAAGATAAAACTAGCTCAGCGGTACTCGCTCGGCGATGCTCGCTTGGTTTAGAAATCAACCTGCGAGACCAATCAGCGGTGATTTTATACAGCGTTTATTTCAGTGCAGATATTTGCTGGTTTGATCAAGTCTAGTCTGCGTCCTGCGACGTCTGCGTGTTCGGCTGTACTGACTACACCTGAGCGAGTGACGCGAGTAATAGCCCGTCGCACGCGAACACTCGCCTACAGCTGAGCGACAAAACTATTGGAGCTAACACTCGCTTCTCGCCGCTCGCCCACTCGTTTGTAGTTTATCGTTCTACTCGTTTATCGCTCATCGTTGCCGGTGGGACAAGTGCCATATGGTGGTAGCGACCCGGACGGGTCCCGCACAAGGTCCTACCACTAAATCAAGTAAAAGTGCGTCCTCACCGCTGCTAACGGTGCGTCAAAAACGGCGCCATGTTATTACCAAAGAGCGGAAATCTTCATAGCAAAAATCAAACTGTCAGAGGGATTGACCTAACTGTTTTATCGACTTATCGATAAATATTTGTCACTTAACGAAACAAAGTTAAAGTAATGAAATCAGGCTTTTGGATATACATACAAACAAATTAACGGTGTCCCTAATTAGCTGACCGCCACTGTATTTTAGTATAATAGGAAAGAATAAAACAGAAAATACTTTTTTTTTTAATTTTCTATATAAAAGAAATCTTAATCTTTATTTTCTACAGGGTGTCTTGAAATCATTCGAAGAAATTTTAACCGTAGATAGGGTGGATGATTTGGATCATCTCTACATTGGTAACTTTTTTTTAAGTTAATATTTGACTGAGTTACAGACTGATTTATCCTGACGATGCTCTCAGTGTGCTCCATCTTAACTAATTCATTCATAACCCATACACCGGATTGACGGGGGCAAATATGTACCAGTGCTAGTGATTCATTAAATATCGATTAAGTTTATCGACAATTTTTTTCGTGACATATGGATCTTCCATTACTTACAAAATAAAGTTGTAAATACCTTTATCTTCTATATCTAAATGATCAGCTTTCCATGAAGATAAACGATCTTTTTCTTTCGAATCATTTTTAACCGACTTAAAAAACTAAATGGTTCTCAATTCATCGGAATACTAAAGAATATTGTCGTACTGAATTAATTTGTTATTCAATGTAATTTCAACGGTTGTCAAAAGTGACTCGAGTCCAGAGTCAATGTCAGATACCGGTTGTTTGTATTACGAGTATAAGAGGTTTGCACAAAATGAAAAGTCATTCAAACTAGGCCATCACTTATTTTAATGATGATCAAACATTGCTTTATATCGTTGTCGATAAATTTTGTCGATATTGAATCACTAGCACTGCTACATTTTTGACCCCGTCAAACCGGTGTATGACATAACATGTGTCACAACGTAATGTAAATAAACAAGTTGTTCCATTCAACAAACTTTCTAATCACGGTCAAAAGCACCACGGTGCTTAGAAAACTGAAAATAGACTGAAACTGAACTATAATATGAATGAAAAGATGATCTCTGATAAGGGCTATTATGTGAAATAATTTTAAAATGAAACTTACGATTACGATGTTTACTCACACTCTTCCCACACTTGCACAGGTAAAATAGCACTTGTACTCGTAGGTACATTAAAGTTATTTTATTAGATCATGAATCATGGATTTATTTCATTGATTTCTACCACCATCAGGGATAACTATGAATACAACACACTATAATAATTAAAACGAATCAATAAGTTGTTATTGTCCTTTGACAGTTCAGCATAGTATTTTTTTAAATCTTGTACCATTGAGAAAAGAGAAAAAAAAAAAAAAAAAAAAGAAAAAAAAAAAAAAGAAAAAAGAAAAAAAAAAAAAAAAGAAAAGAGAAAAAAAAAAAAAAAAAAAAAAAAAAAAAAAAAAAAAAAAAAAAATGAAAAGAGGTTTAGGTTTAGGTTTTGTAAAAATAAAATCGTCTCTACACGTTATGGTAGCTTACAACTCTTACAAGGAAGGGTACCCAACTGTCCGACTCCGATTTGATTCATTTTCATATATGTTATAGAGTAGTCTAAAATAACGGACACGTATTTTTTTTAGCTGCTTAATCTCAACCTGAAAAGTGACTAAACCCGTTCAAAAAACCGTAACCGTAAGTAGTAAAAACCGTTCATGGTAAAAAAAAAATATCGTTGCTTTTTTTTTAAGAAAATATTAGTTAGGGCCGATACAAAAAAATACCTACTCCTTATTTTTTCATGTTCTCAGACATATAATCAAACCAGTAATAAATTAGAAAAAAAAACACCTCTCTATAGAGGTTAGAGGGTTTAGTCACTTTTCAGTACTTTGAAGGCCATTTTCTCCTAACAGGTTGAGTTTGGGCAGCTAAAAAAAATACGTGTCCGTTATTTTTGACTACTCTCTAACATATTATATCAAAATAAATCAAATCGGAGCCGGACAGTTGGGTACCCTTCCTTGTTAGCCAAAAGGGTAAAAATGAGGCCGCCACTGCTCGGAGTGAAATTCACAACATGATCATCGATGTTTAAACTTATTAAGTATAAAATTAATTTATTGCAATCGACATAACTATAACACTTAATTACAAAACGAAAATTTAATTTTTACAACCTAATTCTAGTTTAGTTATTTGGTAATTTTTCACAAGTTTTTTAAAAGATATTTCTGTGTCTGATCTGTATTCAAAGTCCAAGAGAGGTCAATTGTCAGAGTCTACGTTTAATTTGACGTTGTGACCGTGATATTGGAAGCAGAAAAACAGCCTAGTTTTTGTTTCATTTCTTTTTAAGAAATACCTAATCTAAAACGCAGAGAAGAAAATCTGGTGCGAAGTTCATCATACCACTTTGATTTAAATCTATCCGGAGTCCTAATATCGCTGCGTTTATCGCGTGACAAAGTTTGGATAAGGCATCCGTCACCTTCTGACACGTAATACAAGTACGAGAGTGACGGATGCTTTATCCACATTTGACGCGCGATACGGACGGAGCCATATTAGGCCCTAAGCGAAGCAGAGTTTGTCAATAGGATTAATCTTTGAGGCCATAAACACATCAAATTCGAAAATCTTGTATTGAATTTTTTGCACTCTTACACGGCTATAGCTATAGCAAGGTATTTTTTGAAACTTTTTATTGCGAAAACGAGTAAGATAATGAAAGGTTAGCCTAATTGTGCAATATGTGGTTACGGAATTATCAACAACTTTTTTTAGAGTTGAAGGTAATTAGGCCTACCCCAATCTGAGAACGAAGGGGTGAGTTTATGTATGTGTACGTATGTGTAATGACAGATTATTGAGGTAAGATTTATTTGGAAGTGTGTTAGATCATTTATTTTTATCTTACGTTTCGGCAGAAGGGAAAGTTTGTGTATGACGGAATGAATATGTTCAGTCTGTGAGCACTTAGAAGGTGCTTCGGGTTTGAACTTGTCTCTCACTCGCTACCATAAGCACTTGTTAAGAGCGAGTGAGAGAGAAGGACAAATCCGAAGGACCTAAGAGCTATCGCGCTATACGCTGCTGCGCTGCACGTAAGTTTATCCATTCCATGGCCTAGGAAAGGTTGGTATTTTTTGTTCTCTATGGTAAGTGTGACATCATAATAAATTATAATCAATTATGCGACGGCCTTTATATCCATGGACAAAATATTTTACATTCGGGCTGTTGGCTACTGCCACAAATACAACGCAGATCAATACGGAGGGCCGATCCGATCGTTCAATCCATGTCTTTCTGAACTCTATGTCTGAGTCTATGAATTTATGGCTGTCATTATAATATTATGTCATTGTTATGTTATTTTGAGATATTCAAGTCGTCACACATTACTTTTGCTGTAAACCGGTTATACGGGCCACTTTAGAACAGAAAAGAATGGTAAATGGTTAGATCTCGACAATAATATAAGAAGGACGATAATATTATGATCAGTCTTGGCGAAGCGTAAACAAGAGATCTAGTGAATTCACATTTAAAACCAGCTAGTGTTCAAATTGCAAAAATGAAAATACAGTAAGTTGCACTAATGAAAATACAGTAAGTTGCACCAAAATTTATAATTATTTTTAAATGTTAGTCAGATTTCTGCTTACATGGAACGAACTGTTTGTTTACATACCATGTAAACAACGTATGGTGTCAGGTCATTGACCTTTAGAATTTTGACGTTAGTTACTACGAACGTTTGTAGTAGTATAGTATCAGCGTCAAAATGTCAAGGTCGAGATATCGGCTGCGATACATCAAGTAACAAAATTAATATAATTAATCCTTCTTTTTTTTTTACATTAACAGAAACAAAAATGAACCATACCCCCGTGATCAGAATCGTGCGAACTATTACCCCGCCAAATATCTCTTATTCAATCCAAGACACCCTGTATATACATTTTTTTATTGTTTTTGATTAACCATTTTAGTAGCACGGCACGGAAATCACTCATGAAAACTCAAGTGACATAAATGACATATGTGACGCTGACATGATTTACTTTAATATGGAGATGCAAGTTGCTTATCAAAGAGGTCAAATGTTACAGAATAATCTTTTAAGTTGATTATGGATACCTAATGCGATATTATTCCGTAACATCGATAAGTCGATAAAACAGTTAGGTCAATCCTTCTGACAGTTTGATTTTTGCTATGAAGAATTCCGCTCTTTGGTTATTACTATGACCCCGTATTTTGTTAACGTAACGACATCGTAATTAGTGATGGGCGGCTTGTAAGTTTCAAAAGTGAAACTTTCATTTAAATTTATGCAATATTCTATAAGTTTCAAAAAAGAACCTAGAATTTCAAGCAATATTCTGAAAATTACCGAAGTGAAATCGTTTTATTTCTGAAAATTACTATAGTTTCGACATGTTACCCAACTTTTCATGAAATTTAAAATTTACTTGTGTTAGAATAACTTCCATCTAATTATGTAACTTTCAGAAGCTGTAATTTTCGCAGTTAAGGAAAGTTGTGCAATGTTTCAGAAATCGCCCATCACTAATCGTAATATATGCACCGTTAAGATTGCGCCGAGCGTACGCCGTCATTACTTTTATTGTGTTTTCTAATAAACAGTATTTTCTTGAAATTGGACGATAGGTTTTTGTACTACAAATGAAAACGCAACTTATGGGGTATAGCACATGGTTTAATAACAATTCACCTTGGAGTTATCAACTTAACGGAAAAAAGTGGCCACCTTTTCCCGTTAAGCTGACTAGTCGAAGGGTAATTGTTATTAACGTTTGTTACGTATCCCATAAATTGTGTTTTTACTTGCGCTACATAAACATATCGTCTGATTGCAAGGAAATTTTTTAGTCAATTAGAAAACACAATAATAGTAATGAGGGCGCCACTGGACGCTCGACGTTTGCTCGGCGCAGTCTTAAGCAGCAGTGGGGTCGAAACTTTACATCTAAAACGCAAGCTGTATAGATGCCAAACTATTTAGAAAAATGTGTTCTTTTTTATTGCGTTATTTTTAAATACTATTTAATCAACAAAAATGCCAGGCGAGTGTTAAACAAAAGAAGAGGGGTTTGAGATGAGGAGGAAGATAAATTTCGTGAGATGTGTGCGGCCTGCGTTAGCGTTTGAACCCTAATAGATCTAAACTGCGTCGAAAGGTTAAAAACGTAGCTGAAATACTTCAATTTCTATAGCAATAAGACTATTTTTTTTTCGTTATCGTTAAGTTAAACTAAATCGACCAAAAACACTACGTTTTTAAACTTATAATCGGCGATAGCGCATTATTAACGTATATTAAAAATAACGTTATTTTCTGTAACGTTATAAATAACGTTATTTTGTAAATGACGTTACGTTATGCGGTATCGCCGACGTTATGACGCCTAGGGACATGTAAGGACGAACCTCCGAGGTACGGAGGACAGTAAAACCCCTCCTCTTCAACGGTGGCGTGGACAAACGAAATAATGATTTAAAAAAAAATACTCTGTACACTGCGCGCCAAGCATGGCGGATACAGTCGGCCAAAGAAGGGGTCTGCCACGCTGGCCGGGAGCTATGAAAAATATCGGTGAATTTTAACAAAACAAAAAAAAATACATCGACATATACCACTTTAATTAATGTTTTTGAAACTATGTGGGTGAATTGCAAAAACATTGTACATTGTTAAGGGCTCAATTAAAAAATCCTTAACTTTTTCCTTTGTGTAACGAAGATTATATGGATAACTTTCGTTACACAAAGGAAAAACAATGGAAGAAAGTTAACGTTATCTCAATTAAGCCCTTAACTATGTACAATCTTTTTGCAATTCACCCATGAGAGATTTGTTTTCGAATTAAAATTTACCAATTGATTTTTCACAATTCCCGCGTGGCGTCTGGTTGTAACTCTATCTAGGTGTCAATCGAGAGAGACTATGTCAGTGATAAACCACTTTCTTGGCCTAACGTACAGCATATTTCATAAATTTGATTAGTAACACATGATTATAGCTCCAGTGAGAGATTTAATTGATAAAGTTTAAAATGTGACAGTTTTATTTTGTGATAGCGACTGAACGTGTTCGCAAACGTAAGTATAGTACAATAAAACCAGAGCATTAAAGTGTGTTTGTATGTATGTAAAAATTTTATTGTACAACGGGAAAGTAACAATATGTACAAAGGCAGACTTGTTCCTTTAAGGGATTTCTTTCAGTTAACCTTTGAGCGATTGGAAAAAGATTGAAACAACAAATAGCGAAACTTATAGGAGTGAAAGGGATTCGATTTTTCATACTTACGTAAATATTAAATAACCAATTTTAAGTACAGTCAGTATCAAAAGTAGCTAAGCAGAATAACATGCTCAAAATGATCTAGACACGACGTATTCTCTTGACAATAGAGTCGAGTGCAGATCATTTTGACCTCTTCGGTTGCGTAGCGATTTCTGCGGCTGACTGCACTAGGGTAAGGCTTTCGAATTATTTATAATTTATGTTTTTGAATTAAGGCACTTCATGCACTTGCTACGGCTTTACATGTGAATATATCGAAGTTTAATTCTCGCCTTATCCAAAGGCGGAATAAAAGGTACTTCCAATGGTATAGTCTTTATTATTTGTAGCGAGCCGATCTTCTAGACAAAGGCCGTTGTTTGTGTACAATACCATTATCTTTCTTTGTGTCCGTAACCGCAAGCCGATTACATACAAACAAGTTAGAACTACATTGAATGTCCATAGAATTATCAACCCTATCCTCTTAGTCAGTAGGTTTAAAATGTAAAGTGTCAGGATACAGATTATGTCTTTATTATCTGGCGACAGAAGATGGTAATATTGTGTAGGGAATAAGACCGGTTCAAATAATAAAGACATATCTGTATCCTGACACTTTACATTTTAAACCTACTGACTAAGAGGATAGGGTTGATAATTCTATGGACATTCAATGTAGTTCTAACTTTTTTGTATGTAATCGGCTTGCGGTTACGGACACAAAGAAAGATAATGGTATTGTACACAAACAATGGCCTTTGTGTAGAAGATCGGCTCGCTAGAAATAATAAAGACTATACTAGGTTGTATCTCGCTCACACTCTTTGGCTTCTGTCAGTATATTTGTAATGCTAGAGTGTGACAGGGATAGGCAGTCGAGCACTATTAATGGTCTGGTTTTACTGCATAGACTTTTTTTTTAAATTAAATCACAAAAACAATAATTGGCTTTGTGAAATTGTTAAGAGCTCTGATATCTACAACTTCAAATGTTACAAAAAATAATATAATTAATTTTCGTAACAAAATGGCAATTTATTGTTTTTGTCAATTACTCACTTGACAACATTAAAAAAAAAAAAACATTTTTTCACTTTTGCCTACACGTCCACTCTCAATGAAAAACACTACAAAAAATGTCAGCTATTTAAAACAATACAAGCACCTAATGACTATAATTGAGAGACTATTTAATCAAAGAAACACGTTTATTAATTACCCTTACTGGGTTTTTGTTAAGGCATGCTTTTTAATGTATATTTTTAGCTAAATACTAATAATTCCACACCACAGATCCGAGAAGGTAAGGTCCAAGAATTGTGAATGCCGAATGCCCATGATACGACCAATGCTTTCAGCCTAATTGTTACACCCTGGATACGAAGGTACCAGTCCCGAGTTCGATCATCCGATAGAGCAAATGAAATGTTTGCATAATTATCACGAAATGATTAATAATTACTTTGGTCTAAAATTGTTTCGCCGAAAATCCTTTTAAGCTTGAATTACAGATCAATTGTGTTCAAGTTAGGTTGGTTAATTTCAGTTGTAAAAGCCGTTTTTGATCAATAAGTCCAACAATAATTGCAATTATGTCACTCGATATAGACAAGTTTACGTCAAGTGTATTTTATGTACGTACAGTCACGAGATTTAATTTCGTACCCACCTTAGTTCCAAAGTCAATCTGACATTCTACAACAATTAAGGTTGAGTTTCCATTGATGACATTGACGACTTCAAGCATATTTTTCTTGAAATGGGTCCCAAATTAACGCTCGTGACCGTATTGTATAAATGTAATTATTTATTGACGTGACAACGTCTTATAATTCGATTGAGCCGGCTGCACGCACGAAAAAACATGACTCATGCGGCGTTACCTCGCTTTGAGGCGTTCCATGTAAGGCTTGAAGTGCAAACGAGAGCGCGGAACGAGCGACAAAGAGGCACAATCGGCCTTCGCGTTCGGCAGCGTTCGACATCCGTCTCTCTCCTACTTGAGTGAGCGATGCGTCTGCGTGGACAGCTGCTATACTATAGTACATTTACATGTTTTGGTCGAGTATCAAGTGCAGTGAAAAGTGAATGTGGTGTCAATTGTTTATAGCAACGATAATTGCAGCGATAAAGGTAATGATTCTTTCGATATTAATTATATGTTCAGTGATATATTGTCGAATATTCGTGCTTTTATCATTAAAATAAATAGCATCGGTCCGCTAGTGCAGCGATTGTAGGTTATGCTATAATTGACAAAATTAAAACAATAAGTTAACAGAACTATTTCACGATGAGTAAAAAATCGATGGCTTTACTATTTAATCGAAATAATTATCGAGCGTAGCTATGATTTAAAAAAACATATCACAACAACGTGTCTGAAATGACAGGTTGGACCAGCCAGCCGTCAAAGGGAACATTTTCTCCTATACCAAACACATTGAGGCGGGCTTTTTAAAAACTAGTTTTACGAAAATTTTTATGTTTCCACATTTTAAATTTTAAATGTAAGATTTATAAACAAAAATTTAATCATTGTTTATTCTTATAATGAATTATTTGAAATTATTACTTTTTTATAACAAAATTGACATAATTGTATTTATGCGTATAAATAAATCTAACTTGATCAATTTCATTGTGATTTCCAATTACCTCCTTCTCTATATACATACAAATCTATTAAACAAACGAAATTAAAAATTTATTTTGAAAGATGTTACCATTCCATCAGTATTTTCTTAAGACGTTTGTCACGTTCAACTATCGTCAGTAAACCGACTTTACAGACAACAGATTTTTTTTATTTAACTTTATCTTTGATTAGTACAACAGATACCGACGATTGCCGACGTATTGTGTGAACGCGACAGCAATGGTTTTTGAAATGCTTCCTCCTTAAAAATTACGATATGCACAAATATTTATTATATACAATTTTGAACCTTATTTAATCAGCTAACGAATCAAATAACAGCAATTCAATTGGCCAACTAGTTCTTAATAGGTTGTCAATTTTGCTAACCCATATTTGTAGGTGATCGTATGTGAAGTATGTTAATTGTACACTAAGCAGCAGTTGTAGCTACGCAACCGAAGAGGTCAAAATGATCTGCACTCGACTCTATTGTCAAGAGAATACGTCGTGCCTAGATCATTTTGAGCATATTCTGCTTAGTTACTTTAGAAGCTGACTGTACAAAAACTGGGCCCATAACCACTTGAAGAAGGAGTAAGGCAGCGTATGTTGATACCTGCGAAGTAATGCCGGCGGAAGATGAAACAGAGGATCCCGATCGGTCAGTTTCCTCATCTAGTGATGGCGACAATGTTAACACTAGGTCCCTAAGGCCTAGGAATACGCTGAGACCACCAGTCAGTCTACAGGATTATGACACGTCATACTTTACTCTCTTGGATACGGAAGAGCCGACGTCCCTGAAAGAAGCGAAGGACTCTCCGAATGCCTGTGAATGGGAGGAGGCGATGAAAGCTGAAATGAAAGCTCTGGCTGAAAATGACACTTGGTCATTCGTTACAAAATCTGATATGAATATTTTGGTAATTGACACTAAATGGATTTTCAAAATTAAACGAAATAAAGATAATAGAATAGATTTGTACAAAGCCAGATTAGTCGCTAGGGGATTTAAACAAAAAGGCTTAGACTATTGTGACGTATACTCGCCCGTTGTTAAAATGGCAACAGTAAAATCCTTATTAGCCTTATGCACTAAAGACAACTGGCCAGTATATCAACTCGATGTATGTAGCGCTTTTTTAAATGGTATAATTAAAGACGATACTTACGTAGTTTTGCCCGAAAACTTTGTAGTGCCTGAAGGCAAAGTATGTAAATTAAATAAGGCATTATATGGCTTGAAAAGCGCACCTAGGGCTTGGTATGAGCGCTTTAATAACTTCATGTTGAGTCAAAAGTTCTTAAAAACTAAAAGTGATCATTGTTTATATTATTATGTCAATGACAGTAGTAAGGTCTACATATTAGTCTTTGTAGATGACATATTATGTACTGGATTTGGTCCAATGTTGAATAAGATCATAACGAGTATGAAAAATGAATTTAAAATGAAAGATTTGGGACTTGCTAGTTTATATCTCGGAATCCTTATTGAACAAGATGTACAAAATGGCGTTACCACTCTGAACCAAACCAAATATCTTAAGAATGTTTTGGATAAATTTAATATGTCGGACTGTCATAGCGTGACTACTCCTATGGATCCAAAATTTGATTTGTCAACGCTACAAAAAGAAACTTCCGAAAGTGTAGAGTTGGAACATAGGTGTAGACAGCTGATAGGTTGTATTATGTACGCCATGATAGGCACTAGACCTGATTTGTGTGCCAGTGTAACTTACTTGTCGCGATTTCAAAACTGTGCTAGTAAAGAACTTTGGACTTGTCTTAAACGAATTGTCAGATACATACAGGGTACTATAGATTTAAAACTGGTGTATAAAAGAAATGCCGATAATAAATTGTTAACTGCTTATGCTGACGCAAGCTGGGGAGATGATATTCTGGACAGAAAGTCAACGTCGGGTTTTTGTCTACAAATCTATGGTAACTTGGTATCTTGGAGTTCAAAAAAACAAGCGACAGTCGCACTTTCTTCGTGCGAGGCTGAGTACGTGTCTCTCACGCATTGTATTAGTGATGTTTGTTGGTTAAGAAATCTGTTATCTGAATTGAAAATTCATGACAATTATAACGTAACTGTCTATGAGGACAACCAGTCCGCTATCAAAGCTTGCAATTCGCATGAACAGCTAAAAAAGATGAAACATCTAGATATTAAATATCATTTTATAAATGAAAAGATTAGTCAAGGTGTTGTCAACATTCAGTATGTTCATACGAGTGTACAGTTAGCAGATATATTGACTAAACCTTTGTGTCGACAAAGTTTTGAGAAGTTGAGAGGATTTTTAGGGTTAACTTAAATTTAGATAGTTACACATATTTATATTTAACATTTATTGATTGAGGGTGGGATAGTCCAGCAATCAAAAATATGCGGATGTTTTCTATCATGTTCTATGTTAATGTAACGTTATGAAAATCTATTGTTATAGATGTTATATAACAGTAGAACGTATAACGTTACACATTGAAACTCAAGTACGAGTAGAGTAATTTAAAATGAGTTAATAGATTCTTAGTTAAAATAATGGATCTATTCTTGAGGGTGGGTGTTGTCTTTGGTTCTTTTCTGACAATGTACTTCAAGAATAGATGTCTGTCAATGTTGTATGCTTTATATATTTTTTTCTTATAATAAATTAAATACTGCAACATACGCTGCCTTACTCCTTCTTCAAGTAAAGGTCCTAAGTTTTTTGACGGTGGTACTATAGATACTGTCTGTCGTAACGTCCTATATTCCTGGGCCTTACGTTCTCGAATGCGGTGGACGCATGCAATAAACAATATAAGTATGTACAGTCACAACCGGGGATTGTTGAGTAACTAGCTTATCATATTATCTTGGTTGTGTTTCTTTATAACGAAAAATAAAGACGAGTTCAGTTTGAGCCTAAAGTCGAGTCTAGAATTAGGCAAACTAACTTGACAGTCGAAAATGTTGCCAGACATGAGAAAAAATAAATAGTGATAGGTGCCTTCTATAAATCTGATTCTATTTATATTTTAACAAGTAAATGTCGTCGAAACTTTCACACTCATACATACTTGCCAAGTAGGGATGAACTACAGCAATTTTTATGATATACTATGATCTGAACGATGTACAATACATAAAGTTCAAGATGAAATAACTACTCATTATACATTATTTTCAATAAAAACACGCTTGGTGAATATTTGAGGTTATGTGTCAAACAGTACTAATTTGTTTACATCGTTCACAAGTTCTATTGACATCGACCTTAGTATAATATATCTATGTTTCTAGCTATCAGAAATGACACTTCAAGCCCTTCAAACACACGATGACAAAGATACAAATATAATTTTTGAAATTTTCTGGATATACGAGTATAACCGACTAAATCCGATTTGCGTTACACGACCAAAATACGTAGTCTACCAAAAAAGTCCTTTACCATTTTCGAACCTTAAGGTGATACAAATAAAATCGAAAAATGCCACAGGATTTTCTTGATCGACTGTACAGTGGGCAACTGGCTCAACAATCCCGTGGGGTGACTGTACTACTTACTACCTGTGTAGTGGTCTCCCTCTCTCCAATGGTCCGGTGTTGTGCTAGACTAGGTAGAACGGTTCGGAGGATGGTAGTAAGGGTATTTGTTGGGAGAATGTAGGGCAGCGTAACGGCATTGTGAAGTAAATACAGTGCAACCATTTTCTTAATACCGATCGGTAATCTTCGTTTTTATATGAAACACGAGTGACAAATATACTGTCGGTTGCGGGTGCAAGCGTGACAGCGATGGCCAGCCGAACGGTAATAAGAAGCTGGAAATACTGGTGTCAATTGTAAGTGTTACTTTTGACGTAGATTTATCACTTTGTTGTTTATAGGCTACAGTAATGTAGAAACATGCACCGTGGGATCTGTGACTCAGACAAGGCTACAATGTAAAGACAAGTGGGATCTGTGACTCAGACAAGGCTACAACGTAAAGACACGTGGGATCTGTGACTCAGACAAGGCTACAATGCAAAGACAAGTGGGATCTGTGACTCAGACAAGGCTACAACGTAAAGACAAGTGGGATCTGTGACTCAGACAAGGCTACAATGTAAAGACAAGTGGGATCTGTGACTCAGACAAGGCTACAACGTAAAGACAAGTGGGATCTGTGACTCAGATAAGGCTACAACGTAAAGACAAGTGGGATCTGTGACTCAGACAAGGCTACAATGTAAGGACAAGTGGGATCTGTGACTCAGACAAGGCTACAATGTAAGGACAAGTGGGATCTGTGACTCAGACAAGGCTACAACGTAAAGACAAGTGGGATCTGTGACTCAGACAAGGCTACAAAGTAAAGACAAGTGGGATCTGTGACTCAGACAAGGCTACAATGTAAGGACAAGTGGGATCTGTGACTCAGACAAGGCTACAATGTAAGGACAAGTGGGATCTGTGACTCAGACAAGGCTACAACGTAAAGACAAGTGGGATCTGTGACTCAGACAAGGCTACAATGTCAAGACTAGTGGGATCTGTGACTGATAGACATTTGCATTCTCAAGGCTACAATGTAAAGAGTGTAATCCTAACGGCGACTAACTAACTAACTTTTTGAAACAATGCAATCATGCGTTCAGTATCGTTGTCACTTTCACACATTCGAGAGCAAAAGTGACAGCGATACGAAACGCGCGACTGTATCGCATCTGAAGACGGAATTTCTCTATGCTGCACTATTAATACGTTGGTTTTTTCTGTACTTTAATGTATACAGTGTTCATTCTTACTTGTTTATTATAGTAAACGTCTTTCTAACCTCAAACAACCTTTTTTCGGCTAAATCAGTTCTTTTATCGTAAATAAACTGAGTAGACATTTTGCACATCACGTGGGATGTGTTGTCTGTGATTGTTTATTTTTTTAAATTTCAAATGGGTCTATATCGTCTGTCATAATTATTATTAGTCATAACGTGGCTTAGCTCGGTAACCCAAAAATTCTCCATACGTCCATGTTTAACTGTTAAATACGAATGTCACATGCATTACACAATATTTCAGGGATATTTTCATGATAAGAGAGCTCGGGTTAGTTCTTAATCCGCTTACTGTTTCTAATTTCACCATAAACCAGTAAATAAAATTAAGTATACAAGGTGTTACAAAAATACCCGTAAAGCCGAAAGGGGGTTAAATGGTGCCTTATAACAAGTCCGTTTACAATATTTGAGAACCGTACGAGCACCGTATGACCTACCGGCAAAATAAATAAAACTATTATTGTTTTTATTGATGTGCAAACCCTATTTCAGTAAAATTAAAGAGTAAACTACGCAGAATGTTTATGTAAGTACATTTTTACCTAATTCTTGAAACCATCAAGAGACATACTAACAAAATGTACAGAATTCGATTAGATAGATATTACAAGTCGAGTTTTGGAAGATTTTAAAAGACCTAACCTAACGAAGAAACCTAATCTAACACTTACTTTTTCGTAATGAACGTCAAATTTACAGGAACGGCTCAAACTGAGCTCCGCTTTGTACAATGCACAACCTCGCTCGGGATAAGGCTTTGAAACCATTAAAGTTGACAAAATTATTAAATTGGTAGGTAGGCCACTCTGTTAAAATAATCTATGCTAACTCCTGTTCCCTGACATGACAGCTTACTAGGGTTGACAATATTTTTGGCTTTGATGATTTATTATATTTTTTACGGGGTATTTTGTAACACGTTGTACATCAGACACGTAAGAATGAACATAGTTCCGTGTTCAGTGTGTATTGCAGTACTTGACGGTAGTGTGGGTGTGTGTGGGGTAGCGGAGCGGGTGTTGTGGGACAGTGTGGTCATCTCACCAAGCTCCTCAAGGCGTCGCAGGTCGGCGCGGCGCGCGCGCACCTCCCCGGCGCGCTGCCGGAGCGTGGCGAGCTGCTGCTCCAGCGAACCGGTTCCCTCCATCATTGAGGTTCTGCAGACGTTGGTTATGTTAACGGGGAATATGACTATTGTCTAGTTGCACAAGCGTTCACTAGGAGTGAAAACGTCGCCACGGCATCATGCTGTGGCTCTTTTATAGTGTTACCAGCACCGTGGCTTTTTTTAAAGTAGGTTAAAATAACGTATATCTGTAACGTAACTATAACATTAATTTAATTGATAAACAAATTTTCAGGCTTTGTTAACTTTCTGACAAAATTTTAATTGCCAGCAATGTAAAGCACAGCAATTTGACAAGTGTAAATGACAGTCGACGGATACTTTGATTATTATGATCTGCCCCCGTACCACGACATGCCTTGTACTAAGCAACAGCGATACTGATACCGATGAATACGCAGCACATGCACTACATTAAAAATGGACAGTATCTAAGAAAATTAATTGTGAAGTTATTTTTATTATTTTTTAATTGATTATACTTGCAAACAACTGCCCGCATGCCGGTAACACACTGTATACATTATGCAGAGATCGGACAAATGGGCGTCATTTCTCGCAATAATGTGAAACTCCTTTAGTTAAACAAATTAAATTACATTATATTTTTTTACAAAGACTTGTTATTAACAGTCTGTGAGCACTTAGGTGCATTTGAGTTGGTAATTCTCTCTCACTTGCTCTCAATAATAGCGTAAAAGGGCGAGTTAGAGACAAGTAAAAACCCGAAGCGCCTGATCTATCTCACTGTACCAATGAACATTTGTGCAACTAATTGATTTCGGACTAGTATTAATTAGTAAAAGGTGTACAAAGCATAATAATATAGAATGTTGCTAGATATAATCGAACCGTTGAACAGAATAAATAAAACACATTTTATACATTAATAAATAAAAATTGACAACATTTGATGCAGCAGTACACGACATTTATTTATAGATTTTCGTGTGATCTGTTATTTTTTAACGTAAGACCACACCGAGCGTCCAGTGGCGCCCTCATCACTATTATTGTTGTTTTCTAATTAAGTATTGTCTTGAAATCGAAGAGAGAATAGTTTATTAGTACCGCAAACCGGGGTGACTTTGATAGTAACTACCGTTCCACACAAACATGTATTTTTTGAGGAGTTGGAATACGCCTCAATATATATTTTCCCCACTGGCAACGGTGATAGTCGCTCGTTAAGAAAGTTAAAGTAGTGCACGTGTTACAGTCTTAATTCGTACAGTAAAAAATATGAATGGTTAACGTCCTTAGGCTTGATTTTTGAGGTAAAAAATACTTCAAATTTACCGTTGTTATGCAAAAACGCACGTTATTTATATCGTGGCTCATGATAAACAAATCTAATTGGAGAAATCGAAAACGATTTAACATGCTTTACATCGGGTTTACTTATAGTACTTAAATTCAAATATTTAGTGGTTTCAAAGTAACCCCATTCGTAATTTAACATTGATCGTGGTGTTTTTTTTTACGGTAAACTAAAGGTGACCGATTATTGCATATTTTTAATTTTGTCTTTTTGTTTGTATAAAAACTCGTGTTAATACTTTGAATTTGATCAAAGTTACCCCGGTATATAATTAATGACGCCACTGGACGGTCGGCGTTTGGTCGGTGCACTTATAATTTTGCCCATTGAAGGGTTACAACAACGATACAGAATTAGTAAACACATCGAGATTAGTACACAGTTAAGATTAAGCCCAACCACGCGGGAACTTTAAGAGTCGGCACATACCTACAGCGAAGCACATATACACTTTATTCGTTTAGCGTACCGTCCGTCTGTCACACTAGGAGCTGGCTGAAAATCAGCGCTGCAGGTGTCTAACACCTCAGCATTATGCTGAGTCACTGCCGCGAAGACACTCACTACTTGTTCATTGCTGTATTCTGTTATACTTTATTCTATGTGTCTTGTGTGTGTAGTGAATAAATGTATTTTTCTTTTCTTTCTTACTTTCTTTCTTACAAGCGCAGTGCAGAGAATTTGTCAGAGCCAAATCATCTGTCTTAAGACATGTTGAATAAAATCGAAACACGATGGCCAGCAAGATCACCAGGTAGGACCCCCCACGCACAAAATTATAATGAAACCGCGATTAGTTTGGGATTGGAATAGCTGTCAATACATATGCACTTTAACGTAAGTGTATGGTAAAACTGTCACCTCTAATCCCTTTCTAATTGCGGCTAGATTATAATAGGTAGGGGATCCTACCTGGTGATCTTACTGGCCATCGCGAATCGAATATGAACATTTCTAAAAAAGTTTGTACATTTCATTTACGACTCCGATTTGCGAAAAAAATTGCAGGTAGGTAGGGTAAATGATACTGAGCCTAAATAACATAGTCTCCCAAAATGTCCCAATTAATTTGTATGGAAACTTCCTTTTTTGTTACCAAAATTCTTCCGTTCGTGGTAACAAAAAAGGAAGTTTCCATACAAATTAATTGGGACATTTTGGGAGACTATGTTATTTATGCTCAGTATCATTTACCCTACCTAACTGCAAATTTTTTCGCAAATCGGAGTCGTAAATGAAATGTACAAACTTTTTTAGAAATGCTCATATAGAGAATAAGCATGTATTTTTAAATCGAAATTCTATACAAAATATGAAAATACCGTAAACGAGATCACCAAAATTAAAAGTGGCCAAGAAATACGGACGATACAAGCATTTTAAACTGCTAATTAACCCGCAATTATGTAGACCCTATATGCACTGTGACGTCATGTACGGTCACGAGCGTTAATTTGGGACCCATTTCAAGAAAAATATGCTCGAAGTCGTCAATTTCATTAGAGATGTCAAATCATTTGTAACTTTTGCGAAACTCAACCTTATTGTTGTAGAATGTCAGATTGACTTTGGACCTAAGGTGGGTACCAAATTAAATCTCGTGACTGTAACACGTCGGCCATATGAACTCTATATTAAATTGTTTTGCTAGAAAGAGATAGGAACAAATCTTTGTTGGCTTGTATGTTGGTTATTTTTACATCTATTCAAATAATATTTTTTCTCAACTTTTTGTTACTTGGGTCAGCTATTTAAGCTGTGAAAAAAGGCATCAGTATTCCTTATTCATTCTCTGTATGTGCAATTGTGCACCGGCCCTAACAGTATGGCTACAGACGGACAGTATAGTTAAAAGTGTGTAGCTACATACGGTTGACTTATAACACCCCCTTTGTGGCGTTGGGGGTTAAAATAACATTTATAGTATTGTTCAATCGTGAATGGGCTTAAAGGGAGGTCGCCAACGACGTGATGCATGACCTAAGAAGGCGGCTAAGTGCGATGTAGTAGTCGAACCATTTCATACTCTATTAGTGACCGTATTAAACTCAAAATGCTAATACTATTACCAGAGCCCGGATTTTTTGCGGCAAAACATAAGACTGTCGTAATCTAGTTAGTGTAAGTTTTTTTTATCGATATATCGATAATTGTGTATAATAGAAGAAAAAAAAACGGTCCACAATACAAAATAAAAGAATAATAAAAGTGTTTCCATCACTAGCTAGTAGCTAGCAATTATGTTTTGCCGCGTAATTCCAGGCTCTGACTATTACTATCGTCGGTGAAACTGCAAAACCGCGTAAAAGTAACAATTTTAACGAAGAGCAAAATGCACCCTTTTTTTCTAAAACGTTAAGGTTTATTCTGCTCTCGCGGTTTGGCAGTATCACCGACACTATGCAGTTGCATGTGTGCGTGACTTGACCGTACGCACCGCGAGCCACCACAAGCAGACTCAACAGGACGGACCAAGCCGGTTTAGTCTGAGCCGGCCCGTCGCCGCGTTTTTATCGAGCGGCAATAGGTAACAGAAACTCCTAAAGGACCGGAGTAGAACTATTTTTTTTCGTTGGCGATCTCCCTTAAGCAGTACAGTCGAGATCATAAATTGTCTATTGTCTATTTAATGTCGTGTTTAAACTGCCATACAGGGTGGGCCTGTAACTAAAGCAAAAAACTTTTTTTTAGCAACTTTTTAAAATCATATAAAGTTTTTAGATTGTTATTTTTTCAAACAAAGTAAATAGTATTTTCAATGTACTTAAAACTCCGTCTAATTGAAATCGCCTTTCAGTCTAGTCACTCTACAGACAATCAATTTCATAGTACATTGCGTGTTCGAATTAACTTTAAAATGTAATAAAATTCAAACCGTAAGTTTTTTTTCAAAGTCGTCAAACAAACGTTGCGTAGTTTAAGGAGAAGAATGTACATTTTTAATTTTCGCTCTAGTTACAGGCCCCACCGTGTATATGAATTGTCACAGCGATTAAGGTGACAAGGTATATATATATATATGAACTCGACTGCACGTTTATAATACAGCGTTGTGTTGAACGATATCGCATTGGTTAATACATTGAAACGCACTGACCGTGCGACAACAACCAAAGCGCGGCCTTGTCCACAAAATGTCATCTATATACGTGTACATATAAAACAGTCTGTTCCTATTCATTCGGCCACTCATGTAAACAAATCAATTTACCATTATTACTCGGTATTCGCGAACTTTTGAAGGTTGAGCATGGTCATATTATTTATTTATACACTTAATTAGGGTTTGCAATTCGAATATTCGAATATTCGATTATTCGAATTATTCGCCATAAATGTTATTCGAATTCGACAATATTCATTATTCGACTAAAACGAATATTTCGAATAGTGCACAAATTTGTCTGTAATTATTTACCTTAGCAAAACATTAACAAAATGCCAGGATTAATTATCCTCCATATTAACGAGTTCGTGGAAATAGATTTAAATATTAAAAATAACTACAAATGTAAGACAAACATTACCTATTTTGCTTTATCCTTGCCAAAATCAAACTCCCTAAAAAGAACTAAATACCGTTCCGTAATTGGTAAAAGGGTAGCGAGCTAGGGAGCTAGCAAGTTCGGCTACATGCTAGGTATCTGGAGAAGATACCATTAATGTTTTTTTGAATTGTAAGGTCATTACATTTTAAATTAACATCACATATTTTACAATTACACAACTTAGAATCATTATTGTGTTTAATTTTCAAAAATATTCGAATTATTCGAAATATTCGAATATTCGAATGTTGGAAATCTAAATATTTGTATTATTCGAATACTAAAACTGAACGAATATTGCAAACCCTACACTTAATCATTGTCTTCATGTTTATTTTGAGGTAGTAATCTCTATTTAATTCTGTAGTTTTTGATGAAAAGCACTTTCTGTGAAAATACCATGACACGGACGGATGATTGGCATTTTCTTTTTATGGCGCAGAGAAGACAAACGAGCACACAGGCCACCCGATGGTAAGTGGAAACTGTGACCCATAGACATTCGCATTCACAAGACTGCAATGGAATCCTAAGACTGCAAGTGCGTTGCCAACCCTGAGGACTAAGATGGAATGCCTCTATGCTAGTCATTTCACCGGCTGTCTTATCCCCAAACCGGAACACAACAATGCGAATGTGATTTTGTTTTTTCGAAATATATTTGACACGAAAATGTAGTGATGTGTTGATCGTAATAATACGATGATGATGATGATGAATATAATATTAACATTATTCTCATCACCATTTCATCCTGTATCTAAAGACAATTACAGTCTGGTATTTGTCATAAACATTGGAAGTCTGAATAACAAAATACTCTACTGACCCCGAACTTAAAAACGCGTCATTTTGAAAAATAACCGTGTTTTCATCTCAACATACTTTAATAGGGTATTTGGCAAGAGTGAAATTAAATTGGTTTTTCATTAACAACAGAAAAACATTATAAAAATACTAGGAAAACATCAGTCTTTAATTTATGTTTGCTATTTTAAGATTTTTAAATTCATAAAATTCAACAATAAGGACGCTGTTTGATTGTGACGTCACAAGATAGTAATCCCTATAAATTCCATAGTAACGGAGCGTTTTTGATGTTTAATAAAAATAAGCTGATTTGACTTTTGTCAAATACCGTATTGAATAGAAAACACAATAATAGTAATGAGGGCGCCACTGTGTAATGCATTTTGGATTGACAGCAGACTTAACATATTACCCGAGTGTAGTACACGGCTAAATTAAGAAGAGTGGCCAGTGGCGTTACATCCGCGGGTTGTGACTGTACAATACAATTCGACTAATTGTGGACAAGGCCGGGTTACGTGATGTCCTTGTAGATACGTTACCCGTTCCAGCCTAGCAGTTGGTACCTGCGCATCAAGCCTATGTTAACAACTAAAGTACATAGTATCTGCCGTGTCTTTAGTAACAATTTTATAACCTCAAAATGCATTGTTTTTGGTTAAAACGGCCGTTTTCTGGTGAATAAAGCAACTAGAGACCACATTTTGCACACCATTTTGCTGATTTTACTTTATTTTATCGGAGGTGCAAAATGGTAGCTGTAAAATTCTTAAGGACGGGTAAAAAATATTTTGAAATGCTAGCTATATGTCGATAGTTATAGCTATATATCAATATATTTTTTTACCATGATGAATGAGAGTCTATGACTTTAATTAAAAGTTTTTATTTTATAAAAAAAAGGACTATAATGACATTGAGTATGTATTGACGTAAATAATTTATTATCGGTATAACTGGCCAGTATTATACCTCTATTGAAAAGGTTTATCTCAAGAGCGTTCATGCACTGCCCAGTCACCCGAAACATTAGAAAAGTGAAATAGCAACGGTAGTGTTTTTGTTGTACTGATAATGGTTTACATTTCGAATGACAATGAAACATGTTAAATTGTAGTGTAAGCAATAGTATGGGTACATATAAAAGTAATTGTACAGAAAAATTAAGAATATCGATATTTTACCCATCCCTTGACAGCTACCATTTTGCACCTCCGATAGCGTGGTCTACCGATCAAATTATATTTTTTTGGGAAAAGAGAGCGTTTTTAGGTTATCAAAGTGTTTATTATATAAGACAAGTCAGATGGTACACAAACTACTTATTTTTTTTTAATTATAATGGAAAAATAAAGTAATTTTTAGGGACTCTATTCGGTAAAACCTTACAGTTTTCTCTGCCGCCATTACTGTAAAGTAAATAAGAGCTATCATAACGTTGACGATACGACAACATGTCAAAGGCGATATGGGTTTACCGAATAGAAGAGATGTTGCACATCCGAACAGCTGTGGGTAAGAGGGTACTTCGGTAAAAGATCCTGTGTTGTAGTATTTGTAGTGTACCCAAAAAGGGCCCACCCATAAAAATTGCTGAATTTTACCGCCGTCTTATTATTGATTGCAATAGACTTGGTTGTGACCCTGCTTACGACGCTACTAGTGCCGTAAGCTCTGGGCTTGTACTATAGGTATTAGACGACGATACAAATACGAATATAGAGAAATACATACCGTAAAACGTGCCTACCTTGCTCCCCCCTGGGTAATTATTCAAATTCAAATTCAAAATCATTTATTTCGGACAAAGTCCATAACGTGATTATGCTCCATGGTTATATTGAGGTAATCTGTATTGTAAATCATTATATTGCTTTCATTCACTTTGTGGCTGGATCGATTCTTTTAAGCAAATTTGTCATCACCCTTGACTTATAAGGTAACAAACGAAATAGTCACTATGGAGCATAGTTACCCATGGGGGGGACCTTTTACGGTACTGAAATATATATAAAACCTCCATAACTCAGGAACAAATAGTCGCGCTCATCACACAAATATCTGCCCTAATCGGGATTTCAACCCAGGGCCGTGAAACCCTAGTTTATTAGTTAACGATAAGTGTAACTAAAAATAAATTTGTTTAAGAACTTTCCGATTTGTAGCCTAAATTGAAAAGTCATATTTGTAGGCAATTGTTATGTGACCACCAACTGTATGTGCTCAGTCGTAATCGCGGTTTGGTAAGATAGGGTAAATCGTCAATAACTGGCCACTTTAGAAAGTGTCATTTAGTTACTACCCATCAAATATCTTACTGACGCTGTTAGTAAAGATACTTGGACAGTACTCCGGGTAATAACTCAGGATCTAGGTATTCTAGTTTAATGCAAAAATGTGAGCAAATCTCTTGCTTTACATATCTTATTGCAAAGTGGCCTGTTACCGGAGGGTGGCCAGTAATGGCGATTTACCATTACATACATACATACATACATAAACTCACGCCTTTATTCCCAGAGTGGGGTAGGCAGAGCTACAGAATTTCCGACAACTCTAAAAACTTTTTGATAATTCTGTAACCACATTTTGCACACTCAGGCGAAGATGTTTACCAGTGTATTAGTGACAGGTTGCAAGCCCATCGCCTAACAGTTCTACACGCCTTTATTACCTTAGTCGGCCCATTACCCTAGATGGTTCGTTAAGATAAGATAAAGGCACTGACCGCGTCTCAGTCAGCCACTGGTGGAACGCGTTGGCGTGCTTCGCGAACTCCTTGCGAAGCTTGTCGTTCTCCTCCTGTCTTTGGGCCTCCTTGGTGAGCTCGACGTCGCGTTCCGCTGTTGGTCATTGTAAAAGTTGAATCAACAGAGATCGAAATGAATGAGGCTCTCGCCAAGATGCATTACGCTAACTAGCGTTTCTATTCGTTACGTTTTTCAACTAATCGTATCAGTGGGAGATCACGTCACGTCGTTAGCAAATACACTCACCGGCAAAAAAAACCCGCCCACTCGTCTTTCGATTAGTAGCAGTTTTTTTTTACATACAGACAACAGCACAAATAAGTGATAATTTATGTACCTAGTCACTTTAACGTCGTGTTTGAAATGTTATACAAAAATGTGAAACGATTGAAAGCGACAAGGTACAGAAATGATCACTCATTTATGATGTTGACTGTTCAGTCACGAGATTTAATTCTACAACAATACGGTTGAGTTTCCTAAAAGTTACAAATAACTTGACATCTCTAATGACATTGACGCCTTCGAGCATATTTTTCTTGAAATGGGTCCCAAATTAACGCTCGTGACCGTGTACATACCTACATGATATTTTTTATTGTATCGGGTATTATAATAATTACACCACGAACCGAAACACAGAACGTGTTTCTTAAAAGCTGACCACATTATTTTTACGTATGACATTTGTAGCTGTCATTTTAGTCTACAAAACAAAAAATAAAAACTTAATACGTCGTGGTTTCAGTTGACAACCAGAGCCATCTATGGCGTTCAAAAGTAGAATCAAATTGATATCCACCCAATTGCATCAGTTGCCTATTTGGGTCCATTACCTATGATCTTGCGCAGATTACGCCAAGTCTCCTCCAGAGCCTCCATGGTGAACCAGGTGTAGGGGTTCGCGCCGACGTTGAACGACTTGATCTGCTCGTCGAGAGCTGCCAGCGCTTCGAAGTCGCTTTGGGCCGAGGACAGCGATGCCTGCGAACGAGGTTTAGGCGTGAGCTTGGTTCTAATTTCGAGCAACCATTTCGCACCATTTCCTCTCTGCCACAGCACAAGCCGCTTAGGTTTGCGCATCTAATAATACTAGTTGTCGCTCGAATTGTCAACTAGACAGAGTCCAGTCGGGCGAGTGAACGTTACCTATAGTACAAATTCTTTTTCGAGAGCGAATCTACTTAGCTTTGTACCTGACAGACAATACCATAGTGTGGCCAAAACTGCCACT
The DNA here is from genome assembly GCA_963966035.1 of Acleris laterana. NCBI lineage: Eukaryota > Metazoa > Arthropoda > Insecta > Lepidoptera > Tortricidae > Acleris > Acleris laterana. The sequence continues at coordinate 85,483,583 of OZ014438.1, forward strand.
TGAAAATGCAAAAGCATCACAAGTGCAAACAACTTTTACACTTAAGTATTCTTTAAGTCAAATGCAATAAGTTTTATTGTTAAACAAAGACGCAAAGATGATGGTCACTTTGTATTCAAATGAACAGTGAAGTTCGCATCGATGCTTAGAACGACGACCATAATTTGATACTTGTTTAACAATAAACCTTATTCCATTTGACTTAAAGAATACTTTAGTGTAAAAGTTACACACACACACACACACTTATGTTGCTTTCCAGGGGCAGTTTTGGCCACACTGAACTATGCAGATAATGGGTATTGTCTGTCAGGTACAAAGCTAAGTAGATTCGCTCTCGAAAAAGAATTTGTACTATACACTTAAAATGCCGAATTGCTATGTTTTCTGCTGTAAAAAGGGGACATCAAACTTACAAAATGATGGTGTTACATTTCACATGCAAGTAAATTTTTATCGTATTGCTGTTCTATTGCATTAAGACACCAAATTCGTATATTTTATTGTAATATAGTTGTTTGTTTGTTGTTTGATTTGTCTGGATCTGTTGACTAATGACAAAATAGAAGTGCCTGATAGTTCTGCACGTGGGTGTAATACTGACCTGGAACTGCGCGTGCGCATCCCTCAGCGCGCGGATCTCCTCGATGGAGTTGCATCGCACCGGATCCGTGAGGTCCTCCTCTGCATTTTCGAACCAGGAGTTGAATGCTGACGCCTGCGTAGATATATTAATATCAGGACAATGTTACATAACAAACCATTAGCAACCAAATGAAAATGTCATTTTTCCAACCAAAAAATAAACAATATCTGTGGTCTGTCACGATTGGCTAGCATAATGAGTCGAGCTGTGAACTCCGGAAAGATTATGCAGCAAAGAAAACGTTGGAATAATAATTACATTACATTAAGACTGCGCTGAGTGTACGCCGTATGTACAGTGGCGCCATCATTACTATAGTGTTTGCTAATAAACTAAAGTATTTTCTTGAAATTGGTCGGTAGCTTTTTGTACTACAAATAAAAACACAACTTATAGGGTATAATCACATAGTTTAATAACAATTCACCTTCGAGTTATCAGCTTAACGGGAAAAGGTAGCCACTTTTTTCCGTTAAGCTGACTACTCAAAGGGTAATTTTTATTAAAGTTTGTTACGTATCCCATAAATTGTGTTTTTACTTGCGCTACAAAAACGCATCGTCTGATTCCAAGGAATTTCTTTAGTTAATTAGAAAGCACAAAATAGTAATGAGGGCGCCACTGGACGCTCGACGTTTGCTCGGCGCAGTCTTAAATAATTAGACAGATGTTTTCAGAATGAAACACAGCCATACACCTAAGGTTGAGTCTCCTAAAAGTTGCAAATGACTTGACATCTCTAATGACATGCTCCAAGCATATTTTTCTTGAAGTCGTGGTGCCAAATTAACGCTCGCGACCGTACATGGGGCCAATGATGTCTTGTGTCGAAAATCCTGGTATGACCTAGTTCGTCCTGATAGGAGTATTCCGGTATTACCGTGACAGCAGTCTTAACCACGATATGCCACTAAAAGTCCTAACCCTAGTCATGTTTCAAACGCCGTGCCGTTTTTTACCTTTTTCGCAAAGGTGAGGTACAGTTCCTCGATCTGCCGGAACTGGTCTTGCAGCTCGAGCAGCCGCTGCTTCCTCGCGGCGGAGTCAGCGAGGAGTTGTTGCCAGCGCGAGATCACGTCCTGGTGGCGCTTGACGATGGCCGGGGTCTGCTCGTGGTTCGCGGCGACCAGCTGCTCCTTGAGGGCAGTGATGTTTTGGATACCCTCGTGCTCGAAGGCGGCGAGACCTGGAGGTAAATCCGCGTTTTAGCAATCCATTGATGGGTTGTTTTAATATTTTCGAGACGAGAGCTGTTGCAGCGACGCAATGTATTACGAAAAGCATGCGTAACCGATGTAACTTTAATTATTTTCTATTTACAATCTGTGAGCACTTAGGTGCTTCAGGTTCGTACTTCTCTCTCACTCGCGCTTAATAAGAGCTTATGACAGCGAGTGAGAGACCAGTACAAACCAGAAGCACCTATCTAAACATACTTCACTTGAATTAATCTTTTAATTCAAGTGAAGTATTATGTCCGTATTAATAAACTAATCTCAACTCTAATATGCTCGTCTCGAGATGTGTCAAAAATGACAGTGTTCTATGGTTTGACGTTTACTTTGACGTATCTTGTGACGCGCATCTCAGCCAAGATGAGTTTATTAATACGTTAAGTTTTTATTTTTATTTTTACCTATTGTTCTTAGTTTAAAGTGGTAGTCATTTGTTTTTATTATAGAAAAAACCTCAAGTATTCTGGCCCGTTATCTAGGAGTCTACGTCCTTCTACAGCTGTAACTACGCTGTATGGATTAAAAGCAATTCTCCCGAGCCCTACTTAGAAAAAAGGTCGTATGTCTCACATTTCCTCCTTCCCACCTTTCCACGTAATTCGGTTATGGGCAGGTTTACGTTTCATGATGTGGAAGGTATGTCTCATAAAACCGCTTATTTATTAGTGACCTTACTTCTTAACATAACATTAAATTTGCTGCCTGCGTCCTTTTTGTCCAGAAGGGCAGTATCGAGTTACCACGCCAGGGTCTACTCACCAGCGTCGAAGGTATCCTGCTTGGTCAGCAGGGTCTGCACCGTGGACAGGTCCCGTCCGAACTCGTCGGAGCGCACGTGCGTCTCCTTGTCCGCTATCCAGGACTCGACCACGTCGGCCTTCCACAGGAGTTGGAGGTACGCGGAGTTGTCCACGAGGGCGGCCTTGCGGCGGGCGGCCAAGCTGGTCAGCTTCTCGAGTTTGGCCTGGGAGGATAATGTAGTTTGGTTAGCTTTGGAGCCTATGTATCACTAATGTACATGATTTGTTTGTTTTGCAAAAGAAATGTATACAAAGCTGTAGACCCTATTTCCGGAAACTTAAAACACTAACTGTAACCTATACATACTTGAGTTGTGCAACTTTCTAAGAAAACATCTTGAGTTTTTCCCACAGCCAAAAAAATTTACAATTTCTAATTGGCGCCCTAGAAATAATATCCCAATCCCATCATCGAAATTGAAAATGCACAGTTCGAGTCCACACGTGATGTGCATCAAAGTCTACAATAAGACTCCAAGTTACATAAAAAGCAAAGAAAAAAATAATATATTTACCAAAAAACTTACGAAATATTTCATTTATAATGGTTTTTATTCCCTACAAGAGTTTTTTGAATGTGCAATAGATTAAATTCAATATATTGGTGCCATTATGTAACATGTACTTAGTTTAGTAAGAATAAGATAGTTTTTATAAGTGTCAACATAATACGAGGGCTGCTACTTATGTAACCGGAATCCAGGATTCCAACATTTTTAAACGCTATATCTGACCTCCATGGTAAAATTTGAACTTTTTTTAATACTGGCCGCTATATATTTTTTTTCTTATGTACGCTAGTCTTTTGTTTTTGGCGGGTTTAAATTTTAATCTCGCTGCAAGAATGGAACTCACTCGTGAAAATATTCGTGCTATGATTTATTACGATTTTCGGCGTGGTTTAACGCAACAACAGTGCATAGATCAACTAACTTCGACTTTTGGTGATGAAGCTCCATCCAAAACTACTGTGTATCACTGGTTTAGTGAGTTCAATCGTGGACGTAGTATGCTCAGGGACGAAGTTAAGGATGGTCGCCCGAAATCGGTCGTTGTACCACAAAATATTGAAGCTGTGCGAAAACTTATAATGCATGACCGTCATGTTACGTATCGCGAGATAGAGGCGACTATAGGCATATGTATGACGAGCATTAATAAGATATTACATGAACACTTAGCTGTGAAAAAAATTTGTTCGCGTTGGATCCCGCACAACTTAACTAAGGATCAAAAAGAGGCTCGCGTCGAATGGTGCAAGGAAATGTTGAAAAAATATAACCGTGGTGACTCAAAAGCTGTTTATAATATCTACACAGGTGACGAATCCTGGATCTATGCGTATGATCCCGAAACTAAACAACAATCAACGGTGTGGGTGTTTCAAAATGAGCCGAACCCTACGAAAGTAACTCGTGCAAAAAGCACCTTGAAGCAAATGGTGGCCTGCTTTTTTGGTATTAATGGCCATGTGGCTACAGTGCCCCTAGAGAATCGTAAAACGGTTAATTCGGAGTGGTACACGACCATTTGTTTGCCGGAAGTATTTGAAAAAATACGGAAAAACAACCAGCGACGGAGAATCATTCTGCACCATGATAACGCCAGCTGTCATACATCACGTGAAACGACTCGATTTTTGGAAGGTCAAAATATAGAATTAACGGGTCATCCACCTTATAGCCCTGATTTGGCACCCAATGATTTCTATTTATTTCCAAATGTAAAGAATAAATTACGTGGTCAACGATTTTCGACCCGTGAAGATGCCGTCGACGCGTTCAGACAGCACGTTTTGGAGATACCTCAGTCAGAGTGGAAAAAGTGCTTTATAAATTGGTTTCAACGTATGCAAAAGTGCATCGATTATCACGGAGAATACTTCGAAAAACAATAAAACCATATTTAGCCATGTACGTTTGTTTATTTTTTCTATTCCGGTTACATAAGTAGCAGCCCTCGTATTGTAGTGCCCAACAGGGTTTCATGGCAGAACGAAAATTGTACCTAAACACCATTGTACCTACCCAATTACCCATGAAAGCAATGAATAAACTGAATAACTGAATATCATCTATAATGTATCATCACTACATAGTATAAAACAAAGTCGCTTCCCGCTGTCTGTCCCTATGTATGCTTAGATCTTTAAAACTACGCAACGGATTTTAATGCGGTTTTTATTAATAGATAGAGTGTTTCAAGAGGAAGGTTTATATGTATAATAAATCCTGTTTCATGTACGGGTGTTACAGAAAACTCTTATAAACCGAAGCGAAGAGAGGGCGGGTCGCTATATAGTATAAATATAAAAATGAATCGCCGAAATGTGTGTACAGTCAGCAGCAGGAGTAGCTACGCAATCGAACAGGTCAAAATGATCTGCACTCGACTAAGATGCGTCGTGTCTAGATCAATTTGAGCATGTTATTCTGCTTAGCTACATTTGATGCTGGCTGTACAGTCAACGGCAAAAATATGTATACACTTTAGTACCTTATCTAATTGTCGTCATATTTGAACTGCCATATATGAACTGTCACAGTGGTTAAAGTGACAAGGTACTAAAGTGTATACATATTATTGCCCTTGACTGTACTGCATCGAATTGGATAAAAAATAATGTTATTTTAATAAGTTCATGTCGACTCTCCAAAACTCGACATTGGCTATTAATGAATTAGGAAAAAACTGGTTATAATATAATATTATGAAGAGGTAAAGTGTGTGACGTCGTAACGGGTTTCAACTGAACCGATATTGAAAATGCTTTTACCAATAGAAAGCCAACATGGCGCCACTAATAACCAATAATAACCAGTGATCGGGGTTTTGGATGCCACTTGGGGTGAATGACCTCAATCATTGTGCTAGTATGGATATGCCGCGGGCTCCGGGCTTTCGTGTGGTTTGATAAAGGACATTTTTTTCGTCATATTATTAGATTACATATTGATAAAATCATTGATTTCAAATATTTAGCATATTACTTTTTATTATATTTAGTCTCTATTAAATTTGGTCTCTAAAAATCTAAAAAATATATTACAATAGCAAAAAGGTTGCATTTAAATGTGTTTATTACTTACTCTTGAGCTTATCACAGTAATGGGAGTTCCTTTAAATATTATGCTAATAATGAATATGCCCGGGATCCCGGGACTTGTATTGATTGACTTGTATGATTAATCGAAATTACAGGTCACCGTTAAAAATAAACGTTATTATTATTGAAAAAATATCGCGGGATTATAGTCACATCCATACTATGATTACGACTCGAAATCCCGCGAATTGCATCCAAAACCCCGATCATTGATAATAACACAGAACACAACCTCGCTACGCTGATTGGTTCCCGCGCTTCGAAAAATTGACATCTGCACAAGTACATCGGTAAGCCATATCAGATGTGTTTTACTGTAAAAGCTCAACTATGATGGTTTTCTGAGGTGGTGACTCCAGCTGGACCCTCTATCCTCACCTGCAGAGCCCTGATGCGGTGTGTCAGCGCGTCCTCGTGCAGGTTCCCAGCAGCCAGGAGCGCCTCGCCCTCAGCGGCCAGGTCGCGCACCCGGTCCCCGCGGGACGCCATCTCGGCCTCGAGGGCTTCGTGCTTCTTCAGCAGACCCTGGACGGCGGCCATGCTGTCGCCGCAGTCGCCGACGACCAGCAGCTGTTGTTTTTCGCTAACGAGAAATAATTAAACATGTAGAGAGTTTGATACATACAGTGGTTAGGGACGCTTGCGTTTTTCCTATACAATACGGTATTTGACAAAAGTCCAATCAGCTTCTTTTTGGGTCATTATTCGAGCGTTTCAACCGCCTCACTTTTGTGGACGTATTTTTGAAGAATTGGGCGTATATTTTGATGTCGTTTTTAGATATTTGTTAGATGTCCGGTAAACTTAGATACCTAACCAGAAACGAAATCGAAATCTGCAGACACTTCTACAAAAATGTAACCACGAAAGTGATTCCGAACAAACGCCCGAATAATGACCCTTTTATGAAACATCAAAAACGCTCCGTTACTATGGAATTTATAGGGATTACTATCTTGTGACGTCACAATCAAACAGCGTCCTTATCGTTGGATTTTATGAATTTAAAAAACTTAAAATAGCGAACTAAAACATAAGATTGATGTTTTCCTAGTATTTTTATAATGTTTATCTGTTGTTAATGAAAAACCAATTTAATTTCACTCTTGTCAAATACCCTATTGCTTACAAAAATGACTTTTCAATTGTGACCACCAATTTAAAAATGTCCTTCAAAAAGTTGTCTATTGTTAGAGTTGTTTTATCTTAAGAAAGCGGGTTATACACGCTTGTAGTTGCAATGTGTATAGAAACGCGCTCTTGTGTGCGATATTTCAACAAAAATAAATTGCTGACAAAAAAAGTGAGATTGCTGATTGAGCTATAGTCTATACTTTTAGATATTTAAAAAAATGTAAACAAAACTACCTCGTGATATAGTTCGTCAGCTAATAGAAGCAGAGCACTTATACGTCAAAGTGCAATAAAACAGTTTTGATTGGCTGTTGAACAATGTCACGTGGTTTGTTTTGTTGAATTTTTTTTAAATACCTAAACGTATAGACTATAGATTGCGACAGGCTTTTGTTTTGCCGCGTAACTTCCGGGCTCTGATGATGACCTGGTTAACCCTGAAGTGGTGCACCAACCTGATCCACGCCTCCTCCTCGTCGACCTTGGCGAGGAACTGCTGGTACGCGAGCGACTGTTGCAGCTTGGCGCCCCTCTCGCCGGCCAGGGCTTGCAGCTCCGACCAGGCCAGAGCTAAGAGAAACATATCACTACATAGTATAAAACAAAGTCGCTTCCCGCTGTCTGTCCCTATGTATGCTTAGATCTTTAAAACTACGCAACGGATTTTGATGCGGTTTTTTTTAGTAGATAGTGATTCAAGAGGAAGGTTTTTATGTATAATAAATTTTGTTTTATGTACGTGTGTTATAGAAAACTCAAATGAACCGAAGCGAAGCGAGGGCGGGTCGCTAGTTCAGATATAAATAAATGCTATAATTCCGACGTCAACCCGACTAGGGCTGATAGAGCAGCTAAAGCGCTATCGATTTAACCCCTATCCCCCTAACTTATAAACGTGGAATAAGCTTGAAATAGTTTATGCCTAGTAAAGATCTTAGCCTAATTGTGCAAAATGTGGTTACAGAATTATCAAGAGTTTTTAGAGTGGTTGGTAATTCTGTAGCTCTGCCTACTCCACTCCGGGATTGAAAACGTGAGTTTATGTATGTACAAACATATGTATATACAAAAAATAATCAGTACTAGCTTTCAAAATTAAAAAAAGAATATTATATTATTTCTTTAACAATTAGTTGTTGTTAACAATATTGTTGAGGTCTCCTAGTAGGTACTAGACCTGTGTCAATTGTTAATCTAGGCCTATAAATAGTAGTTACTTATTTATTTATTTATTAGTACTTATTAGTCTTATTACTTAACATTATAATTGTGTGTTTGTGTGGGTGTGTGCGTGTTACTAGCTCACCCAGCGCTTTGAGCCTCTGCTCGATCTCGGGCACGCCCAGGTTGGACACGTCCATGAGTTTCTCCCCGGCCTCTTGCACCGCCTGGATGGCGGGCTCGTGGCTCGCCAGCTCCGCATCCAGCCGCTTGTGCTTCTTGAGGAGGTTCTGGACGCCGGTCAGGTCGCGGCCGTAGTCGTCCGAGGCTACTAGGAGTTTCTTCTCCCTGTTATAAAAATTGTTAGGTTACAACAGCTCTACGTCAACAGTGTAAATTTTCATAGCGTGGTTTTGAAAAGTTAACACTTTTGAGAGAAATAAAAACGGTTTAAATTCAACACTTTAAATTTTAAATGAGCACACAATTTAACCTTTTCAACGCTATGTTAAAAACAAAGTCGTCGCTCACACGCCAATGACAGCTAAACACCAAAGCTGATGTCAACTTTACCTCATAGCCACTCGGTTTAATTTGCGCTGTCAACCATGACGGAAATATCCGTCGTTGGCGTTGAACCAGTGGTGCGGATATATCCGTCAATGGCGTGAAAAAGGTTAAAAAAAAACACAGAATGTTCACTGTGACGAATACTGTCAAATTATGCGATGAACGCGACCATCTTTTTATGGCATTACGCCTTCTAATTTAAAAACCCCTGGTAAACGCCTAGAGTATTATTGCACTTATAAGAGTTGAATTTTAAAGCTAATGTCGACACTTATCATGCTGTTGACACTGGTTAGGCCCATCAGGGGGGCTTGCAGCACTGCGTTGTCGTATAGTCCTACCCCTCCCCTGTTCCGAAAGATAAACGAACCTTGGTAGTTTTATTATCATACTAGACATGGGACTTACTGCGTTTTCGTGTTTCGCGATGAATGACGTGAATAATCCTAGTAATATTATAAATGCGAAAGTTTGTGTGTGTGTGTGTGTGTGTGTGTGTGTTTGTTACTCCTTCACGCTGCAACGGCTGGACGGATTTGGGTGAAATTTGGAAGGAGATAGCTTTTACACGTTTAAAATTTGGATATCTTTTTGTATTTTATTGTAAGCTTGTTCTTATGGAGTATATTGTAAGACTAGATTTTGGTATTTTTTTGACCTCCGGCATATGAGAGGTTAACACAGGCTACTTTTTATCCCGGAAAATTTAAAAGTTCCCAAGGGAATAACGATAGTTGAAATCTACGCGGATAAAGTCGCGAGAAAGCTAGTTATGTATACATCATCTGGTAGTCTTATCGGACTAGGATTAATGTCGTGGGCTCCCCTACTAAAACTTTAACGTGGCGTCACAGCTCTCAACAAATGGCACCCCCTTCTACTTCTTCTTGGTTTGTTACATAATTTTCACAAGATCATTATTTCCGTGAAGCGATATTTCTTTTCGCATTTTTACCCATTCTTAATTTGACCCAATGTTATTTTTTCCTGTTCGGTTTTATTACCGTCGCTTTTATTCTCGTTCGTCTTTTTACCCAGTCGCATTTGTTCCCGTTCGATTTTATCCCAGTCGCACTTATTCCCAAAATTAATTACATCGTAATGTAGGTAGGTTTAGGTTACGTTAGTTTTGCAGCAGGCCCGGAGGGCCAAATAACCCAGAAATAGGAGCTCCGCCATAGCGGAGCTCCGTCGACTGTGTCAAATTCGATTTTTGGAATTAGAAAAAAACGACAGTGAAAATATGGTACCAGGAATAGAAGCGACTGGATGAAAATCGCAAGGGGAGAAACACGACAGTGAAAATATGGTGCCAGGGAAAAGGCTTCTGGTAATTACCGCGTTCGGGAAAAAACGCGAAAGGAAAATTTGCTTCTTGCGTTTGGGAAAGTCATCTAATAAATCCCCTCTTTAGCCCCCAGTACTCACTTGATCCACGACTCCTCATCAGCGATGTCCCTGAAGAACTGGTGCAGCGTGTTGGCCTCGTGGAGGCGCGCGCGCCGGTGCGCGGCCAGGTTGCGCACGCGCCGGTTGGTGGCTCGTTTACCTCCCCCCCACCTCCACCCCTCTCCCTAGTCCGTGAACCCAATTGGTCCAAACCTAGCCTCCTTGCCTCCCCCCTCTAGCCCCCAGTACTCACTTGATCCACGACTCCTCATCAGCGATGTCCCTGAAGAACTGGTGCAGCGTGTTGGCCTCGTGGAGGCGCGCGCGCCGGTGCGCGGCCAGGTTGCGCACGCGCTCGAACCGCTCGTTGATGGCGGTGCGCCGGGACCCGATGCCGGCGCTGTCGAACTGACCGCTCGAGACCAGCGCGTCCGCTTGGGCGTTCATGTCTGGTGAACAGGTGGATTGTTAGTCTAACACTTAAATGCAAAATGATGTAGATCTACATCGTATATTTCAAAGTTCCATTTCAAACGTACATTTTAAGTAAATTTCAATCTTAGAATTTATGCAGCAAGATTTTTAGCTTTGTCAAAATTCAAATTTGGTAACTTTAAAGACGCGTTCGATTTTCGAAACGCTATGCATTTAAGGGTTAAACTTGTTCAACTGAGCTTATCCAGTTAAGAATACAAAGCCATTGTGTTGTTAACCACGAATTAGGACAACGAGCTCGCAGTTAATGCAGATAATAACCGCCTTCGATGGTTAACATAGATTATCGACTCTATTTCTTTACACGATAGACTACAAAATACAGTACTTAATAGAATAATGGCAAATACATTTTTTTTCCATTTTACAACCGCCCGACTAAGATTGTATAGATACAATGATCATTCTATTTACAGGTAAGTGGAAGAGCTCAGTTTAAAAAGTTTAAACTATACATGCATATATCTACACTAATATAAAAGGAAAGATTTTTATGTTTTGTATGTTTGTAACGAATAAATTCAAAAACTACTGGAGCTATTTCCAAATCGATAAAAAAATCTCGTACCTGTTTCTGATCTTTTTATCAAGGAATTTTTAAGACTGTTTTATGTTATTAACAATAGCGTTAGATTTTCTCGTAGCGCAACAGTCATTTTCCCGATCTCTGCGGTAATGTACTATAGTATTGTTTTTGTCAACATTATCAATACGAGTATTAATTCTCTATGGTTGTGCAATGTGTCAGGATTGACTTGTTATCGGTCAGTCACTACGAGCCCCAATGCATAATAGATCGTCTAGTCGCCCTTCAAAATACAATATTTAATTGTAAGACAGATATTTAATCCCGGATTGACTTTGATGATTAATGGAATACGCTACACACGAGGTCATTACACCTAGTTTAATCTTATGATGTACAAAGTGTGATCATTTTAACGATCTTAATGTAATTATATCATAAAGTTATCATCTTGTAAGCAAAAAATTACGTCTAGTTCATATTTGACGCAAAACAGGTCGTCTATTTAAAATTAAAACTGCTTTTTAAGTGGTATGATGTAAAATAATAGTTCAAATTGAATAAATAGTATTCTCTGTCATCTAATAGGTCAACGGGCTATATAAAAAGCCAAATTACAAGCAAATTATCATTACTTCTTAATCATTATTTTATAAAAATGGCACGAGGTAAACCAGTGGCCGAAGAAGTGCGGAAAATTATCATTTCTCATAACAATAAGGGCAAATCGACGTACCAAATATCCAAGGACCTGTCGTTGCCACGATCTACAATTCAAACGATCATCGATCATCATCGAAAACACGGAACCGTCTCCTGTTTAAAGAAAACTGGCCGTCCACGAATAACTAGCAAAGCAGAAAACAGGATTCTGAGGAAGATCATAAAGAAAAATCGTCGTGCAAGAGCAAGAGAACTTACCGTACTATGGCGTGACGCTATTAAAAATAATATATCAGTCGACACCTGCAAGAGAGTGCTGAAGAAAATGGGCTACGGTTTTTACACAGCTAAAGAGAAACCGTTACTTACTCAAAAACAGAAAACAACAGGTTGAAATTCGCTAAAGAACACAGAAACTGGACTGCCGATCAATGGCGAAGAATAATATGGAGCGACGAATCGAAATTCGACGTCACAGTTGGTGATGAACGAAGTAAAGTCATTCGAGAAAAAGGAGAGGCATTTCATAATGACTGTCTTAAGCGAAAGGTGAAGTTTCCGGCATCTTTGATGATTTGGGGCTGTATGTCGGCACAGGGTGTAGGCCGTCTGCAATTTATAGATGGAACCGTCAATGAAAAGCATCTTGGAAGAGAGTTTGCTGCCGTCTATACCGAAGTTGAAACTTAGAAATGCATTTACTTTTCAACAAGACGGTGCCTCATGCCATACCGCCAAGACAAAGATGGCGTGGTTGAAGTCCAAAAAAATCCCTACCATGTCATGGCCGTCCAGCAGCCCTGACTTATCTCCCATAGAAACTTCGTGGTGGAAAATGAAGAAGAAGTTGCGAAAGGACCCTTCTAGGTCAAAAGCTGATCTTAAGGGGAAACTAAGCTGTGTCTGGAATGGAATAACCCCTGAAGAGTGTCGAGGGTTAGTAGATTCAATGCCGTTCCGGATCAAAGCCGTTTTAGATGCAAAAGGTGACGCCACCAAATGGTAGACGTTCTATTCTGCGTCGGTTGAACTGAAGACGAACTTTTTTGCGGGTGTTACATTTTGCGAAATAATGTTTTTTTTTTAATTACCGTGGAATGTTATTTTTTTTTTTGTTGGAAAATAAAATATATTTTATAATCTATATGGTTTTTATGTTAGATTTTCTACTAAACATCTAGGTCTCCCTGAGTTTTATGTTGAAATTAGATTAATATTTTATTTCCTGGCGGACGAACTCATTTGAATTGGGGCTCGTATAGTTTGGTACAGTAGAACACAACCGATATGGCGTGTCGTGAATCTTCGTTCGCGCAGACACGAACAACGATTCCGATGATTTCCGAAAGCACGATTAAAACCCACGATCAGACTTGTACGTAATAGTTACATACATACATACATACATAAACTCATGCCTTTATTCCCAGAGTGGGGTAGGCAGAGCTACAGAATTTCCAACAACTATAAAAACTTTTTGATAATTCTGTAACCGCATTTTGCACACTTAGGCTAAGATGTTTACCAGTGTGTTAGTGACAGGTTGTAAGCCCATCGCTTAATAGTTATATGCTGCAAATTAAATTGCATATTTTTTTTCCATCTCACTCACGCACTTTTGACGGCTGACTGAATGACACGCGGGCGCGCGTCAACATGGCGTCACTAATAACCAATAATAGCACAGAATACAAACACGCAACGCGTAGATCATGTTGATTGGCTCCCGCGCTTCGAAAAAATGTCATCTGCGCAGGTACATCGATAAGCCATATCGGTTGTTTTACTGTACTAGGTCAATTGTCCATTAACATATTTATTTATTTGTCTATTTAGACACCCAACTTTGCAAAACGTAATTTTTTTAAGCAATGCGTTGGCATCGTAGGCAGAACCTATCTTCGTAGCAAATTGGTGGCAGACGGTCGTTAGTAATATGACAATTTGGAAAACCAAATGAATGCTAGAACCCTAAAAGTAATCAAGTTTACCAGAAACTAAGAAAAGTTTTATTTAAAAACCTATGATATACCACTAAGTTGTTACATACATACCGTCACGCCTTCATCCCAGAGTGGGGTAGGCAGAGCTACAGAATTACCAACAACTCTAACAACTTGTTTTTAATCCTATACTATAACCACATACAGTATGTAAACTTACTAAAACCATTTATTTGAACCCGAGCATGTCTAGGCGATAGATAAGCTTGGGATATATAAATTATTTAAATCTTAACACTTTTTCAAATTTAAATAAAGAATGCACTGAACGCAAGTTCAATAATCTGTTACGATGAAAACATTACATACGGGTCTTATAATGGGCACTGAACAACGATGTAAACATTACACATGGGATGATACTTTTAGGGTTAACCGACTTTGAAAAAGGTGAGATGTTATAATTTTTATGCAATGATAAAATTAAAAATATTCGACACACACTAGCAAAAAAATGTGGTAAAACACTTAACTCAACTAGCCTAGCAACTGGTTGAAAGAGATGGTTTTAGTAAGTTTACATACTGTATATTGCCGTGTGGTTGCCGGCAGAATAGAATAGAATAGTACCACTCCATACCTTCCTGTGGAAGTCGTAAGAGACGACTAAGGGATTAAAGGCTTGTAGTATTTTTAGGCGATGGGCTTGCAACCTGTCACTAATATACACATGATATACATCTTAGCCTGTATGTGCAAAATGTGGTTACAGAATTAACAACTGGCTGTTAAAGTTGTTGGTAAGTCTGTAGCTCTGCCTACCCCACTCTGGGATGAAGGCGTGACGGTATGTATGTATGTATGTATAACCACATGTTGCACAATAGGCTAAGATGTTTACCATGACGTGTATATTAGTGACAGGTTGCAAGCCCATCACCTGGTAAGTTGTTAGAAAGTGAAGAAATTGAAATGAAACATATTGCAAAGATACATTTTTTTTTACCATGTACATCGGTAGAAGTGGAGAGATCGTTTTTTTCCAGTAAAAGACGTAGGTCTTGCCTCTATATTAATTTAAAAAAAAAACTTTTATGATCAATTTTAAATGTAATTTATGATCAGATTCGCGATGTACTGAGTAAGGACCAAAACAAAAGCACCCAAAACCGACGTACGTGCATGAAGAGATTGATGAATGTAGAGGAAGCGAAAGTTGTATGTTTATCGGTGCACCTGGCGTTCCATAGTCTCTGCCTACCCCATTGGGAGACAGGCGTGAAGGTATGTATGTATGTAATGTAATTGATTAAATACATTTAATACATTTTGTCACATCACTAACAACTGTCTGCCACCAATTTGCTACGTAGATACCAGGGTCTGATCATAAGACACCAGTGGGTATTCCAGGAAGTGAAATACGGAACGATGTTTGCATAATACTCATACTCATTTCACTTATCGGTAATTTATTGTGCATAAGATCTGAAGTATATTTTAGTTATTACGTAATTACAAAAAAAACGAGTGTCTAATTTTTAAAAGTTTTTTTTTATATATATTACAATAATTTTAGAGCATGACCCAAAAAGGGCAGGAAACATATTTTAGAAACACAATAAAAATGCGTAAAATATAAATGTACACATTATATTTCGATATTATTAATTTCACATTTAGAATTCACCGAAAATGTCGACCAATGTCACTACTTAAGATTAGGAAGTGTGTGGTACAGTCTGCCAAAAATGTGGTCTACGGTTGGAATTGATTTGCACATCATGATACAATAAGTTTGATTTTCCCTTGCAATAATATTATGACAGTGACAAGTGTCAACCTTAGCGATAATTAGATAGCAAAGAAATTTTTATCAAAACTGGTAGACTACTTTCTTGGCCGACTGTACTACTATAAACCAGCGCCGATGCACAACGACACATTGCAGTCGTAACATAATGTAGGCGTAAGGTAATAGGTGAAAAACTTAAGTAAATCGTTCATTGAATACAAAACGGACACAATCCAAAATGAGTCAGTGTTGCATTTTAAAATTAGAAGCTGTTGGAATACGATTTTTAATGGAAGAGCAATTTTTTTTGGAATGTGTCTGTTTTGTACAAAACTAGTATGGAATTTAAGCCAAATTTCAAATATAAAATGTCGAACGGTATATACAGATGTGTTACAATTACAATTACATGCAAGAGGTAATTTAGGCTGCGTATCCACCAGACTAGGCAGCTAAGCGGCGTTGGAAAAATCCACCAATAGGATAGAGAAGCTAGTAAAACAAAATAATCCTATTAACCCTTAATCAAATATAGGGATATTTCCCACTTTTGTTTGTGTCTTAAGACTGCACCGAGCAAACGTCGAGCGTCCAGTGGCGCCCTCATTACTGTTATTGTGTTTTCTAATCAACTAAAGAATTCTTGCAATCAGACGATACGTTTTTGTAGCGCAAGTAAAAACACAATTTATGGGATACACAACAAACTTTAATAACAATTACCCTTTGAGTAGTCAGCTTAACGGGCAAAGGTAGCTACTTTTTTCCGTTAAGTTGATAACTCGAAGGTGAATTATTATTAAACTATATGATATACCTTATAAGTTGTATTTTCATTTGTAGTACAAAATCCTACCGACCAACTTCAAGAAAATACTTTAGTTTATTAGAAAACACAACAGTAATGAGGGCGCCACTTGACATCCGGCGTACGCTCGGCGCAGTCCTAAGATGTCAGTGGGTTCGGAATGATCAATTTAACGAATAACCCTAAAAATCTTCGTGCGCCATACTCACCGCTGATCCTATCCTCGTGCGCCTGGATGTCGGCCTCGACCAACTGGTGCTTCTTCATGAGGTTCTGGACGGAGGCGAGGTCCTTGCCGGAGTCTTCGGATGTGAGGAGACTCTCCACCTGGACAGACGGATACATTGAAGTTCTTGAACATATTATGTGTATTTATACAATGATAGTGTTGTGTGTTTGTTTTTTACGCTAGCTTATACTCTGAAGTACAGTCACGCGATTAAATTTGGTACCCACCGTAGGTCCAAAGTCAATCTGACATTCTACAACAATAAGGTAGAGTTTCCTAAAAGTTACAAGTGACTTCACATCTCTAATGACATTGACGACTTCAAGCATATTTTTCTTGAAATGGGTCCTAAATAACGTTCGTGACCGTACCTATGTATGAGGGTAAAAGAAGTGCCTATTTTAAACGAAAACATTTTTGTATCTCATCTACATGGGATTATGTTTGAATTTCAATAATTTATGTTAACAAGTTATAAGATGTTCAAAATGGACAACTTTTCACCGATAAAAAAAAAAACTATACAGTATTTTTCATTCAAATGAATTTTAATCTAAATACTGTAGAATACGGGGCTGTGATACAAAATAGATGCACAAAGTATCTCTTTCGTTATTTTTACTACTTATTGCAAAAAACGAAAATAACAAAAAAAAATACTGACCAACAATTTTATGCTGAGAAAATTAGAAATATCAGTTTTCGTGAAGAAGTTGGTTAATTATAATTACTATTTTCTACTAAATATTTTTTCTCAAAAACTACTCATAGGATTTTATTACCCTCCAAGTATTTTTAAATATTAACCAAGACACGTAACATTATTTTTAATCAAAATTCCCCGATGATTTTATTCATACTTCCCGCGCGGTGTCCTATCCCGAGGCAATAACGATAATCGAAATCGGCCGGCAGAAGCTATTATGTACCTATGTACAGTCGCCATCAGATATATCGGAGCGGCCGAGGTACTCAAATATTTCTGAGCAGCAATAAATTTCAATAAATTCTTTACGGTAAATAAGGTCAATAAGATCTGAACATCCAATTCGCCACAAATATATGAGCAGTGGTTTTTCAATTAAATCTGAACACACAACGAGACAATAATATCTGAAAGCACAACTCGTCAAAGTTATCTGCACAGACAGGGTGATCATAAATATCTGAACATTTAAGGAAAATATACCTTAAAGCACTAGGCATACAGTTTAAATGTAATCGTACAGATGTAATGAATTTTCCTTTTACAAAATAAGTAGGTAGGTATACAAAATATAAATCTGCGAAAAGCAACTTCACGGTCTTCACAAGAGACACATTTGAATAAAATATTTGGCAATTCACAAAAACGGTAGCATAACTGTCATTGCATATAATTCACAGCGTGTATTATCAAATGCAAATATGTAATATTGAAGCTGCCAATAGGTACGAATGCTTTGCAATATTTCATCCACTATTGTGTCAGTCCCCATGGCCTAGCGGTTTAGTAATTAAAACTCATAATTTATATATACCGTTGCATCAGGGTTCAAATCCTCAATTGTGCTTATTTTTTGTATTTTATTAAGAATTCATGTTCATTTTTTTTTTTAAATGAAACCTGTAAACAAACTTAACATCAATATTTATAGAAACTCGTTAGTTTTCAAAACTACAAAAAAGAACAAAACATAGTGAGTTCAAGCCTCCGTACCGCTCAATTTTCTTGATGATTCCAAATAGAAAAAAAATACAAAAAGATGGTCTTTGATTTTCCAGGCAGTGTATACACCCTACATCCAGCAGAAAACTCTTTTTAGTTTTGACATTGATAAAACCGAATGGTGGTTGTGTAGAAAATGTATTCCAGCGTAGTACGTTAAAGAATTTTAAACTGTATGCTAAGTGATTTAAGGTATATTTTCCCTAAATGTTCAGATATTTATGATCATCCTGTCTGTGCAGATAACTTTGACGAGTTGTGCTTTGAGATATTATTGTCTCGTTGTGTGTTCAGATTTAATTGAAAAACCACTGCTCATATATTTGTAGCGAATTGGATGTTCAGATCTTATTGACCTTATTTACCGTAAAGAATTTATTGAAATTTATTGCTGCTCAGAAATATTTGAGTACCTCGGCCGCTCCGATATATCTGATGGCGACTGTAATAGGTATTATAACAATGGTCACCTCTCCAAGCCAGAAATCGAGGTCCTTGACGGCGGCGATGTAAGTCCGCTGCTTGTTCGCCTCCTTTAGCTTGAGGGACTTCTCTGTGGTCTTCTGGGTGAGGAACATCCACTGGTCGGCAATGGACGCAAGGCGGGCCTGAGGGAAAATAATAAAACAATAAGATTTTTTACTAATAGTACGAGGGCTGCTACTTAGGTAACCGGAATCCAGGATTCCAACATTTTTAAACGCTATATCTGACCTCCATGGTAAAATTTGAACTTTTTTTAATACTGGCCGCTATATATTTTTTTTCTTATGTACGCTAGTCTTTTGTTTTTGGCGGGTTTAAATTTTAATCTCGCTGCAAGAATGGAACTCACTCGTGAAAATATTCGTGCTATGATTTATTACGATTTTCGGCGTGGTTTAACGCAACAACAGTGCATAGATCAACTAACTTCGACTTTTGGTGATGAAGCTCCATCCAAAACTACTGTGTATCACTGGTTTAGTGAGTTCAATCGTGGACGTAGTATGCTCAGGGACGAAGTTAAGGATGGTCGCCCGAAATCGGTCGTTGTACCACAAAATATTGAAGCTGTGCGAAAACTTATAATGCATGACCGTCATGTTACGTATCGCGAGATAGAGGCGACTATAGGCATATGTATGACGAGCATTAATAAGATATTACATGAACACTTAGCTGTGAAAAAAATTTGTTCGCGTTGGATCCCGCACAACTTAACTAAGGATCAAAAAGAGGCTCGCGTCGAATGGTGCAAGGAAATGTTGAAAAAATATAACCGTGGTGACTCAAAAGCTGTTTATAATATCTACACAGGTGACGAATCCTGGATCTATGCGTATGATCCCGAAACTAAACAACAATCAACGGTGTGGGTGTTTCAAAATGAGCCGAACCCTACGAAAGTAACTCGTGCAAAAAGCACCTTGAAGCAAATGGTGGCCTGCTTTTTTGGTATTAATGGCCATGTGGCTACAGTGCCCCTAGAGAATCGTAAAACGGTTAATTCGGAGTGGTACACGACCATTTGTTTGCCGGAAGTATTTGAAAAAATACGGAAAAACAACCAGCGACGGAGAATCATTCTGCACCATGATAACGCCAGCTGTCATACATCACGTGAAACGACTCGATTTTTGGAAGGTCAAAATATAGAATTAACGGGTCATCCACCTTACAGCCCTGATTTGGCACCCAATGATTTCTATTTATTTCCAAATGTAAAGAATAAATTACGTGGTCAACGATTTTCGACCCGTGAAGATGCCGTCGACGCGTTCAGACAGCACGTTTTGGAGATACCTCAGTCAGAGTGGAAAAAGTGCTTTATAAATTGGTTTCAACGTATGCAAAAGTGCATCGATTATCACGGAGAATACTTCGAAAAACAATAAAACCATATTTAGCCATGTACGTTTGTTTATTTTTTCTATTCCGGTTACATAAGTAGCAGCCCTCGTATAGGTGATAAACTTAAGTAAATCACCTGTTGTATGTGTGAGTATTGTGTGCGAATAGACATTCCATTTTTGAAATTCGTAATATATCGTATGGTTTGCAAACTCATTATTTGCTTATCTTTCAAGTTTGAATATTCCTGTACACTTATGATTACATTGTCATGATAACATATAATTAGTTGTCAATGTCGAGTAATTATATTCGTATTTTTTGCGTCGTTCATGAATAAACAATAATACTAACAGTTTACCACAGAAGTAAATCGTAAAACAACCAAACAATTAATATAACAATTAATATCAACACCAAAACAATTTGTCATTAAAATATCTGGTGTACCGAATTAACAGTGAAAACCTGTTACCTGTTCTAACACATTAAAGAATTTAAAAGTAAGCATTCAAATCAAATGTTTCCGTACAGTCCGCTGATAAAAATGACGATGACGAAATAACGAGTGATTGAAGGAAAAAAAATGTACAGTATGTTATTAATATGTACAACTCATATTAAATATTTATTAGTACATTACTTAACAAGGGCTGTAAAAGAAAGAAAGCCCGAAATCGCAGGTATTTGAGACCCGAGCCGTAGGCGAGGGTTGTAAATATGCGATAGAGGGCTTTCTTTTTTACTGCCCGTGATGAGTACACAATTTTACGTCTTCACCTGGCCACAATGCGAGTTTTACCGTGCGCGCAGCGTGCGATAAAACTCACATTATGGCCAGGTGTTACGTAAACAATTTATCATGCGTATGCGTTTTTTTGCAAACTGTACACAACTACATACAATAGGTGACTTACTTAAGTTTTTCACCTATACTGACGACGCGCTGGTCTAGTTGGTAGTGACCCTGTCTACAAAGCTAGTGCTCCAGGGGCCCTAATATGGCTGCGTTTATCGCGTGACAGTTTCGATAAGGCATCCGTCACCTTCTGACACGTAAATAAGTACGAAATTAAACTTACTTTCAAACTGTGACATCATCATCATTTGGTTGGCGGATTTGTAGCAAATTTCAAGGAGTACTCGTCCGCATTAAACATTTAAAAATACCTTTAATTCTAATAATTGACTCAGTTTTGCACTTAACTGTATTTCTCTATGTACAGATGTAGTGAATAATCCTTTCCCATCATTTTTTGTCGGATATGTTCGTATTTATCTAGCTTTCTCAATTAGCTTCAGTACCCATCAATATGCCAACTGAGAAAGCAAGATAAATACGAAGTTATCCGACCAAAAACGATGGGAAAGGATTATTCACTACACATGTACGTAAGTTTATCGTTGTCATTTGTCATAGTACAAGCCTAGAGATTAGTTTGGGACTAGGTCAATTTATGTGACATTTATTCCCTTGTTTTTTTTTCGTCATCGCCTGAAGGGCAAAGTCAAAAGTCCTTGCTTTTGTTTGCTTTTAACTTGAATTACTTTAAGAAAAAAGGGAAAAGGTGTGTGGATTCCTTCCGGAGACCAGGGAACGGAGGGCCCAGGTACTGCCGGGCTAACACCAATGACCCTATTTGTCCCCTGATATTTAAATGAATAAACTTTTCTTTGTAGCTCGTTACCATGGTGACGTCTCCTGGGTCACTCTTTAAAACTATGATTACAAAGGATATAAGTAAATTAAAAATCAGTTTTATTGGCACTTACAAACCCATTATTTTATGGTCTTTCTCCCGAGTGTGCTAGAAGTATATATTGTAACATTTTTGTTACAATATACAGGGTGTTAGGTAGAGAGTTGTCAAAAAGAAACAGGCGAGTAGAAGAGACCATTAGCTATCCATTTCAGGTACTTTAACCCTTAATTTGTCTAAGGGCTATTTAATACCGTTTTTTTTATAATTTTATTACAAGACACCGAAATTCGGCCTTTAAACCCCGAAAACAAAGGAACTACTTGGTGTATTGACAAAATTTTAATTTTGATAGATTGTTAGATGTTGTGGTGTTCAAATAAAACTGTTACTGGAAGCGTAAAGCTACTTTAAAAAATAATGGGGGCTCCCAAAGTTTCAGAAACCGATAAAGAAATCTTTCAACCTCAACTTTACAATGAAATTAAAAAAAAACCAAAGTGATTACAATTCTTCCAATTTCCTAAAAACATCTCTTGTTCACGCCAATTCTAATGGTATGCCACATGCATAACAAAAATCTTAATAATTCGAGTTATTTGCTAATAACTTGTTGAATGTGGCGAATTCGATGTTTGAGAAAATTTACTTCTCTGTTCATTTACCACGTCTTACGCAGTTAGATAGTGTTTTAACATCCTTCTAACATATGGAAGATAAGGTTAGGTTAGGTTAGGTTAGGTTAGGTTAGTAATTTATTTAAATTTTATTAGTAAAAATCTGAGGATATTGACTCAGGATCCCCAAAATGGTTTTTATGTCTGGGGACATGCAAAGAATTTGGTTTATGCCACCGAAGTCAGAAGCCGAGATCATTTAATTGAGAAAATTGAACATGGTTTTCAAGTGATGAAAGAAGAAATGCAACTAAAAACGACTACAGTCGAAATACGGAAGAGATATCGTGCCTGTATTGGTCAAAATGGTCATCAATTTGAGCAATTGTTGTATAAAAAAACATTTTTTTGTGTTGTGACTATGAATTAGAAAAGTTACCATTTTGGGGATCCTGAGTCAATATCCTCAGATTTTTACTAATAAAATTTAAATAAATTACTAACCTAACCTAACCTAACCTTATCTTCCATATGTTAGAAGGATGTTAAAACACTATCTAACTGCGTAAGACGTGGTAAATGAACAGAGAAGTAAATTTTCTCAAACATCGAATTCGCCACATTCAACAAGTTATTAGCAAATAACTCGAATTATTAAGATTTTTGTTATGCATGTGGCATACCATTAGAATTGGCGTGAACAAGAGATGTTTTTAGGAAATTGGAAGAATTGTAATCACTTTGGTTTTTTTTTAATTTCATTGTAAAGTTGAGGTTGAAAGATTTCTTTATCGGTTTCTGAAACTTTGGGAGCCCCCATTATTTTTTAAAGTAGCTTTACGCTTCCAGTAACAGTTTTATTTGAACACCACAACATTTAACAATCTATCAAAATTAAAATTTTGCCAATACACCAAGTAGTTCATTTTTTTTCGGGGTTTAAAGGTCGAATTTCGGTGTCTTGTAATAAAATTATAAAAAAAAAACGGTATTAAATAGCCCTTAGACAAATTAAGGGTTGAAGTACCTGAAATGGATAGCTTATGGTCTCTTCTACTCGCCTGTTTCTTTTTGACAACGCTCTACCTAACACCCTGTATACTTCTAGCTCTACAATATATACTTGAAACTCTATCACTGTTGTCTCCTGGCTCACGAGACAGAATAACAACAACAAAAAGTGGATCCACCCTTTTATTATTTTTATTAATACATACCTGCACAGCATCCTCGCTGCCGCTGCACTGTCCTCGCTGCACCAGGTTGTCTCCCATGGCGAGGACCGACTGGATCCTCTCCGCGTTGGCAGCGAGCTCCGCCTCAAACGCCTGATGCTTCTGGTGCTTCGATTGGATGTTGGCTGGGTCCTGACAGGAAGAGTTTTAGCTATATTAATAATTGTCAAATGAGCTTATCCACGAATACATAGCCATTGTGTAGTTAACCACGAATTAGTACAGCGGTCGCAGTTAAAGCAGATAATAACCGCCTTCGAAGGTTGACGTAGATTATCGACTCTATTTCTTTAGACAATAGACTACAAAATACAGTAATAGATAATGTCAAACTATTTTTTTTTGCATTGTGTTTACAGGTAAGTGGAAGAGCTCAGTTCAAAAAGTTTAAACTATACCAATAGAGTATAGAATGCTACAGCCTTGGGCAAACGTGTGCTCAGCACCCACGTTTTCTTTTGTAACTTATTAAGTATTATTTTTCAATTGAAAAATTACACAGGGACGTAAAATATAAGAAAAAATATTTGAACATGTGTGATAATCAATTTTTTTTTTTCAATAGTATGTATCGTTTCGAAGTAGCTATTTCTTCGTGAAAAATGAAAGCTTATTAGATTAATTGTAATTTTTGTCACGGAATTTCCCTAAAGGTCAGTAGGTAAATATGACTAATCTTTCCGATACATAGGGTAAATCGTCAATAACTGGCCTCTTTAGAAAGCGTCATTTAGTTACTAGCCATCATATTTATTTCTGACGCTGTTAGTAAAGATATTTGAAAGGTGCTCCGGGTAATAACTCAGGATCTAGGTATTCTAGTTTATTCGCAAAAATGACAGCAAATCTCTTGCTTTACACATTTTATTGCGGCCAGTTACCTATAACTTTATGTTAAAAAATGAGAAGAGACACCTTTGGTCAAGGCTGTACAAGATTGCAGTAAGCCGTATTCTTTGGTATTACGGCAGATATTTCCGTTAAAAAAAATCTTCAAAAGTAAATCTCTAGTCGCCGCACCCTCCTTCACCACGGCCACGCCGACCCTCACACCGTTCTAAAAATAATCAAGTATCTGGACGGTGGAACGGTTAACCACTGGACCACTCTCCACACAGCCCGACTTAAGCCGCAATGACCTACAGATTAAAGTATAAGTTGCGTGGTCAGCGGTTTCAGACGCCGTAAGAAGCAGTCGAGGAGTTTAAAACGGCCATATTGTCGATCTCTGTTTCATTAAACATCAGGTGAGAATGATGTCAAAGCAATCCATGAAAAATAATTAAATTTTTGGGACACACTTTTATTGCCGACTGTACTGTTTTTTGCAGAGTCTTCATCAACTTATCAAGACGATTCTAACAAGCCCTTACATGACGGGTTTATCATGTGTAATTTAGGAGTTCCTATGGCCACCCTGAGTCTCCGTCATCAGATCAGCTCGATGGTACTATATACTGTATTGTCATCAGAACTAAAGGCGTATGCAAATTTTCAGCTTCATAGAAAACCGGGAAGTGGGTCAAATTTAACTTGCAAGATTTGACCCTTACATACGTATACAGGGTGAAATCTAATACGTGATACCAATGATCACCTCTGTGTTCTACCCACGAGTATGAACAACTTTCACTATGGGACCAACCCTGAAATATCGAAAAAAAAAACAGCTGCTTCATACATTTTGGTCGAGTGCGTATTGAACTTTTCTATGAAACAGCTGATTTTTTTTTCAATATTTCAGGGTTGGTCCCATAGTGAAAGTTGTTCATACTCGTGGGTAGAACACAGAGGTGATCATTGGTATCACGTATTAGATTTCACCCTGTATAATATTTATATATCTAGGTATTCTAGTTCAAACGCAGAAATATCAGCATCTACCTATCGTTTTTCAAAAGCTTTTATTTAACTTGCAATGTACAGTCAATTCTAAAAATATGTATACAAAAACAAGGTTGAATAAATATGTAGTCATACATTGTATCAAAAATATGTATCTATTACTGACACCAAAAAATTGTATTCATTAAATTATTTCAGTATTTCTTCTTCTTGGTAAATGGCTTCATCGTCCAAAAATGCATTATAATAGCACTCAGTGCATATTCCAACAAACAATACCATTTCTTTTTCAAAGTTTAACATAAATGTTAAGTGCTCGAGTACATCCAGGAAAACATCGCGTGATATGCATTTGGGCAGAGGCAGCTGAAAAATCTTTGTTTTCCAAGTTTTGATAAGGTTCCATGATATATCTTGGGTATTATCGTTTACGATAGCTGTAATTTTTTTTAAACACAATGAATATAAAGAATTGACAACAAGAGGTATCATTTGCACTTGTCAACACTTCCAACACTTGAAGTGAATAGATAAAGATGTATTGACTAAAGATTAGCGAAAACAACACTACCTATTTGTAACTTCAGATAGGTTAAATATTATAAAAGAAAGTCACTGGCCACATGGAAGAAACTTCATTTTAAAATCAATTACTTACATATACTTTGACGCATCAAAATATCAAATCGTGTTTACATATCTATGAATCAAACGGCGTATACAAATATTTGCCAAATTGGTGTGGTTATATGTATATGGAACCCATTCATGTAAGTATACTTATTTTTGACTACGAGGTGGATACATTTAAATGGAATTTATTTAAGTATGCAACTTTCTGAAGCATTTTGTGATTACATAATACTGAAACAGTTTAATGAATACAATTTTTTGGTGTCAGCAATAGATACATATTTATGATGAAAATGTGTGGCTACATATTTATTCAACCTTGTTTTTGTATACATATTTTTAGAATTGACTGTACATTGCAAGTTAAATAAAGGCTTTTGAAAAACGATAGGTAGATGCTGATATTTCTGCCTTTGAACTAGAATACCTAGATATATAAATATTATCCAGAGTACTATCAACGTATCTTTACTATCATCATTATACAAAATTAATGAAGATTAATATCTAATTATTCCTATCATCTTGCCTTCTAGCTCCTAAAACAAAACACTCCAGAACGTTCCCTAACCGCAGAGACTAATTTCGTGTCAAAGTATTTTCACTATTATTAAAATTCAATTCAATTCAATATCCAAATTATCACAATCCTCCCGGCATCTAGCGCGTGAATTATAAAAAAAAACTCTAGTATAAATTTATAGACCCCGTTATCTTGTCGCACTGACATTACTTTTCACTAGAGCGTGAATGCTTTTTTTATCGACTATCTAAATGTCGATAGTGTATGTCACTGATAATTTCAAATTTGTCTCTTTTTGGAGTGATTTGTAAATTGCACCATGTGCAAAACAATTCGTTTTCTACTTTTATCAAGCAGGGAAAATCTTTAGTGTATTTTGTTTTTAAATCTTCCATTGTAGCATATTATTATGTACGTACACACCAAGCAATTAAATAAATTCCACAATTAAACTAACACTATTCCAAAGAACTGCAAGTTATAGTGTCTGTCAATGTGACATGCAATTGCAACTCATTTATCTAAGGTTATCGCTTCTCGTAAGGCCAATAAGGTTATGTACTTATTTGTAAACAAAAAGTTTTAATTGAAATTGAGTATATACACTTAAAAGGCGAAAATTCAATTGCATTATGTAAACATCGATATCAAGAAGGTCGATAAAAAAATCATTCACACTACTGAAAAACAATATTTATGCGACAAAACAACGGGGTCTATAAATTACCTATGAACCAGTGAAATAAATCGAAAAGCATCGCTAACAGCAGAGGCTACCTGTTGATTTCGCAAAGTTCACGCACACATCAAAACCTATTTTGAAATTAATCCATCAATATTTTTATGATATTCTTCGGATGTAGATTCAGGTTGGTCGACGAATAATGTACGATATGATTTTAACGCTGAGCGCATGTGTTCGCGCAGCTATATATTTCCGCTCAGAGAACCGACGTGCGCTCTCGACCGCGGCCGGAGGGGTTCTGAGGGGTGCGCGGCCCACCGAGTCTAGCAACCAGGAGTTCGGTCACGAGGCGAACACGAGCCACATTGAAATGGTCCCGAATCGATAACGCATTCGGTTAGTAGAATGGGTAAACATAAATAGAACGAAACGAATTGGTAGTTTTTTAGTGTTTTATATTGATTTCATGTCAAGATTCATTTTGGAGCATTAATGTTATGTAATTTTTAGTTTATTTTCATGTTTTCATATTTCAATTGATACTGACTTTACTTTTGTTTATTAATTTGCTACGATGTTGGCACTGATCAATACACGCAACACCACCCAACCTAGGGTGTGTACCATTGCAAAGAAAACGGACACTTTCGATTTCAAGTAGGTTAAATACACTTTAGCTAAATACGATTAAAGGAAGTATTGTTAACGAAGAAAAATGATTGATTTTTGATAAATAATGTTAGTTTAATGCTGTAGCATAAGATTTCATTTAAATACAGTAGGTTTAAACTACTTGAAAAAATTGAAAGTTCCCGTTTTCTTTGCAAGGAGGTTCACATTATTAAGAAATCTAAATTAATTATTTTAAGCTAAAACTAAAACTATTTATTCATACAGTGTACAAAAGGATGACTTATTGCAACATATGTTCTCCACCAGGTGATATAGAAATCAAAAAGTATAATGTGTAATCTGGAATAATATTTTTACCTGTTTCACAATCGCCAAGTAAAGCATATTTTGTCAGGTAAATCTAGCCCTTTCTCTTTCTTACACTTATACACATACATACATACATACATAAACTCACGCCTTTATTCCCAGAGTGGGGTAGGCAGAGCTACAGAATTGCCAACAACTCTAAAAACTTGTTGATAATTCTGTAACCTGATTTTGCACAATTAGGCGAAGATGTTTACCAGTGTACTAGTGACAGGTTGCAAGCCCATCGCCTAACAGTACTCTACCATTTGAAAGGTACATTATCCCGGATGGACATTTAGGGCGAGGCGCTAGTCTATGTAAACTCTGTTCTTATTCAGAATGCAAATGTCAATCACAAGGTACACCTGGCTGTAATTGTCTTTAGATAGAGGATGAAACAGTGATAAGAATAGTGTTACCTCTAATTAGTTTATTAAAAAGGTTGAATATATATTCCTCATCAATCAATCAATCAATCAAGTTCAAAGTGTACGGTTCCATGAATATTGGCGTTATAAGTTTAGATGATTAAAAGTTCCGAGCATTAGTATTAAAAAAAAAATTAAGACTATGAAGAGAAATCAATGATTTTATCTAAATTCGTTGATGCCTTCATTGTTCAGTTAAATTAAAGTTTCCAGTTTGTAAATTAGAGAGTATAGGTGTAAAACTTAAGGAAATGCATGTAGTTGTGTCCAAAACCAGTATGGAATTAACTTCCAATTTCAAATATACAGGGTGACTGGATATTGGATACAAACCTTTTAAGGAGGCATAGTAGACGTGAGTAGTTGTGACGTCACGAGCCCCCTCTCCCGAACTTAGTCAATTTTGATTGATTTGAAAATGCAAAAAAAATATAATGTTTTTTTTACCTAGGACACACCCCTATTGCCACGAGTCACCGACGTTTCGATACAACTAATGCAAGAGGTCAATTTACTTAACTTTTTCACCTATAACAACGGTAAATTGGTTCGCTTGCTCACATCTTTGATCACGTCAATTGACACCTTCGAGCAACAACGGAAGGGTGTAGGCATTCACACCATTTCCCCTCTGTCATGCGCATCTAATAAAACTACTTGCCACTAGGATTGTTAACTAGACTGAGTCCAGTCGCGCGAGTGAACGTTACCTACACTTAACATGCCGAATTGCTCTGTTTTCTACTGTAAAAATGAGTCTGGGACAAAAAAACTTACAAAAAGATGGTGTTAAATTTCACATGCAAGTTCGATTACATTAAGATATCAAAGTCGTATGTTTTATTGTAATATTATTGTCGGATTTTTTTACCAACATCGAGTCCGCTCGTCCGTACAAAATTCGGATCTGTTGAGCAAAAATATTGCTTGAGGTGCGCAAGTTTTGTCGGTATATTGTTCCATTGGTTATGTATTAGTGTCATCATTACAGTTTTGTTTTTGTATGTAGATGTGCAGAGCTGCATTTGACTGTAATAATCATAGCTAAGGCGACGCCCTTCCTCTAGGAAGCCCGTGTTCCTAGAAGCTTCATAATGGTAGTACAAATTCAATGTTTTACACATCTTCACTAAAGTTAACCCTTCGAGCGCTTGAGAGGAATTTGTTCCAGTCGCGCGCCGCCGGGCTTTTGTACGTAGATGTGCACAGCAGCATTTGTGTGCAAAATTTCCCTCGCAAGAAATGACAGAACTGAACGAGCCATGTTGCTCGAAGATTGACACAGCCTGTACAATATTTGATGGCATACCTTGTAGCTCTCCTCGGTGGCCAGTTGCAGTTTCTCCGCTATCCAGTTCTCCATTTCGTCGGCGTCGCGCGAGAACTGTTGCAGGGTTTGCTCGTCACCCAACCTGGACAGGTAGATAACGATAAGACAATCACACGCATTAACAGGCATTTTAAGGTATTCTGTTAAAATATATGCTAAGGTTTGTCTCAAAAACCCATAATTTATTTTTGTTTACAGAGTTTTATTAAATGGGTGGATCAACTTTTTGTGGTTGTTATTCTGCGCCGTAAGCCAGGAGACAACAGTGATAGTGTTTCTTAGAAAAAATGCTTTATTAAAAACTTCTAGCACACTCAAGAGAAAGGCCATAAAATAATGGGTTTCTAATTGCCAATAAAACTGATTTTTAGTGGACTTATATCCTTTGATATCATAGTTTTAAAGAGTGACCCAGGAGACGTCACCATGGCAACGAGCTACAACGAAAAGTTGATTCACCCAAATATTATCAGTGTTTGCAACGCCCGCTTTGGACTAGTGATCGGATTGACGTCATTTTGTTTGTAACCGTGTTACGTAGCACTGGCTGAGGCGTATAAATGACCACGTGGCGTTTAAGCTCTTTCGCCATGACCAGTTTATTTTTATCAGTAAATAACGTAAAAAAAAATGCTTTTGAGACCAACTTTTCAAACAACAACCTTTTGAGTGCCAAAGCTGGTGACTCACATCCGTCGAACTTCATACGACTGTGACGTCTGAGACATGTCGTATTACTTCGCTGCTTGGTGTTCAATAGGTTTAAAAAAAATAACAATTGAATGGAATAAATATAGAGTCCTAACCTGGATCGTTTCTCGATGAGCGCCTCCTTCAGATGGCGCCACCGGTCTAGAACCTGGCGACGCTTGTGATCTATCGGATCCGCGGCATAGTGGTCGGACGCGATCAGCTGATCGGCCAACGTCTGTAGCTGGGCGATCTTCTCCTCCTGCAGATAGAGAAATAGTAGATTGTGTGAATCCTTAAATAGAATCCTGAGCGTAGTGAGGGATTCAAGTGTTAACACCCGAGGTGGAAATAATTTTGCTACGGCGTGACACATACTGCTTTTCACATCACATATGAGGAAAATTAAGGATCTTAGTGATGAAACCAATCTAATTATTTACACTTTCTAAAAGTTCAAAATTACCAAGGAAATTTGTGGTACCTGTTTATCAAACCGTACCGAATGTCCATGAACAGAAAAGTGCCACTTTGTTCCCTCCTAGCACGGCAGAAAAGTCCGGTTTCCGAATAGGTGAAGTGCCAAATGTATATAATTTAATTAATACTTGGATTTGTCATTTCAACTTGAACCTTATTATAATAACTTAGAGCGGGCTATTTCTGGCAGGTTCTGGGTTCGTTTTTTAAATTTTAACCGCCTGTTTCACAATAAACAAGTAAAGCACATTTGACAGACCAATTCTGCCCATTCTCTTTATTACATTTGGAAATAGACAAGGAGAGAGACAACTTTAAATGGCAGATGTAGGACATGGCTAAACTGAAGTATGGACGACTGCCCTAGCAATGTACAAACATTGTAACTAGTAATATGTTGTGCTTATGAGCTGAATATTAGTATTCAGCATGAAACAAGTTTCAGGAACTATTCAAATCGTTACAATTCTGAAAATAAATCGTAACATTTTACATACATTTTACGCAAAACGGATCGTCATACTCACTGACAGATGACAGATAACATAAGATCAATGTTATCTGTTATCTATCAGGTCTCAGTGGTGAATAAAAAATATGAAAAACCAAGGAAGCAACTTTTAAATACTTTATGATTATTCGAAAGTTCTAGAAGAATAATAAACATGTAATAATTAATTAATGAATTTTCGAATTACGAATTACTAAGAAATTTCTATACATGCTTTTAGTCATGTCCTTTACTTGTCGATTGTGAAACAGACCCTTAGGGCCGTATTAATAAACGAATCTCAACTCTAATGCTCGTCTCGAGATGCGTCAAAACTGACAGTGTTCTATGGTTTGACGTTTACTTTGACGTATCTTGTGACGTGCTTCTGAGCCAAGATGAGTTTATTAATGGCCCCATAGTGTTCCAAGTTCAAAATAAAATCCAACCACTCACGTGAGCGTTGATCGCCTTGTCGAAGTCCTCGTGCTTCTTGATCAGCTGCTCGACGTTGTCGGGCTGCGCCTCGGGCTGGTCGACCTGGTCCGCGGGCGCGAGGAACGCCTCCCGCGCGCCCATCCAGCCCTCGGCCTGCGAGCAGTCCCGGTAGAACAGCTGGAGCTCCAGGTTCTGGTCGAGCTTCATGCGGCGAGCTACCCACGCTCTGGAAGATACAAATTGCATTTGTTTAATAGAGAATATTCATGACTTTTTTTCACGGTTTTAATAAAAGCTGATTCATGTAACTAGCAGTTGAGAAAAAAACATTTGGCATAATATTTTTTTATTATTCATCGACATCATCTGACCTTTTCCAGCGATCTTTTCTTGGAGGCTTATTATGTATAGGCAGAATATTCCGTTTATACTAAACAGACATTCTGTTATATGTGTTCTTTGATAATTTGTTTTAGCCCCCGCGATAACGACGTATGATGATCTACCGTGGTTTCACTGGCTTTAATGACAGCATGACGCTGAGTTGGAACCATATCGTGACCACAGAGCTTTAGGAGACCATAAGCCTCCTGAGTCTTTAATGTTTTCGATATAACTTTGTTTGTTTATCGTTGTATAGTAGCCGGAGTACACGCCTAGAGCTAAATTTGGGATTATATATTTACTTTTAACGTATAGAACCATAAATCACAAATTCCAACCGGATCAAAGGGTACCAAACGGTACCGCATAGGTAACTGCATTCACATTGAAAAACCTTACCTGACTTGGGAACTGCTACCGCTTTAACCTTCTAATGTAACTTATCCGAGTCGCTTCTGCCCTGACCAATCTTGCTCGCTCGCTTCGCTCGCTCACTCAGTGCCTTATATTTTTGTATAGTAATTAGGTAGGTATGTGCTTTTCAAAACCGTGTTTTGCAATATGATAACTATGCTACATATCATTATTCGTAACGGAATTCGGCTTTGTCAACAGTTTACTACCTCTACTAAGCTCAAGCAGGCCTTTTGTGACAGAGGGGTAAATGCATTTTTTTTTTCAAGGGAATTCAACGTTTTTCGTCCTTTAATAGTAGTTTAAATACCTTAATTTCAATAAAAGCAATAAAATATTCCAGTAATAATATCTCCTTTTTAGAACAATCAAAATTTTTACGGCTAAGAGCCCGGTCCAAACGGACTGCAAAATGGCAGTTCGAGTGCAGTTGACGTAACTGCATCAAAATATACGTAGGTCAACTGCATTCGAACTGCCATTTTGCAGGTAAACCGTTTAACCGTTTTCGGTGACATATGGTATAAATGGACATAGAACGACTTCTAAGCTGACATAGACGCGAGCAACAGCCAGTTTATTTAATAAAAATCGCTTGGCAAGCATTATATGATGAAGTGATGACAACAAGTTGAACAAAAAGCAAAATTTAATAACCCGACTACATGATTTTATAAACAGGGAAAATAATTTTGATTGAGCCAAAGCTGTTCAAATAAATGTCGCAGAAGCAGAAATTATCGTGTAACTTATCAATGACTAGCGAACCGCCCTCGCTACGCTTCAGTTTATGTAAGTGAGATACAGCCTATCAGCCTAACATTGAAATAATTTTTCATATCGGACCAGTAGTTCCTGAGATTAGCGAATTCAAGCAAACAAACATACTCTTCAGCTTTATAATAATAGTAGAGATGATAGCGTAAACAATCTATGACGAAACTTGAATATAAAATCATTCACAAAAATTGAGCTAGTCCCAAAATAAGCTCTATGCTTGTACTATGGGTACTAGACAACGATAATCATATTTATTTAGAGAAATACATACTTAAATACTCGCGCTCATCACACAAGTATCTGCGCTTACCGGGATTTGAACCCGGGTCCGGTAGCTTGTTGACAAGTTTGCGTATGCTGCTTAAATAATGATTTTTATTTTACTTTAAAATGAATATCTTATCTCATAAGTTCATAACATTCCCCGAACCAGCCTAGCCAATTTTTTTTCTTACCTATCCCAGTTAAAACTAGCACTATTCTACGACACCGCATCCAAATCGGTTCATCCATTTGAAAGCTACACGTTTAACTTAGAACAACCCTCTTTTAGCGTCCGGGGTTGCAACATTATAAGTCGATGACTGTAAAGTTGATTTTAATTTGTTTCAAAATTGAAAAGCAAAATATATTGAACTCTATTCACTTGATTCAAATTCAAATTTCAATTTACAAAATTCTCCCCGTTTGTTGTATGATGGGCCTCACGAGATTAACACCAAAGTACATTCGCATATTATATTCATCAATCGCTCTAGCATTATTAAAATATTCAAACTATGGATGGAACAGTTCCCGAGGGAATAACGATAATCGAAATATACGCAGACGAAGTCGCGGGCAGAAGCTTGATAAAAACTATTTTTTATTGTTCAATAGGTATATGGACATACATACATTAACTCAGACAGCTCAACTTCATTCGCAGATTTTGATAGACAGAGCTACAGAATTACCAACAACTCTAAAAACTTGTTGATAATTCTGTAACCACATTTTGCACAATCAGGCTAAGATGTTTACCAGTGTATTAGTGACAGGTTGCAAGCCCATCGCCTAACAGTACTACACGCCTTTATACCCTTAGTGGTCTCTTAAGACTTCCACGGGAAGACACGGAGTGGCACTATTCTAACCCAGCAACCACACGATACAATGGTCTTATTTATAGTTTTGTGGAGTTTATAAAAAAATATCTTGCCACGTTTAATTTAGCTATTAGATAAAACTGTTTGTACAGTCAAAAAAAATGTGATCTAACACCATAGGGTTGAAGTTCATTTGCATGTCACGATACAACAAGTTCGATCTCCCCTTGGAATAATATTTTGACAGTGACAAGTGTCAACCTTAGCGATAATAAGACCTCACGGAAACTTTTGCCAAAACTGGTAGACGGGCAGGTTCTATATTTTGTCTTATTGCACGTGATAAAACATGTGACACCTATAGATGTAATGAACAATCCATTCCCAATATCGTATCAATAGCTGATGATTGGTCACGGCGGCCGTTCTAAAGGAGACCTTGTTGTCGCTGATGAGCTCGCATGTAAATAAATACTCGTATCTTGACTAAGGGTACTTACTTCTCAAGGTCCTGCCTGGCGTTGCCCATGTTGTTGAGCTTCTCCTGGATGTCCGCGCTGGCATAATGCCCTCCCTGCAGCAGCTGGTGGCCGAACAGCTCCAGAGCTTGGAAGGTGCCGGCGCGAGCATCCATCTCAGTACGGTGTTCCTATTTCATATAAGTTAGGTTATGTTTTTGGAGTAAGCGATGGGATTCATTGAAAATAAACCGGTTTATATTCGCACCGATGAGGGCCGAGTTGGAAGCTGTTAAGAAAGAATAAAACAACGTCCCTTTACTTTCCCGTTAGATAGAAACACTCATGTTCCCAGGTTTAATAAGACTACTTTCCTATCAAAATATTCGATCTAAAAGATATGAAAGTAATTGATTTACCATATTAAGTAACATTAAATTAGCTTCAATTGACACAATACTGTTATGTATATTTTAATATTCAAACAAACCATCTTAATATTATATAATAAAATAACTGTCGAACCAATTTCGATAAAATCTGTTATTAGCTTGAGTTCCGGGGAACAAATTAATACTTCCCGAGGCGGACAGAGCCGAGGGCAACAGCTAGTTTTTCATAAAAACGGGTTAACAAAAACAACATAAAGATAAAACCGAAAATTATGAGAAGTCATAGAGAAAAGAACCACAAATTCAAACACACAACAAATAATATAACACAGAAAGAATAATAAAAAAAAACTGGGTCACTATTCTATAGATTAAACTTTTTGAACTGAGCTCTTCCACTTACCTGTAAACACAATGGTTGTATCTATACAATCTTAGTCGGGCGGTTGTAAATTGCAAAAAAATGCCAGTATTTTATTACTGTATTTTGTAGTCTACTAGCGACCCGCCCTCGCTTCGCTTCGGTTTATATGAGTTTTATGTAACACCAGTACATGAATTAAAAAAAAATTACACATATAAACCTTCCTCTTGAATCACTCTATCTATTAAAAAAAACCGCATCAAAATCCGTTGCGTAGTTTTAAAGATCTAAGCATACATAGGGACAGACAGCGGGAAGCGACTTTGTTTTATACTATGTAGTGATTGTATGAGTCGATAATCTATGTTAACCTTCGAAGGCGGTTATTGTCTGCTTTAACAGCGAGCTCGTTGTCCTAATTTGTGGTTGAAAAAGTTTAAACTTTACTCGGTACAACCATATTGCCTTTGACGTGTCACCGTATTGTTATTTAACTCGACCGCCATTACAGTCAAGTAAATAAGAGCTATCAAAACTTTGACTATATGATAACATTGATAACAGATCAAAGGTGATATGGTTTTACCCAGTAGAACAGATGCCCTGTATATCATACAACACCAAAAAAAGAACAAGAAATACATTAAAATTATAAATTGCCTATCATATCAAATTGCTTACAATATACATTTTCAACATTAATAGAGTGTGACGTGAAATACAACGTTGCACATTAACTGTATTTTAATAGAGTCCAAGGTAGTTAGACTTTTAGTCAAATATCAACCTACTTGATTATTGAATTAACGTGAAGATAAAGTGATCTTAACCGATAAATAAGATATTTTACAAGTGGGCAAAAAGAGCGTTGATAATGAAACATAAATTCATTGCCAATAAAACAGATTTGTAGTGGAACTATATCCTGTGAAACCATAGTTTTAAAGAGTGACCCAGGAGACGTCACCATGGTAACGAGCTACAACAAACCCAACCCAAATCATATACCGTTTCAACGCTCTTTTTGTCTGTTAATATAGAACCTGCTGACGCGTGTCGTTTACGCTAGAGTGTACCACTGAACCGAATTATATCATATTAAACTATATAAGGTGCTAACAAATTAGTTACGGATATTTTAAGAGATAATACATTACATTAAAACAATAAACCTTTAACTGTAATTAAGGAACCTTTGTATATCATTATATTGTTTTAATTTACCGAACAAAAAATACAAATTATAATTAATCTTTAAAATAATCACCCCTATTATTTACCTGTCAAGATGTTTAACACTGTGTTTTAAACATTTATGATTCGGCGGGAAAACTATAGGTTATTAAATACTAGCGTGTAAAAAAAACAACTAGCGACCCACCCTCGCTTCGCTTTGGTTTAAACCTTCCTCTTGTATCAATCTATCTATTGCTGAAAACTGAATTAAAATCCGTTGACTATAGTTTTAATGACCTGAGCGAACAGACAGCGGAAGCGACTTCATTTTATACCTAGTCGGTTACTAAGTTCTGTTACTAAGATTTATTACAATTTAAAAAATAAAGGAAAGAGTTTCATAAACCTGTAGTTCATCAATCGAAACCTTATTTTATATAGACCAAAAATAAGGGTTATTTGTATTCTTTACTATTGCAATAATTTGGTGTACGAGCTTTAAGCATTCCCATTCGGGGCAGGAAAGCATGGGTCAAAACACGCACGACCACGATACTGATAACGGCTACAACTTATGTAAGAGTTCTCGTATTGAGTCAAAATTTGCGTGACATATTGACCAGACTTTTATCTTTAAATACTGATACGAATGTATTCCAAGCAACTAAAGATCCGCTTATACTCCGGTCAATCTTCAAGTCTCATTAAATTGACCTTACGATTTCACATCAATTTGCAGAAATACGAAAACAGACCAACTTTCGTGCTTCATAAGCTTGGTTTTTGAGTATCGCTAAGACAATAATGCTGGTCTCTGAACATACCCAGAGATGAGGGGCTCCACAAAATTAAATAAAAAAAAATCTTGGTCAACAAAGAGTAACCTCCTTTTCAAAAAGTGAAATTTTCAGAAAAGTCTTGCGTATTTTTATCGATGTATTTTATTTTATGTTAAAAGGTCGTATCGGAAATTGCGGCGACTATATAGAATGATTATTAGTTCCTAAAAATGTACATTAATTAAGCTTTTAATTTTTATATATTTTGAAATTAAAAAATAAACAGAAGTTAGTTTTATTTGATTAAACCTTAGTAACAGAACTTAGTAACCGACTAGGTACTATGTAAAGATTTGCAATGCGGTTCAGTTGCGTACACGCAGCGTTGACGCGACGCGCCCGCGGCGGTGGCACACCACGCGTGTCATTAGTAACGGGCGGACGACGGATGCAAATTACGTCATAATAATGTCGAACGATATTCCGTAATATGGATATGACTACAATAGGGTATTTGACAAGAGTGAAATTAAATTGTTCTTTCATTAACAATAAATTAACATTATAAAAATACTAGGGAAATGTCAATCTCTTATTCATGTTTGCTATTTTAAGATTTTTAAATTCATAAAATCCAACAATAAGGACGCTGTTTGATTGTGACGTCACAAGATAGTAATCCCTATAAATTCCATAGTAACGGAGCGTTTTTGATGTTTCATAAAAAGAAGCTGATTTGACTTTAGTCAAATACCGTATTGATATAAAAAGAGAAAACGTTACTGGAAAAAAATATGGTTGTCTGTAGTCGGTTTTTGGATGATAATTTTACACACAAGCCGAACGCTGAGCCCGATTGTGCCTTTCTATCGCTTGTTCCGCGCTCTCGCTCGCACGCTCGGCTCAGGCGGAATGTGATGCCGGTGTTCATCGATTTATAAGACGTTATCACGTCAAAAAAGTTATAGAATTTTATAGTTGAAGTAAATAATCATATGTTTTTCTTTATTACGTATTTTTAAGTACGTTCCTTTTATAGTTCACTATCTACTTATATAGGGAAAATGACTTCTCCACATCTACAGACGTAAGAGGGACGTATTCCTATAGTGATACCTCAATACTTTCTTAATTACATTCGCGGAATGAAAAGGTTGACCACCTTAAGATCTGTCTTTACTTGTTCAGTATAAGTTATCACTTATCAGTATCTGCTTACCGACCGAGTATGACCCATTCCGTCCTAATTAATGTCATTTCACTACACGTTACCATGGTCACGTATAATAAACATCCACTATTGGTTCAAACTGAGCTTAGTCTTTATTGGTCGTTACAAAAGGGTTGCTATGGTCACATATAAACAACAGCCACTATTGGTTCAAACTGAACTCAAGTCTTTATTGGTCGTTACAAAAGGGTTGCTATGGTCACGTATAAACAACAGCAACTCTTGGTTCAAACTGAACTCAAGTCTTTATAGATCGTTACAAAAGGGTTGCTATGGTCACATATAAACAACAGCCACTATTGGTTCAAACTGAACTCAAGTCTTTATTGGTCGTTACAAAAGGGTTGCTATGGTCACGTAAAAACAACAGCAACTTTTGGTTCAAACTGAACTGAAGTCTTTATTGGTCGGTACAAAAGGGTTGCTATGGTCACGTAAAAACAACAGCCACTATTGGTTCAAACTGAACTCAAGTCTTTATTGGTCGTTACAAAAGGGTTGCTCTATGGTCACATATTGACAACAGCCACTATTGGTTCAATGTTATTTCTCTCGTCTGTTACCCAGTTTAAAAAGGTAACATGTGCTTGCAACGCGTAAATGAATTTATTAGAAAACTGGTCAACCTTTTCGTTCAGCGACTGTAATTAAGAAAGTATTGAGGTATCACTATCCGAATACGTCCCTCTTACGTCTGTAGATGTGGAGAGGTAATTTTCCCAATATAAGTAGATAGATAGAAAAATACGTATAAAAGAAAAAAGTATGATTATTTTCTTCAACTATAAAATTCTACACTATTGTCACACATAAATATATCTCTTATCCATCTTGTGCTCTCGCCACGATATTGCATCCGTCGTCCGCTCATTAGTCGTTAGACAGTTAGCGACATGCGGCTGACCTGCGGCATAACGCCATAACGGGCGTCAATCTCCAGCCGTTGAGTCTAGAACACATGTATATATGAGGCTCGACATTCTTTTTTTAACGCAATCAAGCCACCTGATGGTAAGGGTAACCCATAGCGTCGGTGATACGGCAAATCCGTGTATCTAACATGGGGATATCTAATTTGGGGAGCAAATGGAACCGTGTTAATTCATACGGCAACATAGTCAATTCAAATTCAAAATCATTTATTGCGTGTCACATTTCGTTTACACACAGCGACACGAGAGGGCTAACTATTTAAATATCCTTATATTAAGTTATTGCACATTATCACAATTTTAGCAATAAGATGTATGAAGTATTATATTGGTGTTTTACGGAAATATAGTACATTGTGTATTAAGGGTGGTAAAGAAAGAATTACAAACGAGAGTCTGTTAGAAGCCCCAAGCCGAAGGCTGAGGGCTTTAATGACTCGAGATTTGTATTTATTTTACCACCCGTGTAACATACAATGTTTTTCATCACAATTGCGAGGAAATGAAATAAAATCAGACAAAAGATCATATTTTTTACTTATTAGCGGCAGACCACAGATTATAGGACTACATCATTGTCTGTGACTTACCACAGCTAATGTCAAACGGGTTCGGAGTCCGATTCTAGTGACAGTCGAGATCAATAGTTTATATGCGAGATTTTTAGGAAATTGTATGCTACTGACATTTCATCTCGAATGAAACTTCATATCGAATGGCACAAGAATTGGGGTCCTGACGTATTGTGATAGTTTGAGTCCACGTGTAATATTTAAAAAAAAAGCTATTACGTACGTTAGAAGCGTAATGGTAAAAAAAGGCCCGCGGGTATTATTTTGGATTTACGGTCGATTTTTCTAGCATGTTAGGACACTATTTACGAGCAAGTGTGATGAAAAAATTGTAATAGCAGGCATCCACGATATATATCCATACTAATATTATATATGCAAAAGTCTGTCTGTCTGTTACCTCTTCACGCTTTAGCCGCTGAACCGATTCAGGTGAAATTTGGTGCAAAGATAGTTTGAATCCTGGGAAAGGACATAGGATAGTTTTTTTCCCGAAATTCATCCCCTACGGGGGTGAAATAGAGGGTGAAAATTTGTACGGAGATACGATACAAACGAGTTCCTCGTGGACGGAGCCGCGGGCAGAAGCTGGTTACCTATAAGTCAATTGTCAATTGATCTTATCGACGTTGTTCTTTCGTTAACCGACCCTCCGTAGGGTGATGGAACCAGTAATGGACAAGGCACCAATAATGGACACTGATTCTTATTTTACAGAAGATAAGGATTATTCATTTGTTTTGCAACAATCAATTTAGGACCGTATGACATTTGAATTAAGAGTGAAGTGTCCATTACTGGTGCTCAGCTAAAAGTGTCCATCATTGGTGCCGTCACCTTAGCAGATCAAAAGTTGTTTTTAATTAACACCGTTCCGTATGCTCCCCAAACTACTCTATTGTGACGTCATTGCCACAAAAATCCGGGGTCTATGCATGATAGAGCACATTAAACCTTTCTGTCTTAATAAAAGTGTATTTTGCTAGTTATTAAAAATGTTACCTGCACGGTTTTGCAGTTTCACCGACGACCCGGCCTGCACCTTCTCATTATTAGATGAACACGAGTGAACGTGCTCTCGGTGATAAGGCCGCTGTTCATTCGTTCAGAGTGGGGTGAATCGTGATATTATGAATCATGGTGACGTCAATATGATTTACTGTCATTAAGTACAAAAAGAAATTCGTCCATTTGAATTGACCATTTGGAATTTTGACCAAAGTGTAAATCTGATAAAATGTACATACATACATACATTAAATCACGCCTGTTTCCCAGAGGGGTAGGCAGAGACCACTTCTTTCCACTTGCTACGATCTTGACAAATTTCTTTCGCTTCTTCCACATTCATACATCGAGTAAAATGATAAAATGTAATTATGACCAAATTTATTTTCGTTAAAAATTAATTAAGTCTGAAATGAATTATGTCCATTATA
The DNA here is from genome assembly GCA_963966035.1 of Acleris laterana. NCBI lineage: Eukaryota > Metazoa > Arthropoda > Insecta > Lepidoptera > Tortricidae > Acleris > Acleris laterana. Next base: position 85,525,711 of record OZ014438.1, read on the forward strand.
AAAAATGTGCAAAATTTAATACGCACAAAGTGAATATTGTCTAATTTTATTTGAGACCGTAATGTAAATTTAAGTACAAGTATTTCAAATGGTAATACTTCCAAGTGAACATAAATACAAATGGTTATTGTTCCTGTCGGCCTATATTAATTTTGGACAATTTTACCAGAGGACATGATTCTATTTTGGACAATATTCTGGATGGAAAACTATCCTAATAGTTATATTTCAATTTGGCATTTTTTCCGATTTGACGACTAATTCTCTGTGGACGAATTTCTTTTTGTACTTAATGACAGTAAATCGTCAATATGACGAAATTTTGCACACAGGGTGCTCCCATTATCAGGTGTTTTAGGTATTAACTGGTATATATAAACACGGTAAAATTATCAGAGTTAAGTATGGATCAAAAAAGCAGCATATTTTATCAACATTTATTTCTTAAAAATAGAGTCTGTATTCTTTTAAAAATCACAATTCGGCAAGAATCCTTCAAACTAGCAATGATAGAATAGTGTTATTCATAAAAGTTGTTTATTACAACACAAGAAATTATTTTTATAATGATAACGTTACTCGATTACTTTTGCTACTATCCATCTAGATGTCAGTATCCATGAACTTAGAAAGTTTAAGATTTATTGTAGAACCAGTTTTTTTGCCTGATTGTGCAAAAGATGGTAACAGAATTAACAACAAGTTGTTACGAATTGGTAATTCTGTAGCTCTACCCCACTCTGGAAATGAAGGCGTCAAGGTACATATGTAGTTCTTTTTTAAATAACGTCATCGGCATCATAATATCGACCCCTGGATATCACCTTAACACCACTGCCGTTCTAAGCAAACACAGTAACTAAGATAAACCTCCTGTAGTAATATCAAGATTATTATTAACGATATAAAATAGTACATTACTACAGAGGCCGGGAAGTAGGGGGTTGCCGGCTGAGTGTATAGACTTAGGATAGTTACGAGGCTGGCAACCCCTTTTCACGGCGAGGTACGTATAGCTGCTTTTCTCAAACATATGCAATGAAATAATAAAATAAATCACTCAAAAAAGTAAATTATAAATATTTTCATGTCTCATACTCTGAAAGTAGGCCAGTTTTTATCTTAGAAGCGAGTTGAAAGTGTCGCATGTTAAAATAAAGTACCAGGAGCGCAGCGGTAATTAGGAGGCATATCAGGCATAGCGCAACTTAGATCGCAGGCGGTGCGGCGCACGCGACACAGCACGGATGTCTCCCAAACGTTTATGCACTCCTAGTATTTGACGTTATAACTTTTTTTTTTTAATACGCATAGTGGCAGAATTTCATGATGCCTGCGCCACAAATTTATGAGAAACGGAAATTAAAAAAGAGGACTTTGCCGGTTTAGGCCTGCAAGATTTGTATGAAATTCCATTAACGACCTCATACTTCGCAGACTATTATAAGGAACATAACATCAATATTTCATTGCATGTTTGAGAAATAGAATTTGATTTGGTGATTGAATTTAAGATACTGTTTATTTGCTTAGGAGGGCAGACCTGTGTATGCCAGTCTTCCTCCAGGATCTACGTACCTGGTGCCGCTCCAGAAGAGCCTCTGCCCCGGTCACGTCGTTGGCCAGCTCGTCGGAGCTGACGAGCGCCATCATCGAGTTGATCCACGCCATGAGATCGCGGTGGTCAGAGAGGAATCTGATGGGAGAAAGTTCGAGGTTGACTATTTTTTTCAAGGCATAGACAAGACAAACGAGCACACAGGCCACCTGATGGTAAGTGGAAACTGTGATTCACAAGACTGCAATGCAATCCTAAGACTGCAAATGCGTTGCCAACCCTGATGACTGAGATGGAATGCCTCTATGCTAGTCATTTGCATAATGGCCAGTCATAATTCCGAATGCAATATTTAAGTGGAAAGAAGTGGTCCCTGCCCACCCCTCTGGGAAACAGGCGTGATTTAATGTATGTATGTATGCATGTTTTGATAGAAGACTTTATTTTTTGATATAGTTTAGTAATTAAACCTAAACTAACCTACGTAAAGCAATTAAATTACGTACTTATTTTCGAATAACTCCAACAAAACATAGTATTCGAAAAAAACAAAGGATGAAAAAAAATACAATTGTTTTACACGTACCGGAGGGTCCCTGATAATAAAAAGATAAGACGTTTATTCAGTAAGTAGGCCACAACTTCACTTTAGCACGTCAAAAATCTACCAGCTATATGCGATATAGACTAAGTCATACTCGTAAATTGTAACGTATGTTAGGGTGGTATTCCACCTGTCCAATATCTATATCCAATGTGCATTTGATCAAAGAAATTAGGTGACTTCATAAAATTTACTAGAAACCGACATTGGATCAAATATTCAAAATGGCTACGCAAATAGTGCAAAAACTTGAACCAAGATATTGGATAACTGGAATGGGCTTCCTTCAAAGAGATTTGTTAAAATACTGCATATAGAAATTGAACAGATGGAATAATAAATTAGTCTGTAAGGTATTTGTAACGTGTGTATTCTATAACCACTGACCGTTGCAAATCGTATGAGTCCAGGAGCTTCTCCTTCCTCGCGTTGGCGCGCGCCTGGAGCTGGTGCCAGGCCTCGTTGATCTCCCGCTGTTTGCTGTAGGTGGCATCCGCCGAGTCGCCGTGGGTCGACATGAGGCGGTTCGCCGTGTCGTCTAGGGAGCGAATCTTGTCGCCAAGGGCGGCCAGGTCGCGCTCTAAGCCTTCATGCTTGCCTGGTAGATGAGAAGGGTTTTGAATAATGTTTTCGGAAATATCTATTAACTCGATCGCCATTACTGCAGAGTACAGTCGCCATCAGATATATCGGAGCGTATATTTTCCCTAAATGTTCAGATATTTATGATCACCCTGTCTGTGCAGATAACTTTGACGAGTTGTGCTTTCAGATAATATTGTCTCGTTGTGTGTTCAGATTTAATTAAAAAACCACTGCTCATATATACTGGGTGTCCCAGAAACCAACGTCAACCCGCCTAGGGCTGATAGAGTAGCTCATAAGCTATCGATTTAACCCCCATGTATGTTCAGCAATTGTTATTAGTTTCCGAGATATTGATCATTTTAATCGGATTTTTTGTCATTTTTCCTTATGTCCGTGATACGAAAAACCCCTAAATTCATGTATTTATACTTTTTTTTTTCCAGTGTTTTCTTACATGATTAGAATCACTGTGAAATAAGGAAGTTTTTAAAGCTACATGTATTTTTTTTTTCATTACATCTTTTTGAGTAAACACACAAAGTTTGTTTTTCCATACTTGGTGAAAATCAAACGCGGGGTTCCCTTAGTATGGAGAAAGTAACTCTGTCCGATTACTCAAAAAGTTGTAATGAAAAAAAAATGGCATTTAGCTTTAAAAACTTCCTTATTTCACAGTGATTCTAATCATGCAAGAAAACACTGAAAAACAAAAGTATAAATACATGAATTTAGGGGTTTTTCGTATCACGGACATAAGGAAAAATGACAAAAAATCCGATTAAAATGATCAATATCTCGGAAACTAATAACAATTGCTGAACATACATGGGGGTGATTCAGATGCCCCTTGAGGTGCTCTACCTCTGGACTTCCGCTTGACACTACTTCCTGGGACACCCTGTATATGGCGAGTTGGATGTTCAGATGTTATTGACCTTATTTACCGTAAAGAATTTATTGAAATTTATTGCTGCTCAGAAATATTTGAGTACCTCGGCCGCTCCGATATATCTCATGGCGACTGTACATAAGAGCTTTATAACGTTGACAATACGGTAGCGTCAAAAGTGGTTTTATCCAGAAGAATAAAAGCCCAGAAAGTGGATTTCGTAGCCTAGGGTGGCTAGATCGCGCTCTAAGCCTTCATGTTTGCCTGGTAGATGAAAAAGGTTATTGATAAATCTGTTCAGACATATTCCCATCCTATCGTATTGATTTTGTCGGCTAGGCCACTAGACATTCATGTTTACCTGGTAGATGAAAACACATTGTTTTTATAATTTGCCTATTAAATTACTCACTAACTCCCCCTAGGGAGGCACCTCTGTGTTCAATTTTGCTGTCGACATTGCGGGGAAGTGTTGCACATCACGCACGGAGCACAGTTAGACGCTCTGGACGTCCACGTCGCGGTGGAACCGCTTCAGAAGTTCAAGGGACGTGCATTTGGAGTTCTCATGCACATGCAACGCCGGGTGTACTCACGCTGCAGCGTCTGCACGGAGCGCAGGTCCTTGCCCAGGTCGTCGGTGGCGAGCGCCGCCTCCTTCTCGGCGATCCACTCCTTGGTCTCGTCCACGTCGCGGTGAAACCGCTGCACCTCGTGCGCGGAGCCCAGCTGGGCGGCGCGCTCTGACGTCAGTTGTTGGAGGGACGTCCATTTGGAGTTCAGTTCCTGGTATTAAATGTGATGTGAAATATACAAATTGATCTAGTCCCAATGCAACCTACAGTGATAATCACAAATCGATTGCATTTCCTTTATAACCCTTATCTATAATCGACAATAAAAAAAAAACTGAAAGTTTGCCAAATGACATCTGTCACAGGCCCAATAAGATATGAAATAGTATATTATGCAACTAGTAAATAAAAGACGGATTTAATGCGAGGGCCATAGATGACTCTCGAGCAAGTGAAGGATACTAACGACTGAATCACGACCGCAGGGAGTGATTCAGGATGATTGAATCACGAGCGTAGCGAGTGATTCAAGTGTTAGAATCCTGAGCGACGCGAGTGATACATGGCCCTCGATATAAATCAGTTTTATTCAAGAGTTGCATACTAAACTTTATACCATGACTACGAGAAAAAGAAAGATTTAAGCGAAAATAGATATTTAATGACGAAAAATGGAAGGTAAAATTAATTAAAATGCACATTAAAATTGGAACAAATGTTTTATTTATTAAGAAACACTAAATTTTATGTTCGTACAACTTTCAGTATTCAAAATGGCGCCAATTTATTTTTCCTCGTATTTTTCACAGAGAGAAAGGCAAAAGACATCGATCCATACAGCCTATGGCGCCAATTTATCTACTAATGACAGCAAATAACACAAAACTTTTTTAATGCTAAACTCTTTGTGGTTAATGACGACCAATCAAATCTCGAGGAGGAGTTTGTATCGCGTATTTTATGTTCTAAATTCAAACACCAAAATAGTGAGTAAAAGTGCTTTTTATTCACTGTTTTGAGTGAATAAAATAAGCCTTTAATAGGGGGAATGGTATAAAATATAATAGTGCGTCTCCATAATTAAAAATCTTGAGAAGGGCACGAATCGACCTGTACGATCTATAATATATTTAATATTAAATTTGCTTTATTAACTTTTTCTGAACTCTATGTTTATCTTCATCCAGGAGGCCTAATATAGCTGCGATTATCGCGTGATAACTTTTGGATAAGGCATCCGTCACCTTCTGACAGGTAAATAAGTACACGTGTCAAAAAGTGACGGATGCTTTATCCACACGCGATATAGACGCAGCCACACTAGGCCCGCTATAAGGACAAGAATTTAGGGTAACTCGTCAATAACTGGGCACTTTAGAAAGTGTAATTTAGTTACTAGCCATCAAATATCTTACTGACGCTGTTAGTAAAGATACTTGGACAGTACTCCGGGCAATAACTCAGGATCTAGGTATTCTAGTTCAATCGCAAAAGTGTCAGCAAATCTCTTGCTTTATACATTTTATTGCAAAGCGGCCAGTTACCGGAGGGTGGCCAGTAATGGCGATTTACCATTACATACATACATACATACATAAACTCACGCCTTTATTCCCAGAGTGGGGTAGGCAGAGCTACAGAATTTCCGACAACTCTAAAAACTTTTTGATAATTCTGTAACCTGATTTTGCACACTCAGGCGAAGATGTTTACCAGTGTAATAGTGACAGGTTGCAAGCCCATCGCCTAACAGTACTACACGCCTTTATTACCTTAGTCGGCTTTTACGACATCCACGGGAAGACTAAAATCAATAAAAAGAACACATCTTGGTCAAGTTTTGACCTGGATCATCCCCGGCTACGCACCTGCATCTGGGTCTTTATCTTCAGCGCAGCCTCTGTCTGCCCAACGGTCATGAGCTGAACCGCGATCTCGTTCATCTCCGCAAGCCGGACCTCGTTGGCGCGCAGGTCGTTCTGGAAGTCGTCGAACTTCTTCTGCATGACCTCCACCTGCTCCAGGTCCTCGCCGACATCTTGGACTTGGGCGTGCATCTCCTGGGGGTGTATGTGGTTTAGAGAATATGCATGAATTTTTTTTCACACCTTCAATGAAAGCTGATTCATGTAGCAGACAGTTGAGTTTTTTTTTAATAGCTATATAATAACCAAGATATAAGCCAACATGTAAGTTTAAATAGGTATATGTATAAATATATTAGGTTTCTGTATCTATTTATGAAGATACTAGCGACCCGCCCTCGCTTCGCTTCGGTTTATGTGAGTTTTCTGTAATACCCGTACGTAAAACAAAGTTTATTATACATGAAAACCTTCCTCTTGAATTATCCTATCTATTAAAAAAAACCGCATCAAAATCCGTTGCGTAGTTTTAAAGATCTAAGCATACATAGGGACAGACAGCGGGAAGCGACTTTGTTTTATAATATGTATGTAGTGATTTGAATGTATTTTTATTTTTTTATAGCTAGGGGTTTTTTTTGTTGTACAGTTGCCTACTCGATGCGCAAATTTTCACATTTCTCAATCTCTCAAGGGTTAGCTGGAAGAGTTCCCTTAAGACTGCACCGAGTAAACGTCGAGCGTCCAGTGGCGCCCTCATGATTTGTAGCGCAAGTAAAAAGACAATTTTTGGGATACGTAACAAACTTTAATAACAATTACCCTTTGAGTAATCAGCTTAACGGAAAAAAGTGGCCAACTTGCAGGTGAATTGTTATTAAACTATGCGATATACCCTATGGGTAAAAATCAAAATAAATGTCCAGTTAAAGAGAGTTTTGTCACCGTCACGAAACTGTTGGTTAACGTCAAACATACGTCAATTGTAATGAAATTGTAAGTTAGACATCATTTAAGTGACATTTAAATAGCGTCCTTATGTACATTTATTTTGATTTTTACCCCTATAAGTTGTGTTTTCATTTGTAGTACAAAAACCTACCAACCAATTTCAAGAAAATACTTTAGTTAATTAGAAAACACAATAATAGTAATGAGGGCGCCACTGCACATCCGGCGTACGCTCGGCGCAGTCTTAAGGTAGATCCCTTCCAGGGCCCATATCTTTTTCCCTATATCACGTGACATTCCACGGTTTAAGATGCTGCTATTTCGTTTAGCGGGGCTGTGATTGTCTCGTACCTTGTCCTTGATCCAGGTGTGGAGCTCGGCCGCCTCGCGGACCAACACGTACGCCTTGACCGTCTCGTTGAGCTTGCTCTGGCGCTCGCGCGCGAGCCCGAGAAGGTTGTCATACTGGCCGTCGATCTGTAGGGTTACATATAATATTAAAGAGCCATCCTACCATATCCACGTCCTCAAATCGCGTATATGCGCAGCCAGCTTCCTACTACCTTTTTCCATACTTGGTGAAGAACAAACGCGGGGTTCTCTTAGTATGGAGAAAGTAACTCTGTGCGTTTACTCAAAAAGTTGTAATGAAAAAAAAAACTTCCTTATTTCATAGTGATTCTAATCATGCAAGAAAAAACTGAAAAGAAAATGAATTAATACATGGATTTCAGGGGTTGTTCGTATCACGGACATAAGGAAAAATGCACAAAAAATGCGATTAAAATTATCAATATCTCGGAAACTAATATAATGGCTTATGAGCATACACCGGATTGACGGGGGCAAAAATGTACCAGTGCTAGTGATTCATTAAATATCGATTAAGTTTATCGACAATTTTTTTCGTGACATATGGGTCTTCCGTTACTTACAAAACAAAAGTAAGTTGTAAATACCTTTATCTTCTATATCTAAATGATCAGCTTTCCATGAAGATAAACGATCTTTTTCTTTCGAATCATTTTTAACCGACTTAAAAAACTAAAAGGTTCTCAATTCGTCGGAATGCTAAAGAATATTGTTGTACTGAATTAATTTGTTATTCAATGTAATTTCAACGGTTGTCAAAAGTGACTCGAGTCCAGAGTCAATGTCAGATACCGGTTGTTTGTATTATAATATAAGAGGTTTGCACATAATTAAAAGTCATTCAAACTAGGCCATTACTTATTTTAATGATGATCAAAAATTGCTTTTTATCGTTCTGCCGTGATATATCTATAATGCCGTTATCTGACATCTTTTTTTTTTTTAACTTATAATGCTATATTAATGAGAAAAAAATCTCTATCAATCTGTGTTTGCGATTTTTAAAACAAGAATTTGTTAGATAACGGCATTATAGATATATCACGGCAGCGTTGTCGATAAATTTTGTCGATATTGAATAATTAGCACTGCTACATTTTTGCCCCCGTCAAACCGTTGTATGCTTATGAGCTGCTCTATCAGCCCTAACCGGGTTGACGTCGGTTTCTGGGACACCCTGTATTAAATGATTAAAAATACTGTTTTTTCTAATTGGTTTCCTTTTCTCGACTCGTACAGGAAGAACATTGTCACATCACTAGTCTGTTAGAAACTGTCAAGTGTTACCTAAATGCCACGAGTTAGCGATGTGTAGTTATGAGTAGATTCCGGATTATTGTGGCAATGACGTCACATTAGGGTAGTTTGGGGCGTAAATGGAACGGTGTTAATTAAAACAATTTGTTAATTAATCCCTTTTTGAACTGAATATTTTTATTAACTAGGTATTCACGCAAAAAAATATAATTACCACTTAAGTCATTTAGAACAACTTTTGATCTGATACGGAGGGTCAGTTAACGAACAACGTCGATAATTTAATCAATTGACAATTGACTTATAAGTAACTAGCGACCCGCCCTCGCTTCGCTTCGGTTTATGTGAGTATTATTTATAGCCTAAAGCCTTCCTCGATAAATGGGCTATTTAACACTGAAATATTTTTTTAAATCGGACCGTTAGTTCCTGAGATTAGCGCGTTCAAGCGAACTAACAAACAAACTCTTCAGCTTTGTAATATTAGTATAGATTGATATCGTGTGGATGCCTGACAATAAAATTTTAATCCCGTAGAACACCAATAGACTAGGTTGCCGTATTAATTAACACCGTTCCATATACTCCCCAAATTACCCTATTGTGACGTCATTGCCACGAAGATCCGGGGTCTATAGTCTATACTTTTGGGCATTTAAAAAAATGTAAACAAAACAACCACGTGATATAGTTCGTCAGCCAATAGAAGTAGACAGTGTTCTGCTTCTATTGGCTGCCGTCAAAGTCGTCGTACGTCAAAGCTCGATAAAACAGTTTTGATTGGTTGTTTAACAGAGTCACGTGATTTGGAATGTTTACATTTTTTTTAAATACCTAAATGTAGAGACTATAGTTTTGAGTTACTACTGCTTTGATGTAGCAGTGCGACCTATTCACTTGGTCATACCTGGTTCTGGCGTGCCGCGATGGAGCTGGAGTCCGCCAAGTTCTGCTGGGACGACGTCAGGCCTGCGTCGATCTTCTTCACGTACGCCGCCGGGACGAACCCCTGGCGGTCATTCACTTCGACCTTCCACCAGTCCTGAAACATTTTATTGTTTATTTTTGGAACGGGTTAAATACAAATGTATCCGATCGAATAGTAAGATTGGGAAAGCGCTCATGTTCGTTAAATAATGAAAACTACTTTAATAATAATACTATTTCGATCAGATACGACATTGAGAAAGTAAAGGGACGCATGGCAAACATGCTTGCTGTATGCAAGTTGGTGGATCAACTTTTTGTTGTTGTTATTCTGCCACGTGAGCCAGGAGACAACAGTAATAGTCTATCACAGATAGAGTTACTTAAGTAGAAAATATAAACGCTCAGGAGAAAAGCCATACAGGAATGGGTTGACATTATTACTACATTATTTACTGAAAACGCGGTTCCAAATAAAATGACGTAATTCCGACCACTAGTCTAAAACACACACACAGACACACACAACACACACACACAAACATTGATAACATATATTTTTCTCTCATTAAATCATTAAAAAAAAATGCATACTTTGAAACAGAAATTTATAAGCAAGATTAGAATCACAGACAGACAATTCAACATTATTTATGATTATAGAAATTCAGTACTACGCGACTCGATTTCTTTACTCCCAAGTATACAATTAAGGTGCACCAACAAGAAACATATGAACACAATAACAATGAATTAAATTAAAGTCGCCGTCAATAGAACTTGCAAAAGATGTAAACAAAACCAAACGAACCATTTCACAATGATTACTGGATAATCACGTGATTTTAAGGATCAAGTGAGGTCTTTGCTATGATTTATACACTAGATCATTATTATCATATTAAGTTCAAGATGAAAAAACTATTCATTATACGTTTTTTTTAATAAAAACACGGTTGTTGAATATTTGAGGTTATGTGTCAAACAGTACTAATTTGTTTACATCGTTCACCAGTTCTATTGACTATAACAAAAAAATATTACAAAACATACATAATATGAGGTAAATTGTCGGCAGAAAGTTTTGAACAATAAGACATATCACATAACCAGTGATCGGGGTTTTAGATGCGACTTGGGGTGAATGACCTCAATCATTATGCTAGTATGGATATGCCGCGGGATTCCGGGCTTTCGTGTGGTTTGATAAAGGACAGTTTTTCTTCATATTATTAGTTACACATTGATAAAATCATTGATTTTAAATATTTAGCATAATATTTTTTATTACTTTTGGTCTCTATAAAATTTGGTCTCTAAAAATCTAAAAAATATATTACAATAGCAAAAAGGTTGCATTTAAATGTGTTTATTACTTACTCTTGAGTTTATCACAGTAATGGGAGTTCCCGGTGCAATCTGAGGTGATTGACCTTAAATATTATACTAATAACGAATATGCCCGGGATCCCGGGATTTGTATTGATGTTGGAGGATAATTATTCTATTTTATTTTACATGATATTAATCGAAATTACAGGTCAACGTTTGAAATAAACGTTATTATTATTGAAAAAATATCGAGGGATTATAGTCACATCCATACTATGATTACGACTCGAAATCCCGCGAATTGCATCCAAAACCCCGATCATTGCACATAACACAACAAAATAAATCAGAATCAATCAGAGCCTGTGTTCTACTGGATATAACCATATTACCTTTGAAATGTTATCATAATGTTTTTCACTCGGTCACCATTACAATTTTGACAATACGATAATACCCAGAGATATAAAGGCCCAGTATCGGAGGACAGTCACGGAATTAAATTCTTAGTCCACTTTGGACTCTGTCAAATTGACACTGTAAATAATATCCAGTGATCGGAATAGGTAGTGCAATTTCGGGTGAATGACCTCAAACATTATAAATAATATGGATAAGACCCGGGATTCCGGGATTCGTATTTTTATAAATAATAAGATAATTATTAAAAAAGGTTTCTTGTTTGCAAGAATGTCAAAATTAAAGTGTCTACATAATTTCGTCAATACCAACTTTGTACTAGCAGTATAAAGGTGGACTTCCGACCAGCGCGGCTCCGGCGTCACTAACGCAGCGACAGTGACGCCGGAGCCGCGCTGGTCGGAAGTCCACCTTAATAATTGTGAATTGTAGTATAACTGAAAGTGTTTTTCATCAAAAAAAAAAGGATTAAACAGTGATTATTACCTCGAAATAAACATGAAGACAATGATTAAGTGTAAACATAGATAATATGACCATGCTCAACCTTCAAAAGTACGACAACATGGAGTAATAATGGTAAATTGATTTGTTTATATGAGTGACCGAATGAATAGAAACTGACTTTTCATCACACTTGCACGTAAACAGTATCTAAACATAAAGGTTAACTTGGCCGTAATGCCCCATATAAAACCCTCGAGCTTTCTTTTTGTCATGAAACCCAAGGTCGGTAAGTATTTTTTTTTAAATTTATACCACAGCACTCAGGTCATGCAAGTTCAATCAAGGAGTTTACACGCAATTGAAAAATTGTCTAAAAATGTTAACTAAACAGGAATTTCATTGCTATCTCGCTACATGTTACTTAAATACTCAACTAATGTTCTTAATAATCGATTTAAATAGTTTTTTGTATGAAAACGTCGATATTTTTTTACACTCCGCCATGGCTGTATACCTACGTAAGTAGCCTGTGTAGCCTTTAACGTTTTGGAACGAACCATTTGTATAATCTGTAATGTGGGCCAAAAGGCCGGCGTCCACTTCAAAAAAAGTTCACGAATTTCGTAATGATAGTTGTGCTGACTTGTGTATTAAAGCTATAATTCATTATTATCGCAAATGTGATGAAAAACATTGTATGTTTCACGGGCGGTACGGGAATTACGAACTTCGACTCTAAAAGCCTCGAGCTATTACTAGACCCTCGATCGTAATTCCTTACTTACCGCCCTTAATACACAATGTACTAGTCTATTACATACATACACTGCAAGTTAAATAAAAACCTTTAAAACGACATCGTACCTTGCCCCTCTGAAGCGCATCTTCAACGAGCAAATAACCAAACCACGTGCACACTATCATTATTAAAACCACTATAATCATAATAAAACTATCAACTAATATCACAGGTATTCGATATAGATCAAATTCGAGAGCTACATTTTCGTGTGAACGCCGCGACGGTATCGTGAACACTGATGTTATTCAGTGTATAAACGCTGGTTACAAGCAGATAGCGACGGTTAGGTAGGGCTGTGTTTATATCGGTAAGATTTTTTAACGTGAATCGTCTTCAATATCGGTACAGTCACGAGATTTAATTTGGTACCCACCTCAGGTCCAAAGTCAATCTGACACTACATTTATTTTTTAAATTAATGGCTTTCACTCCTGTTAAGGTGTATTTCGCCAATGTCAAGTTATTTATAGACACTCCCATGGACTTATTAGAGCAATAACTCCGTGGATATCACACGCGGAGACAAAAGTTCGGTAAAAGAGAATTTTCTCCAATGGACTAAACAGAAGCACATGGGGTTAGCTCCAAGCGCTTCTTACAAGTCACTCTACAACAATATGGTTGAGTTTCCTAAAAGTTACAAATGACTTGACATCTCTGATGACATTGACGACTTCGAGCATATTTTTCTTGAAATGGGTCCCAAATAAACGCTCGTTGCCGTACCATGTCAGGAAACTGGACCGTAACAAATTGGTGTTCATACGTCGTTATCGCGGGGGCTAAAACAAATCTATCAAAGAACACATATAAAAGAATGTCTGTTTAGTGTTAACGGAATATTCTGCCTATACATTATAAGTTATAAGCTTCCAAGTTTTTCATATCTAGCGCGAAATTTTTGCTGGAAAAGATCAATCAAACTGGTCTTACAAGGAGAACTTCAATTAAAAAAAAAGTCTAATCAAGTATTTTTCTCCAAAAATAGTTTTAATTATTTAAATAACGTAAAACTACACAACTATGGTCCTACATGCAACAAGATACTTTACTGCTATTATTGCTGGGTATACTCGTATGTACCGTTTGGCCTGCAATCGACTGCTCTATACTCTAGCTATAGATAGCTACCATATTTTAAGAGTACCTAATGTGATGAGTAAAATTGGACTATTGTTGTAAGTTAGGACCATAGTTGAGTAGTTTTACGGTATATGTTTTCCATTTGCACTCAAATTTAATTTAGATAGGTTTTTGTATGTTTTTTGTACATATCAAATCAATCAAGAATGGCAAACGTCTAAAGTTGCAGGAAAAGTGACGTTAACGTTAAAACTCCGTAGCAATTTATTTTAAATATGTCCTACTAATCAAGTTAAGTACGGAGGTAAGAAATTAGAATGTGAATTGATACATTTTGAACTCGTAGGTATAAACCACAGACCACTTACCCTATAGACTCCGCTTCGGAACAGTTTGTCTAGTATCTCATTAAGCCAAAATGGCGGGGCGCGGGGGGCGGAAAGTGCACCGTGATTGGCTAGTTCAAAGTCAACGAATAATCAAGTGTGCGCGTCGTGCGCGGTGCGCGCCAATAGAACCATGGCAAACAGTTAGTGTTCTGTGAGCATAAGCATGGCTTACGGGGGCGCCTTTGTATGCGGAGTCTATAGGGTAAGTGGTCTGTGGTATAAACGTTTCTAGATACGAGTGTCACTTCTGTTATTGCCTATTTGTCATAATCTTTTTGCCCCCGCGATAACGACGTATGGTTGTAAAACATGAATTTAGTGACATTATTCAGCTCGCTGCTAAGACCTTGACTTTGCATCGGGGCCGGGCGGGGTTTTCTTTCAATGTTTAACTCTAAAATCGACTCGCTGATGTAGACGTTTCACGTTATAATCAAGGAAAGGAAAAACGACCGTCATTTTGAAAACATAACCTTGTTCCGTACAGTAGAGACTTCCTTATGATGTTAATAAAAAATATCAGTAGGTATTTTATAGATATATCACTACATAGTATAAAACAAAGTCGCTTTCCGCTGTCTGTCCCTATGTATGCTTAGATCTTTAAAACTACGCAACGGATTTTGATGCGGTTTTTTTTTAAATAGGTAGAGGGATTCAAAAGGAAGGTTTATATGTATATATTTTTTTTATTTTATGTTCTGGTGTTACAGAAAACTCATAAACCGAAGCGAAGCGAGGGCGGGTCGCTAGTTAGATATATAGTAACAGTAACGAAGATGTTTGACAATTATGTCAAATTAACAGCTCGCATCAGGAATACAATTGGAATATTCATGACATTTGTCACAGCTTCAATAAAAGATGATTCATGTAAAAAACAGGTTATAATTTAAAAAAAAGCTGTCAAAATAACCAAGACATAATCCAGCAAAGATTTGTTTCCATCTCGTTCTAGCGAAACAGAATTTAACATGGACTTTACATGACGTCACAGTGCATATTGGATCTCTCTGTCTAACCGCTGTCTAATTAGCAGTTTTAAAATTGTACTTTTGTAAGTACTTTTTGCGTGAAGTATTATCGTTATGTAATTATGTTCTTTGCTTTGTTTTCTGTCTTTATTTTTCTGTGCACCACTTTCGTTAGTTTCTGTATGATTATTTGGTTGAATGGTAAAGAATGCCATTAGGCACAAACTCAACTATTTTTTTTTTGTGCATTCAATGATAAATCCAACTAATATTAAAAAGGCGAAAGTGTGTGTGTGTGTTTGTTACTCCTTCACGCTGCAACGGCTGGACGGATTTGGGTGAAATTTGGAATGGAGATAGCTTATACCCTCCATTAACACATAGGCTACTTTTATCCCGGAAAACTAAAAAAAAAACCAGAGAACAACGATAATCGAAATCTACGCGGACGAAGTCGCGGGCAAAAGCTAGTAAATAAATAAAATACTTGTATCACCCGTATTTCATAGCCGATTTTAAATATAAATAAATAAATATCAGGGGACTATGTCACACCAATTGACCTAGTCCCTAACTAAGCTCTAGGCTTGTACTATGGGTACTAGACAACGATATAAATACTTATATAGAGAAATATATAAGTACTTAAATACATAGAAAACATCCATGACTCAGGAACAAATATTTGCGCTCATCACACAAATATCTACCCTTACCGGGATTTGAACCCAGGACCTCTAGCTTCGTAGGCAGGGTCACTACCAACTAGGCTATCGCGTCGTCAAAATACGATTCGATTTTAATATTAATTTATCTTATATTTTGGTAAGAAAATTCATTCATCCCAATTGAGTTTGTTTATCGATGCGGTATAACAATCGCATGACATGCATACCAGGGATTGTAACCGGTTACAAATAAACCGGTATTTATTTAGGTTAAACCGGTTAATAATTTAGGTTACGTTCGAACGAAATGATTTGGGAACGTTATTTCGAAGCGCTCCCTAACCGGTTACTCTGTGTTTCGATACGGGATGAATGACCGCTGTCGCGCGTCGAGGCGCTGCTGGTGGCTGCGCTATCAATCTAATACCATAGCAAACCAATCCTGTCTCCTTAAACGAGCGGTCATTCGCCCCCCACACGGAGGAACCGCTCTCTAACCGGTAAATTGATTTCGTTCCCTGTTTACGCTCCGACATAGAGATACCGGTTAGAGCGGTTCTTGCGAGCGTAACCTTTATTATGGGTTAGGCTCTCAAAGTGCGGCTCTAACCGGTACGGAAAATAAACCGGTTTTCAATCCCTGATGCATACAGCCAGCCTTATGTCCCGCGTCACTGACGCGATCCATTCGATGATCGAGTTAACAGCTGACGTCAGCGTCACAATAGATCCCGACGTGTGTTTTAATATGGATGAAACTAAACAAGTTGGAATTCGGACGTTCATAATAATGGGTATTGTTTATATATTTGTGTTGTCCGTGTCAGTTGATATTGGTAATGTAAACAAATACTGTGTACAGTAAAGTGACATATTCGGTGTTGTGACGACTTACTGAATGAATATTGAAAGAGTTAATTTAAAAATAAAACTGACTAAGGCTCTTTATAAGTTCAGTTACTATACAGAATATCACATTCGCAAAAGATCATACTAGCAAAACATCATATACACATTAAATCATACTAGCAAAACACGATATTCGCAAAACATAATATTTACAAATAGTCGGGTCTTGTTATAAAATCGTAGGTAGGTTTAGGTTATGTTAGATTTATAGCAGGCCCGGAGGGCCAAACTACACAGAAATAGGAGCTCCGCAGTAGCGGTGCTCCGTCGACACTGTCTAATTCATGTCTTAATAACAGTTAAGTTTTGCTAATGTGATGTTTTGCTACTATGATGATTTGCGAATATCATGTTTTGCGAATATGATATCCTACGACGGATTGTTTAAGTTAGTGTTTAAGCATAAAAACATTGGAGTGAATAACACGTAAGAGTAAGTTGAAACTAGGCCGGAGCAATGGACACGTACACTTGTACAGTCACGAGATTAAAGGTACCCACCTTAGGTCCAAAGTCAATCTGAAATTCTACAACAATACGGTTGAGTTTCCTAAAAGTTACAAATCACTTGACATCTCGTAATGATATAGACGACTTCAAGCATACTATTCTTGAAATGGGTCCCAAATTTACTCTCGTAACCGTACATGACATTTCAAAATCAAATTTTATTGAACGTAAAAATAAAACATTATTCAGGTTATTCGTTATTTTAAAAGAATTTTTAACCTTCATCATCATATTTTTTTCAGAATTACTGTCCCATTTAGTATAGTTACAATAAACGATCAGAACATGTTCCAAATTTTCAGGAATCTACTGAAGAAAAACTGTGTTAGAATGGTAAAAATAAACACTTGCAAGCAATGCTGGGGGCGATCACTAGTATACGGGAAAAGCATCAATAATTGAGTTTATCGATATAATTATAGTCTGTTCCAATTGAAATTGACAAAGATATAAACAAAGGTACTTTTTGACACATAACCTGAAATATTCATAAAGCGTGTTTTTATTTAAAATAACGTTTAATTAATAGTTGTTTAAAATTACACTAAACATGAAAGTAATGATCGAGTCTATAAAACACCTTAATTGATCCCCTTTATTTGGCAAAAATAAAAGAGGTCGGGAGTTCAAAGCTATTTTGATTTTGAATCAGCAAAAAAATAAAAACACAATCCAAACAAAAAAAGGGGACATTATGGTATGTATACTGTGAAATAAATTGCCAAGTAAAGGGTTAAAAAGTACGTGAGTACCGAGTAATAATGGTAGATTTGTTCGTTTTGTTTTGTTTACATCTTTGACAACTTCAATTGACACGGACTTTAGGTGATTCCTAGCTGTCATTTAATTTTGCCCCGAGTATCCAGTCCGCATATTTAGTTGACATAATCATTCATTATACGTTATTTTAGATAAAAACACACCCAATGAATTTATGAGATTGTGTCAAACAGTACTAAGTTGTTTTTTTACATCTTTGCCAATTTCAGTTGAATCAGACTATAGGTACAAAATAATGGATGCGTCACTGTGAACACATCTTTAAATAGATTTAATTGTTAAATTAAGTTCAGTTAAGTATTAGATAAACGAAGATAAAGAACTCGATAACGCTATCTTTTAATTGAACCGTTTACGGCGAATCAACACTATATTCACTATTTTGTTTCTTCTATTATTTTATTTATTACTAGCGACCCGCCCTCGCTTCGCTTCGGTTTATGTGAGTTTTCGGTAACACCCGTACATAAAACACGATTTATTATACATAAAAACCTTCCTCTTGAATCACTCTATCTATTAAAAAAAACCGCATCAAAATCCGTTGCGTAGTTTTAAAGATCTAAGCATACATAGGGACAGACAGCGGGAAGCGACTTTGTTTTATAATATGTAGTGACTAGCGACCCGCCCTCGCTTCGCTTCGGTTTATATGAGTTTTATGTAACACCAGTACATGAATTAAAAAAATATTATACATATAAACCTTCCTCTTGAATCACTCTATCTATTAAAAAAAACCGCATCAAAATCCGTTGCGTAGTTTTAAAGATCTAAGCATACATAGGGACAGACAGCGGGAAGCGACTTTGTTTTATACTATGTAGTGATTCTTTACTAGAAGACGGCTGTGTAGAAGTTTCCCGCCCATTTATTCCTATAGGGTATGAATTTCGACGTCGAGCATGTACTCAACGGAATTTGTTAAATTGGGTCCTTACCTATGAAATTGGAGTCTTTTTTACGTGTTTTATTTCGTACGGAAATTATTTATATCAATTATAACTTCCAAATTATTTTTAAATTTCATTAATACACTATGTTACAAAGGTTTTAGATAGGTACAAATAATATGATTAAAATTCTTACTTAATGTTTAAAATTAAAGTGTGAACTCAACTCTTTTCATGTGCTGCGAGTTCAAGTGTTTCAATTACGCAGAGTTTTATGAAGCTAACTATTTTTAAGTAATTAAGATATGTATAATATAGCTTAGAAGTGTCCAATATTCCTGACAGGTTTGGTTCGCATTTGACGTTACTAAATTATTGGCAAAATTAAATGTATGAAAACCACCGTATTCATAACATTCTCCATATAAAACGCCAATTACATGGGTAAGGACCTAATATATATTTTTAAAGCCTATATGAGTGTCCCACTGCTGGACGAAGGCCACTCCCCTAGATATCCATAAATAATTAAAATTGAAAAATTCTTTAACCAAAAACAGCAAAAACTAAAATTAGTTTTTCTGCGAGACAGGTATAGCCTCGGGAAGGTCACTAATAACTGTCTGCCACCAATTTGGTACTGTAAAATGTGTCTAATTTGCTCCCCCCTGGGTAATTAAGCTCCATGGTTATATTGATCTTGATCATTGATCTGTATTGTAAATCATTCTATTGCTTTCATTTACTTCGTAGCTGGACACATCGATACTTTTAAGTTTTGTCATCTACCTTGACTTATAAGCAGTGATCGTACTTTTTTGCATTTTTGGTGCGATGACTTCAAATGACACACGACACGAATTATGTAATTGTGTTGTCGTTGAAAATCAAACACTATTTTTTTTTACTTAATCAGTCATTATAATTGTGTATAACATTTATTACTTACTGTAACCCAAAGTTCCTCAAATTTTTTGGAGGGTACGCTGACGATTTATTTTCGTAATTTTGATTGCCCTGTCGAACAACAGCAACATTTATTGCAACTATGTTACATTTTCTCATATAGTAAATTGACCCTTCATTTCATTATGCATATTGTGTTAATATTTTCTGTATTTCCGATTCGTTTAAAACGCTATATAGGAATCATTAATACCGACGACTATGGAAAAAATATCGATTGTTTAAAAATGAGGAGAAAATAAGTATATTTTTAATTATGTCGAACAACATTTAGATGTTGGCAGTAACATCGATACATTTTTATGTCGATAAAATATTTTACTACGTCACTTTCGTATAGATGCCCGAGTTATCCCAGGTATGCTTATAAGGTAACAAACGAACTAGTCACTATGGAGCATAGTTACCCATGGGGGAGCAAGGCAGGAACATTTTGCGGTACGTAGATGGTAACGGGGTCTGGTCAACCCATTAAGGGTAAGATTGTAAGAGTTATATTAATTTGAAGGTATTGTTTTAAAACTCCAGCGTCGTCATTATACATTTCAAGAGATGATCTCATTCTCACGCGACGCTAACAAAACAAAATACAAAGCAAATGGATATGATTCAAGCGATTTGAATACATACATACACAACGTGGCCGTGGTAGTATATTTTAACACGATTGTGAGGCGGAAAATTTCCAAACGAAATGCGATAAAGTTTATATCTTCAAATTATATCGCATTGGGTAAATTTGTTTGAAGAATATTGTCATTTTATTTTTCTGCGGCCGCGGATGATTTTTACATAGTTATTTAGAGGACCTCAAAATACACATAGATATATATAATTTATGGCGTTTAATAATATCGGAGCCGAGATACCCAGTTTTTGGTACAAAAAGTACGCCTAGGTAAGAATATTAAATATCTCGACTTCGATGCAGTTAAGAGTACCTATTACATTACATAACAAAACATGTTTATTTTGAATTATTCCATCATGATTTACCACTTTTACGAATGGCCGCCCACCTTCAAAATGTATGACTTTTACAAATGACAACACTTTTACCCAAACCCCTTTCTCAGACAACCTATTCGCTATACATCACATACCATATTAATATTGATATAAAATACATTTTATCGAATAAACAGCTGGGTGAAGCTCGCCCCTATTCGGATCTTATACTATCCGTTTGACTTACAAGTCTTACAATGGTGACTTTGAAGAGGTTACCACGCGGTGGATACATTTGAAGTCACCGTTGTAACGCAAACGGAGTCCGAACTGAGCCCGCTCCGCTCAGCCTAGTAACAGTTTCGTCATGTCCGTCTGTCCGTCTGTCTAGCTCAGAGACTCTTGGTACTACAAAGTTGAGACGAATGTGGAGGGGATGGTAATGTGGAGGAAATGGGAATGTGGACGAGATGGGAATGTGGACGAGATGGGAATGTGGACGAGGTGGGAATGTGGACGAGATGGGAATGCGGACGAGATGGGAATGCGGACGAGATGGGAATGTGGACGAAATGGGAATGTGGACGAAGTGAACCTGAGCGTTCAATAGCATGTCAATAGCAATAATATGTTGTTAACGAGTAGAAAAGGGTTCCCTATTGTATGGCATAAAATTATTTGTCATATTATTGTTACGCATAATTGCCTTTAGCCGAATTAGTGATGGGCATACTCATCTTTACGCATAATTTTTTACGCATAAAATTTAAAAGCATAAATACAGAAAGCATATTCGTCATAAAGACTAACGTCAAATAGCATAAATACGAAAAGTCATAATTAATAATAAATTAGCATCATTACAAAGCGCATAACAGTATTTGTCCTAAAAAATAGTCATGGGCAAATGGTAAGTTTTGTGTTAATATATATTTAGGAAGTAAGGCGAGGTCGACGGAGGTCCGCTTCGCGGACCTCCTATTTTTGCGTTGCTTGGGCGCTTCGCGCCTGGATATCATACTAACCTAACCTAACCTAATGTACCTAACGTGATCTAACATAACCTCATATTTTGTTGTTCATTTTGTAGGTTCATTCATTTAGGGAACTAAAATTATGGTTAATGACATATTATAAAAAATAATTAATAGGCCAAACAATAATATGCATAATGTGTATTAGTCTAATAGAAATTATTCCAACTGAAATTATGCTAATAGCTTAATATGCCAAAAAAGTAGTAGGCCAAAGTATTGTTATGCGACAGTACTATTATGCCAATACAAATTATGCCAAATGAATTATGCGAAACAATAATAGGGGTCCATATTGACTCACATAAAATTCTTATTCCTATTTTTTGATTTCCTACCGATTTGTATTCATAACAATCACTCTTCATAATTTTTTTCGTCATACTTTTTTATTCATAATTTTTAAGTCATAATTATCGCAATTCATAATGCATTTTTTTTAAGAAACTGTTACTTTTTGTGATTTTTTATAAATCTAACCTAACCTAACCTTATTACACGTAAGATATTTAAGAAATTGTGAAAAGTGTACGGCTTCATTAATATTGGCGTTATGAATTCTGATGATTATGAGTTCCGATCGTTAGTACTAAATTTATTTATGAAGAGTATGAAGAATGATCATTATGATGTAAAATGGTATGAGAAACATTTTCGGACTTCCGATAATAGGACTTAAAAAGTTATGTGAGTAGATACGCACCCCAATAATAGTCTAAAAAAAATTATGCGATTGAAGGGGATCCCGTAGAAAAGAGGCCCCACGTTCGGAAACTATGATGCAACAGACAGACACAGGTGACAACAATCCTCTGAATCGGTCCAGGAATCGGAGGATCGGAAGCTATGAATTATGATACAACCAAAGCCCGGAAAAACGACGTCATTTAAAAAACTTAACCCTATCCCGGACAGTAAAAACTTCCATAAATATTATAGATGAAATATAAATTAATTATTGGTATTTTTTTATACTGTAATTTATTTATATTTAACGACATGAAGTAATGAATGAATGACACAGAAAAGACAATTGCAAAAAATCACTTTTGAAAATCGAAAACACGACTAAATGAATTAATGTGGGGTGGATCAACTTTTTGTTGTTATTCTGTCCCGTAAGCTAGGAAACAACAGTGATAGTTTGTAAGAAAATAAGTTATAATATTAATTTTAATATATACTATACAGGGTGACACCTAAGACGTAATACAACATTTTATTTTCTAGATCTACTCATCAGTACGATCAACTTTTACTATGGGACTAATATCGAAATCGGTAGAAAAAAATTTAATTTGTATGGAGACGTCGATTTTGTGTTTACGTTTTCGAAGTTGGTCCCATATTAATAGTTGATTGTAACATCGAAATATAATAAGTATGGAAGAGTAATCGACGCTCAAAATCTGCCCCACTGACTTAGTGCCGGCGGGGGTGGAGCTATTAATGAGTGCCGAACTGTCTATCAGTCGACTTTCTGACGTAGTGTCAAACAGTTGTTTACAATCACAAAAGAAAAAAATCGATATTAATGATTACCGGATTTAAATGACGCTGCAACCATGCCAAGTTGCATTGTAAATTGGTGCAGGACCCACACAGATGCAAAACAAAGCGATATTTATTTTCATTAATAAGTTATTGAATTTTTAATATTCCCATACCAAAATGTCATGGCCGATGTTATGCAATATATCTTTGAAAAATGTGAATTACAAGCAACTACTTCGAATGAATAGGAAATTAAATTGTATGTCATCTTTACTATCGTTAGTTTATGTACATAATAAAAAAAACGACATATGACCTTTTTAAGTTTTCCAATAAATGAAGAACGCCGTCTGGCTTGGGTGGATGCAGGGGGGTGATTCTCTCAAGAAGCAAAGGTGAACGAATGGACGAGTGATCTTCAAGCGGCGAGATTAAGTAGTCCGGTCAGTGCGAACAAAACACATTGTAGCGCGTGCATTTTCAATTAAGCAGCCTTATACGTTCGACCCATTGGCAGGAACCATGCTGCTAAATTGAAAATGCACGCGCTACAATGTGTTTTGTTCGCACTGACCGGACTACTTAATCTCGCCGCTTGAAGATCACTCGTCCATTCGTTCACCTTTGCTTCTTGAGAGAATCACCCCCCTGTTCATCGCGAATTGCGAAACGAGAATTGGATGCCTAGCAAACATTGCAGGATTTACAGCATCCATTTTGATGAATCGGATTATGTCATTTCAAAAACTGGAAAACATTTTTTAAAAGTCACAGCGGTCCGAAATTGTACAGTACGTTGTCAACATTTATTTACAATAATTTAATTAATATTTAAATGAATATCAGACGTCGAGGAGTTTATCACAGGTCTATTAGATATGTTTAGATGCTAAAGACTATTTGACGCTGACTACTCTTACAACATAATATCTTCTGATATACTATTTTACAACTTTAAAATAGTGTAACATAAGTATGTTAAATGATTCAAGGGGAACAATTATTCAATCATATAAAAAAATATTTAAAAAATTCATTATTCAATCACTGTGTTGTTTTTGTATTAAACCATCCACGTCAAATGTTGAAAGACATGGCCGCGTTCAAATAACCCTTATGGTAAAAAATATTGACAAATGGAAATCTTGTGTCAGAGAGCTTGTAACCAATTGCAGATTTTTGTCTTTCAAACGTTATAAAACCTTACTGAAATTACTGACTACTCAAACGTTATACCAGCATCTGACATAAATGACTTCAAACCTTAACTCAATTAACATTTAGTTGATTATTGAAACCACTCGATACATAAGATCTTTTCATTACAAAAAGTGGGCGTTTTGGAGCGGATTTGTCAGTCGTTTTTGTTAGACGTTACTCTTCCATACTTATTATATTTCGATGGATTGTAATCATGAGTAGATTCGGAAAATTACATTTTGTATTACGTCTTAAGTGTCACCTAGTATATAAAATAATGGGTTTGTTATTGCCAATAAAACTGTTTATTAGTGTACGGTCACGAGCGTTAATTTGGGATCCATTTCAAGAAAAATATGCTTGAAGTCGTCAATATCATAAGAGATGTCAAGTCATTTGCAACTTTTAGAAGAATGACTGACTGTCAGATTGACTTTGGACCTAAGGTGGGTACCAAATCAAATCTCGTGACTGTACCTATATCCTTTGAAATCAGTGTTAAAGTGTGGCGCAGGAGACGTCACCATGGCAACGAGCTACAACTGAAAGTTGATTGACCCGATTAATTACGCGATGTCCAGTAAGATCACCTGGGAGGATCCCCTACCTATTAATTTTGTATGCGGGGGATCCTACCAGGTGATCTTGCTGGCCACCGCGATTAATTATCAATAAATTAAGTTCACGGGCGTTTTTCCAAGCCTTGAACACATTAGACCGACATTAAGGTGAAAACAAACCGCCTCCAAAACGGTCCATCCGTTTGGAAGCCAATATGTTGCACACGCGAATGTAAACTATGGTAAAAGTTCTCTACTTTTCACGCTGGCTATACAACGTGTTACAAAATACCCCGTAAAAAATCCAATAAATTATCAAAGCCTAAAATATTGTCAACCCTAGTAAGCTGTCATGTCAGGGAACCGGAGTTAACATAGATTATTTTAACAGAGAGGCCTACCTACCAATTTAATAATTTTTCAACTTAAATGGGTTTAAAACCATATCCCGACGAGCGAGGTTGTGCATTGAACAAGGCAGAGCTCACTTTGAGCCGTTTCTGTAATTTTGACGTTCTTTACGAAAAAGTAAGTGCTAGTTTAGGTTTCTTCGTAAGTAGTTTAGGTCTTTTAAAATCTTCCAAAACTCGACTTGTAATATCTATCTAATCAAATTCTGTACATTTTGTTAGTATGTCTCTTAATCGTTTCACGAATTAGGTAAAAATGTACATAAACAATCTGCGTAGTTTACTCTTTAATTTTACTGAAATAGGGTTTTCACATCAATGAAAGCAATAATGGTTTTATTTTTTTTGCCGGTAAGTCATGCGGTGATAGTGCGGTTCTCAAATATTGTAAATGGACTTATTATAAGGTACCATTTAACCCCCTTTCGGCTTTACGGGTATTTTTGTAACACCTTGTATACTCACGTCAAACTTAGAAAAAATTCTCTTGCTGCGATGGAGGTTAAAAAAGAAAGTGATGTAGTGCCACGCAGTTCTGCAGGCTTTTACGTCGTTTCTCAACTGAAGCGAAGACGAGCGAGGCGGAGATGATATGTTGAGGAATCTACCATTCACTGGTTGAAATCCAAATCCCGTCTCTACCCCGCTAGCCTCCGCCGCAGATGAATCATCTTCTACATATCACAGCTGCGGTCGTCAGCTGTCAGCTTCCACTTTTCACAAGTCCGCTGCAAAACTAACCTAATCTAAACCTAGATTGCTAATTTTTATTCAACATTTTGACACACATAAACATAGATTTTGATTTTATAGTAAGATTCGAGACAAACCCCCTTACTTATAAACGTGGAATAAGCTTGGAATAGTTAATGCCATGCTTTGTCCTTATCTGTAGTTGTGACATTTGCATCTGACAGAAAGTACCACGCTTATGCCACGTTTGTAAGGAAGGGGGTGTATTTCTATTAAATGAGCATTACGGTGTTTCATTTTTGACACGTAGCGATTTTTAAATGAATTCAATCGAATTATTGGCCCTAATAAGACCTGTATTCAAAAATTAAACTACAATTCGTTTATATTTACGGTTTGCGCACATTGACGACTTTTTCATTCAATTTACATGATTACGCGATTCTCCAAAGCCGCGTAAAAAATGGTAATAGGTGAATTGCAAAAAATATTGTACATGGTTTAACTGCCTAACTGTTTCCTTTGTGTAGCTAAGATTAGTCATATAATCAAATGGATAGCTTTCGTACTTTTCGTTGCGGGTGGTAGGACCTTGTGCAGGGCCCGTCCGGATCGCTACCACCATCTTATCCATTAACCTACCGCCAAACAGCAGTGTTTGCATTGCTGTGTTCCGGTTTGGGGATAAGACAGCCGGTGAAATGTCTAGCATAGAGGCATTCCATCTTAGTCCTCAGGGTTGGCAACGCGTTTGCAGTCTTAGGATTACGAATGTCTATGGGTCACAGTTTCCACTTACCATCAGGTGGCCTGCGTGCTCGTTTGTCTTCTCTACGCCATAAAAAAAAACGAAGGAAAAACAAAGTTAACGTTATTTTTGCAATTCACCCTGATGGATGATGGTCAATATTATTAGTGTTTGACATAATTTGAGAGGTACGGTCACAAGAGTTAATTTGCGACCCATTTCAAGAAAAATATGCTTGAAGTCGTCAATGTCATTAGAGATGTCAAGTCATTTGTAACTTTTAGGAAACTCAACGTTATTGTTGTAGAATGTCAGATTGACTTTGGACCTAAGGTGGCGTTGACTGTACGGTACGATTGCAATTAGTTAACGATTCGACTTCTACTATTATCGGATAAACCCGGAGACGAAAATGACACGAAATACATTGCTGTGAATATTGGACACTTCTAAGCTATATTATACATATCTTAATTACTTAAAAATAGTTAGCTTCATAAAACTCTGCGTAATTGAAACACTTGAACTCGCAGCACATGGAAAGAGTTGAGTTCACACTTTAATTTTAAACAGTAAGAAATTTAACCATATTATTTGTATCTAAAAACTTTGTAACATAGTGTATTAATGAAATTTAAAAAGAATTTGAAAGTTAATGTTGAAATGAATAAATTCCGTACGAAATAAAACACGTAAAAAAAATGCCAATTTCATAGGTAAGGACCCAATATAAAACTATCGCTAAACACATCTAATTTCTCTCCTTCTGTTAAGAACTCATCTTGACACTAAATTGCATGATTACAGACTTTCGTCCATTCTTTTCAACATTTTTTTTTTTTCATTATTTAAACGTCAAATCTGTAATTTGATAAACTTTACGTTAAATACGAGGGATACCGACAACAACCGAGGATGGCCAAATAGCGAACTCATTCCAATTGTATTGTGAAATAGTTTTTGTTAGATGTTATTAAAAAAATAACCGGACATTTAGAGTTAGGGCGTAAGCGAAGTATCCAAAAAAAAAACGTTTTTTTTCTTCCATACAAACGTGAAACACCGTAATGAGCATTATAGATTTTTGTTATAAACTCAGATTTTAGATCAAGTGATACTAATAGAAACGCTAACGACGCATTTATCAAAATTCGATGGTTTTACACTGCTGCTTTTCACCATAACCTGGTTATAACTGGGTAGCCAACTGACCTTGTTGTTCGAGTTGAGCAGGGTGAGCACGTCGCCGCGTTTCATGGAGACCTCGCGGGGACTCTTTTCAGCGTAGTCGTAGAGGGCGACCACGCACTCCTTGCCGGAGACATCCACCACCGGAGACTCTTGTTGCTGTTGGGACACAGGATTAGTTTAGTTTCGCATGTGATTGACAAGATCGCAGATTCAAAACATTTTTGGAAATTGACATTAGAGTTTGGCTGGAAATAAGTCGCAAAGTCAGCGTCGAAACCAATTTGTTACCACTGGTAACAGCTGGATTTTTTTTCCCAGTAGTTACCACCAAATATTAAAGTGGTAACAAATGGGAAAAATATTCCCACTTGTTACCAGCGAGTACTTTAGTGGTATGATTTATGAAACAAACTAATCATTTTGGTACTTTTACGAATTAAAACATTTGAAAATATTGTTTGATATTAACCAAACGTCGGTATCGCGGGAGAACACATTTTTGGAGATGATTTAATTTAGCCTTCAATTTTTTCTCCTTTTGAAAGATTGCAAAGACGTTAGTCAAATTCTTGATTCGTCATATTCTTGTTTCGTCATTATCTTGTTTCGTCATTAGCTTGTTTCGTCATATTCTTGTTTCGTCATATGCTTGTTTTGTCAAATTATTGTTTCGTCATATTATTGTTTTGTCATATTCTTGTTTTGTCAAATTCTTGTTTCGTCAATATCTTGTTTTGTCAAATTCTTGCTTCGTCTAATTCTTGCTTCGTCAAATTCTTATTTCGTCATATTCTTGTTTTGTCAAACGCTTGTTTCGTCATATCCTTATTTCGTCAAATTCCTGTTTCGTCAAATCGATATTCATTTGTTTCGTCTGTCTATGGACAGTTAATAACAAAAATCAAAAAGGGACATTGTTATTTTTATTACTTTTACTTAATTATTTCTTACCAAGTATTAACTACAAATTAGAAATATGGAAAGAAAATTATAGTGTAACATAACTTCTGTCACAAACGGTAGGATTTTTTTTCCCAGTTTATCAACGAAAAAACCTAAATATTACTATAACTTAAATATACATATTTATTTATTAACTTAGGTGTATACTTTTTTCGGCATCAAAAAACAATGACCATGGTAATTAATCGCATAATTGAAAATTGTGATAAATTATGGCACGGAACTGAATCCGAAATATTCTATTCTCGGTCATTTCAGTGTGCCCCTCGTATAATGTATGATGTATTTTTTGGATGTCACTTTTTCTATTAACTGTACTTGGCACTGACAAACTAGGTATCGACTTTGACGAAAGAGGTATTTTACAAAACAAGAATATGACGAAACAATTTAATGACAAAACAAGAATATGACGAAACAAGAATTTGACAAAAAAAAATAATATGACGAAAGAAGAATATGACGAAACAAGAATTTGGCAAAACAAGAATTTGACAAAACAAGAATATGACAAAACAATAATATGACGAAACAAGAATATGACGAAACAATAATTTGACAAAACAAGCATATGACGAAACAAGAATATGACGAAACAAGCTAATGACGAAACAAGATAATGACGAAACAAGAATATGACGAATCAAGAATTTGACTAACGTCTTTGCAATCTTTTGAAAAACTAATTATTTTTAAATAACATCTGTCTGTGATAATCCCCTAAGGAAAAAAACAGTATAAACGGCTACAAACACAACCGACATGGCTCACCGATGTACCTGCGCAGATGACATTTTTTCGAAGCGACCAATCAGCGTAGCGCGGTTGTATTCTGTGCTATTATTGGTTATTAGTGACGCCATGTTGACGCGCGCCCGCGTGTTATTCAGTCAGTGGTCAAACGTGTGTGAGTGAGATGGAAAAAATAGATGCTATTTAATTTGCAGCATAATATAACTATTACCTAAATCGGAGAAATACTGGAAAAGGGCCGAATCTTAAGTACCCGAAACACACACGTCGGTTTCGGGTAACTGACTCGATGTATGAATGTGGAAGAAGCGAAAGAAATTTGTCAAGATCGTAGCAAGTGGAAAGAAGTGGTCTCTGCCTACCCCTCTGGGAAACAGGCGTGATTTAATGTATGTATGTATGTATGTAACTATTACGTACAAGACTGATCGTGGGTTTTAATCGTGCCCTCGGAAATCACCAGAACCGTTGTTCGTGTCTGTGCGAACGAAGATTCACGACACGCCATATCGGTTGAGTTCTAGTACTTTTTTTAAATTTATTTACTTACCCTGCAAGAGTTGGCCTGCTCCCTCAAGCTCTTGATTGTGTTCCCAAACGCCTCAAGATCAGACAGCAGCGCCTCGTGTTTCTTCAGCAGCGCCTCCGAGGAGTCCTCATCCTTGCCGTAGTCCTGGGTGTTCGCCATGGGCTCCTTCTCTCGCATCCAGGATTCAGCCTCGTTGGCGTCCGCGAAGTATTGCTGGGCTTGCAGCGAGTCTTCAAGGTCTTGTTTACGCTGGAAGAGGGTGAACGCTTTAGAAGTCATGAACGCCTGGTAGTTGTAGAATATTTCGTTTGGAATAGGTACTGAATTCACAAAAGCAACATTTTGTTTACTCAATATTTCTAATTAGTGACGTTAAACAAAACGCATTGCGAGACGTTATCAACTATCGAAAATCTATAGAATCGACGTAAGCTGCCACACGGTCGAGTCGAACGATTATGTCAACAAAAGTCATCAGCTTCTTTTTATGAAACATCAAAAACGCTCCGTTACTATGGAATTTATAGGGATTACTATCTTGTGATGTCACAATCAAACAACACGTCCTTATTGTTGGATTTTATGGATCTAATTTTTTTTTTTTTTTTATTAGCCTATTTGGGTGTCCCCTGCTGGGCAAAGGCCTCCCCTCTTTTCCCCTCAGCATGCACTCAATCGGGATCTAATAGCAAACATAAATAAAAGATTGATGTTTTCCTAGTACATATTTTTATAATGTTTATATGTTGTTAATGAAAAAACAATTGAATTTCACTTACTTGTCAAATACCCTATTTCAATATATTCTATTTATAACAAAACACAGTAACTGAAAAAGAAAACTAAAATACATTTCATACATTTTATCAGATTACGATTTGTTTTACGTTAGCTTTCTTGACTAGAGCCACTGGTGTTTTATTTAAAATGCACCGAGCGTCCAGAGGCGCCCTCATTACTATTATTGTGTTTTCTAATTAACCAAAGTATTGTCTTGAAACCGAATCGGTTGTATGTTGTACGTACCTACAATTAAGACTGCACCGAGCAAACGCCGAGCGTCCAGTGGCGCCCTCACAACTATTATTATGTTTTCTAATTAACTAAAGAAGTTCCTTGCAATCAGACGATACGTTTTTGTAGCGCAAGTGAAAACACAATTTATGGGATACGTAGCAAACTTTAATAACAATTACCCTTTGAGTAGTCAGCTTAACGGGAAAAGGTGAATTGTTATTAACTATGTGATATACCCTATAAGTTGTATTTTCATTTGTAGTACAAAAACATACCGACCAATTTCAAGACAATACTTTAGTTTATTAGAAAACACAATAAAAGTAATGAGGGCGCCACTGTACATCCGGCGTACCCTCGGCGCAGTCGTGTAAAAAGGTACTTAACCATTTTTCCAAGTTAAGTAACTTATAACTTATAACTCGTACTTTAATTCTTAGTAACGAAAGCGCTATTGTAATGTGGTATTTTATAATTCTGGTCTACCTATCCGTCAGTACTCCAACCCTACCTGCAGCGCTTTCTCCTGCAGCTGAGTCCACTGCTGATGCAGTTGCTGCAGCCTCGACCCGATCTCGTCAGCGGCGAAGTGTCCGGCGTCCCGTAGGGCCGCACCGGCCGCGCGGACCGCCTCCACTCGGGCCTCGTGCTGGGCCATCTCGCCCATCACTGCTTGGTGCTTCTTCATGAGGTTCTGGACGCCGATAAGATCGCGACCTGATGAGTTCACATAATGAGACATATGATAGAATATAGAACTTATGTCTTGTTTGTCACTGAGCAGGCCCAACTTAAGAACAGTTTTATTTCCCCCCTAACGGAAGCCTAATAATAAGCTATAAACTATGGTTGAGATTACGTTGTCTTCTTCATTGGATGTTAAGACAGCACAGTACTTGATGTACCAGGAGCAGATACGTTTATTGGTCTAATCGATGATGGGCTTGGTTGAAAATTCATAATACAGTTTTAATATGTACTCGATGTACCAGGACAGCATACCTATGTTGGTATACGCTATGATGGGGTGCTACTTTATTAGCACTTGCCGCTTTCACTTCTTTTTTCTCTTCTCAAACGAGCACACAGGCCACCTGATGGTAAGTGGAAACTGTGACCCGTAGACATTCGCACTCACAAGACTGCAATGCAATCCTAAGACTGCAATTGCGTTGCCAACCCAGAGGACTAAGATGGAATGCCTCTATGCTAGTCATTTCACCGGCTGTCTTAACCCCAAACCGGAACACAACAATGCGAACACTGCTGTTTGGCGGTAGGTTAATGGATAAGATGGTGGTAGCGATCCGGACGGACCCTGCACAAGGTCCTACCACCCGCAAGACTTAACGGTTCATACGGCTCTTAGTACTTGTACCAGGACAGCATACTTCTGTTGGTATACGCTGGGCTGCTTCTAATTTAGCTTTTGCCACTTTCACTTAACGGGTTTTGACGACCGTAAAGCTCTTAATGTACCAGGACAACATACCTCTGTTGGTAGACGCGATGATCGGCTCCTTCTCCCGGATCCACGCGGCCTCGTCGTCGAGATCCCGGAACAGCTGTTGAGCTTGCAGCGAGTCGAGGAGGCGCCGCTTGCGGATCGCCATTGGCTTGTCCAGAGCCGTGTAGCGAGCGACTAGGCCATCCTTGGAAAGAATACGGGTAGAATTAGCGACTGGTTAACTATGTATTTGTCTATTATAATATAAGTATTCATAGATTTTAGTTTGGAACTAGGTAAACTGGTGTGAAATTAATTCGTAATCATTTACTTCTTAGAATGACTGAAACAACATGTATATTAGTTTTCCTACTCCTGTACTTTTATCTGTCATTTATATAGTCACGAACACTATTATAAGAACATACATAATATGTCCGCAGAATAATCCAGAGAAAAGTCTATCTTGTCTATGCCCCAAAACAGCACTTGTGCGTTTTTGAGATAAAACGATACGGCCAGCTGCCAAAGCTTAGCGTTGCACAATCGATTTAATCATATTTTAACGATTGTGAAATAGGGACTTTAAATCACCTAATGTTTTGAGAAATTATTTCAGTTACCTGATTGGTCGATTTTAAAATAGCTGTATTCTGGTTGGTTGATACGAAATACAAAGTTTTTTTAAAGATTTAAATTAGTTAAAGAGAAACACGTACCTAAAAGAACCTATCGTCCCGTTTGACAGTCGATGTGTATTGTGATTGGTGGATTTAATTTGGTGAAGTATTCTGATTGGTCAAATTAAAATGTTTTGGAATTGTAAAAATGGAAAATAGAATTTCCATTCCGTCAATTTAAAAACAAAGTAAACCATAGACACATATTTTGTCATTTTCTTGTTTCCCGCTCGTTTGTTGTTCTTTACTTCGTTCGTTCGTTTGTAAGTTTTTCATTTCATTTGAAACCTAGTCGTAGAAAAAGTATTGTATGCAACGGTGTATAACTAAGTCAAAAAACACTCGTGGCGCTTACCTTTACGATGTTCGCCTTCGGCTCACATCGCAACACACGCCACTCATATTTTTTGACCTCTCTTATACAACTATTGCATAAACTACTATTAAAATATTGTGATTAAATAACGTCATTACAGTAGTGGGTTAAAACAGAATATGGAAAAGAGAAACTGATTCTGTTCGAAGGTACCAGGCCACCATAAAACCTAGGCACTCACCCTCCCAGCCTTGATGCAGTTGGCGGCGTCGAAGTGTCCCTTGCTTGTCAATGAACTGTTCGGTTCGGTTGAAAAGTACCAGGCCACCATAAAACCTAGGCACTCACCCTCCCAGCCTTGATGCAGTTGGCTGCGTCGAAGTGTCCCTTGCTTGTCAATGAACTGTTCGGTTCGGTTGAAAAGTACCAGGCCACCATAAAACCTAGGCACTTCAGCCTTGATGCAGTTGTCGGTGTCGAAGGTGTCCCTTGTCAATGAACTGTTCGGCTCGGTTGAAAAGTACCAGGCTACCATAAAACCTAGGCACTCACCCTATCAGCCTTGATGCAGTTGGCTGCGTCGAAGTGTCCCTTGCTTGTCAATGAACTGTTCGGCTCGGTTGAAAAGTACCAGGCTACCATAAAACCTAGGCACTCACCCTCCCAGCCTTGGTGCAGTTGTAGGCGTCGAAGTGTCCCTTGCCAATGAACTGTTCGGCTCGGTTGAAAAGTAATAAGCCACCATAAAACCTAGCCACTCACCCTGTCAGCCTTCATGCAGTTGTCGGCGTCGAAGTGCCCTTGTCAATGAACTGTTCGGGGTGGTTGAAAAGTACCAGGCCACCATAAAACCTAGGCACTCACCCTCCCAGCCTTGATGCAGTTGTCGGCGTCGAAATGTCCCTTGTCAATGAACTGTTAGGCTCGGTTGAAAAGTACCAGGCCACTGTAAAACCTAGGCACTCACCCTCACAGCCTTGATGCAGTTGTCGGCGTCGAAGTGTCCCTTGTCAATGAACTGTTGTAAAGTACCAGGTCACCATAAAACCTAGGCACTCACCCTCTTAGCCTTGATATTGTCGGCATCGAAGTGTCCCTTCTCGATGAACTGCTCGGCCTGATTGCGGATGGCGTCGATCCTCTCAGCATGAGATCCCACGTCTGCTTCGAGGAGGGCGTGCTTCTTTTGGAGGTTCTGCACGCTCGTCAGGTCCTGACAAATAGTTGTTTTTTAGATGGGTACGAGATGTAATTTCCAAGACCAAGACTGCAAAAGCGTTGAAAGAAAAAAAAAATGTCGAGCTATGACATGAGGGGTATCATTGGATAGTTATTTAAAAATCATTTAAGTTTCATTCATTATTTTATATGATCAAACGAACTTAACAAGTGAAGTTCGATCGATATTATATGAGTACGCTTCATTCGAAGATATAAGAAACATGTAGTACTTTCAATGTACTGGCAACATCGCACAATAAAAATAAAAAGTAAATGTTTTTTGCTTCCTGTGGGTAGGCCCTGTGGCAGCTCCTCATTTTTTTTTTTTTAGATATATTCCTTGACAAAAAATTTTCAATTGGGTCTTGGGAGGGAGGGAACTTATATCTTCGAATGAAGCGTACTCATATAATATCGATCGAACTTCACTTGTTAAGTTCGTTTGATCATATATTATATTTCGTCGCTTCATTCTTCGATATAAGAAACATGTAGATGTTTAGAGAAGAAAATTTTGTTCAATAAACCACCATTTTATAATCAGAAATGACTTTTATTCAGGTAATCTCGGTTCATTGTCATCTACTTACTTATATAAATAATTACTTAAGTATATTCGCATAGTATCTTATAGGTAAGTAAATCAGTAAATTTACCTATAAGTAACCGATTTCCGATATATTAAATATAAATTACAATGAGCTATTATGTAATAATACAGATCTAGCGAAACTGTCCTCGTCTAATATTGGACGATTATAAAATCTAGCGAAGGTTTGCGATGAGCTTGCCCATCCAGCTGCCTTCCTTATTGCGTCTAGCGAGAGCCCCGCGGCGCGCGCCGCGGAGGTGGCAGCGTGGCGCGTGCTGTGTGCGCTGAACGTCGCCACCTCCACGCCGCTCGCGCTGAGCACCTGCTTAATCCATCTACTGATAGATTGAGCAGTTGCTGGTTTGTGAGGCTTCTGGTATGTTAAAATAAGCCTGTCAGACGTCCTACATCTAAGACTATTTGTGACAAAAATATAGTCTTTCACTACTGTCGCGGGACAAATTGCACTGTTTTCTTGAAAATATGGTAAATACAGTACGGGTTGGTCGCGCCCGGACGCAGATGTTTTGATGACGTCCGTAATGCCAATTTCGATGCCAGAAGGCCTCTCAATTATGTTTTCTAATTTTATCAAGGAAAGCGTTTGTACACGATGCGCAGTACATAACGCCAATAGCACAACCAATTTTTTGGTAATTTTCTCAATTGATAGGTCTCTATTGGGAATCCAATTTGCTACAAAATTTAGAACGGTTTGTGGATCCCAGGTATTCTTATATTTTGGAACCGCGGGTCTCAATTTATATACCCCCTTAAGCAGACGTTTCACTAGATCATTAGACGTTAAATCGCTGCCTAATAATAACGATAAAGCCGAGCGGTGATTATTTAAGGAACCATAAGTATCCCCTTTATGATATTGTTCAGTTAAGAAGACCATTATAGATGAGGGAGAGCCCATATAAGGGTTTAAATCATTAGTGTTACAGAAACACCACCATAATTTGTAAGTCACACTGTACTGTTGCAAAGTATTTTTAGAAAGTGACGCCATCATTATCTCCAGTGCAGCATTTGGCGTTCCTCTTTCTATAAACGCCGTCCTGAGAGCACTGCTGCACCCAGGGTAAAATATCTCGGATGGCGTTGTGATGTCCTGTAAGAGGACGAACGATTCATACTTAGGGAAAAATACAAAATGTCAGACTGAAGTACACTTTTCAGAAGCGGGAACCAGGGCTGGGACGGCCAATAGGGAAACACTAAAATTCCCTTCGCTTGATCAGTAATAACTTTTTGTATGCATTTCAATGTGAGGGAAAATGGAGGAAATGCATAAAAATAGAAAGGTTTCCAATCTAACGTAAACGCGTCTACTGTAAAGGCGTCCGGATCCTGTTTCCACGACACGTACGTTTGGCATTTGGCGTTGGCACGAGAGGCGAAGAGATCGATAACAGGTTCGCCAAAATTTGTTACTATTCTTTGAAAATCAGGGTCTGATAACTGCCATTCAATGTCCGGGTTAACTTTTCTGGACTCTTCATCGGCTTCCACATTATCTTTCGTGTTGATATATGATGCGAATAGCCAGATACTTCGCTCCTCGCACCATTGCCAAATAGCTCTCGTTAAGCTATTTAAATGGGGGAACTGAATTCCTCCCATTCTGTTTACGTAGCTGATGGCTGTCGTGTTATCGACGCGTAACAATATATTACAATTATGACTTTCTCGAGCAAAACTTTTGAGGCCGAGAAAAACTGCCAGTAATTCAAGGTAGTTAATGTGGAAATGTCTTTCGCTGTCCTTCCATCCTCCATGAATACGGTTACTATTGCATACAGCCCCCCAGCCTGTATTTGACGCGTCAGTAAAAATTTCTAGATCATAACTCGGTACCGAAAGAGGACACGATGTAGACAAAACGCTGTTAGCCCACCATTTTAAGTCCGGTAAAATGTCGGAGGTTAGTCGCATTTTAGCATCATACCTCCCCTGTTCAGTGAGAGCAAGGTATTTTTGCCGTTCCAATAACTTTGTGTAAAGCCAACCATATCTTACAGCTGGGCACGCTGATGTAAGAACTC
This sequence comes from Acleris laterana, assembly GCA_963966035.1. NCBI lineage: Eukaryota > Metazoa > Arthropoda > Insecta > Lepidoptera > Tortricidae > Acleris > Acleris laterana. The sequence continues at coordinate 85,563,317 of OZ014438.1, forward strand.
CTATCAAATGAGCAAAGTCTCTAACCGAACAAACTGGCAACCGGAAAAACCTTTTCACTAATTGTATTATATTGTTTCGCTTATCATAAGGAAGTGATAATGACATATTAGCTGAATTGTAAATGAACCCTAAAAACTTGCAGTTCTGTAATGGGTTCAAAGAACTCTTCTCGTAGTTGACAACGAAACCTAAACACTTGAGTAACCTAAGTGTTTCTCTTACGTTTAATAAACATTCGTCGTAGGTATTTCCTATACATAATATGTCGTCGAGATATATAACGGACTTAAAACCTCTACCTCTTAAGTGAGTGACTACTTCTCTCATGATTTTAGTAAAGGTTCGTGGAGCAGAGGACAAACCATAGGGCATGGCGGTAAACTCAAAAGTCTCGTTCTCAAATTGAAATCTTAGATACCTACGATGAGAGACCGCAATAGGTACTAGTAAATAAGCTTCCTTTAGATCTATAGAAGCCATGAAGCCATTTTTAGGTATCATTTTAGATGCAGTTCTATAATCCTCCATTTTGAAATGGACATTAGCAACATAATTATTTAGACGCTTGAGGTTTAATATAAATCTATGGCCGCCATTAGGTTTTTTCGCCAAAAAGATGTTCGATATGAACTGATCTTTTTGCTGCTTACACTTTTGAATGGCCCCAAAATTTAACAAGTTATCAATAGCTAAGGACATTTCCTGTCTCTCTTTAATAGAAAAGGAGCTACGAGGAGTGTTATTTTGCACTACTTTCTGCACGAAAGGAATGCGATACCCGTTACATATCCAATCTAGAACAACATTATTGTCAGTGACACCTAACCAACATTTATAATAATGCTGTAATCTACCCGCATGTACCTGTGTTACTGCCGGGTTTGAGCACGTTTGTTGGTGCCCGTCGTCGACGTCGACTGGGTCAACCGCGGCTGCGGGCGAGGCGGCGCACGGTGGTATGGGTGTGACCCCGCCGTTCTGTAAGCTGCTGTGTGCCCCCCCCTGTTCGATGATGGATAACGAGGAGGGCCCGACCAGTTTCCCTGCTGTCGAGATCGGAATCCTGAAAACGTGGCTGACGATGGGGACGGTTTCGGGTTAACAACCTTCTTAATTTGCTGTCCCTGTTTTGCAATTGCCTTTGACGCTTTAATCTTTTCAGGTAGTGTACTACCATAAAGGGTCTCGTCTCTGTCCTGATCCTGTATAATAGACCAGAACGTTTTGTCTAGACCGGGTGTAATGAGTTTTGTTCTCACCTGCGTCTCAACAAAATGAAGGTCTGAGAGCATCCGACAACCGTCAGATAAAAGTTTCACAGCTTGCACCTTGTCATTACCAGTCAGGAGCAAGCTCATACCTCTATTTACAGCTGTTATGCCGAGGCCCAGCTGGTCCTGTTTGTTCTGTAATTTTTTGTCCCGGTTTCTCACTATTTCCGACACGGCCGCTGATATTTCCGCGTTTAGCGATGGAGCTTTTAAAAGTCTGCAATTACTGGGAATGACATACTCTTTTAAAAGATTAACTTTTGTATCTTTGTCTAAGCCTTTTTTGAGAATAGGCAGCCATCGTTGAGCCAATTTCTCGTGTATATCCATGCCATAAACTGGAACATCATCACAAGGTTCCCCTAGAGCCTGTAACAATTCTGGCTCGAGTTCAGGTATGGGTGGAACTAATATTTCCAATTCCGGTGGTGAAATCGTGTCAGTGGGGGGCATGGCCGTGCTCGCATCGGGTACAGAAATTGTTGACGCCGCCGTGTCGTCGTGATTCTCGACGTTGGTTGCTCCGTTATCTAAATGTAAAAAGAGGGTAGTTGTAAGAAAAAGAACAAAGGAGAAAATATTCTCAACGTTATATATTTTACTACTCATATGTAACGATAATAATGCTCTCGTCATGCTTAGCCCTCGTGTTAACCCGCAGTTAACCTCCAGGAAAGCTTAAGGACGTAGAACATGATTTGACCACGCGAAGAGAACACCATCGTGTTGATCCACGATCAACCTCCAGGCTTATTTTCATAGCATCGTGCTTAACCATCGTGTTAACCCGCAGTTAACCTCCAGGAAAGCTTACGGATGCTGAACCTTTTAGTTTTAATTTTACGTAAGTGAGGGGCATTTTAACGATATACAAAATATATGTAAGTATACAGCTTGTTTATAAACTTACCCGAATGATCCTCAGAGTCAGACGATGACGAGTACACAATCACCCGACGGCGTTTCTTCCGCCTTTGTAACTTGCGAATTTTCGCGTTATAGTATTCGATTTGACTTTCTGCACTTCGTTTAGGCATTGTTACTTGACTAGGTTTTACTTGTTACGCGCAGGAAGCGTGCTACCGTTGCCGCGCACAAAAAAAGAATGAGGAGCTGCCACAGGGCCTACCCACAGGAAGCAAAAAACATTTACTTTTTATTTTTATTGTGCGATGTTGCCAGTACATTGAAAGTACTACATGTTTCTTATATCGAAGAATGAAGCGACGAAATATAATTCATTTTGAATGATCATTTAGGATTTATAACGATTTTAAGTTGGTTAGGTAAGATTTTTTAAAGCTTGCTTTTTGGTAGACGTGTTAACCTCAGGTCTTACAACGTTAGTGTTCATTTTTTTTTAATGCAATGGTAACTTCTCTCACCTTCCCATAGTCCTCGCTGAGCAACTGCCCCTCCACCTCAGAGAGCCACAGCTCGATATCTTCAACGGCGCGGTTGTATTGCTGCTGTTGAGCTGCCTCCTGGAGCTTGCTGCCTTTCAGTTCCGAGGCGGCCTTGAGACGCTCCCACAAGCCCGCTAGCTCGCCGAGGCGCGACTCGATTTGGGCTACAAACGAAAGGGATTATGTAGCTCTATGATCATTTCTAAAAAAAGGAACTAAATGTTGTTTTAAAACGTCTTCGGTCATAAAAAATCACTTTCAAGAACAGCCAGTCACCAGGTACCTATCTGGACTATAACATACGATGGCAATAATTCTAGCGAGATGTTAGATGATTTATGATACCTTGTTATAGGAGGCAGCTAAATTAAATTAAGTCAGCTTTATAACAGAATACAGAATCGATTACGTTTCCTTAACAAACATAATCGATAATCGAAAATTATGTCTGCAACTTTTATTAGTAGCATCACTAAATAGGGTATTTGACAACAGTGAAATTAAATTGGTTTTTCATTAACAACAGATAAACATTATAAAAATATTAGGAAAACATCAATGTTTTATTTATGTTTGCTATTTTAAGATTTTTTTAATTCATAAACTCCAACAATAACGACGTTGTTTGATTGTGACGTCACAAGACAGTACATACATACATACATTAAATCACGCCTGTTTCCCAGAGGGGTAGGCAGAGACCACTCCTTTCCACTTGCTACGATCTTGACAAATTTCTTTCGCTTCTTCCACATTCATACATCGAGTCATGCACGCACGTCGGTTTCAAGATAGTATTCCCTAAACATTCCATAGTAACGGAGCGTTTTTGATGTTTCATAAAAAGCAATACCCTATGCAGTGTTCGGAATTTTCACGGCAAAACAAAAGACTGTCGCAAATTTACTAGGGTAAGAAATAATTTTTCATCGATATCGAGAATTACTATGGAATATTTTATAATTTAAAATAATATGCAAAAAAAAAACAGTAATTCACAGATTATTCAGTGTAAAAGTTATTATTTAAGCCTTAACGACATCTTGTTTTTAATTTTTTTTTGACGTCGAGTGAAGTGGAACGATCATTCAGTGTACATAAATGGCTTTATAGTGATAAACGGAACCGTTTACTCCCAGAGAACGTCGAAAACTTAATGACTATCTACTCTTATCACTATCAGAAACCAAATAAAATGGCATGTGCTGCTGTGTGTACTGATGTGGATTTTGAAGAAGAAATTGAATCTGTTTCGATATAACTTTACACAAACATAATGTATTTTATAATATATTTATATTTATTTGGTGGAACATTATTTATTTTACCATCATCGATATCGATGAAAAAAAATTTCTTACCCCAGTAAATTTGCGACAGTCTTTTGTTTTGCCGTGAAAATTCCGAACTCTGCCTTTTACTTACGTTTAGCGAAGTGCTCCTGCCCCAGCAGGTGGCTCCCCACCGCCGAGATCTCGTCGACGCGCGGCTTGTTCGCCTGCAGCTCCTGCTCGAAGTTCTGGTGCTTTTGCACCTTGCCGTTGAGGTTCGTCGGATCCAGGTACGAGTCGTCCGTGGCGAACTTGAGTTTCTCGTTGATCCAGCCTGGAGTTAGTTAGACTTAGATATGTTAAGACTGCATAGAGCATACGGCAGATCATAAAAAACAAAAGACGGGCTAGTAACAGTATTTGTAACTCAAGATTTGCTAGTCTTCAAATGCCCGAAGGGCAAATTGCTCAAGAATAAGAGCCCCGCCATGCGGGTCTCAGTCCACATTGCTAAGACAGACATGAGATGAAAATACAATGTTGACATTTAGCAACTAAGGCTTTTTGAGATTTGGTAGCAAAGCTATCTGGTCGTATTTACTACCTATCCTATCGAGATAAGGATTTAAAGATTCTATCCCGAATACTGCCCTCCTAAACCAATAAACAGTATATTAAATTCAATTCAATTCTTTATCGTTAATAATAAGGTCGATACACAGGAGGAGTCAAGTCTCCTTGAAGGAATCCAACCCCCTATTACACCAGGGTGAATATTTGGCGTTTCAACCGCCGTCATTATTGTTTTCGCATATTATTCAATATAAACTCAATAACTTTCTTGTTTTTTTAAATGGAATGGATACTACCCCCGGGTCCGCTGATTTTGACATCAAAAATTGCTGGTAGTTATCATTATTTTCGTCAATGTATTAAAGAGAATAATGACGGCGGTTGGAACGCCCGAATATTCACCCACCAACCTGACAATGACAGGGGACCATTCAGTATACATTGCAGAGTTAACAAGTTTACACATCACTGGGATTGATATATGCTACGCTATGTACTCTAAAATATCACCTGTCACCTGTCATTGTCAAGCTGGTGAAATAGGGGACAGTTCGTCAAGCTGTTCTAATTTGACAATCATTCAGATGAGGGTGTTTAGTCATCCTAGTACCAGGAGTTCAGAACCTCTAAGGGGTCTGCTCCGAACTAGCTGGCCTTACGGTCAAACAATGTTAATTTGACAATCATTCAGATGAGGGTGTTTAGTCATCCTAGTACCAGGAGTTCAGAACCTGTAAGGGGTCTGCTCCGAACTGGCTAGCCTTACGGTTAAACAGATGTTAATTGATATTACTACACGGCAGAATAGAGCCCCAGATAATGCAGGCAACTCACCCTTGGTCTCATCGCAGTCCCTTTCATATTGCTGGTATTTATAGGCATCTTCGAGCAGCTCACGCCGCTGGTGGGACTTCTCGAGCAACGCCGCGCGGCGCTCCAGTAGCTACGTGGAATATACATGCAATGTTTAATACGTTATGTTTTGTCATGTAACCTGGGGCCTATTGCGTAATAAAGTATCAAGCAATGATTGTTTTGTCTTCTAAATAAAACTGAAAAACGAGACAAAACACTAATATTGTACAGATGTAGAGAATAATCCTTTCTCATCGTTTTTTGTCGGTTAAGTTCGTACTAATCTTGCTTTCTCAATTAACTTCAGTCGCAATCAATAAGCCAACTGAGAAAGCAAGATAAATACGAAGATATCCGACCAAAAACGGCAATAGGCCCCTGGTGTGCCATACGGGGTTTTTATCATTGGGTAAGGCCGAATATATTCCCATAGAAAAAATGTTAACAAAGTTACGTCACTGTCAAAGTGACATTTCAAGGGATCTCAAATTTTGGGCTAGCAAGACATATAATATTAAGTTATCATTTCGCTCGAACCGTGACATAAAAATTAATTCGAGTTCCGATTACGACGGTAGTACAAATTATGAAGCAAAGCGAGTGAAGTGTCATCTCATCTCACATTAAACAAACGGCCCTCAACTTGTTGACACGGGTGTATCGAGTCAATGATACCAGTGCAATAAATAAAATTATTGATACAAAAACACTTATCTCGTTTTTAATTAATACATCTACAAATTAAATTCTTCAGTCGATTTCTTTTAATGTTCATTTTGAAAAATTTATTTTTGTTTCCATTGGTTGGTTTATGGTTATGGTTGGTTGAACCAAATTCCATTTAACAAAAGTAAAGGTCTCATCTCCCAAATCACATGAAAATGTCGTATAATGTATAAATTAACATATCACGACGCAAAAAAAAATTTATCCGTTGACATGTCGAGCACTCGGACGTTTACCATACTCGTGTCGGTACTTGATAGTTTGTATGTAAATAAACAAATAAAAACAAGTACTTACCATTTCTCTCCTCTGAGCCACGTCATCGGCAGCATAATGCTGCCCCTCAATCAGCTTGGACGCGAACTCGTCAAGAGCTTTGATCTTCTCCTCCTGGGCAGCCAGGGACTTCTCAAAGTCCTCGTGTTTCTTCAGGAGGGCTTCCACAGAGTCTAGGGAGTCGCCGACATCTTCGTTGGCGAGGAAAGCCTGGGTAGCCGGGTTATCAGTTAGTTAACAGGGCTAGTATTAAAAAGTCACAGGCCCATTATAGTAGTTTATGCAACGGTTGTATAAGAGGTCAAAAAAGACGAGTGGCGTGTAAAGGAAGACGCCACTAGTGTTTTTTGACTTAGTTATACACCGTTGCATAGAATACTTTTTCTAAGAATAGGTTTCAAATAAAATGCAAAATTAAGCGAAAAAACGTATGTACTAACGAAGCACAGATCAACAAACGAGCGGGAAACATGAAAATTACAGAATATGTGTCTATGGTTAACATTGATTTTAAATTGACAAGTGCACGTGCCAGGTTTTATATTTAAAAAAGTTTTTCTTAAGTTGGCAGTTGTATTTTGTTGTAAAGTTCTGTTTATCGCTTTAATGCTTTAACCTTGGTTTAGTAGCCTTTGGCAGTTAGGCGTGTCGATATGACTCAAAAAAGCACAAGTGCTGTTATGGGGTACAGACTAAATAGACATTTCTCCGGATTATTCTGCGGATATATTATTTATGTTGTTATATTAGTGTTCGTAAATATATAAATGACTGATAAAAGTACAGGAGTAGGAAAAGATATGAAAATTATAGAGGAAAGGGCTGAAATTTGGATCACGTATGTGATGACAAGAGCCGATCTGATAATGGGTTCGGAAGATGAGGACAGGATTTCCGCTATTTATAAAGTAAACCCACCGTGTTGGGACCCATTACTTTAGTCTCGACAATCCAAAATAAAAACAATCGGACCGAAACTTAAATTTCAAGCTGTAAAAAAGTACCAGGAACCCACGAGTGGCAAAGAGCTCACCTCCTGCTTGTGCATCCAAGCGTCCGCCTGCTCCGTGTCGCGGTAGAACAGCTGTAGATCCATGCACTGCAGGTAGAGTACTCTGCGCTGCTCCCACAGCTGCTGGAGCGCGCTGCTCTCTCGCTCTAGCGCCTCGAGCGCGGAGGAAACCTCCGAAGATGCCCGATGGCCGTTGTCGACGAGGGCCTGGCCAGCGGTCGCACATGCTCGAATTACGTCCTCGCGAGCGTCCATTTCACCCTGAACAAATAATTATTTAATTATCATGAGAAATGAGGCTAAGTTGACATTAATTGAATCAATGATTTTGACACTTCACTTCTTCTGTTGAAAGTTCTCCTTTGCCTCCCTATTTCGTTTAACAACTCTCTGCCTGGTGCTATAAGCAATTAAGCACTGGGAAAGAATGCCATCAACTACTACATTACAGTTAGCGGCGTTCTTTGATATCACAGAAGCATGTGATCTCCTACCTTATGCTCCTGGTGCCTCTCCAGTAGAGCCTCGGCCCCAGGCACATCCTTGGCCAGGTCGTCGGCAGCAATGAGCGCTCGGATGTCGCTCACCCACGACACCAGGTCCCTGTAGTCAGCTAGGAACCGGTGCAGGGCGTGCGAGGACTCTAGCTCGCTTCTGCGCTCCTGGTACATGAAAGGAATAAAAAATAATATAGGGAGCTTACGTAAATTGAATCTAGTCCCCAAATGAGTTCTAAAGTAGAATTAATATTTAGATAAACCAATTTGACAATTTAAAATGTTTTTTTTTTAAAGTTGACAACTTTATAAATTGAATAGCCAGCCTGAACTCTATTTAAGACGGGAGTAATCTACATGTCTAACCAACTACACTGGCTGGCAAAAATACTAGCCTAACCATCTTTTGTTAATATAATTGTTAGCAAGAATACTTCCTAAATCAGAGTTACTTCGAAAATACTTAACCAATTTCTATGCAGCTTAAATATTTTTGTTGTCAATTAACCTAGGTCCAAAACAGCCTACCTGTTTTATAATAATATTATAAAGCTGAAGAGTTTGTTTGTTTGTTTGCTTGAACGCGCTAACCTCAGGGTCAGATTTGAAAAATTAGGCAGTAAGTTATATTTGTAACCAATTGTATGAACAAATGACGAGTGGGCGAGTGTTTTTGCCCGTAAGTTTGGTTTGCCTAAATCAAATTCTACTTGACTTGTACATCCAACAGTGACACTAATTTAGACATTATGTCATTATTGTGCTTAAAAATAATTAACTTGCATGAATTCCTTTTTAAGTGTCATTGTTGGATATAAGGTGCGCTGGTCAAAATGCCTCAACCTCAACAAAACTCACCTTGGCTTTCTGCACGAGTTTTTGCCAAGCGGCGGTAATCTCGTCCCTCTTCGCGTGAATGGCGGGTGCGTGGTCAGTGTGGATGGCGGCCAGGCGGGCTGCTTCTCCGTCGAGGGTTGACACCTTGTCCTCTAGAGCTGCCAGGTCTCGCTCTACACCCTCGTGCTTACGCTGTAGATGGTGTAATAAGGTTCGTTAGAGAAGAAAAAACGAGCTAGCGTGTACGCGAGGAGAAATTGCAGATGCGTTGCCGGTCTTTGACATAAGACTATGATTTGACATTCAAAATAGGAACACGGAATGTTTCCTGGCATATAACAAATGGCCGTCAAGAACAGATCCATGGGTTCTTTTAAGAATGCGCCGAGCGTACGCCGGATGTACAGTGGCGCTCTCATTACTATTATTGTGTTTTCTAATAAACTAAAGTATTTTCTTGAAATTGGTTGGGATGTTTTTGTACTACAAATGAAAACACAACTTATAGGACATATCTCATGGTTTAATAACAATTCACCTTCGAGTTATCAACTTAACGGAAAAAAGTGTCCACCTTTTCCCGTTAAGCTGACTACTCAAAGGGTAATTGTTAATAAAGTTTGTTACGTATCCCATAAATTGTGTTTTTACTTGCGCTACAAAAACGTATCGTCTGATTGCAAGGAAATTCTTTAGTTAATTAGAAAACACAATAATAGTAATGAGGGCGCCACTGGACGCTCGACGTTTGCTCGGTGCAGTCTTAAAATCCCTATAAACAGGAGAATTTAAAAACCCCTTACCTGTAAAGTTTGGACGGTAGCGAGATCTCTCCCGTAGTCATCGGACCCTAGTACCACGTCCTTCTCAGAGATCCAGGCGATCGTCTCGTCGGCGTCACGGTTGAAACGTTGGATCTCGTGAGCGCCGAACAGACGCTCTTGACGCATCAGCGCCATTTGGCGGAGGCGCTGCCAAGCCTCATTCAGCTCCTGTATAGAAAAGGAGGTTAGAGCTCTTCAATAGTTCTTAGCGCCTAGAAACTACTGTGCATATTCAAAATCTATTTGACAAAATACATAAAATTGAAACATGTTTTTTGTATTGTTTATAGGTAAACTGACAGTCGACAAGTCGTTTTTGTAGTCAAAATTAACAGAATATCTGATAATGTCTCTCGTTGAAATTAATATTGCCTGTGAAACAAAGGTTTTTTCCTTTTTTCGTTCAAACTATCTCTGCAGTACTTCTAGGGTTCTGGTTCATATTGGGAACTTGCTAAGTTATGTGTCCTTGGTAATCCAAGTGGACATCAGATAGATTTGATGGCTACTTTTGATTGGGTGCCTACGCTCCGCCAGTTGGTTGACTTGGTTCACACGGTATTCCAGTACAAACTCTAACGTCCTTAGGCTACTTTTAAAAGGACACCTACAAAGTTATGTGTTCTTGGTAATCCAAGTGGACATCAGTATAATCAGAAAAGGATCTGATGGCTACTTTTGATTGGGTGCCTGCTAAGTTATGCGCTCCTGGTACTCACATTCTTTCTCTTCATGATACTCTCTCTTGACCCTAAAGTTTTATTTAAGATCTGGAGGCTACTTCTAACAGGACACCTACTAAGCTATGTGTCCTTGGTACTCCAGGTGGACATCACTAAAATCAATTGACATTGACAGGTGACATTTCAGTGTACATGGCGCAGCTTATACGAAACCCAGTGATGTATCAGCGTGTTAACTTTGCAATGTATACCGAATTGTCACCTGTCATTGTCACGATGGTGAAATATGAGGCTGGTGGCTAGGTGTTGACCTGATAAGGTACTCACGTACTATCTCTTCATGCTGGTTTGTCACCTGTCATTGTCACGATGGTGAAATATGAGGCTGGTGGCTAGGTGTTGACCTGATAAGGTAGTCTCGTACTATCTCTTCATGCTGGTCTCTGGCTCCGCCAGTTGGTTGACTTGGTTCACACGGTATTCCAGTATAAACTCTAACGTCCTTAGGCTACTTTAAAAAGGACACCTACTAAGTTATGTGCCCTTGGTACTCCAGGTAGACATTAGTAAAATCTGGTGGCTACTGGTTTGTAAGATACCCTGCTATATTATATGCCCCTGGTACTCACATCCTTCCTCTTCACGATGGTCTCTCTCTCCGGGTGCCCCTCTAGCACCAGCCGCTCTGCCAGCTGGTTGACCTCGGTCACACGGTACTCCTGGGCGGCCATGTCCTTTTGGAACTCGTCAAACTTTCGCTGCAGCACTTCGACATGTTCCAAGTCTGAGCCGAACTCATCGGCGCAGACGAATGTCTCCTGAAATTTGATTGATTATTTAGAAAATGAATTTAATATTGCCTGTACTTGGCAAAAAGATTATTTCCACTGGCAATGCTGCCAGCATCTTGGGGACAATGCCCATGTTGTTTTTTTAAGTAAAGGGTGAAGTGTAATTTTGTATGGGCCCCGTCCCCACCCTCCAACAATCACGGGATGCATGTCAATATGTTCATTAGGACCCAAAAAAAGAGAAAATACCTATTTTAGTAGCAAAATCGATGGGATTTTTTAATGAAAAAATAACCTTTCAACAGCCTAGTAAGGCAAGCATGTGTTCATTTTCAAACAAATTCCATACAATACGATTATGATTTTCCGGGAAAACCACAAACATATGGCGATCGTCGCCATATTGAAAATACTTCATGTTGTCAAGATCTATAAACTGGCACATGTTTCATCTCTGTTGGTGGGTCAGGACATTTTCGCCCATCATCATTTGTAAGTTCATTCGTTTGTTTTTATTTTAACCCCCTTACTAATAAACGTTGAGTAACGGTGGTATAGCTATACAATGTTTTGTCCTTATCTGTCATTGTGATATTTGAATTTAACAGATAAGGACAAAACATTGTATAGCTATACCACCGTTACTTAACGTTTATTAGTAAGGGGGTAAGTGTGTAACCATTAAACTTTTTGAGTGTAATTGTAAATTCCATACCATGTTAATTTAAGGACACTACCCTATTATAATATAATAAATAATAGAACAATCGTACCAAAAATAACCAATAAAAATCAAAACAAAATCCAAACACTATTCAACAATTTCACCCCGCACTGACCTTATCATGAATCCAAAACATAACTTCATCGCAGTGCCTCAAGAACTGCACCAGCACCAGGGCCTGTTGCAACTTCATCCCCTTCTCAGCGAGCCTGGAGAGCAGGAGCTCCCAGAGGCGGTGCAGCTCGTCCAGACGTCTGCGGATGGTCTCCGATGCGAAATGGTTGCTGGTAATCATCTCGCTTCCAGTGTTGTCCAGGACCACGATAGCATTGGAATGGGCAGCGACCTCAGCTTCGAAAGCTTGGTGCTTTTGGATCTTTGCCTGTGGAGGAAATAGGGGTATATTAAAAGCTTTTTCATCACACTTGCTCGTAAATAGTGTCCTAACATGCTAGAAAAATCGACCGTAAATCCAAAATAATACCCGCGGGCCTTTTTTACCATTACGTAACTAAAGTGCGTAATAGCTTTTTTTTTAAATATTATACGTGGACTCAAACTATCACAATACGTCAGGACCCCAATTCTTGTGCCATTCGATATGAGGTTTCATTCGAGATGAAATGTCAGTTGAATACTATTACCTAACAATCTCGCATAATAAACTATTGATCTCATATGTCACTAGAATCGGACTCCGAACACGTTTGACATTATCTGTGGTAAGTCACAAACAATGATGTAGTCTGCCGCTAATAAGTTAAAAATATGATCTTTTGTCTGATTTTATTTCATTTCCTCGCAATTGACAACAATTCATATGTGCTAAGGTAGTAAAATAAAAATACCATTTGTAGATTTTTCGCTGCTGATTACAGTAAAAATATTTTTGGATTTTTTTATGCAGTAGTTTTTATTATATTTAGGAAAAACAGTAAAAATAGTTTAATTGTGAATGTTAGGAATACACTTATAGTGCCCTTAGTCCATTTATTACCATAGGAATTGAAAAAAATATACATCTCTCATGTCATCAGTGTTGCCAGATTTAGAGATTTTCCCTAAAACCTAGGGGTTTTTCCAGGTCGTTGAGGTTTTTTCGAGGTTTTGATGCCACTAAATTTGTCTAGTGTGCAAAATGTGGTTACAGAATTATCAACAAGCTTTTAGAGTTGTTGGTAATTCTGTAGCTCTGCCTACCCCACTCTGGGAATAAAGGCGTGAGTTTATGTATGTGTATGTATGTATGTAAATTTGTCTAGGGGATTTTCTGAAGGATTCTCACAATTGTTACCAATTGTGAATTACTTTTAAAATCGGTCAATAGCACTGACATTTTGGACAAATTTTAAGGATACTTACGATTTTGTAACTAATAATAATAATAATAATAATAATAATATCAGGGGACTATGTCACACCAATTGACCTAGTCCCAAACTAAGCTCTAGGCTTGTACTATGGGTACTAGACAACGATATAAATACTTATATAGATAAATATATACTTAAATACATAGAAAACATCCATGACTCAGGAACAAATATTTGCGCTCATCACACAAATATCTGCCCTTACCGGGATTTGAACCCAGGACCTCTAGCTTCGTAGGCAGGGTCACTACCAACTAGGCTATCGCGTCGTCAAACTAAGTTCAATGTACCAATCCCACCAATAAGTATCTAATAAGTTCTAATAAAAACTTTATATCAATTTAGTATTTTAGTAACTGTAAAATTATGTTGCTTGTATGTAATAAATTAATAATACTTATATTTTAGAAAAATATGGTATACAAAAATCGTCAAAGGTTTTTTATCAATCGTACTCTAGAAACTAGGGGTTGTTTAAATACATCTAGGGGGGAAGGTGCAAATAAATCTGGCAACACTGCATGTCATTTCCATTTTTTATCTGTCCGTCTGACGGATTACTTGATTTCTAATCTAGCGACACGCTTTCGTTCGATTCTCATAATTTGATATTTAAAATGAAAGTGACTAAAGGATTTGTAAAAGCGGATAGCCGTAATCTGCCCAAAGTCGACGAATGAATGATCTTCACATATATAAATTGCACTTTTCGGAACCTTTTTATTTAGGATCGAACACCATTCCAATCTACATGCACGAGGAATATGAAAAGTGCTTTTCTATTTCTATTGACGCCGCGTTTTTGCAACTAGGGACAAAACAAATTATAAAAGGATCTTGGTTTCTTCCGGTCCTCATTATGTAGAAAGAAACTCAAAGCATCTATATCTATATATAGCAGTAAACGCAAGATAACAAACTCGTGAACGAACGGCAACGAATGCTTGACAAGAATGGCAAGTGACATGACATGACAGTCGGTTTAATTTTTTTTTATATCATGCTAAGATCACGACATTAGTATTCCTAACTTTGTATATACGGTCTTTTTAATGACTATTTATTTAATAAATTATTAACGACGAATTTAAGTTAAATAAAGAAAAACCGAGAAACACGGGTAGTCTAGTTTTTAACCAGCTATCATAAACGCGAAAAAACAAAAATACAAAGCTAGAGTCATTAAAGCCCTCAGCCTTCGGCTTCGGGCTTCTAACAGACTCTCGTTTGTAATTCTTTCTTTACCACCCTTAATACACAATGTACTATTATTTAACTTGCAATGTATGTAATTATGTAAGGGTAAAATCTTGCAAGTTAAATTTGACCCACTTCCCGGTCTCCGATGAGGCTGAAAATTTGCATACGCCTGTAGTTTTAACATTTTCCACGCCATTGACGGATATATCCGCACCACTGGTTCAACGCCAACGACGGAAATATCCGTCATGGTTGACAGCGCAAAATAGACTGGAGTGTCAATGAGGTAAGGTTGATGTTAGCTCTGGTGTTTAGCTGTCATTGGCGTGTGAGTTTAGACTTTATATCTGACATAGCGTTGAAAAGGTTAATGACAATACAATAATATAGTACCATCGAGCTGGTCTGATGATGGAGACTCAGAGTGGCCATAGGAAGGCTTGTTAAAATCGTCTTCACAAGCAGATGACGACTGTGCAAAAAAAAAGAACAGTCGGCAATAAAAGCTTGTCCCAAATTTGAAATTTTTGACAGAAACATTTCCACTATACCTGCAAGTTGGTGGGATCTTTGTAGCTCTCGTCGCTGGCCGCCTGCAGCTTCTCCTGGATCCAGGACTCGAGCTCGTCGGCGTCACGCTTGAAGTACTGGAATCTTCTGGAATCCTCCAGTTTCTCACGCTTAGCGCGGGCTTCTTGCTTGAAGTCCTCATAGCGGTTGAGCACCTAAGGAATAAGGACTTAATGTAAGGCATCCTTGCAGTAGAAAAGGAACGAAATTATTGTGCTTCTTTATTCTCCAATTTAGGCTTAGTTATAGTGCACCTATGAATGTCCGAAAGCATCTATTACCGGTTCGAGAATAAATACCACTGCCCGGAAAAGAAACGTCGTAAGAAACACGGCAATCTTTCATAAAGTTTACATTATTATTATAGTATGTGCCAATTGAATTTGGCACAGATAAACACATA
Organism: Acleris laterana; assembly: GCA_963966035.1. Lineage (NCBI taxonomy): Eukaryota > Metazoa > Arthropoda > Insecta > Lepidoptera > Tortricidae > Acleris > Acleris laterana. The sequence goes on from OZ014438.1 coordinate 85,578,610, forward strand.
TAATAATATTTTTTTGCATACTTCGCTTAAAATGTTAAGTTTCAATGTAAAAAGAACATTTAGAAGTTGCACAAATTGTCCACTTACGCTATAGCAGATTCTCTATGTTCATTATTTTTCCAAAAACAACTAACAATAACTTTATAGTCAACTTATGTCAAACTAATGATATCGACTCTCATCACCATTTTTTCTGCCTGTTGCGGCTTCGGAGAATTGCATAATCTAGAAAATTTATTCAAATAGTGGTCAAAGTGTGCAACCCCTAAATACCAACTAATTTTATTATAATTTTGGTTACTGGCCTTTTAGATAAATAGGAGCAAGAATTCGAGCGAAGTCATTAAAAATAGCAGTGTGGAAATTGAAACACCCTAAATCACAACTATATGCACCAATTTACCATTATTACTCAGTCCTAGTCTTCTGAAGATCAAGTGAAAAAGGGTGTAAGTCTAGTATACCCCGTTTATGTATATAAAGGCTAACAAATTAGTCACGGATATTTTAACAGATAATACATTAGGTACATTAAAAAAAATAACTTTTAACTGAAATTAAGGAACCTTTTCATTTTATTGTTTTAATTTACCGAACAAAAAATATAAATTATAATTAATCTTTAAAATAATCACCCCTATTATGTACCTGTCAAGATGATTAACACTGTTTGTCAAAAGTTGTTTTTCGTAAATGTCATTATGATTCGGCGGTAAAACTGTAGGTTATTAAATACTAGCATCTGAATGATAGTTTAAAGAGGTTCTAGAATATCTAAAGAGGTCTCATTTAATTATCTTACTAACAGGGGTGGTTTTACGTAGCAAAATTGTTTCCTAGTTTTTTCCAAAAAGACATAAGAAAACCTATGATGTTTCATACTTAAATGTACTCCGAGAACAGAGTACTTATCAGCTGTAAAAATATCCGTGACTAATTTGTTAGCACCTTATATACCTTTTTTTAAACGAGTTCACCCGACTTGTACCATTTTTCACGAGGACCCCAGGAATATGGTGTATATGGTCCCTGGTCTCCATGTTTACCTGTTCACGACGCTCTTGAATATCCTCGGCTGTCTCGAGGATCTTCACCTCTTTCGGGGGTGGGATCTGTTCCATAATGGATGCGTCAAATTAACTGGAACAAACAATTTACTTCAATATACATACGAATACTACCGTATTACCAAAGTTGCAATGCATTACGAGTGACCCTGCCTACGAAGCTAGCAGTCCTGGATTCAAACCTCGGTAGGTCATGGTTTTTTTAATGTATTTGGACATATTTCTCTATGTTAGTATTTATATCGTTGTCTAGTACTCATAGTACAAGTCTAGAGCTTAGTTTGGGACTAGGTCTATTGGTATGACATTGTCCCCTGGTATTTAGTTAGACAGCCAGTCATGGCAGAGTTTTATATGAATAGACTAAAATAAACTATAATATGATGACAGTATTCGGTAATCTTATCATCAGATATCACTCATCAGTGACGTCTTTTACACTCAAGATAAAAACCTTTATCTGTAAGCAATATTGCAGTTTAATTCTAAAAAGAGATGCATCGAAAAGTTAAAAATCTAATGCTTAAAATCATAAAAAGCATACGTGTTTCTATTTTTTTTTAAAACAGAAATAATGAAAAAAACTTGCCAATGGATAGAGTTTAAACGCCACATGTTCTTTCGTACATCATCTCATCATGGTCTTTACTCGATTCAAAACGCGATTACAGTACAACACAATTTATATGGCGTGTCGTGAATCTTCGTACGCACACGAACCACGATTCCGATGATTTCCGAAAGTACGATTCAAACCCACGATCAGACTTGTATGCAATAGTTATAAGGTGCAAATTAAATTGCATCTATTTTTACCATCTCACTCACGCACGTTTGACTGAATGACACGCGGGCGCGCGTCAACATGGCGTCACTAATAACCAATCGCACCTTGATAATCATACCGTCACTAAACAAAAAAATGCTTTATTTGAAATCCAACTTCATTTTGATGGCAATATTGTCATTATTCGAACTCTTATATATTTTGTTTAGTGACGGTTTGATTATCAAGGTACGCAATAATAGCACAGAATACAACCGCGCCAATCCATTTCCCGGTTCTAGGCAGGGACGGTATCGGGACTCCCGGTTCTCCCGGTTCTTTTTTTTTTACCTCATATCACTACCACTCATTAACATTTGAGAAATAAAACGATTAAAAGCTTTATGTAACTTGAATTTTTATAAATATGCAATAAAATTATTATATTATTTTTCATCACACTTGCTCGTAAATAGTGTCCTAACATGCTAGAAAAATCGACCGTAAATCCAAAATAATACCCGCGGGCCTTTTTTTTACCATTACGTTACTTAAGTGCGTAATAGCTTTTTTTTTTAATATTATACGTGGACTCAAACTATCACAATACGTCAGGACCCCAATTCTTGTGCCATTCGATATGAAGTTTCATTCGAGATGAAATGTCAGTTGAATACTATTTCCTAACAATCTCGGATAATAAACTATTGATCTCATATGTCACTAGAATCGGACTCCGAACACGTTTGACATTATCTGTGGTAAGCCACAGACAATGATGTAGTCTGCCGCTAATAAGTTAAAAATATGATCTTTTGTCTGATTTTATTTCATTTCCTCGCAATTGTGATGAAAAACATTGTATGTTACACGGGTGGTAAAGAAAATACAAAGCTCGAGTCATTAAAGCCCTCAGCCTACGGCTTCGGGCTTCTAACAGACTCTCGTTTGTAATTCTTTCTTTACCACCCTTAATACACAATGTACTATATTTTCCTAATTAAGTAAAACACTTACTAGAAAGTTGTTTGTTCTTCCTTTGATATTTTTAATTTACAAATCTAGAGATCAATTATTGCAAATATGCCACAAAATATGATGGATGTTGGTGCGATGTTGCCGCTTGTGCCGGCGTCGTCGCTCAGGTGTGAATTGTGATATTTGTGATACGCGCCACGTATTGTTTTTATGTTTATGGAAAGAACCTGGAGAACCGGGATGTAATCTTAAGTACCGGTTCTTTAGGCACTATGAAATTCCCGGGGTTTCCCGGGAGGATGCTCTACCTGCTAAGGTAAAAAGGCAGCTTTTCACACAGAACTACTGAAACAATTGCAACCCCGTTACTGGTAAATAAGGTTGCAATTGCTACAATGGGATGGATTGGGAAACTTCATTTTAATATAGCAGTTCAGAAATGGCGGTGAAATAATCAGACTTGAATGAATTAAGACACACACACTTCCCCGTGTGGTAGCCGGATTAGAATAGTGCCACTCCGTATCTTTCCGTGGATGTCGTAAAAGCCGACTAAGGTTATGAACGCGCGTAGTACTGTTAGGCGATGGGCTTGCAACCTGTCACTAATACACTGGTAAACATCTTCGCCTAAGTGTGCAAAATGTAGTTACAGAATTATCAAAAAGTTTTTATAGTTGTTGGAAATTCTGTAGCTCTGCCTACCCCACTCTGGGAATAAAGGCGTGAGTTTATGTATGTGTATGTATGTACTTCATATACCGAATTAACATATATACTAGCGACTCCGTGCACGAATAAGTCGTTTGTCGCTAATATCACACTGAGAACGACCAGACCGATTTCCATAAACCTAGTTAAGTACAGTCGGACAAAAATGCGGTCTACCACTCTACGGGTTACGTCACGGTCGTCGAGGGGCTCACGTCAAAAACGATGTGAATTTTACACAGCCCAAAAAAAGGAGTAGGTATAATGGGTTCATGTATGTATGTATGCACGATTCTTTATTCCACCATAACTTCTAAACGCCTGAGCCGATTTAGATCTGTGTGGTATCGTTTGAATCCTTTCACCGTGCCGGGTGACATATAGTGTTAAGATCGTAGCAAATGGAAAGAAGTGGTATCTGCCTATGCCTACCCCTCTGGGAAACAGGCGTGATGTAACTGTTAAAATTTTAATTACAACAATGGCAAAATGACAAATATTATAATGGGTATATCGACGACATTTTTAAAGCTTACGTTTCATTTAGTTATTAACCAGTTGAATACACTTAAGAGCTAAGCTATCATAACGTCGTCAACACGATAACTTGTTAGCAATATCGTTTTACAGAGTCAATGCTATTCAATGGTGATATTGTAATAGCACATTTCTCAAAAAATATAAAAATATAACCTAGGCCTTAAATTTTATACTTATGAAACTCCTATATAGTTCTCTCGAGTTGTCCCGCCCGCAACGTGACACTTTGAAGCCAAAAATAACTAGCATAACGCCAACATTTCATTGAATGTTTGAGAGAAAAAAACTTGCCGCATTACGCTTCCTACACCACACCCAAGCGCATCCCAACTCGTGACCCCGTAACACCCTAATTGGCTCAAACGTTTCGACACAACCGACCGAATTACAACGGCCACGAACACCACGCCGTTTCAGTACGAAACAGAGCTCTATCAATTCAGTCGGGTAGCGTCATAAAAAACTAGGCGTGGCTACTTATGTTTGCTTTGTATTCTGATTCAATACCGTTGAACAATTATATTGAAACTAGCGACCCGCCCTCGCTTCGTTTCGGTTTATGTGAGTTTTCTGCGACACCCGTACATAAAACAGAATCTATTAGACATATAAATAAACCTTCTTGAATTTCTCTATCTATTACTGAAAAAAGCATTGAAATCCGTTGAGTAGCGAACAGACAGCGGAAGCAGAAGTCGCTTGACTTCGTTTTATACTATGTAAAGATTTATACATAATATATTTTGTAATATACTATCTAACTGATGTTGGAAACCGCGCAGCGGATGTGGATCCGCTGCGCGGTTCTGGACAAATCAGCGTAGGCCCAATGATTCTACAAAAAGTAAAAAGCCTCTAGGTCGAAAAATCTAACATTCCGCACGGTATATCTACAGGAACAAAACGTAGGTACTACTTTTACAACCAGGTTACGTATTGACGATTGTTACGGAGTTGTCGATGAATATGCATGACTATCGACGCGAAAAGTTTTAACGGCGTCAAAATGGCTGCCTTTGCTTTGCTTGGCTGTATTATATCAGAATATAATACAGCTGGGTGAATTGAGCTGACTTATTTTACACACAAGCGTCTTATTCCGAAGGAGGGTAATGTGTTAACCAGCCTATATGTAGAATAGAATAGAAATCATTCAACGCATGCACACATTTGAAAAAAAAACCATGACATTGCGTTGAAAAGGGCCACTTTCAGCTTTGTGCCGCAGCAAGCCGTGGCGCGCTGGTTTTCAGAGGTACCATGACTTAAAAACGGGTTAGGCTTGTAAAGCTCACTTTCCCGGAATGTGCACTTTCTCTAAATGTGCACTTCTTCAGAAGGATCACTTTCTGAGATAGTACACTGTCTCAAAAAGTGCATTTTCCCAGGTGGAACACATTCTCAGTAGATACATTTTCTCAGAAGGTGCACTTTCTTAATCTCTACTATAATAAATCTGTATTATAGAATCAGCCAGTATCATACCAGAGTTAAGTCCTCAGCCACTAATAATTTAAAAAACAAATTACTCAAATACTTTGAAAAAAGTTTATTGCTTTCAAAGTACATTATTATTACTTACTTAAGGTGCTAGAGATCTGTCAAAAAACGTTAACATTGCCAACATGCCTCATGAACTTCATCGGACAAAAACTGTGTGAACTTTGTGGTGATGGAAATAGGGCATCTTTCCAGAAAGTGCCCCAATTGGAAAAGTGTGCGTTTTCGAAGTGCTCTTTTTGAAATAGTGCACCTTTCGAGAAAGTGCCCCAGTTGGGCAAGTGTACCTTTTGGGAGTGTATATTTTGCAGAAAGTGTACTTTTTTAGAAAGTGCACATTTCGGGGAAGTGAGCTTTACAAGCCTAACCCTTAAAAACTAACTTAAATATCTCAATAGGGATGACGACACCAACATCAGCGACAATACATGAATGTTTCCTTTGTGGGGGTCTACAAACTAAACGCGTGGACCGATTTTAATCATTCTTATGTCAATTGTTTTTTTCAAATCTTGCGAGTGTCACTAAAGATTATGTCGATTCAAAATTCAATATGGCGGCAACCGGACGCCATAATGTAAAAAAAAGTCGACCAATTGACAACTGGGGTATTGTTGAATAGGTATTTATTTAGGATTTAACGGGTTGGCTTAAAGTAATGAGAATTTTTTTTCTCATTTTTTTTTATTAAATTACTTGTTTAGTTTATATAGCTTTTTATCATATACAAATAAACTAAAACCAGCATGATAATCAATCATTATAATATAGAAAACCTCGCCCATTTAAAAAAAATCGCAGCTTTCTTCTTACCGTTTTCATCATACGTGGGACAACATCTTTTTTTATTTTTTCAGTTAATTCTTTGCTTTTATACCCGGCGCTTCAACTGTGTATGTGATTTCGCTTCCGGCCCATCACAGTAAACTACTCTACTGAGAATTACCAAAAAATCCTCCATTGGACGACCTACACCGACGTTCGGACGGTTTGAATCCTTCGATACGAAATGAACGTCACGCTTTTTTAGTCAATTCTGGGTGCTCCCTGCATAGTGATACTTTCTTCGCAACTTCTTGCACTTCTTGGAATTTCTTCAAGCTGTATGTCGGAATATTTGAGTGTTTTTTGACGCTTTAAGTGTAGAACATTGTATTTCTTTAAAATATTCCTTACTCACCAACGGGAAACAGCATATTTTACAGCTAACTTATCTGGGACTCATCCACTTTGTTTTGTGCAAACTTTGCCATTTTCCTCCGGTTTCAATGATTAAGAATGGGTGATCTCCCCGTTTTTGATAAATCTTTAGTCCTAATACCAAATTCCCACCGCTGGATCAAACATTAAATTGTAGATGGAGATACATTTCAGCTTTGAAGTGAGAGACCACTTCAGATTTTTCACGTCGTCCAAGTAGGCGATAGACATGTTCACGTAATGACTTCCTTGTAGACATTTTTTATTAACACAGCTAATCATTATTTGCCTTTTTAACAATAATTGACATATTTTCTATTTATTATAGCTGTCAAAATCCTTTTTGTATTATTTTTTTGCCTGCTATTGTCAATTGAATACCTTCTCATTACTTTAAGCCGACGACGATTTAAAGTTGGTTAGCAACAGTCTTGTTTTTAAAGCTCATTTGTGCCTTGTTTTCTTTATTGTCTACTTGACGCTAATTGCAACCGTCTACGTAAACAAATTAAGAACTTGTGATTGCTCACGCTTTGCCACGTTGCCGCTAGATGGCTCTGTTACCAAAAAACACAGCCATAATAGGTGGTCATCACATCACAAATGAACACTATGACGAAAGTTATAGGAAAGGAATCATTGCAGAGAAGCGCCGTCAGAAACTCAATCAGAAGGTAATTTGACCATGACCATGACAGTACTGGTCCCTCGTTGCGCGAGTCCGCCTTTTCCCTATCTAAGTATGTTTGTATACATTGACGATATACGAGCCCCAATGCATAATAGATCGTCTAGTTGCCCTTCAAAATACAATATTTAATTGTAAGACAGATATTTAATACCGGATTGACTTTGGTGATTAATGGAATACGCTACACACGAGGTCATTACACCTAGTTTAATCTTATGTTGTACAAAGTGTGATCATTTTAACGATCTTAATGTAATTCTATCATAAAGTTATCATCTTGTAAGCAAAAAATTACGTCTAGTTCATATTTGACGCAAAACAGGTCGTCTATTTAAAATTAAAACTGCTTTTTAAGTGGTATGATGTAAAATAATAGTTCAAATTGAATAAAGAATATTCTCTGTCATCTAATAGGTCAACGGGCTATATAAAAAGCCAAATTACAAGCAAATTATCATTACTTCTTAATCATTATTTTATAAAAATGGCACGAGGTAAACCAGTCCCCGAAGAAGTGCGGAAAATTATCATTTCTCATAACAATAAGGGCAAATCGACGTACCAAATATCCAAGGACCTGTCGTTGCCACGATATACAATTCAAACGATCATCGATCATCATCGAAAACACGGAACAGTCTCCTGTTTAAAGAAAACTGGCCGTCCACGAATAACTAGCAAAGCAGAAAACAGGATTCTGAGGAAGATCATAAAGAAAAATCGTCGTGCAAGAGCAGGAGAACTTACCGTACTATGGCGTGACACTATTAAAAATAATATATCAGTCGACACCTGCAAGAGAGTGCTGAAGAAAATGGGCTACGGTTTTTACACAGCTAAAGAGAAACCGTTACTTACTCAAAAACAGAAAACAACCGGTTGAAATTCGCTAAAGAACACAGAAACTGGACTGCCGATCAATGGCGAAGAATAATATGGAGCGACGAATCGAAATTCGACGTCACAGTTGGTGATGAACGAAGTAAAGTCATTCGAGAAAAAGGAGAGGCATTTCATAATGACTGTCTTAAGCGAAAGGTGAAGTTTCCGGCATCTTTGATGATTTGGGGCTGTATGTCGGCACAGGGTGTAGGCCGTCTGCAATTTATAGATAGAACCGTCAATGCCGAGAAATACAAAAGCATCTTGGAAGAGAGTTTGCTGCCGTCTATACCGAAGTTGAAACTTAGAAATGCATTTACTTTTCAACAAGACGGTGCCTCATGCCATACCGCCAAGACAAAGATGGCGTGGTTGAAGTCCAAAAAAATCCCTACCATGTCACGGCCGTCCAGCAGCCCAGACTTATCTCCCATAGAAACTTTGTGGTGGAAAATGAAGAAGAAGTTGCGAAAGGACCCTTCTAGGTCAAAAGCTGATCTTAAGGAGAAACTAAGCTGTGTCTGGAATGGAATAACCCCTGAAGAGTGTCGAGAGTTAGTAGATTCAATGCCGTTCAGGATCAAAGCCGTTTTAGATGCAAAAGGTGACGCCACCAAATGGTAGACGTTCTATTCTGCGTCGGTTGAACTGAAGACGAACTTTTTTGCGGGTGTTACATTTTGCGAAATAATGTTTTTTTTTTAATTACCGTGGAATGTTATATATTTTTTTATTGGAAAATAAAATATAATTTATGATCTATATGGTTTTTATGTTAGATTTTCTACTAAACATCTAGGTCTCCCTGAATTTTATGTTGAAGTTAGATTAATATTTTATTTCCTGGCGGACGAACTCATTTGAATTGGGGCTCGTAATAGAGTGGTGGTCACAATTAGGAACGCTTGCGTTTTTCCCATACTTGCCTACAAATATGAATTTTCAATTTTGACCAATAATCAAGAAGTTCTTGACAAATTTTATTTCTATATACAATTTACTTGAAGTCATTTACTTTAGATCATTATTCGATGTAAACTGCTGTTAAAAACGTATCTTATATTTTATAGGGACTTTTGTGCTAACGCGTCCATACATAGTTTTACTTTGTATGAACACCAAAAGAAATATTTTTTCTAATACTTATGAAGTGAAAAGTTAGTTTTCAACAGCGATAAATTGTACATGCATTTATACCTTAGTTTATTAATTAACGATAAGAGTAACTAAAAAGAAAAGTTAAGAACTTTTTGATCAGTGGCGTATGGGAAAAAAGCAAGCGTTCCTAATTATGTGGCCACTATACTACTATTCACTTGTTAATAACAACTATTATAGCAACAAACAACACCGTAAAGTTTTTAATTCTAATAAGCTAGAGGTCGTCACTTGACATCGTTGTGTGATGACTCCATTCGACCTTGTGTGTGAGTCACTCTGCATGCTACGTAATCAATTGATAATTTGTACGTTGTACGAGCCGGTACAACATATCTGGCGGGCGGGTAATATTGTCCGACCGAAACATCGTAGTCACGTGATCGACTTTAAACGCTCCTAGACGTCAAGTGGATTAACGTTTCGAAAAAAAAATCACAGCAGGGCAGTTATAGGTCTATTATTAGGTTGTCTACAATCCTTTTTTTTAAAGATAGGTAAACATCATGCTTGAAGAGGTTTGTCTCAAAAGCATACTAGGTATTTTTTTTATTACGTACTAGTGCTACGTAAGGCGGCAAACAAAATGACGTCATTCCGACCACTAGTCGAAAGCGTAGCAAAATCTACACTAGCATTATAAATAGAAAAGACTTGTATTTTTGTAACGATTGTACCGAAAAAAACAAAAAACTACTAATCCGATTTCAAAAAAAAATCTCACCATTAGAATACTACATTGGTCCCACAGTAAAATAGGCTATGTTTTAACCTCTATAACCGTGTTTTTTCTAGAACGCCTTTAACTGAAGTTCCTGTCTTAAATTCGCGGAATGCAACAGCGATAAAATTAAGTTTGTAATCATAACGCTTCATTGACGAGGTATGTAATGAATTAATGATAATAGATGAAGAATTTGGGTTTCTTGTTGCGTTAACGACTTTATAATAACGTTATAGACCGTTTAATTATAGAACTAGCTTTTTTTTCATTAAAGGATACTGTGACATTTTCCGTAAGCACTGCTCTACAAAATCTAAAATCCTTAGAAAAAAGGGCGCATATCCCATATTGCTTATGTATGTGACCTTATTTCTGAAGAATTAAATTAGCAAGTATCAGTAAAGTAATTGCTACTCTACTAATACTTGCTAATTTAATTAACCAGCTTAGTCTGACCCGGGCTTTGAGAGAGGTTACACGTTCAGTATTTCATAACATCAGTTCAGTCTAGGGTGGCCAACTTTTTTTAGGAAAATAACGTTTATACCTGTCTGACGAGTACTTATAAAATAAAAGTATTTCCGAGTAAAAAGTATTCTTTAAATTTATTTGTTTGAAAACATACTTTTTTGTGCTCATAGCACACTGTAATGAAACTTCACGGACGTTCAGAAATTTCGTTTGTTCTTGATTCTGTATTCCGGTCGTCAGTTTATATCCATTCCACTCATACGTTAGAAATAAAGTATTTCGATGCTTTTTTTGTATAATGAAGCTAAATAACGTAGGATACGTTATTATAAAGCATGGTTGGGAACCCTAGTTCAGTCAGTCAGTCGGGTCAAACTTTGATTGACGGATGGGATATCAGACTGATAAAATATACACCAGTCACCGTTTCGAGGGAGGTTACACACTCAGTATTTCATCAGTTTTGAGCCCATCGACTTGGCCCACCGGACTGACAAACTGATGAATAGTAAATATTTGGTGGTGTTTGACGCGGTTTGTTTCATTTTGTCATGGACGGTGACTGACGCGAGAATGATACGAGTTGGTTACACGATTAGTTTCCCATCAGTATTTCATGTTACACAATGGTTTTATAATATTTCATTGTGTATCAGTCCGGGGTTAGACGATCATTTTCCGGTCATTCTAATCAAACTAGAACTGATGATTGATGAAATACAGAGCGTGTTATGTCCCTCTCAACCATTATCCAGTCTCTCGATCATTACAAAATCTGTTCATAGCTCACTGTAATGCAATACTGTTATTTGATACCACTACTACAATCTCTTTACGTACATTATATCAATGCATATAGGTGTGGCATGTGTAATGAACCTCTTATGTATCCATTTTATAGCTAGTTCATAGATAAAAACCCCCGATACAAAGGCCACTCATATCAGAGGTGATATTTCTTAAACAGCCCAATTGAAATAGTTTATAAACTGCATTCTAGGTTGTCATGAAAACTTAGTCTAAGAAACTCTAGAAGATAATTTCGACAGCGTAGTACCATGAACTGACATCTTGACAATATTTACATTTTTATGTAGATGAATTTACATTAAAAGAGTATGAAACCAGTGTCTTCAGTAATAATGCCAAATTAAATGAAGAGAAAAAAAAGAAGATCGCTATTTAGCGGTAAGACCGCCGCCTGTTGTATACCTATAGTTAAAATGTACTGTTCCGTGTTTTGTTTTCTTTTGGTGTTCAATAAAGAGTATTTGTATTGTATTGTATTGTAAATGTAAAGAGTATATATACATAAAAAAAAAGCTGCGAAAACATGTGAATCTAAACCTTAACCTTGGCTTTAAAACTAGGTACCTATCTATTAAAACAATATAAAAAGTGTTTGGCATAATATTGATTGATGAAAATATTAGAACATATACATATTTGTAATTCATTAACGTGCACCTCAAAAGTAAATTTGAATACACGTTTTTTTTTAAAAGGGTTTCATAAAAAGAGATTTGACCCTGACACATTTTTTTTTGTTCATCGTTTACTAAGAAGAAAAGTAAAAAAAAGAGGTTGCATAGTCTTTGCTATGTTACCACTACTGCCAGACTTTAAAAAAAACAGAACATGGTAACAAGCAAAATGATGTCATTCCGACCATTACTTCAAAGTGGGTGTAGCAAATACTGATAATATTGAATATTGTCTCTTTAATTTCAAACCTCGTATCTGATCAAATAGATAGGAGAAGCACTCATGTTCCCTAAAGAATTAAGACTCATATCTAACTATTCGATCAGATACAATGTTGGGAAAGTAAAAGGACAATATATTTTTCTGTCAATAAATAATAACCAACCTGTCACTAATACACTGGTATCTTAGGCTCATTGCAAAATGTGGTAACAGAATTAGGTATCAACAAGTTTTTGGATTTGTTGGTAATTCTGTAGGTCAGCCTACCCCACTCTGCGAGCTATGTATGCATGTGAACAATAACCAAAAAATTATGAAAAGATTTGTATACTTTTTGAGACAAACCTCTCTCCGTTCTGTATAATTTAGATCAGGACACCTTATCAACAAAAATCCTCATGTCTATTGACATCAGGGATGCATCAATTCAAGTAAAACTAAGTTATTAGAGTGAACTTTCTGGAAATACTATAGCAATATGATTTTTATATTTCACTATAATCAATAGGACCCAGCTCTTTTCTGAACTTGTGGCATAAATAATGAATGAGAAACAAATTGTATACTATACGAAACAATACCTCATTAAATAGTTCAACTTCCCAATAGCACTAATACACAGACACCTATTGATTGAAACTACAAACTACCTATAACACCAAGTTTTTTTTCTATAGGCAACAATATAACTTTGATAAAGTTAACAAATATGTTTGCACATACCTTAACAGCTATCTTGAATGCACTATCAGCTCAAGATACGACCTGAATAGTAATTATCTGTAGAAAGTATCGTATCTCAGCCTACATTACTTGCATGCACGAATAACTCCCAAGTCTCAAACGACGACCGGTAGGTACATACCTACTACTTCCCTATTACAGACATGACGTAATGCTCTAAAATAAACCTAATAAGGATAACCGTTAGGGACCAATATAGACTTCCGCACCAAGAATGCACGCTACGTATGACTATTTTTATTTAATTAGTTTTAGACGTCCACCATAATGGCTTTCGGAAGGGAATCGGAATCCGCCGATAGGGTGTGTCAGATAAGAAATACTGCACGAAACCACATTCGGTGAGGCATTTATTGTTTAAGGATTAGATTTAAAGTTATCATATATAAAGCTTACCGTAACAATGGATTTTTGATACTTCGTCTGTATATCGTACTTTTAATTTCTAGGAAATCGTTCGTTCGACGTGCACTCGCGTCACTCCACCTACAACTAATGTTGCTGCAGCTAAAATTATTTTATGACATACATTCACATTGATTGTCCTCATTGCGTTTAGTTTTTCCGCAGTATGCCACAATGAAAAAGTTTCGTATGTTTGTTTTTATTTCAATATTCGTGTGTTTTAGACACCCACTGGTTTTAATCAATTCAGTTATACTAAAACAAAGGAGATTTATGCAAATAAACAGTGAAACTTTCAACTTTTACTTGCGGCAACTTAGATCAGAGCTGGGCAACATCGCACGCCGGCCGGCCACTCACAAAGTTTAAAAGCAATCACTCGGTACCTAGCAACACTCCAAGCCAGTCAGTTGTCATAGAGCTGCCCTAGTGTTCCGCGGCCGTGTCCAGTGTTTACAGTAACAAAGTTTATGACAATTTATCAACTTTCTTTGAGTGGTGGACTTGTGATTATCAGAGCTGAGAACTTTTGTTTTAATGTTTATGCGTGATCTATGAACTATGGCGGAGGGTGGCGAGGAGTTGTGGCGTCAAGCAGCCGCCTGGCTGACTCGATGCGGTTTACTTCATAGGAGCCACAAATCAAATTGGGTCTCGAGTACCATTCACGACTTGGCTTATACACTGCGCGACGGCGTTCTACTATGCAACCTGCTGAACGTCCTGCAACCTGGCTGTCTGGATATGAAGGAAGTGAGCCAGCGTCCTCAAATGGCCCAGGTAATTAAAAAGTTGACATCACTGCAATTATGATCGTGCGCCCCGCAGTCCCGTTTTACGTTACGCGCGTTCCACGGAATTTCAAATATTTTATCATATGTTGTACATAAATCTGGTACTTCCCGTGTGTTTGTGAGATAACATGAATGGAGGTTTAATTATGCATACAGAACTGAATGGCTATTGAATGATACGATATTACGCTCAATGTATTCCTGGCTTTATCTTCATCGTAAAATTATGAATGAGAGGGTGTGTGTGATCATAAATTTGTATATTTTGTATGATGCTTTGCAGTATGTTTTTTTTTTATTGTTTTAAAGTTACTGTACAACACACTGAAATATTAATATGTTTTATTACCAAAAGCGAAATATGAGCTTATCTATGGCACAATACTTGAAAATTCAATAATTAATACAAAAGAAAGCTAAATCTATTATAAATAACTCAAAATTACAATAATTGTTACTATTACGGTAACTCTATGCCATAAAACTTGGAATTTTCCTAATTATTACAAGTTAAGGCTTAATCTATGTCAATAATTTATAATTATAATAATGATTCCCAATTAAAACTAAATCTATATCATAAAACTTCAAATTTCAATAACTAATACTGATTAAAGCGGAAATTATGTCAAATAACTGATAATTACAATGCTGAATAGCAATTAAAACTAAATTTATGACATAAAACTAGAAATTATAATAATGATTACAATCAAAAATATTGCTAGGTACATTATTTTGATATTTTGCAACATAAGGGATATTTTTGACGTTTAGACATCTTGATGTGGACTTAATAAAGGAACTTAAGTTGTTTTTGAACCGACTTTTACTTTCTAAAGTTATTAAAGTAATTGTTAAATCACCTAATATTTTATAAAGACATTAAAAGTCATTTTTGAACTGCCTCATACTTGATCAAGACAATATAATAATTTTTGTACTGCCACATACTTGATAAAGATATTAAAAGTCATTTTCGAACTGCCTCATACTTGATAAAGGCATTAAAGGTCATTTTCGAACTGCCTCATACTTCATAAAGGCATTAAAGTCATATTTGATCTGCCTCATACTTCATAAAGGCATTAAAGTCATATTTGATATGCCTCATACTTCATAAGGTTTTAAAATCATTTTCGAACTGCCTCATACTTGATAAAAGTATTTAGTCATATTTGATCTGTCTCATACTTCATAATGGTTTTAAAATAATTTTTGTACTGCCACATACTTGATAAAGATATTAAAAGTCATTTTCGAACTGCCTCATACTTGATAAAGGCATTAAAGGTCATTTTCGAACTGCCTCATACTTCATAAAGGCATTAAAGTCATATTTGATCTGCCTCATACTTCATAAAGGCATTAAAGTCATATTTGATCTGCCTCATACTTCATAAGGTTTTAAAATCATTTTCGAACTGCCTCATACTTGATAAAAGTATTTAAAGTCATATTTGATCTGTCTCATACTTCATAATGGTTTTAAAATCATTTTTGTACTGCAACATACTTGATAAAGACATTAAAAGTCATTTTCGAACTGCCTCATACTTGATAAAGGTATTAAAATCAATTTTGTACAGCCACATAATTGATAAAGGTATTTAAAGTCATATTTGATCTGCCTCATACTTGATAAAGGTAGTAAAATCATATTTGAACTGCTTCATACTTGATAAAGACATTAAAAGTCATTTTCAAACTGCCTCATACTTGATAAAGGTATTAAAATAATTTTTGTACTGCCACATAATTGATAAAGGTATTTAAAGTCATATTTGATCTGCCTCATACTTCATAAAGGCTTTAAAATCATTTTTGAATTGCTTCATACTTGATAAAGACATTTAAAGTCATTTTGGATCTGCCTTATACTTGATAAAGGTATTAAAATAATTTTTGAACTTCTTCATACTTGGTAAAGACATTAAAAGTCATATTTGATCTGCTTCATACTTGATAAAGACATAAAGTCATTTTTGAACTGCCTCATACTTGAAAAAGGTTTTATAATCATTTTTGATCTGCCTTATACTTGATACAGTCATTAAAGTCATATTTAAACTGCCATAAAGTTGGTAAAGGCGTCTAAAGACGTTGCCTGCAACGTCAGTTTTACCAGGCGTCCCGGCGGCCTAAAGGAAGTCGCTCACATGTCGAGACGCCGTCGAGCGCCGCGTGCTTGTTCTACATAGCTGTAAAGTATAAAGAGTGTTTATTGACGTAAAAAGTAACTAGGTAAAGCCTGTCTTGGGATTAAATTGGGACGACGCGCTGGCCTAGTGGGTAGTGACCCGGCCTACGAAGCTAGCGGTCCTGGGTTCGAATCCCGGTAAGGGCAGATATTTGCGTGATGAGCGCGAATATTTGTTCCTGAGTAATGGATGTTTTCTAATGTATTTAAGTATATATTTCTCTATATAAGTATTTATATCGTTGTCTAGTACCCATAGTACAAGCCTAGAGCTTAGTTTGGGACTAGGTCAATTGGTGTGAGATTGTCCCCTTAAAAAAAATATATCCGGTTATTACCGGTTTTTGTATGAAAATAACCGGTTAAAACCGGTTATTTGCATTCGCAGGCAGAATAACGAGCGGGCTTACATTTTGTGCGCTCACAGTCGCAGTAGAGGCGAGGTAAAGGCGTGGCGTGCCCGCGTCACAACGTCGCCGCCATTTTGTTTATGTCTTCATTTTCGCACCCCGGCGGCAGCGTGCCCAAAGCGTGGCTGAGGCGTTTTTATTACAGAAACGCGCCGCGCCGCTTTCGCTTTCAGTGCGTTGGCGATTTAATGAATTGCGCCTCTATTCTACTGGACACAACTATATTACCTTTGATGTTATCGTATTGTCAACGTTACTATAGCTCTTATTTACTCAACAGTAATGGCGTCCGAGTTGAAAAACAATACGATTACACGTCAAAATATGCGCGGGTGGTAGGACCTTGTGCAGGGTCCGTCCGGATCGCTACCACCATCTTATCCATTAACCTACCGCCAAACAGCAGTGTTCGCATTGCTGTGTTCCGGTTTGGGGATAAGACAGTCGGTGAAATGACTAGCATAGAGGCATTTCATCTTAGTCCTCAGGATTGGCAACGCATTTGCAGTCTTAGGATTGCATCGCAGTCTTGTGAACGCGAATGTCTATGGTTCACAGTTTCCACTTACCATCAGGTGGCCTGTGTGCTCGTTTGCCTTCTCTATGCCATAAAAAAATAAAATAAATAAATATGCGCTGCTAGATGAAAACAGTAGCAAGGATGTAGTTGATTATTATTGGGGGGAGGTTGGGATGGGCTTTGTGTGCCACTTCGACCATTGCTTATCTTTTTTGACAGCGCTGTAGTTGATACTGGTTTGATCTAGCGGTCAAGGTTTTACTAAATAGACTGGAGGACTTGGCACAAAGCTTAGCCGGCCTCGTCTCAACTCTTTACAAAAACCTTAGGCCCGTATTAATAAACTCATCTTGACTGAGTTGCGCGTCACAAGATACGTCAAAGTAAACGTCAAACCATAGAACACTGTCATTTTTGACACGTCTCGAGACGAGCATTAGAGTTGAGATTAGTTTATTAATACGGGCCTTAGACACTTGTCCACCCGCCTACGAGAAAGCGATTAGCTATAGCTTATTTTCACGCTTAATCACGTGTGGGTGACAAATATAAATAGCAGATGGCTGTTTACGTTGCCTCTATCAAAATATATTTATCCCGCGTCAATAAAAGAAAAGCATGTAACGGTTGATCGCTAGCTCTTTGCTCGCTCTACTCCCTTCTTATCGTTGGCGGCGACACTGTCCTACGACCTCGCAGTGAGCGACTTCCCTAATAAAGCTACCTAATTGATATGCTAGGTTCACAGACATCCTCCTAAGCCATTAAGCAGTATCTCAAATAAAATCACCAAAGCAGATTCAATTCTAAGCCGTTAATAATAACGTTGATGTAACTGCAGGAGGTTTATCTTAGTTACTGCGTTTTTGCTTAGGGAGTTAGTTTTATTTAATTTTAGTTTTCTTTTTCAGTTATTCTGTTATGATTGTTGTATTATTTTATATTGTTTTTAACTACATAAAATAATACAACAATCACAATCAAAATAATACAACTACATAAAGCGCTCTTTTGTTCGTTTTAATTATTTTTCTCACTTCGTTCAATAATAACTACGTGAAACGAAACGCTAAATTTCCGTGAGTTCCAAATTCGGTTCAATCAAAATGTTTCCAACGTTTAAAGGAGGAGGGAGGCCATTTGCAACGTTAAAAGATGGCGGATGTGTAATTTGTTTTAGTTTTATTTTTTTGTGTATTTAGGTGTTCAAAGTTCTTTTCTGATAGTGATTTGTACTTTTTATGCCATTGTGTTGCACAGTGATTGAAAACTTGGACTTATTTCGCGTATCTGGCATCTTTCTTCTCGTTACAAGTGGACTCGAAGTGGTACATAGGTTAAAACTATCTTGACCTCTGTCCTACAAACTACCGAACAACGTTGCCCCCAATCTTCCCAGAGAAGATTGGATTGTATTTTATTGCTATATTGATTTATACTTATATACACTTGACACTGGCGAAATCACTAATTCGTGGAAACGCCATAGCCCGGCGGTAGTAGCTGTTGAAGCCGCCGCGGGGCAAAAAAAAAAAAAAAAATTAAAGGAGGAGAAAATTGAGTTTTATGCGTTAATTCGCTGATAAATATTAAAATGAAGTTATCCGAGTTACTTAAAAAGAAGAGTTAGTATCAAATTGTCGAAAACGTAAGTGGTCACGGCATCAACTCGCTTAAAAATCGTTTGGCTAAAATCGCAAATAGTCGAATACGTAATCGGTCCATGAAGCAACTAGACTAATTAATGGTTTGTCCGACTTGTAACCGGTCTCTTTAGATAAATAGTATTAAAAGCACCTAGACAAATTCGCTAGTTTCGCTACTAGGTTAAAAAGTAATCGGTCTATAAAGCAATAAGATAAATTAGCAAATCGTCTTGAATTTTATAAAGCCAACAATCAAAAGAGGTTCAGACCACACGCATTTAAGACTACCTAGTTTCTTTATAGACGATCAAGCGACTTAGTAGAAATGCATTTAAGATGAGTTGATAATATGACGGTAGACAAAATGATTTTGTGACGAGTTGCTTCATAGACGAGTTACTTTTTACCCTAGTTACAATTACGTTCAAGTGATTTTAGGACGAGTTGCGAGTAGACCAGCTTACGACCATCTGATACTAACTCCAGCATGGAAAGTTTTCCCCCTCTTTTACTAAATAAGAAGCGGAGAGGAGATGGATAGAAATTGCCGAGGAAACAAACTTTATTTCCGGCACCAAGAAAACGCGGACGGAGTGGCGTAAAGTTAATATTGTGCTTGCGCTATTCGAAAGAGTTCTCCACTAAATTGGTTGAGAAATAAATAAATAAATAAAATAAATAAATAAATATCAGGGGACAATGTCACACCAATTGACCTAGTCCCAAACTAAGCTCAAGGCTTGTATTATGGGTACTAGACAACGATATAAATACTTATATAGAGAAATACATACTTAAATATATAGAAAACATCCATGACTCAGGAACAAATATTCGCGCTCATCACACTAATATGCCCTTACCGGGATTTGAACCCAGGACCGCTAGCTTCGTAGGCAGGGTCACTACCAACTAGGCCAGCGCGCCGTCAAAAATCTGCCATAAATCCGTGGGCCATTTCTTCATCGAACCCTTTCTTTATTTCATAAATAACTAAAAAACTAGGGGCCGCCCTAGGCGTACTTTTTCGAGTCAAATCGGAGAAATACTGGAAAATGGGCCGAATCTTAAGTACCCGAAACCGACGTGCGTGCATGACTCGATGTATGAATGTGGAAGAACCGAAAGAAATTTGTCAAGATCGTAGCAAATGGAAAGAAGTGGTCTCTGCCTACCCCACTGGGAAACAGGCGTGATTTAATGTATGTATGTATGTATATTTAGAATTCGAACCGATCTCGAAGTCACGAGAATTGGGTCCCAGGGTGGCGAGAGATTTCGATTCGAGATTCATTGGGCGCTCCTTGCTCGGAAATGATAGCTGTCTTTTGAAAATCCATCCAATCCACGTAGCAACACTCATTAGTGCCCGCTGCGTTATTTATTTTAAACTAGCGACCCGCCCTCGCTTCGCTTCGGTTTATGTGAGTTTTCTGTAACACTCGTACATTTATTATACATAAAAATATTCCTCTTGAATCACTCTCAATCTGTTAAAAAAAACGCATCAAAATCCTTTGCGTAGTTTTAAAGATTTAAGCGTACATAGGGACAGATAGACAGACAGCGGGAAGCGACTTTCTTTTATATTATGTAGGTACTGATAGTGATAATTCTGTCAGTTGCTTACAAAATCGAAAGGACTTAGAAGGAAAATGCATGGATTTTTTCAATCGCAATTTCTGAACAATATATGAAAATAAGAAAGAAGTGGTCTCTGCTTAACCCTCTGCTCTGGAAAACAGGCGTGATTCAATGTATGTATGTATATTAAAAGAGATCACCAAAACTCAAATTAAAATTGACGACGCGCTGGCCTAGTGGGTAGTGACCCTGCCTACGAAGCTCGTGGTCCTGGGTTCGAATCCCGGTAAGGGCAGATATTTGTGTGATGAGCTCGAATATTTGTTCCTGAGTCACGGATGTTTTCTAATGTATTTAAGTATATATTTCTCTATATAAGTATTTATATCGTTGTCTAGTACCCATAGTACAAGCCTAGAGCTTAGTTTGGGACTAGGTCAATTGGTGTGAGATGGTCCCCTTATATTTATTTATTTATTATAATTAAGATCTGCCAAGATCGACTGATACAAGCATTTTACTCGTAAACTCCAAATTGGACAGCACAGAGAGATCCGATATGCACCATAACGTCGTCTATATAAACTCAATGTTAAATTCTGTTTTGCTACGAGATAGGAACAAATCCTTGTTGGCCTTGGTTATTTTTATAGCTATTCATAATTTTTCCCACCTTTTTGTGGCATGCATCAGCTTTTAATGAGAGCGTCAAAAATTTTTTGTGAATATTCCCTATTCCATACAGCATTCGCTGTTCGTTGCGGGTGGTGGTGGGTGGCGGGTGGCGGGTGGCGGGCGGAGGCGAGCGGCGCTCTTTATCGTTATAAAATTTGCCCTGTAACAGGTTATTACTTTTTTTCAAGACCATAGAGTGCATATAGAGCAATTATTAGATTTTTCTTGGAATGTAGACATAATTTCCTATTCTGTATTTGTTTTGGGATTTTTATGTTTAGTAGTTTTTGAAATAATGTGGGAGGACAGGTTGTATGTTAAAATAAAATACCAGGAGCGCAGCGGTAATTAGGGGGTGCGTAGGCGGGCGGGCGGGCGCACATCATACTGCGCGGTTGTCCCACACGTCAGCAACGTACAACCCTGTAGACTACTTTTAATGTTTGTGCACTCCTAATATTTGACGTTATATTTTTTTTCTTAAAAATGTTATTTTAATAACTTTTTTGTACTCGTCGATTAAAATGTGTGTATTACGATTTCATAGAGAATACTGTAACGTCACTCTTTTCATCGTTGAATAGTCTAGATGTTACTTCCGAAACAACCGAAATAACTAATTCGATACGCTCTAGACAACCGAAATAACTATTTCGATACGCTCTAGACAACCGAAATAACTATTTCGATACACTCTAGACAACCGAAATAACTATTTCGATACGCTCTAGACAACCGAAAAAAATTTGAAAATAGAACTTCGGATTTCCATATATGTGTCCTTGTTTAATGAGCCTTGATCCGATACAAAATTGCCAATCTGTGTCGTTTCGGAACGTAGCAGCGTCGCATCATCTGTCAAAAATCTACTTTTAGTTTTCTTATATACTCGTATTAATGACTTACATTATTAATTTTAATGAACTCGTACAAAAAATATTGTTCACAAGTGTCATAATTAAGCTTTTTAATCTCGTACCTTACTTAGGCCACTCAGCAAGCTTCGTGGCCTAAACACGGTACTCGACTAAAAAGCTCTCTATTATAACACAATTACGAAAAATACTATTATTTACTTTCCTCATAACCGAAATGAAAAGAAGAGTAACTCGGGCGAAAGTATCAATTACACCCTCGAACTATCGCTCGTGCAGCCTAAATATCAGTATTATTATTATTACTTTCATCCCTTTTACAAGCTTTTATTGAACTTTACTTGTATGTCCTGGAATTTTGAAAGTCGATTTAAAACCAGTTCCCGTCAATGGAAAGGGCTGATATTTGGAATACATGACGCTTACATCAAAACAGTATCAACAACATGGAGATTTGAATTCTGTTATTTTGGGAATATGGCGTTTTCAAAATATGGTGTTATGACAATCTGACAAAATAAATTTGACCTTCAACCGCCTTTACGGTCAAGTACCTAAATAATAGCTGTCAAACAGTTGACCATACGAAAACAGGACAAAGACGATATGGTTTTCACCACCGGGAATTGCGGGCCCTGTAAAGTAACAAATCGTTGCTTAAATACAAAAGCGACACAAACTAAAATGTGTGTTGCGTTTAAAATCGAAATGTTAAAATACTTTATGGACATTTTGTGTACAATAATGTCGAAATGGAATAAAGATGAGGCCATAATAAGGGATAAGTGGAACAGGGGCTACGTTTAGGTGCAGTTAGTTTTCCAGGAGGCCCGGTGGGCCAAACCACCCAGTAATAGGAGCTCCGCTAACGAGGTCGTCATTTTTATACCTCGTCATTTTTCAATATAGGCATTAGTCTCCTAAAGGCGAAATATACTTTGCATTTATTGTAAGTAGAAATGAGTTGTTGTTAATTCTGTAAGCTTACCCTTTGGGAATGAAGATGTACATACATACATTAAATCACGCCTGTTTCCCAGAGGGGTAGGCAGAGACCACTTCTTACCACTTGCTACGATCTTGACAAATTTCTTTCGCTTCTTCCACATTCATACATCGAGTCATGCACGCACGTCGGTTTCGGGTACTTAAGATTCGGCCCTTTTCCAGTATTTCTCCGATTTGACTCGAAAAAGTACGCCTAGGGCGGCCCCTTCCGACCCGTCCACTCACTTTCGATCTGTATATCTCTTTCGTCATGAAGATGTGTTTGTATGTATGTAAGATAACGATTATATCTGGTGCTTAAATAAGATTGATATCAATAACGATTTGAAATTGTAATTATTTTATATATGTGCGTAAACATATTAAAATTAACGCAAGTCTTGTGTGATGCAGTAAAGCGGTTCATAAGGTCATACACTTAACAAACATGCAGATATCTTATCTTGGCTTATGTAGATTTATATTTGCACTTGAATTGATCTGCGCGAGTTTCCTTGATATAATCTATGTCCTTTCCCAGGATTCAAACTATCTTTGCACCAAATTTCACCTAAATCGTTTCAGCGGTTTAAGCGTGAAGAGGTAACAGACAGACACACTTTCGCATTTATAATATTAGTATGGATTTGTATGGATTAGTATGGATATGTCTTTAGGGAAAGAAGACGTTCGGAAATTTGTCTATAGTAAAAGAAGGCGATCGGACTTTTTTTATGTCAATAAATACATCGATCAATTTTCTAGTAGTTAATTTGGGACCCATTTCAAGAAAAATATGCTTGAAGTCGTCAATGTCATTAGAGAAGTCAAGTAATTTGTAACTGTTAGGAAACTCAACGTTATTGTTGTAGAATGTCAGATTGACTTTGGACCTAAGGTGGGTACCATATTAAATCTCGTGACTGTACACTCTATACCAGTGTTTTTCAAAGTGTGTTTTTTTTGAAGGATGTGCATTTCAATAAAACAGCAATCAATCTTACATATTTATTTATTTTATGATTATAAAAATATTTTTGTATTTAATGGAAGTATGAGCTTGTTTCTTTTGAACTAATTTATCAAAACACGGTTCCTGTCGCGACACGCAGACGATTAAATCATTTTCCAAATTTAATGTATTCCTCTTCTTTATTTTAGTGTCAACCATTGATGAAAAGCACAGCTCACACAAATAAGAAGTAGCAAAAGGGTATCAAAATACTAAGGGCTTCTTTTGCTAGATGGGGTATTCAATCATTCTCTTCACCCTGAATACCCGTTGATACGGATACAAACTCCAGTTTTAGCATTGTTAAATGAGAGTTGGGCTCTAAGATTAATCGTACAAATTGGGTTTTGGGGGGTCGCGAAGCAATTTTGATGGTCATTAAGGGCCGTGACCCCAAAAAGTTTGAAAAACACTGCTCTATACAATACGATAACGTCAAAGACGATATGGTTTTTCCTACGTTGAATAGAGGCTCTGTTATCGTTTCGTCAACGTAGCTCTTATTTACGTGACAGTAATGGCGGCCGAGTTTAATGCAATACGATAGCACGTCAAAAGCAATATCGTTCGGGAATAGAGGTCCTCGGAAATCGAACACGGGGCCGTTGGCTTCGTAGGCGCAGTCGCAACCAAGTTCGGGTGGTAGGACCTTGTGCAGGGTCCGTCCGGATCGCTACCACCATCTTATCCATTAACCTACCGCCAAACAGCAGTGCTCGCATTGTTGTGTTCCGGTTTGGGGATAAGACACCCGGTGAAATGACTAGCATAGAGGCATTCCATCTTAGACCTCAGGGTTGGCAACGCATTTGCAGTCTTTGGATTGCATTGCAGTCTTGTGAATGCGAATGTCTATGGGTCACAGTTTCCACTTACCATCAGGTGGCCTGTTTACTCGTTTGTCTTCTCTATGCCATAATAAAAAAAGTATGGTAACGGGTGACAATATATGTGTTGATAACGGGGAAGTCTTCACACCAAATTAATTGGGGGAAACCCACCTAGTAGCTCCGTAATATTGAAGTACAATAGGTTGTTAGCAACATTCGTAGTCTATGTATGTATGTAACACACACCAATACAACATGCACAAATTAATTGTCAAACTAGAAATTAAAACTGCGCCGAGCAAACGCCGATCGTCCAGTGGCGCCCTCATTACTATTATTGTGTTGTCTAATTAAGTAAAGAATTTCCTTGGAATCAGACGAAATGTTTTTGTAATGCAAGTAAAAACACAATTTATGGGATACGTAACAAACTTTAATAACAATTACCCTTTGAGTAGTCAGCTTAACGGGAAAAGGTGGCCACTTTTTTCCGTTAAGTTAATAAGTCGAAGGTGAATTATTATTAAACTATATGATATACCCTATAAGTTGTGTTTTCTTTTGTAGTACAAAAACATTTCATCCAATTTCAAGAAAATATATAGCAATATTTTAGTTTATTAGAAAACACAATAAAAGTAATTTGGGCGCCACTGTACATCCGGCGTACGCTCGGCGCAGTCTTAAGGATGAGAAATGTATGTAGAATTAGGGGATATGTGCGGGCCCTGCGCAAGTCATCGGATATAGCAAGAAGTTTTTGATTTCGCGCGTAACGGTAATTTGGAACAGTGGCATGTGAAATTGGCGTTTTATTTCGTACGGAATTTATTCATTTCAATTTTAACTTCCAAATTATTTTTAAATTTCACTAATACGCTATGTTACAAAGGTTTTAGATACAAATAATATGGTTAAATTTGTTACTTAATGTTTAAAATTAAAGCGTGAACTCGACTCTTTTCATGTGCTGCGAGTTCAAGTGTTTCAATTACGCAGAGTTTTATCAAGCTATTTTTAAGTAATTAATGTATAATATAGCTTAGAAGCGGTTTTTTTGGTTTGTTTTGCATTTGAGGTTACTAAATAATCTGCAAAATTAAAAGTATGAAAACCACAGTTTACATAAAATTCTCCATATAAAACGCCGATTTCATAGGTAAGGACCTAATATTTATACTTGTGATGTTAATGAGCGGGTAAAGTTATAGTTATATAGGTTACTAACTGGTGCGTTTTCGAGTTATATGCACCTATCTAGTACCGTGCTCCTCTTGACGCGTGCAATATGGTGACGAAAGCATAAGATGGATAAGACATTGATTAAATTTCGAGTAGGTACTATTTATGTATGAAAATATATGCAGTTTTTTTTATATGCATATTGTACAGACATTGTCCCCTGATATTTATTTTTTATTGTCCACAGTTTCTGAGCATGCGCAACATAAACATGTTCCTACGCGCTTGCCACCATGTCTTCTACGTGCCCGAGGACGACTTGTTCTCCCCCCTGATGCTGTTCGACCTCTCGAACTTCCACAAGGTCCTGTGCACCCTGGCCAGACTCAGCCAGAGCCCGAAGGCATTGAGAAAGGAGCCAATGTAAGTTTTATACCCATGTTTAATCACCGACGCAAAAAGAGAGGTGTCCTGTAATGATCGGCGACCGGTAACAATTGGTTGACGAAAGTTTGTAATACTATTGAGGTCAATTTCGTGCACAATTTAAATACTTATTTAAAATTTGCGCAGTTTTATTATCGAGGTTTTAACGTCTACATCCGTTGATAGGTCACATTATCCATACATAAATGGATCCTCAATGTTGAAGGCATTTGACAATATCAAACAGAAAAAATATATAATTTACTATAGCAATTTGAATCCAGTGAGTTTTTAACAATGTAATTATGGTTTTATTTTTAACAACACTTACACAGACTTATCCATGTTAGTCATCACGTTTGACGTTACAGTGAAATACAGGGTGGCGCAAAAGTTATCACCCGATGTTCTTAGGCTGTATTTTTTTGTATAAATGGTTTTTTTAGTTCTGCTTTTGGATTATGTTTATTGGATGTCTCGAGAAAATGATATCGGCCAAGTGGCCACTGCCAGAATTGATGACCTACGGAACCGATTTATAGCATTTTCCGTTACTTGCCATAACAACCGGCGATAGGTTCTCGTTCTCTTGATGGATATTCATTTCGAGGGCTTGAACGTCCAAGACTTGTTGACATAGACTCGGAACTTCAAGAAACACTCCAAAAAGAAGTCTGGAACTGTTAAAGCATTGAAATGAGAGATTAAGTAGACGTCCCGGAATCATTGCTTTTGACCAAAAAAAAATAACTCACGGTTTTTACTTTCTCATTCAAAAGAATAGAAAATATTAAGATACCAATTTCATTAATTTTGTATTTGACCCAATAGTTTTGTTTTAATATCTTTATTTATTTAGCAGACATTTTATGGATGACATGATTATTTTAAATTTGGGATGGAATTTTCTAATAAATTAAAACAATTAAATAATGTCCAATGAAAAAAAGTTATTGTAATAGTCTATTAAAGCATACTATTTCAAGCTGTTTTCGCCTAACCCGTAAGATACACCTAGGAGGGCTTCAAGCCGACAACGAAAGTCAATCAAAGGTTAAATATACTTTTGTCGAAATATCCAAAATAGATAAATATTTCAAAAACTTAATAATGCAGAACGGCTTTAAAACCCTATTCCTCGACATGGTTTTCGAATTGGAGTAATTGTAAAATTATGAACAATCCCAAGTTCTTGGGGAGTATCGTAGTTGATGTCTATTTGACGTGTATTTTGTAGCTGTTTACTTCATAAATGTCACAGCTGAACTGACATTTGCCACCATTTTTTTTAATTATAGCAACGGACTTGACAGAAGCGCTTGGAGCTAACCCCATGTGCTTCTGTTTAGTCCATTGGAGAATATTCTCTTTTACCGAACAATTGTCTTCGCGTGTGATATCCATGGACGTATTGCTTTAATAAGTCCATGGGAGTGTCTATAAATAACTTGACATTGGCGAAATACACCTTAACAGGAGTGAAAGCCATTAATTAAAATTAAAAAAATATATTATAGCAACCTCTAACAGGGTGATGACTTTTGCGCCATCTTGTATAATGCTATCGGTCGCCGACCACCATAAATTTGACCGCTATGTTTAGACCCTTTGAGAGGTACCTATCAGCTTTGAAAGAAGGGGTCACCATTATATCGGATGTTTTAATCTATCTAATTTGCAATTACTATGTATGTACCCGTGTGGTTGCTTGGTCAGAATAGAGCCACTCGATGTCTTCCCGTGGATGTCGTAAGAGACGACTAAAGGAATAAAGGCTGTGTAGCACTGTTAGGCGATGGGCTTGCAACCTGTCACTAATACACTGGTAAACATCTTAAAAATAAATCAAATGTGTGGTATCCCTGACGTATAGTGCCAAAAATGGTTTTGATACTTGTAATAGAATATATTTTTAAGGCTTTTATCAGGTCAGTTTCAACAAAGAACAAGCAATATTCATGGAATATAACTATCACTGTTTAATGGATAATTAATTACAATAGTTACATAACATTCTACTTAGTAGTACTTTATTTTTGAAAATAACAAATAGGAAAGAAGATTTGTTTTTAAATCCCTGTCCTGGAAAGTTTGCAAAATGCACGATGACGTTTTACGAAAAACAAGAGCAGAAAAATGTGGCTTTCTCACAGAAAAAGGAATATTTAGGTACGTTAATGGACTTTTCAGGTTAGGTTAGGTTTAGGCGTGATCATTTTGATCCTTGATGTTTTTTTTATATTTGTTTCAATAAACAAAAAGATAAAAGATAAAAGATATTTATTCAGTAAGTAGGCCGCACGGGCACTTTTACACGTCAATAATCTACCTGTGTTTCCCAAGAGGAGACCACTGCCGAGAAAAAACGCCGCAAGATACTCAGCAGTCAGTCGTTTTTTAAGGTTAAAATATGGTTCCATATTTAATACTACAATGATACTACTTAGTCTAGCATTATATAAAGCTATAAATATTAAATTAAATATAATATCAAATATCATGCGTAGTTCAGCAGGAAAACATGTCAAAAATATTACGAGAGAGATAAAGGGAGATAAAAGAAAAAAAAAGAATAAAAAACACAAGACAACAAAATAAAAGTTTGATATGTTTTCCTACATCAACGGTGACCCCTAGACAAACAACTTTTTAATTTTACAACAATAAGAATGAGCATGCGTTATTTGTCATTTTATATTCGTTAACATGCTTCAATATCAAGATCAATAAATAACGTTTGACGTGGATATTGACAATCGACTTTTTTGTTGCCATATGTAAAAAGTTCTTAACAAATCTTACTTAGTCTCATCTCCCACTGGTCTGACTCTAACCCCCTTACTTATAAACGTTGAATTCGCTTGGACTAGTTTATGCCACGGTTTGTCACTTTCTGTCCGATGCAAATGTCACAATTATAGATAAGGACAAAGCGTGGCATAGGGGCCATTTGCAACGTTAAAAGATGGCGGATGTGTAATTTGTTTTAGTTTTATTTTTTTGTGTATTTAGGTGTTCTGCCGTCATTTTTAAAAAGGCAGTCTTCTGACCGCACTTACTTTTGAGAAAAACGCGAAAGCAGCCTTTATTTTGACTTTTTCTCTTTAATCAGGTTGTGTAATAAAATGTGACGTAATGGTTGTTGTTCTTGGTAAACGGGTATCAGTTCCTTATATTTACATTTTTATTTTTTATTTTTTTTATTATTTATTTATTTAAAATTAATTATTAATTGTGAAATGAATTAAGTGTTTATTTTTACTATTTATAATAATCCACTTAAAGGCAGCCAAAGTCCCCAGGCTGCCTTTTAGTGAATTATTAATAACAATTTATTTTTGAAAATCATCCGGCCTCTCAATTACTTGCTGATAATTTTTTATAAAGCAGTTTTTTTAGTAAGGCTGCCTTTTAAAAAAGTTTCGGAACCAAAAATCTTTTTAGAGTAATTATTAACAAAGATGTGAAAGTCCAGTAACTGCCTTTAAGTACATTATTATACCAAACTACTTTTTTTAAGCGAACATTGGCTAAATTATATCTATTGAGTAATTCATTAAAAGGCAGTCTAAAATGCTCAAATGCAATTCACTGCTTTTTAAGTAATTTTCTTTTAAGTGTTATTTTTTCTTAAACTTGGATAACAACAGTCAAGTGAATTCAAATGAAATAAAAAACGAATACAATACGAGTAATATCAAACTTTTATTAAATTCAATAGGCAGAGATTGTAACTCAAACTTAAAGTAAACTTTAATACATATAAGTCCATAGAGCCACACCCAAAATTTACCTAGAACTGTATAATATTTCTAATCAAGTAAACTGAGTCACTAAAAAGTAGTATGACGTAGGTACAATGCCTTTTTAAAATAAAACCGTGTAGCTGCAATAAAATGGAAATATCAACAAAAACTTAAAACAATAAATCAAAATGTATGTACTTACCTATTTGTAAATGTATTATGTTTAAAATTAACATTGCATTTAATTTAAGCTAAGAATTATGCTGGTGATTCAGATTACGTGATCATTGTTATAACGTTTCTATATAGGTAGGTACTTAAAATCTAGAAACTTCGTTTATCCTCAACGAAATTAAAATAATATAAAAATGAATAATAATAGTGAATAATAATTATTTTAAATAATTAAATTTATATTAAAATAATAATAATCATTATTATTATTTTCCGTGTATGGGGTGGACAGTATTCTGATACGGGCTCTCAAATCATTATAATGATGACTCGAGTGCCTGTGTCAGGATAAATGGGACGTAGGTAATACGGACTGGTTTAGCATCGAACGTGGTGTTCGACAGGGCTGCGTAGCGCCTCCTTGGCTGTTCAACCTATTCATGGACAGTTGTTTGTCAGATCTGAAAGAGTATCATTGTGGAATAAGGATGAATGAGTCAGTTTTTAAAACTTTGTTGTATGCTGATGATCAAGTTCTCCTTGCATCATCGGTGGACCACTGACAACAAATGGTAACTCTGATGACTGAGGCGTTTAAAAGAAAAGATTTGAAAGTGAATGTTAAAAAGACGAAAGTGATGGTTGTGGAGAGGGATGAAACTGATACAGAATGTGAAATAATGATTGGAGATGAAAAAGTGGATCAAGTGAATGAATTTGTGTATTTAGATACTTTGTTTACGAGAGGTGGGAAATGTGACGCGGATATTGAAAGAAGAGTAAAAGCGGGAAATATGGTGAATGGGGCGTTACTCTCAATCTTGGCAAACAAGGTCATATCGAGCAAAGCTTGCCTGGCCTTTGTTCAGGGAGTATTGACACAAACATTGATGTATGGTAGTGAATCTTGGGTATGGCAGAAGAAGAACAGTAGGTATGTGTGTGGAGTTAGATGATAGATAGAGTAAGAAATAACGAGATCCGAGAACGATCTGGATTGAAAGAAGATGTAGTGACTAAAATCGAAAAGGGTATGCTAAGATGCTTTGGTCATTTAGAAAGGATGGATGAAAAAAGAGTTACGAAAGAGATATGGCGAGTGAGAATGAGCGGAGATTTCGGTAGGGGACGTCCTAGACGGACCTACAGTGATCAGATTCGTGATGTACTGAATAAGGCCCAAATCAAAAGCACCCGAAACCGACGTACGTGCATGAAGAGATTGATGAATGTAGAGGAAGCGAAAATTATGTGTTTAGATCGGTGCACCTGGCGTTCCATAATCTCTGCCTACCCCATTGGGAGACAGGCGTGAAGGTATGTATGTATGTATGTATTTGTACCTTGATAAGCATAGCCTTTAAGCAAACTGTGTATTCAAGCAATCAATGTTATGTTTACTATTTGTATTTTATCTTTTCTAGTTCTTGTGTGTACAAGACGCTTTTAATTAAGAACACACTGTGATGTTTCTCGCCGGACAGCTGCTTCACACAATATTACTTTTATGTTGTCCGGCAGCATGAGCATGTCACGCTCGCTCAAAGGTCTTTGCTTACGGCGGCGTGGTTGATCGGGTCGCCACTTTCCCGAACATATGGTTGAGAGAGGCGATGGCTGAGATACGCGTCATACTCGTGAACGGGTGTTGTTTGTGGGGTCCGGTCTGGTCACGTTTGCAAGGACTTTTTGTTAAATAAATTATTCTAGTTATGGCTTTTGACGTAGAGACCTCGTCGTGTTGTTCTCATAGTGTTTTTTTTTTTATTTAAGGTTTATTGACCTTACATTTGTAATGATTTTATGTTTGGTAGTTTTAAGAAATTATTATTTATTACTTTATTACCTAATGTAACTTACTTTACTTAATGTAACTTAGTTTTAAGTACTATTATGTTTTAATAATTGAAAAAATGACCTTCTGCTGGAGTTTCTTGCGGCGCTTCTTCTCCGCAATGATGGTCTCGTCCGAAGCGCTGGTAGATTCACCCTATATTACCGACGTGTAAAAGAGCCCTCATGTGGCCTATTTACTGAATAAATATTTTGAATTTTGAATATTGAATTTTTAAAATTAAAAGGCATTGAAACTTGCGATCATCAGTTTCCGTACAGCTAGTAGTATATTATGATTATTATGAACTATTCGTTTTTATGTAAATACAGATTAGTAAGTAAGAGGTTAACATTACATATATTTGTGTATAAATATCACTGTAGTCTTACAATCATAATCGTTGCAAAAAAATAAAATAACGCAAATAACGTCCATACGAAGAAAAATCCAAATTATAAAAAATACTTATAAGGTTTTTAAATATCAGCATCTACTGATATGGGTAAATTCTTCCAAAACAATAATTTATCTGGTGGCATTATGGGGCCAAGCTTAGAAATAATATTATCTTTTCTTTCTTCCGAAATGCCTTTTGGTTTTTCACGAGGCGACAAAACTGTGACAGTTGGATTTTTGAGAAAATTGTCTTTCAAAAAGCACATTGAAATTTCTTGGCCATTATAGTCATTTTCATAAAAAAGATCACTTGGCGGCGCACTGATTTGTGACGTCTCAGACTTTAAATCCACTCAAAAATTGTATTGGCGCGACCAAACATGACTGCCTTTAAATGAATTATTGCGAGAAGACTGCGTTTTAGTATCCGATGAACACGATTTTTTTTTAACTAATAATTTTTTAAGGAACGTAAACTCCGTTGTTCGAAGTATAAAAGTAACTATTATCTAGTAAATAATTATTAAGAAGGCAGCCAAAGTCACATGACTGCCTTTTAAAGATTTTTTCTGCAAATGCGGCTTTTTAATGAATTATTGTACAGCTAATTTACATAAAAATAATTAGGAACAGAGAGTTTGGTACAAAACTGTCTTTTAAATAAGTTTTTACCTAAAATTTTCCATATTATTTTGCAGTCAAGGTACTAAAGCTGCTTTTTTAGGAATGAATGTGAGATGACTGCGTTTTAATGAATTTGGTAATGGTATTCAACCACTTGACTGCCTTTCATGGAAAAAATATCTCGAAAACTAAACGTGATAGAGAAAAACGGGTTAAATAGGCTGATGCGTCTTTTTTTCCTGATCACGACCATTATACATAACTCAAATTTGGTAAATTGTCAGATGACTGCCTTTTTAAGAATCACGGCAGTGTTCAAAGTTCTTTTCTGATAGTGATTTGTACTTTTTATGCCATTGTGTTGCACAGTGATTGAAAACTTGGACTTATTTCGCGTATCTGGCATCTTTCTTCTCGTTACAAGTGGACTCGAAGTGGTACATAGGTTAAAACTATCTTGACCTCTGTCCTACAAACTACCGAACAACGTTCCCCCAATCTTCCCAGAGAAGATTGGATTGTATTTTATTGCTATATTGATTTATACTTATATACACTTGACACTGGCGAAATCACTAATTCGTGGAAACGCCATAGCCCGGCGGTAGTAGCTGTTGAAGTCGCCGCAAGGCAAAAAAAAAAAAAAAAAAAGCGTGGCATAAACTATTACAAGCTTTTTTTTGGGTCATTATTTGAGCGTTTGTTCCGAATCACTTTCGTGGTCACGTTTTTGTAGAAGAGGCTGCAGATTTCGAGCTAGTTTATCGTTAGGTATCTAAGTTCTACCAAATCATCTAACAAATCGCTCATTGAATGCAAAACAGACACATTCCAAAATAATTTGCTCTTGCATTGAAAATCTTATACGAATAGATTCTAATTTTAAAATGCAACACTGACTCATTTTGGAATGTGTCCGTTTTGCATTGAATGAACGAAATATCCAAAGACGGCATCAAAATATACGCGCTTCTTCAAAAATATGTCCACAAAAGTGAGGCGGTTGAAACGCTCGAATAATGACCCGTTTATAAGTTAAGTAACTGTTTTATCGTAAAATGATTCGGAAAGGAGATATTGTCCAAAAACTGCGTTTAGGCGCCATTGATTAGATTAGATTAGATTTACTTATTACATTTTGAAAATTTACATGTTATATTTTAAACTAAAATACCATGTATTCACAAAAAGATCGTCAGAGTGTATAAGAATAATAATAAAATAAATAATCACTACATAGTATAAAACAAAGTCGCTTCTCGCTGTCTGTCCCTATGTATGCTTAGATCTTTAAAACAACGCAACGGATTTTGATGCGGATGCGTTTTTTTAATAGATAGAGTGATTCAACGGAAGGTTTATATGTATAATAGATTCTGGTTTATGTACGGGTGTTACAGAAAACTCACATAAACCGAAGCGAAGCGAGGGCGGGTCGCTAGTAATAAAATAAATAATAGCCAAGTCATAATAAAGTGCAAAATTAAATAAAAAGAAATAATATGGAACAAAATTAAAATAATATTAAAATGGTACAATGTAAAAGTAGTAAAATGTGTGTAACTGTCAAAATAATTCGTAAAAGCCAGGGAATAACTACGAGTAATTGACCTGGTCCCAAACTAAGCTCTAGGCTTGTACTATGGGTACTAGACAACGATATAAATACTTATACATACATACATACATACATTAAATCACGCCTGTTTCCCAGAGGGGTAGGCAGAGACCACTTCTTTCCACTTCCTACGATCTTGACAAATTTCTTTCGCTTCTTCCACATTCATACATCGAGTCATGCACGCACGTCGGTTTCGGGTACTTAAAATTCGGCCCTTTTCCAGTATTTCTCCGATTTGACTCGAAAAAGTACGCCTAGGGCGGCCCCTTCCGACCCATCCACTCACTTTCGATCTGTATATCTCTTTCGTCAATCTTCTTTCATCCATCCTTTCCAAATGACCGAACCATCGAAGCATGCCCTTTTCAATCTTAGTCACTACATCTTTTATTCCACATTTCTCTCTGACTTTTTCATTCCTCACTCTATCAATCAGTTTCACACCACATATTCTACGCAAAGAGCGCATTTCAACTGCATTTACACGACTTTCATGCTTGTCCTGCCACACCAATACTTATATAGAGAAATACGAGTATATACTTACACATAGAATCAGCGCGAGTTCAACTTGTTGTATGTATTAATATAGCGGCATCAGCTTCAAAAATACAAAGTCGAAATTCGGAGAGAGCACATCAAGTTGGCGCTGAATCGAAGTCGAATTCAATCGGACCCTACCCCCCCCCCCCCATCCCCAACCTACGGTGCGACGGTACGGAACCCTCGGTCCAGTTTTTTAAATATTGTCTCGTTATCTGGAAAGATACGAGGCAAAGTGAGACAGTCTATAAAATGTCAGTTTTTTCCCGTATAAAAACTTCAGGCGAACTCAGTAAATGACCTAGATAGTTAGCATAGGATTTCAGTGGGCGGACACTTTCAACAGGAGAGGGCCAATCACAGAGCAGTGCCTCCCGCACCCCGCAGCCTGTGCACTGTAATACCCATTCACCGCCGACGACGCCAATCGGCGTCATTCTTTACCTTAACACTAGCCGTGAACGCCGCCGCCGTTCCGTCATACTCGTATTGACACTAACGATTGTGGAATATGTTTCGTTTACGTTTTGTTTTTTTAGTTATGTCCAGGGAGCGAAATTTTGATGCCGGTGACGTCATTGTGACGCAATTTGACATATAGGGTGTTTTGTATAAAATATACACAACAAACTATTTATAG
This sequence comes from Acleris laterana, assembly GCA_963966035.1. Classification (NCBI taxonomy): domain Eukaryota; kingdom Metazoa; phylum Arthropoda; class Insecta; order Lepidoptera; family Tortricidae; genus Acleris; species Acleris laterana. The sequence continues at coordinate 85,614,876 of OZ014438.1, forward strand.
GTGAGTAACATACATTATTTAATTTTAACTTCATATTCGGTGTCCACTTATGTGAGAGGGGCTTGGAGAAAACGACTTGCAATAATATACTGCAGTTCGCTGCCTTAGCTGTGGAAAAGATTTGACGCGGAAGACATTGAGATTTACTTTAACGATTTTTCGTCGATTAATCGTTATCTTGCTGAGTTACGAAATGATGAATGGATGTGATGATAATCTTTCCGCGGGCCGGATTTTGGCGACCCCTGGACTAAGTAATAAAAAAACAAAACGTGTATTTAATCATTTGTTTACTTAAAAGAGAAAACTATCCTTATGCAACAGAACGCCTGCTCAACCCCTCCGACGCAAAAAGAGGGGTGTTAAGTTTGACCGACGTGCGTGCATGACTCGATGTATGAATGTGGAAGAAGCGAAAGAAATTTGTCAAGATCGTAGCAAGTGGAAAGAAGTGGTCTCTGCCTACCCGTCTGGGAAACAGGCGTGATTTAATGTATGTATGTATGTAAGTTTGACTGCTATGTGTGTGTATCTCTGTGACACCGTAGCTCTTGAAATGGTGAACCGATTTGGATGCGGTTTTCTTTTATTTTAAAGCATGTTTTCTAGCAGTGGTTCTTAAAGAATACATTTCATGATTATCGATCAGGCCGTTTAAGATATATATCAGCCCTCAAAGAAGGCGTCATCATTATATCGCAGGTTTTTATCTAATCGGCAATGATTTATTTACTAGCGACCCGCCCTCGCTTCGCTTCGGTTTAAGTACGTGAGTCTTCTGTAACACCCGTACAGTCACGATCTTTAATTTGGTAACTACCCACTTTAGGTCCAAAGTCAATCTGACATTCTACAACAAGGTTGAGTTTCCTAAAAGATACAAAAGACGTGACATCTCTAATGACATTGACGACTTCAAGCATATTTTTCTTGAAATGGGTCCCAAATTAACGATCGTGACCGTACATAAACCAACATAAATCCCGTACATAAATCTATTATGCATATAAACCATCCATTTGAATCACTTTATCTATTAAAACAAACCGCATCTGAATTCGTTGCGAAGTATTATTCGTTCGAAGATGAGAAGACTTTGTTATAGATGAATTAGCGAGAGCGTGGAATTGCATAAGTAGTGGTATTGTGTGTTTATATTCTATATTTGAAATTTCCCTTTTCTCGTACTATCAGCATAAAAAGAGGTTTGTAATAAAGTAATGATATTTAAGAAGAAAATTCGAAAATAATGTCAGTATGAAATTCTAAATATCATTAGGCTGTTTTTATTGTTTTGAATTTAGCAACTGAAATAATTAATACTATTACTGCTGAGGACTGGGAAAATATTTGTCGACATGTCGAAAGTGAAGAAAATAAAATGTCAAGAAGGGGAAATGGATCCAATAACATTATTACCAATACATGTGACAGCTCAGATAAAGAATTAAATAATTGTTTTACTTGTTAAGAAGAGAAATATGATAAGAGAGAGTATGTAATTTCGTTAAATTAAGAGAAATACTTACGTTATTCTACTTTCCATGCGAACCGTACAACCACTACAAATGCAATTCCACGCTCTCGCTAATTCATCTATACTATGTAGATAGATAGATCTTTGTTTAGTGGCATTAGGCATAGCTTCATCACTATAGTGACTATACTATGTAGTGATGAAGCTTAGCTTGATCGAAACCAGGCGTGGGGCATCCGCCATTACGGTCTAGTAACTAAGAACTGTCAAAACGTTGACAATACGATGTTCAAAAGCGATATTGCTTGTCATCATATGATCTATTGTTTATCGTTGTCTAGTACCCATAGTACAAGCCTAGAGCTTAGTTAGGGACTAGGACAATTTGTATGCATCAACGTGTTCTTATTTTTGTTGTATCGCGGTAAAACATACAATCGTCAAATTTAGTATGATCATAGTAAAAACATTGAAAAAAATCAGCAAATACTAAAAAATGCTCAAGCGTGAGTAGAGCTCTCGCTGATTCATTTTAAATTGAATTCAATCGGTAGATATTATATATCTACTGTGCGGGGTGATGATGATGAAATATTTATTCAGTAAATAGGCCACATGAGGGATCTTTTACACGTCGGTATTATAGAGTGAGTCTACCAGCGCTTCGGACAAGACCATCATTGCGGAGAAGCGCCGCAAGAAACTACAGGGGAAAGACATTTTTTCAATTATAAAACATAATAATACTTAAAAGTATACGAAATAATATAATACGAAAATAAAATTATTACTTTATTACAAATGAAAGGCCAATAAAACTTAAACTAAAAATAAATACTATGAGAACAACACGACGAGGTCTCTACGTCAAAAGCTATACCTAGAATAATTAATGAAAGTCATTGCAAACGTGAACAGACCGAACCCCACAAACAGCACCCGTTCACGAGTAATGAGTATGACGCGTATCTTAGGGCCATATTAATAAACTAATCTCAACTCTCAAAAATGACAGTGTTCTATGGTTTCACGTTTACTTTGACGTATCTTGTGACGGGCATCTCAGCCAAGATGAGTTTATTAATACGGCCCTCAGTCAGCGACGCCCTCAACCATGCCGACCTCAACCCGATCACCGATGCCGCCGTAGGCTAAGACATGCTGCCGGGCAACATAAAAGTAATATTGCGTGAAACAGTTGTCCGGAGAGAAACATCACAGTGTACATACATACATACATAAACTCACGCCTTTATTCCCAGAGTGGGGTAGGCAGAGCTACAGAATTTCCAACAACTATAAAAACTTTTTGATAATTCTGTAACCACATTTTGCACACTTAGGCGAAGATGTTTACCAGTGTATTAGTGACAGGTTGCAAGCCCATCGCCTAACAGTACTACACGCCTTTATTACCTTAGTCGGCTTTTACGACATCCACGGAAAGATACGGAGTGGCACTATTCTAATCCGGCTACCACACGGGTAACATCACAGTGTGTTCTCGTTTAAAAGCGTCATTGACACTTTATTGTGAGACGTCGTCCCAATAAAGTGGTCCACCAGTTTTGACAAAAGTTTCTGTGTAAGGTTGCTTCTCACTGTTATGATGTTATTGCAAGGGAAAATCGAGCTTGTTGTACGAGTATTATGTCGTGCAAATGAACTTCAACCGTAGGGTGTCAGACCACATTTTTGACCGACTGTACGGAACCCTGCGAGAGTCCGACTGCAATTAGATGGGAATCTAATCTACTGGTCTCTTGTCTAAATAAATTGGAATCCAACTAGCTTCGATTTAGAGTGAAAACAAAATGAAAACCGCAATTCAATCTGAAAGGAAATGGAATCCTTATACCGCCGCCGCCGGGTCCAGACGCAAAGGTGAATTGTTTTTCTGAGCTGGCTCGATCAGCTAGCGTAATGAGTTCGAGGAAATAGCTTAGCCAGTTCTGTTATACAGCTTAGGCAGATTAGACAAAGCTATAATTAAAACAAAGGATTTGAAACGCGACATAAAGTTGTAATACATGAAGTGTGAAGCAATAACTGTATATTGAAATTTCCTCTTGTTTGCGTCGGGGGTTAAAAACGCAACAAATAAAACGTCCAATTCGGCGACACAATATTTTTACCCAAAAGCCGACTTCAGGCGAATTGACCTTATTACCTGTGCCTATACCTACCATTTTGAAAGAAGTTATTTTTTTCTGTTTTAAAGGCAGGTTTTTGTTTTTTAAAACATTTATTTCATTTTAGTGGGTCCGTAGCGTAATATCGAAAATCTTTCATAAGTACGAAATTCCTAACACAATTTCAATTCGAATATCAAAATGTCTAATGTATGAAATTTCTAAAGATGCATGTCACAATGCACTTTTAATAGAATGATCTCATTTTCGAAAATCAATATTCCTTTGTATAAAATGCCTAATGACAAAACTTGAAACTCAATATTTCTAGTGCTCAAAATCACTAACGTAATACATACATTTAATGCTAAAAACTCCACCCATAATGGATGTAGCATGCCTTCGAAAATTTAACTGTCGTTCGAAATTTCGCACTTTACGCATTTTAAACTTAGGTCAACTGGGAATAGGTAAAATTAAATTTCTTACTTAATGTTTTTCATGTGCTGCGAGTTCAGGTGTTTCAATTACGCAGAGTTGTATGAAGCTAACTATGTTTAAGTAATTAAGATCCCATCAAAAACATGCATGTGAAAATGCAAGCCAAGTTCAATGTTAAGAATATGCAATGCGTGTTTATCGACTTCACTGACAAAAAAAATGAGATCTAGATGGGTGCCAAGTTCCGTAGATAATCCTGATATTTATTTATTAAGAACATACCTACAACATTCTAAAATAAATTAAAAACACAATTTCTTATTTTTTCTGCTACAACAATATTTGCTATTAAGTATAACTTCTTATATTTCAACACCCAAATTATTTACACAAAGCAAATAACTTAGGATAAACTGAAGCTCAAAATCTGACTTGGCTAGTTTTTTACCAGCAAGTCAATTATTTCGAGGAGTAAAATATGACCATACAATATAAAAATACAGTAACTTGCGTATAACAAATATGAAAACTAGCCAAGTCAGATTTTAAGCTTCAGTTTATCCTAAGTTATTTACTTTGTGTAAATAATTTGGGTGTTGAAATATAAGAAGTTATACTTAATAGCAAATATTGTTGTAGCAGGAAAAATAAGAAATTGTGTTTTTAATTTATTTTAGAATGTTGTAGGTATGTTCTTAATAAATAAATATCAGGATTATCTACGGAACTTGGCACCCATCTAGATCTCATTTTTTTTGTCAGTGAAGTCGATAAACACGCATTGCATATTCTTAACATTGAACTTGGCTTGCATTTTCACATGCATGTTTTTGATGGGATATCATTTATTTTTGTCAAATAAGTTGGCATGCGTTTCAATAAACAAACATTAATTACTGAGTAGTTCCGGTGAATCTGTGATCTTCATTCATCATCATCAGTTTTACTTCACCAAATAGTGCTTTTCAAAAGCATATATGCACGAGTTAATATATGTATGCTATATACTCGTATATATATACAAAATACCCAAATCGATATAGCTATACCCAAATTATTTGAAGAGTTCCCTCAATTTCTCCAGGACCCCATCATCAGATTCTGACCTGGTGACATTGGGACCAATCAGACAGTGTGCCCTTTCAAACAAAAAAAGAATTTTTCAAATCGGTTAATAAATGACGGAGTTCTGAGGTAACTAGCATAAATAATAAAATAAAATAATAATAATAATAAAACTTATAAAATCACTGTTTTCAGATTTTTTTATTTGTATACGAATAATTACCCATCTGTGTGCCAAATTTCAACCTTCTAGGTCACCTGGAAGTGGGTTAGGTTTTTGATGATTAGTCAGTCAGTCAGTCAGTCAGTCAGTGGTAAAAAAGCCGATTTTTAGACGTTTATATCTCAATAACCGTTTCACTTATATTTATGAAATTTAAGGTTCTAGTTGATCTAAAGGGTTTTAATACATATACCAAATTTCATGTTTTTATGTTAAGTAGATTTGGACTTATTGAGGGGTCAAAAGTGGCTCCAAACGGTTCGTGTAAATAACACACGGCTGCGCTCGCCAGTTCCTTTTTCTTGAACTTGTCTGGACACGCTGCCGCGTGTCTAGATATATTTAATATAGCTTAGAAGTGTCCAATATTCCTGACAGTTTTTTTAAATATTGAATAGAAAGTGTGTGTTTTCTTATAGATCCCCGATTCCGATACTAGTGTCGGAATTCCGATATTGAGCCACAGTATCGTATTTCATTTCTGGTATTGGAAATAAGCCGATACTGCATGCCCTAGTTACAATTACTGTACTTGCTTGCGAGGCGAATGCTCTGTCCCTCGCAAACCTCGTAGTATTCTTGTAGAGTGCGAGGGACAGAGCATAGTAACTCATGGTCATACGTGTGCTGAATACTAGAGTGACGTAGTACAATACTTCCGCGACAATATATCGATGTTAGTGTCAAGATTAAGAATCAAGATGTTATTCAACATTAATAAATATTAGGTCCTTACCTATGAAATTGGCGTTTTATATGTAGAATTTTATGGAAACGGTGATTTTCATACAACGTCAAATGCAAACCAAACAAAATTCTGTCAGGAATATTGGACACTTCTAAGCTATAAACATCTCACATCCAATAACCATAGTGTATTCAGTCCTCTCTTGTTAAGTACTACTTAATGAGGTTGTGATTGCTATAGGAATTTGATTTCTAGCTTCCTTTCGACGATCTTATTACGCAAAATTATCATTTAATTCAAAGGTATTTTTCGCCGCATGAGCAAATTTTGTTAGTCGCTAGACTTACCTTACCTAAACTTCATAATAATCTTTATACATATACAGGGTGAAAAAAATGATAGGGCCCAGGCAATTTTTTTGTGGCGGACCGCGTAGCAGATGGTCCCAGTTATCTCCTATATACGTATGTCCATCCATGTACCAAACATCCTGTATATATTAGATCCTTACCTATGAAATTGGCGTTTTATATGAAGACTTTATAAATATACATGTAATTTTGCGGATTATTTCGTAACGTCAAATGCAAACCAAACAAAATTCTGTCAGGAATATTGGACACTTCTAAGCTATATTATACATATCTTAATTACTTAAAAATAGTTAGCTTCATAAAACTCTGCGTGATTGAACACTTGAACTCACTTGAATTGTTCACACTTTAATTTTAAATATTAAGTAAGAAATTGCACCATATTATTTGTATCTAAAACCCTTGTAACATAGTGTATTAATGAAATTTAAAAGAATTTAGAAGTTTTTGGAAAACACGTAATATATGATTCATTCTCTCTACATTTTAAAATAAAGACCACAAACATATGCCAATTTTTCTATATTGAAATGATTTGTATAGTATACAATCAATATTTTTTTCCATGTTAGTCTATGATATAGAGAGCAGTCTACATGAGAATATCTACTTTAAATTGAAGTAATGACACCTGTCAAATCCTTATTTCACCAAATTCTTATCATGTCAAAAGCTTATTTCGTCAAAATGTAGTATTGTCCAATCCTTGTTACGGTCACGAGCGTTAATTTGGGACCCATATCAAGAATAATACGCTTGAAGTCGTCAATGTCATTAAAGATGTCAAGTAATTTGTAATTTTTAGGAAACTCAACATTATCGTTGTAGAATGTCAGATTGACTTTGGACCTAAGATGGGTACCAAATTAAATCTCGTGACTACGTCTATTCCTTGTATACTTGTCCAGTCAAATGCTTATTACGTCTAATTCTAGTTACGTCTAATCCTACCTCCGTCGGATCCTTTCTCTAACTGCGTAACATCCCGTATGTCAGTAACACGCCTGGCTACGACCGGGTCCTACGACAGGGTGCTAACAACGCTACGAGTGCTACGTCGCGTCGCGTGTCGGGAAAATGATGAAGGCTCTGTAATCCGGCAGTTTACCCAGCCGAATGCCGATAACTATAATAATCCGGCAGTTCCAACGTTCGGGGGAAAATTATCGGTGCCGGATTTTCGAGCGCCTACTGGGTCAACCAATTTGGAGAGGGTTAAGCTCAGGAGCACCAAAATTGCTGTTGGTGCTTTCGAGCTTAGTTTCGGTGTACAATCTGTGAGTACTTAGAAGGTGCTACGGGTTTGCACTTCTCTCTCTTAATAAGAGCGTAAGCGAGCGAGACTAGGGCGGAATGACTGGAGAGCCACTCGACCGCCCGTCTGCCTCGGCCGCGTCCCCACTCATCAAGCGAGCGAGACTTAAGAGCTATCGCACTGTAGGCCATTTTGTAGAGAGCGTCGGTGGCCTAGTGGCTTATGGGGTCGACTGTTGATCGTAAGGTACCCAGTTCGAACCCCCGCTGTCACCGCGTACCAATGATTTCTAACTCAAGTGCATTAGCCTATGCCCTTACGGTGAAGGACAAACCTGGACATTCGAACAGCCGAGTGTACGAGGGTAATTGAACAAAAGCTCGTAAAGGGTCAAACTGTGTCAGATAAGATAAGGTCACTTTGTATAAGGTTATCTCCCCCTCCGTAGTTCTAATGCAAGCTATCTTTCCAGATCATTCTCGGCGTACCAGACCAGGCCGGAAGAAGACGTCTACAGGGACCTGCATGTCGTGTAAGTGCTCTTTATTATTACATTGACTTTGATTATTATACATATCGATCTTATAGCTGTGGTTCTAGTGAAAAAGTCTACTCAGGTTAAAGTGAAAAAGAGTGTAAGTCTATTAGATGAATTATACCCTTTCTTATTATAAGCTAAGTCGACTTATATCCATTCACTACGGCCACAGTTTCTTCCGTCATACCAAAGGCAACTGCAATGTAAGCCGAAGCATTTTGTGCTCTATTAGGAACTACATTATATTCAGAACAACAGTGACCTAAGTCAAAATGTCAGCTTTCAAATTTCAAGTCATAAATTTATTACTATAGAGACCCAAATCGAAATTTAAAATTACTCAATTTGGTCACTATTGTTCTGAAGGTGCGGTATGGTGCTACCAAATTAGTCACGGATATTTTTACAGCTGATAGTGTTCGGTTCTCGGAGTATAATTTAGTATGAAACATCATAGGTTTTCTTATGTTTTTTTGGAGAGAACTAGGATACAAATTTGCTACGTTAAAACACCCTGTTAATAAGATAATTAAATGAGACATCTTTGGACATTCTGGAACCTCCTATCATTCAGACAGTTTTCCCGCCGAATCATAATGACATTTTCGAAAAACAACTTTTGACAAACAGTGTTAAACATCTTGACTAGTACATAATAGGGGTGATTATTTTAAAGATTAATTATTATTTATATTTTTTGTTCGGTAAATTAAAACAATAAAATGATACACAAAGGTTCCTTTATTACAGTTAAAAGTTAATTGTTTTAATGTAGGTAATGTATTATCTCTTAAAATATCCGTGACTAATTTGTTAGCACCTTATATTTAAAATGCTTATTCTTTACTATGCATCTATGCCTTTGGTGTTACGACAGTTTAAACATTTTTGATTAGGGTGTTCGGGGCACCGTGGATTAGTAGTTTGTTAACCGAGGGATGAAAGTGATCAATTGCAGCCCGAGATATTTAGGCTGCACGAGCGAGTGCGCCTATAGTTGGAGGGTGCAATTGATACTTTCACCCGAGTTACTTTACTTTCTGCGCTCCTGGTTGTTTATTTTAACATTTAATTACTTTTCTTCCCTAAGGTGAACATTCAACCTGCTTCTAAGATAAACAGTAGCCTACTTTCAAAGTATGAGACATGGAAATTTACCTTACATACACTCACGCCTTCTTGCCTAGAGTGGGGTAGGCAGAGCTATAAGCACCAACAACTCTAAAAACTTGTTATAAGTATTTCGAAACGTTTTGTGATATATAGAAGTTTAAAATAATGGCAAGAAAAAAAAACTCACTTTTACCCCTTTTGTGTCAGATGAAAGTGTCACAATTACAGATAAGGACAAAGCATGGAATAAACTATTCCAAGCTTATTCCACCTTTATAAGGGGTTAAATCATTACTGGGATTTGCCACGGTCAATCCTATATAAAAATGCTTTAGAGCTCTTGGGACTATTTAATAAAATAATTATCAGTTGGGTGAATATTCGGGCGTTCCAACCGCCGTCATTATTCTCTTTAATGCATTGACGAAAATAATGATAGCTACCAGCAACTTTTGATGTCGAAATCAGCGGACCCGGGGGTAGTATCCATTCCATTTAAAAAAACAAGAAAGTTATTGAGTTTATATTGAATTATATGCGAAAACAATAATGACGGCGGTTGAAACGCCAAATATTCACCCAGTTGGTTGAGTTTCTTGGAAAAACTGCCCTTTGCTTGTGTTGTTTGGTGTTTTCCATGGTGAATTTATCTTTTGGAAATGGTTGAAACCTTGTTTGTACCCTGTCTTAAGTTCGTAGACAGTTTAAAATGTTTTTTTTACATAGCAGGGACTCTATTATGGATGCCTTTATCACGTGATAAAATTTGGATAAGACATCCGTCACCTTCTGACAGGGTATACGAGAGTGACGGATGCTTTTTTCCATTTGACACGTGATATAGACACAGCCATAATAGGCCCGCGGAAGTAACAGGTAAAAGAGTGGTAGTTGCTATGACAACTAAATACAACTTTTTAAACATTTAACTATCGTTGTTTTAATAATCTTTTGATTAGTGGTCGTTTCCAATTTTTACGGAATTTTCTACTTTATTATCATGAATATTCATAGCAAAATTCTACAGAACGTCGACGTAAATATAAGGGTTAAATCTAGAGTTAGGAAGACTTAATATAAAAATTGTGAAGCTGTGAATATCCATACAAAATGCTTACAACGTTTCTCTTCCCACCCAGACCGAATTTTACGTTTATTAAATGTGTACCAGATATTATATTTCATAGAATGGAACGGATACATACGGTCACGGACTTTTGATAAACCACTATAGAACCTTGCCGCATAAAACCAACGATTAATTCCTATGTAATTTCTTGTCACTTGACGCTGTCATGATGACAAGGTTCTATGGTGGATCAACATTTAAAGTTCTTGTTAGTACAGTCAACAGCAAAAGAAACTGATGAAATAGGGTCTGAAAATAGTATATGCAATAAATTAAGTCAGTTGTCACTGATTATTGTAGTGTCATGAGTAAGTGAGATGCTATTCAAACACTTAAAGTCATTACTGAGTGTTTCAAATTAAACTGATTCTTTAAAACCGCAATAGTTAGTAATACCACCAAACTATCATATATAAGTGAATATGAATTTTCGGGACGTCATGATTTCTCAAGACCTCCTCGGAATACAAGTCATAAGTTCGGTTAATGTCGGTTATATTCGTTAGACAAACACGTGACACGACTATAAAACCTCTCACTTCCGCCAAGGTTTGAAATGAGTTCCTATTACTTCGTTTTGATTGTTATTGCAACATTTCAAATAAATACCTTTTTAACTGCCGCGATTTGGTTACCCTAGTTTTCATATGGTGATTTTAAAATTTTGACTTTCTCTTAAAAATTGAATTTCATCATTCTTTATTGAAATCTCCTCTAAAGAGACAGTTATGACAACGTTTATGATAATTTTCTTTTTACTAATTAAGTATTCAGTTGAAAATGACACTTATAATCTGTTATATCTAGGGCGTAATACTAGAACACGTTTTGAAATGTTGATTTTGATCACTTACTTTTGGGGGAGTTTCAAAAAAATAGCACACCCTTGACTTTTTCTTCAGATTAGGGAAAAAAATTGCACGTTGGTTGGGATCATCATTCTGAACAAGAAAAAGTAGTACTCCCGATATGTCCCCAAAAATATGTATGGAATTGTTCCGTTTTGTTACCAAAATCCAATACGTTTCTTGGTAACAAAACAGACAACTCCATACATATTTTTGGGGACATATCGGGAGTACTATTTTTTATTGTTCAGAATGACGATCACAACGAGTGTGCAGAATTTTTCCCAAATCTGAAGAAAACGTCAAGGGTGTGCTATTTTTTTGAATCTCCCCTTTGACGTTGACTGTACAACGCAAAAATGGTGGAAATTGGAATTGATTTAGTGGGGGGGGGGAAATTTTGTATGGTTTTTTTTTGACAGCTACGTAATTTAAGCGTCGGTTTATAATCCTCTTGTTAAACAGTGCAATAGCTTTGAAAAAGGACCTGCGTCTTTGTACTTCTCTTTCTCTTCCCAGACGCAAAGAAAAATCCAAACATTTAGGCTATTGCTCTGTATATTTAATAGATATTTACATGTAGCTGTTATACAATGTTAGAATTAATTATTAATATGTATTAAATTAGAAGTTAATTTTATACAACACAGGCCATAGACAAGATGCATAACATTATCGTAATCGATTTTCGATAACGCGACGCGACCGTCTGACAGCTCACGTCAATCCTATACATTTTCGATAGCGATAACGACCACGTGATTTATCTTGTCTAGGGCCACAGTTTAGCTAAGATGCAAACGATGATAGTTTCTATTTTCTACTCGCGCCATCGTCATCAGTCAATTTAGAATATGCATGGATTTTTTATATCGCTTTTCTCAAAAAAGGTCATCGACCAAGAAATACGGGTAAGACAGAGAGATCCGATATGCACTGTGACGTCATATAACAGTTCGGCCGTATAAACTTCATTTCAAATTATGATTAACTAGAAATAGATAGGAATAAATCTTTGTTGGCTTATATCTTGGATATTTTATTGCTATTCAAATAATGATTTTTCTCAACTGTTTGTTACAAAAAACTTGAATATTTCCTATTAAGCTTCAGTCGGTAAATAACTACGTTCTAAATAACAAGTTCTTCTTAAGACTGCGCCGAGCAAACGCCGAGCGTCCAGTGGCGCCCTCATTACTATTATTGTGTTTTCTAATTAACGAAATAATTTCCTTGCAATCAGACGATACGTTTTTGTAGCGCAAGTAAAAGCACAATTTATGGGAAACGTATCGTTTTTAAACCTACTCCACGCGTCAATTGGGATTGTTCATATTTTTACAATTACTCCAAGTCGAAAACCATTTCGAGGAATAGAGGGTTTTAAAGCCGTTCTGCATTATTAAGTTTTTGAAATATTTATCTATTTTGGATCTTTCGGCAAAAGTATATTGAACCTTTGTTTGACTAGGTGTATCTTACGGGTTAGGCGAAAACCGCTTGAAATAGTATGTTTTAATACACTATTACAATCACTTTTTTTCATTGGAAATCATTTAATTGTTGTAATTTATTAGAAAATGCCATCCCAAATTTAAAACAATCATGTCATCCATAAAATGTCTGCGAAATTAATATATAAAAAAAAAATATTGGGTCAAATACAAAATTAATGAAATAGGTGTCTTGAAAATTCCTATTCTTTCGAATTAGAAAGTAAAAACCGTGAGTTATTTTTTATGGTCAATCCCAAATTGTTTTTGTGTACGACGATTAAAAACAATTCAACCCTTTTCCTTTTCTTTGTCACGTGAACGAAAGGGACGGAATAACATAGGAATGCGCTTGTAAAAGATAGCCCGTGTAAAACAAAGACTGGAACTATAGAATAAATAAAATAAAATAAATATTAGGGGACAATCTCACACCAATTAACCTAGTCCCAAACTAAGCTCTAGGCTTGTACTATGGGTACTAGACAACGATATAAATACTTATATAGAGAAATTATACTTAAATACATAGAAAACATCCATGACTCAGGAAAAAATATTCGCGCTCATCACACAAATATCTGCCCTTACCGGGATTCGAACCCAGGACCGCTAGCTTCGTAGGCAGGGTCACTACCCACTAGGCCAGCGCGTCGTCTAATCAAAAAATGTTCTAGTCAAATGAAATTCCTTGTATCTCGCCGGAACAAATGACGGTCGGAGAACTCGTTTAGTTTTAAAATCACTGCGCTGTTTTACATACGTTGTGTCCGTGGTAAGTTCACAAACAAATAGGGATAAAAGTAGGTGTCATTTCACCGACAGTATTTTGTCTTTTTTTTAAGATTGAAAAGAAACATTTCGTTGCTGTGAACCCTATCGGAACTAAGTGGATAATCTCGCCTCATATGAGATCTATTGAGATGAAACAAACGGTTTTTTAATCCCAGAGCTTTGCTGTGTCATACAAATAATAAATAAAAAAACTCGGGTTTTCTTCAAAATAATGTGTTTATTTATAATATGTAAAAAAACTATCCTATATCCTTTCCCAGGATTCAAACTATCTTTGCACCAAATATCACCTAAAACGGTTCAGCGGTTTAAGCGTGAAGAGGTAACAGACAGACAGACACACTTTCATATTTATAATATCTCTTATCCCCATTACTTCATAAATACAACAACTAAATGTTCACTGCACAAAGCTTTATGGAAAAGGAATGTTAAATTGAAATTTCAAAATTAAGTCATTTTCACGATATTCCAATAATAATTTCTCTACAATGCCCGTTGATAGCCTAAGCCTACGCGGAGCTACCTCTGAATTAGTGTCCGACCGAAATTTCGGTTTCGGTTTCGGTTTCGGCCAGTTTCGGCCAAAAAATCAAGTTTCGGCCCGAGTTTCGGTTTCGGCCAAAAACGGCCGAACCCTTCGGCCGCGCCGAAACAAACTTACAACATACCTACCTACCTTCGGGTCGCGCTCGGCTAACGTCGGGAGCGCTCGGCACGGCTGGCAATATGGCGTCGCTCGCCTGACTCCGCCGGCAACTACCTAAATCAGTGCGCTTTGCTCGTGTAGACTGAAATTTCATTGTGATAAATCTTTGAAAGTAGAAACCTGTAATTATAGGTCGGCGAGATATTAATTTTAGAAAAAAACGGGCTTACTAACATTTTTTCGACTTTTTAAGGACTTTTTTTTTTTTATAAAAGGTTCGGTTTCGGTTTCGGTTTCAGCCGAAACTACAATGAAACCGAACCTTCGGTTTCGGTTTCGGTTTCGGCAAAATAACATGTTTCTGTCGGTCACTACTCTGAATATAGAAACGGCGTAGCTGCACGTTCCACGCCACGAAATAGCATTGTCTCTGGCTGTGCTAAGTTGTAGCCCGTAGCGTTCGCTACGCCGTAGGTAGGTTAAGACTGCACCGAGCAAACGTCGAGCGTCCAGTGGCGCCCTCATCACTTTTATTGTGTTTTCTAATTAACTAAAGAATTTCCTTGTAATCAGACGATACGTTTTTGTAGCGCAAGTAAAAACACAATTTATGGGATACGTAACAAATTTTAATAACAATTACCCTTTGAGTAGACAGCTTAACGGGAAATGGTGGCCACCTTTTTCCGTTAAGCTGTCATCACTTTTATTGTGTTTTCTAATTAACTAAAGAATTTCCTTGTAATCAGACGATACGTTTTTGTAGCGCAAGTAAAAACACAATTTATGGGATACGTAACAAATTTTAATAACAATTACCCTTTGAGTAGACAGCTTAACGGGAAATGGTGGCCACCTTTTTCCGTTAAGTTGATAAGTCGAAGGTGAATTGTTATTAAACAAAGTGATATAGCCTATAAGTTGTGTTTTCATTTGTAGTACAAAAAACTACCGACCAATTTCAAGGAAATAGTTTAGTTTATTAGAAAACACAATAATATCAATGAGGGCGCTACTGTACATCCGGCGTACGCTCGGAGCAGTCTTAAGGTCGTAAAGTACGCAACATTAATACGGACTTTGACACTCGGCAATTCACGACATTTATCGGAAGTGCAAATGACACGTGACACATTGCTGCATATTCATAATATCATAGTGTGCACTTAACAGTCTAACGGTTGTATTAATAAACTAATCTTAACCTACCGCCAAACAGCATTGTTCGCATTGTTGTGTTCCGGTTTGGGGATAAGACAGCCGGTGAAATGACTGGCATAGAGGCATTCCATCTTAGTCCTCAGGGTTGGCAACGCATTTGCAGTCTTAGGCTTGCATTGCAGTCTTGTGAATGCGAATGTCTATGGGTCACAGTTTCCACTTACCATCAGGTGGCCTGTGTGCTCGTTTGTCTTCTCTATGCCATAAAAAAAAAACGACTGCGATGCGAAGGACTAAGATGGAATGCCTCTATGCTAGTCATTTCACCGGCTGTCTTATCCCCAAACCGGAACACAACAATGCGAACACTGCTGTTTGGCGGCAGGTTAATGGATAAGATGGTGGTAGCGATCCGGACGGGCCCTGCACAAGGTCCTACCCGCAAACCAACAGACCAACAGTTGACATAAATCATTTTTGGAATAGCTATAAAAATAATCAAGATACAAGCTAACAAAAATTTGTTCCTATTTCTAGCAAAATGGCCGACATGACGCCACAGTGCATATCGTATCTCTGTCTATTCGCTGTCTAATTAGCAGTTAAAAATGTATCATCCGTATTTTTTGGCCAATCTTTGCTTTTGGTGATCTCTTTTACGGTACTTAGGTATATAAGGTGCTAACAAATTAGTCACGGATATTTTTACAGCTGATAGTACTCGGTTCTCGGAGTACATTTATGTACGAAACATCATAGGTTTTCTTATATTTTTTTGGAGAAAACTAGGAAACAAATTTGCTACGTTAAAACACCCGGCTGTTAATAACTCTTTAGACATTCTAGAACCTCTTTAAACTATCATTCAGACGCTAGTATTTAATAACCTACAGTTTTCCCGCCGAATCATAATGACATTTACGAAAAACAACTTTTGGCAAACAGTGTTAAACATATTGACAGGTACATAATAGGCGTGAGTATCTTTAAGATTAATTATTATTTATATTTTTTGTTCGGTAAATTCAAACAATAAAATTATATACAAAGGTTCCTTAATTACAGTTAAAAGTTAATTGTTTTAATGTAATGTATTATCTCTTAAAATATTCGTGACTAATTTGTTAGCACCTTATATTCATATTATGTTCAGAAATGCGTTTAAAAAAAATCCATACTGTTCCCTATTAAGGTCCCGTTGGCTTCCTTCATGTACGGAACCCTGAACGCCGCAACATTGTGCAGCGCGCCGAGCGGCAAACACAAATAAACAGAAACCGCCCTCGCTGTGGCATGCTTCATAGCCCTCTATGTATTGGTATTGCTCGCCGCTGCCGCAAATATGTGGCTAGGACATGATTGCAATATCACTGACGTGTATAAACGCATGCAAAATGGATTGACAGTGAATGAAAATAACTATAATTAAAATTCACATTTGATTACCTTATTGTTCTGTGACACCACGCTCGGCTTGCTATTGCAGAACGAATGGGAAATAAAAAGGTTTTACCAAGTAGAATAGCGCGTATGGTATACTTAGAGAAAGAATGAAAAAAAATATTGAAAAATGTCCAATCCTATATTAAGTTATACCGTGCGGCGTGGTTATACAGTGACGAGTACCTTCTTTCGACCCCGATGCGGTGGGCTTGCGCACGCCATCCGGACCTCATTGGGCGGCGCGAGTTCCGCGGCATGCCGTGCTTTACCCTGGACAATGAAGGCCTGGAGATCGAAGAGGATTTCTGCCTTGTGAACATCAATCATATGTATCCGGAGGTGGATTGACCGTTATCATATATGTGCTTGGGTGTATATCGAATGGCATAATCATTGTTTATCCTAATATAGGTCGATTTTTACCGCTTTATAAACTAACCTAATTCATCTACACGATGTTTATTGAAAGTATGATACTTTTGGAACAAACAATACTAGGATAATCATTTTTATGCGTTTCAAAGGGATACTATTAGCTTGGCTATCACGATCACCCGATATGTCACCCAGTCAACAGTGTTTTCATTCCACTGCGGCGTTACAGTCAAATTGATGTTGCATGGCTGTGTTACAACTAAGTAGAGGAAGCGGTGGATTCAAAACACTTTAACGTCAGCCCTTGTTATTCACAGATTTCGGGTCACCTCGCCTGGTATCCCGGGGATCCTCGCTCGGTATAGTTTTTGAATTGAAAACAGTGTTATTTTCTTCAAGCTGTTCTGATGAATGATGAACAAATAATAAATTTTATCAGTTTGCTTTGGAGTAGTGGTCGGAATGACGTCATTTTGTTTGTAACCGCGTTCTATTTTTTTTAATTCTAGCTGTGACGTAGAAAAGACCAAGTGGCGTTTAAGCTATTTATCCATTAGCATTTTTTTTTTCTCAGTAAATATTTAATAAAAAAATATACATTTGAGACAGACCTCTATAAGCAAGATTTGTTCAGAACACCGTTAAAAAAGAAACTGATGTATATTGAAGGACATATAATAATTTATAATACCTGGGTGATTCTATCTGGTGATCTCTATGGATCCCTTGTACAGTCAGCCTTATAAGTACTTGGCACACTTTTGTACCTTGGCGTATTAACATCTTTGAGAAATTAGTTCAGCAGTTCATTCATGACGTTACAGTGACAAAGTACTAAAGTGCCCAACCTCATAAGGGTGACCGTACAGTCAGCAACACAGTACAATTAATTTACCACTTGTGAACCTAGGTGACAAGGTTATAATAAGGTTCCATGACGGTAAGTTAACAGCGATGTCAGTAATCAATGTTATTGTTAGAATTAAGAATGATCTGTGAATTTGTAACAGCTGTGTGTTTCGATGTTTAACAACTATATTACAGGCCCTTTTTACCACAAACTAACATAAAACATCCCGTACTGTATATATATAATTATATTCAGCCAGAAAAAATACCGGAAATCCGTAAATCGAAAAAAAAAAACTCGGTTATACTCGGCGTCCCTTAGGTAAATTAACTACCTTTTCTGATCGCTGATCATATGGCAACATTATTAGATTTATATTCAGCCAGAAAAAATACCGGAAATCCGTAATTCGATAAAAAAAACTCGGTTATACTCGGTGACCCTTAGGTAAATTAAATACCTTTTCTGATCGCTGATCATATGACAACATTATTAGATTTTTATATAGTCTGTGGTGAGGTTGGCATTAAGCTTTTTTTGTATAATACCTACTTACGCGAGATATATATCTGATAATATGTACGGGTATTGTCTCAAATAATTCGCTCTAAACTTAAATTATACATACATATAATTTGATTTATCCTAAACGTCACTTCATATAATTTACAAATTTGTATTCCCTGGGAAAGTGTCGTTAAAAGTAGATTTATAAATGGCAAAGAAATGTATAATCCGCTCACTCAGTATTATAGAGAAAAATTGCATATCCGCCCATATTGTATTTGATAGACATCAACATTTTTTTAATAAGAAAATATAACGCTTAATAGAACTTTTATTAGTAAAAGGGTCAATCAAGTTTTTTTTGTTGTTATTCTGTCCCGTAAGCCAGGAGACAACGTGATAAGTGTCTTGGATATTTTTTTAAATGTTATGTTATGTACTTCTGGGACTCAGGACAAAACCCATAAAATAATGGGTTTGCAATTGCCAATAAAACTGTTTTTTATTCGACTTATATCCTTTGAAATCATAGTTTTAAAGAGTGACCCAGGAGACGTCACCCTGCATAACAAAAGCTGTTTGAAAAAAAAAAACCTAAAGTTACTAAAAAGATCGGTAACATAATAGGAAAATCAAGTAACAAATCAAGAAAGCATTTAAAAGTCTGCCACATTTATTCATCAAAAATGCGATGCCAAATCCAAACACCATAAATACTGCAGACTGTAATTTTTTACAGTCTGTAAGCAAGATGATGCTTCGGTTTTATACTTCTCTCTTACTCGCACGTAATAAGTTCATATGAGTGCATACGAACCCGAAACACCTTCTAACAGCTATCGCACTGGGTTGTACGTTATTTTACAGACTGAAGTTGTTTAGAATTTCATTTCATATAATTTTTTTCTCGTATTATCATTTCATAGAATAATCAATATGTAGAATAATTACTTTGAAGACTTTTATATCATCGTTTTTTATTTTAAATAAAATTCAATGTTTCTTTTTTCATATCATAGAATAGCAAATTAAATATTCTTTGATCTCATATTATTTATTTAAAATATAACTTAACAACAATAAAATCATTTTATAGAGTAGGGTGCAGTTTGTGAAGGTGTGTGAAATGAAACGTTTGAAAAAAAGCATACGATTTTATTTTGCAGTCAAATGGTATCGCATAGCTTATTCAAGGGATATAAAAAAAATAACCTCGAAGGCTAAGGCGGGAGCTTGCTTCGCTTCGCTCCCGCCATAGCCTTCTAACCTAACCTATTCAAGTCGGTTCTGCCCAGAGAGGTCTTGCTCGCTCGCTTCGCTCGCTCGCTCACTCATATTTATATCATAATATAGTATTTATCTTATAACCCAACCTTCTAAAAAATGCACTGACCAAACAATATTCGTTGAAAAATAATTATATTGTTTGATAAGTATGTGTAATGAAAAAATAAAATTACAAAATTCATTGAATTGATTTTCTGTCGAATTTGTTTCTTTCAAGTAAATAGTTAAAAAAAATATATATACGAAGCAAAAATACAAGGACCAAATAGTATATGAAACATTTTCTGTGAAACAAAATTCTGTAATTTTTCAGTCTGTAAAACAAGGGGACACCATCGCACTGTGCATCTATATATTGACATTGTTGTAACTCGGCCACCATTATGTTACGGTTGTGTTCATGAAGGCTGTCACAACGATAACAATTTGATATCGATACAAATAACTGTTGCTTGCACCCCGGGGGGATATCGGGATGCAATTTTTCAATATGCAGGACGCGAGCGCGCATTTTGTTGGTTCAGGTCGTTTTTAGGGTTTTGTGTAGCTCCCCTGCACGTAACGTAGGGGTGTATTTTTTCTCGTCTTTCGCATAGTGTGGGGTGCCGTTGGATTGGTATTTCATAATTAAAAAATATTGCGCGTTTGCGAGGACAGCTATTCGGTTAAGGGATCCTAATATTAAGCTTTAAAGCGCATTATAAGTCAAGGGTGATGACAAATTTGCTTAAGAGAATTGATGTATGCATCCAGCTACGAATTAAATAGAATGATTTACAATGCAGATTACCTCAATATAACCATGGAGCATAATTACCCAGGGGGGAGCAAAGTAGGCACATTTTACGGTATGTTTATAATAATTAGGAAATAGCGACTCCATGGATTCTAGAACTAATAATACGCCACCAAAATTCCTAAGTTCCTAACTCTAGTTATTATATTTTCGAGCACTGTGGCTTTTACAGCATAAAGTACTTAAAGGACATTGCGTAAATTTGTTTGAAGAATATTGTAATTTTTTTTTCAGCGGCCACGGATGATTTTATTTAACGTAGTTATTTAGAGGACCTCGAAATACACATAGATATATATAATTTATGGCGTTTAATAATATCGGAGACGAGATATTTAAGATTCAAGTGTTCAGTTTTTGGTACTAAAAGTACGCCTAGGTAAGAATATTGAATATCTCGGCTCCGATGCACTTAAGAGTATTACATTACATAACAAAACATGTTTATTTTGAATGACTTTTACAAATGACAACACTAACCTAACCTTTTTTTTTTTTTTTTTTGTCGCTGGGGAAATGCTTTTACGCATACCACCCAGGTCCAGGGGGGGCCTGGGATGGTTATGTGGGACTCACCAGCCGAGAACGGCCAGAATACCCACTAAAACCCCAGCGGTAAACCCATCTGCGTCCTTCGGGGAGGTGTCACGCGATCACGAACGAGCGCATTCGGCTGTGGCACCTCGACGCTAATGACTCCAGGAGGGTGCCTTGGTTCACTAAGACACCCTCAAACTTCCGGTGCGCCCCTGTGGACGAAGGGGTCCCCCGACCCCTTCGGCCGGCGCACCATTTAAACACTAACCTAACCTAACCTAACCTAACCTAACCCAAACTCCTTTGGATCACAAATGTCTACGAAACCTACGGAAACACATAAACACAACTCACAATCAAATAGTTAAAAGCAACTTAATTGTTTCGTAACAGTTATGGTAGCAAAAAGAATCGGCCCGACAGAAAAGATACCGTCCTTTTTATTTATATATATATATATATCCGTTTTTTCGACGCCCGCCCAGGTAATCTGTCTACGTTAACGCTCAGTTTTATTTGTCGATACTCTAGTCCTTTTAGCAATCCATTGACGAGTTTTTCAGCATTATTAAGCCGGGGGCTATTGCAGCGGTGCAATGTATCACGAACAGCTTGCATCGTGCAGTGAAACTGAAAAACGTCACAGCGTTTTCACTGCAGCACAATGCTGAGAGGGAACCTGTTCGTGTCTCTTTTTACTTTTTATTTTACCTATTGCTTTTATTCTGTTCGCGTTAAAAAACATTTTATTTTCGTTCTATTCTAATTATAAAGTATAAAGCAAGAGATTTGCTCTCATTTTTGCGATTAAACTAGAATACCTAGATCCTGAGTTATTGTAGTACTTCGGGGTAGGGAAATAGAATACTTTAAATACATGGAAATTTATCGAAGACTTTCTATTCTGTGGCGATATCTTGGAATTCCTCGTCGGGGCATTCAGAGATGTCAATGTTGCTACGCAAATGGAATTCAAATCGGATTCTGTTGGAAGCGGGCATTGCGGTCGAGTTATAGTAGGGAAGACTGCGACTCTAAACCTAGTTCTATAAGACTACCGGATGATATATATACAGTGTGTTACCAGGACCCTGGCTTTTTTTAAAGTAGGTTAAAATAACGTATATCTGTAATGTAACTATGACATTAATTTAATTAATAAACAGTTTTTCAGGCTTTGTTAACTTTCTAACAAAATTTAAATTGCCAGCAATGTAAAGCACAGCGATTTGACAAGTGTAAATGACAGTCGACGGATACTTTGATTATTATGATCTGCCCCCGTACCACGACATGCCTTGTACCAAGCAACAGCGATACTGATAACGATGAACACGCATCACATGTACTACATTAAAAATGGACAGTATCTAAGAAAATGAATTGTGAAGTTATTTTAATATTTTTTTAATTGATAGTACTTACTTGCAAACAATTGCTAAAGTAACATATTATCGGCAGTTTGAATAAATGTTTGTATAATCACATAATCAGTCACGTCATTAATGGAGAAACACGAAATGGCAATACTGCAATAAGTTATTTTATGAGTCCCATGTCTAGTATGGCAATAAGACTCCCAAGTTTCGTTTATTCTTCGGAACAGGGGAGGGGTAGGAGCAAGCCCCCCTGATTGGCCTAATCTGTGGCAGCAGCATGATGCCGACGCCTCGTAGGTACTTAAGTATCTATTATGATCGTTCTCCTCAAAAAACCAAAGCTCATCTGAAAGATCATCAATTTCTGTGTAAGAAAAACCACTGCTCGGAATTATAACAAAAAAAAACTGTACCCGGTTGTTCTTAAACTATAGGTGTGATTTTCTATATAACCATTCTTCAAACGTGGATTTTAATCTACCGGCAAGGAAATAAAGTTGGATTTTTAGATAAAAATGAACTATATAAATTGATC
Source organism: Acleris laterana (assembly GCA_963966035.1). NCBI lineage: Eukaryota > Metazoa > Arthropoda > Insecta > Lepidoptera > Tortricidae > Acleris > Acleris laterana. Next base: position 85,637,966 of record OZ014438.1, read on the forward strand.
TATAGTTTAAACTAAATTGTCTTGATTATTTATTTATTTATTTAACACGTTACAGGAGACACCCAATGCGATAGTATACCAACATAATATTTATAAACTCACTTACTGCCTATTCACATCATACATTATAATCATACATTGGATTGACGGGGGCAAAAATGTATCAGTGCTAGTGATTCATTAAATGTCGAATAAGTTTATCGACATCGATAAAAAGCAATTTTTATACTTTTTTCATTATCATAAGTAATGGCCAAGTTTTAATACCTTCTAATTATGTGCAAACCTCTTTTATTTATACTTAATGCAACTATAATCAACCGCTGTCTGACATTAGACTCTCGACTCGAGTCACTTTTGACATTACATTAAATAACAAATTTATTCAGTACAATAATATTCTTTAGCATTCCGACAAATAGAGAAACTTTTTCAATCCGGTGTATGATTGTAATCACTACATAGTATAAAATAAAGTCGCTTCCCGCTGTCTGTCCCTATGTATGCTTAGATCTTTAAAACTACGCAACGGATTTTGATGCGGTTTTTATTAATAGATAGAGTGTTTCAAGAGGAAGGTTTATATGTATAATAAATCCTGTTTCATGTACGGGTGTTACAGAAAACTCACATAAACCGAAGCGAAGCGAGGGCGGGTCGCTAGTTACTTATAACATAAAATGTCACTTTGGTCAATTCAAACAAAGAGCATGAAAACAAATCACTCTTCTCAGCCACTTCGCTTAAAATATATAAGGCTCCAGTGAGAGGGGTCTTTTTAGGGTTCCGTAGCCGAATGGCAAAAAACGGAACCCTTATGGATTCGTCATGTCTGTCCGTCCGTCCGTCTGTCCGTCCGTATGTCACAGCCACTTTTTTCCGTAACTATAAGAGCTATACTGTGGAAACTTTGTAAGTAGATGTATTCGGTGAACCGCTTTAAGATTTTCATACAAAAATAGAAAAAAAAACAATAAATTTTTGGGGTTCCCCATACTTAGAACTGAAACTCAAATTTTTCTTGATCAAACCCATACGTGTGGGGTATCTATGGATAGGTCTTCAAAAATGATATTGAGGTTTCTTTTTTTTTTTTTTTTCTAAACTGAATAATTTGCGCGAGAGACGCTTCCAAAGTGGAAAAATTTGTGTCCCCCCCCCCGTAACTTCTAAAATAAGGGAATGATAAATGTAAAAATAATATATGATGTACATTACCATGCAAACTTCCACCGAAAATTGGTTTGAACGAGATCTAATAATAAGTTTTTTTTTAATACGTTATAAATCGTAAACCGCATTATACTCGTACCTTTCATTCAATCCACTCCAATATAATAAAGAATACATTTATTTAGATGTATAGTGGTACGGAACCCTACATGCGCGAGTCCGACTCGCACTTGGCCGCTTTTTTAGGAGATTGGTCCGGACACGCGGAACATTGAGCAACTTAGTTCGCCGCCGCCGCATTATATATTTATCGGGCGCAGACAGACTTACAATTGCAAGAATACCTGGATTATGCGCCCTACCTCTAATAGATTTGAATATAATTTGGGCCAATTCAAAGTTCCTTCTGACCTCTAAGTTGTTGTAGCCAACCATATCTAAAAAGAAAATAAACTGCTTAATAAAGAAACTAGGAAAACTGTCAAAAAATAACCCTGATTTATTATACATATATACGTGTACTCACGCCTGCATTCCCAGAGCGGAGTAGGCAGAGCTACAGAATTACCTACAACTTTAAGAACCGGTAACCTCACGCCTAACAGTACTACAAGCCTTCCCTTAGTCGCTTTCTACGACAAGATTTAATAGCCATTAACCTTCGTGTAGTCAACTTGACGGACAAAGGTGGGCACTTTTTTCCGTTGAGTTACTCAATCATAGTTAAATTGTTACTAAGTTATGTCATATACCCTGAAGTCGAGTCCAGAATTAAGCGAACTAACTTGACAGTTCATTGTACACTGATGCTGCCACAGTTTGGCTAGTGCTGTTAATATCGATAGCGTTTGTCTTTATCGCACTTTCATATTTGCCAGAAAGAAAGGGATGAATGCTATATGTATGGTACATGAACTGTACGGTACTAACTAGTGGTCCTGATATCCGTGTTACACGCGGAACCGTAGCTCCGTGATCTTAGCACCGGCGGTGCTAAGTTCCCGAACTACACGGTCACGCCAAGATACGTATCCGTGTCTTCGTTCGGCTACGTATCTGCGGATCTCGGCTCCGGCTCCGCTCCGCACGGTTATTGAATGAAGGCTTGTCGAACGGAGCCTTATTAGATATGTGTTCTAGTTTATTTTATATTTATATACATACATACATACATACGTAAACTCACGCCTTTATTCCCAGAGTGGGGTAGGCAGAGCTACAGAATTACCAACAACTCTAAAAACTTGTTGATAATTCTGTAACCACATTTTGTGTGGTTATATTTATATAATGACTCATTAAACCAATTTTAAATGCAAAAGCAAAGAAACTGAAATTAAAAACACGACTCGCATTACATTCGGAGGTCTTAAAGACACACATAAAATCTTCATTAAACGTCACGGTCACGGGCGGATCGGATCTACGTGTAAATAAGAAACGTATCTCCGTGTAACACGGAGCTACGTATCTTAATTACACGTAGCCGAATTTCACGTGTCGAACGGGCCGGATCTCCGTTGCCGTGTTACTCGGTAACGGAGATTCGGCTACGGGTACACGAAACACGGACACGACCAAGAGCCGTAGTATTTACTAACCCGACAGAAGCCAGCTAAAAGGATCACAATGGTCTGTTGTAATAAGAGCATTATTTTTGTATTTTATTCCTAATTTGAGGAGTAATCGTAAATATCCGCTTTAAACCGTACATCCCTCAGATCATAAGTATATCATAATCATAAATATTGTTCTAGTTCATCCTTATTTGGCAAGTATTTATGTACGGTCACGATCGTTAATTTGGGACCCATTTCAACAAAAAGATGCTTGAAGTCGTCAATGTCATTAGAGATGTCACGTCACTTGTATCTTTTAGGAAACTCAACCTTATTGTTGTAGAATGTCAGATTGATTTTGGACCTAAGGTGGGTACCAAATTAAAGATCGTGACTGTATGAGTGTGAAAGTTTCGACGACAATTACTTGATAATATACAGTGTGTAAATGGTATACGGGCGTTTATTAAAACTGGACATAGATTAAGACACTACTAATCATTAACAGAAATAATTATTTTGATTACGCTAACGTATACACCGTTATTAATTTTTGAACATACTATCGACCCGCAATGTACATCGAAGTCCATCTGTCAGGTAAGTACGTAATGTTTAATTAATTGCATTTTTCGTTATACATTGCGTGTTAAATTATTTTGTATGGTTTTTTTTTTAAATTTAATTTTAACAAAAGCTGCCTAAATGTGCTCAGTAGGGGTTATACTAACCACAGTTAATAGGAACGCCCGTATACCATTTACACACTGTATAAATATAATCACATTTATAGAAGGCACAAAGTTATATCGACATCATTGTGTAGGTTTATACGAGTTTAAACAGTAACGACATACAAAAGAATAAGTTTACAGCAATGCTGGAAAAGGGACTGGAATAGTTTAAGATTGTTAATTATTAACTTAATAGACATTTGTTTGTGAGGAGAAACCAAACGAATGAATTTTTCCATGTTGTGATTTCTCCAAACAAAAGTCAAATGAGTAACGTTTTTATTTGTGTGTAGTATAAGTTACCGGGCTGAATATACGCGACTCACAACCCGAAAAATTACGCTGGATTGGCTTCACTAGTGTAATATACTTGTAATGCTTTTCTGTAATATTTTTAGAGTATTTTGAAATTGTTCTAGTAACAGACTATGTTTTAGTTTTAGTGATTGGTTTTCTGTAACGTTATTAGAGTATTTTGAAATTGTTCTAGTAATAAACTATGTTTTAGTTTAAGTGTTTGATTGTAAATGTTTTCTGTAATGTTTGTAGCGTATTTTGATATTGTTTTAGTTTTAGTGTTTTGTTTTCTGTAATGTTTTTAGAGTATTTTGAAATTGTCCTAGTAATAAACTATGTTTTTAAATATTTGATTGTTAAAGTTTTTTGTAATGTTTTTAGAGTATTTTGATATTGTTTTAGTTTTAGTGATTTGTTTTCTGTAATGTTTGTAGAGTAAGTATTTTGAAATTGTTCTCGTAATAGACTATGTTTTAGTTTTAGTGTTTGGTTCTCTGTAATATTATTGCAAGGCAAAATCGAACTTGTTGTATCATGAGGTGTAAATGAACTTCAACCGTAGGGTGGTAGACCACATTTTTGGCCGACTGTACATTTAATTTTGTACGGCACGTTTATGTTTTTTTGTGTAATTCCGCATGACGTTCATGTAGAGTTTCAATCTAGTTTGAGTATTTTTTTACTATATCACTTGCGTCAAAAAAATATTGGACGACCACTGGGGCCTCGTGAAAAAGGGTGTAAGTCGACTTAACTCGTAAAGGGTATATACATAAACGAAGTATACTAGACTAAAGCCCTTTTTCACTTGATCTTCAGAATACATATACCCTTTTATGCATTAAGGACGCTTAGTTTTCCATTTTTGTAACGTGTAACGGTAATACATATTTAAATAGAGTTTAGATTCTAAACTGAATACAGCTGCAGTGAATAAACAAAGGACATCTTTTGTCGTCGGAAAACGTATTCATCTCGCTATTTCACTCTACTTTAGTACCCATCTATAAGCAAATTGAGAAAGGAACATAATCTCATCCATCAACACGTATGATATCGTTTTAAACATTGCTCCGAGATAAAAACAGTTCGCTCATTGAATACAAAACGGACACATTCCAAAATAATTTGCTCTTGCATTAGAAATATATTCTAATTTTAAAATGCAACACTGAATCATTTTGGAATGTGTCCGTTTTGAATTAAATGAATGAGTTATCAAGCGTCGAATAAACCTTTTAACCCTTCAAACGCCCTTGTCGGATGTCCCGGAGTGTCGGATAACGTCGTAGTTGACAGCTCAGACTGTTTCAATGTGGAAATTAACCCGTATAGCTATCAGCTGGCGCGCCTCGCTTCGGGAAATTGCGTCAAGTATTTTTAACCTCGCGCCTGTTTGACAAGTTAGTGCATATGTGCTGTTAGAGTTTCAGTTTGTTGACAGTTGGTACTTTATACGGTTTAAATAAATTATTAGGAGCATTGTGATGCTGTTTACTAGAACGTTACTCTTTCCCTTAAAATTCAGCGTCAATCGCGCATGGGGATGACGTCGCAACAACACGAGTGCACTTTTTTCTTCTTTTCTATTTACGTCTTTGTTTCGTAGTGATTAAAACCTGAAATTTTTTAATTACTTTAATCACATAAAGCGTTTATGTTATGACATTGTAATCGATGGAATCTAAGTATAAAACAAAGTCGCTTCCCGTTGTCTGTCTGTCCCTATGTATGCTTTGATCTTTAAAAGTACTTCTTTTTAATAGATAGAGTGATTCAAGTGGATTTTTTTTATGTACAATAACTTCTGTTTTATGTGGTTTCTATTATAGGGGTGTTACAGAAAACTCCCATAAACCGAAGCGAAGCGAGGAGGGTCGCTAGTAATATACAGGGCGTCCCATGGCTATGCAACATGAATGGGAAGTGTGTTAAATATTGTACATTGAGGATTTTGCTTTATGAAGACATAATTTGTTTTTAAAAAGTAAGTTTTTTTTTATATATAAGGGGACAATCTTACGCCAATTGACCTAGACCCAAACTAAGCTCTAGGCTTGTACTATGGGTACTAGACAGCGATATAAATACTTATATAGAGAAATATATACTTAAATATATAAGGTGCTAACAAATTAGCCACGGATATTTTTACAGCTGATAGTACTCTGTTCTCGGAGTACGTTTAAGTATGAAACATCATAGGTTTTCTTATGTTTTTTTGGAGAAAACTAGGGAACAAATTTGCTACGTTAAAACACCCTGTTAATAAGATAATTAAATGAGACCTCTTTAGACATTCTAGAACCTCTTTAAACTATCATTCAAGTGGCCTCTTAAAGTTGATAAATAAAATACTTGACATTTACGAAAAACGACTTTTGACAAACAGTGTTAAACATCTTGACAGGAACATAATAGGGGTGATTATTATAAAGATTAGTTATAATTTATATTTTTTGTTCGGTAAATTAAAACAATAAAATGATATTCAAAGGTTCCTTGATTACAGTTAAAAGTTAATTGTTTTAATGTAATGTATTATCTCTTAAAATATCCGTAACTAATTTGTTAGCACCTTATATAGAAAACATCCATGACTCAGGAACAAATATTCGCGCTCATCACACAAATATCTGCCCTTACTGGGATTCGAACCCAGGACAACTAGCTTCGTAGGCAGGGTCACTACCCACTAGGCCAGCGCGTCGTCAAGTAAGACTGCATTCAATGATTTTTGTGAAACTGCTTGCCTCGCCTGAGAATCGAACAGAACAAGTATGAAAAATGGTACTTCGAGAGGTACGTTCTATAAAGGCTTTATATCGGGGAATCGGGTCGGGTCCCTGGTTCGAGTGCAGTTCTGGTGCAGTTAACGTAACATCAAAACGCACTCGAACTGCCTTTTTGCAGCTGGGTTGCAGTTCAAATGGGTCCATATTGACTCACATAAAATTCTTATTCCTATTTTTAGATTTCCTACCGATTTGTATTCATAATAATCACTCTTCATAATTTTTTTCGTCATAATTTTTTATTCATAATTTTTAAGTCATAATTATCGCAATTCATAATGCATTTTTTTTAAGAAACTGTTACTTTTTGTGATTTTTTATAAATCTAACCTAACCTAACCTAACCTTATTACACGTAAGATATTTAAGAAATTGTGAAAAGTGTACGGCTTCATTAATATTGGCGTTATGAATTCTGATGATTATGAGTTCCGATCGTTAGTACTAAATTTATTTATGAAGAGTATGAAGAGTGATCATTATGATGTAAAATGGTATGAGAAACATTTTCGGACTTCCGATAATAGGACTTAAAAAGTTATGTGAGTAGATACGCACCCGTTCAAATGCTCTCCGCCTGTACCGGCCCTAACTGTAATGTAGTCAACATTATGTTCTTAAGTACTTACTGAGACTTGTCAAACGAGCTCTCTCAGTGCATTAAGTTTCTACGATAACTTCAGCGGAGATCTATTGAAGCCGAGTCACAGCGCTGCTGGTTTCCAGCACAACCTTAATTATTATAAGCTACTATGTACTCGGTTTATGTGAGTTTTCTGTATCACCTGTACATAAAACAGAGTTCATTATACATAAAAACCTTCCTCTTGAATCATTCTATCTATTAAAAAAAACCGCATCAAAATCCGTGGCGTAGTTTTAAAGATGTAAGTATACATAGAGACAGACAGCGGGTAGCGACTTTGTTTTATACTATGTGAATAACACTATTATTACAGTTTAAACTTTTTGAACTGAGCTCTTCCAGTTACGTGTAAACGCAATGGTCATTGTAGGTATCTATACAGTTTTAATCGGGCGGTTGTAAAATGCAAAAAAAAAAGTTGCCATTTTTGTATTATCTACTGTGCTTTGTAATCTATTGTCTAAAAAAATAGAGTCGATAATCCATGTTAACCTTCGAAAATTGGGATTGTTCATATTTTTATAATTACTCCAATTCAAAAACCATTTCGAGGAATAGGGTTTTAAAGCTATTCTGCATTATTAAGTTTTTGAAATATTTATCTATTTTGGATATTTCGTCAAAAGTATATTTAACCTTTGTTTGACTTTCGTTTTCGGCTTGAAGCCGTCCTAGGTGTATCTTACGGGTTAGGCGAAAACAGTTTGAAATAGTATGTTTTAATACACTATTACAACCACTTTTTTTTATTAGATATCATTTAATTGTTGTAATTTATTAGGCAATTCCATCCCAAATTTAAAACAATCATGTCATCCATAAAATGTCTGCGAAATTAATATATAAAAAAAAATATTGGGTCAAATACAAAATTAATGATAATTGGTGTCTTAAAATTTCCTATTCTTTCTAATTAGAAATTAAAAACCGTGAGTTATTTTTTTTGGTCAATCCCAATTCTGTGACCTTTGCACAGTTAGGCTAAGATGTTTACCAGTGTATTAGTGACAGGTTGCAAGCCCATCGCCTAACAGTACTACACGCTATCTTGAGGGTCCAGACAAGATGCACTACGCTAGCCAGCGTTTCTCTTCGTTTGGTTTTTAACCAATCGCGTCACTGGTAGATGACGTGGAACCAAAAGTCACATGATCTGCCTGACGCGATTGGTTAAAAAACGAATAGAAACGATAGTTACCGTAATGCATCTTGTCTGGTCATGTTCAGTCAAGGACGCTGAAGTAGTTACGCCACTATGGGACCCTGTCATAATGACAGCGTCAGACCATATGAACGAAATTACGCTAAAATTAATGAACAACGTTATGCGACAGGGTTCCATAGTGGCTTAACAATTAAAGTCCTTGACTGTACTGTTGTTTATAAAAGAAACTAACTCACGAATTTCAATCAAATTGAATTCACAATATTTCATATTCCAATACTTGACATTCCTACAACAACCCACTAGAGAACGGAAACAAATAACATATCCTAACAATCCGCCAGTTGAGGTCCTTGAAAAATTTCACGAATACCCATCCAGAACAATAGTAATTCACAACGAGAGTATACCCTATTGAACCTCTATTGTTTACCCGAAATTCATCCGGATTTTGCATGCTTCGTTTGTCGAGCGCATACTCCGGGTATGAAACCTATTTCCAGGCTGGATCAGGTTTAAAAATTCACTGATAGATTTACTGGTTGATAGAGGCTACTGAAAAAAATACACTTCAATTGTTCTAGTTCCAAAGTTCTATTCTTGTGCTGTCGGAGTTACATTTAGCTGCACACTTGTACAGTCACGAGATTTAATGTGGTCCAAAGTCAATGTGGCATTCTACAACAATAACGTTGAGTTTCCTAAAAGTTACCAATGACTTGAGTCTTGACATCTCTAAAGGCATTGACGACTTCGAGCATATTTTTCTTGAAATGGGTCTCATCTCAAATTAACGCTCGTGACCGTACTATCGAGGAATTTGTTGAGGATTGTGACCACAGGTGTACTATTGGTGACGATGACGTCGAAATGTAAAAAAAATACACACAGGATATTTAGCTATTAACTGGTACACACAGCAACACATCTAGCTATACACTTCAGAAATCTGAAATATTGCGTGAAAGAGAGTCGCACTAGAATGCGTATGTAGTTGACATAATACACATATATACATCTCTTTCTTTTTCTCTCTGCTCTGTCTTTAATGGTTAGTTAGGTGTGATGTTGTGTGTACATATATATAAATCTAACGAAACAGCTTAATCGCAATCAAAATATACGGAAAGCAAAAACGGCAATTTGAGTCAACAAAAAATATGGATGTCAATCCCGGCGTAATATTTATGACTTTAATAATGAAATAATAAAGAAATATAGGGGACAATCTAACACGAATTGACCTAGTTAAAGATAAAGATTAAAGATAAAAGATATTTATTCAGTTAGTAGGCCGCACGGCCACTTTTACACGTCAAGAATCTACCAGCGCTTCCCAAGAGGAGACACTGCTGAGAAGAAACGCCGCAGGAAACTCAGCAGTCAGTCGTTTTTTTAACCATATTTAATACTACAATGATACTACTTAGTCTAGCATTATATAAAGCTATAAATATTAAATCAAATATAATATCAAATATCATGCGTAGTTCAGCAGGGATACATGTCAAAAATATTACGAGAGAGATAAAGGGAGAAAAGGAAAACGAAAAAATGGAAAAAAAAACACAAGACAACCAAATAAAAGTTTGATATGATTTCCTACATCAACGGTGTCCCCTAGACAAACAACTTTGCAATTTTACATATTATTAATTACTAAGTTTCGGGTTTAGGCCAAGTACCTATAGACAACGATATAAATACTTAATTAGGTCCATGGAAAAGCTCAGCCTTCGGATTCAAACATAATATATGTGGACATAAAATAATGTACATAATCAACCCTTAAAACACTCATGAGATCTTATTATGCAACTCGCAAAAAAACCACACTCGTGTTTTAAGACCTCTCATTATTGTGTCAGTTACCTAAAGTACTATAATTATAATTCAAATAATTGCGATCCCGCCAAGCGGGGGTGTTATTCTCTCTAAAACAACAGACGGTCGGACGAACGAGCGAAATTGCAGCGGCGACGTAGCAGTCCCGTCAGAGCGACCAAAACACATTTTCGCGCGTGCATTTTCAATTTGGCACCATGGATTCTGTCGATAAGATCGAACGTATAAGCACTTTCTTTCACTTTCTATTACGTAATGTTCCTAATAGTATAGTAAGTTTTAGTTTACAACCCCCCCCCCCCCCCCGCCCCTGTAATTTACTCCGTAAAGACGCCTTTAGGATAATAAAAAAATCAAGACAACCTTAGGCACTTACTTTGTCCTCAGGGTCGGCAATGTATGTGCGGTCTTCAAAATGTAGTCTTAAGAACGCAAATATCAATGGGCCACAGCACAAGATCTACATATCAATAGCCCGTGTGTTCGTACCTTCTCTTTGTCGTAAATTAAATAGGTCACAGTAAAAAAAAACAAGGTTTTGATGCCGACTGTAGTTTTTTTTATTGCAATGTTTTCTGCTTATCAAGACGTATTGAATGAGTCCCAACACGGTGGATCTACGTTAAGTATAGCAGAGATCCTGTCGCCATCTTCCGACTCCTCATCAGACCAGCTCGACGGTGCCATATTGTACTGTCATCCAAGTTACGTATCTATACCAAATTTCAGCTCAATCGGTCCCCGAGAAGCAGTTCAAATCATCCTAGTAAGATTTGACCCAAATATCCAGTTTATTTAGGTCAAATCTGACTTCATATTATATAATACAAAACTATTTACTTTGGCTCAGGTCATGACGAATAGTGTATTGCATTAACTAATTTGTTCAAACTAGTCTTCTTTGATTGTCGTTAATTTTCTAATAAAACTAACATTTAAAAATCCAAAAGTGTCGTTACCAAACTGTCTTACGTCACACGATGTGATTTAAAAATCGATCGAACTAATTTAAAAATTGTGATAGAGTAACCTCTTCTAAAGAAAATAGGATGAAAAAAATACCAATTTAAACTCATACATTGCAGCTTAATAAAAAGCTTGCACAATTTTTGCGCTCAAAAATTCGGAGATGTGGATCTGTGACGTCACAGCTAGCAGCTCCAGTCCTGCGCCGACTCCGATACCGTGAGGTTGTCAGCTGTTCTGAATTCCCGCTTAAACTCGAATGGTAGAACTTCATCATGGCGGGCTGTCCGGGGAATTCGGTGAGACAGTTTATTCCATTTTTAAAAAACTATTCAACGGTTTTTTGTTGCTAGTAAAATATATAGGAGTAGTTTTGTTCGCACGTTTTTTTTTTTAGAATAGTCGTATGACCAGGGCGTCGAGTTCTCGAACTTTGAAAAATTTCTGAACTACCATAGTGGCTTCTCGTTTACTATTGGTATTCACAATTCGTTAAACGTTTATGGATTTAATAATTTGAACTCAAATTATTACTGTCAATTTTACTTTTTTTTTTCACACCAGCAGAAGACGTTTTAATTAAAACAAAACTCCAGAAAGGTGGTAAGTAACTTGTTATAAGTGCTGGCAATTATTCTATGAAACTTTTTTTTTAAATCATGCTCTATACAATAGTAATTTTTTTAAATTAAATGCTGTCAGTATACTGTTTCGAACGTTCCTGAAACGCATTTTAAATGAATAGCGCTTTGGCCGCTTTGTAATATGTCGTTCTGTTTCTGACGTTTGACATTGCAAAATTAACCAATTTCACGTGGAAAACACTATAGCACAAACATGAAATTTTAAAAAGTATTTGGAATAAAGTCGTAATTCATGTTATTTTATAATAAACGAAAGGTCACTATTTTTCCTTCATTTGCAAAGAAAATTCCGAGCTTTGGATATGCCATTAATTAATTAGTGTTGTGTAGAACCTCTTTGTACTGTATGTGATCAACTGATAATCATACGACAATAAACTGAAAAAAAAGGAGTATGATTAACTGAAAAACATGAACATTCACTGCTTTGCATCATACAATACATATTAATATAATATCAGCTTAAGTAAGTTGAGAAAATTGTGAAGCAAAAATTTCCATACAAAATGCAATAACGTTCCTATTCCTTACACCTAGTCCGCTTTTAAATAAATAAATATCATAAAGAATTATGTCTTCACGTTTTCCCTTTCAAGAAAATATTTCTTGGAACAAATTAAACGGAAACTGAAAGATAGTCTTTAAAGTAACTACAACATATTCAAAAATAGAGACGAGAAACGTTATCGCCCGCAGCTTTTGTTTGGACTTTTTTTTACAGACAACGTTCTTAAAGCTCGCGGCGTAACATTAGTTACCGTGTAAATCTATACAGACTTGTAAACTTTCAATCAGTAAAAGTGAATATGTCGTCTTTTTCTGTTAGTGTTCTGCTCTAGTTTGTCTAGTAGGAAATTATTTTCATTCTATTCGGTCAACGTTTTTGGGTGAATCAACTTTTAAGGTACCTACTCCTTATTTTTTGACAAGTTTGACAAATTACACGTTTTTAGAAAAACTATATGTTTTCTTACGACATGGCATACATGTTAATTTAATTAGACAAGTAGGCTAACATTTGAACTTATTTAATTTAAAATAATACAGTTTTTAACACTAATATAGTTGGTAACGCAGGGGACGATGTTGTCCCTCGGTTTTGTATGAAAAAAGTGCATTTTCCCCTGAGTTACCCGGTTTTTTCGATGATTAAAAAATATTTGAAGTGTTTAACGTGTGGGGTCTATAAATATGATGGTCTGGTTTTATAATATTCATACATCATTATTAACCATAAGTCACCAGGAAAGTTTTAATACCGCAAAAGAAAAGGAGTACTTTAAAACTTGATTCACCCTTTTAATCAATCAGCTGAACTATCAATCGATACTACATCTACTATTTTTAAATCGTATATTGTGAACGGTTATATCCTTATTAACTTGATCATAAGTTGTTCCATTGTAAAACAATACTCGTAGCAGCAAAGTACATAATATAACCGCTACGAGCGTAGAGTTAGTTCGAACTAGGTCAATCTGTGAGATCGTTCACCGATATATTCTATAATCTATTGGAATAAAGCTTTCGTATTTCACTTTGTCAACTTATTTAATTAGTTATCGGTGGTTGATTCGTTTCGTGGACAGTATTGAATCTTTTAAAGAAGAAAGAAATTAAAATTTCACTCCTTTGTCCATTGCAAGTTGGTTTTGAACTTTTGAACCAGGGGACCGATTTTTGACTTTCGAGCGTTCGATTTCAAAAGCGAGCGGTAGACAATATTCGAATGCGAAAATTTTTCACGCTTTATTTTCGAATGGTCCGAAATTCCCTATTTTTGAGATTCTCACTCGAAACTGAGGGATTGACTAAATTGTATTGAACATGTTTCATAATACGCAGAAAGTCGATGTTTTACTGGTTTTCTGTAATTCATATTTTAAATACGAATAAATGTGTGAAGCTAACAAAAGTTGAAATTATAACAAGAGATGTATTATTTAATTTCGAATGTTTTTTTTTACGCTTCTTTTACAAATTCTTGACTTTTAAGTTCACTTGGTTACAAATTTAGGAAAAATGAAACGCTTTCTCGTTTGTGGTTATCTGTGGCGTTGCTAGGTCTGTTGTATGTTTTAGTTTTATCAGGTTTGACAGATGTCACATGATACTTTCCATTGATAGAATTCAAAACGAATGACACGGACCGCTCGTGTTCATATTTTCTATCGCTCGTAAGTCAAAAATACCATTTCATTGTTTTTTGTCACTTTCGATTGAAACTTTAGAGCGCTCGAAAATCAAAAATCGGTCCCCAGTACCCTTACCATGAGTTACAATTACCGTACTCGCTAGCGAGACGAATGCTCTGTCCCTCGCAGTATTCTTATAGAGTGCGAGGGACAGTAGGCTTCGACTCGCTAGCGAGTACGTTAATGTAACTCATGGTAAGGACCCAGTTCCCGTCAATGGAATGCCGATGACAATGCAATATTATGGTATAATGAATTAGCGAGAGCGTAGAATTGCATATGTAGTGAGTGGTATTGTGTGTTTATAGGCATTCTATATTTGAAATTTCCCTTTTCCCGTACTATCAGCACAAAAAGAGGTAATAAAATAATTATATTTAAGAAGAAAATTAAAAAATAATGTCAGTATTGAATTCTAAATATTATTAGGCTGTTTTTATTGTATTGAATTTAGCAACTGAAAGAATTAATACTATTACTGCTGAGGACTGGGGAAATATTTGTCACCATGTCGAAAGTGAAGAAAATAAATATAGATGTCAAGAAGGGGAAATGGATCGACAGAATACTTGTGACAGCTCAGATGAAGAATTAAATAATAGCGAATGAAAGCAAAAAAAGACTGAGCATTGTTTTACTTCTTAAGAAGAGATATGATAAGAGAGAATATTTAGGTATGTAATTTCATTAAATTAAGAGAAATACTTACGTTATTCTACTTTTAATGCGAACCGTACAACCACTACAAATGCAATTCCACGTTCTCGCTAATTCATTTATACCAGGGAACTGTACTGATGATGGAGTTGGAAGGTGTCGACGGAATCTTTGCTGTACTTGATATGTACCCGTCGAGTTGGGGCTCGTTAGTTTCGTCTTGATAAGCAGATGATGTCCGAGCGGAAAAAAGTACAGTCGGCAACAAAAGATTCTTACAAAAAATATTTTCTTGATAGTGACTTATTTAGCTTCATTCGATTAGTGAGTAGGGGTCGATTAGTTAGTGAAATTAAATAATAGTTAACGTTTTATACTTTCGTAAGTTATATTTAAAAAGCGGCCAAGTGCGAGTCGGGGAGAAGGGTTCCGTTATGAAATTAAATGTTTTTTTTATATTTGACTTGATTGAATGAAAGGTAAATTGTGGTTTACGATTTATGACGTATTTTAAAAAAACAACTTACTAGATCTCGTTCAAAACAATCGGTGGAAGTTTGCATGGTAATGTTGGGACTTCTGCATGACAATGTCAATGAAAGTTTTTTTTTATGTCGGTGCTATCTATACTTGAAATTTTGGCATAGTTGTAAAAGTTGCTTTTGACCGCGTTTTAGTAAAAATAACGTAATTTTTACGAAATATTTGATAATCAGTCTAGAATGGTTGAAAAATGAAAGTGTCTGACGGTATAGGGTAGTATCGCTGAGATCCACACGGAGAAATAGTATGGAAGTTGATAATAAATAAATATTGTTTTCAAAAATTATGTATTTCAATACGTTTTTCTATATTAAGCATTTTGGTACGGAACCCTAAAAATGATATGAGCTTAACGATCGAAACGGTATTTGTTACTGGTCAAAAAACAGTAAAAGCTTGTGACCAAATTCTCTTTATCTTTATCATAAACAGACATATGTTGCATTTTAAATATTGTAAATAAATTAATATGTAGTAATGTCTAATCAGAAAACCTGATTACTTATCTTTCTATTTTTTAAGAACTTGACGACTTCACGAAAAAATAGACGTCACGTTAAAACTACAGTTTTCGTATGAATCTGACGTTTACTAACTCCAGTTAGTGTCTTAACCTAGTGTTAAATTTTTCGTGCGAGACCGTCTGTTTTTATCAGTAAAGTTATCCGTGTCCTAAATATTATGTTCTCTTTATTTCGCACTAACTGTTCCCATGCCCATCAATTTATAGCCTAAGGACACTCTCAAATAACGTGGCTTTCTATTAGTAAAAGAATTTTCAAAATCGGTTCAGTGGTTCCAGACATTACCCGTTTCAACGTCCCAAGCTTTACCCCTTCATAAATATTAGTATAGATATTCTTATGTACTCTGAATGCTTTGTAACGCGCAAGGACCTTCGTACTACCATTTCTTACTATGCTTCTCATTAAATGGCTCCACTGGAGCATATTCCTGAATATATATCTCGGAGAGGTTTTCTCAAGATGTCAAGGAGTTGTGCACTTTAGATATTCTGTAACGAGTCCTTTGAAATTGTATATTTACCGGAGTGGAACTAGGAAAGGTATAGGTAGGTACGTATCACGAGAGTTGAGGCCACGCACACATTTTACATGTCAAAATTCAAATTCAAAATTCAAAATAATTATTTAGTAAATTGGCCACATGAGGGCTCTTTTACGCGTCGGTAATATAGCGTGAGTCTACCAGCGCTTCGGACAAGGCCATCGTTGCGGAGAAGCGCCGCAAGAAACTCCAGCAGATATCATTTTTTCAAATTATAAAATACTACTTAAAAGTAATAAAGTAAAAAAATCATTATTTTAAACGTAACACAAATAAAATCATTACAAGCTCAATAACATTGAATTAAAAATAGTGACTAGGAGAAGAACATAACGAGGTCTCTACGTCAGGAACGATAATTAAAATAATACATACATACATTAAATCACGCCTGTTTCCCAGAGGGGTAGGCAGATACCACTTCTTTCCACTTGCTACGATCTTGACAAATTTCTTTCGCTTCTTACTCATTCATACATCGAGTTATTAAAATAACTAACTGGAAAAACAACTAAACAACTGTAATTTAATGACAGCGAAGATTTGAAATTAGTGTCCTTTTTTTGTACCGATTGCAAGTTCAACAGCAAACTGCAGCATTGACTATAAGTGTTTTCAATATATTTAGTAAAAATTATTATTTTTTGAAAAAATATCCGATTTAAGTAAAACAGATCATAATATCGATACCTTAGGGCCTGTTGTTTGATCAGTACAGTTAAACTAAGCAATTGTTAAAATTTGAAAAAGGAATCGAAAATTTGAAGGAATCTCAAGGAAATGTGTCAAATTTTCAATTCCTTTTTCGAATTTTAACAATTAGTCAGTTTAACTACTGATCAAACAACAGGGCCTTAGTGCAGCTTTTTTTTGCCAGTTAAGTTACGAACTTATTATTTGTGCACAAACATACTAATTACCACAACCCGGATTTTTCGCGGCAGAACAAAAAACGGTCGCAAACTAGCTAGTGTTAGAATTATTTTTTCATCCATATATCGATAGTTGTGTGTTGTGTTAAGGTCCACGAAATAAAAAAATATCAAACATTTTACGTGAGTTTTGTATAAAATTATATAGAAACAGATGCAAATTTATCCTTCTTCGAAATCCGTCAGCACACACAGCAGCACATGACATTTTATTTGGTTTGTGATAGTGATAGGAGTAGATAATCAATAATTTCTCAACATTCTCTGGGAGTAGACAGTTTCTGACGTGTCTATTATTTTCCATGAGGTAGTATAGTCACTTCATTCAAAGTTTTACCTCTTAGTTACCCGACGGGTCATTTTATTACTTGATATGAAAAAGTAGGAGTTAAAATTTAGATGGAATAACACATATAAAACACTATCGCGAATAATTATAAAGTAATGTAAAAATATATTTCTAACACTAGCTAGATTGCGACAATCTTTTGTTACATACATACAATTACATACATTAAATCACGCCTGTTTCCCAGAGGGGTAGGCAGAGACCACTTCTTTCCACTTGCTACGATCTTGACAAATTGATCTTGATTGATTGATCTTTTGTTATGCCGCGAAATCCGGGCTCTGCTAATTACAATAACTTTTCACACGTTAGTACAATTGTGAACTAAGGTATCGATATTATAAAAAAGATAAAAAAAGATAAAAGATATTTATTCAGTAAGTAGGCCGCACGGGCACTTTTACACGTCATGAATCTACCAGCGCTTCCCAAGAGGAGACCACTGCCGAGAAGAAACGCCGCAAGAAACTCAGCAGTCAGTCATTTTTTAAACATGTTACAATGGTACTACTTAATATAGCATTAAAATATAAAGCAATAAAAATTAAATTAAATATAATATCAAATAGCATGCGTAGTTCAGCAGGAAAACATGTCAAAAATATTACGAGAGAGACAAGGGGGGGGGGGAAGAGAGGAGAGAAAACACAGGACAACCAAATAAAAGTTTGATATGCTTTCCCACATCAACGGTGTCCCCTAGACAAACAACTTTGCAATTTTACAAATTATGAATGACTAAGTTTCGGGTTTAGGCCAAGCTAACATTTTACATACCTACTTGATAACTGATAATATACGCACCATTACCCATCCAGTAATACTGCCCTCACATTTAACAGCGTAATGAGAAAATTAGAAGAAATTGAAGCACTTAATCCAAAGACGTTTAACTTAAACTTTAAATTGATAGTTTGACCGACAACCATATCCTTGAAACAAATCTAAATGAATCAGATAAAGATATGTCGAGTTTATTAAAGCATATTTTTATTTTCTTGCTCTTTGTTTTACCTAATTTTCTAACATTATACAGTGTGTTAGCGGCATGCGGGCATTTATTAAAACTGCCGATAGTATGTTGCTTTAGCAATTATTTGCAAGTATTATCAATCAAAAAATAATTAAAAACACTCCACAATTAATTAACTTAGATACTGTCCATTTTTTATGTAGTACATATGCTGCGTGTTCATCGTTATCAGTATCGCTGTTGCTTAGTACAAGGCATGTCGTGGTACGGGGGCAGATCGTAATAATCAAAGTAACCGTCGACTGTCATTTACACTTGTCAAATTGCTGTGCTTTACATTGCTGGCAATTAAAATTTTGTTAGAACGTTAACAAAGCGTAAAAATTTGTACATACATACATACATAAGCTCACGCCTTTATTCCCAGAGTGGGGTAGGCAGAGCTACAGAATTACTAACAACTCTAAAAACTTGTTAATAATTTTGTAACCACATTTTGCACAATTAGGCTAAGATGTTTACCTGTGTATTAGTGACAGGTTGCAAGCCCAACGCCTAACAGTACTACACAGCCTTTATTTGTTTATTAAGTAAATTAATGTCATGGTTACGTTACAGATATACGTTATTTTAACCTACTTTAAAAAAAAGCCAGGTTGCTGGTAATACACTGTATAATTCGATCGCGCACTTAAATTAAGTAGGTACACTTTGTTTGCTATTAGTACTCTACGAGTATGTAGTTGTGTTGTGTGTGAACATTCACCTCAACTCTGCGATACCTATATTTATCGATGCGCACGATGATATCGTTTGAAGCGATGGCTATTAGAGAACATGTTGATATTGTTGACAAAATGTTCAGCGAGTGGGATGTTCGTCCAATTACGCTTTGAGTACGACATTCTGAGCCCATATACTACTTTGACGATGGCAAAGCTCAAAAGGTAGGACGTAATTAGCAAGTTCAAAACGTGACTTTTATATCGAACGTATACAACCTCTGAGCCGGTTGTGAAGCTTACAGAGCTTTCATAAAGCGACACTCATTAAAAATGTACATCGATAAAAAACATTTTTACATTTTATATTTTGTTGCCCCGCAAATAAAATCCAATGGATAGCGGTGAAATATTCACGTTGGATTTCTTAATTAGGTCACTGTTTAATTAATTTTTTTGCTTTTTTTCGTTTTGACACAAACAGTTTTTAACTGGTCCCAAGTAACAAATACCGTTTCAAACATTACGATCATAAGCAGTCAGAGGTAATTTTAATTTGGTTTTGCATTTTTTTTAATGTAAGTACCTAAAATTTTATTTTGCTAAAAGCTAAACTGACCACAGATCTCTTAACTGCCATAACCCTCATAAAATATACTGATCTCAAAAAAAATACACCCGTTACATGTTTTACTAAACTAAATCAATTAACTTCCAACTGACCTACACGGCCCTCGTGACCTCACTACAAAGCTGATATACAGCATGCATCCCGTTCGCCTGACAATAAACCTCATAATATACAGTTGTGGTCAACTAATTAGGGACACTTGGTGATGACACAGAGTTTTGACTTTCATAATTCCTTATTAATATTTTTTTCTTAAAACTTCAATGATTTATTTCAATAACGGGTAGCTAAAGTTATTTTCTTAACTAAAATAATATGATACACGAGTTAATTTACAGACCATATAAATATCGTCTCATAAAATACAATACAAACCTTTTTTGTCAACCAGACTGGCCGGTCATATAATTAGGGACGGACTCAGACTCTGTGTTCTATTTTCGAAATTTAAAAACTTTGCTTGAATTATTTTTTGGTGTTCCAATTTTCTGTTCCTTCCGCGGCATTTGAGTTAACAATTTTCCTCTTTCGAGTGTAATTTATTGAAAAAAAGATGGGTAAAAACAAAAACTGTGATGAAACATTGCGAAATATTGTTGTTAACTTTGTTAAGCGTGGATGGTCTTATCGGAGGATAGCAGACCATTTAAAATGCTCTAAGAACTTAGTGTATAACGCAGTGCAACATGTGCGACGCAATAAAACTGTTCAAAATGTGCCCAGAAAAAAAAGATCAAGAAAAACAACTCCCCAAGAGGATAGGATAATGGTGAGATTGGCTAAGGCCGATCCTTTTAAAGGCTCAGTTTCTATAAAAAGCGAATTATATGGGGCACACATAACTGCAGGCGTGTCAGCGAGGACAGTACGACGGCGGTTAGAAGAAGCGGGGCTACTTGGAAGAATAGCTCGCAAAGTACCTTTATTAAAAAAACAACATCGGGACGCACGTCTGGCTTTTGCTCGTAAATATGAACATTGGACTTATTCCCAATGGCAACATGTTTTATTCTCTGATGAGACCAAGGTCAATCTGGTTTCATCAGACGGCAGACATTATGTACGGCGACCAGTAAACGCAGAAATGAATCCAAGATTCACAAAAAAACAAGTGAAACATGGCGGAGGAAACATAAAAATTTGGGGGTCATTTTCTGGACTTGGATGCGGGCCCATCAGGAAAGTTGAGGGCAATTTAGACCAGTTTCAGTATAGAACTATATTGGAGGAAACCATGTTACCCTATGCCGAGGAACACCTTCCGGTTATTTGGACGTTCCAGCATGACAACGACCCAAAGCATACTGCAAGATCTGTCAAGGCGTTCCTTACCAGTCAATCCGTTTCGGTTCTAGACTGGCCGGCAAATAGCCCAGACCTTAACCCAATCGAATACCTTTGGCATGAGATTAAGAAAAGGGTTGCTGGCTATCGCTCTAAGTCCTTAGATGAGCTTTACGAAGCCTTCAATGAAGCATGGACTAACATTCCTGTGGAGATATGCCGTAAACTGATATCGTCCATGCCACGCCGGTGTCAAGCTGTTATTAAAAATAAAGGCTTTGCTACTGGTTACTATTTTTTTTTTCATTTCAGCCGGGGTTGTTTAAATTTCTTATTTACACAATTATTTATATGTAAATACTTCTGTTTTTGTTCATTATTTAACGTTTACCCCCGTGTCCCTAATTAAATGTCCAGCTGTAAAATGCCTAAATTAACCATTTGTTTGTTATTTCGTATTAAATATTTTATTTACTATACTTTGTTTTTCATTGTGTATAAATATCTGTAGTATATAAATGTAAGCAAACACTGAAAATTAATTGAGCCGGGAAATTACCCAATTTTGAAGTTCGTAAGAATTTAAATAAACGTTTACATAGTTTGCCGTGTGTGTCCCTAATTAGTTGACCACAACTGTATATATATATATGTATATATATATATATTAATTATATAATAATATATATATGCTCATAATATATATATATATATATATATATATATATATATATATATATATATTATGCCGCCAGATGGCAATGAAGGAGATAATAGGAACGGTTCGTCCAAACAAGAGACGTGGTTAACGCCGTTGCCAGCGCCAGGCATTCCAATTACCAATGCAAAGTGAACCCGCAATCGAGTCAGTGGGCACAGAAATTTAAAGGGAACCTCATAAAGGGGCGTTCTGTATTTGAATGGTGGTTTAAAATTCAACATGGCGCGGGTGTGCTACGTCAGTTTTTAATTGAAAATGGTTGCGTAACGGTTTTCCCCGAGAGGAACAATGATAATCGACAAAAATAAGCGTTTAAAGTGTGTATCTGTGCATTCGGTTTTTAAAAATAGTTGTTTTTTTTTTATTGACTTACTTGCCCATGGATTACGATTGGTGTAAGTTATAAACAAATATGAGTAGGTGGGTTTTAGTTATTTTTTTCCTTTTTCTTCCTTTATCTGTCACGTAAGATTTTTGCCAGGTTTTCCTGCTGATCTACGCATGTTATTTGATATTATATTGAACTTAATATTTATTGCTTTATATAATGCTAGATTAAGTAGTACCATTGTAATATGTTTAAAAAATGACTGACTGCTGAGTTTCTTGCGGCATTTCTTCTCAGCAGTGTCTCCTCTTGGGAAGCGCTGGTAGATTCTTGACGTGTAAAAGTGCCCGTGCGGCCTACTTACTGAATAAATGTCTTTTATCTTTTGTCGTGGGTGTTTTGGGTCGCGATGACTTGCCATCAGGCTCGCTTGCTCGTCTTCCTCGTTTCAGATATAAATAAATAAAATGAACGGAGGGCCATGATGCGAGCTCACCTACTAGATATTTACTCTAGCTTTAAATAGGCTCGGATTGGGTGCACTCGGAAATGCACTCGCCGGAAATGCATTGCACATTTTTGCAGCCATAATTTATTACTAGACACGTTTTCAGCGGAATATACACAGCGTTTGGTGAAATTATTCAATCGGATAACTGAAGCTTGATAGAATGATGGGTTATTGAAAGGTAAGGTACTTTTTGTATTTTAATTAGCAGAGCCCGGATTTTTCGCGGCAAAACAAAAAGCTAGATATATTGATAGTTGTGTAATAGAAGGTCCACGAAATAAAAAATTATGAAATAATAGTACATTAGGTACTACAGAGGCCGGGAAGTAGGGGGTTGCCGGCCGACTGATATAGACGGCCGAGCGAAGCGAGGCCGGATAGTTACGAGGCTGGCAACACCTTTTCACGGCGAGGTATGTATAGTGCTTTTCTCAAACATATGCAATGAAATAAAAAAAGACATCACTCAAAAAAGTTAATTGATAAGTCCACCCTAGGGAAGAAAAGTAATTGGGTGTTAAAATAAAGTACCAGGAGCGCAGCGGTAATTAGGAGGCATATCAGGCATAGCGCAACTTAGATCTCAGGCGGTGCGGGCAGCCGGCGGGCGGGCGGCGGGCGCACACGACACAGCGCGGATGTCTCCCAAACGTTTATGCACTCCTAGTATTTGACGTTGTAACATTTTCTCAAAAAATTTAAAAATATAATTTAGATATTCAGCCTGTTCATAAAACCAGCTGTCATGGCCATATTAAAATTAAAAAAAAAATACTTCCCGGCCTAGGCCTTCAATTTTGTATGAAATTCCTTTACAGTTCTTTCGAGTTGTTCCGTCGGGAACGTGGCACTTTGAAGCCTAAAATAACTAACATAACGCCGACATTACATAGCATGTTTGAGAAAAACATTTTACGTGAGTTTAATATAATATAATGATATCGAATCAGATGCAATTATTTCTTCGAAATTCACGTCACAGCACATGACATTTTATTTGGTTGGTGATAAATATAGGAGTAGATAATCATTAATTTCTATGTTATATTATGTTCCATGAGATAGTATACTCACTTCATTCAAAGTTTTACCTCTTAGTTATCCGACTGGTTATTTTGTTACCTTATATGAAAAACTTTGGAAATTTAGATGGAATTACACATACCTAACAACTGTCGCGAATGATTGTTAAATAATGTAAATATAATAATACTCGACATCGATAAAAAAATACTTCTAACACTAGCTAGATTGCGACAGTCTTTGGTTTTCTCTGTTAATTATATCTATGATAAGCTAGGACGATTGAGATAAGGTTTTATTTGTGAAAGGAAATTGAATTTCCCCAACAGTGTAGGTACCAATTTAAAATAAATTATCCCAAGAAACTATTTAATTTAGTTCATTTTACGCTTTTAATCAAAGCTCGTAAGTTAAGTCGTTTCTATTTGCGTACAAAGGAGTCTCACTGCGCGGGAAAGCTCATTGGAAAACGTTTTTCAAAACTAATATTGAATTAAGCTGTACTATCGTCGAGTTGCCATTGAATGCGATAAGTACTGTTTCTTTATTCGAGCGTTATTTAATTACTGCGAGAAATATTCACAATGCTTATACGTTTACTTGTCGCGAACCGAAAACGATTGTTTCAAACTATGATTTTTACTAAGAAAATTCAAGCGTACGTTCGCTACTGCTCCAATCCACGTTTACTTATTATACAACCAGCCTTCCCGCGCTACAATATGGTCCTTCGAACCGGATGGATGTCAGACTCTCTGACATCTTTGTCAAGTCAAAGTAAACTTATGCTCGTGTGATCCGTAGTTTGATTGCGTTTAAGCTGTAATTAAATCCGTTTTTTTTTTAAATTAATTATAATGGTGGTCACATTTTTGTGGAAGTCGCTAAACGAATATCCAAAAACGGCATCAAAATATACGCCCAATTCTTCAAGAATATTTCCAGGCGGTTGAAACGCTCGAATAATGACCCAGTTAATACTTATACACCTGCGGAATGAAAGCACCCTGTGTGCAGAATTTCATTCATCATTAACAGAGATCGGAATAGGTTGAGCTAATTTGCCTAAACTTGACGCGTATTCATTCATGCGTGAGTGAAATGGGAATACATTATTGAATGAAGGTGCATCAAGTTTAGGCAAATTAGCTCTACCTATTCCGATCTTTGATCATTAATTAATTTCATCCTCATTCAATTATTAAAACCTCTTCGGCACCACAAATTCGACCCCGATATGTTAATTATCTACATTATGCAAAGTCACGCATATACGATATCATATTGATAATTCCTTATTAACTCTGTCCAATACACCGTTTCATATTAAAATAACATTCCAGAATTCCACTGGTTTAATCAAGTTGAATATTCCAATAATCCATCAGACATTTACCGAGTCTATTTGGTATTTATCATTGGAAGCGCAGCGTTCTATAACAGTAATTAGGGTTGCCAGCCAGACATGTCCGGCTTGTTACAGTCGTGTCGTGCCCGGACATATGCAAGCACGGTGTCTCCGGCTTTTGTTACGCTTTTGGTAAACCGAGTGAGTGAGCGGCGAATGCTTACTTAATAAGATAGCATAATATAAAGAGCAGAGAAAGTCTCAATTGAACAACAGTAAGAAGCAGACAAATGTTTTTTAGTCCATCTGAATATCAGCGCCGCCATTTCACTCCAAAATTCAATATATTTATTCACTAAATTGGCCACATGAGCGCTCTTTTACACGTCATTGCGCCGCAAGAAACTCCAGCAGAAGGTCTTTTTCTAATCATTAAATACAATAATACTTAGTAAGTTACATTACAAGGTAATAAAGTAATAACTGCACAATGCTGAGAGATCCTGTTCAACGTTAAGTTTTCTGTTTACTTTATAAAAATAATTCTAAGGTTACTTTATTCTGATCTTTCAATAACAGTAACAGTTTTTTCTATATAAAACCAGCAAGTCCGCCTTCCAAAACAAAATTCCCGACTAAATATGTATATTTCCGGATTTTCAATTTTTTGATCGTGGCAACCCTGAGCTGTAATAAAGTATTCGCTAGATTTCAGCTCGCCACATTTATCTGCTAGTAGTGTTTAAACTGCAGAATAAATTTATTTTGCTTAACGTAATATTTGGTCGAATCAACTTTTAATTTACTCTTTATTTGGTGGTATAACAACTTTCCTGGAGACTTATGGTTAATAATAACTAGGCATCGGAGTTTTTGTCGCACGGTAAGACTAATAGCAAGCTCTGGAGTCGTCATTTGCCATAAATCTAAACTCTTATTCATATTCATACTCATTTATTTATTTAATTATTTAGGTTTTTTTTTATAATCAAGGACAACAACGTTGACGAGTTTAGAAACGATTATTTAATGTTATATTTGGAAAATAAATATTACAATAAAAAATAATTACCATTTTTATACTGGTTTAATTACGAATATTTATAAACAAACCAAAGATACATTAAAACACGGCAGAAGTGAATGTTTTAGTCCACACTAGTGGCGAATTACCTATTCGCAGGTGTATAGTTCAAGTTATGAATTTATAATCTAATAGGTTTTTTTTAACTTGACTAAGATAAACGTATACGTCCGACCGCTATAGAGGTATTTTAAGATAAATTAAATAAATGAGTATGAATATGAATAAGAGTTTAGATTTATGGCAAATGACGACTCCGTAGCTTGTCTTACTGTGCGACAAAAACTCCGATGCCTAATAATAAGGCATGTATATTAAAATCAGACCTTACACGTTAAACACCACATATTTTGCCAAGTTGAAAACGGGACTACTCAAACACGCCGCTGCGATTTCGCTCGTTCGTCCGACCGTCCGTTGTCTTTGAGAGAACACCCACCCAATCACTTATGGTTCCTCTGCGGGCGCGGCAGAAAACTCAATGTATCTGCGGGTTTTAATATTGAAACCGGACATGAGTTGCGTTCGTGTACACCACCGATGAAAAGTGCAGTATGTTTGATTTTATGAGCAGACTTGCTGTTCCCGTGTCCACTTCGTTGGGCAAAACATTTTTTTTGAGTTAATAATTTTTCATCACACTTGCTCGCAAATGGTGTTATTCCATGCCTGTATACAGAAGGACAATGGCCTAAATTGTTCCCGCGGGAATTATGGCGAGTTTGTCATCACTAGGGAGTAATGACTTTCTTTTTAAAATTTGCAACTCTTTCGTACATCATTTCTGACTAAGGAGGTTTAATTTTCAGCCAAAAATTAAATCGGTTTCTAATTTCATCTTTAAAAATTAGCTATAGACTAACTTACATTACACAAAACCTATACGCTTCATTAAACTTCATTATTTTTATACCTATTTCAAGTATATATCAACATTTATCATTAATTTTAGTAATTATACATTTTTATCAAATTGGCTAAATCTGGCTCGAATCCAGGTCGAAACTAAACGCAGTTATTATCTGTGGTAGAGGTCACAAAAAAAATACAAATATAAAAATATAAATTAATACGTTCCCGTTCGTCAAAAGTTATTTCTTTATATTTTGCCGAGTTAAAGTGTTTTTTCCTCGCAAGTGTGATGAAAACCATTGTGTGTATCACAGGCAGTAAGGGGATTACTAACTCGAGTCATTAAAAGCCCTCCGCCTTCGGCGTCGGGCTTCTAACACTCTCGTTAGTAATTCCCTTCTTACTACCCTTGATGCACAATGTACTATTCCCGCTAATTCCCGTTCCCGTGGGAATTTCGGGAATTCCTTTCTTAGTGCACCTCTACGGTGCCTAAGCTACGTCCCTTCCAAATTTCAAATGCCTACGTTTAGCCGTTTAGGCTGTGCGTTGATATGTCAGTCAGTCAGTCAGTTTCTCCTTTTATATATTTAGATTTCTCTTTGCAAAGGCCAAATGTTGATTTAGAACGTGCTCGGGTGTGTTTTTCTTGTGGATTTTTCATAGAGGGATGTATTTTCAGTACGGGAAGCACATGTTGTGTTTGCTCGCTTATTGCTCAGTGCATTCGTTACAGATTAGATAGAAACATAGATCCGAGGGGTTGGGTCCCGTTGGTCTTACTTGCATTTAGCCTTTTCGAGTAAAACGGCTCGGTAGTACACTGACCAAGTATCCAAAATGACTTGGTAATATGACCATGGTTTCAAAATTGTTTTCGGTTCAGAAAGACTTTCTTTGCAAAACGTCTTGGTCGTGAAATGCACAAGTAGGCAGAATGACTTGAAGTACTATGGAGGTGATACTAAAATAATGTATTGTCATTATACAACCTGGACAAAATGGCTACTTAGACATTTTTTACAGTTTAGGGCTTAACTACATAGTCTTTATACATTAAAGACATTTTACTATATGTATTGGCCATGAAGATTATCCAGACCATTTACCTATTAAAACATTGTCGTTTTACAGCCATGCCTTATAGCATTGAGGACGTTTTTCAGACCAAGGCATTTTGCTACCCGGACAAAATACAACTAAGGTGCTCTGCTCGCCAAAGCTAAATGCAAGTAAGGCCAACGGAACCCAACCCGATCCAAGCGACAAACAAGTCGCGGGTAACATGTGCTAGTTCTCCAGGTACCATTGCAATGTACAGCCACAAGATTTAATTTGGTACCCACCTTAGGTCCAAAGTCAATCTGACATTGTACAACAATAAGGCTGAGTTTCCTAAAAGTTACAGATGACTTGACATCTCTAATGACATTGACTATTTCAAGCATATTTTTCTTGAAATGGGTCCCAAATTAACGCTCGTGACCGTATATACTGATTACAGGTTTTAGGGAGTTGGTTCTGGTTGTTTACATGCAATGTTTGATGCACACCTGACATTAACACACTAACGGGGTTTGGGTAAAAGTGTTGTCATTTATAAAAGTCATACATTTTCAAGGTGAGCAGCCATTAGTAAAAGTGGTAAATTGTGATAGAATAATTCAAAATAAACATGTTTTGTTATGTAATGTAATACTCTTACGTGCATCAGTGCCGAGATATTTAATATTCTTACCTTGGCGTCCTTTTAGTACCAAAAACTGAACACTTAAATCTTAAATATCTCGGCTTCGATATTATTAAACATGTAAAAATCATCCCTGCCAGCTGAAAAAAATAGACAATACTCTTCAAACAAATTTACCCAATGCCCTTTGTTATTATGATTATACTTTGCAGTGTTCTGCGTTGCTACAACTGTAAAAACTGGGCTGAGCATGTCGTACCATACCGAAGCCGTTACTAGAAACACAAAAAACTACCAGAAAAAAACAATATGGATGAACAGATTAGATGCTTCTTAGATGATTTTTAGTAAGCCTAAAAACACTTAAGCCGGTTGTATAACAAAAACCAACCAATTCTAAAATCAAATCAAATCAAATGGAATTAATTAATTTCATTACATTTAGACACTTTCCATAGGTTGCACAGATTGCGGTAATGAGCACAGCTAAGCTGAAATTGAGCTCACCCGTGGTCAGCCATGGAGAGATTACACGACGTGTCCCAAAATTCAACGATAATCCGCCGAGAGCTGATAGAGTAGTTAAAAAGCTATCGATGTAACCCCTGTGTGTTCAGCGAGTTTTAGTAGTGTCGGAGATATTGATCATTTTAATTTGAATTTTTGTCACGAAATATCATTAATTTCATAAGTTTTTCAGTGGTATTTTACATAATTAGAATCGTTATCAATCAGCGATGTTTTTAAACGTGAGACGATGTGTTTTTTCCTGTAAGTTTTTTGAGTTATCAAAGTTTTCACGTATGCATGACGGAGTGTGAACAATATAAAATATGTTCGACGTTTTGATACAAAAAACTATTAAAATCGATTATTAAGAACATCGGTTGAGTATTTAAGTAACATGTAGCGAGATTGCAATGAAATTCCTGTTAAGATAACATTTTAAGACAATTTTTCAAATGCGTGTAAACTCCTTGCTTGAACTTGCATGACGATGTGCTATAAATTAAAAAAAAAAATCTACCGAACTTGGGTTTCGTGACAAAAAGAAAGCTCGAGGCTTTTATATGGGGCATTACGGCCAAGTTAACCTGTATGTTTAGATACTGTTTACGTGCAAGTGTGATGAAATATAATAAAACGTGTGCAAAATTTAGTCATTTTAACCTCATCGGTACTAAAACCCCTGGGAGCAATAAACTTACATAAAATTTATAATATACATTTAATGTATACAGTTCAAAATCACAACCTTCTTCGTTAGGGTAAATTGCGTCGCATCGGAATACGTTTTGAAAAATGCATGAGTCTCGCGTTCGCAATTCCTATACAACCCTGATTGTACATTGTTATTTTTCCTATTGCACCCGTATTTTTCACGTAACTTTATATCTTATTATATCGACTGTAAAGGCGGCGGAGTCGTGAGAAATACGACGCGGGCAATAGCCAAGGGTCTCTATTATTTATAAAGCATGAACTGTCAGAAGTTACATTTGTGTTTCGCTTAGTATTAGAGAAATAAAGTTTTGGGAAATGTTAGGTGAAATTTCTTGAATTTCAACGTCTTTATCTGCATTTCAGTAAATAGCTCCTAGTACGATTAATTGTACTTTGACAATAGACAATTCTTGACATTCATCGGGAGAGATAGGAAGTGCACATGACACGTGGCACATTGCTGCGTATTCATAATATCGTAGTGTGCACTTAACATTTTCAAACAGTAATGTAGATCACCTGCCACGTTGTCATTTTTTACAGTAGATCT
Organism: Acleris laterana; assembly: GCA_963966035.1. Classification (NCBI taxonomy): domain Eukaryota; kingdom Metazoa; phylum Arthropoda; class Insecta; order Lepidoptera; family Tortricidae; genus Acleris; species Acleris laterana. Next base: position 85,668,475 of record OZ014438.1, read on the forward strand.
ATGAATAACACAGATTGTGGCTTGATTTAAATATTACATCGCATTACAATAAATACAAATATTGAATTAGTAAATGTATTCCAAACGAATCCTTTAAGGTACCCGTAACCCGTCTCGTATGTCATAAAAAGTCTATTTGAAAATCAATATTTTGACCATATTTTCTAAGAGATTTGTGAACTGTCATCGCTTCATTGTTCTCTCGTGTAGTGTTTTCATAACCCTAATCTGTCAGCTGTCAATTATTTTTTTTAGTGGCCAGTACCTTTCCGCACAAAAGGAGGCCGATTCAATTCTTGCGCAAATTTTGGGTCAACTATCACTGAATATGTGTTCTATCTGTTACATGTCAGTTGCACTAGTCATATTTGAACTCGGGAAATTAATTTGCGTACACCGTTAGCCGCTGGACGACATTTGGCTGCTCTCGATTGATATCCAGTCGAGTCATTACCATCCCAATATGAAGCGAGATCCAATTTCCTTTGTACCACTGTACTCCAACTGGCACATCAATCAATAGCCTGCATTGGAGATGTGCACTAGGTAATATCCGGACGTAACCAGCTAATCACAATGTTCATTTGGCTTACAATTTGTTGCCAATCATGGTAAAGACATCTTTCCTTTATATAGTATGCGGAATTCAAAAACTGTCAAAGTGTATGAAATACACAGTTTTCAAAAATTATACAGCGTGTTACCAGCACCCTGGCTTTTTTTAAAGTAGGTTAATAACGTATATCTGTAACGTAACTATGACATTAATTTAATTAATAAACAGATTTTCAGGCTTTGTTAAGTTTCGAACAAAATTTTAATTGCCAGCAATGTAAAGCGCAGCAATTTGACAAGTGTATGTCGACGGATACTTTGATTATTATGATCTGCGCCCGTACCACGACATGTCTTGTTGTCGCTGTTGCTTAGTAACAGCGATACTGATATCGACGAACATGCAGCACATGCACTACTTTAAAAAAAATCAGAATCTAAGAAAATTAATTGTGAAGTAATTTTTTTTTTTTTTAATTGATAATGGTAATACTTGCAAACAATAGCTAAAGCAACATATTATCGGCAGTTTTACTAAATGCCCGCATGCCGGTAACACACTGCATATATAGGGTGACGGAATTAGCAAAGGACAAGGACCAATGATGGACACTGAAGATACGGGTTATTCGTTTGTATTGCAACAATCAATTCACTACCGTATGAATTTAAGAGTAGTGTCTATTACTGGTGTATGTCAGCTAATTGTCCAACACTGGAGCCATCACTCTATATCGTTGAGCATCGTTTGTAGGGTTCGTCTCACTGAGAACCAGCGTCACTGAGAGTATTAACGACATTCAGTTGCATAAAACTAAGCGGAGACGGTTTTGGATAAAAAAAATGGTTAAGAAATTATTTATGCTTGTAAACTGTTTTTTTACGTGCCCAAAAAAAACAAGTCACAAAAGTAAACTATTTCTTGTACCTGTTTTTAAATTGAAACCATGTTAGGCTCTAGTGACTTTATACATATATGCCGTTATTGTTTAGAAAAATGCGCTATCGGATTTTTTTATTTTCGACCACTTCTTAAAGCAACTGTGGGTGTATGTCGGCAATAACGCGGTGAATCTTGACTTCCAAGTAAACCAATTTTGTAGTGCTTAGTGACTCTAAAAGTGCTTTGCAACATTTAGCTCGATGCACCTCGGGTGAACGAGGTCTTCCCGTAGCTTATAGTATCCTGGATGTATATTTACAGCTACAACATAGTGGTATAAATATAAAATTCCAATGGATTCCATCACACATTAATCTGAAAGGTAATGATGAAGCAGACAGGCTAGCGAAAACTGGAATTGTCGAAGGAATATGTATAAATCACATGCCTTTCTTCACCGATCTACTCAGAGAAGTCAAAGCACAGTGTCATAAAACTTGGAAGGACTATTTCGATGAGAGATCGAGGGAGAAAGGCATATGGTATAAAACTATGACCAGTGAACCACCGAAGATCCCATGGTTTTGTGAAGGTCAGTTAAACCGACAATTAGTTGTTATAAGCATGCGACTGCGCTCCGGGCACATGCCACTAAATGTGTTCGGACATTTGATGAGAGTGGTGGATTCTCCGGACTGCGCAGAATGTGGGGTGAGAGAAGATACCTACCACGCATTGGTGGAATGTGCTCGGATCGGAGCAGACCGCAGTGCATTCGAGAGACAGATGCAACTCAAACTGAGAGATGTTGTCATAATTAACAGTATAGTTTCGAACCCCACCTCCAAATTAGCAGTTAGTTTATATCATTTAATTATAAAACTAGTTAATAGCAGATAAGTGGACATAATTATGTACTTTTATTGTGTTACCTATGAGGCTGACATGTTCGCACTGCGAACAAAGCCTCTTTTTTTTCGAAATAAAGATTGAAAAAAAAAAAAAAGTAGACCAATTTCTGTGGATAACCATCTGACAGTTTACGTCAATCCTATACATTTTCGATAACGACAACGATCTCGTAATGCATCTTGCCCTAAAATAAAATAATTACTACTTTAAATATACTAATTATCTACATTTCCCTTAGAGCTAGGCACAGACCACTGCCTTCCATTTCCTTTCGCTTGCTACGATCCAGAAAAACATCCCTCGCTTCCACCACACTCATGTCTCTTCATATACGTGCCTCGATTTAGGGTACTACAGAGTCTCCTGACCTGGCCCTTTCTTTTCCAACATTCCCATATACTCTTGCCTCACATATCTGTTCATTTAATGGCTATAACAGGGAATATGAATAATTCTTTAAATCGCCTTTCTCAATAAAATATGAAAATACCGTAAAAAATATGACCAAAAGTGTAATTAAAATTAATATCACTCGCGAAATACGGATATTTTTAATTATATAAGTACTTTAAACTTTAGCAGTAGTCTTTGACCTGTTATCGTATTGTCAACATATTGATAGCTCGTATTTCGCTGCTTAAATGCAAAAGCGCCACAAAACAAAAACAGATATAGTTTGATTTAAAACTTAAAGTATGTATATAGCATTCGGAATTTAAATGCAACACAAACACATTTTGATTAGTGGCCCTTTTGTATTTAAGCAACGATTTGCTTGACAGCTGCGGCAGCGGGCAACAGTACAGTCAAGGACTTTAATTGTTAAGCCACTATGGAACCCTGTCATAATGACAGCGTCAAACCATGGGAAATAAACTACGCTAAAATTAATGATCAACGTTATGCGACAGGGTTCCATAGTGGCTTAACAATTAAAGTCCTTGACTGTACCATAGCAGATCAAAGGGCGACATGGTTTATTTCGCTTAGAATAAAGGCCCTTGTGTTGTGTTCATCTTATGGGAGGGGGGAGGGGGGTTTAAGTTGTTAATATGTATTCCTCTCAAAAAATATTGAATTTCTAATTTATTCTACGACCATGTTTTGTTAGCAAGCAGTGTAGTAGTGTTTGCTTATTGTTTTCACGCAGTCCTGTAGTAAGAAGAATTCGGCGTTTTCTGTGAGTATCGGATTGAATCTGTGCGCTGGAGTTTCTTAAAGACTTGTTTTTTCTAATATATTGACGTAGAAGGAATGATAATTATGTAATTGTATTTTTTTGTTATTGGGATAGGCATGATCTTCTTTTATTATTATTAATTATTTATTTATTTAATAAGTACAATTTTAATTAAAACTAACAATTAGGCATTGCCCCACAAAACTGGAGTAACAGTTTGACTGTGAGAACGGCAGTCTCTTAGATAGAAATAAAATTAAATAAACATACATTTATAATATTATAGAAGTAGACCTAAATAATGTTTTTTTAATAATCTCTTGAATTTATTCTTATTTTTTTACGTAAATATAACCTAACCAATTGGGCTTGATATAGAAATATATTTCAATAAATGTCGACACAGCTAGAAACTTTCGCAAAGGCCAGGTTAGCTATTCAAAAAAAAACTGAACTTTTATTCAACCTGTGAAAGTAATTACTATTCCCTATTACCTAACGACTTACAATGATGCTTTGTAACAAATTTCGCCATCCATTAACGTATACGTTGTCTGTATGAATAATCGACTCCTAACTTTCCACAGTGAGCTTTAACTTCGGGAACCTGATACTGACTTAGTAGGCCTTTATGCTCGTAAGTCCCCGTGTACAGTCGGCTCAGAAAGTTATCTACCATTTTGGACTAAAGTTCCTGTGTAAATTGAAATACCTTTCAATATTTCGATAACAGTCCTTCATTTTTAATCGACGTCATCGGCACCATAAGTACAATAAAGTGTATGCATACTTACGGTGTTACGTTATAATCAGAGAACGAACAAATGGGCGTGATTACTCGCAATAATGTGGACATGACTCCAAAGATTTTAATTAAACAAATTATATTACATTAATTGACTACTTAGCCGAAAAATAATTTTGATCCTCACGGCTAAAATAAATGAGGTGAAAAGCTCGTTTCGCAATCCACCCATGTTAATGGAGCAAACTTAAGTAGATTAATATTAATGAGCACGTCTTTGTATTATTTATTTATTACTGCCTTACACAGAATCAAAATTGTTTTTCGGGTAGGTAATCAATGAATGTACTTAATTTAATTTGGAGACATGTCCACATTATTGCAAATAATGACGCCCATTTATCCGATCTCTGGTTATAATATACTAGCGACTCGTAACATCCGTACATAAAACAAACGTTTTTATACATAAAAACCTTGCTCTTGAATTATTCTATCTATTAAAAAAAGCGCATCAAAATTCGTTAGGTAATTTTAAAGATCTAAGCATACATAGGGACAGACAGCGGGAAGCGACATTGATTTATACTATGTAGTGATAGTGATTTCGCTGTCCATTAATTAGCATGCCGTGTAATGGCACTAATAGCCAACGCGAGCTTTGACACACTGAACCCGATACCGGCTTAACGTCCATTAATTATGTTTCCCCGTCCATTCATTAATAATTAACACGTAACTGGTGTAATCATCGAGTCGAATTACGTCCTAACACAACCTTAACAGGTGATAATTGTGTTTCCCTTTAGTAATTAATTGTATTGTATCCCTCTACAATAGTACATTGTGTATTAAGACTGCGCCGAGCAAACGTCGAGCGTCCAGTGGCGCCCTCATTACTATTATTGTGTTTTCTAATAAATATAGTATTTTCTTGAAATTTGTCGGTAGGTTTTTGTACTACAAATGAAAACACAACTTATAGGGTATATCACATAGTTTAATAATAATTCACCTTCGAGTTATCAACTTAACGGAAAAAAGTGGCCACGTATCCCATAAATTGTTTTTTACTTGCGCTACAATAACGTATGGTCTGATTGCAGGGAAATTCTTTAGTTAATTAGAAAACACAATAGCTCAACAAAGACGGAGTGTAAAAAAAAATTTTGACATTTTGATACAAAAAACTATTAAAATCGATTATTAAGAACATTCGTTGAGTATTTAAGTAACATGTAGCGAGATTGCAATTAAATTCCTGTTTAGATAACATTTTAAGACAATTGGGTAAGTAAAGTTTTTGGAAGTGATGTAATTTTTTTTTTGTCGATAGTCGTCATCCTGAAGATCATGGAACTGCGGCTCTTTTACTTTTATTTCCTCTAATATTTTAGAAATCTTTTTCTTAGTTATGAAGTTGACATTTGTAAACTTTAATGACCGACAAGCTTGTTGCCTTCGTATTTAATAAACTGTCACTTCTATATCTGTCAACGTCAAATCAAATCAAAGTAAACAATCAGTTCTATTCAAATAAGTAAATTCAAGTAAATCTTTGTAATACTCCATTTCCACAGTCCGTGTGGGATTGCCTGAATTCATTGCGTGGATTGTACAATTCAAAAGTGCTTTCGTGGCTATCAAAAAGCAGGGCAAGAGTCGTCGAGAAAGGAAGAAATCGGTGTCCAAGAAGAAGTGCCAAAGGGTTCGAAAATAAATCGTAGACCAAATATCGTGCAAAGGTCTTAGAGCAAAGCGGCAAAACGAAAGTCCGGAGTTCGTTCTGAGATCGTTAAAAATATTTCTAAAAACACTGATCACATGAAACACAAGCAAACAGAAAAGAGCCGTTGTATTGAATCGTTTGTTTACTTTGATTTGATTTGACAATGACAGATATAGAAGTGTTTTTTTTTCTTTTTCATTAAGTACGAAGGCAACAAGCTAGTCGGTCATTAAAGTGTACAAATGTCAACTTCATAACTAAAAAAAATATTTCTAAAATATTAGAGGAAATAAAAATAAAAGAGCCGCAATTTCTTGATCTTTAGGATGACGACTATCGAAAATAAATATAATATACATATCTTCCAAAAACTTTGCTTAGCCTATTTTTCAATTGCGTAGTGTAAACTCCTTGCATGACCTGTGTGATGTGCTTATAAATTAAAAAAAAACCGACTTTGGTCTTCAAGACAAATAGAAAGCTCGAGGGTTTTGTATGGGGCATTACGGCCAAGTTAACCTGTATGTTTAGATACTGTCAGACATATATCTAGCCTTACAGGATTTGAATCCGATATCGCTAGTTTCGTAGGCAGAGTCAATACCAACTATTTAGGCTATGATATTTTATATCTTATTGTGTCTGTGACATATTGAAATTTTACATTTCTCGCGTTAGTTCCAATTGTAACAAATTGAGCTTTTAATATAATTATAATAACTACGAGTCTATGGTAAATTCGGTGTACTGCCTTTTCGCCAAATAACGTTTCGTCAAATGATTCATTTGGTCAAATGCTTCATTTGGGCAAATGCTTTTTATTCCAAAACTGTAAGTATTTCAGGATTTATTTCAGAACCATCATGTAGAACCCTATAGGTTAGGTTAGGTTAGTTTTATAAAAATCCTGAAATACTTACAGTTTTGGATATAAAAGCGTTTTACCAAATGATACATTTGTCGAAATGAAACATTTGACGAAACATAATTCGGCGAAAAGGCAGAGAACCTAAATTCGGTGTACTGCCTTTTCGCCAAATAACGTTTCGTCAAATGATTCATTTGGTCAAATGCTTCATTTGGGCAAATGCTTTTTATTCCAAAACTGTAAGTATTTCAGGATTTATTTCAGAACCATCATGTAGAACCCTATAGGTTAGGTTAGGTTAGTTTTATAAAAATCCTGAAATACTTACAGTTTTGGATATAAAAGCGTTTTACCAAATGATACATTTGACGAAATGAAACATTTGACGAAACATAATTCGGCGAAAAGGCAGAGAACCGGTAAATTCGTTTCAAAAAACAATAAGTATTAGTTTACGCATTTCTATAAACAAATTATGAAAAACTATGCACATATTTTATGGAATTAAAAACAAAATGAATAGTACATTATCGCCTAGGCGCGAGTAAGGGTTTTCCTGACGAGGTGGTTAGTGCTAAAATACGAGTCAGGAAATCCTCATGTATTTTAATTCCAGTGATGTACTATTTAATGTTAATAAAGACTCCAGTTGAAGTCGTTGGTTGGATAGTTGGACCTATGTTTTCCTACATCTATGGTATTAGTTTTTCATAACGTGTCATCCACGCACGTGCTGATGCTGGTGTCACGTGGTGTCACGTACTTAGGCTTTGTTTTCGCACGTTGGAATAAGCTCTACGTGTTCTTTTTAATAAGATTCGAATGGACCAAGCTTTCCCCATTTGTGCCCGCACTCTGTTCATGATCGCATTTCCAGAAAGCATTTTGTTTACACTTTTAACTGTTACATGCTCCGTGTTTATTTGTGAATACGCTAGCGAATTGGGACTGACCAAAAAAAATACTCACGGTTTTTACTTTCTCATTCGAAAGAATAGGACATTTTAAGACACCAATTTCGTTAATTTTGTATTTGACCCAATAGTTTTGTTTTAATATCTTTATTAATTTAGCAGACATTTTATGGTTGACATGATTATTTTAAATTTGGGATGGCATTTTCTAATAAATTACACAATTAAATGATATCCAATGAAAAAAAGTGATTGTAATACTGTATTAAAACATACTATTTCAAGCTGTATTCGCCTAACCCGTAAGGTACACCTGGGAGGGCTTCAAGCCGAAAACGAAAGTCAAACAAAGGTTAAATATACTTTTGTATGAAATATCCAAAATAGATAAATATTTTGAAAACTTAATAATGCAGAACGGCTTTAAAACCCTATTTCTCGAAATGGTTTTCGAATTGGAGTAATTGTAAAAATATGAACAATCCCAATTTACATGGAATATAAATGACAGGCGATTCTACTACGTAAATAACTACTAGATAAAAACCTCGGATAAAATGGCGATCCCTTTCAGAGCTGATATCTATTTACCAGCCCAAGCGATTATCATGGAACTAGCTTCAAACCATCCCAATTAAATTTGCTTCCTTAAAAAAAAAACACGACAGACACACACACACGGTTACTCCTGTAACAACTCTTGACGCGGATAATAAAACATTTTTAAATTGTTCTCGGGTACTTCGTACAGCGCTCTCAAGAATTTTCCTAAACAGTTTCTCTATTGTTTACCTTTGCTTTATATTTAGAAGTTCCGTTCAATATCGTCGGTTTGGCATCGACTATACTCTTAACGCAGCACGATTGAGACATGACGTAAACAAGTGTCACATTTGTATTGAAAAGATCATAGGTTCCCAAAGTGGCCCTACTGCCCCAGTGGGAGCTTTTTGTCGTTTGTCATAATTATTTTTAGTCATAATTGGTTTTAGGTCATAATTATCACAAGACTTTTCGTTATTTTTAATAATCAAACCTAATCTAACTTAGCCTTGTTTATTCGTTAGGTATTGAAGAAATGATGAAAAATTTACGGTTTCAGCGATAATAGTATCAATAATTACGTAAAATGTTCCTACTTTGCTCCCCCATGGGTAACTATGCTCCATAATGACTATTTCGTTTGTTACCTTATAAGTCAAGCTTGATGACAAATTTGCTTAAAAAAAATCGATGTATACATCCAGCTACGAAGTAAATGAAACCAATAGAATAATTTACAATACATATTACCTCAATATAACCATGGAGAATAATTACCCAGGGGGAACAAAGTAGGCACATTTTACGGTACGGTAAAAATGAAATGATGACCAAAAAAATTATGGGAATCAACAAGCTCCAGGTACACTTCGGTCCTTCCGGTAACTGATTTGCTCTACTCACTTGACACTGGTGAAATCACTGCGAAGTACCGCGGTGGACGGCCATTATTAAAAAAAGAGGAAGTAACCGCAACTCCATTAAAATACGATGGATTTTGCAATGTATTTTAGTGCTTTCACGGCAGTCTATTGTATCATTTGACTCCTATACAGGGTTATTGGTTATTGCATACATCCCCGTTAACACCTTCGCAACGGCAATTAAATATAACTGTAGAAAGTTTACCATACTTTGCAAGTGGTCGATCGACCTAATACCGCAGTGAACGTGTTAATGGGTTATAGGGGAGGTCATTTGCAGTCATTTTGACCCTACGAGTATAATGCATTATGCAAAAGTGAACCATTTTCGAGATAATTTTTTTTAAGTTATTTTCAAAAAAAGTCAGATCAGCAACTTTTAAAATTTCTTTAAAAAAAAGTGATCAATTAAATCATTTTTTTTTTGTTTTATTTACACGTTATAACAGTCATTTATTATCAGCATTAAGCCTAGAATTACCAATGTATGCAATAACCAATAACCCTGTATAATATCTAATGTTAATCGTTAGGTATACCATTGTTCTGTTAGTAAAAATAAAAGTAAGAACATTTATATTAACGAATATTTCTTTTAAATGTGAGCGGTGTAAAAAAATCGTGTCAAATGGCCGGTCGACTAAAAAAGTTTTGGGAACGAATGAAATACATTAAAACCCCTAATGTAGTGGTGACCGTTATTTTTAGAGTTGATATCTCTTAAACCTGACCGATTTTGTTCACATCCGAATAAGGCGAGTAAGCCTCGGAAACAAGTCAACTGTTGCTAAGTAACTATAAATCGTTATAAATCCTAAGTACATACATACATTAAATCACGCCTGTTTCCCAGAGGGGTAGGCAGAGACCACTCCTTTCCACTTGCTACGATCTTGACAAATTTCTTTCGCTTCTTCCACATTCAGACATCGAGTCATGCACGCACGTCGGTTTCGGGTACTTAAGATTCGGCCCTTTTCCAGTACTTCTCCGATTTGACTCGAAAAAGTACGCCTAGGGCGGCCACTTCCGACCCTAAGTGATCATTCAAAATTAAAAATGGCGATAGAAACCTATTCTATGATACCCCACTTATTGTCATATGCATAGTTCGTCGACTTTTTTTTTACATACGGCGTCAGATTGCCGCCATGTTGAATTTTGATTACTGTCACATCTTCAATGACACACAAGATTAAACAAATGGATTGACGTAATAATCATCTAAATTGGTCATAAGGAAACAAACATCAATACATACATATTAGGGTAGGGTAATAAACACATATAACCCTCCTTCAGTAGACGGATAAATACCGTTGTATTATGGTACTTCGTAAAAGCTCGCTTGGGGCGTAATAGACTCGTGAGATTTCGCTGGAATTAACCTGTTTGTTTTTTATTCTCCCTTCACTTGGATGGCCCGGCGACTAGACGTTTTAAAAAGATAAGGCCCGCCTAATTTCAAGCTGAACAAGTGAAAATGAAACTAAAGAGCTAGCTATTAGGATAGGAAAGACGAGAAAAGGTGACCGAAATTAACCGGTATTTCGAGCAGGAGCAGTTTTATTTTGCTCTTTGATCAAAACAAAAATATCGTTTCTGTTCGAGCGCAATCGAAATAAAAATGCTGTATTTGGAGTTTCAGATACCTAAGTTGGTTAAAAAGATCTATTTTTGTATCAAGGTGAATTTATTTCCTCATTTCTACTAAAGCCTTAACCTATTCGTTGTTGTATAATCCGCTTTCTGAGTACTTATTCTAAACTATTTATTTATAACCTCGTGACACAGTTCTATAATGGTTCAGGGTTCATTTGGTCGGCTCTTCTTCTTTATTCCGGTGAAGGCTGCAATTTAAGTTAACAAAGTGGATACATCGATCGCTTTGTCTACATGTGACACGCAGAGGCCATGTTCTTTGTAATAGGGAGAGGAAATTTTATTTTAAGTTGGCAAAATCGTTGGCAATATTTAAAGTTTGATTCCGAGTTTCTACAAGACCTTTGTATTAATTATTTTATCTATCCAATAATAAAACCTCCATGATGCGTTCAAGAACCGCACGTTATGACCATCATAAAAATAAAATATACTGTTTTGTTTGAACATATTTCTTATCTGTAATTTAAATTTCATTCAAATTTCGAACATCTCTGAAAAACAAAGAAATTTGATTTGACCACTATATTCTAATATCAGTCGAGATGACGTTTATATCGAAATGAATTTTCAATTTGCATACAGATTTGACGAATGTCGCACGTAAGTTATTATGAAACTCGCCTTCAGCTCGTTTCATAAACCCACACTCGTTTTATAATGCCCTTCATTATGTACAGTCACATAAACTACTATGATATTTAGGACAAATCCCTATAATACAGATTTTTAAAGATGTTTCATAACTGTTCCAAAACAGTCATTTTTAAAAGCCTGCCTTTAAAAAGGGTTAGTCGACCTAGAAGTTCCTTTTCCACGACAGGATCTCCTCTTCCTTAAAGGAATCCAGTTCATCACGCTGTTCTAATTTGACAATCATTCAGATGAGGGCGTTTAGTCATCCAGGAGTTCAGAACCTGTAAGGGGTCTGCTCCGAACTGGCTGGCCTTACGGTCAAACAGATGTTATTTAAATTGAATCTCATGCAAACAAAGCCGAAAATTTGGGTAAATTATCTTGGTCAGCTATTCATTTTATCTCAAGGCCTTAATAAACTCATCTTGGCTGAGATCTAAGATACCCGTCGATAGATACGTTAGAAAACTGTTTGTTTGAAGCAAAGTCGAGATACTGTTCATTGACATGGTCTTTAGTGTCTTTATTTTGCTGATAGGGTAAATCGTCCCTTTACTTTCTTAACCACGTATCTGATCGAATAGTTAGATAGGAAAAGCGCTCATGTAGTAAAGCTCGAAGTAAACGGACGAAATACAGGTAGGGATGCCTCGCTTTTAGAATTGGCCTTATTTCTAAGCTATCAGTCTCCCAGGAATTATTGCTATGAATATAACTAGTTTATGTCGTAAGAGACGGCTAAGGGAATAAAGGCGTATAGTACTGTTAGGCGATGAGCTTGCAACCTGTCACTAATACACTGGTAAACATCTTAGCCTAAAAGTGCAAAATGTGGTTACAGAATTATTAACAAGTTTTTAGAGTTGTTGGTAATTTTGTAGCTCTGCCTACCCCACTCTGGGAATAAAGGCGTGAGTTTATGTATGTATTTATGTATAACTAGTTTACTCCATAATCTTACATTAAGAATTGTTTTGGTTGTTTACGAGAGATCCGTTTCCTAAAATATCCGTTTGATTACAAACATGTCATTCCTAAGACCTGTATCTACGAGTATGTACTACAACATCCATTATTCTATTGGGTCCTTACCTATGATATTGGCGTATTTTACTTGCTTTATTTCGTACGGAATTTATTCATTTCAATTTAAACTACCAAATTCTTTTTAAATTTCATTAATACACTAGGTTACAAAAGGTGTTAGATGCAAATAATATGGTAACATTGCTTAATTAATGTTTAAAATTAAAGTGTGAACTCAACTCTTTTCATGTGCTGCAAGTTCAAGTGTTTCAATTACGCAGAGTTTTATGAAGCTAACTATTTTTAAGTAATTAAGACATGTATAATATAGCTTAGGTGTCCAATATTCGTGACAGAATTTTGTTTGGTTTGCATTATTTTTAAGTAATTAAGACATGTATAATATAGCTTAGGTGTCCAATATTCGTGACAGAATTTTGTTTGGTTTGCATTTGACGTTACTAAATAATCCGCATAATTAAAAGTATGCTAAAAAACCGTTTTCATAAAGTTCTCCATATAAAACGCCAATTTCATAGGTAAAGACCTAATATATCAACTTCCCAGAAATTCATATACAGTCACGAGATTAAATTTGGTACCTACTTTAGGTCCAAAGTCAATCTGACATTCTACATCAATAATATTGAGTTTCCTAAAAGTTACAAATGACTTGACATCTCTAATGACATTGACGACTTCAAGCATATTTTTCTTGAAATGGGTCCCAAATTAACGCTCGTGACCGTACCTACCGGTTCAGGTCATACCATATATTGTCTCGACAAAAGCGAAGAGACTCTACCTCAAGAGACTCGCTGCATGGCTGGATCAAGGGCCAGATAAGTACAGAAAGCAGTATTCATCGACACGGCAGGAATTTTGCTTGAACCCTGCCCCTCTGTCCTTGTGCCATTGGCGGCATCCGTAGGTTAGGATTTTTTTAAAATGTTTTTACATACATACATACATTAAATCACGCCTAGCGCCTGTTTCCCAGAGGGGTAGGCAGAGACCACTTCTTTCCACTTGCTACGATCTTGACAAATTTCTTTCGCTTCTTCCACATTCATACATCGAGTCATGCACGCACGTCGGTTTCGGGTACTTAAGATTCGGCCCTTTTCCAGTATTTCTCCGATTTGACTCGAAAAAGTACGCCTACGGCGGCCCCTTCCGACCCGTCCACTCACAAATAAATCACAAGTAAATGTTTTTATTGTTATTAAAATGATATAAATATCGAAAATATACTCAATTTCGGTTGAGCTGGAAATTGCTGATGTCCACACCTTGAGCAATAGTTTCTGAAAGAAAGTGGTATGTATAGATTATTAGAACATAGAAACCTTCAATTCAATAAACAAGCTGACGTATGCTGCAGAAAATTGCGGGGAACTATCCTTTTTGACACGGATAGCCTTTACAAAAGAGCGATAATTAATACTTAAGCGAGCACTTAATGGACCATTATATTGATATAATAAAAACAGAATCTGTTCTGTTCTGTATAACTGCAAATAAATACTTATGTTTGAAAGTTTGAGACGTTCTTCGCGCTGTTCGTGAAGTTCGCTCTCACAAGCGTGACGCGTCCCTCCCTCACGACGGCCCGCGGGCGACTGACTGAATAAGTGCGTGCAACCCTTGCTCTCCATATTTTAGGTGGGGATAGTAACTTTAAGTCCACAACTCGATAGGACTAGGTAGCCCTATTTCACCACCTTGACAATGATACACGTGACAGGTGACAATTCGGTACATTGCAAAGTTAACACGCTGATGTACACGAAACCATCGAGGCCTATGCGAGACTCTCTTAGTTTGCGAGCCTATGTATTGAAACGAGTGTCGTCATTTGAGTTCGAGTCGTAATAAAAAGGACTCCCAGAACTCGAGTCATTTACAACACTAGACGCAAAGCGATCGTCATATTTTCTACCTAATTCTAACGACGTGTGCACCTAAAATGTCTATACCTTCAGTTACCTAAGCTAAAGATCTAAGCATACATAGGGACAGACCGCGGGAAGCTACTTTGTTTTATACTATGTAGTGATTACCGGATCCCTTTGACTGCCATACATATCGTTAGTTATAATGTAGTGTTTGTTAGTCATATTTTTTTTTGTCATAACTTATTTCAGGGTGAAGTTACACTTTTTAATAAACGTTTATCGTGCAGATTAATTAGGTTAGGTTAGGTTAGTTTTATAAAAATCCTGAAAAAACAACCGTGTCCTGAGAAAAATGCATGCGAAAATTATGACTTGAAACAGATTATGACTAAAAATAATTATGGCAGTCAATAGAGACCCAGTGATTACATATTTAACTAGCTTTTGTCAGCGTCCGAATTAACTATATAGAGATACATACACGGCAATTGCCTACTTTCTAGGCCTAGGCAATAATGTACTATTACCGCGTAGAATAAAGGCCCTGTATTGTGTCACGTACAGTCACCCAATAAAAATGTTGAGCATACTTAGAACCTTGTCACTGTGAGTTCTACTGTTATTGTCATACTTGTCATTTGCTGTTCAGTTTGAAGTTTAATATGACAGTGCACTAAAGTGCTTAACATTTTCGTTGGGGTACTGTACGCTCTCGCGGTCTATTAGTTTAGGGTTGGTAACACGTACATGTAATCGATCAAGCTCGAATTGTCACTCTACTCGAATATTAGTGGGTGTGTCCGTTAATTGACGCTGATTAACCCTTGCCAGAACGGATGGCTGTTACAGGGTTAACGTGTAGACTGGACATGGCCTAAGCCTTTGGAGCTTACCTCGTGATGTGCTTCTGTTAAGTCCACTAGTCTAAATACTAACCGGACAATACGGAATGTGCATGAAACTTTTAAATCGCATTTTTTTTAATTCACTCAGTAGCAAAAATAACTGGTCTGAGTGGGTTTTTAAAAGAAAAAAAAAAGAAAAAAATATTATTCACTACAGACACAAGACACACATAAAAATAAATAAAAAATAAAAATAGAAAACAGCAATAAAAAGTAGTTAGTGTGTCATCGCGGCAGTGAATCGGACACTGGCTCTGCATAATGATGAGGTGTTGAACACCTGCAGCGCTGAAAACAAACAAAAAAACATTCAAACGAGGTTATTTCGAAGCCTTGGTTCCTTGCCAGGGGTTGTTTTGTGTGAGGTTTAATGGTGGATACTCCAAGGTTCAATAGAGGAGGCCAAAAGTTCTTAAGATACCTAAATGATCGCACAATCAGTTGACACCACAGCGAGAGAGTTTCGGTCAGCATTTGGATTTCCTTATATTTTATTGTAATTTTAGATGTTTTTCTGAACATGCACAATTCCGGCGTTAGCCGCAGATTCAAACAGTTAGGTGTCCTTACGCACTCTGGAAGTCCTATATCGATGCTCGGGCATCCCCTGGCGAGATACCAAGGCTTCGAAATAGCCTCGTTTGTATGAAAAACGCACTCTGATCCGTTATTTTTGCTCCTGAGTGTATGAAGATACCGTAAAAGAGATCACCAGAAGTAAAATTAAAATTAAAATCAGCCAAGAAATACAAGCGTTTTAAACTGCTAATTAGAAAGCGATTAGACAGAGGTTCGATATGCACTGTGACGTCATGTAACACGTCGGTCATATGAACCCCATGTTAGATTCTGTTTAGCTACAAAGAGATAGGAACAAATCTTAAACAATATTTATTTATTTAATTAGACACACCAACAGTAACACAAACAATTTTTTTTTTTATGGCATAGAGATGACAAACGAGCACACAGGCCACCTGATGGTAAGTGGAAACTGACCCATAGACATTTGCATTCACAAGACTACAGAGCAATCCTAAGACTGCAAATGCGTTGCCAACCCTGAGGACTAAGATGGAATGCCTCTATGCTAGTCATTTCACCGGCTGTCTTATCCCCAAACCGGAACACAACAATGCGAACACTGCTGTTTGGCGGTAGGTTAATGGATAAGACGGTGGTAGCGATCCGGACGGACCCTGCACAAGGTCCTACCACCCGCAAAACACCCGCGAGTACAGAAGATTTAAAAGAAAATAGTCCTGTTTGTGCACCAATTACAGGGGTGCAATAGTTTTAGGACAGCCAGGGATCAATAAACTAAAAACTAGGCATTTATCACATGCACGAGACTACGACAAAGCCAGTAAACTACGTCTCACAGCGTTGAGAGAATCGTAGTATATATCAAGCTGGTGAACACAAGCCAAGGAGGAACAATATGACGTCTTAACACTCCTTTTTTTCTCGTGCTTCGTGTCAAATTGATTATTAAGGCCTAAAGAGCAATCGGTCCGATTTTCATGCTTTTAACACCATTCGCAGAACTTTACTGAAATTCGGGGTGTATAATATAACTCGGAAATGATTATGCAACAGGAATTTACGCTGTAATTAACTTGGCCATGGGCTACAACGCAACTGTCAGATGGACGCAGATCGAGTTAGGTTAGCTTGATTGCTCCTAGAACTGGCCTAAATGTCCACTCAATATCAGGGAGCGCTTCAGTAAATATGCGCAATTGAATTTACAAGCAACTGTGCCACGCAACTCGAGGGCCCAGACAAGATGCACTACGCTAGCTAGCGTTTCTCTTCGTTTAGTTTTTGAACCAATCGCGTCACTGGTAGATGACGTGATACGAAAAGTCACGTGATGTGCCAGTGACGCGATTGGTTTAAAAACTAAACGTATAGAAACGATAGTTAGCGTAATGCATCTTGTCTGGACCCTCATGCGTTGGGATAAGCCGACCGGTGCACTGAAAATATGGTCGCTACTAACATGATTGTGATTGTTGTGCGTAGGCGTCTTAATTTGATACGAACTAGGGAATGTAAATAACCGGATATAACCAGTTTTGACCGGTTATTTTAATACAAAAAAGTCTAATAACCGGTTAAATTGCATTCCCTAATACGAACCTAAGGTGTTAGATATGTCAGTTACATACATATCGTTCATTGAATACAAAACGGACACAATCCGAAATGAGTCAGTATTGCATTTTAAAATTAGAACCGGTTGGAATACTTTTTTTAATGGAAGAGCAAATTATTTTGGAATGTGTCCGTTTTGTATTCAATGAGCGATTTATCTTCACGCTGGATATCTCAGTGGGGTAGGCAGAGCTACAGCATTACCTACAACTTGATAATTCAGTAACCACATTTTGCATAAATAAGCTGTTAAACAGCGTATTAGAACTAGGGAATGCAATTACCGGCCATATTTGAAAACCGGTAAATTACCAGTCTCTGTAAATTTTTACCGGTAATACCGGTAAATTACCGGTTATCACATTGTTAAAAAGAAAATGCTCGGAATCTTATATTTTGGTACCAAAAGCACTTTTAAAACCCATTTTAACATATCAATCAATCTTCTATTCTTGAAATTGTTTAAATAACTCCCTACCTAGTAATCTAGGCAACTTCAAACTTAATTTTCTGGTCAACAATCAACTTTAAAATATAAAATAAACGCTTCTACTTCTATACACCGCAAAAAATACTTGTACATGCCAATCAAAAGCATGAAGCCTAAGTATAGAATATGCAAACATAAGGTGGTCGATTTTTTCCTAAGTTAACTATTGGGTAGGCGCAGGTACAAACAGGAAAGTCGGTAGCGTGAGCGATAACACTAATAATTCATAAGTCAAATACTGACTATTTATACTAATACAAGTATAAATAGTTAGTTAGAGTTTTATTCTGATATTTGCAACAGAATTTGCACGTACAACGTTGTTTTGCGTTTTTTCCCCTTTAAACACCATTCGGTAAATTACCGGTAATCTCTAAAATTTACCGGTAAATTACCGACACCAGACTGGGCCGGTATTACCGGTAAACCGGTAATCCGGTTTACCGGTTTGCATTCCCTAATAGAACCTTATAGAATTACAAGCCTTTATTCCCTCAGTCGCCTCTTACGACATCCACGCGGGAAGACATAAAATGGCACCATTCTAACCACCAAGATGTTAGTTAAAACACAAAACCACTGGATGTTGTGAAATCAGCTGTGGTTGATATGACTTTATGTCAACTAAGGGAAAATCTCTCTTGGTCGGCTATCATTTTTTTGAGTGTGAAGTTATTACTTATACTAGTTTTATCATTGTACTCTTGAGGCATAAGTCTTTAGGTATCAGATCCTTACCATCTCCTCTATATTTAACTTGGTTGAAACCATATCACGTATTTTCGTATTGTCAACGTTTTGATACCTATTTACGCTATTTCAAAGGAATAGCGATAGACGAAATCTACGCGAAGTAGAAGCAGATAGTATTTATTAGCTTCATTCGTGGTGTCATCACTGCATAGTATAAAACAAAGTCGCTTCCCGCTGTCCGTCTGTCCCTATGTATGCTTAGATCTTTTAAACTACGCAACGGATTTTGATGCGGTATTTTTTAATAGATAGAGTGATTCAAGAGGAAGGTTTTTATGTATAGTAAATTTTGGTTTTATGTACGGGTGTTACAGAAAACTGACATAAACCGAAGCGAAGCGAGTTCCGATCTAAATCTTGCTAGTCAATTTCTAAAGCGTCGTTTAATTATATTTACGTAACACCTGGCCATAATGTGAGTTTTATCGCACGCTGCGCGCACGGTAAAACTCGCATTGTGGCCAGGTGAAGACGTAAAATTGTGTACTCATCACGGGCAGTAAAAAAGAAAGCCCTCTATCGCATATTTACAACCCTCGCCTACGGCTCGGGTCTCAAATACCTGCGATTTCGGGCTTTCTTTCTTTTACAGCCCTTGTTAAGTAATGTACTATAATGGCGGTTTACTTATTCACCTAGGGGAGTAAGGGACCGATTGCTAATCGAACGTGCATGTTTTTTACATACTTAGTATAAAATAAGGTCGCTTCTCGTCGCCTGTTCCTCTGTATGTACGCTTAGATCTTTTATACTACGCAACGGATTTTAATGCGGTTATCGTTAATTAGTGACCGACCGAAACATGTTATTTTGCCGAAACCGAAACCGAAACCGAAGGTTCGGTTTCATTGTAGTTTCGGCCGAAACCGAAACTTTTATTTAAAAAAAAAAGTCCTTAAAAAGTCGAATAAATGTTAGTAAGCCCGTTTTTATCTAAAATTAAATTAATATCTCGCCGACCTATAATTACAGGTTTCTACTTTCAAAGATTTATCACAATGAAATTTCAGCACAGTTACAGAGGTTCTGTTTGAAAATTTAACTACCAGCCGTGTCGAGCGCGCCCGACGTTAGCCGAGCGCGACCCGAAGGTACGATGTTGTAAGTTTCGGCGCGGCCGAAGGGTTCGGCCGTTTTTGGCCGAAACCGAAACTCGGGCCGAAACTTGATTTTTTGGCCGAAACTGGCCGAAACCGAAACCGAAACCGAAATTTCGGTCGGACACTATCGTTAATAGATAGTGATCAATAGAAAGGATGGACGAGCGGGCCATCGATCAGGCGACCGATTTTTGACTGTCATTGGCGTGTGAGGACGACGTTTGTATCAAGGCAAAGGCGTTCAAAGGGTTAATCTAGGTATAAAACCTTATTCTTGTTGAGTCGAATTCGCCCTTAAACAGCGTTCGGTTGGTCGAAAACGGCGAGTTTAAGTTGTCCCGTCACCTATAGTCGGTGTCAATTGAAACAGCCTAAGATTTAAACAAATTACTACTGTTTGACACATAACTTCAAATATGCAGCGTGTTTTTATTTAAAAATAACGTTTATTTAATAGGTATCTAATTTTAAACTTAATGTGAAAGTTATGATGATGTATAAATCATTGCTAAGACCAAGGGGTGTTTATTCTCGCAGCGGCGAATTTAAGTAGGCCCGTCGGAGCGAACAAAACACATTTTAGCGCGTGCATTTTCAATTTGGTAGCATGGCTTATTTCGATCAGATCGAACGTATACAGCAGCCTAATTGTGAATGCACGCGCTAAATTGTGTTTTGCGCCGATGCGATTTCGCTCGTTCGTCCAACCGTCCGTTGTTTTTGAGAGAATAACACCCCTGCGCGTGATACATTTATAGGACTATAGTTATACTGTCGATGACTTGTTAATTTTAAACATTTTAATTGGTTTATTACGCAATAACAACATTTAATAGTTTCCTAAAACATCATGAATTCTGCTTATCGCCTTCATACCAACAAAGGACTTATTCAAGACAGACAAGACAGTCTTTATTAATAAGACAATATGATATGTGGCCGTGTCATCTAGTGACCTTATTTCGTTTGGCGTTTACGCTGTTCTGATTTCTTTTCCTTAATAATTCGTATAATAGCAATCACAAAATGGCGTAATGGCGTTCTTAGGATCATTGTTTATTTGAACAGGCATAATGTAATCTACATATTTATCCTGTGGTTTATGGGACCCTAGTCCTCAGGGTTAACAACGCAAATGCAGTCTCAGGACTGCAGCCTTAAGATTGTAGCTTTGAGAATGCAAATGTCTGTGGGTTTCAGCACACACTTCTAGAGATCGGATGTAGGTTAAATTTATACCGGTTTTTTTAACCGGTTTTTGAGGAACCTTCATACAAAGTTCTTTTAGAATTAACCGGTTATGGTTGCTATATGGTTCGGGTTTGTACTATTCTCTCACTCGCTCTTAACAAGAGCGTATGAGAGCGAGTGAGAGACGAGTACAAACCTGAAGCACCTTCTAAGAGCTATCATGCTGTAGGGATATTTTTGACCCGTGTATATTATTTATTTATTAAATTTTAATTGCACTAAAATTTATAAAAACGGCGGGTTTAATGCCTAATGGAACTAGATCAGTCAATAAGAATTGAATAAGGTTTTTAATGTAGCTTAGGTCAAGGTCACGAGATTTAATTTGGTACCCACCTTAGGTCCAAAGTCAATCTGACATTCCACAACAATAACGTTGAGTGTCCTAAAAGTTACAAATGACTTGACATCTCTAATGACATTGACGGCTTCAAGCATATTTTTCTTGAAATGGGTCCCAAATTAACGCTCGTGACAGTGTATAAACATAAACATCAAAGCAAGATCCTTAATAAAAATAACACAAAATATATCACATAAACACAACATGTTTAAAATAAAATACCAACTAGAAATTATCAAAGAGTTCCTTTGTGATATACTCAGGTCAGTTTTTAACAGTACTTTAGTAAAGTATTACAAAATGGTAGATTCATTTTAAACAGCGATAAATTGTTGCATACATTTAAACCTTAGTTTATTAGTTAAGATCTCCTCATTAGCTAAGAACTCCTACTGTACCAAGATGCACTAGCGTTTCTATTCGTTCCGTTTTTAAACCAATCGCGTCACTGGTAGATCACGTGATGCGAACAGTCACGTGACCTACCAGTCACGCGATTGGTTTAAAAACAAAAGCGAATAGACACGCAATGCAAGGCGCAAAGGCCTCAGTTTGTAAAATAAAATTAATAACAATTTTCCACAATTATATTACTTATTAGCGTAGATTTAGAACATAATTAAATGTAGACCTAAGTTGCACTCGTGTTTACGTCATCGCTTTGTATAAGTAGTTAAGTAACTGTGAATGCGTTTTTAATTGTAGCTCTTCAAAAGGAAAAGGCGGTATTAGAGCATGAGTACCTCGCCCGTGTGACCTTTTGCTTTGAATTACAATATAATAAACTACCTTTTTTATTTTTATCCAGGACAATATTCTACATGAGGCCTACACAACACGCTAAACGTATTTTTTTGTTATCTTCGATAACTGACTATTAGGGATCATGCAAATAACCGGTTATAACCGGTTATATACCCTGTTAAATTGCATTCCTTACTGACTATTAGCTTACGCAAAATCCTCATTTAGTCAGTTTTCGAAAATTCCTATTTCCAGGTCCGAATGCTTCCACAATGCTGTACACGGCTTGTAACATTACGTTAAAAACGGTGTACTACGTTTATGACCTTGAGTATTCGGTGTCAAGGTCAAAGATCAAGATCACAATTGTATCTGCTATTTTTTCCAGATAATTAGGTTACACTGTTTTTTCCCGAGCCTGAGTAGGTATTTTTTTTCTGGGCTGTGAAAGGGTCGGCGCTATAACAATTTACATGTCTCCGTCCCGTTCACTCCTTATGCGTTGACCTTGGCACTCTGTAGTTAAGGTCATAAAGCGTACGTGTACGGTCAACAACACAATAATGAACCTTGTATCAACGACAAAGTTCATAAGGTGTGTCGTTGAGCGTGCTCAAAGTCATAAGTAATGTCTTGTATCTTGTCACTTTAAACTTACTTGCAAGATGACATTAAAAATGTCCCACCAGAAGTACAGTTCAACAAAGTTCGTGTACCACCACAATATAGGTATATATACAGTGGTGGTCACATAATTAGGAACGCTTGCATTTTCCCCATACAATTGCCTACAAATATGACTTTTCAAATTTGACAACCATTGAAAAAGTTCTTAACCAATTTTATTTTTAGTTACACTTATCGTTAACTAATAAACTAATGTTATATTTTCTTTGGTGTTCATTTTAAGTTTTAATTTTGTGTATGGACGCGTCATTACTAAGTTTTTAAATCAGTATAAAATAAAAGGTCAGTTTTTAACAGTACTTTAGTAAAGTATTATAAAATGATAGATTAATTTTAAACAGCGATAAATTGTTGCATACATTAAACCTTAGTTTATTAGTTAACGATAAACGATAAGTGTAACTAATAAAATTAGTTAAGAAACTTTTTGACTGGTTATCATAGTCATATTTTTAAGCAATTGTATGGGAAAAGGCAAGCGTCCCTAACTATGTGGTCACCACTCTATATTTCGACTCCCTTTCGATAGTACCTCATGATGAGATCGCATATATCATACATAGGAGTTTGATAGATAAGTGTGCCTAGGCAACCATCCGGAGAACGTTGTCGTAATCGAAAACCGAAAAAGGATTGACGTAAGCTGCCGGGCGGTTTCGTCGAGCGCTTACGTAAATTCCATCTTGACAGTTTTCGAAAATTGTTATCGTTAGCGTGATGCTTGTCTAGGGCCTCAGGACGAGGAAGGAGTTATTCTGCGGTGCTACACGAATCTATTTCGAAGACTGTACAAGATGCTCTACTTTATGTTTCCCTAGTACCTGTCTACCACTAAAGGTTGGAGTTTTAAGTGGTTTTTTATCACTTTTGCGTATTTTGCGGGTGGTAGGACCTTATGCAGGGTCCGTCCGGATCGCTACCACCATCTTATCCGTTAACCTACCGCCAAACAGCAGTGTTCGCATTGTTGTGTTCCGGTTTGGGGATAAGACAGCCGGTGAAATGACTAGCATAGAGGCATTCCATCTTAGTCCTCAGGGTTGGCAACGCATTTGCAGTCTTAGGATTGCATGGCAGTCTTGTGAATGCAAATGTCTATGGGTCACAGTTTCCACTTACCATCAGGTGGCCTGTGTGCCCGTTTGTCTTCTCTATGCCATAAAAAAAAAAATTAATAGTTAACAAATATTTATTGAAATATCTCTGTCATTGGTGGGCCAAAAAAACAAGAATTCATTGGGTTGATATATTTTTAGTAAAAGGAAACGCTTTCATTTCCTACGCGTTGTTAGCCGGATGTACAAATAACGACGCCCTCATTACTATTATTGTGTTTTCTTGGTAAAAGGCGGCGTTTTCTCGCTAACTTACTCACTCGAAGCTTAATTGTTATTAAGCATAGTCATTTATAAATAGTATCATTACTTGTGTAATACAAAAACACACGAAATACTTAAGTTTATTAGAAAACACAATTACAGTAATGATGGCGCGTTAAAACGAGTGGTGATTGCTCGTAGTCGTATGGTTAGTCTGTAGGGACAAAAAATGTTCTCTTTACAAAATGGTGGAGCATAGTTTTTTTATCTATTGTTAAGGAATAGGGTCGCAATAAAAATACAAGTTTTTCACCGAGGGGTGACGAGCTGACGAGGTGCGAGCCGCCATCTTGAATAGAAGGTGCCAAAATTTGTGCATAGTTAATATTTCCACCAAAACACTTTTGGTGATAAAAGTATCAACCCCACCGTTGTATAAAATATATATTAAGACTGCACCGAACAAACGTCGAGCGTCCAGTGGCGCCCTCATTAATATTATTGTGTTTTCTAATTAACTAAAATAAATCCTTGGTATCGGTCGATGCGTTTTTGTAGCGCAAGTAAAAACACAATTTATGGGATACGTAACAAACTTTAATAACAATTACCCTTTGACTAGTCAGCTTAACAGGAAAAGGTGGCCTCTTTTTTCTGTTAAGTTGATAACTCGAAGGCGAATTGTTATTAAACTATGTGATTATACCCTATAAGTTGTGTTTTCATTTGTAGTACAAAAACACACCGTATATACAATAGTAATGATGTCTCAACGTATGTAATCAAAACTGAATTGAAAACCAAGTACTAGGGAGACATAAAGTGCTACTAACCCTGGTGGCACACAAGGTCCTACTAACAACAAAAACCGACAAGATACACCAAACTTATCACGTTGCTGTCACCCTTAGCGTCCCCCCGACTCCGGCGAACGACGTTGGCGAATATGCGAGTTACTGCGCACGTATCCACGACGAAGAGATCTACCACGATCTATGCGCGGTGAAGAGTGCGCGGGACACCGTCGCCGCAGCCGCACCGGCGCCATCTCTCAACGTATGGTTTGATATTGTCTGGTCGCCCTGAGAAACTTTGATAAACACATCTTGACTCACAAGTTGAGATTAGTTTGGCACGGCAGAATTGTTCACTGAATTTAAAGTCACAGAATATAGATGAGTATGACATTTTTGATGTGTAGTACAGTCAAAGAAATTAGTTCCTAGATCACTTTGGACTATGTCATTACAATTTGAATATACCTACATACAATTTAAAAATATTATGAAAATGAAGAAACAAATATATCGTCCGAGTACACACTATGTGGAGTAAGGAAGGGCAGTTCCATCATCAAAACCAAAAAGTTTCCCTACTGGTTTCCATTTATGGCGGGTGCCTCGAATGCACATGCTGGTCGCTCTAATAATTGATGTTATTACACGAGCTCTCAACCAGCCCAAAACGCAAGACAAGGATCTGTCCCAGCGGGATGCAAGTGCTTCTCCGAGGTGTTTAATAAAAGTAGCCAATTGTGGTGCAAAGACTAAGTACAAAGTACGTTTTGATTGATTACCTTACATGAACGGTAAGCCATGTAATATAACAGCGTTTAGGTAGGTTGAACGTGCTGTGCTTCCCTTTTTATAGCATAAAGGTTCCCACTTGCTTGCAAACCAGCCCGTGCAAGAATTACTTACAAATGCAAGCCTACATGTGTACTTGTAGCTTCGCGTCTACCGTTGGTAGAACCATCCTAAATGTTTGTCCTGTCAGTAAACCACTGGCCGTGCCGTGATAAAACTGCCAAGTTCTATTCAGGAGATAGGATTCTTTAGTACACTTTTATAACCTCAAAATGCAAATTCTTTAGATACAACAGCCGTTTTCTCGTAGATTAAATCGAGTAAAGACCACATTCTGTTTATCATTTTCCCAATTTCACTACATTGATCGTTTTTTTAAAGACAAAATTGTAATTTGAGCCTAAAAAGCATTTGACATATCGCAATTTTCCCACTTTCGGCATTTTTTAATTTGCCATCGAAAAGGCTTCCAACCCACACCCTATTCAATCATCATACTTTTTATAGCTTCAAAGGAAACAGAAATTTCAATTTGCAAGAACGTTGATGAGATTACTTTCCAAAATATCTCATTTCTCTACTCAGAATAATTCCAAAATGGATCCGCACACACAACAATTTGAATCTGTATTTCGACCGGAAATAATTCGGTATGCCATCCCCAATCTCAATAATGGAACCATGCGCGAATCCAAATACGAATTCAATAACTCGAAACGTCCATTTGTCGAGCGACAGCCTCGCGGTACGCCGGCGGTGCATTGAATATCTCCTGTTCATTACTTAGGAGACACGTATGCAAATATAATGGAAAGCCTTTCGATCGGCATCTCAAGAACTAGGTACGAGTATGACGACTGCAGACTTAGGCCCGTATTTATAAACTAATCTCAACTCTAATGCTCGTCTTGAGATGTGTCAAAAATGACAGTGTTCTATGGTTTGACGTTTACTTTGACGTATCTTGTGACGCGCATCTCAGCCAAGATGAGTTTATAAATACGGGCCTTAGACCCGTATTAATAAACTAATCTCAACTCTAATGCTCATCTCGAGATGCGTCAAAAATGACAGTGTTATGTGGTTTGACGTTTACTTTGACGTATCTTGTGACGGGCCTTACACTTTTGAAACGTGACAAACACGATTCGTAACAAAAGCCTTGACACTTTTGCGAATGATTTTAGTTGAAACTTATAAACTGTTTAGACTTCACTTATTTATATCTGACAAGAGGACGTCCGCGACTTCGTACGTGTAGAATTTGATTCCCCCAATTTCTTCCCTTGGGGGGCGATTTTCGGGTAATACTTTCTTAGTGCTGTCTTACATCATGAAAGGAAACCCTGTACCAAATTTCAATTTTCTAGGTACAGTAGTTTCGGCTGTGCGTTGATATATAAGTAAGTCAGTGAGTCCTATGTACAATAAGTACTGGATTACGAACGTGTGTCACAAAAAAAGAGAAGAGAGAACGGGTTGGTTGTCTTATGAGTACATAATAATGAGTTAACGATTTACCTGTTCGTATACGCACATCAGAAATGTCTAAAGATCAAATATCCTGCATTATTTTGATCCTTTGCATGCGCGCATTGTAAAGTATCAATATAATGTACGGATTTTTATGATACTTTTTTTTTTAAATCATTTGGTGAACAATACTAGTTTCTCAGGGCGTTTGGATCAGTTTTTTTTTATTTGGTTTTGGTGCGACGTAGCGGCTTGTTACTTTAATCTTATCGGCGACATTTTATCGTGACTTGTGTAAGAAAGTATGGGTTTTGCAATGAAGTTCCGCTTTCATTATTGTGCGGGGATACAAGAGTTTTATAACAAGCATTAACTAACCCGTGACGTACAGGACTTTTTTAAACTCATCGATTATTAACGTGCCCCTAGTGTAATAATTATGTTTTTACTTGATCGATATACGTATATCAATTAAAATGTGATTTCTTCGATAAATTTCCTACCTTTTAATGAGATTGAGTAAGATAATGCTGGATCGCTGTCGGCCATTTTGTGCACAACAAAAAGCACTCAATCCAACTCACACTAGCCGTTATTCAACAAAAAGAAATCTAGAAACTTGACCTAATTTCCTCGCTCATCAGTAAACAGTGTATCTCGATTCCAGATTATCGTCATTTATAATGTGCATAGAAAATCGCTTCTCGATACAAATTACAAGATGCTTCACGGATGGATTGAGGATTCGCC
The DNA here is from genome assembly GCA_963966035.1 of Acleris laterana. Lineage (NCBI taxonomy): Eukaryota > Metazoa > Arthropoda > Insecta > Lepidoptera > Tortricidae > Acleris > Acleris laterana. The sequence goes on from OZ014438.1 coordinate 85,696,510, forward strand.
AGATGAACGTTCAGCGCCGGGCTCCTTTATCCCCACACAATAATGACACCGTATCGTGTCACGAGTCACTTGTAAAATTAGTATCACAAGTAAAAGTTCCGACAAGCAGCGAGCCGTTACGTTGCTGACGATGTTAGACCGGAACACGCTTGGCTTTTACGCTCTTTTCATTGTTAATGTCGTGCATTTAATGCTATAGCAGTGATTAAAACAGCGTAAACGCTATTCGATGTTAGGTCTTTTTTTGTTTTCGACGGCCGTTTTAATAGGATTGGTTTAATGCAACAGCTATCGGAGTATATTTGAGGCGGACGTATTGTATCGTAGTATGTATTAGCGTGATAGTACCAGAGTTGGACACTTAAAACTGACTCACTTTTATTATATTACATAGTCTATAACAAAATTTTCACCATGAGTGTTTCCCAATCGTCCGATCGGTTGACCGATCAGTCGGTCCAAAAAGACTTTTTTTCCCGATCGTCCGACTAATCGGACCTATGGGAAATCGTTGTCCCATTTGTCCGGTCATAATAAAAACATGTACAGTCATTTTTTTAAATACTTTATTGAATTTTACTTATTCGTTGGTATTTTTATCTATAGATCTATAGGTACCTACTAATATCTTCATATTAAAATTAATAATTAATTACTCGACATGACTGTACAATATTTAAAAAGAGGCCGTCGGTTAAAAGGGAAAAATGAATCCCGTTAGACCGATCGGACGAACGGGAAACGGGAAAAAATTGCATAAAGACGTTGGTCGTTATGCAACAACGACGATTTGCTGACATAGTCCTTTTGCAATCTAGTCCTTACGAACCTAACCCAAATTTTGTTCTTGATGAATGTCACATCTACTATTGTTAAAGTAAACGACCAGAATTTGTTCCACAAAAACTTCTTGTATGACACTATGAAAAAAATAAGTAGGTACGTATGCTACAAAAAGGTGAAGAAGTCATTTCAGAACCGAGAAATAGACGAAGTACAGTTGATCACTGTATGAAATTTTGTTATGTACCTATTACCTCCACGGAAGAAAAGTCATTTAGCCACCTGAAATAGATATATCAGCCAAAGCGGAGACGCTTCTAACGCCCGAAAATATGGAATAAATATTGGTCGTTAACTCAAACAATTAAATGGGACATTCATGAAGAACAAAATTTCAACAAGTAAAATATTTAAATAATTTTGAAAAAATAAGGAGAGAGTTAGTTATTATTTTAATTTGATTTTAACACTTTTAATAAAAACATATTTTTACAAGCAAACCTTTGAGTGATCACTAGTATATAGAACTACTATCGATGATTGAGTTCATCGACATAGGAAGTCCCTACCTGTCAAGAAAATTTGCCCCGAAGTATCCTATGTCTGATTATAAAATAATGTAAATATATCAGAACGATTTTTTTTATACACGGTGGTGCCTGTAACTAGAGCAAAAATTAAAAACGTAGATTCTACTCCTCAAACTAGACATCTTTTGTTTAGCAACTTTTTAAAATCATAAAGTGTTTAGATTGTTCTTTTTTCAAACAAAGTAAATATATTTTCATCACACTTGCTCGGAAAGGGTTTTATAACACGCAGGCGTTTAGGGCAGTTATAGCCGACTTAGCTCCCGCGGGAGTTATAGATTTTCATAACTCCCTAGGGAGTTATGAGTTTAGTTTTAAAATATAGAATCCACTTGTACATCATTTCAGACCAAGGAGGTGTAAAATCAGCCAAGGTTTATTTCCTATATTCAAAACTTGGCTACAAACCAATTTTACTGTTTAATTAAACTTATACGGCACATTTGTCTGCATTATATTTCTATTTTACCATTATTTCAGAGACATTCGCAATTATTTTATTAAATTTCATTTTGAAAATTTGTACAATCTGGCAGAATGGCCTGTATTTGTCAAGTTTAAAAAAAAAGCAATTCTAAGCATTATCTGTGGAAGACTAAAAAAAAGTTGTCAAACTCTTTTAGCTTAGCGAATCGAGTTCGTTTAATTTTGTTTGATTGTTGTTTCCGAAGCGTATTTTGTTTAAAGGTACGAAAAAAACAAACTAAATATGATTTCCTCATCGGAAGAATCTGTAGTGACATCTACACCACCTGATTTGTTAAATGCGGCTCAACTACTCAACAATGATTTGCTGCCAGCGAAATCTAAAGAAAAGGTTTGTTTTTTCTATTTGTTTTTTATTTCCTCGCAAATGTGATGAAAATCATTGTGTGTATCATGGGCAATAAGGAGATTGCAAACTCGAGTCATTAAAAGCCCTCCGCCTTCGGCGTCGGGCTTCTAATAGTCTCTCGTTAGCAATCCTCTTCTTATCGCCCTTGATGCACAATGTAATATTTCAATGTACTTAAAACTCCGTCTAATTGACATCGCCTGTCAGTCTAGTCACTCTACAGACATAATCAATTTCATAGTACATTGCGTGTTCGAATTAACTTTAAAATGGAATAGAACTCAAACCGCAAGTTTTTTTTCAAAGTCGTCAAACAAACGTTGCGTAGTTTGAGGAGAAGAATGTACATTTTAAATTTTTCCTCTAGTTACAGGCCCCACCGTGTATAACAATACTCGATATCGATCATAAAGTGTTTTTAACAGTATCTAGATTGCGACAGTGTTTGATTTCGCCGTGAAATCTCCGGGCCCGATAACAGCGCGAGTAAAGAGAAAGCCGAAAGATGTACTATGCATGTAAAATAGTGACGTCAGTACTTATAAAACGTCTATTTTCCCTCAAATATACTCCATTTCGGCTTTAGCAAAACAAAGCTGGTCTAGTCTGCGTTTTAGAAAACCAAATTGACCCGCGTGAAAGTAGGTGAGGTGTCCCACAGGGTGTTTACGGTGCTATTTGCCTTTTGGTGAAATAAATAAGGTATCGTTACTTTGAAATAGATTGTAGTAGTCTTGCATGTTTAATAAATATTAGTTCGTTGCATGGATTCTAAATTTAAGCGTCTCTTTGTTGTTTTTGAAAACTTGCGAAAATGTCGTATCGTATGGAATTGACGTATTCGACGCGCCCGTTCGGCAGCTTACGTCAACCCTATACAAGCAATTGTCCCACCGTCGACGACGAGCGAAAATGATCGGAGTCAGCTTGCGTAGGTACATGCGTTTCTTGTATTGACACGGGATCATATTTTGTTCAAGAGACACGTTTCCAGCGAACATATGCCTCTCTTTTACTGATACGGCGTCAAATGCTAGTACGTTTCTTAAGGGGCTACCATGGGCAGATGACCTTCGTTGTTAAGCTCTAAACTTTCAGTTGTTGTTAAAAGCTATTTGCATTAACACTGCTGTTCTAAACTAGCTGCCATCTCAGTTTTTTGGCCTTTATTTCCATATTTTTCACTTTAGCAAAAAAAACCTTCGCTATTTAATATTAATATCTAAACATTATTTAGATGTAGTTTCCATATCATTTTTTTTTTTTTTTAATTCTGTTCGACAGAATCAAAGATTGATGTATGGATAGTTATGATATAATTTTTCATAATTTTACATACAGTTTTGACCGAGTTATAAGAAGTTAAGCTTCATCCAAAACGTCTGCTATGGGCATGGTAGCGAGGAAATGGTAGATAGCATCGCTTCCTCGTCTGTGGGACAAGTGCCACAATTTCTATAACAATGCTCTCGCAAATGTGTCAAATGGGTCATTATTCGAGCGTTTCAACCGCCTCACTTTTGTGGCTATATTTTTGAAGAATTGGGCGTGTATTTGATACCGTTTTTGGATATTAAAACTAATATCAACTCTTAGTGCCACAAGCGAAGAACCGTACGATTTCAACATCCCTGTTCTGTGTAAAGACAAATAATGAAGACCTAATTGGTTAGACGTCCGGTAAACTTAGATACCTAACCCTAAACGAAATCGAAATCTACAGCCACTTCTACAAAAATGTAACCACGAAAGTGATTCGGAACAAACGCCCAAATAATGACCCAAATAAACTCTTCGTTGACTTTAATATGATTTATAATAATTCACAGGCCGTTTCTCCGTTGCAAAATGTGGAGAAGAGGGACTATGTAATTCGTGAACTGGTGGATACGGAGTGCAACTACGTGGAAGTGCTGACGAAAATCGTGGACAACTTTATGACCCCCCTCTCGACCGTGATGAAAGACTGCGATATATTTTCGGTTTTTCACGCGATCGTGGTAAGTACCTTTGAAGGTTCATATTAGTGTGATTCACATTTACATACATACATAAACTCACGGTTTCGTTCCCAGGGTGGGTTAGGCATAGCCACAGAATAATCGACAACTCTAAAAAATCTTGATAATTCTGTAACCGGGGGTGTAATGATCGGTATAAAAATAATTAATATAATTTCATTTGATATAATTTTAAAGGATATAATCACTCATTTTATGTAATATATGATTGGTACCTATATTATCAAAATATCTATTTTTATTTACTAGAATTATCATTTCGTATATAATTTATTTATTATAAACATTCTTTGGTATAATCATCATTTTGTATAAAAATCATATTGTATAACTATCATGTGGTATATTATTTTTTATTGCCGCATATTTAAAATATTTTTTTTTGTCCAATGATTTTTTGGCACAACGATGACCGTGAGGTAAAGTCCTATTCCACATAGTTATGGCGCTTCGCGCCTTGACACAATTCTAACCTAACCTAACCTATACATATATTAGTTGAGACCTAGGAGTTACCGCTCTGCAGGGTCACAATAGGTAACTAACAAACCGACCCTTGTGGTTGGACACGAGTTAGTATAGACAGTATTTATTTATACCAACTGTACTTTATATGAAATTAACTTTATATCATAACTTGATTATAGTAAATATGCATTATACTTAATGTATGTTACATAAAAATATTTTTAGAACAAATGATCGTTACATAAAATTATAATTATATCATATTTAAATATATTAAATGTTGTTATATGATTCAATAATTATATCAAATGAGCGTTATATCGACTGATAATATAGAAAATATTTTTATGTCGATCGTTACGCACCCTCTGTAACCACGTTTTGTAGAATTAGGCTAAGATGTTTACCAGCGACAGTGATAGGTTTCAAGCACATCGCCTAACAGTACTACAAGCTTTTATTCCCTTAGTCGCCTCTCACGACTTCCACGCGAAGACATGGACTAGCCACTATTCCAACCCGGCAACCACACAGTGGTGTTAAAACATTTTTGTGCAGAAAAATTACATATTTTTGCAGACTTGGCTAAAGCCCTAACTCTTTCAAAAAAAGAAACAAGTACAAACGTCTTGCCCATGTTAGATCGTACATAAAACGTTCTTTGTTACATTCGGTATGAGTATCCAGTTGTACATACCATTGTATAGCACTTAAAAAATCATTATGTATTTTTAGGTATAGGGCACAGTTTAGAAAAGTGTCATTACACAGTCAAAAGTACACGTTCTAAAAATCTGAAATATACCTTAAATTAATGCACATTTAAAAGGAAAATACCATGAGAATCATGACTAACTGGGCTTGACTGGAGATGAGGCGATTAAGTTGTTAATAACTACTAAATAATATAATTTATAAGTATAAATACTGATAAGGATGATATAAAGAAACTGGCAGTATTGTACTTTCTTCCGTTACTCTATTGGCCCAAAGCTTCTGGAAATTCGTGTACGCAACGGGCCTTTGCGGTCTAAAGAAGCTGCCAGAATAATCTCAAACCCCCCACTACCCCCAATATAATATTTACTGTCGGTTTCGACCAAAATTCATCAAAATTTTAACGAAGTGGAACGTTGCACTTGAAATAATTATGGGAACAAAATTTTACGTTAACGTTGCATTTTACGTTAGAAATGCACTGAACCCCTGCGCTGGATAATTCGGTTGGTTTGCTCTCGCAAATACTGTAGATTTTCCTGTTGAAACCTCATTAAAATTAGAGCGAAATATAATGTTTCGCTTCATTTCAACGTGTAGTCACAAAACAGATAGGTACAGAAGTCAATCTACATACAAAGTGCGCTCGAGCAACGCACACATAGACACTGCTCACCGACACGATATCTCGAACCGGTTGGGACCAGGGTAGTGATTCATTCTTTGCGGGTGGTAGGACCTTGTGCAGCTATGCAGGGTCCATCCGGATCGCAACCACCGTCTTATCCATTAACCTACCGCCAAACAGCAGTGTTCGCATTGTTGTGTTCCGGTTTGGGGATAAGACAGCCAGTGAAATGACTAGCATAGAGGCATTCCATCTTAGTCCTCAGGGTTGGCAACGCATTTGCAGTCTTAGGATTGCATTGCAGTCTTGTGAATACGAATGTCTATGGGTCACAGTTTCCACTTACCATCAGGCGGCCTGTGTGCTCGTTTGTCTTCTCTATGCCATAAAAATAAAACGACGGTCGGACGGACGAACGAGTGAATGTCCAAGCGGCGAGTTTTAGTAGTCCCCTCAGTGCGAATAAAACATATTTTAGCGCGTGCATTATCAATTTAGCAGCATGGTTTCTCCCGATGGATCGAACGATGTTTAATTGAAAATGCACGCGCTAAAATGTGTTTTGTTCGCTCTGACGGGACTAGTTAAGCTCGCCGCTGCGATTTCGCTCGTTCGTCCGACCGTCCGTTGTTTTTGAGAGAATAACACCCCAGTGCGAGCGCGAGTGCGATCCCCTGGAGACACGCGTCTGTGAACTTTTTTATGCAATAATGGAGCAATAAAAAATAAGTTATTATAACTTTTCTGTGGACGGTCGTTTAGATTCAACATTAAACGGTGTGTTGTCATTTTGTAAGCTACCAGTGGTTTCAGAGAGGTATGTATGTATGTATGTAGTTAGGTAGGTAGGTAAGCGCCTCGCCCCGGCCCCCGAAGAATATATTTAAGATCGATTTATATAAGGTGCTAACAAATTAGTCACGGATATTTTTACAGCTCATAGATAGTACTCGGTTCTCGGAGTATATTTAAGTATGAAACATCATAGGTTTTCTTTAACAATAGAAATCCACCTAGAAAGCTAGTAAAAGTAGATTCACCAAAACTGACACGAATGGAATGAACAAGAAGTAATGTCACCTATCACTGTGTGAGTACCGTCCTTTGAACCGATGCGCGATGTTCCAATTTCAAATCGGAAACCTGTTATTATTTTACACACGTTCACTCATTCAATATAAAACAATAATTAATATGGACGAATGTTATGAAACATCTAATCGAATAGGATAGTAGTCAAAGCAGGGTTGGCAACGCATTTGCAGTCTTAGGATTGCTCTGCAGTCTTGTGAATGCGAATGTCTATGGGTCACAGTTTCCACTTACCATCAGGTGGCCTGTGTGCTCGTTTGTCATCTCTATGCCATAAAAAAAAAAAAAAAAAAAAAAACGTGAATGTTTTTCCTATCCAACTTTTCGATCAGGTACGACGTTGACAATGTAAAGGGACGATATGACAAAGTAAAAATTGATTTTAATTCCGCTCCCGCCGCCAGCTCGGCTATCGGTACCGCGCAAACTGACAAGTTTAAGCCAGCCATTTATTTCTCTTAAGCCTCTGCACGATCCAACCAACGACTTTTAATTGGAGAGTCTTTATTAACATTAAATAGTAACAATACACATAAAAAAAATATGGAAATATTTATCATGGAACATAAAATTCTGGCGGCGTTCTCATCTGGTAAACTAACATTGCTTTAAATATTTCAAACACTCGATCAACTCTTACAATACGAAGCTAAGAAATCAAATTCCAATTCTTGAACAACAACCTGCTAAGATATCAAACTCGTTTCCTCGATCTGTATTTCCTGAGTTACTTGAATATTTCAACGCAGCAAGTAAATAAACTCTGTATCAAGTAAAACGGGTGAGGATAACAAAATCAAACGAACCTGCAATTCACAATTATTTACATGGCGTAGTTTTGAAGATGAATACTTTTTAATTTTAATGAACTGAACCTGCTTTCAAATAAAAATATTCGCATTCAAAACACACACAGACTTACACGTCTCTATTGCCTCGGGGATTAAAAAGACCTAACTCGTTTCTATAAGGATACGGCCGATTAAATTGAAGATTATACTCGTATTTCAAAAGCTAAATCATCAATTTACAGAACTTTATCAGACGTTATTATCTCCTGGAAGCATGATGTTTTCAGGATATATAAACACTAGAGGATGCCCGCGACTTCGTACGCGTAGAATTAACTCCCCGCTACCCCCCCTATTTCATCCCGTTGGGGGTTGAATCTCTAAAAATGCTTTGTTAGTGCTCACTTAAGTCATTAAAGGAACTCCTGTACCAAATTTCAAGTTTCTAAGTACAGTAATTTCGACTTAGCGTTCATATATTGAGTCCTTACCTATGAAATTGGCGTTTTTTTACGTGTTTCATTTTGTACGGAATTTATTAATGTCAAGTGTAACTTCCAAATTCTTTTTAAATTTCATTAATACACTATGTTATGAAGGTTTTAGATACAAATAATATGGTTAAATTTCTTGATTAATGTTTAAAATTAAAGTGTGAACTCAACTCTTTTCATGTGCTGCGAGTTCAAGTGTTTCAATTACGCAATTTTATGAAGCTAACTAGTTTCAAGTAATTAAGATATGAATAATATAGCTTAGAAGTGTCCAATATTCCTGACAGAATTTCCTTTCGATTTCATTTGACGTTACTAAATAATCTGCAAAATTAAATGTATAGTCATAAAGTCTTCATATAAAACGCCAATTTCATAGGTAAGGACCTAATATATACATATAGATTATTATGTAGTTTTGGTAATGTAAGTCTAGTGACTAACAAAATTTGCTCCTGCGGCGAAAAATACCTTTGAATGAAATGACAATTTTCAGTAATTAGATCGTTGAAAGGAAGCTAGAAATCAAATTCCTATAGCAATTACAACCTCATTAGGTTATTACTTAACAAGAGAGGTCTGAATACACTTTGGTTATTGGATCTGATATGTTTACTGGCAGAATAGGTACATTCGCGGAATTCAATTCCTAGTCCACATCGGACTATGTCAAATTTACACTGTAAATAAAATCATAAGATGTCTCTTACGTTTTGATTGATTACATCAGGCGGACATAGTTCACAGGACAGGTTGGAGGAATTCATTTAGGACTGTTAATTTGGGACACATTTCAAGAAAAATATGCCTGAAGTCGTCAATGTAATCAGACATGTCAAGTCATTTGTAACTTTTACGAAACTCAACCTTACTGTTGTAGAATGTCAGATGGGTGAATCAACTTTTCTTTGTAGCTCGTTGCCATGGTGACGTTTCCTGGGTCACTCTTTAAAACTATTCAAAGGAAATAATTCCACTAAAAAACAGTTTTATTGGCAATTACAAACCCATTATTTTATGGTCTTTCTCCTGAGTGTGCTAGAAGTATATACTGTAACATTTTTTTCCAAGAAACTCTATCACTGTTGTCCCCTGGCTTACGGGACAGAATAACAACAACAAAAAGTGGATCCACCCAGATTGTCTTTGGACCTATGGTGGGTACCAATCTCGTGACTGTACCTGTTTCAAGGAGCACTAATTTGTTTACGTCCTTGTCTGTTTCAATTGACACCGATTCAGATGCTACATATCGCGAACTCGGCACCCCCTGCTCCGTTGTACGTCTTCATTCAATAAACGCATTGGTTCTACAAGCATTCATCCGGCTTCAAGATATCCGTTTCCTCTCGTTCCACGCAAATTAGAAGTCAATCTTGCCCGCAGCCACGATGCAAACACTAGGTTGTATGAGAGTTAATTTGGGACCCATTTCAAGAGATGTCAAGTCGATGCAACGCAGGTGCTTCGAGTGCTCTTTTGCCTTTTTTAGTAAACCTCTATATTATATGTGTAAGTTGCACGTTAAATAGTAAATTATTCTGAAGCTTCATGCTTGTGTGAGGATTGACTTTTTATCTACCTAAGGCTATAATGCCACCTCTAGTACAGTCATAAGAAGAAGTAGCTGCGCAAACGAAGAGGTCAAAATGATCTCCACTCGTCGCTTAGCTACTTTTGATGCTGACTGTACACTTAAATTCTCGAAAAATGTTACCTGGCTCAGCAGGTAACGATAAATAAATATTTAATATTCAATAATTGCTTGCGCCAATAGAAGTCAATAAGAAGCTTATGCCTATTTCTCCCCTTAGAATCTTGAAAGCCATATAATTTCAAGGAGCCAATTTTCGTCTTACACCCGTATTCACAAACGTCACTATGAGGTCTCACAGTGCTCACGAACGCACAGGGTGGTTCAAATCGTGTCAGAAACAAAAGGTCAGTCAAACAGGACCAATCACAAAGCTGTATTGAACGCAGTGCGTTTACTCAGTGAAGGATCCCTTAAATATTGTTTGTCAATACGGGTGTTATTATTGCTAACAAGTAATTTTCCGACGTTCCATTTCAAAGGGCCGTTGCCATTTCATCATCCCTATTAAGTCGTATACTTGGAAAACTGTACAAGTAAATAAACAGCTTGGGTTCCGGATTAACTTCATTGAAAGTGCTTCGAGCACTAATAAAATGAACGTACATTTTCGCAATATTGCAACATGGAATTTCCCACCACTCAGAAAAGAAATCTGTGTACGACGAGTCGTGGAACCAATTACCGCCTGTTTTACTCGTATATGTGGGTGGTCATCAAAACTTCTGATGCGTAAGTAAATTACTGGCAGGGGAAAAATATTACACAAATTAAACCAGTTCCGAACTAAGCTCTAGGTTTACACGGTTGGTATCCAATAGTCGTTAACCAAGGGATGAAAGTGCTCAATTGCAGCCCGAGATATTTAAAGCTGCCTATAGTTCGAGGGTGCAATTGATACTTTCACCCGGGTACACTCTACATTTTATTTCGATTATTAGAAAAGTAAAAATAAAAGTTATTTATTACAATTTTGAGAAAAAAACATTACGTCAGTTACTAGGAGTGCATAAACGTTAAAAGTACATTGCTGTGGGAGACATCCTCGCTATGTCGTGTGCGCCCGCCCGCCGGTGCGCCGCACTTCAACAAAATATTCACGCTTACCGGGATTTGAAGCATCTACGAGTACTTAGGCTATCCTTTCGCCAGAATGAACTTGTTATCAAAAAGTCTACAAAAATACCGAGAAAACTTAGCCTTACTTTTCTTTTGTAAAAAGTTTGAGCTGAAAAGGTTATGCTACCGTACATAATGGTGCTTACATCTCTGCAGAAATACTTGACAAAGACGCTCCAGTCTTTATTATGATTTAAACAAAGAAAGAATAGAAGGTAATTGAGTTGACACACGTTTGAATTTAAGACAGGTTAAAGTACTTAAAGAATTATGATATGCAAGATTGTATCACAGAGGTAGCCATTCCGCATTATGCCATGGGCATGGCAAGCCACGACTCTGGATTTTAGTGATCCCTTTGAATGGCCTCACGATCGTTGGCCCTGGTAAAAGTTAGTTACAATTAATTAGTACAATAAAATACCTTGTAACAACGACAGATAGCAAAAATAGACTAAAGAACACAAACCATTATTGTATGGTAACACTCGAAAAAAGACTAAATGTCTAAAGGCATCCCGCTGCCGTAATAACAAAACAGAAGGTAGTAAACTACAGTGTAGTACCTAGTCGAAGCATTCTATACTCATCCGCTTTCTTGGATACTAAAGTAGCCTGGTTTCGATGCTCTTCTACTTAAAGTGTATCTTTCATAAGTATCTCATCTCGAAATCTCTCTCAGACATTGGCGAGGCCGGAGTGTTTCCCCGTAAGAGCTAATATTTGAATTATGAACGTGAACAATTACTTGTTCAGTCTTGGTAATTACTAGATTATCTTTCTAAATAGGTGTTTCATTGTATTGCACCCAGAGTTTAGTTCGCATGATAAATAGCTTACACTCAAGTTCCTTGGACCCATGACGCGAATGCATACAATTTTCGACAAGTTTAAAATTTCCTTTGACTTTGTTATCTAGGGCAACTTCTTTGACCTCATGTTTGAACTGCAACCTTTGTTAAAGTGCACGTATATTTATATTCAAAACCAGCTCAAAGCTCTGTCTGGGTCAGTTGGTCTGGGCTGGTCCCTGACATGTGTATTTTCGACAGTCTGATCTGATTGCATTTCGGAAATTCGGAACAAGGTTTATCTACTGCCCCGAATACGGTGCAGTGACACAAATATGTCGTGAACTAGGCTGCATAGGGGCTAGACATTGAATATTTCTGGAATGTTTAAAATTAGAGAACTTTGTCATCATATGATGCTTTTAGTCCTATGTCTTTATCTCAGTTATGGAACACAAACAGTTGTTAACAAAACGCAGGCTAATGGAGATACCATCAAACTTGGTGTTCACCAGGGATCTATAATAGGTCCTTTCTTGTTTTTGCTTATTTGCCGATGATATCGAAGTCAGTCGACTACAGTAGGATTGTATAAACACCACGCTAGTTAGAGTTCTTAATTAGTTTACTAGTAACGATTTACTGCTCATTGCTCAATGCCAATTAAACTTACGTTCGCTTTGCCTTATGCTTAGACCGGTAGATACTTAGTAAGTAAATTTTTGAATGATAATTCTATGAGTGTTTTGAAAAAATCTTAACATAACAATAGAAAAAATATCATAGGTATGGCATGGCGGTAGGTTTGACAGTAGCGTCACATTTTAATGAGAGTGTTATTCTTGTTTAATTTAACGACCTAGATTATTTTACGTGGTTTAAGTTTTTTTTTTTTTTTTTTTTTTTTTTTTTTTTTTTTTTTTATGTCATATAGAAGACAAACGAGCACACAGGCCACCTGATGGTAAGTGGAAACTGTGACCCATAGACATTCGCATTCACAAGAATGCAATGCAATCCTAAGACTGCAAATGCGTTGCCAACCCTGAGGACTAAGATGGAATGCCTCTATGCTAGTCATTTCACCGGCTGTCTTATCCCCAAACCGGAACACAACAATGCGAACACTGCTGTTTGGCGGTAGGTTAATGGATAAGATGGTGGTAGCGATCCGGACGGGCCCTGCACAAGGTCCTACCACCCGCAAAATGGTGGCAAATGGTGGTTGGTTTAATGGTTGCCCGGTTAGAATAGTGCCACTCCATGTCTTGCCGTGTATGTTGTAAGATGCGACTAAGGGATTAAACGCTTGCAGTGTTAGGCGATGGGCTTGCAACCTGTCACTAATGCACTGGTTAACATCTTAGCCTAATTGTGCGAAATGTGATTACAGAACTATCAACAAGTTTTTAAAGTTGTTGGTGATTCTGTAGCTCTGCCTACCCTCTGGGAATGAAGGTGTGAGTTTACGTATGTATGTAGGAATTATTTTAACATTAGCATATATATAAGTAATGTTTCACAGTCTGCTATTCGAATACAGGTCTCTTCACTAATGAACATAAGAGGATTGTGAATACGTGAGGTGTCTCTTAAGGCGCTTACCTGCCACAAAGAAACCATGCATGTTTTTGAAATGATTTTCGAATATGTCGTGTCGTATCAGAATATGAAATTACATGACATCACAGGGCGTATCTGATCACTCTGTCTAATTGCTGTCTATTACGCTTGTATCATCCGTACGGTCACGAGCGTTAATTTGGGACCCGTTTCAAGATAAATATGCTTGAAGTCGTCAATGTCATTAGAGATGTCAAGTCATTTGTAACTTTTAGGGAATTCAACCTTATTGTTGTAGGATGTTAGATTGACTTTGGACCTAAGGCGGGTACTAAATTTACCTAATATTTGGACTGTACTACTTGGTCTTTATTAATGTTTTTAGAAAACAGGAGACTTATCAAAATAACACATTTATCTACACTAATATTATAATGAGGAGATTTGTATTTTTGTGTGTATTGTGCCGATTTCAAAAATTATTTCACTATTAGAAAGCTACATTCACCCTGAGTGACATAGGCTATGTTTTATTTTTCTGCGTGGACGGAGTCGCTAATATAAAGAACAGAAATTGGGAGAGGGACTTAGGATATAAAACAAGACGACGTCGCTCGCGAGGCACCAAACGTATCGCTACTAAGGCGCGTCAAGACGCTAATTTCGTTCAACAATATTAATTACACTATTGGTGATATATTTTTTTTTTATGGCATAGAGAAGACAAACGAGCACACAGGCCACCTGATGGTAAGTAGAAACTGTGACCCATAGACATTCGCATTCACAAGACTGCAATGCAATCCTAAGACTGCAAATGCGTTGCCAACCCTGAGGACTAAGATGGAATGCCTCTATGCTAGTGATTTCACCGGCTGTCTTATCCCCAAACCGGAACACAACAGTGCGAACACTGCTGCTTGGCGGTAGATTAATGGATAAGATGGTGGTAGCGATCCGGACGGACCCTGCACAAGGTCCTACCACCCGCAAAATAATAATAATATCTTTTTCGGTATCTTCATATTTTGTTGAGAACCCATGGCGACCGCTGGGTCTCGACTTGGTTCAGTCTCGAGCGTTAAGGGACCCATTAGAAAAATAAGCTTGAAGTCGTCAATGTCATTTGTAACATTTAGGTAACTCAACCTTATTGTTGTAGAATGTCTAATTGATTTTGGACCTAAGGTGGGTACCAAATCTCGTGACTACGTCCCGATCACCCAAAGGAAACTAGCCACGTCTGAAAGGTCCAATAACTTAATTACTAACCTTCGCCACGAGAAAAGCTGCTATCAATTTAGACGTCTAGTATATCGATATTCTACGTTACATCTAAGATCGAGGAGCTTTGCTGGCTTATTGGCTTAATTGCAGATTAGGTTACTTGCGGCGCTTCTTAGAAGTGCTCTCTTGGGAAGCTGAAGATATTCTGATTAATTATTTAATATACATCCATATTGCAAAACCTCTCTGACGCGTTCAGAAACTGACAGATTAAAACTAGCATCACGTCAAATAGTCATGTATTTTATCTGTGGTTATGAAAAAAGAAATTTTATATACCATTTTTTTTTCTGTAACACAAACAGGTAATCCAGAAAAAATCGCTGTATTCAACCGCGTCGCATTACTATAATTTGAATCCGTAGGTATTACATACATACATACATTAAATCACGCCTGTTTCCCAGAGGGGTAGGCAGAGACCACTTCTTTCCATTTGCTACAATCTTGACAAATTCAATTCGCTTCTTCCACATTCATACAGCGCGTCATGCACGCACGTCGGTTTCGGGCCTTTTCCAGTATTTCTCCGATTTATTTTAATAAAAAGGGAATTCATTAAAGGTACTCGTACTTCCACAGGTAATAAATTAAACTCGTAAACGAGACGCGTTTTAAATTTACCCATAAATAAGTTCTGCGAAGCTTTATTAGAGAGGAACTACGCGTATATTATATTGCACCGGTGGACTAGGTCGACACCTTATCAACGTAAAGGTATTCAAAGATAGCTCGGTAGCAGTGAGCTCTACAGTGATTGGAAAAAGGCTGTACGGCGCGCTAAGATGCACCCGGGATGTTCACTCGTATATGACAAGAGGGATGGATTGAAAATGCAGATATGGGTTGGGTCCCGTTGGCCTTACTTGCATTAAGCCTTGGCGAGAAAAACGGCTCAGTAATACACTGACCAAGTATGCAAAATGACTTGGTTATACAGTGTGTTACCGGCATGCGGGCATTTATTAAAACTGCCGATAATATATTACTTTAGCAATTGTTTGCAAGTATTATCAATCAAAAGATAACTAAAATAACTTCACAATTAATTTTCTTAGATACTAACCATTTTCAATGTAGTGCATGTGCTGCGCGATCATCGTTACTAGTATCGCTGTTGCTTAGTACAAGGCATGTCGTGGTACGGGGGCAAATCATAATAATCAAAGTATCCGTCGACTGTCATTTACACTTGTCAAATTTCTGTGCTTTACATTGCTGGCAATAAAAAAATTGCATATATATAGCAGCAGGGAGGCAACAGTTCCAGAGGGGCTAAGGGTGGAGAGGTGCTTCTGGACTTTAAACGACCATAAGGTGCCCACTCGCCACTTATGCAACACATCCACCCTTCGAGCATATAGCTCTTGCGGCTCCACTCTGACCGGCCAATAAAGGCAAGCCAGAGGTGAGGGTCTGTTCCTCGTCATTGTACACCGCAGCCGGCCGGTGAAGGCAAGCGTGAGGTGAGGAACAGGACCTACCCTCGGGAGCAATCAGGTACGTGGTGTCGCCACTCACCAACAGCTCGCCACTATTATTATTATTATTATTCTTATTATTCCGCGTAGCAATTTTTCCAGACGCAATTTTTCCATTAAGTAAAAAGAAAAAGAAAAATACATTTATTCACTACACACACAAACACATGCACACAAACATGTGCAGCATGGGCTCAGCATAATGGTGAGGTGTTGTTGTCAAACACTTGCAGCATTGATTTTCAGTTCTCCGTTTGTGACAGACGGACGGTACGCTAAACGAATAAATATTTACAGTAATTTAAAATATAAATACCATTAAACAAATACTTATAGTTAGCGGCAAAGTAAGTACAAAAACTACGTGCCTTATACCTTACATAAACATATTTAAAGTAGAAATAGCTTCTTAGCCAGTTTACAAACACCGTAAAATTGGTTTTTCATTAACAACAGATAAACATTATAAAAATACTAGGAAAACATCAATATTTTATTTATGTTTGCTATTTTAAGATTTTTAAATTCATAAAATGCTACAATAAGGACGCTGTTTGATTGTGACGTCACAAGATACTAATCCTTATAAATTCCATAGTAACGGAGCGTTTTTTATGTTTCATAAAAAGAAGCTGATTTGACTTATGTCACATACCGTATTAACAGAAAACAAACGAAAAATAAAGAAAACCAAAGTATAATTTGCAAAGTGCAGGTTGGGAAATTATGATTTTTGGAGCGGCAACATTTTGCGTTTATGAATTTTTCCCGTTGGCTAATTTCCCCATAGGCCGAAATAGGTAGAGTTATGTTAGTTTAGCAGCCACCAACGCCAAGAAAATGACATAACAGATAAATACAGAGTCGGAAATTATGATAATGCAAAATTATATCTGCTGAGAAATCGAAAAACTACACGGTGATTTTTTATCGGTGATCAGGAGTTGAAAATTATTAATAAGCAAAAAAAATGGAATTTCATGGTTGATGTCTCAAACAATTAACTCACTGTTTAATTTATTTAGGTTAATGAGATTGTTAAAACCAATCACCACTGAATACATGGACATCCTACATTAATTATTGAAGTGAAGTAGATACGTCAAGTGCCATCGCTTTGGCGGGAAATTTTACAGATATTACGTCAATAAACTTATTAATAGACTAAACAATCAGTAGGGTGACAATTAATTTCAATTAAAAGTTAGTTTCAAAATATATTTTTTACATAAAAAAATAAGTTTTGTTCCATGTAACTGCGACTTAAACATGATCGCCGTTAATAACTGAATTAGAAAAATTGGTTCCTGATCACCAAAAAAAAATCACCGTGTATTGTTAAATTTTGCGAATGAAAAGATACCAGAGAAAGAGTTTGTGAAAGATACTCCGCGTCGAGGATGTTTCAAAAATCGAACTAGAAATACGGGGAAAACTGGAAACTAATTCAACTTCAACTCGCGAGCGTCCCCCACCTGTAAACACGGCGTAAACTACGTCGTTAGCAAATATTTCCTTTGACCTCAGGTGTACGAGTATCCAACTCGAGAAATAGTTAGTACTTTAGAAGAAATTCGCATCTGACATTTCGAGATGTATAAGTTTGAACTTTATTCTCCGAGAATTAAGTTTGAAGTCGTACGTCACGAAATATGAGATACGAGGTTTTTTTTCTTCAAAGTAATAACGAGATGTTAATTACGAGGACTCTTTGGACGAGCGAGATGAGAAATGTGCATATTAAATACTTCGAGAAGTTTCTAGAGCTTTGATGTTCGCTTTGAGACGTTAGTTCCGCGGAGTTCACGTTCGCCTGAAAATGACTCCTGGAAATGAGAATTACACGGGTCTTTTTAACACGGGAAAAGGCGTATCGTTTTTGATCTGAGGGCCCAGACAAGGTGTATTACGCTAACTATCGTTTCTATTCGTTTAGTTTTTAAACCAATCGCGTCACTGACACATCACGTGACTTTTCGTATCACGTCCTCTACCAGTGACGCGATTGGTTTAAAGACTACACGAAGAGAAACGCTAGCTAGCGTAGTGCATCTTATCTGGGCCCTCTGTTATCGTATCGTCAACGCTTTGATCCAAGTCCTAGACTCGGCTACATTTATATCGTTTCTAGGGCTCCATAGTCAAACTACAAACCCTTATAGTTTCGCCATGTCCGTTCGTCCGCAGCCTAGCTCAGAGACTCTTAGTACTAGAAAGCTGTAATTTGGCATGAATACACATATTAAATAGTCACGACAACAAAGTGTTAAAATAAAATCTACAAAAAGTTTTTTTTAGTGTGCCTACGTTTGGATGTATTTTTTCTTGTCAACCCCATAGTGTGGGGTGTCGTTGGATAGGTCTTTCAGAAATATTGCGGGTACAACTACTATACTAATAGTACATACTAAATACTAAAAATATTTTAAAAGAAAGTACCTACATAATATAACGAATTTAAAAGGGAAACAATCACGACTTGGGCCATTCTACTTTTCGTTGTACATAATTTTTAGCCAGGTTCTCACTAAAATATTATTATTTCAAAAATCGGTAAAGTGCTGCGTTTTCTAACTTGAAACTCGAAAAGGGACGTAAATAAGCTTATATTTAGAATTAACTTAATTCATAAAAAGTTATTTGAAATAACTACAAAGTGAGTAACGCAGTGGACGTTGATGTCCCCGCCTTTTCTATAGAAAAAGTTCAATTTACCACTGAGTTACCAAGATTCTTCAACAATAATTGAGTAATTTAAGAGTTGATTTTTTAGAACCGTTAAACTTGAACATTCTAAGTTCATGTTATTTATTTATTTGCGGATTCATAATTTGGTATACTTTTTATCGGACGATATCTTACAAAAGTGTACTTACACTGAAATGGTGTTTGATCAGTAGTTAACTGAATTGTTAAAATCTTAAAACGGAATCGAAAATTATACACATTTCCTTAAGCCTTAACCATTCGTAACGATTTTTAAGTACCTAGTAGTAACGGCTTCGGAACCCTACACTGAGCATGGTCAGAGATGCTCTTCCCTGGTTTATAACAATAGTACTAATACACCGTGGGAGGGCAAACGTCAGATAATTCAGGTTCATGTTATTGATAATTCTATACTACCATAGAAAAGACAGCAACTACAATAGTAGTCGAAGCATTCTAAACTCTATCGGTAACTATATTCAAACTAAAATGCGTGTTCTATGCTATGCACTTGTGGCTTCTTTTGGTATTACGACAGTATATCCATGGGATCATTTAACAAACAGTCATGGTCGCCTATTAGCTGACGGTGTATAATTTCGATGGGCTTTATACTACTCGTTAAAGCATTATAGCTTGTGACATGTAAACGTTATGATAACTCTAATTAAACAGAATCGCTGGTAGCGTTTGCATGTTAGGGATCTGGTGTAAGTGGGCTTTGAGAATTCAATCTCAAGAATGCAAATGCCTTGCTTACTTTGAGGTCTGTTATTATTATTATTGGGGTAGGGGCTTTGCCACTGCTAAGGCCCGTTGCGTAAATTAGACGAGAAAAAAAACTGGTGTACACACATACATTAAATCACGCCTGTTTCCCAGATTGGTAGGCAGAGACCACTTCTTTCCACTTGCTACGATCTTGACAAATTTCTTTCGCTTCTTCCACATTCATACATCGAGTCATGCACGCACGTCGGTTTCGGGTACTTAACGTTCGGCTCTTTTCCAGCATTTCCCCGATTTGACTCGAAAAAGTACACCCCTTCCGACCCCTACACTCAAAATTTTCATTTTACCGCTTTGTCGGCGTGACAGATGTGTATTCATCCCAAATAAGAGCTTTCTAGAACTAAGAGTGTCTAACCTAAGTTGTGGACAGACGAACGGACATAGTTTGACTACGGAACTCTAAAAACAACTAACTTAAATATAATTGTACACGACTGAGTAAATAGTAGTGGGTAAACAAGGACCATGAATTAGTTGAAGATCTACGAGTTACGGAAGCTGGTAATTTATCTTTTTGAGAATACATGTAATAAAGTATTTATAATGTACGTTGTTTAATTCAAAATGGCTAACAATAGGTTAACATAAAATTTACGTGTAGCTCCCATTCGTATGTAACTTTGTACTTCCTTATGAAGTTGTAACGTTTGATATTTAATTCGTGTTTTTTTCTCAAGGCTAATAAATCGGGATGGTTCCTTGCTAGGTTCCATGAAAATCTCTGCCCGTTTGATTTGAACCCAGGACCGCTAGCTTCGTAGGCAGGGTCACTAACAACTAGGCCAGCTCCTCGTCAACCATGATCCTGATTAAAACAGCTGTCAAAAAAAAAGCATTCAAATAGCTCCATCCGTTTGGAACCTAAAATGACAGAAAGAAAAAAAAATATAACGTGTCATACGAGTATAAATAAATAAAATAAATAAATAAAAGGGGACAATCTCACACCGATTGAACTAGTCCCAAACTAAGCTCTAGGCTTGTACTATGGGAACTAGACAACGATATAAATACTTATATAGAGAAATATATACTTAAATACACAGAAAACATCCATGTCTCAGGAACAAATATTCGCGCTCATCACACAAATATCTGCCCTTACCGGGATTCGAACCCAGGACCACTAGCTTCATAGGCAGGGTTACTACACACTAGGCCAGCGCGTTGTATGATATGACATAAGGACAAGAAGAATGTAGACGTGATATGGTTGGAACTCAGCGTTATCCTGGCATTGAAGTCAGCTCGGTGAAATATTGGAAAAGGGCCGAATCTTAAGTACCCGAAACCGACGTGCGTGCATGACTCGATGTATGAATGTGGAAGAAGCGAAAGAAATTTGTCAAGATCGTAGCAAGTGTAAAGAAGTGGTCTCTGCCTACCCCTCTGGGAAACAGGCGTGATTTAATGTTTGTATGTATGTATGAAGTCGGCTCTGGTCTTGCGTTGGAACCATCTACGATGAACTACGACGAACATAATAACAATCCCATACATTTTAACGTTTCGATAATCGCTTACTAACATTAAGCACGTTGTCTACGTGAAACGAGTTTTTTTTTCAGTTAGCGTTGAAGTTCCAAATTCAACAAAAGCTTTGAACGTTCGAAACGGTACGTTGGAAACATCCGCTCCTTTCTCCCGTAATTCGAGACCGAGACCAAAGAGATAAGAGACAACGTGCCTTTGAAATTCAGTGTTCAAAAGTAAGTCCGTCTTTGTTCATTCGACGTGGCTTCATTCAATAATAGGATTGGTTCTCCTGCAATACGTATGCAGCCATTAGGTAATTAGGGCTCGTGACGCCAGTGGGGAAGCCAGGCGTCCCCTGCGTCCTTACTAGGGTTGTGTAGTTGTACTAGGAGCCAATAAGTTTGAGGCAAAACTTTAATTTTTGGGACATTTCGCTGCTTAAATGCAAAAGCGTCACAAAACAAAAACAGATAATTTGATTTAAAACTTAAAGTATGTAGCATTCCAAGTTTAAATGCAACACAGACACATTTTGATTTGTGGCAATTTTACATTTAAGCAACGATTTGTTGCTGATTGTACTTATTTTTGTCTAGTCGTCAACGTAACGAGCCCTAACACGACGGGTTTATCGTGTTTTAGGAGTTCCTATGGCCACCCTGAGTCTCCATCAGACCACCTCGATGATACTACATATATATTATTGTATTGTCAGCAGAACTAAGGGTGTATGCAAATTTTCAGCTTTATCGGTCAGGCCAGGAGTTGGTCAAATTTAACTTGCAAGATTTGACCCTTACATACATGTGGGAGTGAGCGGATTAGATGAATGACCGATGATAGAGATGATTGAATGAACGGATTAGAAAGGATGAGAACGATGAATGAGTGAAGGTGATGAATGAAGGACAACGAGAGTGATAGGAGAAAGACGTGTGCGCTGCAAGGAAATATTTAACATTTGTTGTCCAGTAACCAGGGAAAATAAAAAGATAAAACGATCGGATGGTTTTATTCATAAAATCAAGACACTTCATACATACATTGCAAATGTCTAGAAATCTTGTAAAAAAAAATGAATTCCCGTCACTGTACCTACTACAAGGAACTATTCCGTGTTTCTGCTATAAGTTAATCCGAACAACGCAGGCAAACACTGCAGTGATTGACACTGACAGCAAAGTCATTCGAATGAATAACCGACCGGCCACTCATTCGGTTAAAGCACAAAATAAGGACCATGAACAGACGAGTTTCTTTCAGTGTTCTAGTGTACTAAAAGAACTAAAAGACCGAATTAGTACACTAGTTTGGTGCGATCCACTGATGCCCGGTTCCTATATTCAAGAAACGAATCGTTTTCCTTACGTCTCGTTAAAATTTGACACATTTTGTACGTAGCAAATGTCAAATTTTAACGAGACGTAAGGAAAACGATTCATACATACACGTACATAAACTCACGCCTTTATTCCCAGAGTGGGGTAGGCAGAGCTACAGAATTTCCAACAACTCTAAAAACTTGTTGATAATTCTGTAACCACATTTTGCACACTTAGGCGAAGATGTTTACCAGTGTATTAGTGACAGGTTGCAAGCCCATCGCCTAACAGTACTACACGCCTTTATTACCTTAGTCGGCTTTTACGACATCCACGGGAAGACTTGGAGTGGCACTATTCTAATCCGGCAACCACACGATTCGTTTCTTGAATATAGGAACCGGGCATCAGTGAACGAGCACGCACATCCCTAGTCCTTACGGCTTGTTTATTGAGACACGGGGCGTCAGGCGCAGAATTGGGTGCGGTCTGCGCTAAATTCAAACATATTGCGTTGTACGAAAACGTTTACGGGGAAGCGATTTTACACGCGTTTGCTTCAAACACAGAGTTGCGTGCGGTCGCCCGAGTCGATAACGGCGGCACCCGCTACTCTCTTCGCATCTTCATAAACAACACCGTGCATTGCCATATGTTTCTGTTTGTCCGTGTAATTAAATACACCACCACAAAGTGTTGGAACAACTTACCGCCTCCTTTTAATAAACTCAATACAGTCGTTCTTTAAAAAAATACCCTTTTACATACATACATACATTAAATCACGCCTGTTTCCCAGAGGGGTAGGCAGAGACCACTTCTTTCCACTTGCTACGATCTTGACAAATTTCTTTCGCTTCTTCCACATTCATACATCGAGTCATGCACGCACGTCGGTTTCGGGTACTTGAGATTCGGCCCTTTTCCAGTATTTCACCGATTTGACTCGAAAAAGTACGCCTAGGGCGGCCCCTTCCGACCCGTCCTCTCACTTTCGATCTGTATATCTCTTTCGTCAATCTATACCCTTTTTAACATCAAAAAAAAACTTCGGCCACGTCCCAACTTGTTTGTGTTAAGATGTGCTCTAAATTCTAAATTGTTTAAATTTATTTATCTATCCAAATATCATAAACCCTCCATGATGCGTTCAAGAACCGCCACATTATGATCACCATAAAAATAGACTGTTTTGTTACAACAAATTTCTTATCTGTAAAAATGTTATTATATTGCGTTCAAATTTCGAACATCTCTGAAAAAAAGGAATATGATTTGACCTCTATTCGAATGTCAGTCGAGATGACGTTTAAATTTGACAAATCTCGAACGTAAGGTAAGATATCGAACGCTCGCTACTCGCTATCGCTCGTGCAGTCTAAATATCCGTTGATTAGCCATGTACTATTTATGGTCCCTCCTTTTACTCTTTAGCTTTGTTAAAATTTCCAATTATATTTGTTCTGTTGCACTCAAATAAATGTTGTGAGTGTTTGTTTGAGTTTAATGACGTAGGCCGCTGCAAGCTTCGCCTCTGTAAACGAAAAGACGCCGGACCGGCATGCCGAGTCTAATATAGACCCTTAGTGTATTCAAAGCTGTAGCTAGCGTAATAACTGGTATCACAGAGCGTTGAAACGTGCTTCTAATTGGATGTTTCATTAAACAAAGAAAAGCCCCCAATGAAATGGCGGACCATTTTCAGACCCGAGCTAGACAAGTGTGAGACTGCAGCGCCAGGGAGAAACAAACACTTCCACACAATTAATTAAACATTTACTCTAGCACCAATAGATAAACAATTGGCAACATTTACAAGTAAGTTAATAAAAATATCGAGTTTTACCAATACTATGCCTGAATAGATATAAAACCATTGCCTTTTTCACGAGAAAAAAAGCTGTCATACTTCAAATTTGACATTGACACTATTGACAGATGGATAGATACTTAGAGAATTATCGGTTGACATGATACTTTTTTATATACAGATTGGACTAACGTAATATGTCCATTGTAGAATAAGTACATCTTAATAAATTAATAATAAAATAATTATTCATTCTAGAGAAAATTTAAAATTATTAGTGTCTTCCTCCTTCCAAACAGTATGTATAAAACGAATAAAATTAAAGTCTTGAAAATATGAAATCTTGTCAATTGTCTCATCTAAATTATAAAAGGCACGCATCAGTCACAGCCCAACTGACAGACAGAAAAAACAGCACCCACAACCGCCATCTTCTTTTCCCGCGACGCGTCTCCCCCGTGCAGCATTTCCAGCCAGTGCGTTTCATCGTCGTTTCCGGCGTGGATGGAAGCACTGGCTAAACTCATACAGCCTGCTGATCCATGACCTGTTGCGTTATATTTGGCCATCGTCAAGAGCGGCGCCAACATACATACATACATAAACTCACGCCTTTATTCCCAGAGTGGGGTAGGCAGAGCTACAGAATTACCAACAACTATAAAAACTTTTTTATTATTCTGTAACCACATTTTGCACACTTACCCCCTTACTTATAAACGTGGAATAAGCTTGGAATAGTTTATGCCATGCTTTGTTCTTATCTGTAATTATGACATTCGCATCTGACAGAAAGTGACAAAGCATGGCTTAAACTATTCCAAGCTTATTCCACGTTTATAAGTAAGGGGATTAGGCGAAGATGTTTACCAGTGTATTAGTGACAGGCGCCAACACAAGAGGCATAATAAGATTGAAGGCGTTGGCCTAGTTGGTAGTGACCCTGCCTGCGATGCTAGCGGTCCCAGGTTTTATTCCGGGTGTATTTGACTATTTGTGTCTGAGTTTTGGATGTTTTCTAAGTACCTATTTAGGTATTTATTTTTGATTGCGGCCGGCCAGTGACCCCGCTGCAAATTTCTGACTTTCCCGGTGGATTTTTCAATTGTTTTCTTTCATACAAACCTTGTCCTGACAATAGCGAAATCAGCCAAATCGGTTCAGCCGTTCTCAAGTTAGCGTGACCAGGAGCAATAGGGATCCATTTTTATATAGATAGGTACTATCAGACCATTGGAACCTTGACCCACCATAGAACTGTGTCACAGAGACGTTATGATTCAAGTCATAAGAAGTGTCAAACAAATTGTTTTATAATGTCACTGTGACACCGTTCTATGGTGGGTCCAGGGTTCCATTGGGCTGATAGTACGTAACATAACTATGCAGCAGTGATTTTTCCTGCACAGAAATTGATGATCTTACAGATGAGCATTGGTTTTTTGCGGAGATCGACTAGATACTTAAGTACGAGGCGTCGGCATCATGGTGCTGCCATTGCATTGTCGTATAGTCCTACCCCGTTCCGAAGTATATAAACGTATCTTGGGAGTCTTATAATACTAGACATTGGACTTATAACTAAAAAAAATATTGCCTGGTTTTTTCAATTGCAATATCGACGTGACAAATCTTAATCATCTTTACACGGTATGAAATGAAGTCGCTTTCGCCGTCTGTTCGCTTATATCTTTCAAAGTACTTAACGGATTTTAATGCAGATTTTAGCAATAGATAGAGTGATTCAAGAGGAAGGTTTATATGCATAATAGATTCTGGTTTATGTACGAGTGTTACAGATAACTCACATAAACCGGTCGCTAGTAACATATACTATACATAGTCTTATTGAACTAGGTTTAGTGTCGTGAGATCCCCTACTTCGTACAAGCCTTGAGCTTAGTTTGGGACTAATACAATTGGTGTGAGATTGTCCCCCGATACGGTAACGTGAATGATTTTCGATACCTCTCAAAATGTATGGAAGTTACGTAAGCGCTCGAGGCGGCCGGCCGGCAGCTTACGTTAACCGTAACATTACCAATATCGCGATTTGTATAGGAATTGGTTTCAGTGGGAATTTCCACATACTGCAGCGTGATTGAGTTGAAACTGAAGAGTTACGGATGGATACTCACATACATACATACATAAACTCACGCCTTTATTCCCAGAGTGGGGTAGGCAGAGCTACAGAATATGCAACAACTATAAAAACTTTTTGATAATTCTGTAACCACATTTTGCACACTTAGGCGAAGATGTTTACCAGTGTATTAGTGGACGGATACTCACGGAGATATAAACTTGACTTACATACATTAAATAAAATTACTGTTTCCCAGAGGGGTAGGCAGAGACCACTTCTTTCCACTTGCTACGATCCTGACAAATCTCTATCGCTTCTTCCACATTCATACATCGAGTCATGCACGCACGTCGGTTTCGGGTACTTGAGATTCGGCCCTTTTCCCGTATTTCTCCGATTTGATTGGAAAAAGTACGCCTATACGCCACCTTCACGCCCTTACAACATCAATACCAAAACGCCAGCAACTAATCTATAATATAAAAATGAATCGCAAAATGTGTTGGTAAGCGCATAACTCGAGAACGGCTGGACCGATTTGGCTGATTTCTTTTTTGTTGTGTTCGTTATTGTCAGGGTAAGGTTTATATGTAAGAAAAAATTGAAAAATCCATCGGGAAGGTCGGGAATTTGCAGCGGGGCGAAGCCGCTGGCGGGCAACTAGTGTAATATATATTTTACAAACCAGAAAATAAACAATTCCTTTAGAATAACTGTTGAAGCTGTACAAATTTTGTCCCAAACCTAGTTGGAAGTTTATTGAAGTTTCCTACCTTTCCAAAAGTTTAGTATTGTCGTGCTTGAGACTTAGTTTCGTAAATATGTCGTACCTAGTGATGTGCCGGCGGTAACTTACTCGTTACCAGTATAATATCATTTGGTAAAATACTCAGTGAATTACCGATGCTACCGGTAATATTACCAGAAGCGGACATAGAGATCGTGTATTTCTGTTTTGTTTTCTTTATTCATTTATTAAATACAGGGTGTCGGATCACTAGTGGTCCAAATGAAAAATTAAATAGGTCACATCCAGGGCTACCAAAAACACCTGCATGTACCTATGTTCAGCGATTTTTAGTTCTTTCGGAGATATTGATCATTTTAATCGGAATTTTCGTAATTTTTCCTTTTGTCCATGTTACAAAAACTCATCAATTTGATGTATTATTTCAATAGTTTTTCAGTGGTTTCTTACATGGATACAATCATTATGAACTTAGAATGTTTGTAATGTCTCATTTAATTATCTTATTAACAGGGTGTTTTAACGTAGCAAATTTGTTTCCTAGTTTTCTTCAAAAAAACATAAGAAAACCAATGATGTTTCATACTTAAATATACTCCGAGAACCGAGTACTATCAGCTGTAAAAATATCCGTGACTAATTTGTTAGCACCTTATATAAACTATAGCCTTCCTCGATAAATGGGCTATCTAACACTGAAATATTTTTTTTGTACTCGTCGATTAAAATGTGTGTATTACGATTTCATAGAGAATACTGTAACGTCACTCTTTTCATCGTTGAATAGTCTAGATGTTACTTCCGAAACAACCGAAATAACTATTTCGATACGCTCTAGACAACCGAAATAACTATTTCGATACGCTCTAGACAACCGAAAAAAATTTGAAAATAGAACTTCGGATTTCCATATATGTGTCCTTGTTTAAGGAGCCTCGATCCGATACAAAATTGCCAATCTGTGTCGTTTCGGAACGTAGCAGCGTCGCATCATCTGTCAAAAATCTACTTTTAGTTTTCTTATATACTCGTATTAATGACTTACATTATTAATTTTAATGAACTCGTACAAAAAGTATTGTTCACAATAGTGTCATAATTAAGCTTTTTAATCTCGTACCTTACTTAGGCCACTCAGCAAGCTTCGTGGCCTAAACACGGTACTCGACTAAAAAGCTCTCTATTATAACACAATTACGAAAAATACTATTCAAATCGGACCAGTAATTCCTGAGATTGGCGCGTTCAAGCAACCAAACAAACTCTTCAGCTTTATAATATTAGTATAGATTAGTATCGATTGTTAAATACTTGTCTCATCATCATCATCATTATCAGCCGCAAGGCGTCCACTGCTGGACAAAGGCCTTCCCCAAGGTTTTCCACAACGATCGGTCCTCTGCTGCTGTCATCCAGCGGTTCCCCGCGACCTTTATCAGATCGTCGGTCCACCTTGTGGAAGGTCTGCCAACACTTCGTCTCCCGGTTCGCGGTCGCCGCTCTAGAACACTTCTAGAATACTTGTCTATTCCACAGAAATTACATGAGATCCACACCGATTTGCTGTTAGGCATCAAGCAAGCCACTGACGTCTGCGTGCCACCCCCCGACACCCCACGTTTACCCGAAGTCTTCATGAACATGCGCCAGAGGCTGCTGATATATGGCGATTACTGCGCAAACCTGACCAAGGCTCAGGATACCTTGAAGTCCTTGGAGAGCCGAGACCCCGTTATACGGAACATGCTTGCGGTTAGTTTTTAGGGTAACCTTAGAGGCTTAGTCTTAACGTTAACGATAACGAACGGCGAATGCATATTGTCTAGCGTCTAACGGCCCGTTGTTTGATCAATAGTAAAATCAAATGATCAGGGAGCGATACTTTGATGCCGGTGACGTCATTATGACGCAAATTGACATACAGGGTGTTTTATAAAATATACACTACATATTAAAATAGTGACATAGATGATTCATATTATTATGATACGTGTATCTTTTAATAATACCTAACTTACTTTCTCGGTAAAATCGTGTTCATCGGTCCAATAAATTTGGAACTGAATGATACGTCTTCAAATACGGATGCATCTAGATTCCATGGCGACTATGACAAGCGATGCCTATAATGTGTAGTTATAATAATTCACAGTTCTTAAATTCACGAATAAAAAATACTATTTAAACAGATATAATTTATTTCTGTCTCAGACAATTTTGTGATTACTGTGTCACTTTTTATAAGTACTGGCCGTCTCAAGTGTCAATAAAATATCCGTAAACTAAAGAGGCCAATAAGTTGTTAGTGATTATCTCTAATGTAGATAAAAACACTCTGTATGAAGCTTGACGTTATACGGCTGTCACAGGCATCAAAGTTTCGCTCCCTGGAAATGATTGTTAAAATTCGAAAAAAGAATCAAAAATTTGCCTCATTTCCTTGAGATTTAACGAATAGTTTAACAGGCCCTTAACGCTATCAATAACGATCTTCAACAACTGTCAAAGTGAAAACTGACTTTAACGCTTCATATGACAACTTACGTCAACCCTATACATTTTTGATTACCGTAAACCGGGGTTACTTCGATCAAATTTAAAGTTGAACTCGAGTTTTTTATAGAAACTAAAAGACAAAATAATGCAATAATCGGTTATTCTTGTTTTTATATGGAGGCGTATTCCAGCTCCTCAAAATATATCTGTGGTAAATATTTGCTATCAAAGTCACGCCGTGAATCAAAGTAACCTCGGTTATACGGTACGATAATGAACGTAGGCCACTTGTCTAAGGTTACTGAGGAAAGGTTCTTATTTCAGAAATTGCAGAAAGAGCACAGTGACTCTCGCATCCAGCTGCGGGATATACTATCTGTGCCGATGCAGCGCATTCTAAAGTACCACCTGTTGCTGGACAAGCTGTACCATGAGACGATGCCGGTAAGATATCGACCAACAACAAAAAAAAACGGCCATAGTATGAGTCTGACTCTTGAAAAAATTGGTTTGGAAAAGTATGTTTTCTCAAACATGCTCGGAAATAACGGGTTTCCGATTGAAACACACGGATGGAAAGTGCCTCATTTTACTCCTAGGAGTAAAAAACCACATGAAAACACTTTCCGTCCATGTCCATATTGTTTATTAAAAATGCTCTCTATTGCATACAAAATCAAAAGGAACGTGAAAAAAATCCCGCAAACCCAACTTGTGGGTGCTGTGTGGGCCGGCGGCGGTGCGTTGTGCGTGAAACTATCTTCACTAATACTCGGTAGTTTTCAAACAAACATTCTCTCCGAATATGTCATAAGTTTTTAAAAATACTTGTTATATAATTATACCTGTGTTATTTCCTCACATGTTTGAGAAAAGCATTATGTATGCCGCGGCGGAAACGAGGATTTCCTGACTCGTATTTTAGCAGGCCTCGCTATTGCTCGGCCAGCTAACCACCTCGTCAGGAAAACCCTTACTTTCCGCGCCTAGGCAACAATGTACTATTAGTATATGTTGTAGGGATGTTTTTGATCCTTACACATCTGATGAGTGAGCGCTACATTTTGAGTGATATTATATCCATTGCAATTAGAGAGGGATATCAATTTAATACTGACGATCCGAGCTTTAGCTCTTTAGGTTTCCCTTATGTGAATGGTTAGTTTAACAAATAACTAAGTCATACAGTGTGTTACCAGCACCCTGGCTTTTTTTAAAGTAGGTTAATATAACGTATATCCGTAACGTAACTATGACATAAATTTAATTAATTAACACATTTTCAGGCTTTGTTAACTTTCTAACAAAATTTTAATTGCCAGCAATGTAAGGCACAGCAATTTGACAAGTGTAAATGACAGTCGACGGATACTTTGATTATTATGATCTGCCCCCGTACCACGACATGCCTTGTACCAAGCAACAGTGATACCGATAAAGCAACGCAAAATTAATTGTGAAGTTGTTTTAATTGTTTTTTAATTGATAACACTTGCAAACAATTGCTAAAGCAACATATTATCGGCAGTTTTAATAAATGCCCGCATGCCGGTAACACACTGTATATTACTTTCAAAGGGGTTATTCTTTTAGTGGGTTACTTCGAGAGGTAAGTCTTTTAAAGACTTTTATCGGGGAATGGGTGGTGGTATTAGCTACAGCATCGAAACTAATACCGTCGTCAATACTTGTTCATAATCCCATACAAACTTACCCCTGTTATACAATGTATGCTGCGGCTTTCCTTGCCAACTAAACCGCTTTAAAGTTTACTTCCTATACGATTTTCGTTTACGCCACTACCGGGTTTAGCTTAACAGTTCTGATTGTGTAGTCGGACTTAGTTGCAAAGCATACATTGTTTCGCTATCGCTTCACGTGCTATGGTGCCTTGGTAACTTTGTATTTTACATTCGATACAATTTGTTTCAATAGGCCAGCAATAAAAATTGCAGATGTTGATTGCTGTCTTGCTTTGACTTCAGTTCTAGAACAAGAGGCATTTTCTTCTTGTACACTTCTGCATTTTTATTGCAAGTCTAAAACTCGCTTAAGGTTTGTGTATATTTATTTATATTATCTGTTTTTGGCATCATAGCTTTTGAATGCGTGGATGAATGGAAATGGACGCGTTTTTTTAAAAGGATGTCTAAGAGCTAATCTATTGATGAGGTCCGCTATAACGTTAACATACAGTGTTGGGACTCGCTACTACGAGGGCTGATTGACAAGTATCTGAAACAACAATCAAAAAAATATTATTTAATTTCGACAACGCACCAGTTCCCACGGGTAGAGTTACTATTATTATTATTATTATTATTTTGGACATTAACAGCGATACATTAAATCAGGTACTTAAGATATGGATACATTGAGATACTGTGACAAAAATTCAAGAGTTAGGTACGCATTACTGCCGCAACCACCATATTCACCAGATTTGGCCCCTTGCGACTTGCATCCGTTCCCAAATTTAAAGGCTGACAACATTTTTCTACCAACACTGAGGTCGTTAGCGCCGTTCTGAGGGGATCGAAAGAAGCTTTTTTAAAAATTGAATTATTGCTCTGAAGAAGCGTTGGATAAAATGTATAGAGTTAGGAGAATCTAGAAATATTATGCATAAGTGCAATTAGTGAATAAAGAGCGGATTTAAAGCGAGGGCCATATATAGTCCTCCTCATCGATTCCGATGACGGCAACCCTCACTTTTACACACTTCACACAATTTATTTTTTAGCGTGAGCTCTAATGTGGCTCGCTAGACCGAACTTAGTTTTAAATATTCTGTCGCAAGCTATGCAATAGAGCTGGCCCTGCAAGTTGTAAGTGTAGGTATAAGAGGGTTTGGGTCTTTCTTTTTGAGTTTGGCGTTTTAGGTCAAGCGTTTTTAGCCGGTTTTCCTCAAAAGATCTCACAGATTTAAAGATACGCCACGAAGGCCTCATTGAAGCGAGCTCCTCCCAACTAGCGCAGGCGTTTAGGTGTCTTTTGAGCGAGGGCCATAGATGACTCACGAGGGAAGGATACTAACGACAGAATCACGACTGCATGGAGTCGCTGCGCTCGTGATTCATGTGTTAGAATCCCGAGCGACGCGAGTGATTCATGCCCCTCGATATAAATCCGTTTTACTCAAGAGTTGCATATTATACTTTATACCATGACTACGAGGTAAAGAAAGATTCAAAATGGCGCCAATTTACCTACTATTGACAGCAAATAAAACAAAACTTTTTTTTAATGCCAACCTCGAGGAGATCAGATCTCGAGGAGTTATTTGCATAAGGAGTTTATATGTCGAGTATTCATTGGAGGAGTTGGTATCGCGTTTTTTTTTACGCAAGGAGGTTGTATATCATTGAGATGGATGTCGAATATATTGGTGTGTTCTAAACTCAAATGCTTTTTATCCACGGTTTTCAGTGAATAAAATAAGCTTTTCATAAGGGGGAATGGTATAAAATAAATTAGACTAATCTAAAAAACTTTTGCAAAAGGTAACAAAAGCTTGGTTGAAAAATGATTTGTGTGGTCGTAATCCCATTTTTACTTGCCCTTTGTCTAGAACCACGAGGAATACAATTTGCTGTGGCGAGCGAAGGACGCCATGGTCGACGTAGCGCAGTATATCAACGAAGTCAAGCGAGATAGTGAGGTGCTGGCTCTTCTTCAAAAAGTCCAGGTAATACGACTGTCCGAAACTATACTCATATCAATAAAGCAATTGGGATTGACCAAAAAAAATAACTCAGGGATTTTACTTTCTAATTCGTAAGAATAGGAAATTTTAGGACACCTATTTCATTCGTTTTGTATTTGACCCAATAGTTTTGTTTAATTATCTTTATTTATTTGGCAGACATTTTATGGATGACATGATTATTTTAAATTTGGGTTAGCATTTTCTAATAAATTACAACAATTAAAAGATATCTAATGAAAAAAAGTGATTGTAATAGTGTATTAAAATATTCTATTTCAAGCTGTTTTCGCCTAACCCGTAAGACACACCTAGAAGGGGTTCAAGCTGAAAACGAAAGTCAAACAAAGGTTAAATATACTTTCGCCGAAATATCCAAAATTAATAAATATTTCAAAAACTTAATAATGCAGAACGGCTTTAAAACCCTATTCCTCGAAATGGTTTTCGAATTGGAGTAATTGTAAAAATATGAACAATCCCAATTTAAACGGATTAAACTTTTCGATATTTCGTACTTTTGTCTTCATCGCTGGGCTCGTACGTTTCATCGGAAAGTTTGAGGTTACTTTAATAAGTAATGATTCGGTCACCGGTAGCAATTTTTCGACGAAAGTATAACATGGATATGATTATATTTAAAGGACATGGCTAAACTGAAGTATGGGCGACTGCCCTAGCAATGTATAAACATTGTAACTGGTAATATTATCGCTCATTGAATACAAAACGGACACATTCCAAAATAATTTGCTCTTCCATTAAAAATCGTATTCTAACCGCTTCTAATTTTAAAATGCAACTGTTTTGTATTCAATGATCGATATGTTATGCTAATGAGTTGAATATTAGTATTCAGCATGAAACAAGTTTCAGGAACTTTGCAAATTGTTACAATCCTGATAATAAATCGTAACATTTTGCGTACAAAACGGATCGTCATACTTACTGACAGATAACAGAGAACATGAGATTAATGTTATCCGTTATCTGTCAGGTTTCGATGGCGAACAAAAAACATGAAAAATCAAGTAAACAATTTTTAAATACTTTATTATTATTTTTAGTAAACAATTTTTAAATACTTTATTATTATTCGAAAGTTCTAGGAGAATAATAAACATGCATTAATGCATTTCATATATTAAAAACCAACAATTCATGTATTAAAAATGTACTTATGCAGTTTTATTATCGAGGTCCTAACATGATGTGTTAAACAATAAAATATTGGTTTACAACTACGCACCTCTCACATGTTGATGTAGAAAGGTCATATAAATGGATCCACAATTTTACAAGAAATCGATTGAACATATCAAACAGGAAAAAATATTACCATTTACTATAACGAATTAAATTCAGTGAGTTTTTGACAATGTAGTTATTCTTTTATTTTGAACAACTCAGATTTTTTAAAGAAGATGTAGTGACTAAGATTGAAAGATTGAAAAGGGCATGCTTCGATGGTTCGGTCGTTTGGAAAGGATGGATGAAAGAAGATGGACGAAAGATATATACAGATCGAAAGTGAGTGGACGGGTCGGAAGGGGCCGATCTAGGCGTACTTTTTCGAGTCAAATCGGAGAAATACTGGAAAAGGGCCGAATCTTAAGTACCCGAAACCGACGTGCTTGCATGACTCGATGTATGAATGTGGAAGAAGCGAAAGAAATTTGTCAAGATCGTAGCAAGTGGAAAGGAGTGGTCTCTGCCTACCCCTCTGGGAAACAGGCGTGATTTAATGTATGTATGTAGGTACTTATGTACAGAAATATTCATATTAGTCATTAAATTTGACGTTAAAGTGACATAAAATGCTACTGGCGGCCAATCATTATAAATAATATCGATAAATAGTGGTGTTCTCTCCCTAAAACTTGTCCAATCCAGTACCTATACTCTGATTATTTTGAGATCACACCTGTGACTGCCGTATTTCTCAATTTCAATCATTATGGGGTGTCGTGAATGTTCGCTCGCGCAGACACGAACAACGATTCCGATGATTTCCGAAAGCACGATTAAAACCCACGATCAGACTTGTACGTAATAGTTATGAGGTGCAAATTAAATGGCATCTATTTTTTCCATCTCACTCACGCACGTTTGACGGCTGCCTGAATGACACGCGGGCGCGCGTCAGCATGGCGTCACTGATAACCAATAATAGCACAGAATACAAGCGCGCAACGCGTGGACCATGCTGATTGGTTCCCGCGCTTCGAAAAAAAATCATCTGCGCAGGTACATCGGTAAGCCATATCGGTGTTAAACAAAGGTGAATTATTAAAATTCTTGGACTGCGTCGATAGGTTTAAACTGATGTAGTATTCATGTTAAGTTAAAGAAATAAGTGTACTTAATAAATGTTTATATGAGCAGTCACAGGCATCATTTAAAAATAATCGGAGTATAATATATGTATAGACAGTTGAACCCTTTGAGCCTTTCGTGCGCGAGCCCGACAAGCACTTGGTCGGTTTTTACTCTAATAAATTCAAACTTGATTTAATCCGATGTACCAGGAGAGCATAATTGACTGGAATGATGCGGAATTTGGCGCCAAAGGCGAGAACCTCTCCGTTTTCGGTCGGCTGCTGCTCGACGGTGAGCTCAAGGTCAAGTGCCATGAAGACCAAAAGCTCCGGAGCCGATACGTTTTCGTCTTCGACAAGCTGATCTTGCTGTGCAAACCAGTTAAGGTTAGTACTAGGATACCATGAGCTTGAAGCAAGTATGTTTATTAATATTGTCATTTCAGATTAAGCGAATGAAATCAAAATATTTCCCTTCTCTATGCGACAAAAATATGTCACTTTCAAATTAACTTATAACTTGGGATGCAACGATTCGATTCGATTTAACGAAAGTCATTTTTGTAGGCAATTTCATAGGAAAAACACTTGACCCTGTAGTATTGTTAAGCGATGGGCTTGCAACCTGTCACTAATATACACATGGTAACCATCTTAGCCCGTTGTGCGAAATGTGGTTATATGATTAACAACAAGTTGTTAGAGTTGTTGGTAATTCTGTAACTCTGCCTACCCCACTCTTAGATGAAGGCGTGACGGTATGTATGTATGTCCCTGTGACCAAGCCGCCTCTTTCCCTCTTTATTCTTG
The DNA here is from genome assembly GCA_963966035.1 of Acleris laterana. Classification (NCBI taxonomy): domain Eukaryota; kingdom Metazoa; phylum Arthropoda; class Insecta; order Lepidoptera; family Tortricidae; genus Acleris; species Acleris laterana. The sequence goes on from OZ014438.1 coordinate 85,733,040, forward strand.
TGTATGGGATCATATGTTGGCTTCTTAAATCGCTGCTTAAATACAAAAGCGCCACAATTCAAAAACAAATATAGTTAGATTTAAAACCTAAAGTAAATAGCATTTTGAGTTTAAACGCAACACAGACACATTTTGGTTTGTGTCGCTTTTGTATTTAAGCAACGAAATGAATGCTGCAACTCCATCCTTGTTCCACAGGAGAACCAGTACTCGTTCCGCGCTGGGATCCGTCTGGCTGAGTACCGCGTACAAGAAGGTACCACCAGGAGGACTCTCCGCAGCGATGCTCGCTGGTCCTCCCACTTCCACCTCGTGCGTCGCTCCATGGATTCCACGTTTACCTTATACTCCCGAACTGAAGACAGCAAGTGCAAATGGGCAACGGCTATACGGGCCGCAATGTAAGTATACTTTAGTATATGGTGTTTCATTCTTGACGCATTTCAATTTATTCTAAATTATATTAGTTAGTATTTAGGGGTCTCCAAGGCCGCAATACGTAGTTGACATAACGTTCATTGAATACAAAACAGACACAATCCAAAATGAGTCGTTGTTGCATTTTAAAATTAGAATCTGTTGGAATACGATTTTTAGTGGAAGAGCAAATTATTTTGGAATGTGTCCGTTTTGTATTCAATGAGCGATAAGTTGACAGGAAAGTTAGTTATTGATTGAGGTTTTTTCGAAAAATAAGTGGTCATGTTGTGCAATGTGCAACCTTTAAATATTGTCCAGTAACCTTGAAATTTCACAATAGAAATAGAAGTCTACAAACATGACATTTGTAGCGGTTGGAACAGGTTTTAGGAGGCTGCTCCGGAACGATGTGCATTAATCATCCTTGCTTGAGCGAAATATAACAGACGGTGTAGGCCACTGAAAATGAATGAAGCGAAAATTAAAAAAAAATTAAAATGCTTTATTTCATTATTAAAATGTGCTTTTAATTTTATAAAATACCTTGTTTTACGTCACATTGACAGTCCAAAGTGGCATTGAAATTGAATTGGTTAAGATTCTTATTTGTAAAGAACACTTTGATACGGTACAGTTTGCCGTAATATGTTAAAGTGGTTAGAACAGGGTCCAGGAGGCTTTTCCAGAGCGACGTGCGGCGGCCCTCCTCGCTTGTGCGTAGCCGCGTTTGTATGAGCTGCGTTTTTTCCATAATATTGCTTACAAAATTGTTATACTGTGGGCGAGCGTATGGGAAAAACGCAAGGGTTTCTAATTTTATGACGACCATGTATTTAGTACATAGTCTGTGTCAATTGAAATTGCCAAAGATGGAAATAAATTAGTACTGTTTGACACATAACCTCAAATATAAATCAAGCGTGTTTTTATTTAAAAATTCTCTAATCTGTAGGCATTCTTATGGGAAAGACACAAGCGTTCCTAACTATGTTGCCACCACATGTACAGTCAACCAATTTGTTTTTTTTTTTTTTTTTATTAAAATCTCAGTTATAACAAAAAACTTAATATCTAATTACAAGCTTCGCCAAACTGCGAAGCAGTTTGTTGGCGAATAGATTTTGCACACTTTTCCTTAACCTATGTGACCGTTTATAAGAATAAAATTAAAAAAAAACAAAACAAAAACAAAAGGAACGCTAAAAGGTTGATAAAGTCCTACAATAAGGACGTAGTTTGATTGTGACGTCACAAGTCAGTAATCCATATACCTACATTCCATAGTAACGGGGCGTTTTTGAAGTTTCACACAAAGAAACTGATTTGACTTTAGTTAGCTACCTGTAGATAGGGTACTAAGTAGTATCTTTTTAACTAGTTTTTTAAACATTTGCCTCGTCTTACAATTTTTATCTGAGGGTATATCAGTATTGAACATTCTCGGTATTAAATAGTGTCGGGTTCTTTGGCCGTAGTAATTACATACCACCTAGGCCACTTTGGACTATGTTAAAGTGACGTTGTCAACCAAAACGTAAAAGACTCCCTATGATTTGGTTTACAACGTCACGTTGACAAAGTCCATAGTGGCCTAGGAATCAAATTGGTTGACTGTACCTGCCTTTAGGGTTGGTGCTATTGCGTTCTTGTAATTTCTGGTCTTGGATTCCATTTATCAACTGCTTTGTATACACGACTTGAAGATAAATTGATGATTTTAATTGATGTTTTTCGTTTTATGCCGCCCTCATAGCGAGGTAGACCGCCCAAGCAGTCCTCTAACGGACGATAAGATTACTCTCCATGCTATAAACTCACAGCAGAACATCGCATTTATTAATGCTGTAAACGCCGCAATGTAAGTTGATACTTATGTAAACCAGGGACCGTAACCGGTATTTTGGATTACCGTTTTTACCGGTTACTGTATCACAAAGTATTTCACCATTCGTATTTCATTAAAGATGATGACCGGTTTAATTACTCAGGAGCTTAGGAATTACTTTCATTTGCCATGAATGTGCTATAATGGTCCATATAGGTATTATTTGTCTTTTATTCGATGACATTTACCACGATCCTTTGCATTGTAGTATCAGTACGTGTTTGGTGTATGTTTTTACTGTGCGTAGATTTTTCGATTTTGAATCGTTTATTTGATTGAAAAAATATTTAGTCCTATTATTTGTACTAGTATGTGATTTTAGTAATTAAAACACATCGTAAACATAATTTATACGTTGGGGCCTAACATGGCTGCGTTTATTTTGGATAAGGCATCCATCACTTTCTGACAGGTAAATAAGTACACGTGTCAAAAGTGACGGATGCTTTATCCACAGTTGACACGCGATATAGACGCAGCCATACCAGGCCCACAGGATATAAGTTTTAGGTTAAGATAATTTAAAAGTAATATGAAGGGTTACATCGAAAATAATAATTAAGTATTCCGTTACAATGTTTAAAATAATTAAATAACACAAAATAATATAGGTTATGTACAATTATGGCAAATTAAACGTATGGTATATAAAATCATATTAGATGAACTACAGGTAAACATTAGACTCTTTATTTATTTAAAATCTTAACAGTTTCGCTTAATGTGATATCGATACCTGTAATAGTTACATATTTTTTTTATTGACATGATGAAAATCAGTATTAACAAAGATATTAAAATAAACCGGATTTACGGTCCCTGCTCAGAGTTAGAATAGAGACCAGTATTAGATGACACGTGACCTGCAATCGTTTGTTAGTTAACATCAAAAAAAGAACGTGTAGCGATTTTTTTATACGCGCTTTATCTTAGTAGGAAAATATCTGGATACCTTTTTTTACATTTTTCGCATGGCTGAGGCTCCGTTCCATTCGGGAGAATCTACTTTTGATATGTTATCCTTTGGTTTTTAACTAGCCATAAATGAGATATCGTAACGTTGACAATACGATAACATATCAAAATAAAGTGGTTATACCCAGTAGAATAGATAGAGCTTCTGTTCACAGTAGTGTATTCAATTTGTTACGGTTTATTTTTCATGTAGTGTTTTTGTTCGAAACACAGTTTTATAAACGCGGTATGCGTTTAGTTTCATAAGATTGTTTTTTTTGTTCATAGTGTTGTTTTATAAATCGTTAACTCATTGAAATAATTAAGAGAATAAAGTCAATAATTAAGAAATTTTAAGTATACAGTGTGTTACCAGCACCCTGGCTTTTTTTAAAGTACGTTAAAATAACGTATATCTGTAACGTAACTATGACATTAATTTAAATAATAAACAAATTTTAAGGTTTTGTTAACATTCTAACAAAAATTTTATTGCCATCAATGTAAAGCACAGCAATTTGACAAGTGTAAATGACATTCGACGGGTGCTTTGATTATTATGATCTGCCCCTGTACCACGACATGCCTTGTACCAAGCAACAGCGATACTGATTACGATGAACACGCAGCACATGCACTACATTGAAAATTGACAGTATCTAAGAAAATTAATTGTGAAGTTATTTTAATAATTTAATAATTGATAATACTTGCAAACAATTGCTAAAGCAACATATTATCGGTAGTTTTAATAAATGCCCGCATGCCGCTAACACACTGTATACTAAAACAAGAGGTAAAATAATCATAACAAAAAGTTTTCCCAAAAGGTGTAATAGCGAAAATTCTCGAGCAACAACTTAAAAGACCTTCCAAGATGTCTGGTTGTGGAGGATAAGACAACCGGTGAAACCAACTAACATAGAGACAATTCATCTCTCTTTCAGGGTTGCCAATGCATTTGCTTTCTTTGGATCGCAGTCTTAAGATTGTAATCTTAAGAATCAAAATGTCTATGGATCTCAGATCCGACTTACCTTCAGGTGGTCTGAGTACGGACGGGTGGTATATACAAGGGCAAGATACAGAAAGCAGTACTCCTTGACATGTCTTGCATATACCCTGTCCACGATAAAGAGCTAGTATAGCGGTCACTCTTTTGCACTTTTGTATGTAAATGAACGGGACAAAAGAGGAGAGTGGGCGTGAACTATGGCACCTCACTGTCATGCTCGGCTTACATGCTCCGTCGCTCGGGATATTTATTTTAATATCCCTTATTATTTTTCTGGTTTAGTTAAATAATAAAGGATCCAATAAGTATTTACTTTTGTATTCATTTATTCAAACTATTAAACAATAATGAAAAGAAAGAATTGGTGGACTTTACCGGTACAAATTGAAAGGAGAGCACTATAACGCGTCCATAGTATCAACCACTGCGTAGCATGCCATGCATTGTTTTTTGTTAAGAAGCGTATTATTTATTATTATTATTTAGTGTTATTATTTATTTATTTAACGCGCTGCAAATATTATCCTGCACATAACTCGGGGATATGCGAATGCGAAAAAAAAAATCTGTTGGAAATGTATAACTAACAAAAGTCTGCAACAGTTGTTTTCATCCCCTGTTCGAAAAGTATGGATTTCCATATCTAAAATAGCAATGCCACGTATAGGTATACGGAGGAACGTGATTAAAAAACAAGTAAAACGCTAATCATCATCATCATCATCATCATCAGCCCGGGGGCGTCCACTGCTGGACAAAGGCCTCCCCCAAAGAGCGCCACAAATCACGGTCTTGAGCCGCTCGCATCCAGCGGCTCCCCGCGATCCTAACCAGGTCGTCAGACCACCGGGTGGGAGGCCGTCCAACACTCCGTCCACCGGTGCGGGGCCGCCACTCGAGAACTTTTCTTCCCCAACGGTTATCAGTTCTCCGAGCTATGTGGCCTGCCCATTGCCACTTCAGCATGCTAACTCTCTGAGCTATGACGCTAATAATTTTAGGATTTATTTAAGCGTGTAAATAGCATGAAGTAGGTTACATTATGACCAAATATAATGTTTTGATCTTCAGCTGGACTAGATCTCTTAAAATTACCGAATTTTAATAATGACTATGAGGACTTAATCATAAACAGACTTAAGTCAAAAATATCTGAAAGATAAACAGACAAATAAATAAATAATCTTGCCTTCATAAGCCTACTTGTAATTTGGAGGGAGTACTAAGAAAGGACTTTCGGAAAATCGACCCCCAATATATAAATAGGCGGAGTAACTAGTTCTATTCTCAGATAAGACCTCAAGAGAGATAAACCTCATTACCAGATCCCGAATATTTCGCGGCAAAACAAGAAACTGTATCAATCTGTCTAGTGTTAGAATTATTTTTTATGTAGTAGATGGTCCCCGAAATAAATATTAAATAAAAAAAAATACGTGCGTTTTGTATACAATTATACAAAAATGATGCAATTCCTTCTTCGAAATCCACATCAGCACACACAGCAGAACGTGACATTTTATTTGATTTGTGATAGTGATAGGAGTAGATAATCATTAAATTCTCAACATTCTCCGGGAGTAGACAGTTTCTGAAGTATTACTTTCCATGAGGCACTTGACTAAACTCACTTCATTCAACTTTTACCTCTTAGTCACCCGACGGATTATTTTATTAGTTGATATGAAAAAACAGGAGTAAAGAATACACATATAAACAACTTTCGTGAATGATTGTAAAATAATGTAAACAATAATACTCGAAATCGATAAAAAAGTATTTCTAACACTAGATAGATTGCGACAGTCTTTATTTTTGCCGCGAAAAATCCGGGCTCTGGTAATTATCATTACTATGCATCGGAGTTTTTGTCGCACGGTAAGACTAATAGCATGCTATGGAGTCGTCATTTGCCATAAATGTAAACTCTTACTCATATTCATACTCATTAATTTATTTAATTATTTAGGTTTTTTTTTATAATCAAGGACAACAACGTTGACCAGTTTAGAAACGATTATTTAATGTTATATTTGGAAAATAAATGTTACAATAAAAAATAATTAGGTACCTTTTTAGGGTTCCGTAGTCAAACTAGGAACCCTTATAGTTTCGCCATGTCCGTCCGTCCGTCCGTCCCCAGTCTAGCTCAGAGACTCATAGTACTAGAAAGCTGTAATTTGGCATGAATATACATATTAGTCACGCCAACCAAGTGGTAAAATAAAATTTTGAAAAATAATTTTTTTTAATGCTCCCCTACACGTAACGTGGGGATGCCTTTTTTTTTTCTTGCCTACCCCATAGTGTGGGGTGTCGTTGGATAGGTCTTTCAAAAATATTGGGTTTATGAAAATAATTTTTCGATTAAGGGATCCGTTTATGAAATATTAAGCTTTAAAGCGCTATTTTTTGTTAGAGTCAAGTGTCCCCCCCCCCCTACAGCCAAAACTACAAATACTAAAAATCTGAAAAATGTCTTCAACGAAAGCGCATATAACGAATTTTAAAGGAAAACTATCACGGCTAAGTAGACATGATTAGTTCCTGAGATACAGGCGACTAAAGTGTTTATACCTATCAAAATCGCCTATGATAACTTTGATAGAAAAATTGTTAACGGGGGGGGGGGGGCCTGCACGCGCGGGGGGAGTCGAACTGTCCATGTAACAAATCGAGCGACAGCCGCGCTCATAAGCGCGAGCGCCTAGATGCTGTTCGGACGTGCCCCGAAATGCTACCTACAAGTTTGCGATTTGCGATCTGAAAGTTTACAAATATTCGATTAGATTATTGATTTGAGTCGAGTATCGTTTGCAAAACTTAAAATTCTATTTACTGGCCCTTGTTTTTTTTCAATTTCTATTAATTACTTTATAAAAGATTAAACTTTTATTGTAATTTAAAGTCGGTTTGAAGCAGTTTAGATACCTAACTACCTACATAGGTAGGTATACTGATCTCACACTTAAAAGCTTGGCTCTTGTTTGACATATTATATACGAATTTATAAGAAAAAGAATCATTACTTAGTAGACTTAATTAGTTCCTGAGATACAGGCGACTAACGGGTTTATACCTACTAAAAATCATCTAAGACAGCCCCAAATAACTTTAAATAGAAAATTGGTTCATACATGTTGATTTTTGAGATAGTTTTTTGTGTTTGTCGTTACGGCTTCGGAACCCTACACTGAGCATGGTCCGACATGCTCTTGCCCGGTTTTATTTATACTGATTTCAATACGAAAATTTTATAAACAAACAAAAGATACATTAATACACGGCAGAAGTGAATGTTTTAGTCCACACTAGTGGCGAATTACCTATACGCAGGTGTATAGTTCAAGTTATGAATTTATAATCTAATAGATATTTTTTTTAACTTGACTAAGTAAATATACACGACCGACTGCTATGGAGGCATTTTAAGATACATTAAATAAATGAGTATGAATATGAATAAGAGTTTAGATTTATGGCAAATGACGACTCCATACCTTGCTATTAGTCTTACCGTGCGACAAAAACTCCGATGCCTAGTCATTACAAACAAAAATAAACAAAATAGAATTGAAATTGCTTTGGTTATTGAATTTGAGATAAAGATTATTGTCTTGGCTTATACAATTAAGTCGTAATGTAACCTACCCAGAGTAACATTATGCAGCCATTGCGAAATAACATAGTATAAGTAAATTCGTGACTATAAGTAATGTTTAGTTCACTTTCCTCTCAGTCAAAGTGTAAAGAAGAATGTTAGAAGGCACAGTTTTATAAGGATGTAGCGCGCATGCTTCTATATTAACATGAATCCTGACTGTATGTCCTTATATCCAACCTCGTAACATTTTTGGAAAATGTTTTTTTTTCAGTCTATGATCTCATAGCCTAGTATGAAAAACAATGTTCAATCATAATCCAAGAGTTATAAATTTCTAAAAACAGCTTATTTTGTACTGACTGACTGACACATCAAAACCTGAAAGGTACCTCTCGATGACCTAGAGCATTAAATATAGAATATAGAATACTACAAATATTTCCACTCTTGCTCAGAAAATAGTAGAATTATTATACCTTATTAAAATGTGTGAAAAATGTAATATATAAATTTTAATTAATATTGTGACATGTCATGTTTTATTTTCTACAGAAATATATTAAGAAGTTTCATATAAAATATATCGAGTACAAACCAAAAGTAGCTTATTGCTAGCCATCAAACCAATTCATTGCCATTGCATTTTGATCCCTAAATTGGCAGTTTTCTATGGCGTGTGTTGATAATATCATACCGGGTGTCCCGCGGCTATGCCACATAAAGGGAAAGTACCTTAAATATGGTCTGTAGGAGACTTTACTATTTTGAAACTTTATTTTGTTTTTAAAATTAAATAATATTGCATTCAAAGATTTAAGAAAAAATCTTCAGTTTTTGCATGTATTTTATACTATACTAATAAATTTTCTAGTTACTTGAATGTAAAATTTTACATTGTTTCTTTTTTCTTAGATACAATGTTACTTGGAGGGAATTTTTTATCTTTTTTTTCATATTTGGTCTGTTCGATTCCCAGACAAGGCAAGCAGTTTTCCAAAAATCTTTGAATGCACTCTTACTAACTTTTTAAAATAAAATAATGTCTTCATAAAGCAAAATCCTCTATCTACAATACTTAAGGCACTTCCCCTTCATGTTGCATAGCCGTGGTACGCCCTGTATAGTAATATAATATATGATGACTATTTAAGAAAACTGCCGGTCTGTAGTACTGCCGTCCTAAGCAAAAACGCAGTAACTAAGCTAAACCTCCTGTAGTAACATCAACCTTATCATTAACGATATAGAATTGAATCTGCTTTGGTGATTGAATTTAAGATACTGCTCATTGGCTTGGGAGGGCAGAGTAGTTGACCGTCTGTAGTTAAAGTAGATATTATCACCATGACTTAAGAGCTCTTCTCAGCGGCGTTGCCGACATTCCTTTTTTCTTTCCTTGGTCTATTGAAAAAGGGTACAAGTCGACTTAACTCGTAATAAAAAAGAGTATATAATATACTAGACTTGAACCCTTTTTCACTTGATATTCAGAAAACTTTAAGTCCGCCATAATTTATAATTCTGCTGTTCAAAAGAATAAGTAAGAAGCTTATAAGTATACGCGTAGGGTGACGGCACTAATCAAGGACACTTTTAGCTGACGGGCACCAGTAATTCACTCTTTTAATTCAAATTTCATACGGTCCTAAATTGATTGATGTAAAACAAATGAATAACCCCTATCTTCTGTGTCCGTTACTGGTACCGTTACCCTACCACGAACTGTCATTTTTTTTTACCACCGCGGTCAAAAAAGAAACTATATAAAATAAATATGCCATTTCAATTTTTGACGTAATAAAATCACTGCGATATTTTCATGTCTTTCGGGTATTCTTTGGTCGGCAGAATTTTTTCATTTGCAATAAGAGTGCCACACGGGCTTTGAAATATGCGTCGCTCTATGTTATATTATAATCACGACGCAACGCAATGGCAACGCGCGTGTGGCGTGTGATGGCTCCTCAACACTATGGTCGATGATCGTCTATAATCGGCACGATAATCGTGCAAGTATCCACAGTTGCCCGTAGTAGTTCGGCAAGCGTACAATATTTTCTTTGATGATGAAAAACCGACAAATCACGGGTCGCAGGCGAACACAGGCGATCATAGACGATGATAGGCGAATACAGCCGAGTACCTATGCCCTCTACTAGATGAACGCCTTTTTCCTACACACACAAGAGAACAGCTCCTAAGTAAATTCGTGATGATTAAGACTGCGCCGAGCAAACGCCGAGCGTCCAGTGGCGCCCTCACAACTATTATTATGTTTTCTAAATAACTAAATAGTTTCCTTGAAATCAAACGATAGGTTTTTGTAGTGCAAGTAAAAACACAATTAATGGAATACGTAACAAACTTTAATAACAAATACCCTTTGAGTAGTCAGCTTAACGGAAAAAGGTGGCCACTTTTTTCCGTTAAGTTGATAGCTCGAAGGTGAATTGTTATTAAACTATGTGACGTACCCTATAAGTTGTGTTTTCGTTTGTAGTACAAAAACTTACCGTCCAATTTCAAGAAAATACTTTAGTTTATTAGAAAACACAATAAAAGTAACGAGGGCGCCACTGTACATCCGGCGTAGTCTTAAGTCTTCTCTCATCGTTGACGTAGTTTAACATGTCTAAACACGTCATTTCAGCGATAACCTGGAGCCGCAAGGATGCCGTAACACAACCCATAAGTTTGTGATGCACACATTTGACAAGGCGGTGTCATGCAGCTTCTGCTCGAAGTTCCTGAAGGGCCGCTTATTCCAGGTCAGTGAGATTTTCTTTTAGTTAGAATTTATTTTATTTCAGGCTATTGTCGATATTGGTTAGTTACATGTTACAGCCTCACACCTCTAGCGCCTGCCCGTCGTCGATAACTGAATAATAGAAAAAATAAACGGGCCACGAAATAAAATAAAAAGTTAATAAAACATTTTACGTGTTTATATCGTATTTTTATAAAATTATATAGAAACAGATTCATTTTCTTTTTCGAAATCCAGTCAAGTCAGACACACTGCAGGACTTGACCTTTTATTTGATTTGTGATAGTGATAGGAGTACTCATTTTGTCTATTGTCGCTTAATTCAAAGTTTTACCTCTTGATATGATAAAGTAGGAGATAAGATCTAGGTGGAATCACACATGTAAAACGACTGTCGCGAATGATTATAAAATAATGTAAATACATTGGCATGAGTTTTTTTTATACAATAATACTCGATATCGATACAAAAAGTGATTCTAGCGTAAGCTAGAATTGCGAAAGTGTTTTGTTTTGCCTCGAAAAATCCGGGCTCTGGTCATTAGAGATGTCAAGTCATTTGTAACTTTTAGGAAACTCAACGTTATTGTTGTAGAATGTCAGATTGACTTTGGACCTAAGGTGGGTACCAAATTAAATCTCGTGACTGTATGTAAAAAATACTAATATATACGAATACAGTAGGTAGCATTAATAAACGGGATTAATAAAGATAACGAAAAATGCGGTCGTGTTTTTAAAGTTGGCTTTTCATTTATTCTGGTCAAGCTTTACATACTGAAACTTACATAGAACTACACTAATTTGAACACATAGCCGCATACATTGTTAACTATTTTCTACTGGTTTTGAATCCGATCCTTCCGTCGACGGAGGCATGACAGCCTTTTTCACTGACGCGACCACTGACGTCGTCCGTTTAGGTTCACTTCGTCTACATTCCCATTTCGTCCACGATCAATTCCCAATTCGTCCACTTCCTATTTTGTCAAAATTCCCATTTCGTTCACATTCCCACTTCGTCCATTTTATTCTACTTCTGATTTTACATTAGTTAGTTTGTGGACGAGATGGGAATATGGACGAAATAGGAATGTGGACGAAGCGCGAAAAGGACGAAATGGGAATATGGACGAGATGGGAATGTTGACGAAGTGGAATTGTGGATGAAGTAGGTATGTGAACAAAGCGGTAGTGTGGACAAAGTGAACCTAAACGACGTCGTCAATCCCGCGAGCTCCGACAAGTCGGGAAGGACAGCTCGGGGAATTTGATTTCCAGTTGTGGGTCGCCTGGTTTAACTCCGTATAGAAGTTGTAAGATTTTTTTTTTCAGGGTTACCTGTGCGGTTCCTGCCAAGTCTCCGCCCATAAAGAATGCATTGCCTCATCTGGCCGGTGCTTGGGCAAGGGGCCGGTCGACCCTCCGCCCCCCCTGCCTCCGCACTCCCCTAACCCCGACAAGGACCTGCATTACTACATGTGGTGAGTCCTTACTTTATCTTAGTGCTACATGTGTGTCTGTGATATCGTAACTCTTAAACAGATCCGGTTTTAATCAAATTTTTACTACGTACAAATTATGAATCCTCTAGTTTTTTTAACATTGATTGGCACTGACGATGCAACACGGCATCAATGATGTCAATCATTAGTATAAGGGTGAATCAACTTTTAAAGTACTCCTTTTCTTTTGCGGTATTAAAACTTTCCTAGTGACTTATGGTTAATAATGAATGATGTATGAATATTAAAATCAGACCATAAAATTTATGGACCCCACACGTTAAACACCTCAAATATTTTTTAATCATCGAAAAAACCGGGTAACTCAGGGGAACATGCACTTTTTTTCATACAAAACCTAGGGACAACATCAAACTGTATTATTTTAAATTAAATAAGTTCAAATGTTAGCCTACTTGTCTAATAAAATTAACATGTAGGCCATGTCGTAAGAAAATATATAGTTTTCTAAAAACGTGTAATTTGTGAAACTTGTCAAAAAATAGGGAGTACCTTAAAAGTTGATTCACCTATAATATAGATGGGTCATTATTTGGGCGTTTATTCGGAATCACTTTCTCAACAATATATGAGAACACCGTAAAAGAGATAACTAGGCATCGGAGTTTTTGTCGCACGGTAAGACTAATAGCAAGCTATGGAGTCGTCATTTGCCATAAATCTAAACTATATAAAGTATGAATATGAATAAGAGTTTAGATTTATGGCAAATGACGACTCCATAGCTTGCTATAGTCTAACCGTGCGACAAAAACTCCGATGCCTAGAGATAATCAAAAGATAAATTAAAATTGGCTAAGAAATACGTATGATACAAGCATTTTGAACTGCTCTAGTTAGACAGGGATTAGACAGAGAGATCCGGTATGTACTGTGACGTCATGTAACAGGTCGGCCGTATAATTTGTGGTTGTAATATTTTCTCAAGCGTTTGCTACATATAGCTATTATTCAAGCTCTGAAAAAGTCATGAATACGAGACCCATATCTAAATATACTATAAAAGGAGAAACTGACTGACTGACTGACATATCAACGCACAGCCTAAACGGCTAAACGTAGGCACTTGAAATTTGGAAGGGACATAGCTTAGGTACCGTAGAGGTGCACTAAGAAAGGAATTCCCGAAATTCCCACGGGAACGGAAATTAGCGGGAAAATTATTAACTCAAAAAAAATGTTTTGCCCAACGAAGTGGACACGGGAACAGCTAGTTCTGTATATTTTCCCACTTTTTCCTGTCAAAAGTTATGATGAAAAAATTCCATAGAGGATCCATAATTTAGATTTGGTAAATAAATATATTCCATAAAGAACGTTGTGGACACTTGTGTAATTACTTTATCAATTTCGATTTCTAGTTTCCAGCTCATCTACGTATATATATGTTATACAAGCGACCCGCCCTCGCCTAGCTTCGGTTTATGTGCCTGAACCACCCGTATATTTAACAGAATTTATTATAGATAGCAACCTTCAGTGAAGAATTATCTGATGCTGAAAACTGCATCAAAATCCATTGCGTGGTTTAGGAGTTAGCAGATATACAGGCAGACAGACAGGGAAAGTGTCTTTAAAAAAAAAAAACTATCTAGAGATGTAGTGATATAGAAGTTAAGTATCCTCAACTCCTTACGCAAAAACATTGTAAATTTAACATGGTTATGTATGTACAGTGCGATTAATTAAACTTTGACGCTCGGCAATTGTCGACATTCATCGGGAGAGATCGGAAGTACAAATGACACGAGACACATTGCTGCGTATTCATAACATCATAGTGTCCACTTAACAGTCGAGAACAGTAATGTAGATCACCTGCCACAGTGACATTTTATACAGTATATGTTTAAATATGTTATATGGGTAAATTCCAGGATTTTGTATTTAAATTAAAACTGAGATGTCCCAAGTGTCAAAGTGGAAATAATCGTATTGTATTCATGTGTTTGTTTATCTGTTGGTCAGTTCCACCGTAGCACCTAAACTGTCTACCACAGATAAGCGTTTTTTTTTTAAATTAAAGCAAGTTTAATCAGCTTGATCTCATGAAAACCTGTTGTGCCATTTTAGAGATATCACCTCTCAAAGTTGCCCCCCACAAAAAAAAACGGGCAAGTGCGATTCGGACTGCGCACTGAGGGTTCCGTAACATAAAGACTGTACACGATAAAATCTGGCCATGCATGATCTGGTGTATCTTTGCGATGAATGCATATTTTCAAGCAGTTTTTTTTTAATATGTTGTATAATTATAATACTATATAATGAAATAAAATCGTATCATAATGTATGGGTATGTGTTAGTTTTCGCCAAATATATTCTATCATACCTTTCATCTCTTGTACAGCGTTTTTTGACAATATTCACTCACTTCCTGCTTCTACGCCACAACTGTATTTATATTGTTACAAGCAGTTTTACCCACAATAGAATGTCGTCTTACGAAAAAAATACTTTTTGAAACTCATTTCTATTTGTAGTAGTCAGGAAGACTTTTTACACCAAGCACTGAAAGTTGTTTTTGTATGGGAGGCATTTATTTGTCAAAAAGTCAAATTCGCCAAAGTTAAAAAACCTCAGAACTATCTTAATCTGAATATAATTAGGAAAGTTTTAACTATTGTGGTAAGATGATTTAATAAGGTATAATTTGGCTTGTATAATTAATAATAATAAAATGTTTTAAAACGGAGAATTTGGTAAGACTGTCAGAAGATCGTGTACAAAAAAATAAAGGTACTGTGGATTATATAAGGGTCTAAGATACAGACGCTCTTACATTTTATTATGATTGTATTTTTATTATGTAGTTTCATAACCACTGAGTATTACAAAAAAGTGCTGCTTGAAAATTAGCATTCATTAAAAAAATACACCAGATCATGCATGGCCAGATTTTATCGTGTACAGTCTTTAATATGCTTGGTAATCGCGAATGAAAATACTCATTTTGTTATGAACTTTATGTCGTATGTAATAAAATCCATAGGCACAGACCACTTACCCTATAGACTCCGCTTCGGAACAGTTTGTCTAGTATCTCATTAAGCCAAAATGGCGGGGCGCGGGGGGCGGAAAGTGCACCGTGATTGGCTAGTTCAAAGTCAACGAATAATCAAGTGTGCGCGTCGTGGTGCGCGCCAATAGAACCATGGCAACCAATTAGTGTTTTGTGAGCATAAGCATGGCTTACGGGGGCGCCTTTGTATGCGGAGTCTATAGGGTAAGTGGTCTGTGTCCATAGGTAATACTTTTTACAATACACTGAAATATTTGACTGAGCACGTACGACTGTAAGTTACAAGTACAAGAAAATTTAAATAAATGATAGTGACGAAAAGCAAAAAAAGGACTTATTCCATTTGTTTAGGAGGAGGAGGAGGAGGATTTACTCTCATTAAACTCACCAAGTACAAACGGAAAATCGTCGCCAAATTTATTTTTCTTGTAAATTAATTAAGCCCGAAATAAATTAACCCCTATTAATGCCGACCCTTTCTGTCAGACCTGATATCTTTTAAACGGCCGAAGCGATTTTCAAGATACCTAATCGATTTAACTAGTTTTGTTATGATACTTATGATGTAAAGATTTAATTATGTAGTACAAAACAAAAAACGTGTCATATGTTTTCTATGTATGTATTTTATGTATTTCTCTATATAAGTATGTTAATTCTTGTCTAGTACACATAGTACAGTCGACGGCAAAGATATTTTTATATTATTTCTCCTTATTTAAATGGAATAAGGTGAAACCATCTATGACGTCGACTGTACAAGCTTAGGGATTAGTTTGGGACTAGTTCAATTTGTTTAAAACTGTTCCCTGATATATAAGTAAGTTTATGTATATAAGTAAGTTTATTGTTGTCTAGTACCCAAAGTAGTAGCCTAGAGCTTAGTTTGGGACTAGGTCTATTTTTGTGAGAGTGATTTCTTATATGTTTATGTGTATATTTATCGTTATCTAGTACCCAAAGTAGTAGCCTAGGGCTTAGTTTGGGACTAGGCTTATTTATGTGATAGTGATTTCTTATATGTTTATGTGTATATTTATCGTTATCTAGTACCCAAAGTAGTAGCCTAGGGCTTAGTTTGGGACTAGGCTTATTTATGTGATAGTGATTTCTTATATGTTTATGTGTATATTTATCGTTATCTAGTACCCAAAGTAGTAGCCTAGGGCTTAGTTTGGGACTAGGTCTATTTTTGTGAGAGTTATTTCTTATATGTATATGTGTATATTTATCGTTATCTAGTACCCATAGTACTAGCCTGGAGCTCAGTTTGGGACTAGGCCAATTTGTGTGAGACTGTCCTTTAATATATATTTGTATATAACTAAGTTGGCCGTTATCTACACCGTGTCCAATAAGTTCACACAACTACAATACACACTTTCTTGTCGCAGCTATAGTTTAAACTTTTTCAACTGAGCTTATCCACTTAAAAATACAAAGCCATTGTGTAGGTAACCAGGACAACCAGCTCGCAGTTAAAGTAGATAATAACCGCCTTTGAAGGTTAACAAATATAATCGACTCTATTTCTTTAGACAATAGACTACAAAATACAGTACCTAATAGAATAATGGCAAACTATTTTTTTTTCGCATTTTACAACCACCCGACTAAGATTGTATCGATACAATGACCATTATGTTTACAGGTAAGTGGAACAGCTCAGTTCAAATAGTTTAAACTATACAAAAATATGCGTATCCCTGTAGTATTTTAGGAATTTAAAGTACATGTTGTCATGAATACGCCGCAATCGTTTCAAATCTCAAAGGGTTGTCGTTTGCTTCCAATCCACAATGAAGCAATTATTAGCAGGCAGCGAAACTTTGGTGCCGGTGACACCCGTATGACGTCAAGCTTCATACAGAGTGTTTTATCTACATTATAGATAATCACTAACAACATATTGGCCTCTTTAGTTTACGGATATTTTATTGACACTTGAGACGCCAAGTATTTATAAAAAGTGACACCTTACTGTCTTTGTCATATAAGTCAGAAAATTTTCGGAGACAATAATAATGTATATCAGTTTAAATAGTATTTTTTATTCGTGAATTTAAGAATATTGTCATTAAGGACGGATAAAAGGCATTCGGTTCCAAATTTATTACGAGACATTGCAATGGAGATGCGAACATATTTAATCGAAAACTTCTTCAGTACTTAGATGAGAAGGATGAACACGATCTTACCGAGAAAGTAAGTTAGGTATTATTAAAATATAGACGTATCGTAATAATATGAATCATCTATGTCACTATTTTAATATGTTGTGTATATTTTATAAAAACACCCTATATTTAAATTTGCGTCATAATGACGTCACCGGCACCAAAGTTTCGCTCCCTGATTATTACAGAACATCTCGTACCCGTGTGCAATCTTACTGCGTTGTAACCTCTTGGAATTAAACGCAAATTCATTTACATAACAATTAAAAGACATTAAACGACATCATTAGAAGATAGGAAGAGATCCGGTCGGCCGCTAGAACAAAAGCGCGTATGTCTCATAAAATCGTGAATCTATTAGTGACCTTAACTCTTAAGACACGGGTTTCAATTTGCTTTGACCATTAAATTGCGCTTGCGTCCTTTTTATTTAGGAGGGCCGACATGGAGTCGTGATGATAGTTAGGCTCGGCGGAAAAAAACATCAAACTAAAATTAGCGGCCGATTTGAAGATTTTAAGAGAATCGTCGCACAGAATTTTGAGAGTTGACCTCGGGTGCCACGTTGACAAGAAATGTAAGGTTCATGGTATTTCCGAAGCGACCAAGAAGAGGGTAGATACCCTGGCACGTGAGGGAAGAGATGGTTTTTTCTGACGAGAAGCTTCTTCCAATGCTCAACATGATTGATTGTGGGCAACAAGGATAGAATTCTTAGATTCCAGATCGCGCCATCGGTAATGGTTTGGGAGGCGGTTTGTAAGCGGGGTAAATTTCCTTTAGAATTCATCGATAAATGTGTTAAAATTAATGCTGAATACTGTAAATCAGAATTACTCAAGAAAAAGGTCGTTCCAAATTTGAAAAGGATATTTGGGAATGTTTAATATAGTTTACAACAAGACGGAGCCACATCCCACAGAGCGAACGCAGTCCAGTCATGGTGCAAGGCTAATTTGACAAATTGCTTACTAAAAATTGAATGGCCTCCTAGGTCTCCAGCTCTGAAAAAATGATTTTTTGGTATGGTCATACATTATTTTAAAACTGAACTATTATAAAGGACCATTCCAAAAAAGTAATAGTATTTGGACGTAAATTCCAATAGAAGCAGTGGGTGCCGCGTGCGACGGATCCGAGACACGCTCGAAACTGGAGAAGAAAGAAAAAAGAAAGAAAGAAAATAAATTTATTCAGAGAGAACGCACACAGAGCGAAAGTAGCAATGTTTTACAGCACAATTATATTACAGTTTGTCGAAAACTTGGCAGGTATACAAATCAGAGCACACACTTGTGTGCACCGGAGCCCAGCAATGTGTGCGGATGAACAGGTTCTGGCTCAGCATGTGTTGTGAAGAAGGTTAAAGGTGGAGATATTCAATACAAATACAATACAATACAATCGTTTATTCATAACTCCATAGTTATAGGTCACATGATACAAAAATATCAATTATTAATACAAAATGTCAATAAAAATTAAGCAATCGTTGCGCACTTACTTACATAAATGAAAGACAGAGACGTAGATTGCAATACAAAGTTTAAAATTACCTAATAATTTCACATAATATTTTAAACACTTAAAATACAGGTAGATTAAAAAAATCATCTACTTTATAAAGGGTCAGCTGTAAGAGCCACTTGCGAAGGATGCGCCTAAAGATGGTGGTGGAAGTTGCATCTCTGACTTTTTCGGGCAGCCTATTATATACCGACGGGCCCAAGATGTAAACGGACCTTGCAGACTTTGTAAGTTTGTACATTCCGAAACATTTATTGTAAATATTGTTTAAAAAGCTGAACTTTTTATTACGTTTAGTATAACTACATTATTTTAATAGATGTTTTAATCTGTATTCGAACTTTTTGGACACGGTGTAGTACCGAAACAAGCCTAGAGCTCAGTTTGGGATTATGTCAATTTGTGTGACTGTCCACTGATATTTATATACAGGGTGGCCGGGAAATATTCCAAGCTGACAGCGCTGGATAGCTCAACTCAGGAGTGTCCAAAACATGATAAATCGTGTTTTGTAAAAGTTGCACCAAAAACGCGATATCTCAACTTTTTAAAATTTTGGTAATGCGGTGTCCTGGTTTACCATTTTCGATGTCACGACCACAGTTATTAGAAATTTACTTTATAACCTTTGTAACGAAATTAATAAATAATTCGCAGTTCTTTTTAATTTTTCAAGTCAAATTAAAAGTTTAAAAATCTGAGTTTTTCTTCCGGCAAGTTTGACATCGCACGGTGTAAAAAAAATGTACATAAACCTGTAGTGCTGTTTTCACAAAAAATTGCCTGTTTTATGGAGCTTCTAAAATGATATAACAATTGAGTTTATTGATTATAGTAGCGAAGTTATTATTAAGTTTGAATTCTATCAAACTATCGAATTTCAAAGTTTACTGGTTTTTAATGTTTTAAAAGACAATTTATGTGAATGTGTAATGCCATAACGATTACTAACGAACGTTATTTATTAATTTCCTTAGAAGGGTTATAAAGCAAATTTAATCAGCTTCCTTTACAGCAAACAAAACTGAAAATTTCTAATAACTGTGATCTTGGCATCGAAAATGGTAAACCAAAAAAGTCGAGATATCTCGTTTTCGGTGCGACTTTTACTAAACGGGTGAATTGCAAAAATATTGTATATAGTTAAGGGCTTAATTGAGGCAACGTTAACTTTCTTCAATTGTTTTTCCTTTGTGTAACGAAAGTTATGCATATGATTATATGACTAATCTTCGTTACACAAAGGAAAAAGTTAAGGATTGTTAATGGTTTTTTAATTGAGCCCTTAACTATGTACAATATTTTTGCAATTCACCCAAACATGATTTACCATATTTTGGACACTCCTAAGTCGAGCTATCCAGCGCTGTCAAATTGGCAACTATCTCCCGGACACCCTGTACGTATGCATAAATTATTCTTTTTCATTCCAAGTGAAAAGCCCTCGAGCGCAATCAAGTGATGGTGAGTCAGTAACTGATCCCTTAGACAATCCTATGACCGTGAATGCGTTGCCGAACCTGAGGAAAACGTTGGAATGCGTATGCTAGTCATTTCTGGGGTCCTAGTACTTATAAGTCTTCTGAGAATCAAGTGGAAGAGGGTTTTAGTCTAGACTCCGTTCATGCACGGTCAGCTGCAAAATTGCATGGACACCTCAACGTCTATAATCCCGCCCACTTGGCGGTCCACTGTACAGAAGCTAAGCAACCGAAGAGGTCAAATTGATCTGCACTCGACTCTTGTCAAGATGCGTCGTGTCTAGATCATTTTGAGCATGTTATTTTGCTTAGCTACTTTTGATGCTGACTGTATTGATGGAAAGATAAGTCGGGCCCTGGAGAGAAACTACCTTTTTACTTAAAGAAGACATTACTTTTTTTAAATGAAACGAAACTGCATTCAAGTATTAAAAAAGTTTGATTCCCGATTGAGACAAGTGAATTTTAGAAAATCATTGAATGCAGTTTTGTTTCTTTTTAAAAATACCCTGTCCTTTTTTATTACGAGTTAGGTTGACTTGTACCCTTTTTCAATAGGGCCCCAGATTTGACCAGCTATCGTATCCCAACACTAGGCTACAACACACGATTGGCGGAATATTAAAAGGATGGTGGTAGCGGTCCGGAAGGACCCACAAAGACCCCTACCACCACTGAAATTGTCAAAATTGTCGTTGAAATGCTCGGGGCTTCCATTCTACGCGGTAAACCATATCGTCTTAAGATCGACTTACATGGGTAGCGGCTGGTCATAGACGCGTGCGCCTGATAGGTGCGATTTTTTCGAATGCGATTCAAGTGTCAACGCCCAAGGTGAAAATTATTTTTCTACCGTGTGACACAAACTGTTTTTGACATCACCTATGAAACAAAAGATCTTAGTGATGAAACAAATTAAATTATTTACTCTCTAAAAGTGGTGAAATTATCGAATTCAACCATTCATTCCATTTTTCATACATACATTAAATCACGCCTGTTTCGCAGAGGGGTAGGCAGAGACCACTTCTTTCCATTTTCTACGATCTTGACAAATTTCTTTCGCTTCTTCCACATTCATACATCGAGTCATGCACGCACGTCGGTTTCGGGTACTTAAGATTCGCCTCTTCTCCGATTTGACTCGAAAAAGTACGCCTAGGGCGGCCCCTTCCGACCCGTCCACTCACTTGCGATCTGTAAATCTCTTTCGTCAATCTTCTTTCATCCATCCATTCCAAATGACCGAACCATCGAAGCATGCCCTTTTCAATCTTAGTCACTACATCTTCTTTTACTCCGCATTTCTCTCTGACAGTTTCACACCACACATAGGTACTACGCAAAGAGCGCATTTCAACTGCATTCACACGACTTTCATGCTTGTCCTGCCACACCCAACATTCACTACCATACATCAGGGTAGGGGCCAGAACTCCATTGTGAACAGCCAGTCGGGCTTTTTGTGAAACGCCCTGTCTGCTCACAAAGGAGTACAGGGCCCTATTAATTTGACTTCCCGCATTCACCTACCTCTCGATATCCTTCTCACACTTACCATCTCTCATCCATTTTTCAAACCGTACAATATGTCATTGAACAGAAAAGTGCCACTTTGATCCCTCCTAGCACGGAAGAAAAGTCATCTTCCGAATAGGTGATATGAAACAATAATGGAAGGCCTCTATGCTATGTTAGTCATTTTTCTGGCTGAAGTCCGGATTCTTTTCCCGCCACACCCAGAAAACATTAGCGCGAGGACTCCTGGGGGCCTAATAGGGCTGCGTTTATCGGTCGCCTTCTGACAGGTTAATAAGTACACGTGTCAAAAAGTGACGGATGCTTTATTCACAGTTGACATGCGATATAGACGCAGTCATACTACGAGTAGGCCCGCTAAGCGGTGAGTAGAGGATGGAGTGGGTAACCACGCTTTCGCGATCATAGCGCGGGCAAGTCTCGCGGCAGGTCCTGGTACCTAGTCGGGTCATAAGTTCTGTTATTGAGATTTATATTATATATATATTAACCAAAACTTTGATTTACATTAAATAAAAATAATGTGTCCTAAACTATTGCAATAATTTCATGTACGTGCTTGAAGATTTCCCATTGAGGCTGGAAAATCATACTTCAAATAACGCACAACGATGACACCGATAACGGCCACAACTTTTGTAAGAGTTCTAGAAGGGAGTTCAAATTTGCATAACATATTGAACCTCCGTGAATTGAACAGACTTTTAATTTAAATTTAATTCCAAGCAACTAAAGATCCGCTTGTACACCGGTCAATCTTGATGTCTCATTAAATCGACTTTACGATTTCACATGATTTTGTAGAAATACCAAAACACACCAAATCTCTTGCTTCATAAGTTGGAATGAAGTCATGTTGAGAAACATAATTTTGGTTAACAAAGGTTAACTTTTAAGCGTTTTCTAAAAGTCATGCGTAATTTCATCGATGCCGGCTGTGAATGTTAAAAGATCGTGTCGAAAATTGCGGCGACTTACAAGAATGATTATTTGCTCTTCAAAATGTACATTCATTAAACTTTTAATTTTGTTACATATTTAAATGAAAAAAATTAACATTATTAACACGAGAAACACCAATAGATGGCGCCAGCTGTACTGCTTTGCCCGTACCAATCAACAGCTGATATTGCTTACCAGGGACATCTACCGCCCGGTAGCGGGACTAACCAACCCTAGTTAGTTTTATGTGACTCAACCTTATATTAGTAACAGAACTTATGACCCGACTAGGTATAGAACTGCTTCCGAGCGAGCCTTGCGCGGTTGAGACGCTGACTGAAGCAGCGGCGTACGTTTTCATAGTGTTTTGCACGCGTCTGTGGCATCCGCCTAACCCTAACGCACTCGCAATCGAGTTTAAAGCGGTTTTTTTGTTGGATGCAGACAAGCCTTCCATTTTCAAAATGAAAACAATTGCGAGTGCATTAGGCAATTGTTCCACTGCAATGCGCTCGTTTTCGTTTTCATACTTATTATTATCATTACACATCGCTAACTCGTGGCATTTAAGTAGCACTTGACAGTTTCTAACAGACTAGTGATGTGACAATGTTATTCCTGTACGAGTCGAGAAAAGGAAACCAATTAGAAAAAAAGTATTTTCAATCATTTGTTATGTTATGTTATGGCATAGAGAAGACAAGCGAGCACACAGGCCACCTGATGGTAAGTGGAAACTGTGACCCATAGACATTCGCATTCACAATCCTAAGACTGCAAATGCGTTGCCAACCCTGAGGACTAAGATGGAATGCCTCTATGCTAGTCATTTCACCGGCTGTCTTATCCCCAAACCGGAACACAACAATGCGAACACTGCTGTTTGGCGGTAGGTTAATGGATAAGATGGTGGTAGCGATCCGGACGGACCCTGCACAAGGTCCTACCACCCGCAAGCAATTATTTATTATAATAATTATGAAATTTGTGATAAACAACTAATATTTGTTCTAAATTTTTACAAATCAGCCTACGTCTTCTAGTTGAGAAAATCCACTTCGTGTAAAAACATTTTACCTTGTCACCTTGTAGTAGGAGTTCTGAATGCTCTCTAATGATTTCCTCCAAATAAATATCACGAGTAAGTAAATTAATGAATATATCATTAACATTGACATTGATGTTTTTAAACTATAGTGCCCGGCCGTTATAAAGTCGATCCTGACACCTGTCATTTCAGTACAAATTATAACCTCAAACCCAAGAATAGGTTATAAATCGTACTGTGATGACAGATGTCAGGATTGACTTCGTAACGGCCGGGTATAGTCTTTATTATTTCTAGCGAGCCGATCTACTACACAAAGGTCATTGTTTGTGTACAATACTATTATCTTCCTTTGTGTCCGTAACCGCAAGCCGATTACATACAAAAAAGTTAGAACTACATTGAATGTCCATAGAATTATCAACCCTATCCTCTTAGTCAGTAGGTTTAAAATGTAAAGTGTCAGGATACAGATATTTCTTTATTATCTGGCGACAGAAGATGGTAATATTGTATAGGGAATAAGACCGGTTCAAGTAATAAAGACAAATCTGTATCCTGACACTTTACATTTTAAACCTACTGACTAAGAGGATAGGGTTGATAATTCTATGGACATTCAATGTAGTTCTAACTTTTTTGTATGTAATCGGCTTGCGGTTACGGACACAAAGAAAGATAATAGTATTGTACACAAACAATGGCCTTTGTGTAGTAGATCGGCTCGCTAGAAATAATATAATATAGTGATCAAACCTACTTCGTCATTATGTTAAGACCATGTTTATCTTACCTGAAAAGAAACTTAGAAAACTTGTCTCATCACTGATCTGTCAAGTGCTACCTAAATGCCACGAGTTAGCGATGTGTAATTATCATAGGCAGTGAGAATAGGACTCGACTGTATAAAGAAGTTCGTGACTAGAAGAAGAGAAGAGAGGTAATAGGATTCACATTTATTTTGAATCTACTTTGAAGTCGATTGCGATTGTGTTAGGCAATGGTTATGGTTATTGTATTGTCAAACTCGGCCGTCATTACCGTCAAATAAATTAGAGCTAAAACATTGACAATACGATAACAGGTCAAAAACGATATGGTTTTTACCACTTAGAATCGGCCAAGTCCTTAGAATTTAATTCAACATCATTTGAGGTCACAATTATTTCATGTGACATTCCGAAATGGGTACAATGCATAACCTCCACACTCACACACACACACATAACACGGCCCTGGCCTAGTTGGTAGTGACCCTACCTACGAAGCTAGTGGTCTAGGGTTAAGACTGCACCGAGCAAACGTCGAGCGTCCAGTGGCGCCCTCATTACTATTATGTTTTCTAATTAACTAAAGAATTTCCTTGCAATCAGACGTTACGTTTTTGTAGCGCAAGTGAAAACACAATTTATAGGATACGTAACAAACTTTATTCACAATTACCCTTTGGCTAGTCAGCTTAACGGGAAAAGGTGGCCACTTTTTCCCGTTAAGTTGATAACTCGAAGGTGAATTGTTATTAAACTATGTGATATATCTTATAAGTTGTGTTTTCATTTGTAGTACAAAAACCTACCGACCAATTTCAGTAAAATACTTTAGTTTATTAGAAAACGCAATAATAGTAATGAGGGCGCCACTGTACATCCGGCAGATACTTATTGTATTGGTTTCCAGAGTCTTGTGTATTTTCTATTTATCTAAGTATACTTATATTTTTTCTATAATTAAGTTTATCCTTGTCTAGTACCCATATTTACTACAAGCCTAGAGCTTAGTTTGGGACTAGGTCAATTATTATGACACTGTTCCTTGATATTTATTTATATTGTTATTATGTTTTTATTGTTTTAGTTTTTCATAATCTATTTGTTTTACTAGTATTAAAACCGAAGAAAAATGATTCGATATTCGATACACATTCACGTTTTTTTCAATCAATCAATCATTTTTTGTTGTCACATAGAGGCACATACATTAAAAAGAAAGGTGTTGTTATTCTAGATTAGTCAGTTCCACATGAACGCCCTGAAAGGAAAAACTTAACAAAATTCACGCATAAAAATAATAATATATGTTAGTAACTTAATGTCAAAAAAACTTATTTAACTGTCAGCAATTTCAATTTTAGCCATCCTTATGAAACAATCGTTAACACTATAAAATAAATATCGTAATAGCCACTTTGTGAGCTAAGATTCGAAATCCAAACCCTGCATAATTTTCACCCTGTTAAGTGATTTGTTTAAAAAATACGACATTGCGTGTCGTAGTGCGTCCGTTGATAGTTTTTTTCATCGCCTCTTTTCTTGTATGATATTGAAAATTTAAGGGAGCTCTTCCAGGTTAACCTTTCATCTTTATTAAGCCCTGGTACTGAACAGTCAATCCACGAGCACGAGTCCAATATTTAGTTTGTCTCGCCTTACTTTTAAGCCACACTTTAAGTAATTAGTTTTAATAAGTTTTTTCTTGTTTTCTCGACTTATTTTGATTGTGTTTCGTTTTGATTAAGGTCACCATAGCAAATTCAATGTTTTCAAAATTTATCAACTGGGGCGTCCATAAGTATTGGTCGATTACTGGGGAATCAAGTTGTGAACTTGCCTGTCAAAATTTTTACGGAATCATGTAACTTATATAGATGTATTTCACTTTGGGCGCTATATCGTTAGTACTTTAGAAAAAAACTCGTATCTGATAGAGTAAAACACAATTGATATGGCTTACCGATGTACCTGCGCAGAAAACGAATTTTCGTAGTGCGGGAACCAATCAGCATGGTCCAAGCTTTGCGCGTCTGTATTCTGCGCTATTATTGGTTATTGGGCCATTCTACTTTTCAGTGTACATTTTTGCTATCGTCCGATAAAAAGTATACCAAATGATGAATCCGCGAATAAACAAATAACGTGAACTTAGAATGTTTACGTTTAACGGTTTTCAAAAAAAAATATCCTAAATTACTCAATTATCGCTGAAGAATCTTGGTAACTCGGTGGTAAATTGCACATTTTCCATAGAAAAGGCGGGGACATCAACGTCCACTGCGTTACTCACTTTATAGTTATTACAAATAACTTTTTATGAATTAGGTTAATTCTATATATAAGCTTATTGACGTCCCTTTTCTAGTTTAAAGTTAGAAAAAGCAGCACTTTACCGTTTGTTGAAATAAAAATAGTTTAGTGAGAGCGTGGCTAAAAGTTATGTACAACGAAAAGTAGAATGGCCCTATTAGTGACGCCATATTGACGCCACGTGTCATTCAGTCAGCCGTAAGTAAGATGAAAATACATGCAATATAATTTGCACCTTATTAACTACTAGCGACCCGCCCTCGCTTCGCTTCGGTTTATTTGAGTTTTCTATAACACACGTACATAAAACAAAATTTATTATACATAAAAACCTTCCTCTTGAATCACTCTATCTACTAAAAAAAACCGCATCAAAATCCGTTGCGTAGTTTTAAAGATCTAAGCATACATAGGGACAGACAGCGGGAAGCGACTTTGTTTTATACTATGTAGTGATTACGTACAAGTCTGATCGTGGGTTTTAATCGTGCTTTCGGAAATCATCGGAATCGTTGTTCGTTGCGCGAACCAAGATTCACGACACGCCATATAAATTGTGTTCTGCTGTACTTCGAGATGTATGAATTTGAACGTAATTCTCTTCACGTTTTAATTTTAGTACGTCCTGAAATATGAGATACGAGTTTTTCTCAAAGCAACGCCGTTATCTTTCCCTTGCATTGCTCGAATATTTGTTTAGGTCGGCTTCCATTACTCCACCCACAATAAACACTGAGTCTCTATTCTGCTCTCTAAATCCACATTGCCTTTGACGTGTTCATATCGTTCCTAATCGGGCCACCATTACAATACCATAACATAGTCCGCGCCATCTGACTTGTCTTATGAAAACGGGTGAAAAATGTGGTCTCTAGTTGCTTTATTCAGCAGAAGATGGCGGTAAAGAGCGGATGACTCGTGGTCACACCAGTTTGTCACCCCAGTGCTATTCGCTTTAGTCGGTTATTCGTCAGAAATAATTTTTATTCCGCAAAAGTAGGTAGGTTAGGTTCGTTAGGTATCTTAAGATGCCCGAAGGGCAAATCGCTCAGAAATAGGAGCCCTGCCATAGGCAGGGCTCCGTCGAAAGGCACTGGGGTGACAAACTGGGGTGACCACGAGTCTGCACCCCGGTAAAGAACAAAACGATGCATTTTGAGGTTATTTTTTTTACTAAATAAGACACGACCGTTGGTACAGACTGTAATTCTAAGAGCCCATGATACTAAAACCTAGTTCGATAAGACTACCAGATGATATATACAGTGTGTTACCGGCATGCGGGCATTTATTAAAACTGCCGATAATATGTTGCTTTAGCAATTGTTTGCAAGTATTACCATTTAAAAAATAATTAAAATATCTTCACAATTAAATATCTTAGATACTGTCCATTTTTAATGTAGTGCATGTACTGCGTGTTCATCGTTATCAGTATCGCTGTTGCTTAGTACAGGGCATGTCGTGGTACGGGGGCAGATCATAATAATCAAAGTATCCGTCGACTGTCATTTACACTTGTCAAATTGCTGTGCTTTACATTGCTGGCAATTAAAATTTTGTTGGAAAGTTAACAAAGCCTGAAAATTTGTTTATTAATTAAATTAATGTCATAATTACGTTACATTTATACGTTATTTTAAACTACTTTAAAAAAGCCAGGGTGCTGGTAACACACTGTAAATATTTTTTAACGTCATTAATGGGGGAGCATGAAATGGAGATGCTGCAATGCGAAAAACATGGCACAGTTTTTTTTTAGTTATAAGACATAAATGCAGCAGTGGTTTTTCTTATATTGATGATCTTTGGTTTTTTGAGGAGTACGATCATACTGGGTACTTTAGTAGGAAGCGTTATCATGCTGCTGCCACTGATCAGGCCAATCAGGGGGGCTTGCAGCATTGTCACATAGTCCTACCCCTCCCCTGGTCCGAAGAATAAACGAAACTTGAGAGACTTAGGCCTTAATAAACTCATCTTGGCATAGATGCGCGTCACAAGATACGTCAAAGTAAACGTCAAACCACAAAACACTGTAATTTTTGACACATCTCGAGACGAGCATTAGAGTTGAGATTAGTTTATTAATACGGGCCTTATTATCATAGTAGACATGGGACTTATAACTAAAAATAAATCGCTTTGCCAGGGTTTTTGAATTGCAGCACTGCCATTTCGTGTTCCGCCATTAATGACGTGACTAATTATATATACCTATATAATCCGGTAGTCTTATCGAACTATAGTGCCCGGCCATTAAGAAGTCAATCCTGACACCTGTCATTTCAGTACAAATTATAACCTCAAAGCCAAGAATAGTCTATAAATTGTACTGCGATGACAGCTGTCAGGATTAACTTCTTAACGGCCGCGCACTATAGGTTTAGTGGCATGGGCTCCCCTACTATATACAATACAATACACTTAATTGAGCACTACATACGTCAATGAACTGATTTAAAATAGCGATCTCTGACAACAAACAAAACGAAGAGATGGTTAAAAACACACAATAAAATGGCAATGAATTAAACAATCTAAAGGCAATGTGGATTTACCGAGACTTAGACAGTAGTGACGTTTTTGATCATATGCTTTCAGGTTTGTCGGCGAGATGGATCGCGACACGGCCACCAGCCGCCTTGAGCGTCGTGTCGACGGCACGTTCCTATTACGTGTGCGCCCGCAGCCTAACCAAAACCAGACAGAGTTTGATACGCACCTGGCGTTGTCCCTCAAGTGAGTCTACAGTGAAACAACTGATATTGCTTACCAATGTACAGTCACGAGATTTAATTTGGTACCCAACTTAGGTCCAAAGTCAATCTGAAATTGGTTTCGGACCGTTCTATCCGTTTCTCAAAACATCCTTTCCCAAAACATCCGTTCCAAAATAACAGTTTCCTAAATCCACCATAGGCCAAAAGATCCGTTTCTCATAGCATCAGTATGTCAAAACACCCGGTTGTTATAACATCCGTATGCCAAAAAATCCGACTCTCATGATACCCGTATGCCCAAAAGACCCGTTTCTCATGGCATCAGTGTGTCAAAACACCCGGTTGTCATAACATCAAGTCTATTTTAATAATATAGTTGGCATCAGCATATTAATTCAAACGTACCATTTGGGTAGAATACTTATCGGGAAACGGATTATTTAGGAAAAGGTAGTGATGGGAACGGATGTTTTGGGAACGGGTGTTTTGGGAAACGGATATCAAGACAAACGTATCTTTTGGCAGAAGAACATTTTGGGAAACATTTATATCGGGAAACGGATTATTTAGGAAAAGGTAGTGATGGGAACGGATGTTTTGGGAAACGGATAGAACGGTCCGAAACCCTGAAATTCTACATCAATATGGTTGAGTTTCCAAAAAGATACAAATGACTTGACATCTCTAATGACATGGCGACTTCAAGCATATTTTTCTTGAAATGGGTCCCAAATTAACGCTCGTGACCGTACCTGTGCAGATGACTATTTTTCGAAGCGCCTGAACCGATCAGCATGATCCACGCGTTGCGCGGTTGTATTCTGTGCTATTATTGGTTAATAGGCTAGAATAGAATAAATTTTATTTCAGACAACAAGGCCCATATTTATAAATAACTTACAGACTAACATACATAACAATATAACATAAAACGACAACTTATACACTTTCGCGGTGTATGCTAGCCGGCGGCCACGAAATCGCCGAAATATGACACCCGTCGGCCAGAATTCCTCATTTAAAAACGTTGACAGATCTTTGGTCAAATCTTGCAAGTTAAATTTGACCCACTTCCCGGTTTCCGATGACGCTGAAAATTTACATACGCCTTTAGTTCTGACGACAGTACAATAATATAGTACCATCGAGCTGGTCTGATGATGGAGACTCAGGGTGGTGATAGGAACTCCTAAATTACACATGATTAGACATCGGATTATATGCATTATGCATATGCATATGCAAATGCATATAATTCTATTTTATAGCGTTTTTGCATATTTTGGTACTTTTTCATTAACAGTGCTTATTTCAGTAGTGATACGTGTTAGGCGTGTTGTATCATGCCGTCGACGCCAAATTTCAAGTTCTGTCCGGTAACGTCAGTTGACGTCGAAAGGTCATTTTCAGCCTATAAATTGATATTAAGTGACAAACGTCACAAGTTTGCCGTAGAAAACCTGGAAAAATATATTATTGTTTATTGTCACAAAAGTTATAATAACTAAATTATAAATTATAATTTATAATATATATATATTTATAAGTTATATTATAAATTATAATACAAATAAATGAAAATTCTAATTATAAATGGTTTTTTTATAGTGCATATTTTATGCATATTTCACCCTTTTTTGGTGCATATTTTGGCATTTTAATAGTGCATGTAATCCGATGTCTACACATGATAAACACGTCGTGTTAGGGCTTGTTAGAAAAAAGTACAGTCGGCAACAAAAGCTTGTCCCAAAAAATATTTTTTTCACAAAAACTTATATTTATTTAACCCTTTGTTTGTCCTAGAACCGATAACACGGTTAAGCACATGCGCGTCTGCACCAAGCCCATCGAACTGGTGTCCCACTACTATCTCTCCGAAACACGCTACTTCCGCAGCGTGGTCGAGATGATCACGTACTACGAGAAGACCACCCTCGCTGAAAACTTCGTGGGGTAAGTTTTCTAGATTTTTTTTTTTATTTATGGGGTAAAAATCAAAATAAATGTACACAAGGACGCTATTTAAATGTCACTTAAATGATGTCTAACTTACAATTTCATTACAATTGACGTATGTTTGACGTTAACCAACAGTTTCGTGACGGTGACAAAACTCTCTTTAACTGGATATTTATTTTGATTTTTACCCTTGTTTAGGGTTAGCAACAAGTGATACATTGTAGCAAACAGTAAAAACTTACAATTACATACATACACTTACATAAACTCACGCCTTTATTCCCAGAGTGGGGTAGGCAGAGCTACAGAATTTCCAACAACTATAAAAACTTTTTGATAATTCTGTAACCACATTTTACATACTTTGGCGAAGATATTTACCAGTGTATTAGTGACAGGTTGCAAGCCCATCGCCTAACAGTACTATACGCCTTTATTACCTTAGTCGGCTTTTACGACATCCACGGGAAGACTTGGAGTGGCACTATTCTAACCCGGCAACCACACGGGGAACTTACAATTGACAAGATTTCATATTTTCAAGACTTTCATTTTATTCGTTTTACGAGTATAAATACTGTTTGGAAGGAGAAAGACACTAATAGTTTGAAATTTTCTCTAGAATGAATAATTATTTTATTATTAATTTATTAAGATGTACTTATTCTAAAAGGGCGTAACTGCATTTCTACGACACAATGGACATATTACGTTAGTCCAATCTGTATATAAAAAAGTATCATGTCAACCGATAAAGGGCCACTTGCACGAAAAGTTTAACCCTGGGTTAAGACACTAACTCGAGTTAAAATGACAGTTATCGTATGAATCTGACGTCTACTAACTCGAGTTAGTGCCTTAACCCAGGGTTAAATTCTGCGTGCAAATGGCCCTAAGTCTCTATCCATCTGTCAATAGTGTCAATGTCTAATTTGAAGTATGACAGCTTTTTTTCTCGTGAAAAAGGCAATGGTATTATATCAATTCAGGCATAGTATTGGTAAAACTCGATATTTTTATTAACTTACTTGTAATTTTGAAAATAAAGAAAAATAAATCTAAATAAATATTTTGCCGTGCTCAGGAGGTAAAACCCTTTCGATTCGTATAGTAATTTGCATGTGTCACCAAAATGAAATGTTGTCAATTAATGCTCACTTAATTATAGGCATCCACAGCATGCAAAGTTACACAATATTCATTAAGCTAGAAGTTTAGAACAGTTACGTTAAGCATAATAGTTAATCAGTTATAAACAAATACATTTCATTCCTTAAAAAATATTACAAATACATACTACTTTCGTACTACAACTAACGTAATATAAACCGGATCCCTTTGTCTGCCATACATATCATTAGTCATAATGTATTGTTAGTCATACTTTTTTTGTCATAACTTCTTTCAGGCTGAAGTTACAGTTTTTAATAAACGTTTATCGTGTAGATTAGTTAGGTTAGGTTAGTTTTAAAAAAAAAACCTGAGAAAATAACCGTGTCCTGAAAAAAATGCATTATGACTTACGAAAATTATGACTAAAAACATATTATAACTAAAAATTATTATGGCAGTCAACAGAGACCCACACACACACACAGGTTTTTTGAAAGTTAAAGCAGTGAGACGGGTAGATATTTTAGCAACTTTCGTTTAAAACTTTGTGAGGTATCATGCATTATATCAACTCCTGCAGCGTTTGATAATCCGTATTAATAAGATACAGTCAGCATCAAAAGTAGCTAAGCAGAATATCATGCTCAAAATCATCTCAAAGTGACACGACGTATGACGTATTCTCTTGACAATAGAGTCGATTGCAGATCATTTTGACATCTTCGGTTGCGTAGCTACGCTGCTGACTGTACACAAATGTGACTTACCATTATTGACAATTAATCAAGAACTAGTTGACCAACTGTGTCGTTATTATCATTTATCAGGGTTCGGAGTTTTCATAGCACTGTAAGAGGAAAGAGAGCTGTGTAGTATCAACATAACCATAAAAAATCAATTCTTACTCATACTAATACTCATTGCACAATTTAGTTTTATTATAAACTAGCTGCCCGCCAGCGGCTTCGCCCCGCTGCAAATTCCCGACCTTCCCGTTGGATTTTTCTATTTTTTCTTACATATAAACCTTACCCTGATAATAACGAACAAAACAAAAAAGAAATCACCCAAATCGGTTCAGCCGTTCTCGAGTTATGCGCTTACCAACACATTTTGCGATTCATTTTTATATTATATAGCGACCCGCCCTCGCTTCGCTTCGGTTTATATGAGTTTTCTGTAACACCAGTACATAAAATAAAAAAATATTATACATATAAACCTTCCTCTTGAATCACGCTATCTATTAAAAAAAACCGCATCAAAATCCGTTGCGTAGTTTTAAAGATCTAAGCATACATAGGGACAGACAGCGGGAAGCGACTTTGTTTTATAATATGTAGTGATAGGGATGATAACTTTCACTTTATTCATAACATTATGAGATTAATATTAAACAATATGTAGGTACATGAAAATATTTTGTTTTTAATTGTAATCTTACTCAGCTTAGCACCTTTACTCAAGGGCTCAGGGCAAATATAAAAGCATTTTGGAACTAATAGCCCTTAAATGCATAATGATGTAGATTTACATCGTATATTTTAAAGTTCAATTTCACACATACATTTTAAGTAAATTTCAAACTTAGAATTTATGCAGTAAGATTTGTAGCGCTGTCAAAATTCAAATTTGGAAATGAACTTTAAAGACGCTTAAGGGTTAAATATACAAATGAGTAAGAGTTGAATTTTAATGTTAATGTCGACTCCACACCTCTCATTACTCTTACCGTGCTACGAAAACTCCGAACCCTGTATATAACCTTTGTAATTACATCTCATACGATTACCTACAAATTGGCTTAGCAAAATTGTCAACCAATCAAGAACAAGTTGACCAATTGCATCTTTATTAATGAATTCGTTAGCTGATTGCTGCAGTGTTTTTTTTATTCCACCGTGTAAATTACGATATGTACAAACACAATTTATTAAATAACATATTGAGTAAGTGAAGTCGCCGTCAAAAGTCCAAAAGATGTTTTTGTTTATGATGGTAAGCGGAAACTGTGACCCATAGACATTCGCATTCACAAGACTGCAGAGCAATCCTAAGACTGCAAATGCGTTGCCAACCCTGAGGACTAAGATGGAATGCCTCTATGCTAGTCATTTCACCGGCTGTCTTATCCCCAAACCGGAACACAACAATGCGAACACTGCTGTTTGGCGGTAGGTTAATGGATAAGACGGTGGTAGCGATCCGGACGGACCCTGCACAAGGTCCTACCACCCGCACAAACAACAAAGATGTAAACAAAAAACAAGCTCTGGCTTGACACTTCTTCTTGAACTTTTTTTTCTATTGACGGCGAGTTTAGGCGACACTTTTACTGAAAATCTACGGCAGTTTCCTGTCGTTTACATACCTTGTTCTAAAAATTGACGACGCGCTGGCCTAGTGGGTAGTGACCCTGCCTACGAAGCTAGTGGTCCTGGGTGCGAATCCCGGTAAGGGCAGATATTTGTGTGATCAGCTCGAATATTTGTTCCTGAGTCATGGATGTTTTCTATGTATTTAAGTATATATTTCTCTATATAAGTATTTATATCGTTGTCTAGTACCCATAGTACAAGCCTAGAGCTTAGTTTGGGACCAGGTCAATTGGTGTGAGATTACATAAACATAAACTCACGCCTTTATTCCCAGAGTGGGGTAGGCAGAGCTACAGAATTATCAACAACTCTAAAAACTTGTTGATAATTCTGTAACCACATTTTGCACACTTAGGCTAAGATGTTTACCAGTGTATTAGTGACAGGTTGCAAGCCCATCGCCTAACAGTACTATACGCCTTTTTTTCCCTAGCCGTCTCTTACGACATCCACGGGAAGATATGGAGTGGCACTATTCTAACCCGGCAACCACACGGCCGAGATCGGGGGGTGAGATTGTCCTCTTATATTATTATTATTTATTATTTAATCTCCAGCCTCAACTCGGTGCTGCGCTGGCCGTTCCGCCGCATCATAGTGATCGTGATCGAGGAGTGCAAGCCCACGGACGACACGCAGCTGGCACTCCGAGTTGGCACCAGGCTCCTGGTCCTCAGCAAGGAGGGTGATGGACGCGGGTGGTGGAAGGGACGAGTGCTGGACAAGGTACGGTCACGAATCTTAATTTAAGGCTGGCTGTTGTCCGTGATTCCATTCGATATTATATTAACGTCGTCGTGTTGAGACATCTTTTGACCAATCTAAGGTGCTAACAAATTAGTCACGGATATTTTAAGAGATAATACATTACATTAAAACAATTAACTTTTAACTGAAATTAAGGAACCTTTGTATATCAATTTACTGTTTTCATTATCCGAACAAAAGATATAAAATTAATCACCCCCATTATGTACCTGTCAAGATGTTTAACACTGTTTGTCAAAAGTTGTTTTTCGTAAATTTCATTATGATTCGGCGGGAAAACTGTAGGCTATTAAATACTAGCATCTGAATATGATAGTTGAAAGAGGTTCTAGAATGTCTAAAGAGGTCTCATTTAATTATCTTATTAACAAGGTGCTTTAAAGTAGCAAATTTGTTTCCTAGTTTCCTCCAAAAAAACATAAGAAAACCTATGATGTTTCATACTTAAATGTACTCCGAGAACCGAGTACTATCAGCTGTAAAAATATCCGTGACTAATTGGTTAGCACCTTATCTCTACTACTTGTTCTGTAAATGCAGACTATGGATGTATTCCGATTAGTTACCAGGGCCGCAGAACTTGTTAGAGCTCGAGGATCGGGTATATCTCTTTCGTCATGCTTCTTTCATCCATAGTTTCTAAATATCAGTATATATTTTCATTACTCTATCAATTACTATTCTAAATAAGTATTTTAATCGTTGTCTAGTACCCATAGTACAAGCCTAGAGCTTCATCATTTTATGTTAAGTGTGTCACTTTCCGTCTCTTCACCAAGCGGTTCCAACGGAAGACCAGTGCTGGCTTTACGGCTAGCGAATGCTGAGTTGGGACCGTTTCGCAACTGTTTCTCTGTGTCTTGTCCTTTTTGTATCTATGTACCTGATGTGGTTTTGTATTGTTGCGAGTAAACGTCTCTTTATTTTTATCTTTATCTAGTTTGGGACTAGCTCAATTTGTAAGATTGCTTTTCGAATTTTAATTCAGCATTGTAACGTCCGCTGCCATCGACTACTTGTGTTTCTATTTGTGTGATGAGCGTGAATTTTCTTTTTTTTTAAGCATTCTAAGGCACAGCAAGCACTCAGACCACATACCGCATATTTTTTTCCTTATCTTATATTATATAGTATAAAAAGCCGCTTAATGCGTCTGTCTCTCTGTCTGTGTATCCGATAACTCCACAACAGATTTCGATGCGAATTTCACCATCAGTTAGATCCGTTTTCACTAAAGGTTTTTATGTATAACTAGCTTCTGCCCGCGACTACGTCCGCTTAATTTACTCGGGAACTTATATATATACAGGGTGTCCCAAAACTCAACGATAATCCGTCAAGGGCTGATAGAGCAGCTAAAAAGCTATCGATTTAACACCTATGTATGTTCAGCGATTTTCGCTAGTTTCGGAGATATTGATCATTTTAATCTGAAATTTTGTAATTTTCCCTTATGCCCATGTCACGAAAAATCATTAATTTCGTTATGTATTTCATAAGTTTTTCAGTGGTATCTTACATAATTATAATCATTACGAATTGGCGAAGTTTTTAAACCTATTTGCCCGTTTATTTTATCAGTATTTTTTTTAAGTAATCACATAAAGTTTGTTTCTCCATACTAGGTGTCCCAGTGGTTGCTTTTCACTTTATATGAAAAAAACAACTTTAGGTGATTACTTAAAAAAATACTGATAAAATAAACGGGCAAATAGGGCAATCCGTCATGCCGTTGCATCGTGAAGAACACACAAACTTTTCCATGTATAATATTAGCAGGATAAATTTTCGTTTATGTACGGGTGTTACATAAAACCGATGCAAAGCGAGGGCGGGTTGCTAGTACATTTAAAAAAGTGTAATTTTTCTTTTATTCCGATTTTTATCATGTGTGCCATGTGTATCATGCGCCTTGCCAAATTCCTTTTTGTATAGTTATGTGTGGATGCTTATCAATATATGTGAAATAATTAAAATTACTCGTGTCATGTACCGTCTATATGCGACTATTAAATTCTCACTGCGCAAGCGACTGTTCCTCAACATTCACTGCCAAGATTAACTATATAGTTACCTATATCTTTTTTTTTTATGGCACAGAGAAGACAAACGAGCACACAGGCCACCTGATGCTAAGTGAAACTGTGACCCATAGACATTCGCATTCACAGGACTGCGATGCAATCCTAAGACTGCAAATGCGTTGCCAACCCTGAGGACTAAGATGGAATGCCTCTATGCTAGTCATTTCACCGGGTGTCTTATCCCCAAACCGGAACACAACAATGCGAACACTGCTGTTTGGCGGTAGGTTAATGGATAAGATGGTGGTTGCGAAGGTGCAAAGACAATGTTTACAAGAATTTTGCAAAAAAATGTATTTTGTTGTGAAGTCTGTGACTATCGCTTAATACTTTAATAAGCTTTGGCAGCTGGGTGTGTCGTTTTGGCTCAAAAAAGCACAAGTGCTGTTTTGGGGAATATTCTGCGATCATAATTGAAGGCCTAGGCCGGGAAGTAATTTTCTGTTAATTTTAATGTAAGCATGGCGGCTGTGTTTATGAACAGGCTAAGTAGCTAAATTATACTTATAAAATTTTTGAGATATAGTCATATTGTCAAATACTAGGAGTGCATAAACGTTTGGGAGACATCCGCGCTGTGTCGTGTGCGCCGCGCCGCCTGCGATCTAAATTGCGCTATGCCTGATATGCCTCCTAAATACCGCTGCGCTCCTGGTACTTTATCTTAACATGCGACACTTTCAACCCGCGTCTAAGATAAAAACTGGCCTACTTTATTTACTTTTTTGAGTGATGTATTTTTTTATGTCATTGCATATGTTTGAGAAAAGCACATATACATACCTCGCCGTGAAAAAGGGTTGCCAGCCTCTTAACCCCCTCATTAACGGCCTCTGTAGTAATGTACTATTAATTTGCTGATTTTTCTTGCGTGGGCCGAGATTCAACGCGGTAATAAATAATCTTCTATGACCTGTTTGTTACCGTATTGTCAACGTTTTGATATCTCTTATTTACTTGACATGACAGTAATGACGGTCAACTTAAATAGTACATTACTGCAAAGACCAGTAAGTGAGCCTTCCTGGACGAGTAGGAGTTAAAAGGCCGAACCGCCAGGTGAGGCCTTTTATAGATACGAGTCCAGGATGGCTCTTAATGGGCGAAGCATGTATAGTGCTTTTCTCAAAAATAAAACAAGTATATTGTATTTAAAAAAAGTATAATTAATGTACTTTTCGTATATTTTCCTAAAAGTCTTTGAATTGAACTTATTTTACCTGGCAGCATACCTGGGTTTTACATCCTGGCAACACTGACCTCGTTTCTTTATTTTTTTTAAAAGACCTTGTTATCTGCCTACCTCTGTAGAGCTGAAGGTTCAGTTTTTCATATCAATTAAAAATGTAATATAAATATGAAACTTTAAACTATAAAGCGTTTTTTTTATTGAATGGTTGTTTTTGTGAAAATCCTTATTGAGAAAATATACTGGTTTGAATTAATTTTTATTTCATGTGGCTTTATCTTGCTACTTCTTTAGTCTTTTCAAAGGCTGTCACAGGTCTGTACAGATAGTTCCAAATTCAAATAATATGGTATGTTATGGATTTTACATACTTACTTAGGTACTGGACACTTTTTGGTTTCCTAATTCAAAATCACTCTACTTACTGGACACTTTTGAGAGTGCTCCAGGAACTTTAACTTACTGGCTCCTATTTGATGGTGTTATGACAAGATTACATAGCATTTTTGAGAAAAAACCATAACATGACAGGTCAAATACGATTTGGTTTTCATCGCCCACAATAGAGGCGCTATATAATGATGACCTAGCTATACCATAATTATTGTTACTTTCCAGGGCGACAACCGTATCGGTTACTTCCCCCGGGAACACGTGCGCCAGGAGAGCATAACGCCCAAGTTGGCTGGATGATGCCAGCTGTGCCTTCAGGAGCGCTACGAGCTCATGAAGCACACATACAACGACGAGGACCTGAAAGACCTGAACTAACTTATGACATCCTGGTACTTCTAAAGTGGCTGCGCTTAGTGTTTAGGAGATTTTGGACTCATTGCATTTTAACTTTTAACATCTCTTTTATGACTAGTGTTTATGAGATTTTGGACTCGATCTTAGGAGCTAAGCTTTTACCTCATTACATCGTCTTTATGGGAGCCTGGTATCCTGGTGCTTTATGTGATGGAACAATGCATAGAACAGTGAACTTTTGGTGCCTTGGATACCTCCTCTTGTTTAAGACGGCCTAGTTCTAATGTAACGCCAGAGTCTATCGTGAATTTGGACACATACCTCGTCTTTATGGGACCCTGGTATATATGGTGTGCGAGAGACTACTTCAATACCTTTGGTATTCAAAGTGCCTTATGGAACGTTTAGCTGGGACAAAATGTGAAGTGAACTGTTGGTGCCTTGAATACCTTCTCTAAGTTATGAACTTATGACAGTTATGACTTTGATATAGCTTTCTAGTTCTAACTCCGCGAGATTTCGTGTTTTTCTCGCTCCTGCGAGCCTAGTATGGTTGCGCAATTGTAGATAAAACATCTGTCACTCTCGTACTTATTTATATTACGAGTCAGAAATCGACGGATATTTTATCCATATTATGTCACGGGATATACGCAGCCATATAAGGCCCCCTGCACTTCATAGAGAACTAAGTGATGCACCGTGTGATAAGGTAGTAGTGTGATTGAACCATGCCTTTAGGGTGTGATGTGATGGAAGTTAGTATACGTTAGCAAACTGGCTATACGAACTCCTTGTAAATGTATCCTAGTACCCTTCGTATTCAGGCAGGCTTCGTCTATTTATGTGAGCCTGGTAGCTTAAACATAATAACTTAAGTTAACGTCAATCAGACTTGGATTTTATGATTAAGGACACCTGATGTACCTCGTCTATCATGTTAGCTTGGTACATCAAGTAATCTATGAAGACTATGATCTTAGGTACTTTGATTTGCATCTTCTGGACATATGAAGTCCTGGTACCTAACGGAACACATTGTTCTGTCATTGACAATAAGTCAAAATGACATTGGCATTTACAACATCTGTAATCGACGCGAAAGTGAATGCCTATCAATTTGAAATTATTACAAAGAAAGTCAAAGGTAGACTAATTAATAAACGAAATCGAGACGTACCATTGTGTACACCTGTATAGAGGTTTCACTCTTCCGCGTCGGAAGCTACGGGTAAAGAAGGAAGTGAAATGATTGCGATCGACTTATACCGAGGCATAGTTTAGAACAAAGGCTTGACCGCCTCTCGAGTCGTCGGCGTATAGGCACGGCTGTGAGGAACCCGCGAGGTGGGTTTACGGTCAAGAAATTGTGTGATGAAAGGTGCGTTGTCTGTAACGAGAGCTTGGATAAAATATGGGCTGACAAAAGTTTTACTTAGCTAGTTAAAATATATTTACTTGATTTTATCAAACTTCTAAATAGGTGTATACCCTTATACAATTTCGCACGTTATACAATGCTTTCTAGACTATTTAAAATATTGGTGTGTTAGATTTAAGATAGTTTTTTAAACCCTTTATAGTTTAAAAAAACCCTTTGGTGTTCGGAAATTTGCATTATATTATGTTACATGCTTTAAGTATATCGTGTGTTCTAATTACTAGACATTGTAATGTTAGGTGCGGTGGACGATGGCGTGCTTTAAAGCGTGAATACAAAGCTGTATTTAACGTCAATAGCGCTACTATAACGATACAAGACGGTCTAACAGGGTTTCTATTAATTACGTAAGGCGATTAGAGGCGAATGAAACAAAATTCAACGCTGGAGGGGGGACGGGCTGAGTCGAATGTAACGAAATATCACGCGGGGGAGGGGGTCTCGGCATATATTACGTAATTCCACGCGGGTTGGAGGGGGAGGCGGGAGGGGTCGAGACGAATGTAACAAACAATCACGCGGGCTGTCGACAAATATTACGTAATTCCACGCGGGTTGGAGGGGGAGGCGGGAGGGGTCGAGACGAATGTTACAAAATATCACGCGGGGGAGGGGGGTCTCGGCATTTATTACGTAATTCCACGCGGGTTGGAAGGGGAGGCGGGAGGGGTCGAGACGAATGTTACAAAATATCACGCGGGGGGAGGGGTCTCGGCATATATTACGTAATTACACGCGGGTCGGAGGGGTAGGGGTCGAGACGAATGTTACAAACTACCACGCGGGCTCTCTGCATTTATTACGTAATTCCACGTGAGTTGGAGGGGAAGGGAAGGGGTCGAGACGAATGTTACAAACTACCACGCGGGCTCTCGGCATTTATTACGTAATTCCACGCGAGTTGGAGGGGAAGGGAAGGGGTCGAGACGAATGTTACAAACTACCACGCGGGCTCTCGGCATTTATTAAGTAATTCCACGCGAGTTGGAGGGGAAGGGAAGGGGTCGAGATGAATGTTACAAACTACCACGCGGGCTCTCGGCATTTATTACGTAATTCCACGCGAGTTGGAGGGGAAGGGAAGGGGTCGAGACGAATGTTACAAACTACCACGCGGGCTCTCGGCATTTATTACGTAATTCCACGCGAGTTGGAGGGGAAGGGAAGGGGTCGAGACGAATGTTACAAACTACCACGCGGGCTCTCGGCATTTATTACGTAATTCCACGCGAGTTGGAGGGGAAGGGAAGGGGTCGAGACGAATGTTACAAACTACCACGCGGGCTCTCGGCATTTATTACGTAATTCCACGCGAGTTGGAGGGGAAGGGAAGGGGTTGAGACGAATGTAACAAACTACCACGCGGGCTCGCTGCATTTATTACGTAATTCCACGTGAGTTGGAGGGGAAGGGTAGGGGTCGAGATGAATGTTACAAACTACCACGCGGGCTCTCTGCATTTATTACGTAATTCCACGTGAGTTGGAGGGGAAGGGAAGGGGTCGAGACGAATGTTACAAACTGCCACGCGGGCTCGCTGCATTTATTACGTAATTCCACGCGAGTTGGAGGGGAAGGGAAGGGGTCGAGACGAATGTTA
Source organism: Acleris laterana (assembly GCA_963966035.1). Lineage (NCBI taxonomy): Eukaryota > Metazoa > Arthropoda > Insecta > Lepidoptera > Tortricidae > Acleris > Acleris laterana. The sequence goes on from OZ014438.1 coordinate 85,776,036, forward strand.
CAAACTACCACGCGGGCTCTCGGCATTTATTAAGTAATTCCACGCGAGTTGGAGGGGAAGGGAGGGGGTCGAGATGAATGTTACAAACTACCACGCGGGCTCTCGGCATTTATTACGTAATTCCACGCGAGTTGGAGGGGAAGGGAAGGGGTCGAGACGAATGTTACAAACTACCACGCGGGCTCTCGGCATTTATTACGTAATTCCACGCGAGTTGGAGGGGAAGGGAAGGGGTCGAGACGAATGTTACAAACTACCACGCGGGCTCTCGGCATTTATTACGTAATTCCACGCGAGTTGGAGGGGAAGGGAAGGGGTCGAGACGAATGTTACAAACTACCACGCGGGCTCTCGGCATTTATTACGTAATTCCACGCGAGTTGGAGGGGAAGGGAAGGGGTCGAGACGAATGTAACAAACTACCACGCGGGCTCTCGGCAAACATTACGTAATTCCACGCGGGTTGGAGGGGTAGGGCAGGGGTCGAGACGAATGTTACAAAATATCACGCGGGGGGAGGGGGGTCTCGGCATTTATTACGTAATTCCACGCGGGTTGGAGGAGTAGAGGGGAGGCATCGAGACGAATGTAAACAACTATCGCGCGGCCTCTCGGCAAATATTACGTAACTCTTCGCGGGTTGGAGGGGAAGGGGGGATGTGACGAAATATCACGCGGGTCCAGAGGGGGGGGGGGGGGCAGGTGTCGAGAGGAATGTCACAAAATATCACGCGGGTTCTCGGCAAATATTACTTTGGCTCACCAAGGAGGTTGTGTAAAAGTAGTGAATATCGACTTATGTAAATAATGGACGCCTGTTAATACGCGGAATATAATTTTATTAATGAAGATTGACCCGTAATGACTCTTGATCGTTAAAGTGTGCCATAAAATACAGTCGGTCATATAACATTCACAACACTACTCGTAAATATCGCCAAAGATGTTCTCTGACACAAAACAGCACTTATATCAACAAGACAACAATATTCGCTTAGTGCAAACAGGCCAGTAAAACAGCCAGGCCGTCAAATATCGCGTCTATCCCACTAGTCTACGTCTGTCTAGTAGTTCCAAGTGAGAAGTGGCACTAGTATTTGATTTATTTTTTTCCCAAAAGTCCTGCTACTGTCGTCAACGTATATAGTCTCTTTTTTCCGGCTCTCCGCGAACCCCTTGCGGAGCTCAGTTTTATTGGTGGGTTCGCCCTTCGGGCTGCTACCAAACCTAACCCCACCTGGAACTTTTGGGACAGTGCCACTTGTAGCCAAGGGACTGATGGGACAAGTCACAGTTGTATCATATGTGCTGTTATGTGAAGCTACTTTTACTTTTGTCTTCCTCGTAGTAGTTTTGAAAAGTATTGCCTGCCGGCGAGAAGGGCAATAAATGGACTATAAAGGGCTTTACCTCAAAGACGCATTCCATCTTAGTCAAGATCGGCAACGCATTGACAGTCTTAAGATTGCAGTCTTAATATTGCAGTGTTGAGAACCATCGGGTCTGTGTGCTCGTTTGCTTTCTCTGTCCCATAGTTTCGGCCCTCTACAACTTGTCCGTCTATTGCATACTTTCTCGCCTCTGCAACAATGAACTACGCTTTGTATTTACGCTAAGCAATCACCGGCCCTTAATGATAAGGGCAAGGCTTGATTTCAGTATGTTTGACAAGCGAACTGCTCAAAGAAATATTATTTTCTCTCTATTTACTTTTACTATTTAAATACACAAACATAATTGTTTAAGATTAAATACTAGAGTTCGAAAATTAAGTGTATAATTTCGTTTACACTTAGTTACATTAAAATCCGGCCGGGTGCGAGCCGGACTCACAAAGGGTTCCGTACATTTCATGAAAGGGGGCCCCATTAAAAAAAAAACGATGCAATAGTATGACTAACTTTTTAAAAATTCATGTTGCTACTCGAACACTAAAACCGAAAAATATTTTCTGATTAAGGACTCATAGAATCATTTATTGCTATCAAGTTTAGGGTCTCCTTTATTGAAATTTGTACTATTTTTATATTAGAAATTCACACTGAAATTTCAATAGGGCCACTGGCATGTCTGGCACCTTTGGGTACGGAATGCCGGATATAACCGGTTTTAATCGGTTATTTTCATACAAAAAAGTCTAATAACCGGTTAAATTGCATTACCTTGTACGGAACTCTTTAAATTGGTACTTTATTATCACATTATTTTGCTATTTAGGTATTCTTTTGGCTATTCGAGCCCAAGATCAGAGCCGGAATTAACTAACGTCTTATGAAAAATTCTAAATTAGATATATTAAAAGTAAACTCATTGTTTTTTAAACTAAACTAATTATGTTTTGGACATATGATAATTTTAATTAGTAAAAATATATTTATATATTCATTTAGTGTAAGCTATCACGTAGAGACGAATATATATCTCATATATTTACACCTATCAAAAATAATATTTTTAAAAATCAATAGACAATTATGTTTTGGAATAGACAATTTCAATTAAAATATATATATGTTCTATAAATATATTCATTAAATTTAAGCTATCACGTAGATAACAATATATGTATATCTATAAAACGAATATTTTTGAAATAGTTAATATTCATATATTTCTTAATATTTTCATCATATACATTGCTGGCTTCGGTAATATATACGTAGGAAAAATACATGATATTTAAGGGACAACGTTATTGCGTTTGAATATGGAACCACATGGTAAGTTTGCTTTTGCAACATTGTACGAAGCCGGCAATGTTTATTTTATAATGTATATTTTCCCAATATAGTAAGGAATATTTAGAATTAAGATGGTGGAAAGGCGAGAGCCTATATTATAGGGCCTGTGGGAGATTATGTACATTTATTACTTCATTTTTCTCCCAAAATACCATGTTTATCTCTGGAACAAGTCCCTAGTAATAAGTGTTTTAAGTTTGATGATTGCTTGGTTAACATTTTTTTTTTACTTAGGGTTGACATCATTTCATATTACTTTTTAATATACTTTCAAAATTGATTGCGAATTAAATTATATTTTGTTTTCCGAGGGCCTTCGCCTTCCACCCGGTATATATATATTTTTTTGTAATCAATTACTACCACTAGTTACATATATTCGCACTCATTGTCATTACATTTATTCTTGTAAGCGAAAAGCTATATTTAACATTAAATTATGTGTACTAGGGTAGATTTATATAAAAAAAAACGGTATAGGTATAAAACTAAAAAAAAACACTTGTTACTTCCCTTATGTGGTGAACAAAATTTCAGGAAAAAGTTCTCGTCAAGTTCAAGCTCCCTTAAGCTCCCCGTTGTAGCGTTTTTAATTCACGAAGCGCTGCTCCACTTCTTAATTTCACGCAGCAGTGCTCGCTCTGTTGTTTTCCGGTGTGGGGATAAGACACCCGGTGAAATTACTAGCAGAGGGTATTACATTTTGGTCCGCAAGGTTGGCAACACCGGCAATCTTAGTTGTCGCGCATTTAATCTACACGCAATAAAGTATCATTTCATTTCATTTCATTTAATTTTGGGAATGGAAGATATCCTCATGCCTGGATAAAAAAAGGTGGGCATCGGTTTTGTGGGTTGAATACACTAGCATCTATGGTTTTTTTTTATAGTTCACAATAACAACACACGCCTGTGTTCTTTGGATATGTTATACTTAAAAACTTCCTTGAAACAATTTAATTTGGTAAAACATTAGTGAACGTAGCGTTTGATAGCTGATCCCAGATGGGTTTGTTGAAAAGTATTTTTATTTTACAAACTTTTACCACAATAGGTATATCTTTTAGGAGCTATATATGTGTCTATATAATACACTTTGATGTTAGTTATATGTAATAACATGTGTATTTTTAATATGTATTTTTCCTTGATGTCTAGAAGTGATTTGTGATGTACTGTGATGTTCGTTCTGGTTTTTTATTATCAATTCAAAAATAGGCGATTGAATTTTTAAATTATTAAAGCAGGTTTGTAATGTTATTTTCTGGTTCTGCTTGCACAGTTAATAAGACATAATATATCTGATTGTTTTGGGCATTTATTTAAAACAGTACACAAAAAATCACTTCTGTAGCAAATAATAAATGTCATATTTTTAATATAATCAAATTAATAGTGCCACTTAGATTACTATATCAATGTTAATTAATAAAATATACCTATTTAATGAAACCTTGATGGCGTCGAAATGTTAAGTATTCAAATATATAATGTATATTTAAATTCTAAAAACACTTGCTTATATGTTATATGTATATTAAATGATTAAATGAACTCTGTTTTCCCTTCACACTAGCCTCAGATTGTTGGAACGATTTAAGTTGTGTGTACACTAAAGAATGACAACTAGTTAACCGTTTAAAACCGGTAGGAACCGAAAACCGGTTAACCGGTAATATACCGGTTAACCGGTCCGTAAACAAACATGAAAGCATGCTTTTTTCTTAACACACAGATGTTAGTAAAATAGTTGCATACTGGTTACAATTTCTTATTACGTTCCCAGGTCTCCTGAAGGGATTTCACCTCTGCCCCTTTTCTTAAAGTAAACCATGATAAAGGCAAACAAAAGCAAGGACTTTTGTCTTTGGCCCTTCAGGCGATTACAATAAAACAATATCTGATTAAAAACCTAGAAATCGACGTCAAAACAAAAAAATAATAAGAGCCTTTATTGCAGTGAAAGTCTTCTATATACTAAGTAGATTTCTCACGTAAATACCGGTATTTTATCTGGTTAACCGGTTATAACCGACCCAGAACTGGGATTAATCGGTTCTAATTTGGTCAGTTGTAAGCAACGACGCTATTGGAGCAATTTGATTCGTTCTGTCCATCCGTGCTAGTTTTTTAACCGACATCAAAAATATTTTATTTGGGTTTATCACTTTAATAAGCTCTGTAGTAAATATATATATATATTTATATTAGGTTCATGGTGTTGACAAGAAATGGATAGGTATGTGAATATCGACGCTGATTTTTCCTTGCTTTAAATTTTGTATTAAACATGTGGATGCTGACGACGAGCGTTGCGAGCGACAAGGATAAATCACCCTTATTACTCTCCTGTTTAAGACATGTTATAATGTGAATTTTACTGGCTATTTTCCTATGTTAATACCTTAAACGTTTCAAAATTCCAAACTAATAATTTTACAGACATCCCCGCTTGCGCTCGCGTTAGCAGCCCATTGGCTATTAAGGCTGCGGCTCCACTGAGGTGGAGACAAGCGGAGCTGTGCCAATATTAACCAATAGAAGGCGATGCGGTCACGTCGAGCGCGCCTTGCGCACGTTACTTTACATTCAAACTCCGCTCCTCTCGTCCCAGTGGAGCCGCAGCCTCACGCATTATTTTCCAATGTCACAACTTGCGCTTACGTCGTTCCTGTCGTTGCTGTAACATCGACAAAAATCATAATGACGTATCCCTGGAAATTTTACTAGTGTCCGACAAGTTCCAAGAACGGTTAAAATGTCCACATCTGTCAAGTCTGTGTCACAGGGACATTAGTAGTATTGTTCTCTTTGTTTTGTTAACGTCAGAATCGAGTAGTCGGAATATAAACTTTTCCTTCATCAAAATGGCGACTATAGTTGAGTGGACGAAGATGTCATGCGTAGTATCAAGTGCCAACGGTATTATTAAAAAGCAACATATGATAAAGTATAGTATACCGCGATATGTGAGGGCGCCACTGTACATCCGGCGTACGCTGGGCAGTCTTAACTGGTTCGTTAACTGTGCGCTCTATAAGTTATATATGCCTCTTATACTGTTTCATAACACCTATTTCCACTCAATAATCGCTTCGATTCTGCAAGTCCACTACATAGTCATATATGTATTTTATTTTTAAGAGGTGCTATTTTTTTCGATATAGGTATGTGGTGCTTTGTAGGGAATGCTATTAATCGGTTTTAACCGGTTACTTTCATACAAAAACGGCTAATAACCGGTTAAATTGCATTCCCTAGTGCTTTGCCAATCCCGATTTTCTTTGAAATACAGATTGTACTTTTCTAATTTATGCTCTCGTATGCGTTACACGGTTTGGTGGTAAAAAACTATGTGGTTTTGTATTTATGTTTTGAGTAAACCGACAGTAAGAGCCCAAACCAAAAATTAACACGCATAGTTAAACAATTAAAAAGTACCCTATAGGTACTTAATTGTAATAAACTATTCACGAATTGTCAGTTTACTTTATACAATATTATTTAAGACAGCAATGCAATTTTTAAAATGGAAATTTAAATTCAATTAATTTCGTTTGTTGGACCTACTGATTAAATGTTTTATATATTATAATTTTTTACCTCCCGCATACGAGGGTTTAACGGTTAAATCCCTTAAAAAAAGATGTTTCGAAATTCAAATCTGTAAAATAACACAGTTTGCCAAACGTACTTTTGGCCACATTAACCTATTTTGGTGCTGGAGAAATCCTATTTTATTGTTAGTATTCCATAACATTTTAACTTAGATCAGTAAATACTTATCCAATATCGCCCCTTTACTTTCCCAACCTCATATGTGATCGAATAGTTACATAGGGAAGTAGCCTTTGTTCTTTTTCCTATATATTCTAGTATTTTGAATATCTGGATTGGCACCGCTAGAAAGTCTAGATTAAGGAAAGTTGTCCATGTCTACGCTCTACAAATGAACATGGCGTCTTGCGAATCCAAACATCACAGTCAGCTGATTGTACCTAGGGAATGCAAATAACCGGTTATAACCGATATTAACCGGTTATTATCATACAAAAACGGTTAACAACCGGTTAAACGGCATTCCCTAATTGTATCGTGAGAGAAAGCTTGTATTTTGGTATTATTTATATTATTGTTTGTAAATAGATACACTATTACATATCTCGATGTTTATGGTTAGATGCTCCACATTAAATACACGTTTGGAGATCAATTTGTGTTTTATTTACGGTCAAATGTATATTCAAACAAAGCGGAGCTCTATTGCTGCTGTGAAAGGCAAGATATGCCTACATATAGTCTATGCTTTTAGGTATTTAAAACAATGTAAACAATCCAAACCACGTGACTATGTTAAACAGCCAATCAAAACTGTTTTATCCAACTTTGACGTATTAGTGTTCTGCTTCTATTGGCTGACGAACTATATCACGTGGTTGTTTTGTTTATTTTTTTAAATACCTACCTAAAAGTATAAACTATAGGGTTCGGAAGGAAGTACTGAAGAGATATTCAGTCGACAATACTGCCCTCCTGCTGAGAAAAGGCACAAGTGTAATTAATTCATACAATCATATTAAGCTCTCAGTTAGAACTAGAGATGCGCCGAATATTCGTTTCGTATTCGGTATTCGGCGTGTTCGGCATCTTTTTCACTATTTGTATTCGGCCGAAGTAAGCAGCGACCACACCAATGCTTAAAAAACGGTGACGGTACGAAATCGCAGTGACGCGTCGTATTAGCACTGTTTTTGACGCATGCTCTCCACACCGGTGCTCAAAATTCGCAGACGGTGCGTAAACAAAAGAATTTGTCATAGTAATAACATTTTGACGGACCGTGATATACGCAACGTTAAGCAGCGGTGTGGGGAGCGTGCGTCAAAAACGGTGCTAATACGACGCGTCACTGCGATTCCGTACCGTCACCGTTTTTTAAGCATTGGTGTGGTCGCTGCTGTATTCGGTTTTGGTGCCGAATATATTCGGTTCGAGTATTTCTATTTTCTTGGCAACATGACACGGTATAGTACTAAAGGACAAAACTTACTGTGTAAGATTTATGTTATATTATAAGTCAAAGAAATCAAATGAAGAATGTGTTGAATAATGATAATAAAATAAAGCAATCGTGCGATGTTTTGAAGCATAGTGACAGCGCAGTGTGTACGGCTCGGTCGTCATCTAGCCAGCAGCGACATATGTTAGTTCCTGTTTACGCGGCAAAACAATGAATTGTTAACCCTTAAATGCATAATGATGTAGATATACATCGTATATTTTAAAGTTCAATTTCAAACATACATTTTAAGCAAATTTCAATCTTAGAATTTATGCAGTAAGATTTGTAGCTTTGTCAAAATTCAAATTTGGAAATGAACTTTAAAGACGCGTTCGATTTTCGAAACGCTATGCATTTAAGGGTTTAACCGAATAATTCGGTCGAATATCCGCTTGCCGAATAGTATTCGGTGTTCGGCTATTCGGTGGAACCACTATTCGGCGCATCTCTAGTTAGAACAAGGTTGGAAGTGCAATACAATTCATATAGTAGATGTGCCTTTTTTCCGCAGGAGGGCAAATTATTAGGATATATAATAGTATCTGTTCCCGTGCCCACGTCGCTGGGCAATTAACTTTTTTTTATTAATATGTAGCCTATGACACTCACAAGTAACGTGGCTTTCTATTGGTCAAAGCATTTTCAAAATGGGTTCAGCGGATCCAGAGATTACCCCTTATATCACAAACATTACCTCTTTATAATGTTAGTACAGATAGATAGGTAAGAAGATTGACGAAAGAGATATACAGATCGAAAGTGAGTGGACGGGTCGGGAGGGGCCGCCCTAGGCGTACTTTTTCGAGTCAAATCGGAGAAATACTGGAAAAGGGGCGAATCTTAAGTACCCGAAACCGACGTGCGTGCATGACTCGATGTATGAATGTGGAAGAAGCGAAAGAAATTTGTCAAGATCGTAGCAAATGGAAAGAAGTGGTCTCTGCCTACCCCACTGGGAAACAGGCGTGATTTAATGTATGTAGATAGATAGATAGATAGTTAGCTAGAAGAAATCCACTAAAAGGGATAAGTTCTGCCTTGTAACTGGTTTTTTATATTGCCTTTTTTTTTTATGTTTTCTTATTTTACATTCAAGAGTATACATACAAACATAAATACCTATACGTACAATGGTTTTCAAAAATCGTTAGAATTATGGTTAAAGATTTATTTATTTTCTCAAAGAATATACATTTCACTTATTGAGAAAACAATTATTAACATGCCTTAATTATACATTACGCCCGTGAGCGCTTATATGTGTAACAAACAATAAAAAAGGTTCACAAGTATAAGTTAATTATAGGGTATAGCAAGTACAAAAGTGGGTAGTTGTTGCACTAACAACAAATAGCATAACGGGTGGAATGTTGTTAAGCAAATAAAATACACGCGTGCGTCGCTCGCACAGTTATTACATCTAGCGATAAGAAGTGAGGGCCGGATTCTGACTCAAGTTAAATAATGGGGATATTATTGATGACATAGGTCTTAAGTTTGCTTTTAAAATTACCGTATGAGTCTGCCTCTTTTATAGTTTTAGGTAAGTTATTATATAACCGTGCTCCTTCGAATGTAATGTTTTTAGTACCGTAGCTCTTCGTTCGGGGGAAAGGTACATGTAAATTATCTGCGCTTCTAAGAGCCCGACGCCCTTTCTGCCTATTAGTTGTGAATGTTGTTTGACAGCGTATTTTTTTGTTTATGATTTTTCGTATTAAGATGCATGTGTTAGAATATACACTAAGTAGGTTTCAAGTGAGCGAAACGTTACCGCAATTTGTATAAAAAAATTCACGTCTGTCCTCAAAGCCCAGTTTTATCGATCGATATGATGCTTCTAGCAATCCATTGACGGGTTGTTTTAACATTTTTGAGTCGAGAGCTATTGCAGCGACGCAATGTATCACGTACAGCATACAGGCTATCGCGCAATTAAACTGAGGCTTAAGGCAACCGTCCCGTAAGTTAGTCGAGCTGTACTACCAGCTGTTTGAAGAGTTAATCGAACAAATTCACAATTACTACTCCATAGTCGCAGATTTTTTTAAAATTTTCCTATTTCCAAAAGTTCTCGATAGATGGCGCTACAAGTCGATTAGATCGCGCAAGCGTTTGGTCCCCCCGGATTATACTAGTTGGTGGACGGATTTCGACTATTTTATTCACGCTCTATATCTGCATACGTAGAAATATATTTTTGAAAACCTAACACTGCCGTTTTTACGATGGCGCGTGTTGGTTTATAACTCATTTGAAAATAGGAATTGGATGAAATCTGTAACGAATGACATCCTTATTTCCTTACTACAATAATATATTACCGGCTCCACACGCTTGGTGTTTGCCTTGCCGCAAACACTGCAGGACGCAAGTATATGTTGGAGTGAGCGCTATGTATTTCGACCGCATATATAACATATTGTTGCGTGCTGCAGTGTCCCTGACGCTTTTTTTTAAATGTATCCGTCTTTTCGATCGTAGCTCCTAAACCGATGCGTCACTTTTTATTTAGTTTTTACCGTCTGTAAAATACAGTTTGTTCTGAGGTGTTGATGAAAATAAGTTCAACCTTTTCGACGCCAACGACTTATATATCAGCACCACAAGGTTCGACGCCTGATATAGGTACATAAATTATTATATTGTTGTATATAAAGTACAAGTATCAAGTACATTATGTTGTGTCTCACTCATTTGCATAGAGAATATCCTTTTCTCTTTTACACTGGCAGCGTTCTCATAGAAATATGTTCGCCCTATAATTACACATAATAATGTATTATGAACATGTATCCAATAAATAACGTGACCATTAGGACAATTGCGTTAGGAATTGAACCGAAACTTTAGTCCGTTCGATATTCAAAAAGACGTGACGCGACCCTCCCGCCTTGGAAAAGAAAATTACACCGACAGGCTGGTGGAAAGGCAGAATCACTGAAGCGACATTTTGCGAATTTTACAGGAGAACGTGTTAAAGTTTTTTTTTAAGAAAAAAAAATCGTAACTTTTTTTCAATCAAACATATAGCTATGGGTTCTTTACAAGTGTTGTTCAAAATTTTAATAGCTTCCGAACACAAATAACGTCATTTCTAAATAAAAGACGGTCTCTTAAATAAATGTCGCTTCACTAAAATTATCATTTGAAAGTTCCCGGAAGAAACCTTGATGCGACGAATATTGCTAAAAAATAGTCAAGGAAGAAAGCAATGAAACGGCATCCTATTTCTAATTCAGTCCGGGAATATTAATTGAACCAACTACGGTAAGACACCAATTTTAATGTGAAAGAAATAATGATTAAGTTAGATTTCTTAATAAACGTTTATAATTATGAATTAGATGAATTTCCAGCGTTGGCAAAAATACTTGAGTTAAAATACTGACTTTAAATTATAAAACTGATAAGGCCATTTGAATTTAAGAAGTAAATAAAAAACATAGATTGTAATAATCAAAATATTAGGTAGGTACTTTTGTTTTAATTTCGCTACTGTCTTGTCTGTGTTTTCAGTCTTTATGTTACCTTAAGCGACATTTAACTCAAAATCACGAGTGTCGCTTAAAGGACTTTATATATATGGTTAATTGGGATACGCTCATTTAACCGACATTACTTATTATAATGATTTCCAGAAGAAACGCTTAAGCAACTTAAGTCACAAATTGTGTACTTGGAAGAAACCCTTTAATGCCATTATTTACAAAACAAGTGTTTTTAAAAATACTTTAAGCGGGTACGTATATAAATAAGTGGCGAGTTAAGTGACATTGGTTATATTTTATTGAAATTGTGTGTCGCATAAATAACACTTTTTAAAACTGAGGTCCAATTTCCGGTTACCTTAAGCGCCATCAAAGTCGTCCGATCGTCGCGAAACCCAGTTTAAACGACGCAGAAAAAAAAGCTGATTTCAACGAGTATAATAACTCAATTTCACAAAAAATGTCGCTTCAGTGATTTTGCCTTTCCACCGTCGACATATTTCACAAAGTAACGATTCTTAAAAGAAATATGATCGCCATGTTGGCAGAAAACATTTCCGGTTATTAGATTATATTTTAAAATTCACACTTTTTTGTCTTGCGGCGTATAATATATGCGCTAATATTAATTTATATAAATTAATATAATTTATGTAAATTCGAGTTCTGAAACAGAATATTGAATAAAACATGTAATAAACTAGTTCTGCTACTGGACACTAGATGGCGCCAGGAGTTATGAAATGCAATGAGACACATAGCTTGCAATCTTTAAAACTACGATTGTATTTACTTTCCAATGCATTATTCAGCGTTCTTTGATTTATATTACAATTATCCAAGCAAACTGCTCATTAACACAGCACCTCCTGTCGCAAACTCCATAAACCTGATGTATCAAACATCTATTATGCAGGATACAGCAAGCATCAGATTATGAATATTATGAAGAGCGAAAATCTTACAACTAAATAAGGCATTGTTTATTATATATTGTTGTTTATAATGTGCTAGTATTAGTGTGTCTCACTTACCCCGATATCTGTGTCCAGTTCTATATTCATTGTTCCTAGTATCTGCTTCGCCTATTTGTGTACACCAACTGTAGGTAAAGTAATACTATGATTCCTCATCAGAAACCACAAGTGTCTTAGGTTTAACCGGATAATGAGACTCTATTATACATTAAAGTCAGAGAGAAATGTGGAATAAAGAAGATGTAGTGACTATGATTGAAAAGGACATGCTTCGATGGTTTGGTCATTTGGAAAGGATGGATGAAAGAAGATTGACGAAAGAGATATACAGATCAAAAGTGAGTGGACGGGTCGGAAGGGGCCGCCCTAGGCGTACTTTTTCGAGACAAATCAAAGAAATACTGGAAAAGGGCCGAATCTTAAGTACCCGAAACCGACGTGCGTGCATGACTCGATGTATGAATGTGGAAGAAGCAAAATAAATTTGTCAAGATCGTAGCAAATGGAAAGAAGTGGTCTCTGCCTACCCCTCTGGGAAACAGGCGTGATTTAATGTATGTAGGTATGTATGTAAACTAATTATTTGTCATGTTTAAATATTCTAACGAATTTACTTGTCGACGTCTCGCAACATCACTAACGACGGATTAATGTGTCAACGGCGTACGAGATGTGCCATAATTAGAGTAAGAACACTGCTCCGAACAAAAATAGTTTTTTCTGTTTCAATACACAAGTAAATAAAAATCTCGCTTGTAATCTGGAAGAATATTAATTTAAATGTGTTTTACCCAAAGAAAGGTTATTTTTTATATTAACTGGATCTTGTAAAATGCTACAGATGTAGTGAATAATCCTTTCCCATCGTTTTTTGTCGGGTAATCTCGTATTTATCTTGCTTTCTCAATTAGCTTCAGGACCCGTCTATAAGGCAACTGAGAAAGCAAGATAAATAGGAACTTATCCGACAAAAAACGATGGGAAAGGATTATTCAATACATCTGCAGGTACCGTTCTTATAAGCTATATTATATCAGTCGTCGGCGTGGAACCTGAAGGCCCAGACAAGATGCATTACGCTAACTATCGTTTCTCTAGCTTTTAAACCAATCGCGTCTCTGGCACATCACGTGACTTTTCGTATCACGTCATCTACCAGTGACGCGATTGGTTTAAAAACTAAACGAAGAGAAACGCTAGCTAGCGTAGTGCATCTTGTCTGGGCCCTCGGCGGTGCTGATATATAAGTCGTCGGCGTCGAAAAGGTTGAACTTATTGTCATCAACACCTCAGAACAACTGTATTTTACTGACGGTAAAACCTTAATAAAAAGTGACGCATCGCTTTAGGAGCTACGATGCAAAAGACAGATACAGCACGCAACAATATGTTAGAGTGCGGTCGAAAAACATCGTGCTCACTCCAACATATAGTTGCGTCCTGCAGTACCTATTTGTGGCCAACACCAAGCGTGTGGAGCCGGAAATACATTATTGTAGTAAATAAGGATGTCATTCGTTACAGATTTCATCCAATTTCTAATTTCAATTGAGTTATAAACCAACACGCGCCGTCTAAATAACGGACGTGTTAGTTTTGCAAAAATTAACACAAGTACAAATAGTGTTAAAATTATAGTTAAACAAAACGGTCCACCAACCAGTATAAACGGTGGGCCATTTGCAACGTTAAAAGATGGCGGATGTGTAATTTGTTTTAGTTTTATTTTTTTGTGTATTTAGGTGTTCAAAGTTCTCTTCTGATAGTGATTTGTACTTTTTATGCCATTGTGTTGCACAGTGATTGAAAACTTGGACTTATTTCGCGTATCTGGCATCTTTCTTCTCGTTACAAGTGGACTCGAAGTGGTACATAGGTTAAAACTATCTTGACCTCTGTCCTACAAACTACCGAACAACGTTGCCCCCAATCTTCCCAGAGAAGATGGGATTGTATTTTATTGCTATATTGATTTATACTTATATACACTTGACACTGGCGAAATCACTAATTCGTGGAAACGCCATAGCCCGGCGGTAGTAGCTGTTGAAGTCGCCGAAGGGCAAAAAAAAAAAAAAAAAAAAAAAAAAAAACCAGTATAAACCGGGGGAACACAACGCTTGCGCGATCTAAGCGACACATTTAGCGCCATCTATCGGGGACTTTTGGCAACATTCAACAAGTAACCGTCAGTTAGGCTCCTATGAGAATTAATAAAAACCTTTCATAATCTAGTTTATTTATTTTATGTATCTATTTACTTATAATTACACAGCGTAACAGTATAAAACTAAAGCACTGTGAATTACATACTAAGTATAAATAAACAAAAACAATCAAATTAATATTAAAAACATGAAATATCATAGCGGATTATTTAAACCGAAGAAATGCGGGTATCAGCAGGCGTTAGTGCTGTGATTATGGAGTAGTAATGGTGCATCGGTTCGCTCAATTCTACAAGTAGCTGGTAGTACAGCTCGACCAACTTATCTGTGAGCTGACAGGTGGGCTCCCGTCGTTTCGTGTTGCTAATTCGTTTCACACTTAAGTTGGTCGAGCTGTACTTAAAGCGAATTAGGGTCTAGATAAAGTCTATGCTTAAGATATAATAACAATAGCTAAATATACAGATATCATCGACGTTCGCACTCAAGGTAGTCACATTATAAAGCGTCTAAGTATCAACAAGACATTAGGTAAAAATATCTGACACGTCCTTATCGGAAAATCGAACTTGTTGTACCATAACGTGCAAATGAACTTTAACCGCAGATCACATTTTTGGCCGACTGTGTAGAATCTTAAACACACAGGATTGTTTTTTTGCCGACGCGCTGGCCTAGTGGGTAGTGATAGTGACCCTGCCTACGAAGCTAGCGGTCCTAGGTTCGAATCCCGGTAAGGGCAGATATTTGTGTGATGAGCGCGAATATTTGTTCCGCTGAGACATGGATGTTTTCTATGTATTTAAGTATATATTTCTCGATATAAGTATTTATATCGTTGTCTAGTACCCATAGTACAAGCCTTGAGCTTAGTTTGGGACTAGGTCAATTGGTGTGAGATTACCCCCTAATATTTATTTATTTTATTTTATTTATTTATAACACTTTGCTTGTTTATATTTTACAACAAGCTGCCGGCCCCGCCGTGCAAAGTGGGTTCGAAACATTTAATAAGTTTGTTCTTAGTTAAACATCATTGTTTTTTACACTAATAATACAAAGAAGAAATATTTATAATTTTGTATGTTTGTCACGATAACAATTAAAAAACTGCAAGACCGATTTCCAAAATTATTTCACCATTTGAATGTTACGTTATCTTCGAGTAACATAGGCTGTTTATTTTTTCTCCTCGTCTTTTTCCGTCCGTCCGTCCGTCCCTCTGTTAAGACCCTTTTTCTAAGGAATGCGTGGAGGTAACAAGCTGAAAATTTCCCCTTTTCCCTTGAAGCTGTGAAAAAATCAAACTTCTAAGCCAACGCAATCAAAAGATACAGCCGTTTATGCCGCAAATTATCGAAACTCGCAAGGGAATCAAAACCTACAGGGTACTCCCGTGAACTCAGAATCTTGAAATTTGGTACGAAGCAACTTCTCATAGCACAGATAAAGGAAAAATTGCGCAAATGGTAATTTTTTTGTTACATCATATAGTAAAAATATTTATAATTTTAAAGTTACTACCCCTTTCCTCATGAATGCGTAGAGGTATTAAATTGAAATTCATATCAAATACCCTAGTCTATAATACCTTTAATCTGTAAAAAAATCAAACTAACGCAATCAAAAGAAACAGTAATTTAAGCCGCATATTTTCAAACTCGCAATTACTCGCAAGGTAATCAAACCCTAAAGAATCAGTCGATGTAGAATCTTGAAATTTGGCATGAAGCAATGTTTTATAGCACATATAAAGGAAAAATTCCGAAAACCTTAAATTTTTTGTTACGTCACATATTTTAACTCCATTGTCGTGATGGGTGAACTTTTTCTTATTTACCTAAAGGTTTGTAGCGTCGGTGCGTGAGGCCGACTCTCACTTGGCTAGTTTTTTTAATATGTTGTAGATATTATGAAATACTAGGTACGTTTTTATTTCCAAGGACGTATTTCTTGGAAAAACAAAGAAAATTAAAACGGGAAACGTACAAACCTAGATTTTCATAACAACTATTTATAACGTGTACAAAAATTCGAATTTAATTTAGGGGTGAAGCTAAATTTGTGTGGAAAAACTTTGACAGCTTCGCGGATTAAGTGTCGCTACACAATTCTCTAGTAAAACATATCTTTTAAGTTTCTTTAAGGTTACGTATAAAATATAAAAATAATATCTAGCCTAAACTATATGCGCCTATACAATAATGTGACCATAAAATTTTAAGACTGTAATTGAAATCTCGGAAGATCGAAATTTAACAAAACTCCGATTAACGAGAATCGTCATACTATACCACATGCTTGCGGTGTTTGCGAAACACTGCGGGACGCGACTATATGGTAGAGTGAGCACGATGTATATCCATCTCATGATCTCACTCCAACGTATAGTGGCGTCCTGCAGTGTTTGGGCTATCACCGCAAGAACGTGGACTGTGGAGCCGGCAATAAATTTGTTCAATTAGTTTATAATCGGGGTGTCCAAGTAATGGGCCTTCCGATTTCCAAAAATACTGATGAATGATTTCGTAAAAAAAAGTCACATTAATTTTCTAGTTGTGCTATTCTGGGGAACAAACGATTGCGCGATCTAATCGACATGCAACGCCATCTAGTGAGCTTTATGTAACTAACAGTAACTTCATGCAATCTCCCTGTTTATTGTTTAACCCTATACAAACAAAAACATTAGTAATGCGTGTATGTGTGTCTGTATATTTGGTCATTTTTGTGTGTTTGTGGCATCGTAACTCCCAAACGGATGAACAAATTTGATTATTTGAATTGTGTTTTTTAATAGAAAAAAGCTTGTTTATTCGGGAGGGGTTTAGCTAGATCTCATGACAACCGGTTGGGCAGTTGAGATATCAGATCCGTCAGCAGGGGGCCTCATTATATCGACGGATTTTATCTATTTTATAGTTTTTAAAAATAATAATGATACTAGCATCCCGCCCCGGTGAAGCTCGCGATATTATACACATACCTTTCAGAAGGAATTATCGGGTGTTTTCACTAAAACGTGTACCTCACTTAAGCACTAATTAAGGAACTTTCACTTTGTCCGTTTGACGAAAATTCAATGCTATAATATTAATGACTATACATTGATGACCGCAATATGGAGATAGCTTATACTCTTACTCATTTATTCATCATATTATTATTACATGTCCAAAATGGAATTGAAAATTATAACTTTAAAAGTGACAATTATTTGGCCATTGTAAAAGACTGTACTTGTACATGATAAAATCCGGCCATGCATGCTCTGGTGCATTTCACTACATATTATAAAACAAAGTCGCTTCCCGCTGTCTGTCCCTATGTATGCTTAGATCTTTAAAACTACGCAACGGATTTTGATGCGAATTTTTTTAATAGATAGGATAATTCAAGAGGAAGGTTTTCATGTATAATAACATTTGTTTTACGTACGGGTATTACAGAAAACTCACATAAACCGAAGCGAAGCGAGGGCGGGTCGCTAGTTTTTAATAAATGCTAATTTTCAAGCAGCACTTTTTTCTTATAATCGGTGGCCATGAAAGTACATAATAAAACGACAATCATAATAAAATGTTAGAGCGTCTGTCACTTAGACCCTTATGCAATCCACAGAACCAATATTTTTTTGTACGCAGTCTTCTGACAGTCTTTACCAAATCCTCCTGTTACAATCATTTTATTCCTTTTAATTATACAAGCCAAATTATACCTTATTTTACTACATTATCTTTTCACAATAGTTAAATTTTTTCTAATTGTATTCAGATTGAGACAGTTCTGAGGTTTTTAACTTTGGCGAATTTAAGATGTTGACAAATAAATGCCTCCCATGCAAACAACTTTCAGTGCTTGGAGTAAAAAGTCTTCCAGACTACTACAAATAGAAATGACGTTCAAAAAGTATTTTTTTCGTAAGACGACATTCTAATGTGCGTAAAACAGCTTGTAAAAATATAAATACAGTCGTGACATTGTAGGAGGAAGCGAGTGGAGATTGTCAAAAAACGCTGGACAGGAGATGAAAGGTATGATAGAATATATTCGGCGAAAACTCACACATACCCACACATTATGATACGATTTTATTTTATTATATAGTATTATAATTAAACTAGTAAGAAAATATGCATTCATCGCTAAGATGCACCAGAGCATGCATGGCCGGACTTTATCGTGTACAGTCGCAAGTAAAATTAATGGTCAAGTACGAGTAACACTTATAGGTAAGTAAGAAATTACCTATGAACAATATAGGTAATATTTATTTAAAGATATGCTGTAATCAAAATAAATATATCACCGTATTAGTTGTCTAGAACAATCATTAAAATCATAAAAATATTTGTCACTTAGGCCTCTTTTCATCGTTTTCATCCTACTAATCGTAATCGAAACCTACACGGACAAGGATATCCTAATAATATTAAAAACTAGCGACCCGCCCTCGCTTCGCTTCGGTTTATATGAGTTTTCTGTAACACCAGTACATAAAATAAAAAAATAATATACATATAAACCTTCCTCTTGAATCACTCTATCTTTTAAAAAAAACCGCATCAAAATCCGTTGCGTAGTTTTAAAGATCTAAGCATACATAGGGACAGACAACGGGAAGCGACTTTGTTTTATACTATGTAGTGATGATGCATAAATTGGTTTGTTTGTTATTCCATCGCCTGCGCTGCAAAGGCCGGATGGATTAACATGGAATTTGAAATGGAGATAGCTTATACCCTGGATTAACATGGGCTTGAAAAGTTCCCACGGGAATAACGATAATCTGAAACTACCGTAATTAAAAATGAGTGATTCGAGTGACGGGGACGTATTAAATTAACACCTGTGGAATTACTGGAAACCGTGCAAAATGCGAATTTGAGCTTATTATGTATTTGCCGGATTAGAATAGTGCCACTCAAAGTCTTCCCGTGGATGTCGTAAAAGCCGACTAAGGTAATAAAGGCGTGTAGTACTGTTAGGCGATGGGTTTGCAACCTGTCACTAATATACTGGTAAACATCTTCGCCTAAGTGTGCAAAATGTGGTTACAGAATTATCAAAAAGTTTTTATAGTTGTTAGAAATTCTGTAGCTCTGCCTATGCCTACCCTACTCTGGGAATAAAGGCGTGAGTTTATGTATGTATGTATGTATGTATGTATGAGTTAGACACGAGAAGTTATTTTACGTCTCGTGTGAACACTCGCAGGTAAAATACAACTTTCCCCCTTATAACAAGTAACTATTTCACAAACTCGCAATATTGAAAGACCTATCCAACGACACCCCACAAAATGGGGTAGAGGAGAAAAAAAATACATGTCCTCGTTCCGTGTAGGGGAGGTACCGTATTTTTTTTTAAGATTTTATTTTACCACTTTTTTAGCGTGACTAATAGTTTTTTCTAGTACTAAGAGTCACTGAGCTAGGCTGCGGACGGACCGACGGACATGGAGAAAATATAAAGGTTCGTAGTTTGACTATGGAACCCTAAAAACCGGCTGGCATGGGTGGACAAGTTCAAACGTGTTTCGAAATGCCATCACATTATTATTACCATTGTGTTTATGGGGTTCTCTGTCGTTTGCCCGAAAGTCATTTGCCATAATTCTATCACTTGCCATAATATTCATTCGCCATAAAGGCATTTTTTCTGAAATCGTAAACTATTCAGAATTGTTATAAAACAAACCTAACCTAACGTATTGGGCTCTATACTATGACATGTAAAAATTACCTGAAAGGTTTACAGTTTCAGAAAAAATGCCTAACATTATGGCAAGTGACACAATTATGGCAAATGAAATTCGGATAAACGAAGTGATCCGTGTTTATGGACCTTGATCTATAATTTATTTTGATTTAATATGTATTGTTGTTTTTTATTATTTGTACTTAATGTTTTGACTTATTTTGAGACGATCCTTAACGGTGATAGATAACTTCTTAGTTCTGTATTGTTATTGTTATCCTGACTTCTTATTTCTATTTTGATTATATTCAAATTTATGTATATTGTTGACGTTTCCAATGTAATTTCTTGTACTTTTGACATAGCATGCAATGTATACTGTGACTTACTTTGGAAAATAAATATCATTCATTCATTCATCCCCGTCCAATCTCGGGCCGAGTTCTAGCGGTAGCGACGATCTACTCAAAAACTCGTCGGTCGGGATGACATGACAGCGCTCGGGCGACACGTGCGGTGACAGGCGGCCATAGTCAATGTACCGGTACTTCGACGCCGTCATCTCGTTTTATTATGTACTTTCATGGCCACCGATTATAAGAAAAAAGTGCTGCTTGAAAATTAGCATTCATTAAAAAAATGCACCAGAGCATGCATGGTCGGATTTTATCGTGTACAAGTACAGTCTTTTACAATGGCCAAATAATTGGCACTTTTAAAGTTATAATTTTCAATTCCATTTTGGACATGTAATAATAATATGATGAATAAATGAGTAAGGGCCACTTGCACGAAAAGTTTAACCCTGGGTTAAGACACTAAGGCCCACTTGCGTGGACCAGAGTTAGCGTCTTAACCCGAGGTTAGGCGGCAAACCACGTACAAAAGTAGACGCTTAACTCTGGGTTAAGGGCTAACTCTGGTCCGCGCAAGTGGGCGTAAGGGCCACTTGCGTGGACCAGAGTTAGCGTCTTAACCCGAGGTTAGGCGGCAAACCACGTACAAAAGTAGACGCTTAACTCTGGGTTTAGGGCTAACTCTGGTCCGCGCAAGTCCGCGTAAGAGTATAAGCTATCTCCATATTGCGGTCATCAATGTATAGTCATTAATATTATAGCATTGAATTTTCGTCACAAAACGAGTTGTCGTGTTGATACTGTTTGACACATAACCTCAAATATTCACCAAGCGTGGTTATATTTCAAATAACGTATAATGAATAGTTGTTTCATCTTAAACTTAATATGAATATAGTGATCTAGTGTATAAATCACTGCAAACACCTCACATGATCTTTAAAAGTATGTGATTATCGAGTAATCATGAAGAAATGATTCGTTTGGTTTTGTTTACATATTTTGTAAGTTCTATTGCGAGACTGTATGTGTTTCAACTTCGGCGCTGTCTTTTTTTTTATGGCATAGAGAAGACAAACGAGCACACAGGCCACCTGATGGTAAGTGGAAACTGTGACCCATAGACATTCGCATTCACAAGACTGCAATGCAATCCTAAGACTGCAAATGCGTTGCCAACCCTGAGGACTAAGATGGAATGCCTCTATGCTAGTCATTTCACCGGCTGTCTTATCCCCAAACCGGAACACAACAATGCGAACACTGCTATTTGGCGGAAGGTTAATGGATAAGATGGTGGTAGCGATCCGGACGGACCCTGCACAAGGTCCTACCACCCGCAAATCTTCTCGCTATTGGTGTCGTGTCGCTGACGGCGGCGACGGACGAACAAGTTTTCGCAATTTTTCCTTTATCTGTGCTATTAGACGTTGCTTTGTACCAAGTTCAAGATTCTGAGTTCACGGGAAGTACCCTGTAGGTTTTGATTCCCTTGCGAGTTTCGATAATTTGCGACATAAACGGCTGTATCACATTAGCAACATTTTTGAGTCCTATGTTGGATTATAATTACTTATGTTATTTCTGGTGACTGTACCTAATGTTATGTAGATACCCAACTAGCAAACACATATCTTAAAACGGCTAAAGTCACGTTATAATGCGACTCCTTTAGTGCGAACATCGATATCTGTACTAGCAGCTAACTATTATAATAATATCTTGATAACTACTCCATAATCACAGAACTAGACAATGTAAGGTTTTTTTTGTTTACTTCTTTGTTGTTGAATGTTGCCAAAAGTTCCCGATAGATGTCGCTGCACGTCAATTAACTCGCGCAAGCGTTTGGTTCCCCCGGATAACACTAGTCTGTGGACCGTTTAGTTCAATTATCATTCACACACTATATTTACAGTGTAAATATAATTTTTAAAAACTGATACGTCCGTTTATACGACGGCCTATCGGTTAATAACATAATTGCAATTCGAATTTGGATGAAATTCCTAACGAAACACGGCTAAAGTCAAGTTATAACGACGCGCTGGCCTAGTGGGTAGTGACCCTGCCTACGAAGCTAGCGGTCCTGGGTTCGAATCCCGGTAAGGGCAGATATTTGTGTGATCAGCTCGAATATTTGTTCCTGAGTCATGGATGTTTTCTAATGTATTTAAGTATATATTTCTCTATATAAGTATTTATATCGTTGTCTAGTACCCATAGTACAAGCCTAGAGCTTAGTTTGGGACTAGGTCAATTGGTGTGAAATCTGTACAAATTTAGCAGCTAACTAAGGATAAGGACGTGTCAGATATTTTTGAGTTCTATGTTGGATGATAGGTACATTATTTCTGGTGACTGTACCTAATATGTTGTAAGTAGATACTTAGACGACTACCTTTAGTGCGAAAGTCGATAAAATCTGTACACATTTAGCTATTATTATTATATCTTGAGCATAGACTTTATCTAGACCCGAATTCGCTTTAAGTACAGCTCGACCAACTCAAGTGCGAAACGAATTAGCAACACGAAACGACGGGACCCCACCTGTCAGCTCACAGATAAGTTGGTCGAGCTGTACTACCAGCTACTTGTAGAATTGAGCGAACCGATGCACCATTACTACTCCATAATCACAGCACTAACGCCTGCTGATGCCCGCATTTCTTCGGTTTGAATAATCCGCTATCACATTTTGTTTTTAATATTAATTAATTTCTCTGTCGTGTAGCTGTCTCTTTTATTGTTTTCCCTGTTGTGGATGTATTGATATTAATTTATGTATTTATATATATTTATCTGTTTATTTATGTAAGTCATATACAGTGTGTTACCGGCATGCGGGCATTTATTAAAACTGCCTATAATATGTTGCTTTAGCAATTGTTTGCAAGTATTATCAATTAAAAAATAATTAAAATAACTTCACAATTAATTTTCTTAGATACTGTCCATTTTTAATGTAGTGCATGTGCTGCGTGTTCATCGTTATCAGTATCGCTGTTGCTTGGTACAAGGCATGTCGTGGTACGGGGGCAAATCATAATAATCAAAGTATCCGTCGACTGTCATTTACACTTGTCAAATTGCTGTGCTTTACATTGCTGGCAATTAAAATTTTGTTAGAAAGTTAACAAAGTCTGAAAATGTGTATATATTAATTAAATTAATGTCATAGTTACGTTACAAAAATACGTTATTTTAACCTACTTTAAAAAAAGCCTGGGTGCTGGTAACACACTGTATATATATATTGTATTTATTTGTTTATGTGTTTATTTTCTTATCTATTTATTAGTATAGTGAGCGTATACAGTGAAACCTAAGTCGTGAACAAAATGATTACCTCTGTGTTCTACCCAAGAATATGAACAACTTTCACTATGGGACCACCTCTGAAATCACGAAAAAAAAATCAGCTGCTTCACATTTTGGTCGAGTACCTACGTATTGAACTTTTCTATGAAACAGCTGATATTTTTTTCTTGTTTCAGAGTTAGTCCCATAGTGAAAGTTGTTCATATTCGTGAGTAGAACACAGAGGTGATCATTTTGTTCAAGACTTAGGTTTCACCCTGTATATCACGTTTTTTTTTTAAATACTGACTCATGTTTAATAACTTACATAGTTTCTTGTTATTGCTCGCGTGAAGTCTGTACCACCTACCTCGTAAAATATTTTAATTTGACACCTTATCCCTAGTAAGGTTGTCTGAAAGAGATCGGTAATCAGCGATAAGACCGCCTGTTGTTTACCTGTGTTGTTTGTAATTGTGCTGTTTCTCTGTAATGTTTTTGTTTGGTGTACAATAAAGTGTTTTGTATTGTATTGTATTGTATTAATTTGATTGTTTTTGTTAATTTATATTCAGTACGTAATTCAGTGCTGTAGTTTTATACTGTTTTGCTGTGTAATTATTTTAAATAAATAAATTAGATAATATAAGGTTTTTTGATTATGGGAGCCTAGCTTACGGTTACTTGTTGAATGTTGCCAAAAGTTTCCGACAGATGTCGCTGCACGTCAATTAACTCGCGCAAGCGTTTGGTTCCCCGGATAATACTAGTCGGTGGACCGTTTTGTTCAACTAACGTTACACAATACACTAATTAACCTAGTGTTAATTTTTTCAAATCTAACACGTCCGTTTTTACGACGGCGCGTGTTGGTTTATAACTCAATTGAAAATAGAAATTGGATGAAATCTGTAACGAATGACATCCTTATTTCCTTACTACAATAATGTATTTCCGGCTCCACGCGCTTGGTGTTTGCCACAAACACTGCAGGACGCAACTGGGCGTTTTCACTAAAAAGTGTACCCCATTAAGGACTGAAATTAAGGAACTTTAACTTTGTCAGTTTTGTGACGAAAATTAGCTATATATTGACGGCCGCATTGTATGGCTAATTTTCGTCACAAAACTGACAAAGTTAAAGTTCCTTAATTTCAGTCCTTAATTGGGTACACTTATTAGTGAAAATGCCCAACTATAAGTTAGAGTGAGCACGATGTATTTCGATCGCAATTGGGTACACTTTTTAGTGAAAATGCCCAACTATAAGTTAGAGTGAGCACGATGTATTTCGATCGCACTCCAACGTATAGTGGCGTCCTGCAGTGTTTGGGCTATCACCGCAAGCATGTGGAGCCAGCAATAAAATTGTTTAATTAGTTTTTTATCGGGGCGTCCAAGTAATGGGCCTTCCGATGTTCAAAAATACTTTTGATAGTTGTTTGTTGTTTGATTGTTGTTTGATTGTTGTTTGATTGTTGTTTGATTGTTGTTTGATTGTTGTTTGATTGTTGTTTGATTGTTGTTTGATTGTTGTTTGATTGTTGTTTGATTGTTGTTTGATTGTTGTTTGATTGTTGTTTGATTGTTGTTTGATTGTTGTTTGATTGTTGTTTGATTGTTGTTTGATTGTTGTTTGATTGTTGTTTGATTGTTGTTTGATTGTTGTTTGATTGTTGTTTGATTGTTGTTTGATTGTTGTTTGATTGTTGTTTGATTGTTGTTTGATTGTTGTTTGATTGTTGTTTGATTGTTGTTTGATTGTTGTTTGATTGTTGTTTGATTGTTGTTTGATTGTTGTTTGATTGTTGTTTGATTGTTGTTTGATTGTTGTTTGATTGTTGTTTGATTGTTGTTTGATTGTTGTTTGATTGTTGTTTGATTGTTGTTTGATTGTTGTTTGATTGTTGTTTGATTGTTGTTTGATTGTTGTTTGATTGTTGTTTGATTGTTGTTTGATTGTTGTTTGATTGTTGTTTGATTGTTGTTTGATTGTTGTTTGATTGTTGTTTGATTGTTGTTTGATTGTTGTTTGATTGTTGTTTGATTGTTGTTTGATTGTTGTTTGATTGTTGTTTGATTGTTGTTTGATTGTTGTTTGATTGTTGTTTGATTGTTGTTTGATTGTTGTTTGATTGTTGTTTGATTGTTGTTTGATTGTTGTTTGATTGTTGTTTGATTGTTCAAATGAACATTTTATTTTTTAACTTGTGCTATTCTGGGGGAACAAACGATTGCGCGATCTAAACGCCAGGCAACGCCATCTAGTGAGCTTTATGTAACTAACAGTAACTCCATACAGTCTCGTGGCGTGCTGCAGTGCTTCTGACGCTTTTTAGGGTTCCGCACCTCGAAAGGAAAAAGCAGAACACGCCCGCGGACGACACGTTTGGATCGTTAGGAACGGTGTAGGAGAGAAAAGACTTCGACAGCTAGATCTATACCCTGTCCACGATAAAGAGCTAGTACTAGAAAACTTGAACTTGAACTAGAACGAGGGTAGGCAGTGCCAACGTAAACATCGACTCCGTAAAGAAAAATAAATTAAATATATAATTAGTGCTCAGACTGCTGTAAATTGTAGTTAATTCTCAAGACGAAGTGATAATTCGCGATATAAAGTGTTGGCAGTGAAAAACTCGACCGAGATTTAGTGCAAAATGACAAAAACAACTACCAAGTGATTCAAGTGAAATAAGCTCAGATTCTCGCACGGACTACTTAAACAAGTGAAATCTGGCCTAAAGTGGACTTAAGTGACAATAGTGTAAACAAAACTCTAAAAACTTGGAAGAAAAGTGAAAAAAAACCAAAAGAAAGGCTAAATTGCAAGTCATTTCCAATACGAATACGAATTTTGCTTTAAGCGCCATCTTTAGCCATACGCCAGAACTACTGTGCCACACCACAAGGTCGATAGGATCTAGCATCGACGAACTAAAGCTCGCTCCGCTCGCGGCTGTAGTAGTACACATAAAGCACGACAGGTGGCACCACAAGTACCAAAACAAACGATATGGAGGCACTACACAAGTTAATTAGCGAAATGAAAAGCGAAATGAACCAGAAATTTACGCAAACAAACCAAATGGAAGAAAGAATAACAGCATCCATTAACACACATATGGACAGAAAATTTGAAGAAATGAATAACGACTTAGGAACTCTTAGTCTAAAACTGGAAAATCAAGAAAAGAGGCTATATATGTTAGAAAGAAATAGTGTACAGCGCAATTTAATATTTTTTGGAGTTGAAGAGAACGAAAAATCGTACTTCCAGCTACAGGACATAATACTACATATTATTAATAAAACAATAAAGATAAAAATCGAAGACTTCGAACTAGAATCGGTGAGAAGAATAGGCAAGAGAGGCACCCGGATTAGGCCAATATCTGTTGCATTCACGACTTTAGGCAAGAAAATAAAAATCCTTCAAAATAAAAAGGAATTAGATGGCACAAATATCTACCTAAAGGAAGAATTTCCGGCAAATATACTAAAAGTCAGAGAGGAACTAAAACAACAACAACAGACAGAGATCGAAAAAGGTAACATAGCCTATATACGCTACGACAAACTAATAATAAAACAAAATAAAAACGAAACAACCACCCACAAAAGGCTGCTCTCGACGTCACCTCAAACACCTGTACAAGGATCAAGTGACATTCATAATGAAAGTACTAATTTAAGGAAACAAAATATACAAACAAGCAAGAAATACAAAGCATCGACTAATACTTTGATGTCCTACATGGTACGAGCTGAAAATGCATGAAAATTAGAGGCCCCCTCCACCACATATACTATACAACATACTAATCAAAACCAACATCTTGTCCCAATACGGCCGGTCACCGCGGGGCAAAAAGACCAAAACCCTCCAGCTTGGATAGGAAAAAATAAACAAGATAAGTTATTAATTTGTACGTACAATATAAGAACACTACTATCTACAGAAAAAATGATAGAATTCAAAAATGCTATTACATCAATTAAGTACGACATTATTGGACTAGCAGAGATACGAAGACAAGGCTATAGCATAGAAGAAGATGAATCGCACATATTTTGTTACTACGGTCAGACACAAGGGTACTTAGGGGTAGGTTTTCTCATCAGGAAAAAGTACAAAGCCAATATATTAAGCTTTGTGGGCTACACTGAGAGAGTCGCTGTACTTAACCTACGGTTCCATCACCAAACAATATCTATAATTCAAGTGCACGCACCTACTAGTACCGCTACTGATGAAAACATAGAGTTATTTTACAATACAGTTGAAAAAGCCTTAAATGAGTCTGAAAAAATACAATTCGTAATTGGAGACTTTAACGCAATAATTGGCAAACCAAAACAGGAAGAGAACTTCATAACAGGAAAAAATGGATCAGGAACAAGAAATAAAAGAGGACACCGGCTTATACAATTCGCCACTGAAAATAAGTTAACGATAGCAAACACCTTATTTAATAAAAAAGAACAACACAGATGGACATGGATATCCCCGGACCAAACAACTAAAAATGAAATAGACTACATCCTAACTACAAACCCAAGGATAATAAGTAACTACGAGGTTTTAACTACAACATACCCATCAGACCATCGACTGCTACGTACAACAGTGATGCTATCTAAGCAGAAAAAAATAAGAAGAAACTTCCGAAACCCTCTACCACAAGCATTTAAAACTGAAGAAGAAAGCACTGAATATAAGAAGAACTTACAAAAAAATCTCGAAGAAACAATGCAATCAAATATACAAGACACAGTGCCAGACTACTACGAAAAGTTAAAAAAATGTATTATACTCGTATCCAGTGTGCCCCACCCTACAAAGGGGATCAACAAAGAAAAACCGTCCATAATATCAGATGAAACAAAGAACTTGATAAAATATCGACATGACCTGCAAAACAAAAAGCCCCGTACTAGAGAAGAAAAAACAGAACTTAAAATGCTGTATAAACAGGTAAACAAAAAAATTAGGCATGAATATTATCAACATAGAATAACAATATTGGAAAAACACCTGGCTACAACAGGAAGCACAAAAAGAGCATATAAAGAACTAAATAAAGGAAAAAAATGGATATCAAAATTAAAATCAAACTCTAAATTTAAAGAAAATAGACAAGACATACAAGAAATTGCAACCAAATTCTATCAAGACCTATATAAAAAAAGAACACCCGCTTTCTTTGAAAACCACCAAATAACAGACGAAATAGAACAACACATAGAAGTTGAAAACTTTGATGAAATCGAAATTCTACAGCTTATACAAAAATTAAAAACAAGTAAAAGCCCCGGACCGGATGGTATAACCAACGACCTACTGAAAACTGGCTACCCTTATATACTCACACCCCTAACGATACTATTTAACAAAATTATACACGAAAAAAGAGTACCACGTGATTGGACTGAATCAAACATAACGATTATCTACAAAAAAGGAGATCCGACTGATATTACAAATTATCGTCCAATAAGCTTAATGTCCAGTCTCTATAAACTATTTTCAGCAGGCCTTCAGTCAAGGATATCCCGAAAGTGGAAGCCTTCCTAGGAGTAGAGCAGGCGGGCTTTAGAAAAGGCTTCAGTACCACCGACCACCTGCAAGTAGTAGAACAGCTTATAGAAAAATACACAGAATTTAGAAAACCACTCCACCTTGCATTTATTGATTATCAAAAGGCGTTCGACTCAATAGAACATTTAGCAATCTGGAAATCCCTAACAGCAGCAAAAGTCCACCCTACGTACATAACTGTAATAAAGAATATTTACGAAAATTGCAAGAGTAGAGTCAGACTCGAAAGTACCGGACCTGAAATCAAAATAGAAAGAGGAGTAAGGCAGGGGGACCCACTGTCTCCAACCTTATTTGTAACAGTACTAGAGCACATAATGAGAGCTTTACAATGGAAAGGTAGAGGCATAGCTATGTCAACAAAAAATCTGACACATCTCTGCTTTGCAGACGATATAGTGCTCATTTCTGATACGGCATGCAACCTGCAATTTATGCTAACATCTCTAAATACAGTTAGCAAGGAGATAGGTCTTGAAATTAGCCTACAAAAAACAAAGTTGATGACTAACTACAAGGAAACACCGATCTTTATAGAAGATACCGTAATAGAGTACGTTGAAAACTTCGTGTATTTAGGTAAAGAACTATCTTTCAACCCATCAAACAGCTTAGAGGAGATCGACAGAAGAATAAAGAAAACCTGGAATAAATTTTGGAGCATGAAAGAAATGCTAAAAAGTCGACTCCCCCTTAAGCTGAAAAAGAAAGTGATAGACTCATGCCTGCTCCCAACCATGACATACGGCAGCCAAACCTGGAAATACACGCAGACAGCGAAGCATAAGATCAGGACATGTCAAAGAGCTATAGAGCGGAACATCATGAAAATAAAACTGAAAGAAAAGATACGGCATAGCGATATTAGAGCGAAAACTAAAATAATTGATGCTTTGGAATATAGTGTCAAGTCAAAATGGAAATGGGCGGGCCATGTAGCAAGGATGCACGCGGAGAGGTGGACAAAAATCGCCACGATCTGGACGGGCCCAAGTGGCAAAAGAAGAGTTGGCAGACCCAACACAAGATGGTCAGATGACCTCCATAAAATAGACGCCGACTGGCAAAACGCGGCAAAAAACAGAGAAAGATGGCAAGAGCTGGAGGAGGCCTTTACCCGAGAGGGTTCCAATCCAAATTAGTTTTATAAGGAATGTAATTTTTTTATTATCTTTAATTATTACTTTTGGTGTTGGAATAAAATGGGCTTTATTATTATTATTTACTAGAAAACTTGGACCGCACGTGATTGGTCAGCGATATGCATGCACGTGACTATGAAATAAGGAAGTTTTAAAGCTACATGCCATTTTTTTTTCCTTACAACTTTTTGAGTAACCTCACAAAATTGGTTTTTCCATACTTGGTGAAAAACAAACGCGGGGTTCTCTTAGTATGGAGAAAGTAACTCTTGCGCGTTTACTCAAAAAGTTGTAAAGAAAAAAAAATGGCATGTAGCTTTAAAACTTCCTTATTTCATAGTGATTCAAGTCATGCAAGAAAACACTGTTTTTTTTTTAAATTAATACTTGAATTAAGGGGTTTTTCGTATCACGGACATAAGGAAAAATGACAAAAAATCCTATTAAAATGATCAATATCTCGGAAACCGTGAAACTTAGCATAATAGTAAATGTGGTCAAAAATGTTCAGAATGACCCTTACTATCATCCCTTAAAACCCCTACACCCGACTGCCAAACACCCTGTATATAAAAACCTTATTTGAGAAATTATCTGATTACAAAATAAGATGGGTAATTATATAACACATAACTTTTGCCCGCGACTACATCCGGGTAGATTTAGATTATCGTTATTCCCGCGGGAACTTTTCAAGCCTATTTTAATCCAGGGTATAAGCTATCTCCATTTCAAATTCCATCTTTATCCATCCCGCCTTTGCAGCGTAGGCGATGGAATAACAAACAAACAAATTATTGCATTTTTAATATTATTAGGATATCTTCGTCCGCGTAGATTTTGATTACCGTCATTCCCTCGGAAACTTTAAAATTTTCATTTTCCGGGATTAAAAGAAGAGTATGTGACAATTATTTCTATGATTTGAATGATTTTTTTAGACAACTAATACGGTGATATATTTAGTATGATTACAGTATATCTTTAAATGTATATTATACTAGCTGCCCGCCAGCGGCTTCGCCCCGTAGTAAATCTCCGACCTTCCCGTTGGAGTTTTTTTTCTTACATATAAACCTTATCCTGGCAATAACGAACAAAACAAAAAAGAAATCAGCCGAATCGGTTCAGCCGTTCTCGACTAATGCGCTTACCAACACTTTTAGTGATTCATTTTTATTATATAGACTAGCTACCCGCCAGCGGCCCCGCTGCTTTGTTCACCAAATGACCAAATATACAGACACACATACACACACTACTTGTTTTTTTTTTGTATAGGGTTAAAAAATAGAAATAGAAACATTTATTCGACGAACACAAGAAAAAAACAGAACAGAGAAAAACATCATTAAAATAAGGTGGCAACACAGTAATAATAAAAATAAATAAAAAAAACAATAAAAAAGGAAAGAAAAAAAAACAATTGTAGGATAGTGTTGCCATGGGTGATTCTGTGACGTCGAAATTGACACCACTCAGCACTATGTCACAGCGTTAACCGCGTTAAATA
The DNA here is from genome assembly GCA_963966035.1 of Acleris laterana. NCBI lineage: Eukaryota > Metazoa > Arthropoda > Insecta > Lepidoptera > Tortricidae > Acleris > Acleris laterana. Next base: position 85,808,091 of record OZ014438.1, read on the forward strand.
AACAGGGAGATTGTATGAAGTTTCTGTTAGTTACATAAAGCTCACTAGATGGCGTTGCTTGTCGTTTAGATCGCGCAATCGTTTGTTGCCACAGAATCGCACAAGTAGAAAATTAATGTGTCGTCAGTTAATACATAGAAAACATTCATGAATATTTTTGAATATCGGAAGGCCCATTACTTGGATGCCCCGGTGATAAACTATTTGAACAATTTTATAGCCGGCTCCGCGTGCTTGCGGTGATAGCCAAACACTGCAGGACGCCGCTATACGTTGGAGTGAGATGGATATATTTACTGTCATTAAGTACAAAAAGAAATTCGTCCACTTGAATTGACCATTTGGAATTTTGACCAAAGTGTAAATCTGATAAAATGTAATTATGACCAAATTTATTTTCGTTAAAAATTAATTAAGTCTGAAATGAATTATGTCCATTATAAAAAATGTGCAAAATTGAATACGCACAAAGTGAATATTGTCTAATTTTATTTAAGACCGTAATGTAAATTTAATTACAAGTATTTCAAATGGTAATACTTCCAAGTGAACATAAATACAAATGGTTATTATTCCTGTCGGCCTATATTAATTTTGGAAAATTTTACCAGAGGACATGATTCTATTTTGGACAATATTCTGGATAGAAAACCATCCTAATAGTTATATTTCAATTTAGCATTTTTTCCGATTTGACGACTAATTCTCTGTGGACGAATTTCTTTTTGTACTTAATGACAGTAAATCATCGTGCTCACTCTAGCATATAGTCGCGTTCCGCAGTGTTTGGCAAAAACACCGCAAGCATGTGGAGCCGGCGTATTATGATGATTCTCGTTAATCGGAATTTCGTTTCATTTCATTATTCCGAGTTTTTAAAATGTGCCTACTTTGCTCCCCCCTGGGTAATTATGCTCCATGGTTATATTGAGCTAATCTGTATTGTAAATCATTCTATTGCTTCCATTTACTTCGTAGCTGGATGTATACATCGATTCTTTTAAGCAAATTTGTCATCAACCTTGACTTATAAGGTAACAAACGAAATAGTCACTATGGAGCATAGTTACCCATGGGGGAGCAAAGTAGGAACATTTTACTGTACTTACTTTTAATTTAAATACCATGGAGTTCTTATAGGTTACGTCAAAGGCAATATTGTCGTAGAATAGAAGAGACGACTGATTCCTTTTTGGTCACATTCTTGTATAGGCACATTTAGTTTTGACTAGAAATTATTATTACGAATACGTATCTAACCTTAAAGAAACTTAGCGACGCTTAATCCGCGAAGCTGTCAAAGTTTTCTTACACATATGTAGCTCCGGGCGATAACGTTTTTTCACACCCTAGGTCAAGTCCGATTTCTAATTTTTTTGAATAGTACGTTATAGTTGTTATAAAAATCTAGGTTTGTTTCTTAATTATTAAAACGTACCTAGTTTTTCATAATATCTAGGCCTACAACATATTCAAAAATCGAAAAAGTCAGACTAGGTTATAAGGGAAGAAAAACATCGCCTTTTGTATATAATATCTTTCACTCCTCTTAAAGCACAGTAGTACCTACAGGTACTTATTATTGAATATGCTTTCACGCAGAATTGCTCGTTGTTCTCGAGAGGTGAAGACACCTAATGTAACTTAGTTTACTTAATGTAACCTAGTTTACTTAATGTAACCTACTTTTAATTACTATTATTAGTATTACTGCTGGAGTTTCTTGCGGCGCTTCTTCTCCGTAATGATGGTCTTGTCCGAAGCGCTGGTAGACACCATATATTACCGACGTGTAAAAGAGCCCTCATGTGGCCTATTTACTGAATAAATATTTTGAATTTGAATTTGAATTTTGATAGGGTTTGATGTTCTCGTGTGTGTAGATGCACGTGCTTGCCTCTGAGTGCATAGCTGTCGTTGCTAAGCGACGCCGTAGTGTGCGTGTCTATATTATTATGTGTTACAACAAGTATAGCGAACCCGCTTTCGTGAGATAAAATAACTGTGGGTTTTTCTTTAAAAGGTTGCACTTACAGTCAACAGCAAAAATAAGTGATCATTTATGTACCTTGTCACTTTATTGTCCTGTTTGATATGTTATACGAAATTGTGAAGCGATTGAAATCGACAAAGTGAAAATTATCACTTATTTATGCTGTTGACTACCTAGTTGAAGGATTACAATTAAGAAACGTTAACTTTTCCGCTGATATCCGATTCAATCCTCATCCGTTAGTACAGATGTATAGTGAATAATCCTTTCCATCGTTTTTGGTCGGATAACTTCGTATTTATCTTGCTTTTCAGTTGGCTTATTGATGGGTACTGAACCTAATTGAGAAAGGTAGATAAATACAAGCTAATCCGACAAAAATCGATGGGAAAGGATTATTCACTACATCTGTAATATGCTTGCACTTTCTACGGGAGTTTTGTTAGAGTTGCCACGATTTGAGTTGTTAAATCGCTGCTTAAATACAAAAGCGCCACAAAAAAACAGATATACATACATACATACATACATAAACTTACGCCTTTATCCCCAGAGTGGGGTAGGCAGAGCTACAGAATTTCCAACAACTATAAAAACTTTTTGATAATTCTGTAGGGGAAGATGGGGTGGCTTCGTACACTTTTTACTCTAAGCCTTGTAAAAAAAAAACGAACCACTTTTTCAATATGAGATGAATGCTACTTCATCATCCACTTATTTGGCTATAATCATTTTGTATTTCAGTTTTGATACAAAGCAACTTTGCCAAGATATAATGGTTTTCTCAAAAAATGGGATTTGTACGAATGTACCCATACGTGGGGTGCCTTCATACACTATTCGTTTTTTCCCAGGATTCATTGGATTGTCAGCTATTTTACCTGTTTTAGTCATCTTTTAGGCATATCTTACTGACCTGGTTTTGTAATTCTAATTATTCTTGATATACATTTTTTTTACTTACAGGGGGTGCATTCGTACGGTATAAAATTGCATGTATTTTGACTGCACGAAGGTACCCCAACCAAAACGATCAGAAAAATAATCAAAATAGAAAATAACCGTAAAAGTAATCCCAAAACTATTGTTTACATATTAATCTCTAGCATCGAATTACCAACTGTATACAAATATTTTTTCTAATTCAAGTAAAACTTATTAGAGACAGACGCATTGAAAGGAGAACCAAAAATTACTTTCGGGTCGCGGAAACACATATTATTTATTTCTGGCGAAATTTGCTGCTGCACTGCCATCACTTTTTGAGGGTAGCCTATGCATATGAGCGGCAGTCACGCATATAAATATGAACGCTTTAGCATGTTGGATAGTCGAGATATGACCACTGTACGAATGCTCCCTTTGTACGAAGCCACCCCATCTTCCCCTACTTAACCACTTTTTGCACACTTAGGCGAAGATGTTTACCAGTGTATTAGTGACAGGTTGCAACCCCATCGCCTACTCGTAACAGTACTACACGCCTTTATTACCTTAGTCGGCTTTTACGACATCCACGGAAAGATACGAAGTGGCACTATTCTATTCCGGCTACCACACGGGGAGTTAACGTTTCTTAATTTTACTCTTCAACTAGGTAAAAACTTTTGAATGCTTCAGTACAGTGTGTGAAATAAATGTTTTGATTTGATTTAAATAATTTATATCCATTTTATTTAACATAATGTTTTAAATTACAAAGTTGACCGAGACCTTTTCTGATTATGATATCTAGACGCAACGATCAGCGAAGTATAAATATGTCAACGCCCACGATGCAATTGACGAAATTTGTTTTTAGCGACTCTTTCTACAATATTTGGTTACAAGATGGGCCAAAAGGGCCTACAGAGGCCCCTCTGGTCCCACCCATCGTAAAAGGAGACTTTGCTGATCGCAGATGCAAAAACTGGAAACCGTCTCGTAATTTTATTATTCATTTGTCCGAATTTTCATTGGGTAAGGACCAAGAAGTTGGTCCGCAGTTAAAACTGCACCGAGCAAACGTCGAGCGTCCAATGGCGCCCTCATTACTTTTATTGTGTTTTCTAATTAACTAAAGAATTTCCTTGCAAACGATACGTTTTTGTAGCGCAAGAAAAAACTCAATTTATGGGATACGTTACAAATATTAATAACAATTGCCCTTTGAGTAGTCAGCTTAACGGGAAAAGGTGGCTACTTTTTTCCGTTAAGTTGATAACTCGAAGGTGAATTGTTGTTAAACTATGTGATATACCCGATAAGTTGTGTTTTCATTTGAAGTACAAAAACCTACCGACCAATTTCAAGAAAATACTTTAGTTTATTAGAAAACACAATAATAGTAATGAGGGCGCCACTGTACATCCGGCGTACGCTCGGCGCAGTCTTAAGCGCAGTTAACCACACAAGCAACGAAGACCAAAAAAGTTCGGATGTGCGAGGAAAAGTATCCACACAATTATATGGCTATATTTCGTGTCAACGGAAAAGTTTCATAGAAAATTTAATTGATTGAGTTAGCGTGGACAACTTTTTGGTCCCTACCCATTTTCAATAGGCTATTTGACAGGTTTTTGAAAACCATCTCAGATTATTTGTTGGTGTTTATTGAGTACTCCAAAAGTGGTAATTTTAAATTCTTTTATGTATTTCGTCTAAAAAAAGGAAATAAAAATTCACTTTTAAAATATGCCGCCAAAACGCTTTCTTGGGCAAGATGGCGTCGCACAGGAATCAGTGACGTCAGTGGTCAATACATAAACAAACTGACATTGGCTAATCATAGCAAAGCCAGAAAAACAAACAACCGTCAACTGTCATATAGAATATACAGACATCCTATAATCTGTGATATTTACCGACCCTTGACGTCATCATGGATTCGGCGCCGTTTTCGATAACATGGCTACAGATAAAAAATTATCAAGTTTTATCGTGGTTTTTTGGATAAAAGATCAATTTTTTTTAAGTAAGAATACCTTAAATCGATTTTAAAACTCATAATTTATATGAATATACATAATTATTACGTTTTTTTTCACCTTGTCAAATAGCCTATTGCTAATTTAATTTAATTGCTAGTCTACCGAATTAATCATGGCAGTGAAAAAGGTGGCAAATTTAAAATATCCTAGCTGGTAACACAAAATGCATAGCGACTGCACAGATTCAGGTACTCAAAATGAGACAGATTGTATGTCAGATAAAATTGTTGCCATGTTAAGAATATAAATAAATAAGTATAGTATAGCAAAAAACTCTTGAAATTAAAAAGTGGCAACACTGTGGTGTCGTCCCTTTTTTCTTAGATTGATTTGAACGGGATGACACGACAGTGTTGCCACTTTTTAATTTCAAGAGTTTTTTGCTATACTATACTTATTTATTTATATTCTTAACATGGCAACAATTTTATCTGACATACAATCTGTCTCATTTTGAGTACCTGAATCTGTGCAGTCGCTATGCATTTTGTGTCTTTTTTGCCAGACCATAGATGCTGCCACGGTTCACAAAGCAGACTAGCTATATTTAGGTTTCAAAGCGACATCAAAACAAAACTACCAATCAAAAAACAGCATTCGAAATTATGAGAATTCGGTATTTGGGTCCATTCGGAACTAAGCGAACCGGCTAAAACTCTACGACCTAGATCGTCATAATGCGTAATCACGTGATAACATGCGTGAGCCACGGACGTAGCGCGGCAACGTTAGCGTAAAGCGCTGGCTCGCATGCCGAGCCGCAAGCGCCATTATCCGCCATGATGCCGAGGAGGCGGAGCCTGGAGAGCAACGGTGCGCCGGCGCAGTAGTTGCACGGGGACCCGCGCGCGAAGCGCACGCCTGCGCAGAGAGGGGACGCGGAGCAACGCGCGTGAAGCTCCCGCGTTTTAGGGATAAGGTGACGTAGGCCTGAGCCCCGAGAGCTTACGCATTGGGCGTGTGGTAGCGAATACACGCCGGCGATGCGTACGCGCTGTCCAAGCGGCCCTTGGTCGATTGACCTGCGATAGATTGACGTAAAAAAACTTAAGGACCTATTGCATAGTACCTTCCGTCGTTGGATACCATATTCGCAAAACATGATATTCTGAAAAATATTTTAAAAGCATAACATCATATTATCCGCAAAACATGACATTCGCAAATCATCATAGTAGCAAGACATCACATTAGCAAAACTTAACTATTATTAAGACATGAATTAGATAGTGTCAACGGAGCTCCGCCTGGCCCTCCGGGCCTGATATAAATCTAACATAACCTAAACCTACCTTATGATTTTATAACAAAACCAGACTATTTGTAAATATAATGTTTTGCGAATATCGTGTTTTGCTAGTATGATGTTATGTTATGAGTATATGATGTTTTGCGAGTATGATGTTATGCGTATATGATGTTTTGCGAGTATGATGTTATGCGTATATGATGTTTTGCTAGTATGATCTTTTGCGAATGTCATATTCTGTAGAGTAACCGGCGAGGATACGATTAATAGACTATTTCCTAGCTCAAAAAACGAACCAAAGATCCTGTGAGAATAAAAGAGACATCTCATACTGTCTATCTATGTATATAAAAAAAGAATGTTTGTCTGTGCTTTATAGAATCGTAAACTATGCATTTGATCCTGAGATGATCTTCAGCAAAGTGTTGTGCATGAGGCTACGAAGGTTTCTAAGTTGGTAAGACGTAGCAACGCGCGCAGGGTACAGCTAGTCTTATATAAAACCAAGTCGGATTAGTTATACCATTTATAACTCAATTTGGTTCGTTTCTGCCCCGAATAGCATAACTATCAAATCATCAGAAAATAAGATAAAACCTTCTGCTAAGTTCACTGGGTACTAGCCGAGTATAGCAAACGTCGAGCGTCCAGTGGCGCCCTCATTACTTTTATTGTGTTTTCTAATTAACTAAAGAATTTCCTTGCAATCAGACGATACGTTTTTGTAGCGCAAGTATAAACACAATTTATGGGATACGTTACAAACTTTAATAACAATTGCCCTTTGAGTAGTCAGCTTAACGGGTAAGGTGGCCACTTTTTTCCGTTAAGTTGATAACGCAAAGGAGAATTGTTATTAAACTATGCGATATACCCTATACGTTGTGTTTTTATTTGTAGTACCAAAACCTACCGACCAATTTCAAGAAAATACTTTAGTTTATTAGAAAACACAATAAAAGTAATGAGGGCGCCACTGTGCATCTGGCGTACGCTCGCAGTCTTAATAGTTGATTGTAAAAGCTCACCTAAAATTCCCGAATCCAAGTATCGCCATCCTCTCTCCTATAGTGATTCGGAAATAGTCAAGCAACGTGGGCAGTTCTACGGCTCTCTTCCCCAAGGCGTCGTCCGTCTTCAGCAAGGCTAGATCATAGCTGCTATTCCCACCCTCGTACTGTGGGTGTACCCGGACATCAGTCACTGTGTGACTTTGACCCTTGTTCTCCTCACCGTAGTTATCCATCATCACAAACGAGTCCAAGGAATCAACTTCTTCGATAGAATCGATGCAGCTAGCCGCTGTCACAGTCCAGTGGTTCGACAGAATGGTTAAAATACAGCCGAACGTCAACCCACTCGGTTTGATCTTCACAAGAGCAATGACCACGCTTTTCTCATCGCCATCAGCCAATTCTCCATCAGATTCTTCCGCGTCTAACACATCCGTTGTGCCTTTACCTTTGGCAGTTGGGTCATCTTTGTAATCTTCCAAGTAATCTAACGTTGACAAGCGTGAGTGCATTAAGGTTTCATCTATATCTGTAGCATTGGGTTCTTGTGCCGTGCATCGAGTAGACGAAGCCTCTGGCGCCACTTTGGATCCCTGGTAATCTCCGGTCGGCTTGAACTGTGCCAGTGTATGGTACGTGAAGGTAGTGCCGCTTTCTGTTCCTGCATAGTCAGGGTCCTCTTCACTCGTGTTGCCGTGCAAACTGGGGTGGTAATGGACTGGCGTATGGGTGGGAACCGGGCGGGGGAGGGGTTTTTGCTCCGCGTAACAAGTCATTAGATGGAGTATCAAGAAGGTTAAAAAACCAATAAGAAGGATAAGCAACAGGAGTTCTATGCAGGCGAGTACCAGCTCACCCTTTGTGAACGCTCTCCACCACCCTTTGCACTCTCTGCTACATAGGCGGCCACATGACATATTTATTCATTGTTATAGCGTGGCCGAGTAGATTATGCAAAGCAATACTTCACTTAGTTTAGGGATCGTTTTAGTTAGTGAAAAAAACGATGTGTCTGAATAAGTACCATCAGCCAAAACTGTGGTCTACCTACGGTTTAAGACTGCGCCGAGCGTACGCGGGATGTACCTACAGTGGCGCCCTCATTACTTTTATTGTGTTTTCTAATAAACTAAAGTATTTTCTTGAAATTGGACGGTATGTTTTTGTATTACAAATGAAAACACAATTTATAGGGTATATACCATAGTTTAATAACAGTTCACCTTCGAGTTATCAACTTAACGGAAAAAAGTGGCCACCTTTTCCCGTTAAGCTGACTACTCAAAGGGTAATTGTTATTTAAGTTTTTTACGTATCCCATAAATTGTGTTTTTACTTGCACTACAAAAACGCATCGTCTGATTCCACGGAAATTCTTTAGTTAATTAGAAAACACAATAATAGTAATGAGGGCGCCACTGGACGCTCGGCGTTTGCTCGGTGCAGTCTTAAGTTCAGTTCCATTTTCAATAATATTATGACAGTGACAAGTGTCAATTCTAGCGATAATCAGCCCCTTATTTCGCCATCGTGACAATCACTAGTGACAGGCGACAATTCGATATACATTACAAAATTAACAAACTTAAATCAGTGGGATTCAAAGCAGCTGCGCCATTTACACTGAAATGTCACCTGTCATTGTCAGTATAGTGAAATAGGGCTCAGATCTCACATAAACTTTTGACAAAACTGGTAGAACACTTTCTTGGCCAACCGTACGACTATAGCTAAGATAAAAAGTAATAAATAAATCTGTATACAGGGTGGAAAGTTGAGATGGGGCATTAAGGGCTGCTACCAGAACCCTTGCTGCCACGCGAAAATGATCTTAGGAGACCACACCCAACTTTTTTTGTGAGTGTTCTAGTACTCTAACCTCAGTTGGTCTCAAAGAATGTTTTAATCCTTATGAGAAATGGGATCGATTGGCATTAAAAAAAAACTCATTTCTGACGATTTTCTCGCTGACTGTACCTTTTATCAAAAATCTGTGAATGTCGATTGTCATCACTCCAAAAGTTGGGTGAGGTCTCCTAAGATCATTTTCGCATGGCAGCAAGGGTTCTGGTAGCTGCCCTTAATGCCCCATCTCAACTTTCCACCCTGTATAGTGGTGGTCACATAGTTAGGGACGATTGCGTTTTTGTTTCCGAATCGAGCCCTATACAGCCATAGTACTAGAAAGATAAGACCTAAATTCAGGCCGAGATTCTGGGCAAACCATAATCGTCTTTGACCTGTTATCGTATTGTCAATGTTTCTCACTTTCTGATACTTATACAGTGTTACATGCGGGCATTTATTAAAACTGCCGATAATATGTTGCCTTAGCAATTGTTTACAAGTATTATCAATTAAAAAAAAAAACTTCAGATACTGTCCAATTTTAATGTAGAGCATGTGCTGCGTGTTCATCGTTATCAGTATCGCTGTTGCTTGGTACAAGGCATGTCGTGGTACGGGGGCAGATCATAATAATCAAAGTATCCGTCGACTGTCATTTACACTTGTCTAATTGCTGTCGTGGTAGATCATAATAATCAAAGTATCCGTCGACTGTCATTTACGCTTGTCAAATTGCTGTGCTTTACATTGCTGGCAATAAAAAAATCACATCTTCGCCTAAGTGTGCAAAATGTAGTTACAGAATTATCAAGAAGTTTTTAGAGTTGTTGGAAATTCTGTAGCTCTGCCTACCCCACTCTGGGAATAAAGGCGTGAGTTTATGTATGTATGTAAAAAAAATGTTACAAAGTTAACAAAGCCTGCAAATTTGTTTATTAAATTAATGTCATAGTTACTTTACAGATATACGTTATTTAACCTTTTCCACGCCATTGACGGATATATCCGCACCACTGGTTCAACGCCAACGACGGAAATATCCGTCATGGTTGACAGCGCAAAATAGACTGGAATGTCAATGAGGTAAGGTTGATGTTAGCTCTGGTGTTTAGCTGTCATTGGCGTGTGAGTTTAGACTTTATGTCTGACATAGCGTCGAAAAGGTTAAACGTACTTTACGTACGAGAGTGACGGATGCTTTATCCACATTTAGTCATGCGATTAACGCAGCCATATTAGGGCCGCAGGTCAAAGACGATATGGTTTTACCGCCTAGAATATAGGGCCAGGCACAACCATGCCAAAATAAGGATAGGTAATGTTGTCAGGAGTAAAACTGTTAAACTTAATTTGTTGCGTGTAAAGAATAAGTTCTGTAGACTTCTTATGGCTAGTATCGTCAAGAAAATGGATTCCTAGACCACTTTGGACTCTGTCAAAGTGACGTAATCAATCAAAACCTTATGATTTTATTTAGTGTTACTTTGACATGGTACAAAGTAGTCTAGGAATCAATCTCCTTGACCGTACTATCTATAGGCATGTGTACCCTTCATATCCGTTACTTTACAGAATATGACATTCGCAAAACATCATATTTGTAAATAGTCGGGTTTTGTTACAAAAATCGTAGGTAGGTTTAGGTTATGTTAGATTTATAGGAGGCCCGGAGGGCCAAACTACACAGAAATTGGAGCTCCGAAGTAGCGGAGCTCCGTCGACACTGTCTAATTCATGTCTTAATAATAGTTAAGTTTTGCTACTATGATGATTTGCGAATATGGGTGTTTTCACTAAAAAGTGAACCCAAAGGACTGAAATTAAGGAACTTTAAATTTATCAATTTTGTGACGAAAATTAGCTATAATTATATTGACGGCCGCATTGTATGGCTAATTTTCGTCACAAAACTGACAAAGACAAAGTTCCTTAACCTTTTCAACGCTATGTCAAAAACAAAGTCGTCGCTCACACGCCAATGACAGCTAAACACCAAACCTAATGTCAACTTTACCTCATAGCTACTCAGGTTTAATTTGCGCTGTCAACCATGACGGAAATATCCGTCGTTGGCGTTGAACCAGTGGTGCGGATATATCCGTCAATGGCGTGGAAAAGGTTAATCTCAGTCCTTAATTGGGTACACTTTTTAGTGAAAATGCCCATATGATGTTTTTCTTTTATGATATTTTTCAGAATATGATGTTTTGCGTATATGATGTCCAATGACAGGGGCTTCATTACAGTATTGGTATTTACGTCTGAGCAGACAGAGCCGTGGGCGAACCAGTGAATAATTTAATACAGGGTGGCTCATTTAGATCGGTCAGTATGGGAAAGTCTGAAACATACATACGGAGATCTGTTCACAGGAACCATGAAAATGAATAAAATGCATTGTTTTCATATTCTTCAATGATACAAAATGTGATAGTAAGGTAAACCTAAACGTGTTGAATATTGTATTGAAAAAAAACGGTGGTATTTTCGAACACTTACTCAAATAAATTAAAGAATGTGAAAACAATGAGTTTAATTCATTTTAGACATCATGTTTCATAGAATCATTTACTGCTTAAGACCTACACAATCGATATCTAAAGGGAAAAAACGTCTGGGTTCGTTCCCGAGCTGAGTACAGGTTTTTTGTAATGTATGAACGCAGATTTTCTTGTAATAAAACCTTAGTCTTATAGTTTCAGACTTTTCCACACTCACCAATCTAAATGAGCCACCTGTAGAGTAAGAAAAACAAGGATTCTTAAACATATGTTTATTCATTATTAATGACGGAAAAATACAAGATGTTTTGGCTTAAATGTAAAACAAAGTCATGTTCATTATTCAATAGAGCAAAATAGTACATTTTGATGCAAGTGCGGAAAGTATTACGACTCCTGAGGTGTCGGGACGGGTGGAAGTGACACTTCCACGCGTGTATCAAACGACATTTTTAATATATTAGCGAAAGGTTACAATTATAATAATAATAAATAATAGAACGTTTATTTCACCTCACAAAGGATATGATGAGAATTACATAAGTCTACAAACTTAAATAAATAAACCTTTGTGAGGGACTGGAGTCCCAACTAGGAGTGATCCTGTAATACAGGTCTCCAGGCCCCCACCCAGGGACAAGTGGAGTAAGGAGCTAGTCTTAGGTTTACGGTACAGTCTTATTGGAGGTAAGTAAAATACATATAACATTTAAATAATATGAAATATAAATAATCTATACAATGATAAAAAAACGGTAAATTTTACTTAATTCTTAGTATAATACAAATTCACATGAAATTTTATAAAAATGGGTAAAAATGTACGAGGGATGTGCAGCAACAAAAAGTAAGATTTTTGAGGAACCGTGTTAAAATATATATGGGTAAACTCACTCTTGAGGGTTTATAATGCAATCAAACCAATTTTAAAAATTTGAATTAAAAAAAAAAACACCATAGTTATTTCTACACGTATTTCGATTTGGAAAACGCCCGAAAACAGAGAAGTGCCCTTTGTCTTTTCGAATTATTTCGAAAAGTATCATTAGGGTGTCTTATAACTGCGTTGTATAGGGAAAATTACTTAACCACCTTTACCCATGGAGGCCAATTACGGCCGGGAAAAGCCCGAGAACGACCGTAACGGCCGGGAATAACAAAGTTTACCCATGAAGGCCCATTACGGCCGGGAATAACCCTAATAAACGATAACGGAGCTGGAGTGGTATAAAATCAGCGCTGCATATGTTTAACACCACTGCATTATGCTGAGTAGGGTTTGCTATCCGGATATCCGGATATCCGAAATATCCGGATATCCGCCCGATTTTGGATCCGGATTTAGTGACGACCCGGATCCGGATAATTCGGATCTTACGGATCCATATAATATAAGTTCAAGTTTATAATTATAACGCAAGTACGCAAGCATTCGAAGTAAAATGAAATAAAGCATGTTTTGTGTAGCTTATTTTATATGTAATAATATATATTATGTTATTATACATATATTTATGAGTACGAGAGTTTGGCGACCGGTTTAGCGGTTTAACCTTATAGTGAATATTTATGTCATGTCAACTCATGGATGACTTGAGTTTAATAATTGTTTCTGAGTAATTGGTGTTTTCTGTCTATTTAAGTATACAATACAAAACAATACAAATACTCTTTATTGCTCACAAAAAAAAAACAATTAAATATATTTGCGGTCTAGTTCCCATAACATAACATAACACAAGCCTTATTGAGTTTACTATGAGGTGATGACAAATCTGATAATGTCGGAAAGAAACAAAGCCAAGAGCTTTGTTCAAATATGTATTTATTATTATTATTAATCTTTCTAATATAAATAATGTAATGTAAATTTATCTTCAACGAGTTTTAAACAAAACAACAAAACAACAACGGGCTTACGACGCCTTACTTACAATATCACCAACCAGCGTGGAACCTGAAAGAGTATTTTCATCAGCAGGTTACTTATGCAATCATCTCCGTACACGGCTCAACGTAGATTCATTAGATGCGTTGAGTTTCCTGCGTTCACATTACCAAAGGTCCAAAGCCAAAGGACGAAAAAATTTGATTAATTACTAATGTTTAAGTAACAGTACTGTACTGTTGGTTTGGGTTGGGGCCTTGGGGCTCTCCAAGTGCTAAGTGAGATGTGTAAACAAATTTTTATACGATTTTTTTATTTTAATGAACGTTGCATTATGTTATCAAAGTTCTGTTAGTGTTTTATATTGATTGTTGATTTGATAATCTATAATAATTATTGATGTCCTCTCCAAGACTGTTTTTTATGCGACAGAATTTTTTACTCAATTGTTTTATTTTAATTTAATAGTAGGGCTTGCATTGTCAATGTTTCTCTTAGTTTTTTAATATTTCTTGATTGTTGATTATTTTTCTTTGATGTTCCTATCTTTCTCAGACTGATATATTTGACAGAAAGAGTTTTTATACAATTGTTTTATTGTAATTAGTCGTAATTAAACTTTTGATTTTATTAAATTTTACCTACACGCAAGTTAACAAAAAAACATTAAGACAAAACAATGAAGATTGTCTGCCATTATTGAAATTTAACATAAGGCCTGTACCGAAAAGTTTTTTTACATACCATATTCACGATAACAATAAAACTGTAACTAATAATAAAAATATTTTATTTTAGTTATTATGAGTAATTGTGCCTATTTACAATAAATATACACATTTTATGGTTTAAGGGTTTGGCGGCTGAAGCAGCGAATTTTTTTCTTCAAGCCCGCCATTAAGTTCTGCACAGTGGTTTCGGAGACTTTGCTGGCATGTTTTTTCCATTTCTTTTTAAAATCTTCCTCTGATATTGCTGGAGCACAGTTTTTACGTAGTTCCGCTTTTACTAACGCCCAATACCGCTCAATGGGTCGTAGTTGGGGGCAGTTAGGGGGGTTCATTTCTTTCTGCACACATTGCACATTATTCGAAGCAAGACACTCCTGTGTTGCTTTGGCATAATGTGAAGTAGCCAGATCGGGCCAAAACAACACATTCCCTTCATGTTTCCTTATAAATGGTAATAAAAACCCTTTTATACATTTTTGAACATAAATATCACCATTTATGGTCCCTTTCGTTATAAATGACCCCGTGCGTTTCCCACAGGAACATATTGCTTGCCAGATCAAATATTTTTCTCCGAATTTTTCCATAAAAATGTACTTATTCTTATCGCTAATATTCTCTTTATTCTCGGTAGTGAAGAATTGGTCACCCGGTAAAGTCGAAAAATCCTTTTTCACATATGTCTCATCGTCCAAAAGAACGCATGTTCCACCCAAATTGCACAGCAGTTTGTAAAGTTTTCGCGACCTTGTTACGGAGGTATTGTATTGTTTTACCGACTGTTTAGGGGCTTTTACTTTTTTGTAGGTTTTTAAATTCTGACGCACTTTTGCTCTTTGAACCATAGATGCACTTGTTTTAACTTTTTTTGCCACATCTCGCACAGACAGATTACAATTATTTTTGTAAGTGGTCACATGGTTCTATTTTTTTATTTGAAGGACCTGTCGGTCGTCCACTCCGAGCTTTGTCTTGAATTCTATACTCGTTTAAGTATCGGTTAACAATATTTCGAACTGTGGCACGACTCATATTTACTCTCTTTCCGACCGACGCAAAAGTGGAATTAGGATTTTCCAAGTAAATTCGCAGAACATTTTCTCTTCGAATTATTTTATCGTCCTGCATTTTAAATAAAAGCGATATTTTTCCGGAGATAATTATGTCAATTGACAGTTCAAAATGACAGAAACGAAGTCATAAAATAAAAAATAAAAATATGATTACTGACCAGTACCATATCATGTGCAGAGTTTGTAAAAAAACTTTTCGGTACAGGCCTTACTTCTTTCAAATGAACATATTTTTCAATGAAAACTTACTCTTTTATTTACTATGGATCCGTTTTATCCGAATTACCCGGATATCCGGATCCGAAAAATTTTAATATCCGAATTATCCGAATCCTAAAAATCGACGGATCTTGCAAACCCTAATGCTGAGCCAGTGTCCGATTCGCTGCCGCGAAGACACACTCACTACTACTACTATTTTTATTGCTTTTTCTGTTTTTACTTTTTTTTCTGTGTCATGTGTGTAGTGAAAACAAATATTTTTCTTTTCTTTTCTTTCTTTTCTTGAACGGCCGGGAATAACAAAGTTTACCCATGAAGGCCAATTACAGCCGGGAAAAACCCAAAAACGACCGTAACGACCGGGAATAAGAAAGTTTACCCATGAAGGCCAATTACAGCCGGGAAAAACCAAAAACGACCGTAGCGACCGGGAATAAGAAAGTTTATCCATGAAGGCCAATTACAGCCGGGAAAAACCCAAAAACGACCGTAAAGACCGGGAATAAGAAAGTTTACCCATGAAGGCCAATTACGGCCGGGAAAACCCCAAGAACGACCGTAACTGCCGGGAATAACAAAGTTTACCCATGAAGGCCGATTACGGCCGGGAAACCCCAAGAGTGACCGTAACGGCCGGGAATAACAAAGTTTACCCATGAAGGCCGATTACGGCCGGGAAACCCCAAGAGTGACCGTAACTGCCGGGAATAACAAAGTTTACCCATGAAGGCCGATTACGGCCGGGAAACCCCAAGAGTGACCGTAACGGCCGGGAATAACTAAGTTTACCCATGAAGGCCGATTACGGCCGGGAAAAACTCGAGAACGACCGTAACGGCCAGGAATACAACAATAACGGACGCTCCTGAATGCAACAGAAATAAAGTAGTAATTTACGGCTTTGAGGAGTACTACAGAGAGCCGGACCAGGAACTCCGTGAAAGGATAATTGAAATGTTTCGCGATGTCTTACACACGGACTTATCAGGATATATTGAGGAATCACACAGAATTGGTCGTTGGAACAATAAAAACCGGCCATTGGTAATCGAATTTATTAGTAAAAGAATGACCGTAACAAACGGAAATAACAAAGTTTACCCATGAAGGCCGATTACGACCGGGAAATCCCCAAGAACGACCGTAACGGCCGGGAATAACAAAGTTTACCCATGAGGGCCGATTACGGCCGGGAATAACCCAAGAACGACCGTAAAGGATAACCGAAGATGAGTGGTACAAAATCAGCGCTGCAGATGTTTTCTTGAACGGCCGGGAATTACAAAGTTTATCCATGAAGGCCAATTACAGCCGGGAAAAACCCAAAAACGACCGTAAAGACCGGGAATAAGAAAGTTTATCCATGAAGGCCAATTACAGCCGGGAAAAACCCAAAAACGACCGTAAAGACCGGGAATAAGAAAGTTTATCCATGAAGGCCAATTACAGCCGGGAAAAACCAAAAACGACCGTAGCGACCGGGAATAAGAAAGTTTATCCATGAAGGCCAATTACAGCCGGGAAAAACCCAAAAACGACCGTAAAGACCGGGAATAAGAAAGTTTACCCATGAAGGCCAATTACGGCCGGGAAAACCCCAAGAACGACCGTAACGGCCGGGAATAACAAAGTTTACCCATGAAGGCCGATTACGGCCGGGAAAACCCCAAGAACGACCGTAACGGCCGGGAATAACAAAGTTTACCCATGAAGGCCGATTACAGCCGGGAAAACCCCCAAGAACGACCGTAACTGCCGGGAATAACAAAGTTTACCCATGAGGGCCGATTACGGCCGGGAAAACCCCCAAGAACGACCGTAACTGCCGGGAATAACAAAGTTTACCCATGAGGGCCGATTACGGCCGGGAAAACCCCCAAGAACGACCGTAACGGCGGGGAAAACCCCAAGAACGACCGTAACGGCCGGGAATGTCATAAGAGAAGTCAGTCATTTATAACTTTTAGGAAACTCAACGTTATTGTTGTAGAATGCCGATTGACTTTGGACCCGAGGTGAGTGCCAAATAAAATGTCGTAACTGTGCAATACAATTCACTTTATAGTCTCATGTAAAACTATCGCAACTGTAGCGAAACAATACACTTTTCAATTTCAATATTTGCTATGCTTTTTTTGGAATTGTTTTTTAATGTGTTATTAACAGCAATTATTTGAATTTGACGCAACAATCAAATTATACGCCATACAAGAAACGTGTATCATCAGCGCATTATTATTTTTGTTGTATCTTAAAAACAAAATATACAAACGTTAATTTTGGTATGATTGCATTATAAACGCTGAAGAAAAAAATATTAAGCGTGAGTTGGGCTTGCACATATATATATATTATATATACAGGGTGTCCGGGATATAGTGGACTACCTTACAGGGCTGTATAGCTCAGCTCAGGAGTGGCAAAAATATGATCAATTATGTTTTGTAAAAGTCGCACCAAAAACGAGATATCTCAACTTTTCAAAATTTTGGCCGTCGAAAGCATGCGCATGCTTTGCTTCGTTGAAAATAGTGTTCTAAGTTATCGTATATTATTTTGTTATAATTGAGTAGTGTTTATTTTATTTATAATAGTGAGAACAATTATTAGTGACAGGACACATTTCTTCAGTGTTTAGCTTAGTTTTAATTGAGCGAAAGGACGCAATACCTATTTTATTTAAGGTCTTAGTACTTTGTGATTTATATGTGTGAACTATTGTACCTATTACAAAAATTATAAGTGACCATTCTTTAGTGTTAATTTTAGTTTTAAGTGAACGAAAGGACGCGATATTTTTGATAGTTTTCTAGGTTAGATTGAGTGTTCGTGAATATATTTTATTTTAGGTTGTGTTTAGTGCTAGTAATAATTTGTACAATCTACAAAATGCCGAGTGTCAAAATTAAAACAAGCTCGACGACTTAGGTTCCAGAAAATGGAAGAGATATTGTAAGTACACACTTTTTTATATAATGATGTTTATATTTACTTTAGTCATGTAGGTTTACTAAGTGCTTTACAACAGTTTTGGATATTACCAATAACTTTTCCAACTAGGTAGGTATCATACGCCTTTTTCTCGCAAACAACGAACAAACTTTCGATAAACAAATTAGGAAACCTATCAATTCTAAGTCGTACCCATAACAGTACATTACTACAGAGGCCGGGAAGTAGGGGGTTGCCGGCCGAGTGATACAGAGAGGATACTTACGAGGCTGGCAACCCCTTTTCACGGCGAGGTATGTATAGTGCTTTTCTCAAACATATGCAATTAAATAAAAAATACATCACTCAAAAAAGTAAATTGATAAATGTCCACCCTAGGGAAGAAAAGTAATTGGGTGTTAAAATAAAGTACCAGGAGCGCAGCGGTAATTAGGAGGTATATCAGGCATAGCGCAACTTAGATCTCAGGCGGTGCGGGCAACCGGCGGGCGGCGGCGGGCGCACACGACACAGCGCGGATGTCTCCCAAACGTTTATGCACTCCTAGTATTTGACGTTATAACATTTTCTCAAAATTTTTAAAAATATAATTTTGATATTCAGCCTGTTCATAAAACCAGCTGTCATGGCCATATTAAAATTTAAAAAAAATTACTTCCCGGCCTAGGCCTGAAATTCCTTTACAGTTCTCTCGAGTTGTTCCGTCGGGAACGTGGCACTTTGAAGCCTAAAATAACTAACATAACGCCGACATTACATAGCATGTTTGAGAAAACTATATATTTATATACCTATAGCTTTCTTGTTATTGTTTATTTATAAACAATAAAACAACGTAAAGTTAAACAGTAGAGTTCTTCTGAGATTTGGTACCTAACTACTTATTTTATTTGACTTAGTTTTTGTGAAACGGCAATGGGACAAATCGTGAAGTCTCTGTTAAGGCGATTCACTAATTATTATTAGGTACCGTAAAACGGGGCTATTTGGGAATCACGGGGCTATTTGGAACTAAGTAAGTAATCATAAGCTTTTAGTATGTATATTTTTTGTCATTGCTATGATAGAACTGTAAAATTTGTTGTCAGGCTAAGTTTTTAGTTCTATTATTGCCATGACAAAAAATATATCAACTAAAAGCTTATACTGGAGATGGAGCCCAAACCCCACATGTGTTTCAAAAATTATGACGGCCCTTCAACGGGTATGGAAAGTAATATTCTTGTTGAAGTGTTCAAAAGTTCGATAGAACAGCATGGGCTTGTCTACAAAAGACTTATATCAGATGGAGATTCAAGCACACACTGCAAAATATTAGAAGCGCGTCCATATGATAAAACGACAGTCGAAAAAGTGGAATGCCGCAACCACGTAATGAGAAACTTTTGCAACAAGTTACAAGAGCTCACAACCGAAACAAAATATTTATTAAGGCACAGAAAGTGTGTAACACGAAAAGTTATAATGGCAATTCGTTGTACAGTAATAAAGGCTATCAAGAAGCACAAACTGAACTCTGATGTGGAGCTTTTGTTTGACGATATACTAAGGTCTCATCTTTTTTTTTTATGGCATCGAGTAGACAAACGAGCACACAGGCCACCTGATGGTAAGTGGAAACTGTGACCCATAGACATTCGCAATCACAAGACTGCAATGCAATCCTAAGACTGCAAATGCGTTCCCAACCCTGAGGCTAAGATGGAATGCCTCTATGCTAGTCATTTCACCGGCTGTCTTATCCCCAAACCGGAACACAACAATGCGAACACTGCTGTTTGGCGGTAGGTTAATGGATAAGATGGTGGTAGTGATCCGGACGGACCCTGCACAAGGTCCTACCACCCGCAAAACGCCTACACACCTTTCTGCACGCCTTTGGAGAACACAGCAGATGCAAGGAATATTTTTGCACTCAAGTTGGTACAGTAAACAAAGGCAAAGTAACTGATCAATGACTTTTTCACTAGTGCTTTATGGCAAAAGGTAAATTTTCTAGTTCAAAGAGTTGCTGCTCACTCTAGAAGTTTAATACACGACGTAGACAGCAACCGAGTTGAAAATTTCCAGTCTAGTAGCAAATTTTGTTGGGGGAAAACGGATAAACTTCTCAAAAAGAAACTCCTATCAAGTTAGGTTACATGCAGCCGCTGTCGGATATAATAAGAAAAAATCCATCTCATTATTGTATAAGTCGATGAATGGAGGAAAAAGTCCTATGGGCCAACTAAAGTGGTTGGAGGAAAGAAGAATGAGAAAAGCTGTTTATAATAGAGGGATTACAAAAACCAAGCGGAGACTGTTTACTCAGGTTTCGGCCCATAATAAGGATTATGGAGATGGATGTATGAAGCCTGATTTAGATGAGGCGACGTACAAAAAAGTGGTGGATATATTTTTGCAAAATTTGCAAAAAACTGATGAAGAAAGATAAACTGTTGAAAAAAACACCATACTACAAAGTGAAAGTGGAGATTGGATGGAATTAAGACGTTCGCTATTGACGTCTTCTAATTTTGGGAAAATAATAAAAAGACGAGACGACACCAGTTGTGCCAACACGGTTAAGGATTTGTTATACAAAGCAAAACACTTATGTAATGTTCCGTCCATAAAACACGGCTGTGAGATTTTTAATAACGTAGTTTTATTGAGTTGATTGCAGCGCCCTTACAGAGTTGGTAGTTTGCCCGTGGTCCTACTGCGTAGTCCTACTGACTAAAATTAATATCATAAAATTCATAAATACGAGGTAGGTTTAGGTTATGTTAGTTTTGCAGTAGGGCCGGAGGCCCAAACCACCCAGAAATAGGAGCTCCGCGCCAGCGGAGCTCCGTCGACCCTGTTAATTTGATATTCAAATATAAATCATTGATCAGTAGGACTAGGACTACACAGTAGGACCACGGGCAATGAATGACAGGGTTTATGTTTGGACAAAATATATTTTTAAGATCACGTATACACGTAATGCAATAAATAAATGAGTATGAGTATGAGTATGAGCTATTATTTTGTATCTTTTGTTATTTGCAATGATTCGTTACTAACGGTAGCCTTCAACAATAGAGAGTAACTCTCAAGTCGACAACGGCCATAATAAAATGTCTAATAATACCTATGTGCAGCACGTTTGCAAGGACTTGTTGTTAAATAAATTATTCTAGTTATGGCTTTTGACGTAGAGACCTCGTCGTGTTGTTCTCATAGTTGGTTTATTGACCATACATTTGTAATGATTTTATTTTTGGTAGTTTTAAGAATTTATTATTTATTACCTTATTGAACTTACTTTACTTGATGTAACTTAGTTTCAAGTACTATTATGATTTTATGACTTGAAAAAAATACCTTCTGCTGGAGTTTCTTGCGGCGCTTCCCCGCAATGATCTTGTCCGAAGCGCTGGCAGACTCACCCTATATTACCGACGTGTAAAAGAGCCCTCATGTGGCCTATTTACTGAACAAAACATTATGAATTTCGAATTTGAATTTGACCGCTTTTACCTCCGCCACAAATCCAAATTTAAAACCTCTTTCGTTCTAGCTGGAGTCCTTTCAATGCTGGTTCTCAGTGAGTCGTATGGGTGGCTGGAACGGTCGCGCGCGGCCGCCAAAGCGCAGCTGACCCGCTTGCCGGGCGCCACCGAAGCCCCCGCCAAGCCGCCGGGGCACCCAGCCCCTGAGGGTCCGCTCTGCCTCACGCTCCACTATAACCTACATACATCAGTGGATTTAAGCTGCGGCCACACCTGAGCTTAACGGTGCGTCAAAAACGGCGCCGGGCAATTCCATGGCAGAGAGTAACGCAAGTTACCAATTTCTAGCATTCTGCTGGTTTTTTTAGTTATATTTCAAAATAGAAGGACCCATTCATCTCTATATACGTGATTAAATTTATATCTAGAAAAATATGACCATTCAAAGGCTCAAAAAACACTCGTTGAAATGGTAACTTTCGTTACATTATCGTGGAATTACCCCGCCATGTTGTTACTATGGCCCCGTCTTTTGTTTACGCAACGACATCGTAATATAGTGTTGGTTTTTTTTTTAAATCGATATCGAGTATTATTATCAGTGATCGGATTTCACGGTGCAATACTGTGGGATATAGAGTAGAAATCTTAATATGGATATGACCAAAATTAAATTTTTGGATATTTACAAATAGGTATTAGGATAGGGTTTTAGAGACGTGTAAAGAAATCGATTGAAAATAGATAATAATAAAATAGAATATTTGTGTGTAGTGTTGTAAATTGATTATGCGTACCGTATTATACTTATATATTATTTATATTCAACAAAGCCTCATTAGCAGATCAGTTTTAAACAGAGTAATTTAAAAAACATACACGTACAGTGAAAATATTGATTCCAAACCAAATGTTACAATGTTAAGAAAATTATCATATGATACATTTTGAAACGTTAACCTCTTTCAATAACATTAGTCCTGGAATCCCAGGACATATCCATATTAGCATGTTTGAGGTCATTCACCCCCGTGTTGCACCGTGAAATCCGATCACTGATTATTATATTTACATTATTTTACAATCATTCTCGCTTACCGGGATTTGAACCCAGGACCGCTAGCTTCAGGGTCACAACCAACTAGGCCAGCGCGTCGTCTAATGAAGTCGAGTTTCAGGAGTAGAAACGATGGGTCCATATTGGCTTCGCTAAAGTTTATCACCCGAAATTGATTTTCCTAACGATTTGTACTCCTAATGATCACTGCTCCTAAAAAATGTTTTCCTAAAAATTTCGTTACTACAATTTATTTTACTATTAACGTAGCTCATAAAACTCATATCTCTTAAAATTTTAAGTGCTAATGTCACTGATGTAACTTTTTGTAAACTCCTATTTTTTTTTTAAATAACATTCTTAATCATATTTTTTTTGGGTCTATATTGGCTCACCTAAAAAATTTTACTCCGAATGTATTTTTATCCCTAATCATCGCAAGTCCTAAAGTGTTTTTTACTGAAACGGTTTTTATTTCAGGGTTTTCATAAAACAAACCTAACCTAACCTAACATTTTTTTTAATAATATTATTACTCATATTATTAATAGGTAAATGCCGTTGTAAATTCATCAATCAATATCAATCAAAATTAATAGGAAATCAATATTAATATATTAATATTATTATATTTTGGTTTATTAATAGTTTACCTATTATTAAATCGACTGTTATGTTTGATATTTTCTGGGCAGAGCTCCCGCCTTGGCCTTCTAACCTAACCTATCCAAACCGGTTCTGCCCTAATTCGTCTTTCTACTAAAACTAATTACAAATTCAAAACGAATTCAGAGCGTTTTTTACGGTATTAGCATAAAAATAATAGAAAAAATAACATTTTTACAATTATAAATAAGTTTAATGTACTTATAATAATGTGCAATTTTAGGAATAAAAACCATTCTACATAAAACAAATATAACAATGAACAATAGTGTAAAAGATGGTTATGTTGAGAAAATATAGGAAAACAAATAGTAGTATGATCGATGTTTATTGCAACGGACATTATGAAGTTGAATGATTAGGAATTCAGAGCGTTAGGAACAAAGTAGTTATGAGTAGTGATTATTAGGATGTAAATTATTAGGAACAACATTTTCGGATTTCCGATAATCGACATTAAAAATTTAGTTCAACTTTGGCGCACCCGAAACGATCCATGCTTTTAAAGACCCAAGGTCCTAAGGCACCCTGTATACAGTGTGTTACCGGCATGCGGGCATTTATTAAAACTGCCGATAATATGTTGCTTTAGGAATTCTTTGCAAATATTATCAACGATTTTCTTAGATGCTGACCATTTTTAATGTAGTGCATGTGCTGCGTGTTCATCGTTATCAGTATCGCTGTTGCTTAGTACAAGGCATGTCGTGGTACGGGGGCAGATCATAATAATAAAAGTATCCGTCGACTGTCATTTACACTTGTCAAATGGCTGTGCTTTACATTGCTGGCAATTAAAATTTAGTTCGAAACTTAACAAAGCCTGAAAATGTGTTTATTAATTAAATTAATGTCATAGTTACGTTACAGATATACGTTATTTTAACCTACTTTAAAAAAAGCCAGGGTGCTGGTAACACACTGTATACAATGCTGGTTGCACCTACCTCGGCGTTGTCGATGTAATCCCCATGCCGCTGCAGCGCTTTCTCCACATCAGCGCTGCTCTGGTACTCGACGAGGGCATACTGCCTGGAGCGCCCCGTGACTAGGTCACGCACGAGCCGGCAGTGGAGCACCCGCCCGCACTGAGAGAACTCTGATAATACAGTGTCCTGGAAAAAACCGAGTTAAAACTAATAACTATGGTCAGACTTTTAATTCACTGCAGTAGAATGACAGGTTCAGTGTTGTCAGTTTTTGGTGTATAAAAAATAGTGATGTTCCTTACTGAATGAATGAAAAAATTTACGAGTAAGTAATGTAGTTCATTTGAGTGATTCACTACTTTAATATTATTAATATAATTAAGGAGGGTTTCCAAAATGCGTAAGTGATCTATTTAATTACGTTAATTAAGGAAATAACAAAATAAACACTGTTGTATAAAAAAGTGATCTGACGTTTTTTGTTTCGTTATATTCCTTTGATTTAAGTATCACACTATCTTTACGTATTGTGCAGGTTCGTTTTTTTGTGTTTTATCAATGCGGTATTTATCTGCTTAGTCTGTGACTTACTCGTGTCTCATATTAACATACTGTTGCAAGCCAAATGGTCACCTAAATATAATAAAATAATACACTAAGTAGGTAATAATCAAAAAATATTTAGTTCGATCTTTGATCAAATCATTCATTAGGTGAACGTGGTAAGCACTATTAATTTAAATGTGGTATCATTATTTCACAGAATGACATTTGGCCATGTCATTTTACTGCAGTGAATTAAAAGTCGGAGTTTACTAGATAGATAACAATTAAAAAGCTCCATATTATAAGGTGCTAACAAATTAGTCACGGATATTTTTACAGCTGATAGTACTCGGTTCTCGGAGTACATTTAAGTATGAAATATCATAGGTTTTCTTATGTTTTTTTTGGAGAAAACTAGGAAACAAATTTGCTACGTTAAAACACCCTGTTAATAAGATAATTAAATGAGACCTCTTTAGACATTCTAGAATCTCATTTAACTATCATTCAGACGCTAGTATTTAATAACCTACAGTTTTCCCGCCGAATCATAATGACATTTACGAAAAACAACTTTTGTCAAACAGTGTTAACCATCTTGACAGGCACATAATTAGGGGTGATTATTTTAAAGATTAATTATAATTTATATTTTATGTTCGGTCAATTAAAACAATAAAATGATATACAAAGGTTCCTTAATTACAGTTAAAAGTTAATTATTTTAATGTAATGTATTATCCCTTAAAATATTATGTGACTAATTTGTTAGCACCTTATAGATTTAGATTTAGATTTAGATTTATTTATTTCATAATATAAAATACAGTTATATTGCACACATGTCAATTATACAGAATTCATATTATGATCGTCAAAGAAGTAAAAGCAAAAAAAGTAATCTAGCAAAAGCCAATGTCATAAATGAATGGATTAGAAAAACACAAATAATAATAAAACGAGTCACAAAGTTAAATATACAAATGGTAGTACAATAAACAATGTCAAAAATTATATATAGGTATAGGTATTATAAAGTCAAAATTCAGTGTCAATAAATTCACTTACAGAGTAAAATGCATTATCTAACAAAAGGTTTTTCAATCGGCGCTTGAATGTTTCGTCACTGGACTCATTTTTTAAGGAAGCGGGTAGGTGCTCGTAGAATTTAGGGCCGATAATTCGCGGGTTCTTCCTGGCTAGCGCCGTGCGGCTCGGAGCCGGCCGCAGGCGGCCCGTGCTGCGAGTGACCTTGCCCTCAACTCCCATTCGCGCAAAGGTATGGAGGTTTAAACGCGTATAAACAATAATTTGGTACAAGTACACGGAATATAGGGTCAGAATGCGATATTGAGAAAATACCCTCTTGCATGATTCTCGTTGTTTTATACCGGCAAGGATCCTAAGCGCTCGTTTTTGGAGGATCATTACGCGATTTGAGTCCGTGGAGTTACCCCACAGCATTGTACCGTAAGACAGCAATGAATGAAAATAAGCAAAATACGCCTGCTTTAGCCCATCACCTGCTATAGTTGGCTTTAACTTCCGTAAAGCGAAAGCTGCACTGCTCAACTTGACGCAAAGTAAATCGACATGCTGCTTCCAGTTTAGGTTTCCGTCTAGCGTGAAGCCCAAAAATTTGCACTGTTGACACAATGGTAGGGGACTGTTTATTGACAGTGGTGCCACTATACCTTTGCCGGAAAACAGCATGACGCTTGACTTTGCCACGTTAAGGATAAGCCCGTTCGCTGAGAACCACTGCTGTAGCTGCTCGCACACTTTCGTTATCCTTTGGTTAAGTTGCTCATAAGTGGGGGCACATACTACGACAGTGGTATCATCAGCAAACAATACAGTCAGGCCTTCAGTAATTGAGCTAGGGAGATCATTTACGAACATCAAAAACAAGGTATTCCCTAACGAAGATCCTTGAGGGATACCTATCGTGACGTCCCCGGGCTTGGACCTATGTTTGCCGCCATCTTCACCGGCAACCACGACTGTTTGCCTGCGGTGAGATAAAAAGGACGCTAATAATTTATGAACGTTGTTTTGTATACCGTACAGTTTGATTTTTTCCAGTAACAGCTGGCCATTTACGACGTCGAATGCCTTAGATAGGTCGCAAAAAATGCCAGCAACCAGAGATGGGCAAAATTTATTCGAATGACGAATAACGATTGAGAATAAAAAAATCATTCGCGAATAACGAATAAATTTTCCGAATGATTATTCTTATTCGTACATATGGCGAATAAATTATTCGCGAATAAATCATTCGATGAATAAATTATTCGCGAATAAATTGTATCACGAATAAATCATTCCCGAATAAAATACTACGAATAAATTATCCTTGTTTAAAAGTCAATCGCTATAAGATCGACAGGGGTATTAAATTAAATAAAGAAATGAAAAATATATAGTGGTTTTGTGTGGTCTTGTGATACCACATCACGGTTTTCACTCAAATCCGTGGAGTTTAACGAGCTATCCTTGCTGGACTGGATATTATCGTCATCGTCATTAACCTCACTCATTTTTTTGTTAACAGACTTCAGAGATGCGACTGGTTTAGACCAAAGTATGCGAATGACTAATTTTTGTGAAATAATAATGAACACGGGTAAACAAACCGATAAGAAAATTGAGTTACGTGGTTATCTCGTTCATTCATATATCCATCTCTTTCTGGTTGGCTACCTGCGAGACAATCCCTAGACCCTAAAATATGCTCCAGTTGCATTTTAATGGTAAATTTGAAAGTGTACTATAATATTATTCGTGGTATTTATTCGAATAAAATAAAGAATAATTCATTTATTATTCGAAGAAGTGGTAGAATAATTTATTCGCGAATAAATTATTCGCGAATAAATTTATCGCGAATGATTGTTTATTCGAATGATTATTCAAATAAAAATTTATTCGAATAATGCCCATCTCTGCCAGCAACTTTATACCTAGAGTCTATGCTCATAATAATCGAGTCAATGATCTGGCAAGCAGCCAGTGACGTTGACTTATTCCGTCTGTAGGCAAACTGTTTGTCAGTCATTAAATCATTGGTCTCCAAATGGCGCATAATATGAGAAGAAATAATGCCCTCTATCATCTTAGATACGGTGGGAACAATAGTAATAGGTCTATGGTTATCAACACTGTATTTGTCACCTTTCCCTTTGTACACCGGGCACACACGTGTGCTCTTCAGTGCGTCAGGGTAGACGCCGCACTTAAACATATCATTGATCAAGACGACGAGGACGATGGACATAACCGGCCAAATGGATATGATTGTGTTTACTGACATATCGTATATATCCAAAGTATTGCGCGTCTTGATCATTGACTGGAGCGCTGAATCAAGGTCAGCTTGAGTGACGCAGGGAAGAGTTGAGTTTAGGAACATCAAGATCACCCATATGACGCCGCAAATAATCAGAGGACTGCTCATTGTTACAACGAAGGGCGAAGTTTTTGGCTACGCTTAAAAAATATGAATTAAACAGGTCTGGGATATCTTTATACGGCACATCAACAATATCGTCGTCCTTGAGACACACGTTTCCTTTTCTTGGCTTGGAACATATCTCATCATTTATGATTCGCCATATTTCTTTCGCAGGATTTTTGCATTCCACCAAACGTGTTTTATTATAATTTTGACGAGCTATTAAGGTGGATTCTTTAATTATATTCGCGTAGTGTGCTATGCAGTCCGATATAATTTGTTCATCAGGATATTGCCGACGTAAGATATTTAAGTCCTCGAATTTCACAAGGTGGTCGCGTACTGCGTCTGTCAGCCAAGGTAAACTACGTTTATTTCTTAACCTAAACAATTTAATTGGAAAATGTAAGTCAATGTAATATGTAAACAATCTAAACAATTTATTAAATTTTTCATTTATGTCAATGTCATAATCGTTAATAAAATTCCAATCGTAATTTTTAAAAGCAATATAAAATGAACAAATTGATTCAGGCGAGACACTTCTGCGTTCCACGGACAAATTAATCTTACTTATATGTTTTGCGTTTGTGATAGTCATAGTTATCTTTTGGGCGTTATGGTCGCTTATGGCAGTGTCAATGGGCACTGCGACTATGTCATCGCTATTAGTCGGTACTATTCCGCAGTCAATCGTCGACGAATTATCAGATGTGACGCGTGTTGGAAAATTTATGATGTTTTTAGACCCATAACTATTTAATAAGTCATCCAAGCGTAGTTTTGAACAATTAATAACAGAAAAGTCCACATTCAAGTCGCCGACCAAAATAAACCTTTTGTTTTCGTCAACTAATTTACTTAAAAGTGGTTCCATACAATTTAAAAATATGTCAAAGTTTCCATGTCCAGTTCTATAAATAACAACAATAATTAATCTCAAATGGCAAATTTCAATAGCGGTAAATTCACAATGGTATTGCACGGCTAGGGCGTGTAGGTCGCTGCGCGGCCTATACTTTGTACCGGTTCGAACGTACAATGCAACTCCGCCGTGCTCAATGGTCGAGCGGCAGAAGGGATTAGCAAGATCGTACCCACATAATCTTATTCGCTCGATTTCGTGATTTCGACACCAAGTTTCGGTACAAGCTAATACATCAGGTTTCTCAGTGCATAATAAAATGTCTAATAGTGCAGTTTTACTAACTATCGATCTAACGTTTTGGTGAATAATATTAAAATGCGATCCAGAATAACCTAAGTCACTCATAGCTACGAGTTGTGATTTGGTGCGCGTGTCCTCAAGTTTTTTGACGTGACGTATATAATGGTGACCTCTTCTTTTGGAGCTGATATCTCTTAAACGGCCTGATCGATTTTCATGAAACCTTGCTAAGAATTACCGCTAGAAAACCTGCTTTCTTATTATAAGAAACCGCATCCAAATCGGCTTATTCGTTTAAGAGCTACCGCACATTAAATAGGCCACTAGTCGCCACCAGTAGTGGTTCAGTCAAACCACATGCCGGCACAGTAGCCAGTGTAGTAGTAGCCAGTGGTGGTTAGATACCACCAGATACACCGGTACTGCCGTCCTAATCCAATAAGCCAGGGACCGGACCACCCATTCCATGATAAAAGCCTTTAAAAGACTTACCTCTCAAAGTACAACTCACTAATGCCCGGTTCCTATATTCAAGAAACGAATCGTTTTCGTTACGTCTCGTTAAAATTTGACACGTTTTGTACGTAGCAAATGTAAAATTTTAACGAGACGTAAGGAAAATGATTTGTTTCTTGAATATAGGAACCGGGCATAAAAGTATAACCCCTTTGGAAGAAACATACGACTTAGTTGTTTGATAAACTAGGCATTCACATAAGGGAAACCTAATGAGCAGCAATAAATTGATATCCCTCTTAATGCATAACCAAATGTAAGGGTAACCCTTAAAAATAGCAATTAATGGGTACAGTCAAGGAAATTGATTCATTGACAGACGGACAGACAGACAGACAGACAGACAGACAGACACATGAGTGATCCTAGAACGGTTCCATTTTTCATATTTTGTACGCAACCCTAAAATTACAAGTTTAAAGGCAGTTACAATAGAACAACCAATATGGCGTGTCGTGAATTTTCGTTCGCGCAGACAAACAACGATTCCGATGATTTCCGAAAGCACGATAAAACCCACGATCAGACTTGTACATAATAGTAATAAGGTGCAAATTAAATTGAATCTATTTTCTCCATTTCACTCACGCACGTTTGACGGCTGACTGAGTGACACGCGGGAGCGCGACAAAATGGCGTCGCTAATAATCAATAATAGCGCTGAATACAACCACGCTGCGCGGATTGCTTTCCGCGCTTCGAAATAATCACATCTGCGCAAGTACATCAGTAATCCACCGTAGTACACCATATCGGTTGTATTTTGCTGTAGCATGTTATTCAAGAGAATAATATAAGCCTAGGGCTTAGTTTGGGACTAGGTCAATACACTTAGGAGCAAAATACATACATACATACATAAGCTCACGCCTTTATTCCCAGAGTGGGGTAGGCAGAGCTACAGAATTTCCAACAACTATAAATTTTTTTTGATAATTCTGTAACCACATTTTGCATACTTAGGCGAAGATGTTTACCAGTGTATTAATGACAGGTTGCAAGCCCATCGCCTAACAGTACTACACGCCTTTATTACCTTAGTCGGCTTTTACGACATCCAAGGGAGGACATGGAGTGGCACTATTCTAACCCGGCAACCACGCGGGGATTAGGAGCAAAACTGACTCAATATTAGCACCTTAGTAGAATGTGAATATGTTGATGACAATCAAAGCTATTTTCAAACGCTTAATATAGAATGGTACTCCTTGAAGTTCACTACAAATGCTAAACAAATGATTTACTTGTCATTTATAGTTGTTTAGTAATTTTGAACCAAAAATGGTTTCATTCGTTGGGTTAATACATAGCCTATGTACTCACAAATAACAAAGCTTGGTTCAAGAATTTTCAAAATTGTTTGTAGGTCCAGATATTACCCCTTACAACTCACAAACTTTATCTCTTTAGGTAGTCTGTGAGCACTTAGATGCTTCGGTTTTGTACCTCTCTCACACTCACTCTAGATAAGATTGTATGAGAGCTATCGCACTGTATTGGTATAGATTCAATTACATGAGAATTAAAAATAAGTTAACGAGTAGGTTTTAAGCAGACATAGGATTCTTCGGGCCCATTTTTCGTGACAGGTAGGGACTTCCTATGTCAATAAACTGAATCATCGAGAGTAGTTCTATTCACGGTGCTAATTTACAAAGAAATTGATTAAGTTAATTTATGTTGTACGTTGATGATATTGCTACTTACAACATGAATCTTTCTTAGTAAATAATGCTTTAGGTTAAGGTGACAGAGTGCAAACTAAATTAACTACGGAAATGTTTTTTAAATAATAAACATCTTGGAAATTATGCATTATTGGACTACATGTTATATCAACTTATATCACATTATTTAATCATTACGACCTCAGCTATATGCTGGTAAATTTATGCAGGTTGCTTGCGAGCACTGTGTATACTACTGATCATACAAAGGTTTGCTTGTAAAAATATGTTTTAAGTATAAAAATCAAATTAAATTCTTTTCTCAAAACGATTTAAAAAAATTACTTCTTTTTTTTTTTTTTGCCCCGCGGCGACTTCAACAGCTACTACCGCCGGGCTATGGCATTTCCACGAATTAGTGATTTCGCCAGTGTCAAGTGTATATAAGTATAAATCAATATAGCAATAAAATACAATCCAATCTTCTCTGGGAAGATTGGGGGCAACGTTGTTCGGTAGTTTGTAGGACAGAGGTCAAGATAGTTTTAACCTATGTACCACTTCGAGTCCACTTGTAACGAGAAGAAAGATGCCAGATATGCGAAATAAGTCCAAGTTTTCAATCACTGTGCAACACAATGGCATAAAAAGTACAAATCACTATCAGAAAAGAACTTTGAACACCTAAATACACAAAAAAATAAAACTAAAACAAATTACACATCCGCCATCTTTTAACGTTGCAAATGGCCCGATCAAAAAAATTACTTGTTAAAATTTTGTTCTTTATGAATGTCACATCTACTATTGTTAAAGTAAACGACCAGAATATGATTGAGTTTTACTTAATTTGGGGCATTCCGGTTAGCAGGACAGTCAAGGGTAAAAATAAATATCCACACAAAGGTACAAATATAGGTACACCATATTTTTGAAACCTTTGTAAATATATTGGTGCCCTTGACTTGACCAAACTAATCGCAGGTCAATGTATATTTAAAATAAATGTACCTGTGTAGTCTTCGGGTGCAGCCGGCCGACGAACACGGTGCGTCGGGGGTCACCTCGCACAGCCCGGTTAGGGACATACAATGCGTTCAAAGCCCGGAGCAGCGCCCGATCATGCGCACGTTCATCAGTGCCTGTGGACAATAGGTACAATATGGATTATAGGCGTATGCTATTGGTACTAGAAAACAATATAAATACAATGCAACGACTACGTTAAATTTACCGGTGTAATCATAACCTATAACTTACCGTCGATTGATCCTATTTTAATCGGATCGTATTCCGTGGCGTACCGCTGAAACTCGTGTTTGTGAGGCATTTTCCTTCTTTTCTTGTCTTCTTATTTCTTTGTTGATTTTTTCTTTGTTGGTCGCGTCGTTCGTCACGTCACCACAGATTAGAGGCGTCGCGCCGGCTTACCACAGGTCCTCTTCTTGTTTTCATTAAATGACGGTCTACAGCGATATCCGCAGTGATTTCGCCAATGTCAAGTTAAGTGAGTAGAGTAAATTACTAAACAGAATAAATCAAATGTAAAGGCCGGACATCTTCCCAACGGCCATCTTCGGCATCTTCCCTCCCCGAAGGTTACCGGCAATCAATAGGATAGGGGTGGGGTGGGATAGGATTGCTTTGATCAATACCGTTACAGGCCGTTACTTTAGTTTGATTGTACCAACTTTGAGGTATAAAAATAACCTTATCGAGTTAAAGTTACTGCTGATGCATTTTGTTAGGAAAATTTTCTTTAGGTTGGTATGCTTGATTATTCGAAATGTCACATTATTACTGAAAAATGTTTGTAACACTGATTGTAAGCGTATGTGTGCTACTTGCATATTATTGGTTCTACGTTTGTAATAATCCGGTAATATCAAATGTTTTTAGGATAGTTTCATGATTGTTTATACACGCCATCTGCTCTGAAAACTCCAGTTGTAAAACCAAAGTTAAAGTTTATTATCGAGAGATGGCGTTAACGTCACTTGAACGATTGAGGACCCAAGTAGACTTTACCAAAAAATTTGTAACCAAATCAAAATTTAGGAAGGAAGGAAAATTAATGTCTTTTTATCGCAGTGTCAATAAAAGCTGATTCATGTCTCAAACATTTGAGTAAAAACGTTTTTTTAATAGGTACCTACCTCACATGTTACAAGATCGTACAGTGCATATCGGATCTATCTGTCTAAGATCTGTCTATTCGGTGTCTAATAAGCAGTTTAAAATGCTTGTATCCCCATACCTATTGGCAGACTGCAAAGCGGGTGGAGGGGGTAGCCTAAACGATCACAGCGCTCGCTACGGCTAAAATTGTCATTTTTGTCGCTGACTTGAGCTGTCAAATCCATATTGCAGTAAACATTTTCTAATCGTTTTTGAGATAAAAATTATGGTCCTGGTAAGATGTGTTGTTGTGAATTGTAATAACACCAAGAAGAATAGCGACTGTAAATTTTACCAATTTCCAAGACCATGGTGGAAACGAGAACAAAGAAATAAGTGGATAATTGCCGTAAGAAAAAAAAAGTAAGTTACCTAACTTCTAAAATTTTACTTAAAAGTACGTTATCATTTGATACGAGTATTAAATTGAAAAGTTACGGTGAATTACTATGTTACAGTCCCGATGGATCCCAGTGGCAGCCAAAGCCAGATGACAGAATTTGTAGTGCACACTTTATTGGAGGTAAAAAAGCCGATGAGGAAGCCAGTCCCAGTTATGTCCCAAAGTTATTTCCTCCTGTGTACAAATTGAAACGGATTGACGAAAATGCGGAAATGTTGAGGTTTCAACGTTATATGGAACGAAGGCGCATGAGAACAGAAGAAGCAGAAGCAGTTCATCCTAATAATTCAAGTGAATTGGAATTGCTGGAAAATAATGTGAATTTAAAAGTTGATGCTGAATGTCAAGTGGACCTATATGTTTCTAAAAATATACAAAATGCAGGACAGACGTTTACCTGTAACAGGTATGTTTATGGCAAAGAAACATGTGATGCTGAAGTTCAAACAGAAATAGACATCAATACAAATACCACTAAGGCTTTTAAAATGATGAGACACCAAAGCTGTAATACTGCTAAAAGTATTTCTATGGACCAAGCCACAATGACCGATAACAAATATTTTGCTGGATTTCAATCTATCAATACCGATGAACAGCTTGAAGATCTTGCAGGTGTTACTCTTAACAACTTTAACTTTTTATTACAATTTACCCAAAAGAACCACAATTATTTGGTGAGTCAGAAAGATAGACTACTTCTTTTCTTGATGAAAATTAAACTTGGCTTAACATTTTCCGCACTGAGTGTTCTATTTGCTATTCATAGAACAACAGTGTCAAGAATATTTAACTCATATGTTGAAAAATTAGCAGCTGCTACTTCAAATATGGTTTTTTGGCCAGACAAAAATTTTGTGCAGAAGACAATGCCAGAATGTTTCCACCCTGATTATAGTAACACTCGAGTAATTATTGACTGTACTGAGATTCCTATAGAAGTACCATCAAGTGTTGATAATCGTGTGTTCTGCTACTCACGCTACAAAAAAGGGTTCACTGCGAAAGTGCTTATTGGTATAACTCCTGCAGGCTTCATTTCATTCAAGTCAAAAGTAAGTGGTGGAAGAAAAAGTGACTCTCAAATAACCGTAGAATCAGGATTAGTAGACCACTTAGAAAATGGAGACATTGTTTTGGCTGATAAAGGATTTCCAGCAATAAAACAAGTCATTGATGAAAGTGGAAAAAGCATCACTCTTATCATGCCACCATTTCTTCAGCATAAAGGAGAATTTACAAGCGAAGAAACAGGTGCCACATATGAAATAACTAGAGTCAGAATCCATGTTGAGCGAATAATGCAGCGACTGAAGGTTTATCACATTTTAAATAAAATTCCTATGAACTCATTTCATCACATTGATGATATATTACATATTTGCTGTGTTCTGGTAAATCTTCAACCTCCAATATTTTCAACTAAATGAAACAAGTTTTTGTAATGTATATTGTATATTATTAAAAGTTATTACAATTTAGTATTTCTGTTTGTTTTTATTTTACCAATGAACCCTGTAAATGATATTTATAATATGAACCTATGATAATGACATAGCATTGAACTGATCAACAGTTTCATATACATATATATATATTTTTTTTTTTTTTTTTTTTTTTTTTTTTTTTCTTTTATTTCCATTTGCAATCGGTCGCCAGACCATGAGCGAATAATTTGGGGGTATATTGACAATGTGGCAAGATGCGGCCAGCGCCACCCCTGCCAATCAGAAAACATGGCCTCTTTTCAACCTTCTGACCATTTTTGACGTGTCTAATAGTTCGGTAACTAGTGGGTTCATGTGCAGGGTAAGGCGTTTCTTGTGTTGTATTCTGTACCGCTCAATTTCAGATGCAACCGTTGGGATTTTGAGGTACTCATGAATCTCATTATTTGTAGTGAACCAGGGAGCATTGACTATAGCTCTAAGGATGCTGTTCTGTAGGCGCTGCAGGCAGAGGAAGTTTGATTTACTCGCGACGCCCCAGAGCTGGATCCCATATGTCCAGACGGGTTTTAAGACTGTGTTATATATAAGGAGTTTATTGTCCACTGACAGTATTGAGTTCCTCCCCATTAGCCAGTACAGGTTGCGGACTTTGTGGTTGACTTGGTCCCTTTTTTGTTTTATGTGTTGTTTCCAAGTAAGTTTCCTATCCAGGTGGAAGCCCAGGTACTTCACGCAGTCAGTATGTGGTAAGATGTCGTCTCCAAGTGTTACTGGTGGGCAGTTATCTCTGCGCAGTGCAAATGTGATATGGTTCGATTTGGAAGGACTCGCACGTATTCGCCATTTGCTAAGCCAAGTGTGTGTTGCATCCAGTTGACGCTGGAGTTTAGCGCTAGCAGTTGTTGCATTGTCATCGACGGCTAAAAATGCCATATCATCTGCATATGTGGCGGCAGTAACATCATTGCAAACTGGTAAGTCTGATGTAAACAAGTTATATAGTACGGGTCCAAGCACCGAGCCTTGAGGTACTCCAGCCTCAATACTACATAGGTTTGATCTTGCTTCTCCCTGTTTAACCTGGAAGTACCGCTCTGAAAGATATGACGCGATGAGGGGAAACATCGAGTGTGGTAGGCTCTTCTTCGCTTTTACAAGCAACCCCTTGTGCCACACACGGTCAAAGGCCTGCTGGACATCTAGGAATGCTGCCGAGCAGTATTTTTTACGTTCAAAGCTTTGTCTTGCAGTGTGATATACTCGGTGGACTTGTTCAATGGTAGAGTGTGATTTGCGGAAGCCGAACTGATGGTCAGGTATGACAGCGTGTTTATCCATGGCTGGCTGAAGTCTCTTGAGGAATATCCTCTCCCATAGTTTGGAAAGAACAGGTGTGAGGCTAATTGGCCGATAAGACGAAGCTTCGTGCTCTGGTTTACCTGGTTTGTGAATCATTATCACTTGTGAAATTTTCCAGTGTGTTGGGAAATAGGAAGTTCTGAATATAGCGTTGAAAAGACATGTAAGGAATGTAATGCACTTTCGGGGCAAGTTTTTGAGAACTATTGGAGTTATTAGATCAAATCCCGGAGCTTTTCCAGAGTCAAGATGTCGAATTTCTCTCGCAATTTCTCTTGGTGAAGTTGGTTGTATCGGTAGACACATTTGTAAGTCTTGGCCTAGGATATTACTAACATCAGTCTCGTCAGTCGAGCTCTCGTTTGGCTTAAAGACATTTGTTAAATGAGAGGCAAATGCTTCGGCTTTCTCCTTGTCAGTTCTGGCCCAGGAAGTCTGCGATTTAAGTGGGGGGAAGGATTGTTGAGGTTGATCTATGCTTTTCGTCGCCTTCCAAAGAGAGTGCTCTCCATGACCTGTTGGAGACATCATTTGAAGGTTGTGCTTAACAGTATCATTGGCCGACGCCTTCAACATAGCCTTTAATTCCTTGCTTGCTTTGTTTAGTTGGGACTTATCCTGGGGGTGACGATGTTGGTGCCAAGATCTTCGAAGACGTCGTTTGTTTAAGATCATATTTCGTATTTCTGGTGAGTTAGTAGTGACATTGGTGCTCTCTTGAAACGGTGTATTAGCCCAAGCAGCCACCTGGATAAGGTTGGTCACGTATCTGCATGCCTCGTCTACCTCGTCCCGATTTCTGAGAGAGACAGTGAGTACAATATTTTCTTCGAGATAGCTTTTAAAACCTTGCCAGTCTGTTCTTTTGTTAGTTAAGGACTCAGGTTGTCTGCGAGTTGGAGGACTTGTGCTTAGAGTTAAAATAACTGGAGTATGATCTGAGGATCCATCTAAACTTGATTCGAGGACCGTGTGTAGGTAACCCAATCCTTTGGTCACAAAGAAGTCTAGCAGATCAGGAAGTTTCCGCGGATCACCAGGCCAATAAGTTGGTTCACCAGTCGATAAGGGTTTTAAGTGGGCATCATCGACACATACTTTAAGATTTCTACCCCTTGTATTCGTACAACGGGAACCCCAAAAGATGTGCTTAGCATTCCAGTCGCCCCCGGCTATGAATCTTGAACCCAGGGTGCGAAAGTATTCTTTGAACATTTCAGAAGTAATTTTGTGCCTAGGTGGACAGTATATGGAGGAGAGCGTGATTGGTCCAGCTCGATCTTCCAATCTTACAGTGGTGGCTTGTAAGTGCGCAGTAGAAAATTGATGTTCGGGTGTGTGTTTAATATTAGACCTTATTATAAGAGCCGAGCCAGCATGTGCTCCACCATCAGGATGTGGAGTAGTATAGGTACAGTAACCTTTGATGCAGAAGCAGCTTCTTATTGTAGAATGTGATTCAGATATAAGGACTGCGTCTAATTTATTAGCAATTATTATAGCCTCTAACTCGTTTATATTGGGGGCTAATCCGTTGATGTTCCATGCTGCTATTCGCAAGGATGCCATTTATGGTAGTTTAGAAATTACGGTTGTCAACAAACCCATTAGAGTACTGATTTGTTGAATGAGTGAGTCTATTTTTTCACTTTGTTTAATTAAGAGCTGTTCTAGTGCGCTATTTTGTTGGATGTGGCTGGTATTCGGCAGTGGCTCTCTAGTAGCATCTGCATATGTTCGATGGGTATTACGTTGCATTCCAAGCGGGGGGGCTATTTCTTTTTGTTCAGTTTCCACAGGTTTTGTAGTGGCAGGAATTCTAGACTGTTTGAATGAAGTCATTTTTGAGGAAAGTTTTCTTGCCAATATCTCTTTATAGACCTCGCAGCCTTTATAGTTAGCCGGATGGTCACAAAGACACAGGGCACATTTTGCAGGTGAATTTCTGTCCTTCTTGGTACATTCAGAGCTTTTGTGACCTTCACCACACTTGACACACCTATAAGGTCTCATACAATTATTTTTGCTGTGACCATATTGCTGACAGCGCTGGCATTGAACCACATGTTTGGATTTTCGCGGATCTTCTATTTTGATACGTTGATGATGAATGTATTGAATGTCTTTAATAAGTTGGTTTTGTGGACCTGGTTCTAGGTTTACGAAGAAAGTGGAGGTGGGTTTTTTTTCTGGACCAAAATGAGCATTTATTATTTCACCTCTTACTTTGTTACCGCTTCTTTCAATTTCTTGAGTAATAATTTCATGCGGGGTGGTGTGATGGAGATTCTTTATGACGATGCGATGGCATTTATCATCTTTTCTGGTGAATGTGTGTCCGATTAGTCCCTGTTGTCTAATAAGATTAATAACCTTTTTGTAGCTATCTATAGAGCTGACCATAACTCGTAGAAGGTTCTTATTGACTATCCTGAACTTAAACTCCATAGGGCTAATAATAGATTCAATTAATTTTGCAAGTTCATTTAAATCCTCAATCCCATAGAGTACAATTGGTGGGGGTTTGCTCGGTAGCTTGCCATCGGTGATAGCAGGGTCCTCTACTTGATCCATTGGAAGATCACCAAACCTATTCTGGGTAGGGATAGATGTATTGGCAGTGTTGGTCTCTAATGGTGGGGAATCACTAATTTTGCGTTTCTTATTTTTCATTTCTGGCACGCGTTGCCATGGTGGAGGTATAGGTGCTTTTGAGATTGCTAGATCAGTTGATGTTGTAGCTTGAGAGGAATCAGCATCAGCATTGAACTGCACCTGGTTATTTATTTGAGTGTCAGTCGTATTTACCCCATTAAAAGAATTACTTCGTGGTCTAGTTTCAAATAGGCTTCGATGAAAAACTTGTTGGCTATAGACTTTGGGTTATATATTTATGTTCTTACATTTGTCTTATACTTAGGTATGTTAGGATAATACAAGGAATGAGCACTACATAATCATTTAACTATGATGTGCAGCTATTATGAAACAGTTATAAGGCAAATTTAAACTTGAGCATAACACTAAAACATTAATAATACTCGTTGTTTATTTTTTATATTAGTATTGTTATTTTACTTTTATAATTGAATATTTATTGTAAAAAACCTAATTTACAGAAAATTAAATAAATACTTAAAATAATAATAATAATAATCATTTATTTGCTAAAAACATGGTACAAAAAAAGGTGTTTCAGTTTATGAAAAGTTCACATGTTTAACCATAAGTATGGCATGCAAATGTTACCTTATTTACTACAACATAACTCATACTAGTAGTCATTACTTAATAAAAATATTATTCAGAAGGATCAATAAAAAATAATAAAAATACATTAACAAATTTCATGTCAAGTTTGTTCCTTATACATATAAAAAAAATATATATATGAATTAATTTATTTTGTCAAAAAACTCGTTTAAACTGTAAAAGCCCTTTAGGCTTAACCATTCATACAGGCTTTTTTTCATGGTTCTGTTATTTATTTTTTTCAATCCAATTAATTTTAATTTTTTAGATACTTATGAGCTACTTGACTATACATATTAACTAAACATACAAATACTGCGAAGCTTTCTCTTGGCTTTGCAGCAGTCGGGTTAAAATAACAAATGTTTTTATTTACTTACAACTAAAAAAAATTGACTTTTAATTAAAAGTATTAACAATCATCAACAACATAAACACGTGATATTTATTAAAATATAAATATATATTTATTTAATCACAAAAACAACACTTAATTTTTGGAAGAGGATAACAGTCTAAAAGTTGACTAGTCATTGGCATTTTGTAATACTTTTGTTACCCATACTTAAGTGAATAATCTCTTCAAGCTAACACATACATATACGAGTATAATCATCTACATCTTTCAAATATTACTTTCCTACTATTATATTAACTATATTTTTACCTGTAAAAGTACTCTTTAGTTGCTTGTCATTTTCACTTAAAGTTTGGTTTATTCTTGTAGAATACAAGAGTGGTAAATACTTTTTAAAGTAGAATTCTTCACTTTTTAATATTACAGTTTTAATAAAATCTTCATTTCTGTCTACTCTAACTATACAACTACCAATTGG
The DNA here is from genome assembly GCA_963966035.1 of Acleris laterana. NCBI lineage: Eukaryota > Metazoa > Arthropoda > Insecta > Lepidoptera > Tortricidae > Acleris > Acleris laterana. The sequence continues at coordinate 85,849,494 of OZ014438.1, forward strand.
TGAATATATAAAGAGATCACACATAGTCGTACCAGTCATGTACATTTGTACTTGGATTTGTGTATAATACGGTTTACTTTTATTTAGTTCTGGTTCATCATTTACTAACTCCAAATATTGCACATTACTTTTTTTCTTATCAAAATCTACAATCGGTTGATTTTTACAAGATATTGGGCATTTCACTTCCACTAACATTTTCACACATTCGTCCTGCACAACAACTCCATCTACACTAGTGCACAGCCAAGGCTGTTCTTTGCTAACAATCATCCCTAGTCTAAACACACTACAGTTTTTTAAAATTTGGTATTCTTCCAATGCATATTTTTCATTTTGTACCATATTGAGTAGCTGCGAATTCAATGGATTTTGGAAATATAATTTGTTGTGCAAGGCTCTCTACTGTTTTCGTTTTACGCACTTTTATTATTATGTACCTACATTAGTACTTGAGGAGATCCTTAATCTCCTTGCCGAGTGCCACGCTTCACACATTGATTGTTGAATGGTATCACAACATAATTTCGAAATTTCTGTATCTTCCATCACAACATGCACTAGATAAAAGTTATATAAAGTTGGTTCTATATAAAGTGCACTACTTTTGTAGACTGGGAACTCTTGTCTAAAAACATTTAAGTTTTCAAGACATATCACACAATCTTCTCTTTGTAAATTAATAGCAGTCTGTTTGACTAAACTTTGGACGACATAGCTAACAGAAGTGTCTATATCTTCAGCATTACTTTTAACAGCAGACAATCTTCCTTCAAATCCGAGACATCAAACTGAAAAGGTTCACACTTATGTTTCTTTGCTGTGGGAAACATTTCATAGAAGTACTTTCCTTTAGAATATTTTTCCTTGGAAAATTGACGGGCACTTGGCTTACCCCATTGTTGTTCTTGGCTGGTCTTCGTAAAACTGTTTTTATTACATACATACATACATAAACTCACGCCTTTATTCCCAGAGTGGGGTAGGCAGAGCTACAGAATTACCAACAACTCTAAAAACTTGTTAATAATTCTGTAACCACATTTTGCACTTTTAGGCTAAGATGTTTACCAGTGTATTAGTGACAGGTTGCAAGCCCATCGCCTAACAGTACTATACGCCTTTATTCCCTTAGCCGTCTCTTACGACATCCACGGGAAGATATGGAGTGGCACTATTCTAACCCGGCAACCACACTGTTTTTATTATTTATAAAGTATATATATAAGTGCTGCAATGTGCTTGCATTTCTCACTCTTATTATAAACACAGTCGCACGATACACTCTCAACGTGACAATTGGTGTTTAGCTGTAAGTAAATTGATTTGTTAGACACAGAATAAGCTTTTGTTAAACGGCATCGAAACATAAAAATCTGCTTACAAACAAAGTTGTCTTGTACGCCGTTGCCGTGACAGAAGTTTGGCGAACCACTCGGGCTTTGATAATACGAGTCATGTCTCCTTGGCGAATGTCTTCAACCTCAAGGACATGCCCAGCTAGCACCAATTTCTTGCTTTTATTCATCGTCTCCGGTTGGAAAATGATTTCGCGGGTGATGGCACGAAACCCCGTTTTAGTCACGAGTAGGCTCATTTCTCACTGAAAACAACAATTTTAATATTATTGGCAATAATGTTACTGACTACCATTGACCAAAATGGTGTAACATAGTAAAACAACACAAGATTTCATTAATATTTTTCACAATGTTTACTTACTTCTTGTTTGACAGCGGTGACAATATTGTCCATAATGGCCGCCTGTCACGTGGCGCTGTCGTCGCGCTCGGTCCCAATTGCTCGGCAATTGCTTTCAATTTAACTTTCGGTGAGCATATTCCCTATTAAGACTTCATTATTTTACGCTATTGACAACGAGTGAGGCAGGAGAATCTATGAAGTATTTAATTGGTTCAGAAACTCGTGCAAACTGCAAGTAATGTTAAATATTATATTCTGCTTGTTGTACATAAAAACCCTCCTCTTGAATCACTCTTCTATTAAAAAAAACCGCTTCAAAATCCGTTGCGTAGTTTTAAAGATCAAAGCGTACATAGGGACAGACGGACAGACAGGGGGAAGCGACTTTGATTTTATTAAAGTTTGTTACGTATCCCATAAATTGTGTTTTTACTTGCGCTACAAAAACGTATCGCCTGATTGAAAGGAAATTCTTTAGTTAATTAGAAAACACAATAATAGTACGTAATGAGGGCGCCACTGGACGCTCTGCGTTTGCTCGGCGCAGTCTTTTGATTGAGTTAGCGTGGCCAACTTTTTGGTCCTTACCAATACGGTATTTGATCAGCTTCTTTTTATGAAACATCAAACACGCTCCGTTACTATGGAATTTATAGGGATTACTATCTTGTGACGTCACAATCAAACAGCGTCCTTATTGTTGGATTTTATGAATTTAACAATCTTAAAATAGCAAACGTAAATAAAATATTGATGTTTTCCTAGTATGTTTAAAATGTTTATCTGTTGTTAATGAAAAACCAATTTAGTTTCACTCTTGTCAAATACCCTATTGGGAAAAACATTCCTGCTAGTTCTATTTAAGTTAAAGCTTTTGAATAATAGAACTACTGGGAAAAAAACCCAGTAGTTTTATCAATAGGACAAATGGTAATAATCCGTGACGTATGATGAAAATAAAAAACACACGATGTCTTTAAATGTATTTAATTATATTACATAATTTGACACAAAAAAATATTTCTTTTTTGTATCGTTGCCCAAATATGGCTTAGAAGTGGAATTCTAAATCCAACTTCATAAGCAAGTGCTCCAACGACTTACATATTGTCACAAAGCTTTACATTTATTCTTAGACTACGAACAGTTACTGTCACAGACCACTTACCCTATAGACTCCGCTTCGGAACAGTTTGTCTAGTATCTCATTAAGCCAAAATGGCGGGGCGCAGGGGGCGGAAAGTGCACCGTGATTGGCTAGTTCAAAGTCAACGAATAATCAAGTGTGCGCGTCGTGGTGCGCGCCAATAGAACCATGGCAACCAATTAGTGTTCTGTGAGCATAAGCATGGCTTACGGGGGCGCCTTTGTATGCGGACTCTATAGGGTAAGTGGTCTGTGGTTACTGTTAAAGTCGCCGTCAATAGAACTTGCAAAAGATGTAAACAAAACCAAACGAACGAATTCACCATGATTATTCGATAATCACGTCCTTTCAAAGATCAAGTGAGGTCTTTGCAATGATTTAGACACTAGATAGGACGGGTCACTAGTTTAAAAAAAAACCCCTTGGTGTATATTTGTGGTTATGTGTCAAACAGTAGTAATTTGTTTACATCTTTGACAAGTTCTATTGACGGAGACTTTATGTATATTACTTACAGACCTTACAGTATAACGGGGTTGCCTATTTTAAGTTAGAAAAACTTGTGACCGCTGTTTCCTTTGTCCAAAATTTTCATTTCACAAGGGGATTTTTTTCCTTGCTAGGAGGGGTCAAAGTGTCAATTTTCTGTTCAAGGACATTGTACGGTTTGAGGAATAGGTAGGTACCATACATTATCTTGTTAAATTTAGAGTGTAAATAACTAAATTTGTTTGATCACCATACATCGTTATCGCGGGGGCAAAAATGATTTGACAGGACTGAAAGATTATGAAAAATAGGCCATAACAGAAAATGACACTCGTATCTAGAAACGTTTATACCTACGAGCTTAAAATGTATACATTTTCTTTCTAATATCTTACCTCCGTAGTTAGCTCGATTAGCAGTACACATTTAAAAAAATAGCTACGGAATCCTAACGTTAACCTCTTCATTCACTTTTCCTGCTACTTAAGACATTTGTCATTCTTGATTGATTTGATATGTGCAAAATACATACAAAAACCTATCTAAATTAAATTTGAGTGCAAATGGAAAACAGATATATAAAAAAAAACTAGGTTTGGAGAAAAATACTTGATTTGACATAGGTAATATTTTTTTTATTCAAGTTGACATGTTGACTTATGGGTAAGCGTTTACTCGGTATAACACAAGTTTGATTGACCTTTTCCAGCGAAAATTTCGTGCGACATATGAAGAACTTCTTGGAGGCTTATAATGTATAGGCAGAATATTCCGGTTATACTAATCAGACGTTCTGTTATATGTGGTCTTTGATAGATTTGTTCTTGCCCCCGCGATAACGACGTATGTTGATCACTAAGAAATATTTTCCTCTCAGGTATGTGAAAAGCAGTATGTGTCACACAGTAGCAAAATTATTTCTACGCTCAGGATTCAATGTACGCCCTCGCCGTAAATATGTAATTTTGCTCCCTTGTGACATAATCTACTATTTCTCTGAAACCGTTTAACCTCTGCATTGTTATAAAACTAACCTAACCTGACCTACAGGTTCAGTAGGTACGGTCACGAGCGTTAATTTGGTATCCAATTCAAGATAAATATGCTTGAAATCGTCAATGTCATTAGAGATGTCAAGTCATTTGTAACTTTTATGAAACTCAACGTTAATGTTGTAGAATATCAGATTGACTTTGGACCTAAGGTGGGTGCTAAATTTAATCTCGTGACTGTACTCTTTACACATTTTGAAAAGTTAATGGGTTCAGAGGATTACTTCCAGACAAATAAAAATTTCGGACAAGATTTTCGAATCGTCGACAGGGTACTGTATATGCTACCATTTTCCTAATAGCGATCGGCCATCTTCGTTTTTATATGACACACGAGTGGCAAATATACAGGCAGATGAGAATGCAAGCGTGATTGGGATAGCCAGCCGAACGCTGTTAAGAAACGGGAAAACTGTATTGGCCGCACTCAGTCAGTTGACGAGAAAGAGGCCACATGATAAAGTTTGTATAGCCTGGACCTTTTCACTCACTAATCTATTTACCATTGCAGGCATTATCCGCTAGAACTGTACGGTCACAATATTTGCATAAATTGTACAAGCCTGGTGCTAAACTAAAATTAACAACAAAAAATTGCTACATTATGTGTATTAGCATTTTCAATAATTTGCCGGATAGTTTTAAATCAAATAAAATAAATATATTTAGAAATCAACTCAAATTGTGGCTCGTGGAAAAATGTTTCTACAGCGTTAAAGAATACATGGAATATAAACCTGACTAGATTTTAATTATTATTAATGACGCAATGTAATGGAGTTAATGTAAACTGTATTTTATTTTCATTTGGTTTACGTATTTAAGTTTTTTATTGTGACATACTACTACTATTTTATTGTTTTGCTTATTTAGTAACATAAGTAAGTAAATTGTGTGTACATCTGTAAAGATAGAACTTGGTGACACTAATTAAGTAATTGTAACAACCCATGTATACCCAACTTCCATACACAATAAAAATTTATGATTTATGATTTATGATTTACCATTATTATTCCATATTCGCGTACTTTTAAAGTTTGAGTGTTGTCATATTATTTATTAATACACTTAATCATGTCTTAATGTTTATTTTGAGGTAGTAAACTCTTGTAATTTTTGATGAAAAGCACTTTCAAAGACATTAATTTGACGCTGCCATCGAGGCGCTAGCGAACTATCTCCATCTCAAATCGAAGAAGCGGAAGCGGAAGCACTTAAACTAATCTCTCTTCATTCTTGTGTGGGCATGGCTGCATATATGACCGCTCAAGTCGTTCCTGACTATATTTTTCCATGCCACAAAGGCAGTGTTATAAAAATAAGTTAGGTGTATGGTTTACGGAAGCAATTAATCATAAATACCTTGTGATGTTTGAGTGATGCTCAGAGACAAATTAAAAAAACTTCATTTCTTATGTTGCTAATACATTACCGGTTAGCCAATAAACCTATTGGAATATTAATTATAATAGCGACGTACATTCAGCGTCATAAAGTACGTAGCATTCAAGATCACCAAATACTATGTCCTTACCTATGAAATTGTTTTTTATATGTGTTTTATTTCGTACGAAATTTACTCATTTCAATTAAAACTTCAAAATTATTTTTAAATTTCATTAATACACTATGTTAAAAGGGTTTTAGATACAAATAATATAGTTAAATTTCTTACTTAATGTTTAAAATTAAAGTGTGAACTCAACTCTTTTCATGTGTTTCAATTACGCAGAGTTTTATGAATGTACTAGCGACCCGCCCTCGCTTCGCTTCGGTCTATGTGAGTTTTCTGTAACACCCGTACATAAACCAGAATCTATTATACATATAAACCTTCCTCTTGAATCACTCTATCTATTAAAAAAACCCGCATCAAAATCCGTTGCGTTGTTTTAAAGATCTAAGCATACATAGGGACAGACAGCGAGAAGCGACTTTGTTTTATACTATGTAGTGATAATATAAGTTAGAAGCGTGCAATATTCCTGAAAAAAAATTGTTTGGTAAGCAATTTGACGTTACTAAATAATCTGCAACATTAAATGTATGAAAACCACCGTTTTCATAAAAATCTCCATATATAACGCCAATTTCATAGTTAAGGAGTTTAGGACATTCTAATATATAAATTAGGCACGAAATTGAAATAGAATCATATTCATATTCATGTTATACTTTCTTTGAAAAATCGCAATTAAATACTAACCAGTGACATCTTAAATTATAGACATTATAGTATTGTCTGCGTATTTCTATCAGGTATTAAATACAAAAAGTTTTAAGGTATATTTATTGCGGTAATGTCATCTACACTCATATGAATGTAGATATTCATTTTATAAGTAATAGGAATACTTTGACAGTTAACTTACACTGACGTCATACCAAAAACGGTAACTGCATAGTACAGGGGGCAACAATTCGTACGGGGTCCGTTTAAAAAAAATGTCCATCGAGGCCCGCACAACATTTTATAGAAAAAAAAATACGAAAGTAACAAAGGCATTTAATTTTTTTTTCTTGCCGACTCTATCTCAAGTAAAACGGGTTCAAGCTATAGACATTAAATCCTGTTAAAGTCGAGTCCAGAATTAGGCGAACTAACTTGACAGCCGAAAATGTTACCAGACATAGGAAAAAATAAATAGTGATAGGTTTATGTCGACACAAATATGTCGATATAATTTTGTGCCTTCTATAAATCTGATTCTATTTATATTTTATCAAGTAATTGTCGTCGAAGCTCTCACACTCATACATACTTGCCAAATAGGGACGAACTACAGCATTTTTATGATATATTGATATACTATGATCTGAACGATGTACGGTTTAAAGTGGATATTTACGATACTTAACTCCTCAAATTAGGAACAAAATACAAAAATAATGCTGTTATTACGACAGACCATTGTGATTCTTTTAGGTGGCTTTTGTCGGGCTAGTATGGTACATTTCATGTACCATACATACCATTCGTCCCTTTCTTTCTGGCAAATATGAAAGTGCGATAGAGACAAACGCTATATATCGTCGATCACAATTCCAAATACGTTAGCTATCGATATTAACAGCACTAGCCAAACTGTGGCAACATTAGTGTACAATGAACTGTCAAGTTAGTTCGCCTAATTCTGGACTCGACTTTAGATGTACTCTGTAGGACAAGTTGCTGTGTTCTAGCGGTCCGCCATTTGGCAACCCCTGGGATAGTATAAGCATTTTCAATTTATATTGTATAGAATGCTTTGACTACTCCATTGCGGTTGCTGTCTTTTTTGGGACTAAGGTAGTACCAATAGTCTTACACGAAATGAAACTGAAACTCATAACTTATTCAATTGATTTCTTAAATCTACCTTATTCTAAAGCACACGCGTAAAGCGCTAAACCGACTTACCTACTTTATTGCTTAATTAATAATTAAATTATTAGTATAAATTATATTGGGGATTCAAATCAGTTAGACTAAAGAGAGATATGGAGTATACATTGACATAAAAACTAACTTCAAACCCGTACCCATTTATTTATTGCATCCTACAATTTAATTATGGCCTATTTAAGTTGATCGTTTTAAGTGTTTTTATTTATTAATATTAAATATTTATTGCACGTAATTAAAATAGTTTACAAAAGGCGAACTTAATGCTACAAGTATTATTTACTAGTCAACCTTAAGGTGAAACAGAAATCAAACAATAGGTAGGTGCAATAAAATGCCATCCTTTGGGACCGTTCAAGTATTACGTAAGCACTATAGGGGTGGGGGGGGATCTATGCTTTGCTTATTTTTGATGACATCATGGGTAGATGGTGATTACGTTAGCAGTTTTTATTTACTTTTTTTTACATTTTGTTTAAATGAATATTAGGTGCGTTGAAGTGCTCTACACAAAGCCTATTTCCTTATATCTACAATTATACCTGATGCTCATGAATGGGATAATGGGATAAGAGTTTAGATTTATGTCAAATGACGACTCCATAGCTTGCTATAGTCTTACCGTGCGACAAAAACTCCGATGCCTACTAATGACATTGAAGACTTCAGGCATAGTTTTCTTGAAATGGGTCCCAAATTAACGCTCGTGACCGTACAGCTAGTCTCATTATATTTTCTTATTTGCTAACTAGCGACCCGCTCTCGCTTCGCTTCGGTTTATATGAGTTTTCTGTACACCAGTACATAAAATAAAAAAATATTATACATATAAACCTTCCTCTTGAATCACTCTATCTATTAAAAAAAACCGCATCAAAATCCGTTGCGTAGTTTTAAAGATCTAAGCATACATAGGGACAGACAGCGGAAAGCGACTTTGTTTTATACTATGTAGTGATAATGTTTAATCATTTTATGTTCCTCCACATGTTCATGCGGATGCGAATGTAATACAGGGTGCGGCAAGAAAGAAATTGGACGGGGCCTACACGTGACGACGACCAGACCAATGGGAGCGAAATCCTTGGTGACAAGATCCGACGCGTTTGTTTGTGACAAAATGATACAAGTATACACATACATACATTAAATCACGCCCGTTTCCCAGAGGGGTAGGCAGAGACCCGTTCCACTTGCTACGATCCTGACAAATTTCTTTCGCTTCTTCCACATTCATACATCGAGTCATGCACGCACGTCGGTTTCGGGTGCTTAAGATTCGGCCCTTTTCCAGTATTTCTCCGATTTGACACGAAAAAGTACGCCTAGGGCGGCCCCTTCCGGCCCTTCCTTCCTTCGGAATATATACCATTCTTTTAACCTAACCTAACTAATAAATGCCATTTAAATTGTACATCTATTTTGAAAACAAAATACTGCATCTGGTAACACTGTTGCTTGCGCCACGGAATAGTTATCGTATAGATTAATTACTTTGTTTTAATTATTCATTGATATACTATATTTTTACCCGTGTGGTTGCCGGGTTAGAATAGTGCCACTCCATGTCTTCCTGTGGATGTCGTAAGAGACGGCTAAGGGAATAAAGGCGTGTAGTACTGTTAGGCGATGGGCTTGCAACCTGTCACTAATACACTGGTTAACATCTTAGCCTAAATGTGCAAAATGTGGTTACAGAATTATTAACAAGTTTTTAGAGTTGTTAGTAACTCTGTAGCTCTGCCTACCCCACTCTGGGAATAAAGGCGTGAGTTTATGTATGTATGTATGTATACTATATTTATAGAAGATCTTAGGCGAAGGCTAGACGTACAATAAATATTGTTTTCCGTCAATTGGCAAATACTGATGGATCACAATCTGTTCATGGATTCAGAGTGCCAAGGCTACACGTGCAATATTTTTGACGTCAGTATTATAACGCGTTTCGTGCAGTTCAGTCGTGTGTGTAGATATGGAGACAAAAAACTAAAACTTGTCTCGCTACTATTTTAGCATTTACTTAGTTTAAAAAAAGAATTAAAATAAAGCAGTGGACTAAAAATTGGCTGCGACAAAAAAATAAATACACACACTTGAATCTATTGGCTGAAATTAAACTGAATAATGACGTGGATCATACGACCCTTATTTTAAAATTAGAACATTATGGATTGGCCAATAAAGCTTTAAGTCTTATGTCTTCTTATCTACGTGATAGAACTCAAACAGTTGTTGTAAACAAAACTCAATCTGTTGGAGCTACAGTGAAAATAGGTGTGCCACAAGGCTCTATTTTAGGTCCCTTTTTATTTTTGGTGTATATAAATGACTTTCCACCAACAGTAGATAAACTTTGTGATATTGTACTTTTCGCTGACGATACTTCACTAATTTTCAAGGTAGAAAGACAAACTGTAGACTACAGTAGGATAAACGCCACCCTAGTTAAAGTACTTAATTGGTTTACTTCCAACAATTTGCTACTAAATGCTAAGAAAACTAAATGTGTTAGATTCTCTTTGCCTAACGTTAAACCGGTAGATTCTAGAATTTTTCTAAATGACGAGTGTTTGCAAATGGTAGATAAGGCAGTTTTTCTAGGCATAACAATAGATAAAAATTTGCAATGGAGTCCCCATATAGCGGTACTGGCAGGTAAACTAAGCTCGGCAGCTTACGCCGTTAGGAAAATTAGACAATTAACCAATGTTGAGACAGCTCGCTTAGTTTATTATAGTTATTTCCATAGTGTCATGTCGTACGGTATTTTGGTTTGGGGTAAGGCTGCTGACATTCAAACTATATTTGTTTTACAAAAACGGGCCATTCGTTCTATTTACAACTTAAATTCCCGTGACTCCTTAAGAGAACTTTTTAAAGAAATTAATATCTTAACTGTAGCGTCTCAATTTATTTATGAAAATATTATTTATGTTATTAAGAATTTAGATTCTTTCACCAAGAATTCTGATGTACATAATTTAAATACTAGAAATAAAAATAAAATCGCTATTCGTAAATTCCGCGTCCGTAAAGTATATAAATCATTTGTTGGTCAATGCATTCATTTCTATAATAAATTACCTGACGTAGTTTTAAAGTTACCCTTTCCAGCACTTAAAAATTACTTGAAAAAGTCGTTAATGTCTAAAGCGTATTATAGGGTCGAGGACTATCTAACAGACAAAAATGCATGGTCTAAACCCGAAGCATAGTCATTAATAATTTGATCAATTGCAAAAGCTTTATCTTGTCTAGGGGACACCGTTGATGTAGGAAAACATATCGAAACTTTTATGTGGTCATCTTGCACCGTGTTATAAGTTATAAACATTATGAGTAGGTGGGTTTTAGTTTTTTTTCTTGTTTTTTATTTCTCCTTTTTCTTCCTTTATCTCTCACGTAAGATTTTTTGGCATGTTTTCCTGCTGATCTACTTATGTTATTGGATATTATATTGAATTTAATATTTATTGCTTTATATAATGCTAGATTAAGTAGTACCATTGTAATTAATATGTTTAAAAAATGACTGACTGCTGAGTTTCTTGCGGCGTTTCTTCTCAGCAGTGTCTCTTGCGAAGCGCTGGTAGATTCTTGACGTGTAAAAGTGCCAGAACGGCCTACTTACTGAATAAATGTCTTTTATCTTTTTTATCTTTTTTGACGTAGAAGATTACGAAAATTATTTTCGTATGCTTGCCGCTTGTTTTGAAAACATTCCGACATTAGTAACACCCTTTTTAAGAAAAGAAGATACAGTCATGAGAGCTTCCATTTCTCCCAGAGAAAAATTAGCTTTGACATTACGTTATTTAGCAACTGGAATTTAATGGCATCCTTATAAATTTTTGTTGACGAATCCCACAATTCGGGCAAGGCTTCTAAATTTAAAATGAACTCCTTAAGGATTGTTTGTTCATTTGTAAGCCTAGTCGTACTCGCCATTGTAGCTGGCGGCGACGGCGTCGTCGGCGGCACGTCAGTCTCCATTGCTGTCGCGATGCGTACTGACATTTCTCAATATTTTTTGTACGTGTAGTTCAGTATATTGACGGATCTCAATATTTATCAGAAATTGGCAAACCGGAATCCAAAAATCTAGATTTTTGTGACATATATTGTCATCCATCAATATAGCAGACTAGACGAACAATATATATCACAATATGAGATAAATATTGATGGATAACAATATTTATTGTACGTCTAGCCTTCGCCTTAGATAACCGCATTCGCATCCGCGGATGTGTGCCTTCAAAAATCCGCATCCGCATTCACATTTGCGGATATAAAAAAAACGTAACATCCCTCGTCCGAACCCTAGCTTATATTATAAATAAAACTTACGAAATTCTGCTTTAAACAGTACTACACTTACAGCGTAATATACCAATATCCTCTCATTACGAGGATCTTCAGTACCTCTTATAATGCTCGTATTACAAGGTCTATAAAGAGGTTGAGGAGGTAAAGGGCCGATATTTCAGCTACCATTTTCCGAATATCTTCGTGACAAGTGACAATGACAAATATACTGTGTGTTGCAAGTGCAAGCGTGACAGCGATAGCCAACCGACAGCTTATAAGCTCAGAATACTGTGACTTAGGTTTATTGTTACGGCTTTAGAAAAAACTCGTATCTGATATTTCAAGATGTATGAGTATGAGCTTAACTCTCTTCAGATTTATGTTTAAAATCGTATGTCACGAATTATGAGATGCGAGGTTTTTTCAAAGCATTGACGGTGTAGAGAATACTGTGGACATGAACACGACTTGTGATTATTGCGTAATTAACTATAGTTATATTTAAAAAAAAATGGTTAATCGATTAACCCACAGCCGAAAACGCTGGACCTAGACCTCCTTGGACATCATAGGGGTGCACCATCATGATTCATTAATACTATTATTAGGGTCACAACTTTTGATGGCATATCGTGGTTCTAGATGCCATACATATCGCTCATTGAATACAAAACGGACACATTCCAAAATAATTTGCTGTTGCATTGAAACTCTTATACGATCTGCTTCTAATTTCAAAACGCAACACTGACACATTTTGGAATGTGTCCGTTTTGTATTCAATGAACGAATATTAAATCACGCCTGTTTCCCAGAGGGGTAGGCAGAGACCACTTCTTTCCACTTGCTACGATTTTGACAAATTTCTTTCGCTTCTTCCACATTCATACATCGAGTCATGCACGCACGTCGGTTTCGGGTATTTAAGATTCGGCCCTTTTCCAGTATTTCTCCGATTTGATTCGAAAAAGTACCTTAAATCCCGCTTGTACCTCCCAGATTTTGTTATTCGTCCAATACCCTTTCAATTAAAATCTTCGCACATTCCGGACGTTCATTATTGCTTTTTCTTCTTTTTACTACACCCCATACTTCAGTGGCCGATTTGACCATGCCATTCTTCATAATCTCCCATACATTCTCAATTTCACTGACATTCATCTTATAAACACATTCAAAACAATCTTTCAGCTTTCTTACGTACTCATCTTGTATAACTTCATCCTTCAGTTTCTCTACTTTTATCCTCTCTAACGCAGTGGTCGGTACGGGAACACGAGGGCACCAACGTGTGAACAGACCCCATACTCGCGTTACCACTAAGGCGGACTTGCGCGGACCAGAGTTAGCCCTTAACCCAGAGTTAAGCGTCTACTTTTGTACGTGGTTTGCCGCCTAACCTCGGGTTAAGATGCTAACTCTGGTCCAGGCAAGTGGGCCTAAGTGGTGATCTGAACCTACGCTGACTCCTCGAAATGCTCTTGTATCTACAACTTTGTTACGCAACCGTTCATCCACAATCAAAGGCCGTAAATTATCCGACACTCATGCCTCGAGTAATAAGAATGTGTCAGATATATTTGAGTCCAATGTTGGGTCATATATTCATGTTTACACCGGTGCATCTGGCGTTAATAGTCTCTACCACCGCAGATAAAAAAAAATCACAGTAACATTGATTCTTGTAATGATGGTCATTGTCAGAAATGATACGTGTGTAGAAAAATAACGATCGAAATTGTATAACGATGTAGCAGAAAGCACTTGGGAAATCAAACTGTAAAATGATTTAGTGCACCCCTTGTCCATGTCCAAAAGCAAAGGTCAATGTACTAAATTCTTCGTCGTCCTTACAAATATTACAATACGCCGGTCTTACCCCGCATAACATCACACTGGCTAGTCCTTCCAGAAGTTAGGGTTCCGCCGCAGCCGCCGTTCGAAGTTCTGGTACCAGGTCTGCAGAGTGCTCAAGGGGATGTAGGAAACACCTGGAGTTGCTTGCATCTGGTCCTGGGTGACGGCGAATGAAGCCACGAAGTTGATCAGACTTTCAAGCATCTTCTCGGCAAAGGTTACGTACGAGCTCTGTTGCTGGGCCTGAAGAGAGATATCGCATGATCAAAATTACTGTTAAATAGATACAAATCTATAGTACATTGTTGTCTAGGCGCGGAAAGTAAGGGCTTTCCTGACGAGGTGGTTAGCTGGCCGAGCAATAGCGAGGCCTGCTAAAATACGAGTAAGGAAATCCTCGTTTCCGTCGCGGCATACATAATGCTTTTCTCAAACATGTGAGGAAATAACACAAATACATTTTTAAAAAGCAATTAATTTAATTTAATTCACATTAAAAGTTATGTTGGTCAAGTTTGGGCAATTTGTAAATAAAAACTTTATAGTTTTTCCAGGAGCCAGTTCAGGTTTTAATATAGGCGGCATGGTACCTATTTCGACGCTTTCGTCGCTTGAGCTCATTTTTTCTAGTAAGTATTTCGCACAACAATAGTTTCACATTTGGTTTCACATACTCGTATGCAGAATGAATGAATGTTACCGACTGTCAATTGTTTTTAAATACTAACCATAGACATTGGAATGCAAATTCAAAAATAAACACACGCACTGTGCTAAAAAAGCGAGCAGTAACCTTGGCTGGTTGGAATTTTTGTCTTGGTCCTTTTGATTTTGTATGCAATTGACAGCATTTTTAAGAAAAATATGGACTTGGACGGAAAGTGTTTTCATATGGTTTTTTTACTGAGTAAAATGAGGCACTTTCCGTCCTTGTGTTTCAATTGGAAAACCGTTCTTTCCGAGCATGTTTGAGAAAATGTATTAACCGTAGGTACTGCGCGACGGAAAGGAGAGTAATGTGTTTATGTATGAATGCATGTTAATTTGTGGCGTTCTAGAAACTAAACGCGTGGGCCGATGTTGATGAGATGATTCTTATGTCAATCGATTTCTCTTATTCTTTTGAGTGTCACTAAAGGTATGACAGTAATCAAAATTCAATATGGCGGCAAATAGGCGCCATATTGTAAGAATGACAAACTATGACAATGTGGCTTTAACAAAACGTTTATTATATGGGAGCTAGACAGTTGAAATTTTCACAGAAGATGTATTTCTGTTGCCGCTATAACAAAACATAGTAAAAGCAGAATAAAGTAAACATTTAAGGGGGGCCCATAAAACAAACGTATTTTTGCCGTTCTTTGTTAATGTTGTACGAAACTCTTCGTGCGCGAGATCGACTCGCACTTAGCCGCTTTTTATTCATTATTATCACTACATAGTATAAAACAAAGTCGCTTCCCGCTGTCTGTCCCTATGTATGCTTAGATCTTTAAAACTACGCAACGGATTTTGATGCGGTTTTTTTAATAGATAGAGTGATTCAAGAGGAAGGTTTTTATGTATAATAAATTTTGTTTTATGTACGTGTGTTATAGAAAACTCAAATAAACCGAAGCGAAGCGAGCGCGGGTCGCTAGTAATTAATAAAAATAATAATAATTCCGTAATAGTAAAAACACATATTCTGAAAAAGATCTATCACGGTCAGTGACACGAATAAAATTGTCCTAGGGACTTATGAACGATATCAATTTAATGATACCGATTTGATAATTAATAGAAGTTTGTGACACAAACTTCTGTTTGACGATGACCATTATACTCGTCCATGTCAACGGAAGTTGTAAGGGCGAACTCAAAAAAACTATATTTTATCCAACCAGCAACGCACTGGACGCAATGGATGATAAAAGGCAAGTATATATTTCAGGATTTATATAAAACTACCTTCTGCCCGCGAATCAGTCTGCGTGGAACTCGTTTATATAGTAGCTCCATAGGTTATAGGTTATAGGTTGTAGCGGGCTAATTTCCGCAACTCGACGACTTAACAAATGCGCCTTTTTTGCGTGATAGTAGCTCCATACAAATTTTACCACCTTAGGGGATGAATTTTGGGAAAAAATCTACCATATATCCTTTCCCAGGATTCAAACTATCTTTGCACCAAATTTCACCTGAATCGGTTCAGTGGTTTCAGCGTGAAGAGGTAACAGACAGACAGACACACTTTCGCATTTATAATATTAGTATGGATAGCTGTTGCTCGCGACTCTGTCTACGAAACATAAATCATAGGCATCATAGCCTATGTTCATCAGGGATGATGTAGTATTCTAACGGTGAAAGATTTTTTCAATCCGGTCCAGTAGTTACAGAGCCTATTCAATGCAAACAAAACAAATCTTTTCTCTTTATAATGTTAGGTTATTAACCTAACCTAACCTATAGGGCTAGTCGTGTAATTTTTGTAAATGTAAAACCAACTAAACATTGTTTTTATTTTATTTCTAAACGTCTACCAATTTTTGTTATTGTTCATCATCATTAAATTTAAGAGCTAGGCTCTTGTCGGTGAAGTAATTGCCACTTTTCTCTACTCTGTGCTAGCTTTTTCACCTCCTGATACGACACGACATTGGCCTTCTGTCTTATTTGGTTGAAGTAAGTAAGCCTAGGTCTTCCTCTTCCTCTTTTTCCTTCGACTTTACCCTCTAAAATATTCAAAAAGAAACTATCATGCCGTATCAAGTGTCCTATCATCTTTCCTCTTCTACATTCTATAGTTTTTAAAATTATGTCTTTCTTCGTTCACCATCTTCAAAACCTCTTCGTTGGTTTTCTTTTCCGTCCAGCTAATTCTTTCCATTCTTCGCCAACACCAAATCTCAAACGCTTAAGAGCTAAAATATCAAAGAAGGCTAAAAAAAGATTAATTAAAACCTACATTTGGAGCATCGCGTTGTACGGTAGCGAGACTTGGACACTGACACAGAGAGATAGAGAAAGGTTGGAAGCGTTTGTTATTGTTACGTAACGTATATTGCTTTGCTTGCTGTGTTTGCATTCCCATAGACTAGTCTTTTGTTTTCTGTTTCCTTAGAGTTGCCAACCTTAACAGGGTGTAATTTTTATGGTCGTTCGAGATGATCCCGAACAATGATTTAAATTTTGATCCTTGATGTTTAACATTTTATGTTATTTTGTGTTAAGTGTGTCACTTTCCGTCTCTTCACCAAGCGGTTCCAACGGAAGACCAGTGCTGGCTTTAAGGCTAGCGAATGCTGAGTTGGGATCGTTTCCCAACTGTTTCTGTGTCTTATTTTTTGTATCTGTATACCTAATGTTGTTTTGTATTGTTGCGAATAAATGTCTCTTTATCTTTATCTTTACAACATGGCCTTGAAATATATCCTGAATTATTTCCAGTTCCGGAAAATAAGCATTTTGCATAATAATAATGTTTGTGACATGATTTAGTTTGTGAAATGTTGTTAAACATGTGATTTGATGCCCGAAATAGGGTGCACCTGGCGCCATCTATCTCGCCGTACGGCGCAACTCCCAAGTAGCGATGTTTTGATTTGGTCTACACAGTAAATTAATTAATAAAACGAATTAAGTCAATTTAAATATTATCATTAATAAAATAATATTGTGACGTTGAAAAAATAAAAGATTTGTATTGTTGTTAGTCATAATTTTGTTAATAAAATTCATTTACAAGTAGAATGCTATTTTAACACTGAGTAACATACGCTATATTTCATTTTACTACGCGGTCGGAGTTCCGGGTGATAACTAGTCTAAAATAAATAGAATATTGATGATATTGTTGCCAACTAGCGACATCTAGCGTCAACAAAGTGCACTATAGTTTCTAAAAGGCGCCGTCTCACGCTGGTGGCGCTAGGAGGCAAAACAGCTATTTCCTGGCTAAAGCAATTTGTTCCTCAATATTTTATTTCCATGATCAACGTAACATACTTCCAACTTTGAAAAACGAAGTTACGTTAGCTGCATCTTTTTCTCTCGATTTAGTCTCGAATGATAGGGAAGCATCTCACGTTTGAACTTAAATTTCCAATAGGGCCTCAGATTGAGACAACTTTTAAAAGTACATTCAGACTTTATACAGTCTGTGGGGACATACAATGGATTCTTCTGCTAAAATAGGAGCCTAGGAGTAGCTTCGATTATCGCCGTATGCTCGCGACTAACATTATATCACTCTACTGACGCCCTTACCTTGCCAAGAACGCTAACTAGCGTTTCCATTAGTTTCGTTTTTAAACCAATCGCTGGTAGATGTTAGATCATTAATATCCCCAGATATCAATTTTGGAAGCAATTGGTCGACAAACTAAAAAGTTCAAAATGGCAATTTGCTGCTTAATTGAAAATGCACGCGCTAAAATGTGTTTTGTTCGCTCTGACGGGACTACCTAAACTCGCCGCTGCGATTTCGCTCGTTCGTCCGCCCGTCCGTTGTTTTTGAGAGAATAACACCCCTGGCCCTTGATCCAGCCAACCAGCGGGTCTCTTGAGGTGTTGGTCGATACTCTTCGCTACGAGATCGTTCACGGAAACAACTATCAGGACAATGATCTTCGATAGAATACCGACACGACGGTCAATCATTATCACTACATAGTATAAAACAAAGTCGCTTCCCGCTGTCTGTCCCTAGGTATGCTTAGATCTTTAAAACTACGCAACGGATTTTGATGCGGTTTTTTTTAGTAGATAGTGATTCAAGAGGAAGGTTTTTATGTATAATAAATTTTGTTTTATGTACGTGTGTTATAGAAAACTCAAATAAACCGAAGCGAAGCGAGGGCGGGTCGCTAGTTATTAATATACCTAAGTGCAATTTAACTCTGTTGAAAACGAAGCTTGAAAAAAAAGAACTTACATGGACACATCAGCGCTAAGTTCTTAAATCCGTATAAAATACAAAGTCACTTATTAACAGAAGTTATTTGTAACTATTGATGTACCTACTACATCAATGTAGACCTTAAAGTGAACTGGGTAGTGATTCTCTCAACAACGACGGTCGGACGGACGGACGAGTGAATGTCCAAGCGGCGAGTTTAAGTAGTCAGTCAGTGCGAACAAAACATATTTTAGCGCGTGCATTTTCAATTTAGCAGCATGGTTTCTGCCGATGGATCGAAAGTACAAGAAAAAGATGTCGTTTGTAACAAGATTGTGATTATTATGCATACGTGTCTTGATTCCATACGAGCCTAACAAGTCCTTCGATACATCAACTAAGATGCAATTTCAATCACTAAAGGACTTGCTACTGTTAATATAAGCTTTGCCCGGTTTTTTTAATGAATGCTAATTTTCAAGCAGCACTGTTTTGTAATAGTCGGTGGTTATGAAACTACATAATAAAAATACAATCATAATAAAATGTTAGAGCGTCTGTGACTTAGGCCCTTATGTAATCCACAGAACCAATTTTTTTTTGTACACAGTCTTCTGACAGTCTTTACCAAATACTCCTGTTACAAACATTTTATTACTTTTAATTATACAAGCCAAATTATACCTTATTTTATTACATTCTCTTTTCACAATAGTTAAAAAATTATAATTGTAGTTCTGAGGTTTTTATCTTTGGCGAATTTAAGATTTTGACAAATAAATACCTCCCTAATGATTGAAAAGGGCATGCTTCGATGGTTCGCTCATCTGGAAAGGATGAATGAAAGAATGATGAAAGAGATATACAGATCGAAAGTGAGTGGACGGGTCGGAAGGGGCCGCCCTAGTCGTACTTTTTCGAATCAAATCGGAGAAATACTGAAAAAGGGCCGAATCTTAAGTACCCGAAACCGACGTGCGTGCATGACTCGATGTATGAATGTGGAAGAAGCGAAAGAAATTTGTCAAGCTAGTAGCAAGTGGAAAGAAGTGGTCTCTGCCTACCCCTCTGGGAAACAGGCGTGATTTAATGTATGTATGTATGTAATGCCGCCCATACAAAAACAACTTTCAGTTCTTGGTAAAAAGTCTTCCTGACTACTACAAATACAAAATGCGTTTCAAAAAGTATTTTTTTGGTAAGGACATTCTAATGTGTGTAAAACAGCATATCAAAATATAAATACAGTTGTTACGTTGTAGGAGAAAGCGAGTGAAGTTTGTTTAAAAACGCTGGACAGGAGATGAAAGGGCTTCGGCTGATATTGTACAACACGCAAAATGCTAACTGCACGCATAATGTGCAAACAGTCAAAATGTACATACGCAAAATCAACATCATGACAAATGTACAGTACGCGAAATGTACAGTACGCAGAATGTACTTACGCTGAAAGCACATAAAGCAAAATGTGTAAAAAGAAAAATACGTATTTCGCGAATTGTTCAATGCAAAATGCATAATTCGCAAAATGTTACAAAAGCAAAATGCTTAATCGCCAAACGTAGGTACATAAAGAAAATGTACAAAACGTAAAATGTACAAGAAGCAAAATGGATAATAATGCTCAGTAGGCACAGGGTGGTTTACCAAAACCCCTACGCAAAAAGAGGGTATTGTAAGTTTGACATGTGTATCTATGTGTGGATCGTAGCTCCTAAACGGATAGACCAATTGAGATGCGGTTTGTTTTCTTTTGAAAGCCTAGCTGGTTTGATTGGAAGTGTTCTTAGCTAAGTTTCATCAAAATCGGTCAATCAAGAGCTAGCTAGGTAGGTTAAGTTATGTTATTTTATTTTAATTCAATAATAGATAGTGTAAAGATTCTTATTTTTTTCGAAAATGCCTTTGTTATACACCTGTTATAAGAACTCTTTCCTTATTTTGCGTATTGTTCATTTTGCGTGTTGTTATTTTTTCGTATAGTAAATTTTGCGTATTGCTCATTCTAACTTTGCACATTTTGCCACTATCGCGTGGAGTTCATTTTGCGTATTGTACAATTATCATATGTACATTTAATTGTATGTACATTTTGCGTACTTTACATTTCGCGTACTGTACATTTGTCATGATGTTGATTTTGAGTATGCACATTTTGACTGTTTGCACATTATGCGTGTAGTTAGCATTTTGCGTGTTGTACATTATCAGCCGAAGCCGATGAAAGGTATGATCCATACTAATATTATAAATGCGAAAGTGTGTCTGTCTGTCTGTTACCTCTTCACGCTTAAACCGCTGAACCGATTCAGGTGAAATTTGGTGCAAAGATAGTTTGAAAAAGGACATAAGATAGTTTTTTTCCCGAAATTCATCCCCCTAAGGCAGTAAAATGGGGGGTTATAATTTGTATGGAGCTACGATATAAACGAGACACAATGTATGGGACATTATGATACGATTTTATTTTATTATATAGTATTATAAAACAAGTAATTAAAAAAATGTGCAGGACAGCACAATATAATAGCTAAAAATTTAAGTGCACAGGTGTTATAGAAATAGTTTGTTATTGTTTTTATTTAGTTATAGCGTCATGGTTACTAGTTGTTAATACTTACTAGCAATAAACATACAATTCTGCCATCGTTTAAAAATATGAATATTTATAATGTTGAATTTGGATAAGTAATTAAATAAAGTACAAATTTTATCGAAATAAAGTTTACGGAGTGGGGAGGGCTGAGAGGGAGCGGAGCTGTCAACACTAAATAAAATGGCGGCGCTCTGGCCGCCATTCGCATTCGACCGTAGGAGCTCAACCAAGCCTAAGCTCAGACAAGAAATGAAGAAACCCTGCCTCTTAAGCCTGCCAACTCCCCACCAGTCTAAAAGGGCGTTTTCCTTCAAACCATAACCAGCCAAAGGTGCCGTCACACACAAAAAAAAAAACTGCTTGAAAATATGCATTCGTTGCAAAGATACACCAGAGCATGCATGGTCGGATTCTATCGTGCACAGTCATTATTAGGCTCCTGATTGATTATTATGGTACGGAACCCTGATATATGAACTTCTCTTACCACAGCGGAAGCCAGTAGTTGCACGTTGGTTTCTGGTTCAATAGCCACGCCGATCTGCGCCTTCTGACATATGGTCTGCTGGCCCAACGCACAGCTGAACTGGTTCTCACCTGAAATAAGATGACGTCCGTATAAATACTTGAACAATATTAATGGGAGATTTCAATGTGAAATTAGGGAACCCATGAAAACACAACAATGGGAAAATATGGCTACGGAAAAAGAAACCACAGAGGCGAACACACAAAAACAAATACAAATTAAATGATGAGATGCACATAAATACAAATTAAATGTAATAGTCGCATATTGTTCTCATAGTTTTTATTTTAAGGTTAAAAGTTTATTGACGTTACATTTGTAATGATTTTATTTTTGGTAGTTTTAAGAATTTATTATTTATTACTTTATTACTTAATGTAACTTAGTTTTAAGTACTATTATGATTTTAGGATTTAAAAAAATGACCTTTTGCTGGAGTTTCTTGCGGCGCTTCTTCTCCGCAATGATGGTCTCGTCGGAAGCGCTGGTAGACTCACTCTATATTACCGACGTGTAAAAGAGCCCTCATGTGGCCCATTTACTGAATAAATATTTTGAATTTTGAATTTGAATTTCATATTTTCCTTCACACACTAACTATACGAGTTATTAACTTAACGGAAAAAAGTGGCCAACTTTTCCCGTTAAGCTAACTACTCAAAGGGTATTTGTTATTAGTTTGTTACGTATCCCATAAATTGTGTTTTTACTTGCACTATAAAAACATTTCGTCTGATTCCAAGGAAATTCTTTACTTATAAAGACTGAGCAGGCATAACTCTAATTGCATCACTGCAGTGGAAGCCGGTTATGTCAAAACATCTATTAATGGACTGCTACAAGTTTGCTGCTAATGTAACCAACCCTTAAGTATAATACATTAAACATTCTCCCTTCATAAATCCCCTAATATAATGCTGCCGTACTACCAAAGAAGCCAGCTAACTGCAATGTAGTAGTCAAACCATTCACTCTAACGACGACCACGTTAAATTTAAAATGGTTATACTATTACTATGCAATTAACCATCATTTTTGTTAGAGCTGCAGAACCACTCCTGCGTTCTGACCCGATAACTCTTATGGCCAAATAAATTTTCATCAAACGTAGCTAAGAACAAACCTAGTTGTATTAACTAGTTAATTATATAACAACTGAGTCTGATTGGGTCCAACCATATGGAAGTTATGATGCCACAACCCGACACACATACAGGATTACAAATAGTGGTGAGAATATTGTTACCATTGTGTGTCAGTACAATGACATTTTAAATTTGAAACTTTTGCAACATTAATACTTATATATCTTTCAAATATTTTTAACACAAATGACATATGCCACTAAACAAAGATCTATCTATCAATACTTACTGGACAACTCATGCAATTTCTTCAAATTGGATATCTTGAAAATAGCAGAGGGTTTGGAGTTGGAGATATGACCGAGCAGCTGCCAGTTGGGAGGCGCCGCGGGGTCCGGCCAGCTCCAATAAACGAAACCAGCGGCCCCAGGGGGCAAAGGCGTCGTGCCAGTTAAAAACACCACCACGTAATTAATGGAGTCCGCTTCAGCAATAGTCTTCAGAAACTGTGTGTCTGACACTGGCGTGAAGTCCGTTTCCACCTGAAAAATAAATAATTTCAATAAAGCGGTGAATTAACACACATTTTTACAAAACCGGCGGCGGCTTTGGCAAACCCGAGGATTTAAATGCTTTGAAAAATTACCAAACGCCCGGATACTATTATTCCGAAGACATTCGCCATTTTAACGCGACTTTATGTTAAGGCTCTGTTTGAATCAGGTTAGAATAAAATAAATAAAAGTACATGGAACTTTCTTACAGGTTCTAGAACATTGCGTGTATACAAAATGTTAAGCTAGTTGCACATTTATATGATGAGACTGTCAAAGAAGAAGTTGCGTTTCGTTTCTAGAAATTTCAGCTTAAGAAGAGAGTTGAGTGAAACAGAATACTGTAATTCAGCTAAATATAAGCGTATAACTTGAAAATTTGAAATTAAAACGAAATGTAAGTTAATAACCGTAATAAATAAATTTTCGAATACATAAATATTTTAAGTAAATCACGCAACAAAACGCAGAAGCCTCAGTCGATGACCTATGTAATTAGCCCTATATCTGACTTTTTCATCCTACGAAATGTTGCACCGCAAAAGGAAATACGACCATACTGCCAATTTATTTATTTTAGCAAGAATATTTTTTTAAATAGCCATAAAAATAACCAAATTTATTACAAATAAGTATCTTAAGGTTTTTTTATGTCAAAGACAAAAGACATAAAAGAACTTTTGTCAGGGTCTCTAATACATATATGTATATCTTGTGTTGGGCTAGGGCGGGTATTTAGAAATACCTTTATGATCTGTGGTCTCTAGTAGAACTATTTATACTCATACTTACGAAAAGTTTTATGAATAGTTAATAGTAGATTGATAACCAAGGGTTGAATTTCACCGGAGATATTTCTGGCCAATAGTTTGCGGGGAAGTGGATAATTTCACCCGAGGAGACACTTACTTTTCATTTCGACTGTGAGGAAAGAGATGGAATATATTCGTGACGTAATAAAGGTCAAATTTCTTGTTTGGAACGGATGTTCGGCGTTCGACCTCCAGTCCAGTGTATTTTATTAGCTATTAAAAAAAAAGAGGTTTAATTTTCTCAACTGTTTTTATATTAATCAATTGTACATTACTACAGAGACCGGGAAGTAGGGGGTTACCGGCCGTGATATAGACGGCCGAGCGAAGCGAGGATGGATATTTACGAGGCTGGCAACCCCTTTTCACGGCGAGGTACGTAAAAAGCTTTTCTGAAAAATTTGCAAAAGTAAATTGATATATTATGTTCCACCTAGGGAAGAAAAGTAATTGCATGTTACATAAAGTACCAGGGGCGCAGCAGTAATTATGAGGCATATCAGGCATAGCGCAACTTACAAATTAGATCGCAGGCGGTGCGGGCAGCCGGCGGGCGGGCGGGGGGCGCTCACGACACAGCGCGGATGTCTCCCAAACGTTTATGCACTCCTAGTATTTGACGTTATAACTTTTTCTCAAAAATGGTAAAAATATAATTTAGCTGTTTACCCTGTTTATAAACACAGCCGCCATGTTTACATTAAACTAAAAAAAAATACTTCCCGGCCTAGGCCTTCAATTTTGTATGAAGTTCCTTCACAGTTCTCTCGAGTTGTTCCGCCCGCAACGTGACACTTTGAAGCCAAAAATAACAAACAACGCCAACATTTCATTGAATGTTTGAGAAAAGAACATTTTGAAATTTTTGAGAAAATGTTATAACGTCAAATACTAGGAGTGCATAAACGTTTGGGAGACATGCGCGCTGTGTCGTGTCTCTGTAGTAATGTACTATTTCTCTTTTACATGCTATGTAATGTCGGCGTTATGTTAGTTATTTTAGGCTTCAAAGTGCCACGTTCCCGACGGAACAACTCGAGAGAACTGTAAAGGAATTTCATACAAAATTGAAGGCCTAGGCCGGGAAGTAATTTTTTTTAATTTTATTATGGCCATGACAGCTGGTTTTATGAACAGGCTGAATATCTAAATTATATTTTTAAAATTTTTGAGAAAATGTTATAACGTCAAATACTAGGAGTGCATAAACGTTTGGGAGACATCCGCGCTGTGTCGTGTGCGCCCGCCGCCGCCCGCCGGTTGCGCGCACCGCCTGAGATCTAAGTTGCGCTATGCCTGATATACCTCCTTTGAGTGATGTATTTTTTATTTAATTGCATATGTTTGAGAAAAGCACTATACGTACCTCGCCGTGAAAAGGGGTTGCCAGCCTCGTAAGTATCCGGCCTCCCTTCGCTCGGCCGTCTATATCACTCGGCCGGCAACCCCTTACTTCCCGGCCTTTGTAGTAATGTACTATAATATTCCCTACCATCCTATTAACAAATGATTTAATATAGTAGTTTATGCAATAGTTGTATAAGAGAGGTCAAAAAATATGAGTGGCGTGTGTTACGATGTGAGCCGAAGGCGAACATCGTAAAGGTAAGCGCCACGAGTGTTTTTTGACTTAATTATACACCGTTGCATACAATACTTTTCCTACTCCTGTACTTTTATCTGTAATTTATATAGTCACGAACACTAATATAAGAACATACATAATATGTCCGCAGAATAATCCAGAGAAAAGTCTATCTTGTCTATGCCCCAAAACAGCACTTGTGCGTTTTTGAGATAAAACGATACGGCCAGCTGCCAAAGCTTATCGTTGCACAATCGATTTAATCATATTTTAACGATTGTGAAATAGGGACTATAAATCACCTAATGTTTTGAGAAATGATTTCAGTTACCTGATTGGTCGATTTTAAAATAGCTGTATTCTGGTTGGTTGATACGAAATACAAACTTTTTTTAAAAGATTTAAATTAGTTAAAGAGAAACACGTACCTAAAAGAACCTATCGTTCCGTTTGACAGTCGATGTGTATTGTGATGTGATTGGTGGATTTAATTTGGTGAAGTATTCTGATTGGTCAAATTAAAATGTTTTGTAATTGTAAATAATTCTATTTTCCATTCCGTCAATTTAAAAACAAAGTAAACCATAGACACATATTTTGTCATTTTCTTGTTTCCCGCTCGTTTGTTGTTCGTAAGTTTTTTCGCTTAGTTTTGCATTTCATTTGAAACCTAGTCGTAGAAAAAGTATTGTATGCAACGGTGTATAACTAAGTCAAAAATCACTCGTGGCGCTTACCTTTACGATGTTCGCCTTCGGCTCACATCGTAACACACGCCACTCATATTTTTTGACCTCTCTTATACAACTATTGCATAAACTACTATTTTCTACGACTAGGTTTCAAATGAAATGCAAAACTAAGCGAAAAAACTTACAAACGAACGAACGAAGTAAAGAACAACAAACGAGCGGGAAACAAGAAAATGACAAAATATGTGTCTATGGTTTACTTTGTTTTTAAATTGACGGAATGGAAAATAGAATTATTTACAATTCCAAAACATTTTAATTTGACCAATCAGAATACTTCACCAAATTAAATCCACCAATCACAATACACATCGACTGTCAAACGGAACGATAGGTTCTTTTAGGTACGTGTTTCTCTTTAACTAATTTAAATCTTTTAAAAAAACTTTGTATTTCGTATCAACCAACCAGAATACAGCTATTTTAAAATCGACCAATCAGGTAACTGAAATCATTTCTCAAAACATTAGGTGATTTATAGTCCCTATTTCACAATCGTTAAAATATGATTAAATCGATTGTGCAACGCTAAGCTTTGGCAGCTGGCCGTATCGTTTTATCTCAAAAACGCACAAGTGCTGTTTTGGGGCATAGACAAGATAGACTTTTCTCTGGATTATTCTGCGGACATATTATGTATGTTCTTATATTAGTGTTCGTGACTATATAAATGAGAGATAAAAGTACAGGAGTAGGAAAATCAAATTATATACCTAAAGTAACGTGAAAATAATTTTAAAATTTCAAAACGCACGATGACGCTTTGTATCGATTTCAGCGCATTGCATTTTGCAGCCCACTCACTGACTTACACGGTCCTGCCAAGGTTAAAATTGTTTTAACTGATCAGTTTAAAAGTGAGTTGGCTAGCTCGTCAGTGTTATTTTACAATCGCGTGTCTCTGAAATAGTACCTATAGCATTTATTTAAGGTTATTATTATTATTTATATACTTAATTGCGTCTGCATAATAACGTAATTTTGCCAATGTCAAGTATACAACGTAAGCAACGTTGTACGGTGAATCCTGTCCTGTCGTCGAAGTCTTCCAGTCATAGTCGTTATGACCCTTGAAGCTTATGGCTAGCAACCACTTCAATGGCGTAGTGTGATCTTGACCGCTAACTCATTTGGAACTACCTTTTCACCGTTATTTTATTCAATGCAAGTTCTTCATCAATGTTACAAGTTGTCCCACAAAACTGCATTTGCGAACCAAAATCAACGATAAAATAATTTACAAAAAAACTAATAATTGGACAGATGTTTTCAGAATGACAGCCAGTCAATTATCTACCTTATTTAAGGTTACAATATTAAGAAAGTAAGTCAACAAGGATGCAAACAAAACAAAAACCGACGCAAACACTGATAGATGTTAAACGTGGGAAAGAAAGAAATCTATTGTATTAATTACGTATGTACAAACGTAACAATTAAAATGACATCTTATTTTGTCGGATTACTTCGTATGTATCTTGCTATCTCAGTAAGCTTAGATGGGGAATAAAGTTAAAGCAAGATAAAAGACCAAGGTAAACCGACAAAATACAATGGCATTTGTTTGTTTGCTAGTTGCTACATCGTAGGTATAAGAGCAAGGTCACAGTTATTTAGTTGAGTCAATAAATACCTTCTTAAATCGACCGTGAATGTTGAGACGATAATTGGTAATGTATGAACGTGACAGATTTATTATTTGTCCCAAATTGATAGAGTTGCGTTGTAGAGAACACTGCCAAGTGCCTAATGGCCCGTTCTAAACTTTCGTAACCATAGAGTGCCAACAGAAGACACTTAAAATTTTCACGAGTATGTAATTCTACATACCTACATAAACTCACGCCTTCGTTCCCTGAGAACGGGCTACAGGATCACCTACAACTCGAAAAACTTGTATTTATGTATTTCTATTGATTTAAAAATCGGCTAAGTGTGAGTCGAACTAGCGCACGAAGGGTTCCGTACCATCAAATAGTACAGTCAAACTGTGAAAACAGTTTTGCGGGACGTCGTTATAAAAGTAAGTTTATTAATATGTTATAATAAATAAATAAATAATAATAATAATAATCTCCTATAAAAAATCACGTTTGTTGTATGCAGGCCCCCCTTAAACATTATTTTATTTTAATTAAATTA
Organism: Acleris laterana; assembly: GCA_963966035.1. Lineage (NCBI taxonomy): Eukaryota > Metazoa > Arthropoda > Insecta > Lepidoptera > Tortricidae > Acleris > Acleris laterana. The sequence goes on from OZ014438.1 coordinate 85,878,388, forward strand.
TTTATTAAAAAAGTGTACATACAGCTAAATATTCACCCCCTCCACCATGTTTATTTAACGAGCGGGGGGGGGGTTGCTGCTGATAGTTAGACGGTTCATGAGATACAGCCTGGTGAGAGACAGACAGGCGAACAAACGGATGGACAGTGGAGTCTTAGTACCTAGTAGGGTCCTTTGTTTCCCCTTTAGGCACGGATTTCTAAAAAGGGGCCTTTCTACACAAGAATAGTATGGAAACCTTTGTGATAGTCAAACTCGTATTAGGCCAGTTTTTTAATGGTACCGTCACGAGCGTTAATATGGGACCCATTTCAAGAAAAATATGCTTGAAGTCGTCATTAGAGATGTACCTACCAAATTAAATCTCGTGACTTTACCTATAGTTATTCGCGTATTTAAACCCGTGACCCGTGTGGTTGCCGGGTTAGAATACCTAGTGCCACTTCATGTCTTCCCGTGGATGTCTTTAGAGGCGACTAAGGGAATAAAGGCTTGTAGTTCTGCAACCTGCCACTAATACGCTGGTGAACATCTTAGCCTGTTTGTGTAAAATGTGCTTACAGAATTATCAACAAGTTTTTTTGGGCCTTTGGTAAGTCTGTAGCTCTGCCTACCCCACTCTGGGAATGAAGGCGGTTTATGTATGTATTGTTGAATCCGCCGCGCCCTAAGAATCATCTATACTATCGTTATAATTTCAATAGCTTGGCAAATGCAGTTCCGAAGAGCGCTAGCTATGCCTGTTAACGTAAATTGTTTTTATTTTTAGCCACCTGCCCTGTTTTAGTACTCTGGTGCCAAGTATTAAGTACGGTCAAGGAAAACCGCGAGAATGCGCAGTTTTCGTTTATATTCTATGGCTGTAGTTATAGGTAAAAATAATAGTTCGTCCCCGTCCCTTCAGGAGTTTCTGTTAGCTATTGCCGCTCGGGTGTAGGGTTGCGTCGATATGCACGCAGACGCGGCGACGGCCCTGGCTAAGTATACCGGCTTGGTCCGCCCTGTTGAGTCTGCTTGTGGTGGCTCGCGGCACGTACGGTTGACGCACGCACACATGCAAGCAAGCGATGTAGGTATCTTTATTTATTTAAGCTCTATTGTTGTTGGTAGGACCTTGTGCAGGGTCTGTCCGGATCGCTACCACCATCTTATCCATTAACCTACCGCCAAACAGCACCCAAGTAGCATTTCAAGCTGTATATAAGCTGTATTTAAGTTCATTCGTATACTAAAAGCTGTATATGTTAGCTGTATAAATGCTGTATAAGCGCTTATACAGCCCTTATAAGAGCAAAAAGGCCCCAAATAATACAGCTTTTAGCGTTATAAGGGCTGTATAGTAGCTGTAGAAGCAATAGATAAGCTGTATAATAGCTGTATTAGAGCTGTTATTCGGTGTACAAGGGAACTATAACACTACAGATAGTCTCTTATAAGTATCTTTTAAGAATAATAGTTTTAAATAAGGTTTTGAAGAGAATTACAAAAGAATAAAATTAACACATGTACGATGAGGATCGCAACATTGCTTTTACTTATTAATGGCGTACGTATTAACCAGAACTCAAAATAAATAAGTAACAGACTTTAATCACTTTAGCGGATGGTATAACGGTGTAAATAAGTGCCGATTAAAATTTATGGTAAACCTGTGTGTTGTTTGCGGAAAAATATTCACGCGCCAGCTAAATAATCAAGAAAAACCAGGGAAATATACAAATTGGTAAGTATAAAGTGTTTCTTTTTAAGGTTATAATATCAAAATATTCATATTGTAAATACTAAATCTGAGACCAGTCACATTATTTAATGCTGGTAATCATCATACGGCTTTAGATATTGTCAAGTATTTCTTTATTTATACTTTCAAATGTGTTTTTATTCATTCGAAAATGGCGACAATTCTTAAACAGCCTCAACGATATCCGGAGAGCATTATAAGCTTACTAACTGCACTATGTAATCAATGGAGTCACTTATACAGCTTTTAGCCTTTAATCAGCTTTATAATAGAATATTTTTATTCGTTTGGCTGTATTTCGATTCTTCATACATAACTTATAGTTCTCATTGGAGATCCATATAACAAATGAAAAACCCTTAGGTAAAAACGTCTGATCTCTTCCTCATTTTATTTTAGAAGTTTTTAAAATTGGCAAGCTTGGTTTATTATTATTTTTTCTTGTAAATTTTTATCCAGCGCATTAATCTCTTTTTTTGCCAGACGATAATAGGACGATACATCGATAGTGATAGTGATAGTAAGCCACTTTTTTAACTTGCTCCTATGCTGCGTACGACTTGGTTGGTATGGCCGTCCATAAAGGGCCCCATACACTGTACGATTTGTCCGTACGATCCGTCGCTTCAGACCGATCGAAACGACGAATCGATAGTGTATGTCAAATGTAAAGATCGTTAACACTTTGACTGCCAGACTTAAAACTGTACCGTACCCCGGTGCCACAGAATTATCTATAGAGCCCGCTTGGCGAGTTCGTAGGGACACATATAGTGCATCTCAATACTGCACGCCAAGCGCCTACTCGGTGATGTCTTGCATCCCTTACGCTCACCATTAAGCCCACGAGTTACTATAGTTTTCATTTATTCTTTTAGTTTTATAATACCCTCATAGACAGAAGTCATAAAACTAATACTTATAAATACAGACTAACGCTGTACTATAGTTTTCATTTATTCTTTTAGTTTTATAATACCCTCATAGACAGAAGTCATAAAACTACTATACTTATAAGAGTGTAAAATTACGCCACCAGAAATAGTTTTAAAACGGAGTTGACATATACCCTTGTGCAGCAACAAGTGCCAAGTGATACTATAATAACACCTAAAGCTGTAATAAGTAAGTGATTACATGTAAAATACAGCTATTATACAGCTTTAACGATATAATTAGCTTGGAGTGTCACACAATACTTAAAGTTTTATAGTAGAGTTTTTATATTCTGATAAGGCACCCTAAGCTTACACGGATTCCTCTATAATGATTTTATACAGCATGAGCTGTATAATAGGTGTTAAATGACTCTTATAAATATTAATGCATTTTTTGAAACTCTTATGCGACTCTTAGAGAACTCTAAGTTCTAAATCGGCTGGTATATTGATGTTGCCGACACTTACGTGCTACTTGGGCAGTGTTCGCATTGTTGTGTTCCGGTTTGGGGATAAGACAGCCGGTGAAATGACTAGCATAGAGGCATTCCATCTTAGTCCTCAACGTTGGCAACGCATTTGCAGTCTTAGGATTGCATTGCAGTCTTGTGAATGCGAATGTCAATGGGTCACAGTTTCCACTTACCATCATGTGGCCTGTGTGCACGTTTGTCTTCACTATGCCATAAAAAAAAACCAGTGGTGGACAAAATCCCGAATGCCATTCTCTACAAGTCGACCACATAACTAGCGGTCAAATGAAGGACCTTTCTTAATCACTACATAAATACATAGTATAAAACAAAGTCGCTTCCTGCTGTCTGTCGTCCCTATGTATGCTTATCTTATCTTATCTTATCTTACCTTTTTGATGGGGTCCTTACGGATACACTTCGACCCCTCTTTTAGCTCTTAATCCAATGCAGCCACCACCCCTTCCAAATAGCGGATAGCCCTATGTATGCTTAGATCTTTAAAACTACGCAACATGCATTTTTTAATAGATAGAGTGATTCAAGAAGAATAATAAATGAACCCTGTTTTATGAACGGGTCTTACAGAAAACTCACATAAACCGAAGCGAAGCGAAGGCGGGTCGCTAGTTTTAATATAATTAATTGCATGTAACACATTTTTTAAATCTAACTAGAGAGATTGATTTGAGAAGCCTATTTCTCAACATGGTTTTTCCTCAAGCAGGTGGAAGAAGTGGTCTCTCCTACCCGTCTCGGGAACAGGAGTGACTTGACCTATGTAGGTACGGTCACGAGCGTTAATTTGGGACCCATTTCAAGCAAAATAATGCTTGAATTGAAGTCGTCAATGTCATTAGAGAAATGAAGTCATTTGTAACTTTTAGGAAACTCAACGTTATTGTTGTAGAATATCAGATTGACTTTGGACCTGAGGTGGGTACCAAATTTAATCTCGTGACTGTTATCTGTACCTATGAAAACAGGTGTATCTATCCCATGTCGACAGATTTATGTGTCGTTTTCAAACGAAAATTAGGTACATTGTTAAAGGCTTTAATAAAAACCAAACTTAATGGATTCCTTTGTGTAACGAAAGCTACCCATAATTATAGTTTGTATGGCTAACTTTCGTCACACAAAGAATGCGATCGTCATTTTGTTTTCAATAAGCCTTTAATTGGGATTGTTCATATTTTTAAACCATTTCGAGGAATAGCGTTTTAAAGCCGTTCTGCATTATTAAGTTTTTTAAATATTTATCTGTTTTGGATATTTCGACAATAGTTATTTGTTCAACAAGAGAGCAAAGTTGGTTTTTGCTGCGAGTGATGATTTTGAATCCCGAGTAAGCGAAGGATTCTATTATTGAATCACGAGCGTAGCGAGTGATTCTAGGTTAGAATCCTGAGCGTAGCGAGGGATTCAAAGATACGAGACGTAAAAAACTTTGGTCTCGTGTGAGACATACAACTTTTCACCTCAGCAGCGAGAACAACACAGCGTGAAGCTGGTAGGGCCAACGCAGGTCTTCCGTTGTGACTTGTGACCATTTGGTGAATACACGACTAAATAACGACACGATCGCATATGCATCAATCACAAGCATTTTTGCAAAATACTAATAAAATAAAAAGTGGAAAAAATAAACATGAAACAGATAAAACCTGTCACTCAACTTGATAATGCCGTAGTGCAAACACAACTTTATACAGCTTTATGTAGTCTGTGGCTTTAAAAAAAACCTAACTAGGCCTTGTCTATGGCTATTGGCTATGGCGGACAAATTAACAAAAATTACATCGTCATTTACATTACATTACTTTTTATTTTTTAAGTACAATAATCCCGCTATTTTTGAAATGCGTTCTGAAACTGCCCCCGCGGTTTATGTCACGAAATTAAAGATTGTTAAAACGATAACAAAATTATGTAGATACATAACTTCTTATTTTTCATTAATTTTGTCTTCAAAACATTAAATAAAAAAAATGATTGTACCTACTGTATAAAATAGTTATAATAAACACATTTCAAAGTTTAACAGATAGTTTTATTTGCAATTTTACGGTTATGTGTGCATCCGAACGTGCGTTTCTTTTTGGGCCTACTATGTGTGGAATTTGAAAATCGAACTTCGAATCAAGTTGTTTCTATCTCTCGCTTTTTTCCTATCGAAGTGAAAGTGACAGAACAAAGTGAAGTTCAATTTTTTCGAATGTTGTGAGTAGCCCCAGCACTGCTCACGGCATTTAAAAAAAATAATTAAAAAGCTACTTTGCCTCTCGCTCGCAGCAAAATTGAATTTTGCTCACTGTTTTTAAGCAGCAAAACCTGCTTGTTTGAGCTGCTGAGGTGAAAAAGTATATTTAACCTTTGTTTGACTTTCGTTTTCGGCTTGAAGCCCTCCTAGGTGTATCCTACGGGTTAGGCGAAAACAGCTTGAAATAGTATGTTTTAATACACTATTACTATCACTTTTTTTCATTGGATATTCATTTAATTGTTGTAATTTATTACAAAATGCCATCCCAAATTTAAAATAATCATGTCATCCATAAAATGTCTGCTAAATAAATAAAGATATTAAAACAAAACTATTGGGTCAAATACAAAATTAATGAAATAGGTGTCTTAAAACTTCTTATTCTTTCGAATGAGAAAGTAAAAACCGTCAGTTTTTTTTTTTGGTCAATCCCAATTATGTACTCCCATTATGTGAACGAGAGACAGTGCTCACATATCTCAGGATTCTGCAAAAAATTATTCGCTTCGAATTAGGTTCAATCCAATAAAGCGACCACGCCGGAAACAACTCATTTTGCTCCCTTGCGGCACAATCTGTACAATGTAGACTGTGGTCCTGGGTTCAAAGTTCAGGCGGACAGTTGGGCTTGGTAATAGGTCCCATTTGGTACCCTTTAGGTACGGAACTCAAACCCGGACAATTATGAGTTAAACTCGCTTGGAGTGGTTTCAGTATGTACGTTTTAAAACTAGGAAATAAAATAAAAATTTGGCAACCTGAGGATCTCCAATTTCATTTTTGTTAATTCATGAAAGTAGACGAAAATTGACCACCCCCCCTACTATAGTTCATTGCTTGTAGATTACAAGAAAACCAATAAGAATTCGATCAAACGTACGGAACCCTCAACTCAGCATGCGAGTTCAACTCGCACTCTACCGGTTTTTTCTTTTACGGAACCCTTAAAAGATATAGGTAGGTATATATAGTATCCAACTCGGTCTTAACGTTTTCTTCGTTATGTGTATTATTTATTACACAATGTCTATTCTCGAACAGACGATGATGGATGCCTCCACATTACAAAAGCAATATTACGTAGTCGTACCCAAGCCCGTTTAACGTTCGCGCCAAACCATGGCTAATTATTTGTGATACGGGCGGCCATTTGCATACTTTACCGCGCTTTGTTACTTTTATAACGTCATCAGCATCGGAACAAATAAAAGTGAAATATCTCACATGTATAAGTCTATACTTTTAGGTATTTAAAAAAATGTAAACATTCCAAATCACGTGACTTTGTTAAACAACCAATCAAAACTGTTTTATCGAGCTTTAACGTACGACGACTTTGACGGCAGCCAATAAAAGCAGAACACTGTCTACTTCTATTGGCTGACGAACTATATCACGTGGTTGTTTTGTTTACATTTTTTTAAATGCCTAAAAGTATAGACTATAGGTAGGTACTAGTTGTTGCGCGCGACTCCGTCCACGCAGAAATATAAAACATAGCCTATGTCAGTCAGGGTGAATGTAGCTTTCCAATGGTGAAAGAATTTTTGAAATCGGCGCAGTAGTTTTTGAGTTTATTCTTTATAATATTAGTGTAGACGAATGTATAACGATGCCACAGACAGACACACACACAGACACGTCAAACTTATAACACCCCGTGGTTTTTGCGTCGGGGTTTAAAAATACGCTAAACACAAACAATACAGTTTATTTAGCAACACACGTAATATTGGGTCCTTACCTAGGAAATTGGCGTTTTTTTACGTGTTTTATTTCGTACGGAATTAATTCATTTCAATTTGAACTTACAAATTCTATTTAAACTTCATTAACACACTATGTTACAAAGGTTTTAGATACAAATAATGCAATCCGTCGTAGGATATCATATTCGCGAATCATCATAGTAGCAAAACATCACATTAGCAAAACTTAACTGTTATTAAGAGATGAATTAGACAGTGTCGATGGAGCTCCGCTACTGCGGAGCTCCTATTTCTGTGTAGTTTGGCCCTCCGGGCCTGCTATAAATCTAACTTAACCTAAACCTACCTACGATTTTATAACAAAACCCGACTATTTGTAAATATCATGTTGTGCGAATATCGTGTTTTGCTAGTATGATGTTATGCGTATACAGGGTGTTTGGCAGTCGGGTGTAGGGGTTTTAAGGGATGATAGTAAGGGTCATTCTGAACATTTTTGACCACATTTACTATTATGCTAAGTTTCACGGTTTCCGAGATATTGATCATTTTAATAGGTTTTTTTGTCATTTTTCCTTATGTCCGTGATACGAAAAACCCCTTAATTCAAGTATTAATTTTGAAAAAAAACAGTGTTTTCTTGCATGACTTGAATCACTATGAAATAAGGAAGTTTTAAAGCTACATGCCATTTTTTTTTCTTTACAACTTTTTGAGTAAACGCGCAAGAGTTACTTTCTCCATACTAAGAGAACCCCGCGTTTGTGTTTCACCAAGTATGGAAAAACCAATTTTGTGAGGTTACTCAAAAAGTTGTAAGGAAAAAAAAATGGCATGTAGCTTTAAAACTTCCTTATTTCATAGTGATTCAAGTCATGCAAGAAAACACTGTTTTTTTTTTAAATTAATACTTGAATTAAGGGGTTTTTCGTAACACGGACATAAGGAAAAATGACAAAAAATCCTATTAAAATGATCAATATCTCGGAAACCATGAAACTTAGCATAATAGTAAATGTGGTCAAAAATGTTCAGAATGACCCTTACTATCATCCCTTAAAACCCCTACACGCGACTGCCAAACACCCTGTATGATGTTTTGCTAGTACGAGTATGATCTTTTGCGAATGTGATATTCTGTAGAGTAACTGAAATAATATGGTTAAATTTTTGGTTCGCATTTAACGTTACTAAGTAATCCGCAAAATTTAGGCCCGTATTTATAGACTCATCTCAATCCGTGAACTGAGACCTTCTCAATTGAGATGGTCTCGATAAGTAATCCTGGAGCTAGGATCGTTGCTAATTAATAAACTCATTTTGAGAAGCTCTTACATGAGATGATCTTACCTGAGATTGTGAGGGTAAGTACGTCTGATGACATTTTTGAACGAAACGACGAAACGTTTTGAGTATGCATGGTTTTTTAAAATATATGTTTTGCGTTTAGACATGACAGGTAAGATACGTGAACCATCATAAATTCGTTTTTTCAAGGTAAAATCAAGAAGCAAGTCGTTATTTTAAAAGCATTTTTTAAACTAGTTTTCGGTTTATGTATATTATCATATAAGGTGAAGGGATGGAGGCCTTTGTCCAGCAGTAGGACATTATAGGCTGTTAAATACAAATACTTAATTCCTTTATTATTGAATAATACTTTTTCAATTAAAATTCAGATGCAGTTTACCTGTTTTATTTTTTCATGTTTTATAACAGTGGTTAGCACAAGTTGTTTTCTCAGTTGTCACTCATTGATTTGGTTTGTTTTAGAGAAGGTAAGAGGGGTTACCAAGCGACAATCCTTCTCGGTACATTCTGTAATATTATGGAATCGGCTACCGACTGGCATTAGGCAATCACAAACGGTAGACTCCCTAAAAGGCAAATTAAAGAAGTTCTGGCTTGACTCTATCTCCTAAATATCAATTATCCTCTAGGTATGTAAAATGTAGTTTTTGTATGTATATTTAACTATTAATATGTATACCTATTTCTATATCTATTTATGAAGGTATTTGAATGTAGTTTTATTTTAAATCTATTTATATAAGTTTTATTGGATACTAAATGTGTTATATTCTTCTTCTTGTACACTTGTTTACTCGTTGCACAACCGTTCACTCTTCTCAATCTCTCAAGGGTTAGCTGGAAGAGATCCCTTAAAGGGATAAGTTCGCCTTTGTACATATTTCTATATTAATTGTATTTTTATGGTTTTTCTTTTGTACAATAAAGTGTTTACATACATACATACATACATACATACAATCAAGTTGCAGGCGACTTGTGTTAACTGTTCAGCAAATTAAACTGTCTGTCATTGCACCTATACACATATATGGGGTGACATAAAACCTAAATGCCACCCAATTGCACAAACATTTGTTGGTAATAGCACCGTTCACAATAATAATATTCGTCTATGTTAGCACTGGAAGGAATCCCTGCAATATTTTTGTATTTACATACAAATACTTTATCCCATTAGGACACTTGTCACTTTCCAATTACCAGTGCACTTAGGTGACATTTAATTTAATTATGTAATGTTTGTGCCAGTCTCTTCTTTAAAGTTAGGTAGTGGAAGTTATTACATCACAGTTGGGACTATCCAGATCATAGTTATCTAATTTTAAATATATGTAAACCTAAATTTATAATGCCTTACGAGGATAGAGATTTATGTTTATAAATTTAAGTTAACATATTTTAAATCAGAATCAAGTTTGATGTTATTAGTTAAGGTACCTATGCAGATACTTAAAATCTGAGAACACTGATCAAAGTTAGCCGCATTATTCATTAATAATATTAACATTCATATAATATAATATAAACACCAAAACATACCAACAACCAATACCATTACCACAGATCCTTGTTGACTTGGTGTTTATAAAAGTAGTTTATATATATGTGAGAGCTAAATATCGTTATTTCATTGTACTAAAACATTCAGCGCTGGGTTTCTGAATTCCATGGAGTGTGGAGAAAAGTTACAGAGTTCAGAAAGCTTGTTGTTACGTTATCTTATGCCTCTGAATCTTAGGCTCCAAATACTTTCATTTTGCGAAGAGAGTTAAATAGTGTAGGAGTACCTACATATTATTATGCATCAACTTTCAAACATAAAGGTCACCAATAAATAAAACTACTATTAGCATATATTGTTTATTTCATAAAAAAGTCTCTAAGTTTTACATATTTTCAGTTTTCAAAATCAACTCAATACCTAATATTATTTGTAATTATCTGATTCACAGGTTATACCATACAAATACTCTTCATTGAACACCAAAAACACCGAAACAGAACAGTACATTTAAATTATAGACATACAACAGCAAATTGTTAAATAGCGATCCCACTTATTATCTAACCAATAGCCATCCTGTTTTATAGCTGCAACAGGTAAAAATAACAGGATTAACCACATTTAACTTGAACTAAACATATCAATTTTTTACAACTCCTATTTCTAATGATTTTTTAATATTCCTAAGTTATAAACTGTGTTATCCTTTTTTATGATTATCATCATGTTCTCCAGCAAAAATAGACCATGATGTTTGTTCACTTGACGTTATACAAATCACACAATGTTTAAATGAAATATTGCACTTCTGAAGTACAAAACTTATTGCAGCGGTTTGAGAAAACTAGGCAAAAAAATTACATGTCTAATTTTTTTCATATCATGGAACTAATCAACACACTAAACTTCACTTATATGAGGTACCCCTTTTATGTAGAACAAGACAAGACATACTGCGCTGGATCATCATAATGCAAATAATCTAACCTATAGCCTATTAGATGGTAAGTTGCGGTATGTAACTACATAGTATGAATACACAGTAGCATGAAAAAAGTAATAAAAACTATTATCTTTACATTGAAGTAGCCCAAATGAAAATGGGGTAAGTATCCTTTTGCATGACTTTTATCTGAAGTTACTTTATTCAAAGACAATGATTGTTTTATAAGAAAGGATAATTTATATTGAATACATTAAAAACTGAATCTTGAAATGAGTAACATTGTGAATAATTTTATTATACCTGATGGACATAAATCTGTTTGGCAATTGACAAGCGAAGTCGTCAATGCGTCGGGCCGGCTGTTGAGATTCGTGAACACTGACTTCTCAAAATATCCAAATTTCACCGTTTTTAGCGTCTTGATTTTTTCCGGCGAACCTTGACATGTTATCCAAGTTTCACATTATTGAACTGACGACAACCTACAAAACGACATAAAGTTATAAACACTTTCTAATCACTTCAAAATGATTGAAACAGATTCACGATTAGTTTTCACAAGTAGGTACCTAGGTATACTTTTTGCACCTTATTTATGTCAGGACGCGACATTGTACATATCTCACTGTTATTACTAGTTGATTGTGTGTAAGTTTTTAAACAATTCACTCAGTTTTCATTTAAGTATCAAACAATAATAAAACTTTGCCGCCTCAGCCTTATCTTGTCTGTCACGATGATTCACAGATTATAGGATATGTCTAAAGAATAAAGATGCGATGATTGTCAATGTAACAAAAACACTCCCCTCCTCTTTACTTTAGCAACCCGTTTCACGAAATGTTTCGTTATTTTACTTTCATTTCAATAATTAACAAAATACTTAATTAACTTTATTGGTTTTCTAAACATCAGTAAAGTAAAATATTAGAAGCATTGTGGCTATGATGCAAAATTGTTGAATTAAGGTATTAGCGTTAGATGGGTAGGTTAGTTTAGTACCCTAAATATTAGTAGATTACATAACTAGAAATGCATTTGACTGTTTTTATGACATGATTGTTTTTTATTTATACATAATGAATATAAAATAACTAGGTAATTAATGTAAATTGTAGGTACTTACCTATGAGAAATGAGCCCGTGTGGAGGTAAATCTTTCGCGCCTCAGGGTGGCCCTAAGTATTGTTATACAAAGACATCCGGCTATTATGTTGTCGTCGGCTTGGTCGGTATCTCTCTCGTAATCTCTATACGTAATATAAAATATCTAGCACCCACAATCATTTCACTTAAACACAAGACAAAACACACAACTTTTGAAGGCAATTGTACCTATTTAGCGGCAAACTCAAACATAATATTTAGGTATTATTGTTATTGAAAACGTTTTAGGTATAAATATTTGCCTCTGAGAATGTAAAAATAACACTTTATTGTATTTAAACCGATTTATCTGATAAAGAGCACCCATATGTTCGACTATGTTGCAGTGCGTCCGCCATTTTTTCATAGTTGAGATGGTCTCAAGTCACCAACAGACCATAATCAGGATCAGGATTAGTTCCTCATACAAAATGACCGTCTCATCTGATCCGAGGATTACGATTCACGTATCGAGATACGTTTATAAATTAAACCTCAGTCTTGTGACGCATCTTGTGACGGGCATCTCAGCTGAGACGAGTTTATAAATACGGGCCTTAATGTATGAAAACCACCGTTTTCATAAAATTCTCCATTTAAAACGCCAATTTCATAGTTAAGGACGTATCTATTACATGTGTGGTCACCGGGTAAGAATAGTGCCACTCCATGTCTTCCCGTGGATGTCGTAAGAGGCGATAAGGGAATAATAAAGGCTTCTAATGCTCTTAGGCTTGCAACCTGTCACTAATACACTGGTAAACATCTTAGCCTGATTGTGCAAAACGTGGTTACAGAATTATCGACAACTTATTTAAGAGTGCTTGGTAATTCTGTAGCTCTGCCTACCCCACTCTCGGAATAAAGGCGTGAGTTTATGTATGTATGTATGGCGTGTTTATTCGAATTTATTTCATTTGTGCGAGTTAGGAAATTCCGGGTAAAACGCACAGTTGTGGACTGCCAAACATCTAAATGTTGGTGGTGGAAACTCGCGTAGGACGAAGGCGGAAGGATGCGGCAGGAATTAACCTCCTGTACAAGCGATAGAGAATGTAGAGTGAGGCTACATCTCCACGCAGTGCCAAGGAGTCAAGTCGATCAGAAGCACGCTGGCAGCCGACAAATTCGAGTCGGTCTCCGCTGGATGCTGTCCAGAGGGAGAAGTTGGTTGGTTGGTTGGTTGACATTAAAATTCTGGTATTACGGTAATGAGCGGATTGCGAGGCAAAGTTAAAATAGGGTATTTGACAACAGTGACATTAAATTAGTTTACGTAACACCTGGCCATAATGTGAGTTTTATCGCACGCTGCGCGCACGGTAAAACTCGCATTGTGGCCAGGTGAAGACGTAAAATTGTGTACTCATCACGGGCAGTAAAAAAGAAAGCCCTCTATCGCATATTTACAACCCTCGCCTACGGCTCGGGTCTCAAATACCTGCGATTTCGGGCTTTCTTTCCTTTACAGCCCTTGTTAAGTAATGTACTATTTTTCTTTAACAACAGATAAACATTATCAAAATACTAGGAAAACATCAATCTTTTATTTATGTTAGCTATTTTAAGATTTATAAATTCATAAAATCCAACAATAAGGACGCTGTTTGATTGTGACGTCACAAGATAGTAATCCCTGTAAATTCCATAGTAACGGAGCGTGTTTAATGTTTCATAAAAAGAAGCTGATGTTACTTTTGTTAAATACCGTATTAAATTGCTACTGACCCGTAAAATACCGTATAAAAAATAAAAAAAATGCAAATGGTAATTTTAAAATGGCAGGCGGTTCTTTTTCAAACTTTTGTTTCAATTATACTTTTTAGTGATCGTAAAAAGCTGAGAAATCGGTGAACATTGTGGAACACACAGAACATCCTTCATATATGAAGGTTAAAAAGCAGGGCCCTTCAGCTGCTTTTTACGATACTATTTGTTTGAAGTCGGTTAGAAATAAATCATCAAAAAATACGCGACCTTTTTCAAAACCGGTTCTTACAGACTAATTTAAACACCCAGAATACTTTGACCTCCCATTTTAAACACCTCAACGAGACTACAGGACCAACATTCGCTGGTTTTTCGAGAATCGATACTTCATATTACTTACCTAAAATAGTTAGGTTCATAGTGTTTACGTAAACTCCACTGTTTCCGTTTGCTGACGGTCGTTCTTGCCAAGCTTCCTAAACTTCATATAAAAGTCGCGTCATACTGTGTCATGGGCACCTAACGTGTATTATTCTATACAAGTTAAAACGACGCATCTGCAATTTGCAAGCGATTGCAGATTCAGCTCTATTCATATCGCTATAAGGTTAGTAATAATAACAAGCTATCTTCCTGCAGATTTGTTTTATGCCGTGCTGCAATGCAACTTGCTGTGCACGTCCCCCTGCCTGAAATTATTGATTAAATCTATCTCACTCACTCTTAGTTTTACAACAAGCATTGGAAAGGGATAGACGATAAAATTGGGTCACTCCTATAGGTAGAATACACACGTTGGGAGCCATGCGCTTGGCTTTATATACAGAACGGACACTAAAGTGGGTCATTTGGATCTCAGAAAAGACAGGGACTATGATTTCAGGTCACGAATAGTATAAATTTGTTAGCACAGTGACTATGCGGCTTTTGGCTCTCGTGGCCTTCATCGGGTCGGAGTTGCAGGCAATCTACAATTTCTCAATTGAGTAGGGTATTTACTATTTTTATAGGCTCGTTCCCAATATTTGAACTGATGCTGGCATATTTGACACTAACTAGGTTCCTCCACCAACTACCAGAATAAATAATAACTGCGTCCGTGTTCACCATGCTACGGGGGCAGGGTTTTTTTTACAGGATAAAAGGTACCGTGTTTAATATGGTATTTTATAAGCTATCTCCATTCCAAATTTGATTGAAATCCGTTCTGTTTTAGCTTAAAGGAGTACCTAACCACACGCTAACAAAGCATTATTTTGCTAACGATGTAAACAAACCAAAACAGAAAAAAAAAGCAGCATTTTCAAGTTACTTTTCAGGAAGGTAAAAGAAACAATAATAATATAATAGACATAATTTATTGGAATACCATACATACTTCTAAAAATTCACAGATAGAGATATGAGATAACACAGGAACGTAGTTTGAGATAATTTTACTGTAAATAAACGTTTCACATGTAGGTTATCAGATATCAGTTACAAAGGGTAAATGCAGACAGAAAGACCGACCGACTAGCAACGAGAGATAACGTCTGGCCAGTAAGGAAAAAACATCACAGCTTTAATACTAGCCGCTCACCAAGAGGTAAATATAGCGTTCTAATCATTTTACATCTAACAATTTAGGTTTAATTGTTAACACTGATTACTGCATGCTATGGCTATGTCTAGGTATTTTGTTATAGTACAATCCTACTCAATCCTTCATGTAAGGGTATTCAATATCTCGCAGGGGTACAAAGGTCTCCTTGATTGATTGGGGGCTGCTAAAGCGGAGCACATAGGACGGCCCACCAGCTTTGTCGTTTGTCCCTGACATATGGCCGCCACCAAACGGCTGCTGCCCAACAACTGAACCCGTAGATTTATCATTGATGTAAAAGTTTCCGCAAGAGAATTTCAATTCGTCCAGAGCGTGGTAGAGGAATTCCTGATCCTGCGCAAACACAGCTCCTGTCAAGGCAAATCTTGTTGAAGAAGATACCATCTTCAAAGTTTCCTCAAGCTTGGCGTCTTCATAAACATATATGGCGAGCACAGGCCCGAAGATCTCTTCCCTCATGAGCTTGTCTTGGGGATCGGTTGTTTCTATTATTGTGGGTTCAATAAAGTATCCATGAGTTTTGTCGAATCTCCCCCCACCATGAATAGTGTTTTTCTTGTTTTGCTTCGCAGCCGTGATGTAACCTGAGATTCTATCAAACGCCTTTTCATCAATCACTGCCCCCAAGAACATTTTGAAGTCTGCCACATTTCCATATCTAATTTGAGAACGCTCCCTGATTAGACCTTCTTTGATGGGGCCCCAGATGGACCTTGCTACAAACATTCTAGAGCAAGCCGAGCACTTTTGTCCGCCATATTCATAGGCTGCGCGTATGGTAGATGTCACAACGGATTCAACATCAGCAGTCGGATGTACAAAGTGGAAATTCTTGCCACCACATTCCCCGATGAGCCTAGGGTAGTTTACGTACTTGTCAATATTTTTAGCCGTTGCAGCCCATAGCCAGTTGAAAGTCGGAACAGAGCCAGTGAAGTTCACACAAGCAAGATGCCGGGAGCTTGTTATTGTCTTACCAAAGACAGGGCCATCAGAAGGCACGAAGTTCACAACACCTGGTGGAACGCCAGCTTCACGCATGATGTTGAAGATCCTCCAATTAGAAAGGATAGCAGTATCAGACGGCTTCCAAATCACAGCATTTCCCATGAGAGCAGGCGTGTAAGCTAAGTTACCACCGATGGCAGTGAAGTTGAATGGACTGATGGATGCGACAAAACCATCAATGCCACGGTACCTCATTGAGTTTCTAGTGACAGAAGGGTCTTCCGAGATGGGCTGGTACTTGCAGTTTTCTTTCAGGAAGAAGCTATTGAACCGCCAGAAGTCTATTAGTTCGCAAGCGGCGTCGATCTCCGCTTGTATCGCAGTCTTGGACTGACCAAGCATGGTGGCCGCGTTCAGCTGCTGGCGGTAGACCCCGGCCATGGCACTGGCGGCGCACTCCCAGATGCGGAGCCGGTACTCGATCGGTGAGCGGTCCCACTTGATTTGCGCTTTGACACTGACATCGATCGCTTTTTGGATGGTTTTTTCGCTGGCATACCAGAACTTGGCAATTTTCCGTTTGTGGTCGTGTGGCATGGGCTGGAAGCGGTCGGGGCCCTCCCTGATCTCCTCATTACCAATGATAATGGGCACTTCCTCGGTGACGTCGGAGAGACGCTGCAACTCAAGCGTGAGTGCTTCCCGCTCGCAACTCCCAGCGCGATATTCGTAGATTGGTTCATTTTTCACGGGAAAGTCTGCTATTCTGGGCAGGTCCACGACACTGTGAACCGAGCGCTCCAGCGGTCGTGCGGCCTTTACAGCCCTCGAATACAAACTTAACATCGCTATCAGCTGATAGTCGAACCCGATATCGATCCGAGAGTTACGTAAAACTGGCCGCAACGGCAGCGGTAAACAATGTGGCACACAGACAACGGGCTAGTTGGCAACGGGCTTCGCGACCTTCAATGATTCACATTTTACAGAATCACAAAATTATTATTCAATCTGCTCGGATTCTGGCACGGCCGACGTCGCGCGTCACGTCTCACGTCCTCACGTCTCGTCACACGAAAATAATTTCCTTTCCTGCTGCATAGAATAGATATATAAATTCAGTGTTGCCAGATTTTATCCACCTTGTCCCGTAGATGTATTTAAAAAACTCATAATTTTTGTAGGTATATCACATTTATTTAAAATTTTAGATTCATTACATACAATCTACATAATATTGACAGCTAATGAAACCTTGGTACATGGAATTTAACTACAATTCGTAACAGTTTCCATCAAATTACTCGGTGTTAATCTCTAATTTTACAAAACGACACCATTAGTAAGAATTATGAGAAACCTTCAAGAAATCCCCTAGATAGATTTAGTGACATTGAAACCTCGAAAAAGCCCCTTGGTATTAGGGAAAACCTCTAAATCTAGCCTCACTGTAGTGTTCCTATCTCTATGTCCTTAAAGCGAGACATGTTGCCGTTGTAAATATTTAAGGCGTTCTCGATGCCTGTTGAAGGGACAGCAAATGTAAACGAAAACCAACCACATTCTTAAAGCCACACGTTGCAATTTTAATGCCAACATAATAGCATTATTTGACAGATTCTGAGCTCAACGATTATCGATTCTCTTTGTTCACTTTAACCTTTTATACACCTGGCAATCCGGTTGGATTATAATTTGCGCGGCAAATGTGCGGGTTTTTTGAAGTTTTGAAGTTGATTATTTATAATTAAGTACCTATCGTAACGTTAATATACCTTAATGCCGTAACGCGCGAATAAGAAAAAGTATTTGCCGAATTTTTTTGTCTCTTTCAAAGAGAATATTTACACGCTTATTTGTTCTCTATAATATCCCAAGACAAGACAAATGACAGAATCATATTTTGACATGTAAATGATCAAAGCAGACCAAATTCTCGTGTATTAATAATTAATTTTTACAATGTCACGCAGGCCGAATTTGCTGCGAATTGTTTGCCGCAATGAATTAGCAAATTTGAGGGACAATTATACATTATGGGTTCAACAGCGGAAAGGTTAGTTTTGTGTTTTTAGTAGAAGGCTAAGGTTGCGGCAGTTACAAAGCACTTCCCTCGTTTTCACGTAGGCACTAAGAATGTGGTTTGAGATCAACGAATACCATTCTTTAGTAATGCAGCAGCGCAAGCACAGATAACCTATAAAACTATAAACTCTTAATCATGGGATTGCACTTTACAAAGTGTCCATGGGTCCTTATTACAGTTACTCCGGTCCCAGATGGACGGGCGAGTAAGTACGCGTACTTAAAGCTAGACGACCTTTTTTCGCCCGTGTTTACAAAGGGTTTAAAGGGGTAATAGACGGTCGAGTAAGTTCGCGTACTTGCTCGGGGATCTTACTCGCCCGTGGCCGTGTGTCATCTGAAGTACGCGTACTTAAAAGCCGTCTAGGTAAGTTCGTCGGCTATCCAACATGTCTGAATTTTGCTCGAAGCCCATCTTCGCTCATACGTCGATCATTGCCACGAGCCACGGGTAGCGAGCGCTAAAATAACGGGTCAGAGTGCGTTTTTCATACAAACGAGGTTATTTTGAAGCCTTGGTTCCTAGCCAGGCATTGTTTTGAACGAGGTTTAATGGTGGATACTCCGAGGTTCAATAGAGGAGGTAAGTTCTTAAGGCCCGTATTAATAAACTAATCTCAACTCTAATGCTCGTCTTCAATGGTTTGACGTTTACTTTGACGTATCTTGTGACGGGCCTCTCAGACAAGATGAGTTTATTAATACGGGCCTAAGTTACCTAACTGATCGCAGAATCAGTTGACACCACAGCGAGAGAGTTTGAGGCAACATTTAGATTTCCTTACATTTTATTGCCATTTTAGATGTTTTTATGAACATGCACAATTCCCGCGTTAGCCGCAGATTCAATCAGTTGGGTATCCTAGGTACTCTGGAAGTCCTGTATCGATGCTCGGCGTATCCATCATCAGATTTCACTAAAAGCATCTCCTGGCGCGGAACCAAGGCTTCGAAATAGCCTCTTTAGTATGAAAAACGTGCACTGACCCGTTTTTTTGCTCCTGATTGTAGCAGTCACACGAGTATTCTGTAAACAGGACGCTTGTGTACGTACACTACTAAACGGGATCCTGTCAAAAACTGTACTTGCAAAAATACAGGATGTGGCCGTGGAAAAGGGCCCTAACTTATCGTGTCATGTTATTAATTATTATGTAGGTTCAATTCAAAGGTTGCCCACCTTTGAAAATATTCTATGTTTCTAGTACAATCCGGTGAACCCGCAGTGGTTCCCCAGTGCAATAAATTCCGCAGTGAGCCACCGAAAAACGAGGCTGTAAAGGAACACCTCGAGGGTACTGAGGAAAGGAGAGAGCTTTCAGAACAACTCATAGGTCTCTTGAGGTACCCTATCACAATGCCTGTTGTGCTTGGTACTGAAAAGCTATACTCAGGTACTCGACACTATTCTCGATCCATTTGCAAACGTTTAACGCGTTCCCTGTCCGGGTGCCCAAAATGTGGGGTCATAAAGCTTTTTTTCAGGAGTCCGTGCTTCCACTATGGGGTCACGTCCCCATACTGAATGCATAGTTGGACTTGTGACATTGTAAGATCGTTTTGTATGGGGACAGTGAACGTGACCAGCCACGTGGCTGTGTTTTTTCTTAATTCATGGCGTTCACTCCTTGTCACACGACTGCCCATAAAAGCTGTATTATTATGTTAATGTCTCATCATCTCAAACATCTTAGACTACATACATACATAAGCTCACGCCTTTATTCCCAGAGTGGGGTAGGCAGAGCTACAGAATTACTAACAACTCTAAAAACTTGTAAATAATTCTGTAACCACATTTTGCACAATTAGGCTAAGATGTCTACCAGTGTATTAGTGACAGGTTGCAAACCCATCGCCTAACAGTACTACACAGCCTTTATTCCCTTAGTCGTCTCTTACGACATCCACGGGAGGACATGGAGTGGCACTATTCTTACCCGGCCACCACGCGACTAATACTAGACTAATTGTGCAAAAAAATGGTTACAGAACTATCAACAAGTTTTTAGAGTTGTTGGTAATTGTGTAGCTCTGCCTACCCCGCTCTGGGAACAAAGACGTGTGTTTATGTATATATGGACTTATTAGTTATTTTATTTCATAAACTAGTCCATGCATCTCAGACGCGAGGATAGTTTGTTCAGATAAATAGTATTCATTCTTGTGAATTAAACTGAAGCTGGAGTTAGGTCTACACGCTTCTGGCGAGTCACACGGCTTTGTTAATACCCAAACAAAACTGGTTATAAGTGACTGGCCGATAAGAGGTCAAACCTGGCAGGTTTTTATTACTTAGGGTGCGGCTCTACTGAGGCGGAGATGAACGGAGTGGAGCGGAGCTGTGCGAATATTAACCAATAGAAGGCGCATGCGGTCACGTCGAGCGCGCCTTGCGCATGCTAGTTTAGATTCTATTGGTTAATATTGGCACAGCTCCGCTCATCTCCGCCTCAGTGGAGCCGCAGCCTTATGATCGGGGACCGGTAGCATATGAATAAGTATTTTTTAAATGTTTGATATTCTCAATCGGTCTCTTTTACGAGACCTTTCTACATCAACAGATGTGACCCCTAGGATCCATTGATCAATTAAAGGGGTCAAGTGGATTTTTTGTACCTACATTCAAATCCACTAAATGAGTATAGTGGGCTTCAGTGTACACTTAAATCCATCCATGCCATCGATGGATTTATATGTACTTTGAAGTCTACAAAGATCCATGAATGGATTGAATTGAACTTTCTATATACAAGGATCAATCAATGGATTTTAGTATACTACAATGTCTTCAAGTATCCATCAATAGCGGGTGGTAGGACCTTGTGCAGGGAGTGTATTACCCGTGGTCCCACTACTTTGTCCCACTGCTCTATTCGCTTTCGTTGGAAATTAAGCAGAAACCATTTTTATTCCGCAAAAGTAAGTAGGTTAGGTTCGTTAGGTATCTTTAAACGCCCGAAGGGCAAACTGCCCAGAAATAGGAGCCCTGCCGCAAGGCAGGGCTCCGTCGAAAAGAGCAGTGGGACGAAGTAGTGGGACCACGGGTAATATTAGGTAATATCGAGTGTATTATTGTCCGTTCGAATCGCTACCACCATCTTATCCATTAACCTACCGCCAAACAGCAGTGTTTGCATTGTTGTGTTCCGGTTTGGGGATAAGACAGCCGGTGAAATAACTAGCATAGAGGCATTCCATCTTAATCTTCAGGGTTGGCAACGCATTTGCAGTCTTAGTTGCATTGCAGTCTTGTGAATGCGAATGTCTACGGGTCACAGTTTCCACTTACCATCAGGAGGCCTGTGTGCTCATTGGTTTTCACAACGTCAAAAAAAAAGAAGATGGATTCAAGTGTATTAAAAGTTTAGGAATATCCATTGTTGGATACCAATATACATACAAGTGTGTGTACTAAGATCCATTGATGGATCCAAGTGTAATAAGGAGTGCAACAGAATCCTTTTATGGATCCCAGCGAACTAAAAAGTATAAACGACTCCAAATGGATTTAAGTACCTACACAACCGATATGGCGTGTCGTGAATCTTCGTTCGCGCAGACACGATCAACGATTCAGATGATTTCCGAAAGCACTATTAAAATTCACGATCAGACTTAATAACATTCTACTAAATAGTTTTAAGGTGCAAATTAAATCTCATCTATTTTTTCCCATTTCACTCACGCACGTTTGACGGCTGACTGAATGACACGCGGGCGCGCGTCAACATGGCGTCACTAATAACCAATAATAGCACAGAATAAAATCACGCAACGCGTAGATCATGCTGATTGGTTCCCGCGCTTCGAAAAATAATTATCTGCGCAGGTACATCGATAAGCCATATCGGTTGTGGATTCTGTATTAATAGATTTGAATGTACTAAAAGTCCACTTGACCCTTTAATTAATCCTATCAATGGATCCTCGTGGACGGAGGGGATGTGACACGTGCGTAGTTGTGAACCGATGAATATCCTATACTTGGGGTTCACGCTATAATACTGGAATGACAGGTGTCAGGTTAGACTTCTTATCAGCCGAGCACTATAGTCGGGCTTTGAGATATCTGTGATTTAGGGGTGTAGTTTGAAAATCGAACTGTGAAGTTACATTAGCTCCGTTACTCGTCATTCGAGACTAAATCGAGAGAAAGGGATGGCGTTGACAAAACTTCGAACTTCGATTTTCAGAGTACGGCCTCAGTGTTAGGGAGAGAATTGTATAACTTTAAAAATTACCATAGATGTAGGAAAACATAGATCACGTGTAGCCAAATGTCAAGCGTACCACCTTTTTCTTCTGTGTACAACACAACTTGTAGCCAATATTATTGATAAACCACACATCACTGACTGCGAACCTACGCACACTAATACAGAGTCATACATTGACACATAAAAAGTGGTACACTTTTGAAATTCAATCGAAAGCGGTCATATGTAGACGACTCTTTTTAACGTAGGGCATTTGTAACAGGTGCTAAGAGTCCTATTCTATTAGCCGTTTTTAGGGTTCCGTAGTCAAACAAGGAACCCTTATAGTTTCGCCATGTCCGTCCGTCCGTCCGTCCGTCCGTCCGTCCGTCCCCAGTCTAGCTCAGAGACTCATAGTACTAGAAAGCTGTAATTTGGCATGAATGTACATATTAGTCACGCTAACAAAGTGGTAAAATAAAATTTTGAAAAAAAAATTTTTTAATGCACTTCCCCTACACCTAACGTGGGGATGTCTTTTTTTTTTCTTGCCTACCCCATAGTGTGGGGTGTCGTTGGATAGGTCTTTCAAAAATATTGCGGGTTTATGTAAACAATTTTTCGATTAAGGGATCCGTTTATGAAATATTAAGCTTTAAAGCGCTATTTTTTGTTAGAGTCAAGTGTCCCCCCCCCCCCCTACAGCCAAAACTACAAGTACTAAAAATCTGAAAAAAATCTTCAACGAAAGCGCATATAACGAATTTTAAAGGAAAACTATCACGGCTAAGTAGACATGATTAGTTCCTGAGATACAGGCGATTAACGGGTTTATACCTACTAAAAATCATCTAAGACAGCGCCAAATAACTTTAAATAGAAAATTGTTTCATACATGTTGATTTTTGAGATAGTTTTTTGTGTTTGTCGTTACGGCTTCGGAACCCTACACTGAGCATGGTCCGACATGCTCTTGCCCGGTTTTTATACTTCCTCTATGCTTTCCCACCTCTATGAAAATTACTTTTTGCCAACGATTGGTTCTGATTCGATTTTGTACCCAGGATGCGGCGATTGCTACCCGCTGGTGATACCATTCGACCACGGAGTAATCGGCAGCTATTTCTTCCGGCCAGTGGGCTCTGTGGTAGCCCGCGCCATCGACTGCGCTGTCAAGGAACAGCCATGCTGGGAACGCTTGCCTATCGAGAAGCGGTGCAACATATTCGACAAAGCGGCGGACATAATGGCGGGCGAGCAGCGGCAAAGAATAATAGCCGCTCAAATGATAGGCCAAGCCATGACCTGCATACAGGCAGAGCACAATCTCTGTCAACTGATCGACTACACACGAATCAACAGCAATTTCCTTCGAGATCTTACCACGAGTCGTTGTGTTTCCAAAGGCGGGAAGGGCGTCACGAATTTGAATCATTATCACGGTTTAGAAGGGTTCTTCGCCGCTATAACGCCGAGTGATTCCTTGTCGCATGCGGCGCAGTTAGCTATTACGCCGGCTATAATGGGTAATACTGTTGTTTGGAAGCCAAGCGATTATTCATTGCTGGCTTGTTACTGCGTTTTGGAGTGCCTTATCGCCGCTGGTCTGCCCCCGGGAGTGATAAACTTTATTCCGGCTGACCAAGAGACATTTTTGAATTGTATTTGTACTCGGAAAGAACTGGCAGGCGTTGCTTTTGGCGGTTCGACGCCTGCTCTGCAGCATATATGGCAATCTATTGGAAACAACATATATCATTATAACAGGTAAGGCATTATCTGCAGTCTCTTTGCCTAGGTAAAGGGCATTGGGTAAATTTGTTTGAAGAATATTATCTTTTTTTTTAGCGGCCACGGATACATAGTTATTTAGAGGACCTCGAAATACACATAGATATATACCTATATAATTTATGGCGTTTAATAATATCGGAGCCAAGATATTTAAGATTTAAGTGTTCAGTTTTTGGCACTAAAAGTACGCTTAGGTAAGAATATTAAATATCTCGGCTCCGATGCACTTGAGAGTATTACATTACATTACAAAACATGTTTATTTTGAATTATTCTATCATAGTTTACCACTTTTACTAATGGCCGCTCACCATGAAAATTTATGATTTTTACAAATGACAACACTTTTACCCAAACTCCTTTCTTAACTTCATTTTGTTCACATATAAATAACAGTCTAATTCACACAAGTTTCCTTAAGCGTAGATGATACTGAAAAATATTAGAATCGCATGTTTTTTCAGTCTGACCAGTGGCTTGTTTTATAAAGCTACAAATCACAATTTACACGTTACAAGTTTCCATTTGATGCAACGTGGACCGTCAGACCAGCCATTTGAGCTGTGTTGCCAGTTTAGACCTGTAAAATTGTTACTTGTAGCTTCATAAACTTCAAGCCTACTTTAGTTAGTGCGCCTTTATGATGGTTACTCATATTTTACCTGTTCTGTTACTATGACAGTTCATTTTACGGTGAGCGTAAAGGACTGAGCTATAGCCGTTATTCAGCTCTCTTTTTCTCTCATCGTAAACTGAACTGCATTGCTTTGTCATAGTATCCCCCAGTACTTCCTCAGGTTTCCCCGTATCGCCGGGACGGGGTCCGCCAAGAATTTTCACATAGTACATACGTCGGCCGACCTTGAATGCGCAACTAGCAACACAATACGCGCGGCGTTTGAGGTGCGACCACAGATTAATTATACCACAACATTAAGGCCTGTTTTAATAAACTCATCTTGGCTGAGATGCGCGTGACAAGATACGTCAAAGTAAACGTCAAACCATAGAACACTGTCATTTTTGACACATCTCGAGGCGAGCATTAGAGTTGAGCTAGTTTATTAATACGGGCTTTGTAACTCTCAGGAACTAAGAACTGAATGAATTCCCGTCACGGACCGAAACGTACTAGTTCTTCGTAAACGATCTTAATCGGTCTTCGGTCCTTTAGGTTAGTAGCAATTGTTGTACGTATGAGCGAAACAGAGCGAACGAGTAAAAAGCGCACGGCACTCGATGTGAAGTTTTCAAATAAATTCATTTACGCGTTGCAAGCACATGTTACCTTTTTAAACTGAACAAACGAGAGAAATAATATTGAATCAATAGTGTTGTTTATACGTGACCATAGCAACACTTTTGTAACGACCAATAAAGACTACGTTCAGTTTGAACCAATAGTGGCTGTGGTTTATACGTGACCATAGCAACACTTTTGTAACGACCAAAAAAAACTTGAGTACAGTTTGAACCAATAGTGGCTGTTGTATATACGTGTGACCATGGTAACCATGTATCTGTAGTGTCAGGGCCATGTAATGAAATGACATTCTTTATGACGGAATGTATCATACTCGGTCGATAAGCAGATACTGATAACAGTGATAACTTATACTGAGCAAGCAAAAACAGATCTTAAGGTGGTCAACGTTTTCATTCTGAGACTCTACCTATTTCAAAGCGTGTCCTGTTCAGATCTGTAAATTTGCTCCGGAGCTAAAGGACCTAAAGGAACTAAAAGACCAAACTAGTTGCTTTCACCGATTGACTGAGATCGGAGCGCTCCCTATAAAGACCGAGCGGGCACAACTCTATACCACATATTGTTATGCTGGCATTACACTGTCGAACAACACTCGAACCTGTGCCCCTATTCTAGGTGGTAAAAACCTTTCTGTGACCTGTTACGGTATTGTTTTTAACTCGGATGCCATCACTGTCAAGTAAATAAGAGCTATCAAAACGTTGTTTATACGATAACGGGTCAAAGATGAGTTTTTGACACTTAGAATCTCGACCGTGCATACAGTAGAACACAACCGATATGGCGTGTCGTGAATCTTCGTTCGCGCAGACACGAACAACGATTCCGATGATTTCCGAAAGCACTTGTAGGTGACTTGTACGTAATAGTTATAAGGTGCAAATTAAATTGCATCTATTTTTTCCATTCCACGCACGTTTGACAGCTGACTGAATGACATGCGGGCGCGCGTCAACATGGCGTCACTAATAACCAATAATAGCACAGAATACAACCACGCAACGCTGATTGGTTCCCGCGCTTCGAAAAAATGACATCTGCGCAGGCACATTGGTAAGCCATATCGGTTGTGTTTTACTGTACCACGATTATTAAATACGAAACTTCGGGTGACGTGTGCTTGAAATCGAGAGAGACGCAGCTAACGTCTTCGGACTTCGATTTTCAAAGCCTCTGATCGTCCAACGGTCGATGTGTAAAGGACCATCAGGGTCCAGACAAGATGCACTACGCTAGCTAGCGTTTCTCTTCGTTTAGTTTTTAAACCAATCGCGACACTGGAAGATGACGTGATACGAAAAGTCACGTGATGTGCCAGTGACGCGATTGGTTTAAAAACTAAACGAATAGAAACGATAGGTAGCGTAATGCATCTTGTCTGGGCCCTCAGGCGCGTTAGGAGTTTTCGCTATAGATCGCTAAAGTTTGCCCTAAGGCCCGACTTTGAAAATGGAAATTAAGTGACATTTAAATAGCGTCCTTATGTACATTTATTTTGATTTTTACCCACGTTCGAAATTACGTTAGGTCCATTATTTTTTTTCGATTTAGTCTTGTGTTTGACCGCTATATGTGTGTGTGTGTGTGCTTGCGTGCGCGTGAGTGAGTGTTTTTTATAATTGAAAACAGGTTTTCTAGCGGTGGTTCTTAGCTTCATATAAGCTCTGAAAGAAGCTTTACCATTATATCGCAGGTTTTTACCTATCTAATAGTTATGTTTTATTAAAACAAAGATGGCGGGTCAGAAGACTACGTCATGTTCCCGTGTATACGTCCAAAAGAAGGTTCTATCCCCTTTCCTCAACTTAATGATCAACCAACTGAAGACTCTGTTTGTGACGCATCCTCTGGACCATCGGTGCTTCATGTCCTCGCTAATTTCTCTGGAGGCTTACCAAAGGGTTCGTATTCTTCCAGTCATACGGACCTAAAAAAAATACGGACGTAACTTTATCTATTCATGAGTGAAGCATGCAAAATGGCTGTCTGTGAACACGCACACACAAACTGTCACTTGTGCTGAAGCTTGGCCCGTTGTCTTACCTAGTGTATCTGTATGCGTGCGGTACCTAAGTAAGTCGTGTATAACGAACGAATGCGCCGCCCTTGCATGCTTCACACACTTTTACTGCAAAGTTACGTCCGTATTTTTTTATGGAGCTCCCACACATGCATGCATTATAAATGTTATAATATAACGTTATAACAAAAGTTATACATTGTTATCTATACTAATATTATAAAGTTGAAGAGTTTGTTTGTTTGCTTGAACGCGCTAATCTCAGGAACTACTGGTCCAATTTGAAATAGTTACAACAAGCCCTATATTTTTAGGAGATATTGTTGATTTGACGCACTTGCTCTTTTTTGTGACCTCAGGTGGTGACACGTTTAATAAAGTACGCCAATCACACCCAAAGCAAGCTCGTGTTTGGAGGCCGCGCGTGCGCACATGTGGGGTACTTCGTTGAGCCTACCGTGTTTCTTTTGAACGACGATAAACATCCCCTGCTGCGTGAAGAGATCCGTGGCCCGGTCCTGGCAGTTCACACGTTTGACAAGATAGAGGACCTCGTGGAATCTGTCGGGCATGCGCCGTACGCACTGTGCGGGGCTGTCTTTGCCGAGGTAACGCGGTAGTACTGTCGGCCAAATATTATGACAGTGACAAGTGTCAACCTTAGCGATGATTTGATCTTACATAAACTTTTGTCAAAATTTATAGACTTTTTGGCCGACCGTACCACAAATATAAGTTAGGTACAAGTATTGGATTGTCCCGGTATGAAAAGGTACGTCACTTTACGACTCTATTTCAATGTTGTTAAGGTCCAAAAGTGACGAAACTTCTCATACCGTGCGTGACTATACCTGTGCAAATTCGATCGACCTTATTTCTAAGCAAATGCTATGCTAGCTAGCTCTGGTTGCACAAAGCATGTGAATGGGTAAGCAGTTTTAAGATGGCGTGAAATTTTTTAATCATAAACGCAGTGCGTTTGCGCGGGCAAAATCTTCGATGACTATTGGCCAAATGTTTGACAGCCAGTCGACCGCCATTTTATTTGACAGCGCGTTTATGCATGGCGTGT
Organism: Acleris laterana; assembly: GCA_963966035.1. Classification (NCBI taxonomy): domain Eukaryota; kingdom Metazoa; phylum Arthropoda; class Insecta; order Lepidoptera; family Tortricidae; genus Acleris; species Acleris laterana. The sequence goes on from OZ014438.1 coordinate 85,907,126, forward strand.
TTATTTGCTTGTGCTTTTCAAATGCTTGCTCTCTGTTTATATTAATTGGCATTTAGTGCCGTACCATTTATGCCTCTTGCTTACGCGCTTACGTTTTTTTTTACAGCTAGTGGTATTGGATGCCGAGGCTGCCATTGGGAAGGCACGCGTTTACATTCTGGAAATGGCTTTATTATAAAATGCTTTCGTCCTATAGCGCTGCTGTAGTACAGTCGCGGAACGAAAAGATTGACCAGTTTTCAAATAAATTCATTTACGCGTTGCAAGCACATGTTACCTTTTTAAACTGTGTAACAGACGAGAGAAACAATATTGAACCAATAGTGGCTGTTGTTTATACGTGACCATAGCAACACTTTTGTAACGACCAATAAAGACTTGAGTTCAGTTTGAACCAATAGTGGTTGTTGTTTATACGTGACCATAGCAACACTTTTGTAATGACTAATGTCCAATAGAATAGAATAGAATAGAATAGAATCATTTATTTCAGGCTACGAGTATTGCCCATAATATTGGTTAGTTACATGTTACTTAAAAATAGGTTAGTTACAATTTTATATTTACAAAACAAAAACAAAGGTAGGTACTAGGGTTATTTAATATACCTTATACCACTGGAGACCTGTGAAACCCAATAGATAAAGATGTGGCAGTCATATCTACCAGCAATCATAAATAAAGAGTTGAGTTCAGTTTGAACCAATAGTGGTTGTTGTTTATACGTGACCATAGCAACACTTTTGTAACGACCAATAAAGACTTGAGTTCAGTTTGAACCAATAGTGGCTGTTGTTTGTACGTGACCATGGTAACCATGTATCTTTGGGTCATGTAGTGAAATGACATTCATTATGACGGAATGTGTCATACTCGGTCGATAAGCAGATACTGATATGATAACTAATACTGAGCAAGCAAAGACAGATCTTAATGTGGTCAACCTTTTCATTCCGCGACTGGACTAACTTAGGAAGTCCAAGCTTTACAGAAAGAGCAAAGGGGGGATAATGACCTTGTTGGCAATAAAGCCCGATTTACATTGATCAAGAACGTGAACAGTGGACAGTAGTGTAAACCAATCAGACAGTAGCGAGTCAAGTTGCCATGCCATGCCAGTGGACTTACAACTGTATGTACTTGCCACTGTCCTTGACAAATGTTAATCTGGCTTATGTCATAGTAGGGGTGCCCACGACACTAAACCTAGTTTGATAACACTACCGGATGATACATACTTAGAATAAGGCCCGTATTAATAAACTAATCTCAACTCTAATGCTCGTCTTGAGATGTGTCAAAAATTACAGTGTTCTATGGTTTGAAGTTTACCTTGACGTATCTTGTGACGTGCATCTCAGCCAAGATGAGTTTATTAATACGGGCCTTAGTCTCGTCATTAATGGTGGAACACGAAATGGCAATACTGCAATTCAAAAAACCTGGCATACCTACCTATATTTTTGTCGTTATAAGTCCCATGTCTTGTACACTCAGGAGCGAAAGAATCGGGTCAGAGTGCATTTTTCAAACAAACGAGGCTATTTCGGAGCCTTGGTTCCTCGCCAGGGGATGCTTGTAGTGAAATCTGATGATGTATGCCCCGAGCATCGATAAAGGACTTTTAGAGTGCCTAGGACACCCAACTGATTGAATTTGCGGCTAACGCCGGAATTGTGCATGTTCAGAAAAACATGTAAAATGACAATAAAATGTAAGGAAATCCAAATGCGAACCCAAACTCTCTCGCTGTGGTGTCAACTGATTGTGCGATCAGTTAGGTGTCTTAAGAACTTTTGACCTCCTCTATTGAACCTCGGAGTACCCACCTTTAAACCTCACTCAAAATAACCCCTGGCTAGGAACCAAGGCTTCAAAATAGCCTCGTTTGTATGAAAAATGCACTCTGACCCGATATTTTTGCTCCTGAGTGTAGATAATAAGACTCCCTAGTTTCGTTTATTCTTCGGAACAGGGGAGGGGTAGGACTATACGACAATGCTGCAAACCCCCCTGATTGGCCTGATCAGTGGCAGCAGCATGATAAGCGACGCCTCGTACTTAAGTGTCTAGTATGATCGTACTCCTCAAAAAACCTAAGCTCAACTGAAAGATCATCAATATCTGTGTAAGAAAAACCAGTGCTGCATTTATATATTGGACTAATAACTAAAAAAAATGCTGTGCCAAGTTTTTCGCAATACAGCATTTCCATTTCGTGTTCCCCCATTAATGACGTAACTAATCTAAATATACATATAAAAGGAAAAACTGACTCGACTGACTGACATATCAACGCACAGCCTAAACGGCTAAACGTAGGCACTTGAAATTTGGAAGGGACGTAGCTTAGGTACCGTAGAGGTGCACTAAGAAAGGAATTCCCGAAATTCCCACGAGAACGGGAATTAGCCGGAAAATCCTTTTGTATGAAAAATCTAAACCGAAGCTATGGGCGGGTCGCTAGTTATGTTCATAATATGATCCAGTAGTCTTATCGAACTGGGTTTAAATCAAATCAAAATATTTATTTGCTAAAAGTTGGTAGGTGTAGGTACAGTCAACCAATTTGATTTCTAGGCCACTTTGGACTATGTTAAAGTGACGTTGTCAACCAAAACGTAAGAGACTCCCTATGATTTGGTTTACAACGTCACGTTGACAAAGTCCATAGTGGCCTAGGAATCAAATTGGTTGACTGTACAAAGTAGGTGTTAAATAATAAAATAGTTTCCACTTTCTACCTGTCAATAGGCGTAAAAATTATAAGTCAAGTAATAGAAATAGAGGGACTTGACAGAAGCCCGTGGAGCTAACCCCATGTGCTTCTGTTTAGTCCATTAGAGAAAATTATCTTTTAATGAACAATAAAATTGTCTTCGCGTGTGATATCTATGGACTTATTGCTCTATGGGAGTGTCTATAAATAACTTGACATTTGCAAAATTTACCTTAACAGGAGTAAAAGCCATTAATTAAAAAAAAAAACAGAAATAGATCCGTTACCTTATAAAATTAAAATAAAATAGAAAAGGGACATTGGCTAGTCACATTGGTGTTTAGTGTCGTGGACTCCCCTATTAAATGTAAATCGGGCTTATTTAAATTTAAGTTGTGGCTTTGGCATTACGAAATTCGGCCATGATGCCTCGCTTAACGCAGTGCATGCACAGGATGCGGAGTGGGCGAGCGATGCTGTGACCGAGCTGAGGGACCTCGCGACGATGCTGGTGGTGAACGACCGGTGCTCGGAGGAGTGCCCGGCGCAGCAGTCCCTCGGTGGCTCCCGGCTGTCCGGCACTGGTTCCAAGGTCCTCATCATCATATCGTTCATTGAATACGAAACGGACACATTTCAAAATGAGTCAGTGTGGCATTTTAAATTAGAATTATTTTGTAATGTGTCAGTTTTGTATTCAATGAGCGATATACAGGGTGGAAAGTTGAGATGGGGCATTACTTTGGTCTCGAAGGCTGTTTTAATCCTATATGGGAATGGGATCAACTGGCATTAAAAAAAAATACTTACTCAATTCTGTCGTTTTTATCAAAAATCTGTGAATGTCGATTGTCATCACTCAAAAAGTTGGGAAAGGTCTCCTAAGATCATTTTCGCGTGGCAGCAAGGGATCTGGTAGCTGCCCTTAATGCCCATGCAATTAATTAATTTTCGTCCCTAGACGACATTATATCAATTTACTTTTTTGAGTGATGTAATTTTTATTTAATTGCATATGTTTGAGAAAAGCACTAAACGTACCTCGCCGTGAAAAGGGGTTGCCAGCCTGGCAACTCCTACTTCCCAGCCTCTGTAGTAATGTACTATTCCTGTTCCAGGCTGGTTCAATCTCGTACCTTCTCTCTTACTGCTCTGAACGCTCTCTCCGAGAGGTAACTGAGCTCACAAGGGAAGCTACGTACCCCTATATGAGGGATTGTAGAGCACCGCAGGTCAAACCGACCGAGAAAAAATCTGAAGTGAAGGAAGACGACTATGATGATTAACCCACTATTATATTGATTAACCCTTTGAACGCCAAGAACCACTAAAGTGATCGTGTACTGTCGTGCCTACGACGCCATCGACCCATGTAGTGGTCACAGATACAGTGCATAATAGACCCGAGTATTTGTGACGTGAGGTTGGCATTATCTGTGGCTTTCAGCTGTCATTGGCGTGTGAGGACGACGTTTGTATCAAGTCAAAGGCGTTCAAAGGGTTAAGAACTATAGGTACGCTTCGGGGCTTTTATTCCACGCGGTAGAAAAACACTTTTGACGCGTTATTGTATTGTTTTAATTCGCCATTACTGTCCAAGTAAATAAGAGCTATCAAAACGTTGAAAATACGATAACACGTCAAAGACGATATGGTTTTACCGCTTAGAATACCGGCCCAGGTCCATTGACAGTTCGTTTTTAAAAGTGTTGTAGTGCCGGGACTTCTTTAATCGAAAGCATTAAACTCATGCCGACCAAAACAAGAAGGAAGTATAGTCTATACTTTTAGGTATTTAAAAAAAAGTAAACAATCCAAACCACGTGACATTGTTAAACAGCCAATCAAAACTGTTTTATTGCACTTTGACATATCAGTGTTCTACTCCTATTGGCTGACGACACAGACCACTTACCCTATAGACTCCGCTTCGGAACAGTTTGTCTAGTATCTCATTAAGCCAAAATGGCGGGGCGCGGGGGGCGGAAAGTGCACCGTGATTGGCTAGTTCAAAGTCAACGAATAATCAAGTGTGCGCGTCGTGTTGCGCGTCAATAGAACCATGGCAACCAATTAGTGTTCTGTGAGCATAAGCATGGCTTACGGGGGCGCCTTTGTATGCGGAGTCTATAGGGTAAGTGGTCTGTGGCTGACGAACTATATCACGTGGTAGTTTTGTTTACTTTTTTTAAATACCTAAAAGTATAGACTATATTATGTATGTGTATATGGACTCCATACTCTATACTTTGTTCGTGTTTGCCATGCTCGCGAGTATTACCAAAGAGTTATTATATTATATATAAGCTGTATTTATTTTTTGATGCGTTTTAAAAGTGATGTTTTTTTTTTGATTTGTTGACTTGTTAAATAAAGTGTTTTTTTATTGAGTTGCAGATGTTTGTTCATTCACAATCTAAAGTATATTAATGCAAATTTTCAGCTTGATCGGAAACCGCAAAGTGTGTCAAATTCAAATTCAACTCGCAGGATTTGACCCGTACATATATACATACATTGCAAGTTAAATAAAAGCTTGTAAAATAAGCTATAATAGCGTCTCCTACATTTAGCGCTGATAATACACATGTGCATGACATGACACATACAAAATGTGGGAAATTTCTGGCCCTCTTTCCCAGTTGTACCATTGATTAGTACCATGGTACTACTGGGAGTTTTTGTCCCACTAGTACTACCATGGTACTAATCAATGGTAGTACACGATACAAGTGTTGAGTCCCAAACTAAGCTCTAGGCTTGTACTATGGGTACTAGACAACGATATAAATACTTATATAGCGAAATAAACATCCATGACTCAGGAACAAATATTCGCGCTCATCACACAAATATATGTCCTTGCCGGGATTCGAACCCAGGACCGCTAGCTTCATAAGCAGGGTCACTACCCACTAGGCCAGCGCGTCGTCAAAAATGAACCCTAAAATGATCGCCATATATTTTAATTTCACTCCTTGATTTTAGAATAAAATACTGAACGCAACAAGTTTAGTTGTATTTTACTGCTGTCAACATTATCAATGTTCTGACACTTCATGGATGTGTCAATGCGTTGTAACGTATAAACGTACATAACCTAGGTTATAATTATAAAAAGAAACATAATGTGTTATTTATTAAAAAAATATATTAGTATTAAAAATTAAAAACCTTAATTGCGACACTTACCTAACAACAACAGTAAAGTACTAAACTTAAATATTAGAATAGGTTGATTGTACATCGCTACTTGTTACTAGTATCCGCGGTGCACTGTACTCGACTCGCAGCGCCTTTGTTTCTATCGAACCGGTCGGGCGTTCCGCCTCTCCCCGCGCCGCGCGGCCGCGCTCGCCCTAGCGCTCGCGCAGCCGGCCAGACAGATTTGGCTTTCAACGCAGGCGCACGTTCACTCTTCTCAGTGACCTCACACGTCGCCGCGCTGGCGATAATTACGCGAGCTTATAATTTATTACATTGAGTTCGTTGTTACGCCTAATATTTTAATTCTTGCACAGTACTAATGCTGGTAATCTAGTGAGTGGTTATACCCCTATATTGGGTAAGTGTTGAACATTTTATGTGTATTTTAAGTAGCAGGTATTTTTGAATTTTAACGGATTTATCTTCACAATGATTTTGTTCGATTTTGCTTGCCGAATAGATATTTAAGTGCTTAATCACGCATCTCATGTCATACATGCATTTATCACACTTTAGTTGTCATCATAATATTAATTAAAATAATTAGTGATCATTTCTCGCTTCCATTTTCACTCCTTGTAAACTCCGTCTGATTGTGACATCCGCACTTCACCAACCATTTCACCATCACGCAGTACTGCTTCTCTTTGCTTCTGCTGTTCGCCGGTCACAATCAACGGAGCTGTTAAAGGAATTAATATATTTAGACTGGACAAATATAAATTCCAGGGTTCCACGTTACGGCTTGAGAGCCTACGCTTTAGTCGGGTGGCCACGTCTGACGTCCTTCAGCCTCAGCTCATCTTCATCTCCACGGCGCTTCTCCGGGAACCAGGGGAGTACTAGCGTGGTGGCGGCTACACCCTTTCAACCGGGAGCAGAATCAGACGGGCATTTATCGACCCCATCCCTACGACCTTTTCGTGTGCTAGCGGCGTTCGGAGAAAATAAATATTATTTAACTTATTTATGGTTTAATTTCACCACTCCAAAACGGAAACGTAGCACTGGCGCCTTACCGTGGTTTTATTTTAAAGGTCTGATTTTGCTCCTAGGTGGGTAGTTGTGGTTGTGTGCTTGATGTTTTTTTTGTTTTTTTTTTGTGAAACGTTTTTTCAGTTTTTATTTTTGGTTGCAAGCAGCTAAGGTGTACGAAAAAAGTTTTTTTTAAATCAAAATTGTAAACATTTTTTTAGGTACAGTCGGACATATTATCGTGTCATTATTGAGTAGGAAATTGTATTTTTAATTACGATACATTTACTATCGTTTTCTACTTATGTCCACTGGTACAGTCAGACTAATTGTATTTGCATTTTGTTTATTTAACTGTTTTTTTTAATAAATCCTTTCATACTGAATTTCGTATACATTAGTTGCACTAATAACGTTTTTTTTTTAATTTTTTGATTTTATTATTATTTCAGAGATTTTTTATATTTATTGCGCTTCCTTGTTTTTCATTTTAAAAACTGGCGATTTTATAGATAAAGAATAACAACGAAAAACGTTATTATTAATTTACTCATATTATTTGTAACAGACGGAGTATTTCGTTGTTTTTTTTTTTTGTGACGTTCTGTTCAACACTTATTCAATTTATAAATTATTTAATATTTAAATTTTGCAATGGCTTATCCTATAAAGTTCATGTCTCTTCAGAAGACTGAGTTAGAGTACGAAGTTTCTATTCGGGGCGAGACTCCAGCTTCCACAGTTCAAGAACTGCGTAAGCAAATTGCTAAATGTGGGCCCCTATTTCCATCTGAGGATATCCTCACAAGCCCTATTGATGTGAAAGATGATATGGATGGCATTGCAGATGTAGCGGAAAAGGTAAATTCTTTTCTTGACTCCAAACCATTGGATAAAAGTACCTTACTACGAGCACAGAATTTGACTCATCATCTGTTCCATCGGTTACGCCGCATTGTTTGTGAGAAGCCTGAACAAAAAGTAGCGTATGATCAATGTGTTGCCTTGTATAAGCTTTGCTTTGACCGCGTTAATTTACTTTTAGACAGCAATGTCGCTGATCCGCTTGCATCCACTAGCAGTGACATCCAGATTCCACTAGCCGCTTCTGCATCTCCAATTAATGTCACAGTAACTTGCGACGGCAATAACATTAACCAACTGTCAAAGTTACGTTATGACGGCAAATCCTGCGTGAGAGCGTTCATTCAACGCGTTTCCGAATTTTGTAAAGCCAAGAATATTTCGAGCAGTAGGGTTCTTCACAATGCTACAGACATATTCACAGGCGCTAGGCGATGCGATTCACTGGTTTCGAAGTGTTAGGGAAAAGGTAACAAGTTGGGATGACCTTGTAGTGCTTCTGAGACAAGATTTCGGCCAGGCTGATTTCGACTACAGACTGCTTTCCGAAATCAGGTCTCGCACTCAAGGAGAAACGGAAAATATAGTAATATATTTATCAGTCATGTCCGGCCTCTTTTCGCGTTTGACAAGCGACTTGTCAGAAAGCGACATGCTCGAGATTCTCTTGCATAACATCCGGCCATGTTACGCGAGTACTCTATCTTCCGTTTCTGAAATAAAAACTATAGAGGAATTAAAGACCTTATGTCGTAATTATGAGAGTATACAGTCGCGTCTTTCTCAATTCAAAGAACCTCCACGACCGTCTACAGATACTCTGGCACCAGAATTTGCCTATTCAGGCGGGTCGTCAAGAAATAAACCGAATTTCAACAATAACACTTATTTTAATAATAATAAATATAAATACAACAATAACAATTATACAAAATCATATTCAAACAATAACAGCAATAGGAATTTAGCAGATAAAACTAATTCTAACTATGTACATGCAATTTCCCCGTCCACATCCAAGACACGTTTTTGTCCTAGATGTCGGGTGGACAGTCATAACCTGAGACAGTGTACAGCGAATAAAGACGTCATAGTTTGTTTTGTGTGCGGTCGTAATAATGTAAAGACACCGGATTGTCCTGATTGTAACAAAAATAGAAAACAAAAAACAAAAAACTAATAGCTCAGAATTGTGTCAATGGTAATGTAGGTAAAATTGATATAGATGATTGGGAAAATTGGCTACGTACATTAAATTTGTTTTTCAACACTTACAAAATTGATACAATTCTGAAGGAACATTTTGAAAATGACAACAGGCCCTATGTTACGGTGCATATCAATAATATTACGATCTCGGGACTGTTAGACTCTGGTTCCGCTGTGACAATTCTTGGAAATGGTGCTCATTCAGTACTTGTAGATGGTGGGTTGAAAGTGATTAGGGATGATTTTATCTCGGTAACCGCAGCAGGAGGTCAAGTATTGCAAAGTGAAGGTTATATGGAGATTCCTGTAAACTTGGATAATAAGTTTCACATTTTGAGAGCTTTTCTCGTGCCTGGTATCCGAAACAATCTCATTTTAGGTGTGGACTTCTGGCGTGCATTTCAAATCTGCCCGAAATATCTCAGCAGTATCGTTTTGGGTGACAATGCTACGGTTGATAATGGTGTTATTCAACCCAATCAGCAAGCTTTCATTCAGGGTTATGACAATTTGGACGATTCTCAAAAACAATTAGCCGATAACGTCGTTAAACAGTTTGAGGACATTTCTTCTCAACGTAAAGGCTTAGGTGTCACTGACTTAATCACACACAGAATCGATACTGGAGATTCCAGTCCAATTCGACAACGCTATTACCGATTGTCACCTGAAAAACAGCGTATCTTAGTCGAGCAGGTAGACGAGATGCTTTCACTAGACGTGATTGAGCCTTGCGAAAGCGCCTGGTCATCGCCTGTTCTGCTCGTCACCAAGAAGAACGGCCAGCCTCGTTTCTGCCTCGACAGCCGTAAGCTCAACTCAGTGACGAAACGTGACGCTTACAACCTTCCGTATATCTCGGAGATTTTGGACAACCTCAGGGATGCTCGTTACTTGTCTAGCATCGATTTGTCCAAAGCCTTTTGGCAGATTAAAATCGCTCCCGAGGATAGGAATAAGACGGCATTTTATGTACCAGGTAGGGGAACTTTCCACTTTAAGCGGACTGCGTTCGGCCTAACCAACGCTCCTGCTACTCAACAAAGATTAGTGGACCTGTTGTTTTCAGAGTTTGAGCTTAAAGTGTTCGCTTACCTGGATGACATTATCATCGTTTCCGAAGATTTTAACAGTCACGTGACATTACTTTTGCGCGTCTTAGAAAAATTGAAACAAGCCAATCTATCAGTAAATTTAGACAAATGCCGTTTCTTCAGCCACCAGCTTAATTACCTCGGCTATGTAGTCGATGGGTCTGGTCTACGCACTGATCTCGCGAAAGTGGAAGCTATTTTAAATTACCCTACACCAACATGTCGTAAAGACCTCAAGCGATTTCTTGGGACCGCAACTTGGTATAGGCGATTTGTTCCTAATTTTAGCACAATAGCAGGCCCCTTAAATAAATTGACTTCTTCAAAAAAAGGTTCGCCTCCGTTTAAATGGACCCCTGAGGCAGAGTCTGCGTTCCAAGAACTCAAAGAGCGTTTAGTCTCTGCTCCAGTTCTTTGTTGTCCGGACTATACAAAACCGTTCGAGGTGCATACTGATGCCAGCAATTATGGGATTGGCGCAATGCTTACACAGACCATCGAAGGTAAGGAGCACCCGATCGCGTACATGTCGAAGAGTTTGTCATCAGCCGAGAAAAATTACAGCATAACTGAACGCGAGGCCTTAGCCGTAGTTACCGCATTAGAGTATTGGCGTTGCTACATAGAAAATGGACAAGCTTTCACGGTCTACACAGATCATAGTGCACTTAAGTGGTTCCTGTCCATTAGCAACCCAACTGGTAGATTGGCTCGTTGGGGTGTTCGTTTGTCAGGGTTTAACTTCACTCTTAAACATCGCCGGGGCGTTGATAATGTCATTCCGGATGCCTTATCTCGGTTACCTGTTAGTGCTATTTCCACTTCAAACTCTCATTTACACTCTAAAGATGCGTGGTACACTAACATCTATAATGGCTGCCTTCATAACCCAATAGATTTTCCAAATTTCATGATCAAAAATAATTCTTTATATCGTTTGTCTAAAAATAAGCATGAACTGACATCGGAATTTTCATGGAAATTGGTTGTTCCCGCCGAGTTGCGTCAAAAGGTTATTCATGAAAATCATTCGGAGCCTGCTGCAGGGCACATGGGCATTTTTAAAACCTACCGTAGACTTGTTTTACGTTACTTTTGGCCGGGCATGTACCGGGAGGTCGTCGAGTTCATTGGAGCGTGCGATAAGTGTTTGTCTTACAAATCTCAGAACCATCAAACCTTAGGGGAAATGGGCAGGCCTAAGCAATGCTCACGACCGTTCCAAATGATCTCGATGGATCTGATGGGTCCTTTGCCAACAACTAGGAAGCGAAACAACTACATCTTAGTTATCACATGTTGCTTTTCCAAGTATTGCCTAATTTACCCCATTAAAAACGCTACTGCAGAGGTTATAGCAAAAATTATAGAGGAATCGGTTTTCCTTGTGCATGGCGTACCACAAACAGTGTTGATGGACAACGGTACTCAATTCACTGGCAAGGTTATGGAAAGTTTATTTAAATTTTATAATGTCCCTAACGTCTACTACAGTCCTAAATACACTCCACAAGTCAACTTAGTAGAGCGTTACAATAGGACTATTATTACTTGTATATCCACCTTTGTTGAGGATGACCATAGGTCATGGGACGTGTTCATTCCACGGGTACAATTTGCTATCAATAGCGCTGTGAATGAGGCCACCGGGTTTACCCCTGCTTTCCTAGTGTACGGTAGGGAGCTGGTCACTTGTGGGACGCACTATACGGAAACCGATTTAGGGACGGAAGTATTGTTCCTACCACGTGACATATACGCTGAGAATTTGGGTTGTCTGGCCTCAATTTTTGATGATGTGCAAAGCAAATTGTGGCATGCCCATGTAAGGAACACGTCTCACTATAATCTTAGACGTAAGCCAGCGGAATTTAAAGTAGGTGATATAGTTATGAAGCGCACTTACTTCTTAAGTGACAAAGGCAAACAATTCACCAAAAAGTTGGCACCAAAATTTATTAAGGCTAAGATTATCGGCAAGAAATCACCTTTAGTATATGTGCTGCAGGATTTGTTTGGGAAAGATTTGGGCACCTGGCACATAAAGGATCTCAAATTGGTTGGTCTTAACAAATAACTTATTATTTTACCTGTCAGTCACATCTTATAAGTTTATAAGTTTTATATTTTTTTTATATAAGTATATTTTTTTTTTTTTTTTGGGGCATTTTTTTTTTATGTGTCCATGATTTTCTTTGTTTGCGTTTTGACATCTCTAAGCATTTGTACTTGTAAGGTTTCAAGTTCTTGTTACGAGTTACCTCATATTTTTTCTGTGTTGTGCGTCAGAAATTTAAGAAATAAAAATTGCAAATAAGTTGCTGACGTGATTACGTAAGCGTGACGTATGAATGAAGAGTTATGGAAGTGTATCTACAGGTACTGAACTATGCGGATTTTATTACATTTAGATGTATTAAAATCCTTCCCGACGCGCCGGGGTATTGTAACGTATAAACGTACATAACCTAGGTTATAATTATAAAAAGAAACATAATGTGTTATTTATTAAAAAAATATATTAGTATTAAAAATTAAAAACCTTAATTGCGACACTTACCTAACAACAACAGTAAAGTACTAAACTTAAATATTAGAATAGGTTGATTGTACATCGCTACTTGTTACTAGTATCCGCGGTGCACTGTACTCGACTCGCAGCGCCTTTGTTTCTATCGAACCGGTCGGGCGTTCCGCCTCTCCCCGCGCCGCGCGGCCGCGCTCGCCCTAGCGCTCGCGCAGCCGGCCAGACAGATTTGGCTTTCAACGCAGGCGCACGTTCACTCTTCTCAGTGACCTCACACGTCGCCGCGCTGGCGATAATTACGCGAGCTTATAATTTATTACATTGAGTTCGTTGTTACGCCTAATATTTTAATTCTTGCACAGTACTAATGCTGGTAATCTAGTGAGTGGTTATACCCCTATATTGGGTAAGTGTTGAACATTTTATGTGTATTTTAAGTAGCAGGTATTTTTGAATTTTAACGGATTTATCTTCACAATGATTTTGTTCGATTTTGCTTGCCGAATAGATATTTAAGTGCTTAATCACGCATCTCATGTCATACATGCATTTATCACACTTTAGTTGTCATCATAATATTAATTAAAATAATTAGTGATCATTTCTCGCTTCCATTTTCACTCCTTGTAAACTCCGTCTGATTGTGACATCCGCACTTCACCAACCATTTCACCATCACGCAGTACTGCTTCTCTTTGCTTCTGCTGTTCGCCGGTCACAATCAACGGAGCTGTTAAAGGAATTAATATATTTAGACTGGACAAATATAAATTCCAGGGTTCCACGTTACGGCTTGAGAGCCTACGCTTTAGTCGGGTGGCCACGTCTGACGTCCTTCAGCCTCAGCTCATCTTCATCTCCACGGCGCTTCTCCGGGAACCAGGGGAGTACTAGCGTGGTGGCGGCTACACCCTTTCAACCGGGAGCAGAATCAGACGGGCATTTATCGACCCCATCCCTACGACCTTTTCGTGTGCTAGCGGCGTTCGGAGAAAATAAATATTATTTAACTTATTTATGGTTTAATTTCACCACTCCAAAACGGAAACGTAGCAGCGTCTAGTAGATAATAGAAACTTATGATAATCTTCACTACATAGTATAAAACAAAGTCGCTTCCCGCTGTCTGTCCCAATGTATGCTTAGATCTTAAAAACTACGCAACGGATTTTGATGCGGTTTTTTTTAATAGATAGAGGGATTTATGAGGAAGGTTTATATGTATAATATTTTTTTATTTTATGTACTGGTGTTACAGAAAACTCATATAAACCGAAGCGAAGCGAGGGCGGGTCGCTATATAATATAAAAATGAATCGCAAAATATGTTGGTAAGCGCATAACTCGAGAACGGCTGAACCGATTTGGCTGATTTATTTTTTGTTGTGTTCGTTATTGTCAGGGTAAGGTTTATATGTAAAAAAAAATAGAAAAATCCAACGGGAAGGTCGGGAATTTGCAGCAGGGCGAAGCCTTGTTTATAATAAAAAAACGGATTTCTTCAGGATATTTATTTCAAGATAAAAGCTGAACTATAATTACTATAATAATTTATATTATTTAGGATATCTGTTTACAATCAATATTAAAAAGTAAAAGAATAATACTAATACAAAGAATACACAATAATATAAACATATCACAAACTAACCTGTTGTTAGGCTCGTCCGCCATTACTGTCAAATAAGTACGAGCTGTCAAAACGTTGACAATACGATAAACGATAACAAAGGGGCTCATACCTAACGCACTCGCAACCGTTTCCATTTTGAAAATCGGACACTTGTCTGCAAAAACAAAAACAATTGAACCGCATTGAAGTCGAGTGCGATTGCGATAACCGTCAGGGAAGGACGATGGCCGATTGAAATGTCCGACCTTATATTATTTACTGGACTCTTATTCACTTGACTTAGCCACCATAAATAAAAAAGAAGACAATATGATTTATACCGTCTAAAGTAAAGACCTTGGATTCTAACTTAACTTAACATGTAAATTGTAAAAAAAAAACCACATACAGTTATGGTTAACTTACACTTATCGTTAAATATAAAATACAGTGGAACATGGAACCTCCTGTGTTACAAAGGAGCACTTAAAATATAAAAGCAAATGTATTTTATTTAATAAAGACAAATATATACAGGTGTTACAAAATACTCAAGAAATGAAATCTCAGTCATATAAGTTGTAAGATTGAGATGACAGCTTATATTCTAAGGTCCGTATTAATAAACTCATCTTGGCTGAGATGCGCGTCACAAGATACGTCAAAGTAAACGTCAAACCATAGAACACTCATTTTTGACACATCTCGAGACGAGCATTACGAGTTGAGATTAGTTTATTAATACGGCCCTAAGAGCCTACGACACTAAACCTAGTTCTATAAGACTACCAGATGATATATATATTATTTAGTAACGTCATTAATGAGGGAACACGAAATGGAAATACTGTAATGCGAAAAACCTGGCACACCTTTTGTTTTTGTTATATGTCCGATATACAGGGTGTCCCAAAAGTACCACGCCACAGTGACACCGGAGGTAGGTCAGCTCAAGAGGAACATAACCAGCCTAACATGACCTCAGTAAAAGTTGCACGGTTTTCGAGTTATTAGCGAAATGAAGATTTTTAAGAATTTTCCCCTTTGCTTTTACATTTTTAGTACCAGTATCGACTTGGACAGCTTTTAATAACAGTTTTTTATGTGTATCAAATCACGAATAGCTAATTTAGAAGTCTAAAGTGTTATTTTGTCAATAACTACTACAAGAATCTAAAAAAAGTTCGATTTATCTCGATTTAAATTGTCACAAAAACATTAATTTCAACTTTGATCATCTGCCACAAAAAAAAACAATTAGAAACGAAACAAACAAGTAACGCCAATAAATTAGATACATTATGCAGATTCAGAAATGGTATAACACATGTTATCTTACTACGAAAACGATAAGCATTTTTGTCATTTTAGTGATGCCTCATGGAACTAACTTAAAACGTGAGCTTCGAAAGCAGTCACTAAGTGCTACAAAAATGTTGTGGACAGCGGTTTCGCAAAATATCGTGAGGGCTAATTTGTCACTCTTTTGAACGTTAACTTATTTTAATTTCAATGGGCCGGATAAAATGGCAATGAAAAAAAAACAGATTTTTTTTTCATTCATTTATTGTAAACTTAATTAGGTTACATTACAATAAGTGTTAAAAATCTTCATTTCGCTAATAACTCGAAAACCGTGCAACTTTTACTGAGGTCATGTTAGGCTGGTTAGGTTCCTCTTGAGCTGACCTACCTCCGGTGTCACTGTGGCGTGGTACTTTTGGGACACCCTGTATAAGAAATTGATGATCTTTCAGATTACCTTTGGTTTTTTGAGGAGATCGATCATACTAGATACTTAAGTACGAGGCGTCGCTTATCATGCTGCTGCCACAGATTATATCAGGGGGGGGGGGCTTTGATCACTGCATTGTCGTATAGTCCAACCCCTCCCCTGTTTGATTTTTGATTATTATTGTAACAATTATAGATGAAATTCTTCGGGAGAACATTGTTTATAAAGGCTTATTTGGGTCGTTTTCAAAAATATTGTACATAGTTAAGGGCTTATTGAAAACAAAATCACGATCGCATCCTTTGTGTAACGAAAGTTAGTCATACAAACTGTACGGGTAACTTTCGTTACACAAAGGAATCAATTAAGTTTTGTTTTTATTAAAGCCCTTAACTATGTACAATATTTTTGAAAACGACTCATTTGCTGTTTGTTTGTACCAGTATTAGGAATAGTTCGAAGACAAACATTCGGAGTATACAGTTTAAAGAACATCACAAGTACAAAAGTTTCACTTCCTATCAAAACCGGAGTTAAGATATAAGGATCGTGTTGTAAAACAGGGTAAATATGGATTCAGGGGTAAGTAAAACAATTTTACGTCTATTGGAATTAATTCTAGGGTAATAATTACTTACTACTACTTACCAGTATGATATTTAAAGAGGGTAGGCAATGCCAACGTAAACATCGACTCCATAAAGAAAAATAAATTAAAAATATAATTAGTGCTCAGACTGCTGTAAATTGTAGTTAATTCTCAAGACGAAGTGATAATTCGCGATATAAAGTGTTGGCAGTGAAAAACTCGACCGAGATTTAGTGCAAAATGACAAAAACAACTACCAAGTGATTCAAGTGAAATAAGCTCAGATTCTCGCACGGACTACTTAAACAAGTGAAATCTGGCCTAAAGTGGACTTAAGTGACAATAGTGTAAACAAAACTCTAAAAACTTGGAAGAAAAGTGAAAAAAAACCAAAAGAAAGGCTAAATTGCAAGTCATTTCCAATACGAACACGAATTTTGCTTTAAGCGCCATCTTTAGCCATACGCCAGAACTACTGTGCCACACCACAAGGTCGATAGGATCTAGCATCGACGAACTAAAGCTCGCTCCGCTCGCGGCTGTAGTAGTACACATAAAGCACGACAGGTGGCACCACAAGTACCAAAACAAACGATATGGAGGCACTACACAAGTTAATTAGCGAAATGAAAAGCGAAATGAACCAGAAATTTACGCAAACAAACCAAATGGAAGAAAGAATAACAGCATCCATTAACACACATATGGACAGAAAATTTGAAGAAATGAATAACGACTTAGGAACTCTTAGTCTAAAACTGGAAAATCAAGAAAAGAGGCTATATATGTTAGAAAGAAATAGTGTACAGCGCAATTTAATATTTTTTGGAGTTGAAGAGAACGAAAAATCGTACTTCCAGCTACAGGACATAATACTACATATTATTAATAAAACAATAAAGATAAAAATCGAAGACTTCGAACTAGAATCGGTGAGAAGAATAGGCAAGAGAGGCACCCGGATTAGGCCAATATCTGTTGCATTCACGACTTTAGGCAAGAAAATAAAAATCCTTCAAAATAAAAAGGAGTTAGATGGCACAAATATCTACCTAAAGGAAGAATTTCCGGCAAATATACTAAAAGTCAGAGAGGAACTAAAACAACAACAACAGACAGAGATCGAAAAAGGTAACATAGCCTATATACGGTACGACAAACTAATAATAAAACAAAATAAAAACGAAACAACCACCCACAAAAGGCTGCTCTCGACGTCACCTCAAACACCTGTACAAGGATCAAGTGACATTCATAATGAAAGTACTAATTTAAGGAAACAAAATATACAAACAAGCAAGAAATACAAAGCATCGACTAATACTTTGATGTCCTACATGGTACGAGCTGAAAATGCATGAAAATTAGAGGCCCCCTCCACCACATATACTATACAACATACTAATCAAAACCAACATCTTGTCCCAATACGGCCGGTCACCGCGGGGCAAAAAGACCAAAACCCTCCAGCTTGGATAGGAAAAAATAAACAAGATAAGTTATTAATTTGTACGTACAATATAAGAACACTACTATCTACAGAAAAAATGATAGAATTCAAAAATGCTATTACATCAATTAAGTACGACATTATTGGACTAGCAGAGATACGAAGACAAGGCTATAGCATAGAAGAAGATGAATCGCACATATTTTGTTACTACGGTCAGACACAAGGGTACTTAGGGGTAGGTTTTCTCATCAGGAAAAAGTACAAAGCCAATATATTAAGCTTTGTGGGCTACACTGAGAGAGTCGCTGTACTTAACCTACGGTTCCATCACCAAACAATATCTATAATTCAAGTGCACGCACCTACTAGTACCGCTACTGATGAAAACATAGAGTTATTTTACAATACAGTTGAAAAAGCCTTAAATGAGTCTGAAAAAATACAATTCGTAATTGGAGACTTTAACGCAATAATTGGCAAACCAAAACAGGAAGAGAACTTCATAACAGGAAAAAATGGATCAGGAACAAGAAATAAAAGAGGACACCGGCTTATACAATTCGCCACTGAAAATAAGTTAACGATAGCAAACACCTTATTTAATAAAAAAGAACAACACAGATGGACATGGATATCCCCGGACCAAACAACTAAAAATGAAATAGACTACATCCTAACTACAAACCCAAGGATAATAAGTAACTACGAGGTTTTAACTACAACATACCCATCAGACCATCGACTGCTACGTACAACAGTGATGCTATCTAAGCAGAAAAAAATAAGAAGAAACTTCCGAAACCCTCTACCACAAGCATTTAAAACTGAAGAAGAAAGCACTGAATATAAGAAGAACTTACAAAAAAATCTCGAAGAAACAATGCAATCAAATATACAAGACACAGTGCCAGACTACTACGAAAAGTTAAAAAAATGTATTATATCCAGTGTGCCCCACCCTACAAAGGGGATCAACAAAGAAAAACCGTCCATAATATCAGATGAAACAAAGAACTTGATAAAATATCGACATGACCTGCAAAACAAAAAGCCCCGTACTAGAGAAGAAAAAACAGAACTTAAAATGCTGTATAAACAGGTAAACAAAAAAATTAGGCATGAATATTATCAACATAGAATAACAATATTGGAAAAACACCTGGCTACAACAGGAAGCACAAAAAGAGCATATAAAGAGCTAAATAAAGGAAAAAAATGGATATCAAAATTAAAATCAAACTCTAAATTTAAAGAAAATAGACAAGACATACAAGAAATTGCAACCAAATTCTATCAAGACCTATATAAAAAAAGAACACCCACTTTCTTTGAAAACCACCAAATAACAGACGAAATAGAACAACACATTGAAGTTGAAAACTTTGATGAAATCGAAATTCTACAGCTTATACAAAAATTAAAAACAAGTAAAAGCCCCGGACCGGATGGTATAACCAACGACCTACTGAAAGCTGGCTACCCTTATATACTCACACCCCTAACGATACTATTTAACAAAATTATACACGAAAAAAGAGTACCACGTGATTGGACTGAATCAAACATAACGATTATCTACAAAAAAGGAGATCCGACTGATATTACAAATTATCGTCCAATAAGCTTAATGTCCAGTCTCTATAAACTATTTTCAGCAGGCCTTCAGTCAAGGATATCACCGAAAGTGGAAGCCTTCCTAGGAGTAGAGCAGGCGGGCTTTAGAAAAGGCTTCAGTACCACCGACCACCTGCAAGTAGTAGAACAGCTTATAGAAAAATACACAGAATTTAGAAAACCACTCCACCTTGCATTTATTGATTATCAAAAGGCGTTCGACTCAATAGAACATTTAGCAATCTGGAAATCCCTAACAGCAGCAAAAGTCCACCCTACGTACATAACTGTAATAAAGAATATTTACGAAAATTGCAAGAGTAGAGTCAGACTCGAAAGTACCGGACCTGAAATCAAAATAGAAAGAGGAGTAAGGCAGGGGGACCCACTGTCTCCAACCTTATTTGTAACAGTACTAGAGCACATAATGAGAGCTTTACAATGGAAAGGTAGAGGCATAGCTATGTCAACAAAAAATCTGACACATCTCTGCTTTGCAGACGATATAGTGCTCATTTCTGATACGGCATGCAACCTGCAATTTATGCTAACATCTCTAAATACAGTTAGCAAGGAGATAGGTCTTGAAATTAGCCTACAAAAAACAAAGTTGATGACTAACTACAAGGAAACACCGATCTTTATAGAAGATACCGTAATAGAGTACGTTGAAAACTTCGTGTATTTAGGTAAAGAACTATCTTTCAACCCATCAAACAGCTTAGAGGAGATCGACAGAAGAATAAAGAAAACCTGGAATAAATTTTGGAGCATGAAAGAAATTCTAAAAAGTCGACTCCCCCTTAAGCTGAAAAAGAAAGTGATAGACTCATGCCTGCTCCCAACCATGACATACGGCAGCCAAACCTGGAAATACACGCAGACAGCGAAGCATAAGATCAGGACATGTCAAAGAGCTATAGAGCGGAACATCATGAAAATAAAACTGAAAGAAAAGATACGGCATAGCGATATTAGAGCGAAAACTAAAATAATTGATGCTTTGGAATATAGTCTCAAGTCAAAATGGAAATGGGCGGGCCATGTAGCAAGGATGCACGCGGAGAGGTGGACAAAAATCGCCACGATCTGGACGGGCCCAAGTGGCAAAAGAAGAGTTGGCAGACCCAACACAAGATGGTCAGATGACCTCCATAAAATAGACGCCGACTGGCAAAACACGGCAAAAAACAGAGAAAGATGGCAAGAGCTGGAGGAGGCCTTTACCCGAGAGGGGTCCAATCCAAATTAGTTTTATAAGGAATGTAATTTTTTTTATTATCTTTAATTTTTACTTTTGGTGTTTGGAATAAAATGGGCTTTATTATTATTACTTACCAGTACTGGCGTAAGCAGAGCTACAGAATTACCAACAACTAAAAACTTGTGACTAATTTTGCAACCACATTTTGCACAATTAGGCTAAGATGTTAATCAGCGTATCAGTGACAGGTGGCAAGCCCATCGCCTAACCGTACTACAAGCCTTTAGGGTGAATCGAAAAACTATTGTACATAGTTAAGGGCTCAATTGGAAAATTCTTAACAATCCTTGACTTTTTCGTTTGTGTAACAAAGATTAGTCATATAATCATATGGATAACTTTCGATACACAAAGGAAAAACAATGGAAGAAAGTTAATGTTGATTCAATTAAGTCCTTAATTATGTACAATATTTTTGCAATTCATCCTTTATTTCCTTAGTCGACTTTTACGACTTCCACGGGAAGACATGGAGTGGCACTATTCTAACCTGGCAACCACACGGGGCAACCACCTCAGTTGCGAGAGCTGAGGTGGAATCATACCGTCTAAAACCTCTCCGGTGTTAACCTCCAATGGGCTGTTAGCGGGAGCACCGTGGGCTGATGACTATGCACCACTGGGTGCCCCCCAGCCACCTGCGCCAAAGGAGGGAGGGTTCGGTTATCACTCCGAACCCTACCCCAGACGTGTAGGACCATAATGTGGGACCCTGTCCCCACGGTCCTACTAGAGGCTCAGGCGGGCGGCAAGCTGCCTCTGCCTTCGCCCCACACGTCTACGCCGGAGCGGGTGCGCGTCCACGTCCTCCTCGCGCTCCCGCTCCGCCGCCGCCGCCTCCTTCTGCGAGATAATGCTCTCGCCGATGGAGACGACCGCCAACCACGATCTCTCACTGCTCTGCATGGCCGACACCACGCTGTGCAGTGAGAGATCCGAGAGCCCTGTCCGCAACCAGAGCGCGGTGCTCCGGGTCCCACTTCGACCACACCTCTAGGGTGTGCTGGGCCGTGTCGTTCGGATCGCCGCGCTCATGGCAAATCAGACTGGGCTCTCTCATAATCTTCTGCAGGTAATGACCGAAGCATCCATGCCCAGTCATTACCTGCACAAGACGCTACGTCAACTCCGGATTCAGCTGCCACACCACTACAGGGCCGCACTGACAACCTGGTCTCCCACCTGCCATGGCTATCCTGCAGGGAGCACCAAGGCACAGTGGGCGCAACATAACTAGGCCGCGGCGGCTTATCGAAGAGATGACGTAGCTTTACGACGGTGCAGGTGCAGACTTGCGCATGACTCAACCTCGTAAGGCCCAACGCCCTAAATTTAGAACATTTGTCAAAGTGACTTTTGTCTTTAGTTGACCGACACAAGCAACTAACGAAATTTGACGTGGGCCTTACGAGGCCTACCAGACTATGGTCTCGATATTTTCATGTTTGTTTTTGATTTATCAACTAAATACGTCTAATGGCAATAGTCTAGTGTCCTAGAAAAGTATAATAAGTCCGTCATTTACATTATCAAAAAGTATTGAACACATAGTTTTTCTTTTGTCAATTAAACAGAAAATGACAAAGATAAAGTGTGTTGAAGTTTCGCGTGACGTCACACCGTGGCACATTTTATACCACGTTGTGACGTCACAAGCCCCCACTCCTAAATTTTGATGCGCGTTATATTTGTCAATTTTTATTGATTTGATGAAGCCAAAAATACGTGTTCGATATTTATTGATAATCTGACTGACCGGACTAAGTAGAATTATTATTTGTTTACCCAGGACACACCCCTATTGCTGACCTGACTGTAGAGCAGCACTGCAGGCCTATTGCCAAGCACTTGAAATCGCGATCGTTTTAGTGTTCATACTTGTTTTTATCATTGGCAGTCAGAATAGGACCCGGCTGTGTAAAGAAGTTCATGACTAGACGAAGAAGAGAAGAGAGGTTTTTAAAACATCACTGAGTGTCGTGTTTAGTTGAATAAAAATCACATTTATTTTGAAGTCGGACGAATCGACTTTGAACGCGATTGCGATTAGTGCGTAAGGCAATAGGCCTGCTAGTTTGCTGCAGGCTACTACTACTACAGAAGAGCCTGCTTTGTTTTCCAAGTCTCTTGCCTCACGCTTTCATTCCCAGACTGGGGTAGGCAGAGCTACAGAATTACCAACAAGTCACAAAACTTGTAGTTTATTCTGTAACCACATTTTGCACAATTAGGCTAAGATGTTAATCAGCGTATCAGTGACAGGTGGCAAGCCCATCGCCTAACTGTACTACAAGCCTTTAGAGTGAATCGAAAAACTATTGTACATAGTTAAGGGCTCAATTGGAAAATTCTTAACAATCCTTGACTTTTTCGTTTGTGTAACGAAGATTAGTCATATAATCATATGGATAACTTTCGATACACAAAGGAAAAACAATGGAAGAAAGTTAATGTTGATTCAATTAAGTCCTTAATTATGTACAATATTTTTGCAATTCATCCTTTATTTCCTTAGTCGACTTTTACGACTTCCACGGGAAGACATGGAGTGGCACTATTCTAACCTGGCAACCACACGGGGCAACCACCTCAGTTGCGAGAGCTGAGGTGGAATCATACCGTCTAAAACCTCTCCGGTGTTAACCTCCAATGGGCTGTTAGCGGGAGCACCGTGGGCTGATGACTATGCACCACTGGGTGCCCCCCAGCCACCTGCGCCAAAGGAGGGAGGGTTCGGTTATCACTCCGAACCCTACCCCAGACGTGTAGGACCATAATGTGGGACCCTGTCCCCACGGTCCTACTAGAGGCTCAGGCGGGCGGCAAGCTGCCTCTGCCTTCGCCCCACACGTCTACGCCGGAGCGGGTGCGCGTCCACGTCCTCCTCGCGCTCCCGCTCCGCCGCCGCCGCCTCCTTCTGCGAGATAATGCTCTCGCCGATGGAGACGACCGCCAACCACGATCTCTCACTGCTCTGCATGGCCGACACCACGCTGTGCAGTGAGAGATCCGAGAGCCCTGTCCGCAACCAGAGCGCGGCGCTCCGGGTCCCACTTCGACCACACCTCTATGGTGTGCTGGGCCGTGTCGTTCGGATCGCCGTGCTCATGGAAAATCGGACTGGGCTCTCTCATAATCTTCTGCAGGTAATGACCGAAGCATCCATGCCCAGTCATTACCTGCACAAGACGCTACGTCAACTCCCGATTCAGCTGCCACACCACTACAGGGCCGCACTGACAACCTGGTCTCCCACCTGCCATGGCTATCCTGCAGGGAGCACCAAGGCACAGTGGGCGCACCATAACTAGGCCGCGGCGGCTTATCGAAGAGATGACGTAGCTTTACGACGTTGTAAGTGGAGAGCTGCGCATGACTCAACCTCGTAAGGCCCAACGCCCTAAATTTAGAACATTTGTCAAAGTGACTTTTGTCTTTAGTTGACCGACACAAGCAACTAACGAAATTTGACGTGGGCCTTACGAGGCCTACCAGACTATGGTCTCGATATTTTCATGTTTGTTTTTGATTTATCAACTAAATACGTCTAATGGCAATAGTCTAGTGTCCTAGAAAAGTATAATAAGTCCGTCATTTACATTATCAAAAAGTATTGAACACATAGTTTTTCTTTTGTCAATTAAACAGAAAATGACAAAGATAAAGTGTGTTGAAGTTTCGCGTGACGTCACACCGTGGCACATTTTATACCACGTTGTGACGTCACAAGCCCCCACTCCTAAATTTTGATGCGCGTTATATTTGTCAATTTTTATTGATTTGATGAAGCCAAAAATACGTGTTCGATATTTATTGATAATCTGACTGACCGGACTAAGTAGAATTATTATTTGTTTACCCAGGACACACCCCTATTGCTGACCTGACTGTAGAGCAGCACTGCAGGCCTATTGCCAAGCACTTGAAATCGCGATCGTTTTAGTGTTCATACTTGTTTTTATCATTGGCAGTCAGAATAGGACCCGGCTGTGTAAAGAAGTTCATGACTAGACGAAGAAGAGAAGAGAGGTTTTTAAAACATCACTGAGTGTCGTGTTTAGTTGAATAAAAATCACATTTATTTTGAAGTCGGACGAATCGACTTTGAACGCGATTGCGATTAGTGCGTAAGGCAATAGGCCTGCTAGTTTGCTGCAGGCTACTACTACTACAGAAGAGCCTGCTTTGTTTTCCAAGTCTCTTGCCTCACGCTTTCATTCCCAGACTGGGGTAGGCAGAGCTACAGAATTACCAACAAGTCACAAAACTTGTAGTTTATTCTGTAACCACATTTTGCACAATTAGGCTAAGATGTTAATCAGCGTATCAGTGACAGGTGGCAAGCCCATCGCCTAACTGTACTACAAGCCTTTAGAGTGAATCGAAAAACTATTGTACATAGTTAAGGGCTCAATTGGAAAATTCTTAACAATCCTTGACTTTTTCGTTTGTGTAACGAAGATTAGTCATATAATCATATGGATAACTTTCGATACACAAAGGAAAAACAATGGAAGAAAGTTAATGTTGATTCAATTAAGTCCTTAATTATGTACAATATTTTTGCAATTCATCCTTTATTTCCTTAGTCGACTTTTACGACTTCCACGGGAAGACATGGAGTGGCACTATTCTAACCTGGCAACCACACGGGGCAACCACCTCAGTTGCGAGAGCTGAGGTGGAATCATACCGTCTAAAACCTCTCCGGTGTTAACCTCCAATGGGCTGTTAGCGGGAGCACCGTGGGCTGATGACTATGCACCACTGGGTGCCCCCCAGCCACCTGCGCCAAAGGAGGGAGGGTTCGGTTATCACTCCGAACCCTACCCCAGACGTGTAGGACCATAATGTGGGACCCTGTCCCCACGGTCCTACTAGAGGCTCAGGCGGGCGGCAAGCTGCCTCTGCCTTCGCCCCACACGTCTACGCCGGAGCGGGTGCGCGTCCACGTCCTCCTCGCGCTCCCGCTCCGCCGCCGCCGCCTCCTTCTGCGAGATAATGCTCTCGCCGATGGAGACGACCGCCAACCACGATCTCTCACTGCTCTGCATGGCCGACACCACGCTGTGCAGTGAGAGATCCGAGAGCCCTGTCCGCAACCAGAGCGCGGCGCTCCGGGTCCCACTTCGACCACACCTCTATGGTGTGCTGGGCCGTGTCGTTCGGATCGCCGTGCTCATGGAAAATCGGACTGGGCTCTCTCATAATCTTCTGCAGGTAATGACCGAAGCATCCATGCCCAGTCATTACCTGCACAAGACGCTACGTCAACTCCCGATTCAGCTGCCACACCACTACAGGGCCGCACTGACAACCTGGTCTCCCACCTGCCATGGCTATCCTGCAGGGAGCACCAAGGCACAGTGGGCGCACCATAACTAGGCCGCGGCGGCTTATCGAAGAGATGACGTAGCTTTACGACGTTGTAAGTGGAGAGCTGCGCATGACTCAACCTCGTAAGGCCCAACGCCCTAAATTTAGAACATTTGTCAAAGTGACTTTTGTCTTTAGTTGACCGACACAAGCAACTAACGAAATTTGACGTGGGCCTTACGAGGCCTACCAGACTATGGTCTCGATATTTTCATGTTTGTTTTTGATTTATCAACTAAATACGTCTAATGGCAATAGTCTAGTGTCCTAGAAAAGTATAATAAGTCCGTCATTTACATTATCAAAAAGTATTGAACACATAGTTTTTCTTTTGTCAATTAAACAGAAAATGACAAAGATAAAGTGTGTTGAAGTTTCGCGTGACGTCACACCGTGGCACATTTTATACCACGTTGTGACGTCACAAGCCCCCACTCCTAAATTTTGATGCGCGTTATATTTGTCAATTTTTATTGATTTGATGAAGCCAAAAATACGTGTTCGATATTTATTGATAATCTGACTGACGAACTAAGTAGAATTATTATTTGTTTACCCAGGACACACCCCTATTGCTGACCTGACTGTAGAGCAGCAGGCCTATTGCCAAGCACTCGAAATCGCGATCGTTTTAGTGTTCATACTTGTTTTTATCATTGGCAGTCAGAATAGGACCCGGCTGTGTAAAGAAGTTCATGACTAGACGAAGAAGAGAAGAGAGGTTTTTAAAACATCACTGAGTGTCGTGTTTAGTTGAATAAAAATCACATTTATTTTGAAGTCGGACGAATCGACTTTGAACGCGATTGCGATTAGTGCGTAAGGCAATAGGCCTGCTAGTTTGCTGCAGGCTACTACTACTACAGAAGAGACTGCTTTGTTTTCCAAGTCTCTTGCCTCACGCTTTCATTCCCAGACTGGGGTAGGCAGAGCTACAGAATTACCAACAAGTCACAAAACTTGTAGTTTATTCTGTAACCACATTTTGCACAATTAGGCTAAGATGTTAATCAGCGTATCAGTGACAGGTGGCAAGCCCATCGCCTAACTGTACTACAAGCCTTTAGAGTGAATCGCAAAAATATTGTACATAGTTAAGGGCTCAATTAGAAAATTCTTAGCAATCCTTGACTTTTTCGTTTGTGTAACGAAGATTAGTCATATAATCATATGGATAACTTTCGATACACAAAGGAAAAACAATGGAAGAAAGTTAATGTTGATTCAATTAAGTCCTTAATTATGTACAATATTTTTGCAATTCACCCTTTATTTCCTTAGTCGACTTTTACGACTTCCACGGGAAGACATGGAGTGGCACTATTCTAACCCGGTAACCACACGGGGCAACCACCTCAGTTGCGAGAGCTGAGGTGGAAGCATACCGTCTAAAACCTCTCCGGTGTTAACCTCCAACGGGCTGTTAGCGGGAGCACCGTGGGCTGATCACTATGCACCACTGGGTGCCCCCCAGCCACCTGCGCCAAAGGAGGGAGGGTTCGGTTATCACTCCGAACCCTACCCCAGACGTGTAGGACCATAATGTGGGACCCTGTCCCCACGGTCCTACTAGAGGCTCAGGCGGGCGGCAAGCTGCCTCTGCCTTCGCCCCACACGTCTACGCCGGAGCGGGTGCGCGTCCACGTCCTCCTCGCGCTCCCGCTCCGCCGCCGCCGCCTCCTTCTGCGAGATAATGCTCTCGCCGATGGAGACGACCGCCAACCACGATCTCTCACTGCTCTGCATGGCCGACACCACGCTGTGCAGTGAGAGATCCGAGAGCCCTGTCCGCAACCAGAGCGCGGTGCTCCGGGTCCCACTTCGACCACACCTCTAGGGTGTGCTGGGCCGTGTCGTCCGGATCGCCGCACTCATAGCGAATCGGACTGGGCTCTCTCATAATCTTTTGCAGGTAATGACCGAAGCATCCATGCCCAGTCATTACCTGCACAAGACGCTACGTCAACTCCGGATTCAGCTGCCACACCACTACAGGGCCGCACTGACACACCTGGTCTCCCACCTGCCATGGCTATCCTGCAGGGAGCACCAAGGCACAGTGGGCGCACCATAACTAGGCCGCGGCGGCTTATCGAAGAGATGACGTAGCTTTACGACGGTGCAGGTGCAGAGTTGCGCATGACTCAACCTCGTAAGGCCCAACGCCCTAAATTTAGAACATTTGTCAAAGTGACTTTTGTCTTTAGTTGACCGACACAAGCAACTAACGAAATTTGACGTGGGCCTTACGAGGCCTACCAGACTATGGTCTCGATATTTTCATGTTTGTTTTTGATTTATCAACTAAATACGTCTAATGGCAATAGTCTAGTGTCCTAGAAAAGTATAATAAGTCCGTCATTTACATTATCAAAAAGTATTGAACACATAGTTTTTCTTTTGTCAATTAAACAGAAAATGACAAAGATAAAGTGTGTTGAAGTTTCGCGTGACGTCACACCGTGGCACATTTTATACCACGTTGTGACGTCACAAGCCCCCACTCCTAAATTTTGATGCGCGTTATATTTGTCAATTTTTATTGATTTGATGAAGCCAAAATTACGTGTTCGATATTTATTGATAATCTGACTGACGGACTAAGTAGAATTATTATTTGTTTACCCAGGACACACCCCTATTGCTGACCTGACTGTAGAGCAGCAGGCCTATTGCCAAGCACTTGAAATCGCGATCGTTTTAGTGTTCATACTTGTTTTTATCATTGGCAGTCAGAATAGGACCCGACTGTGTAAAGAAGTTCATGACTAGACGAAGAAGTAAAGAGAAGTTTGCAAAACATCACTGAGTGTCGTGTTTAGTTGAATAAAATAAACATTTATTTTGAAGTCGGTTTAATTGACTTTGAAGGCGATTGCGATTAGTGCGTAAGGCAATAGGCCTGCTGGTTTGCTGCAGGCGACTACTACTACAGAAGAGACTGCTTTGTTTTCCAAGTCTCTTGCCTTACGCTTTCATTCCCAGACTGGGGTAGGCAGAGCTACAGAATTACCAACAAGTCACAAAACTTGTAGTTTATTCTGTAACCACATTTTGCACGATTAGGCAAAGATGTTAATCAGCGTATCAGTGACAGGTGGCAAGCCCATCGCCTAACCGTACTACAAGCCTTTAGGGTGAATCGAAAAACTATTGTACATAGTTAAGGGCTCAATTGGAAAATTCTTAACAATCCTTGACTTTCTCGTTTGTGTAACGAAGATTAGTCATATAATCATATGGATAACTTTCGATACACAAAGGAAAAACAATGGAAGAAAGTTAATGTTGATTCAATTAAGTCCTTAATTATGTACAATATTTTTGCAATTCACCCTTTATTTCCTTAGTCGACTTTTACGACTTCCACGGGAAGACATGGAGTGGCACTATTCTAACTCGGCAACCACACGGGTCAACCACCTCAGTTGCGAGAGCTGAGGTGGAAGCATACCGTCTAAAACCTCTCCGGTGTTAACCTCCAATGGGCTGTTAGCGGGAGCACCGTGGGCTGATGACTATGCACCACTGGGTGCCACCCAGCCACCTGCGCCAAAGGAGGGAGGGTTCGGTTATCACTCCGAACCCTACCCCAGACGTGTAGGACCATAATGTGGGACCCTGTCCCCACGGTCCTACTAGAGGCTCAGGCGGGCGGCAAGCTGCCTCTGCCTTCGCCCCACACGTCTACGCCGGAGCGGGTGCGCGTCCACGTCCTCCTCGCGCTCCCGCTCCGCCGCCGCCGCCTCCTTCTGCGAGATAATGCTCTCGCCGATGGAGACGACCGCCAACCACGATCTCTCACTGCTCTGCATGGCCGACACCACGCTGTGCAGTGAGAGATCCGAGAGGCCTGTCCGCAACCAGAGCGCGGTGCTCCGGGTCCCACTTCGACCACACCTCTAGGGTGTGCTGGGCCGTGTCGTTCGGATCGCCGCGCTCATGGCAAATCAGACTGGGCTCTCTCATAATCTTCTGCAGGTAATGACCGAAGCATCCATGCCCAGTCATTACCTGCACAAGACGCTACGTCAACTCCGGATTCAGCTGCCACACCACTACAGGGCCGCACTGACAACCTGGTCTCCCACCTGCCATGGCTATCCTGCAGGGAGCACCAAGGCACAGTGGGCGCAACATAACTAGGCCGCGGCGGCTTATCGAAGAGATGACGTAGCTTTACGACGGTGCAGGTGCAGACTTGCGCATGACTCAACCTCGTAAGGCCCAACGCCCTAAATTTAGAACATTTGTCAAAGTGACTTTTGTCTTTAGTTGACCGACACAAGCAACTAACGAAATTTGACGTGGGCCTTACGAGGCCTACCAGACTATGGTCTCGATATTTTCATGTTTGTTTTTGATTTATCAACTAAATACGTCTAATGGCAATAGTCTAGTGTCCTAGAAAAGTATAATAAGTCCGTCATTTACATTATCAAAAAGTATTGAACACATAGTTTTTCTTTTGTCAATTAAACAGAAAATGACAAAGATAAAGTGTGTTGAAGTTTCGCGTGACGTCACACCGTGGCACATTTTATACCACGTTGTGACGTCACAAGCCCCCACTCCTAAATTTTGATGCGCGTTATATTTGTAAATTTTTATTGATTTGATGAAGCCAAAAATACGTGTTCGATATTTATTGATAATCTGACTGACCGGACTAAGTAGAATTATTATTTGTTTACCCAGGACACACCCCTATTGCTGACCTGACTGTAGAGCAGCACTGCAGGCCTATTGCCAAGCACTTGAAATCGCGATCGTTTTAGTGTTCATACTTGTTTTTATCATTGGCAGTCAGAATAGGACCCGGCTGTGTAAAGAAGTTCATGACTAGACGAAGAAGAGAAGAGAGGTTTTTAAAACATCACTGAGTGTCGTGTTTAGTTGAATAAAAATCACATTTATTTTGAAGTCGGACGAATCGACTTTGAACGCGATTGCGATTAGTGCGTAAGGCAATAGGCCTGCTAGTTTGCTGCAGGCTACTACTACTACAGAAGAGACTGCTTTGTTTTCCAAGTCTCTTGCCTCACGCTTTCATTCCCAGACTGGGGTAGGCAGAGCTACAGAATTACCAACAAGTCACAAAACTTGTAGTTTATTCTGTAACCACATTTTGCACAATTAGGCTAAGATGTTAATCAGCGTATCAGTGACAGGTGGCAAGCCCATCGCCTAACTGTACTACAAGCCTTTAGAGTGAATCGAAAAACTATTGTACATAGTTAAGGGCTCAATTGGAAAATTCTTAACAATCCTTGACTTTTTCGTTTGTGTAACGAAGATTAGTCATATAATCATATGGATAACTTTCGATACACAAAGGAAAAACAATGGAAGAAAGTTAATGTTGATTCAATTAAGTCCTTAATTATGTACAATATTTTTGCAATTCATCCTTTATTTCCTTAGTCGACTTTTACGACTTCCACGGGAAGACATGGAGTGGCACTATTCTAACCTGGCAACCACACGGGGCAACCACCTCAGTTGCGAGAGCTGAGGTGGAATCATACCGTCTAAAACCTCTCCGGTGTTAACCTCCAATGGGCTGTTAGCGGGAGCACCGTGGGCTGATGACTATGCACCACTGGGTGCCCCCCAGCCACCTGCGCCAAAGGAGGGAGGGTTCGGTTATCACTCCGAACCCTACCCCAGACGTGTAGGACCATAATGTGGGACCCTGTCCCCACGGTCCTACTAGAGGCTCAGGCGGGCGGCAAGCTGCCTCTGCCTTCGCCCCACACGTCTACGCCGGAGCGGGTGCGCGTCCACGTCCTCCTCGCGCTCCCGCTCCGCCGCCGCCGCCTCCTTCTGCGAGATAATGCTCTCGCCGATGGAGACGACCGCCAACCACGATCTCTCACTGCTCTGCATGGCCGACACCACGCTGTGCAGTGAGAGATCCGAGAGCCCTGTCCGCAACCAGAGCGCGGCGCTCCGGGTCCCACTTCGACCACACCTCTATGGTGTGCTGGGCCGTGTCGTTCGGATCGCCGTGCTCATGGAAAATCGGACTGGGCTCTCTCATAATCTTCTGCAGGTAATGACCGAAGCATCCATGCCCAGTCATTACCTGCACAAGACGCTACGTCAACTCCCGATTCAGCTGCCACACCACTACAGGGCCGCACTGACAACCTGGTCTCCCACCTGCCATGGCTATCCTGCAGGGAGCACCAAGGCACAGTGGGCGCACCATAACTAGGCCGCGGCGGCTTATCGAAGAGATGACGTAGCTTTACGACGTTGTAAGTGGAGAGCTGCGCATGACTCAACCTCGTAAGGCCCAACGCCCTAAATTTAGAACATTTGTCAAAGTGACTTTTGTCTTTAGTTGACCGACACAAGCAACTAACGAAATTTGACGTGGGCCTTACGAGGCCTACCAGACTATGGTCTCGATATTTTCATGTTTGTTTTTGATTTATCAACTAAATACGTCTAATGGCAATAGTCTAGTGTCCTAGAAAAGTATAATAAGTCCGCCATTTACATTATCAAAAAGTATTGAACACATAGTTTTTCTTTTGTCAATTAAACCGAAAATGACAAAGATAAAGTGTGTTGAAGTTTCGCGTGACGTCACACCGTGGCAAATTTTATACCACGTTGTGACGTCACAAGCCCCCACTCCTAAACTTTGATGCGCGTTATATTTGAATTTTTTTATTGATTTGATAAAGCCTAAAATACGTGTTCGATATTTATTGATAATCTGACTGACGGACTAAGTAGAATTATTATTTGTTGACCCAGGACACACCCCTATCGCTGACCTGACTGTAGAGCAGCAGGCCTATTGCCAAGCACTTGAAATCGCGATCGTTTTCGTGTTCATACTTGTTTTTATCATTGGCAGTCAGAATAGGACCCGGCTGTGTAAAGAAGTTCATGACTAGACGAAGAAGAGAAGAGAGGTTTGCAAAACATCACTGAGTGTCGTGTTTAGTTGAATAAAGTTCACATTTATTTTGAAGACGGTCGAATTGACTTTGAAGGCCATTGCGATTAGTGCGTAAGGCAATAGGCCTGCTGGTTTGCTGCAGGCTACTACTACTACAGAAGAGACTGCTTTGCTTTCCAAGTCTCTTGCCTCACGCTTTCATTCCCAGACTGGGGTAGGCAGAGCTACAGAATTACCAACAAGTCACAAAACTTGTTAATAATTCTGTAACTACATTTTGCACAATTAGGCTAAGATGTTAACCAGTGTATTCGTGACAGGGTGCAAGCCCATCGCCTAACGGCCGAACCCTATACAAAACGTGGATAGATAAGGCTTACTTCGGGGGAAAATTTGATGAAATTGCTCATTCAAAATGTGTCAAATTTGAATACGAAGTAAACCTATCTATCCACGGTTTGAATACAGGGTTCGGTCATAAGAATACTACAAGCCTTTATTCCATTAGCCGACTTTTACGACTTCCACTGGACGTCATGGAGTGGCACTATTCTAACCCGGCAACCACACGGGGTAACGTGTTTTTTTTTATAGCATAGATAAGACAAACGAGCACACAGGCCACCTGATGGTAAGTGGAAACTGTGACCCATAGACTGCAATGCAATCCTAAGACTGCAAATGCGTTGCCATCTCTGAGGACTAAGATGGAATGCCTATATGCTAGTCATTTCACCGGCTGTCTTATCCCCAAACCGGAACACAACAATGCGAACACTGCTGTTTAGCGGGAGGTTAATGGATAAGATCCGGACGGACCCTGCACAAGGTCCTACCACCCGCATAATACATTAGAGATGTATATATATATTTTTTTTTGTGCCTTGTCATTGTGTACGAGTACATAGTGTAGTGTTAAAGCATAGCCACCCTTACAATACAAAATAGATGGTGTGTAGTGTGCTTTATGTTCTACAGAAGATATATTGTCTGTACAAAATTTATCTCGCTTCTGTCTATGATGATATTGATGATCCAACCAACGGGGCGTTGTGTGCTCCCAAGCTGTTCGATATATTTAATAATATCTACATCATCGAAATATGTACTGACAGTACGGTATTAGACAAAAGTCAAATCAGTTTATTTTTATGAAACTTCAAAAACGCTCCGTTACTATGGAATTTATAGGGATTACTATCTTGTGACGTCACAATCAAACAGCGTCCTTATTGTTGGATTTTATGAATTTAAAAATCTCAAAATAGCAAACATAAAAAAAAAATTGATGTTCTCCTAGTATTTTTATAATGTTTGTCTGTTGTCAATGAAAAACCAATTTAATTTCACTCTTGTCAAATATCTTATTGTTTTAAATTAACTCCCGCTGCAACTGACCGCTCTGGCCTTTAAGAGAAACGGCTTTAGGATGAACGGAAATTCGGAAAACCGATACATTAGGACAAATGACGATTATAGATTCAATTTTAGACCACTTAGCAATAAAGGTGGGTTTAGGGCCCATAACCTATTACCTTACTTAAGTATACCCGTCGTAGTTGACAAATACCTAACTTAAGTACACCCGTCGTAGTTGACAAGCACAATGACGGTTAAAGATTCAATTTTATCCCCATGAAGATCACTTTAAGCTATAAAGGTAGGTTTCGGGCCCATAACCTATTACCTTACTTAAGTATACCCATCGTAGTTGACAAATACCTAACTTAAGTACACCCGTCGTAGTTGACAAGCACAATGACGGTTAGATTCAATTTTAGACCCATGGAGATCGCTATAATCAATACAGGTGGGCTTAGGGCCCATAACCTATTACCTAACTTAAGTATACTCGTCGTAGTCGACAAGCACGTGCTGCGGGTCGGCACGCATGCGCGGGATGCGCGCTAGGGGCACGCGGTGCGCGCGCATCAGGTGAGTCTTGCGCTTCCAGCTGTCGGAGAAAGCGCGGGGGCACCCGGGGCAGCGGTACGGGCGCGCGCCGGTGTGGGAGCGTTCGTGACGAGTCTGAAATAGTAGATTGTGTCACAAGGGAGCAAAATTACATCAGGTCTTGGGAACGGTTCGAAAAAAAAATGGGTGGAGCATCCTTCGGCCGATGCTTGGAATCATACAATCATAAGCAAAGAGCGGAATTCTTCATAGCAAAAATCAAACTGTCAGAGGGATTGACCTAACTGTTTTATCGACTTATCGATAAATATTTGTCACTTAACGAAACAAAGTTAAAGTAATGAAATCAGGCTTTTGGATATACATACAAACAAATTAACGGTGTCCTTAATTAGCTGACCGCCACTGTATTTTAGTATAATAGTAAAGAATAAAACAGAAAATACTTTTTTTTTAATTTTCTATATGAAACTTATCATTCAAAGTTAAAAACAAATATTGCTAAGAGTAGGTAACTAATCTTCATTCAAAATAACAAAGTCGAAATCTAAATCTGTACTAAATATGTTTTCTTCATATTCCCTGTAGTAAAAGAAAATAGTCATTATTTTTTCAACATTGTCACCTTTCAAATTACTCCTTTTTTCATTGTAGATTCATTTATAAGATGAAAACGAGCGTTCTACCTCAGTTGAAGTAACAGGAGCATATTTGTAGTACTCGATAACGGTGTTTTGGCTGTAATCACTTTTTTCTATAAAATCAGCATATTTGCGTATCATGTCGTAGTCCGGAATTCTATATAGTACTTTTTCAAGTTTTATTTGCATTATGGATACCTAATGCGATATTATTCCGTAACATCGATAAGTCGATAAAACAGTTAGGTCAATCCCTCTGACAGTTTGATTTTTGCTATGAAGAATTCCGCTCTTTGATCATAAGTCACGCGCGCAAATAAAAATGCAACTAACTGAAGAGCTAGCTACTAACCCATTAGGAAAGACGAGAAGGGGGTGGTGGGACTGGTGGGCGGTGCGAACAAATTAACCGGTTTTTTGAGCAGGAACCGTTTCATTTTGCTCTTTGATCAAAACCGATATAATATCGATTCCGTTCCCAGCGGAATCGAATTGAAAATGCTCTTTTTGAAATGTATGGCGCTTCTGGCGAGCTTGATAATAAAAGTAACCAGGTTTCCGAGCCCTGAATGACATGTTTAAAGTCACCGTCAATAGAACTTGTCTACGAAGTAAACAAGTACTGTTTGACACATAACCTCAAATATTCACCAAGCGTGTTTTTGTTAAAAATAACGTATAATGAATAGTTATCTCATCTTAAACTTGATATGAAAATAATGGTCTATGGTCGGACTTTTAATTCACTGCAGTAAAATGACATGGCCAAATGTCATTCTGTGAAATAATGATGCCACATTTAATTTAATAGTGCTTACCACGTTCACCTAATGAATGATTTGATCAAAGATCGAACTAAATATTGTATGATTATTAAATACTTAAGTACTGTATTAATTTATAATATTTAGCTGATCATTTTGCTTGCAACAGACTGTTAATATGAGACACGAGTAAGTCACAGACTAAGCAGATAAAAATACCGTATTAAAAAAAAACGAACCTGCTCAATTCGTAAAGATAGTGACATACTTAAATTAAAGAAATATAACGAAACAAAAAACGTCAGATCAATTTTTTATACAATAGTAATCACTGTTTATTTTGTTATTTCCATAATTAACGTACCTAATTAAATAGATTACTTACGCATTTTGGAAACCCTCCTAAATTATATTAATAATATTTATTAAAGTAGTGGGTCACTCAAATGAACTACATTACTCATTAATTTTTTCATTCACTCAGTAAGGAACATCACTATTTTTTATACACCAAAAACTGACAACACTGAACCTGTCATCCTACTGCAGTGAATTAAAAGTCCGACCATAGCGTATAAATCATTGCAAAGACCTCACTTGGTCTTTAGTACGTGATTATCGAGTAATTATGGTGAATATGTTCGTTTGGTTTTGTTTACATCTTTAGCAAGTTCTATTGACGTCGACTTTACGCCGAGGGCGTACATTGAATCCTGAGCGTAGTGAGGGATTCAAATGTTAACGCCCGAGGTGGAAATAATTTGCTACCGAGTGACACATAATGCTTTTCACATCACCTGTGATGAAAATAAATTGAACGCTTGATTAAAGTTGCAAGTCACTTTTTTTTTTTAATTATTATTAACGCTCTCTTAAAGTGCTGGAATCGTCAAACGCGCGTATATGTCACCGCTACGCGCGTACTGGGGACCAATTTTTGACTTTCGAGCGATCGATTTCAAAACCGAGCGGTAGAAAATATTCGAATGCGACAATCTTTCACGCTTTATATTCGAACGGTCCGTAATACGGTATTTGACTAAAGTCAAATCAAATCAGCTTCTTTTTATGAAACATCAAAAACGCTCCGTTACTATGCAATTTACATGGATTGCTATATCTTGTGACGTCACAATCAAACAACGTCTTTATTGTTGGACTTTATGAATTTAAAAATCTTAAAATAGCAAACATAAATAAAAGACTGATGTTTTCCTAGTATTTTTATAATGTTTATCTGTTGTTAATGAAAAAGCAATTTAATTTCACTCCTGTCAAATACCCTATTCCATATTTTTGAGATTCTCACTCGAAACTGAGGGATTGACTCAATAGTATTGTTACGTTGGAAGGTGTTTCATAATACGCAGAAAGTCGATGTTTTACCGGTTTTTTGTAATTCATATTTTAAATGCGAATAAATGTGTGAAGCTAACAAAAGTTGAAATTATAACGAGTAATTTATTATTTAATTGCGAATGAGATTTTTTATGCTTATTTCACAAATTCTTGACTTAAGTTTACTTGGTTATAAATTTAGGAAAAATGAAACGCTTTCTCGTTTGTGGTTATCTGTGGCGTTGCTAGGTCTGTTGTATGTTTTAGTTTTAACAGGTTTGACAGATGTCAAATGACACTTTCTATTAATAGAATTCAAAACTTTGTCACTTTCGATTGTAACTTTCGAACGCTCGAAAGTCAAAAATCGGTCCAATAGTCACAAACGGTATTTTTCCGCGCCGCAGTGCGCGCTTAAGACTACGCCGAGCGTACGCCGGATGTACAGTGGCGCCCTCATTACTATTCCTGTGTTGTCTAATTAAAAGTATTTTCTTGAAATTGGTCGGTAGGTTTTTGTACTACAAATGAAAACACAACTTATAAGGTATATCACATAGTTTAATAACAATTCACCTTTAATTTATCAACTTAACGGAAAAAAGTGGCCACCTTTTCCCGTTAAGCTGACTACTCACAGGGCAATTGTTATTAAAGTTTGTTACGTATCCCATAAATTGTGTTATTATTGCGCTAAAAAAACGTATCGTCTGATTGCAAGGAAATTCTTCAGCTAATTAGAAAACAGAATAATAGTAATGAGGGCGCCACTGGACGCTCGACGTTTGCTCGGTGCAGTCTTAAGCTCTAGCTTCCTAGGCCGTAATATAATGTTATTTGACATTACGGTGTCAATCACCGCCCTCTAAAGTCGATCCCAGAATTAGGCGAACTAACTTGACAGTTCATTGTACACTAATGTTGCCACAGTTTGCTAATATCGATAGCTAATCGAACACATAACGGATTTGGAATTATCATCGACGATATATAACGTTAGTCTCTATCGCACTTTCATATTTGCCAGAAAGAAAGGGATGAATGCTGTATGTATGGTACATGAAATGTAGCGTACTAGCCCGACAGAAGTCATCGAAAAGGATCACAATGGGCTGTTGTAATAAGAGCATTATTTATGTATTTTATTCCTAATTTGAGGAGTAAGTATCGTAAATATCCGCTTTAACCGTACATCCTTCAGATCATAGTATATCATAAAATGGCTGTAGGTCATCCCTATTTGACAAGTATGTATGAGTGTTAAAGTTTCGACGACAATTACTTGATAAAATATAAATAGAATCAGAATTAACATAGAGGCTCAAGGTTATATCGAAATATTTGTGTCGACATAAACCTATCACTATTTATTTTCTCCTATGTCTGGCAACATTTTCGGCTGTCAAGTTAGTTCGCCTAATTCTGGACTTGACTTTAGGAACCACGCCATTTTGTTTACATAGACAACGTTCTTTGTCACTCACCGCTGTATTACGACCGCTATATGACGGCACTGCTATCCTAGGAACCTAGAGCTTTAGCCTTAAGTCAAATCAAATCAAATCAAATCGAAATAATTTATTTGTCAGAATACAGTATTATAAGGTGTTATAATTATTTTTGCACTTGTATTCAGCATGCAAGCAGGCGTACAAATGTTAGTCGTAGGTATATACAAATTCTATTTTATAATTTACATTACTAATTTATAAATAAATTTTATTATGGTCAATATCGTCATTTAAAGTAATTCATATTTCTTTAAAATTCACATAATCCTTGACACTGTAGAAACATTTCTCCATCAACCATGTTGTTAACCGACATTTATAGTACATTACTACAGAGGCCGGGAAGTAGGGGGTTGCCGGCCGACTGATATACACGGCCGAGCGAAGCGAGGCCGGATAGTTACGAGGCTGGCTGGCAACACCTTTTCACGGCGAGGTATGTATAGTGCTTTTCTCAAACATATGCAATGAAATAAAAAAAGACATCACTCAAAAAAGTAAATTGATAAATGTCCACCCTAGGGAAGAAAAGTAATTGGGTGTTAAAATAAAGTACCAGGAGCGCAGCGGTAATTAGGGGGTATATCAGGCATAGCGCAACTTAGATCTCAGGCGGTGCGGGCAGCCGGCGGGCGGGCGGCGGGCGCACACGACACAGCGCGGATGTCTCCCAAACGCTTATGCACTCCTAGTATTTGACGTTATAACATTTTCTCAAAAATTTTAAAAATATAATTTAGATATACAGCCTGTTCATAAAACCAGCTGTCATGGCGATATTAAAATTAAAAAAAAATTACTTCCCGGCCTAGGCCTTCAATTTTGTATGAAATTCCTTTACAGTTCTCTCGAGTTGTTCCGTCGGGAACGTGGCACTTTGAAGCCTAAAATAACTAACATAACGCCGACATTACATAGCATGTTTGAGAAAAATCTATTTCCCGACAAAATTCTTAAATTCTTTGCGACATGGGGGTTTATACAAAAAGTTGGAGGTCACTCACCAGACCAGCCTTGTCCCGGAACGCCTTGCCGCAGCTACGGCAGCCGTGCGGGCGCGCGGCGCGGTGCGCACGCTCGTGGCGACGCATGCTCGAAGCGGTCGCCG
This sequence comes from Acleris laterana, assembly GCA_963966035.1. Classification (NCBI taxonomy): domain Eukaryota; kingdom Metazoa; phylum Arthropoda; class Insecta; order Lepidoptera; family Tortricidae; genus Acleris; species Acleris laterana. Next base: position 85,947,559 of record OZ014438.1, read on the forward strand.
TGCGGAACCCGCAGCGCGCGCACCCGTGCGGCTTCTCGCCGGAGTGCGTACGCATATGCACTGAGAGGTTGCCCGCTGGAAAGGGTGCGGTTCAATCAGTCTAAGAACATTTTTCACTAATGTTCCGAATGTTGCAAGATGGCCACCGGAGCAAAGGCAGACCACATAGATGGCGGGACGGTTTGTTACATAATTTTCACAAAATCATTATTTCCGTGAAGCGATATTTCTTTTCGCATTTTTTCCCATTCTTAATTTGACCCAATGTTATTTTTTCCTGTTCGGTTTTATTACCGTCGCTTTTATTCTCGTTCGTCTTTTTACCCAGTCGCATTAAAAAACTACAGTGAAAATATGGTACCAGGAAAAGAAGCGACTGGATGAAAATCGCAAGGGGAGAAACACGACTGTGAAAATATAATGCCAGGGAAAAGGCTTCTGGTAATTACCGCGTTCGGGAAAAAACGCGAAAGGAAAATTTGCTTCAAAGAAAAAATGCGTTTGGGAAAGTCATCTAACAAATCGGCGGGACGACTAAGGCCCGCATTAATAAACTAATCTCAACTCTAATCCTCGTCTCAAGATGTGTCAAACATGACAGTGTTCTATGGTTTGACGTTTAGTTTGACGTATCTTGTGACGCGCATCTCAGCCAAGATGAGTTTATTAATATAGGCCTTAGACGCGTTTCAAAGCGAGTGGTCGGAGCATGCACTCAATCGGGACGAATGGCGGAATAGAGGGGAGGCCTTTGCTCAGCAGTGGGACACCCAAATAGGCTAATAAAAAAAGGGTTCCGTAGTCAAACTACGAACCCTTATAGTTTCGCCATGTCCGTCCGTCCGCAGCCTAGCTCAGAGACTCTTAGTACTAGAAAGCTGTAATTTGGCATGAATATACATAATTAGTCACGCCAACAAAAAGGTAAAATAAAATGTAGAATATTTTTATCGTGTTGCTCCCCTATACGTAACTTGTGGATGTTTTTTTTTCCTCGTCTACCCTATAATTTGTGGTGTCGTTGGATAGGTCTTTCAAAAATATTGCGAGTTTGTAAAAAAAAAAATCGATTAAGGGATCCATTTATCGCATCTTTAGAATTAGAGTTAGGTCTCTACAGTAATAAATTTATGACTCGAAGTCGAACGCTGAAAATTTTGAATTAGGTCGCTATAATTATAAAGGAGCGTTATGAAATATTAAGCTTCAAAGCGCTAATTTTTGTCAGAATCAAGTGTCTTCAATGAAAGCGCATATAACGAATTTAAAAGGAAAACTATCACGACTACGTAGACTTAATTAGTTCCTGAGATACAGGCGACTAAAGTGTTTATACCTACTAAAAATCATTTAAGACTGCACTAAATAAGTTTAAATAGAAAACTAGTTCATACATGTGGTTTTTTGACATAGTTTTTTTGTGATTCTCGTAACGGCTTCGGAACCCTACACTCAGCATGGTCCGACATGCTCTTGCCCGATTTTTAACTAACAAGTATAATTTACGTTAAGAATAAAACCCAATTACATACACATACAGTCAAGAGCGTTAATTTGGGACCCATTTCACGAAAAATATGCTTGAAGTGGTTAATGTCATTAGAGATGTCAAGTCATTTGTAACTTGTAGGAAACTCAACGTTATTGTTGTAGAATGTCAGATTGAGTTTGGACCTAAGGTGGGTACCAAATCTCGTGACTTTACTTTCACGCGTGTAATCCCAGAGTGGGCTAGGCAGAGCTACAACTCTAAAATCTTGTTGTTAATTCTGTAACCACATATTGCACAGGCTAAGCCCATCGCCTAACAGTGCTACAAGCCTTTAAATTTATTTTTAGGTTAGGTTACAACTGTGACCACATTAAGGGCCGTATTAATGAACTCATGTTGGCTAAGAGGCCTGTCACAAGATATGTCAAAGTAAACGTCAAATAGAACACTGCCATTTTAGACGCATCTCGAGTCGAGATGAGATTAGTTTATTAATATGGCCCTGCTGACAAATGGGTGAATCAACTTTTAAGGTACTCCCTATTTTTTGTCAAGTTTCACAAATTACACGTTTTTAGAAAAACTATATTTTTTTAATTTATTTTGCCAAGGATACACATTGAAAAACATTTAAAATAGTTTCGCCAAACTGCAAAGCAGTTTGTTGGCGAAGACAGCACTCTTTTTTTTACATTTTTACTTTAAATTAAACCAGATAAGTAAACACCAGGTTTGTGCGACTTATTACCAATTTTACCAAACGATGTAAAATGTTAACCAATGTTCATCGACTTTTAGTTTATACATTTTGACAGCTGTTAACACTCTCATCGTCTGTTAACTGGTTGGTGAGATTCGACATTAACTACTTTCACTTTCCTTAAGGAACGTATCCATCAAACACGCCTTCACTTTAGTTTTAAATACATTTTTCGTTTCACATTCTTCGTCCGATATGATTGTATTGTAAATGCGCGGTATCAGGTACCCTCTTGTCCTTTCTCCGTAGTAATTATTAAGTGATCTTGGTTCAACAAACAGTTTACGTGACGATGTTGCTCTAAAATTACGATTATACATTTTACATATTCTATATGTTGGGCATTTATACTGTTCTACAGCTAATAAATACTTAAACTTAGCATGTACAGGCAATACATTACATTTTTTAAACAAGATATGGTACTTTCCTTTGCAGTTCTGCCTAGTTTTATTATCAACAATATTTTTAATTAATCTAAGTTGTAAGTTGTAGATCCTGTTTAAATATGTTTGAAAAGTACGCCCGTATGCAACCAGTCCGTAACTTATGACTGAATCTGCCAAAGCATGGTATAAGGTATGTAATGTTGCCTTATTTATTATATGTTTTAGATTGTTAAATTTACATAATATGGCTCTAAGTTTATTACACAAAACATCGATATGGAGTTTCCAATTAAAGCTGCGATCTATGGTAAGCCCTAGATACCTATAGTTATTTACAAATTCTAGAGGATTACAATTACATAATGCTAAATCATTATGCAGGCATTCATATGTGTGCCCAATGATTGTAACGCTATCAATTGGCGTTATCATATGTGGAGAGTTTATAAGCATACATTTAGTTTTTGATACATTGAGAAGAATGCCATTATCATGAGCCCACTTTAGCACATTATTAAAATCTGCTTGTAATTTGTGTTGTATGACGGTGACGTCCCTGTCGGCGCACACCAAGCACGTGTCGTCCGCGTACATGTACGTGGAGCTGTGCTCCACCACGTTGCTGATGCTGTTCACGTGCATGATGTACCCGACAGGACCGTATACCGATCCAGTTGGCACCCCGTACACAACGTCCGCTTCCTCTCCCGTCTCTCCGTTAACCTTGGTATGTAATGTTCTATTTTTTAGGTAGCTCCTAAACCATTGATTCAGTGGACCACGGATCCCACACTCCTGCATAGCAAGAAGTAGCACTTCATGGTCCAGTGTGTCAAATGCCTTTTTAAAATCTAGAAATAAAGCTACTACATACATTCGGTTATCCAGCTTATTGTTAATATCATCGGCAAACTCCATTAGTGCAGTCGACGTACTTCGCATTTTCCTAAAGCCATGCTGGGATTGAGATATAATGTCGTGCTTGTCCAGGAAGGAGTGAATTCGTTCAATTATGACTTTTTCCGTTATTTTATTTACTATAGACAAAATAGCTATAGGTCTATAGTTGGAATAATCCAGGTGGCTGCCTTGCTTATATATAGGACGAATAACAGATTTCTTTAGTTTATCCGGATAGACCCCCCGCTCGGCGCACATATTCACAAACTTCGCCAGCACCGGACTAATTTCTTTTTTTATATGTTTAAGATCCTCTACTCTAATTCCATCACATCCCGGCGATTTACGACAATTTAATTTATCTATTGTTTTTTCCATTTCCATTACTGAAACTTTTTGAAAGCGAAGGGATACATTACTTTGACTTACATATGATGAACGCTCTAAAAATTTATCGTTACAATGATGTTTTATCTTATGTATTTCTCCTGTAAAAGTTTTGGCGAAGTTTGTGCATATATTACGCACGGTATCTGTTTTACCTAGATACTTCAAAATAACATTATCTAAACTTTCTTTTTTACAACCCAACCATCCATTTATTGTTAACCATACCTTCCTATAATCTCCGTTACAGTCCAGAATTTCCCTTTTCCTATGTTTATTTCTGGCCTTATTTATTAATTTATTAGTTTTATTTCTATGCCTCGTATATTCAAGTCTTAAGCTCGCACTTTTCGGACAAGCCTTCCATTTTCTAAATAACTCATCCCTACGATTCATCATTAGCCTAAGTTTATTATTAACCCAAGGTTGTGTTTCACGTTTTTTACGAAGTATGTCGATCTTACTCATTTTGTATATATTATTAAACAAGGCATTAATTTCATCGTATAATAACAAAGGACAGTCTATTGAAAGTAACTCATTCCAGTCAATTTCGCTCAGTTTCGATCTTATCACTTTATTATTGAACACACACACCTCATTACTGTGATTTTCCGCACCGCGGCGCACCAAACTGCACTTGCGGCCTGCGAGGTTCACCCCCACCATGTAGTGGTCCGATATCTTACAGGTGAGCATGTGAGCGGCGGCGCGCATGCGGCCGCGCACCCACACATGATCTATGCAGGACTTAGACAACACACCGGCGACCATCTCTTCTCGCGTACACTCGTTGCTAGCGCACTGCAGGCCGCGTCCACACAGGGTGTTTTTATATCTCTCGGCAATACTACTTGAGTCTAGTATGTTTATGTTTGTGTCTCCAATAACTACGATGTCCTGTTTGTCCGGGATTTTTTCCAATGACGTATTTAATTCTTCTATAAAAGTTACTTTATTAGTATTAGGTGGCCTGTATATTGCAAACACGTGGATAATTCCAGTTTTTGCTCGACTGTAGTTAGTAATTTGACAGTGTATCATTTCCATTGCATTAAGCTGCAGGGTAGTAAATTGCGGACATAAATTGGTTTTGACATACATTAGTAGACCTCCTCCTCGTCTCGTTTCTCTTGTGCATGCAAACATCTCGTATCCATCCAAATTGTAGAACGCCAGTTCCTGCTGCTTAATATTTATTTCACTGAGGATTATAATATCAATATGGTGTTCACTGCTTTTCAAAAGTATAAGTAATTCGCTGTAGTTTTTTCTCAATGATCTTATATTTAGGTGAATAATTTGTAGTTCCTGTTTTGTATCCAATATGTATTTAACCCATTTATCTATTTGAGTAAATTTTTGATAATCCAAATTACAGACAATGCTGGATGTAGAATCGTTGAATTTTGTTAGTAGATGGAATCGTGTAGTGTGTTTGCGCAGTATAAAATAGTGCGGCTTACTCATCAGCTGCTACGCTGAGTTTGTTTACATCCGACTCTGAACGAATGCTCATGATTTTCGAGTTTTCTGTTCTTCTCGCGAGGATTCGAAGGTTCTGCACCCAAATAAACTTATATTTTCCTTTAAGTAATGTTTTAGCATTCCACAATAACTGCCTCATATTCCGTGATAAATATTCATTTATATAAATACGGTTATCGTTTTCACTCTCAAAAACGTTCGCGTTTGTAATTAGATTTTTCCTTTTTGAGATCCATTCATCTCTAGCTTCTTTAGATCGCAGCGTGATCACCACGGGCCGTTGTTTGTTCGCATCTTTTTTTTCTCTGCCTACCCTCTTTACTTCTTCGATATGACCCGGATCTAGATTGAGCTTTTGAGCAATAGTTTGAACTAGTTCGTTTGTGTTTTCGCCTACCTTCTCCTCTAGGCCACTTATTTCAACGTTTTTCTCGAGTTCCTTAAGTTCAAGCTGTATCACTCTCTCTTCTAGCGCCTCATTTATTTTCTGTAGGTATATATTGCTATTTTCCAATACACCAATTTTCTTCTCGGCTATTTCCTTGAACTTAAACAACTCTTGATACTGTTCCGCATAAAATTCTACAGCTTTAGTAAGATCTTGTATTTCTTTTTTCATTTCGTGTAAAATTTCGAGTTTGGTATTGATTTTCTCCAAGACGGTATCGTTGCTATTTTTAGCATTTTCTGTAGCATTCATCGACTGTGTTTTCGGGCTGCCTTGGGCTTGGGAGCAACAATCACATTCATTTTTTAATTGGAACTGCTTCACGTTTACGCATTTTTTATGGTACACCCCTTCACAGGCACCCTTACATTTGACTACATCACCTTTGTCCGTTGAGACAAAGAGCTTACACTTTTTGCACTGAACCATCGTGTTTACACAGTGATACGAATAAATAACAAATTGAGCAATAGATAACGTCCGTACGCAGAGTGCGCGCGCGCGGGACTGATATATTTTGTTACGACATGGCCTACATGTTAATTTAATTAGACAAGTAGGCTAACATTTGAACTTATTTAATTTAAAATAATACAGTTTTGAACAATAATATAGTTAGTAACGCAGGGGACGATGTTGTCCCTAGGTTTTGTATGAAAAAAAGTGCATTTTACCCTGAGTTACCCGGTTTTTTCGATCCATAAAGATGGTCTGATTTTAATATTCATACATCATTATTAACCATAAGTCACCAGGAAAGTTTTAATACCGCAAAAGAAAAGGAGTACTTTCAAAGTTGATTCACCCAAATACGATCACTGGTAATGCGGTAGGTTTGCGGGTGGTAGGACCTTGTGCAGGGTCCGTCCGGATCGCTACCACCGTCTTATCTATTAACCTACCGCCAAACAGCAGTGTTCGCATTGTGGTGTTCCGGTTTGGGGATAAGACAGCCGGTGAAATGACTAGCATAGAGGCATTCCATCTTAGTCCTCAGGGTTGGCAACGCATTTGCAGTCTTAAGATTGCTCTGCAGTCTTGTGATTGCGAATGTCTACGGGTCACAATTTCCACTTACCATCAGGTGGCCTGTGTGCTCGTTTGTCAACTCTATGCCATAAAAAAAAAGGCATTACATTTAATTGACGTCTCCGAGTGCAGCATTTAGAATGGCAATAAGACTCACCCTGAGCGAAGCCCCAGCCGCAGATGTAACAGAGGAACGGCTTGCTCGGCTCGTGGAGCACCAGGTGACACTTGAGAACACTCTTCAGCTTGAAACTGGAACAGCACAATGGCTGCGTCAACATTTCCCACGTTCGGTGGAACAAGGGCAGGGATTGAAAACCGGTTTATTTTCCGTAGCGGTTAAAGCCACACTATTAGAGCCTAACCCATAATAAAGGTTACGCTCACAGGGAGCGAAATGCATTTACCGGTTAGAGAGCGCTCCTTCCGTGTGAGCCGAGACACGGGTGAATGACGGAAGCGCTCTCTAACCGGTTATAACCGGTAAATGCATTTCGCTCCCTGTGAGCGTAACCAATTAATAATTAACCGGTTTAACCTAAATAAATACCGGTTTATTTGTAACCGGTTACAATCCCTGAACAAGGGCAAAATGTTTGAGTCAGCTGTTCGGACGAGATATTTTTAGTCAAATATCACTTCCCAGATAACTTGTAAAATGAGTCATTTTCTACAAACTAATGCAAACGTACGCCATTTTATACATTAAAATGATAAGATCACATTTTAGCAACTGTATTTTTGCGGGTAGGTAGCATAATATCGAAAGTCAAATGTCATAAGTACGAAATTCCTAACTTTTTGTTTTTTTTTCCTCCTTTGTGGTTATAACACTTTATAATAGCGTATATCTCTGTAAGGTGTAATGCTAATTGTCTTTTTTACATCTTATATGAGTCATATTAGCTAGTATCCAGATAAAAAAAAATGGAGGTATTTTTAATACATTACATTAAATCATGCCTGTTTCCCAGAGGGGTAGGCAGAGACCACTTCTTTCCATTTGCTACGATCTTGACAAATTTCTTTCGCTTCTTCCACATTCATACATCGAGTCATGCACACACGTCGGTTTCGGGTACTTAAGATTCGGTCCTTTTCCAGGTTCTCCGATTTTACTAGAAAAAGTACGCCTAGGGCGGCCTCTTCCGACCCGTCCACTCACTTTCGATCTGTATATCTCTTTCGTCAATCTTTCATCCATCCTTTCCAAATGACCGAACCATCGAAGCATGCCCTTTTCAATCTTAGTCACTACATCTTCTTTTTATATATGGCAACTATACCTCTGGTTGCAATGATCGCATTGGTACGGCCGGTCCTCTCGGTGTGTCCGCGCATGTATCGTCAGCTCTTTCCGACGCTTGTATCTCCTCCCACACTGGCATACGAACTTCTTTTCGTTAGAGTGAGCCACCGAGTGGAGGGAGAGGAGGGATGGTTTCTTGAACGCTAGAGGAGGTTAGAAATAATATGAACAAATTGGGAAATATTTTTGACTTTTTTTCACAGCTTGAATAAAGTTTAGAAACATCATTTGAATACCTATTAAAATAACTAAGATATAAGCCGACAAAGATTTGTTTCTCTTGCAAAATTTAATTTAACATGTAGTTTATATGGCCTTTTTCTAGTATTATATTGTTGTGCCTTAGCAGGGTGTCATGTAGTCACGAGATTATATTATAATATAAAAACTATCGTAATCTAGCTGGTGTTAGGAATATTTTTTTATCGATATATCGATAGTTATGTAATAGAAGGTCCACGAAATAAATAAATATTAATAAATAACATTTTAAGTAAATTTTGTATAAAATTATATAGAAACAGATGCAATTCCTTCTTCGAAATCCACGTCAGCACACACAGTAGCACGTGACATTTTATAGGAGTAGATAATCATTAATTTCTCAACATTCTCTGGGAGTAGACAGTTTCTGAAGTATCTATTATTTTCCATGAGGTAGTAAAGTCACTTCATTCAAAGTTCTACCTCTTATTTACCCGACGGGTTATTTTATTACTTGATATGAAAAAGTAGGAGTTAAAATTTAGATGGAATAACACATATAAAACACTGTCGCGCATAATTGTAAAGTAATGTAATAGTACATTGTGTATTAAGGGTGGTAAAGAAAGAATTACAAACGAGAGTCTGTTAGAAGCCCGAAGCCGAAGGCTGAGGTCTTTAATGACTCGAGCTTTGTATTTCCTTTACCACCCGTGTAACATACAATGTTTTTCATCACTATTGCGAGGAAATGAAATAAAATCAGACAAAAGATCATATTTTTAACTTATTAGCGGCAGACTACATCATTGTCTGTGACTTACCACAGATAATGTCAAACGTGTTCGGAGTCCGATTCTAGTGACAGTCGAGATCAATAGTTTATATGCGAGATTTTTAGGAAATAGTATTCAACTGACATTTAATCTCGAATGAAACTTCATATCAAATGGCACAAGAATTGGGGTCCTGACATATTGTGATAGTTTGAGTCCACGTATAAAATTTAAAAAAAAGCTATTACGCACGTTAGGGCGTAAACGTAAAAAAAAGGCCCACGGGTATTATTTTGGATTTACGGTCGATTTTTCTAGCATGTTAGGACACTATTTACGAGCAAGTGTGATGAAAAAATATTTTTCTAACACTAGCTAGATTGTGACAGTCTTTTTTTATGCCGCGAAAAATCCGGGCTCTGGTAATAATAAAGAACTTACTCTTTGTACACTGAGTGCAACTATATAACTTCCCGCCATGTTGATTCTTCATATGCTTCTCAAACCAGACTTTAGATAGGAACTTTTTCTCGCACACCAAGCACACGTGCTTCGGCGGTTCGCTTGTGGCTGTCACGTTGACAGCTGGAGTCGTTTGTTTGATGACGTCAGTGGTCAGTTTAATGACGCTGGTCGTTATGGCTGCTGCGGTGTCTTGGTTAGGATAGGTTGGTTCTGGTTCGTTTATATCGAATGGTTCCAGGATCTGTTCGGAGAGTTGACATATTAAGACTGCGCCGAGCGTACGCCGGATGAACACTGGCGCCCTCATTACTTTTATCGTGTTTTCTAATAAACTAAAGTATTTTCTTGAAATTGGACGAAATGTTTTTGTTCTTCAAATAAAAACACAACTTAAAGGGTACATCACATAGTTTAATAACAATTCCTTCGAGTTATCAACTTAACGGAAAAAACTGGCCACCTTTTCCCGCTAAGCTGACTACTCAAAGGGTAATTGTTATTAAAGTTTGTCACGTATCCCATAAATTGTGTTTTTACTTGCACTACAAAAATATTTCGTCTGATTCCAAGGAAATTCTTTAGTTAATTAGAAAACACAATAATAGTAATGAGGGCGCCACTGGACGCTCGGCGTTTGCTCGGCGCAGTCTTAATAGTTACAAAACCTATTGCCTTACTAATTATAATTACCAGAGATACGCCGAATATTCGTTTCGTATTCGGTATTCAGCGTATTCGGCATTTTCCGCTCATTCTCGAAATACCAGTATTTTAAAATACCTGATTCTCAATATATCGGAATCCCAAAACTAAACATACAAATTAGGGTATTATTTATTATCTTTACCCAACATTTCGAATCTGGTTTTTTGAGAACCTGGTAAAAAGAGTAGTTTGGTATTTCGAAATACTAATCGAAAAGTTGTTTTCACAAACCCGCAATATTTTTGAAAGACCTATCCAATGACACCCCACATTAAAGGGTAGACGAGAAAAAAATATACATACATACTCACGTTACGCGTAGGGGAAATACACAAAAAAAAAAGTTTTTTCATACTCTTGCCAAATTACAGCTTTCTAGTACTAAGTCTCTGAGCTAGGCTGCGGACGGACGGACATGGCGAAACTAGCGAAGCTTTTGCGGGTGGTGGTCGCTACCACCATCTTATCCATTAACCTACCAAACACCAGTGTTCGCATTGTTGTGTTCCGATTTCGGGATAAGAAACCCGGTGAAATAACTAGCATAGAGGCATTCCATCTTAGTCCTCAACGTTGGCAACGCATTTGCAGTCTCAGGATTGCATTGCAGTCTTGTGAATGCGAATGTCTATGGGTCACAGTTTCCACTTACTATCAGGTGGCCTGTGTGCTCGTTTGTCTTCTGTACATACATACATACAGGCAGAGCTACAGAATTTCCAACAACTATAAAAACTTTTTGATAATTCTGTAACCACATTTTGCACACTTAGGCTAAGATGTTTACCAGTGTATTAATGACAGGTTGCAAGCCCATCGCCTAACAGTACTACACGCCTTTATTACCTTAGTCGGCTTTTACGACATCCACGGGAAGATACGGAGTGGCACTATTCTAATCCGGCTACCACACGGGGATTCTTTTGTATTGTCTTCTGTATGCCATAAAAATAAACTATAAAGGTTCCTAGTTTGACTGCGGAACTTTTAAAATCCTTAGGCCTACTGTCCACGGCGGCGTCATTTGATGCTTGCATGCAACCTACAAAAGACGACAGGCGTATTTTGCGGTCTGGGTGTGTCCACGTAATCGTCATGCAATCGTCATCCATGCTACAAAACGGTAGTTCTTTCAAGATTAGCATCGCGAAAGCACGTGTTTTAATTGTGAAAAGTGATGATGAAGATGTGATTATAGCATACAACTTTATTAGAAGACGACGACGGCGTAGATTGTATTCATCAATACATCGAAAAAAAAAAATTGTAGATTGTTTGTTGCTGCTCCAAGCTCTATCCGTTATATCTTTTCTCGATTATTCCCCTCTGGCCACGTGGTCCTACTGCCTTTGTCCTACCGATCGGACCACATAAACTTTTTTTTCCGGTTGGTTCGATTAATCGGATTACAAGGAATTGTAATTCCGCTTCTTCCTACCGATCGGACCACATGAACTTTTTTTTCCGGTTGGTTCGATTAATCGGATTACAAGGAATTGTTATTCCGCTTCGTCCTACCGATCGGACCACATGAACAATTTTTAATTGTGCTCAATTTGTATATCTATCTATATACACCGTGCACGGGACATACCCGAAGGATTTTAACCATCGATTCTAGAGCCTATTTGGAGTATATAATGTGGTATAACATGTAGTCCAATATCGCATAATCTCCGAGATTTTTATTATTTAAAAAACAATTCCATAGTTAATTTAATTTGAACTCTGTCACCTTAAAGCATTATTTAAGCGTCTAGAATCGATGGTTAAAATCCTTCGGGTACTTCCCGGGCACGGTGTATATTTTTGTATACTTACCAAAAAATTTACCACACCATTTTTTTGTTAAAATCGTAAAATATAGGCCAATTTAAGTTACTGATTTCATCCGTTTGCCAATTAGATACGTTTCATATTTTTCCATAGTACGCATTTTGTGATGACGTCACTATTGACTTCACTTGTACTGCAAAACGGCAAGGACAAATAAAAGTCAAAAAACCTTTGAACCTAAGCACGTCTTTTATTGGTATGAGACGTTACATACGACGATATGTTACAACTCCACAAAATAATTCAAACTCAAATTAAAAATAATTACATTCTAATTATGTACAGATACTAGAGATGACTGTGTGCTCCAACGTTACATTTTAAAAAGCGAGCCTTTCCACGCTAATCTTTCCAAAAAGAATCCGACTTCCATATCAAAATTAATGAGCATAGTGTTAGTATTCGAGATAAATTCATCACGTCGAATCACTTCTATTCGTCGTATTTCGAGGAGGCCTCCTTTCATTTTAATCAGATAAAAGTCCGAATCTATTTTCAAAACATTGAGAATGCTCACCAAATTTGGCTTCCTTCTCCCAACCAACTGATTTATTTTGGAGTGCCACCCTTCTAAACAATTTGTAGTTCTTATGATCTGCCCAAAGATTGACCACTTTGCTATGAAATCGTCGCTCTTAAGCCAGTAACGCTCCATGTATAGCTCAAATTTAGCCAGGCCTACGTCATCATCTGGCATGTCATTTAATATATAGGCCCAACCATCCTTTATTAAATACGATGGTAAGAATGGTAGTACTGTAGCCAAAGCCACAATTCTTTTTTGACTTTGTGCTTTTGTCACTTTTAATTTCTGTGCTTGTCTCCAAAGTGCTCTCGCGTAGTGATAAAAGCAGCCTTTTATCACTGCCTGTGGAAATGTTTTTCTTATCGCACGCATTGCTGCTAACTCATAGTCCGTCATGAATTGTTGAGGTTTAAAGCCTGGTATCTGAGATTTAACCATGTTCAGCATTATTTCATAGGATGTTGCTTTTTGGTCTGACATTAAGATGTAAATGACTGGAACAACGTTAACAAACTGTGTTGAAGAACCAATATCTGCATGTATCGTATACAATTGCTGAAATGATCGTGGGCAACTGTGAAAAGTTCCATCACCAAAAAAAGACGTAAGGGTTGGTATGAGTTTTCTAGCTTCTTGTGAGCAAAATGCGATCATACGTACATCATCGCAAGCATAATCCGCCAACATAAAAGGTTCAAAAGCCGGCGGTATCTCTACCTCCATGGGGTTTTTATAGCTTAGTTTTTTAACCTGAAGACCTTCCTTCCTTTTATTGAATAATTCACTTTTAACTGCATTGTACGTTGGTATTTCTTTTATGATTTCGAGACCAGCATCTTTCAGTGGTGTTACGTGTTCGTCATATATGGCTTTTATGGGTGTTAAAGTTTTACTTGCTGCCTCTTTCATTAAATAAAATTGTTTGTCAATTTCATTTTTATGTAAATCAGGAATACAAGAATGCGTCTTGCAATTTGAAATGCGAGAATCCTGTAATTAAATGTACTATTATTTACCAGTAACTAGGGTTTTGGGAAAAATACTTTGATAGACGTACAGGTATAATTTGGTTAGGGTGATAAATAAGAGATATGTTTATAAGACAAAATAATATATTATTATATTATTTACTAGGAGAGTCATGTTCTAAACGTAACTGTACGATCTATACGAGGTGTCCCGGGGAACTAACTGTAAGCAAACATATTGCTTTAGAAGAAACCTTTATAAAAACAAGGAACACTTGAGACTGTAAAGTATTATCCATACGAGTGAAAGAGAACGTCTAGATAACTACTAGTGTGAGTGGGACGGATTTACTTTTGTGAATTCCAACAATGACAGTGCTGATTTAATTTTTATTAAATGTACGGAACCAAAAATTTACTTACGTGTATAGTAATAGACCCTCGGCATTTTACAGTTTTTTTTTTGCTGCACACCCAAAGAATAGATCCGCTGCTGTATTTTTTGTTGCGGTAAAATTGGTATCCGTTGTAGAGCAACACCAAGCCACCTTTGCGTTTTAAGTATAATAATTCTGGTTCATTATTATCTGCATCCATGCTTTGTCCGACCAGACAATAAATTGTAATGTTGATAATATATCTTTCAATTTCTCGCAAGAAAAGCAGGAACAATGTCGGTGACAGATATCTATTGACATTGACTTTATATTATTTCCTAAGAAAGTTACCTAATACGCAGTATGCAGGTCGCATTAGTCGCATTACTCATGTCTAGAACGCGTGATCCGATTGGCGGGACTACGTGGTCTAAGAAAACGTCAGTTTCTATAGTCCGATTAGTTAATCGAACCAACAGGACATCAAAAGTTCACGTGATCCGATTGGTGGGACTACGTGGTCTAAGAAAACGATAGTTTGTATAGTCCGATTAGTTAATCGAACCAACCGGAAAAAAAAGTTCATGTGGTCCGATCGGTAGGACAAAGGCAGTAGGACCACGTGGCCAGAGGGGATTGTTCTTGTAACTTGTTATTAAACAGACAAGGATACTGTTCAATTATGTAAACAAAATTGGCTGCTGAGGCCGCCATTTTGTAAAATAAGCATGTGTTTGCGTCTCGCAATACGCTTGAGTACTGACATGCCGCTGCACGAGCTACGAGGGCTGCCTTTTAAGTTCTGTCGTTTGCAAACCTCCCGTGATTGCATAAAAAAGAACTAGTGTCATCTTAAAATATTTGAATTTAGAATTCGAAAACAAAAGAATGACTCGAAATCGGCCCAACTGTTTTAGTACAGCGTTCGTTCAAAGTTGACAAGTCAGTTGTGAAAATGGAAATTTCGAAGGAAAATTTACGTGCGATAATTTTTTACAACTTCAAAAGGGGCTTAACGCGACTTCAGTGCTTCGAAGAGTTGACTACGGTTTTCAATTAAAGCACCATGCCTCCGGACTGTGGAACGCTGGTATTTAGAATTTCAACGTGGTTGCTCTAGTCTTGGTGATAGACATCGTGAAGGTCGACCAAAAACAGCCGTAACCCAGGAGAACATTGATGCTGTACGGCAACTGATCGTCGAAGATCGCCATGCGGCATACCGTGAGATAGAAGCTTCCTTAAGTATTTCAGGGACCAGTGTTCACAGTATTTTGCATGATCACTTAGGCGTAAAAAAGTTGATATCACGCTGGATACCACATTTACTCAGTGAAGACCAAAAAACGGCTCGCGTTCGATGGTGTCGCAAAACTCTGCGGCAATTCAACCGAGGAAACTCGAAACATGTTTACGACATTATCAGTGGTGACGAATCTTGGATATATGCCTACGATCCCGATTCTAAACAGCAGTCGACTGTTTGGGTGTTCCAAGATGAGCCAAAACCGACCAAAGTAATACGCTCACGGAGCACTTCGAAAAAAATGGTCGCCACGTTTGTGGCGAAAAGTGGCCACGTTGCCACCATCGTGCTCGAGGATCGTAAAACGGTTAATGCTGACTGGTATACCACTGTCTGTTTACCAGAAGTCATCGGCGAGTTTCGAAAAAATAACCCAAGACGTCGTATAAGACCTGCACCACGATAATGCGAGCTCGCACACCGCCCGGCAAACAATTGAGTTTTTAAAAGAGCAAAACGTCGAAATTCTGGAACACCCGCCGTACAGTCCAGACTTAAGCCCTAACGATTTTTTTACTTTTCCAAAAATCAAGCAACGACTTCGTGGTCAACGGTACCAGACGCCTGAAGAAGCCGTTGAGGCATACAAAACGGCCATTTTGGAGACCCCGACTTCGGACTGGAATAAGTGTTTCGAAAACTGGTTCGATCGAATGAAAAAGTGTATTACATGTCACGGTGATTACTTTGAAAAACAATAAATACCATTTAACACTTAAATTGTCTTTAGTTTTTCCAAACGACACAACTTAAAAGGCAGCCCTCGTACATGACGATCGTCTGACGATACGCAAATGCGACGTTGCCGCGTCGTGGACACAGTTTCGTTCTTTTCTACGCAAGATGCATGCAATCGTCACGCAAGCGGTAAATGACGAAAGCGTGCGTCTGACGTGCGGCTACGTGGACTGTAGCCCTTACCGGTTCATCATACTCCAGCCTGGGCACGCTTTGAGGTTCCACGATCACGCTCGGCTGCAGCATGTTCTGGAGCAGCTGGTTCACTCGGTGAGCCTCTTGGATGTAGCCATACATGGCCTCGACCCTGACAGAGCAGTCGTAGCAGAGCTGCTTCGGAAGGAAATCTTGATCAGACACCTGTAAAGAGATTTGTACATTACAGTACAGTACTTGCATCATCTGCCTGTCTCGGTAAGAGCATTTGTGTGATGAGCACGAATAGTTTCAGTTCACCCTGTTAAGTGGCGCTTTCTAATAAATAGACCCCGGATCTTTGTGGCAATGACGTCACAATAGGGTAATTTGGGGAGTAAATGGAACGGTGTTAATTAATACGGCAACCTAGTCAATTGGTGTTCTTCGGAATTATTGGTGTATTACGGAAGTATAGAACCATCTTATCCATTAACCTACCGCCAAACAGTAGTGTTCGCATTGTTGTGTTCCGGTTTGGGGATAAGACAGCCGGTGAAATGACTATCATAGAGGCATTCCATCTTAGTCCTCAGGGTTGGCAACGCATTTGCAGTCTTAGGATTCCATTGCAGTCTTGTGGATGCGAATGTCTATTGGTCACAGTTTCCACTTACCATCAGGTGGCCTGTGTGCTCGTTTGCGTTCTCTAAACCATAAAAAAAACCTATAAGTCAATTGTCGGATTGATAAATTTATCGCCGTTGTTCTTTCGTTAACTGAATCTCCGTAACAGATCAAAAGTTGTTCTAAATGACTTGCGGTAATAATAATATTTTTTGTCGTGAATACCTACTTAATAAAAATTATTCAGTTAAAAAAGGTATTAATTAACAAATGGTTGTAATTAACACCGTTCCATTTACGGCCCAAACTACCCTATTGTGACGTCATTGCCACATAAATCCGGGGTCTACTAATAAACTAAAGTATTTTCTTGAAATTGGTCGGTAGGTTTTTGTACTACAAATGAAAACACAACTTATAACTATATCACATAGTTTAATAACAATTCACCTTCGAGTTATCAACTTAACGGAAAAAACTGGCCACGTTCTCCCGCTAAGCTGACTACTTACTCAAAATAATTGTTATTAAAGTTTGTTACGTATTCCATAAATTGTGTTTTTACTTGCGATACAAAAACGTATCGTCTGATTGCAAGGAAATTCTTATGTTAATTAGAAAACACAATAATAGTAACGAGGGCGCCACTGGACGCTCGACGTTTGCTCGGCGCAGTCATAAGTGTCTATTGTCTTTATTTTTTAGTTGCGTGTTTTAATTTGTTATGTTTTGTTCTTTTCTTTTTAATGTTTGCTTGGAATTTTTGTCATTTTTTTTTTATTCACTGGTGACGTCATTCAAATAGGGGTCACTGAAAAATAGCGTAATAGCTACCCTGATCCGTCTCTCCCAGATCGTCCTCTAATAAGTTTTTGTCAAAAAAAACATTTTCGAGACAAGCTTTTATTGCCGACTGTACTTTTTTTGCACAGTCGTCATCTACTCGTCAATACTTTTCTAACAAACCCTTACACGACGGATTTATCATGTGTAACTTAGGAGTTCCTATGGCCACCGTACGTGTCCATCATCAGACCAGCTCGATGGTACTATATTATTGTATTGTCATACATACATACATACATAAACTCACGCCTTTATTGTGGGGTAGGCAGAGCTACAGAATTTCCTTATTGTTGTCATCAAATCTAAAGGCGTATAAGGCCAACTTTCAGCTTCATCGGAAACCGGGAAGTGGGTCAAATTTAACTTGCAACATTTGACTCATACAGTCACGAGATTAAATTTGGTACCCACCTTAGGTCCAAAGTCAATCTGACAGTCTACAACAATAACGTTGAGACGCCTAAAAGTTAGAAATGACTTGACATCTCTAATGACATTGACCACTTCAAATCAAATCAAATCAAATAATTTATTTGTGATACACAGGCTGTTACATACATACATACATTAAATCACGCCTGTTTCCCAGAGGGGTAGGCAGAGACCACTTCTTTCCACTTGCTACGATCTTGACAAATTTCTTTCGCTTCTTCCACATTCATACATCGAGTCATGCACGCACGTCGGTTTCGGGTACTTAAGATTCGGCCCTTTTCCAGTATTTCTCCGATTTGACTCGAAAAAAGTACGCCTAGGGCGGCCCCTTCCGACCCGTCCTCTCACTTTCGATCTGTATATACAGTTATGTTACATACAGTTCTTTAAAATTTAATGAGATCTCTGTGATCTGTCTTTTAGGCGTACTAACTCTTTTTTCCTATATCCTATAACTATTTTTCCAGCCGGTGAAATTACTAGCATAGAGGCATTCCATCTTAGCCTCAGGGTTGGCAACGCATTTGCAGTCTTAGGATTGCATTGCAGTCTTGTGATTGCGAATGTCTATGGGTCACAGTTTCCACTTACCATCAGGTGGCATGTGTGCTCGTTTGTCTACTCGATACCATAAAAAAAAAAAAAAAAAAAACAATTACTATTTCTTAAAATTATAGTATTCTTCTAAGTCATAAAAACAATTGGTAACTAGGAATTCCTTTAAAATTTTATAAAAAACCGCATCGTTATTTATAGATTATAAATCCTAGATGCCATTCCTAAAATGCTATTCCGTAACAATGCTATTTGACCTGTCACAACATTGATGTTATGTTTATAACGGGGGTTTCTAGAGCTTGAATGAAGTGTTTGGGAAAAAAGATTAGGGTTCGATTTAACGAAGGTACAGGCTGGCTAGAGTTTCAAGCATATCATATAGAAATGGATCCCAAATTAACGCTCGTGACCGTACATACGTTGCAAGTTAAATAAAAGCTTGTAATAAAGAGGAAAGATTTGGATTCTTGTATGTTAGTGACGAATAGTGTTGCGGGTGGTAGGACCTTGTGCAGGGCCCGTCCGGATCGCTACCACCATCTTATCCATTAACCTACCGCCAAACAGCAGTGTTCGCATTGTTGTGTTCCGGTTTGGGGATAAGACAGCCGGTGAAATGACTAGCATAGAGGCATTCCATCTTAGTCCTCAGGGTTGGCAACGCATTTGCAGTCTTAGGATTGCATCGCAGTCCTGTGAATGCGAATGTCTATGGGTCACAGTTTCCACTTACCATCAGGTGGCCTGTGTGCTCGTTTGTCTTCTCTATGACATAAAAAAAAAAAAAAAGAATATACTCCAGTGGAGCTACGATATAAACGAGTTCCACGCGGACGGAGTCTTGGGCAGAAGCTAGTAAGTATATATTTATCCATATACCCATGTATTTATATCGTTGTCTAGTACCCATAGTAGTAGCTTAGTTTGGGACTAGGTCAATTGGTGTCATTGTCCCCTGATATCTATTTATTTTATTTATAATATTCACGACATTTTTTGACGACGCGATAGCCTAGTGGGTAGTGACCCTGCCTACGAAGCTAGAGGTCCTGGGTTCAAATCCCGGTAAGCGCAGATATTTTTTTGATGAGTGCAAATATTTGTTCCTGAGTTATGGATGTTTTCTATGTACTTAAGTATGTTTCTCTGTATAAGTATTCATATCGTTGTCTAGTACCCATAGTACAAGCCCTAGAGCTTAATTTAGGACTAGGTCAACTGGTGTGACATAGTCCCCTGATATTTATTTTATTTTATTTATTGAATGGCTCAAAGCAGCTCCGTCGTGTTTGGAATCATTTAACGTTATTTGTGAGTTTATTATTGTTAGAAGTACAGTCAGCAATAAAGTGTGTTATTAAAACTTAAAGTTGCTATTGTTCTTAAAAATACCCGTGAAAATTTGAACTGTCTACCTATTATTTTACAATTTATGACTACACATCGCTAACTCGTGGCATTTAGTTAGCACTTGACAGTTTCTAACAGACTAGCGATGTGACAATGTTCTTCCTGTACGAGTCGAGAAAAGGAAACCAATTTGAATAAATGTATTTTCAATCATTTAATGTATGACATTCGTGATAAACAATTAATATTTGTTGTACATTTTTACAAGTCAGCCCACGACTTCTGTTTGAGGAAATCCACTTTGTGTAAGAAAATTTTACCTTGTCACGTCGTAGTAGGGGTTCTGGATGTTCTCTATTGTTTTCCTCCATTATTTGGAAAAAAACTATGTTTCGCGACACGTCTCGTAATAATTATTACGAGTAAGTAAATTAATTAATAATGATGTAGGAAAACGTATCAAACTTTTATGTGGTGTCCTGTGTTTATTTTTCATTTTCTCCCTTTGTCTCTCTCGTAATATTTTTGACATGTTTTCCTGCTGAACAACGCATGCTATTTGATATTATATTTAATTTAATATATATGCTAGACTAAGTAGTATCATTGTAGTATTAAATATGGTTAAAAACGACTGACTGCTGAGTTTCTTGCGGCGTTTCTTCTCAGCAGTGTCTCCTCTTGGGAAGCGCTAGTAGATTCTTGACGTGTAAAAGTGCCCGTGCGGCCTACTTACTGAATAAATGTCTTTTATCATTAAATAGCGAACTTTTCCACACTTACGAGGTAACGTGATTTACCACCATACTAATAAACATATTAGAGACAAAATACTTGTTTTTTTCCAAACTTGTGTATAAAAAATCGTCACTAAGGAACGACTTAAGGTGGAAACCCATTACACCATATCATGCTATCACCGTGCTATGAACGTATTATTCCTTAGTATTAAAATGTCAGTCGGTGACAGAACGGTCTAGTGGGCATAGTCTCATACTTTTCAATACAAAGAATATTTTTTTGTCTGACACGTTCATAGCACGGTCATAGCATGATATGTTGTAATGGGTTTCCACCTTTAATCATCATAAAGGATCGACCACACCAACGCGTAAAAGACGGTGAGTACGATGTTAGTACTTGCGCACGAGCTGACCAATCGCGGATGCATGCGATGCGACGCGAAGCATGATTTATTCGCGCGAACTTTTTTGCGATTTGTAAACGTCTTGGGTTTTATTGTTAATGCTGTGCATGAACAGAAAACTTCCATATCTAGATATTATCACATCGTAATAAGACGTAATCGTTAAAATAATGAGATTAAATAATGCTTTAGTTTTATATATCATTTGCTGTATTTATTAACAACATTTTTTTTTCAAGCAAAGAGCACATCTTTCCATAGCCTTTCCATTCCTAATATGGCTGCATTTACCGCGTGATAAATTTTGGATAAGACATCCGTTACGTTCTCACAGGTAAATAAGTACACGTGTCAAAACGACACGCGATATAGACGCAGCCATACTAGGCACGCAGAATACGACTAAATCAAGCGGCGCGACGCCATTTCATGCAGACGCGTTGGATCGCTTTGCTTTTAGCTGTCAAAAAATCGCGTCGCGTCGCGTAGGACACCGGATGAGGCGATTTATAGCGCGGCAGCAGCAGATGCCTTCTCATTACTATCATTGTTGCACTTATTATTTAAGAATAGTCTAAACGCGCTCTAAGCTCTTTAGGGACACAGAAAGTTACATTAAAAAAAACTTATGGCAGCATAGGCAGAGATGATTTCTTAAGTCTGAAATCCCAAAGAACAATCCCTTATCCAAATGCGTTGCCAACCCTGAGGACTAACGAATGCCTCTATGCTAGTAAATTCACAGGTTGTGTTATCCCCACACCGGAACACATTGCAAATGCTGCTTGGGGGTAGGTTTAAAGAAAGAGACGGTGGTAGCGATACGGACAAGACGTCTAGCTACCACATTCATTAAGATAAAATAAAAAAACATAATAGTTCAATTGCTTGGGCTAGATGGCAAATGTGCGGAAACAAGTAGAAAAAAATAATGTTCGCATACAAAATAACGAAAAGAGCAAAGCAAATCGCAACAAAAAAGTTGTAAATAATGTGATGAATAAAATAAAACAATTAAATACACTCGCTGGCAAAAATACTCGCTTATGATTGCAGTCTTATGGGTTCGTTTGAAAAGAGCTTTAAAAAGAATATTGGATGGTCATTATGGACCTAGGTTCGGAACGGGACGTTCAGGAAACAGCAGGCCCAGTGTGGACAAGGGAAACGGAAAACCGTTCTGTGTGGAGGATAATTGGAGAGGCGTATGCCCAAAGGTGGACGAATACATGCTGATGAAGATGGACCTAGGTTAATCAGCAATTAGACACTACAATTTAGTTACTCCTGGATTTAAAAAGTTATATTTGTGAGCGGTCTTATGAGAAAAGACAGGTGGGCAAGTATTTTTGCCAGTGAGTGCATATATCGCACGTTAAATCCAATACCGTCACTATACAAAAAATTTACAATTTTGGCTTTTAATGCCATCTTACAACGCTTGGGCTAAGCTACACTGTCATTTAAACGAAACACTCCAATACTTATCGATGCCGCTAGATGGCGTGGGTACCCGAAGGACACTACGCAAATTTGTCCCCCACTTGTAGTTCAAGGCTGACCTTATACTAGTAACGACACGCCACTAAGCGGAGTTCACCATAATAATAAGTCGAACAGTGTCATTTTGTTTTTAGGGATGGTTTCACCTACCGGTATTTAAGTAAATTGTAAGTGGAACAGTGAAATATTGTGTTTAAAGACGGTGTGCCATTAAAGGGAGAGGTGAGTTTTATACGTTTTGTAATTGAATACTGTCATATTCGCTTTAATGTCATTTTGTAACTAATTCATCTACATAATTTCATAGTGTAAAGAATTGCAATGTAGACATGTAACGGATAAAAACAGTCTTGCGGTTATTTAACTTTAAAAAAATACGAAAAGTTTTGCAGCATTCAGATTGCGATAGTTAGGTATTTTATTTTATTATTATTATAATGTCACAGCCATACCTTGGTTACACGTCATGAGTTACCTACAGTGGCGAGATAGTTTTCTGTCGAAAAAGTGACTCGGTTAATTTTGTACGGTAGTACCACTCGCTGATGTGTTTATACCTACTCAGCGACTACTCGGTGCGTAGGTATAAACACATCAATTACTTACTATTAACGTTTAACCAAGGTTCTTTAAGAATTAATAACACATTAAATTTGTAATATGACACTGTTACATTTTTAATTTTAATAATATTAAAGTCAACCGTTAAAGTGAACACTGTCATTTTGGTTTTAAAGTCACTGCGTTGATTATAATTTTAACCGTTTTCATTATAAAATTAAGTATAATGACTGTCATTTTTCCAATTAAATAAACTGTTGCAGTTAATTTACAATTAAAAAACACTAGGTTTATTGTTCTTCTTCTAAAATTGACAGTGGTATTTTTATTTTGTTAATATTGAATACCTATCTTAATAACTTAACGACACTTAAGTTGAGGGACTTGTATTATTTATACATATTAATAGCTAAGCTGCTGCACCGATTTCGATGAAATTTGGTACAGAGATAGCTTTTGTCCCGGCGGGAACGACATAAGCAACTTTTTAAACCGCAAAATTTCCGACGATTCCCGAGGTAGCAGCGATAAAAGACTTTTACGCGGACGGAGTCGCGAACAAAATCTAGTAGGTAACTAATAATTAAGGAACGACGTTCTATGAAGTTATGGTTTAGCAGTGTTTAAAGCTTCATTTTCTTTGTTTAAGGTCAATCATGTCCAGAGCTAGTAAAATATTAAAACTAGCACAATAAAGTCAACAAAACAAAGAAAATGCGTCAGTTTCATCAAGGGTATTCGAATTTACCAATCGTACTAGGTATATCGCAAGTATCGCAACCGCTTTCAGAAACGCACATTAATGCAAATGCAACACGAAGAAGATCGGTTAGCACTTCAAGCTCTGACAGATTTTCTTTGTCTGATCTGTGTCCCAGTTTCAACGCTTTCCAGGATTTAAATGCATTGACTAACCCGGAGCTAGAATCAAAAGATCATGCGGATCACGTCCCTTTTACTTCATCTCCACCTCTAATAACAGAAACGCACGCAAATGTTAATGCTTCAACTTTCAATACTCACAAACGGAGTCGGTCACTGAGTTCTTCCAGCTCTAGATCTACTTCTTCCTCTTCTTCATCTTCGGCTTCCGATGTTTCGCATCATGGCATTGCTTTTTAAGAACACAGATTCAGAGAACCCCGATTTGGGAATACAGAGTATGACTACAGGGAATATCATCGAACCATCTCAGAATGATTCACCAGGTGAAAAAGAGGAAAGATCACAAAGTAGGCCAAACCTTTCTAGTTCTACATCAAGTTCTAATTCATCAGCGTCATCTGCAAAAGATTTCTCTCCAGATGATGATGATGATCTGGACTACCTATATTGCACCTCCTGAAGAAAATACAGAGGCAAGTGATAGCCCCGGTAATGCAGACAGGATTTTGAACACAGATGAACCTGATAACACTTTTATATTAAGGCTTAAGGCTGTTTTTATACGATAATTATGATGACTGATTAAACATAAGTTAACGTAATATTTTAATATTCTGTTTAGTAATAGTGCTAAACTGATTTATGGGAAATAATTGAATTATAATCTGACATGAGTCTTGTTTAATACCAAGTTAAATATTTTTTGTTAAAGAGATTCTAAGTACATGATTTATTTAGTTTTTACTAGTTTTTTCCTGGTCAAAGTATTGTTTTCTTTGTATTTACTAAAAATAATGTCAAATTATAACCCTTTCTTTAAAATGTTTTTGACTATTTTTCATATCTTTTGTAGATACAATTACAATTTTGGCATTTAATGAAAAAAAATTAGTGGAAGAAAGTCACTATAATTTTGTTTATTAAATATATATATATAAAATAAGTAAAACGTTTCATTTCATTTCATAAAATAGATAATTAACCATTAAAGTTTACGATAAAAAAATACTGCACATATAACGTACATAATGACATCGCTGCAACTAATTTTATTCATCTAAAATCAATTAGTGGCTCTCCTGAACAAATACACATTTTAAGTTAGTGACGGTATTGGATTTAACGTGCGATATGCTAAAAACAATTAAAAATCGCAAGACAAGCAAAATACATTTCTGGTTTGTTGAAAAAAATCTAATAAAGAAATACCAATACATGTGTGAACATTCAGTATGGGTATCCATACTGAATGTTCACACATGTATTGGTATTATGAGCCTAAGCATATGAAAACCAAAGAAAAAAAACTAACATAGGTACATACATACTAAAAAAAACATAGGTAATAGGTTAAGACTGTGCCCAGCAAACACCGAGCGTCCAGTGGCGCCCTCATTACTATTGTGTTTTCTAATTAACTAAATAATTTCCTTGGAATCAGACGAAATGTTTTTGTAGTGCAAGTAAAAACACAATTTATGGAATACGTATGGTTACGTAACAAAAATTACCCTTTGAGCTTAATGGGAAAAGGTGGCCACTTTTTTCCATTACGTTGATAACTCGAAGGTGAATTGTTATTAAACTATAATGATATACCCTATAAGTTGTGTTTTCATTTGGCGCAGTCTTAATTACTAGCATAGAGGCATTCCATCGTAGTCCTCAGGCTTGGCAACGCTATTACGTTCTTAGGATGTAGTCTTAAGAATATATTTTTAATAATGCAAATGTCTATGAATCAGGCAGAGGAGGTCGCTTTTAAATCCTGGGTTTCGTGCTAAGTACACTAGTAAAGCAGTGTTTACCGTGCTAGTGTAGGCAGTACGCTCCGGAGCACTAGTTACACACCTCATGGTCCACACGCGAGACCACCTAGGAGAAGCCGTCAGGAAAACCTTAGTAATTAGAGGGAGTTCTTGTCTCTTTCATAGAAATATGAATTAGAATATTTTTAAATGTGTACTGATCTTTTTAAGTTGGCCTTCTATTTATTGTAGTACTTAGGTACTTTCGGTGACATACTTTTAAGACTATAGCTATGTAAAATGAAAATTAGAGTTACATTTTTTACAGTAATAAAGTACAATTTAGGTTAATAATGTAAGAACTCCTTTTTTTAGTAGATGCTAGGTGTATGAGATCAATAAATTTTATTTGACATAGAATATGAAGAATCATGATTCAGACTATTTTCCTGACTTTTACTCAGTATTAAGTTCTCAATTAGCTGTTAATGAAAATATATAGGCATATAATAAACATTATAGGTTAATTAAATGTAAAATAAAATTTAATTTAATACAAACTGAATCACGGATCCCACTTACCATCAAGTGGCATGTGTGCTCGTATGCCAAGTCCATGCCATGATAAAAAAAAACGCCTACCAACTTTTTGACCAACTATACAAGAGAGCAAAGAAAGCCGTGTATTTTACAGGGCTTTTGTACTTGCACATGTTTTTTTTTTTATTTGGTCTCTTATTGGCCAAAACGTCTAGAATTAAATCTATTACCAACAACTGTCTATACATCATGTTTTAAAATAAAATAAAATACATACAATTATACAAGTTTCAGGTTATTTTCTATGTGGAAGTACTCAATATACAAAGAATGATAAACTTAAATATACAAAGTACAATAAAACATTAAAGTTTCGTTGTGAAATAAAGGTTTTTAAACGTAAATAATTCGATAGTAACTACACACTTGACACTGGCGAAATCACTGCGAAATTCCGCGGTGGACCGCCATTGTCTAAAAAAGAAGACTTACCCGAATATTAGTGCAGTAGCTAAACATATTCATGAATCTATAGTCGAAGTTCTCGATTTCCCACAAGACCACTTCTTTCATACAACTCCGACACAAATGGGACATATTCATTTTTGTACTAATTTAAACACCCTACGCTTGAGATTCAATCGACTAGATACAAACTGTGATGCAAAACGTTTCAATTTAGTCAATATATAGTGCACAAACGAATTACAAACTTGTATTTATTTTCAGAGTTCGTTTTCAATGACCTGAAATGCAGTGATTTTAGATCAACTAAAATTTTAGCTTCCCTTCCGATTGTCTTCCAGATCAATACTATACTATTGATTGCTGTCAATGAAATGCGTTTTGTTACAGCGTTCGAATTAAGCGTTTTGGTTATTCCGTAGTATTTATAAACAATTACATATTTTTTCAATTTGAAAACTCATGCTGCGTAGTATGTTTAAAAATGTTTAAATATTAAAAGTATTAATCTCCTCAAGTAAAGTCAGATTTATCAGCTAAAAAACATTTACCTTAAATTAGCGCCATCTGTTATTTACGCCATTGTTGAAGGTTAGCAGTTTCATTATTTGATTTAAATATTTATCATATAAAAACGATCTGTACTAATCTAATAAACAGATATATAACAAACAGTTCGATTTTATGACAACTATGAATAGCATTACGAACATTTACAACTGTTTCATTTGGTTCGTTAACACTATTAGTTCTGCTACTTTTCCATAGATGTCGTTATTAGTCAACAGAACCTACTGCGTTTTAGTACGAACGATACTATACTTGGTAACAATGTTTAACCCATTCTAAATTAAGTATCGGTACAACAAACTAACCTTAAAAGCTTTGACTATTTTGCTTGTATATTTAGTTTCTGTCTCGTACCTAGTGATCGATTAAAACATCATTGCAAAGGTGTTACAAGTATACCAATGTTCGTTTGGTTCTGCGAAGTGATTCTCTAACAGTCACTTTTAAATTCGTCGACGAATTATCAGCTGGCGAGCTTTAGCTGTTCTGTCAAAGCGATTGTTTGTTTGTTTGTTTGCATTGAATAAGTTCCGTAACTACTGGACCAATTTGAAAAAAACTTTCAACATTACAATCCTACATTGAACATTGGCTATGTTTTATTTTTTGCGCGGATGGAGTCATATTTGTCGGATATTTTTCAGATTTATAGTATTTGTAGTTTTGCCTGTAGGGAGGGGGGGGGGGGGGGGCGGGGCGGGACACTCGGCTCTAACAAATTGCGCTTTAAAGTTAAATATTTCATAAACGGATTTCTTAATCGAAAAATTGTTCACACAAACCCGCAATATTTGACAGACCTATACAGCGACACCCCACACTATGGGTTAAAATACAACCCCACGTTACGTGTAGGGGATGTACTATCAGACCATTGGAACCTTGACCCACCATAGAACTGTGTCACAGAGACGTTATGATTCAAGTCATAAGAAGTGTCAAACAAATTGTTTTATAATGTCACTGTGACACCGTTCTATGGTGGGTCAGGGTTCCATTGGGCTGATAGTACACTGAAAAAGGGTTCCAGATCGTGGAACTCTGCCAACTTGACCAATATATGCCCTCTTCGTCGAGAAATTGAATGTTAGGGCCTGTTGTTTGATCAATACCTATAGTGCCCGGCCGATAAGAAGTCAATCCTGACACCTGTCATTTCAGTACAAATTATAACCTCAAACCCAAGAATGACAGCTGTTAGGATTGATTTGTTGACGGCCGGACACTATAGGTAAAGTAATAAGTTAACTAATCGTTAAAAACTGTAACGAATGGTTATATCTGACACTCTATTTGACACACTTCCTTGAGATTAAGGGCGTGTTGTTTGATCAGTAGTTAAACTAATTGTTAAAATTCGAAAAAGGAACCGAAAATTTGACACATTTCCCTGAGATTCCTTCAAATTTTCGATTCCTTTTTCAAAGGATCATGGGCAAATTTGGTGTGGCACCAACAGAATTTAACCCTATATCATTAAAAAGGAATTAGTTAAAACGTAATTTCTTAATATGGCCGCAAATACCTAGCTCACCGGAGAACAAAAATATAGGCACGTGAAAACAAGATTATGTTGATGATATAGTCCATAGAAACAGGAAAATATAGTATTGCGAAAGATAATTATAGAACTGGGTTTAAAGTATTTGATTATAACACAATAATATCATCAACATAACCTAAGCAACTTAACGGAAAAGAGTTACACAGAGGTCGATTGTTGTAAAATGTATCTTAAAAATTGTGTAGGTATTCTGTACAATAAAACAACTCTCTGATTCTAAGAAAATTCTTTACTTTATTATTTATTTAGCTAAAGTTTATATGGACTATATTATCTTATTTTCAAGTGGCCATATTTTTATTCTCCGGTAAGCTAGGTATTTCTAGGTAGGCATAAGAAATTATGTTTTAACTAAAAAGTACATTTTAAATGTAAAGGATTCAATTCTGTTTATGCACACCCAATTTGCCCACGATCCTTTAACAATTAGTTAGTTTAACAACTGATCAAACAACTGCCGCAGAGACGTCAATTAAATTTAATGCTAGTTAGATGACGTGTTGTCTTATTCTATTGATATAGCAAAGAAAGTGACACCAGCAACTTTAATCAAGCAATAAATTTAATTGACGTCTCCGAGTACGGTAGTTAGAGAGTAACGCGTAGACTTGCTTATATTAACAAGAAATAGTCTTAGTTCTTAAGACGACCGCTAGATGGCGCATATTTGACTAAATCACGACATTTCAAAATTTCAATGTCATTATTACCTATTTAATCTGTGTCAAGGTGCCAAGTCAATAGCTACGCCACGTCGGTGATAGGACCTTGTGCAGGGTTAGAAGTGCTAGCATCATCTTATCCTGTAACATACCAAGTAGCAGTGTACACATTGTTGTGCTCCCGTGTGGGGTTAAGACCACCGGTGGAATATACATTTTAGGGACAATCAACTCGTTCCCTTTTTGTGTGTGTATGTTTGTAGGTGCTAACAAATTAGTCACGGATATTTTTACAGCTGATAGTAGGTACTCGGTTCTCGGAGTAACATAGAAACATCATAGGTTTTCTTATGTTTTTTTGGAGAAAACTAGGAAACAAATTTGCTACGTTCAAACACCCTGTTAATAAGATAATTAAATGAAACCTCTTTAGACATTCTAGAACCTCTTTAAACTATCATTCAGGCGCTGGTATTTAATAACCTACAGTTTTCCCGCCGAATCATAATGACATTTACGAAAAGCAACTTTTGACAAACAGTGTTAAACATCTTGACAGGTACATGGGTGATTATTTTAAAGATCAATAAAATTATACTTAATTTAAATTTTTTGTTCGGTAAATTAAAACAATAAAATGATATACAAAGGTTCCTTAATTACAGTTAAAAGTTAATTGTTTTAATGTTATGTATTATCTCTTAAGATATCCGTGAATAATTAGTTAGCACCTTATATATTTTTACATTAAATTACAAAAAAACAGGGTCTTTATGTAAGGAGCAGCGGAATTTTTGATTTGAGTTAACTGTTTCATCCCTCGGTCCAATTTGCACTTGACCGGTTTTTTTAAACACTAATATACCATGTGATATCTCTTAGTAGTTCATTTGGGTTTGTACTTGTCTCTCACTTTCTCCTATACGCTCTTATTAAGAGCGAGTGAGAGAGTACAAACCCAAAGCACCTTCTCAGTGCTTACAGACTGCAAAGGCTGTTAAAATTATATTTATTTTGTTTGGCTTCGCATGGCCGAGTGTTAAAGGGATTACTCATATTACTGCATGTCGTGTGGTCGCAAGGTTTTTTTTTATATCTTAGCACGTAGTGGGAACGCCACATTGCCAGTGTTAAATATGCGGAAACGAGGTCCTGCCTATAAAACCTATTTATATGTTGCACGGAACTTTGAAATTTGAATTTGGACCAGGGAAGTTTGGTTAAGGATCTGTGGTTTGATCAGTAGTTTAGTCGTGGGTCGTTGTCGAATTTTTTGACAACGAAACGCAACCGTTTTCTCTAGAATGAAAACTAGTCCTCGAAACGGTCCTCGTTCGCAACTGGTTTCATTGTATGGGGACGGGCAACGGAAGACGACGCACAGGACGATCGAACGAGAGAAACGTAAACTCATCTCGTCGACGAACGAGCGTCGCGACTAGTTGCCATAAATTATTTTTATTGCTAAACCACTTTACACTCTCTACCAACGACGTTAAGATACACAGCAATGACCACCGCGTTGCGAACGAGCGAGACGAACGAACGAAACGAAACACCAAAAAATAAGTTGTCTTACACGATATTCGACTATATCGATGTGAAAATAAAGATTATTTTATTATATCAAAGACCAAAACGAAATGAACGAGCGACGACGTCGCAATGATCTCATTACATTCTAGGCTCTATGGATATAGACTTTAAGTACAAATTCGCGTCAAACAATGCGAGAACTAGTTGCGCGACGAAGACTGCTTTAGAACGAAACGTAAAACGGTTCTATCGTCGCGGAACACAAAACGGTCTTTTAAAACGGTTCGTCTTTGCAACGCCCATCACTACAGTAGTTAACTTGTAATTGTCAAAAATTGCAAAAGGTATCGAAATTATGACATTTTTCTCGAGATTTAACCATCAGTTACGGTTAATTTTATATATAATGGTTTAATCTCAAGAAAATGTTTCAAATGTTCGAATTTTCTCAATTAGTTGTATTACACCATCATAATTAAGTATAATTTTCATAATTATTTTCTATTACTTACTACCAATTAGTTCTGGAGAAAACTCAGAGTTTTGACACATTTTCCTGCTCAACTACGCGTGAATACATTTATTTCTTATCGTATGTTAGATTCATTGTTTTATATAGTGCTAGGTTAAGTTTTAAAATTGTATATTTAAAAAACGACTAACTGTTGAGTTTCTTGCGGCGCTTCTTCTCAGCAGTGGTCTCTTGCGAAGCGCTGGTAGATTTTTGACGTGTAAAAGTGCCCGTGCGGCCTACTTACTGAATAAACATCTTTTATCTTTTTTTTATCTTAAGTACTGATCAAACAACGGGCCCTAAGAGTGGCCTTAGCCTTGC
This sequence comes from Acleris laterana, assembly GCA_963966035.1. Taxonomy (NCBI): domain Eukaryota; kingdom Metazoa; phylum Arthropoda; class Insecta; order Lepidoptera; family Tortricidae; genus Acleris; species Acleris laterana. Next base: position 85,979,629 of record OZ014438.1, read on the forward strand.
CTCACACATGTCTTAAAAGTTCAAATTGGTCAGTTGTCTAGCAAATGTCACATAGATAAGTAGGCACGTACAGTCAACCAATTTGATTTCTAGGCCACTTTGGACTATGTTAAAGTGACGTTGTCAACCAAAACGTAAGAGACTCCCTGTGATTTGGTTTACAACGTCACGTTGACAAAGTCCATAGTGGCCTAGGAATCAAATTGGTTGACTGTACGTATAGCATACCTAGTTGGCAATTAACATGGATTCAGATATGTAGAATAGAATAGAATATAAATTTATTTGACACCAAAAAAAAAAAACAACACACTTGGAAACATAATGCACGAGTTGTGGTGCCAAAAAGGTTCCAACTCAGCATGATGCTGTGGTCAGGGGACTGCGGCGCTAGTTTTCGGTTGGCACCTTTAGTTCAACCATCGTTACAAGGTTACAACATACATATTACAACAAATTATTTAAAAAATAAAAAACAATAGCTCCTGTATCACGAAAATTCACCATAATAAAAAACTAGTAATACACTTACTAACTAAAAAGACAATAGGCACAAAAAAAACAAATTTAATTAATACCATATGAATGACCTCACATCACGAAAGTGAAATAATAACAATATTTTAAAATAATGTCTATACAAAAAGGACAGTTAACAAAACATTTTTTTTTTTTTTTTAAAACTAATCTTGGTTTTGTAAAAGGATTCTTTTTCATGTTAATCTAAATGCTAGAATGTGTGCTCTTCCGTACTAATTGTATAGAAACAGGTGCATCTGGAATTCATTATCTGAATTTTCATACTTTGAATTCGGAACGCACGTTAAGATCATTCTGATAGATCAATCTGAGATAGGTATAATCTGAAAAAATCAGCATGTGTGTAAGGAACAGTTAAATTGTATGCAATACCGTGCGTTCTGAATTAATAACCTGAATTCAGTTTCGGGCTCAGACTGTGTAAGGTCAGCCTTGGTCCCAAGTTTTGTATAAATCACTACATAGTATAAAACAAAGTCGCTTCCCGCTGTCTGTCCCTATGTATGCTTAGATCTTTAAAACTACGCAACGGATCTTGATGCGGGTTTTTTTGATAGATAGAGCGGTTCAAGAGGAAGGTTTTTATGTATAATAAACTCTGTTTTATGTACGGGTGTTACAGAAAACTCGCAAACCGAAGCGAAGCGAGGGCGGGTCGCTAGTGTATAATAAAGTCAAATATGCAGATGCATATTGGTTTGCTCCATTTTAAAAGTTTTTTAAGTTTCCGTGCCTCAAAAGGAAAAAACGGATTCCTTTATAAGATCACTTTGTTGTCCGTCCTTCCATCCGTTTGTTTATCCCATCTTATCTCGGGAATACAGTGAGGTAACGAGCCGAAATTAATACGACACACAGTCCCTTGAAGTTGTGAAAAAATCGAACTTCTAAATTAACGTAAAAAAAATACGGTCGATTATGCCGCAAAAAACGTACCCTTATTTCAACACTCTCAAATAAATCAAAAGGATCATGGCCACTTTTGTATGGAAATTGGGTGTGGCATCAACAGAATTGAATCCTTTACATTTAAAATGTAATTAGTTAAAACAACTTACTAGAGCCGCAAATACCTAGCTTACCCGAGAATAAAAATATGGGCACTTGAAAACAAGATAATATAGTGCATATAAACTTTAGCTAAATATATAATAAAGTAAAGAATTTTCTTAGAATCAGAGAGTTGTTTTGTTGTACAGAATACAACCAATAATCAATCAATCAATATTAGGACAAACTTGCTTTAGGACGTTAAATGAGTATGCGCAAAAATTATTAGGACAAACGAGTAGTATGCCATTCAACAGTATGCCAAACATTCTCGGCCAAACATTTTTAGGGCAAAAAACGTTATGCGATACGACAGGCGCCCCATTTCTTTATATAGATAAGTATTTATATCGTTGTTTAGTACCCATAGTACAAGAATAGAGCTTAGTTTGGAACGGTCAATTTGTGTAAGATTTTCCACCATTTTTTTTTGTAGCGCTCTCTCTCTAACAGGCTCTAAGCAGAGGAAGACCAAGAATAAATTACTTTGAGCAAATAAAAGACAAGGTTAAGGTCGTAGCAGAAAATCAAGCAGTTGACGAAGGACCGCAGCGGTTGACGATTGCAAGACCGACACGAACATGGCTCTTAAATAAAGAGAGAGAGACGTGTGGTTGCCGGGTTAGAATAGTGCCACTCTATGTCTTCCCGTGGATGTCGTAAGAGGCGACTAAGGGAATAAACGCTTGTAGTATTGTTAGGCGATGGGCTTGCAACCTGTCACTAATACACTGGTAAACATCTTCGCCTAAGTGTGCAAAATGTGGTTTCAGAATTATCAACAAGTTTTTAGAGTTGTTGGTAATTCTGTAGCTCTGCCTACCCCACTCTGGGATTATCTCTAACTGTATGGAGCTTGGCAAATTTCATAATTTTATTCGCTCCTTGTTCAAATGTCCCCCTGCCCGCATTTCCTCTTACATTACATACGTCAGTTTAGGCTCATGTGTGTCTGTGTAGGAGTTTCCCATTCACCTGTTGGTGACCTTAACTGTTACGTCACGCCCTTGCGTTAGTGCTGTGCCGCGGCCGATACCGATACCGGTTGGAGCGATACCGAACTGGCTGGGGTCTCTATTGACTGCCATATTAGTCATAATCTGTTTCAAGTCATAATGCATTTTTTCTCAGGACACGGTTATTTCTTCAGGATTTTTATAAAACTAACCTAACCTAACCTAACAAATCTACACGATAAACGTTTATTAAAAACTGTAACTTCACCCTGAAAGAAGTTATGACAAAAAAATGTATGACTAACAATACATTATGACCAACGATATGTATGGCAGTCAAAGGGATCCCAACTGGCTGACTAGAACATGACTGTCGCATATAGTCTGTCAAGAAAGTCATGACATGAAAATGATTTTATAATTGATCCAAAGTGCTAAATTACAGTATAAAATAGCATTATAAAAAACTAAACAAACAGACTAGGTATAACACTATATTGCTGTGTTTTATTATACTGTAATTTAGTTCTTTGAATCAATTATAAAATCATTTTATAATTTATCGCTGCTATTCCTTTGGATTTGCTTTGGTTTTCCCGGATAATGGTACGTCTTTGGTCTATAAAACTATCCTAGATTTATCACGGATATTTTTGCATAAAAAGGTTATAGAAGTGTTCCCAGTTGCGTTACAGTTTTTTAGTAACTATGTTCAGTAACGGCTTATTTCGGGTTAAAATTTGACATTTCCCCTTACAAAATGTGTCAAACTTTAGTCCATATAGAATATACGGTTCGGCCATGAATAAATAATACATAAACAATTTAAAAAAAATTAAACTTCATAGTTTTACGCCCTTACAAACAAAAATACTTCCACAAAAAAAGTTACAAGCCACAGACAATAATTAAAAAGTCAAACCGTCAACGCATCGCGCGGCCGCTTCACCGCACTGGCTGTAGCCGCGAATTTCGGGCCGCAAGTAGGCCGCACCCTTGACCTACTGACACAGTGCGCGCGGCATTGTCTCAATCGATAAAATATACTTTGCGCAATGATGAGTATTATGACGTTGTAAGGTGTCAAAGCTAAAATTTAAGTTTGAACTTTGTGACGTTTTTAATGCGTTTGTTTGGTTTTACTTTTTATTGATTTAACACTTAGGCAGTATGTTGCGCGACCTTAGTCTTTAATGTGAGTAAACAAATATTTAAAAACGTAATTTTGTGTTTTTTAATTTCTTAAATTTTAAGGTTAGTCGTTTATAATATTGTCGTATACTGTTAGTATTAATGATTAATAACTCAAATACAAGTGTTTTAAGTCTCAATATCTGCTTATTTATAAATATTCCTATTTCATTTACGTAATATTCTTAAATAACTAAAGTACTTATTCGTATTGCATTCGTTGTATATACACGAGTGGCCGCCAAGTAAGGTCGAGATTGAATCAGCCGATAATATGATTAAAACAGATTAAAATTATACCATTGAACTATATATACATTTATTACATAATGTAAATTCTGAGGCCGTTTTATGACGAGTTGAAATTAATGTTAAGACCTGCCAAATTCCTGTGAGTGGAAGGGATAGTGATATCGTATATCTCTGTCTTATCTAAAGTCCCTGCAAGGAAATTGACACTTGCTGTTTAAAACTCATGAGGCCTTAGTACAATTTCTTTTTGTGATGTAAGTAATGAAGGTAGGGATATTCACAAATATATACTTACATAAAATAGTTGCATGGAAATTATTTTAGCCTAGTTGGTAGTGACTGCCTACGCAACTAGCGATTTCAGGTTCGATTACCGGTAGCGACAAAGGGGTTTGGGTAAAAGTGTTGTCATTCGTAAAAGTCATACATTTTCATGGTGAGCGGCCATTCGTAAAAGTGGTAAATTATTATAGAATTATTCAAAATAAACACATTTTGTTTTGTAATGTTAATGCTCTTAAGTGCATCTGAGCCGAGATATTTAAATATTCATACCTGGGCGTACTTTTAGTATCAAAACTGAATATCTAATAATCTTTAATATCTCGGCTCCGATATTATTTAACGCTATAAATTATATATTATGTGTACTTCGACGTCCTCTAAATAAATAAAAAAATTACAATATTCTTCAAACAAATTTACCCAATGCCCTTTGTGTGATGTGCGCGATTATTTGGTCTTCAGTCTTCGATGAAATGAAAAAAAAAATGGAAAAAATTATTTGGCACATAAAAAAAAACAGTTTGCAATCATAAAAAAAGTCTTAACCTAAATACATTTTTTTCTTTACGGCCAAATTGGTCTCCGCTCAGCTTTATGCCTCTGAATGTGTTATACACATTCAGAGACGCTGGATTTCAGTGAGACCATGTTTTTTTTGGTAGATATTTGGTAGATATAATTATAAGGTGCTAACAAATTAGTCACGGATATTTTAAGAGATAATACATTACATTAAAACAATTACTTTTAACTGTAATTAAGGAACCTTTGTACCTATATCATTTTATTGCTTTAATGTTCCGATGTTTTTTTATATAATTAATCTATAAAATAATCACCCCTGTTATGTACCTGTCAACATGTTTAACACTGTTTGTCAAAAGTTGTTTTTCGTAAATGTCATTATGAATACTAGCGTCTGAATGAGAGTATAAAGAGGTTCTAGAAGGTCTCATTTAATTATTATTATCTTATTAACAGGGTGTTTTAACGTAGCAAATTTGTTTCCTACTTTTCTCCAATAAAACATAAGAAAACCTATGATGTTTCATACTTAAATATACTCCGATAACCGAGTACTAACAGCTGTAAAAATATCCGTGACCAATTTGTTAGCACCTTATATATTTCTCTATACAGGGTGGAAAAATAAGTCGGGCCCTAGAGGGAAACTACCTTGAATCCTTAAGTTGGCTCATTTTACTTAAAGGAGTCATTCATTTATTTAAAAAACGAAACAAAACTGCATTCAAAGATTTTCTTAAATTTTCTTGCCTCTCCCGGGAATCGAACCAGCTAAGAAATAAAAAAATAAAACACTCACTATGGTTAATGTTCAATTTCAGGAATTTTTTCTTTCTAAGACTTAGTATTTCTTACAGACGTTTAATCCCGAACAATAATGCTATCGATCAGAAGAATAAAATAACGAGTTTTCATTTTTAGCTGGTTCGATTCTCGGTTGAGGCAAGTGAATTTTAGAAAATCTTTGAATGCAGTTATTATTATTTTTAAAAATAAAGGTATGCATGCCTCTTTTAAGTAAAATTAGCCAACTAAATTTAAGAAATTAGTACTCGAACTGGGCACTGGTGAGGGAGGTGACTGACAATGTAGGACAACATGTGGTTAGCCGCTTATCATTCATGCCCAATAACTCACCTATCATTGTGCACTGTTTTTTTTTGTTCATGTTTCATTTTTTTTATTTTTTTTGTTTTATTTTTTAGCGTAATAATAGTCTGTTTCTCTTTTCCAAACGATGGAATTTAATTTAATTTAGTTTAGGTAAGTGTAGAACAAACCAAATGTTAATATATCTCAGTGAAAGCTGTTGAGGGAGTAAGTGGATGTTACTCGTCGATATTCATAAGAGATAATGTATATGTACCCACTTATTGCTGTTTGCTTTTCTTAATAAATAAATAAATAAACTTAAGGATTTAAGGAAGTTTCCCTTCAGGGCCCGACTTATTTTCCCTGCTGATGCTGCAGCGTATATGCTCGCCATCTTCAAGGGTCATAACGACTATGACTGGACTTTGACGACCTTATGGTTGCGAACAGGGTTCCTGTGATTTCTATTGGTCACGGAACCGGAAAGTCTTTAAACTTCTAAGTCAGTGAAAACGTTGTAGATTAGCCACCGCGTGACCTGGATCCGGCAAAAAGCGAGTTCTTTTGTCGCTGGTCACTTTTTTCCGTTTCTTTTTAATCCTCAATGCTGTGCTTTGTCAGCCAAGGCAGTTTTTTTATACTGTTGCGATTTTATAGTAAAAGTTCTGCTTGGTACAATGAAATTGTATTTTTGACTTGTTCAGCATCCATTGTTAAAGGTGTTAGGCTAGTTGGTTTATGCCCGGTTCCTATATTCAAGAGACGAATCGTTTTCCTTACGTCTCGTTAATATTTGACATTTGCTACGTACAAAATGTGTCAAATTTTAACGAGAGAGTTTCTTGAATATAGGAACCGGGCATTAGTGACCCTGACTACGGAGCTAGCGGTCCTGGGTTCACATCCCAGTAAGGGCGTGTGTGATGAGCGCAAATATGTAAAAAATAAATAAAAGATATATATCAGGAGACTATGTCACACCAATTGACCTAGTCCCAAACTAAGCTCTAGGCTTGTACTATGGGTACTAGACAACGATATAAATACTTGTATTGAGAAAACATCCATCTCATCACATTAATAATCAATTCAATTTCTCCAGTACCAGTGAAATTTGCGCGCAGTTTCTTGTATATGAATATTACATCGCTAAAAGCCTTTGATAACGTTCAGTTCCGGGATTTAATCTGACTTCATCCATCAAGAGAATATTGAAGGGTATTTGTGCATCCTAACAATAATCCTTTAGTACAGCGCTGTGAGCGCTGGAGAAGTGCAACGGGTATAACTTTAACAGCTTATATATAGCTTCCTGATTTTGAAGCCTGATGCAAACAGAGGGTTGTTATAAGTTAAGAGCGTTATCCAAATCGGACCAGTACATACATACATAAACTCACGCCTTTATTCCCAGAGTGGGGTAGGCAGAGCTATAGAATTTCCAACAACTTTTTGATAATTCCGTAACCACATTTTGCACATTTAAGCGAAGATGTTTACCAGTTTATTAGTGACAGGTTGCAAGTCCATCGCCTAACAGTACTACACGCCTTTTTTTTTTTTTTTTTTTTTTTTTTTTTTTTTTTTTTTTTTTTTTTTTATGGCATTGAGTAGACAAACGAGCACACAGGCCACCTGATGGTAAGTGGAAACTGTGACCCATAAACATTCGCAATCACAAGACTTACTTACTTATTACCTTAGTCGGCTTTTACGACATCCACGGGAAGACTTGGAGTGGCATTATTCTAATCCGGCAACCACACGGGGAACACACTCGGACCTGTACTTCCTGAGATAAGCGCGTTCAAGCAAACAAACAAACAAAGTCTTCAGCTTTGTAATATTAGTAAAGATGAAATGTCAACGCACAACAATAGGTATTGAGGGTTGACACTTTGTTGTTAAATAGTTGTGTATTGCGACATTATTGCGTATCATCGTCCTGTTGTTCCGTAGCAAGACGATTTTGAAGTTTAAAAAAGGAACGACTTAATTTTCTCTAAGTATACGGCGGCAAGATGTCAACAGCCAGCTACTTGTTGCTCGTGTCGACGGCGAGAAGGCGAGGTGGCCAATCTGCCCCTCCACCGACCTTCCGACGATAGAAGCAACATGTAGCTGGCTGATTGTGATCCACCACAGACATTTTAGAGAAAAATAACGCCTTCCTTTTTCAAACTTGTGTATGAAAAATTCTTATTATTCCCCGCGTGTTTGCCGGGTTAGAATAGTGCTCCCGTGGATGTCGTAAGAGACGACTAAGGGAATAAAGGCGTATAGTATTGTTAGGCGATGGGCTTGCAACCTGTCACTAATACACTGGTAAACATATTAGCCTAATTGTGCAAAATGTGGTTACAGAATTATTAACAAGTTTTTAGACTTGTTAGTAATTTTGTATCTCTGCCTAACACACTCTGGGAATAAAGGCGTGAGCTTGTGTATGTGTAAGTATGTAAAGAACGTCGGGTTTCTATATTCAAACCGCGGACAAGGCTTACTTCGGGTTAAAAGACATTTGACAATACAAAATGTGGCAAATATTAATTTGACTTATCTTGAATTTGAGTATCCGCAGTTTGAATATAAGCACTGGACTTTAATAAACACACTTTCCAGTAGATCGTAGCAAGTGAAAAGAAGTACCTAGTCTCTGCCTACCCCTCCGGGAAACAGTCGTGGTTTGGTTCGAAAAAGTACGCCTAGGGCGGGGGTTTTTGCGGGTGGTAGGACCTTGTGCAGGGTCCGTCCGGATCGCTACCACCATCTTATCCATTAACCTACCGCCAAACAGCAGTGTTCGCATTGTTGTGTTCCAGTTTGGGGATAAGACAGCCGGTGAAATGACTAGCATAGAGGCATTCCATCTTAGTCCTCAGCGTTGGCAACGCATTTGCAGTCTTAGGATTGCATTGCAGTCTTGTGAGTGCGAATGTCTATGGGTCACAGTTTCCACTTACCATCAGGTGGCCTGTGTGCTCGTTTGCCTTCCTTATGCCATTTTCGCTCTGTGTATCTCTTTCGTCGGGGTGTTCCTCAGAATCCCTAACAACGTTTGTCCTAACAGATCGTTTCTCCGAATTTTCATTTGTCCTAAACTGGTTTTCAGATGAGTCGTGCAACTTTTTAACTTTTCCAATTAAGTATATCTGCGGTTTGGTTAGGGTTGTATAATAAATATAAAATTGCTGGAAGGCCCCTGCTGTGTTCCAGGGTGCCCTCAGCGGAGTAGGCGAGGAGCCTTGTAAAGGGCACCCGCTATTGGGGGGCTACGTTTTGGCGCTATAGCGGTCCCGTAGCCCCCTCCTAAAGCGATTGGCGCAACGCCCCGGGGGTCTTAGTCCGTGCAAGTCGGACATAACCCGCCGTGGCCCCCGTCAGGGCGGGTATGCATAGGCATTTAACCCGGAGCAAAAAAAAAAAAGGCTTTAGGATAAACGAAAATTCGGTCAAAAGATGCAAAACACGATTAGGGATTCCATAAGTGAACGCTCTTACGTCAATCTTCTTTCATCCATCCTTTCCAAATGACCGAACCATCGAAGCATGCCCTTTTTATTTTAATATTTAACCTTTATTGAAAAAAAAAGTACCTACAGTAACAGTCAACCACATAATCATACAGCAACCAACAAAAGTGGTGCACAGAAAACAAAACAAAGAACATAATTTACTCGTACAAAATAATAATACTTCACGCAAAAAGTACTTAAGTATACATTATATACCTATATACCAATACAATATATGCTCATGTTCCAGCAAAATGCTTACGAAGCATTCGCTTGAATGAAAGCCTGCTGGGCTCGTCTAATATGAAGATGTGTGATATATAATCTGTGGTTTTAATCACACAAATTGACCTAGTCCTAAACTAACCTCTAAGTTTTTAATATGGGTACTAGACCACGATAACCATACTTTAATATCATTACGTTGACGATACGATAACAAGTCAAAGACGTGTTCACCAGAACGCGCTTCGGAATGTTCCTTAGGCGGACTTGCGCGGACCAGAGTTAGCCCTTAACCCAGAGTTAAGCGTCTACTTTTGTATGTGGTTTGCCGCCTAACCTCGGGTTAAGACGCTAACTCTGGTCCACGCAAGTGGGCGTTAGAAGTAATTTTTTACCCGACACGCCAAACGCCAATCGTCAATTTAAGTCTATCATACGTGTTCCTCAAGTGATTAAGGCTAAGGTCTGTCCAATTAGGCTAGAATGGAGCATCCGTCACAATTTGCAGCTAACGAGGCGTTGGAACACCAATCATCCCTGATGATGCAACAATGGATGTGACACCGTTTGCACTCGATTTGATAAAAGAACACCACCTTGAGAACAGCAATTGGATTCAGGAAGCTAGCAGATCGTAAAGTAATCTTACCCAGGTATTTTAATAGATATATTAATGAAATTGGAGAAATACTGGAAAAGGGCCGAATGTTAAGTACACAACCGACGTGCGTGCATGACTCGATGTACGAGTATGAATGTGGAAGAAGCGAAAGTTTGTCAGTATCGTAGCAAGTGGAAAAAGTGCTCTGCCTACCCCTCCGGGAAACAGGCGTGATTTGATGTATGTATGTTTGTATTAATAGTGTACAGCAGAAAAAGAGCGTATTTTCAAGGCACATATGTCGTTTTATTGAAAAGCGCATTCTTCGGAACTTAAGAATGGTTTATCCGATCACGTCAAAACATATTTCCGTGACAAGTTAACTATGTAATTTTTTTTATAGTTTTTGGACATACGGTTTAAATGATACAGGGGACACAATTTGTGCAACTTTCGGAGCAATCATTTCTTACTCTTTCTGCACACGCGAAATTTTGCTGGATTTCCGAAGTTGAAATGAATTAAAATATCTACAGATCATTATTCATATTAGTAATATAATAGAGGATTCGTTTATATAGCAGCGAAATTAATTACAACATATACTTTATGAGTGTATGTCTTAAATACTTTTGTATGATATTTACTCATTGTTTTGTATAATGCCAGGTTAAGTTTTTTTAATTGTAAATTTAAAAAAAACGACTGACTGTTGAGTTTCTTGCGGCGTTTCTTCTCAGCAGTGGTCTCTTGCGAAGCGCTGGTAGATTGTTGACGTGTAGAAGTGTCCGTGCGGCCTACTTACTGAATAAACATTTTTAATCTTTTATCTTTTTTTAAGAAACGATCTTCGGTATCCTGCCTTTTGTACAAAAATTGTTTGGCAAAATGTATAGTTTCGTAAATGTTTCTGAATTTTTAGAAACTAACCTAACCCATAGGGTTCTACACGATAGTACTGAAATATTTACACAGTTAAAGAAAAAAAGCTGGTTGGCAAATGGAACGGTTGGAAAACGATACATTTTGCCAAACATTTTTGGTACAATAGGCAGGATACCGAAGATCGTAAGGTTCGGGTATATATTGATAAGCTTACGCTGCCCGTCCTTCCTTTCTAGCTTTGAACTGTGTCTTTTGAACAGTAGGTCATATACCGGGTGACTTTTAATGTCGGGTTCCTATATTCAAACCGCGGATAGATAAGGCTTACTTCAGGTTAAAATTTGTCATTTGATCATACAAAATATTGTGTCAAATTTTAATCCGAAGTAAGCCTATCTGTCCATGGTTTGAATATAAGAACCGGACATATATCGTCAACAGAAACAGCTTTTTTAAACTTTTAACCCTTGGTATAAATACTTGATAACTTAATAACTTTTGGTTTAATTGAAATGTTAACTTATTAATTAACTAGCGACCCGCCCTCGCTTCGCTTCGGTTTATGTGAGTTTTCTGTAACACCCGTACATAAAACAGAGTTTATTAAACCTTCCTCTTGAATCACTATTTGTATTTAAAAAAACCGCATCAAAATCCGTTGCGTAGTTTTAAAGATCTAAGCATACATAGGGACAGACAGACAGCAGGAAGCGACTGTGTTTTGTACTACATATGTAGTGATTTTTAATCCTTCTTCATACTACTGGCTAGAAACTGGTGATAACCATTCAAAACGTATGACCCTTCTAATGATTTTATTTAGTGTCAATTTCCTTGACTGTACATGAAGTCCGCTGGCCTCATTTGGTGCATATGATTGCACAAAAGGTTCACTCTACACCATTGTTGGAACCTGCTAATGAAAATAAGTGGCCGGAGAGCTTTCAGGAAGTATACAGTATAAAATAAGACGTTTGATTTGTCGCTTGTATATTCTAGTTATACAGAACGCGTATTTGCATTTGATATTATTTCTTCTTTATTTTAGTTATTCGATGGATCGCTTCCAAAATCGATATCTGGGGATCTCTGTCATTTCCGACAACGTATTCGTTCACAGAATAAAAAATAGTAGCCGCCATCTTGAACTTTTTAGTTATTCGACTGATTGCTTCCAAAATCGGTATCTGGGGATATTAATGGTCTCCTACAAGGAATCCGTTGACAGAATGACAAAAAGTAGCCGCCATCTTGAACTTTTTAGTTATTCGATTGATTGCTTCAAAAATCGATATCTGGGGATTTCTGTGATCTCCGACAACGAATCTGTTCACAGAATAAAATAAAGTAGCCGGCATCTTGAACTTTTTAATTATTCGACCGATTGCTTCGAAAATCGATATCTGGGGATCTATGTGGTCGCCAACACCGATTTCGTTGAGAGAATGAAGAAAAGTATCGGCCGTCTTGAAATTTTTAGATATTCGACTGATTGCTTCCAAAATCGATATCTGGGGATATTTTTATGGTCTCTAACAAGGAATCAGTTAAGAGAGTAAATAAAGGTAGCCGCCATCTTGAACTGTTTAATTCTTCGACTGATGGCTTCCAAATCGATATCTAAATAAAAAAATGTCTAAAATGTTCAAAGAAATACTTTAATAAATAAGCCTATTTATTGCTCTTTCTTTTAAGGCATCATCAGTCATTCACATCGCTTGCCAAATCTCTGAGATAAGGAGTAAAAACCGCACTTAACTACATTTAATAAATATATTTACTTTAAAAACTATTGGGTATTTTGGTGTAAAATTATTAAATTTTCGATTAAAAAAACTACCGAATTTTGTCTAAGAAATATACCTAAGTTATTATTAAGTTATTTGGGTGTTTAGTTTAGGCCAAGCATTTTTATGTGATAGATAGTCCTCGACCCTATAGTAAGCTTTAGACATCAGCGACTTTTTCAAGTAAGTTTTAAGTACTGGAAATGGGTAACTTTAAAACTTCGTCAAGTAATTTATTATAGAAATTAATGCATTGACCAAAAAAATATTTATATACTTTACGAACGCGGATTTTTCAGATGGCAATTTTATTTTTATTTCTTTTATCTAAATTATGTACATCGTTCCGACGCTTCGTCGATGTTTAAGTTCGGATTCGGACCGGTGCCAGTAGGTATTATATTCTTTATTTTATTAAGTAAAAAGTTTGTCTCAAAACTTATGAACATACGAGGTACTTTTTCGAGTCAAATCGGAGTAATACTAGAAAAGGGCCGAATCTTAAGTACCCGAAACCGACGTGCGTGCATGACTTGATGTATGAATGTGGAAGAAGCGAAATAAATTTGTCAAGATCGTAGCAAGTGGAAATAAGTGGTCTCTGCCTACCCCTCTGGGAAACAGGCCTGATTTTAATGTATGTATGTAATTGAGCCCGAATGGAATGTCCATTATAAATTATGAGCAAAATTAAAATGCACAAAGTAAATATGAATTAAACCATATACATCTTTTTTATATAGTATAAAACTAAGTCGCTTCTGCTGTCTGTTCGCTCAGATCTTATAAACTACTCAACGAATTCGAATGCAGTTTTCAGCAAATAAATAATTAAAGTACATTTGGAATGGTGTCAAAGAACTATAATAAAATACCGAAAGCTATTTTAAAAATTACAAGATATGGCACAATTTAAGAAAAGGTATACGTTTTTAGTAAATAAGGCTTTTTATTCCATACACGAATATTTGAATGACGAGATGTAAAAAGAATTCGTCAGTGCTCCTGCAATACCGCGTAACTAACAAATTAAATTATTACACCTTAGCACCTGAGTCAGTAAGGTACATTTTGCAACTACATGTTTTTTTTACTTACGCGGTATTGCAAGAGCACCGACGAATGATAAAAATTAGAATGTCAAAGTGTATATTTAGTCTGTATGATTGCTTGCTGCATGCATTTTGTAGCTATTTGCATGCCTAACGGCAAAACATAGTGATTCTTAAGTCGACGTTACATCAATTTTTACACCTATGTTTTACAAATAAAACTATTTTGTATTTTGTAGCAATAGTAAGCCACTCTAACGACATCAATCATAGCAAACGCGCATGTAACTACGATGTTTTCATATGTTGTTAGGTCCCTTGAGACTCTTGAGAGTCATACTCGTGAACGGGTGCTGTCCGGTTTGTTCACGCTTGCGAGGATTTGTTTTCCAGTTAGTTATTTTAATTATCGTTCCTGACGTAGAGACCTCGTTATGTTCTCCTAGTCACTATTTTTAACCCTAAAATAAATATTAAATTAAATATTATATCAAATATCATGCGTAGTTCAGCAGGAAAACATGTCAACAATATGACGTGAGAGATAAGGGGAGAAAAAGGAAAAAGAAAAAAAACAAGGCATCCACATAAAAGTTTTGATATGTTTTCCTACATCAACGGTGTCCCCTAGACAAACAACTTTGCAACTTCACAAATTATTAACAACTAAGTTTTGGGTTTAGGCCAAGCATTTTTGTACTTTAGATACTCCTCGATCCTGTTACGCTTTAGACATTAACGACTGTTTAAAGTAATTTTTAAGCGCTGGAAAGGATAACGTTAAAACTTCGTCAGGTAATTTACTTATTATGAATACCTATATGAATTGACCAACAAATTATTTATATACTTTACGGACGCGGAATGTTCAGATACCAATATTATTTTTATTTCTTGAAGGTTTGGTAAATCTAAATTTTAATAACATACATAATATTCTCATAAATAAATTAAGACGCTACAGTTAAGATGTGAATTTCTTTAAAAAGTTCTCTTAAGGAGTCACAGGAATTTAAGTTATAAATAGAACGATTAGAAAATATACTTTGTATTTCAGCTGCCTTACCCCAAACCAGAATACCGTAAGACATGAATAAACTATGCGAGCTGTCTCAACATTAGTTAGTTGTCTAATTTTCCTAACGGCGTACGTCGCCGAACTTTACCTGCCAGTACCGGTATATGGGAATTCCGTTGCAAATTTTTATCTATGGTTATGCCTAGAAAAACTTGCCTTATCTACCATTTGCAGACACTCGTCATTTAGAAAAAAAACTAGAATCTACCGGTTTAACATTAGGCTACTAACACATTAATTTTTTTTAGCATAGTAGTAAATTGTTACTAGTAAACCAATTAAGTACTTTAACTAGTGTGGCGTTTATCCTACTGTAGTCAATGGACTTTCTATCCACTTTGAAAATGGAACGGAAGTTCGTTAAATCACTCATCTCGCCCGATTTAAATAGAGGTATAACTTTACATACATACATACATGCATTGCATACATAAACTCACGCCTTTATTCCCAGAGTGGGGTAGGCAGAGCCACAGAATTTCCAACAACTATAAAAACTTTTTGATAATTCTGTAACCACATTTTGCACACTTAGGCGAAGATGTTTACCAGTGTATTAGTGACAGGTTGCAAGCCCATCGCCTTACAGTTACTACACGCCTTTATTGCCTTAGTCGGCTTTTACGACACCCACGGAAAGATACGGAGTGGCACTATTCTAATCCGGCTACCACACGGGGACTAATATAGTATGACTTTACTATATTTCAATTATTGTAAATGAATGCTTTACTATCGTAACGTTGACAAATACGAAAACAAAAGAAGTAAGGCCCTGAGCGGGGTACATGCACGGCTTAAACTGTTATACATACATACATACATAATGTACCTTCACGCCTGTCTCCCAATGGGGTAGGCAGAGACTATTGAACGCCAGGTGCACCGATCTAAGCACACAACTTTCGCTTCCTCTACATTCATCAATCTCTTCATGCACGTACCTACGTCGGTTTCAGGTGCTTTTGATTTGGCCCTTGTTCAGTACATCGCGAATCTGATCACCGTACGTCCGTCTAGTTACCTGTTAACTGTTATCTTTACAAATTTAGTGTTTTTAGAGTTTATAAAAATAGGATTTCCTTATAGATGGGGCAATTGGGATTGTTCATATTTTTACAATTACTCCAATTCGAAAACCATTTCGAGAAATAGGGTTTTAAAGCCGTTCTGCATTATTAAGTTTTCAAAATAAGTATTTGTCTTTTTTGGATATTTCGACAAAAGTATATTTAACCTTTGTTTGACTTTCGTTTTCGGCTTGAAGCCCTCCTAGGTGTACCTACCTTACGGGTTAGGCGAATACAGCTTGAAATAGTATGTTTTAATACAGTACCTATAACAATCACTTTTTTTCATTGGATATCATTTAATTGTTGTAATTTATTAGAAAATGCCATCCCAAATTTAAAATAATCATGTCATCCATAAAATGTCTGCTAAATAAATAAAGATATTAAAACAAAACTATTGGGTCAAATACAAAATTAAAGAAATTGATGTCTTAAAATTTCCTATTCTTTCGAATGAGAAAGTAAAAACCGTGAGTTATTTTTTTTGGTCATTCCCAATTACATCTGTGATATAAAAGAGTACTTTTACCCACAATACCTCAGTCTTTTTTAAACTAAGCGATTTAAATGCCTTGACTATTGAATCTGAATTTACAGGACTGAATTCAAAGTTTATATTACACCAGCGACCCGCCCTCGCTTCGCTTCGGTTAATGTAAGTTAAATTAACCCAAGTTAATCTGAAATAGTATAGTTAATTTTTAGGATCTGTACCAAAATAGTAAAAGTGGAACCCTTATGACCTCGTTATCTGTCAGTCTGTCTGTATGTCACAGCTGCGGGTCTAGTATGGCTGCGTCTATATAGCCTGTCAAATGTGCATAGAGCATCCGTCACTGCGTCACGCTCGTTCTTATTTACGTGTCAGAAGGTCACGGATGCCTTATCGAAATGCCGACCCCATTTTATTCAAAATAAAATGCTAACCCTCCCGTCAATATACATACTAGAAACAGCAACATTCGTTAGGAAACATATCCATCTTTACACTTTTATTAAAAGCACAAGACGCAATAATAAAGTGGAACCGGAACCAAAACTCATTATTTATAAGAATAGCCCATACTACCGGTTCATATTGATATATAACAAAATACCAGATAAAAAAAAATAAAAAAAAATAACTAAAACATTTTCTAATCAAAAAAGGTTACTACTCTGTTGAAGAATTTATGAGCGACAATTTAAAATAATTATTTATAAAAAACCAAACACAATATCATAGTCAAGCTCATAAATATATGTACGTATACACCGTGGGAACGAGGAATCCAACAAACTTTAACCATCGATTCTAGAGCCAATTTGTAGTATATAATGTGTTATAACATGTAGTCCAATAACGCATAATAGGCTATTTGACAAGGTGAAAAAAAACGTAATAATTATGTATATTCATATAAATTATGAGTTTTAAAGTCGATTTAAGGTATTGTTACTTAAAAAAAATGGATCTTTTATCCAAAAAACCACGATAAAACTTGATAATTTTTTATCTGTAGCCATTTTATCGAAAACGGCGCCGAATCCATGATGACGTCAAGGGTCGGTAAATATCACAGATTATAGGATGTCTGCATATTCTATATGACAGTTGACGTTTGTTTGTTTTTCTGGCTTTGCTATGATTAGCCAATGTCAGTTTGTTTATGTATTGACCACTGACGTCACTGATTCCTGTGCGACGCCATCTTGCCCAAGAAAGCGTTTTGGCGGCATATTTTAAAAGTGAATTTTTATTTCCTTTTTTTAGACGAAATACATGAAAGAATTTAAAATTACCACTTTTAGAGTACTCAATAAACACCAACAAATAATCTGAGATGGTTTTCAAAAACCTGTCAAATAGCCTATTACCAAGATATTTATTATTAAAAAAAATATTCCATAGTTAATTTAATTTGAACTTTGTCACCTATACCTAAAGCATTATATACTAAGAAATTGATTAAATTAATTTACGTTGTACGTTGATGACATTGCTATTTACAAGATGAATCTTTCTTAGAAAATATTGCTTTACGTTAAGGTGACAGAGTTTAAATTCAATTAATTACGTTTTTTTTTTAATAATTAAAAACTCTGAAATTATGCGTTTTTGGGCTACATGTTATAACACATTATATACTACAAATTGGCTCTAGAATCGATGGTTAAAATTTGTCGGGCTACTCGTTCCCACGGTGTATAGTGAATGTTTAAATTGTTAAGAACTATAGATGCAGAGAACATAATTATGTGTTAATTGCTACCCTAATTCGTAATTTGTATTTTTTATTGTATAACAGAGTTTTTTTTTTAAATTACGCTTTGCAATACCCTAACAGGGTTGTACTTAGATGTAAGTTTCTTTTGCGCAAAATGCAAAAAAAAAAAAACTTAGTCACGCGATAACCGTAGCCATCAAAACCTAACCTTACTCTAACTACCCACCCATTTCCCGAATATAATCTGAAAAAAGTAACCGGTGCACTGGTGCACTGGAACTTGCAGTCGTTCATACTGGAAAGGTTACAATATGAACATGGTGGCCTCACCTGATAAGCTGATGATGCTCCTTGATCGGTTGATGATGACATCACCTGATTATACTGATGAGTTTTGCTAGAAGCCACTCGATGTTGAGGTGATCGCTGTGCTGATGAACGCACAGGCGGTGGTGATACGCGTTGTGGTTTCCTGACAGGCTCCGGCTCCGATGCAACTGACAGCTGCAGTCGGCACTGCTCATCCAACAACTCCAGCAGTTGCGTGATGGTGGGCAGGGTGTCCGGATCCTTGCCATAGCGCTCCTCAAACAATGAACGCAACTTGATAGGCAGCTTCTGCAAACATAAGTGTAACAGCAAGTATGACCACTCTTTGACAGGTTGCTTTAGTTTGTCTAAAGCCTGGATTGCCTCCTGAAGAGGGTCGGAGAACTCTGAACGCAGTTGACCAATTGATGTGACTATAGGTAGGTTGACTATCCTACTGATATAGGCGTCAAGCAGCAATCTAGTATTTTGAAACCTAGTTTTTAACAAATTAATGGCCACTGAAGGAACGGATCTCCGTTGGTATTAATTGAATCTGGGGAATTAAAATGGCTTCTCCAGACGAACACCCGGTCAGTATTGTGCACTCTATTGTGAACGTATTTAAAAACCATTACAAGTAAATTCGTCGGATCCCTTTGACTGCCATACATATCGTTGGTCGTAATGTATTGTTAGTCATACATTTTTTTGTCATAACTTCTTTCAGGCTGAAGTTACAGTTTTATATAAACATTTATCGTGTAGATTCGTTAGGTTAGGTTAGTTTAATAAAAATCCTGAAAAAATAACCGTGTCCTGAGAAAAATGCATTATGACTTGCGAAAAATATGACTTAAAACACATTATGACTAAAAACAATTATGGCAGTCAATAGAGACCCAAATTCGTACATAAACTTCAGATTAACATGTACAAAGGCAAACTTATCCCTTTAAGGGATCTCTTCCAGTTAACCTGATGTTACTTGACACCCTACTTTCGAAACCAATTCATGTGAGGGCTGAAGGTTGTAAGGAATTGAGAAATTCCGTTTAAAATCCCGTTCCGTTCTACAGTACAAAAAACCACAGTGGCACAATATACAAAAAAAATAACATAAAAATAACTTTCAATCAAACCCTAAGCTCAGGTAATGATCTAAAAAAAGTAACAGAACCCCGGTGCACGTCTGATTGGTGTTTATAAAAAAGTTCCCATTTGCAAAATTCACTCTGCACGCCAAACATTTCATTCCGAATTTAAACTTTGAATTTAAATTTCAGAACAGTCTGAACGCTTTTTAACTTTTCTATTACGGGTCGCTCAGGCTAAGGCGTATGTCACATAAAGTCACTTCTGTCACACAAACTGCAGCCCACGTAAAAATAAAATGTCTATGTTTGGCTTCGACTATTCCTGCCCCAAAACTGAATAAATATGAGGGATAAATTTTCCCCGTGTGGTAGCTGGATTAGAATAGTGCCACTCCGTATCTTTCCGTGGATGTCGTAAAAGCCGACTAAGGTAATAAAGGCTTGTAGTACTGTTAGGCGATGGGCTTGCAACCTGTCACTAATACACTGGTAAACATCTTCGCCTAAGTGTGCAAAATGTGGTTACAAAATTATCAAAAAGTTTTTATAGTTGTTGGAAATTCTGTAGCTCTGCCTACCCCACTCTGGGAATAAAGGCGTGAGTTTATGTATGTATGTATATTTTAAAACGCTTCTGGGGTGTGATTCACTTAAAAAGGCGGTCTGTCGAACGAGCGAGTAAATGTCGCAGCGGCGAGTTTAAGACTGCGCCGAGTGTACGCCGGATGTACAATGGCGCCCTTATTACTATTATTGTGTTTTCTAATAAATTAAAGTATTTTCTTGAAATCGGTCGGTAGGTTTTTGTACTACAAATGATAACACAACTTATTGAGTATATCACATAGTTTAATAACAATTCACTTTCGAGTTATCGACTTAACGGAAAAAAGTGGCCACCTTTTCCTGTTAAGCTGACTACTCAAAGGGTATTATTAAAGTTTGTTACGTATCCCATAAATTGTGTTTTTATTTGCGCTACAAAAACGTACCGTCTGATTGCAAGGAAATTCTTCAGTTAATTAGAAAACACAATAATAGTAATGAGGGCGCCACTGGACGCTCGACGTTTGCTCGGTGCAGTCTTAAGTAGTCCCCTCAGAGCAAACAAAACACATTTAAGTAGTTTGGACCTCGCCGCCTCTGCCATCAGTGAGGCTTAGCTTGTGAACTCTTAGAAAACCAGTCAAGGTTTAAGTTTCCTGAAAAATCTTATAAAAGATCTCAGCCTCCGATAACGTTGTCGCCAACGTGCTATAACAAAATTTCGACGTTTGTTATTATGACTATAGGCATCGGAGTTTTTGTCGCACGGTAAGACTAGCAAGCTATGGAGTCGTAATTTGCCATAAATCTAAACTCTTATTCATATTCATACTCATTTATTTAATTTATCTTAAAATGCCTCTATAGCGGTCGATCGTGTATATTTATATTAGTCAAGTTAAAAAAAAAAACTATTAGATTAATAATTTCATAACTTGAACTATACACCAGCGAATAGGTAATTCGCCACTAGTGTGGACTAAAACATTCACGTCTGCCATGTTTTAATGTATCTTTTGTTTGTTTATAAATTTTCGTAATTAAATCAGTATAAAAATGGTAATTATTTTTTATTGTAATATTTACTTTCCACATATAACATTAAATAATCGTTTCTAAACTCGTCAACGTTGTTGTCCTTGATTATAAAAAAAAACCTAAATTATTAAATAAATAAATGAGTATGAATATAAATAAGAGTTAAGATTTATGGCAAATGACGACTCCATAGCTTGCTATTAGTCTTACCGTGCGACAAAAACTCCGATGCCTAGTTATGACCAGGGATTGTAACCGGTTACAAATAAACCGGTATTTATTTAGGTTAAACCGGTTAATTATTTGGGTTACGTTCCAACGGATTACGGTTACGGTTACGCTCACAGGGAGCGAAATGCATTTACCGGTTATAACCGGTTAGAGAGCGCTTTCGTCATTCACCCTTGTCTCGGCTTACACGGAAGGAGCG
Organism: Acleris laterana; assembly: GCA_963966035.1. Taxonomy (NCBI): domain Eukaryota; kingdom Metazoa; phylum Arthropoda; class Insecta; order Lepidoptera; family Tortricidae; genus Acleris; species Acleris laterana. The sequence goes on from OZ014438.1 coordinate 86,001,363, forward strand.
CTCTCTAACCGGTAAATGCATTTCGCTCCCTGTGAGCGTAACCTTTATTATGGGTTAGGCTCTCATAGTGTGGCTTTAACCGCTACGGAAAATAAACCGGTTTTCAATCCCTGGTTATGACCGAGCCCACGATGCTGTCATCAGGAAGTCAGGAGTTACTCGAGCGTCATAGAGACTTATTGGGTTGCGAAGCTTAGATGGTAAAAAAAAAAACCTTTTCATCGGTGTGGGGAGCAGCTGTAGATTTTCAAAAACGTAAAAAAAAACTGTTGCATGGACATACTCGAGCGCGTCAGATATTGATATCATCCATGTCCTACGTATTTAAAAAAAATTACGTATGTTAATCTGATTGTTTCCATGATGGGGCGGTCGTACGTAAGGGTTAAAAAGAAAAAAAAGATCTTATGTAATAATCTGACGATTTGGATGTGACGTAAACTCCCGGTCATTATTGGAATGTGTAAAAAAAAACGTCATTTTCAATTATTAAAGCGCGTCAGAATAAGATATATATGGTTCATCATTCATTATGCTCTAGACGTGCTTTCTCATTATCTGACGATTATCTGGAGGGATTCGCCTAATCCGTTTTTTTTTTTTTTTTTAAATTATGGTTCTAAATTAATTGAAAATCTCAGGAAATAGCATGCAAATAGAAAAGTGTATGTTTTTAGGGTTCCGTTGTCAAACTACGAACCCTTACAGTTTCGCCATGTCCGTCCGTCCGCAGCCTAGCTCAGAGACCCTTAGTGCTAGAAAGCTGTAATTTGGCATGAATATACACATTAGTCACGCCAACAAAGTGGTAAAATGAAATGTTTGTAAAAAAGTCTTAACATTGCTTATGTTTTGGAAACCACTTAACATAAATCGGCCTGGTTTTAATTTAAGTTAATATTTCGATACTGGCTCAATATTTTTAACAAGTTCTGTGCCAATTTATAAGGTTAGGTTCTTATTGTCTATAAAATTCGGGTGTGAGTAGAGAGCATAGCTATCTCTGTCGCTATCGCGTTATCGCGAAAGCGGCGCTCGCGCCGGCCAACGACCTAGGCGGGAGCATTGAACGTCTTTGCAGCCCCCCGCTCGCGCGACCATAGAGGGGGTATATACCCCTTGATATAATATATATCAGAGGACAATGTCACGCCAATTGACCTGAGCCCACACTAGACTTGTACTATGGGTAAACTGTTGGAAATAGTGTAATATTACATGTAATATAGCCCAAATTTTCGGGAGAAACTACAAAAAACTATGTAGATTTATATAGTTGGCGCCAAATCTACATATTTATTAAGTTTTTTTACAGAATTTATGTGTTTTTGAATAAACTTTACACATAACATTACATAGATCTATTAAAAAACATACAATTTTGTAACATTTACGTGTCATGGTGGAATAATTATTACATAAAATGCCGTACATTATTTTATGATTTTGTAGATTGTTATTCATTCCGTTTTTGCAGAACATAAAGGAAATTCTTCTCTCACCTAATTTTTGTAATAATAAACTAATCTCAACTCTAATGCTCGTTTACAGATGTGTCAAAAATGACAGTGTTCTATGGTTTGACGTTTACTTTGACATATCTAGTGACGCGCATCTCAGCAAAAATGACAGTGTTCTATGGTTTGACGTTTACTTTGACATATCTAGTGACGCGCATCTCAGCCAAGATGAGTTTATTAACGGGCCTTATATGTTTCATATATCCTTGAAACATCATGGGTTCATTACGGAAACCCCACCAGGGGCACGTTTTATACAGCTAGCAGGTTTAAGCTGGCAACACTGCTCAAATGGCTGGTCGTCATTGGACGAGGTTGCGTCAAATAAAAAACAGGGCCAGAAGTTCAGAACATGGCAACTACTGCCGAAGACGTTTTAGTACCGACAAAGTCTTAACTACTAAATTCCTGAACGCGTTAAGTATAGAGGATTTGCAATATGGATAATAGATCTGATAAAGTATTCTACGCGACTCTGCGATGGCATTATGCAACCGAAACGTGGAAATTAAATAGTGGCAACATTGTAGTGTCATCGCTTTCAAATAAATCTGAGAAAATAGGGACGACATTATAGTGTTGCCACTTTTTAATTTCAAGACTTTTTTGGCCATACTATAAATTACTAGTGACGTTATTTTGACAGTCAAAGTTCAAGAGAGGCATAAGAAAAGCAAAAGATGTAGGTGGTCCGTTTCTTAAGGGAGTATTTGGAAATCCCCAACACTGAATGTTTCTTACAACACCTGTCTTTCTGTATGTGTTCGAAAACGTACCAGTACGACATGCCACATCCGCATTCGCTAAAAATTCGCATCAATTGGTGTGAATGCGAATCATTCGAATAAGCAAATGATTATATGCCTAATAAGTAGTATAGCGCTAGACCAAGTAAAGACGCTATTATTGATTCGCCATGTTCTGTCCTGGACCGCTGTTCCACTCGGTAAAACAATATGATAGTTGGAGAGCCCACGACTCTAAACCTAGTCTTGCCATTATAGGAGGAGCACGAAATGACAACGCTGCAATTGAAAAAAACATATCAAAGCTATTTTATTTGTAATTATACACCCATGTCTAGTATAAGACTCCCAAGTTTCGTTTATTCTTCGGAACAGGGGAGGGGTAGGACTATGTGACAATGCTGCAAGCCCCCCTGATTGGCCTGATCAGTGGCAGCAGCATGATAAGAAACCTCGTAGTTAAGTATCTAGTATGATCTATCTCCTCAAAAACCAGTGTTGCATTTATACATCGGACTTATAACTAAAAAAAAAGCTGTGTCAGGTTTTTTTGGCATTACAACATTGCCATTTCGTGTCCCATTAATGACGTGACTAATTAAGTATATAAATCATGTAGTAGTCTTATCGAACTAGATTTAGTGTCGTGGGCTCTATGATTATAACCTTTGGCCTTTAAATTGTATTGTCAACGTTTTGATAGCTCTTATTTGACAGCAATGGCGGCGGAGATAAAGTCAATACGATAACATGTCAAAGGCAATGTGATTTTATCGAGTAGAGTCCTGTCCCTCTGTCAGATTCTCGGCACTACAAAGCTATAATTTGATATAGTTATACATTTTAATTGGGATTGTTCATATTTTTACAATTACTCCAATTCGAAGACCATTTCGAGGAATAGGGTTTAAAAGCCGTTCTGCATTATTAAGTTTTTGATATATTTATCTATTTTGGATATTTAGACAAGATTATATTTAACCTTTGTTTGACTTTCGTTTTCGGGTTGAAGCCCTCCTAGGTGTATCTTACGGGTTAGGCGAAAACAGTTTGAAATAGTATGTTTTAATACGCTATAACAATCACTTGCTTCATTAGATATCATTTAATTGTTGTAATTTATTAGAAAATGCCAACCCAAATTTAAAATAATCATGTCATCCATAAAATGTCTGCTAAATAAATCAAGATATTAAAACAAAACTATTGGGTCAAATACAAAATCAAAGAAATTGATGTCTTAAAATTTCCTATTCTTTCGAATGAGAAATTAAAAACTGTGAGTTATTTTTTTTGGTTGACAAAGTTGTAAAATAAAATCTCATTTTGTAGGTTCCTCTCATAGACGTAAAGCAGATGTCTCTGACTTTACATTATTACGCTGGCGCACAATGAGAGGCCCATGTATATATGAGTGTGTTTTTATGAAACGAGCCGAAAGGCGAGTTTCATAATAATATCATACGAGTGTTTTGATGCTTAATTATGTGTACATTCGCATACATAGCTTTACCTACATGCATACAAGTATCGGTCACCGATACTTGAATGTGAACATCAAGATGCAACCACATCGATAACGGATACTTTAATGACATGCAATACTTTAATGTTAACATTAAAATACAACTACAGATACAGGTGTCTTCATATAGGGCATTTGCATACTTTTACTGAACATAATCTAGGGAAGTTATTATGTTGATGCAGATAAAAAAAAACTTCATCATCATCATCAACCTACTAGCTGCTACTGCTGGGTGTAACCCTCTCCCATTGCACGCCGTCGAGCACGATCTGCAGCCACTCTCATCCAGCTCTTGCCAGCCACCTTGCGAAGATCGTCGCTCCACCTAAGGGTCTCCCCAGACCTATCGACGCGGAATCGGCTTGAGCCGGTAAGAAAAAAAATTATGTCCGTGCAGTAAGAGTGAAAATGGTATCGCTTGGCTCGGCTCGGCACGGCTCGGCGTTGCGACCGGAACGACGTCGTTTTCGATCTTATTGCGTGGACATAAAACTTATTCTTGCCGGCTCAAGCCGATTCCGCGTAGATAGGTCTGGGGAGACCCTAAGTCTGAGGGCGTCCTACATTGCGTTAGCCGAGCCACGGTCTCCACTAAAAAACACGATAACAACAGCGGCTTTTTTTTTATTCATGTTATTATTATTAATAGTTTTGAACTGACTAGACATGTTCTTTTCCGTGTTCCCTTTCCTTTTTCTGACTCTTGATTGTTTCTTACATGTATATATAAAAAAACGGCAATAGTGACAGGCGTATCCCATTTCGCCTCAACCGCTCTATATGAAATAGTGCAGTGCAAGTAACGCATTAGATGCACACAGCCGTAGGTGCACTGCAGCTTGCACACTACTGCAGTCTTCTAATAGACGTGGACAGGCCGCGTCCACACTGACACAAAATCTAGGCCTAACGTATTTTAGTACCTATAATGATCTCATTAGGCATTAAAAAAAAAAGTGACAATGTCTAAGTGTTTTGGACATTAATTTTCAATCTTGCAATCTTACGATAGCAATCTCAAGACTAAATATAGAGTTCGTGGGATCCTAGCGCTTTAAGGGCCAGATAAATAAACTCATCTTGGCTGAGAGGTCCGTCACAAGATACTTACGTCAAAGTAAACGTCAAACCATAGAACACTGTCATTTTTGACGCATCTCGAGACGAGCATTAGAGTTGAGATTAGTTTATTAATACGGGCCTAAGCCTTTTTAAGGAATTGTCAAAGAACCTCATTAACGTCCTGGAGACCGAAGAGCTTGTAGTTGTCTCGCTCAAGGAAAAAGTTCAGCCATCCAACGAGGAAATGCTGCCAGCATCTTTGGTACTACCGCATCATTCTTCATCATCATCATGTCAGCCGAAAGACGTCCACTGCTGGACATAGGCCTCCCCCAAGGCTCTCCACTCAGACCGGTCTTGTGCTTTTCCCATCCACCGCGTTCCCGCGATCTTTACAAGGTCACTCCATCTTGTTGGAGGCCTACCTACAGCTTGTCTCCCGATCACCACATTCTTACATTTAATGATTTAGTTTATTTTTATATCGATTGACTGCCGCATTCAGAGACGTCAATTAAATTTAATGCTTGTTTAGTGAACGTGTTTATTCTATTGCTATAGCAAAGAGTGACAGCAACAACTTTAATCAAGCATTAAGACTGCGAGCGTACGTCGGATGTACAGTGGCGCCCTCATTACTTTTATTGTGTTTTCTAATGAACTAAAGTATTTTCTTGAAATTGGTCGGTAGGTTTTTGTACTACAAATACAAACACAACTTATAGGGTATATCACATAGCTTAATAACAATTCACCTTCGAGTTATCAACTTAACGGAAAAAAGTGGCCACTTTTTCCCGTTAAGCTGACTACTCAAAGGGTAATTGTTATTAAAGTTTGTTACGTATCCCATAAATTGTGTTTTTATTTGCGCTACAAAAAAGTATCGTCTGATTGCAAGTAATTTTATAAGTGTAGTTTTAAGTAATTTTGTAAGTTCTTTCGTTTGTTTGTTTTCTGTTTAATTATCCTTACTTGAATTTTACAACACAATAAATGAATTGTTTTAGAAAATTCTATAGTTAATTAGAAAACACAATAATAATGAAGGCGCCACTGGACGCTCGTCGTTTGCTCGATGCAGTCTTAAATTTAATTGACGTCTTTGAGTGCGGCTGAAAGTCTCATTTCATTTTAATTATTGTTTTATACTACATGTATTATCGTACGAGTATGTTGTCTTTCAACAAATAGAAGTTAAACTAATAACGTTACTGTGGTGGACAAGTTATAGAGAGGCGGCCGCGGTCCGGAAAGCGATGTGTGAGCAGGCCTTCAAAGATCGCGGTTAGCACAAAACCGTGGGAGGAATATTTTCCAAGTATTAACCATGTAAGATCCTAAACAACTACCAATTGTAATTAAAAATTAATGCCACAGACAAATCTTTATGACTATTTTGGTACAGTAGGCCAAAAATGTGGTCTACCACTCTACAGTTCTTGATTTGCACGTCATAATGCAACAAGTTATATTTTTCCTTGCAATAATATTAGGACAGTGACAAGTGTCAACTTTAGCGATAATTGGATCTCAGAGAAACGTTTGTCAAAGCTTGTAGACTACCGCTGCCTTTATACAATACTGCTACAACTCAAAAATGATGACGTTGTAAAGAAAACTTTTAGTAGAAAGTGTTCTGAATTTAAATACTACAGCAACTCTTTTTTTATGTCATAGAGAAGACAAACGAGCACACAGGCCACCTGATGGTAAGTGGAAACTGTGACCCATAGACATTCGCATTCACAGGACTGCGATGCAATCCTAAGACTGCAAATGCGTTGCCAACCCTGAGGACTAAGATGGAATGCCTCTATGCTAGTCATTTCACCGGCTGTCTTATCCCCAAACCGGAACACAACAATGCGAACACTGCTGTTTGGCGGTAGGTTAATGGATAAGATGGTGGTAGCGATCCGGACGGGCCCTGCACAAGGTCCTACCACCCGCAAAATTCATTTTAAGATGCTACACTCTTGCATAAAAGCAATGACTTATTTGGCCGGCCAAATCTTGCAAGTTTTTGACCCAGTTCCCGGTTTCCGATGAAGCTGAAAATTATGCGTAAGGCGATTGGCAAATGACAATGCAACATTATGGTATTCTAAGAGCTGGTCTGATGATGGCGTCGGAAGATTTATTTAACGTAGACCCAACGTGTTGAAACTCAAGTGTATGGTCTTGATAAGCGAATAAAGACACAACATACACATGACGACGCGCTGGCCTAGTGGGTAGTGACCCTGCCTAGGAAGCTAGCGGTCCTGGGTTCGAATCCCGGTAAGGGCAGATATTTGTGTGATGATCGCGAATATTTTTTCCTGAGTCATGGATGTTTTCTAATGTATTTAAGTATATATTTCTCTATACTATAAGTATTTGTATCCTTGTCTAGTACCCATAGTACAAGCCTAGAGCTTAGTTTGGGACCAGGTCATTTGGTGTGAGATTGTCCCCTAATTTATTTATTTTTATACATAAAGTCACGCCTTTATTCCCAGAGTGGAGTAGGCAGAGCTACAGAATTACCAACAACTCTAATAACTTGTTGATAATTCTGCAACCACACTTTGCACAATCAGGCTATGATGTTTACCAGTGTAGTGACAGGTCGCAAGCCCATCGCCTAACAGCACTCCAAGCCTTTATTCCCTTAGCCGCCTCTTATGACATCCACGGGAAGACATGGAGTGGCACTATTCTAAGCCGGCAACCACACGGCAAGATAAAGACTTTGCAAAAAGAACGTAAAGTCGACCACAAAAGCTTGTCCGAAAAACGAAACTTTCGACGCAAACTTTTTATTAATATTTCGAGTTGTCTGTGCTCGTGTGAACGCGTCTGAGGAATAGTTCGTCGAGTGAAAGTGAGCGTGTGGTAGGCCGTGTGCGCACACGCCTAACTCTTGGAAAGTCTAGGGGTGATGCTGAAAACGAATTTGTTTCTTTTGTTGATTATTACATACATTAAGGCCCGTATTAATAAACTCATCTTGGCGATGCGCGTCACAAGATACGTCAAAGTAAACGTCAAACCATAGAACACTGTCATTTTTGACGCATCTCGAGATGAGCATTAGAGATGAGATTAGTTTATTAATACGGGCCTAAATCACGCCTGATTCTGATCTCTTTCGCTTCTGACATTCATACAATTTAATGTAACATACATATTGTTAGTTACTGTTTACAAGTATTCATTAGTAAGTTTACATCGAAGTTATTACATAAACTAGCGACTCGCTCGCTTCGCTTCGGTTTATGTGAGTATGATATATAGCCTATAGCCTTCCTCGATAAATGGGCTATCTAACACTGAAAGAATTCTTCAAATCGGACCAGTAGTTTCTAAGATTAGCGCGTTCAAGCAAACAAACAAACAAAGTCTTCAGCTTTATAATATTATATAATAGTATAGATAACAAAGCGCTGTTAACACCATACCTATAAATATTGAATTGAATTATATCTGATGCTAGAAAACAAAATAAAATAACCAAGTAAATCTATACTTACTTAATATTATAAAGCTGAAGAGTTTTTTCGTTTGAACAGACAGTCAGAAAGACGGTCATTTATGATTATTGTAAGAATAGTAGTCTTTAATTTATTTTAAAATTTCATACAGACACATCATACATACATACATTAAAGCCTGATTCCCGGAGGGGTAGGCAGAGACCACTTCTTTCCACCTGCTACGATCCTGACAAATCTCTTTCGCTTCTTCCACATTCATACATCGAGTCTTGCATGCACGTCGGTTTTGAGTACTTAAGATCGGCTCTTTTCTTGTATTTTTCCGATTTGTTTCGATAAAGTACGTTTCGCATATTGTAATTTACATTTATTTGTTTACAAAGGGTTCTTTCACAATCCCCCTGTATATCACGGAAGCGTGCGCCTTTCTTCGCGAAAACCCTGTAATAGTGAAAAAGGACACAAGTCTCCCAAGGTTTAGATGAAAAACGGCATAAGTCTAGTATACTCTGTGTGACGTTTACGCTTTCTTATAACGAGCTAAATCGACTTGTATGCGTATTCACTAGCGTTATAGAACTGTGGCCTGCGCCGACGCAGGTGGGGACACCACAGAGCATTAGAAAAATAGACCATAGTCACATTTACTGGGACTAAAAGAGACAGAGGATTTTTATCCCCGACGCAATAAGAAGAGATATATTTGACCGCTATGTGTGTGTGTGTGACGTAGTAGCTCTTAAACGGTTAAGCCGATTTGGATGCGGTTTTCTAGCGGTTCTTAGCTAGATTTCATGAAAATTGGTTGAGTCCTATAAGATATCAGATTTGAAAGAAGCGGTAACCATTATATCGCGGTTTTTTATCCAATAGTTATATAATCTTCAGATAATACCCGTAATACACTTTTTTCTCATATAATAGTATAGTTTTTAACTGCCACCTCGAAGTTAAACAAGAGTTATGTTGACAACGATAACTAACATGTCAAAAGCGATATGACTTTACCGAATTGAATAAAAGGCATGTCATATTTTATAAAAAGAATTAATAGTCATTTTTGAATTTTCATCTGATATATTTCAGGTATAAGGGAACGGTTTCTTTAAAAAAAAATCGGTAATGCGCATAAAGCCTTTATTACTGTAATAAAAACTGTCATAATTAAAAAAAAGTACATCACTAATTCCATTTTAACCAATTTTCGTACATAACTAAATTAACTGGCCTTATACAGGGTGTGTTAAAAATCCAACAGGCAAGGTTACCACTGACCATTTGACAGTCTCAGTTGCAAGGAAAAAAGCGCATTGTACGTGCATCGTTGAGTTTCGCGGTGAACGCACTCTATTGCGTAATGCACTCTACTGCGCGTGTGTGTGTCTGTGTACGGCGCATACGTGTGAGTCGATTAAAAAATAATCTGGCTTTGTTCTATTAACATCGCATCGTTCATCTTTTCTATATTACTTTTGGGAGCATTGTAGAGTGGTACAGATGTAGTGCAAAATGATTTTCCTTCGGGAAAACTCGGATCTCAATCGGAATACGATGGCACCCGAACTGTCAATCAATGATTGTATTAAATGAGTGACGTTTTCATGTCCATTAAAATGGAACTTTATTGTTTAGTGTCAAATGACAAATGCTGTCATTTGTCACTTTGTAATTTCACACTAAACAATAAAGTTCCATTTTAATGGACATGAAAACGTCACTCATTTAATACAATCATTGATTGACAGTTCGGGTGCCATCGTATTCCGATTGAGATCCGAGTTTTCCCGAAGGAAAATCATTTTGCACTACATCTGTAAATGCTTGGAGTCTTGAGATCGTAGTCTTCAAATGTTAAAAAAAATAAAAGACTAGGGACCTAAGATGCATACGGTGAATGTTCGGGCGTTCCAACCGCCGTCATTATTGTCTCCAATATAATATAATGACGAAAATAGTGATAACTACCAGTAACTTACCCGTACCCATTCCATTTAAAAGAACATTTAAGTAATTTTTCACAAAAAAGTAGTTACTCAGTTTTTTTTATTGGTCTAATACTATTATCAATTATTATAAACCTTACTAATATCAAAACTACGCATTTTATTTTATCTTTTTTGGGCTATTAGATCAAAAGTTACACCATCACAAGTAAGTGTACTACCCAAACTTTATTAAATAAAATAAAAATCTGTAAAAAAACAGAATTTTAAAAAAAAAAGATAAATCAACCTAAAATTTCACCTCTTTTAATATGTACAGTTTATCGAGTACCACCCTGCATAGCCTATATAGCCTTTCTCGATAAATGAGCTATCTAACACTGAAAGAATTTTTCAAATAGGACCAGTAGTTCCTGAGATTAGTGCGTTCAAGCAAATAAACAAACAAACTCTTCAGCTTTATAATATTAGTACAGACATGTATAGTATAGATAGTATAGATAATATCCGAAAATAATAATGAAGGCGGTTGAAACGCCAAATGACTGGAAGACTTCGACGACAGGACAGGATTCACCGTACAACGTTGCTTATACTCGTATATAGTTGACATTGGCAAAATTACGTTATTATGTAGACGCCATTAAATAAATAAATAATAATAAGAGGCGACTAAGGGAATAAAGGCTTGTAGTATTTGTTAGGCGATGGGCTTGCAACCTGTCACCAATACACTGGTAAACATCTTAGCCGAGTGTGCAAATCGTGGTTTCAGAATTATCAACAAGTATTTTAGAGTTGTTGGTAATTCTGTAGCTCTGCCTACCCCACTCTGGGGTTCTCTATTGTATCGCCGAAAATTTTATTGCCGAATTTCACTTCCCAACCAACGTTTTGGCGAATTTCATTTTGCCGAATCATCATATGGCAACTTGTTAAAATGATTAATTTCATTTCCCAACCTCTAGATTTCCAACTCAATTTGGTTTTTTTTAATATGGACATTTATTAAAATGTCTTTTTTCATATAGCCAAATGGTTCACTTGGGATAATATACATTTCGCGGTGTATTGTGTATGTAGTATTACAAAAAAAAGTCGGAGCTGTAGGGTCGCAGTTCTACCTAACACTCCTCCTCGCTACGCTCGTCGTCGAACCTAGAGAGAGTCGTCGAGAGTTTTTCGGCCTGGTGTAACATTTGCCATGTGAAAGGTATTCCAAAAGTTTAAAGTCAATATGATATTCGTCTTCATAATAATTCGGCCAAATGAGAGGTTGGCATACAAAAATTTGCCAATAAGTATAGTTGTCAAAGTGAACATTCGGCGAAATGTTGGTTGGCAAATGTAATTCAACCAAAAAAAAATCGGCGAAAAGGCAGTTAACCCTCTCTGGGAATGAAGGCGTGAGTTAATTAATAAAAAAACGAACCGTTTGATTAAGGGTTAATAATAGAAATAAATAAAATAATAAATACCAGGAGATAATGTCATAACAATTGGCCTAGTCCCAAAGCTCAGACTTGTAGTATGGGACAAGGATCGGAAAACTTTAAAGATATTGAAAGTAAGGTACCCAATGAGAAAAATCACATCAATAACTTTTAAATGAAACTAGTAATTTTTAGACCCTCAAAAGGCGCAAATACAGTCAACTTGATAGAAGTTACATATTTGAGCCTTTTGGGGTCGAAACTTTAGGACCAGGAGCACACCGTATTTTTAAAGATTTATCAAAGCGCCTGATCGACGCATCACGTGACAAAAATGCTGGTCTGTACTTGGCACAAAGATTAAGCATTGCCATTCAACGTGGCAATGCTGCCAGCATTTTAGGAACAATGCCCACTGGTAGCGGTTTGTTAGATTAGTGTAGTTTTAAGTGTTTTTTGTAAGTTCTTTCGTTTGTTTGTTTTCTGATTAATTATCCTTACTTGAATTTTACAATAAATACTTATGTTCTTATATAGAGAAATATATACTAAAATAACTGCGGATAGATAAAAACTTTGAATTTAAATTTGACATGTGCCAGTCATACGAAATATAACCTCATTGTAATTTATTTTTTTATTAAAGAATTTTTAAAATATTAAGTGTAAACGCTCCCATACATTTAGTAAGACGTTTGATTGACATCTAATTCGTATACTAAACCGACAAGATGGCCGCCATAGACATTATTATACTAGCGTAATAGACGAACAGGCTCCTATTTCCCGCGTCACCAAAACAGCCTTATCTTAAAGTCTTTAACGTCGTAATGTCAGTCATTTTATTCAATTCAATTTTTCGAAGAATGACATTGCGGGTGTGACCTTGTGCAGGGTCCGTCCGGATCGCTGCCAACATCTTATCCATTAACCTACCGCCAAACAGCAGTGTTCGCATTGTTGTGTTCTGGTTTGGGGATAAGACAGCCGGTGAAATGACTAGCATTCCATCTTAGTCCTCAGGGTTGGCAACGCATAAGCAGTCTTAGGATTGCATTGGTCTTGTGAATGCGAATGTCTATGGGTCACAGTTTCCACTTACCATCAGGTGGCCTATGTGCTCGTTTGTCTTCTCTTAGACATTAAAAAAAAAAAACTTAATTACGCTGTCGCCAGTGTAACGCTATGTGACTCTACAAGCTCTCAAAATATTTCAACGGATTTTGCTTTCGCTATCTCTTTCGCACCCGTATGCGTTGCGCTCTCGCTTGCACTCATTAATTCATAGCTTTTATCACGGCTTCAATAAAAACTGATGCATGTAACAAACAGTTACGTTTTTTTTCAAAGCTATGAAAATAACCAATATATAAGCCAATAAAGATTTTTCCTATGTCTATGTACGAAAACAGAAGTTAACATGGTGTTAAACGGACGACAGGTTACATGACGTCATTGTGCACATCGGATCTCTCAGTCTAATCGCTGTCTAATTAACAGTTTAAAACAGGGATTGTAACCGGTTACAAATAAACCGGTATTTATTTAGGTAAAACCGGTTAATTATTTGGGTTACGTTCCAACGGATTACGGTTACGCTCACAGGGAGCGAAATGCATTTACCGGTTATAACCGGTTAGAGAGCGCTTCCGTCATTCACCCTTGTCTCGGCTCACACGGAAGGAGCGCTCTCTAACCGGTAAATGCATTTCGCTCCCTGTAAGCGTAACCTTTATTATGGGTTAGGCTCTCATAGTGTGGCTTTAACCGCTACGGAAAATAAACCGGTTTTCAATCCCTGGTTTAAAATGCTTGTGGTTTAAATAAAATCTTTTTTGATGCGTTGAAATTGGTCCCCGGAAAATGTGACAGAGGAGTTGTTTTTGCAGGAAGGAATATTTTATTCTGTTAGACGATGTTTGACAATACTTTACTGATTCAAATAAAATAAAACATTTATTTAGATTAAAAAACATTACTACTTACTGAGAGCAATTACGATTGTGACAGAGAGGAGAATTTCAGTGCATCGAAAAAGATTTTGACCCTTGTATCGTTCGTATTTATTGACCGGTTTTAATTTTAATTTCACTTTTGGTGATCTCCTTTACGGTATTTTCATATTTTATTGAGATACTAGCGACCCGCCCTCGCTTCGCTTCGGTTTATATGAGTTTTCTGTAACACCAGTACATAAAATAAAAAAATATTATACATATAAACCTTCCTCATGAATCCCTCTATCTATTAAAAAAAACCGCATCAAAATCCGTTGCGTAGTTTTTAAGATCTAAGCATACATAGGGACAGACAGCGGGAAGCGACTTTGTTTTATACTATGTAGTGATGCGATTTAAAAATCCATGTTTATTACCTATTGTGAAAATAATTTCATTTCATATCTTCACTCAACACGAGCGGACCCGGGGCCACTAGCTGTCTAAAACCATATTCGATGTACTCTCCGTCGACTGAAACATTACACTGTCGGTATGTATGTGCGTATTACGATTTTCTCATTTCTACGGGGCTGACTTTCACCGCACATTGAATGAATCTATCTCTGTCTAGCGTTGAGACTCTATTAGACACGTTTTTTTTAATTAACCACCGGTTAACTGGGGTTACTTTGATTTACGGGGTAACATTGCTCAACCTTAAAACGAAAACAATTTTAGTGGTAATCTTCTTAAATTATTTAAATAATTGTATAACTACAGTAGAACCCGCTTAATACGATCACGTTTAATACGATTTCCCGCATATACATAATACGCCATTTTCTGCCGGTCCCTGCAACTTAAGGCCTGTTTTCATACATTTTTTCACGGTTAATACGACTCGCGTCCCGCTTAATACGTCTTCTAAAACCATAATACCAAGGATTTTCCTGGATATTCATCCATAGACGATAATGTTGCAACGTACGAAGTGCTTTCAGTCGAAGATCTTATTGAAAGTGCAGGTTCCACCCAAAACGCAACCATAAGTGATGATGAAGACGCACACGAACAGGAGGAAACGCCTCCAATTTTGTCAAATGCTCAGGCGTTGTCAGTTGTAGCAGATTTAAGACGCTATGCATCGTCTATGGGTAATAGCGAAGAAGCGATCCATAAATTAAATTATATTGAAAATCTTGTTATGAAAAATGCATCCAAATCGTTACGTCAATCTAAAATAAATAATTACTTTAAGTAAAACAATTGTTATTAATATACACTTTTACATAAACATAATTTTTTGTATCTTCCATTTAAAATAAACAAATTACATGTAAATGTATGTACATGAAATATTACTAGTTTTATTTTCACGTTTAATACGATTTCCCGTTTAAGACCCTTTTTTTGCTAGGTCCCCTCAGAATCGTCTTATGCGGGTTCTACTATATATAAGTAGCTTGCTCCTGATGAAACATTTAATGGAATAATTGAATATTAAAACTAGTTTTTGGGGTGGGCAATGTTACCCCGTAAATCGAAGTAAGCAAGTCTTTTTTTTAAACTTGAATATGCATATTGGTATTGTTTAAACTTTTTCAACTGAGCTTATCCACTTAATACAAAGCCATTGTGTAACACAAATTAGGACAACGAGCTCGCAGTTAAAGCAGACAATAACCGCCTTCGAAAGTTAACATAGTCGACTCTATTTCTTTAGACAATAGACTACAAAATACAGTAATAGAATAATGGCAAACGATTTTTTTTTGCATTTTACAACCGCCCGACTAAGATTGTATAGATACAATGACCATTGTGTTTACAGTGGAAGAGCTCAGTTCAAAAAGTTTAAACTATACCAATACAATCTTCGTGGACGAAGTCGCGGGCAGAAGCAAGTCACATGTAAGTATATAAGAAAAAAAACCTTTCTCTATGTACCAGGGTTGCAGCAATCACAAAGTGTCGCAACACAATGCTGAGTGAAGACCCATGTCGATGTCACACCATCGCACCCTAAACCTACCTGGATGACCGAGCTTTGCCTGTTTTTTTTTTGTAAGTTTCCACATACATAGGTACATACATACATAAACTCACGCCTTTATTCCCAAAGTGGGGTAGGCAGAGCTACAGAATTACCAACAACTCTAAAAACTTGTTGATAATTCTGTAACCACATTTTGCACACTTAGGCTGGCACTGTATTAGTGACAGGTTGCAAGCCCATCGCCTAATAGTACTATACGCCTTTTCCCTTAGCCGTCTCTTACGACATCCACGGGAAGATATGGAGTGGCACTATTCTAACCCGGCAACCACACGGAAAGTTAAGTTTCCTGAAAGTTACATCTAGCTATATCGATTTATCGCCGATTATATAGGGTAATTTTTTAATAGGTGCACACATTTTAATATTTGCTTTGCTATTGTTAATCATGTTATGTTATTTTAACGGTGTACTGCCTTTTCGCCAAATAACGTTTCGTCAAATGATTCATTTGGTCAAATGCTTCATTTGGGCAAATGCTTTTTATTCCAAAACTGTAAGTATTTCAGGATTTATTTCAGAACCATCATGTAGAACCCTATAGGTTAGGTTAGGTTAGTTTTATAAAAATCCTGAAATACTTACAGTTTTGGATATAAAAGCGTTTTACCAAATGATACATTTGACGAAATGAAACATTTGACGAAACATAATTTGGCGAAAAGGCAGAGAACCGTATGTATAGGTTTTGTAACTATTAAGACTGCGCCGAGCAAACGCCGAGCGTCCAGTGGCGCCCTCGTTACTATTATTGTGTTTTCTAATTAACTAAACAAATTCCTTAAAATCAAACGATATGTTTTTGTAGCGCAAGTAAAAACACAATTTATGGTATACGTAACAAACTTTAATAACAATTACCCTTTGAGTAGTCAGCTTAACGGGAAAAGGTGGCCACTATTTTCCGTTAAGTTGATAACTCAAAGGAGAATTGTTATTAAACTATGTGATATACCCTATAAGTTGTGTTATCATTTGTAGTACAAAAACCTAGCAACCATTTTCAAGAAAATACTTTAGTTTATTAGAAAACACAATAATAGTAATGAGGGCGCCACTGTACATCCGGCGTACGCTCGGCGCACTCTTAAGTGTGTAGAGTAAATTAGTAAATGGAATAATTTTTTGCGGGCCAGTGTATATTATTAAATCAAACGTACAAAGCCAGACATATTTCAACTTGATATCTTCCCTCTACGAAGGTTACTGGAAGACCAGCATTTCCTTGAAATCGAAAGCTATGAGAGCCTATGAGTGCTGTCGCGGTCAACGACAAAGTAGCCTGCTAATGGCATTTTTGACACCCGTTTCCTGACAGACCACATTAAAAGCTCTTTTTAAAAACTAGCCTAGAGCGAGTCGGAACAAGGTTGGAGCTCGTACAGAGGGTTCCTTAATAACTTGGTCGACTATTAAGTACTCGTTTACCTGGGTAGTGATTCTGTAAACAACGCCGGTCGTGCGGACTGTCGAGTGATATCCAAGCGGCGAGATTTAGTAGTCCCGTCAGTGCGAACAAAACGTGCATTTTCAATTTAGCAGCACGATGGGTCGAACGCGTTTTGTTCGCACTGACGGGACTACTTAATCTCGCCGCTTGGATATCACTCGACAGTCCACACGACCGGCGTTTTTTACATAATCACTACCCTGTACAGCCTGTGTCAATTGAAATTGCCAAAGATGTAAACAAATTAGTACTGTTTGACACATAACCTCAAATAATCATAAAGCGTGTTTCTGCCAATTTCAATGGACACACACTATAATATGTGATAAATTTCCTTTTTTACCGACTTCAAAACAAAGAAAGGGGGTTCTCTCGTCGGGGTATTAGTTTACCCCAAGAAGGGGCAAGAACGTCTAACCATATATTTTGTAAGATATATTGTTGGTTTACAGCACTTGTCCCATAGACACACATACCCCACCTTATCTTATACATACGCATATGCTACTACCGTGTTTTATTTACACATATAGAAAAAATAGTACATTGTTGCCTAGGCGCGGAAAGTAAGGGTTGTCCTGACGAGGTGGTTAGCTGGCCGAGCAATAGCGAGGCCTGCTAAAATACGAGTCAGGAAATCCTCGTTTCCGCCGCGGCATACATAATGATTTTCTCAAACATGTGAAGATATAACACAAATACATAATTACAAGTATTTTTAAAAACCTATGACAAATTCGGAGATAATGTTTGTTCGAAAACTACCGAGTATTAGTAAAGATAGTTTCACGCACAACGCACCGCCGCCGGCCCACACTGCACCCACAAGTTGGGTGTGCGGGATTTTTTTCACGTTCCTTTCGATTTTGTATGCAATAGAGAGCACTTTTAATAAACAATATGGACATGGACGGAAAGTGTTTTCATAATTGTTTTTTTTACTGCTAGGAGTAAAATGAGGCACTTTCCGTCCTTGTGTTTCCATCGGAAAACCGTTATTTCCGAGCATGTTTGAGAAAAAACAAGTCTCATACTCTGAAAGTAGGCTTAGAAGCGGGTTGAAAGTGATACATGTCCACCCTAGGGAAGAAAAGTAATTGCATATTTAAATAAAGTACCAGGAGTGCAGCGGTAGTTAGGAGGTGCGTAGCGCAACTTAGATCGCAGGCGATCAGACGTCGATAGCATGGTGCGGTGCACCGGCGGGCGGGCGGGCGCACACGACACAGCGCGGATGTCTCGCGAATGCACTGTAGGTTACTTTTAATGTTTATGCGCTCCTAGTATTTGACGTTATAACTTTTTCCTAAAAATTTAATAAACATTTAATTTACTTTTTTTTTACATTTCTCATAATTTAAATGAAAAGTAGAGTGTTAAACTTGGGTGAAAGTATTAATTGCACACTCAAACTAAAGGCACACTCACCTTCGCTCCTGCAGCCTAAATATCTCGGGCTTCCCTTGGTTAACAATCTACTATTAACTATCTTAGTAGAAAATTGATTCCTGAATAGAAAAATGACTTTCACTTACGAGCACTTCCACTATATTTTAAAACGCTATCCAATCTAATACTAAACAGAATGAAATAACTGTTTTAAATGATACTCGAAAAAAAACCCGTTTAAATAAATAAATGAAGAAATATAAGGGTTCCTTGTAGACTACCGAACCGTAATAAAAATAGGTCAACTCGGTCCTAAGATTTGACACAATATAACCTAGAAATGATTTTCGCTGCCGAGACTCTAATACCACGTTTAACCCCCGACGCAAAAAGCGGGGTGTTACAAGATTGACGTGTGTTGTATATCTGTGGCACCGTAGCTTTGACATGGGTAAACCGATTTGAATGCTCTTTTTTTTATTCGAAAGCAGGTTTTTTAAGTTCCATGAAAATCGTTTGAGCTGTTTAAAAGACATCAGCTCCGTAAGAAAGGGTCAGCATTATATCGGTTGGTCTTATCTATCTAATACTAGATGTCCGCGCCCGGCGCCGCCCGGGTGTAATTTTTTTTCATACAAACCGTATGACATAATTATACTTTACGAGATATTCTCAGACCTACTGAATATGATATAATAACGTCTGTCTGTATATTCGATAAGTCCTCAACCACGCAATGGATTTTGTTGCTGCATTAATTATTAGATATTTTTGGTTTACTCCGGTCTCGGCGCACATAAACCGAAGTGAAGCGAGGGCGGGTCGCTAGTTCCCAAGCTACTCAGAATAATTGTAAGTGCCTGTTATCTTTCTAAAAGGGTTTATGTTACTATAAATTATCAAAGAGATATACAGATCGAAAGTGAGTGGACGGGTCGGAAGGGGCCGCCCTAGGCGTACTTTTTCGACTCAAATCGGAGAAATACTGGAAAAGGGCCGTCTCTTAAGTACCCGAAACCGACGTGCGTGCGTGAATCGATGTATGAATGTGGAAGAAGCGAAAGAAATTTGTCAAGGTCGTAGCAAGTGGAAAGAAGTGGTCTCTGCCTGCCCCTCTGGGGAACAGGCGTGATTTAATGTATGTATGTAGGTATGTACTGAATATACACAAAAAAAACTTAAGAATCGGTCAAGCCGTTTCACAGGAGTTTTGTTACAAACACTGGAGAATGGGCAATGGCCATTGGGTAGATTAGTTTCAAGAATATTGACTTTTTTTTTTCAGCAGCCACGGAGGATTTTTACATAGTTATTTAGACGACCTCGAAATACACATAGATATATATAATTTACTAGCGGCCCGCCAGAGGCTTCGCCCCGCTGTAAATTTCCCGTCCCCGTTGGAATTTTCTATTTTTTTCTTACATACAAACCTTATCCTGACAATAACGAACACGACAAAAAAGAAATCAGACAAATCGGTTTAGCCGTTCTTGAGTTATAAAATTACAACAAAAAGTGGCATTAATTTTTATATATAGACTAGTGACCCGCCCTCGCTTCGCTTCGGTTTCTGTAAAACCCGTACATAAAACAGTATCTATAATACATAAAAACCTTCCTCTTGAATCACTTTATCTATTAAAAAAAACCGCATCAAAATCCGTTGCGTAGTTTTAAAGATCTAAGCATACATAGGGACAGACAGCGGGAAGCGACTTTGTTTTATACTATGTAGTGATGGCGTTTAATAATATCGGAGTTGAGATATTTAAGATTTAAGTGTTCAGTTTTTTGTACTAAAAGTAGGTAAGAATATTAAATATCTCGGCTCCGATGCACTTAAGAGTATTACATTGCATAAAAAAACATGTTTATTTTGAATAATTCAATAATAATTTACCACTTTTACTAATGGCCGCTCACCTTGAAAATGTATGACTTTTACAAATGACAACACTTTTACCCTAACCCCTGTGTAAATTACAATTCCCTTATAAAGTTGCCTACTCTACGAGATGCCTAAGCCGTTTTTATTACGTAATAGATGTAGTTGCATATTGTGGACAGAAATCATTAGGAGTGACGTATTCAAAATGATTCAGCTAGATTACAGCGATATGGCTTAGGACTCGCGTTTGATGTATTAAAGAGTCAAGCTAAGTTAAGGTAATTTCTAAAGTCTCGGACTTTAGAAATGACAGTCTTCAACTAAAGCTTGCTTGAAAAAGGAATTTTTCGACAGCTACTTAATTTTTCCCCGGTTGTTGTCAGGTTATAATAGTGCCACTCCGTGTCTTCCCGTGGATGTCGGAAGAGGAGACTAAAAGGGAATATTGGCGTGTAGTACTGTTAGGCGATGGGCTTGCAACCTGTCACTAATACACTGGTATAAACAACTTAGCCTATACGGTATTTGACTAAAGTCAAATCAGCTTCTTTTATGAAACATCAAAAACGCTCCGTTACTATGGAATTTATAGGGATTACTATCTTGTGACGTCACAATCAAAAAGCGTCTTCATTGTTGGATTTTATGAATTTAAAAATCTTAATACCTATAGCAAACTAAAATATAAGATTGATGTTTTCCTAGTATTTTTATAATGTTTATCTGTTGTTAATGAAAAACCAATTTAATTTCACTCTTGTCAAATACCCTATTGTGCAATATGTGGTTACAGAATTATCAACAAGTTTATAGAGTTGTAAGTAATTCTGTAGCTCTGCCTACCCCACTCTAGGATGAAGGCATGAGGAATGTAAGTATGTAGTTTTTTTTTTGGCATTAAGAAGCAAAACGAGCTGACAAACTACCTTATGGCAATTGGGATTGTTCATATTTTTACAATTACTCCAATTCGAAAACCATTTCGAGGAATAGGGATTTAAAGCCGTTCTGCATTATTAAAATACTGAAATATTTATCTACTTTGGATATTTCGACAAAAGTATATTTAACCTTTGTTTGACTTTCTTTTTCGGCTTGAAGCCCTCCTAGGTGTATCTTACGGGCTAGGCGTAAACAGCTTGAAATTGTATGTTTTAATACACTATTACAATCACTTTTTTTCATTGGATAACATTTAATTGTTGTAATTTATTAGAAAATGCCATCCCAAATTTAAAATAATCATGTCATCCATAAAATGTCTGCTAAATAAATAAAGATATTAAAACAAAACTATTGGGTCAAATACAAAGTTAATGAAATTGGTGTCTTAAAATTTCCTATTCTTTCGAATGAGAAAGTAAAAACCGTGAGTTATTTTTTTTGGTCAATCCCAGTTGAGCTCTGAACGTTAGACATTTTTTATCTCAAGACTACAATCTAAGGATTAAAATGCTGAGGACTTAGATATAATGCCTCTATCTGCCGCACTCAGAGACGTCAGTTAAATGTATGTATGTAGTACCTATGTAAACTCTTTATTGCACAATAAAATAAAAAAACAATTACAAGTAAATTCGTACATAAACTTAAGATTAACATGTACAAAGGCGAACTTATCCCTATAAGGGATCTCTTCCAGTTAACCTGACCATGATTGAGGAAACTGTATAACTCATAATTCTACAGCTAAATATCCATAAATTATACATGTAAATAAACATCACTTACACAAATATAAATATAATGATAATATATACATATATACTTACATAAATAAATGGTTATATACACATGTATATACATATACTTATATATAAATAAATACATGATATCGAAAAGGAACATTACTGACTATTTTGCCTTAAAGAATTAAACCTGTAAACACTACTCATCCAACCACATGCAATGCTGGTTTAGTGACATATTGTCTTATTCTATTGCTATAGCAACAAATGTGACAGCAGCGACTTTAATCAATAATTAAATTTAATTGACGTCTCAGAGTGCGGCAGTATGCTAGTTAATTTGGCTTTAAAACCACGATCTTAAAGTTCGCCAACTTACTCCGCTTGTGTCGGTGGCACACGACGTGCAGTCACGAGATTAAATTTGGTAACCACCTTAGGTGCAAAGTCAATCTGACATTCTACAACAGTCCAATTCAATTAAATTTTTATATGGCGGTTTCGCTAACATTTCGAATAACGTTGAGTTATCTAAAAGCGTGGTTGCCGGGTAAGAATAGTGCCACTCCATGTCCTCCCGTATGGATGTCGTAAGAAACGACTAAGGGAATATAGGCCGTGTAGTACTGTTAGGCGATGGGCTTGCAACCTGTCACTAATACAGTGTTAAACATCTTCGCCTAAGTGTGCAAAATGTGGTTACACAATTATCAAAAAGTTTTTATAGTTGTTGGAAATTCTCTGTAGCTCTGCCTACCCCACTCTGGGAATAAAGGCGTGAACTTATGTATGTATGTATCTAAAAGTTACAAATGACTTGACATCGCTAATGACATTGACGACTTCAAGCGTCTTTTTCTTGAGATGGGTCCCAAATTAACGCTCGTGACTGTAGTTTGCCCCTTCAAACGCAAAATGTCGTCGACATAGGAAGCTTTGAGTTATAAAGGAATTGTATCATACATGAAGTGGCACTATTCTAAGCCGGCAACCACACGGCTTATATTTGAATCGTATTACTCTCAAAAATATCGGGACAGAGTGCGTTTTTCATACAAACGAGGCTATTTTGAAGCCTTGTTTCCTAGCCAGGGGTTATTTTGAGTGAGATTTAAAGGTGGGTACTCCGAGGTTCAATAGAGGAGGTCAAAAGTTCTTAAGACACCTAACTGATCGCACAATCAGTTGACACCACAGCGAGAGAGTTTGGGTTCGCATTTGGATTTCCTTCCATTTTATTGTCATTTTAGATGTTTTTCTGAACATGCACAATTCCGGCGTTGGCCGCAAATTCAATCAGTTGGGTGTCCTAGGCACTCTGGAAGTCCTGTATCGATGCTCGGGGCATCCATCATCAGATTTCACTACAAGCATCCCCTGGCGAGGAACCAAGGCTTCGAAATAGCCTCGTTTGTATGAAAAATGCACTCAGATCCGACACTTTTGCTCCTGAGAATATTTTAATAATCAACATTACTATGCATATTAAACGACCATGGCATATGTAGCCTAAAAGCAAGACACACGACCTCGAACACTACGCCAGTATTCTGGCGGTTTGCGAGTTGACCTTAAGGTCATTTTAGAAGCCGTGACCATTGCGTCGAATCTAACGCCGCCATATTTGTCTGAAATTATATACGGGCTCTAAACTCCTTAAATAATAACAAATTTCGACAACTTCAATTCAAAATGGCGGATCGCCTATCCGCGCTAAATAGGCGGCTAATGTAGGAAAATTGTTTATTTTTAAAGGACATGGCTAAACTAAAGTATGACCGACTGCCCTAGCAATGTATAAACATTGTAACTAGTAATACGAGTATGTTATGCCAATGAGCTGAGTATTAGTATCCAGCATGAAAAAAGTTTCAGGAACTTTTCAAATCGATACAATCCTGAAAATAAATCGTAAAATTCTACATAAATTTTACGTAAAACGGATCGTCATACTTACTGACAGATGACAGATAACATAAAATGAATATTATCTGTTATCTGTCAGGTCTCGATGGCGAACAAAAAATACGAAAAACCAAGTAAACAACTATTAAATACTTTATTATTCAAAAGTTCTAGGAGAATAATAAACATGTAATAATTCTTTAATGAATTTTCGAATGTTACGAGCTATAGTCTATACATTTAGGTAATTAAAAAAATGTAAACATTCCAAACCACGTGACATTGTTAAACAGCCAATCAAAACTGTTTTATCGAACTTTGACGTACGACGACTTTGACGTCAGCCAATAGAAGCAGAACACTGTCTGACGAGCTATATCACGTGGTTGTTTTGTTTACATTTTTTTAAATGCCTAAAAGAAATTTCTATACATGCTTACGGCAGTAGTTTATAGCCCGCGTAATCGTTTATCGCTGCTCCCGGGAAATGTATGTCCTATTTTCGGGGATAAAATCTATCCTATGTCCTATTCCAGGACGTAACCTACACGTCACGTGCTAACTTACATCCCGATACGATTACTGGTTGACGCGTGTTCATGTAACAATATCGAAACTAGGGCGATTGTGACGCTGCAGCGAACCGTGGCTTGACAGGGTAGTTTCAATTTTGCGGCTTCCAAGTTGTTGAATGATCCCCCCTGCCACCCAAGGACCGCCTAGCAAGTACACCTTTAAGCGTAAGCTTAAAGGCTATTTGTTGGCGCTTCAAAAATCCTAATTACCCAACCACCACTTTGTCCTTAAATTGTAGTTTAGTTTTCTACACATACATACATAAACTCACGCCTTTATTCCCAGAGTGGGGTAGGCAGAGATACAGAATTTCCAACAACTATAAAAACTTTTTGATAATTCTGTAACCACATTTTGCACAATCAGGCTAAGATGTTTACCAGTGTATTAGTGACAGGTTGCAAGCCCATCGCCTACTACACGCCTCTATTACCTTAGTCGGCTTTTACGACATCCACGGAAAGATACGGAGTGGCACTATTCTAATCCGGCTACCACACGGAGGATTAGTTTTCTTTGTCTTTCTTTTGTTTTTAGGGTTCCGTAGTCAAACTACGAACCCTTATAGTTTCGCCATGTCCGACCGTCCGTCTGCAGCCTAGCTCAGAGACCGTTAGAATATACATATATTAGTCACGCCAAAAAAGAAATTAAATAAAATGGCGAAAAAAATTTTTTTTTGGTGATAGTATCTCCCCTGCACTCTAAGTGGGGCCGTATTTTTTTCTCGTCTACCACAGAGTGTGGGATGTCGTCAGAAAACAGCTTTTCGATTTAGGGATCCGTTTATTTTTAAAATAAGCTTTAAAGCGCTTTAACTTTGTCTTGACGCTAGAAATGAGGATCCGCCGGTTCTTACCAACATCTAGGGGTCCTACCCCCTTTTGGGTGGGAGGGTGTAGGCGGGGGGGGGGGTTGTTGTGTAAGTGAAGTGGGGGTGTTATGGGAAACTGCAGGCTTCCGTGTAGCTTATGTATTTTACCTCTAAAGTCGATTCCAATAGATTTGACTTATTTATCAAATGAAATCAAATTAAACTTATATGGAAAGGAAAGTACAGATGGTCATTGAAATATTTAGTGGATAACAATACTAAAAATAAAATTAAAGGCGACTACGAAAAACTATATAAAATGTATAAAGTATTAACTATAACTCAAATAGTGTAGTATTTTGATAGCTGTAGATAATTACTACAATAATAAAGGACCATGGGCAACTTAGTATGGAGCTTGGACCCAGAACCAACACAGCTGAGAGTTAAGTCATTAAAAGGATCTATAAATATACTTCATTTTGTTCTATAGGCACCAAGTTGTATTCCATTGCTGAACCGAGATATTCATATTTCAGTCAGTGTGTATGTATAAGGTCTATAAACGGGTTTCTCTTAATGATAGGCTACCATACCAATCATTAATCGATAGGATAAGAATATAAAAGCGATACACAGAAAATAATAAGTAGGTACTAAAACAAGAGAAAGATAACAGGCGGTCTAATCGCTAAAAAGCGATCTCTTCCAGACAACCTTTAGGTAGCGGAAAAAAGTTAAATTGACATGACAGAACCGAGCGTTTGACGTTTGATTATTTTATTTATTAATATAATCAGTATTTACGGCAAGTTAATGTTATCTTATTATTCTCATTATACATTAATAACCAAGTCATTCAAATGACCTGCAGGATGATTAAATGGCATATTCGGTAGCAATACCTTCATTATTACTACATATATTGTTTGTTACCTACCCTCCAACATGTTAAATACCCTAGCCACAGATTCTTCATAGTTCGTTTTCACTCTAAATTAAAAAATGAATATCTCAGTTCTGCAATGGAATTCGACTTTGTGCCCATATAATTAAATGAAGTAGATTTAAAGACCTATTTAATAGCCCAACTCTCATGTCTGTTGGTTCTGGGTCCATTTTGACGCATGGTCCTTTAGTCTTTTAACAAAGCAGATATAGAACAAAGAATATCAGAAGAAGGAAATATGTACAGTCGAAGCCATAAATATATTTACACCTTGTCACTTTAATTGTTGTGACTATTTCATATGACAGTTTACACATGACATTAAATAGACAAGGTACTAAAGTGTAAGACATATTTTTGACTTCGACTGTACAAAACTTTTCTAAGAACTATTATGGTAAAAGAACAGATAAATATTTAGTCCCGAAAATATATAATGAAATAGAATGGTTAAGAGAGAAGAGATACAGCTGAAAGTCAAAAAAAAAAAAAAACTTTTCTAGATATTTTACCGTGATTGCAGCTGCTGTGTATTGGTGTTATTAGATTTGTTATCATTGTTCAGTATATCTATCCTTTTGTAAAAATAATAAATATTTTTGTAACTTTAAAAAAAGAAAATAAAATGAGCGCTGTCTCGCCAACAAACTGCGTAAGCATTTTAGCGAGTA
Organism: Acleris laterana; assembly: GCA_963966035.1. Classification (NCBI taxonomy): domain Eukaryota; kingdom Metazoa; phylum Arthropoda; class Insecta; order Lepidoptera; family Tortricidae; genus Acleris; species Acleris laterana. Next base: position 86,028,406 of record OZ014438.1, read on the forward strand.
ACTTATAAATTGATTTAACTGTGTACTATCAGCCCAATGGAACCCTGACCCACCATAGAACGGTGTCACAGTGACATTATAAAACAATTTGTTTGACACTTCTCATGACTTGAATCATAACGTCTCTGTGACACAGTTCTATGGTGGGTCAAGGTTCCAATGGTCTGATAGTACCTGTCTTTGAAAAATAAAAAAAATGGAAAATATAATCTAAATATATAAAAGGAGAAACTGACTGACTGACTAACATATCAACGCACAGCCTAAACGGCTAAACGTAGGCACTTGAAATTTGGAAGGGACGTAGCTTACGTACCGTAGAGGTGCACTAAGAAAGGAATTCCCGAAATTCCCACGGGAACGGGAATTAGCGGGAAAATCTTTTTGTATGAAAAATCTAAACCGAAGCGAAGCGAGGGCGGGTCGCTAGTACAGTAATAAATTAAGGTGTTACAAAATAATATTCCAGTGTATTCAGCCCGCATGCAAGCGTGCAAATATTTTGTTAATTTTAAATCTAATAAACATGTAAAAATTTAAAAAACATAACTCAAATAATAATATGGGTTAAAAAACATTTACATTAAATTTTCAATAATCTTGTACACTATAAAAACATTTATCCATGAGCCATTTTGTCAATATGCGCTTGAAAAGGCTTCCTGTTAGCGACTTCATACTTTCTGGTAAGTGGCTATAAATTTCTATACACATATTGTACACATGCGTACTTTTTCGAGTAAAATCGGAGAAATACTGGAAAAGGGCCGAATCTTAAGTACCCGAAACCGACGTGCGTGCATGACTCGATGTATGAATGTGGAAGAAGCGAAAGAAATTTGTCAAGATCGTAACAAATGGAAAGAAGTGGTCTCTGCCTACCCCTCTGTGAAACAGGCGTGATTTAATGTATGTATGTATATATGTTGTACACATTTCTACCATACATCGCCTTTAGTAAACAATTTTATGTAAAACCAGGAAAATGTGAAATATGTTGTCTCTACTTGCTTTATTCAGGAGAAAACGTTTTAGCCAAAACTGATGCATTTTGAGGTTATTACATTGTTTACTAAACAAGACAACTCTATTGGAATGGACTATAGGCTCGCCTTGCGGCATACACGTGCCGCACTATTCCTCACTGGGTCCAAGCGAGGCGGCCTCGGACCTCAGAATTTGCGACCTCCTTCAAGGCGACTTTCGTAATAATCGTCATTTCATGGGTGTATGCTTTACCAGACGCCTGTGTGCGTCGGTGGCCTAGTGGCTTAGGGAGTAGACTCGTAATCGTGAGGTACCGAGTTTGAATCCCCGCGGTCATCGTGTAATATCTCCTGTCGCCCCCACTTTAAAATGTTAAAAATACCTGACCCTTACATCCATGTATATTTTAGAATCATGTAAATTCATCACAAAGCATTAAGACTTATTCCAGACTCTCACAGAAACAAAGAGAAATAATAGAAATCTTAATAAACTTTAACTACCGTTTACCAAATTAAAATTAGTTGAGTCCAGTCCACACTATATGATGATCAAAATAAATTATCTTTATTTATAAGGAATTTAAAAATATTTTTAAATACCGAATTTAGAGATAAAGGAATTCAAGTATATTTCTTTATAATGTACAAGTAATATAATTATAAATAAATGGGAAAAATATATAATATAAAACTATAACTAATTAATAATAAGTTATGTAAGAATTATTGATATGTGCAATATTCGTAGCTAATATTTTATTCTTACTAGACTTGAATATACAGTTTTTAACCGCGACGCAAAAAGAGGGTTATATAATTAAGTTTGATCACTACGTGTAGTGTTTGGCAGCGTAGCTTTTAAACTAGTGAACCGATTTTGATGCGTTTTGTTTTATTTGAAAGAAGGTTTTCTAGCGGTACTTTGTAATTAAGTTTCATGAAAATCGGTTGAACCATTTACGAGATATCAGCTCTGAAAGATGCGGTTTTTATATAATTTAATAGTTATTAAATGAAACTGTAGGTACTGTTTGTGCTTTTTTTTTTTTTTTTTTTTTTTTTTTTTTTTTTTTTTTTTTTTTTTTTTTTTTTTTTGCGGATGGTAGGACCTTGTGCAGGGTCCGTCCGGATCGCTACCACCGTCTTATCCATTAACCTACCGCCAAACAGCAGTGTTCGCATTGTTGTGTTCCGGTTTGGGGATAAGACAGCCTGTGAAATGACTAGCATAGAGGCATTCCATCTTAGTCCTCAGGGTTGGCAACGCATTTGCAGTCTTAGGATTGCATTGCAGTCTTGTGAATGCGAATGTCTATGGGTCACAGTTTCCACTTACCATCAGGTGGCCTGTGTGCTCGTTTGTCATCTCTATGCCATAAAAAAAAAAAAAAAAAAAAAAGTTGGTAAGTAAAATGTTGAACTGTCCAAAGGTATTGGACACCTTATGCGTGATCTGTCCGGATCGCTACCACCATCTTACCTTTTATCCTACCGCCGAGCAGCTTACGCAATACGTTCCGGTGTGGGGATAACACTACCGGGGAAAGCCTTCCTTGGTCCTCAGGGTTGGAAACACAATTGGGATTGACCAAAAAAAATAACTCACGGTTTTTACTTTCTAATTCGAAAGAATAGGAAATTTTAAAACACCTATTTCTTTAATTTTGTATTTAACCCAATAGTTTTGTTTTAATATCTTTATTTATTTAGGAGACATTGTATGAATGACATGATTATTTTAAATTTGGGATGGCATTTTCTAATAAATTACAACAATTAAATGATATCTAATAAAAAAAAGTGATTGTAATAGTGTATTAAAACATACTATTTTAAAGCTGTTTTCGCCTAACGCGTAAGAGGTGTATCTTACTTAAGGGGGCTTCAAGCCGAAAACGAAAGTCAAACAAAGGTTAAATATACTTTTGCCGAAATATCCAAAATAAATAAATATTTCAAAAATTTAATAATGCAGAACGGCTTTAAAACCCTATTCCTCGAAATGGTTTTCGAATTGGAGTAATTGTAAAAATATGAACAATCCCAATTGTAGTTAGTAAAAAGATATTAAGCTGGGAAAGGATATTAAGCTAAAAAGTCTTGGGTAATCTCTATGGTTATTAAACAATCAGTAATTTCAACTTCGTATGTTGGTACTACATTGTTTGAACTAACCTAACCTAACATTGAAAAACATTTACTTATCTAATTTCATGGTCAAACGCAGAGCCCTTCGATACGCACTTGTTTAAAATTGTGTTCCAAAGGTCACACGCTAGTCTTATTACACGAATAAAACTCATTAAAACAACCTACAAAACAAAACTGCGTTCTTTAAACAATAAAATGCCAAATTACACGGCGCTGGCGGTTAAAATTGGAACTAATGTTCCTACATATAAAATTTAAGGTTACGTGTAGATGGTAGCGCCACTGCCGGGTCAGATAAGTTGGTATAATTTTTGTCATGACGTACTTTGGCGGGAAAAGAGATCGCCTTGAGTGACGTGTTTCCCGCGTTCGACCTCGGTCGTGGCCGCGACGAGTCGGGCGGCTTCGGCGGCGCTCGGGTGAGCTCGTATGCGTTCGGCTTCGATCGGCTGTATTCACTTAATATGATTTGCTGCAATTGTAGGCTTTGAAAGGAAGAGTGTTTTTTCTGGACGCAACTTGGTTTACATAGAATTTTATAATTCGTAATGTTGTGTTCTTATAACCATTTAAAAGTTGTTAAGATATATTACAGTAATGTCGAGCTACACAACGGGTTGTTTTTTTTTTAAAAGTACTTAATTTTTGTCATTATTACCTTATGACCACTACGAAAAAAAAAACAAATTGGCCCACCCTTTCTCTTCATTTTTATAAATCATAAATCATCCTCATTTTCTTTTACAATCACCTAGGTTGGTGCGGGATGCCAATACCGATCTTTGTCCATGCTGCTACAGTTTTTTCTTAATTGTTTATGTAATCTTTTTTTTTTTAAATAAGTATGTTAAAAAGGAGGCAAATGAGCACGCTAGTCACCTGGGGGTAGGTAAGTGATATTAAACTGATGCTACCTTTGAGAAAAGAGTACGCTCGTTTTTAAGGCCCCCAAGTCGTATTGGTTTGGAAATTACGCCGAGAGCTGATTCCACGTTCCACATAGGTATTGTGCGTGGCAAAAAGGCGTACGTGTGGGTACGTTTTTTTTTTTAAAGATCCATGAAAGTATTTATCGCAGAGGTTTTAAATAAAGAAATACTACAAAAGTCACAGAGGCTTATGAGTAGTCAGTGAGTTCGGTGTGAGGCTACTTTGAAGGTAGATTTTATAAGGAACCGCTAGATCAAATTTCGATGAACGTACCTCAGTTTATTTGAATTTTAATATACAAATCCTAATAATAACTCACTCGAATATTAAAAGATATAAATAATAATCAATCACCATTATAAAAATAACACTCCTCTAGCAGGTCCGCCCCGTCCGCCCCTGGCATGTTCACAGATTATATACATAAGTGGCATGAGGTCGTACTTTGAAAATCGAAGTAAAAAGTTCCGTTAGTTCCATACCTGTCATTCATCATTCGAGCCTAAATCAAAAGAAGGAGATATAGCTAACTTCGAACTTCGATTTTCAAAATAATGCCTATGGTCTCTATGCTACTGGCCGCATTACCTCTCGATAGTTAGCCCAATCCTTTGGGAGAGGTAACTGGAAATTTTGTTCTATATTCTCTCCAACGAATAATAATAAGTAAGAGACACTTAGTGGCAAAATAGAATAGAATATAATTTAAGGACGTTTGGACGCGGCGCATTTTCCCGGTTATTTTCCTTTCCAAATTTAAACATGTTCGAATGTAGGTGGAGGCCGTATTGATTGTATCAGAACTAATCGATAGGTGTCGCTTCGTGAGAGTTATTTCAGGACACCTGGTGAACCTTTTTGAATGTATCGTCCTGGTGCCATCTGTGGTATTCTCACGGAAGTCCTTTTGAGTGTAGTTTTTTTCATTCTGTTTCTTGATTTACTCTGTTTACTTGACAATGGCGAAATCATCAGCTAGGGTATATATAATAACTACATGAAATGGGTGCTTTAAAAACTCGACTGCATTTTTTATACATACATACATACATTAAATCACGCCTGTTTCCCAGAGGGGTAGGCAGACACCACTTCTTTCCATTTGCTACGATCTTGACAAATTTATTTCGCTTCTTCCGCATTCATACATCGAGTCATGCACGCACGTCGGTTTCGGGTACTTAAGATTCGGCCCTTTTCCAGTATTTCTCCGATTTGACTCGAAAAAGTACGCCTAGGGCCCTTCCGACCCGTCCACTGACTTTCGATCTGTTTATATTGTTATTAAAAACCGTTTATTAATGCTATTCGTATATATTTGAGATGGTCAAATTGAGACCTTGCAAGTGATATCTTAATTGATTTTATTAGAAGACTTTTTCGGTTGACACAAATAATTGACATTATTGTTGCTATTTTAATTTTAACAGTTTAGGTATCCTGTGTCACCTAAGACGGTGAAAACACTCTAACGATATCACACACATTTAAGGCTGCGTTTCCACCAGAGCTGTGCGAGGCAACTTAGCGGCGGCGCGAGGGAAAATCCACCAAACAGCTTTTTTTTATGGCATAGAGAAGACAAACGAGCACACAGGCCACCTGATGGTAAGTGGAAACTGTGACCCATAGACGTTCGCATTCACAAGACTGCAATGCAATCCTAAGACTGCAAATGCGTTGCCAACCCTGAGGACCAAGATGGAATGCCTCTATGCTAGTCATTTCACCGGCTATCTTATCCCCAAACCGGAACACAATAGTGCGAACACTGCTGTTTGGCGATAGGTTAATGGATAAGATGGTGGTAGCGATCCGGACGGACCCTGCACAAGGTCCTACCACCCGCAAAGTGGTTAGAAGTCATGATTTTAACATAGTTATTTAGAGGACCTCGAAATACACATAGATAGGTAGGTATATATAATTTATGGCGTTTAGTAATATCGGAGCCGAGATATTTAAGATTTAAGTGTTCAATTTTTGGTACTAAAAGTACACCTAGGTAAGAATATTAAATATCTCGGCTCCGATGCACTTAAGAGTATTACATTACATAACAAAACATGTTTATTTTGAATTATTCTATCATAATTTACCACTTTTACTAATGGCCGCTCACCTTGAAATAGTATGACTCTTACAAATGACAACACTTTTACCTAAACCCCTTTTAACCCAAACTTAATTACTAAGTATACCTACATACTTATACTAATCACAGATAATGGATATGAATTTAAATTTCATGAAATACTTCCTCAAATTACAATTTATGTCCAATTATTACTGACGATTATTACCGACGTCAATTTATTACACTCAAATATTTTTCCAATTGAATAATGAAATAAACGAAATCGTTTTAAAATTTTCATGGATCAGTGAATCAAATATTTGATCAATTAGTTTTTCAATATTTACGCTTCAGTAACTTCAGCTTAAAAACAAGTCTTTAATAAAAACATAGCTGGCACCCATCGGGCTTAATGATTTCCGCCACTTGATCCGCCATGTTGGTACTCATCCCAGGCCTACCAACATTTAATTTTCCTACAGCCTACGGAAAAAAGTCACATGTACTATATGAACTGTATTGCACTTCCAACATTATTATAACCGTCGAGATTTTAGTACGCTTCCATGAGTTAATTACACTTGTGCCTCCGTACGAGGGCAGAATAGCTATCAGTTCCATAGACTAACAATTTAAGTTAAGTTTCTTCGACGTACATTATAACACACGATACGGTTCGACATTCTAAATTTGAAATTTGACGTAACTTCCATATTAGTTTTGTATTCAATTCGCTGTTCGTTCCCGTGTGTTTTTCCCTGACCAACTTATTTATTTTTTAAATATTTATAAGCAAAGATTACGTGAAAGAGGATTTACTTTAGTTTTGACTCTTTACATATTATAAAACCAAGTCGCTTCCATAAATAGGGTGATTAAAGAGGAAGGTTTTTGTGTATAATACATTCTGGATAGTAAACTAAATAAATAGTAATTAATAACAGCAGTTTTTAGATCTCCTAATTCATTAGTAATGCTATTAGTGGACTTTAATTCTATGATGATAGAGATTTGATAATTTACATACATACGAGTACATTAAATCACGCCTGTTTCCCAGAGGGGTAGGCAGAGACCACTTCTTTCCATTTGCTACGATCTTGACAAATTTCTTTCGCTTCTTCCGCATTCATACATCGAGTCATCGCACGTCGGTTTCGGGTACTTAAGATTCGGCCCTTTTCCAGTATTTCTCCGATTTGACTCGAAAAAGTACGCCTAGGGCGGCCCCTTCCGACCCGTCCACTCACTTTCGATCTGTATATCTCTTTGATAATTTATATTAACATAAACCCTTTTAGAAAGATAACAGGCACTTACGATTATTCTGAGTAGCTTGGGAACTAGCGACCCGCCCTCGCTTCGCTTCGGTTTATGTGCGCCCAGACCAGACCTAACCAAAAATATCTAATAATTAATGCAGCATCAAAATCCATTGCGTGGTTGAGGACTTATAGAATATACAGACAGACGCTAATATATTCGCTTTGACTTAGTTATATACTAAAGATAAAAGATAAAAAAAAAAAAAAAAAAAAAAAAAAAAGTAAAAAAAACATTTTTTCAGTACTAGCGACCCGACCCGTACATATAAAGCTTCCTCTTGAATCAGTCTATCTATTAAAAAAAACCGCATCAAAATCCGTTGCGTAGTTTTAAAGATATAAGCATACATAGGGACAGACAGACAGCGGGAAGCGACTTTGTTTTATACTAGCGACCCGCCCTCGCTTCGCTTCGGTTTATGTGAGTTTTCTGTAATACCCGTACGTAAAACAAAGTTTATTATACATGAAAACCTTCCTCTTGAATTATCCTATCTATTAAAAAAAACCGCATCAAAATCCGTTGCGTAGTTTTAAAGATCTAAGCATACATAGGGACAGACAGCGGGAAGCGACTTTGTTTTATAATATTTTATAATTATAATATGTAGTGATAGTGATGATGATGACTATGTACTTAGTGACGTAGGACGCACGGGCGCTTTAACAAGTGAAAAATCTACCAGCGCTTCCCAATAGACCACTGCTGAGAAGAAACGCCGCAAGAAACTCAACAGTCAGTCACTAAGTGTAAAATCAATTTAAAAAAAAACAAACTAAAAAACTCTACTGTAATTTGTCACAATGATACATTTACATTACGCCGACAAACTTGTAAAATAAAACCTTGAAAGTATTCCTTTTTCTGGTACCATACGTGTAAAGCATTTTTTTTATATAATATTTAGCATTCAGTAAGGTTTCATTATTTATATAGCTCTTAAAAAATAATTACGTAGGTATCTGCTCTTATTAGTTATTAGATATAAGGGACCGTTTCGGAAATATTGAATTCGAAAGGTATAATTTTCATTCGATTAGCGCAAGAGACAAAACTACTAAAAATCTGTAAATTATCTTAAATGAAAGCACATATAACTAACTTAAAAGGAAAACTAGCACGACTAAGTAGAATTCATTTGTTCCTGAGAAACGGGAGGTTTAGATTATTCTTCTCCGTTGAACTTTAATCAAAGTGTGATTAAAAATTAACAGTTGACATAAACTAAATACCAAGACCAACCCTATGAAAAAAAAAACAAATGCGATCGTAATAATAACCAACAAAAATTTCAAAGAAAGAACATCCACAATACTGCCTGCGCAATAAACATGAAACCATGTGCAAAAAACTAGAAATTAAAAAAATAAAGTTTGAAATTCGAATATGCTTCCGGAATTTGCATTTCGAAAAGAGAACTGACCCAATTAGCTAAACCATAGACAGTGATAACATTTCGGCGCGCGCGGAGCGGGAGGGCGTCTAGTTCAGTGACTCTCGGTAGGTAGTGGTGCTCTCACGTCGGAACCGAGCGGACGTGTTGTGAGTTTCTCAGTGCCGTGGATTGACAGTGACAGAAGTGTGTTTTTGTTTTGGTTGGATTGTATTTGCGATTACTACGGTAAGTTTTTATTTAAGGTACAATTACGTTTTGTGAATTTTGTATTTTTTAAATGTGTAACATTGTTAGAGTTGGATTTGGACGCGTAAAAATGTTTTGAAAGGCTGGTTTTAATTAAAAATGTTTGGTGAACGAAATAGTAATAATGCTATCGTGAATGAATGTTAAGTTAATTTTTTATTTTGTAAATATATTTAAATAAAATTAAAAAGCAACAGCCTTCTTTGAACAAATCTTTAGTTTACGCGGAATTTCTGTGAAACTTTTTGTATGAACTTATCCAGTCTTGAAGCATAAAACTTGAACGTCCTTATATCTTACGGTTTTACGCAAACTTAACATATTACATACAAAGGAAAAATCTGACTCACTATTCTAGACCTTGAAAAATGTGTTTTGTTACTCGTACGTACTTACTGCGTTTTTCCGTAAGCATTGGACCAACGCTATTTTGTCTAAAATAAACTTATGGCCTTGTACAACAACTGCGTAGAATCAAAAAAAAATAACACCTTCCATTCGCAAAAAACACTTGTAAATTCCTAAAAAAAGCTGTTAAATATATTAAAACACAAAAAAGAACAATTTAAAAAATTAAAACTGCTTTATATATTTACTATAAAGTATAAAGTCTGTGAAAAATAAACTATTATCATTTTAAATCAATTAAATGAATGCGAAAACTATCAGTGACTTAACATCAATAAGTATATTAATTACACGGCAATATAATAACATTTAGTTTGTTATCGCTGTCCGTGTTTGCGTTATCTTTAATATATTATTATAAATTACGCATTCTACCTTTGCGACGTAAGTTAAACGTACTTACTCCTACACAGCTTGCTCCGACGGTTAACTAACAAATACCGCTTTATACTTTAAGCCTGGACTTAAAATGGAAAACCAATTTATACTCGTACCTAATATATTACATACAAAGAGTCGCGCATTTTTTTTTTTGCAAATTTCCAAAAGTACCTTTCTCTTTCCGTGGAGTTTAAGTTATTTAGAAACTAAAACTGTGAATAAGTAACAAACAAATAGTTACTTTCACATGAATACTTATACTATAATATAATATTAATATAGATTAAAATGTAATTATTAAATAAAATAAAAAAGGAATTTTTTTCTATAAAAATTGCAAAAGGCAACCACTTACAACGTTGGAGCTCGTTAAAAATAATAATTTTATACGTTAACACTGAGACTAACTCGTAATAAAAAAGGGTATATACATAAACGGAGTATACTACACTTATACCCTTTTTCACTTGACTTTCAGAACGCATTATTTTTCACTACGGCCTATTTATTAATGTAATTTCAAGGAAAATTCCCGCACAATAAAGCAAGGAACTGGCGTTAAACGCAAGAACATTTAATAGATCATTATATGCCTAGGGAGGTAAAACAAAAAATGTCTCAAATGGTGGCCATTTGACTTCAGAGCCGATGGCGAGGGCGATGAATATGCGGTCGAAGGCTTTCATTATCACCCGTTGAGTAGACGATTTTTAGATTTAGAAGGTAAATGGCGAAACGAGAGTGGTGTAAAAAAAAAAAAGAGTTCCATGACTGTGACAAATTTGCCGACACTGAAATGATCTTGAATGTTTAACAGGAAGCTTTAAAAAAACGTTACGCAACTGAAGTACCTATGTCTTTTTCGTCCATGGAGAAAGGGTGGCGGTGGCCTAATGGCTAAGGGTGTTGACTTGTGATCCTGAGATACCAAGTTCTAACCCCGGTATTGGTCAAGTATGTTTTCCTAACTTTAGTATATTACCAGATGATTTTTACGGACACATTCATGCATGGTTTGTGCATGTACAAACTGGCATATGCATTCGGTTGTACTTCCTTAAGGTTGGCAACGCATTTCCTGCCTGAAGATTGTCATTGGATGGAGGTTGTCTATTATTTAATGTGTATGTATTAGCAGCGACTGACGGTAAATAAATGTCGTCGAAGTTAATTATTGGATTTCTTTGACAAGGTTGTATGGCACAACGATTCAAGTTGTCGAATGAAAAAAGGGAAAAAGATCGCTTTACGATGTTGATACTGTCGGTGAGATGGCTTTGCAAATGAAACAGCAAACATTAAAAGGCAACTTGTGCAGCCTTGCTTAGGTAAACGAGAATCAAAAGGGATGCTTTTATATGCGCTTCCGTACACGTGAGGGTAATACAGCTTTCGCATTGCTGTTTGCTAAAAAACCAAATAAAAATAAATTAACCAGGACTAAAATGTGAAAATGATTGAAAAGGGCATGCTTCGATGGTTCGGTCATTTGGAAAGGATGGATGAAAGAAGATTAACGAAAGAGATATACAGATCGAAAGTGAGTGGACGGGTCGAAAGGGGCCGCCCTAGGCGTACTTTTTCGAGTCAAATCGGAGAAATACTGGAAAAGGGCCGAATCTTAAGTACCCGGAAACCGACGTGCGTGCATGACTCGATGTATGAATGTGGAAGAAGCGAAAGAAATTTGTCAAGATCGTAGCAAGTGGAAAGAAGTGGTCTCTGTCTACCCCTCTGGGAAACAGGCGTGATTTAATGTATGTATGTAACCAGGACTAAGTTATAAATACATACATACATAAGCTCACGCCTTTATTCCCAGAGTGGGGTAGGCAAAAGTATTAAACCGTTATAAATAGTTAACGATTAAATCAGATGTCATAGTTAAATATCGTTCAGTTTCGAAGATTACGATTCTTTGTTTACATATTTTTTTGTTAAGGAAAACATCATGTTTGATATATACAAAGAAAACGATACTACCCAAGATTCAGCAGGACTAGTCAAGATAATAAAGCAAAATTATCGTTTTTCGAAAATCGATACAATGTACCTAATTGACGTAGATACTGGAGCACACGGCACTAAACCTAGTTATATAAGACTACCGGATGATATATATAAATAATTAGTCACGTCATTAATGGGGGAGCACGAAAAAGCAATAGTGCGATGTAAAAATCCATGCAAAGCTATTTTTTTTTATTATAAGTCCGATGTCTAGTGTGGTTAGACTCCCTAGTTTCGTTTGTTCCTCGAAACAGGGGAGGGGTAGGACTATACGACAATGCTGCAAGCCCCCCTGATTGGCCTAATCACTGGCAGCAGCATGATAAGAAACCTCGTATTTAAGGATCTTTTATCATCGACCAAAGCTTATCTGAAAGCTCGTCAATTTTTGTGTATGAAAAAGCACTCCTGCATTTTTCAAACAGTGGAGAAAGTTGTTACTGCAGCAATTGAAGGTAGCCCTCCCTCAGCCAAGTGTTTTGCATTACAGCATCGCCATTCCTTATTGTTCTTACCTATGAAATTGGCGTTTTATAAGGAGATTATTTTGTAACGTCAAATGCAAACCAAACAAATTTCTGCCAGGAATATTGGACACTTCTAAGCTATATTATACATATCTTAATTACTTAACCTGTCACTAATACACTGGTAAACATCTTCGCTTAAGTGTGCAAAATGTGGTTACAGAATTATCAAAAAGTTTTTATAGTTGTTGGTAATTCTGTAGCTCTGCCTACCCCACTCTGGGAATAAAGGCGTGAGTTTATGTATGTATGTAATTAATTAAAAATAGTTAGCTTCATGAAACTCTGCGTAATTGACATGAAAAGAGTTGAGTTCACACTTTAATTTTAAACATTAATTAAGAAATTTAACCATATTATTTGTATCTAAAACCTTTGTAACATAGTGTATTAATGAAATTTAAAAAGAATTTGGAAGTTTTAAATAAAAAAAAATAACAATGCGCCAATTTCATAGGTAAGGACTCAATATAATATATCAACTGGTAGCATATCGAACCAGGTTTAACGTCATGGGCTCCGAAGCACATTAAAAAATGAATCGGTCTCAGTTGCCTAAGGTCATAAAGGTCCATAATCTCGGAAGTACCTAATGAACCATTAACCTACCGCCAAACAGCAGTGTTCGCATTGTTGTGTTCCGGTTTGGGGATAAGACAGCCGGTGAAATGACTAGCATAGAGGCATTCCGTCTTAGTCCTCAGGGTTGGCAACGCATTTGCAGTCTTAGGATTGCATTGCAGTCTTGTGAATGCGAATGTCTATGGGTCACAGTTTCCACTTACCATCAGGTGGTCTGTGTGCTCGTTTGTCTTCTCTATGCCATAAAAAAAAAAAAAAAAAAATGAAGCCATTTAACCTAGAGCAATACAAATCATAACCAAAAAAACTGTATTCCCAGTATTCCCTTTTGTTGTCTCTTGATCAATCCGTGATGAATGTAGTCAGGTAATGAAAGGCTTTACTAAATACTCACTATTTGATTGTATTTTGACAATGGCGCATTCCGTTGGTCCCTGGATGCAATAGCTATTGTTCCATTGCTGGCCCATTTGTATTTGCAGTATTAAGCCGGAAGCTATTGATCCGACGACGCAATGTATTATGTGCAGCAAGGTAATCTAGCTAATGATTACAATTCAGAAGATGAAAGCCATAGATATTGTGGCAATCTCGTGTTTGACAGTTGGCTCAGACCATTTGGAATGAACTAGCTTGTGGTTGCCGGGTTAGAATAGTGCCACTCCATATCTTCCCGTGGATGTCGTCGTAAGAGACGGCTAAGGGAATAAAGGCGTAAAGTACTGTTAGGCGATGGGCTTGCAACCTGTCACTAATATACTGGTGAACATCTTAGCCTAAGTGTGCAAAATGTGGTTGCAGAATTATGAACAAGTTTTTAGAGTTATTGGTAATTCTGTAGCTCTGCCTACTCCAATCTGGGATTAAAGGCGTGAGTTTATGTATGTATGTATGTAGCTTGTTAAAAACACCGAATCCAAAACCCCACAATAAACGCAATACGGTATTTGACAAAAGTCAAATCAGCTTCTTTTTATGAAACATCAAAAACGCTCGGTTACTATGGAATTTATAGGGATTACTGTCTTGTGACGTCACAATCAAACACCGTCCTTATTGTTGGATTTTATGAATTTAAAAATCTTAAAATAGCCAACATAAATAAAAGATTGATGTTTTCCTAGTATTTTTAAATAATGTTTATCTGTTTTTAATGAAAGACCAATTTAATTACACTCTTGTCAAATACCTTATTTGTTACGCGACGTTCGTAGAAAATGTATGTATAAAATACAAAATTAAAATAATTAACTACATTCTGTAGGTAGGGCTTCTAAGCGCTTTGACAAGTTTTAGTCTAGGTAAAGCTTTCGGAGAGAAAACCACTGTTGAGATGAAAGATGCTCGCAACAAAAACACTCATACAACATGAGTTAGCATAAAACATTATACTGATTAAAGTGATTAATAGTTAAGAGAAATGCATATAGTCACAGTAAGTATAATTTCGTCACTTTTGGACCTTAAAAGCGTTGAAATAGATTCGGAAAGTGACTCTAGTTCCACCTAAAACTAAGTAATTCTTAATAAATGTCGAGGGAAGAATTTAATTTCTAACTAGATTCTAATTTACGATGACAAGTATCTTCTATCAGCAGTGGGTTTTAATAAAACTAGTTACAACCAACTTTATAAATCATAATCATGACGTAAACAGGTGTAAACTTACAAGGAAGTAACAAAGCAAGTTGCAATCTTTCGTTTCTTTAAAGAAAACAAAATCTAGTCGACTCGCTAGTAAATTACCTTACAACACAAAGCAATACAAAGCTTTGTCAACATATTCCCATGCAATATAGAGTTTCTCATTTCCTTTATAGATACTAAGTGCGAAATTGCAAATTCGGTTTCTTGTCTTACGGTACGTGCAGGTCATATCACGTTACCTCACATGGGAAGCATTTACTTTCCTGGACACATCATGGTTAAGGGAGGCCATGGCTGAGATACACGTCATATACGCGAAGGGGTGCTGTGTTCCGCTATGTTCACGTTTGCAAGGACTTCTTGTTCTGTTAATTATTCTTATGGCTTTTGATGTAGACACCTCGTGGTGTTGTTCTCCTAGTCATTATTTTACTTTTGAAGTTCATTGATATCACATTTTTAATGATTTTATTTGCTATTTAATAATAGTTATTTGTTACTTTATTACCTTGTATAACATACTTTAAGTATTATTGTGTTTTCTGTGGTTTCTGTGTCTGAAGCGCTAATTGATTCACTCCATATTACCAACGTGCAAAAAAACCCTCATGTCATGCCAACTTACTAAATAAATATTTTGAATTTCGAATTGCTTAGACCAGCTCTTGGATGAGATGAAATTTGACAAGCAAACTTGAATCCGACTATTCCGAGTTCTAGCTGAAATATAAAAAGGTAAGCAAGATTGCAATTAGTTGAATAGATGTAGGAAATTATGGAATTAGATCATTTCCACTCTGGCACTCTGGATTGTAATTTTAGGCACAATCATCCGTCAACATTAAAAACAGAAACGACTGATTGGTAAACTTCCATCTCTTTCATCGGATCAGCTCTTAGACATCTTAATGTTACCTTGTCAGTAGAACTAGCATAACCTAATGTATTCAAAATTTCATATCATTTTTATCACGAGCAACTTTTTTAAAATAGCACCTTTTTTCACTAAACTCAATAAGAAGCTGGTAATAAAAGATCATTTTAATTAATTGATTGATTTCACAATAAATCAAAAGTAAATCCCGTGAAGCAAAACGAAACGTTGACGGTTCGAAACATGTGAAGAAATAGTCGAAATTTCTAGAAACTTATAGTCTATGCCTTTTAAAACCAACGGGTACTTTAAAAAGTCCGCCGCGTTGAAAATAAACGACATTTTTTTTAACAGTTACGGCCGTACTCTAAGGCTTTAACTTAGGCCAGTTAACGACGATCCAGCCGTTCCTTAGTGTCGATTTCTCATGCACAAGTTTAAAAACCGGGCAAGAGCATGTCGGACCATGCTCAGTGTAGGGCTCCGAAGCCGTAACGACAAACACAAAAAACTATCTCAAAAATCAACATGTATGAAACAATTTTCTATTTAAAGTTATTTGACGCTGTCTTAGATGATTTTTAGTAGGTATAAACCCGTTAATCGCCTGTATCTCAGGAACTAATTATGTCTACTTAGCCGTGATAGTTTTCCTTTAAAATTCGTTATATGCGCTTTCGTTGAAGATTTTTTTCAGATTTTTAGTACTTGTAGTTTTGGCTGTAGGGGGGGGGGGACACTTGACTCTAACAAAAAATAGCGCTTTAAAGCTTAATATTTCATAAACGGATCCCTTAATCGAAAAATTGTTTTAATAAACCCGCAATATTTTTGAAAGACCTATCCAACGACACCCCACACTATGGGGTAGGCAAGAAAAAAAAAAGACATCCCCACGTTACGTGTAAAGGAGGTGCATTAAAAAAAAAAAAAATTCAAAATTTTATTTTACCACTTTGTTGGCGTGACTAATATGTACATTCATGCCAAATTACAGCTTTCTAGTACTATGAGTCTCTGAGCTAGACTGGGGACGGACGGACGGACGGACATGGCGAAACTATAAGGGTTCCTAGTTTGACTACGGAACCCTAAAAAGGAACTAGTAAATTGTGTAAAACGTCTCTAACTACCTACGACGGCTAGTCACTTGTTGCTAAGCCGTGAAATTACCCACACAGGCTTTTATCTTTTAATAATAGTGTGTATTACTTAGCAGATAAAGTTTTGGAAAGTGAGAGCTCCGAGTGAAATTGGCAATATGATCCCAAAAAACGGTGGCGTAATTTGGTGTTTGCCGCTTGAGAATAGCCATCATGTCATTAACCAAATCATTGAAATATTGTACACCAAAAAAACCCCTTGGCTAACCTAACTCCTCAAGATTGATATTCATAAAAGATGTCGCTATCTTCCGTCTATAATTATCTTAGAATCATTAAGACGTAGACATCTAAAATATACCTACTTCAGCGGGATCATACGAGTAGGTTCGACCTTATTTCTAACTAGCGACGCCCCCTAGCTTCGCTTCGGTTTACATGAGTTTCCTGTCACACCCGTACATAAACCAGAATTGGGTGAGTATAGTTTTTTGAAGTGGTGTATTTTATATTTCATTTCGATAGGAATTATTATATAGATCTGAGAATAAAAATCCTTTTATTTTTATCTTCTGTAGTTTTCCCGAAATATTTTTCTAAAACACTGAGGGGACAGTTCATAACTTCCTATGCCTGTTTCCCTCTTACGCCTTGGTCTCTAATGAAAATAAAAGAAATGAGAAAAAGTAATCGTTGACAGTTCTCATTTGTCACACAATCCGTTACACTTACACCTGTAATGATTATTTTGATTTCGTTTGCAAGTTTATTTCGACTGTCCTATGTCTGGGTTATATGCACGATTATATTATTCTTGTTCTTCCATCGCTACAACAGTCGCTGAATCGTCCAAGAGGTTTGAACAAATCAATTTGTGTTTGTTTAATCCAAAAAGAAAATCGTTATCAAAGTGCCGCAAATCGTCGAGATAAGAATCGATCGGTGTCCGAAATCGGTGCCAGGGTCTTGGAGAGAAGTAGAAAAGACAGAATCCAGGTGTAAGCAATAGTTGTCGTTAAAATACAGTCGAAACAAACTTGCAAACGAAATCAAAACAATCAAATACAGGTGTAATTGTTTGACAAACGAGATCTGTCAACGATTACTTTTTTTTCATTGGAGACCAAGGCGTAAGAGGGAAACAGGCATAGAAAGTTATGAACTGTAACCTCAGTGTTTTAAAAAATGATTTCGGAAAAACTATAAAAGATAAAAACAAAAGGATTTTTATTCTCAGATCTATATAATTATTTCTATCGAAATAAAATATAAAATACACCATTTCAAAAAACTATACTCACCCAATTATTCATAAAAACGTTCCTCTTGTCTCTATCTTTTGATAAAAGCCGCATTAAAATCCGTTGCGTAGTTTGAAAGATCCAAGCATATATAGAGGGATAGGCGGCGGGAAGTGACTTTGTTTTATATGATACTAGCGACCCGCCCTCGCTTCGCTTCGGTTTATATGAGTATTCCCGTTCCCGTGGGAATTTCGGGAATTCCATTTTTCAAGTGCCTACGTTTAGCCGTTTAGGCTGTGCGTTGATATGTCAGTCAGTCAGTCAGTCAGTTTCTCCTTTTATATATTTAGTTATGATTCTTTCGTTTGTCTAAAAAGCATCTTTAAATTTGAAAAGACCACACTTTTCACTTCCTTATACGCATAAGAACAGGTGCACGCACGATCATTTAATAAAATTAAACTGAATTTTCTTCGATCAATCACAGAAACAAGTGAAAGTCGCTAATCGCATGCGCCGTATTTATAAACATTACTAACCGATCGAAAGCGAAGAGACAGCGTAGAAAACGCGACCATATCACGACTGTTTAAGGTGGAAAGAAGATAGAAATATCGTTTATTATATCGTGAAGACCACCGAATAAATGAAAAGGCTATAGCACGCGACGAGTCAAGAACTTTGTAATCATTTAAATGACTTTTGTTGTTCCTGATCAATTTTTGTTGGACATTTACTAGTGTAGTGAATCGTCCCCTTTTTAGAAACAGTTTAAAGGGTTACCAAAAAAGGAACAAAATAATAGACGGCGCTGGTTTGAAATTAAATTTTGTTTATAGATCGATGCCAAGGAGTATGCATGTAATGAGTATGATGTTCTAAGACCCATCCACGAAAAAAAATCAATATTAAAAAAATTAGTAAGATTCTTTGAGTTAAACCGTGGACTGACGAACAGACGGATATGTCGAAACTTAAGGGCGATGTTCTGAATTCTGAAATGTATTGTTCCAACTTTTCCTTTAAAACGGTAATTTTATAATTCCAAGCAAGGCGGAAGATAATATTATCTAATTAAAAAAACACGCACATTTCTTTATAATGCAACACCGTCTTTATTACGCTATTGTCGAATGACACATTCTAAAATGGCGGCTGCACACATTGCCGCGTTTTTCTTCGTGTACGGAACAACTCAGTGAAAGTACAAAGTCATTGATTACAATCGCGCCTAAGTTTTATTTCTTTTTAAAGTTTCTCCCAAACAGAGTAATTAATTCGATTGTCTTTTGTTTTAGAAATTGTAATTAGTGTTTTTTTTTTGGTTTTAACCCCCGACGGAAGGGTGTTATCAGTTTATCATATCTGTGTATGTGGCCCAAATGTTTTTTTTTTAGAAAGCTGTTTTTTTTATCTGTGATGTTTGATGACCATTATCGAGCCATTCGACAGTAGGGGTCGTTGTTAGGACTATTTATAAAAGCCAATAATAATTTAAAAAACATTATTAGCTCTTAAAAAAATATTTATCGAGAATAATCCTTTTTCTAAATAAAGTTATAGTGTTGCGTAATTAATAATTAAATTAAAAAGAAGATAATAGAAAGATAGTGGATAAACAAAATGTATAGGGGGTAAAATTGTTTATTTTAAATCACAGTTTTTGTGTTATAATACAGTATATTAAGGGTACACGGAAAGCACATGTTGTTACATTAGTAACGTTGTGAGATATCGCAATTTAAAAGTTAGTTACCATGTAATTTCGTACACGTAATTTTCGTGTAGAGGTCTTTTACAGTTGAAAAAGAGATACTTTGAGATTTATATCTATATCTAAGTGGTATATTAAAATCTATTTTTTTTAGATTAGATAGGTATGTTCTTTCCGTGTACCATTCATATAATGTATTTTAAAAGAATGTGTATTTTTTTACAGTGACGGCTGCCATGCGAGTGTTCAAAGTACAAATCAATAACTCATTTAGACATTTTCACATCCGTATTTGTTATTTTATCAGTCTTTAAAATGTTATGTTAAAATGGGTCATTGCTTGTAATATAATATGCATTTATGCCGCAACTGCGATTTTTTTTGCGTTTCCGACAGGAAGTACGTAATAGGAACCATGCCGTTCGAATTACATATAACGTCATTTCGAAAATACAACGCGGCAAATATCCTAGCATCCAAACCGAAAAAAACTAGCCATCATTCTTTATTATTCACAATACCTACCGCAAAACAAGCCAACGAATGCAGTTAAAAAAAACATAACCATATTTAGCTTCAAGTTACTTTCGAGTCGTTCTCTCGGACGAAAGGAAAAGTAACAGTGATTTGACGATATTTACGAGCTCACAGTTACGGTGTGAAATTTTAAATTCAAACTTGGAATAAATAAATGTTGAATATGATTCTAACTTATTTTGTAACGGCTTCCAGTGGAGACTTTGAATCTTTTAGAGAGTAGCTTAGTTTAGTCTATAGTAAATCGATTGTAATTTACTACAAATGATTACAGGCTGTAGGCGATTGGCTGAAAGATATTTTAATTGGTACAGGGAAGGGAGAACAGGTGAGGGTTCCGGAGCGGTTTATAGAGGTAAAGCACAAACAATGACTCGGAAAAGCACGCGCTAAAATGTGTGTTTTTTGTATGCTCTCACCGGTTTATATGAACTGCGTCGAGTGAATCGCAGATAATCAATAAGATAAATCAATACAATACAAAACACTTTTTTGAACACCAAGGAACGGATAAACAAAAAAAATATAGTGAGTCAACCTTATCATGTTAAAAGATGAAGATGATGATGATGAGAATTTAGAGATCAGATGCGATTGTCATTTGTTTTTATATGCTTTCGTACGTTTACGCTAGCCTGAAGCAATTTATTTACACGAAAAAAAAAAAGGAATTTAGGATTCCGTACCCAAACGGTGTTAAAGGTCGGTATGTCAACGGGTTGTATCTCATGAATAGGTAGAAAGTGAAATTTCCACACCGCGTAGACTTTAAAAAAAAATATATATATAGGCCCGATATAAAAGTATGGTCTTTGTGTTAGAGTCCAGCTCGCACTTTGTTAGTTTTTTTATATATTGTGCTATAAATTGACGTTAATTCTATGCACTTTATGCTGCCGGATCGAGCGTAGGCGTGGAATCCGCGTACACCTTGTAAAATAAGATATTTATATGCGTATCCAAGTGCAGATAAAGTGGATGCATACGATCTTAAACGTACTTAATATAACTTGAACATGTCTTAGTCAGAAACACCTAATAACATAATCAAATCAATGCCAAAAATTAAATAGAACTTCAAACTTCTGACAATGGTTCAAAAACCTACACATAATTAACACAATGCGTACTAAAAACACCCAAAATAAAAAGTATAAACGCGGTCAGGCCTAAATCCGACCTATCAGCGTCAAGGTTCGCAAATTTTTCTCCAATCCTCGCGCTTGCCTTGACACACTTTGCGATGCGAAGCGCGCGTGAAAAAATACCCAGCACAGATAAGCTAATGTACTGATATTAAAAATAAGTCGTGCGATTTTTGGCCAGCATTTATAGCATGATAACTTGGCCGCTTAAAATTATACAATTTTCTTTTTTGGATTTTGTGTTGTAGTCATAGTAGAATCTTATTTTCAGGTGTTTTGGTATTAAACTATTTTTGTACAGATCACTTTGGTCTTATTTACTTAATATAAAAAAATAATTCAAGTAGTTACATCTAGTCTTTATATTATAGGTCAACTAGTAGCCCAAGTACTTGCTGACATTCTGAATTATCATATTGCGAAATGTTGCGTATAAGTTTCACGTTAATAACGCTTAGTTTGTTTAATTTTTTAGATGTCCATAACATATAAACTAGGGAATCCAAAAATCGGATATAACCGGTTTTAACCGGTTATTTCCATACAAAAAACCGGTTTTAACCGGTTATTTTCATACAAAAAACCGGTTTAATAACCGGTTAAATTGCATTCCCTAATAAAAACATAAAAAAACAACATTGCATTGAAATAAAACAATGTGCCTTAACAAGATTACAAACTTTTTAACAGACAAATGGCGGCTGTATTTTTTTTTACGTTAACTATTAATGAGGCCGTTAATAATTGTTCACTTCTCTTGCTCATAAAACGTTACTTTAGTTGCACATCGGGACTAAAGCTCCTTATTAATCTCTAGGGATCATATTTTTTTAATTTACTTTGGAAACCTCTACACAACTAATCACGGTGTTTGTGAATGGAGGATTATCGCCATTTTCAGTGATACACAATCACTGAAAATGGACCATTTTTAGGGCGTGGAAATAATCTCAAAATGACAACCATGCAAAATATAAAAGCAACGATTTAATTTTGTGAACACGATTAGTGATTGATTACGAATATGCATGTATTTAATTATATTAAGGATGAATTCATGTTATTAATGTTATTATGCATGGTCCAATTAGTTTTAAAATAGCTTTCAAGTTTGAATCTGTTGGCAAAATATGAAAGCATTTAAAGCATCACTATAAAAAAAAACAAGCGCGGAATAAATTTATACAAATGTACAAATTTATACGGAATAAATATTGTAATTTTGTATAGAGCGTCGTTTTTATCCTCACATACAAAGTGAAAAATAGGGGGTTTAACGCGAGACTAAACAAACAATGCCACATGCCTAAACATCCCGTGTCATTATGGCTTGTTTTAGTTCCTTGTTGAATCTACTATTATTGCATTAAGTGATATTGCAAATTTCATATTTAATGACCTTATTAACTTTCCGCTCGTCAAACAGGCTACATCATACAACATACGTATTTCCTGTAAAATGAAATTATGTATTTTGTGATCCAAGACATTATAGTAAGTACAGACTCGTCCATCTACCACGCCTATTTTACATGACATCTTGATTTGACCCACTAGACCGTAACTCGACCATCTTGCTCACCAGACTTACCTTAAAGCCGAGGACTCGATTCCGTGTAATTTTTTTATAGTTGATTTGGAACCTGGCACTGAAACAGTTTCTAAAAATAATAGTTTAATTCAAAAAAGTTTGTCCCAATTGTTGATGGTCCAGCAGAAATTAGAATCTAGGGCGAGCACGATTTATATCAATGTTTAAAAATCGCGAATTGAAATTAGTTCAGGGTTCTTACTAGTAGGTTATTAAAAGCTTTTCGAGTTTACACTCCTGTTCTCTGAAAAAAGTATTCCTTACTATTTTTAAAGTGCAACGAACGTGGGTTGGTTTTTCAGTTCCATTTCCATTGAAAACGTTCGAACTAGGGATGCATCGCTTTGCATCTGTAATCGTAATAATTGCGATTATGAACGATTTATTTTAGTCGCCACGATTCTTTAATTGTAAAAAATAAAACTAAACAGCGTTAATCTGAATGCACTTAATAATTTCTGGCCAAAATACAAGATTCCAATGCAAAAAAACCTCCCGCTTAAATCAGATGGATGGCACGTTATGTCAAATTTAATTTACGAAAATAAATATTTCCTTGTGACTCGAATTTTTTGTCTATTGTTAACTATTATTAATGTTATTGTAGTCTAGTGTAAACTGTGTTAAGGTTTTATTGTGGAGATAATGTCATACATCAAAATATCATGGAACATTTATAGTAAAGAAAAAAAATAACACTTCGCAAACGAACTTTGAATTTTAACTCTTTTTTTTAATAATCGCAATGCATCGTTTGTTGTAACAAATAACCATTGATATCGTTATCATAATCGTGATGGCGAAATTTTTTCATCCCGAGTTTCAAACATTCAGTCTGAATATAGGTCGTAAACAACCCGGAAATAAAACTTATATCGTAGAACCTATCGAGTCTCCGAGTCAAGTCTTTCGAGTGCAGCCAATGCAGACTATATAATATATTCAAAATCATTTCTACAAGTTCAAGAATTGAAGTGTCTATTTTATTTAAATTTAACATTGTAATACGTAATAGAAACGGTTGAGAAGGTACCTAATTTATTTACCGGCATTGGGAGATGGAATTTTACTGCTGTACTTAGACACATTAAAGCGATAAGTAATTAACTCTTTCCTTATGCAAACAAGTGTATGAAAAAGCGCGGCTGAGTGACTTGTCAAAATATACGTGTGTATAAAACCATAGATATTTTATTTGTTTATTTAATACGGAAAGGCAAAGGGTAGTCGCTTGTGCAGTCAATTAATTTGTCAACGTTAATATCATAATCTAATTTTAATTCGTTTTGGATTCAGCGTAGAGTTATTTATTTAACTTGGATCACTGTCGTCATGTTTTAAATTAACAATGCTAGAAACAATGAATCTTTTAATATACCTAGGTAAACCATTAATTTTGTTAACGCTACGATACTCGTGTCGTTGAAAAGAATGCTGTTGTTTTTTAATCGGTTTACGGCGACCCCAAAGGGTTGGACGGCAAGAACTACAAATTTCTATTAAGTTTTATTTTTATGGGTTTTTTACGGGCATCGTTAAAAGACCATAAATATTCTTGCCTTGTAGGAAACAAACTTTGTTGTTTTTGCCTTTGAATTATGATGTAAAAATACATTTCTATTGTGTAATTATTAAACTGTCAATTCTTTAAGGTATCCAGAAACAAGTTCTTTTATTTTTAGGGACTAGGGTATCATAAATCTTAAGGATGATTAGGAACACTCCGCAAGCAGGCAGTCCCTGACACTTACATGCCCGCCTATGCGTAATTATTTACTATTGTAGTAAAAAGAACTCGGTCACAAAAATTTCTTTTGCATCTGCTTGTGTATTTGCGAATCTTTATCTAGGCAGCTTCGGCAACCTTCGGTGATATTCGGTCATCATCGCCTTGAATGTTCAACCAGGTTAATTCGACCTCCGCTTCCCTGCCGGCCGGTAACGCGCTACTCCATACCGGGGACCGGTAGTACAAGCGAGGAGGCCGGCTTACATTGGTTTTAGGCCGTCGCAACCTTGGCCTACTTTTTATAGTGTAATAGATTTCTGGCCTCCCAATAAGTCCTCTAGTTGTTTCGGAAACATCATGCATGAGATAATAAAGTCGAACATCGATGTCGTCGGGAAATATCGGAAAAGTTCGGGTCAATTGAAATGTGAATCTAACCTGTGTAAGGTTAAGTACGGGTGTAAGTATGTCTTAAATTAGTCGTAATTAATCGGGTGGCATGATTTAGCCTTTACGCTAACGTGACCTTAGGTAGAAGTTCAGATAGATTGACCTATTTGGATCTGTATCATCAAAAATGTTTTAATTAATAAATAAAGTAGTCCACCCGCATGTTGTTTACGGATATATAGTTTAAATCCGATCAGCCCATAGACAAAAAAACACAAAAATTGCCGCCAATTGTCTAGCTTATCTGTGTAACACTTAAAAATCGTATTATCCCGCTAACTTAACTTTGCATCTGCGTGATGGCGCTGCTCGATAAGAAACAAATGTACTTCATACGAGTCATTGTTAGTTCCAAATTCGTCCGTCATTTACAGACAGCGTCATTGCCAAATCGGCTGTCTCGCTCCTTTGTTTCGTCTCCCTCACTTGACACGTAGTCATACATTAATTGAGACCGTAATGTTTCGGGCATCCATGACCTACTTGAATTTTTGCATTATAGTTTTACGGTTGTAATTGGAGCGAATTATACTGATAAGACGTAATAAAGTACGTACTTAATTGTTTCATTTGTAGGCGGCCAGTTACAATTTTTGTCTTTGGTCATTGACATATAAGATTTTTAAAAAAAATCTAACGTTTAAAGTTCATCAATGACTGTGGCAAATTAAAAAAAAAGTGTAGTCGCAATACTGTCTCAATAACAAAAACAAAGATAATCCAACGAGTAAACTTCCACAATAAAGTTTTTCTTAAAATACACAACGAACAAATTCAAATTTAGAACGGCCTTTGCGTGTAACAACGCATTCAAAACGAGTTGAAGTAACCATACTAAATAAGTAACTATTATTCGATAAAAAACCTTGATCTCTAGCCACTGCTGAAAAATGCTGCATTAAAACACCCAACTTGTCTTGCATTACGATATTAACACAATCGATTAACAACTTTATCTGGTGGTTAACTAGGCTCTAAATTGGGTTTATAGCAGTACCAGTGGACCTTGGCGACTGGCCTTGCTGATCTGACGACCGCTCTTTCCGCCTTCGCCGAATCAATTTGAAATAAGAATGTTTAATTTTAAATTTGGAATGGAAAATGTTTCGGTTTTTCTCTATGACATAATTTTTTTTTGCATAATAAAAGGCCGTCCCAGGATGTTTACATACTTATTGCATAATGTTAATGATTTTTGAGGATTGTTTTGTTATTTAGTTCTATGATGAGCAGGATAATTTTAGACTTTTGGAGTTTTATTCTGCGTTCAGTTTCATTTGTTATATAGGTACTAATTAGGTTATTTTTGTAGTTGTATTTCAAAAATATTGAGTGTTAAGTGCTGCGTGATTTTTATTCACGTAACCATAAACAAACTGAAGTCTCATGGAAATTCCAAATTTGAATTTCAAATCCGCTTTCGAACGCAAGAAAAGGCCTTAGCCCAAAAAAAGGTAAATTTGAGAATGAGTTCGTACAAATAGTGGTTATCTTATCGTTGCAAAACTCGTCATAGGTGGAACGGAGTATGTAATCGGCAAAGTGGGCCATGATCACGTTCAGTAGGTGAAGTTTAACGCGCAAACGCCGAAGGTTGTTGGGTTTCGACTGCGAAAAAATTCGACTCTTATGCGCTGTAATGTTAGGATTGACTGGTAATTAGGTACGCGTGCATTATGATGTGTAGCGTTTTTAAAAGTGAGCGCTCTGGATTCTGATGTTTTGAGCCACAATTTTTGAGGCAAATTTAATATTTTTGGTAGGCTTATTATGAAATTTGTTGCTATCACAGTTAAAGCTGTTTGTCTATCAAAATTCTAGGAATTTACTATGGTCACTAAACAACGATAAACATACTTACGAGTATAAAGAGAAATAGATACTTCTAACACTCAGGAAAATACTCGCTCGCCTCTAAAATCGTAGATAGACCCATCTTTCAAAATCATGATACGTTATCCCTGTCAATGTAACTTCGAAATTCGATTTTCAAATTAGGTCCTCAGAGTCACTAGCAGCTAAGCTAACCGTGTCATTATAATGTGTGCTGATAAACCACATCCCCTGTATGTAGAACTACTGCCCTGCTCTAGCACAAATTGCTTGCGACTTGTCGCTCGGATCTCCCTTTCTATCTTAGTAACGAGCGTGAAAATACAACTTGTGCTACCCCTGCTGGTTAGATGAAAGGCGGTATCTCTGACAAAGCTCCTGTAGCAAGAGCGACCTCATTACTGGATTTTCATTTCATTTTCGAGCTGTCAAAGGGAATTCTTGTTTATCGACTTTTTAGTATGCTGCAAATGTGGAAAAAATTCTTAGCACAAACACAAAATTTTGAACATGAAATTATAAAAGCGGCAATGGCTGAATATTGTTAGCCGTATTTGGGAACTGATTAATTGTATAATAATATTCTTTACCAAGTACGTTTTAAATTCATTTGCACATGTCGATTCCGATTTATCACCTACCCAAACGTTTTCTGGAATCGCTTACCTCTACTTTTAAAATTGTTTTTATTTTTGTGTTCTGTGTTGATAATCGATATCTTTCAATGTATAACGTAAGTCGAGAATTGAGAAGTCACTAGCATAGCATTATTGAGTGGTGCCGTAGAATATCCGGGCTCTGCTCATTATTAACGAGAGAGCATTAAATCTGTTTTGGCTATTGAATTTGAGGAACTATTGCCTTATTAGGACTCGCTTTCAGGTATTACTGGTATCGCTAACGAGAATTG
Organism: Acleris laterana; assembly: GCA_963966035.1. Taxonomy (NCBI): domain Eukaryota; kingdom Metazoa; phylum Arthropoda; class Insecta; order Lepidoptera; family Tortricidae; genus Acleris; species Acleris laterana. The sequence continues at coordinate 86,056,206 of OZ014438.1, forward strand.
ACGTACGCCACCGGACGTTCGTTTCGAAAATCGCTTGGGTCGCCTAGGTCTCCTGACCTGACTCCAATTGCAGTGCGTCAATGCAGTTATTCCGCTAAGGTTGCTTTTAATTCAGTCCAATGCTATGCTGAGTGCAGTGTTTCAAACAAACAATACGTTGTGTTGTAATGTAACCCAGATTTAATAAGAATGTGATCACATGGCTTGAATAGGGAAATTTAGGCTTCTAGTAAGTTCAGGGTTTTTGGACCTCGTGCAGGACATTTTATTACGGATAGGGGATGCAAATAACCGGTTATAACCGGTTAATTTCATACAAAAACGTCTAATAACCGGTTAACCGGTTATAGAATGCAAAGAACCGGTTAAACCCGGTTAATTTTATACAAAAACGTCTAGTAACCGGTTAAATTGCATTTCCTACACACAGCCTACCTAATTGTAAGCATTTGAGATCTAAAAACATGTGCATACTCAAGAGTCTTGAGTCTACACTTTAAAACATTAATTGCAGAGAGCGAAAGACAGCGTTATGACTGCTGTAATAGGGAATATGGATAGATTTTTAAACGTATTTCTCAATAAAACATGTAAAAAACCGTAAAAGAGATCACTAGAAGTGAAAATAAATAAAAATCGCCCAAGAAATACGGATGCTAATTAGACAGAGATCAAATGTGTGTGACGTCATGTAACACATCGCTCATATAAAGTCCATGTTAAACTCTGCTTTTCTAGAAAGAGATAGGAACAAATCTTTGTTGGCTTATATCTTAGTTATTTTTAAAGCTCTACTCAAAAAATCATTTTTCTCAACTCAAGCGTTTTTTGAACCGAAATAGGTTGGTAACGGGTTGTTTTGTCAGAAAATAAAAACATTAAAAAAAAACAAAAACATACAATCATTCTATTTTGGTTGTATCGTAAAAATAAGCGTCAAATTTGGTATGATTGTAGTACAAAGGCTCAAGAAAAACAACAAATATTAAAAAAAAACAAGTGTCAGTTGGAATCGCGCAGGTTCGATATGACATCGAATTACATTTGGAATATAATAAATAATAATAACTATGTACAGTCGAAGACATAAATTGATGAACAGATCCAAATTTTCAAAACACCTGTACAGTGTAAAGTTCCATATGTCGCTGAACAAATTGTTGATCAAATCTATGTGAACATTGCAGAATGTCAAATGTTAGTAAACAATATTTTATCAAAAGTTGCTGGACTTTATAAATCTACATAATTAGATTATCATTGATGGCTACGAAAGTCCATTAACACATACTTTACTGGCAAAAAGAAATCATTTAGTACGATTGTGCACTTAGGGATCGATATTAAATATAAATATCAAAGTGTTGAAATAACGTCCAGCTAATTTTGGACTTCTTCGTGGAATTTTAGCGTACAGTGACTTTTGGATTATTTCATCGAGTTTAAGTGTCCAGCGACTTTTGGCGTTAATTAAGTTATGGCAGTGTTTAGGGACTTTTGAACTGTCATGACGAACAAGGAGTTTTGAACATACCTTTGTATATTAACACATGGAGAGTTCTCGTGTACAGTTAATTTCGTAGCTTTATTTTGTTTAGCGACTTATGTCTTTGACTGTACTTTGCGCTACGGAACCCTCGGTGCGCTATTCCAACTCGTAATTAACCAGTATTTATTCATTTTATTACTATATGCAAAGAGTACAAACCCTTTAGAATTTTAGATGATTAATACGTCATTTTAATTATCGATTTAATTACGCTTAACGTTTAAAAAAGCCGTTTCTACAACAATAGCGAAATAATAAAATTATTACAAATTAAGCAAACAATACAATTGTTAAGGAAACTCTAGGCCCAACCGGAATCCGGTAGTGCGGGACAGAGATACGAAGGCAGAGCGCGTGCGAGCGAGCTCGCGATAGCAAGGTTACCATCATGGTCGTAGTGTAGCGTGCCTTTTAAAATTAATTGTGAGTTTTTTTTGGGCCTTGTAAGGTAATTATCGAAGAAATAATTAAATTATATTGTTTAATATATAATTTATTAATGTTAGTGATATTAAATCACAAAAACATTTTTTTTTTTAAAAACGCGAAACTCATTAAAATTTAGACAACTCCCGAAAATACTATACAACCTTTTTCACTATGACCTAAGTAATATAGGCTAAACAAATGCCGTATCTATCCCTTAAAAAGGTTTTATTTAGTTAATGCCTGGTTTTAGATCAGGCTCTCAACGTAACCTTGTTTTTTTTTGGTATGAAAGGTAATAAATACCTGTCGATAAAAATAACGAGTCGTGCTAACATTTTTTGAGCGAAGTTTCAAAATGGCCGTCGCTAGGGCCTGTCACGCGGTTCTCATTTCAGAATAGACCACCTTCTAGCAACCGATTCCAAAAGAGGAAGAGGTTCTAATGTTCAATCGAACGTTATTTTTCTTGATGTTGACAAGTATTAACTGCCAGTGTTTTTTTAAAGTATAGATAAAAATAACGCTACACACTTTGGGGCACTGAATGCTTATTTGCCCTTGGAATAAACGTCTTAATTAAGGAGACCTTGTATTGTAATTTTATTTTTTTAACACAATGCTCACTGAATCAGATAGGTATATTCGTATATGATCATGGATTTTTAGCTTCAAGGTTTATTTATGTAAATAGGTATTATTTTTTTATGAATAAAAAAACTAAAACAAACAACAAATTTGTTTACTAATTAGCAACAGTTTTATCAAAAGACCTTGGACGATAATGACATAACAAAATAACTCACAATAACATACGCATTAGGGAATTCAAATAACCGGTTATAACCGGTTATATTCATACAAAAACGTCTAATAACCGGTGCAATTGCAATTAGCATTCCCTAATACGCATATGAGTATTGCTTGAAAAATCACACCACTGCCCATCTGCACTTAAAAGTAAAAAGTAAAACCCTCATCAATGTAAAAGTTAAAAGCAACAAATGAAATTCAAAATTTAAAATTGGAATTCTTTCACAGAGCCAAAAGAAATCAATAACAATGCAAGTTGTAAATGGAGCAATCGAAATTCAAGATTCAAATTTTAAAATTGGTATTCATCAACGAAATCGAAAGTCCACCATGTACAGCGCCGCACTAGGGAGGCCGCGACAGAGACCTAGTTACGGTGACATTGGCACTACATTCATGCGCTAAGGTCACTTGAACCAAGTTTAAAAATAAAACGCGCCGTCTATTCTGTGGAACATTTGACGTTTGTTTATTTTGTTATCTGTGATTTTTGACAGTTGGCTTTTTAATAACTTCAAAAATATACACTATTCGAAAAGCAATCCTTTTATTATTTTACCAGTAATATTATTTGATAGTGGCATTTTCAGGCCTCATGGTCACAAAAGCATTTTAAAATAAAAGAAATAGATAGTAATTCACTTTTATCAAGTTAATTTTGCCTTAGTTGTTTTAAATTACAGGAAAATAAAGCTTAAGGTGGAATGGAAAATTTTCAACAGAGCGAGATAAATTCAAGGAAGGCCGTCAGTTCTTAATAAAATTATTTATACGCGTGTATATAAAATGGCATGATGGATTTAAAATAATTTTGATGTACTTTTTTTACCTCCATATGTTTTTGTAAAGTTATAATTATGTTAAAAAAAATATTTTAAGAACGGTACTTAAATACCCATAAAGCATTAAAACAATAATTATAAATCTACGTAGGTCATGTTAACCAGTCTGTCAAGCACTTTGTTAACACTTAAGTTTTTTTTTCTAAACATGACATACTCGTTAGAAAATTTTGACGCGACTTCCATTTACCAAGCCAAACATTGCAATAGTGTGTCGGACCATGCTCAGAGTTGAGTCTCATACAGCCGTTACTAAAAACACAAAATAGTATCTCCAAAAACCGTAAAACGGACGTACTTTTGCAAACGAGAACCAACCCACAAAGATTTGGCAATAAAATGCCAACTGTCATGCTGAATACTGTGGGTTGGTTCCATTTTGCAAAATCTTTGTGGGTTGGTTGGTTTGCAAAAGTACGTCCAATTATTATTCATTTTTCTGTTTTAATTTATAGATGATTTTCAGTAACTTTAAACATGATTAAATTATTTAACTTGCTACAGATTTTCAAACCGGTCACTGGGCACAAAGAACATGCCTTTTGTTAATTTTTTAATGTCCCGGAAATGCAATTACGCATACCACCCAACCAGGATGGTTGTGGGTCTCACCAATCGAGAGCGGCCGGAAAACCAACTAAAAACCCAACGGTAAAACATCTGTCGTTCTGGAAGATGCCACGCGACTAGAGAATGCAATTTAACCGGTAATTAGTCGTTTTTGTATGAAAATAACCGGTTAAAACCGGTTAAAACCGGTCAAACCGGTTAAACCGGTTATTTGAATTCCCTACACGGGACGAGGAACGAGCGCTTTCGGCCGTGTTTCGACTCCGGGACTGCCGTAGCTTACTTAGGCATGCTATAGGTACATGCCTATTATAATAAATTGCTAAGTATGACCCGACAGTTAAATAATTATATAACTTGCAAACTAATATACCTTAAGTAAGTAAGTAAGTAAGTAAGTAAGTAAGTAATGACAGTGTATACTTGACAGCTTTATAACAAATATTTAAAAGGCAAACCTGGCTCACTGACTTATATATCAACGCACAGCCGTAACTACTGTACTTAAAACTTTTGTTCGCTCTGACGGGACTACTTAAGACTGCGAGCAAACGCCAAGCGTCCTTATTACTATTATTGTGTTTTCTAATTAACTAAATAATTTCCTTGGAATCAGGCGAAATGTTTTTGTAGTACAAGTAAAAACACAATTTACGGGATACGTAACAAACTATAATAACAATTACCCTTTGAGTAGTCAGCTTCACGGGAAAAGGTGGCCACTTTTTTCCGTTAAGTTAATAACTCGAAGGTGAATTGTTACTAAACTACACTCAGGGGCAAAAATAACGGGACAGAGTGCGTTTTTCATACAAACGAGGCTATTTCGAAGCCTTGGTTCCTCGCCAGGGGATGCTTGTAGTGAAATCTGATGATGGATGCCCCGAGCATCGATACAGGACTTCCAGAGTGCCTAGGAAACCCAACTGATTGAATCTGCGGCTAACGCCGGAATTGTGCATCTTCAGAAAAACATCTAAAATGACAATAAAATGTAAGGAAATCCAAATGCTGACCCAAACTCTCTCGCTGTGGTGTCAACTGATTGTGCTATCAGTTAGGTATCTTAAGAACTTTTGACCTCCTCTATTGAACCTTGGTGTATCCACCATTAAACCTCACTCAAAACAACCGCTGGCTAGGAACCAAGGATTCGAAATAGCCTCGTTTGTATGAAAAACGCACTCTGACCCGTTATTTTTGCCCCTGAGTGTATATGATATACCCTATAAGTTGTGTTTTCATTTGTAGTACAAAAACATTTCGTCCAATTTCAAGAAAATACTTTAGATTATTAGAAAACACAATAAAAGTAATGAGGGCGCCACCGTCGTTTGTCCGACCGTCCGCGTCCGTTGTTTTAGAGAGAATAACACCTCAGATCTCTGATATTCATCCCTAAAAGCCAGTTTTCAAACCAATCAACCTCCACAAATCTGTCGGTAGCAATGAACATCTATATTCACGGATATAACTGATAAATATCCTGTTACTGACTGATTGTCGGAAATCGCACAATACCGCTACACTTGAAATACGGAGTTAATATTCCACGGGTACAGTAATTAACGAAGGGGATGGCAAACTGCAATATAGACGAACCATTCTACACTCTATTGGTAAGTTAAAAACTTACGTAAAAGTCCTCATGCATGTAGTTGTAACACAAGTGGTATAGAATAGACCGTTCGACATTCTACTTTTGAAATTTGACGTAAAGGGCATTGGGTAAGTTTGTATGAAGAAAATTGAATTTTAATTTTGGCGGCCTCGTGTTATTTTCACATAGATATTTAGAGGACCTCTGAATACAATATAGATAATATACATTTTATAGCGTTAAATAATATCGGGGGGGAGATATTAAAGATTTAAGTATTCAGTTTTGGTAGTAAAAGTACTCCTAGGTATGAATATTGAAATAACTCCGATGCACTGAGTATTACATTACATAACAAAACGTGTTTAATTTCAATAACTCTACCATAATTTAGCACTTTTACGAATGGCCGCTCACCTTGAAAATATATGACTTTTACAAAATGACAATACTTTTACCCAAACCCCCTTCATATTTTTTTTACCTATCCATTACTATATAATTATGTATAGTAAGGCACCGTCTTTAGTATTTTGGTTGGAATGAACTATAATAGGATCTAGAAATATCTACGCGTCCTTTATATACAAATTATAGAATAGAATAAACTTTATTGAAAGAAAAAGACAGAAATCATTTAACTACCTACAATTAGAAATTAAGAAATGTCTGAAGAAATGAAGAAGGAAGCTTTGGCCAAAAGTGATTTTTTTTTAACAGCAACATACGACAGCATAAACAAAAAGTAAAACGAAATAGAAACAGTACATCGTCTCATGCTAACTCCACACGCTTGCCATTTGCCGCAAACTACAAACTTACGTGATCTAAGCCGCAGTGTCCGCACGCTTGCGAATGTTTCAGTGTGTCAAACATCTTGGATGTAAAAAATTTGTCTCTATGGACCTCATCTTCGGGTTCCAAATGACGGGTTCCGCATGGTAGCACTTGAGAAAGCGTAAAGTTTCTTCGATAGACCAGGTACTAACTTTTTTAAGAGCACTCAGTAGGGTAGTAAGTACCTACGTAACGCGTCTATGTACAGTCAACCAATTTGATTTCTAGGCCACTTTGGACTATGTTAAAGTGACGTTGTCAACCAAAACGTAAGAGACTCCCTATGATTTGGTTTACAACGTCACGTTGACAAAGTCCATAGTGGCCTAGGAATCAAATTGGTTGACTGTACATACCTACGCCTCGAGTCCGCAAGCGATATTAACAACACACAAACGTGAAGATAAGCCGCAAGCGCTTGCAGCAGGTTCCTTTGATTTGTGCATCAAAACCCGAGGCTATGTCGGATCGTTTGCAAACGCTTGCAAGTCTGTACAAGCCAAGGCAAACGGTCTATCCAGATGTTTGAATTTGCGATGATTTGTCAAGGTTTGGTAAGCGTGTGGAGCCGGCATCAAAAAGGACCCTTCTTACGTCTTATGCACACAAATCGACCTCATGTTTTTTTTAAAAGATGTTCAGAAAAAAAACCTTAGTCTTTGTCTAAAAACATTCAATTGTTTTTGATTATTATTTACTGTAAAAGTTGGACTAGTAGTCGGAAAGACGTCATTTTGTTTGTATAGTCTGTCAAAAAAGTCTTGAAATCAAAAAGTGGCAACACTGTAGTGTCGTCCCTTTTTTCTTAGATAGATTTGAAAGGGATGACACTACAGTGTTGCCACTTTTTAATTTCAAGACTTTTTTGACAGATTATACCCACGTATTTTTTTTCAAGACTAGCTGTGTTAAAGCTCTAGCAGTTGGTTTATTTTACGTAAGTATATGAAATAAATAAAAATGAAGCTTATATTTCCAAGCCAGTCATGTAGCATAACACCTCTCGCGGAAGCGGGATTATTACTTAGTGCATACCTACTTCAGTAAAGTTCTGTTCCGAACAGAGCTAGATCAATAGCACTTATCTTTGGTAGAACTAGGGATGCAACGGTTCAGCCATTACGATTACGTTTGCAATATTTAACTGTTAGTGCTAATTGGTAATAAATAAATAAATAAATAAATAAATATTTATTAAAGTAACTGATGCGTTACGATTATTTAAAATAGGAATTTAAAACTCAAAATGTTGTTTCCGCAGTGTTTATTTCATATACATGTTTAAAAATAAAAAGAATGGGAAACATTATGATGTATGACGTTATCTCTACAATAAAAACTTTGACACACCACTAAAATAATATTGGTTCCTTACCTATGAAATTGGCGTTTTTTACGTGGTTTATTTCGTACGGAATTTATTCAATTCAATTCTTCCAAATTCTTTTTAAAATTCATTTATACAGTATATTACAAAGGTTTTAGATACTGATATGGTTAAATTTCTTACTTAATGTTTAAAATTAAAATGTGAACTCAACTCTTTTCATGTGCTGCGAGTTCAAGTGTTTCAATTACGCAGAGTTTTATGAAGCTAACTATATACACCGTGGGCCCGTATAACCCGAGGGATTTTAACCATCGATTTTAGAGCCCAATTGGAGTATATAAAGTAGTATAACATGTAGTCCAATAACGCACGATTCCCGAGATTTTTATTATTTAAAAATCAATTCCATAGTTAATTTAATTTGAACTCTGTCACCTTAACGTAAAGCATTATTTACTAAGAAATCGATTAATTAATTTATGTTGTATGTTGATGATAGTGCTACTTACAACATGAATCTTTCTTAGTAAATAATGCTTTAAGCTAAGGTGACAAGAGTTCAAATTAAATTAACTATGGAATTGATTTTTAAATAATAAAAATCTCGGGAATCGTGCGTTATTGGACTACATGTTATACTACTTTATATACTCCAATTGGGCTCTAAAATCGATGGTTAAAATCCCTCGGGTTATACGGGCCCACGGTGTATAAGTTATTAAGATTTGTATAATATAGCTTAGAAGTGTCCAATATTCCTGACCTAATTTTGTTTGGTTTGCATTTGACGTTACTCAATAACCCACAAAATTAAATGTATGAAAACCACCGTTTTCATAAAAATCTCCATATAAAACGCCAATTTCATAGTTAAGGACCTAATATTAACAAACAAAACAACCGAAACACCACGCAATGTTAATGTTCTTAAGTTCATAATTAAAATTTGACAAATGTCATCTATCAGATTTAAGCGGGAGTTTTTTTGTATTGGAATCTTGTATTTTGGCCAAACTAAGTGCGTTTCGATTAACGCTGTTCAGTAGGTACTATAAAAAATCGCTTTCAAAATTCGGCGCAATTATTACGATTGTAGATGAAAAAAGATGCACAAATTCGTAATCGTTGCAACTCTAGTTAAAAGCGCGGGAACGAAATAGATAACGTATTTTACTAATTTTCGTGCAGAGGGAAATGGAAGTACTACTTAAGTAGTAAAGTACCTTATGTTTGTTGGTTAAAATTTACCCTAGTACTTTTGCTAAGAATTTGAATTCGGCTTTGTACTATTTCTGAATTTGCACGTATTTTATTAATTTTACGACTAACCTATAATATCGGAATAAAAAAACGTTCGCCATTTTGGTTGTATCTGTTTTATTTGACATTTTGACAAAAAATGGCGGCTTGTTAGTAGTAAAATTGGTATCATGGCCCAATTAAAAACGTCATTTGATTCCTACCCTTAAAATTAAGTTTATACATCGCTTTAAAAAAAAGGAGTGAGTTTAACGTATTTATAGATATACACATTTAAATAGAAATATTGAAAATAATACAAATTAAAATTTACAAATTAAAATTAAAAAGGAGAAGGCTCCCGTGGCACAGAATAAGTAATAGTACAAGTACAGAAGCGACTCTCTGTGACAGCAAACATGCGAATTTAAACCTATTCAGAACGCGGTAACGATAATAATACAAGTGCACGCACGGAAGTGACCTTGGTTACATTTTTGCGATCGATAGTGGGGGCGCCCCTAACGAGGCCAAATGCACCTTAAATCTGCGCAGCGAGAGTCTGTATTATTTCGCCCGTCATGAGCTTTACTGACTCCGCCCACCTCCCAGGGCTGGCACTTACTTGTACTATTTTCTTTCCGTGGCTGTTGTAAGAAAACCAATTAAATTTATGATAATTTGTATTTTTTTTATGTAGTTCTTACTTAAATGACGGAAAAAAATAGTTCATGCCTGGAGGGCTGGCAAAAGTTGTCCGAGACTTGTTTGTTGTTTGCTCCGATCTCCCTTTCCATCTAAGTAATAAGACGTAGTATACTAGTATTAACCTTCAAAATATATTGTTAATTTAATTAATTATTTTTTGGCATTTTGCTGTAATGTGATAAATGCCAAATTTTTAGTTTTATTGAATCCCGACTGTGCTAATACTGTTGCACACGTGTAATTGATACTAACTATTTAACTATTTTCTTTATACATACCTTTTGTATTTGTTTGTACAACTATTGGTGTGTCTAATTGAATAAATAAATAAAATAAACAAATCAATATAGACCTTAAAACTTTTTGTTTGTTATAAACTCAAGTAGGTACTATCGTTACCTACTCCGTTACAACGTAGTCATTTGCTGCCATTAAAAGCTGCCATTTGTTTGTGTGTTGTGTTTACCTAATATCCAGCACATGCTGACCTTGCTTTAGCAGGCAGTTACTAGTACTGGGAGATCTACTTACTTACACTGACCGCTGTTTAAGGCAAGTAGTTAACTCGTTTTTGGTCCGAATAAGTTGAAAACTGCGAAACTGCGGACGGGTCGTTAATAAAATAAATAATATTATACCGCTCTTTTTGCGTCGATGATTCAAAACTGTAGGTACCGATTGTTTCAGTAATTAAGTCCAGCTACTCGTAACTACCTATCTAGATCGATGTTATTAATAATAATCTTACCTTTCGTCTTCCTGAGGCAGGTTAAAAAAAGATAATTCGACATTGGAGTTATTATTTAAGCACCCGTATGCGATGCAGTACTTTTTGCCTTTTCGATTAAGTAGTCATATTGGTATAAGTGCGTATTCAAACAAAAACTTTGGCAGCGCACGGCGGCGCGCGTCGAGACGAGCGCTCGCGTGACACTCAACTGATTCGCCCCTTGCAAGGGGCAGCACATTTTAAAGGCGATAGCGCGGAGTGTCACCGGCCTGCCCGTGGCAAAATACCACAGATACTGGCAGCATTTCCTCGGTGTATAACAATGTTCATGCGTTGCCCGAGGAAGCTGTCAGCTCTGTGGTCTCCGGTTGTTCATCAGGGAATTTTCAGATATAGCTTATTGGCTTAGGAGGGCAGAATGTGTGAAGAGTAGGGTTTGCAATTCGAATATTCGAATATTCGAATTATTCGCCATAAATGTTATTCGAATTCGACAATATTCATTATTCGAATAAAACGAATATTTCGAATAGTGCACAAATTTGTCTGTAATTATTTACCTTAGCAAAACATTAACAAAATGCCAGGATTAATTATCCTCCATATTAACGAGTTCGTGGAAATAGATTTAAATATTAAAAATAACTACAAATGTAAGACAAACAATATATTACCTATTTTGCTTTATCCTTGCCAAAATCAAACTCCCTAAAAAGAACTAAATACCGTACCGTAATTGGTAAACGGGTAGCGAGCTAGGGAGCTAGCAAGTTCGGCTACATGCTAGGTATCTGGAGAAGATACCATAAATGTTTTTTTGAATTGTAAGGTCATTACATTTTAAATTAACATCACATATTTTACAATTACACAACTTAGAATCATTATTTTGTTTAATTTTCAAAAATATTCGAATTATTCGAAATATTCGAATATTCGAATGTTGGAAATCTAAATATTCGTATTATTCGAATACTAAAATTGAACGAATATTGCAAACCCTAGTGAAGAGTGAAGAAAAGGGAGAGAATACTGATAGGGATATTTGGGAGAAAGAGACGTGCGCCGAACACGAATGATTGGGACAAGGACAGGATGATGATGTTAGAAAATTAAAATTATTAACTTGAGTTTTTTGCGGCGCCTCTGTGTGTGGTCCTCTTGGGAAATGCTGAATTATTTTTGACGTGTAAACGTGACCGTGCTTCCTACTTACGGAATAAACATATTTTAAAGGTCAAGTAAATATAATCGTTACATGTGTTTCGCTATGTCTACGATACAAAATCAATATTTTGTCATTACATTAATAAAACTTTAGGTTTAAAAAAAAAACAAATGCAGATCCGACTATCTACGATGCCACGACGAGCAAAGCGAGGGCACTAAAGCTAGTAATAAAATGTTTTTAACTTTTAAACAGCGTATTCCTGTGAATCTCGGCAATCAAAGCAGTCAAAGGGATGCAAGACAAATAGGTACATAAACAAGTTCTCTTAAGAAAGTTATGAATATAAAATGAACGTTAGGAAATTAAATTATACAAGATTACTTTCCATGTCAAAGGTGGATTAGACGTTATGTTATGTTCCTTGAATTATTAATTATAAAATTGATAAAATCCCCTTCTTTCGGAGCTGGGGGGGGGGGGGGTTCAGTTAAGGTTGATAGAAAGGGACAAAGCTATAACAGAACAGCTATCCCTTTCTTTTAACTTAAACTGAAAAGCTCTAGTATACCATAGAACCTGAAGGCGTAGTATGGGTGAGCTTATCACGTGATAAAATGTGGATAAAGCATAGGCTAGGACAGCTAGGACATGACACACGATTAATGATTACGAACATGAATCTATTTCATTATATTAAGGATAATGCATTTTATTATGCACGGTCCAATTAGTTATAAAATAGTTTTCAAGTTTGAATCTGTTGGCTAAATATGCAAGCATTTATAGCGTCACTTTACAGCGAAACAATTTTGCAAGAAACTTTGTTAAAATCAATATTGTAATTTTGTATATGTAGAACGTCGTTTTTTTCCTCGCATTCAAAGTGAAAAGTAGAGTGTTTAATGCGAGACTAAACAACCATAATAACACCGGAACTATAACCACTCTCGCTCAGCTCGAGTGGCTAAACATCTCGTGTCATTATGGCTTGTTTTAGTCCCTTGTTGAACAATCTACTATTATTTTATTCCTAGGAGGAAATTGAAGCTCTTTACTTCCTACCTTTTCAAAAATTACCTAAATATAAAAAAAAAAAATTGAGAAAAATCATTTAAATAGTTATAAAAATAACCAACACAGATTTCTTTCTATCTCTTTCTAGAAAAACAGAATTAAAATGCAGTTTATACGGCCTACCTGTTACATGATGTCACAGCGCATATCAATCTCTCTGCTTAATAAAATAACATAAACACACATATAACATTAACAGTTAAAACATATTAAACACACACAGTTTAAAATGCTTGTGTCTACCTTTCTTGGCAGATTTTAATTATAATGACACGTGATCTCTTTTACGATATTTCCATATATTGAGAAATGCGGTTTAAAAATTCAATCCATTCCCTATTCGCAAAGCTATTTAATGTAAAACATGTCGCCATAATTTCGTAGGTAAAACAATGATCCAGTTAATGTAATCCTATGCCCACACGAATGAGACACCTGATTCGAACCGGGAAAGTTACCAATAGAAATTAAGCCTATTGTTCGCGAGACAGACAGGTTGATCAACCGGGAGTGTACATACACATACTATTTATAGGCAAATTGAGAGGGGACTGACATCAGCTATTAACTGACCCCTATCCCTATCTCTAACATTGAAATTAGAGAATATAGCACGGTAAAAGTATATTAAGTACCTTTCATGTGTCATCAGTTCATCACTTGTCATATTATCCATGTTAGGTTCCCCATAGTACCTACTCGTAATGGCGTCCAAAAACCTATACCGGGGTCATTATTCGAGCGTTTCAACCGCCTCACTTTGGTGGACATATTTTTGAAGAATTGTCCGTATATTTTGACGCCGTTTTTGGATATTTGTTAGATGTCCGGTAAACTTAGATACCTAACCAGAAACGAAATCGAAATCAGCAGACACTTCTACAAAAATGTGACGCTCAAATAATGACCCCGTCACACATCGAAAGCATTTTAGGTGATAATTCCGTATTTATTTTCTAGTTAGCTACTAGGTCTTTAAGCTATAATAGCTGAGCATTTAAAAAAAAATGTACATCTATTATACTCGGGTTATTTTAAGATGATGCCTGTGACAGCTCATATAAACACCTATTTCTTTAACTTTACGGACGCCGTCGAGAAATTTAAATAATTAATTGCGCGATTTTAATCCCCGAAGCAGAGTTAGGTTTTAACAAACAGATGCCCAAATTTAACTTACAATTATGTAAAAAAAAAAGCAAGTCTTCATGCAACATTTTTGGTAATGAAGTTTTTCGTCCCTCCTGTAATTTTTAAGTTCCATGTAAGTGGAAACTGTGACCCATAGACATTCGCATTCACAAGACTGCAATGCAACCCTAAGACTGCAAATGCGTTGCCAACAATGAGGACTAAGATGGAAACCAGATTGAGTTACGAGGTTTGCGATTTAGGCCGCAGTAGCACTAATTGTAAGCACTATTGTAAGCACTATTGTAAGCACTATTGTAAGCACTATTGTAAGCACTATTCTAAGCCGGCAATCGCACGGCTCATCGGAACTATACTCTGATTGTTCTAACGTGATGTCTGAGACAGCCATATGTCGTAATTCCAATCACTTACAAGCGATTGTGTTAAAATATAGGCGATTAATTATTTGAATTCCTGAACGGCGTCGAAATCTTTGTACCGATGTAGTATTTACGTAAAGTTAAAGAAATAGGGTAAATCGTCAGTAACTGGCCACCCCCCGGTAACTGGCCACTTTGCAATAAAATGAGTTAAGAAAGATATTTACTCACATTTTTGCGATTAAACTAGAATACCTAGATCTTGAGTTATTACCCGGAGTACTGTCCAAGTATCTTTACTAAGCGTCATTATTCACCCCGTTTTGAAACTTAAAATCAACTATTTTACCATGTCTAACACTTTGATCGGTTAAGTATTTCTCTACCATTTTATATTAACACTCCATTAATAAACAGAAATAAATAAGTGGCTTCAACATTAATTTCTTAGCGTGTTTCCAAACATTATAGAATTGGATCGATTCACGGCTTAGTAGGGGGGAGGGTTGGGTGGGAGACTAGGGGTGGGGGGCACTGGCCATCAATGAGCCACGTGTAACGAATTGTACAGTGTAGTTATGCCCAAATGAAATTCGATTTGAGTTGAATTTGAATGAGAGTGGATAAAAATTAAGGTATGTTGATGATGTATTTTGTTAGGACTTATTTATAGTATAGAAAAGGCAGAGGCCAGCTGATATTAAGTACCCTGAGACAGCGATCTGAAGACTAAATGCGTAGTAGGATGTAATGCCTCCAAGGTAGTCATTTCGGTAGTGTTATCACCACACCGGAACACAATACTGACTGGCGGTAGGTTAAGGGACAAGATGGTGGTAGCGATCCGGAAGGACCTTGCAAAGGGCCTTTCTACCACCAAATAAACTGTCCAGATCACTGCTATTTTATCGTTTCCACTTTGCAGTAGGGGGGGGGTTTTCTATAAAAGATTAAAGATATTTATTCAGTAAGTATGCCGCACGGGCACTTTTACACGTCAATAGGAGACACTGCTGAGAATATTAATTAAAAAGCTAAAAAATTTAAATTAAATATAATATCAAATATCATGCGTAGTTCAGCAGGAAAACATGTCAAAAATATTACGAGAGAGATAAAGGGAGAAAAGGAAAAAGGAAAATATAATTTTGACCTCTACGGTTGCGTAGCTACTTTTTCTGCTGACTGTACCTACTTAAAAATTACCGTAGCACTACTGACCAATGATTTCTATTTCGAATTAAAAACGGATTCGACGCAGCTCCGCTTCCGCGGAGCTCCTTTTTCTGGGTGGTATGGCCCTTCGGGCTAAACAACTTACATTGCCTAAACCTACCTCATATTAATGATACTAGTGCAGTTTAGTAGTGCCGTGGGGCAGTCCCCGACGATTTTCCTTTCAACCTACCTAAATATCGACAAATCTGATGGTTTATGTAAGTCAGTAACACAAACAGAAATTGTTACAAACATGGGTTACATCGTAACAATGCATCCACGAGGACGCAACCCCCCCTAAAGGGTAGGGGGATCGATATAGGGCGGTGGCGGTACCGATTCTATAAGCCCGGGTCACACTGGAGCTAAAATGTAACGTTAAAGTTAAACGTGATCTATCTTGAATACTTGTCAACTGGTTAATTACTCGTGTATTATTATTTATTTATTTAATGGCGTCTACACAATAACGTAATTTTGCCAATGTCATGTATATAATAAGCAACGTTGTACGGTGAATCCTGTCCTGTCGTCGAAGTCTTCCAGTCATAGTCGTGCCCCTTGAAGATGGCGAGCAACCACTTCAATGGCTTGGTGTGACCTTGACCGCTAACTCATTTGGAACCATCCTTTCACTGTTATTTTATTCAATGCAAGTTCTTCATCAATGTTACAAGTTGTCCCACAAAACTGCCCTGGATTTGCCCACCAAAATCAACGATACAATAATTTACAAAAAATTAACTAGTTCGACAGATGTTTTCAAAATGACAGCCAGTCATGGACCCCGGAATTCAATATGTCCTAAATAAAATGAAATAAACCGGCCAAGTGCGTGTCGGACTCGCGCGCTAAGGGTTCCGTATAGGGAATGCAATTACCGGCCAAAGTTGAAAACCGGTAAATTACCGGTTATCACATTGTTAAAAAGAAAATACTCGGAATCTTATATTTTGGTACCAAAAGCACTTTTAAAACACATTTTAACATATCAATCAATCTTCTATTCTTGAAATTGTTTAAATAACTCCCTACCTAGTAGTCAAGGCTAATTCAAACTTAATTTTCTGGTCAACAATCAACTTTAAAAAATAAAATAAATGCTTCTACTTCTATACACCACAAAAACTACTTGTACATACCAATCAAAAGTATAAAGCCTAGAGAATATGCAAACATGAGCTGGTCGATTTTTTCCTAAGTTAACTATTGGGCAGGCAGGTATAAACAGGTAAGTCGGTAGCGCGAGCGAAAACACTAATAATTCATAAGTCAGTATAAGTATAAACAGTTAGTTTTTTCTGATTTTTGCAACAGAATTTGCACGTACAACGTTGTTTTGCGTTTTTTTTCCTTTAAACACCATTCGGTAAATTACCGGTTATCTCTAAAATTTACCGGTAAATTAGCGACGCCAGACTGGGCCCGTATTACCGGTAAACCGGTAATCCGATTTACCGGTTGGATTCCCTACCTATGAAACTCACGTTTGTTGAATGGACGAAGTCGGTGGTAGAAGCTAGTAAGCCAGTCCTTAAGTATATTTCGGTGCAAACGTTTACTTAAAAAAAAAAAATTTAGTTTTCCGCTCAGTGTGCCCCCGGCTTATTTTAGCTTTGCCCCCTTCTTACGTCTACTCTATAGAGCATACGCATTCGGTAACTGAAACCAATGTACTGATTCAAAGGTCAGTAATATGGTTGTCACAACACGATTTATTCATAATACGGTTTTTGACAAGAGTGAAATTAAATTGGTTTTTCATTAACAACAGATAAACATTATAAAAATACTAGGAATACATCAATCTTTTATTTATATGTTTGCTATTATAAGATTTTTAAATTCATAAAATCCAACAATAAGGACGCTGTTTGATTGTGACGTCACAAGATAGTAATCCCTATAAATTCCATAGTAACGGAGCGTTATTGATGTTTCATAAAAAGAAGCTGATTTGACTTTTGTCAAATACCGTATTGCAGTGACAACGCAAAAGTAATAAATAAAAAATAAATATTGGTGAATAATGTCGCTCAAATAGACCTAGTCCCAAACAAATTGTAAGCGGTTCGCAACATGCATTAGAGAAATGTACACTTAAAAAAAATACAAAAAGAAAATACACAAACATTTGCCCTTTCCGGAACTTAAACCTAGGACCGCTGGCTTAGAAGGCAGGGTCACTACCAACTAGGCTATAGCACGCTATAGATAAAAAACTTAAGACTGCGCCGAGCAAACGCCGAGCGTCCAGTGGCGCCCTCATTACTATTATTGTGTTTTCTAATTAACTAAAGATTTTCCTTAGAATCAAACGAAACGTTTTTGTAGTGCAAGTAAAACACAATTTATGGGATACGTAACAAACTTTAATAACAATTACCCTTTGAGTAGTCAGCTTAACGGGAAAAGGTGGCCACTTTTTTCCGTTAAGTTAATAACTCGAAGGTGAATTGTTATTTAACTACATGATATACCCTATAAATTGTGTTTTCATTTGTAGTACAAATACATTTCGTCCAATTTTAAGAAAATACTGTAGTTTATTAGAAAACACAATAAAAGTAAAGAGGGCGCCACTGTACATCCGGCGTAAGCTCGGCGCAATCTTAAGTAAATGACCTACCTATTGCATATTGCATGTAGTTGTATAGACCGTTCGAAATTCTATATTTGAAATTTGACGTAAATTCCATATTAGTATTGTACACCATTTTACATGCAAGAGGTTTTTAAGTTTACTTAAGTTTTTCACCTACTTATAACGTGCCGTCATTTTTAGTAGATTGTTAAGCGAGGGATGCAAGTGATCAATTGCAGTGATTTAGACTGATGATTCTGAGGAAAGTAAAAAAAAGGTTATTTTCACTTCTCATGCGCTTAAAATGTTACTTTAGTCTCTGCACATCGGGACTAAAACCCTTTATTAATCTCTAGGGACTAAATTTAATTTATTTTATTAATTATTATTATTATTTTTTTTTTTTTTGGAAACTCCTTAACAGCCAATCACGGTGTATTATCGCCATTTTCAGTGATGGTTTATGGACCATTTTTTGAGCGTGGAAATAACCTCAAAATCACAACTATGCAAAAATATAAAAAATAACGATTTACCTAATTTTGTTATAAAATAGTTTTCAAGTTAAATCTGTTGGCTAAATATGCAAGCATTTAAAGCGTCACTTTACAACAACAAAACCGCGGAACAATTTTGTAAGAAACTTTGTTATAATCAATATTGTAATTTTGTATATGTAGAACGTCGTTTTTTTCCTCGCATTCAAAGTGAAAAGTAGAGTGTTTAACGCGAGACTAAACAACCATAATGACACTCGAACTATAGGCAACCGCGCTCCGCTTGGGTGGCTAAACATCTCGTCTCATTATGGCTTGTTTTAGTCCCTTGTTGAACAATCTACTATAATTACATTTTAAAGAAAAAAATATATAGTCAAATACCAGGATTGCATAAACTAAGTACATTGCCGTGATGTGTGGGAGACATCTGTGTCGTATTCGCCCGAAGCCCCGGCGCGCCTGCGATCTAAGTTGCGCTACGCACCTCCTATTTACCGCTGCGCTCCTGGTACTTTATATAAGCATGCAATTACTTCTAAGAAAAACAACGGCCTACTACTTTCAGAGTATGAAATATGAAAAAGTTTATTTCAAAATAATACATAATAAAATGTACAAGACTTACTGAAATATAAAATAAAAATAGACACACAAAATACAAAATTGAGAGATTGAATGAAAGTTTTAAGAAGTTGTGGCTGAATCAATAAGACAAGACTGAGTGTTGATTATTACTTCCACATTGTAGGTTTGAATTGCTGTTTATGGTTGTGGTAGTTATAATGGGTCTCTATTGACTGCCATAATTATTTTTAGTCATAATGTGTTTCAAGTCATAATTTTCGCAAGTCATAATGCATTTTTCTCAGGACACGGTTATTTTTTCAGAATTTTTGTAAAACTAACCTAACCTAACCTAAATAATCTACACGATTAACGTTTATCAAAAACTGTAACTTCAGCCTGAAAGAAGTTATGACAAAAAAAAGTATGACTAACAATACATTATGACCAACGATATGTATGGCAGTCAAGGGGATCAGAGTTATAATATTACTATTGATTTACTTATCTATTAGTTTAGTCTCGCAAAATTAAATGCTTGTAACCCACATTTCAAAATATCCCAGTCGGAAAATGACCAGTTCGCGTTACCAGGTAGGTTAGGTCCGCTAGCCAACTCCAAATCTCCGAAGGGCACATTACGTGAATAGAAGCCCCGCCGTACAGGGCTCTCGGCAGTTTTTTAATTAAACACTAACTTTGTTTCAAAATCGAATCACACACAAGGATTACTCGCAGGAAAATCGATTTTTATGAATTGTATACCAGTAAAACTTACCCGTGTGGTTGCCGGTTTAGAATAGTGCCACTCCATGTCTTCCCGTGGATGTCGTAACAGGCGACTAAGGGAATAAAGGCTTGTAGTACTGTGGGATAGGCGATGAGCGATGAATGACGCAAATTGACATATAGGGTGTTTTTATAAAATATACACAACATATACGACGACGCGCTGGCCTAGTGGGTAGTGACCCTGCCTACGAAGCTAGCGGTCCTGGGTTCGAATCCCGGTAAGGGCAGATATTTGTGTGATAAGCGCGAATATTTGTTCCTGAGTCATGGATGTTTTCAATGTATTTAAGTATACGAGTATATTTCTCAGTATAAGTAATATCGTTGTCTAGTACCCATAGTACAAGCCTAGAGCTTAGTTTGGGACTAGGTCAATTGGTGTGAGATTGTCCCCTGATATTTATATTTATTTATTTTATTTATATTAAAACAGTGACACAGATGATTCATATTATTATGATACGTCTATCTTTTAATAATACCTAACTTACTTTCTGGGTAAAATCGTGTTCATCCTTCTCATCTACGTACTGAAGAAGTTTTCGATTCAATATGTCGGCAGTTCTCTCCATTGCAATGTCTCGTAATAAATTTGGAACCGAATGACTGCCGATATGAAAAGTTTTATAAAGGCCCTATCATCCCGGCTCATAGACGCCTCCGGAGATCCTAGAGCTGGTTCTTACCTCTCCCAAAGGGTTGGGCTAGCTATCCAGAGAGGTAATGCAGCCAGTGTTATAGGGACTATGCCGCGAGCGGACCTGCTAGAGGGGGTATTCTTTTTGTAGTGGTGATTTTTATTTTAATCTTTAATTTTTCAGTAGCTTAGTTTTATTTTAATTAAAATAAGTTTAGTTTTTAACTTTGAATTGTAGATACGATAATATTATTTAAATAAATAATATCTAATAGTCTAATCAATGACTTTTATCCATCCATAATGACTAGTGACAATTTTGCTTTTAATTTTTATTTATAGACTAACGATTTTCTTTTGTACAACTGCCAGTGATATAGCCTAAGTAAGAGTTAGGTAGAAAGAGGTTGTTACAATTCACAGTTCTTAAATTCACGAATAAAAATTATTATTATTAAGGAATTATTTTTCCTAGTAGAATACCAGTTATCAAACTTGGTTATCTACGAGGAACGAGGGGCGACGCCGGTGTTATTTAATAGTACATTGTGTATTAAGGGTGGTAAAGAAAGAATTACAAACGAGAGTCTGTTAGAAGCCCGAAGCCGAAGGCTGAGGGCTGTAATGACTCGAGCTTTGTATTTCGTTTACCACCCGTGTAACATACAATGTTTTTCATCACAATTGCGAGGAAATGAAATAAAATCAGACAAAAGATCATATTTTTAACTTATTAGCGGCAGACTACATCATTGTCTGTGACTTACCACAGATAATGTCAAACGTGTTCAGAGTCCGATTCTAGTGACATATGAGATCAATAGTTTATTATGCGAGATTGTTAGGAAATAGTATTCAACTGACATTTCATCTCGAATGAAACTTCATATCGAATGGCACAAGAATTGGGGTCCTGACGTATTGTGATAGTTTGAGTCCACGTATAATATTAAAAAAAAAAGCTATTACGCACTTTAGTTACGTAATGGTAAAAAAAGGCCCACGGGTATTATTTTGGATTTACGGTCGATTTTTCTAGCATGTTAGGACACTATTTACGAGCAAGTGTGATGAAAAATTATAGAATGGCTTCTGTACTAATACGGTATTTGACTAAAGTCAAATCAGCTTCTTTTTATGAAACATCAAAAACGCTCCGTTACTATGGAATTTATAGGGATTACTATCTTGTGACGTCACAATCAAACAGCGTCCTTATTGTTGCATTTTATGTTATGAATTTGAAAATCTTAAAATAGCAAACATAAATAAAAGGTTGATGTTTTCCTAGTATTTTTATAATGTTTATCTGTTGTTAATGAAAAACCAATTTATTTTCACTCTTGTCAAATACCCTATTAGAGGAAGTGGTAGGTTGACTAATAACGAAATAGAGAAAAGATTTATGGTGTATCGACCACAGGATTTATTTGAAAAGGTGTTCTGATAAAACATGCTTAAGGGCCCCATACACGGTACGATTTGTCTGTCCACTTCAAACCGATCGAAACGACGAATCGAGAGTTATCGAGATCGTTAACGATTTACTTTATCGAAGACTATGTCGGAGTTTTAGATTAAACTAGCGACCCGCTCTCGCTTCGCTTCGGTTTATGTGAGTTTTCTGTAACACCCGTACATAAATCAAAATGTATACAGAAAAACCTTGCTATTGAATCACTATATCTATTTAAAAACGAACGGTTGCTGTTTGTGGGGTCCGGTCTGTTCACGTTTGCAAGGACTTTTTGTTAAATAAATTATTCTAGTTATGGCTTTTGACGTAGAGACCTCGTCGTGTTGTTCTCATAGTGTTTTATTGTTTGTTTGTTTTTATTTAAGGTTTATTGACCTTACATTTGTAATGATTTTATTTTTGGTAGTTTTAAGAAATTATTATTTATTACTTTATTACCTAATGTAACTTACTTTACTTAATGTAACTTAGTTTCGCGCTTCTTCTCCGCAATGATGGTCTCGTCCGAAGCGCTGGTAGATTCACCCTATATTACCTGGAGCCTGTTTACATCTCCGAAATTGTATTATTTATTTTAATCTGACATTTTGATGTATTTAATTATTATTACTACTGGGACCTGTACATCCCTATGACATTTAAATTATGTAGCTTAAGTTTAGTATTGTAATAAGTGATTTATTTTTAAAAAACGGCTTACTGTTGAGTTTCTTGCGGCGCTTCTTCTCAACAGTGGTCTCTTTGGAAGCGCTGGTAGACTCAGACTTGTAAAAGTGCCTACAGGGCCTACTTACAGAATAAATGATTTGATTTGATTTGATTTGAAAAAAACCGTATCAAAATCCGTTGCGTAGTTTTGAAGACCTAAACATACATAGGGACAGACAGACAGCGGGCAGCGCGCTTTGTGTTTTTTTTTTTATGGCATAGAGAAGACAAACGAGCACACAGGCCACCTGATGGTAAGTGGAAACTGTGACCCATAGACATTCGCATTCACAAGACTGCAATGCAATCCTAAGACTGCAAATGCGTTGCCAACCCTGAGGACTAAGATGGAATGCCTCTATGCTAGTCATTTCACCGGCTGTCTTATCCCCAAACCGGAACACAACAGTGCGAACACTGCTGTTTGGCGGTAGGTTAATGGATAAGATGGTGGTAGCGATCCGGACGGACCCTGCACAAGGTCCTACCACTTATGTAGTGATACATATTAATTATACGATTAAATAAGAACACACTGAATATTTAAGGTATAGTCGCGGTAAGAAAAGGTTCGTCACTTTTGGACATGAAGAGAACCTTTTTTACCGTGACTATACTTATTCTATGGTTATGTCAAACGGTACTAATTTGTTAAACATCTTTTTTTTTGTAACTTTGGACAGTCTTAAGTCATGTCCATATAATCTATGTGGAAGAATGAATTGATATAGGGTATCTCGTTAGTAACTGGCCACTTTAGAAAGTGTCATTTAGTTACTAGCCACAAAATTTCTTACTGACGCTGTTAGTAAAGATACTTGGACAGTACTCCGGGTAATAACTCAAGATCTAGGTATTCTAGTTTAATCTCAAAAATGTGAGCAAATATCTTTCTTAACTCATTTTATTGCAAAGTGGCCAGTTACCGGGGGGTGGCCAGTTACTGACGATTTACCCTACCTTATTGTCCTTAATTTTGGGCCTACCAGGGTTTTATCTATTCCTAGATATATACGCGTATGCATAGCGTGCCGGGCGGTTACCAGTTAATTACTAGTGAAAGTGCGGCGTCACTGTGCCTGCGCAAGCGTCATTTAGTTATATTTCTGTTTTTTTACCCGACGGAGGAGGATAATGTGTTTATCAGCCTATATCTATACTTTGCGGGTGGTAGGACCTTGTGCAGGGTCCGTCCGGATCGCTACCACCGTCTTATCTATTAACCTACCGCCAAACAGCAGTGTTCGCATTGTTGTGTTCCGGTTTGGGGATAAGACAGCCGGTGAAATGACTAGCATAGAGGCATTCCATCTTAGTCCTCAGGGTTGACAACGCATTTGCAGTCTTAGGATTGCATTGCAGTCTTGTGAATGCGAATGTCTATGGGTCACAGTTACCACTTACCATCAGGTGGCCTGTGTGCTCGTTTGTGATCTCTATGCCATAAAAAAAAAACTAATATTATAAAGGTGAAGAGATTGTTTGCCTGTTTGCTTGAACGCGCTAATCTCAGGAACTACTGGTCCGATTTGAAAAATTATTTCAGTCTTAGATAGCCCATTTATCGAGGAAGGCTATAGGCTATATATCATACTCGCATAAACCGAAGCGAAGCGAGGGCGGGTCGCTGGTAATGTATGTTTGTCGCTATTGCCTAACGCACTCGCAATCTCAATTGGCTTCAAAGCGGAACAATTGTTTTCTTTTTGTATGCAGACAAGCCTTCGATTTTCAAAATGAAAACAATTGCGATTGCGAGTGCGTTAAGCATAGCCCCTCTGATTTCTATGATCCTCATGTGAATCGTTTTTTCTTAATCTTGTGAGTGTCACTAATCAATCGGTCTTTTTTGTTTATGGCATCCGTCACAGTACGGTATTTGACATAAGTCAAATCAGCTTCTTTTTATGACACATCAAAAACGCTCCGTTACTATGGAATTTATAGGGATTACTATCTTGTGACGTCACAATCAAACAGCGTCCTTATTAAGATGTCTCTTACGTTTTGATTGATTACGTCACTTTGACAAAGTCCAAAGTAGACGAGGAAGTAAATTACATGTATGTATCTACATATAAACAAATACCTTGCAGGCTGACATACATATTATTGTGTCTTTTTTTGCGTTTGTACAACAGATATACTCATTAATACAAGCATTGCACAGTATAATTAAAACGTTATTGAGAGGTGCCTGCTGTTGAGAGGTGCTGTCAGGAGCAGGACGCACGTGACCCTGTTTATGGACGTCAAGCTCTAATGAGTCGGTTAAAAAGAGGCAAAAGCTTCCGCGTGTATCATCAGTCTTCGACGCTCCCGTCTGTGGGAGGAGGAACATCTCTGCCGAGTTTGGTTCCGCCTGTGGAGAGACTTCCATCGGGTCTTTCTTTACCGTGGGGCACGTGGAAGTCGCTCGACAAATTGCGCGCTCAGGGTAGTGATTCTCTGAACAACGACGAGTGAATATCCAAGCGGCGAGTTTAAGTAGTCCCGTCACTGTCAGTGGGAACAAAACATATTTTAGCGCGAGCATTTTCAATTTAGCAGCATGGTTTCTGCCGTTGGATCGGATGTATAAGGCTCTCTGGCCTCTGACGGGGCTCCCTAAACCCTGCGGCGATTTCGCTCGTTCGTCCGACCGTCTGTTGTTTTTGAAAGAATCACACCCATGCTCTTTGGTCCTTAAGTACCTACCACAAAGTGACGGGGCGTGGCCAGCCAACAGATTGACAACAGCACTGAGCACCAGATGGGACAACCGCCTTACTTAATTATTAGGTTCCATTTTTAAAATAAAGACAAAAGAAAACCGTTTAAGCATTGCTATAGAAGTGGTTAAAAAAACTTTATACGGAACAAACGGCGTGTTTTTGTAACTCGTTTCGTTTTTGTCTTTACATAGTATAAAATGAAGTCGCTTGCGCTGTCTGTTTGCTTAGATCTTTTTTAACTTATCATCGGATTTTAATGGAATTTTCAGCAATAGATAGAGTGATTGAAGAGGAAGGTTTATATGTATAACAGGCTTCTGCCCGTGACAGAATCATCCAGGATGAAAAGTAGCCTATGTGTTAATCCAGGGTATAAGCTATCTCCATTCCAAATTTCGTTGCAGCGTGAAGAAGTAGCAAACACACACACAAACTTACGCATTTATAATATTAGTAGGATCGATTCTGGTTTACGTACAGGTGTTAAGCCGGTGAAATGATAGAGGCATTCCATGTTAGTCCTCAGGGTTGGCAACGCATTTGCAGTCTTAGGATTGCATTGCAGTCTTGTGAATGCGAATGTTTATGGGTCACAGTTTCCACTTACCATCAAGTGGCCTGTGCGCTCGTTTGTCTTCTCTATGGCATAAAAAAAGCGAGTGTGAAAGGAACAACTCTCGGCATGTCTTCTTATTCCTAAGCTAGAAACAAAGAATGGATTGTGAAAAAAATACTTTGAGAATAACATTCAGAAGCAACGGTTACTAATAATTAAAATAATTCAAAGAAAAACATTTTTTCATGAACTCCTGGTACTTCGTCCGTGTCCTGAGTCCTGACGTTGCCTTGTTTTAACACCAGAGGCCCGTGCCTAGATGCACTACGCTAACTAGCGTTTCTATTCGTTTAGTTTTTAAACCAATCGCGTCACTGGTAGATGACGTGATACGAAAAGTCACGTGATCTATGTCACGGTTATAACGAGAAGAATAACTCATGTTCTGATGAACTAGCATACACATAATATCTGTGCTTTTATTCCCAGAATGGGGTAGAATTACCAAAGTCTAATACTTGTTGTTAATTCTGTTATCACATTTTGCACAAACAGGCTAAGATGATTACCAATGTATTAGTGACAGGTTGCAAGCCCATCGAATAGGTGCGCCAGAGTTCATATAAAATTGCAAATTAGATTATTGGAACTCCGAAAATGTATCTCATATAATTTTACAACCTAATTATCACTCTTCATACTCTTCATAATTATTTTTAATACTAATGATCGGAACTTATAATCATCTGAACTTATAACGCGAATATTCATGGAACCGTACACTTTTCACAATTTAGATAAAATTAGGTTAGGTTAGGTTAGATTTATAAAAATGTAAAAAAAGAAACAGGTTTTTGTAAAAATGCATTATGAGTTGCGATAATTATGAATTAAAAAAGTATGGACAAAAAAGTATGAGCAAAATTTTTCGGAGTAATGATGAGTATAGTCACGAATCGTTATTTGTATAAAAATTCTAAAGACCGATTTTATATGAGCCAATATGGACCCCCATCGAATAACTACAAGCCTTGATTCCGTCAGTGGCCTCTTACGACATCCACGGTGTAGTTGCTGGCTTATAATAGTTCTAAACAATAAAATATTGAACGTCTAAGTACATGTTTTAGAAACATTAACCTAATTGTATAGAAAGAACACCCCCTCTAGCAAATTCGCCAGCGGCTTGGTTACCTCTCTGGATAACTGGCCGAATACTTTGATAAAGTGAATCACCAGCTCTAGCGTCTCCAAGGCGTCTATGAGCCGGGATGACAGGGCGTTAATCAAACTACCAAACTAGATGTAGGGTTAATCGTCAATAACTGGCCACTTTAGAAAGTGTCATTTAAAGTCGAGTCCAGAATTAGCCGAACTAACTTGACAGCTGAAAATGTTGCCAGACATAGGAAATAATAAAATTAGTGATAGGTTTGTGTCGACACAAATATGGCGATATAACTTTGTGCCTTCTATAAATCTGATTCTAGTTATATTTTATCAAGTAATTGTCGTCGAAACTTTCACACTGATACATACTTGCGAAATAGGGACAAAATACAGCAAGTTTTATGATATACTATGATCTGAAATAAGGAACAAAGTACAAAAATAATACTGTCGGGCTAGTGCGGTATTGTATGGTATGGTACATACCATACCATACATATAGCATTCATTCCTTTATTTCTGGCAAATATGAAAGTGCGATAGAGACAAACGCTATAAGTAATATCGTCGATCACAATTCCAAATACGTTAGCTATCGATATTAACAGCACTAGCCAAACTGTGGCAACATTAGTGTACAATGAACTGTCAAGTTAGTTCGCCTAATTCTGGACTCGACTTCAGTTACTGGCCATCAAATTTCTTACTGACGCTGTTAGTAAAGATACTTGGACAGTACTCAGGATCTAGGTATTCTAGTTTAATCGCAAAAATGTGAGCAAAACTCTTGCTTTACACATTTGATTGCAAAATGGCCAGTTACCGGAGGGTGGCCAGTAATAGGCAATTTACCCAATCAAAAAACGTCCAAACAAACAACGTTAGCTCAAACACTGCCACATTGCGTTATTATTAACAGAATCGTTAAAAAATACACTTGCATTCATTTCCTTGCGCGAAGAAAGTCAGTATATTCGCGAACGCACAAACTCGTAGCGGTCCCGCTCGCGCGTATAGCGCCCTCCCTGTCCCCCGCTAGGTCGTCGACCGGGGCAACGACGTCGAAAGCACTTTCCCTGCGAGCCCGAGTCAGATTCTCTGGTTGTAGCAACGCGCGCGTTTGCGTTCGCGCACCATGCAGTTTTGTAACTATGACGCGAGATTACGTTGTTAAGAGAAATGGTCTTCTCAGAGTACTGAGTTAGGACTTGTAATTCATCTAGGAATGCAATGTATGGGAGCTTAAAGGGCTATATAACTATAAGTATACTTAAATACTGAGACGTAACATGTCGCTTTTCCTTCAGGAACTGTCTACAGCGTATGAACTATATTTATACTTTAATGTGGATCAGTTTAGGCGTTGAATTGTGACGATGGAGCAGACGGACACTTTCGCATTTATAATATTGGTAAGTGTGATAAATAGGGTGTGGACTATGATTTCTTTTTAATTAATTTTATAGGCTAGTTTCTGCCCTCGACTTCGTTCCCGTTGATCATACCACGGAAACCGTTTTATTCGAGATAATAGATAGCTCAAGTATTAATTTATTATATAAGCGACCGCCATTTCAAATTTCATCCAAATCCGTTCAGACGTTTCAGCGTGAAAGACTAACAAACATACGTGCACTCAAACTTTCGCTTTTATATTAACTAATGGCATAATGTATTAATTTTTTTCATCGTAAACTTAAGAAATCATACACGATCAATCGATCGATCAATCGTTGACGACACGGTTAGTCTAGTTGGTACTCGTAGTAACCTTGCCTACAAAGCTAAGGGTACCGGGTTCGATCCCGATTAATAAAAATATTTATGTGATAAGCGCGAGTATTTGTTCTAGAAATACATAGACAACATTCTATATTTAAGTATGTATTTCTTTATATAATAATATGAATCGTTATTTAGCAAATAGCTTGGGTTGAACCTATTTAAATTTGTGCAAACTAGTCTCCAGATTTGTCCCCCTAATGTACAACTCCCGTTCTTTCTCCGCTCTTGTCAAGCGAATACCTACACGTTGGCTGCCTAGACCTCCTTTGTAGAGTTAATTTTGTACGGAATTAAAGTGTCTGGTTCTGGATAGTTCCCTTCTTTCCCCGCGCACTCGAGTAAATCGTGATGATAAGCGTCAAGCCTTAATCCATTGTACGAATTGTCGCGAAACGTAGAATATAGAGTTATTGTATAAGTGTAGGAAATAGTGAAAGCCACAGTCACGACTATCGGCGGGGACCCACAGAGAGACAACACGTTTTCATTGTTCATATTAAATATAATAAATATTAAGAGAATTTATAGAAAATTTCGTTTAATATTGACGCTAAAATAAATCTTAGATGCCCATCTCACACAATGACTTATGTTATGAGTCCTTATAAGTTACTCTTTATTTTGGTCGCGAAAAAGTACGTAAGCTATAATGAATGATTTTAGCTTCAGTCTTTACGGTTTCGTACCCAAAAGGTGCTTCTCAGGAATATTTTGGGAATTTTTGTGCTCGGTCTATAGGTCAGACAGAAAGAGAAACAAATCCTATACATGCATCTGTGAACAGTATCGCTATCGAAAATGGACAGTATTGACGTAAGCTGTCAAACGGTCGCGTCGAGCGCCTACGTCAATTCCATACAATGTCCATAGCGTTATGCATCTTATAGCGCAACAGATAGCTATATTGAAACTTCGCTGTTTCTCCGACCTTTCGTTAGTTTTTATCGCATTACTGCTTTTAACACAGTTTGACCCTGAAAAGATGTGTTATGATTTTAACTTGTATATCTGCGTGTGTGTGTACAGCCGTGTAGGGCCGGCACAACCCTATATCTTCCTATGGGTGTCGTAAAAGGCGATTAAGGGAGCGTAATAACGCTACTAATCACTTATAAAACTGCTCGCAAGATCTGGTTCACAAAGAGGGTTAGCCAAGTCTATAATGCAACATGGTTTTAGGTGAAGAAGTAGTGAAGAGTTTGTGTGGGATAAGGGCAAGATGATGATGATAATGATGATGATGTGTGCGTCTATCTGTGTCATTATATAGTTTTATTTTTTACACGTTATTAATGAATAACGTAACAAGTGAATGTGTCCCCGGCCTTAGTGCATGCGCGGTGATTTTATGAAACTTGACATAATTGTTAGAACTCAGTTAACTTAAGTTACGGCTTCCGTAGTCTTAATAACTCAATTATCGTTGGGTAATGTTGGTGTGGTAATTTAATAAGATTGACAATAAACTTTAAAAAGTACAATACATAAAATTACAATCTCTTTGTATAAAACAGAGTCGTTTCCCGCCTGTGTGTATGTACGTTTAGATCTTTCAAACTACGCAACAGATTTGAATGCGGTTTTCATCAATAGATAGCGATTTAAGAGAAAGGTTTTTATGTATAATATAATAAATTCTGTTTTATGTATGGGTGTTACAGAAAAATCACGTAAACCAAAATATAAATTAACCTACCTTTTATTAAAAGTATTAAAATATATAAATATCACGCGCTGTCAGTTCCAAACCAAGCTCTTGGCTTTTACTATAGGTACTAGAACTACTAGACAACTATGAACTATAAACAACGAGGTACAAAAATAATCAAGAACAAAAAAATAATGTTAGCTTCGTCTCAGCCATAGAGGTTGTAATTTCCTTTATTTGTACGTTGTATACAGAAATAAACAATATTCAGTAAATTACAAAACACGTATTTTAAGATTATTTAAGTACAATATTAAAAAGTACGTATAATATAAAGATTGCAGGTTTTTTTTTTCAAAAACAGAATTTGTATTTGGTTTTTTTTTTGCTCCAGAGTGCAGTAATTTACTAAGCTAAAAGGTCTTAATTTAGTCTTTTGTTCTGGCCTATTGTTCCAAGAAAAAATACCCAAAGTTTTTTTAGATATCTATATAATATAAAATTGTTAAGTGGTACCGAACGTTCCAAAAGGCGAGCAACGCCGCGCGGCAAGCCACAGCGGCACGTGGCGCCTATTTACGTCAAATAGGTCAGCCCCGCTGTAAGAACGAATGCAAAAAGAGTAAAGATGCGCCGACGCAGGCTGGGATAACTGCGCTAACTGGAGTTTAAGGATCGTTAACTGGGGTCCTAGAGAATACGTTAAAAGACTTTTGTTGCCGACTGTACTTTTTTTTGCGCAGCCATTATCTGCTTAAGCTGCGTTAAGTTTAGCGGATATCCTGTCGCTACTTTTTGACTCTATCAGGCTTTTAGATACCATAATATTCATGTCGTCCAACAAGTTTAAAACGAATTGATTTTATTAATAAGTGTTTTTTTTATAAAATAACAAAAGCCAGCTTTCAAAATCTAACTGCATAAGTATTTAGATTTATGGTCGCCTACATGAATACTCATACATTACAAAATCCAATTTATTTCGATTTAAGAAAATAACTCTGCGACACTTACAACACTATGTTTTATCAAAATCAAGCAATCCGTTCAGCGTTGACAGGATAAAAACATACATACAGGTCCAAATTACCCTTCTACGGCAGTCGGAGAAAACAATGGCGTCTAAATAAAGTTTTACTAAATCGATGTTTTGTGGTTCAGGTCAAAAAAACACTAAATAACTTCAAAAGACCCACCATATCATTGATAACTGAAATCTAAACGGACCGATTAAGAACCTTTCTAAAACTACCTTTCTTTAAAAAAAAGTCACAAAAAATCCTATTTCATACATTATACTGGGTGTAACAAAAATACCCGATATTTACAATATTTGAAAACCATAGTATCAATATGACTTACCGCCAAAAAAGAATCATTCTAGTTTTAATTTATATGCTAACCCTATTTCAGTAAAATTAATGATTAAACTACGCAGAATGGTGACGTACATTTTTACCTAATATCCGTGGAACGACACTCATTACGTCGCTGTGCATAGTCTACCATCGATAAATCGTTGCCAATACTGTTCGCGAGCACTAGTTAAATTGCCATTTTGATGGCCTAAGGACAACATCGTATATCAATCATCGTATAATATTAATTAAATTTACAACAAAAGAATTTTCCGGCTTAAAACAGAAAAATATCAAAGTAGACAATTATTACCCCTCTGTTGAATAATCTATGTGGACTCCCTCCGGTTCCCTGACATGACAGCTTACTAGGGTTGACAATATTTTTACCTCAATAATTAATATAGGTTACATTTTGTATATAATCTTCCTTAATTATAGACGCACAATAAACCTGTTATAGTTAAACAATTCATTTTAATATTCAAATAAAATCATATCATAATTACATCACGTTATCTACTCGTACTTATATACCTAATACTCAATCGCAAGTGCCATGACAAAATATATAATACAACCTAGCAACTTGATGACGTCACCATTCCAATATGGCGCACTTGTTATAAGCGGCTAAAAGCCCTCATATAAGGCTAACTAGTCTTGATACTTCCGTCATACATACCAACGCACTAAATTATGTATGTAAGGACCAATGTCATCCACTTGCGGTAACCTTCGCATTCGTGGTCTCAGCGAAATCTGTTTCAGTACTTGCTATGTTTTAATAATCGTGTTCAATAAATAAAAACCCCGATATTATAAAGGCTTTTTACTATTATATACATAAATTAATACCTACACGGAAAACTCTTCATTTAAGCCACACGATAGACTGCTGATGATAAAGACACACAGGCTTCTGTGAGTCTACAGTCTCCTATTTTATGCTATACTAACGACCCGCCCTCGCTTCGCTTCGGTTTATGTAAGATTTCTGTAACACCCGTACATAAAACACAGTTGATTATACATAAAAACCTTCCTCTTGAATCACTCTATCTATTAAAAAAAACTGCATCAAAAAGATCTGAGCATACATAGGGACAGACAGTGGGAAGTGACTTTGTTTTATACTCTGTAGTGACGCGGCGTTTGACGTTAACGTTGACGCTCCAATCAACGTCTGAACGACAGATGCCAATGTCGACGTGTGAAAGAGACTGCAACAGTACATATCTATAGTAAGCATTGTGACGCAGCGTACAGTCAGCATCAAATGTAGCTAAGCAAAAGAACATGCTCAAAATGATCTATGCGTATAGCTACATTTGCTGCCTTTTTTGTGACATTGTCCCCTTATAATTTAATTCAATACTCGAATCAAAAATGCTTCACATTTTTTTAACAATTTGTTAAGTTAACTATGGATCAATAAACCTGGTCTATTTAACTATAGTTTAACCGTCAGATGCACGTGGTTGCACCAGGCCGGTGCATCGGCCCGCGTTACGTAAGGGTTATAAATACCTACTGAGTAACAGCGGCGGGAAAGTTAGGACATCTTTTTTTAAACAACGTTGGCTGGAAGAAACTCCGCCTAAACTGAAATAGACAATTGGATACTTAGGGTTAACATACTTAATAATATAAAAGTAGATTTTGTTTAATACAGCAAATTCAAAAATAGTAAGATTTTTGACATTAATGACTAGACAAGACGTAGGTATTTAAAAGCAGATAAAGAAAAAGAATCTAGATATTTAATTAAATGAATGTCGAAAACATTGTCCCTAAATTCATTTTACGTACAAAGTTATTATTTTCCTACGATATGAGGAAACCTTTGCCAAATAGAAGCAGGTTATTGTTCGCAGAATTATTCCAAAACTAAACAACCCTCACATTGGGTAGACATAAAGGTATCTGCTTGTGGCCTACGAAAATAATACATTTAGTTACCATTCCTATAAGACTATACATTAACAGCTGCGACACAATTTAATTTGTTATTTTACCAATTTAGCACCTGTCTATTGTATAGAATATTCTAATAAAAAATAAAAAATAAATATTTTACTTTCATCCTGGTCACGGCACCAGAATTTAATCTTGAAAATTGTTTATGCGCTGCAACGCTACGATGAAAACAGCCATGGCAGTAAAAAATATTAATTGAATCACTATGTCTACAAGCGCAATATACTAGCCAATGCCTCGTGAAAGCGCAAAAAGCGCGGGGTCGGCGTCCGCGCAGGGATCGACGCCCGGGGAAATGGAAAACGCGGGAACAATTCCTTCCGCGTGACCTTATACCGAGCCGGGATTTTCTTGCGAACTGGACCATTTTGACGCCATTTTGTATTACGTGCCGCAATATGGCTTCGCTTCGACCATGCGTTGTACAATTGGCAGAATGGAATCTGGACCCACCATAGAACTGAGGCACAGTGACATTTTGTTTGACAATTCTTGCGATTTGTTTTGTAACGTCACTGGGACAGTTCTAGGTTGAGTCAAACGTGTCACCATGACCAAAAAAAGCTTTCGTCAAGTTATTGTTATTGACTTTTAGATTTTATTAGCAGCCGCCAACAAATATATCGATTTAAACAAGATGCTTGATATCTAACTCCAACTCTATTTATGTCATAACGGCGTGATGAAACATGTTACACCTAGTTCCATATGATTTGATGGCAGATGAACACAAAGTGACTTACACTGTAGTGTTTCCATCCACGATGGTGCGCCCCGTCAGTGACGTTGAATGATTTCGTTATATTACGTAAAATTGAGTACATAGTGGGGAGTTCGTGGATTAATACACTATAAACACTAGTAGGTATATGCTGATATGGAACATTAACTTTAACTGAATATTTGCTAAAGGGGATCGAACGTACGATTGGCACATATAGGTTTTCATTATGTAAACTGTTTCTATTTATTGTATATAACTTAAACGTCTATTATCTCAAGAGCTACCATAAGAAAATCTGGAAGAACTGTGTTCTCTTAACACAGCATTTACCAATATTGTAACCTAATTTCTAAGTTACTGAACGAAGCATTATAATATACTAATATTATAAAGAGGTCAAGTTTGTGATGTTGTAGGGGGTAAACCACTGAACCGATTGTGAAAATTCTTTTACCAATAGAAAACCACGATGTTTGTGACTGTTGTATGCAAGATTGGGCAAGGGAAGAGCTAGTATTTTATATATTACTGGCGACCGGCCCTCGCTTCGCTTCGGTATATGTGAGCTGTCCTTAACAACCGTACACAATCCAGTTTTTTTTTACACTTCGTCTTGATGACAATCGCATAATAATCCGTTGTGTAGTTTTAAAGATCTAAACGTATGACTACGTTTTAAACTATGTAAATATTTATTTGATAACTGTTCATTTCACCAGGATTCTTTAAACTATTTATTTAAGTATGTAATGTTGTTACCTCCTTTGTTTGCGTTACTGGCCAATCTTACATTTCGGTTTAAATCTTTAAAAATTCAAAATGTATTACGTTCTATTCGGATATTCTTAAAATTTCAATAGAACCAGACACGGGATCTCGTGTCTTGGAACTTCATTAAATTAATTTATTATTTATATACAGGGTGGGGCCTGTAACTAAAGCAAAAAATTAAAACGTAGATTCTACTCCTCAAACTAGACAACTTTTTAAAATCATAAAGTTTTTAGATTGTTTTTTTTTCAAACAAAGTCAATAGTATTTTCAATGTACTTAAAACTCCGTCTAATTGACATCGCCTGTCAGTCTAGTCACTCTACAGACATAATCAATTTCATAGTAGGTACATACATTGCGTGTTCGAATTAACTTTAAAATGTAATAAAATTCAAACCGCAAGTTTTTTTTCAAAGTCGTCAAACAAACCTTGCGTAGTTTGAGGAGAAGAATGTACATTTTTAATTTTTGCTCTAGTTACAGGCCCCACCGTGTATATGCAGTTATCTTCCTGTAAGTTTATTACTAGAAAAACGTACTAACATACATTTTTTAAAGTGATTAATTTACTATCAACTTCAAGACTGTTTCTCCGAGTGGACGGCGATACTACCCTATACCGTCAAAGTATTTGGTCATTTAATCGAGGAAGTATTTACGTTCAAAGTAAATTTGTATGTGCAATGACCAAAGCTTTGTTTTGTATGGCACGTTACTGTAGTTTTTCCACATATGTATGAAAGTGCGACGCCCGCAAAGAAAACAATGGTTACCTGGTTGTTTCTTTTGCAACCAGAGTTACCTTGAGTAGCTATAGATCTGTACCATAGAAAAAAAGGTTAGTGTTCCTGTTGTGTTACTTATGCAACCTTGTTCTCTATAGTTTAAGTTTCAATTCACTTGACAAATTAAATTGCATTGCTTTCTTTCTTAAGGTGGGAAATAACGACCGAAGTTATTTGCTTGTGATTTCAACACAGCTACATTAAAATAGGGTATTAATCGCGTTGAATTCGTATTTTTTAGGTGTGGACATAACACCAAGGCTACTTTTATTGTCCATTTGGGTTACCAAAAGAACTGGATTTTAGTAACAAAACGGGAATTGAAGTCAAAAATAAAATTTGGGGAAAAAACCCGATTTTAAAATGTTTTTACAAAGAACATAAATTAAAGTGGTAAACTAACCTTGATCAAGACCTAGGAGGCCAGGAGTCCTTCGGCAGATATAATAAGATAGTTATACTTTTGCTTACAGGGTTGTTATTCTCTCTAAAACAACGGACGGTCGGACGGACGAGCGAAATAGCAGCGGCGAGTTTAAGTAGTCCCGTCAAAGCGAACCAAACACATTTTAGCGCGTGCATTTTCAATTAAACAGCCTTATACGTTCGATCCATCGCATCGGCAGAAACCATGCTGCTAAATTGAAAATGCACGCGCTAATATATGTTTTGTTCGCACTGACGAGACCACTTAAACTCGCCGCTTGGATATTCACTCGTTCGCCCGTCCGACCGTCGTTGAGAGAATCACTACCCCTCACCCCTTGCACTTTCGCCACCGTAATTAATAAGTCTCAGCTATCTCTTTCCCACTCGTGTCTAATTTTGACTTTAGATACTGGCCACTATACATTCAAACTAACGTTCGTTTTTCCTAATGTTGCCATGTTTGTTTCTATTTTCGATTGCGAGACAATGCCCGGGTATTGGTCTGGCGAGATTCCAACCTCCCACGTAACTGTTTTACCCATAACCTGATAGAAAAACTTTAAAGCGATAATTACTAGTATTTAATGAATAAGTACTAGATATTTATTCGATACAATCGTTTAATGGAGACAGTAGAGTTCATTTGGAAATTATTGGCCGAAAATTATTTGTTTCTGAAATATTAATAATTTCCCTTAAGTGTAATGTCATGTTTTAAATCAGTTTTTTTTGTGATATTTTACATTATTACATTTATTACAAATCAGGTAAGTTAATAAACGCTTTTGCCCGTTATTTTAACAAGTTTTCAAGTAATCACATAAAGTTTGTTTTTCCCTACTTAGTGAAAAACCAACACGGGAAAATCTAGTATGGAAATAAGTGTGTGTCACGAGGGAAATCGTTGTACATTTATTCCATTTATAATAATTATTCTCTAACAATGCAATGCGCTCTGCAAGCCACATCAAAACTAACGAGGAGCTCAATCAAAATCGATATGCCAGTTCAATGAGGAATTAACATTCTGAATATCTGAAATCATGTTGCAACTGAAAGGGAAGTAGAATTAATTAATGTTATGCCCGAAATAATTAGATTCGGAGAGAATATCATACATTCTATACCTACATGTACGTTATTGGGAGCTTGATGTAATACGCGAACAACAGAGAAATGGAGCCGAATTATTACATACATACATAAACTCACGCCTTTATTCCCAGAGTGGGATAGGCAGAGCTACAGAATTTCCAACAACTATAAAAACTTTTTGATAATTCTGTAACCACATTTTGCACACTTAGGCGAAGATGTTTACCAGTGTATTAGTGACAGGTTGCAAGCCCATCGCCTAACAGTACTACACGCCTTTATTACCTTAGTCGGCTTTTACGACATCCACGGATAGATACGGAGTGGCACTATTCTAATCCGGCTACCACACGGGGAATACCTACTTTAATTATTAATATTATTATAAATCCGTTAATCAAAAAAAATATTATTAATATACAGGCTCCGATATTAATATCGCCTTAAATTATATAGGGTTTGGTGTTTTTAGAGGTCATCTAAAATATAACGAACATGTTAATTATATCTGCAATATTACGAAAAGTTACGATTCGTGGGCGCTGGGTCGCTCGTAAAGATTATAAACTTTGTAATTTTAACGATAATCGTATCAAACTCATTATAATATATAAAATTCTCGTGTCACTGTTTGTAAAACTCCGAAACAGCTTCGAATTATGTTTTTAAATTATTTATGTAGTTGTATATAAATAATTTAAAAACAAAATTCGAGTCGCTTCGCACGCCTGAATCGAAAGTTTTTCATTTTAATGTACCAACTGTTGATATTTTACGGTTGACAATACTGGGAAGATGGCCGCCGTGCGAATTTCGAATTTGAATTTGGAATTGTTTCCGGCCAGTGCCTTCGCTCATGTATTATTGATTTGATTATTGATACGTAGGGTGGAAGGAACACGCGAGAGAAATTTTCATAAAAGTGCAGCCGAGCATTTCTCAAAAGGCCACTGTCAGAGTTCATGATAGTTATGTAACAACTAAAAAAAATATCCTGATGTCTCAAAGTATTTGTAAAGTTAATTCCTATTTCGTTACCAAAACCGTATGAGCTTCGGTAACAAAAAAGAAACTTCCCATACGAATAATTTGTGCCATTGTATCCGTTATATGTAATGCAATTTAATCGGTTATTTATGTATGAAAACCGGTTAAAACCGGTTATTTGCATTCCCGAATCCCATCGTTTCATGAAGGTACATACCTGCTTTTTTAATATCTAGAATTGTCATTTAGTGAGGAAATTTTTGTGAAGTAACTGCGATATAGCTTGGCTTACTTTAATTTCGTGTGATAGAACGAGACGCTCGTAAGTGATGATGTTATAATGTAGGTTTTGTACTTACGGTGACTCGTTTTTAGTGCTAGGGTATAAACGGAGAGATTTCATTTTAATTTTGCTAATGATATAGCAATACTGCACCTTGTGTGTTTGCGCATTTTAAATTAAAAAAAAAATACTCACCCTTCGGTGTCATTAAATAACAATTTAGTAAAAAACCCTTCAGTTCCATGTTATAAGAACTAAATACGGCATACAATTTTCTTTTTACGTATTTTAAAACTAGCTCCCCAATTAAAAAAAACATGTTCATGACCCACCACAAATCTTAAGAATAATCAAAAAGTAACAGTGACAGTTTTAAATATTACCCAGGTGCTTAATTAGCAGAGAAAAAAAAACATGAGTACTTTAGAAATCAATTTATTTGGCCAGACGTGTTTTTCGTAAAAACTTACTTAATACTACGGTACACAGTTTCTAAGAAACTTAGTTAAATATAATATTACCTTAAATAATAATATATTGAAGTTCAGACTTCCGAAGTATTTTTTTAATACAATGTAAATAGGATACAATCCGTTTTGAGAAAAATATACATTAAGAAAATAAAGCCTGGTATAAGACAGAGTACCATAGGCAAGAAAAAAAATTGGCCTCTGATATTTATCTAAAACAACTTAAATAATAGGGTAAAGTCAGTGGTCAGCCCTGCCTATGGTTTGTATGAGTGGGAAGAGTACGAAAGATATACTTCCCACTCTTCGCACTCATATAAGGTCTCTGGCTGATCACTGGTGACAACCCTACATGTGTAAGTAAAAAACTTTTAGTTTAGGGACCAAAATAAAAAATACATAACTTACATTTAAAATTCTTACGCTATAATAATAAATACGGTACACACAGTTGATTATAAAGTCAATTCACACATATTAAATATGGTTTTAGGCTAACATTAAAATTCCTATAAATACCTTCAAGCTCACACTTCTTTCCAACACAATCGTAAAATTATTAGGAAACAAACATTTTATAACAAACAAACTTAGGTTTAACGATAATTATGACAAATAAAATTATTAATTCAAAAACAGTATTTAACTTAAATCCTATTTTTTTTTTTCAAATACTTATAATAATTGTACGTATTGGATTTACCCAAATTAAATACAATAAAACATGAGTTATGTATAAAAGTACTTATAAATCAGTACAAAAATGCTTAAAATCTTTTATAAATCCTAAAATAAAAGATACTTTTAATACTTATAACAGCTCAGTTAAAATAGCTAACTTATAACTAACGACCGTATTAATAAATTGGTCTTAGCTGTGTTGTCTGTCAGTCACGTCAACTCATACTGTCCTAATACGCCAATAGGCCGCATCTCAGATTCAATCCTCTCTCGTTAGTCAT
Source organism: Acleris laterana (assembly GCA_963966035.1). Lineage (NCBI taxonomy): Eukaryota > Metazoa > Arthropoda > Insecta > Lepidoptera > Tortricidae > Acleris > Acleris laterana. The sequence continues at coordinate 86,096,809 of OZ014438.1, forward strand.
AAAGTTGCATTTGCAACAGGAATTTTGTCCGAGATACCGCCATTTGTTTTCGCCGCGGGGCACCATAGTTAACTGTAATTTCTGACAGTGTCAGTAATTCATCCTAACTGGGGAATGCAATTTAACCGGTTACTCACTGTTCTTGTAAGAAAATAACCGATTAAAACCGGTTAAAGCCAGGTTTCTTCATTCCCTAATCCTAACAAAAGGATATCGTCCCTTTACTTTCTAAACCTCGGATCTGATCGAATAGTTAGACAGGAATGTAGTCTTTATTATTTAGGGAGCATGAGTGCTTTTCCTATGGCATCGACGCAACACTATCGGCCGAGCGGCAATAGGTATCAGAAACTCGTAGGAGCCAGCGACGTACTACTTTTATTTCTAGACGGAACACGCAGTCGAGACCCGTTTGTTTATACAGTCGGAGGTATCGCGAATTTGGACGTTTATATACATTTATATTTATAGTTGGCAATTCCAAAATAGAAGTTATTTAATATATTAACCGCATGTTTCACAATCGACAAGCAAAGTATATTTCATTTGAAAATAGACAAGGAGAGAGCATACTTTAAATGGCAAATAAATTTAGTCGTAGATGCCATCAAACTATATTTACGATTTTTTTTTTTACTGGCAATTCTACAACAGGAACTGATTTATATCATCTTTAATTTGGAATTTAAGGGTTCAAATGAGAAAAAAAACATTCTTATTAATATAATATAACTACATAGTATAAAACAAAGTCGCTTTCCGCTGTCTGTCCCTATGTATGCTTAGATCTTTAAAACTAAGCAACGGATTTTGATGCGGTTTTTTTTAACAGATAGAGGGATTCAAAAGGAAGGTTTACATGTATAATAAATGAATTTTTTATGAACGGGTGTTACAGAAAACTCATATAAACCGAAGAGAAGCGAGGGCGGGTCGCTAGTATAATATAAATCCTAAAGTTTTTAGTTCCTTAGTTTATAGCCTGGAAACTTCTCTGGGTAGTGGACAGTTCTCGGCTTCTACGCGGACGGAAAAGCTGGTTACACAATAATATGTACACGTAAATATACTCCCAAATTCCCGAGGATCACTTACACCTATTGGACGAATTCTATAACGACTCGGGCTTTTAAAACGTGTTGCATTACCGATCATACAAAAGTAGCAATCGATAATACAACTATTAATTGCACTATAATGAAAGAGCTGTTAAAGTATTAAGCAGAGCCCGGATTTTTTGCGGCAAAACAAAACACCGTCGCGATCTAGCTAGTGTTAGAAACACTTTTTTATCGATATCGAGTATTATTATATTTAAAAAAACACACACCGATATATGTGTGTGTGTGTGTACTGACGTGGATTTCGAAGAAGAAATTGCATCTGTTTCTATATAATTTTATACAAACCTCATGTAAAATGTTTTTTTTTCTTTATCCTTTTTTATTCTTCTATTACACAACTATCGGCATATCGATAAAAAAAATCTAACATTGTGTTCTAGATTGCGACAGTCTTTTGTTATGCCGCAAAAATTCCGGAATCTGATTATAAAACATCAAAATAAAAATAAAAAACATACTTAATAACTAGCCAAGGTACAATTCTATCCTTCCCTGAGTCTTTAATTCTCTCATAGGCTCCTCGAAAAATTTACATAAATTACACTACGTCCAGTTCCTTAATAGTTTTTAGCAATCTCCGTTTATCTGTCACGAGTGACATATACACCGTCAATTGAACGCTATTAAGAAGCCGAAAGTATTGTGTCTATACTTCGTTTGTTTAGGCACAAAAAAAAACCAATCCAAACCACGTGGCATTGTTAAACAGCGAACCAAAACTGTTTTATCGCACTTTGACCAACGCTCTATTGGCTAACGAACTAAATCACGTGGTTGTTTTGTTTACATTTTTTTCAAGTACCTCAGCAACCGGAGTATAGTAGTTCGTTTAGAAATCACATTCCACTTAAATCTATAGAAAGACACGATTAAAATTAATGTCACCGCGGGGATGTAATAACCCCGGGCATCTGAGTATAAGAGACTCCTGATACATAAACATAGACAATGATTATTTTATTATATATATTATAGTTATTATTAGGTCCTTACCTATGAAATTGGTGTTTTATATGGAGAATTTTATGAAAACAGTGTGTTTTATACATTTAATTTTGCAGATTATTTAGTAACGTCAAATGCAAACCAAACAAAATTCTGTCAGGAATATTGGACACTTCTAAGGTATATTAATTACTTAAGAATAGCTCCATAAAACTCTGCGTAATTGAAACACTTGAACTCGCAGCACATGAAAAGAGTTGAGTTCACACTTACACCATATTATTTGTATCTAAAACCTTTCTAACATAGTGTATTAATGAAATTTAAAAATAATTTTGAAGTTTTAATTGAAATGAATAAATTACGTACGAAATAAAACACGCCAATTTCACAGGTAAGGACCCAATGTATCATGAAGCCCACTTCCCTCTTGATTGTACAACCTTCCGAATTCACGCAACATTTATTTTGCCCTCGCTCAAAAACCAGTCATCAGAAATTACATTTCGTTACCGTGACACCGAATTGAAAATTTATATACGATTGCAATTCCGACCTTGTCTCTATATCCGGGTGATATAAGCTCTTCAGATTCATCTTAATACTAACATTGAACCTAAACCTATTCTCTTACAGACTAACATTGATTATGTTTGTTTTATATTATCTCAGAAAATATTGAACAAAATATCCGCTTGGGGATAGAACCTTATCTTATTGTGTATGAATAAATATGCTGAAAGTAGATGTACCTACAGCGGTGGCCATATAATTAGGAACGCTTGCGTTTTTCCCAAACAGTTGCCTACAAATGTGACTTTTCAATTTTGACAATAAAAGAAAAAAGTTCAACACCAATTTTATTTTGAGTTATTGTTTACTAATAAACTAAGGTTAAATAGTACGTACAATTAATCTCTGTTCAAAAGGAATCTTACAATTTATAAGGATTTGAAAAAAACAAACGTTTGACTTTCATACAAAGTTGTAACACTTTATATGGACGCGTCAGCGCTTTTTTTAAATCCCTTTTAAATATAACGCCTGTATTTACCAGTAGTTTAATGCACATCAATTTAAACCTCAGTTGATGAGCTATAGTAAATTGTAATTAGGAATCTAATTGTTCAAGAACATGTATGGTTAAAACGCAAGCGTACTAATTATATGGCCACCACTGTATTATAAAAAGTGGAAGCCTACATACAGCACACGATGGAATAAATTCGCATCATATCAAAATGTTTGTAGGCTCCTTCACACGGAATGGCGACGTGACACACGCCAAGAGCGGTTCACGTGCGTACCATGCGTGCGTAGTGTGCGACGCAATTCCGTTTTAAGTTTGACTACGTCCATGCGCGGCGACGACTAACGAATAGCCTTTCTGGCGAATTTCAACATGCTCCGAACGCTACGGCCGTTTTTAGGGGTCGATATGAATTGAATATAGCGACTTAAAGCGTAAAAGGTCACCGCGTAACTTTATTTCAGAATCTCTCATTAAGATGCCACATGCCATGAATAAAATAATAAAATAGGATGGCGTTATGTAATTCGGCGGGAATGTGAAATTTACGTTAGATGAAGATTAAGATTACAATGTCAAATTGGCACAAGTAAATTGAAAAAAAAATCGTTAATCAGGCTTAAGAAGTTAGAAATACTTACTCAACTATCAAATCAAAAATCATTGGATCGTCGTGTTATAAAGATTTAACCAAAATAAATGCGAAAAAGGTGTAACGTTTGAGAAATAAAACTGTGGAGATTTGTGTTTCTAATAGTGTTTTTCATTTAAGTTTTAAGGAATAATTGACATTTGTTATATATAGGTATGCTAAGAACAGAATACTGCCTTCTTTAGCATATTATGTAACCTCTTTAATCAATATGATCAAGGTTCGGAAAAACGCCCGTCATTTTGAAAACTGAACCCTGTTCCGTACAGCAGAGATTTCCTTATTGGAAATGGCGGGACTTAAGCCTAATGGAATTCTCAACCAGTCGACCAAATAACTAAACAGACATAAAAACTAAAAACTTAAAACATAATTATCCTAATTATTGCTAATAAATCTAAATATATAAAAGGAGAAACTAACTGACTGACTGACATATCAACGCACAGCCTAAACGGCTAAATGTAGGCACTTGAAATTTGGAAGGGACGTAGCTTAGGTACCTTAGAGGTGCACTAAGAAAGGAATTCCCGAAATTCCCACGGGAACGGGAATTAGCAGGAAAATCCTTTTGTATGAAAAATCTAAACCGAAGCGAAGCGAGGGCGGGTCGCTAGTAACTATATAAGTCACATATAATACTAATACATAATTATAATAGATATATAATACATAATTAACTATAAATAAATATGAAGATTTAATCAACCTATAAAAACAAAGACAGAGAACGAATCATAGTCAGAAAAATATGTCTATGTACAGTCAACCAATTTGATTTCTAGGCCACTTTGGACTATGTTAAAGTGACGTTGTCAACCAAAACGTAAGAGACTCCCTATGATTTGGTTTACAATGTCACGTTGACAGAGTCCATAGTGGCCTAGGAATCAAATTGGTTGACTGTACAGCCACGAGATTAAATTCGGTACCCACCTTAGGTCTTAAGTCAATCTGACATTCTACAACAATAAGGTTGACTTTCCTTAAAGTTACAAATGACTTGACATCTCTAATGACATTGACGAGTTCAAGCATATTTTTATTGAAATGGGTCCCAAATTAACGCTCGTGACCGTACATTTTACGCCGCGTCTTGTTCAAGCGAATGCCCCGGAGAAAGCTGCCTTATGATGTTAATAAAAAATATTATTAGGGGTTTTATAAAATTATTATACCATGGGTTATGGGTTATTAGCGTGATGTCTTGAAAATGTGGGGCGTTTTTTCGATCCCTGATTTTGATTAAAAATCGACCCCTGATCTCACAGCACTATACAAGTGAACGTGAATATAAACTCGTAAAGTTTCACGACAGAACTGTTTCAGTCACTACAGCAATTATTACGTAACTAGAGATTAATATATCGCGAATATTAAATAATTTCCCAGTATTAATTGATATGCAATCAAAAACAAATGTAGTTCAACCAGAAAAGAGTTTGATTGAACAAATTATAGCAGTATGTTTGTTAGATGATGTCAAGCTATAAATAAACTCTTGGAACCTAAAGCCGCCATTTTGGAAAAACATACATTACAGATAAAAAAAAATAGAAAGCATTTTTCGAATACAATTAACCGAGTCATTTGAACACATTTCTTAGGTTAAGATAAAAAAATATAACCTCAAAATAGTAAATTTTTCTTACTAAGAAATAAATAAAAATATGATTTAGATAACTAATTTGCATATAATTCTGTGCTGGGTATTAAAGAAAAATCCAACCAAGCATAATTTAATTAATCCTTAAAATATTAGTACCGTAAAACGGGGTGAGTAGGCACACAACCTAAGATAAAGCATATATTATTACTAATTGTAAGACTGAAATTATTTCCAATAGATGTCATGTAATAGGTTATGACTTGTTTTAAATAGTGTCCGTACTCACCCCGTTTTACGATACCTACGAAAATTGACAAAAAAAACCCGTTTCGTTACCATAACATCTCTACACAGCTGAGTAACTTATAAACCTATATGAAACAAAAATAAAAACGTAAATAGAAAAAAAAACCAGTAAGGCAATGGAAACCGTTTGAAACTACCTGTGGTTTGATTCACTCATCGTCGTCGTCAATGATATTGATGGTGACAATATGTTCACCCCTTACCACCATCTGGGAAATGGCCCGAAAGCACACCTCGTACTGCCTGCCAGTGCTGGAAACTATCACCTCCGGTACAGGGGAGATGAAGTCAGCGGTGCCTTTATCCACCGGGCGACCTGTGAAATAATATAATCTAAATATCCTACACTGGTAAACATCTTCGCCTAAGTGTGCAAAATGTGGTTACTCGTACAGAATTATCAAAAAGTTTTTATACTTGTTGGAAATTCTGTAGCTCTGCCTACCCCACTCTGGGAATAAAGGCGTGAGTTTATGTATGTATGTATGTAAATATCCCGCTCATTCCCGAAATACCAGTATTTCAGAATACCTGATTCTCAATATATCGGAATTCCATAGCTAAACATACAAATTTGGGTATTATTTTCTATCTTTACCCCACATTTCGAATCTGTTTTTTTGAGAACCAGGTAAAAAGAGTAGTTAGTTTGGTATTTTGAAATACTGGTATTTTGGGAATGAGCGAAATATCCTACTAATATTATAAATGTGAAAGAGTGTGTGTGTTTGTTACTCCATCGCGGTGCAACGGCTGAACGGATTTTGATGAAATTTGGAATGGAGATAGCTTATACACTAGGCTATTTTTTATTCCGGAAAATTAAAAAGTTCGATAACGATAGTACGGCAGAAGCTATGAGTTGATAAATATCAAACTTCTATAGGGTAAAGTCACCAGTCGTCAACCAGAACCGTCGACCTTATATGAGTGCGAAGAGTGGAAATTATTTCTTTCGTACCCTTCCCACTCATACAGAGTAAGTATAGGCAGAGGCTGAATACAGGTCTCGGGCTGACCAAGTGATTACTGGTGACTTTACCCTATATCCTTAAAATAATATTTTTAACGAATCTCAACTCGGTGGAGGCTGAAAGTTTCCATACAAAATGCAGTAGCGTTTATTCCTCCTCAAACCTAGTCAGACATTACGATTTTACATATCGTCCCCTTTACTTCCTCAAATAGTTAGATAGGAAAAGCACTCATGTGCCCTAAAGAATATAGACTACTTTCCTGTCTAGCTATTCGATCACATACGAGGTTGAGAAAGCAAAGGGGCGATATGTGTTTTTTTATATGTAAAATAAGTGTTTATATTTTTCTCAAAATCCAGCCATATAATTTCTTAGCTCGTCATCTATTTTTGAATATTCATCAAAATACGTAACATAATAATATTTGTATCGAATTTCACTGATATTTCTTTCCATACTTTCCGTGTTGCGTTTAAAATGATACTATTACTATGGAGTAAGCCTACTATAGTATTATGTCAGTATACCACCTACAGCCGGCTACCTTATAACTAAGCATCGACGATTGAATCTGCTTTGACATTGAATTTGATATACCACCTACTGACTTAAAAGGGTAGAGCCTTGTTGCACGTAACATGCGCAAGCGCGTTCAGCAACTGTTGCTGCAACAGCTACCAAGCTCTAGTGAACTGAACTGTGAACTTACCGCCTTGGGGTGCCACCTTTTCCTTATTCGCGGGCTTCTTGCGGAACGTCTCGATGACATCCACCATCAGCATGTTCCAGTGCTTGTCGAAGGCAATGCGCAAGCGCGTTCAGCAACTGTTACTGCAACAGCTACCAAGCTCTAGTGAACTGAACTGTGAACTTACCGCCTTGGGGTGCCACCTTTTCCTTGTTCGCGGGCTTCTTGCGGAACGTCTCGATGACATCCACCATCAGCATGTTCCAGTGCTTGTCGAAGGCAGCCACGTTGCCGTGGAGGAATCCCCGAACGCCTCCAGCGCCTCGCGTCATCACCTGATGTAGAAAAAAAAAACATTTCGAGAACGGTCACGAGCGTCCATTTCATTCATTGACTACAAAACGGACACAATCCGAAATGAGTCAGTGTTGCATTTTAAATTTAGAAGCTGTTGGAATACGATTTTAATGAAAGAGAAAATTATTTTGGAATGAGTCCGTTTTGCATTCAATGAGCGAATTGGTACCCATTTCAAGAGAAACATAAAATAAATAAATAAAAGGGGACAATCTCACACCAATTGACCTAGTCCCAAACTAAGCACTAGGCTTGTACTATTGGGTACTAGACAACGATATAAATGCTTATAGTACGGAGAAATATACACTTAAATACATAGAAAACATCCATGACTCAGCAACAAATATTTGCGCTCATCACACAACTATCTGCCCTTACCGGGATTTGAACCCACGACCTGTAGCTTCGTAGGCAGGGTCACTACCAACTACATACACGAGAGTCGTATTGTAGTCACGAGATTAAATTTGGTACCCACCTTAGTTCCAAAGTCAATCTGACATTCTACAACAATACGGTTGGGTTTCCTAAAAGTTACAAATGACTTGACATCTCTAATGACATTGGCGAATTCAAGCATATTTCCAGACATAAAAATTCAGGGGGCAAAATTTCATGACACTTAGGCAGTTCCTATATAGATAAATTTACTCATCGACGCTTGTTCTATACAGGGTGTCTCATTCAAATCGGTCAGTATGGGAAAGTCTGAAACTATAAGACATACGAAGATTTGTTCTTAGGAACCATGTCACCGATTTTGATAAAAAGAAAAACTGCATTCATACATTTGAAAAAAAAAACTGTACCCAGCTAGGGAATCGAACCTGGTAGTTTTGAAAAAATAAACTTACACTATTTCTATTCAGATATCGATTGTGTAGGTCTTAAGCAGTAAATGTTTCTAAGAAACATGATGTTTAAAATGAATAAAATGCATTGTTTTCACATACTTACTTTAATTTATCATAGTAGGTGTTCGAAGTGACCACGTTTTTTTTCAATACAATATTCAACACGTTTAGGTAAAAACAATTTTACATGCCTGAACTTGTTGAATATTGTAACGGTGGTCACTTCGAACATCTATTAAAATAAATTAAAATTATGTGAAAACAATGCATTTTCTGGATTTTAGACATCATGATTGTTTCTTAGAAACATTTACTGCTTAATTTACCTACACAATCGATATCTGAATAGAAATAGTGTACGTTTATTTTTTCAAAACAACCAGGTTCGATTCCCTAGATGGGTACAGCTTTTTTTCAAATGTATGAATGCAGTTTTTCTTTTTATCAAAATCGGTGACATGGTTCCTAAGAACAAATCTTCGTATGTCTTATAGTTTCAGACTTTCCCATACTGACCGATTTGAATGAGACACCCTGTATACTAGTGATCTCCCCCAGCACTGTATGTATTTTTTTGTAAGTAGTACCATTAATTCTACGCATATTTCCTAATAATTTTTTCATTTGTTCCAGGTCGTAGTCACCGAGTTGTCAACATACTACGTTCTATAAAGTCTAAATACTTCATATGATAACATCCTTTGGTAAGTGATATCACAGTGTAAAGAGTAACTAACAGTGGGCCGACGCCTTTGATGTTTGCGTAAATGCCGACGCCGCACAAAGCCACAGTAATTACCTAGGGTTGTCACAAACTACACAACTGCCCAAAAAAAGAGGGTACTTAATGGTTTTAGGTTTAAAGTATGTATGTACGTTTCTTTGTTCCGCCATAAAAACGTCTGAAAACGTCCGCCATCTTGGATTCCAAAAATAATGTCATTTTCGTAATCAGCACCCCGAGGAACTTCGAAAATGACACCCATATCATTATATTAAAAAAAAAACATCCGCCATCTTGGATTCCAAAAATAATGTCATTTTCGTAATCGGCACCCCGAGAAACCTCGAAAATGACACCCATATCATTATATTAAAAAAAAGGTACGTCCGCCATCTTGGATTCCAAAAATAATGTCATTTTCGTAATCGGCACCCCGAGGAACCTCGAAGATGACATCTTTGATTTCAACATGGATATCTTTTTCGTAATCAGCACCCCCATTATTATTTATAAAAGTCATGTCCGCCATTTTAAATTTGAAAATGGATGTAATTTTTTTATTTGAGAAAAGTTAAAATTTTTGCTGGCAGGCGTCACGCTTTTACATCCGCCATTTTGTTTACGTTGGCATGACATGACAAAAATGTTGTAAATTAAGCACTATAAAATAATATATTTACCTTTCTTCTGAGTGTGGAAATTGATAATATCGCGGATCTTTATTTGTGCGAGATGATGAATTGCATTCTCGCACAGCACATGTCGTATGCACCATTTTTTATTCTAAACACATCAAAATACAACACACGACACGCAGTAGCCCTGAAAGATATGTCCCGAGCTACTAACAATGGCAACGTATGCAGCTCGGGCTCGCCCTACCCGCCCCTCGCCCCTCACACCCCGCACGATTGCCCTGTCTAGACGGCTTCGTCGAACGACTGTATTGGTTTATAGACTGTGGTGATATTATGTACCTTATTGTAACTTTTCGTTTGACGTACTTCTTAACTCTCATATAAAAATTAATGTTTGTCTGTGTCCTTTATAGAATCGTAAACTATGCATTTGATCATGACATGTGATGATCTTCAGCAAGGTGTTGTGCATGAGTCTACGAAGGTTTCTGAGTTGGTGCGATGTATGTACCAACGCGCGCGGGGTACAGCTAGTCTTAATTATAGAGTAAGAACACATTCTAAACTTAAATACTTATAGGATGCTGTTAGACAATAATGTGTTAATCCACAAGCGTCCATTTAACGTTTTATGGCTAAATAATTGTGGGATGACACATTTTTGCGTAACAGCATCTTATACTCAAGGAATTTAATTTTTTAGTCCGCTTTGGACTATGTTAAAGTGACGTAATCAATCAAAACGTAAGAGACACCTTATGATTTTATTTACTGTGTCAATTTGACATAGTCCAAAGTGGACTAGGAATTAAATTCCGTGACTGTACAAAAACAATCATTCGACGCTAAAAAATTATGAGTTTCTAAGGGATACCCATTTAAGTCCTCAGGGTTGACAATGCATTTGCAATCTTAGAACCGTAGTCTTAAGATTGAAGTTCATGGAGATGTTTATAGGTCACAAAACCCAACTTACCGTCAGGTGATTTTTCGTTATTACCTACTGCTACTGTTGTTTTCCATAAGTTAAGCAAGAATTGATTCACTCGGCACGATATTTTTTATTAACAAATGACGTCTTTATAAATTTAGCCAACCAAAGGACTTTAACCTGTTACGAATAAAGTCGTATGTTAAAGGACACAAGACCGTGACCTTGCGCTTACAACTTTCCACCCGGAATCGCCCGCGTTTGCGCCTTTTTAGGCCGTCGTTGCATTATAGCAATTAAAAAAGCACTTGTGCTAAATTTAGATATTATAGTATTTAAAAAAAAAACATTACATCCTTTGTATTTCCAAACAGTCGTTGTCCTCACACGTCAAACTTATAACACCCCTCTTTTTTTGCCTTGGGGGTTAAAAAAGTTGGTCATATAGCTAAACTCTAAACTAGTTACACCCAAGGCCTTCTGTATACCTAACTTCTTTTGAGCTTCAAATGACAATTAGTTCAATCGATTAACGAAATGTTTGCCTGTGTTGGAATAAAACAGAATCACCCAAAAAATTTAATTATACTTGACTAGCGTTTTTCTATTGTATAAAACGAAATTCCCGCCGTGTCGGTCCCGCTACGCTTGAATTGTTCAAACTACGTTGCGGTTTTCATCAATAGATAGAGTGAATCAAGAGGAAACTTTTTATGTATAATAAATTCCGAATTACGCAGAGGTTTTACAAAAAGGATCAAAAAGTTAACTTAATTAAATTTTCTATGAAACTTGTCCGTTGTGACACGAAAATTTGCCATACAACTGTTTGTGTGTTTAACTGCGCTTAACTATGGCCCAACTTTTTGGTCCTAACCCAAGACAGGTCAAAAAAAATAGGGATAAATTTATGGGAACACGTAAGGCTCTCCTTGCAGTCGATAATAAGCCGAGACCTTGGGTTTCCAACAATTAGGTTGTATTAACGCGACAGCTGCATGTCAACCGCAAGTTTTCAAACAGCGTCGGTGTGATTTAAAAAAAAAAAATTAAGGCTTCGAACTCTTTGTTTCGACGGCCCTGTGAAACCGTCAAGTTCGATCCGGGGGCGTTTACCTTGGTCCTTAAACAGCGAGGTAAAGGACAGTTTTAACACTTTTTTTTTATGCTTAATGTTATAAACTTATAAATAAGGAGCTTCATGCATTGGATGTAGATGTATCAAAGCAATAATGCTTTAGAAAATTAGGTTTTTTTGTTTTAGATTATTGATACATTCGTAGCGTTGACTGTCACAATTAATTTCTAAATGACGCTGCTTACTGATGCAGATATCAACATTAGGAATTAAAACGACGGAAACGGAAGTGTCAAAAAGCTATCCAACATGCCTCATGTCCTATGCTGTTACCACAATAGCTCACTAGGCATTTAAACTGCAAATTGGTAACGTTTGAGGACAGAACTAAAGTCTAAAGTCAACAGTCGCTTTGACAAATGTCCTAAATTTAGGACGCTGTGCCTTAAGGGGATATATTGATCTATAGCTTCTGCCCGCGACTTCGTCCGCGTAAATTTCGACTATCGTTATTCCCTCGAAAACTTTATGTGTTACTCAAGGATATAAGCTTTTATTCCAAATTTCATCCAAATCTGTCCCAGCCGTTGCAGCATAAAGAAGTAACAAACATACACACATATTTCGCATTTATAATATTATTATGATACTAGGCATAGCAATAAACCAATAAGTCTTCGAGCTGATTGAACAATACATCTTAGGGTCACACTATTAACAGGACCCTAAAAAGATTACCGAGACCTTGAGCGCTTAATATTAAGCGAGGTTACTCGAACAATCTCCGCATGACAAGAAGGGAGATATCAATACGCAAACGGTTAAGGAGCGAGTGAGGCGGACGTGTAAAAAAAATGACAGCATATGTCAATAATTGGTGCTATTAAAAATACATACATTGCAGCGATAATGATTGCCCTGCTTTACAAAGTAACATCTCCCCTTCTCTCTGTAGGTATGTACCCTTTTTTAGTACGGTCACGAGCGTTAATCTGGGACCCATTTCAAGAAAAATATGCTTGAAGTCGTCAATGTCATTAGAGATGTCAAGTCGTTTGTAGCTTTTAGGAAACTCAACCTTATTGTTGCAGGATGTCAAATTGACTTTGGACCTAAGGTGGGTACCAAATTAAATCTCGTGACTGTACGAGTTAAGTCGACTTAAACTTTTTTTACTAGGTCACCAGTTAAGACATAAATAGACGCGATAGTTTAAAAAAAATCCGCTCCATCTATCGACGTCATGACAGTTATTTACTTGACATGACAATGGTTACGAAATTACGATATCGGACCTTCGGGTCTTTCCCAAGGTGTTGTCTTTTGTTTTATACAAAACTTGCATACCTACAGCAAAAGTCAGAATACCACCTGTTTATAGGAACTATAGAAAGGAATCGATTTACTTTGACTTTGTTCAGAATATTAAAAAAATACGATTTGAAGCGAATATATATGTAAAGAGATGTCCGTTTTGTTACTGAAATATGTTTTGGATTTCGATAACGAAACGGAAATCACATATAGACTAATGATTGCACCTACGTACATATTATTCCTTTTAATACAATGTAAATAACGATACTATTCAATTGAAACTCCCCTCATGCGTTGTAATAGGCTCTCGAGGTCAAGGTTTGTTAGAAAATACGATTTGAAGCGAATAAAAATGTAAAGAGATGTCCGTTTTGTTACTGCAATATGTTTTGGATTTTGGTAACGAAACGGAAATCACATATAGACTAATGATTGCACCTACGTACATATTATTCCTTTTAATACAATGTAAATAACGATACTATTCAATTGAAACTCCCCTCATGCGTTGTAATAGGCTCTCGAGGTCAAGGTTTGTTAGAAAATACGATTTGAAGCGAATAAAAATGTAAAGAGATGTCCGTTTTGTTACTGCAATATGTTTTGGATTTTGGTAACGAAACGTAAATCACATATAGACTAATGATTGCACCTACGTACATATTATTCCTTTTAATACAATGTAAATAACGATACTATTCAATTGAAACTCCCCTCATGCGTTGTAATAGGCTCTCGAGGTCAAGGTTTGTTAGAAAATACGATTTGAAGCGAATAAAAATGTAAAGAGATGTCCGTTTTGTTACTGCAATATGTTTTGGATTTTGGTAACGAAACGGAAATCACATATAGACTAATGATTGCACCTACGTACATATTATTCCTTTTAATACAATGTAAATAACGATACTATTCAATTGAAACTCCCCTCATGCGTTGTAATAGGCTCTCGAGGTCTAGGTTTGTTAGAAAATACGATTTGAAGCGAATAAAAATGTAAAGAGATGTCCGTTTTGTTACTGCAATATGTTTTGGAATTTAGTAACGAAACGGAAATCACATATAGACTAATGATTGCACCTACGTACATATTATTCCTTTTAATACAATGTAAATAACGATACTATTCAATTGAAACTCCCCTCATGCGTTGTAATAGGCTCTCGAGGTCAAGGTTTGTTAGAAAATACGATTTGAAGCGAATAAAAATGTAAAGAGATGTCCGTTTTGTTACTGCAATATGTTTTGGAATTTAGTAACGAAACGGAAATCACATATAGACTAATGATTGCACCTACGTACATATTATTCCTTTTAATACAATGTAAATAACGATACTATTCAATTGAAACTCCCCTCATGCGTTGTAATAGGCTCTCGAGGTCAAGGTTTGTTAGAAAATACGATTTGAAGCGAATAAAAATGTAAAGAGATGTCCGTTTTGTTACTGCAATATGTTTTGGATTTTGGTAACGAAACGGAAATCACATATAGACTAATGATATTATTCCTTTTAATACAATGTAAATAACGATACTATTCAATTGAAACTCCCCTCATGCGTTGTAATAGGCTCTCGAGGTCAAGGTTTGTTGGAAAACACGGCTTGAAGTTCACGTAACGACGTCCTGTGGAGGCCTAGGCAAATGCTGGGCCTATGATTGCATGATTATTCACTCAATGCTCTTCCTATTCAGGTTCACACAACGGGAGCGCACAATGCAGTGCATACATTGCGTGACCTCCTGCGACATTCCAAAGAATCGAATCATGTCATGTAGGTTACAGCGTTGATGTGTGATTTGCAGACCTAGGAATATTCGGGGCAAAATTAAATGACAGCTAGGGATTGCCTATATCGATAAACTCAATTATCGATGCTTTTCCCATATATGTACTAGTGATCGCTCCAAGTTTTGTTTGTAAAAATAAAATTTGATTGAAAGTATGCAATGAAACAAAATAGCAAAATAATTCTGGTTATTCTTTATTTTAAAAGGATTTTTTAACGTTCACTCATCATCATCATATATTTTTTCCGTATTGGGAATTTCAGAATGACTGTTCCATTTACTATTGTCAAAATAAACGACTAGAATTTGTTAGGAGTAAGAACAATCTGACGATGATAAGTGAAGGTTATAAATCCTTTTAAAATAAAGAATAACCAGAATTATTTTGCTATTTTGTTTCATTGCATACTTTCAATCAAATTTTATTTTTACAAACATAACTTGGAGCGATCACTAATATATGGGAAAAGCATCGATAATTGAGTTTATCGATATAGGCAATCCCTAACTGTAATTTTATTTTGCCCCGTATATTCCTAGGTCTGGTTGTCAGTTGTCACTTACATTTAGACAAATTTTCAAAAACTTGGGCACATTAGGAGATGGGTAAGTAACATCTCGCTAGAAGTCAAAATGCAATAATTAAACATTATCTTAATGTACCTATCATAAATTATTTTTATAAAAATTCCTTGTAATACTGGAAAAGGGCCGAATCTTAAGTACCCGAAACCGACGTGCGTGCATGACTCGATGTATGAATGTGGAAGAAGCGAAAGAAATTTGTCAAGATCGTAGCAAGTGGAAAGAAGTGGTCTCTGCCTACCCCTCTGGGAAACAGGCGTGATTTAATGTATGTATGTATGTAAAGTTCCTTGTTGTTAGCAAAAAAGTATGAATTTCGGAAACGGTCATCCTTCGAATACTGTGGTCGGGATTTGTAGACATGCATGCTTGCAAACGGTAAAATACAGTCCTGGGTAGATTTTTTGTCTTCAAAAGAAAAACAGAACATCTCTGAAACTATAGGTACATCCAAATTTGAACCTTACTACTATGCGTTTGGATTTTCAAAGGGTTTCTTATACGTAATTTTAGTAATAGTGTTACGACAAATTAACTGATGGCACGCGTATTACTTATTGAAAACATTGTAACACGAATTTAGAATAATTTCAATTAACGGCTTTACCTCTTCATGTTTAAATTCAATTTCGAATGGGAATCATTACAATCATATTGCTTTTTGGTTTTAAACGTTATTTTTGGCAGCGGCACTCAAGGGCGTAGGGCTGCCTAGCGTCAGCGACTATTTTTATTTACATGTTATTTTGGGAAGACCTTAAACTTCCTGATTTTTGCCACTATTAGAAGGAATCAGAGTAAAAAAAATATTATGAAAAAAAACACATTTGGATGGTATGTATTACATACATACATAAACTCACGCCTTTATTCCCAGAGTGGGATAGGCAGAGCTACAGAATTACCAAGCACTCTTAAATAAGTTGTTGATAATTCTGTAACCACGTTTTGCACAATCAGGCTAAGATGTTTACCAGTGTATTGGCCAAGGCTGTATATGGTGAAAGAAACATTAAAATTGCTTCAGGCATCTGAAAGGAATCAAGACAATTATTGAAAACCAAATTGTCTAACACACTTCAGGATTCTGCCGTCAAAAGACCACTCAGGCCACTTAATGGTACTTTAGTACCTTGTCTATTCAATTTCATGTTTAAACTGCCAAATATGAATTGACACAGCGATTAAAGTGAGAAAGTACAAAGGTGTACACATATTTATGAACTCGACTGTACAGTCACGATTAAATTTCGTACCCACCTTAGGTCCAAAGTCAATCTAACATTCTACAACAATAACGTTGAGTTTCCCAAAAGTTACAAATGACTTGACATCTCTAATAACATTGACAACTTCAAGCATATTTTTCTTGAAATGGGTCCCAATTTCAAACCCATACTACAATCTCGACTGCGGTTGGCAACGCACAACCCTACTAAGAAAGCCTTTGGCATGGATCAGACCCTGCACGTCCTATGACCACTAAAGGGGGTCTATCCTAACAGCTCTTCATGGGCGGCCATAGAGCTTGCAAATAAACACTGCTCATTGGCTAAACGAGCGCAATTGTTTCGAACGCGTATGACACTGGGCCAATCAGCGTTTTGATTGAAGGGCTATAGATACCAAATGCAAAAGTCCAGGGGGGTCAAGTGTACAGTCCACCACCATTTTTTTTATATTCTTCTCGTTTAAGCTACCAAGCAGCATTCGCATTGTGTTCCGTGGGAATAAGACAACCGGTGAAATTAACTAACACATATTGTACTAAGTTGACAGCTGTCACATCGGGCCTTTCGCAATGGCGCGAGTATACTCCACCTTAGTCTTTAGGGTTGGCAATGCATTTGCAGTCTTATGTCTATAGTCTTGAGAATACAAATGTATGGATTTGAAATTTTCCCTTTATTATCAGGTGGCCTGTGAGCTCGTTTGTCTTGTTCTTGCCATGTAAAAAATAAATAAAATAAAAGTATTACAGAGTGTTTTACGGGATGAACAAATCAGGCGACCGAAGAGGCCACCACCTTAATCATGGATGGTAGATCACAGTGCCCAGGGGTTTTCCTCAGTAGTTAAGTGAAGTATTAAGGACTCCACTGGCTGTGACCTTGTTTGTCTTTACAACACATAAATTTGAAAAAAAAAAACAACTTAAGTACCAACTGTGCCTAAAGCGGATTAGGGGACAGCCACTTCCCCCTTTTGTTCACACCCCAAACCCGCTATACAGATTGAGTTTAAGTATCTGTTATAAGGATGTGTATCATTTTCTAATACAAATTTAAAGTTTACTTTGGGACTATTGATCATTCCCTTGTGAAAGTTAGTCTGGATGTTTGTTCGAAGCCAGATAGTCCACATCCTAGACACGTTTTATTCTGGAGCTTTCGAAAATGTCTAACTAGCAGGCGAGTTGTTAGTTTGTATGAAAATCTGCGGCAATACATAAAGTGTCAAACACTAACAAAACACTTTACGTCACGTGACGTCACCAAAACCACAAGCCTCAAACACCTTCACTATAGTTCATACCAAATTGAACATTAACCAGAACAGCATAAGAGCGTTCAACACACGCTTCCGCGTTCAACGTCACCTCACTTTCACTGCAACCTGCCATAACTATCAAGTCTTGAATACTAACCAAACAAAAAGGCACTTAAACTTAAACAGATAAGAGTCATATTTTTATGGCAATTGACAGTGTTTTTTTTCCACGCCACCTGCCACTTAGATTGAGACGTTATTACACGTGAAATACGGTTGCGTTCTCTTTAATTAAAGTTCATGGCCTCTACCAAGGCCGCACGTATCGCTTTCTCTAGCGGTCAATAGTCATTTGTTTTTGATAGTTCTTTTTTTAAAGATTCGCTCAAGGTCGTTTTTTGGCGCCGCTCCGTAGTTGGTAAACATAGCGACTCCTTGTCTTGCTTATTTCCTGATAGAACATAAGTTTTGGAACAAGATTTAAAATCTCTTAGGGCCGTATTAACTAATATCAACTCTAATGCTCGTCTCGAGATGTGTCAAATATGACAGTGTTCTATGGTTTGACGTTTACTTTGACGTATCTTGTGACGGGTCTCTCAGCCAAGATAAGTTTATTGATACATCCCTTAAACAAAAACATATGTCGTAAATTGAATACAAAACGGACACAATCCGAAATGAGTCAGTGTTGCATTTTAAAATTAGAACCGGTTGGAATACGATTTTAAATGGAAGAGCAAATTATTTTGGAATGTGTCCGTTTTGTATTCAATGGGCGATGTGATACATGATTATTCGAAATTAAAGACACCTTTGAGACACATTTCGTGTCGGAAAACACCATAAAACTCTAGATTATAATGACGTCTTACATAGGTATATGTTTCTCTAAGCATCTGGATTATCCATTAATAAGCCTTCAACGCTTAAGGTACTATGTTAACCTCGAAATCATCAGATTTATCAAGCCCTCGAAGCCATATCGACCTGAATACCAATGAATCGCCGGATCCAAGTCCAAGGGCCAAGTCATTACCAAATCATTGCAGTCGGCAGTGACCTTGACCGAGGACGGAAGCGTCTAAGGTTGATGGATCAGAAAAACCAATTTTCTGGGTTAGTGGGGTCTTCCTTGACATTGACTTGGTTTTGTAATGGTTGCCAAAGTTCGTGAGTTCAAATCCCGCTAGCAATTGGAAAGTTTAAAGTTTCGTGGTACTAAGGAATTTCATCTGGAATAATTATATTCTAACGTGTCACTTCAAGTCATCTTTTGTTACTTCGTTTATGGTAATGTACTGAAGCTGTTATGTAATGTGACAGCGTGGTAACAAAAAAGACAATGAAGTAACAACAAACGTAAACCTGACACAAATTTTCCAGTTAAAAATAAATGGTAACTTAACCTTTTCAATAAACCTTTGTTTTAATGGGCGTGAAGTAATTCGCGTTTTTATTCCAAAATCGTGTATTTATCACGGCCACACGGAAATATTGATCATTTGATCGATTATAATAGCGGTAGAACCAAATTTTTAAACATAGGAATATCATACTTTTATAATAATTAACTTGAATCAATGTAATGAAAAACTGTACCTTGCGCGCGTTACTACGTCGTACCAACTCAGAAACCTTCGTAGACTCATGCACAACACTTTGCTGAAGATCTTTAAATGATCAAATGCATAGTTTACGATTCTATAAAGGACATACAGACAAACTTCAGGTAAAAAATTATCTTATGTATAATTAACATTCAAGATTCAGGAACCAAAAGCGTCATTGCTTTAAAAAAAACTCGCATCTCATATTTCGTGACGTACGATATTAAGCTTAAACGTGATGAGAATTAAGTTCAAACTCATACATTTAGAAACATCCGTTACGAGTTTTTTGTAAAGTAGTAACGATATTACAGCAGTCGTCGTCGATAAAAACGTCAAAAACATAGTTTTACCCGGTAAAATAAATACAGAAGTCAGCAGTCCGCGACCTCAAATTCGCGCCGAACTCTTTTGTTAGCCAAAAATGGAGCCAAATAAAAAAAAACGAATTAACTGCAACAAAAAACTGCATAGGAAGGAAGACGGAACAGCGGAGTTAAAAAAAAACGGAAAAAAACACCCGGAACTTAAAAACAGCCTTGTTTGGTCGCAAGGGCACTCCCTTTATCTAGTGATAAAAGAACTTGTAAAAACAAATACGTTACGCCTGCGATAACTCGAGCCAAGGTCGCGGCCCTTAGCGTAACCGACATTGGGTAAGACCAGGGTCAATGATAAAGATTAAATCATCAATAGATAAAATCAATAAAATCGATAAACAATTCGATAAGTTTGTCTAGCTCTCAGGGTTCCATACGAAACCAAGCTTTGATCGCTTCGTTTGTTACTAACAGCTAGTTTTCGCCAATAAAAGTGTCAGGTCAGGTGATTATGAGATATACAGAGGAAAGTTAACAAATTACACCACTGGTATTTGTCATAGGGGGCAGATCAATTAAACTGAAAAAGTCAAGATTCAGTTTAATGATAATAAAAAAAAAACAAGTTTGGAACAACCATAGTATGGACAGGAGTAGGCAAACGAGCACACAGGCCACCTGATGGTAAATCTGATCTGAGACCCACATACATTTACGTTCTCGAGACTAACTGATACGTTGCCGTCCCAGGGACCTAAGATAGAATGTCTCCAAGCCATTATTTCCACTAATTACCCTAAACCAATCCCAGGCCAGGTCTCTCAAACTCGGCCTAGAACGATCGATTTTGCTTAAAAGGCAACAAAGTATAATGTTATCGCGCGTGCTCACCCGCGACTTGCGGGCGACCTCGTGACGTCATCATTCGATCGCCATGTTTGTATCGTGGACGGCATAATGCGCAAACGCCTCTTGTTCCTATACTTGGTATATATAATTGAAATCAACAAAAACCGCTAGCCTAGTTGATAACGACACTGCCTACGTAGGCAGGGGTCCAGAATCCTATCCCGCAAAGGCTATATTTCGTCATTGCTATGAAAAAAAACCTCGTATCTCATATTACTTGAAACACGATATTAAACTTAAATTCAAAAGTAATAAACTTCAAACTCATACATCTCGAAACATCAGATACGAGTTTTATCCAAAGTAGTAACGATTTTAGTCATCGAGTCTTAGATACAAGATCTTGTCCATTGGTTCATCCCCCGTTTCCGTCCATCCTAACTTAAAAGAACTATCTTTGGAACGATGTCTTTTTTTTGAAATATGCAAATACGACGTTTTCTCTAACAAAAAAAAGAGTGAAATAATAAAGAGTGTCCAAGGCATACATGAAACGTTTTCTTTTGCTTGCGTTAAATCTCTCATTGAATACAAAACGGAAATCTTATAGGAACAGCTTCTAATTTTAAAATGCAACACTGACTCATTTTGGAATGTGTCCGTGTTGTATTCAATCAACGAAATATAGACGACTCTTTTTAACGAAGGGCATTTGTAACAGGTGCGAAGAGTGCTATTCTATTAGCAATTTTTATGCTTTCTCTATGCTTTCCTACCTCTATGACTGGAATGCTTTTATGCTCCGACTCTAACTCAGTCAGTCAGTCAGTTGCAGTCTTGTGAATGCGAATGTCTATGGGTCACAGTTTCCACTTACCATCAGGTGGCCTGTGTACTCGTTTGTCTTCTCTATGCCATAAAAAAACTTGTAATTTTTTTTTTCTTGGTTCACTCCTGCGTCTACCGACCGCGGCCTCGCCTCAATGCCGTCGCATGCGCTTCCTGCTGCATTTTCAGCGTGCGCTTGCGTCTACGCGACACACGCACTCTCAGACTCTCACTAAGGAAGTTAAATTAAAAAAAAAAACGGACAAGTGCGAGTCGGACTCGCGCACCGAGGGTTCCTTATTTAAGATAAAATAATAGGGGGTGGGGGGGGGCGAACGGTCGATATTTGTAAATGTTATGGCTATAAATCAAAATATACATCACGGAAAATTATAAAGAAAGGAGTTTTGAAATGTTCAGACTTATCCATTTCATTGACACCCCGCTACGAATCGGCGAAGTTTTTAAACCTATTTGCCTGTTTTTTTTACCAACTGTAATGTTAGTAATCACATAAAGTTATTTATTCCATACATAGTGAAAAACATACACTGGGATACCAAGTACAAAAATTCAGATTAAAGGGGTTAAATCGATAGCTTTTTAGCTGCTCTATCAGCCCCCTCTGTTTTGGCGTTGGTTTTTGTGACACCCTGTATACCAATTGCTTCTGGTTTCTGTTTGGCATATTAGATGACTAGGCCTCTATTCCACTCGGTAATACTATATTTCGACATATTATCGTATTAACGTTATTATGTCTCTAAATCACTTTACAGTAACAGTATAAGAAAATAAATATCGAGTAGAAATATTACTGGCCTCCTAAATCCCCAGGTTTGTGCTTGAGGTCAAAATGCCAAAAGGTAAATTTTTTTCACCACCCTTTTTAAATGGCTAGGAGAAGGAAACCGCGAGAAACTGAGAGCCAAGAGGTCGCCAAATCTATGGATTTGGAAAAGGGAATGGAACGTCACTAGTAACTATATATAATTTAATAGTTCAAACAAAACAAAGATAGCGGCATTAGAAGGAGACAGTATTATAATGACGCGATCAGACTAGGCAATGCATGCGGCCTCGGACGGATAGCAATAGACAAAGACGAGGTCAGGAACGTTAGCCTTGCGCAGTCGCTTCCGCCTGCGTGCGGACTGTTGATGCGCCCGCGCGGGCCAACGATCGATCCAATCGATCAGACTAATAGATCAAAATGGAAACCTATTGGGGACTAATTGTTGCATAAATGTTATGGAGCTGTCGTTTGTGTAGCGTAATAAGTAGCGCATTGCTTTTAGTTTGACGTCATGTTTGAACTGGTGCAATCTGTCAAAGGCTAATGTGACAAGGTACAGCCGGCGAAGAAAGCGATCTATCAGTTTTGACAAAAGTTTCTGTGAGATTTAATTATCGCTAAGGTTGACACTTGTCACTGTGATAATATTATTGCAAGGGAAAATCGAACTTGTAGCATGACCTGCAAACGAACCGCAACCGTAGGGTGGTAGAGCACATTTTTGGCCGACTGTACAAAAGTGTGCATCCACAACTAATATTGTGTTAAAATCGCATATCCTAAGATGGAAGTCCTGTGATAGCGCTATTGAGAATGCGTTATCATATCCCACTTAGCTACAGGGGGCCTGAGTGACCTTCACCTTGACATAAATAAATTACGGGACAATATCAAACAAATTGACCTAGTCCCGATCTAACCTTCGGGTGTTGTTAGGTGCTAGAGCGAGACAACGATAAACATAATAGGGAATACGCATGGACTTTGAAATAACATTACTCAACAATATATGAAAATAAAAGGGAAATTAAAACAAAAATTTGCCAAGAAATACTGATAATACAACCATTTTAAACTGCCAATTAGTCAGCGATTAGAAAATATCTAGTTAACTTGTACTATAGTACTAACACTATGTTTCTTTCCAGCTATGACGCGCCTTCTCTTTCCGCGCCAACTCTAAAACAAGCGGATCGAGGACCAACGTAAGTTTAATTTTTCATGGCAACACCGAAGGAGCCTGCAAAAAGTTTGTATCTAGTCTATGGTCAATTGTGTTTTTTTTTGCGTGCCTGCGCCGCGCGAATTGCGAACTGCATAGCGACTTTTTGACACAGAACCGTAACCTTGAAACTGTATAGGCGTGACCTTGAACTTTGAACCTTGGCCCTAATTTTCTCAAGGTCAATGTCATCTGAACGTAACAATCTTTGTTTGGGAAAAGTGTCACAATAAATATTTTGACCGTCAAACGGATCTATGCTCTTATTTGTGAGCATGCTATCAAACAAGACCATAGATCATGTCAACGCAAACGGCGTCAAACATAAGATTGTTACCAAATCGAATTAACTATCGGTTGACTTTTAACAACCTCCGTTATTCAATTAAGAGGCAACGTGTCACTTCAACTGTCAATTTCGGCAAGGTCTCGGGCTCTGTGTTAAAAATAATGAAATGCGCCACGCGATTTTAAACGTTAAATTCAACGCGTATGCTTTCCTGTTACCTTCGAATTTTCTTTACGTTGCATGCGATTTGATGCATCTCAGGACCGCCGTATCAGCTGTCAGGTAAGTAAGTAGTTTATTTCCCTTTTTGTGATCTTAAGTGACCTCGTCTTAAGACACGTCAGTATAATTCTGTCACCGACGCGTCTTCAGACCGGGTACTCGAGTATTGTATGTGTCATAGTGATTAAAACTATGCATGAGTACATAATATATATATAATAATGGATATATTAGCCAAGCAGAACCGAGCATCATATCATTCATATCTAGCTATTTTTTCTTATATACTTACGTAATCTTTACGCAAATAATATACTTAAAAACAATAAATCGACTCCAAATTAATGACTTCCGTAGATTTTCCATGGAGCCCATGACCATATCTTGACAAAATTTAAATGAGATCACCGCTAAGATATACGCTATATATTTAAAAACAAAACATTAATATCGGTTATCCATTGGAAGAGAAAAAAACAAACGAGCTAAGAACCAACTTTTTGAGGTTGAATTATTTTTCAACTCAAGAAACTTTTCTGTTAAAATAACTAAAAGATACGAGTGATATTTTGTCTATTGGGTCCTTTTTCTATTAGATTTTTCCTGCCTGTACCATATATCCATACTTTAACAACTACTACAGGTTTTATCGACATGAAACAAAGATGGCGTTACGCATTTTAAATAAACGTTAGTGAATTTCATTGAGTAATTTAAACGAGAAATATTACTGGCCTCCAAATCCCCAGGTTTGTGCTTGAGGACAAAATGCCAAACATAAAAGGGATCCTATCGCTATTTCAATAAGGTTATACAGTTACAATGTTACTAAAATTAGTCTTAATAGTACATTTATAACGTAATCAACCATCATATTTCTATATCTTAATCAAGATAACATAACAAGGTGATGAAATCAAGCCGAACCACTTGAAACCGGAAGCAAAGCAACAGATAAAGAAACTAAACAAACAGACTTATAAAAATCTATGGTATAATAACTAATAAACCAAAACTAAAAACCAACTAAAACTTGTGTTACCTAAAGTATATTAACAAATGAACATAACATTGTCAAATACATTTTAGCTTTCAAATGACAAAGAAAGAGACTACATTTAACCGTCAGATAATTATAAACTGGGAATTGGAAAAAATTGGCCCTTCATTGTATGGAAACTAATGGAACGAATGCACCTGATGATGGTAGCGATCAGGGCGGACCCTGCACCAGATCCTACCAACAATAATAAAAAAAAAACAACTTCCGTCTCCGATATTTGCACCAAATTCTATGTGTCGAAGCGTTTAACAGAAAAGACTGAACAAAGAAACCTACTTTCGCTTATAATAAGTATAACACCTAAGTATCCAAGCCGGATTCTTTTTTTTTTGCCGACGGTACTTGTATATATCCACTTAAGAAGTTTACCCCGCGCCACTGCAAGGTCGCCAACATTCGAAGTGTACTCAAAAAAACACCTCCCAATCTCTTACTGACTACGCGCGCTACCATACAAACAATATTGAACTTTTACTGGGGTAAAATAACGTTGAAATTGCCTTGTGAAAAGCAATGAAACGAGAAAGGTTTTTTACAGTTTAAGTTTTGGTTAGAGGGTTTTTTTTTATAGTAACTTAGTCGCGAACTTTAATCTGGGAGCCATTTCAAGAAAAATATGCATGAAGTCGCCAATGTCATCATTAGAGATGTCAAGTCATTTGTAACTTTAGGGAAACTCAACCTTTTTGTTGTAAAATGTCAGATTGACTGTACATTTTTTTTTCGTCTAGCATTAGTTCTATCCTCTTTCCCCCGGACCTCTGCAGTGAGCTTGACGTGTACAACATTCCGTCTGAAATTACCCCCTTACTTATAACATTGTCACTTTCTTTCAGATGCAAATGTCACAATTACAGATAAGGACAAAGCGTGGCATAACCCATACCAAGCTTATTCCACGTTTATAAGTTAGGGGGTTAAAGTTTAAAGTCATTGAAGGCCTGCTCATTCAATGTAAAATGTTTCGCCACATTTCCGAGCAGTGGCGTGAAAAATACATTTCCTAACTTCCTAGCGCTTTTCCATTTAAAAAGAAAGCTTACACGACATAACGTTTACACGCTGGCCGGTTTCTGAACGGTCTTCAATAATCTAATTTCTATTGTGGCGTTAAATCAATATTACTGTCAATAACAAAAAGCAAGCTTCAAAAAACTTTAAATCGTTATAAGTCCTAAATGATCATTCAAAATGAAAAATAATTGTAGAAACATAAACATGATTTTTAAATGCCTATTCAATGATACCCCACTTGGCATAGTTTTTTTTTTACAATATGGCGCCTGGTTGCCTCAATATTACATTCTGATTACTTTCATATCTTTAGTCACTAACAAGATTAAGACAAATCGATTGACATAAGAATCATTCAGATGAGGGTTTTCTGTCATCCTACCAGGAGTTCAGAACCTGTAAGGGGTCTGCTCCGAACTGGCTGGCCTCACGGTCAAACAGATGTTAATTGTTAATTGAATCATCAAACTTGTCCATGTTACGCTTCACTTGCGACTATCTACCAATCAATCTAATAAAAGGACATGGCTAAACAACTGCCCTAAGCATGTATAGAGATTTCTTACTAGCTCGTAACATTCGAAAATTAATTAATTAATTATTACATGTTTATTATTCTCTTAGAACTTTCGAATAATAATAAAGTATTAAAAAGTTGTTCACTTGGTTTTTCATATTTTTTGTTCGCCATCAAGACCTGACAGATGACAGATAACATTAATCTTATGTTATCTGTTATCTGTCACTAAGTATAACGATCCGTTTTGAACGCAAAATATTATGATTTATTTTCAGGATTGTAACTATTTGAAAAGTTCCGTTTGCATATTCTATAGGCTTCATACTTTCGATTGGTATGTAATTTTTCTATTAAAAAAGCAATTGCATTTTTTTCATTAACATTGATTTTTGAATTTTTAATTAATTATATACTGGACTGAAATTTTTCATACTACCTATTCGCCATTGGTTACTTAACATATTATTAAATTTGATATAAAATACTTCTTATCGAATAAACAGCCCGATGAAGGTCGTCTCCTATTCGAATCTCCTACTAGTAATTCTGTAACCCTGCCTACCCCACTCTGGGAAAGAACGCCTAAGTATATACAAGTATAGACATCATAGTATTTGTAGTGCAGTTTCATCGGGTTAAGACTGCGCCGAGCGTACGCCGGATGTACAGTAGCGCCCTCATTACTTTAATTGTGTTTTCTAATAAACTAAAGTATTTTCTTGAAATTGGTCGGTAGGTTTTTGTACTACAAATGAAAACACAACTTATAAGGTATATCACGTAGTTTAATAACAACTCACCTTCGAGTTATCAAATTAACGGAAAAAAGTGGCCACCTTTTCCCGTTAAGCTGACTACTCAAAGGTTAATTGTTATTAAAGTTTGTTACGTATCCCATAAATTGTGTTCTAACTTGCGCTACAAAAACATATCGTCTGATTGCAAGGAAATTCTTTAGTTAATTAGAAAACACAATAATAGTCATGAGGGCGCCACTGGACGCTCAACGTTTGCTCGGTGCAGTCTTAAGTAACTGTAAAGGTAAAAAATTCGTACAACTAACAGTTAAGACTAAAAAAACTACAATTGTATGGCAACTGACCCTCATTATGTCTACTGTAATCAAAAGGCAGGCTTTCGAAACTGTCTGCGTAATTATTTATTACCTATAACTTATAATTAAGTTCTCAGTTGTTTATTTGTCAGTTTCAAAATGGCGCATGCATTTTGATCCACTTCCGATTCGTTTTCACTACGTGTACTCCATCCAATTAAGGAACTTCAACTTTGTCAGTTTTAGCAACGTGCCGAGCAAACGCCGAGCGTCCAGTGGCGCCCTCATGACTATTATTGTGTTTTCTAATGAACTAAAGAATTTCCTTGGAATCAGACGATACGTTTTTGTAGCGCAAGTAAAAACACAATTTATGGGACACGTAACAAACTTTAATAACAATTACCCTTTGACAGTGTGACAGACCTGAGCGATCTCACAGAAACTTTTGTCAGATTGGTAGACAGCTTTCTTGGCCGACCGTACTGCAACGTTTATGACGACCATACATTTATAATTTCGCGCCGACTATTCCGATACCATATCGAGTAGTACAAGTTCAAACGAGGAAGTACTATACATAGTACAAGTCACACCAACATATGAGTACAGGCAGATGGCCGTGAGGGAGCGCGAAGGCAAGGTCCCGAGTTCGGTACGGTTGGAAAAAAAGATTTTTTTTTGTAAACGGTTGTAATTATTTAGAAATTTGGGGATACATTCACGCCTTTATTCCCAGAGTGGGGTAGGAAGAGCTACAGAATTACTTGTTGTTTATACTGTAAGTACTGTAAGCACATTTTAAACAATCATACTAAAATGTTTGCCATGTGTGTGTGTGAGATTTTTATATCGGTATTATCATAGCAAATGTCTAAAATTAAAACAAAAATTTCAAATCTATAATAAACAGACACACATAAAAATTTTTTTTAATGCATTTCTTTATTTTTAAATAAAATATAAACTTTAACCCAGAGTATATTTTGATAATGTACAATTGTACATTACTTGAACTCTCCAAAAATAATACTTTACATTTTTACAAATTTTATTTAATTTTATTTAGGTCAGATATAATAAGGTATTAATTGTCGAAACGTAAGGTAACAAATAAAAACAAAGACAACACAAAATTAGAAAAGAAAAACCTCACTCAAGCCACTTTAAATTGGGATTTTCTAGGCAATAGGGCAACTTTTTTTTTAATCAGCGTTTTTTTTCCTGTCGCTACACACACGTGCACAGCGCATGAGAAGCAATGACAGTGTTTATACCGGCCTTGCCGAATATTTTAAAGCCCACACGATTTTATTATTGATTTTCGCTTGTACTTTTCATTCTAACACACCTACGTTTTTTTTTTAACTAGTTTACTTTGTCTATGGGGTGAGCGGTCCTACAGTTTGGTCGTTCTAAGATCAATTTGACAGCTGTCATCTTAGTACAAAATACGTGTTTGAGGTTATTTTTTGTACTAAGATGACAGCTGTCAAATCGGCCATCTTAGAACGACGAAACTGTAGGTTTGATTCTTCCTTAAAGGTGGGATCTTATAAATATTTGTGCGGTGACTAGTCTTGGATGTTTTTTTATGTATACCTTGTACCTTGTACCAACCGTCCTATTTTTAGGACTGAGAACTGTAGTTAATGTTTAAATTAATCAATTAGCGCCCCGGAGTCCTAAAATAAAGATATGCAATTTAAAACCAACGGAGACCATAGAGCTGGCAGCTTCCTCGGCCAACGCTTAAGCATTGCTGTACAACGAGGAAATGCTGCCAGCATCTGTGGTACTTTGCCACGGGGGCCCTTTCTTAGTTTTTAGTTTTTATTTTAGCTTTAATTTATTGTAAATTGATTTGTCCTGTAATTGTTTATGTGCAATAAAGTAAGTTTATATAGCCTCATATCCAACCCCATTAATTACCTATATTAATAATTATCATTTAAAATCATACCGTTGTTAAAAAAAAATGGAATTTCACAAATGTTCTAGTTATAGCAACTCAAAGTTCTGGGCTTCACGTATATGCCTTTAACTAGGACACTGAGTCATTGTAAACGTCCTAAAAATAGCTTGGGCCTTACAAGGTTAAGTACCAACATTAGAATAAATATATAAAGGTTTTACGTTTTTCGTTATCTACCCGTAGCATTAGACAACACTTAAATAGGTTTTTTTTGTCCTATTTGATCGACCTTAAGTTACATATCAACTATAACATAGTGGTTAGATTAGGTAGCTATTTGGACAAGGAAACATGACACTTTTTTTTATAGTCGCCATTTTATTTATAATTCGTGGTTACCCGCGACTTCGTTTGCGTACAGTTAGTTTCGCGCTACTCTCCCTATTTCCCCGTTGGGGGTAGATTTTTGGAAAATCCTTTCTTAGTGCGATAGGATACTCGAGGAATACTCCCTCTAAATCGTTCATTGAATACAAAACGGACACAATCCAAAATGAGTCAGTGTTGCATTTTAAAATTAGAAGCTGTTGGTATACGATTTTTAATGGAAGAGCGAATTAGTTTGGAATGTGTCCGTTTTGTATTCAATGAGCGAAATGTCAACTACCTAGACCCAGCGGTTTGAGCGGTGCGTGGATATGTCAGTTAGTTTCCTCTCTTATATATTTAGATTCGACCCTTTATTTAAAGCGTAGGGATTTTGGAATACACC
Source organism: Acleris laterana (assembly GCA_963966035.1). Lineage (NCBI taxonomy): Eukaryota > Metazoa > Arthropoda > Insecta > Lepidoptera > Tortricidae > Acleris > Acleris laterana. The sequence continues at coordinate 86,127,384 of OZ014438.1, forward strand.
CAAGTATTCGATTCGCTTCACATTGAAAAATCAATTGAAACATTTATGTAGGGTAAATTCACCAGTGTTTAGCCGGAAACCTGTAGTCGGCCTCTGCCTATAGTTTGTATGATATACTTGTCACTCTTCGCACTCATATAAGGTAGACTATTGGTCTCTGGCTAGGGTTTGCAATATTCGTTCAATTTTAGTATTCGAATAATACGAATATTTAGATTTCCAACATTCGAATATTCGAATATTTCGAATAATTCGAATATTTTTGAAAATTAAACAAAATAATGATTCTAAGTTGTGTAATTGTAAAATATGTGATGTTAATTTAAAATGTAATGACCTTACAATACAAAAAAACATTTATGGTATCTTCTCCAGATACCTAGCATGTAGCCGAACTTGCTAGCTCCCTAGCTCGCTACCCTTTTACCAATTACGGTACGGTATTTAGTTCTTTTTAGGGAGTTTGATTTTGGCAAGGATAAAGCAAAATAGGTAATATATTGTTTGTCTTACATTTGTAGTTGTTTTTAATATTTAAATCTATTTCCACGAACTCGTTAATATGGAGGATAATTAATCCTGGCATTTTGTTAATGTTTTGCTAAGGTAAATACAGACAAATTTGTGCACTATTCGAAATATTCGTTTTATTCGAATAGTGAATATTGTCGAATTCGAATAACATTTATGGCGAATAATTCGAATAATCGAATATTCGAATATTCGAATTGCAAACCCTATCTCTGGCTGACCACTGGTGACTATACCCTACGGTAAGAGAAAATTATCATGGTTAAGATCCATTATAGAATAGTGTTTTTTTTTTAATCAATTTGCAAGTTTAAAAATAGATAGATACGTACGTTGGCTGACCTAAGATCCAAGTCTTCCCGTGGATGTCGTAAGAGACGACTAAGGGAATAAAGGCTTGTAGTACTGTTAGGCGATGGGCTTGCAACCTGTCACTAATACGCTGGTAAACATCTTAGCCTAATTGTGTAAAACATGGTCGCAGAATTATCAACAAGTTTTTAGAGTTGTTGGTAAGTCTGTAGCTCTACCTACCGCACTGGGAATAAAAACGTGAGTTTAAGTTTCAAATAATCGCACCGTTAACGGTTTCAATGTATTTCCACAGTGAAAACCGCGTCATAAAGCTTGTTAATTCTCACACGATGTAAATAAGGAAGTAGCAAGGTCGAAAAACATTTGTAATTCAACAAACTACACCGCGGTTAAAAACAATGCATGAGGGTATTATATAGAAGGCTTTAAAAAAACCTTATCAGGTGTTGCTTTGAATTATCTATACAGGGTGTTAGGCAGTCGGATGTAGGGGTTTCAAGTGATCATTCTGACCATTTTTGACACCTTTTACTATTTAACAGAGTTGCACGGTTTTTGAGATATTGTAATTGTTTTTTTTATTAAACACCCTGTACAGCCAGTATTGAATAATACACCCTGTACATGTGACAGTGTTTTACCTTCGCCATACCTTGGTTCTTCAAAATAAATTCAAATTAACGCCTGCTAATGCTTGACAGATTATTAATTGTTTTTCTCGCACACAAAGCATTTTTTTTTCAAATATTACATTAATTATTAAATTAATCAAATGCGTGACATAATGACAGAGAACGCTCAAACCAAACCGCTGAACCTAGGGTGTTGAAATTCGGAAGGAATATTTGGGTACACTACAGGGTGAAATCTAAGTCGTGATTCCAATGATCACCTCTGTGTTCTACCCACGAGTATGAACAACTTTCTATATGGGACCAACTGAAATATCGAAAAAAAAATCAGCTGCTTCATACATTTTGGTCGAGTGCGTATTGAACTTTTCTATGAAACAGCTGTTTTTTTTTTCGATATTTCAGAGTTGGTCCCATAGTGAAAGTTGTTCATACTCGTGGGTAGAACACAGAGGTGATCATTGGAATCACGACTTAGATTTCACCGTGTATAGTCCCGCAGTTTTATAGGGGCTATTTTGACAGCTGTGTGTACCTCAAACACGACTTGACATAAGCGCGTGGAGCTAACCCTATGCTAGAAAATACTTCGCTCATTGAATACAAAACGGACACATTCCAAAATAATTTGCTCTTCCATTAAAAATCGTATTCCAACCGGTTCTAATTTTAAAATGCAACACTAACTCATTTTGGATTGTGTCCGTTTTGCATTCAATGAACGACTTGTGCCTCTATTCCACTGGGTCAACATTGATTTTGATGTGTTAGGGCGTTTTCACTAAAAAGTGTACCCAATTAAGGACTGTAATTAAACAACTTTAACTTTGTCAGTTTTGTGACGAAAATTAGCCATACAATGCGGCCGTCAATATATCGTTCATTGAATACAAAACGGACACAATCCGAAATGAGTCAGTGTTGCATTTTAAAATTAGAAGCTGTTGGGATACGATTTTTAATGGAAGAGCAAATTATTTTGGAATGTGTCCGTCTTGTATTCAATGAGCGATATAGCTAATTTTCGTCACAAAAGTAACAAAGTTAAAGTTCCTTAATTTTAGTCCTTAATTGGGTACACTATTTAGTGAAAACGCCCGTTATTGTAGTTTTTAACTCGCCCGCCATTACTGTCAAGTCAACAGGAGCTATCAAGGGCAATAAATAGGTTTTATCATTATTTTTTTTTTTTTTTTATGGCATAGAGAAGACAAACGAGCACACAGGCCACCTGATGGTAAGTGGAAACTGTGACCCATAGACATTCGCATTCACAAGACTGCAATGCAATCCTAAGACTGCAAATGCGTTGCCAACCCTGAGGACTAAGATGGAATGCCTCTATGCTAGTCATTTCACCGGCTGTCTTATCCCCAAACCGGAACACAACAATGCGAACACTGCTGTTTGGCGGTAGGTTAATGGATAAGATGGTGGTAGCGATCCGGACGGACCCTGCACGAGGTCCTACCACCCGCAAATCATGTTTAATAGAAGTATGATAAAGTTCTAAATTGCTCAACTGAAGTGCATGTGCTCTTTATTTGTTCGATTAAATCGACCTCTAATCGATACCCTTGAAGCTAGATTGAACGCTGGACGTCACAAGTCAGGTAATAATGAGAGCTGTCAACCATCCGTCATCCGCACCAAGCTATAATGCAACAACTATAGTGATATATAATTTGACGCTTTTATTCCTTATGATGATGATTATGGTACATCAATTGTGTGTGATTGTAGTGGTATTATATAAAAACCAGCGAAATAATTCCGAACTTATCACAGCTGATATCTAAACAAGGGTTAAACCGATTTTTATCAAACTTAGTTGAGAAACACACTAGTTAAGCTAGCTATCTTTAAAAAAAATCGCATTCGAATGGCTCTGCCCGTTTGGGAGCTACGGTGGGTCAGACATACACACATATACACGCATTAACCTCCCCTCTGCTTGCGTAAGGGGGTTTCAAACCGACGGAAGCGTTACAGTATGGTTAAGATAAAGCTAAAGAGTTTGTTTGTTTGCTTGAACGCGCTAATCTCAGGAACTACTGGTCCGATTTGAAAAATTATTTCAGTGTTAGATAGCCCATTTATCGAGGACGGCTATAGGCTATATATCATACTCACATAAACCGAAGCGAAGCGAAGGCGGGTCGCTAGTGTACCCATATTTATATCCAAAGTACTGCCCTTTCCGATAAACACCGTGACCTCATTAAAATCTATTAAATATATTTAAAAACCATTAAATCTTTCCCTGCTAACCGTACTTATCGCGATTGGCTATAACACAAACCAATCACCAAATGTCGCGTCTCCGTAAAAATCAACTTTATTTCCATAGCGCCAAGGCGATAGCGACTGTAAAGATTAATTTGTACATGCGTACGCGCAAGGCCCTTCCTAGACTGAAGTGAGTCACATTGTTGACAGCTACAAAACTAACAACTAATAAAAATTATCATGTTGTTCGTTGGTTACGATTTCTGATACGAGTATAATGGAAGTTTTTTTAGAGACCGATGCAAAATTACATACATACATACATACATAAACTCACGCCTTTATTCCCAGTGTGGGGTAGGCAGAGCTACAGAATTACCAACGACTCTAAAAACTTGTTGATAATTCTGTAACCACATTTTGCACACTTAGGCTAAGATGTTTACGAGTGTGTGTGACAGGTTGCAAGCCCATCGCCTAACAGTACTATACGCCTTTATTCCCTTAGCCGTCTCTTACGACATCCACGGGAAGATATGGAGTGGCACTATTCTAACCCGGCAACCACACGTCAAAACCACTGATACCTATGCGGCTATCGCGCAAAATATAGACATAGACCTTATAATAAGTAGCATAGGGGCGTGTAGATATTTTCACCGCTTTGGGAACGTAGATTATTTACGTCTTTGTCAGTACGGTAACGAGCGTTAATTTGGGACCCATTTCAAGAAATATATGCTTGAAGTTGTCAATGTCATTAGAGATGCCAAGTCATTTGTAACTTTTAGGAGACTCAACGTTATTGTTGTAGAATGTCAGATTGACTTTGGACCTAAGGTGGGTACCAAATGTTCGTGACTGTACCTATGCGGCTATCGCACCAAATATACACATAGACCTTATAGTCAGTAACATAGGGGCATGTAGATATTTTCACCGCCTTGGGAACGTAGATATTTACGACTTTGTCAGTACATGTGCATAAGTTTTTAGGGTCCCGTAGTCAAGCTAGGACCTTAGTTTAATGCAACCACAGACCACTTACCCTATAGACTCCGCTTCGGAACAGTTTGTCTAGTATCTCATTAAGCCAAAATGGCGGGGCGCGGGGGGCGGAAAGTGCACCGTGATTGGCTAGTTCAAAGTCAACGAATAATCAAGTGTGCGCGTCGTGGTGCGCGCCAATAGAACCATGGCAACCAATTAGTGTTCTGTGAGCATAAGCATGGCTTACGGGGGCGCCTTTGTATGCGGAGTCTATAGGGTAAGTGGTCTGTGAATGCAACGTATCGTGAGTATTGGTAAAATGAAACAAATAGCGTCTGACTAGATAGCGTGAAAGCGTGTATCTATACACATTACACACGCTTAGTGACTAAGATTGAAAAAGGCATGCTTCGATGGTTCGGTCATTTGGAAAGGATGGATGAAAGAAGATTGACGAAAGAGATATACAGATCGAAACTTACTGGACGGGTCGGAAGGGGCCGCCCTAGGCGTACTTTTTCGAGTCAAATCGGAGAAATACTGGAAAAGGGCCGAATCTTAAGTACCCGAAACCGACGTGCGTGCATGACTCGATGTATGAATGTGGAAGAAGCGAAAGAAATTTGTCAAGATCGTAGCAAGTGGAAAGAAGTGGTCTCTTCCTACACCTCTGGAAAACAGGCGTGATTTAATGTATGTATGTATGTAGCGTCTATTCTATTACACACGATCAGAAATGTCTCATTCAAACTTCCACCATTTTGGGATCTGAAGAAAAAGTCAAAGGTGTGGTATTTTTTTTTAAACTCCCCAATCATCACACAAATACCTTTACCCGAAACCACATCCGCTAGCTCCGTAGTCAAAAAGCTCAAACAATAACAAACAAAAGTATATTTTCATCTAAGTCACGTCGCGGCTATGTTTATAAAAGTGAACCCGTAACGAAAAAAACATATTACAATACAACTTCAACGCATACGTCACTCTGGCCTAATATGGCTGCGTTTATCGAGTGACACAATGTCGATAAAACATCCGTCACTTTCTTACACATAAGTACGAGAGCGACGGATGCTTTATATACATTACTAGCGACCCGCCCTCGCTTCGCTTCGGTTTATGTGAGTTTTTTGTAACACCCGTACATAAAAAAAGAATTTATTATACATAAAAACCTTCCTCTTGAACCGCTCTATCTATCAAAAAAACCCGCATCAAGATCCGTTGCGTAGTTTTAAAGATCTAAGCATACATAGGGACAGACAGCGGGAAGCGACTTTGTTTTATACTATGTAGTGATGTCCTGCGATAAACGCAATCATATGGCCCTTAGGCTCATCGGTTGACTGGTAGACCATACAAGGTATTAATTCCGCCACTCGTACCTACTTTACGTACAGTCAACCAATTTGATTCCTAGGCCACTATGGACTTTGTCAACGTGACGTTGTAAACCAAATCATAGGGAGTCTCTTACGTTTTGGTTGACAACGTCACTTTAACATAGTCCAAAGTGGCCTAGAAATCAAATTGGTTGACTGTACATACATACATACCTACACGCCTGTAATCTCGAAGTGGGCTAGGCAGAGTTACAGAATTACCTACAACTCTTAAAACTTATTAATTCTGTAACCACATTGTGCACAATCAGGCTAGGATGTTAATCAGTGTAGTGACAGGTTGCAAACCCATCGCCTAACTCCACTACAAGCCTTAATTCCCTTTATCGCCTCTTACGACGTCCACTGGAAGACCAGGAGTACACTGGCACTATTCTAACCCGGCAACCACACGGTGTATAAAAATAAATAGTAATGTCAGAAAGAGCTTGTACTAAATTCAAATTCAAATTCAAATCATTTATTCTGTAAGTAGGCCCTGTAGGCACTTTTACAAGTCTGAGTCTACCAGCGCTTCCAAAGAGACCACTATTGAGAAGAAGCGCCGCAAGAAACGAGAACTATTAAGCGAGTATAGCGATCGCAACTTCGTGAAAATAATATAATTAATTCCAATAAGAAATCCAGGGTGAAAGCTAAGGGGGCTCAAAGTAAGCCCTCCCGTGACAAAATCTGAAATGAACCTGCGTAAACTTAAGACTGCACCGAGCAAACGTCGAGGCGTCCAGTGGCGCCCTCATTACTATTATTGTGTTTTCTAATAAATTAAAGAATTTCCTTGCAATCAGCCGATACGTTTAAGTAGGGCAAGTAAAAACACAATTTACGGGATACGTAACAAACTTTAATAACAATTACCCTTTGAGTAGTCAGCTTAACGGGAAAAGGTGGCCGCTGTTTTCCGTTAAGTTGATAACTCGAAGGTGAATTGTTATTAAACTATGTGATATACCCTATAAGTTGTGTTTTTATTTGTAGTACAAAAACCTACCGACCAATTGCAAGAAAATACTTTACTTTTTTAGAAAACACAATAATAGTAATGAGGGCGCCACTGTACATCCGGCGTACGCTCGGCGCAGTCTTGTCAAATCCCACTCAAACCAAAATCCTGACTCCGTTACATTCCAAGATCTTCTAGACAGTTCTAGGGTGTTCTTTTTTATTCTATTTCGGCATCCGCCGGTTTTCCGTGTTGGCAGTTCGCCAGTGAACAACAAAGGATGCAGGAGCCATGGACAAAATGACCCGAAACTGAACTTCAGTTTTATCTAGATTGAACGTGTTTGAAATTACCATTTTACTTAGTATTTGCTGAGGGGAGTAAGGGAACCTAAAATGAAGCATATATTACTAATTTATAAGACTGAAATTATATCCAATAAACGTAACGTTATTATCCATTTAATACTTGTTCTTATTTATAACAAGTTGTGACCTATTTTAGGATGTGTCCCGCCCGACTTACCCCGTTTCACAGTATAAGTAAGAACAAAACCAAGTTTATTTCGTAAAATGCAACACATCGGGGTAGAATAGAGACCCTGTACACAAATCACTACATAGTATAAAACAAAGTCGCTTCCCGCTGTCTGTCCCTATGTATGCTTAGATCTTTGAAACTACGCAACGGATTTTGATGCGGTTTTTTTTAGTAGATAGAGTGATTCAAGAGGAAGGTTTTTATGTATAATAAATTTTGTTTTATGTACGTGTGTTATAGAAAACTCAAATAAACCGAAGCGAAGCGAGGGCGGGTCGCTATTAAACATATTCCTGAGATTTTGCAAAAAGAGGAAAATTTGACGACAGTATAAAATGTTTGTTGTGTTATTTAACTTAGTAATTTTTTTAACATTTCATTACGTTCAAAAGACACAGTTCTTCAAAAGGCGAACTGACGGACAGACAACGTAAATCAGCACCTTTTGGGTAGGGAATCCTGAAAAGGTTGTTTTTAGCTCGGTACCAGGAGAGCAGAGCTAGTGAAGAACTTACCTTCACCTCTCAAGTTATGCTCCAAGCGGCGTGTCAACGCGGAGTGCCAAGTGATTTCCTTTTCCAGGGCTATCTTAATATTACGTTTCAAAAGACACTGCTCTTTAAAATTATATAATAAAGAAGAGACAGTAAACGAAGGCTTATAGGGTCCAGTTCGGCACCTGTGGGTAGGGGTCCAACTCGGTACCAGGTTAGCAGAGCTAGTGAAGAGGTTACCTTCACTCCCAAGTTAGGTCTATTCCCACTAGTTCCACCGACAGTTCTACTGGTGGAACTAGTGGGAATAGACCCCAAGTTATGCTCCAAGCAGCGCGTCAATGCGGAGTGCCAAGTAATTTCCTTTTCCAGGGCTATCTTAATATTACGTTTCAAACGACACAGCTCTTTAAAATTATAACAAATGGATAGACAGATAACGAAGGCTATAGGGTCCAGTTCGGCACCTGTGGGTAGGGGTCCAGCTCGGTACCAGGTTAGCAGAGCTAGTGAAGAACTTACCTTCACTCTCAAGTTATGCTCCAAGCAGCGCGTCAACGCGGAGTGCCCAGTAATTTCCTCTTAAGCGGCTATATAATTAGGATCACGGTTTAAAAGACACAGGTCTTTAAAATTATAGCAAATGGATAGACGTATAACGAAGGCTTATAGGGTCCAGCTCGGTACCAGGCTAGCAGGGCTACTGAAGAGCTTACCTTCACTTTCAAGTTATGCTCCAAGCAGCGTTTCAGAGCGGATAGGGGCCCAGTCATGGCCGCCTGCTTCGTAAAAACGTTCCTCGGACCCCTTGGCTCGGAATCTGGGGCAGCCGGTTCGTTTGCCTCTGCAAAGAAAAAAAAATACTTTGCATGTAAATAATGCCCATAATGAATCGTAACAAAACTATATATAAACGGTTCTTGTGATACAATAGTAGTGCTAATATGGTTTGGTTTGGGACAGGGCAAGAATGTTTTTGCAGGCCTGTTTGCTGATTGGTCCACGCCATTGCTGTCCAACCTCGGGAACCAATGAAAATCATTTATGTTTTGTGTTAGCGTCATATAATGAAAGAATGAAATCGACCAATAGGCAACCATTTTGTTTCGTAAAATATTACGATACATTCATTTAATGTAAAACCCAATGAAATGCGAAAACTCTATCTAAAAATATGTCACTGACATATTTTAATCTTCGTCTCGTCTACAATATGGAGCTTTTATTCAACATCATATCAATACGAAGTTAAATTTTACCAATAACATGTAAAACATTTATTTTTGTTTCGTCAGAAAAGGAAATTAAGGACGTTCACTGGAGGCAGGCACTTTATATCAATCGTCCATAAAGTTGCTAAACACTGTTCCTATTCAGAATGCCAATGACAGTAACAAGTACACCTGGCTGTAATTGTCTTTAGATAGAGGATGAAATAGTGATGAGAATAATGTTACCTCAATTTAATTTATTAAAAAGATTGAATATATATTCCTCGTCACCAAATCCTTTATATCACTACATATTCATGTTAAATAGGCTTCAGTCAGTGTCATGGTATTTTCACCGAAAGTGCGTTTCATCAAAAAATACAAGATTAAATGGAGATTACTACCTCGAAATGAATACGAAGATAATTATTAAGTGTATGTATAAATAATATGACCATGCTCAACCTTCAAAAGTACGCGAATATGGAGTAATAATGGTAAATTGATTTGTTTATATGAGTGACCGAATGAATAGGAACAGACTGTACTTTCTACCGACTGCAACAATGTAGGTACAGTCGACCTTTTAAGTAGATGCACATTTTACATAACGTTAAAGTGACACAGAACTAGACCGTGCAGCTAATAGGGGTTTTAAATCACATTTCTCAACAAACTGTGAAAATACCGTAAAAAAAAATGATCACTAAGTGAATAAAACCTGTTTTACTAAAAAGAGATAGGAACACATCTTTGTTGGCTGATATCTTGTTTTTTTAATCCAGGTCTATTTCCATAGACCAAAACTATTCCAGCACCAGAAATTCAAAATTTAAATATAGAACACCTCCCGCCAATTAACTGGTATTACGCCGCCACTAGCGGACAAACTCCGAACTACTCAATCACAACAAACGGCCGGGTGAATGACACCTATTATCTAGTTCTTATGTCAAAAGCGTCTGGCAGTCTAAATAAGAAAAAAAATCGATACGTCACCCATATAGTGATAACTGGCTGGTGTAACCGCCGCTCTCGGAGATATTTTAGAAACATTTAAGTTCCTTTTTCAAACGTTACTCGAAAAGTCAGAACAACAACAGACGAAGAAGCGTAAGTAATTTTAGGCTAGATTTTGAAAGAGTATTTATGTGCGAGGACAATAGAATATGAATAATATTTTTTTTTTATTTTTATTAACACTTTTAAATCAAACTGCAATGACCTGTAATTAAAGGTCTACTTTTCCTAAACGGATAGGTCAAAATACTTTAAAATCGTTTGTGTAAGAGTTGGATTCGCGCTCCGAGGGTTCCGCACGGCGCGATTCACGCTTGGTCGGTTTTCATTTTTTTTTTGTGTTTGCACTATAATCACACCAAAGACACTTGTATTTTGACGATAGAACAAAAACATAAAAACATGAGATATGATCAAGTTTAATATATCCAAATAAGACATAGGCATTATAGATATTGAGATCCAAATCACGGGAACATTGCCGAATCTATACTAATATTATAAAGCTGAAGAGTTTGTTTGTTTTTTTTTTTTTTTTTTTATGGCATAGAGTAGACAAACGAGCACACAGGCCACCTGATGGTAAGTGGAAACTGTGACCCATAGACATTCGCATTCACAAGAATGCAATGCAATCTTAAGACTGCAAATGCGTTGCCAACCCTGAGGACTAAGATGGAATGCCTCTATGCTAGTGTTTGTTTGCTTGAACGCGCTAATCTCAGGAACTACTGGTCCGATTTGAAAAATTCTTTCAGTGTTAGATAACCCATTTATCGAGGAAGGCTATAGGCTACTCACTACTCATACTCACGCGGGTGGTAGGACCTTGTGCAGGGTCCGTCCGGATCGCTACCACCGTCTTATCCATTAACCTACCGCCAAATAGCAGTGTTCGCATTGTTGTGTTCCGGTTTGGGGATAAGAGAGCCGGTGAAATGACTAGCATAGAGGCATTCCATCTTAGTCCTCAGGGTTGGCAACGCATTTGCAGTCTTAAGATTGCATTGCATTCTTGTGAATGCGAATGTCTATGGGTCACAGTTTCCACTTACCATCAGGTGGCCTGTGTGCTCGTTTGTCTACTCTATGCCATAAAAAAAAAAAAAAAAAAAAAAAAACATAAACCGAAGCGAAGCAAGGGCGGGTCGCTAGTTTATCATAATGTGGCCCATAAAACTTAACCGTTTTTTTTTTACCGACAACGTTTTTAACAACGCGCTTGAGATAGGCATCTCTGCCAAGATCATATCATTCATAAGGCCTTCAGATTGCAGTCTTGAGATTGCAATTGTCTAAAGCCCGTATTAATAAACTAATCTCAACTCTAAAGCTCGTCTCGATATGCGTAAAAAATGACAGTGTTCTATGGTTTGACGTTTACTTTGACGTATCTTGTGACGGGCCTCTCAGCCAAGATGAGTTTATTAATGCCTTAGTATGGGTCTCAGATCCCATATCGGTGTTTATGTAGGTATGCGATTTTCTTCCGCTATAATTATTATGTAAGTAGTTTACACGTATAATATAGTATGTTTGGACAGCGTTCCGTGAGTCACTGGCGGTACTGGCCGAAAATCTGTGTCTGACACGCAGGGACCCGACCACCGATTCCCCGATAAAAGCGTTTAAAAGACTTACCTCTCGAAGTACAACCGACTAAAAGAATAACCCCTTTGTAAGAAATATACGACTTGTTTGTTAAACTAGCCATCACATAAGGGAAACCTGAAGAGCAGTGCATAACCAAATATAAGGGTAACCTTTAAAAGTAGTGCTTAAAAACCCAATAGAACGGTTTTTTCTAAGGGTAACCCTTATAAATAGCGCTTAAAAAGCCAATCGAACGGCTTTTTTAAGTTAAAGGGATATTGGTATCACTTAAAATATAGCGCTACAAAAGCAAAATCGAGCAAGACGTACACGATACGGATTTGGTAAGGGTAACCCTTATAAAATTGAAAAGGGCAAACTTCGATGGTTCGGTCATTTGGAAAGGATAGATGAAAGAAGATTGACGAAAGAGATATACAGATCGAAAGTCAGTGTCGGAAGGGGCCGCCCTAGGCGTACTTTTTCGAGTCAAATCGGAGAAATACTGGAAATGGGCCGAATCTTAAGTACCCGAAACCGACGTGCGTGCATGACTCGATGTATGAATGTGGAAGAAGCGAAAGAAATTTGTCAAGATCTTAGCAAGTGGAAAGAAGTGGTCTCTGCCTACCCCTCTGGGAAACAGGCGTGATTTGATGTATGTACGTATGTATAACACTTATAAATAGCAAATCGAACGGCTTTCAAGCGATACGGCTTTGCTAAATTAATCATTTTAAAAACCCATTCGAGACCCCTTTAATGGGATAGCGGGCAGGTTTCACCGCCGCGAGGACACATTTGCGTGCTATCCCAGTTTACCTTCATTGTTTTCTTGAATCATTTGTATATTTGTGTGTCTTATGATAGGTGAATAAATGTTCTGACTTGAAAAAAGAAAACTTGTTTTAACACGATCAAAACCGCGCATTGTAATTTGTAATGTATATAACCTTAAATGAACTGTTACCGGCGCGAAACGCAGGTGTGTCGTAGAGTATTTGTACAGATGCGTTACTATGTCACGGCGGAAATAGACAGGGTACATTGCCTCCTTCGAGCAATTAAAGAGATACCACAATGTAAACTTAAACTACTTGAGCTAGAATGTTAAAGGGTTTAGATTGTTGGCATTACTGGATTACATTGTTAATCAAGATTTGTTATTAGGTTATTTATTGGTAAATTATTTGAGGGTGTTCGAGTTGGCCAATATAACAAAGGAATGGTCATGACTTTTTTCACAGCTTCGATAAAAGCTGATTAATCTAACAAACAATTGAGAAAAACAGATTTTAACATGGAGTTGATATAGCCGACCTGTTAAATGACGTCAGAGTTCATATCGGATGTCTTTTTCTAATCGCTGTTTAATTAGCAGTTTAAAATGCTTGTTTCATCCGTATTTCTCGACCGATATGAATTTTAATTTCACTTTTGGTGGTTTTTACGGTATTTATTTAAAAAATACATGCATATTGCCAATAGGCACAAAACACGTCGTGGACATCAATAGACGTCAACACGTCAGGACTATGTTGCCATGAACCAAACTGTAGTCATTCTTCACTCCTATAACGTTTTTCATATTATTGTGCATGTGACAGATGTCATTTGGAAGTGACGTTTAGTGATGATGCTAATTAAAATGGCATTATTTTTTATCGATTATCGATAAGTTTTATAAAGGAAATGTTATCGATTCGTATTCTGTTGTAAATTTGTTAACCTACTATAAAGTAAAAAAAGTAGGTATCATAAATCGTCGCACATTGCGCTAGAACTATTGCCATGGTATTGTTAAGTCTAGATAGATGTTTTTATGTGGTAAAAATCGTATCGGTGCATCGATCGGGTCAGATGTTTATTGTGTCGGATGTGAATTTTCCCTAAATACCTACGGTCGGCCAAGGAAGTGGTCTACCAGTTTCGACAAAAGTTTCTGTGAGATCTAATTATCACTAAGGTTGACACTTGTCATTGTCATAATATTATTGCAAGAGAAAATGGAACTTGTTGTATCATGAGGTGCAAATGAACTTCAACCGTAGGGTGGTAGACCACGGCCGACTGTACGATCGTGATTTACAAGATTCTCATAATTCAAAATAAGAACCTTACTAGCGATATAATAGTTATCTCATATGATTATTCTGATACACTATAACACTATAAAGCCAAAAATAACAAGGTGTGGGGTTCCAGTGAAAAAAGGGTACAATTCGATTTAACACGTATATTATACTAGCTGTTCCCGTGTCCACTTCGTTGGGCACAACATTTTTTTTGAGTTAATAATTTTCCCGCTAATTCCCGTTCCCATGGGAATTTTGGGAATTCCTTTCTTAGTGCACCTCTACGGTACCTAAGCTACGTCCCTTCCAAATTTCAAGTGCCTACGTTTAGCCGTTTAGGCTGTGCGTTGATATGTCAGTCAGTCAGTCAGTTTCTCCTTTTATATATTTAGATAGACGGAGTATACTAGTTAAACCCCTTTAGGAGTCCTATTCTTTCTATGCATTTGAGTAACTAGGAGCGCATAGCGCTAAATGCAGTTACTCTTAAATTTCCTAATTAAATCAATCGTCTTCATCTTAATTTCTGACTTTTTTCAGCGATGTACACTATATACCGTTTGATTTGAACTACTAGGAGCGCATAGCTCTTTACGCAGTCACTAAACCAATCAACTAATCCAAAGATGCACCGATTAAAACAGTCAGAACTCTCTAACGTCAAAAATAGCGAGGTACACCATAAATCTATGCATTCGAGTTACTATGAGCCCATAGCCCAAGACGCAGACCCTAATAAAAAATCTCTCATAAGACCTATCAACTGATCCAAAGATGCACCGATTAAAACAGTCAGAACTCTCTAACGTCAAAAATAGCGAGGTACACCATAAATCTATGCATTCAAGTTACTAGGAGCCCATAACCCAAGACGCAGACCCTAATAAAAAATCTCTCATAAGACCTATCAACTGATCCAAAGATGCACCGATTAAAACAGTCAGAACTCTCTAACGTCAAAAATAGCGAGGTACACCATAAATCTATGCATTCGAGTTACTAGGAGCCCATAGCCTCAGACGCAGTCCCTAATAAAAAAAACTCTCATAACACCTATCAACGAATCCAAAGATGCACCGATTAAAACAATCAGAACTCTCTAACGTCAAAAATAGCGAGGTACACCATAAATTTATGCATTCAAGTTACTAGGAGCCCATAACCCAAGACGCAGACCCTAATAAAAAAATCTCTCATAAGACCTATCAACTGATCCAAAGATGCACCGATTAAAACAGTCAGAACTCTCTAACGTCAAAAATAGCGAGGTACACCATAAATCTATGCATTCGAGTTACTAGGAGCCCATAGCCTCAGACGCAGTCCCTAATAAAAAAAACTCTCATAACACCTATCAACGAATCCAAAGATGCACCGATTAAAACAATCAGAACTCTCTAACGTCAAAAATAGCGAGGTACACCATAAATTTATGCATTCAAGTTACTAGAAGCCCATAGCCCAAGACGCAGACCCTAATAAAAAAAACTCTCATAAGACCTATCAACTAATCCAAAGATGCACCGATTAAAACAATCAGAACTCTCTAACGTCAAAAATAGCGAGGTACACCATAAATCTATGCATTCGAGTTACTAGGAGCGCAAGAAGCACGCGGTCGCAAATCACTTTCACTAGCGATCGGGCAGCGACCGCCGAGCGGTCGTCGCTCCCGCCGCCATTGCCGCCATTCAGAAAACCGCGCGTGTTTACACAGATGCCCAGAAACGTTGCGTCACTTCCGCGCGTTCTTTTTCGCGCGTTACGCGTTATTGTTCGATTTTTATCTTAATTGGGAAGTTCAGGTGAGTTTGCGCGTGATGTTGGTCATATGTGAATCAGTTCGTTTTTATATTAACTTGAACTAAATTTAAACTGTACTGCAAATAAGTTTTTATAGGACACATCAAGGAATGGTACCGTCAAATGTATCTCTGAAGTTAGAAAGAAATCTAGATTAGCTGAAGGTTTTATTTGAATACTTTTTTTCTCGAATTTGAAAGTTATTAATCGTTACCGTTTTCGACCTGTAAACTATCTGAATTACCAAAAATGTAATGATTAGTTGAGACGTTAAAATGAAGACGAAAGTAACAAAATATAATACATGAGTTATACGATTATGATTTGTCATTTTCCGATACTTGTTGAAAGTCAAATAATAAGTAACCAACTTAGAAACGCTTTTAGCGTCAATCCACGAGAAAAAATACGTTAAACGAACCATAGACATTCTACAACACGGCGCTAACAATTAAAGTTGTTTAAAAAACGCTGGCCGAAAAGACTCCGATTCCATTTCATTGTGCCAACCTAACCAACCAAAACAAAACGTGCGTTTATACAAACACTAAAACATAGATGGCGCTTGTAAAGTAAAAGTTGTTTTAAAACACACGCAGAGTCAGCGAACTGACTGGAATTATAAGTCCTATAGCACGCAAGTTACACGTACACATTGTTTTAAATTACCTAGAAATAGAAAAATATAACATCAGGTGACACGATCTAGCTCTAGACTTGTACTAGACAAAAGATAAACGTACTTAGGTATACAGAGGAATGTCTACATAGATAAAAAAACTGCCGAAACAATGGCGGCCATACTTTCAGAATGACTCTTGCTCGGCATAATCGATTTTCATCAAACTAAACTAGAACAATCCGGATTAAACCAGCTTTCTATTAAAAAAAACCCGTTCAAATAGGTCAATTAATTTAGAACCTATAATACCATAGAAGCATAGACTTGTAAATAACTTGATAATAATAAGATTACAGCCGTTAATTTTCCCAATGTTACCACTACGCAGTTTCCCTCCATGCTCCTGGCCTGGTAGGGTCATCGTTCGATGCTCGGGAGCGATCACGTGGGCAGTTATGTAATGTACAGTCTGTGGCGAATAATGCGGGGCACAAGGCGTAGACTGTTGACTCATTACGCCTTCCTATCAACGAGTTTAAAATAAAACAAGCCAAAGAAAAGAGATGTTAATTTGCTATGATAATATAGACGGACGAATTGATAGTAACAACTGACAACAGCTCATTTTTAATTAAACTCGCATCTTAGATGTTTTAAACGTGTTGTTAGACTCGAATGAAATTAAAATGCTTACTCACTACAATTAAACTGTCGTAACGGGCAACCGATTTCTTTTACACAATTAATAAATTTTAGCGACGATTTTGCATTCACTACGAACCGGACAAGGGTCCGTGCAATTCTTAAATATTTGGACCGCCGTTCCTTGTATAAAGACCCTGTTTTTTTGTGATTTCATCAAAAATGTATAGTTTCCGATTTTTCCCTGTACTGTTTGAATGTAAGACTAGGTTCTAGGTCAACGGGAAATACCCTATAAATTTTGATTTCTTTGAGAGTGTCAAAGTATACGATTTTTGCGACATAAACGGCCGAAAAAGTTTGATTTTTTCACAGCTTCAAGGAGCTGCAGACCCGAGTATATGGTTATAATTTCAACTCGATACCTCCACGGGTTCCCGAGATAAAGGGTCTTGACAGACAGACGGGCAGACCACAAAGTGATCCTATAAGGGTTCCGAAACAATGAGTTATTTGTCTCTAAAAGTTCACGTACCAAATGAGTACCACGGTAATTAGCTAAATACTACGCTCCTAAGGAAAAAAAAGCACATCTAATATATGAATTGTATTTCACTTCCAACCTTATTACCTAAAACCCTTGAGTTTAATATGCTTTTATGAATCAATTGCACTGGTGACTTTTCTCCGTACGATGGTAGAATAGTACAGTCATCTCCATCATGTCTAGCGAACAAAACTGGCCACGCGCTGCTGTCTGTACTACGACGCGAAAGTTGCCGAGATTGGAATTCAGTATACCTATATACTCGTATCTATCTCAAAAACAACCAGAGCCCTAACTTTCCTTTCGCTGTTGTTTTAGCGTATACAAAGTAACTATTATTTTTTACTAGTGTTTTTGATATCGTTATTAGAATGACATAATGTAATTAACGTTGCCATGGTGATAACAGTTCAATTATAACATAGGTTACGCTTCGTCACTCGTATCCCAAGAGCCTCATATTTGACAGTTGAAAAAAATAAAATAATAAGTATGTCCGAAAGTTGGACACTTAAAGACGATAATAAAAAAATGCTTAAGCAGTTTGAGCAAAGTTTTTAGTATAGATATCTAAACAGAAAACGTAACACGCCATGAAAACAAAGAATAACAAACGTTAAAACCGTTCGAAAATTTTAAAATCCGAACTCTAGCAACCATTTTAATGGCAACCGTTTCACTTTCCCAATCAAGCAAAAAGCAAAGCCGTGTAGTTCATTTTAAAAATGGAACTCCCTTTAACGGCACAATGGCCCACAGATAATGTTAATTGTAAAGGAATAGACAATTATAGACTTGCGCAAATCAGCCAGCTGCGCTAGTACTTTCCCGCCATTTTCGCTGAGAATATACATAGAATAAAGACTATAGTTTTAAATCGCTTGAGTTTAGTTCGATGGTGTTTTAAATGGGGAGTTTGAAAAAAATAGCACACCCCTTTTTATTTAAACCGAATGAAAAGTGACATCAGCTGTGAAAGAAGGGTACGCCATTCTAGGCAACTTTTTCTTCCTTGACAGGTCCTTCCAAGAGTTTATTTTATGTCAGGTAACCTCTCAATATAGGTGTTAAAAGACCTTCTAACCTCGTTACGCTCTAAGATATCGAAATATTATAATAAGATCTCTTTGTAACTCATTATGAATACCATAAGTAAAAAAGAATTTTTAAAATCGGTCCACAATTGACGGAGTAATCGGTGAACATACATAAAAAAAAAAAAAAAAAAAAAAAAAACACTGGAACGTATAACCTCCTCCTTTTTTGAAGTCGGTTAATAAAATCTAAGATACGTCTTTTGTTCATTTTATAGTTTGGTTTCTATGCTATGTACTACTTCTATAGGTTGAATGCATGCGATCGTCGATTATTTGTACATGATAACCACAGATAATAACAGTACAGATACAGTACTACCAGCTTCATAATCGCGTTCGACTGGTTATTACTATCATACTTGCACAGTTGTACTCGCAGCTGACATTATGTTTGTCATATTTTGGTGGTCCAACTATGCGTAGCCCGTCAGAAGACAGATGTGGTATGATGTACTTACCGACTAGGCAACCGCGTCGTCCATGTAGATATCAAAAAAATACTAATACTATTGAATTACGTTATATAAACTCTATATAAAAATTAAACAAAGAATCTAAGATCGAAAAGGGCACGCTTCGATGGTTCGGTCAATTGGAAAGGATGGATGAAAGAGATATGGGTAAAAATCTAAATAAATGTCCAGTTAAAGAGAGTTTTGTCACCGTAACGAAACTGTTGGTTAACGTCAAACATACGTCATTTTGTAATGAAATTGTAAGTTAGACATCATTTAAGTGACATTTAAATAGCGTCTTTATGTACATTTATTTTGATTTTTTACCCATATACAGATCGAAAGTGAGTGGAAGGGTCGGAAGGAGCCGCCCTAGGCGTACTTTTTCGAATCAATTCGGAGAAATACTGGGAAAGGGCCGAATCTTAAGTACCCAAAACCGACGTGCGTGCATGACTCGATGTATGAAATGTGGAAGAAGCGAAAGAAATTTGTCAAGGTCGTAGCAAGTGGAAAGAAGTGGTGTCTGCCTACCCCTCTGGGAAACAGGCGTGATTTAATGTAGGTACGTAACTCTATATACAATATAATTTCTCGGCCGCTAACTTAAAATCTTATACAAAACGAACTCCTATAGGAGTCTCACGGCACTCAATCAAAAGGGCACCAGGTCACGGAGTATGCAAATATATCTTCATTGTTACCATTTTACTGTTTGAAAAAAAAAACCCATCTATTATTGTAGTGTTAAAGCGTCTACGACCTCAATTATATACAAATAGAGTTGAAATTGGTATCAATATCGCGTTGCTATTAAGTCACTGCAAACATTATCGGTGTCTAGGTCGATCTGATATGAACCGCGCTCATTTTTAAATATTATCTTGAAAAATCATCGGTTGGTTATGTTTTGAATAACAGAAAAACTAAAGTCTGTAGCATGAAACAAGTTTCAGGAACTTATCGAATCGTTACAATCCCGAAAATTAATCGTAACATTTTACGCAAAACGGATCGTCTTACTGACAGATAACAGATAACATAAGATTAATGTTATCTGTTATCTGTCAGGTGTCGATGGCGAACAAAAAATATGAAAAACAAAGTAAACAACTTTTAAATACTTGTACTTTAAGATGTAATAATTATTTAATGAATTTTCGAATGTTACGAGCTAGTAAGAAATTTGTTATACATGCATATGGCAGTAGTTTAGTCATGTCCTTTTTCCTCTTTATAATATTAGTGTAGGTAAAATCATTTATCACCAGTTCTTGTTTATTGACAGTTTTTTTAATCCCCGATAAACATGGCGTCTAATTGCCGCCATATTAAATTTTGATTTCTGTCATTTCATACCTTTAGTCGCACACAAGATTAAGACAAATCGATTGACATAAGATCAAAATCGGCCCGCGTTTAGGATCTCGAACTGATAAATACAAAACCCCTTCTTCGGAAGTCGGGTAAAGCGGAACACGTTATAGTGTTATAGTTTCTAACGGACCTACAAAACCAAAAGGAATCGCAAATATCTTCCTTAAGTGAATAAAAAACGCATATCCCTAGAATAATGCAGTGTTACACAATAGGTCACGCATGCTAGGTCGAGGGAGGCCGTTGTTCTGTGGCGGGGGGGGGCAATGACCTAAGGGGGGGGCGGCCACCTAAGTTCTAAGCTCAGCCTAGCCTAGACTTCATCGTCACAAGCACTAGGTTAGGTTTATGGGTATGGGTTTAAAACATACACATTTGAAAGCAAGTAAATCAAAACAAAACCGGCCAAGTGAGAGTTGAACTCGCGGGTTCCGTACATACGTGGTTTTTTTCTTTTATTTTTAACTAGCGACCCGCCCTCGCTTCGCTTCGGTCTATGTGAGTTTTCTGTAACACCCGTACATAAACCAGAATCTATTATACATATAAACCTTCCTCTTGAATCACTCTATCTATTAAAAAAACCCGCATCAAAATCCGTTGCGTTGTTTTAAAGATCTAAGCATACATAGGGACAGACAGCGAGAAGCGACTTCGTTTTATACTATGTAGTGATAGAATTCTTATAGGTTTTCCTGTAATCTACAACCAATGAATTATATCTTGTATTTTTTTCGAAATTTTAGGTTCAGTAGTTTCGGAGATCAGGGGGGGATTACCATCCCCCCCTGAACTTTCGTCTTCATTCATGAATAACATCAAAACTATTTATTTTACAATAAAAACAAAAACGTATTTGAGATCCTCATAACGAGGCCTTTCATTTGATATATGACACAGTAAGGTGACCCTTGCGACCCTTATTTAAAAACATAAAATAACTATGCACATCTGTGTTTGAGTCATAGGATTACACCATCCTACCAAATCACCTGATTTGGTCCAGTAGGGTCGGAGCAAATTGGTAGTGAAAGACGGTCGATTTATAAGGGTTCCGTTTTTTATTATTTATACGGAACCCTGAAAAAACAATCCGGTACCGGGGTTCAGAATTATGTAACACTTTTAAGGGCCATGATTATGACATACGATTTTGATAAAGTTTTAGTTCTCATAATCATAACTCAGTCAAATCTGAATGAAAAATTATGAAAATATTATGAGAAGTATAGAAGAAAAAAAACATGGTGCGCCGACCCCAATTAAGTTGGGATAATGGCAGGAGAATGATAATGACGATCCATATATTCATCTTTGTTTCTGTCAAACAGAATTTTAAAATGACACTAGGTACTTTTTTTATAATTTTAAAAACATGGCTTTAAAAACACCAAAATTGGATAAAACTTTTTTTTTACGTCTATTGATATGGAAACTACATCTAAATTTTATTAATTCATATATGTAATAAATCACAGGTTTTTTCTTTTAAGTGAAATTTCAACCGTTGAGAGAGATGTCAGTTAGTTTAGAACAGAACAGAGTGTTAATGCAAATAGGTTTTAAGGTTTTAACAACGACTGAAAGTTTAGAGCTTCAGATCGAAGGCCATCTGCCCATGGTAGCCCCTACATTAATTGCCACCGACGCATATATGCGTTCACTGTCATACAAGTTTGTTGCTAGGCCACGCCCCCTGGCAGTGAATACGTTAACATGTTATGGTATGGTATTGATTTAACTCAGCCGCCAAGACGGTCAAGTAAATAAGAGCTATTGTAACGTTGACAATATGGTAACAAGTCAAAATCAATATGGTTTAATGAGTAAAGCAGACAACACAGATGTTTATTTCGAAGTGACATAATATGACTCATACAAATTTAAAGTAGTTTGTCAATTGTAGTTTTTGTGTGAAACACGAGTGACAGTGACAGACGTTGCCTTTATGCAAGAGTGCCATATTTCCAAGTGAGTAAACCATATTTCCAAGAATTACGCATACTAACTCTTCCTTGCTTATATATATACGAAGTAGTAATTTTTGTGAAAAGTAATCTGACCCTATTTAATAATTTTAAGAGTACGCGTCTTAAGAATAAAATGAGAGCCATGTCTTCTAAGACTGCCCTTTTTCGAAAAAGTGTACTTGGAATGGCCCCAAAAATGTATAATAAAATACCGGCCGAAATTGTAAGTGAAGAAAATATGTCAGTCTTAAAAAAACAGCTATACAATTATCTAGTACAAAAATGTTACTATAGCATAAATGATTTTTTATCTAACTGAAACAATATGTGAACTGTAAATGCATGCAGCATGCCATTGACTGTCTACAATTTGTATGCCTTACGGCACAGCGCAGTGAAACAACCATAGAATAAGACCTGTATATAATTATGTACCCACCTGTGTTGAACAAATAAATATACTATGACTATGACTATGACTATGACTAGTGCGGCATCTCAAAATGAGTCGCTGTTGCAATTTAAATTCAGAACACTTTCTATTTAAAGTTTTCTTTACAACGTCATCATTTTTTGAGTTGTAGCAGTATTGTATAAAGGCAGCGAGATATAATGTCAGTTGCGAGTGCAAGGGCAAATAGCGATAGCCACCCGAACTCAATTAAGACGCTGGGAGTACTGGTCACACTTTAGTACCTTGTCTATTTAGCGTCATGTTTAAACTGCCATTTGAATTTGTCATAGCGGGTAAAGTGACAAGGTACTAAAGTGTAAACATATTTATGGTGTCGACTGTACAAAAAGTATGTCGCTCTCTAATGTATCTTAAATATGCGAAAGATTAATAGAATAAAAGTAAAAAATAATAATTGGAGAAGCTATCTTTAAGCAATCAGGGATAGTAAGGGCTTAGATTAAAAAATAAAAAAAAGAATGAAGAACCTCCTTGTTTGACATTAAAAATCAAATTAGATTAATTATGTAGAGGTAGGTTGCTCGGTTTTATTTTGCAAAATCTCTAATAATTTGAAAAATTTACGCAATACTGACATAATACCAAAGGAGGCAGTTACCTGCATAGTAATAGTATGAGCATGTGGTTACTAGTAGGGTATAGAATGCTCCGGCTAAATCATTGCATTTAGCAGGTTTCTTTCTTATCACCGCATCATAGGTTTATCATCTTAAGGAAAACTTTTTGTTAACAGAGACAACGCTCAGTCGCTCAAGCACTTCCTTGTAATAATTATGAAAGGCAGTAAATAAATTTCCATCATTTTAATTACAATCCTAACCAAAAACCAAATAAATAAATAATAACAAAATAATGGAGAATAAAATCTTTCGTTTGCGCTTGTTTAGAAATACAGGTGTTGGTGGTCACATAATCAGGGACGCTCGCATTATTTCCATACAAATAACTTAAATTTTGACAATGAATCACATCATCACTACATAGTATAAAACAAAGTCACTTCCCGCTGTCTCTCTGTCCCTATGTATGCTTAGATCTTTAAAACTACGCAACAGATTTTTATGCGGTTTGTTTTTGTAGATAGTGATTCAAGAGAAACGTTTTAATGTATATAAATTCTGTTTTATGTACGGGTGATACAGAAAACTCAGAAAAACTGAAGCGAAGCATGGGAGGTTCGCAAGTTGACTAATAAACTAAGGTTTAAATGTGTGTAAAATTTATCTATTGAAAACAAATCTTTCATTGCGTAAGGAATAAATTTTTGGCATTCAAACAAAGTTATTTGTATGAACTCTATGAACGCATCAGCAGTTGGTTTGTGAATCCCTACAAAATATAAGGCCCGCATCAAATAGTACTACACTATACATCAGTTTTAATGTTACGTAATGATCTAAATTAAATTGTAATTAGAAATAAATAGTTTGATAGCTTTTTAATTTGATCAAAATTGAAAAGTCATAATTATGTGACCACCACTGCACATCTTTTGTTTGTTTGCTTCAACGCACTAATCTCAGGAACTACTGGTCCGATTTCAAAAAATCTTTCAGTGTTAGAAAGCCCATTTATCCAGGAAGGCTATATATCATACTCACATAAACGGGAGCGAAACGAGGGCGGATAGCTAGTATGTTATAAAACGGCGCATGCGCGAATAAAACCGACGCTTACTCCATCTTGGAAAAAAATGCACCTGTACAACACAAAATCAATACTTCGGATGCCCTAACCCTTTCACTCAGCAATCGAGGCAGATCGGGCGAAAGAGATAGAACTTTGAACTTCGATTTTTAAAAAACCTAACCTCAAAACTTACTTTCGAACTTCTTAAATCGGGCCTCATTCTTTGCCATCAACGCCTTATTGAACAGCTCCAATTCGATCCTCTTCCTCTCTTGTCGCTGCCTGATTTCCATTCCACTACCAACTGGTAACACTTGGTCAGTGCTAAAGGACGCCTCGAATTGCGACAAATTTTCGTACATGGGCGCGGTGCGTACCGGAAGCATAACGGTGTCGGAGTATAAAGCTTTCACTGCGTTGTAATTTTCGCTGAATGCGTTAATATCATCATCGGGCTCTGAAACCTGAGCCAAACTTTCGTCCGAACTGTCTTCCTCGTCCTTTTCTAACAGAGGGCTTTGAGAGCGCGCTCCTAAGCCGCTAGGACCAGGCGTCGGCTCCGAATCGGATTCTGGTTTATAATGTGCCATTTTCAACTAACAAATACGCGTATGTTAAGTTATTTATTGAAGTCCGGCTCGGTGCTCCGATCGCGTCGGTCAAGGGAAAATCAATAATGTCTACACTTCGATCCGTCAAGCGAAAAAACAAAACAAAACAAATGTTACGTTTTGTTTCACACGGGAGTCTACTGATTGTGGCAAATAATTCCATTGTAATAGGATTTGCGCTAGAACAAAAACATCTTTTTTTTCGTTTATTGCATATAATATAAGATTCTATCAAAATAAAATCGATTGTGTTTGTTCTTTGGATAATAACTTAACACGATGTATATTTGTAAGATTTCTTATTGTCGTGAAACGAAACGCTTAATTTACGTTTCATTCAACGCATGCCTTTTCATGCGAGTAAAATAATCTTTTTAACAAAAGCATTCACAAAGTAATCAAAGTAAATAAAATAAAATAAAATATAATCTTAAAGTCAAATGGTTGCTTAAGTGTATTTTTTATTGGTATAACGACCATAACGATCTCGTGATAGAATGTTGAAGGCTCTTCCTCAAGCTAGGTAAGTACATTAATAAATAGTTAAGTAGTTAGGTAACCAACATTAATTACTGCTAGTTAAACTTATATATTGACAAACCTGACTTATAATTAACATATCCTTCGCTTATTTACAGGAATATAATAGTTATAAGTGATTTTTTATTACGTAAAACGAATCGTATACTTAACATTTTAATTTTCTTTATAATAAATCTTATTTTCTCTTTATCATATGATGCATTCCATAATTCCGATTTTATATTCAGATAAATCACGCTTTATAATATAACTGCACAGTGGAAAATCAACCTTATCAATCTACTGTTCTGTTACAACTAGTATCATTTTAATCTTGTGTAACGAGACGGGTCTCGCGAGCAAGGTCTACTCTTTGCCGTTCAGTAGGAAGTAAAATCAAGGCCCAACTCATCGGGGTAAAGTCCATAAATCAACTTGATTATAATCATAGGTGGAGGCAAAAATTTCCTTCAAATCACCTTGCGTCCATTGAACAAAAGAGGACGCTGTTTGAACGCCACCTAGTGATTTTTACACAGCTCTAGTGTTTTGGGGCTTTTTGTAACTTTTTTATTGGGTACGCAAGCTGCATGCATTTATAGTTTGAGAACATGTTTTTTTATTGTTTTAATAATTGGTTAAAGTCAAATCGTCTTAACATTTCGTTATGTATAGATTTAAATTGCATTTTTTATTTTTGAAAAATGACTTTTTATATATGACTTTTCATTCTAATACATAAATCTACCTATTACGTAGTACTTATATTAAGTATGATACACAATGCAAATAATTATATAAAATGAAACAAGTATATTAATCCTCTATGGATGATGACCGTGAGATGTACCTTTATGCCTTCAGTAGGTAAGCAGAAACTAGCGACACCTATATGTTATATACCTAAATCAATTAAAGGCACTTTTACTCGTATGTTATAGGCACGAATGGCATGCCCCACCATTAAATTGACGTAGCATTGTTGGGTGAATAAGCGAAAAATGAAGTGTTGGGAGGGATTTTGCGGATAGGAAACACTAAATAACTACATACATAGATATATAAACTCAAACCTTCATTCAGGGGAGTAGGTAGAGCTACAGAATTTCCAATTACTAATTTTATTGTGCCTACACGACATTTTTATAATTGGAATGAATGTAGGTACTGAACAGAAAGACAAACAATAAATGCACCAAAGAAAGTCAGGTTTTTTCCAAATTGTAGATCTATGATTACTAATACTTAATACAATAATAATAGACTGGCATTAGCAGCCAATTGTAAAATGTTCATGCATTTTAATAGCCGTATTTTTCAATGAATAATGCAGTTATGATGAATATGCATTCGTTACGTGGACGTGTTATATCATTTACAATATTGCGAGTTTATGATGCGTTTTGATTTATTAACTTTAGAAAGCACGGTTTTCTTTCCTTTTTTTTCTCTGAATATCTGGTAGTTATTTTTTAAACTGAAAAATCATTCTGTGATATGTCACATTCAATTTTGAGTACGCGGTAGAAGGTCACGTTTGGCCTTATGTTTTTGAACTCCTAAGAAACAAAGTCAAGTAATTCAGGGAACCTTCTAAAAACCTTAGTTTGATAACTCCTTTTCATTTTCTAATGTTAGGTGGTAGTAACAAGAAACAAGAACGGGACAACTATTTTTAATTATCTGCTTTATTATTACAGTAATATTATGGCATTTCAGTTAGACGTATTTATTCATAATATTCAAAATTAAATACACATACGAGTACATAATTCCAAAAAGGAATCCCTTAGAAAGTTTAAATATATACGTAGATATTAGTAAACCACTCATAACTCACGTGAAAAGTTTGCCTGTAACGGAATGAAAATATGTATATTACTAAGCAATTTCTTTATACTATTTATCTTACATCCAAAACATAACATAAAACATCATTTAGCTGATGAGTTTAAAAAACAATAAACGCACAGACAACGAAGAAAGTGCACGAGGAAATGTTTAGAAAACAAAAGTAGTTTTTTTTTCAAACGCCAATTATGGTGAAAGAGCGCTGGCATTGTTCACTTTTTATCTGTGGCTTCTTCGTAGTGTTGCTAGCCTTCCGTGCATTGTTTTTTTTTAATTCACCATTGCGTTGATGTTACGATTGTTATAGAGTTACGGATTAATTAAACTTTTTGCAAACTGAATACCTTTACCAATTGCCTCGTAGTTATTTTGATGAGCTTTTTCTTTGATGTTAGTGATTTCAAAATCAGATTAGGTAGGCTTTAAGATTGCAAATGTTTTGAGTTAAATGATCTAAAAAATCGAAAGAGAGAAACTACTAAGATAAAAACCTATAGATAATAAAAATAAATAAAAATGAACATTAGAGTTAGACGAGATACGTTCTACAAAACTTACCGATATTCAAAGTCTGTTAAAATATAGATAATAACTTACGCAAACGCGCAACACTAAATTATATTTGACGACCGCAAATCCGTTCTTGTAGGTATCTATCTATCTGTCGATATCGTATACAGAATGACTCAATTATTGACTAGGTAAATTGAATAAAAACTATTAAGTCTATTGAGTAACATATAAAATTCTATTACATTCATCTCTTTCACAAAACTTGATAACATACCCACGGTTAAAATGTATTTTCACTCAATATACAATGCGTTTCAATTTTTTAATTTGTCTTCGTCAACGCCATCTGTGTTTCACTGCTTTAGTAAACTCAATACGTTACCGTCTAATCGGTTAGCAAATTATTTCTTTTGTCCACAGAACATCGCCTGCTAATGCGGGCAGCCAGCTCCATCTATCGGGACCTCGCCAGGTGAACTCTGCGTAATGCACGACTAACATAAATCATTTCAAATATTTGGGGACTTATTTCAAAAATCGAACCGGCATGCCTAGATTGATTGAGTTAATTCAAGGAGAAACCATATTTGCTATTTAAAACAATATTTTTCGATTTTAAAGAGTATTCCATATATTTGGTCATTACCAAGCAACGTACCAAACAATGATTCCCAGCATATTTTAAAAGGAAAAAAATATTTCAAACCTGTTAGGTTATTTAATACCTACTTTAGTGACAAGACAATAGACTGTTTTGATTTAGAATTAGTTTATAAAGTTACTTAATAAATATATTTCACTCTGTTTACGCGGGTTTCAGCTCTGCCTCAACTGGTAACTGGTGACGACGCTTTATTATAGTACTTCGAATGGAAATCAATGTGAGGTATCCACTATCTATCCACTTGTAAAATCTCAAGAGCCACACCGACAATAACATTTAAAATAGTTAGAACACGAGTACTTGATCATAAATATTATATCTATTCATTTATCATCAAGATATAATTAATATATTGATTGTTGGAGGCTCTTTAATAAAGTATTTTACTTGGTTTTCATGGTCATTACTAAACTGCACATAATATATGTTTCACGTCTTACAGTGTTATCTCTATTTAATACAATTATTTAACATATTAAATCGCTTAATTATTTAGGCTCCTAACTTCAAAATCATTGCCATTTCTTTGTACACTTATTATTAATCATCGCTATGTGTATAATAAAAGCTTTTGTTAATATTATACAATTAAATAATATACTTGCATTCGTGGTCTAACCCATCATTTATAAATTTGGCATATGAACTACAGTTTTGCCGTTCTAAGAGGTCCGATTTGACAACTGTCACAGCCGTACAAAATATAACCTCAAACGTATGTTTTGTATTAAGATGACAGCTGTCAAATTAGGCCTCTTAGAACGTCATAATTATATGTGTTTAATTTCACATTATATATATATACGTCGCTTAATTAGTTTGTCCATGCCCTCATTATATCACAAATCATAAAGCCTTCCTATCATTACGCTTTTTAGTGGTGGTGGTATTATTTTAAAAGACGTGAAAGGCTACCCTTTTTGTTTTCACAGGCTGCTGGTGGAATCACAGGCGGTGGGATAATCGTTTCTCACAAATGACGCTCAAACTGAACAGTGAATTACGTGATACAGTGATAGTGTCGCGTTGATAACAACGCCATCTGTGAATTAGTGACAGTACTATAGTTAGCGCCATCTGGCGTGTGACAGCGGTGGCGGGGACGCATGCTCCGTTGCCTTTGGCGATGCCATTTATAGAAGATGACTGGTGGTCATCGGGAACTGAGGGAAGGATGGTGGACTTGTCAAATTGCCTGCAGGTGAGTCCATCAAGTTTTTTCATTTAATGGCTCTCGGACGACCAAACAGGATCGAGTTTTGAATATCTCGCTAGACATTCGAAAATGAAATTGCCGTTAAATCGTTATTTTTTGAGAAATAGGGGTTGATTGTGACGTTCTTTCGTATGCGATTTATTTTCCGGCACCCAGTAGTATTGAGCACTTGTTTTTCAAAAATCATCCGACAGCTCAAATAAGGTTTGTATATACAGGGTGTTTGGCAGTCGGGTGTAGGGGTTTTAAGGGATGATAGTTAGGGTCATTCTGAACATTTTTGACCACATTTACTATTATGCTAAGTTTCACGGTTTCCGAGATATTGATCATTTTAACAGGATTTTTTGACATTTTTCCTTATGTCCGTGATACGAAAATCACCTAAATTCATGCATTAATTAAATAAAAATTCAGTGGTTTCTTGCATGATTAGAATCAATATTAAATCAGGAAGTTTTTAACGCTACATGCCAGTATTTTTTTCATAACAACTTTTTGAGTAAACGCGCAGAGTTACTTCCTCCATACTAAGAGAACCCCGCGTTTGTTTTTCACCAAGTATGGAAAAACAAACTTTGTGCGCTTACTCAAAAAGTTGTAAGAAAAAAAAAAGACATGTAGCTTTAAAACTTCCTTATTTCATAGTGATTCAAATCATGCAAGAAAACACTGCTTTTTTTTAAAATTAATACTTGAATTAAGGGGTTTTTCGTATCACGGACATAAGGAAAAATTACAAAAAATCCGATTAAAATGATTAATATCTCGGAAACCGTGAAACTTAGCATAATAGTAAATGTGGTCAAAAATGTTCAGAATGACCCTTACTATCATCCCTTAAAACCCCTACACCCGACTGCCAAACATCCTGTATAATATCTATATGACAATAACTAGTGGCCTAGCCAAAGGAAAAAAGAGATATGTCTTCTGAAGATCAAGTGAAAAAGGGTTAAAGTCTAGTATACCTACTATTTACTCCGTTCATGTATATACCCTTTTTTTATTACGAGTTGAGTCGACTTGTACCCTTTTTTAGTAGGACCCCAGTGAAAAATGGTACAAGTCGCCTTGCGGTGGATGAAGCATCCGTCACTCTTGCACTTACATACTGGACAGAAAGTGACACTTGTTTTATCCAAGTTAATCCACATTCAAAAAAATGGCCATAATACCCGCAGGTTGTTTCTACAAAAGCCAGTGACACTGTAAAACATTGTCAAAATCTGTATGTGAATACAGTTAACAAGATGCCACTTGACTAGGCCCTAACTCGTTACACTAGCTGAGAGAGATGCAGCCGTACGTCAGAGTGAGAAGTGTAGATTTTCTAAAATGTATATTTAACTGAGTAACACTATACACTCGTATAAAGTATGTGGAGAATTATCTGCAGCCAATTGCCTTTTGCTGAATTCACTAAACCTGATGACTGTATTATTTATAACGAAAACAACAGTTTTAGTTTACGCAGTAATTTTCGTCAATTAACGTAAATTGATATAAAAACCAGAAATGAAAAAAATACACAAATATTATTCGTAAACTGTTATATTCCACCTCGTATGCGGAAGCAAAAAAAGTTAGTCTTTAATATGTTAATTACTACAAAAAATAAGTAAAAAATCAATAAATCAATAAATCAATAATACTTACCTTAGCAAATTAGGCGGTAAAGCTTCTCGTCTAAAAATTAGTAAACAATCTTGACGTATAGATGGCGCTGATGATATCCTCTAAAATTGTAACCTTTCAGGACGCGGTCGCTGCAGCAAGCGGTCAAGCGGCGGCCCAACTCCAGCAGATGGCAACATCACTAGGGGAGCTCTCACAGGCTGATCTGTCAAACATCGTAGGCGGTTTGACGTTAGAGCCTGACGTCACAGATGCCGCCGACCCCGATGACATATTGAAACAGCTTGGCGAAACCGCCTTTGACAACTTTGACACATTCTTCACGGATTTGACAAATGCCACAGCCGTGCCACCTATTGAGATTAAGGTGAGTTTGTTAGCAAACTGCGTTCTTGTTAGTTGCTTCAGCGGATAATAGATGGCAGCACTTAATGAGAATTACTTTTGTTTATAATCAATTATCAGTGTAATATAATTATTTAGAATAAGTATTCAGGAGTATGTGTCTGTGCGTCATTCAATTCAATATAGATTGACATGTTTTTTCTCGTGTTTTTCAGCAAGAGGAAAACAACAACATATCCTCGCCAAGTTCAAGTAACCACCTGCAAAATGCGTACTACCAACAAAACCCAATGCTCCCCAACAATGGGCAACAGCGTCTGCAGCAACTGCTGCGTTCCGGGAGTGGTATCAATAACCGCTACAACATCGCCTCAGCCAACCCGCTTCTCGCCGAGAAACTAGCAGCGACATCTAGCGGCATCAAGCAAGAGCCTCTCAGCTCGGAATACAATGGTACGAGTATGAATTACGGAAACACGTCACCCATGCAGCGGATGCCTATGAAGCCTCAGGCGCACGACACGGGCGGCGATAAAGGTAGGTAAAGGTCGTAAAAATTACGCACAATAGGGAATATTCATGACTTTTATCACGGCAGTTAAAGCTGATTCATGTTAGAAACAATTGAGAAAAATCATTTTTTGAACAGCTATAAAAATAACCAAGATTATAAGCCTACAAAGATTTGAACTAATCTCTTTCTAGCGTTTATATGACGTTACAAGGATATCAGATATCTCTGTATTCTCTGTACAATCGCTGTCTAATTCGCAGTTTAAAATGCTTGTATCATCCGTATTTCTTGGCCGATTTCATTTTCAATTTCACTTTTGGTGATCTCTTTTACGCTATTTTCATATTATATCGTTAAAAAATGCGATTTAAAATATCCATGCGTATTCCCTATTGTTTCTCTGTAAGCGTTCTCTAGCGGCGAGTAGCTGAACTAACATTCGCAGCCAGCAGTCCGTTCCTCTAGTTTCTTAACTTTCAACTAGATGGCGTTAAGGGCTCTATCAGTGAGTACATTAGTTAAGTATGTTTCTTGTTACGTTTGTAATGTTAGGTAAATAGTTCCTTGGTATTTATTTACATAGACATAGGATGAGGACTTGTTTGAGAAAATTACGACCGCCTACGGCTGTCTGCCGCTTCTGAATTATACTTTAAATAACATTATTCCGAATATCTGGGCCAGTCGACATCTGATATAGCATCACTAGTAAAGTCCGCGGCGATTCCCGATTCCGACAGAAACAGTTTATTGCAAACAAAGATCTAGTTTAATAGTAGTATTTAACATTAATGTCTAAATAACAATAATCAAGACTCTTTTTTATTTATTACTAGTTGTTGGCCGCGACACCGTCCGCGCAAAAAAAACATAGCCTATGTTACTCAGTGATAAATTATACTTAAATGAAGCATTAATGTTAAAGGAATGTTTGAAATCTGTCCAATAGTTTTTGACATTATTCGTTACAAATATACAAATCTTTCCTCTTTATAATTATTAGTGTAGATGTAGATTATTAGGGGAAAATCTCACACAAATTGACCTAGTCTTTGGTTTAATTTAAACGTGTTAGTGATATCAAATTGGATGTAATTATAACCATAAATTATGATCATTGTGATTTTATAAAACATGTTGCTTTAACTTCATCATAGATGGCGCCAGTAGTATCTCGAGACCACTTAAGTACGCAAAACTCTTACACATGCACTCCAAATGGCGCCACCGTCTATGCAACGGCAACAGAACATTTTAGTTCAACATTTATCCTCTGTCATCTATAAGTTTGTATTTTAAAATGGCAGTCGCGCGGATGCATTTTGCTGTTGAATGACTTTCGATTTCCTCTCGAGGAAGCGATTTTCTTTTAGCTCGGACCGCTTTTACCGTCGTATCTTAGAAAGTGGTCGTTTTTATAGATAGGTTGGTAATCTCGAATCTGCAGTTGTATATTCAGCACAGATTATTTTCATTTTACTAGGTAATTTATGGGAATTGGATACAGTTGGTCTTATAGAATTGAATGTATACATTTCGTGACATGACAAAGGACACATTCATCCGTACTAGAAGAATGTAGCCACGAAATGGTCCCACTCAGCATGGACCCAACATCTGTGAAGCCACGGAAGGCTACAACGGGGTCCCGTTTGACTCCCTTCGAGTCCCTACGGAACCCTACAACACCAAGATTAATTAGTGAGCGTTATAGCCTTTATAACGTAGACTACATAGACTGTAAATTTATCTGAAGTGCTACTTTCCCGGAATATCTATTCGATAAAATTAAAACCCACGTAATAGAAAGCAACTTATAAAACACCGGCACAAGGGGTGTTATACCTACCCAAGTTTAACGGTGTGTTGTTCTTCGGGGCAAAACCATATCGCACCTTTGCGACAAAACTGTGACAACTTCTTTTGTCGCAACTTTGAAGATAGCACAGTTTTGTCGCAAAGGTGCGATATCGCCTTTGACCTGTAATCGTATTGTCAAGGTTTTGATAGCCTTTATTTACTTAGTAATGGCGGGCGAATTAAAAACACGTTGGCACGAATGGATTGAACGAAAGTAATATCACCTATCATTGTGTGAGTGCCGTCCTTTGAACCGATGTTCGAATTTCAAACCGAAAATCTGTTACTATTTTACACACTAGTATAATTTCATTCACTCATTCAATCCATTCGTGCCAGCTCTTGTGAATCGTCCTACCAATACGGTATTTGACAAGAGTGAAATTAAATTTTCTCATTAAAACAGATAAACATTATAAAAATACTAGGAAAACATCAATATTTTATTTATTTTTGCTCTTTCAAGATTTCTAAATTCATAAAATCAATCAAAGAAGCTGATTTGACTTTTGTACTTACCGTGCTGCAATATGGTGCAAAGCAGCGAATGTTCTTGTTTTTCGGTTAAACATACATACCTCTTTTGTTTAGTGTCATAAATGGAGAACTGTCCGTTTATTTGATCTAAGTATATGTAATAAACTAAACGATGTGCAAATATGTTCCCACGCACTAATAGAAATGAAATATTTCTAAGTTAATAAATCTTGGCAACAATATGTTTCACCATAATGACAATCGCCCTACGCATGGGGTGTGTGCCTACGAAATCGTGTGGATCGACATACTTGCCGAAGTTTTCTTTCATTAAATAAGTAGCTATGTCCTTTACTTTTTTCAACTGAAATAGGTTTTTTTGTCGTATTTTGCGTCTTAATGAACATAGATATATCAATTTCAAAACATTTATTCAGTAAATAGGCCTGAGGGCTCTTACACTTCTGTAACATAGAGTGAATCTACCAGCGCTTCGGATTAGAACATCATTGCGGAGAAGCGTCGCAAGAAACTCCAGCAGAAGGTTTATTGTTTGCGGGTGGTAGGACTTTATGCAGGGTCCGTCCGGATCGCTACCACCATCTTATCCATTAACCTACCGCCAAACAACAGTGTTCGCATTGTTGTGTTCCGGTTTGGGGATAAGACAGCCGGTGAAATGACTAGCATAGAGGCATTCCATTTTAGTCCTCAGGGTTGGCAACGCATTTGCAGTCTTAGGATTGCATTGCAGTCTTGTGAATGCGAATGTCCATGGGTCACAGTTTCCACTTACCATCAGGTGGCCTGTGTGCTCGTTTGTCTTCTCTATGCCATAAAAAAAAAAAAAAAAAAAAAAAATTACCAACGTTATAAAGGCAGACAGTAAGTCAATAACGCATTAGCTGTAAGCTTAATGAAAATGCACTTTGAACATGTACAGTCGAGGAAATTGATTGATTAGCAGTTTGACATTGTACTTCAATTTGCCAGGTTATACATTTTTCAACGTGTCATTAATCGTACCACGCCTTGAAATGGATAACACGGCTAATGTATTATAAAAACGGTAGGAGTTTTTTTAAAAATCGAAATCTTATTTTACTAAAGTTAGGTTTAGGGTGTCGTACCTTAAAAGGAATAAAACAACCCTTGTGTCACTTCGTTGTCGGTCTGTCTGTCAAGACCCTGTTTTACAAGCACGCGTAGAGGTATCAAGTTGAAATTCATATCAAATGGTGTAACAGGTGTGAAAATCAATGTAGAAGTCAAAGACTAAAAAAATTCAGCCGTTTATGCTGAATATTTTGACACTCGCAAAGGAATCAAAATCTAAGAAGCTATGTCTTATAGCACACGTAAATAGATCCATCCCGAAAAGGACTGATTTTTCTATTTACTTACTTAATACGAGTAGTTATGTAAATGTCAGTAGTTAAAACTTACTTGAAAAAGTCGCTGATGTCTTAAACTTACTATAGGGTTGAGGACTATCTATCAGATAAAAATTCTTGGCCTAAACTAAACAGCCAAATAACTTAATAATAACTTAGTCATAAAAAATATGTTAATATTGTATATTGACTTTTTTGTAGTTGTCTTGCACCATCATCGTTAAGTTAAATTTTTATAATTTTTATTTCTCTATTACTACTAATTAGTTCTGGTGAAAATCCTGAGTTTTGACACATTTTCCTGCTCAACTACGCGTGAATTTATTCACTTCTTATTGTATGTTATAATGCTAGGTTAAGTTTTATAATTGTATATTTAAAAAGCGACTGACTGTTGAGTTTCTTGCGGCGTTTCTTCTCAGTGGTCTCTTGCGAAGCGCTGGTAGATTGTTGACGCGTAAAAGTGCCCGTGCGGCCTACTTACTGAATAAACATCTTTCATCTTTCTTTCATCTTATGTAAAGTTAAATAAACAAGTGTAATAAGTGTTTATGTAAGCCGTCACAGGCATCATCTTAGAATTAATCGAAGTATACTTAATCTATTCTATTCAGATAACGTCATATCGACCTAGTTTACCGTTAACACGTCAGTTTTGAACTATCATCACTACATAGTATAAAACAAAGTCGCTTCCCGCTGTCTGTCCCTATGTATGCTTAGATCTTTAAAATTACGCAACGGATTTTGATGCGGTTTTTTTTAGTAGATAGAGTGATTCAAGAGGAAGGTTTTTATGTATAATAAATTTTGTTTTATGTACGTGTGTTATAGAAAACTCAAATAAACCGAAGCGAAGCGAGGGCGGGTCGCTAGTAACTACTAAATTATTGATCAGTCGGGCTTGACGTCACAAAATAGACTATTCGTGACGTCAGATTTGAACTAACATAGTGAATTATTGAACAAGCTATTTCTAGGGCTTGACGTCACTAGTTACACGACCTATTTTAAGTTTAGAGCTTGAGCTAGTTCTTTGATCTGCGCCTCTATTATTATGGTATCAGCCGCCTATTTCACCATTTTGACAATGACAGGTGACACGTGACATTTGGTATAGGTACATTGCAGAGTTTTTTTTTTATCGCATAGGGAATACAAACGAGCACACAGGCCACCTGATGGCAAGTGGAAACTGTGACCCATAGACATTCGCATTCACAAGACTGCAATGCAATCCTAAGACCGCAAATGCGTTGCCAACCCTGAGGACTAAGATGGAATGCCTCTATGCTAGTCATTTCACCGGCTGTCTTATCCTCAAACCGGATCACAACAATGCGAACACTGCTGTTTGGCGGTAGGTTAATGGATAAGATGGTGGTAGCGATCCGGACAGACCCTGCACAAGGTCCTACCACCCGTAACAACACAGCATCAGCAGCAGAAGTAGGTAACAAGTTATCACGTCACTGGGACTCCATGCTACTCCATGTACACTGAAATGTCACCTGTCATCTGTCATTGTCTGGGTGGTGAAATAGGAGGGACATGTGGTTAGCCACTTATCATTGCTGCCCGGTAACTCACCTATCATTGTGCACTGTTTTTTTGTTCATGTTTTATTTGGTTTTGTTTTATTTTTTAGCGTAATAATAGTCTGTTTCTCTTTTCCAAACGATGGAATTTAATTCAATTTAGTTTAGGTAAGTGTAGAACAAACAAAATGTTAATATATCTCAGTGAAAGCTGTTGATTACATATATACATACATTAAATCACGCCTGTTTCCCAGAGGGGTAGGCAGAGACCACTTCTTTCCACTTGCTACGATCTTGACAAATTTCTTTCGCTTCTTCCACATTCATACATCGAGTTCATGCAC
Source organism: Acleris laterana (assembly GCA_963966035.1). Classification (NCBI taxonomy): domain Eukaryota; kingdom Metazoa; phylum Arthropoda; class Insecta; order Lepidoptera; family Tortricidae; genus Acleris; species Acleris laterana. The sequence continues at coordinate 86,165,470 of OZ014438.1, forward strand.
GCACGTCGGTTTCGGGTACTTAAGATTCGGCCCTTTTCCAGTATTTCACCGATTTCACTCGAAAAAGTACGCCTAGGGCGGCCCCTTCCGACCCGTCCACTCACTTTCGATCTGTATATCTCTTTCGTCAATCTTCTTTCATCCATCCTTTAAGAATTATAAGCTGTTGATTAAGTGGATGTTATTCGTCGATATTCATAAGAGATAATGTATATTTACCCACTTATTGTTTGCTTTAAATAAATAAATAAATAAATAAATATTGTCAACGTTTTGATAGCACTTATTTACCTGACAAAATGGCGGCCGAGTTAACCATGACAGGTCAAATAACATTATTTGGATGTTATCGCCTAGAAATAGAGGCGATGTTAGAGTTGCTTTAATGTAATGTAATTGATAAATAATGAGAGGTTTTAAAACACGAGTGTTTCTTTATGAAACGAGTCAAAGGCAAGCTAATTTTGAGGGAACGTTCCTAGAGCCGCACTAAGAATTTTTTTGAATATGGACTCCGAACGGTAATGTACGTAGGATGATAGATTACATATTGAGCTGAGTGTACAAAATTCTACTAACAACGTTAACTGTAAAAATAAATAATTTAATGTGTGTTTTTTATTATAATACGGTAAAACTTAAAAGATCCTAACACTAACTATAGCGATTCAAACTGGCTCAACTGTAGATATACTACATTCAAATTTAAACGTAAAATTCAACTAGTTAAAGACCAAATGCAAATATCAAATAACATAAGCTTACATCATAAAAAAACTACCTATCTTAAGTAGATGCACACTTTTAGTCCCTCAGGTAATCTTAGGCGGAAACACTTGACTTTAAAAAAAGCCTAATGGCTTTAACGAAGGCGGCAGTTTTGTAGTTTTTAAATTTGCTATGATTGGTACCACACTATAAGTTACCGACTTATTTTTTTTGTTACTTAGTTCGTGTTGACTTTTTTCATTTCTGTATGAGGCCGTGAGCTCAGTTGCTAGTGACCCTGCCTTGGCTTGTATTATGGACTAGACAACGATATTTATACATAGGTACTTACATAGATTAATATACGTATACCTAATTAATTGCATAGAAAACCTTCATGCGTCAGGAACGAATTGTTTTCGCGCTCATCACACAAATCAAGGGTTAGCTGGAAGAGATCCCTTAAAGGGATAAGTTCGCCTTTGTACATTTTATTTTGTTTGCAATGTTAATTGTATTGTTTTTGTTTTTCTTTTGTACAATAAAGTGTTTACACACATACATACAAATATCTGCCCTTACCGGGATTTGAACCCAAGACCACTAGCTTCGCAGGCAGGGTCACAGCCAACTTGGCCAGCGCGTAAAACTACTTACTTGATTCTAAAAATCCTAAATTATTTGTAAATAGGATTAGTTCCATTGCCTGTCATGTCATTCATTTTGTCTAAATGACGTTACCAAACAAACCACAACAAGTTACAATTTTACTTATAAATCATTCGTCACTTCCATAGCACTGGAATCAAATATGACACACAGATTTGCCTTGACATTAAAATATGTCCTAGTTATGGATCTATACCAGGAAGTTTGTATATTAAATTATCCCTTACAACGGCTAACAAATAAAAGTTTCCCCATACGCCTCATTAAAAGCATAGACTCAAAGTCAAGTTATCTGATCTCCATTTATAAAGCTCTGTAAAACCGATGCAGGTGATTACAAAGAGGGCATAAGCTCGGAAATACGTTTTCTGCTGAAAAACTATTACGTGATATTGTCGTGATAGGTTTAAAATAAACCTACTTTACCCCGGCTTCATAAATTGCGCTGTCAGATGCATACAGTATTGAAAGGACGAAGAAAATGTTCTATTCAAGAATAGCTAAGGCAACCCTTTGTTTTAAAACAATGTGTGTTGGCTTTATAGTAGCCAGCTGTTTCCCTTTCATCTTTTGTTTTATGGGCGTTTTCACTAAAACCCCCAAAGTACCCCAATTTAGCATTAAAAAGGAACTTAAACTTGGTCAGTTTTGTGACGAAAATTAGCTATACATTTACGGCGAAAACAAAATTCGAATTGGGTTTGGCCAAAAAAAATAACTCACTGTTTTTACTTTCTAATTTGAAAGAATAGGGAATTTTAGGACACCAATATCATTAATTTTATATTTGACCCAGTAGTTTTGTTTAAATATCTTTATTTATTTAGAAGACATTTTATGGATGACATGATTATTAATTTTGGGATGGCATTTTCTAATAAATTACAACAATGAAATTATATCTTATGAAAAAAAGTGGTTGTAATAGTGTATTAAAACATACTATTTCAAGCTGTTTTCGCCTAACCCGTAAGATACACCTATATAGGAGGGCTTCAAACCGAAAACGAAAGTCAAACAAAGGTTAAATATACTTTTGCCGAAATATCCAAAATAAATAAATATTTCAAAAACTTAATAATGCAGAACGGCTTTAAAACCCTATTCCTCGAAATATGGTTTTCGAATTGGAGTAATTGTAAAAATATGCACAATCCCAATTGCCGTTAAATGCGCTGAAATTTGGACCACATAATATGTTAACCCGATGACATTGCAATATTATGGTTAAGAGCTGATCTGATGATGGAATCGGGTGGCGACAGGATCCCCGCCCTATTCAACCGCGTTGGGACACATTAGTTTGATCTTGATAAACAAAAGGTGGTTTCAAAAATTCAAAAACTGTAATTGATTCCACATTGAAAAAAAAACAAGTGAAGTGTCTTTGTAATGTCTTTGAGAATGTAAAGGAAACAAAATCCGGTCAAATTCATTCGACGCGAAATAATTGCCTTTTACGAATCTATTTATATCATTCCCTTTCATTAACAGGGAAGTCTTCCAATATCCTCCTGACGTTGGTACTAAAAATAGTACAAAATACGGCCGTTCAAATAAAGATTTTGTGCGAAAGAAGTAATTTAGAATTTCTTTTGTTTTCATGAACAATGATCATATATATTTCGGACTCAATAACCTGTGTATATTATAAAACAAAGTCCTGCTTGTACAGTCAAAGACTTTAATTTGGTACCAACCTTACGTCCAAAGTCAATCATCTACAAAAATAAGGTTGACTTTCCTAAAAGTTACAAATGACTTGGCATCTCAACATTGACGACTTCAAGCATATTTTCGATGAAATGGGTCTCTTGACAAATTAAAATCGATCTAGAAATACGGTTGACACAGCAACCATTTTAAGACTGCACCGAGCAAACGTCGAGCGTCCAGTGGCGCCCTTGTGTTTTCTAATTAACAAAAGAACTTCCTTGCAATCAGACGATACGTTTTTGTAGCGCAAGTAAAAACACAAAGGATCATGGGCAAATTGGGTGTGGCACCAACAGAATTTAAACCTATATCATTAAAAAGGAATTAGTTAAAACGTAATTTCTTAATATGGCCGCAAATACCTAGCTCACCGGAGAACAAAAATATGTGCACTTGAAAACAAGATTATGTTGATGATATAGTCCATAGAAACATTGGAAAATATAGTATTCTGACGGATATTATAGAACTGGGTTTAGGGTATTTGATTATAATACTATATCATCAACATAACCTAAGCAACTTAACGGAAAAGAGTTACACAGAGGTCGATTGTTGTGTAATGTATCTTAAAAATTGTGTATTGTGTACAACAAAACAACTCTCTGATTCTAAGAAAATTCTTTACTTTATTATTTATTTAGCTAAAGTTTATATGGACTATATTATTATCTGGTTTTCAAGTGCCCATATTTTTATTCTCCGGTAAGCTAGGTATTTGTGGCTATAGTAAGAAATGATGTTTTAACTAAATACATTTTAAATGTAAAGGATTCAATTCTGTTGATGCCACACCCAATTTCCATACAAAAGTGCCCATGATCCTTTATGGGATACGTAACAAACTTTGATAACAATTACCCTTTGAGTAGTCAGCTTAACTGGAAAAGGCAGCCACTTTATTCAAGAAAATGCTTTAGTCTATTAGAAAACAGAATAATAATAATGAGGGCGCCACTGTACATCCGGCTTACGCTCGGCGCAGTCTTAAACTTCTAATTAGACAGAGTTTCAAAGTAAAATTCTATTTGGCTACATAGACTCGAACAAATCTTTATTGGCGTATCTTGGTATAGGTTACATGAATCAGCTTCTCTGAAGCAGTGAAAAATATCATTAATTTGATATGGATAGTTGAAATGGAAATAGCTTATACCCTGGATAACATAGGCCTTCATTCCGAAAAAAAAACGCTCCGGAGGATCGATAATTGAAATGTAGGTACGCGAGATCTCGGCAAGAAGTTGGTATACCAAATAAATCGAAATATATTGGGTCCTTACCTATGAAATTGGCGTTTTTTTACGTATTTTAATTCGTACGGAATTTATTCATTCCAATTTTAGCAACCAAATTATTTTTAAATTTGATTAATACACTATGTTACAAAGTTACTTAATGTTTAAAATTTAAGTGTGAACTCAACTCTTTTCATGTGCTACGTTCAAGTGTTTCAAATACGCAGAGTTTTATAAAGCTATTTTTAAGTAGCTTAGATATGTATAATATAGCTTAGCTGTCCAATATACCTGACAGAATTTGGTTTTGTTCGCATTTGACGTTAGTAAATAATCTGCAAAATTAAATGTTTGAAAACCACCGTTTTTATAACATTCTCCATATAATATAAGCTTACCCTAGTCGTTGAGAAGGTAAGGGTATTAAATATAACAGTTCCGATAACTTCCCCTGGAAAACGTGTGTCACGTCTTCGTTCGTGTGTCAGTTTGGCGCCACTGAAAATCAGCGTTGCGGTTCCGGCCGTGACATAGTGCTGAGTGGTGTCAATTTCGACGACAGGAATCACCCATGGCAACATTATGCTAAAATTTCTAAATTCCTTTTCCTTATTGTTTCATTGTTTTTTTCTGTGTTGCCATTCTTTTTGTCAATGTTAAATTTAAAATGTGTTTTATTTGTTTTTTCCTGTGATCGTCGAATAAATATTTTCTATTTTCTATTTCTATTTTAAAACCATTTGTGAGTGGATACTAAAGCAAATACCTACCTAATTCCACTTTACTAAGGTATTAGCCGGATGTTTCCGAAGTAATTAATAGGAATATTGAATCGTATAACAAACTGATGCTTTTTTTAAATAACACTGATTTCGTGAAATTGGTAGTGCTTTATTAATTCGCTCCTATTTCTATGAACTTTTCTGTTGTATTCCTGGAATGCGAATCGATGTTAGACTTAATTAATTAAAAACGAAGTCTTTGAAAGAAATATCGTTAGGTATAGCTACTTATTACTTTAACACTAGGTCTTGGCCGTGCCTTTGTCCACTTTTTTCATACATGCAGGAAAACATAGACCTTTTTTTTCTGTGTACAACACAACTTGCAGCCAATATTATTGACAAACCGCGTATCACTGACTGCAAACTTACGCACACTAATGCAGAGTCACAAACTGACATACCTAAACAGTGGTACACTTTTGAAATTCAATCGAAAGCGGTCACATATAGACGACTCTTTTTAACGAAGGGCGTTTGTAACAGTTGCGAAGAGTATTTTTTCTGTGTACAACACAACTTGCAGCCAATATTATTGACAAACCGCGTATCACTGACTGCAAACTTACGCACACTAATGCAGAGTCACAAACTGACATACCTAAACAGTGGTACACTTTTGAAATTCAATCGAAAGCGGTCACATATAGACGACTCTTTTTAACGAAGGGCGTTTGTAACTGTTGCGAAGAGTAGTAGTAGTAGTAGGAATTTAGGAATTTTAAAGACTACGATCCGAAGATTCCAAAGGCGTAAACCGTAAACGAGCATTTCTCTTTTTTTTTGCCACTGTTAGTGACACCTCCAGATTTTCAAAAAAAATGGCAGACAGGTAGAGACCATCGAACTATGCAATAATTAAATAATATTGTAATGTGTCCCAAAATATTTGTATGGAAAGTTCCTTTTGTGTTACCAAAAATGTATGAATATCGGTAACACAAAAGGAACTTTCCATACAAATATTTTGGGACACATTACAATATTATTTAATTATTGCATAGTTCGATGGTCTCTACCTGTCTGCCATTTTTTTTTTAAATCTGGAGGTGTCACTAACAGTGGTAAAAAAAAAGAGAAATGCTCAATTACACGTCTTGGACCTCTATCAGGTTAGATTCTGGTTTTATGTACGGGTGTTACAGAAATCTCACATAAACCGAAGCGAAGCGAGGGCGGGTCGCTAGTAACACATACAAACATTCCTCTTGAGTCACTCTATCTATTAATGTCAACTGAACTGCGTAATTAGTTTGAAAAATCTAGGCATGCTGTCAATAACGTATAGAGGTCCAACACGTCTTAGACCTCATTTCTAGCCGGTAAAAACCATATCGTCTTTGACTTGTTATGGTATTGTTTTTAAATGTGCCGTCATTACGATTACCGATAAAATAAATAAAAGCTAACGTGAACGTTAAAATAAAAGAAGTATTTAAATACTTCCATACAATAAAGGTGATTATTTCTAGATAATGGTACGAAGGCCAAAACTGTGGTCTACCCTACGGTTGAAGTTCATTTTCCTTTGCAATAATATTATGACAGTGACAAGTGTCAACCTTAGCGATAATTAGATCTCACAGAAACTTTTGTCACAACTGGTAGACCACTTCCTTGGCCGACCGTCTGGCCTTTTTTTTTATAATTCGTAGATAGTGATAAGTCAATTCTTGTTGAAGCATTCAATTTACTATTCGAAATTTAATAACGCAATTCGTTTTTTTGAAAGAGATGCATTCACGCAAAGGCGTTTTTTTTTTTTTTTTCACGCCCCATGTTATATTATTTACTTAATTCTGCCCGCGGCTCCGTCTGCGTGGAACTCGTTTATATCGTAGCTCCATACAAATTTTCATCCTCTATTTAACCCCCTTAGGGGATGAATTTCGGAAAAAAACCATCCTATGTCCTTTCCCAGGATTCAAACTATCTTTGCACCAAATTTCACCTAAATCGGTTCAGTGGTTTAAGCGTGAAGAGGTAACAGACAGACAGACACACTTTCATATTTATAATATTAGTTGCGCTTCGGTTTATGTGAGCTTTCCGTAACACGTACATAAAACAAAAAAAAATATAAATGAAATCCAAACCGCATTAAAATCCAGGGACAGACAGACAGCGGGAAGCTACTTTGTTTTATACTATGTAATAATGATGCGTTTACGAGTCTATTTATATGGCTTCAATCGCTAAGTAATTTTTTGAATGCACATTGATTAATTGGTATGAAACCGTATACTGGACTACGTACGTAATTTATTAAACATCAATTTAAATTTTAAAAGTCCACGCCAAATTGAATCTCCTTATAAAATGAGATTGGTTTTAAATATAATCCAATTAATTTAAACTTTCGCTTGATTAAAAAACGTACAAGTTCATTTCTAACCTTGTGCATCTTTTAATTCATTTTACTTTTAATATCTATACTAATTATTATAAAGCAGAAGAGTTTGTTTGTTTGCTTGAACGCGCTTATCTCAGGAACTACTGGTCTGATTTGAAAAATGATTTCAGTGTTAGATAGCCCATTTATCGAGGAAGGCTATACGAATGTTATATATCATACTCACATAAACCGAAGCCAAGCGAGGGCAGGTCGCTAGTCTTGAATAAATATACAGGGTGGAAAGATAAGTCGGGCCCTGGAGGGAAACTACCTTAAATCCTTAAGTTGGCTCATTTTAAGGAGACATTCCTTTATTTTTTATAAGAAACATAACTGCATTCAAAGATTTCCTTAAATAATCTTGTCTCTCCCGGGAATCGAACCAGCTAAAAATGTAAAAAGTAAACACTCGTTATGATTAATGTTAAATTTCACGTTTTTTATTTCTAACACTAAATGTTTCTTAGAGACATTTAGTCCCGAACAATAATCCTATCGATTAGAAGAATAAAATAACTACTTTTAATTTTTTAAATTTTTAGCTAGTTCGATTCCCGGTCGAGACAAGAAACTTAAAAAAAAATTATGAATGCAGTATTGTTTCTTTTTAAAAATAAAGGAATGTCTCCTTTAAGTAAAATGAGCCTTCTTAAGGACTTAAGGTAGTTTCCTTCCAGGGCCCGACTTATCTTTCCACCCTGTATATACAAATTGATTCAGTCCCACAAATTAACGGAACCGTCACTTTCTGACACGTAAATAAGTACAAAAGTGACGGATGCTTTGTCCTCATTACTATTAGCTTAGCTATACTAGGCCCACTGCTTCTATTGGCTGACGAACTATATCACGTGGTTGAGTTGTTTACATTTTTTTAAGTACCTAAACAAACGGAGTATAGTTTGACTACGGAACCCTAACACCGCATCTAAATCAGTTCATCCTTTTAAGGTACACGGTGTCACAGACATACTATAAAAGATAAAAAAAAGATAAAATATGTTTATTCAGTAAGTAGGCCGTACGGGCACTTTTACACGTCAAGAATCTACCAGCGCTTCCCAAGAGGAGACACTGCTGAGAAGAAACGCCGCAAGAAACTCAGCAGTCAGTCATTTTTTAAACATATTACAATGGTACTACTTAATCTAGCATTATATAAAGCAATAAATATTAAATTCAATATATATCCAATAACATGCGTAGATCAGCAGGAAAACATGCCAAAAATCTTACGTGAGAGATAAAGGAAGAAAAAGGAAAAAAAAAACTAAAACCAACTCATATGTGTGTTTATAACTTATAACACGATGCAAGATGACCACATAAAAGTTTCGATATGTTTTCCTACATTAACGGTGTCCCCTAGACAAGATAAAGCTTTTGCAATTGATCAAATTATTATTGACTATGTTTCGGGTTTAGACCATGCATTTTTGTCTGTTGATAGTCCTCTAACAGACAAAAATGCATGCATATACACCTTATACCCCTCTTTTTTTTGCTAGGGGTTAATAAAATCGCGTGGTATTAATAACAAGTGTCCCTATCCCTGCGTCAACCACCTTTCTAAGGGCACTGCGATCGAATCACGCGCAGCTTCGTCAAGGCGACTTGCGCAATGGGCGAGTCGAACGTATGCTCTACTACGAGACTAGCGACATTCTTTGACCTTGCCTACGATGCGGTGATGGGTTCGATTCAGATTCGAATTATGTTTGGCTTATGTATTTCAGACTAGCTTCTGCCCACGACTTTATCTTTATTCCCTCGGGAACTTTTAAATTTTCCGGGATAATAAGTAGCCTATGTGTTAATCCAGTGTATAAGCTATCTCCATTCCAAATTTCATTCGAATCCGTCCAGCCGTTGCAGCGTTAAGGAGTAAAAAACTAACTCACGAACACATTCGCATTTATTATATAAGTAGGATGTAGTATGGGACTAGGTCGAAGGTATTTGTGTGTTATTAATATCGGTAAAATTACACATACATACGTAAACTCACGCCTTTATTCCCAGAGTGGGGTAGGCAGAGCTACAGAATTTCCAACAAGTATAAAAACTTATTGATAATTCTGTAACCACATTTTGCACACTTAGGCGAAGATGTTTACCAGTGTATTAGTGACAGGTTGCAAGCCCATCGCCTAACAGTACTACACGCCTTTATTACCTTAGTCGGCTTTTACGACATCCACGGAAAGACACGGAGTGGCACTATTCTAATCCGGCTACCACACGGGTTAAGAGAGTGTTATATTATAAGTTTGATCGCTATGAGTGTGTACCCGTAGCTCTTAAACGTGTAAACCGAATTAGAAAGAGTTTTTTTTCATTTGAAACCAGCTAGCTATGAAATTCGGTAGGACGGTTCAAGAGATATCAGTTCTGAAAGAAGTCAGACTATTATATCGGGAGTTATGTCTATCTGAGCATTTCTAAAAAAGTTTGTACATTTCATTTACGACTCCGATTTGCGAAAAAATTTGCAGTTAGGTAGGGTAAATGATACTGAGCATAAATAACATAGTCTCCCAAAATGTCCCAATTAATTTGTATGGAAACTTCCTTTTTTGTTACCACGAACGGAAGAATTTTGGTAACAAAAAAGGAAGTTTCCATACAAATTAATTGGGACATTTTGGGAGACTATGTTATTTAGGCTCAGTATCATTTACCCTACCTACCTGCAATTTTTTTCGCAAATCGGAGTCGTAAATGAAATGTACAAACTTTTTTAGAAATGCTCATCTAATAGTAATACTTGACTTGTGCGGTATTGTTAGCTAAGCGACGATTTGCAGTCTTAGGATTGTATAGCAGTCTTATGAATGCGAATGTCTATGGGTCACAGTTTCTACTTTCCATCAGGTGGCCTGTGTGCTCGTTTGTCTTCTCCATGCCATAAAAAAAAACATAGCTTATGTTCATTAGGGATAACGTAGGCCTCTAATGGTGAAATAATGTTTCAAATTGGTTCAGTAGTTTCGGAGCCAGGGTGCGTATCTACTCACATACCTTTTTAAGTCCTATTATCGGAAGTCCGAAAATGTTCACTCTTCATAATTTTTTTTAGTACTAACGATCGGAACTCATAATCATCTGAATTCATAACGCCAATATTAATGAAGCCGTACACTTTTCACCATTTCTTAAATATCTTACGTGTAATAAGGTTAGGTTAGGTTAGGTTAGATTTATAAAAAATCTCAAAAAGAAACGTGCCTAAAAAAAATGCATTATGAATTGCGATAATTATGACTTAAAAAGTATGAAGATAAAAGTATGAGGAAAAAAACTATGAAGAGTGATGTAAAAGCTCCTATTATGGACAGTGGTCCAGTTATGAACAATTCCATAAATATAAGTCTCTGAGATTGATAATGCTTTTAGTGCTACAATTAGATTATATTAAATTATTCGGGATTACTACTATTAGAATAAAATGTTTAGTATTGATATGTTTTCATTTAAAAAAATTATAATGTTCATCACTGGAGCCTTGTCCATAATAGGTGGTTTTACCTTATTATGAATACAAATCGGTAAGAAAACAAAAAATAGGAATAAGAATTTTATGTGAGTCAATATGGACCCTCAAAGCCAATTCAAACAAACAAACAATCACATCTTTCCTCTTCATATTAGTGTATATTAATTTGAAGCAGAGCAACACTTCGATGAACCGTCGCCGCCCGCGCATCTCGCTCTAGCTTCTGACATAACGCACTCACACATGCGCTAACGGGGTCACGGCTCAGCCTGGATTGCGGATGTTGTCACACTGTGACTGATTATTGAATCCACAAAAAAAAACCGGGCAAGAGCATGTCGGACCATACTCAGTGTAGGGTTCCGAAGCCGTAACGACAAACCCAAAAAACTGTCTCAAAAATCAACATGTATGAACCAATTTTCTATTTAAAGTTATTTGGCGCTGTCTTAGATGATTTTTAGTAGGTATAAACACTTTAGTCGCCTGTATCTCAGGAACTAATCATGTCTACTTAGCCGTGATAGTTTTCCTTTAAAATTCGTTATATGCGCTTTCGTTGAAGATATTTTTCTGATTTTTAGTATTTGTAGTTTTGGTGTAGGGGGGGGAGGGACACTTGACTCTAACAAAAAATAGCGCTTTAAAGCTTAATATTTCATAAACGGATCCCGTAATTGAAAAATTGTTGTCATAAACCCGCAATATTTTTGAAAGACCTATCCAACGACACCCAACACTATGGGGTAGACAAGAAAAAAAAAAGCATCCCAACGTTACGTGTAGGGGAGGTGCATTAAAAAAAAAAAAAAACTAAATTTCATTTTACTATTTTGTTGGCGTGACTAATATGTATATTCATGCCAAATTACAGCTTTCTAGTACTAAGAGTCTCTGAGCTAGACTGCGGACGGACGGACGGACGGACGGACATGGCGAAACTATAAGGGTTCCTAGTTTGACTACGGAACCCTAAAAACAGTCTATAGAGCATGTTGGGAAATTCAAAATTGGAAGTATTCAGTGAATCTACTAGCGCTTCGGACGTGGCCATAATTTACCGTTACAAACTCATTTGTGTTTTCATATCAAATTAAATAACTAAATGAAAAGCGGGCTTTTAAAAACCTACTGCATTTTTTATACTGTCCTGGTGGTAGCGATCCGCATAAGGTGTTATCACCACTAAGGCCTGCCCTAGACCTTTCGTTATCTTAAATATATAAAAGGAGAAACTGACTGACTGACTGACATATCAACGCACAGCCTAAACGGCTAAACGTAGGCACTTGAAATTTGGAAGGGACGTAGCTTAGGTACCGTAGAGGTGCACTAAGAAAGGAATTCCCGAAATTCCCACGGGAACTATTGCCCAACGAAGTGAGCTCGGGAACCGCTAGTAGTTATATAAAATGAATAGCATTGACGTAACGTGTCAGACGGTTGAGTCGAGCGCCTACGTCAATTTTGTCACTTTACTATGCACTTAGCCGCCTTCTTTGGTAGGACGGGAGACGTGTGCCGACCTCGCACGGCCCTCGGGCTGGCATCCAGAGCTCAGCGCTGGTTTTCAGCGCCACCCTATGTTTAAAACTAAAACTAAATTAACCTAAAGTCATAGACACTGAACACGCACTGTTATGTGTTTCTATCCTTATCCCCGCGTAATTGCCGGGTTAGAATAGTGCCACTCCATGTCTTCCCGTGGATGTCGTAAGAGACGACTAAGGGAATAAAGGCTTGTAGTATTTGTTAGGCGATGGGCTTGCAACCTGTCACTATACACTGGTAAACATCTTAGCCTAATTGTGCAAAATGTGGTTACAGAATTATTCACAACTTTTTAGAGTTGTTTTGTAGCTCTGTCTACCGCACTCTGGGAATAAAGGCGTGAGCTTATGTTATGTACCTATGTATGTATGTAACTTTTATTAATTTGTGTGTCGACTATGACCTGTAAAACACCATTATTATGATGCTGTTATCATAATATCAAATCCCGGTAAGGGCAGATATCTGTGTGATGAGCGCGAATATTTGTTCCTGTGTCATGGATGTTGTCTATGTATTTAAGTATATTTTTTTTATATAAGTATTTATATCGTTGTCTACCCAAAGTACAAGCCTAGAGCTTAGTTTGGGACTAGGTCAATTTGTGAAATTGTCGTCTGATATTTATTTAAAGAAAAGAAAAGAAAGAAAAATATATTTATTCACTACAGACACAAGATACACAGAAACAAAAAAAAACAGAAAACAGCAATTAAAAAGTAGTTAGTGTGTCCCCGCGGCAGTGAATCGGACTCTGGCTCAGCATAATGCTGAGGTGTTAAACTCCTGCAGCGCTGATTTTCAGCCAGCTCCGAGTGTGTGTGTGTGTGTGTATGTGTGTGTGTGTGTGTGTGTGTGTATATTTATATAACATATCTTTAGCAATATGGATTTTACGAGTAGAATAGAGACACTGTTATTTTGAAACTACGCGCTACAATCTGGGACAGTGTAGAATAGATTATTTCATATTGTTACGTATTCGGATCATTTGAAATTCTCATGTGGCTTACGGAGAAAACTGCTTAAAATGCAGTTGGATGCACTTTTCTGTACAGTTAGCAAATGCACTTTTTAATGCTTTCACTAAAAAACGCGTGATATAACAGGTACCTAAAAAAAAGTTATCAAGTGTAAGGATCGGATAAATACTGAAAAAGGGCCGAATCTTAAGTACCCGAAACTGACGTGCGTGCATGACTCGATGTATGAATGTGGAAGAAGCGAAAGAGATTTGTCAGGATCGTAGCAGGTGGATCCCATTGGTCTCTGCCTAGACTGCCTACCCCTCTGAGAAACAGGCGTGATTTAATGTACGTGTCTGTAAATATTACATAGTCTCAAACTAAGCTCTATGTGTAACTATGGGTACCACACAACGATCAAATTATTTGTATAGAGCAATAGATATACTAATATTATAAAACTGAAGAGTTTGTTTGTTTGTTTGCTTGAACGCGCTAATCTCAGGAACTACTGGTCCAATTTGAAAAATTATTTCAGCGTTAGATAGCCCATTTATCGAGGAAGGCTATAGGCTCTATATCATACTAACATAAACCGAAGCGAAGCGAGGGCAGGTCGCTAGTACTTATAGAAAACATTCAAGATTCAATAACTCTCGCTTATCACACAAATATCTGCCCTTACCGGGATGAACCCCAGACCGCTAGCTTCGCAGACAGGGTCACTACCAACAATGTCAACGTGTGTATCTGTTGTCTGTGGGATTGCAGCTGCCAAACGAATAGGGATTATTTATTCTTTTTTCAATAAAAGCTAATTTATGTAAAAAAAAATTGAGAAAAATACAAAAGATCCCATAGGGTACCTGTAACCCTTGTAATTTGACAATACCAGAGGGCCTTGCGTTTATCATGTGACAAAATGTGGATAGAGCATCCGTCACTTTCGGACTTATATACGTGTCAGAAAGTGACGGATGTTAACGCAGCCATATTAGGCACGCAGAAAGAGACATGCTTTGTTTGACTCTAACGCGACTGGCTGAATGTAAAAAATACTGACCTAACTTTGGTACCTAGATTTACATTAATGTCCCTCCAGCCTTTAAAAATGAACCTAACGGGTTCTTTGTAAGACTAGGTACTAAAGGGTAAACTGATTGCTGATGCCCTATACTCCATTGAAGGGTTCCTAGACGGGTGAAACGTGTCTATTTATCTTTCTGTAGAAAACGGTCGCTTCTCGACCTCTGTGCCTCTGGTACATACTAGAGCTTACGCTTACGTTTTTAAACTACGCAACGGATATTAATATTTCATCAATAGATAGAGTGATTCAAGAGGAAGGTCTTTATGTGTATTTGTTGGATTATGTACGGGTAGTGCAGAAAACTTATATAAATTGAAGCGAAACGAGGGCAGGTCGCTATTGACTGATTTATAATTTAGGATGAGTGTAAGAATGTAATTGACATGTGGTCGTAGATTGTACAATACCGTATTGTTTATGACATATCGTTTTGGTAATTCGGTTGCCATTACTGTCAAGTATATAGCTATCATGACGTTGACAATACGATAACGTCAAGTAGAATGAAGTCTTTCTAGGCCCGATTGTTGTGATGTTTAACAAAGGTTATGTATGTCTATCGATTATACCTTTAAGACTGCGCCGAGCGTACGCCGGATGTACAGTGGCGCCCTCATAAATATTATTGTGTTTATAAATTAAAGTATTTTCTTGAAATTGGACGGTAGTTTTTTGTACTACAAATGAAAACACAACTTATAGGGTATATCACATAGTTTAATAACAACTCACCTTTGAGTTATCAACTTAACGGAAAAAAGTGGCCACCGGCACCGTTTCCCGTTAAGCTGACTAGCCAAAGGGTAATTGTTATTAAAGTTTGTTACGTATCCCATAAATTGTGTTTTTACTTGCGCTACAAAAACCAATCGTTTGATTGCAAGGAAATTCTTTAGTTAATCAGAAAACACAATAACAGTAATGAGGACGCCACTGGACGCTCGGCGTTTGCTCGGTGCAGTCTTAAATAATCATTAAAATATATCACAGATGTGATTTTTTTTCACGCCTTGCAAATGGTAATGATGTAAGAGAAAGCGGGTCGAACTTGAATGTATGTAAACCTATTGAATACCAAATATACAACGTTGAGTGCAAATGGGACTAAGATGTTTTCATACTACTAGAGATGTACCATTTTTACGGTGCCTATAAGTAGGTTAAATAGATATCTAGGGACAATTTAAACTCCAGTCTTATACTATGGGTACTAGACAACGTTAAATATATTTAAATAGACAAAATAAGTAGTTAAATATACATTGAAAATATAAAAAAAAGTGAGAATTAGAAAATAAAAACAATTGTCACTTCTTTTTAAGTACGTTATAGGTTGCTATATATTTAATTGTGGTGTAACTTTTGGAGGTTTTTTCGTTATATTAGGTTATTACCTATGAAATTGGCGTTTTATATGGAGAATTTTGCGGATTATTTAGTAACGTCAAATGCAAACCAAACAAAATTCTCGAAACACTTGAACTCGCAGCACATGAAAAGAGTTGAGTTCACACTTTAATTTTAAACATTAAGTAAGAAAATTAACCATATTGTTTGAATCTAAAACCCTTGTAACATAGTATAATAATGAAATTTAAAAATAATTTGCAAGTAAAAATTTATATAAATAAATTCCGTACGAAATAAAACACGTAAAAAATCGCCAATTTCATGAAACCTAGTTATGAACTATGAAACAACCCCCTCTAAAAAAATATATTAAAAGAAACCCTCAATATTCGTCCATCCGTCCGTAGCTACAATACCGATGGACACAAACACACAGAGACACATACATACACACGTGGTGCATATAACACCCTTCTTTTTTTAAAGGTTAATAAATGAAGACAGACACACCAACTTAACCATGTCGTTAGATAAATACATATCCCCTTCCAAATCCTTGAAAGCTTACCAACTCTAGCTGCAAATGTAACTTTGTATTCAACCATAGAGCAAAAACTAACACGTTTTTTTTTCTGTAAAGTTTACGGATGATTTAAAAAGGTCACAGGTTAGATTACTATTTCACGGTATTCCGTTAATTATTTGTTTTTGCATAGTTATGACGTTCGAGATTTATTATGAGTTATTTGGGGTTTCCTGATTTTGTTAAGTTTTTTTTGTGGTAAGAATGTTTCAGGCCATATGGTAATTGGATCTGTAATCGCTGTCTAATTAATAGTTTAAAATAATTCGCAATTTTAGTATTAAGTCTACGATATTACTTACGAATTAATGGTTTTAACCCGTACTTATTCTACTTGGACTAAACGTAATTGGAATTGTTCATATTTTTACAATTACTCCAATTCGAAAACCATTTCGAGGAATAGGGTTTTAAAGCCGTTCTGCATTATTAAGTTTTTGAAATATTAATTTATTTTGGATATTGCGGCAAAAGTATATTTAACCTTTGTTTGACTTTCGTTTTCGGCTTGAAGCCCTCCTATATAGGTGTATCTTACGGGTTAGGCGAAAACAGCTTGAAATAGTATGTTTTAATACACTATTACAATCACTTTTTTCATTAGATATCATTTAATTGTTGTAATTTATTAGAAAATGCCATCCCAAATTTAAAATAATCTTGTCATCCATAAAATGTCTGCTGAATAAATAAAGATATTTAAACAAAACTATTGGGTCAAATACAAAATTAATTAAATAGGTGTCTTAAAATTTCCTATTCTTTCGACTAGAGTGTAAAAACCGTGAGTAATTTTTTTTGGTCAATCCCAATTGCTTTAGATATGTTATAGTATTACCAACGCTATTACACCCATTACATCTGTGATTGTAAAACTAAAATAGTACATTGTGTATTAAGGGTGGTAAAGAAAGAATTACAAACGAGAGTCTGTTAGAAGCCCGAAGCCGAAGGCTGAGGGCTTTAATGACTCGAGCTTTGTATTTCCTTTACCACCCGTGTAACATACAATGTTTTTCATCACAATTGCGAGGAAATGAAATAAAATCAGACAAAAGAACATATTTTTAACTTATTAGCGGCAGACTACATCATTGTCTGTGACTTACCACAGATAATGTCAAACGTGTTCGGAGTCCGATTCTAGTGACATATGAGATCAATAGTTTATTATGCGAGATTGTTAGGAAATAGTATTCAACTGACATTTCATCTCGAATGAAACTTCATATCGAATGGCACAAGAATTGGGGTCCTGACGTATTGTGATAGTTTGAGTCCACGTATAATATTTAAAAAAAAAGCTATTACGCACTTTAGTAACGTAATGGTAAAAAAAGGCCCGCGGGTATTATTTTGGATTTACGGTCGATTTTTCTAGCATGTTAGGACACTATTTACGAGCAAGTGTGATGAAAAAATACATACGATTTTTACGATTTTTAAATGTGTTGTACATATCATAGATAACTATGTCTGTACGTTTTCCTCTCCAATAAATTATTTCTTAAAATGAAAATTAAAAAAATGAAAAGCACAGACACGTTCAGATCTACTTCTTTTTAATAAAGCTACATCATATTCAAAAACCGTGGAAATCGGACGCAATTTAAGGTGTATTACGTTATCGCCGGGAGCTAAAGGATGATGGTCAGTTTTGTATGGACACTGGCCTAAAAACCAATAATAACAAGCCATATGTACTTTGAAAGATTTTTTCATATTCTACAACTTTTTGTATGGCGGGAAATCTTAAATCGCTGTGTGAAATATTTAAAAATCTGGAACATCGGGACGCCTACATAGACGACGTTAGAATAATTACTTGGAAAAACCGCGGTCTTTGCATGGCAATAACTTTTTTCACACAAAGATTTCGAACCACCTGTCATAGTAATAGTTTTACAACTTAGAATTACCTATTCGGGGACATATTGCTTGTCCTTATTGGTCATTAGGCCAATTAGCCCACCCTCCTTTGAATGGTTTCTTTTTTGATAGCTACGTCAATTTTGGCTAAAGAGAATACGATAATAAGCCGTGTAAAAATAAACGGCTAAGATTCCACATGACACGTGTTTCCGAACTGTCATCGTTTTGACAGTTCTTATTTACATGACAGTAATGGCGGCGTTAAAAACAATAGCGTAACACGTCAAAGGTAAAATGGTTATCCAGAGCTACACGTGTTAATTACATACATACATACACAAGCTCACGCCTTTATTCCCAGAGTGGGGAAGGCAGAGCTACAGAATTACTAACAACTCTAAAAACTTGTTAATAATTCTGTAACCACATTAGGCTAAGACCAGTGTATTAGTGACAGGTTGCAAGCCCATCGCCTAACAGTACTACACAGCCCTTTATTCCCTTAGTCGTCTCTTACGACATCCACGGGAGGACATGGAGTGGCGCTATTCTTACCCGGCAACCACACGGGAAACGTGTTAATTAACAATCCAAAACACACTTTTTTAAAGTTTTTTTTAAACTCCTGGCGTCTAATGAAGTACACGACCTATTCCAAAAGCAATAGACGTCACACGTGGTCAATATCAGATTCCGTTTGTCACAACTCAGCAAAAACTCATCAAATGGCATGCAAAACGATACCTTGTAAAAAAACCGGTGAATTGCAAGTCGGATTTACACACGAAGGGTTCCGTAGCAATTTTAAAATCGAGCAGGAATCGTTCCCAAAGTATGGCCTAAGTCCAAATTACGATATTAAAATGACATTTTGACTCTCGTAGCACTTTTTTCACTATTTCATCTCTATTTCCATATTTCCACATTTATAGATCCAGCTGGAATCTTCAAGAACAGGTACCGAATTTAACTTAATTTATATAAGAGTCTCTTAGTTTTAGAATATTTTTTGTAACGCACACCCTCTAGTTATTAATTATGTGTTAATATTCTCCCTGTAAAAAAGATTTACTGTCATTAAGTACAAAAAGAAATTCGTCCACAGAGAATTAGTCGTCAAATTGGAAAAAATGCCAAATTGAAATATAACTATTAGGATAGTTTTCCATCCAGAATATTGTCCAAAATGGAATCATGTCCTCTGGTAAAATTGTCCAAAATTAATATAGGCCGACAGGAATAATAACCATTTGTATTTATGTTCACTTGGAAGTATTACCATTTGAAATACTTGTACTTAAATTTACATTACGGTCTCAAATAAAATTAGACAATATTCACTTTGTGCGTATTAAATTTTGCACATTTTTTATAATGGACATAATTCATTTCAGACTTAATTAATTTTTAACGAAAATAAATTAGGTCATAATTACATTTTATCAGATTTACACTTAGGTCAAAATTCCAAATGATCAATTCAAGTTGACGAATTTCTTTTTGTACTTAATGACAGTAAATCTAAAAAAACTGCTCATTCTATGAACGGGAATCCGTGCCGTCTTGAATCTTAAAGATGTTCAAATGTGAAATACAAATAACTTAGAATGAGTAGATTATTTGCTGGGATGGGGGACGCTCTAATTATGTAATTCACTGTAAGTAAGACTATGCTAAGTGACATAAGGTAAGGTAGCGAGTCGAATGCTCTGTCCCTCGTACTCTATAAGAATACTACTAGGTCTACGAGGGATGAAGCACTAGACTCACTAGCGAGTACGGTAATTGTAACTCATGGTAAGGTACAGGGGTGTTATTCTCTCAAAAACAACGGTCAGGCGGACGAACGAGCGAAATCGCAGCGGCGAGTTTAGGTAGTCCCGTCAGAGCGAACAAAACACATTTTAGCTCGTGCATTTTCAATCAAGCAGTCTTATACATTCGATTCACCGCCAGAAATCATGCTGCTAAATTGAAAATGCACGCGCTAAAATATGTTTTGTTCGCACTGACGGGACTACTTAAACTCGCCGCTTGGACATTCACTCGACCGTCCGTCCGACCGTCGTTGTTCAGAGAATCACTACCCAGGTCAAAGACGATATGGGTAATTATCGCGTACAGTCTTGGCCCAAGTCAATTTTTGTTAAATATAAAATCGCTCATTGAATACAAAACGGACACATTCCAAAATAATTTGCTCTTGCATTGAAAACCTTATACGAATAGATTCTAATTTTAAAATGCAACACTGACTCATTTTGGAATGTGTCCGTTTTGTATTCAATGAACGAAATGTCTTTATTGCTCAAAATTAAGTATAAAATATGTATAGAACTGAAGCCGATTTTGTATTTAGGCGAAATGGTTTGACGTAATATCATTGTGTTGCCACATGAGAAATTAAATAGTGATGTCAAACCTCTAGTTCTCTACCGTCTTAAATGTTGAATTAAGTATATAAATGTATATAAAATTATTTGAATATAAACTCCAGTAAAGAATAAAAGATCTATTGTACTCTAAAAACGTTATTGCTTTTGATATGGTATTGTTTTCCACTCGCCCTCCATTACTGTCGTCTGTCAAGTATTGTGCGACACAAAAGAGTAGAAATTAAATGAGGGCGCCACTTTCTACGTAACTGTCACATTTTTGACGTAAAATGCACATGGCAATAATTTAGATTGTTTTTTTTAGTTTTGTTTTCTTTAATTTCTACTCTTTTTTGTTGCACTGTAAATAACAAATTACGTTGACAATACGATAACACGTTAAACGCAATATGGTTTTAGAGACTAGAATATCTTTTTTTGTTTAGTTTTACTACAATAGAATATTACTTTATATGTAATGTTAATGATTTATTTTTCTTGTTGCAGGTAAGTTTTTTTACTTATTGAAGAGATCTCGTCACGCATGGTAAGTAATGTTTTTTTTTCAGTTTTTTTAGTGTCAACGTTTTGTTTAAGTACCTTTTGGGTACTGATCGATTACAACAATATGTTTTTTGTTACTATTTTGTTCTTGTTTTTTTTTCTAGAGAGTGCATATCAACCTTTATGCAAAAAGCGTAATGTAATAGTAAGTATTTTATAACATATTTTTATAACTTTTTTAAATTCTTCTTCACTACTGGGACGTAACAAAAAGTAGTTTCGATCTTTAGGCTCATTATAGTACCTATTATTAGGGTGTGTATGGAAAAAATAAGTGTCACATTTTTTGCAGACTTATACGCCCTAACTATAATGTAAAAAATTAAAATGTCTAGATTCAAGGTGAAGGGATAATAGAGTTTGCCCAATTTTACCACTTATCTGAAGCAGATTTGCAATGTTAATTATTTTTCCAAAAACAACAAACAATAACTAAGTTTCCTGTCAACTTGTGTCAAACACTAATGATATCGAATATGTTTTACGCCTTGCGGCTTCGAAGAATTGCGTAATTGTAAAATTCAAAAACCGGGCAAGATCATGTCGGACCATGCTCAGTATAGGGTTCCGAAGCCGTAACGACAAACACAAAAAACTATCTCAAAAATCAACAATGAACCAATTTTCTATTTAAAGTTATTTGGCGCTGTCTTAGATGATTTTTAGTAGGTTTTTAGGAGGTTAGGTATGTTAGTCGCCTGTATCTCAGGAACTAATTAAGTCTACTTAGTAATGATTCTTTTTCTTATAAATTCGTATATAATATCTCAAACAAGGGCCAAGCTTTTAAGTGTGAGATCAGTATACCTATGTAGGTAGTTAGGTATCTAAACTGCTTCAAACCGACTTTAAATTACAATAAAAGTTAAATCTTTTATATAGTAATTAATAGAAATTAAAAAAAAAAACAAGGTCCAGTAAATAGAATTTTAAGTTTTCCAAACGATAGGTACTCAATCAAATCAATAATCTAATCGAAAATTTGTAAACTTTCAGATCGCAAATCGCAAACTTGTAGGTAGCATTCCGGGGCACGTCCAAGCAGCATCTAGGCGCTCGCGCTTATAAGCGCGGCTGTCGCTCGATTTGTTGCTTGGACAGTTTGACTCCCCCCGCGCGTCCCGCACGCCCCGTTAGCAAATTTTTCTATCAAAGTTATCATAGGCGATTTTTATAGGTATAAACACTTTAGTCGCCTGTATCTCAGGAACTAATCATGTCTACTTAGCCGTGATAGTTTTCCTTTAAAATTCGTTATATGCGCTTTTGTTGAAGATATTTTTCAGATTTTTAGTATTTGTAGTTTTGGCTGTATCGGGGGGGGACACTTGACTCTAACAAAAAATAGCGCTTTAAAGCTTAATATTTCATAAACGGATCCCTTAATCGAAAATTGTTTTCATAAACCCGCAATATTTTTGAAAGACCTATCCAACGACACCCCACACTATGGGGTAGGCAAGAAAAAAAAAAGACATCCCCACGTTACGTGTAGGGGAGGTGCATTAAAAAAAAATATTTTTCAACATTTTATTTTACCACTTTGTTGGCGTGACTAATATGTATATTCATCCATAGATAGATTCTTATAAAGAGAAATATATACATAAATATATAGAAAACATCCGTGACTCAGGAACCGGATCACTTCTTCGATTTTTACGATCTCAATGTAATTTCGTATTTTTTGACATGCAATGCAACTAATATTGTAATATTACATTGATGAATAAATAAACTAAACTAAACTAAACTTTGTTTACCCTAATTTCATTTGCCATAATTGTGTCACTTGCCATAATGTTAATTTGCCATAAAGGCATTTTTTTCTGAAACTGTAAACCTTTCAGGTAATTTTTACATGCCATCGATAGAGCCCAATAGGTTACGTTAGGTTTGTTTTATAACAATTCTGAATAGTTCACGATTTCAGAAAAAATGCCTTTATGGCGAATTAATATTATGGCAAGTGATAGAATTATGGCCAATTACTTTCGGGCAAACGACAGAGAACCCTCAGTAACAAATATTTGCGCTCATCACACTAATATCCGGGATTTGAACCCGACCGCTAGCTTCGTAGGCAGGGTCACTACCAACTAGGCCAGCGCGTCGTAATTTAATATAATTACTAACTATAAATAGAATAACACTTTCAGTTCACCCGCTCGTGGCATAGACCCTAAAATGCTGACCGCGTTCCCCCTTTGCACAGCCAGATTGAGCCGCTCACCCGCCGCCAATATAAATCTTTCCGACACATCTTTTATAAAGGATGATGGTCAGTTTTGTATGGACACTGGCCTAAAAACCAATAATGACCAGCCATATGTCCTTTGAAAGATTTTTTCATATTTTACAACTTTTTGTATGGCGGGAAATCTTAAATCGCTGTGTGAAATATTTAAAAATCTGGAACATCGGGACGCCTACATAGACGACGTTAGAATAATTACTTGGAAAAACCGCGGTCTTTGCATGGCAATAACTTTTTTCACACAAAGATTTCGAACCACCTGTCATAGTAATAGTTTTACAACTTAGAATTACCTATTCGGGGACATACCGCTTGTCCATATTGGTCATTAGGCCAATTAGCCCACCCTCCTTTCTTGGTGTCGGAAGACCACGGATCCAATGTTTCAATTGCAAGTGCCGCTAAAAAGTAATATATATTGAAAGCAATCATCTATAGGTTCATTCCGCAATACTACGTCTTTATAGATGCACCTATTTTACGTGAATTCATCTCCTATTTTGCTGTAAACCCGCCGATGAGATACTGTTACATTAATCCATATTTGTGTTTCTCTCCGACCAGCGTACGTGACACGTACGACCAACTACCTTCTACTCTCTCCCGTGTCATCCAGTGTAACTTTGTCGTCAATGGCAGAGAGGCTTTAGAAATATTACCTATTAATAGAGCGGATTCTCAGATTCAGCGTCCTTACTGACTTTTCAAATTAAACTTTTCCTCTCAATGGCATCGAGATTGGATTTATTTTTACTTTGAACAAATTGCATTTGCATTCATGCATATTATTTATGAGGAAGCTATTTACTTTATCGTAGATTTCACGATCATAATTGGAAAAGGACTTATTTTATACATTACAAGCGACCCGCTTCGCTTTGGTTTTTGTGAGATTTCTGTAACACCCGTACGTAAAACAGAATTTATTATACATACAAACCTTCCTCTAGAATCACTATATATATATATTAAAAAAAACCGCATCTAAATCCGTTGCGTAGTTTTAAAGATACATAGGGACAGACAGCCGTAAGCGACTTTGTTTTAAACTATGTAGTCATACAGGATGGCGGTAATTCGATTTATTCATTGAAACGGGTTATACCTTGTCGCGTTCATTCCCAGAGTGGGGTAGGCAGAGCTACAGAATTACCAGCCACTCTAAAAACTTGTTGATAATTCTGTATACTCGTACTAGAGCTAATTTGCAATAATTTTGTTGGAGTTGTTAATTTTTTTTTAAACTCACCGTCTTTTTATTTACCATCAAGGGTAAGATGGTAGTAGCGAATCCGGACGGAGCTTGCATATGACACTGCCACCATTAAAATTGTATTTAAGACTTTGCAACCAACAATAATCATTTGACTGATGAAACATGTAAACATCGAAAGTGCATATACGTTTCTTACTGTAACAAGCTCTTACCTTGGTGTGGGGCAGTCGGGTTAAAACCCTACGGTAAGGTAAGAGGATATTCGTTAGATAATTAATGCAAAGTTTGCGTTATTATAAGTTCTAAGCGCGCTTCTCTGCAATTATGGTATCGTCTGAGGCGCTGGTAGATTCACTCTATGCCGCCGTACAAATTTTCTCCGGTAAAACTTTGAAATTATCGATTTTGGAATATGTTGTAGATAATAATATACAGATCGAAAGT
Organism: Acleris laterana; assembly: GCA_963966035.1. Lineage (NCBI taxonomy): Eukaryota > Metazoa > Arthropoda > Insecta > Lepidoptera > Tortricidae > Acleris > Acleris laterana. The sequence continues at coordinate 86,190,741 of OZ014438.1, forward strand.
GAGTGGACGGGTCGGAAGGGGCCGCCCTAGGCGTACTTTTTCGAGTCAAATCGGAGAAATACTGGAAAAGGGCGGAATCTTAAGTACCTGAAACCGACGTGCGTGCATGACTCGATGTATGAATGTGGAAGAAGCGAAAGAAATTTGTCAAGATCTTAGCAAATGGAAAGAAGTGGTCTGTGCCTACCCCGCTGGGAAACAGGCGTGATTTTATGTATGTATGTATTGTAGATATTATACAATACCAAGCCTATAAGCTTGCCGTAAAAAATACAGAAATTAATTGGAATTATAATACAGAAACTTAGAAACCTTGTTTTCCATAATAACTAAAACATAATCAATAAATAAAAAGCAAGCTTTAAAAACTTTACTTTGTTTTTTGACACTGTCGTCAATATACTTTGGCCAAAGGTGTTGAGCTCCCCACGTTTTCCTTTGTAACTTATAAATAAAGTATTGTTTTTTTATTATTTATAAACGCAAAAGCATATTACTGGCACATAAACTGTAATTGTACCCTCTTTATATATATGTCTCAATTTGTGATAACATGTCAAAAAACAAAGAGAAAAATGCCTCTGTTGTCACTTAGAGTGACCACCCAGTCTGTCAACCTGCGAAGGCTGTAGCATCTTCCTCAGGCATTGTTCCGTTGAGATGCTGCATCTTATTATAATGTCAGACTCTGACATATGCATAGTTTATATGCACTTATTTTCTGTTTGTAAGTGCACTTGGCGCGGTGCATCTGTGTCATGGCTGCGTGTGATGCACTCCGGAAATAAATAAGAAACTCTAGCTGAAACGTCTGAAATTGAAATGAAAAATAAAAATAAATAATTATTGACCTAGACCCAAACTAAGCTCTAGGCTTGTGGTATGGGTACTAGACAGTGATATACATACATACTTAAAGTCTGTTTCTATTCAGACTGAAAATTACAATAACAAGTACGCCTGGGAGTAATTGTCTTTAGATAGAGGATGAAATAGTGATGAGAATACTTTAACCTCTAATTAATCTATTAAAAAGGTTGAATACATGTTCCTCATCATCATCGTATTATTATGCTGGGTGCGACAGAAACCAAATCCCTCTTTTATCAATCAAATCTATCAACCATCACTTCATTTTCATGTCAAATATATTTCGAAAATGTAAAATGTATATGACAGGGTTTAGTGAGTGTCATGGTAGTTTTACTGAGAGTATTTTTATCAAAAAATACAGGATTAAATAGAGATTACCTTGAAATAAACATGAAGACAATGATTAAGTGTATAAATACCATGACCATTCTCAACCTTCAAAAGTACGCGAATATGGATTAATAATGGTAAATTGATTTGTTTACATGAGTGACCGAATGAATACTAACAGACTATTATATGTATATATAAGGTGCTAACAAATTAGTCACGGATATTTTTACAGCTGATAGTACTCGGTTCTCGGAGTAGGTACATTTTAAATGTCTTTTTGGAGAAAACTAGGAAACAAATTTGCTACGTTAAAACACCCTGTTATAAGGTAATTAAAAGAGATCCGTTTAGACATTCTAGAACCTCTTTAAACTATATCATTCAGACGCTTGTATTTAATATCCTACAGATTTCCCGCCGAATCATAATGACATTTACGAAAAACAACTTTTGACAAACAGTGTTAAACATCTTGACAGGTACATAATAGGGGTGATTATTTTAAAGATTAATTATAATTTATATTTTTTGTTCGGTAAATTAAAACAATAAAATGGTATGCAAAGGTTCCTTAATTACAGTTAAAAGTTAATTATTTAATGTAATGTATTATCTCTTAAAATATCCGTGACTAATTTGTTAGCACCTTATATAGAAATACAAACTTAAATAGAAAACATAAATAACTTAGAAACAAATACCCAGCGCATATGAAACAAATATTGACAGAGACGAAAACTCTAGAAACTCATACATACATCATACATAAACTCACGCCTTTATTCCCAGTGTGGGGTAGGCAGAGCTACAGAATTACCAACAACTCTAAAAACTGGTTGATAATTCTGTAACCACATTTTGCACTTTTAGGCGAAGATGTTTACCAGTGTATTAGTGACAGGTTGCAAGCCCATCGCCTAACAGTACTATACGCCTTTATTCCCTTAGCCGTCTCTTACGACATCCACGGGAAGATATGGAGTGGCACTATTCTAACCCGGCAACCACACGGGTAAACTCTAGAAAGTCTAGAAACTAATAGAATTCATTCAAAAATCTACATTCATCGGTCTAAATCCTTCAATGTAACATAAAGAACTAACCTACAACTTAACGCACCATGTGCATGTAGGTATCGCAAATTCTATCACCTTGACAGTAAAACGGATATACATTTACTTCGTTACGTAACACGCATACACACACACATGTCCCAGATCCGGAGGTAAACCGGTACATGTATGGTTAAAAGGATTATGGGCTATTATGGTACTTATATTTGGTACTTTAGGTTATCACAACTTAAAGATAAAAGATAAAAAAGATAAAAGACATTTATTCAGTAAGTAGGCCGTGCGGGCACTTTTACACGTCAAGAATCTACCAGCCCTTCCCAAGAGGAGACACTGCTGAGAAGAAACGCCGCAAGAAACTCAGCGGTCAGTCATTTTTTAAACATATTACAATAGTACTACTTAATCTAGCATTATATAAAGCAATAAATATTAAATTCAATATAATATCAAATAACATGCGTAGATCAGCAGGAAAACACGCCAAAAATGTTACGTGAGAGATAAAGGAAGAAAAAAAAAAACTAAAACCCATCTAGGTACTCATATTTGTTAATAACTTATAACACGGTGCAAGATGACCACATAAAAGTTTCGATATGTTTTCCTACATCAACGGTGTCCCCTAGACAAGATAAAGCTTTTGCAATTGATCAAATTATTATTGACTATGTTTCGGGTTTAGACCATGCATTTTTGTCTGTTAGATAGTCCTCGACCCTATAATACGCTTTAGACATTAACGACTTTTTCAAGCAAAATTAAGTGCTGGAAAGGGTAACTTTAAAATACGCTGTTGTACCACGTCGTGCCGCAAATTCTCTTTCTTATCGGTAGAACTGTATTGCTTTCGTATTGTTAAACGGTAGCTCTTATTTACTTCACAGTAAACGCGGCCGAGTTTGACGACGCGCTGGCCTAGTTGGTAGTGACCCTGACTACGAAGCTAGCGGTCCTGGGTTCAAATCCCGGTAAGGGCAGATATTAGTGTGATGAGCGCGAATATTTGTTCCTCGCAGTCATGGATGTTTTCTATATATTTAAGTATGTATTTCTCTATATAAGTATGTATATCGTTGTCTAGTACCCATAATACAAGCCTTGAGCTTAGTTTGGGACTAGGTCAATTGGTGTGACATTGTCTCCTGATATTTATTTATTGTTTTATTTAGTTAAAAATAATACGAAAACTTGTTAAAAGCCATATGGTTTTCCAGCTCTAATTCACTTTATTGATTAGTGCACGCCTCCCTTATTTCTTCCCGTTGGGATCGATATTCGGGATACCTCTTTAAACACCCCTAGGGAACCTGATGAGGAGTTTTCCCCACAAAGGAGGGTGGGCTAATTGGCCTAATGACCAATAAGGACAAGCGATATGTCCCCGAATAGGTAATTCTAAGTTGTAAAACTATTACTATGACAGGTGGTTCGAAATCTTAGTGTGAAAAAAGTTATTGCCATGCAAAGACCGCGGTTTTTCCAAGTAATTATTCTAACGTCGTCTATGTAGGCGTCTCGATGTTCCAGATGTTTAAATATTTCACACAGCAATTTGAGATTTCCCGCCATACAAAAAGTTGTAGAATATGAAAAAATCTTTCAAAGGACATATGGCTTGTCATTATTGGTTTTTAGGTCAGTGTCCATACAAAACTGACCATCATCCTTTCTAGTCTATAGGTCCAGCGGTTTCAGCTGTACTTTGGTCGATCAGTCGTCTGTTCTTCTTTACATCACTACATAGTATAAAACAAAGTAGCTTCCCGCTGACTGTCTGTCCCTATGTATGCTTAGATCTTTAAAACTACACAACAGATTTTGATGCGGGTTTTTTAAATGGATAGAGTAATTTTTTACAAACAACTCACATAAACGCGTAATAGTACATTACTTAACAAGGGCTGTAAAAGAAAGAAAGCCCGAAATCGCAGGTATTTGAGACCCGAGCCGTAGGCGAGGGTTGTAAATATGCGATAGAGGGCTTTCTTTTTTACTGCCCGTGATGAGTACACAATTTTACGTCTTCACCTGGCCACAATGCGAGTTTTACCGTGCGCGCAGCGTGCGATAAAACTCACATTATGGCCAGGTGTTACGTAAAGTTACTTTCTTCATACTAAGAGAACCCCGCGTTTGTTTTTCACCAAGTATGGAAAAACAAATTTTGTGACCATACCTACTCAAAAAGTTGTAATGAAAACAAAATTGGCATGTAGCTAAAACTTCCTTATTTCATAGTGATTCTAATCATGCAAGAAAACACAGTCTTTTTAAATTAATACTTGAATTAAGGGGTTTTTTCGTATCACGCACATACGGACTTTACAAAAAATCCTGTTAAATTTATCAATATCTCGGAAACCGTGAAACTTAGCATAATAATAAATGTGGTCAAAAATGTTCAGAATGACCCTTACTACCATCCCGTAAAACGCCTACACTCGAGTGCCAAACACCCTGTATAACATTTCGGTCTACAAGACAATATCACGGTTTATTTTAGGTCCCAACTGTTTCACGTGTCCGCATTTTCATATTTTAGAAATGCATTTTTTAGAAACTACTATTGTTCTTATAAGTATATCTCTGTAAAAATTAAGAAGATGGTTTCAGATAATTACGTTTATTTTATCCCTTAGCCTACCCCAAGCAGCATTGTGGAGTGAGTAAGATAAACCGTCTCTATCTCTTCACCGAAACTCAATGCAAATACTGCTTGGTAGTTTACATAGACGACAAATCATTATAAGTCTGAATTTTTAACGTCCAACGCAAATAGCGGGAGCGTTATAGTTAGACGTGTGTATCACACACACACACATTAAATCACGCCTGTTTCACAGAGGGGTAGGCAGAGACCACTTCTTTCCACTTGCTACGATCTTGACAAATTTCTTTCGCTTCTTCCACATTCATACATCGAGTCATGCACGCACGTCGGTTTCGGGTACTTAAGATTCGGCCCTTTTCCAGTATTTCACCGATTTGGCTCGAAAAAGTACGCCTAGGGCGGCCCCTTCCGACCCGTCCACTCACTATCGATGTGTATATCTCTTTCGTCAATCTTCTTTCATCCATCCTTTCCAAATGACCGAACCATCGAAGCATGCCCTTTTCAATCTTAGTCAATACATCATCTTTTATTCCACATTTTTCACGTGTGTATCTGTGGTACCGTAACTCCTAAACGCATGAACCGATTAGGATGTGTTTTTTTTTATTTGACAGCAGGTTTTCTAGCGGTGGTTTACGGCTAAATGTCATGAAAATTGGTTCAGCCGTTTAAGAGATATCATCTCTGAAAGAAGAGGTTACCATTTATAAGCTTTTTAGTTCATTTATGATCCGTTCTTTATCCCCATATAACAAGTGACATTTATCCTGCTCCTTTATAGATATGATTGACGTCACTATGACACGGTTGAGACAGGTCGTGGTTTTTTCCCGTTAGTACATGCGTAGACGCATCCAAACGCTCAAGAGCTCGAGCATCGAGTGAACTGTTTTGTGACACCGCTTATTACGCTTACAAATGGTTGCAAGGTCTCTGCCGAGCGGCGGCGCTAACCTATGTATGTCACACACACGCTCCAATCTCGCGTATGAGTTTAATTTTTGCGCACGTTCCTAAGCAATTGATGAAGCGAAGTCTTGGATTCGCTGATTTAGGATGCAATACACACGTGATATGACCTTGTGCAGGGTGTTGTCTGCAGTGTATTTGAGAATTGACTATTCGAAAATTTCGCAATTTCGTAGAAAAATTGACGCTTGAATTAAATGCATGTTCTAGACACTTGGCCTGTCTAGACTTGAACGATACCTTAATTATCACTACCCAATTAGTCGTTTAGATGCCTCGAGCTGCGATCGATACCGGTATTAATTAAAATTGAAATGTTTTTCTTAATTTGCAACATTTTCTTGACATTTTCGATTGTTAGGTATAAATTCATTGAAGAGCAAAAAGTAAACGAGATACCCAAATTATATATTATTTACTTAGTCTTTATCTTGTATTATTACGTATTATGTACCTTTATTATACATTCAAAGTAAATGAGGCCTTAGAAAAGAGATTTAACGCTAACGAATTCTGTCAAAGGTATAGAATCGACATTTAAGCGCTCAACGACCGTCCGGCAATAAAATGAATTTCGAGTAAAATTCAGAATTTCATTGAGGTATATTTCTGACTTATTTTATATGTCTAGTTCAAGTTTTGTTACAAACTGACGTACTATTATGTTACCAATATTCGTATATATATTTTTTATTTTTTTTTATTCTGTTCTAGTCTTTCTTTTTTGTGTGTACAAGATTTAATTTGATACCCACCTTAGGTCCAAAGTCAATCTGACATTCTACAACAATAACGTTGCGTTTCCTGAAAGTTACAAATGACTTGACATCTCTAATGACATAGACGACTTCAAGCATATTTTTCTTGAAATGGGTCCCAAATTAACGCTGACCCTACCTATACAAGTTTAGAAGGTAACCGGGCCAGATTTCTGTCATAGCCCTGGCGAATGGTGGGTCCCGCAGTTCGAAAAGTTTGTTCAAACAATTGAAACGATCGAAAATTGATGAATTTTGAAAACTACTACATAGCAGTACTAGCAGGTAAATTAAGTTCTGCAGCTTATGATGTTAGGAAAATCAGGCAACTTACGAATGTTGAGACAGCTCGCTTAGTTTATTATAGTTATTTTCATAGTGTTATGTCATACGGTATTCTGGTTTGGGGAAAAGCTGCTGACATACAGACTATATTCGTGTTACAAAAAAGAGCCATCCGTTCCATATATAACCTAAACTCCCGTGATTCTTTAAGATTACCTACTATTTAAAGAAATTAGTATTTTGACAGTAGCGTCACAATTTATTTATGAGAATATTATTTATGTCATTAAAAATCAGGACTCTTTTATAAAGAATTGTGATATGCATAATTTTAATACAAGAAATAAAAATAAAATAACTATTAAAAAATTTCGTGTTCGTAAGGTTTTTAAATCATTTGTAGGTCAATGCATCCATTTCTATAATAAATTACCTGACGAAGTTTTAAAGTTACCATTTCCAGTACTTAAAACTTATTTAAAAAAGTCGCTGATGTCTAAAGCTTACTATAGGGTCGAGGACTATCTATCAGATAAAAATGCTTGGCCTAAACTAAACACCCAAATAACTTAATAATAACTTAATCGTAAGAAATATGTAAACATTGTATATTGTCTAGGGGACACCGTTTCTGTAGGAGAATGTATCGAAACTTTTTATGTAGTTGTATTACACCATCATAATTAAGTATAATTTTCATAATTATTTTTCTATTACCTACTTACTACTAATTAGTTCTGGAGAAAATTCAGAGTTTTGACACATTTTCCTGCTCAACTACGCGTGAATACATTTATTTCTTATCGTATGTTAGATTCATTGTTTTATATAATCCTAGGTTAAGTTTTAAAATTGTATATTTAAAAAACGACTAACTGTTGAGTTTCTTGCGGCGCTTCTTCTCAGCAGTGGTCTCTTGCGAAGCGCTGGTAGATTTTTGACGTGTAAAAGTGCCCGTGCGGCCTACTTACTGAATAAACATCTTTTATCTTTTACTTAAGTATCTAATTTCATATTATAGAAAAATTTACAATCAAACTAGTTTTTTAGGGTTATAATCGGCAAAATCTGAAAAATGGCCGAAATTTTCGCGGTTTTTGGATTATTCTTTGGGATTATCATAAACAAGTCTGCAAAATATCACTTCCGGATTTGACGCAACAGATAACAGAACTATATAAGTTATATTTATATATCTCTGATAGACGATATAGACGACGCGCTGGCCTAGTGGGTAGTGACCCTGCCTACGAAGCTAGTGGTCCTGGGATCGAATCCCGGTAAGGGCAGATATTTGTGTGATGAGCGCGAATATTTGTTCCTGAGTCATGGAATTGGGGATAAGACAGCCGGTGAAATGACTAGCATAGAGGCATTCCATCTTAGTCCTCAGGGTTGGCAACGCATTTGCAGTCTCAAGATTGCATTGCATTCTTGTGAATGCGAATGTCTATGGGTCACAGTTTCCACTTACCATCAGGTGGCCTGTGTGCTCGTTTGTCTACTCTATGCCACAAAAAAAAAAAAAACAAATGGATGTTTTCTATGTATTTAAGTATGCATTTCTCTATATAAGTATTTATATCGTGGTCTAGTATCCATAGTATAGGCCTAGAGCTTAGTTTAATTTATAATCTCCAAGTCAAATCGGAGAAACACTGGAAAAGGGCCGAATCTTAAGTACCCGAAACCGACGTGCGTGCATGACTCGATGTATGAATGTGGAAGAAGCGAAAGAATTTTTTCAAGATCGTAGCAAGTGGAAAGAAGTGGTCTCTGCCTACCCCTCTGGGAAACAGGCGTGATTTAATGTATGTATGTATATTATATTATTATTATTATCTTTTCTCTCAGCGTAAATCGAACTGCATGGCTATGTCATAATAACCCTGGACTATAAAATCATTTGACACCCAAAACACAAATAAGCTGTCAAGTTATGCCAAACGTCATGTTTCACAAAATGGCGGATATTCGGTGTTTCATTATATCTTCCAATTAGCCTAATGAAGCGTTCAGTAAACCCTTTTAATAATTAATTTAACGGTAAACCAGCGCAGTTTCAATTAGTGAATACATTCTATGCCGAGAGTGCTATACGGAGCCTGGATTGTATTAACTTTTGAGACTGTGGCACTGTGTATGAGACTTTGATGTGAAAATATACTTCTAAAAATCTCTTTACACGTGAAGGTTAAGGTCTATTGAAGCTACTCTAAATTATTATAAGTTATAACACTTGATTTATGAAGGATAATATATAGTATTACAAGACAAAAAATAAAATAAAACACATAGGTACATTTGAGAAAACAACAAAAAAAATATTACCTAGCCTATTGAACTTAACTAGAATAAAATGAAAAAAATAGCCGAAACGGTGTGCCAGCTCAGCGTGGTGCTGTAGAACGGAGCCACAGCGCTGATTTAAGCTAAGAAATAAAACAAAAATAAAGACACTGGATAAAAGTTATTCTACAAGTACCTACGTACTTAATTAAAATAATTGAAATGTAAATTAACAATAATACATTTTAAAAATTACAACAACAAAGTGTGATCTATACCTACTTACACAATTATACATTCGTTCATTGAAAAGAAAACAGACACATTCCAAAATGAGTCAGTGTTGCATTTTAAAATTAGAAGCTATTTGTATAAGATTTTTAATGCAAGAGCAAATTATTTTGGAATGTGTCCGTTTTGTACTCAATGAGCGGTTACAATCTAAGTTGAAACGGAAAACTAAATATTCAGCAAACTCAAAATATAGAAAAATTCTAATATTAAAAACCACCATATTATTGCAAAAAGTAATTAGGTAAGTTATCTATAACTATCCTCAACAAGCTTTAACTATGTATCAATTATCAGCAACATGCTTCGTAAACAGTTTATAGTCAGGGTAAGAAAAGGTTCGCCACTTTTCGACTCTTTTTCATTGCTACTATATCCTAACTCTCTGCCTATAACGTTTACCGAATATACCTTGTAGTCTTTACTACCATAGTAAAATAGTACATTGTTGCCTAGGCGCGGAAAGTAAGGGTTTTCCTGACGAGGTGGTTAGCTTGCCGAGCAATAGCGAGGCCTGCTAAAATACGAGTCAGGAAATCCTCGTTTCCGTCGCGGCATACATAATGCTTTTCTCAAACATGTGAGGAAATAACACAAATACATAATTACAAGTATTTTCAAAAACCTATGAAAATTCGGAGATAATGTTTGTTTGAAAACTACCGAGTATTAGTGAAAATAGTTTCACGCACAACGCACCGCCGCCGGCCCACACTGCACCCACAAGTTGGGTGTGCGGGATTTTTTTCACGTTCCTTTCGATTTTGTATGCAATAGAGAGCACTTTTAATAAACAATATGGACATGGACGGAAAGTGTTTTCATATGGTTTTTTTACTCCAAGGAGTAAAATGAGACACTTTCCATCCTTGTGTTTCAATCGGAAAACCGTTATTTCCGAGCATGTTTGAGAAAAGTAAATTTAGCCACATTTCCTTGGAAATTATCATGAGTATTTGCACACATTCTGGCTGTAACGCCTTTCAATTTATAGATATACAACTCCTTGTGGTTAAAAATCTAAACTTAATCAAAACACCAGTGGTTTTAACAGTCATATTTCTAACAGAATAAGGTATATTTTGCATAAACTACCGATGAAAATGTGCCTTTTTACCTTGAGCAAGCCTTTCAGTACCAAACAAAATGTAATTACTACGTACTGATTACGAATTGATTTGATTTGAAAATGATTTCTAATTACAATTCTCGATATGGACATGTTTACAACGTAGATGCACAATTGCATTCTAAACTGCAAAGTACTAACTTTCTCAAGACCCACGATAATTAGAGCTCTAATAGCTTAAACTATGATTCGTTTTTGATTGGAGGTATAATGCGAGATGATGCGTTTTTGTTTTTGACGCATAAAATGTTGTTGTACAGATTGTAGGTAATAAGTACGTATGGAACTAACCAAATCGGAAATTGGAGCGTTGTGATGTATCAGATGATTAAATCGCTAGCAACAGAGGCTCTACTTTTCGAAGGTCCAAGTTACGTACCATCCTTTTCACTCATAACTAGACTACATCGAGAGAAAGGGAAACAAATGAAACACATACCTTCACGCCCCTGTTGTCCCAGAGTGGGGTAAAACTTGTTGATAATTATGTAGACACATTTTGCATAACGAGGCTAAGATGTTTACTAGCGTATTAGTGACAGGTTGCTAACAGTACTACAAGCCTTTAGTCCCTTCCTCGCCTCTTACGACATCTACGGGAAGACATGGAGTGGCACTATTCTAACCCGGCAACACGGGCAATGAAACACTTATTGTGTGAAGGTGATGCCCTAGTCAGAGTAAGAATGAAAATCCTCGGATGTGGCTACCCAGATGTGTGTGTGATTTGGAAGGGGTGGAGGCTGCATTGGATTAAGCGTTAAAAGAGGGGTAATTATACAAAAGATCCCATAGGGTCGAAGTTTATCCGTAAGGACCCGGCCAATAAGATAAGATAACATAAGAAAGGACCTTAGATCAGCAGCAGTCTAAGCGACACGCATGTGGTCTATACAATGCATGTATATATATCTTATTATATTTGATCTAGTCCCAAACTAACCTGTGGGTTTTTTGTACAAACAAGGTCACCAATCTGTATACAAAATAGTCAAAAATACGTACGCAGACCTTGCTATCATTGCAGTATAGTTTGTAATTTTACAAAACTAAACGAATTCTATTTAGTTTTATGAGTTGGTAATCCTGTAGCTCTGCCTACCCCACTCTGGGAATGAAGGCGTATGTGTATGTACTCTTTATACCACCAAAATGCATAACTAGGCAAAATACGGAACTAGTATTTAAATTAGGTACAGGATACTACAGTCTTACCGCTAAATTGCAATCTCTTCTAGACAACCGTGATTGGAGAAATAGGCACGTAAACTATTTGCTAAACTAAAATAAAGTTAAATTACGAGAAAATCTATTAAGTATAAAAATGTACTTAAATATAGAATAGAACAGAGAAGAATGGAATAGAAAACATGTTGTTTTTTTTATAATCTGAATATAAATACGCAAATATATAAAGTAAATAAATATTATATACATATGATTATTCAAAATTTATAGAGGCCGATGTAATAATTTCCTGCGTTAACATTTTAATTTGTTGATATTGATAATTCTCATAATGAATCTGGCATTCGTGAATAAATAAACCTTTTTTGTTGATTGTGCTATCAAAGGAGTATCAATTAATCCATTCCTTTGTCGATGGTCTATATGACTCCGATGTATCTACAACCGCATTAAAAAGGTGGAAAAATTTTGAAACGGACTGTTGATTCAAATCTGTTTCAAGCCTCAAAGGGAATCATGAATAGTTGTTTAATTAATCTCCTTGTCGATTTGCTTTGGAAATATCATTTTATATTCTGCAATCAGGTGGAGATGCACTACATAGTAATTATATTTCCTTGATCACTTTTTTAATCCACAGACGCGAACTTTATGATAATTTTTCGCTCATGCAGGGTCACAAGCGTTAATTTGGGACCCATTTCAAGAAAAATATGCTTGAAGTCGTCAATGTCATTAGAGATGTCAAGTCATTTGTAACTTTTAGGAAACTCAACGTTATTGTTGTAGAATGTCAGATTGACTTTGGACCTAAGGTGGGTACCAAATGTAATCTCGTGGTTGTACGTCTAGCGAAAATGACACTTTTCTAGTTAAATTTTTCCTCGGACGCCCAAATGTAAAAAATAATAATAGGGCGTTGCGTTGCTTTAAAAGTTTTTACCTAATTATTAAGGACTAAAATGAAGAACCTCTCAACACCAATTAGCAGTATCTCAAATTCAATAAATGAGAGATTCAATCCTCACCCGTTAGTAAAATGGTTGCACTTGCTACAGGAGTTTAGTTTGAGATACCACCATTCGTCATATAGCTAATACGGTATTTGACAAAAGTCAAATCAGCTTCTTTTTATGAACCATCAAAAACTCTCCGTTACTATGGAATTTATAGGGATTACTATCTTGTGACGTCACAATCAAACAGTGTCCTTATGAATTTAAAAATCTTAAAATAGCAAACATAAATAAAAGATTGATGTTTTCCTAGTATTTTTATGATGCTTATCTGTTGTTAATGAAAAAACAATTTAATTTCACTCTTGTCAAATACCCTATTAACGTAAAACAGCGGTTTTTTTTCAATTTTTTGACTTTAACTAGGTACAAACTTTTAAAGAAACGCCCAATAACGTGTACAGTAAGTGGAACAGAAAGGAGTACCTTTTTGTCTCTTGTCAATATGTGAATAAGACACCTAATAATAAACTAAAAACCCAACTCACTAAAAATCATTATTAATCCTAAATAATCATTCAAAATTGAAAATGATAAAAGAAAGCTGAAGATTTTAAAATACTTATTCAATGAAAGATACACTTGTCATTTTAGTAGATATTTAGCCATAACCATATTGAATTTTAATTACTGTCATATCTTTAGTGACACTTACAAGATTAAGTCAAATCTATTGACATAAGTATCATCGAAGTCGGCCTATGCGTTTACTTTCTAGACCACAAAGGGAGAAACATTATACAGGGTGTTTGGCAGTCGGGTGTAGGGGTTTTAAGGGATGATAGTAAGGGTCATTCTGAACATTTTTGACCACATTTACTATTATGCTAAGTTTCACGGTTTCCGAGATATTGATCATTTTAATAGGATTTTTTGTCATTTTACCTTATGTCCGTGATACGAAAAACCCCTTAATTCAAGTATTAATTTAAAAAAAAAACAGTGTTTTCTTGCATGATTTGAATCACTATGAAATAAGGAAGTTTTAAAGCTACATGCCATTTTTTTTTCCTTACAACTTTTTGAGTAACCTCACAAAATTGGTTTTTCCATACTTGGTGAAAAGCAAACGCGGGGTTCTCTTAGTATGGAGAAAGTAACTCTTGCGCGTTTACTCAAAAAGTTGTAAAGAAAAAAAAATGGCATGTAGCTTTAAAACTTCCTTATTTCATAGTGATTCAAGTCATGCAAGAAAACACTGTTTTTTTTTAAAATTAATACTTGAATTAAGGGGTTTTTCGTATCACGGACATAAGGGAAAATGACAAAAAATCCTATTAAAATGATCAATATCTCAGAAACCGTGAAACTTAGCATAATAGTAAATGTGGTCAAAAATGTTCAGAATGACCCTTACTATCTTCCCTTAAAACCCCTACACCCGACTGCCAAACACCCTGTATACTAGCGACACCCCTCGCTTCGACACTTGACTCTAACAAAATGCGGTTTTAAGCTTAATATTTCATAAACGGATTCCTTAATCAAAAAGCTGTAAAAAAAAAAGTTACACATAAAACTTTTTTTTCATGATTTTATTTAACAATTTTGCTGGCGTAACTATATTTTATAGTTTTCTAGCTCTAAGGGTATCTAGCCTAGCCTGTGGACGGACGGACATAGCAAAACTATAAGGGTTAGTTTGACTACGGATCCCTAAAAAAGAGCTTTTCAATATTTTATTGACTGTGCAATCTACAAATTACACCTTTGTAATACTAGCGTCAGGGCAAACACGGCCAAATTTCAACGGTTCCTACTTGGACTTGGGAATTGTAAAAAGTTATTCATCCCTAATTAACAGTGTTATAAATGTTAAATAGGGAAGGAAGGAAATAAGCATAGGTACGGTTTTGTTGAGGACAAAAGATCAGCGACCTAGCGAGGTTGCCATGCTAATGTTGACTACTCAAGGTAGCGCCCTAGATACTCGTGGCGCCAATAACCAAATACACCTCCCTAACGTTCATGGGCGTACAAACCGAGAGGCAACTCGTCCAAAACACCCGCAAATGTAACTTTGTAAATGCACTTGTGTAATGCAGCTGTATTAGCATTTATTATCACGAAATAAAGTCCGTTTTACTCTGATTGAAGTGAAGTGCACTAGAGAGAGATAGGTAGAAGTTGACACGAATCCTGTCCTTATTAGAATCTGAGTATTGTTCGTAAAAAACGTTTGGTACTTAAGTATCTAGTTGCAAGAATATCTATATTTGGATTTGAAATAGGCTATAGTGACGGTGACATTGGAATTTGATATGCGAACACAAGAATAAATTCTAACGATTGAAGAATTTCATCGGAACTGAATGAGAGCTGTAGATCAACTTATTAATCAAATAAAAAAAACCGCAATCACATTCACACACACACTTACACGTCAAACTTATAACACTCCCCTTTTTGCGACGGGGGTTAAAAAATATCATTAATAGATGCAAACTCGTGACCCCTTTCAGAGCCAAAATCCGATAAGAATATTCTGGAAACTGTGACACATTCTGTTAAGTAATAAATACGATTACACAACAGTTTTGACTATTATTTTTTTGGTACCGTAAAACGGGGTAGTTAGGAATTAAGGGGAGAGTAGGAACATAACCTAAAATAAGTCATAACTTGTTACTTTGTAGGAACATAACCTAAAATAAGTCATAACTTGTTACTTTGTAGGAACATAACCTAAAATAAGTCATAACTTGTTACTTTGTAGGAACATAACCTAAAATAAGTCATAACTTGTTACTTTGTAGGAACATAACCTAAAATAAGTCATAACTTGTTACTTTGTAGGAACATAACCTAAAATAAGTCATAAATAAGAACAGGTACTAAATGCACAATAACGTTACGTCTATTGGAAATAATTTCAGTCTTATAATTAGTAACATATGGTTGATTTTAGGATGTGTCCCTACTCACCCCCTTAATTCCTAATTAACCCTTTGACGGTATATACTAAATTAGACACTTATAAACGTTTTAAAAATAGAATAAAAACAAGAAAACGATAACTTCTCCACCATCTTATCCATTAATCTACCGCCAAACAGGTTTGGGGATAAGACATCCGGTAAAATCACTAGCATAGAGGCATTCCGTCTTAGTCCTCAGGGTTGGCAACGCATTTGCTGTCTTAGGATTGCATTGCAGTCTTGTGAATGCGAATGTCTATGGGTCACAGTTTCCATTTACCATCAGGTGGCCTGTGTGCTCGTTTGTCTTCTCTATGCCATAAAAAAAATATCTAGTTTTTTACCTCTAGTTCCTTTAATTTAGAAATAAATGGAAATGTCTTTTTATATCTCGAAGTCTGTCTTTCTTTTCGTAAAAAGCGACTATTCTCTTTCGGTAGTCGCATATGTCTCCTTGAAGGAATCTTGTTCTGCAAGCTGTTCTAATTTGACAATCATTCAGATGAGGGCGTTTACTCATCCTAGTACCAGGAGTTCAGAACCTGTAGGGGTCTGCTCCAATTTTTTTTTTATGTCTCCGAGAAGACAAACGAGCACACAGGCCACCTGATGGTAAGTAGAAACTGTGACCGATAGACATTCGCATTCACAAGACTGCAATGCAATCCTAAGACTGCAAATGCGTTGCCAATCCTGAGGAATGCGTCTGTGCTAGTCATTTCACCGGCTGTCTTATCCCTAAACCGGAACACAACAATGCGAACACTGCTGTTTGGCGGCAGGTTAATGGATAAGATGGTGGTAGCGATCCGGACGGACCCTGCACAAGGTCCTACCACCCGCCTACCTTACACCGTCAAATACACGTTAGTTAATAAATAAATGAAAAATTTGTAATTTTTAAACTGTTAATTATCTATTTCTCCACGTAACGAGTCAAGCTAAAACCCCTATCTTTTAAAGCTAAACGATTACGCTTGGCCTCCGTCGAGCATCGAACCCCAACTAGGTCAATGCGACGTCCCCACATCTTGTTTCCTTGTGAAGTAAACTAGTGCGAATGCTAGTATTACGCAACGTTGTAGAATCGAGTTTTAAATCTCAGTGACAAATAAGTGTGGTGAGAGCTGGACTAGCGCACTGAGGGTTCCGTATTATAATATGGTTGGAAATGTGAACGAATTCAAACTTAAACTTTCTGCCCTAATCTTGTTTTTTTTTGTACAATATCCTTTGTATTTATGTCCAATTAATGTTATGAATTTGAGTTTAAACGCAAAAGACAATACCTACGGTTAAGTTTTATAATTATATAAATAAAAAACGACTGGCTGTTGAGTTTCTTGCGGCGTTTCTTCTCAGCAGTGGTCTCTTGCGAAGCGATCGAAAATCGATTCCAGTTACTACGGACATTTTTACGTCTACCAGTTGTCCAATACGGTATTTGACAAAAGTCAAATCAGCTTCTTTTTATGGAACATCAAAAACGCTCCGTTACTATGGAATTTATCCGGATTACTATCTTGTCACATCACAATCAAACAGCGTCCTTATTGTTGGATTTTATGAATTTAAAAATCTTAAAATAGCAATCGTAAATAAAAGATTGATATTTTCCTAGTATTTTTATAATGTTTATTTGTTGTCAATGAAAAGCCAATTTAATTTCACTCTTGTCAAATACCCTATTGGAGGAAGTGGTAGGTTGACTAATAACGAAATAGGGAAAAGATTTATGGTGTATCGACCACAGGATTAATTTGAAAAGGTGTTCTGATAAAACATGCTTAAGGGCCCCATACACGGTACGATTTGTCTGTACAGTCAACAGCATAAATAAGTGATCATTGTTGTACCTTGTCGCTTTTAATCGTTTCAAAATATTGTAAAACATTTCAAACACGATGTTAAAGTGACAAGGTACATAAATGATCACTTAATTATGAAAAAACCATTTAATTTCACTCTTGTCAAATACCCTATTGAAGTGGTCAAGTTGAATTCTAATAGTACATTACTACAGAGGCCGGGAAGTAGGAGGTTGCCGGCCGAGTGATATAGATGGATAGTTACGAGGCTGGCAACCCCTTTTCACGGCGAGGTACGTATAGTACTTTTCTGAAACATGCAATTAAATTAAATTAAATATTGCATGTTAAAATAAAGTACCAGGAGCGCAGAGGTAATTAGGAGGCATATCAGTCATATCATAGCGCAACTTACAATTAGATCGCTGGCGGTGCGGGCAACCGGCGGGCGGGCGGCGGGCGCACACGACAGCGCGGATGTCTTCCAAACGTTTATGCACTCCTAGTATTTAATGTTATAACTAATTCTCAAAAAAAATAAGTAATTTAGCATTCAGCCTGTTTAGTAACACAGCCACAATGATTAGAATCAAATTAAAAAAAAACCTTCCGCCCTTTGTCTTCAATTTTGTATGAAATTCCTTTACAGTTCTCTGGAGTTGTTCCGCCCGCAACGTGACACTTTGAAGGCAAAAATAACTAACATAACGCCAACATTTCATAGCATGTTTGAGAAAATTATATTAAAGGTAGAATTGCTGCAAAAACAGGGGATAGGTACAGACAGAGTGGATATACAGCCATTAGACAGTAGCCATAGATACTGCTTTGAATATTGAGCAGAAATTTATATTTGATGTGTGCTACAAGCCACAAGCGGTAAATAAACAATTTGGTAATACAATTAACTATAAGTATTAGCCAATTTTTTATTTAGCTATGATTTAAGTATTCAGGGAGGCTCATTTAGATCGGTCAGTATGGGAAAGTCTGAAACTATGAGACAGAAAGATTCATACGTATCTTAAAAAAAACCTGTACTCAGCGCGGAAATCGAACCCGGACGTTCTGAAAAATAAAACTAACACTATTTCTATTTAGATATCGATTGTGTTGGTGTTAAGCAGCAAATGTTACTATGAAACATGATGTCTAAAATGAATGAAATGCATTGTTTTCATATACCTTAATTTATTTAAGTAGCCTGTCGAAATGACTACCATTTTTTCAATACATCATTCAACTCGTTTAAAGCAGCGACCACACCAATGCTTAAAAAACGGTGACGGTACGGAATCGCAGTGACGCGTCCTATTAGCACCGTTTTTGACGCACGCTCCCCACTCCGCTGCTTAACGTTGCGTATATCACGGTACGTCAAAATTGACGCCATGTTATTACTATGACACATTCTTTTGTTTACGCACCGTCTGCGAATTTTGAGCATCGGTGTGGAGAGCATGCGTCAAAAACGGTGCTAATACGACGCGTCACTGCGATTTCGTACCGTCACCGTTTTTTAAGCATTGGTGTAGTCGCTGCTTTATGGTTTTGAAATCACCATGGTCGCTACGCCACCCAAGAGGAAAAGAACGCCCGGCCCGATTATAACGCTCGCGAATTGATTCCGCTCCGAACGAGCGTTCATAAAAAACCGAGCGAGCGTTAATAAAGAAGCTGGCTAAAAACTAGAAATAACCGGTATTTTTCGAACCGTTTCCAAGCCTTGGAAACAGTTACCGCGTTAGAATTTATGGCAAGCTACTTTTTTATATCGCTATAAGCTATCGTTATAAATCCTTAATGATGAAACAAAGCTAAAGATGATTTTTATACAACTATTCAATGATATCCCACTTGTCATAGTTCATTGAATTTTGGCGTCTAATGGCCGCCATATTGAATTTTGATTACTGTCGTATCTTTACACTCACAAGATTAAGACAAATCGTTTGACATAAGAACCATCAAAATCGGGCCAACGTTTAGTTTCTAGAGCGCCACAAACGATCAAGCTTACATACAAACATACTCTTATATAGGCTGATAAACTTATTACCCTCCTCCTTCGACAATCGGGTAAACAATCAAAATAAAATCTGACGCACATGCTTCCAAATCTCTATCCGCTCGTGCTCCCGCCTCTCCCGCTTCAGTACACGCCTTATCCCATCCTCTAATTTCTCTAAGCGTATAACAGTCTGGTAACCATAGCAACCGCCGTGAGAAAGGCTTAACTTTTGCTAAGCAAAAAGCAATTTATAAAATACCTGCTAAATGAGTATTTCTGTATAACATTTGAACATGCATTAAGACGCCGAGCAAACGCCGAGCGTCCAGTGGCGCCCTTATTACTATTATTGTGTTTTCTAATTAACTAAAGAATTTCCTGACAATCAGACGATACGTTTTTGTAGCGCAAGTAAAAACACAATTTATGGGATACGTAGCAAACTTTAATAACAATTACCCTTTGAGTAGTCAGCTTAACGGGAAAAGGTGGCCACTTTTTTCCGTTAAGTTGATAACTCGAAGGGGAATTGTTATTAAACTATGTGATATACCCTATAAGTTGTATTTTCATTTGTAGTACAAAAAAACACCGTCAATTTCAAGAAAATACTTTAGTTTATTAGAAAACACAATAATACTAATGAGGGCGCCACTTTACATCCAGCGTACGCTCGGCGCAGTCTTAAACTATTTGAATTTGAATTTAATGTAATACATTCTATACATTCATCTGTTTTCTTCAAATGAAATTATTTCTATTCTGTTCTAATTTCGAATTTTGAATCTTGCCCAAACCGCTATTTGAGCATTTCTCTTTTTTTTTGCTACTGTTAGTGACACCTCCAGATTAAAAAAAAAATGCCAGACAGAGACCATCGAACTATGCAATAATTAAATAATATTGTAATGTGTCCCAAAATATTTGTATGGAAAGTTCCTTTTGTGTTACCGATATTCATACATTTTTGGTAACACAAAAGGAACTTTCCATACAAATATTTTGGGACACATTACAATATTATTTAATTATTTCATAGTTCGATGGTCTCTACCTGTCTGCCATTTTTTTTGAAAATCTGGAGGTGTCACTAACAGTGGCAAAAAAAAAGAGAAATGCTCATTTACTCCGTATTCTTTCTCTCTTAATACTCTATCTATTCTCACTCCATTACCGACGAGTAAAAGCCACAAGCCTCGACATGGCATAAATAAATTATTTAATTTCATCCGTGACACAATAACGACAACAAAACTTGTAATAAGCATAGCCCTTATGATTGGATCGATTCGAACCGATGCAGTTTCGAGGTGGAAGGGGGGAACGAGATATTGATTTACTGTATACCTACCAGACTGCCCCGAGCACACTGTATTGGCTTGTTAATTCTTTAATAAGGACTGTTTTAATGGTTGCGTACAGTAGTACTTAAATACGTAAATGTCTCTTTCACTCTAGGATAGATTAGATTCGTGAAGACTATATGGATTTTTAAATCGCTTCTTAGCAAAATATGTAAATACTTGGATCACTAAAAGTGAAGTTAACATTAAAATTCCCCAAGAAATACGGATGTTTTTTTTTTTTTTTTTTTTTTTTTTTTTTATGGTATA
Source organism: Acleris laterana (assembly GCA_963966035.1). Lineage (NCBI taxonomy): Eukaryota > Metazoa > Arthropoda > Insecta > Lepidoptera > Tortricidae > Acleris > Acleris laterana. The sequence goes on from OZ014438.1 coordinate 86,211,912, forward strand.
GAGATGACAAACGACGACACAGGCCAGGTGATGGTAAGTGGAAACTGTGACCCATAGACATTCGCTTTCACAAGACTGCAGAGCAATCCTAAGACTGCAAATGCGTTGCCAACCCTGAGGACTAAGATGGAATGCCTCTATGCTAGTTATTTCACCGGCTGCCTTATCCCCAAACCGGAACACAACAATGCGAACACTGCTGATTGGCGGTAGGTTAATGGATAAGACGGTGGTAGCGATCCGGACGGATCCTGCACAAGATCCTACCACCCGCGAATATAAGCATTTTAAACTGATATATACAGCGATTTCACAGAGAAGGCCGATATGCACTGTGACGTCATATAACAGCTCGGCCGTATACACTCCATGTTAAATTATGTTTTGCTAGGAAGAGATAGGAAAAGTTAGGTTTGATGCATATTATTTATTAGTACCAACTTACCTGTTTACCTGCCTACCCAATAGTCTTTACGGTGGGAATAAAATAGTCAACTTAACGTTTGCATATTCTATAGGCAATTAGTATGTAATTTCCCTTAAAACAATTGCATAAAAAAAAACTTACTCGCCATGTATTATTTAACATATTAAAGGGGTTTGAGTAAAAGTGTTGTCATTTGTAAAAGTCATACATTTTCAAGGTGAGGTGCCATTCGTAAAAGTGGTAAATTATGATAGAATAATTCAAAATAATCATTTTTTGTTATGTAATGTAATACTCTAGTGTGCATCGGAGCCGAGATATTTAAATATTCATACCTGGGCGTACTTTTAGTATCAAAAACTGAACACTTATATTTAATATTTCCACTCCGATATTATTTAACGCCATAATATTAAGCTATTTCTATTTAGACATCCTTTAAATACCTAAGTAACAAGCATGCGAGGCCGCTGAAAAAAAAATACAATTTTCTTCATTGAAACGTACCTAATGCCCTTTGATTTAAAATACTTTTTATCGAGTAAGCAGAGGTGAAGGTCATCTATTCGGATCCTCTACTAACAATGCAAAAGCGGCTTGGCGGTAGGTTAAAGTTAGGACGGACCGACAGACAGCGTGGGCATATTAGGTCAAGGGCGTTCGAGTACAATTATTGAATAAGCTTCATTTATAAAATTTCAAAGTTGTTGACATGTATTATGAAACCGCGATTAGTTTGGGATTGGAATAGCTGTCAATTCATATGAACTTTGACGTAAGTATATGGTAAAACTGTCACGTCTAATCCCTTTCTAATCGCGGCTACATAATAAAGTCTTCATATGACGCAGTGAATTTTATCCCCTTTATACGTGCATCTAGCACCAGTTTTCCAGGGTCGCATTACATCTTGTCAGGCTGTAGAAAACTTTTATTATGTTGTTGTAGCTTGTTAAAACTGATTGGCTCTGTTCGCCCCCTAGCCTCAGGGTCAGGGTCAATTGTAAGTAATCTACTTCGTTATATAACCCCTGTGGAGCCTCTAGGAAAGGATTCTAACGAACGTATTACGTTATTCCAATACAAGCAATAATCAAAGTCACCAGATTTGTCTCAATCGTGCTTGGAAACACGACGACAAAAAGAGCCTAATGAACTATATCATTTGCAAAAAAATGCTCTCTATTGCGGATAAAATTTAAAGGACCATGAAAAAAATCACATACACACAATTTAGGGGTGCAGTGGGCGGCGGCAGCGGGTGGCAGACACTAATTGTGCGTGAAAACTAATAGTGTTCGTAGTTTTCAAAAAAAAGATCCACTCTGAATTTGACGAAAGCTTTTTACAAATACTTATAATCATTGTATTTGTATAATTTACTCGCACTGTTTGAGAAAAGCATTATTACATGCCTCGGCGGAAAGATTGAGATAGTTTTTTGTGCACTGAGCATGGTCCGACATGCTATTGGCCGGTTTTTTTGCTTTATAATTTGTTTCATTGTTAGAAATATTTTCTTGTAAACGTACGGACATTTTTCATGATATTTATAACATAGTCAAAAATCGACAAAATCGGACTACTTACTTACGTTAAAGGGAAGAAAAACATCGCAATTCGTATGGATTTTTTTAGCTTCACTTATTAAGCATTTGGTCTAAGGCCACTGATATTCCGCCGAACTGATTTTCATCAATCCTTGCCTAAAACATCCCAATTGAAGTGTTGAGATAAAAAATTGCCTCAAAACCATTTTTATATCAATTTTTTATTATTAACTGAGATAATATTTTTTTTCATTAGGTACACTTGCCCGTAAATATTGTCCTATAACATGCTAGAAAAATCAACCGTGAATCCAAAATAATACCCGCGGGTCTTTTTTTACCATTACGCTCTATCGTGCGTAATAGTGGACTCAAACTATCACAATAAATACATACATACACATAATAGCCAGGACCCATTCTCTTGTGCCATTCGATATGAAGTTTCATTCGAGATAAAATGTTAGTTGCATACAATTTTCTAAAAATCTGGCATATAAACTATTTATCTCGACTTTCACTAGAATCGGACTCCGAACATGTTTGACATTATTTGTGGTAAGTCACAGATAATGATCTAGTCTGCCGCTAATAAGTTAAAATTATTTTATTTCATTTCCTCGCAATTGTGATGAAAAACATTGTATGTTACACGGGTGGTAAAGGAAATACAAAGCTCGTGTCATTAAAGTTCTAACAAACTCGTTTGTAATTCTTTCTTTACCACCCTTAATACACAATGTACCTACTACTATAGAACGCTTCAACAAGCGAACCAGATTGTCAATATATTCATAATCTAATCCTAATTTTCAAGTAATTTTAGCGTCTCGTGGCCCCCAGACGACGTTACCTTATCCCAATTTTCATCAGACGCTTTTCATAGTTATTTTTTGGGACATTAGTCCCTGCTGAGTCTGTTTCGTACCAATAAGTACCTAGTTAAGGTTCCGTACCCAGAGTGTGATAACGGGACCGTATATCTAAGCCTCCACTGTGCTGTTGGTCCGTCTGTCTCTCTGTATTCCAAGTACTGTAATAGGTAGACAGTTGAAATTTTCATAAAGTATTTTTATACATACATACAATCACGCCTCTTTCCCGTAGGGGTAGGCAGAGACAACTTCCTTCCACTTCCTACGATCCTGACAAACTTCCCTCGCTTCCTCCACGTAAAATATGTCTCTTTATACACTTTATATCGGTTTAGGGTACTGCTGACCTGGTCCTTTCTTAATACTGTGTGTGTGTGTGTGTGTGTATTTTTATAGCCGCTTTAATAAAAAATAATAGTAGTTTATGTGACTGTACATAATAAACGAGTGTGTTTGGCTCGTTTCATAATAACATCACACATGTGTTTTAATGCCTAATTATATACAGTTACATACACTACATTATCTACCCACATATTAAAAGCCTCCATGATGCATTCAAATTTTAACCGGTAATGGCGGTAATGAAAAGATTGAAAAGTTTTCTGGCAGCTGCCATAGTTTTTTTCAAATTCAGAGACAAACTAGAGTCGGCTCCTACTATCATATCGTTCGATATCTAACTAACGTGCGACATTTGTCAAATTTGTATGCAAATTGACAATTCATTTCGAACTAAACGTCATATCGACTGATATTGGAGTAGTGGTTGTAATGTGAGGGTTTATGATATTTCGAAAAATAAAATGAAATTATAAATCTTATGGTGGTTTTTTAGAAAATAGCCTCTATAGTAAAAATAGTTGGAAATAATCCATGTTTTTTACTCGATCTTAAGACGGCGATCTCTATCTCGGCGTGCGCCGAGTGTACGCCGGATGTACAGTGGCGCCCTCATTACTATTATTGTGTTTTGTAATAAACTAAAGTATTTTCTTGAAATTAGACGAAGTGTGATTGTACTACAAATGAAAACACAACTTATAGGGTATATCACATAATTTAATAACAATTCACCTTCGAGTTATCAACTTAACGGAAAAAAGTGGCCACCTTTTCCCGTTAAGTTCACTAACAAACGGATAATTGTTATTAAAGTTGGTTACGTATCTCATAAATTTTATTGTGGTTTTAATTGAAAAAAAACCATCGTCCGATTCTAAGGAAATTCTTTAGTTAATTAGAAAACACAATAATAGTAAGAAGCGAAAGAAATTTGTCAAGATCGTAGCAAGTGGATAGAAGTGGTCTCTGCCTGCCCCTCTGGGAAACAGGCGTGATTTAATGTATGTATGTATGTAATAATAGCAATGAGGGCGCCACTGGACGCTCCACGTTTGCTCGGTGCAGTTTCATCAAAGTACAGTCACGAGATTAAATTTGGTACCCACCTTAGGTCCAAAGTCAATCTGACATTCTACAACAAAGTTATTAATGACATTGACGACTTCAAGCATATTTTTCTTGAAATGGGTCCCAAATTAACGCTCGTGACCGTACAGAACCCTTCGTAAGCAAGTCCGACTTTCACTTGGTTGTTTTTTTCCGTCTAGTGACTTTAACAGCCATACTTTCCAGATAACAAACAAAATTGACTCGAATAGGAGCCCAACTGCAATCTATATACCTGCTCTAATCAAGATGGCGGTTAAATCGTTCGAGAAATTGCTATATATAAATAACATGGCGATAAATCAAGAACGCCGTATACGACATGTCTCGCTTGCCGATTTAATATTTGGGTTTTAGTTTGACCTATATAATGAAGGATAGGCCAATTATGTAATATAATGTCTGTATTATGATATGATTACTTAATCCAGAGTATATTATTCGTTATGAAGTGATTATATTATTAGTTGTCTAGACTAACAAATGGTCGAGATGGAATAACCTGAATTAAAGAATATTCATGATTTAGTCACAGCTTCAATAAAAGCCGATTTATCTAACAAATAGTTGAAAAAAAACACGGCTTAGAGAAGACAAACGAGCACACAGGCCACCTGATGGTGAGTGGAAACTGTGACCCATAGACATTCGCATTCACAAGACTGCAATGCAATCCTGAGACTGCAAATGCGTTGCCAACCCTGAGGACTGAGATGGAATGCCTTTATGCTAGTCATTTCACCAGGTCTTATCCCCAAAACGGAACACAACAATGCGAACACTGCTGTTTGGTGGTAGGTGGTAGCGAACCGGACGGACCCTGCTACAAGGTCCTACCCGCAAATAAATAACCAAGATAAACAACAATGATTTGTTCCTATTTCTATCTAGCAAAACAGAATTTAACATGGAGTTTATATGGCCGATACAGCGGATCTCTCTGTCTAATTGTTGTCTGATTAGCAGTTTTAATTTCAAGTTTTCACTAATATTTTGAAACATAAGTAAAAAGTATGTAAGCAAGTAAACTATATTCCACAAGAAGAAACCGTTTCACAAAAACAATATGGAGAACTCATCCCTTCAAGGGATCTCTTCCAGCTAACTTTATATGACTGGGTGAGGACAACGCATCAAATGGCAAAAAACAAGTTTGAATTAAATATTAGATAATAGATAATTGAAAATTATTAAAGGCCTTCTTCGAATCAAATCGGAGAAATACTGGAAAAGGACCGAATCTTAAGTACCCGAAACCGACGTGCGTGCATGACTCGATGTATGAATGTGGAAGAAGCGAAAGAAATTTGTCAAGATCGTAGCAGGTGGAAAGAAGTGGCCTCAGCCTACCCCTCTGGGAAACAGGCGTGATTTAATGTATGTATGTAAATATATAATAAATACTTAAATAAACTAATATATGTATAAATCCAATAATAATCTTGATACGATATAATACAGTCACCAGATTAAATTTGGCACCCACCTCAGATCCAAAGTTAATCTGACATTCTACAACAATAACGTTGAGTTTCCTTAAAGTTACAAATGACTTGACACATCTAATGACATTGACGACTTCAAGCATATTTTTCTTGAAATGTCTCCCAAATTGACGCTCGTGACCGTACCTACTTACACCAACTATACTCCGTACCAATTGACTTGTCATATTTTAGTAAAACTTTTCATAACCTCAAAATGCATATTTTTTGGATAAAACGGCCGTTTTCTGCGGATTAAAGCGACTAGAAACCACATTTTGCACATAATTATCCTCATTTTACATCATGGATGGTTTCTATCATGACAAAATTGTTATTTTAGGCGAAAAGGGAGGCATTTTGAGGTTATAAAGGTGCTTACTAAATAAAACAAGTCTATTGGTATGGACTTCACTTTTTAATATTTTCTTTTAACATCGTAGTTCCGGTGTAAAATCGCGTGCTTGCCGCACTGTTATAAATTCGATGTCGGTATCAGATGACATGAAAAGGGGGGTTGGAAGGTGCCACGTGGGATTCGCGTGCTGAAGTCCGATACCCTCTACTTATGCATTCCTAGTACATTGAAACAATTCAATGTCGAGCTAGGTCTTTTGTTTTGCAGTTTTGCAATGTTTTAGCTGGTTCGGATCGCTGCCACTCAATCGTCCAAAAACTGAAAAAGGGAACCCTTGTAGGATCACTCGTGTCTGTCTGTCCGTTCGTCTGTCACAGCTGATTCGCTTCGAATCTACAGGACCAAATCAGGTGATTCGGTGCGATTGTGTAATCCTATGTCTCAAACACAGATGTGCAAAGTATTTTTTTATATAAGTGTCATTTTTTTGTTATAAATCTCCTTAGGTTTAAAGTCAATCTGACATTCTACAACAATAAGGTTGAGTTACCTAAAAGTTACGAATGATATGACATCTCTAATGACATTGACGATTTCGAGCATACTTAGACATGCCATAGCAATAAGAGACCAGATAAAATCAGTCTAGTCTAAGTCTACACGTGTTGTCTGGATATATTCAGACGAATATATTATAATATTTATAATAATTGTTAAGTAATAACGTGTACAAGGTTATAGACAGTCGATAAACTTAACTGTAGGCGTAAGAAGCAAATATTCTTAACGTTTCAGAGGCCTTTGCCAAAATGCATTACGCTAACTAGCGTTTCTATTCATTTCGTATTTAAACCAATCGCGTCACTGTTAGATCACGTGACTTCTCGTATCACGTGATCTACCAGTGACGCGATTGGTTTAAATACGAAATGAATAGAAACGCTAGTTAGCGTAATGCACCTTGGCATGGGCGTCTGTTCTCTATCGATACAAAATCTATGAAGTTGACTTAAGCAGTTGGCGTAATCTATCGTCAGCTTACGTTTATCGCAAATTTTCAAAAAACCGTTAACTTAGCGATGACTTGACTAGGCCCTAGGCTAGCTAAGATTTCAATTTCAAGTTTTATTTATTTATTTATTATATAAAAAATAAGTTTTTTCTAACACCTTATTTTGTCGAGATAAGGAATCAGATAGTTTGAAGTATATTGCAAGTATATCAACATTATTGCTTGATATTTTTTATTTATTTAAATCCGGAATTCAATAAAACTTGCGACGCGCTGGCCTAGTTGGTAGTGACCCTGCCTACGAAGCTACCGATCCTGGGTTCAAATCCCGGTAAGGGTAATATTTGCTTTTGAGTCATGGATGGTTTCTATGTAAAAGCTTAAGCTTGTCTAAAGCTTAGTTTGGGACTAGGTCAATTGGTGTGACATTGTCTACTGAAATTTATTATTATTTATTTATTCTAAATAAAACTCAAATAAGATTTTATCCGGTTGTATACAGTCTAAATTATGTCCGGTTACGAACTTTAGGTAAATTAGCTCAGTGGGGCTAGACATGTTGCCATCGTTCACGAACGCTAGCGTTAGGCGATCACTTTGGTGATCACCTGTCACTTGGCGCTGTCAAAATTAAATAGGCTAGACAATCAGTTTTCAGCGTGTCAGTTGTAACGAGTGATATATCACGTGACATACGTCATTCCCATACATTTTTCAATGACAACACATGTCGTCAGTGTTCACCTAACGCTAGCGTTCGTGAACGATGGCAACTTGTCTAGCCCCACTGGATATTCCGATCACTGATTATAATAAAGTCGTCAACATAAATAACTGTGAAGTTCGTAGACGTCAAAGATATGTTTACATTTTTGGACCTTATTTCAATGAAATAAGGTAAAAAAAAGTAAATACATCTTTTACAATTCTGAAAAGTTTAAGATTCCATGAATATTGGTGTTATAAGTTCAAATGATTATAAGTTCCGATCATTAGTATTAAAACAAATTATGAAGAGTATGAAGAGTGATCATTAGGTTGTAAAATTATATGAGATACATTTTCGGAGTTCCAATAATCTAATTTGCAATTTGATAAGAACTTTGGCGCACCCGTACTAAACAACACCCAAGACAGAAATTAATTGTCTCGCTCATCATCAAATATTTCGGTCGCTAGTAGAATGACTAGGTCGTAAAATGACTGACTCGCAAAATGACCACATCGCTTGTAGCCTACATCTCAAAATGTCCGAGTCGCAAAAGGACTACTTTCTTTGCGTAACTAGGTAGGTTAGGTTCGTTAGGTTACTTTAAATGCCCGAAGGGCAAATTACCTAGAAATAGGAGCCCCGCCGTGCGGGGCTCCGTCGACTGTACTTAAACAGTGATAAAATGAAAAAACCATTGTGTCCATTTTGCGACTCGGACATTTTAAGATATAGGCTACAAGCGATGTGGTCATTTTGCGAGTCAGTCATTTTACGATCCCGTCATTCTACTAGTGACCCAAATATTTGCCTATACCGAATCGAACCCGGGACTTCCAGCTTCGTAGGCGGGTTAGGCTAATTCCATCGTCTGTGTATTCCGTGGGTCACTTTAATCATACTTCAAATGAGTGTTCCATGACTTGACGTATCTTGAGACGGGTATCTCACATAGTCTTATTAAATAACTCCGGATTGCAATCTTAAGATCACAATGTCTATAGATCTCACGGATCAGGGTCGTGATCATGCGTTTACCATGAAAAAAACAGATTTTCTCGACCTTCACACAAGTTATGAAGAATTTATATACGCTTATGGTAATGTTAACAGGAAAATATATAACTATATTATATTCGCTAACTGACACCTGTATAAACGAAATTGCGAAGGTGAACAAAAAATAAAGTTTCTTTTGACATTCATACGCGCATTGTACGAAACTAGAAGTCGGATGAGTCACGCGTGTGAATAATTAACATATATTACGATATACGAGTACATGTATACATATTAGTTTTCCCTATTATTAATAAATAAATGAAACTCCCATGCCGTGTGGTTGCCGGGTTAGAATAGTGCCACTCCATGTCTTCCCGTGGATGTCGTAAGGGGTGACTAAGGGAATAAAGGCTTGTTATACTCGTAATTTTTAATGGAATAAAGAAGATAAAAAATCGCATATATCAAATCAAATTGGAGAAATACTGGAAAGGGCCGAATCTTGCAACCTGTCACTAATGTACTCTGGTAAACGTCTTAGTCTGTTTGTGCAAAATATGGAGATGACTGTTCTACGTACTTTGACAGTCTAAACAAAACTCAGTTTCTTAGCGTAATAAGATAATAAAAATGAAATAAGTTAGTCTACTCGACAAAAAAACATAATACAAAATTTGGAAACCTGATCGCTTTAGTAAAATATGAAAAACGTTTACCCTACTCTTGCTAAAAAAAAAATGTGAACCTGTGATGTTTTTTTAAGAAATGTTTTTTATCTATGATGCTATGATCTATGATCATAAATTCTGAAGAGTCATGTTTGGGAATTGATAAGAATTCCAAACGCAATTTTTTGTTATCGTGTATAAATCAAACCTAACCTAACCTACGCATGACAATTAAATTATGCATTTAATCTAAAATAGTAGCAGCGGAAATTTTTTAATTCGGACAAATGAATATTCGGAAAAAAGTCATTCGGAATTTTAAGGTGTTTCCTGCTCGTAAGCATACATTAATTAATTTTAAAATAAATAACGTTTAAATATTAGTGTTTTAATAAATAAATACGCAACGCTGCATTGCTATACAACGAAGAAATCGTGCATCTTACTTTGTCACGGTTGCCCTCTCTTTTTTAGTTCTTATTTTTATTTAGTATTTAATTTATAATTTAGTTTTAATTTACATTACTTTTACTTATACTTTTATTTTTTAATTTCTCATAGTTTTAGTTTTGTTTTTAGTTTTATTTTGTAATATTTGAAGGGTGCACGGAAATAATTATCATGTCTATAGTCACTGTTTTTAGATTGTCTCAGCTACCGATATAAATAAAAATACGATTGCGTTCTATGGACCCTTCATTTAAAGTTGTAATTTCATTGTACATTTAATACTGTTAAATATTATGTTAATAAATAACCCTAAATAAAAAGTACAATATGATTGTAATAATATGTATCGCCCAAAAGTCGCCGTCAATAGAACTTGCAGAAGAACAAAACCAAACGTACCAATTTACCATTATTACTCGATAATCACGTACTTTTAATTATTCTCATTATTACGTTTAAGACGAAAGTTTACGCTTGATGAATATTTGAGGTTATGTGTCAAACAGTACTAATTTGTTTACATCGTCCACAAGTTCTACTGACGGCGACTTTACGGTCCGCAGATGTGTTCCAGTCAGTTCATAGCACAGTGGTATTATCTCACGAAAGCAGGATTGCCATCCTTGTGTGTGTAGATGCACGTGCACGTTGTCTCTGTGTGCGTAGCTGTCGTTGCTTAGCAACGCCGTATCGTGTCTATACGTGTTACACCTACAAGTATGGCGAACCCGCTTTCGTGAGATGAAACGATTGTATCTAGAACTCAGATAATTAGTTTCTTGACAGATTTTTGAACTTGACTTTGGACTTTGGATCTGTTATTCTGTGGGAGCCTTTACCTTAATTCATCGAAGAATTAGTCAACGTTGAGGGAGACAACTTGTGTCCCGTTAAATTTATATTAACGTGTGTATTTTTAATTTGGTCACAGATTTGGACGAACTGCTCGGCGTAACCGGTAAGTACCTAACTGTATGGGTCTTGTGTCTGCGAGGGCGGTTATTTCAGTTTGCCGGTTAATAGGTACTTCGTTGACTACTAAACTTGTTTCAGAGAAGTGGTGATTTTGGTTGAGTTTTTGTTTCTTTTTTTTACCGTTGCAATTTTGTTAATTTTTTGTAGGGGGCTGGAATTTATATCCGGTATTTCTGGTACTTTGCCAGCAGTTCCTCCCTTTTTTAGTTTTTATTTAATATTAGTTTAATTTTAGTTTATAAGTTTTGATTAATTTAATTATTACTTGTATTATTTATACTTGCAGTAGTTTTAACCATGGTCTAATATAACAAGGTCTTGTTTTCTGAAACGGGACACTTTCTACGTCACCACATAGTCGCCATGTGAATAACAACTACTCAAAAATAAGGAGAAAATGTAAATCCAAAAAAAAAAGCCTGTCTGTCACTTTAATTGAATGTAACATTAATATCATAATTGCATTTAAACATGATAGAAACGAGCAGGTTTTGAAATTCAGAATTATAAAGTTGTTATTAGGAAATTAGGAATTTTAAATAATTAATGTGTGTTCCCATTAAAGTATTTATAACTATTTCATATAATTAAATACTCCATTAGGTGATTAGTGCTTTTTGGAAAATGATACCAGCCGTATATTATTGAACCATGTTGTTAGTTTTATTTTTATTTTTTATTTGTAATAACTATATTTTTAATTTTATGATACATTACTTCTTTGGAACATATATAATGTCAAATTCTGGTAAACCGCCCAGTACTCAGCTAGAAACCTGAAGTCGGCCTCTGGCTGTACTATCAGCCCAATGGAACCCTGACCCACCATAGAACGGTGTCACAGTGACATTATAAAACAATTTGTTTGACACTTCTTATGACTTAAATCATAACGTCTCTGTGACACAGTTCTATGGTGGGTCAAGGTTCCAATGGTCTGATAGTACTTTGCATGAGAAGGAAGAGTATATATTTCACACCCTTCTCACTCATAAGGTCGAATACTGGTTTATGAATGACTATTGGTTATTTACCCTAATAATGTCAATATGAAAGGTTACATGTCTAGTCATTTTAGAAACTTTTGACATCGTAATTTGAAAATTATGGAGATTTTGTAACAGTAAAAAAAGGTATTAAAGTTTTCATCACACTTGCTCGTAAATAGTGTCCTAACATGCTAGAAAAATCGACCGTAAATCCAAAATAATACCCGCGGGCCTTTTTTTTACCATTACGTTACTTAAGTGCGTAATAGCTTTTTTTTTTAAATATTATACGAGGACTCGAACTATCACAATACGTCAGGACCCCAATTCTTGTGCCATTCGATATGAAGTTTCATTCGAGATGAAATGTCAGTTGAATACTATTTCCTAACAATCTCGCATAATAAACTATTGATCTCATATGTCACTAGAATCGGACTCCGAACACGTTTGACATTATCTGTGGTAAGTCACAGACAATGATGTAGTCTGCCGCTAATAAGTTAAAAATATGATCTTTTGTCTGATTTTATTTCATTTCCTCGCAATTGTGATGAAAAACATTGTATGTTACACGGGTGGTAAAGGAAATACAAAGCTTGAGTCATTAAAGCCCTCAGCCTTCGGCTTCGGGCTTCTAACAGACTCTCGTTTGTAATTCTTTCTTTACCACCCTTAATACACAATGTACGAAATAAAATCTCATTGAAAAAGTTACTGGACATGTTTTTTCGGTATACCCTTTATGTATTGTTTTTGTATCTGTTAAGGGCAATACAGAATTACAGAGCTACCTTTTTTTAATAGTGGTCGGCAATTCGTGACAAATATACTGTCAGTTGCGAGTGTAAGCGCTATAGCGATAGCCAGTCGCACTCTATTAAGAAGAGCCTGTCTATATTGTACAGTCAACAGCAAAAGAAACTGATGAAATAGGGTCCCAAATTATCTATACAATACATTAAGTCAAATGCTACGGACTATTGTAGTTGATCAAAAGTAAATGAGCTCAATAACGTGTCATAATAAGTGATCACCATTATTTCGATTTTTGAAAACTCAATGACAGTTTAAGTTATCGTTGAACATTTCGAATTAAAGTTTTAACTATAAAATCTTGGTTTTGGGACAACCTCGGAGTACTTCGGTTAATATCGGTTATGTTCGTCGAAAAACATGCGAAGTGACAAAATAGCAATCTCCCTTACGCCAAGATTTAAAATAAGTTTTTATTACATCTTGGAATTATTTGCCATAAATCCTTCTTTGCCGATATTGTTGGAATGTCGTTATTTTGGTATTCAATTCACGTTTTACGCTTTTGATAGAAATGTCATGTCAGGCTTCTGTTTTGCACAGTTGTTATGATCACTTTCTTTTGACTAATTAAAACATCAATTAATTTAGCACTTTAATATAACATGTTATATTTGGGATGCCATGACAATAGATATTTTGAAATGTTGATTTTGATCACTTACTTTTGACGTTGACTGTACACCCTTATATGTACATTAACGCACAGTAAATCTATTTTAGTTGCAGTATTCTTTGTCTCATTCTGTCAAATTCAAATGTCAAAATGAAGGAAAAGGACCAAGCTTACTTTAGAGGCCCTTTTCTTTCTCAACCACTAATATATGTAATCGAATATTTTGATTGGAAATGTGTCTATGAACCTTGGAACATGAGTTCTGTTTAACTAGTTCATCAGATAAGAGATTCAGATAGTGAAAGAAAGACCGAACTGACCGAGTTTTTTTTTTTTTTTTTTGAAAAACGTGCGGCGAGACAATTTGACGACGAGACAAAGCTTTTGTCCCGTTAAAACGTTGTGTATATTTAAAACTGTTTTTTGTTTTAATTTTCTTCGCACCGATCTTAGTTTTTTGTTGTATGGTTTGACTGGTATAGAATGCCATTGACCATTAAGTCCGCCATTTGTTTATTGCGTTGTGTGCAAAAGTTTCAATAAATAACATTACTAACACTTGTATTTACAATTTGGTCACAGATTTTTGCGCTGAAGAGCTGGGAAAGAGCGGTAAGTATTTAATTTTCATATAAGTTTGCGTTGACGTATTGTAGTTGTTACCACGTTTTTTTTTGATGATTTTTACGTATTTGTTTTCTGTCTTTACAAGTTTTCCCTTGCAGTGAAATCAAATTTTCCCCTTGTAAAGTTTTGAGCGCCTTGTCTTCAGCATATATTACTTTGCGCGGTGGTCCTTCTCTTATTTAATTCTTTTTTTTTATGGCATAGAGAAGACAAACGAGCACACAGGCCACCTGATGGTAAGTGGAAACTGTGACCCATAGACATTCGCATTCACAAAACTGCAATGCAATCCTAGACTGCAAATGCGTTGCCAACCCTGAGGACTAAGATGGAATGCCAATCAAATCATATGGTCTTCCCTTGCAGTTTTATCTAATTGTCCACTTTAACCCCCTTACTTATAAACGTGGAATAAGTTTGGAATTGTTTATGCCATGCTTTGTCACTTTCTGTCAGAGGCAATTATCACAGACTAGCGACCCGCCCTCGCTTCGCTTCGGTTTATGTGAGTTTTCTGTAACACCCGTTCATGGAACAGGATTTATTATACATATAAACCTTCCTCTTGAAACACTCTATCTATTAATAAAAACCGCATCAAAATCCGTTGCGTAGTTTTAAAGATCTAAGCATACATAGGGACAGACAGCGGGAAGCGACTTTGTTTTATACTATGTAGTGATAAGGACAAAGCATGGCATAAATTGTTCCAAGCTTACGTATTCCCCATTTATAAGTAAGGGGGTTAAAGTTTTGCGGACGGGATAGGGGGTCTCGTCGTTACATCCTGCATCTGTGGTAGTTTACCACGGAGGTCCCTCTCTAATTTAGTTTTTTTTTTTTTTTTTTTTTTATGGCATAGAGTAGACAAACGAGCACACAGGCCACCTGATGGTAAGTGGAAACTGTGACCCATAGACATTCGCATTCACAAGAATGCAATGCAATCTTGAGACTGCAAATGCGTTGCCAACCCTGAGGACTAACATGGAATGCCTCTATGCTAGTCATTTCACCGGCTGTCTTATCCCCAAACCGGAACACAACAATGCGAACACTGCTATTTGGCGGTAGGTTAATGGATAAGATGGTGGTAGCGATCCGGACGGACCCTGCACAAGGTCCTACCACCCGCAAATAGTTTTAGCAGTTTTATCAAATTGTCCACTTGTAAAATTTTGCAGTATAGGCTGCTCTTAAGATTCTGCATCTCTGGTACTTTGCCACTGTGGTCTATCTATTTTAGTTCTTATTTGGTAGTATTTTTATCATTTAAGTTAAGTATTGATTTATTTTATTTTTACTTCTTTTATTGTTTTAAGTTTTCATTTGTTATATTTATGATTGTTATTTAATTGTACGTTAATTCTGTGTATTTCGCAATATGAATAAGTTTTAATAAAAATGACAATATGAAAGTTTACACGGAAAGAACATGTCTAAAATCACCTTAGTAAATTTTGACATATCAGCATATCACAATCTGTAAATTGGGATCCAAAAAATAAAGTGGTATTTAGATTTATACATATATAAGGTTGGATTCGAAAAAACTGGAATAAGGTCTTATATTAGACTAATCTCGGATTAAGTTTAATTCCAGTTTGGTCGAATCCGTGTATGAATAGTTCAGTACTTTACATATTGTTTCAGACTGGCAATGCAGACTGTCAGTTGGTTTTTGGAACTGCAAGTAAACTAATCCTTTATTCATAAACGTTCTATAAGCGTATTTTAGTTAAAGTATGCGGTTTTTCTGCCTAATGGAATTGTCACAATGCAAATTGCAAAGCATACTTTAGCTTTTGTGCCTTTATAATTAGAGTCAGGCTGTGGGAGTTTAGAGTAGAATTATCCTTAAATAGTCCACTGCAATATATATATATTTTTTAGTGGCATGCCTTGTGTCCAATTAAAACATAATTAACGTGTGTATTTTTAATTTGGTCACAGACTTGGACGAACTGCTCAACGGCAAAACAAGTAAGTATCATAAATGGCTTTAAATGTTGATCCACCTTAGAACCTTGTTATAGTGAGAGCGTCAAGTGCCAAGATAAAAATTACATAGGAATTAATCGTTGGTTTATGTGACTAAGTTCTATAGTGGTTCATCAATTAACGTCCGTGACTGCATCTAACTCTGTGTCTGGGGACAATGTCAGTTTGCTGGTTAATACTCCGTCGATGAATTGTAAACCTATTTGTTTCAGAGAATCACACAACACGGTACTTTACCAGTTTTTTTTCCTGCTTTTTCGTTTTTTTTTTTCAAGCTTTGTGGGATTTTTGCCAATGCTCTTTTTTTCAGTTCTTATTTAGTATTAGTTTAATTATATATTAGTTTAGTTTTAGTTTATTTTATTTAGTGATTTTAGTTTTGTTTTTATTTCATATTGCAACACTTATTGTAACATTAAGTTATTAGCAATAGATAACTCCTTTTAATAAAATAGACAATATTATGTTACACATAGTACTTATATTATGTTAACGCCAATACAAAATTAACGTTATAGTTTTTGCGGCTTCCGGTTGTACGTCCTGTCTTGGTGTCATTAAATGGTTCAGAAGACAAGCTCTGGCCCGAAAACCAACTACACGAGCAAGAACCGTTTTACATCGTCTGGGAGTAGTTTTGTGTTTACATTTTCGTTTGTTGATTTATTCTTGCTTGACGTTTACGTGATTGTCTTCAACAACATACTTTACAATAAGTCTAGGATTTATTAAGCAGCGAGCTAGATTCGTTTCCCATTAAAACTTTACTAACACTATTTTTAATTTGGTCACAGCCTTTTTTGGCCAAGGACTCGGCGAAACCAGTAAGTACTAACCTAACCTAACTCAGATTTGCTTGTCTGCGAGCGTGCGATGAAAATATTTAGAAAAAATCTTTCAAGCTGGCAATTTGCAGTCTTGAGATTGCTATCATGAGATTGCTAAGAGCTTCAGAGTTCAAGTTTTGTCAGGTGGCATTTTAGCTCATTTGTATGCTCCATGAATTAAATAAGTGTATATACAAAAAAACAGCGCTTATTGCTTTACTAAGAAATGCTTCCTGAACTTTACATTGTGCATCTCTGGAGCTCTTTTTAGTTCTTGTTTCGCATTAGTTTAATCGTATTTAATTTTTAGTTTAGCTTTAATTTTTATTTTTATTATTTTAATATGACATAGTTTTTATTTTTAATTTTATTCTGTAATCATTTAAGTAATTACTTTTGTATTGTATTATGTATTTAGCAAAATAAGATTGTTTTTTTTTTAATGTAAATTGGTTTATTTTTAAGTATTCGTGTTTTTCACTCATTTTATTATATTTGTTTAGTGAAACATAGATTAGCTAAATAAAAGATGGCGGTAGGCTGCATCATAGTATTTTATTATTTTAAATTACATGTGGCTGCCAATCTTGACATAGTATAAAAAAAATGGCGTCCCTCCGTTTGTCCCTCTGTGTTTGCTTATATCTTTCAAACTAAGCAACGGATTTATTGCATGCAATTCGTTCAATATGTGTGCATTCATCATTAGATAGTGAAATCCCTTAAAGAGATAAGTTCGCCTTCGTACATTTCGTTTTAATCTTCATTGTACAGTCACAAGATTTTATTTGGTACCACCTTATGTCCAAAGTCAATCTGACATTCTACAACAATAGGGTTGAGTTTCTTAAAAGTTCCAAATGACTTGACATCTCTAATGACATTGACGACTTCAAGCATATTTTTCTTGAAATGGATCCCAAATTAACGCTCGTGACCGTACCTACAGTTAGATTAGAGTTGTATGACAACACTAAAAAGTTTTAAAATTCAGACAAAGTCTTTAGAATTAATAAAATTTAGGACAAACGTTATATTAGGACAATAGAAAATTAGGGATTCTAAGAGACGAATATTATTAAAACGTGAATTTTAATTGGTCACAGGTTCTTTCGGCGAAGCGCTCGGCGAAAACGGTAAGTAGATTAGATTAGATATTTTATTTCAGGCAACAACCATATTTAATAACTAACATAGATATCTATTTAACTCAAAATAATAATTTAATTTTTTTGTTTTTAATTTTTCGAGTCAAATCGGTGAAATACTGGAAAAGGGCCGAATCTTAAGTACCCGAAACCGACGTGCGTGCATGACTCTATGTATGAATGTGGAAGAAGCGAAAGAAATTTGTCAAGATCGTAGCAAGTGGAAAGAAGTGGTCTCTGCCTACCCCTCTGGGAAACAGGCGTGATTTAATGTATGTATGTATGTAAGTATTAGATAAATTAAAACTCTCCCTCCCCCTTATATCAGAGCTGATATCTCTTGAGCGGATCAACCGATTTTGATGGAGCAAAACGTAACGCAAAAAGAAGGGAGTTTGACCGCTATGTGTGCGTGGATCTCTCTGTGGCACCGTAGATCTTTAACGGGTAAACCCATTTGGATGAGTTTTTTTTTATTTGAAAGCAGGTTTCCTAGCGGTGGTTTTAAGCTAAGTTTCATGGAAATCGGTTTGGCCATTTAAGAGAGATCAGCTATGGAAGAAGGCGTCACCGGGGTTATTTCTATTTATTTAATTGTTATTTTCGGGGGTAATAAAAAACACGAACGCTCTAGTCAGATAAGTTAATCGTGACACATTGCACAACCATGAAGTTTTTTGGGTTCTGTAGTCAAAGGAACCCTTATAGTTTCGCCATGTCCTTCCGTCCGCAGCCTAGCTCAGAGACCATAAGTACTAGAAAGCTGTAATTTGGCATGAATATTATACGAGTATACACATAAGTCATGTCAAAAAGTTTACCTTACCGTTACGTGAGGATGCATTTTTTTTCTCGTCTACCCCATAGTGTCGTTGGATAGGTATTTCAACAATATGGCGGGTTTGTCTAAATAGTTTTTTCGATAAGGGGTCCGTTTAAGGAATATAAAGCTTTATAGGGCTAGTTTTTGTTAGAGGCAAGTGTACTAAAAATCAGAAAAATATCTTACATTAAAGCACATAATGAATTTAATAGGAAAACTATCACGACTAAGTAGACTTCATTGGTTCTTGAGTTACAACGGTTTAAATGTTTATACCTATCGAAAAGTTATTAGCGTTGTTGGTAAACTGACCGTGACCTATGTCGAATGGGCATAATAGTTTTCCAACGGCCAAGTTAAGTTTGTCACGAGGTCTAATTGGTTTGTAGTTACGGCTTCGGAACCCTACACTGAGCATGGTCCGACATGCTCTTGCCCGGTTTTTAATATTGATGTTAGCAGTAGTCAAACAACGCCGTTATTACTAGCGTTGTTTTCCTGTTCCATTATGAATGTTTGGAACCTACATGCTTGTCAATGATATTATCAGAGCCCTGATTTTTCGCGGCAAAACAAAAAACAGTCTCAATCTAGCTAGTGTTACAAATACTATTTTGTACTAAAATTAATAATGTAAGTCATTAATACGAGTATATAAGAAAACTAAAAGTAGATTTTTGACAGATGATGCGACGCTGCTACGTTCCGAAACGACACAGATTGGCAATTTTGTATCGGATCGAGGCTCCTTAAACAAGGACACATATATGGAAATCCGAAGTTCTATTTTCAAATTTTTTTCGGTTGTCTAGAGCGTATCGAAATAGTTATTTCGGTTGTCTAGAGCGTATCGAAATAGTTATTTCGGTTGTCTAGGGCGTATCGAAATAGTTATTTCGGTTGTTTCGGAAGTAACATCTAGACTATTCAACGATGAAAAGAGTGACGTTACAGTATTCTCTATGAAATCGTAATACACACATTTTAATCGACGAGTACAAAAAGTATTGTTCACAATAGTGTCATAATTAAACTTTTTAATCTCGTACCTTACTTAGGCCACTCAGCAAGCTTCGTGGCCTAAACACGGTACTCGACTAAAAAGCTCTCTATTATAACACGATTACGAAAAATACTAATTTGTTGTGTAGAAGGTCCACGAAATAATAAAAAAGTATGAAATAAAACATTTTACGTGAGTTTTACAATTATATAGAAACAAATGCAATTCCTTCTTCGAAGTTCATGTCAGTACACAGCAGCACATGACATTTTATTTGGTTTGTGTTAGTTATAGGGGTAGATAATTATTAATTTCTCAACGTTCTCTGGGAGTAGACAGTTTCTGAAGTACTATTATTTTCCATGAGGCAGTATAGTCACTTTATTCAATGATTTACCTCTTAGTTACCCGACGGGTTATTTTATTACCTGATATTAAAAAGTAGGAGTTAAGATTTAGATGGAATAACACAAATAAAACAACTGTCGCGAATGGTTGTAGAGTAATTTAAATATAATTACAAATCACTCGATATCGATAAAAAAATATTTTTGTAACAGTAGCTAGCTTGCGACAGTCTTTTGTTTTGCCGCGTAATATCTGGGTTCTGGATATTACAGAAGTACAGTATAATATAGATATGTTACGATCCTAGTAAATGCGTTTGAAAAAAGTCACAGTTGCATAATTCATTTGTTTCACTAGTCAATGATACGGATAATACGAGAGTAAGAGAGATAGCTATCGTCAAATTGGGTCTTTTTTGGATCTTCAACTTGGGCGCGGTAGTAACATATCTATGCTAATATTATAAAGCTGAAGAGTTTGTTTGTTTGTTTGCTTGAACGCGCAAATCTCAGGAACTACTGGTCAGAATTGTAAAATTATTTCAGTGTTAGACAGCCCATTTATCGAGGAAGGCTGTAGGCTATATATCATAATCACATAAACCGAAGCGAAGCGGGGACGGGCTGCTAGTATGTAATATCGTTGATGTGTTCTATCACGATGGACTTAAAAAATAAATACCCTACTATATTATAAGCTTCCGAATACCTCATACAAGTTTCGTCCTAGATCCCAAGCAAGTAATGTCATGCAAGGGTGGTTGTACTATACAGTCTGGAGGGCGGTCCGACCTTGTCGGGTCGCCAGTTCGAACCCCGTTGAGGAACGAATTTTCTGTAAAACTGTATATTTAACTCATACTTCTGACAATAACGTTAAAATAACAAGTTTAAAAAGCAACCAAAAAATCCAACTGCTGTTTGGATAATGTCGTCAATATATTTCGTCAATTGCGGATTTTATAACAATATGGTTGCTAACATTAAAGCGTTATAAATCCTAAATTATCATTCATATGCAAAATGATGATTTTTACCTATTTAATGATATCCCATTTGTCATAGTTTGTCCGCTTTTTCTTCACAATGGCGTCTGGTTGCCGCCATATTGAATTTTAATGATTGTCATCACTACATAGTATAAGACAAAGTCGCTTCCCGCTGTCTGTCCCTATGTACTTATGCTTAGATCTTTAAAACTACGCAACGGATTTTGATGCGGTTTTTTTTAATAGATAGAGTGATTCAAGAGGAAACTTTTTATGTATAAATTTTGGTTTTATGTACGGGTGTTACAGAAAACTCACATAAACCGAAGCGAAGGCGGGTCGCTAGTATCTATATATATATTACTGTCAAGTCAATAAGAGCTATTGTAACGTTGACGATACGAAAACATGCCACAAGCAATGTAGTTTTACCTAGTATAATCTCGCTCATGACGCAAATATTTATTATAACATCTTTAAGTTTTTTTTATCTGTTCAAAGTAGGTTAAAGAATAAAAAAAAATCCTACATCCGTCTACAATTATCACGCGTGTTCACAATTCACAAATCAAAATCCAGATGTCGTAAACCTTTTAATAAAAATTCAAAATTTAAAAATTGAATATTCTTTTAATTAAAACCTAGTTCTAAATTCAAACTCATCCGCGCCGGCAAGCCCCAGTTCACAGTACCTACTGCACGGTAGCATTGAGGCAACCTTCGCGCGGGGTCGACGCCCGAGGAAGGACGCCCTTGCGTAGCTCTAGCAGAGCTGTTACCCAACGTCTGGTGACGCGACCCTTAATTTAAGTGTTAGATGCATTTTATAATCGTTTTGGTATGGTTTATAGAAATAAATTAACTAGCATTCGCATGCGACTTTGCGTGAGTCTTTATTGATATTCAATGAGGAACTGACCGTTTATCCGGGATATACCATAAGTCTATAAGTATTATCTACAAAAAAAAAACATGTGTATTAACCTTGAATCGAGAAGATGGATCTAACAAACAAACACACTCTGCCATTTATTTATAATACCAATAACGATAAACATGTATTCGCGTGTAAAAAAAAAAACAATTTGCAAAATTTTGTTAATTAATAAGTAACTAAAATTAATGTATAAGTGTATTTATACAAATCCTGACATTGTGACACTGAATAAATGTTTAAATTCAACTGAAAAAGTAAGTCAGTGAGGTACCTACTTTTTTAATGCTTCTATTGAGTATTGATATACCTACAAAGTAAGTTTAAATTGGTAACTAAAATATTTAGAACGAGCTTCATTCCAAAGAGGTTTCTTTTTCCATGGAAATGGCTAAGTATCGAATGAGATCGATAGGACTGTTCAGCCACATAATGCTGACCCCTAGCCTCGTAGTAATTCTTCAAGATAGCAGATCAATTTATAATGGTTTTAAAGTAAGACGATATAGATTTTATTTCGTCTAGTATATTTTCACCACTTGAAAAATTATGTTCATATGTGTTTTTTTTCTAGCTTAATATTTTTTCTTTAAAACCATGACAAAAAGGCCCTTTCAATGAAGTCCGTAAAAATTTAGCTTACCCCTGATTTTGATAGTCCCTACATATACATAAGCTGCCATCTTGAACATATTTACGAGACTCATTATAACATAATTGACACTGGGTTCCTAGTCGAAACAGTAGGAACTCAAAATACAACTGTATTTTAAAATCAACTTTAATACAAGTTATATGAGCTTGAAATTAAAACTAGCAAGGATTTTGAGTTGATACTGTTTTGATCTAGTACAGTCAACAGCATAAATAAGTGATCATTTATGTACCTTGTTACTCGTCGCGTATGAAACGTCATACAAGATTGTGAAACGATTGAAAGCGACAAGGTACAGAAATGATCACTTATTTATGATGTTGACTGTACTAAAACAGACTATACTAGACTTTTTACTAGCAGCCAGCATTTTCCTTAAACCGATGTTCATGATACCTAACTAAGAAACTTATAGCTTTATTTCCACCGCATCCAAATCGGTCTATCCGTAGCGAAGCGATTGACGTACACACGGAAACATACTCCATAGACTTGTCTAAGTTAGTCAACACTTTTATAACCTCAAAATGCTTCCTTTTCGCCGAAAATTACAATTTCGACAAAAAACATCAATCCAAAAATTAACTAGAGACCCGCCCTCGCTTCGCTTCGGTTTATGTGAGTTTTCTGTAATACCGGAATCTATTATACTTACATATAAACCTCCGTCATAACTCTGTCTATTGCTGAAAACTGCATTGAAATCCGTTGAGCGGACTTCATTTTATACAAAGTCAAGATAAAGAAATAAATTGCGTGCAATACTTAACCTATAACTATAAATGAATTAATTTAAAATAAAAATATATAACGCGTCAAATGCTTGAGGCAATCTAGATCTGTCGGTTCATTGAAGGAAGGATTAAGGAAGTTGTGGCTAAATCAACAGGATGAGTCGGAGCGTTGGTCCTTACCTCTGTTGTAGGTTTTAATTGCGGTTTACGTATGTGTGGTAGTATATATTGGTATATTATATTATATCTATGTATGTATCTTATTAAAGAAGATATTTTATTTTCTTCCTGTTTCTCTGTTGTATACAGTGTGTCACCGGCATGCGGGCATTTATTAAAACTGCCGATAATAAGTTGCTTTAGCAAGTGTTTGCAAGTATTATTAATTAAAAAATAATTAAAATAACTTCACAATTAATTTTCTTAGATACTGTCCATTTTTAATGTAGTGCATGTACTGCGTGTTCATCGTTATCAGTATCGCTGTTACTTGGTACAAGGCATGTCGTGGTACGGGGGCAGATCATAATAATCAAAGTAGCCGTCGACTGTCTGTCAATTTGCTGTGCTTTACATTGCTGGCAATTAACATTTTGTTAGAAAGTTAACAAAGCCTGAAAAGTTGTTTATTAATTAAATTAATGTCATAGTTACGTTACAGATATACGTTATTTTAACCTACTTTAAAAAAAGCCAGGGTTCTGGTAACACACTGTATACTATTTGTTATTTCCTGAAATTTTGTTAATTTGTCTATCCTTCGGCATTGTCCTTGCTTGTTGTCCAAGGTTAACTGGAAGAGATCCCATATGGGATAAGTTCGCCTATGTACATTGTCAACATGTCTTGCAATAGTCTACATACATACAATAATAAAAAACACATTCGAAAAAAATATCGATGCGTTCTACAGAAACCATGACCACTATTTCGATTTTCAATTGTTTTATATAAAACTCAGAAACAAGTTTCGACACGTTCTAAAAAAAAATCATGAGAATCTATTTCCATATTCACTGGTTTTATATAAAACTCGGCGACGTTACATAAAGGCGAGCTTACATAAAAACCTAACGTTCATCAACCTTCCCTTTCCCGTCATCTTTTCGCCCTTGCGAGGCGAAAGACCGTCCCGACGTCCTTACAGCGTGAACCACGTAGCCTAGCCAGTTTGGGGGTGTCTGCAACTAAAATCAGTTAGGCTTCACTCTGTTTCAATGTAGTATCGCACTAACACAAGGATAACTTGGTACAAAGTCGACGCCTGGGCTCGAGTAAAATTGAATGGGTATAGAATCTATCAGTGCTAGGTTAAAGTGATTTGTATCAAGTTTATAATAAGGACCTTCTGTAGGTCATAGACGGCCTAATATGCGACATTTAGTTTCATGAGTTCCCTCAATTGGGATTAGTAGTGACCTACATTTTTTGTTTTCAACCCCCGACGTAAAAAGCGGGGTGTGATAAGGTTGACGTATATGTGTATATGTCTGAGGCAACATAGCTCTTAAACAGAAGAACCGATTTGGATGATTTTTTTTCCAATATAAGGTTGTCTAATGAAATTAGTTTTGCGTGTTATAATGCCTAATTATGTGTATAGTCGCATACGTAACTTTATCTACATGCATATCATAAGTTTTCTACAATATACGAGAAAACTGTATCTGTGGTGACCCAGTATCTTAATGTTGACATTAAAGTATAGTAACCGATACTTTAATGTCATGCAATACTTTAATGGTAACATTAATATACAGCCACAGATATTTATTAACATAGGACATTTGATTATCGTTTGTTAAAATATTTTAGGGAAGTTAGGATATGGATGTAAATAAAACCGCTTTAAGACTGCGCCGAGCAAACATCGAGTGTCCAGTGGCGCCCTCATTACTATTATTGTGTTTTCTAACCAACTAAAGAATTTCCTTAGAATCAGACGATATGTTTTTGAAGCGCAACACAATTTATGAGATACGTAACAAACTTTAATAACCTACCCTTTAAGTAGTCAGCTTAACAGGAAAACGTTTCCACTTTTTTCCGTTAAGTTGATAACTCGAAGTTTAATTGTTGTTGAACTATGTGATATACCCTATAAGTTGTGTTTTAATTTGTAGTACAAAAACACACCATCCAATTTTAAGAAAATAATGAGGGCGCCACTGTACAGTCAACCAAATTGATTCCTAGGCCACTTTGGACTTTGTCAACGTGACGTTGTAAACCAAATCATAGGGAAGTCTCTTACGTTTTGGTTGACAACGTCATTTTAACATAGTCCAAAGTGGCCTAGAAATCAAATTAGTTGACTGTACATCCGGCGTAACTTGGCGCAGTCCAGAGGTAAATGGCTGCTTCGTCTACTAAGCCGGTCGGGGTGACACCGCCAGGTCGTCGCCCCGACCGTATCGTCCTTCCTACCCTCCGACCGACAGGAGTCATCCCCCAACCTACTGTACTTACAAATAGCAAATAGGTGACGTAGATCGTTCCAAATTTGAAAATAATACATTCGTTATTTTCAGGGCCCGTAATTTTAATGCCGCTGACGCATAATTGACGTCACGCTACATAGAGTATGATTTCAAATTGTTTTATTGTAATTGTTAACCATTAGTCGTCAATCATTTAATCATGTAGAGCTGAGTCAAGTAATCTATTGACGCGTAGAAAAATAAATGCCTACTTGATACATAAAACGTAAATGAAACTATTTGTTTTGTATTTTACTAGCGACCCGCCCGCGCTTCGCTTCGGTTTATGTGAGTTTTCTGCAACACCCGTGCTTAAAACAGAATTTATTATACATAAAAACCTTTCTCTTGAATCACTCTATCTATTAAAAAAAACCGCATCTAAATCCGTTGCGTAGTTTTAAAGATCTAAGCATACATAGGGACAGACAGCGGAAACCGACTTTGTTTTATACTATGTAGTGATGCTGCTGATGCTATCATAAAATTCGTAAGATACAGGTTAAACTCCTTTTGTGTTAAATTTCCTTCTTCTTTTTGAATATGTTTAGTTGTCCGCATATTTGTTGTGACAGTGCTGATTTTTGATGGTTTATTTTGATCGCAATTAGTCCAATAATCGTTTTTGTCGTTTACGATTAAAAACGGATATTTGTTGCAAAACTCCTGTAACAATAGCAAATGTAAACAATCACTAAGACACTATTAAAATCTAAGGACCATACGTATGAATTATTTAGTAATTTGACAATCTGTTCTTTATTTGAGTGACAATAGTCACAGTTAGTAAAACGTCATGTACTACTGATTATTTCATCGATACCGGTCAACTAAAGAGGTTGACAAATGATTATGTAGAAATACTAATTGGAATCACACTGTATGTAGCGTGACGTCATTTTTAAGTAAACGGCATGAAAATAACGGGCCCTGGTTATTTTAAATTTAGCATTCGTTTTCTTATTCTATTTTTAAAAAATTGCTGGCGCTTCTGTTACCCTTTAATTTGGCAATGTACGTCACAGTATAGGTACATACCATAATGTCCGACTTGCCAAATATAGAAGGGGGGTTTTAAAAGGTTTTATTTAACTTGTAATGTATGTATGTATGTATCAAATCTTGCAAGTTAAATTTGACACACTTCCCGGTTTCCGATGAAGCTCAAATTTTGCATACGCCTTTAGTTCTGATGACAATACAATAGTAGTACCATTGAACTGGTCTCATATAGACTCAGGGTGGTCATACGAACACCTAAATTACACATGAGAAACTGGTCGTGTAAGGGGCTGTTAGAATTGTCTTGACGAGTAGATGACGACAATGCAAAAGAAAGTACAGTAAGCTACAATAGCTTGTCCCAAAAATGAAGTGTTTGACGGAAAATTATTTTAACAACCGACGCAAAACGGGGTGTAGTAAGTTTGTGTCTGCCATGTTTGTCTCTCTCTGTGTGTGTGTGTGTGTATGTGGTACCGTAGCTCTTAAACGGCTGAACCGATTTTGATGCGGTTTTTATTTATTTTAAAGCAGGTCTTCTGACGGTTTTCAAATGGTCAAGTGTGAGTTGAAACTGAATTCAAATCGGAATTCATTTCTTCACGCCTGTAATCCCAGAGTGGGGTAGGCAGAGCAGAATTACCTACAACTCTAAAAACTTGTTGATAATTATGTAACGACATTTTGCAATAAGGCTAGATGTTTACCAGCGTATTACAGCGTATTAACGACTGACTGCTGAGTTTCTTGCGGCGTTTCTTCTCGGCAATGGTCTCCTCTTGGGAAGCGCTGGTAGATTCTTGACGTGTATAACTGCCCGTGCGGCCTACTTACTGAATGAATATCTTTTATCTTTTTTTTTATCTTTTATTGTAGTGACAGGCGCAATATATTTATTTTAACTTAATAATTTAACTTTTTTATTATTATTATTTTAACGTGTCTTAGTGGTTCGGTCATTTGGAAAGGATGGATGGAAGAAGATTGACGAAAGAGATATACAGATCGAAAGTGAGTGGACGGGTCGGAAGGGGCCGCTCTAGGCGTACTTTTTCGAGTCAAATCGGTGAAATACTGGAACAGGGCCGAATCTTAAGTACTCAAAACCGACGTGCGTCCATTACTCGATGTAAGAATGTGGAAGAAGCGAAAGAAATTTGTCAAGATCGTAGCAAGTGGAAAGAAGTGGTCTCTGCCTACCCCTCTGGGAAACAGGCGTGATTTAATGTATGTATGTATGTAGTAGTCCTTAACCGTATTAATTTAAAAAATATATATTCATTTCCAGTCATGACATGACGGATGACGTAATACTTTTAATTTAGTTGGTAGTGACGCGGTTAGGGTATAGTACATTACATAACAAGGGCTGTAAAAGAAAGAAAGCCCGAAATCGCAGGTATTTGAGACCCGAGCCGTAGGCGAGGGTTGTAAATATGCGATAGAGGGCTTTCTTTTTTACTGCCCGTGATGAGTACACAATTTTGCCACAATGCGAGTTTTACCGTGCGCGCAGCGTGCGATAAAACTCACATTATGGCCAGGTGTTACGTAAAATATAATATTTCCACGTTTAAGTATGTATAGGTATGTATGTATTTCTATACCGAACCACCTTTCAACGGACGGACGCGGAATTTTCAGTTCATCGGAAATGTCTCGCCGCGTAAGTTAATATTTTTTGGCTATCTTACTGATTAGGCCCTCTCGATCTTTTACGCAATTACCTTACCCCCTCTTACACACTCAGGTTTCTACACGATGTGTTTTCGTTCACCGTAAGAGCATCGGATAATGAACTTAAGTTAGAAAAATCATTGGTCCGTGGTGACCGCGGGGATTCGAACTCGGTATCTTGCGATCTCGAGTCGACCCCGTAAGCCACTAGGCCACAAACACTGTTAGTCACAAGTCTAATTAAAGCTACGTAATCAATGTGACATCTTGGAAACGTAGTTTCAGCAGTAAGGGTGCGGCTCCACTGAGGCGGAGATGAGCGGAGCGGAGCGGAGCTGTGCCAATATTAACCAATAGAAGGCGCATGCGGTCACGTCGAGCGCGCCTTGCGCACGTTAGTTTAGATTCTATTGGTTAATATTGGCACAGCTCCGCTTCGCTCCGCTCATCTCCACCTCAGTGGAGCCGCAGCCTTAGCGTTCGATGAAATGATAAAATCGATGGAGTGAAATTCGTCTAAATGGGTCATTATTCGAGCGTTCCAACCGCGTCACTTTTGTGGATATATTATTGAAGAATTGGGCGTATATTTTAATGCCGTTTTTGGATATTTGTAAGATGTCTGGTACAGTCGAAGTCATAAATATGTTTACACTTTAGTACCTTGTCGCTTTAATGGCTGTGACAATTTCATATGACAGTTTAATTATGATGTTAAATAGGCAAGGTACTAAAGTGTAACATATTTTTGACTTCGACTATACAGTTAGAGGCTTAACTTGAAATAAAATCGAAATCTGCAGTGACCTCTACAAATAATCACCCAAATCATTTATTACTGTATTTCTCTATAATATATAATAATATGTATATTGTTATCTAATAACCATGGTACAGTCGGCCTAGAAAGTCTACAAGTTTTGACAAAAGTTTCTATGAGATCTAATTATCGCTAAGGTTGACACTTGTCACTGTCATAATAATATTGCAAGCTGAAATCGAACTGGTTGTATTATGAATATAATGATATTTACGACGTGCAAATGAACTGCAACCGTAGGGTAGACCACATTTTTGACCGACTGAAAAAGCCTAGAGTTTAGTTTGGAACTAGGATTTTTTTGAATTGATATTTAATTATGATATTCAAACCTATTCCTACATACATTAAATCACGCCTGTTTCCTTTGGGGTAGGCAAATACCACTTCTTTCCACCTGCTACGATACTGACAAAACTCTTTCGCTTCCATATTCACACACCGAGTAATAGGTAATCATACGTACTAATCAACGTAATCATTACGACCTAGACATCTTTTTTACCCTAACGCAATTATATTGTCCAGGACCTGGTCACCTTTACTGTCAAGTTAATGAGAGCTATCATATCGTTAACAATACACTAACAATAGGGAGTCGGTCTCATACACGTCAAACTCGTGACCATCCGAGTGACAATGCAGAGCTTAAACGGGTGGACCTTGAAACTGGGGCATTCCTTGGGTACCAAAGGTACCGCTTTGAAAAAAGGTTATTCTAACAGCCCACTACACTAAACCTAGTTCGGTAAGAGTACCGTATGATATACTGGGTTTTTTTTACCTGTTTTTTTTCTTGTTTCAATATTAACTTCCAAATTCTTTTTAAAGGAGGGTGGGCTAATTGGCCTAATGACCAATAAGGACAAGCGATATGTCCCCGAATAGGTAATTCTAAGTTGTAAAACTATTACTATGACAGGTGGTTCGAAATCTTTGTGTGAAAAAAGTTATTGCCATGCAAAGACCTCGGTTTTTCCAGGTAATTATTCTAACGTCGTCTATGTAGGCGTCCCGATGTTCCAGATTTTTTAATATTTCACACAGTGATTTAAGATTTCCCGCCATACAAAAAGTTGTAGAATATGAAAAAGTCTTTCAAATGACATAATGGCTTGTCATTATTGGTTTTTAGGCCAGTGTCTATACAAAACTGACCATCATCCTTTGTGTGCTACATTACATATATTTCGAGTAACATGTAGGCTATGTTTTATTTTTCTGCGCGAACGCAATTTTTTTTTAACGGTTGTTTAATCGGACTGCATAAACAGCAGTTTTCACGTTAAATATTGACATTAATTTATTTTCAAATCACACATACACTTTAACTGAGATACATAATTAGTTTATGTAATAAAGTTAAATCATCAACAACTTTCCCTTCATACAGAAACGTAATAGAATATTCGAGATAGCTCGTATTACATTTACCCCCCTTCCCCCTAAGTCACCTTGCACCGTAGCCCGTAGAGGGCGCTACGGTGTAGCGGTTCTACGACCTGTCGACCGGACGCCCGACGAACCTCCCTGTAATACGGGGAGTGACTTCCACCTAGATTTTTTTTAAAGCTTTTGTCAGGTATATACTTTGTTCATTTTAATCTAGTGTTGCATTAAAGCTAGTCCCGGGTCACATTTCGTTAAGAGCCACTGTTAAATTAGAGTCTTGAAAGTTTTCTATGCGCCTGTACGTTTATGGTAGCCTAGTACCCGTAGTACAATTCTATCTCTTTAAGATTATTCCGTAATATTTCATTTTCATTTCCAAGGTCATTTACACTAGGAACTTACTCTGAAACGTGCAGCTGCATACTGCATATGTATGCATGTACTTCAGTTTTGTGGTCAGAGTTCACTGCTCTTGTAGCAGGAGGGGGTGGCTTCCACCTTTTAGTTTAGTAATGAGATATAGCATATTGCAGCATGTATATGTTTCCTCGTATGTAAATTTAGTGTATGAGTTTATTGTCTTTGTTTACATATCTTATTATGATATTAGCAGGAAGCGTTAATTTTTCAATCATTTATTAAATAACGAATAGATTATTTAAGGGATATTTACAAAAAAAATAAAGCGATTTTCTTAACGAAATACATGTTGACTTTAAATCATTTTTATATAGCAGATATCGCTTCGACCGTCTTACTATTACATTTAACTGGCGAATAATTAACTTCTGTATTACAGTTACGAGATTTAATTTGGTACCAAGACCAAAGTCAATCTGACATTCTACAACAATAACGTTGAGTTTCCTAAAAGTTACAAATGACTTGACATCTCTAATGACATTGACCACTTCAAGCATATTTTTCTTGAAATGGGCCCCAAATTGAAATTTCCAAAGATGTAAACAAATTAGTACTGTTTTACACATAACCTCAAATATTCATCAGGGTGATTTTAATTAAAATTGTATAATACTTATTCAATCTTTAAATTAATGTGAGTATATTTCACGTGTATAAATTGCTAAAACCTAACTTGATCAAAGCACGTGATTATCGAGAAATAACGGAAAATTTGTTCGTCTGGTCGTGTTTGCTTTGTTAATTTTAATGTAACTTACTTTAAAACAATATTGAATGAGTTTTGACGTAAACTCCCGAAAGGTCGCAACGAGCGCTTTACGTGCGTTCCGTAAAAAAAAAGATAAAGATATTCAGTGAGTAGGCCGCACGGGCACTTTTACACGTCAAGAATCTACCGGCGCTTCCCAAGAGGAGACACTGCTGAGTAGAAACGCCGCAAGAAACTCAGCAGTCAGTCGTTTTTTAACCATATTTTAATACTACAATGATACTAATTAGTCTAAAATTATATAAATCTATAAATATTATCAAATATCATGCGAAGTTCAGCAGGAAAACATGTCAAAAAATTACGAGAGAGATAAAGGGAGAAAAGGGGAAAAAAACACAAGGCAACCAATTAAAAGTTTTGATATGTTTTCCTACATCAACGGTGTCCCCTAGGCAAACAACTTTGCAATTTCACAAATTATTAATGACTTAGTTTCGGGTTTAGACCAAGCATTTTTGTCTGTTAAATAGTCCTCGACCCTATAATACACTTTAGATATTAACGACTTTTTTAAGTAATTTTTAAGTGCTGGAAAGGGTTATATTAAAACTTCGTCAGGTAATTTATTATAGAAATGAATGAATTGACCAACAAATGATTTATATACTTAACGGACGCGGAATTTCCAGATACTGTCGAACCCCATAGTACGCTTTAACGACAGTCGGAAATCGTTTACGATATCGTAAAGCAATTTGTCTAAAGCCTCTGAACCGTGAGTGTACTGGCACTTGCTTCAATGTTATTTATACGATAAACACAAATGCCTTAAAGACGTTTTTGCATTAGCAACTTACACTAAGGACTCTGACATAAGCGTTCAACGCGACCGTCTGGCAGCTTACGTTATTCCTATCTATTTTCTATAATAATAACGTTTGAATGCATCGTGACCCTGCGTATGAAGCTATCATGTCCCGGTTGGGGTAGATATTTTTGTGTTGAGCGCGAGGATTTTGTTTGTACATAAAGGTTTTCTACATTAAGTGTGTATTTTTCTATATAAGTAAGTTTTTCGTTGTCTAGTACCCATAACAAGCCTAGAGCTTTGTTGACTAGGTCAATTTGTGTGAAATTGACCTTTGAGATTTAATTTTAACTGCTCGATTGATTTTTCTTTCAAACCATGTCCGAATTGTGTCATTAGTTTATATAAAAAGCCATAGACAAACATACACACAAACGCTAAACTTATTAATATTTAGCTCGGACATCGCAAAACAATCGCAACAAGGTAATAAAAGAATTTTAATGGAGTCGTACAATAACAGAATTTATTATACATAAAAATCTTCCTCTTGAATCACTCTATCTATTAAAAAAACCGCATCAAAATCCGTTGCGTAGTTTTAAAGATCTAAGCATACATAGGGACAGACAGACAGCGGGAAGCGACTTTGTTTTATACTATGTAGCAATTATATTTTTCAGTTACGTTTTTAATATAAGGGTAACCCAAAACTTCACCATACTTATTAATCCACTTATTAACCGATTCTAATTTCACCATATTTAAAATATTTAGAAATAACAAATAATTTTACTAATTTCAATTCTCACAAAACCGTGTCAGGAATCCCATTTTAACAAAATTATGACAGATTCGCAACTAAAAAAAGGCAAATTACTGATTTAAATAATCATAATCTTGGTTATTACGACTCTATTGAACCTTGTTCTATATCCATATCTGTTTTTATGATGTCCTGACCGATCTATGCTTATAACATAGCCGTATTTTACGTAGGCGTTCAACAAACCTTTTGACATTGGCACAGTTGACCTAACGTCCGTATGTTGGAACCTCCAGTGCGGCAAAACTCCCGAGGATTTGACCCTACTTCGGAGGGTTCGTGTTTTTCTAGGGTCAAGGGCAGAGGGGAGTCCCAGACGACCCCGGCCTACCGCCGCCGCCGACTATTTGTCCGTATGAAGTTTAAACACGGTGCGATATTGGCAGGGAAATTAAATTGATAGGTGAAATGTATATACAGTTATGAGTGGTGGTATATCGTGGTTCTAGAATCCATAGAGTCGCTATTTCCTTATTATTATAATACATGACAGTTAGATTCATTTATTGTATAACTAGGGTCAAAAATAAGCCATAGTACTCCGAGATGGTTATTTTCCCGAGCAAAGCGAGGGAAAATTGTGCGAGGGGTACCTAATATGGTTTTTAGACCCGAGTTATACACTCTACTTTTCACTTCGATTGTGAGAAAATAAAAGAATTATACAAAAGTAAACACACCTTCACTGTAATGTTAGAATCAACTTGCTTTTCATTTTTCCATTGTGTAAAATTATTGTATGCCCTTAAATAGTTTTCACGAGATTTCACGGGCAAATTATTTTCAATCAGTTTTTTGGCCCTTTTCTCCATTATTGTATTCGGCGTAAGTTGCAATTCATTTTCATTTGACGACATCTTAAAATTAACAATGATTATCCACCCACAATGTATTCCGCGGCAAAATATTGTTTTAATTTGGCGGCGTGTTTTTTTTAAACTACTTTGACACAGATACAAAATATAGACTAAACGGCGCTGACCGAGTGAGTATTTAGCGCTTTAAAGCGTAGCTCAAACGATTTATGATATTTTAGCAATTGTAAAATAGGTACTAAAAAACACCTAATGTTTTGAGAAATGAATTCTGTTACCTGATTGGTCGATTTTAATATAGCTTTATTATGGTTGGTTGATATCACATACATTTTTTTTTTAAAGATTTGAATTAGTTAACGAGTGTACGTACCAAAAAGAACCTAACGTTCCGACTGACAGTCGATGTGTATTGTGATTGGTGGATTTAATTTGGTGAAGTATTTTGATTGGTCAAATTAAGATGTTTTGTAAATGTAAATCATTCTATTTTCAATTTCATATTTTCCCTAGGGAAAATATATATATTATATTTTCCCTCGGTTGTACATGTATCACTTGAGTCTCGCTTGATAAGTCTAATTTGACAAACTTTTTGAGCATGAGAAGTGAAAAATTAATTTTAATATGGTGGATACTGCTGTCAAAGCGTTACAAACTAACAAATATTAGTATAGATTAATTAACGAGAGCGTAGAATTGCATATGTAGTGTTATTGTGTGTTTATAGGCAAGATAAATATACAAAGCTATAGTAATACTTAAGTATTAGCAGTGTTCGCATTGTTGTGTTCCGGTTTGGGGATAAGACAGCCGGTGAAATGACTAGCATAGAAGCATTCCTTCTTAGTCCTCAGGGTTGGCAACGCATTTGCAGTCTTAGAATTGCATGGCAGTCTTGTGAATGCAAATGTCTATGGGTCACAGTTTCCACTTACCATCAGGTGGCCTGTGTGCCCGTTTGTCTTCTCTATGCCATAAAAAAAAAAAAAAAAAAAAAGTATTTCTCTCTCTCTCTTTCTCTTCCCTATACACACACAATACAGTGGTATTACATATGCAATGGCAGTAAGCGTTGCTGGAGTAAGCGTGTTCTGGAGTGGAGACCGCGTCTTGGCAAACGTAGCGTGGGACGCCCTCTGGCCAGATGGCGGGATGACTTGCATAAGAGGGCCGGCAGCGACTGGATGCATAAAGCATTAGACCGGGCTTTGTGGCGTTCCTTGGGAGAGGCCTATGTCCAGCACTGGACTGCAGCGGGCTGATGATGATGATGATGATGATGACATATGCAATTCCACGCTCTCGCTAATTCATCTATAGGTATGGAATAACCGAACTAAAAATGTAATTAGTTCATTTTGAAATATGATCATACTGCAGGTTAAAATCAAAGTGTCATGTATTATATTAAGGAAATAGCGACTCCATGGTTTCTAGAACCACGATATGATACCAAAAGTCCTCCTAGTAATTAACTTTGAATTTATATACGCAGAAAACGTCTCATCAGACATCAATATCAGAAGAAGATGGCTAAATCTCGAATGAATCGCGAGCCTGCCAAATAAAACCATACTATGTACGTACCTACCTATGTACAGTCGGCCAAGAAAGCGGTCTGCCTGTTTTGACAAAAGTTTCTGTGAGATCTAATTATCACTAAGGTTGACACTTGTCACTGTCATAATATTATTGCAAGGGAACATCAAGCTTGTTGTAACATGACATGCAAATGAACTTCAACCGTAGGGTGGTCCACATTTTTGGCTGACTGTACGTACGTAGCTCCGGGCCACAACACGTTTCTCAGTTCCCTAAATCCGACTCTCACAATTTTGAATATGTTGTAGTTACTCTGAAAAAACTACTAACTATATCTTAACTATAACAGAAGTGTTTCTTGTAGTTTAGTTTGAGTTCTAAATAATTTAGTTTACACCGCCTGCCATGTATTTTTGTTTTTATTATTTCTCTGTCCAAGGTTGTCTGGAAGAGATTGCTATTTAGCGGTAAGACCGCCTGTTGTATACCTATAGTTAAAATGTACTGTTCCGTGTTTTGTTTTCTTTTGGTGTTCAATAAAGAGTATTTGTATTGTATTGTATTGTATAACTTGGCTTACATTTTTGATAATACACAGGAAAATATTACGTATTTTAAAAGTGCAAAGTTGATGTAGAACGTTCTTTATTTAAATGTAATAATGATAGTAGACTTGAGTTGAGAGCACTGAAGATTTTAAAACAAAAGCTCATCGCTATTTAATCACGTTGTCAACATGTCTAAAGCAAGAGATTTAACAATCACTTCTTCACGCTGCTACGGCTGAACGGATTTGGCCGAAATTTGGAATGAAGATAACATATACCCTGAATGAACACATTGGATATTCATCCTGGAAATTTTAAAACTTCCTGAGGGACTAAATATAGTTGAAAAATACGCGGACGTAGTCGCGGGCTGAAGCTAGTATCTTATAAAATCGTATCATGCTCTAAGGAAATTAATTTTGTACTCTTTGAGACGTCGTCAGTTTAAAACAATACCAGTTATGACGTTATGAGTTGCGTCGCAATATAATACATATTACGAAGGATATTCCACTTTGTACTGGGACATAATAAACCATTATTCATACCGTAGTAATATAATAATGGCTGAGCACTGAGCAGCGCTTATAACAAAATGCCTGTAAGCCAATAATGTGATATTAAATTTAAGTTTACCTAAATGCTTTTATTATTTTTTTAAATTTTAAAGGACGGTGGGCTAATTGGCCTAATGACCAATAAGGACAAGCGATAATGTCCCCGAATAGGTAATTCTAAGTTGTAAAACTATTACTATGACAGGTGGTTCGAAATCTTTGTGTGAAAAAAGTTATTGCCATGCAAAGACCGCGGTTTTTCCTAGTAATTATTCTAACGTCGTCTATGTAGGCGTACCGATGTTCCAGATTTTTAAATATTTCACACAGCGATATCAGATTTCCCGCCATACAAAAAGTTGTAGAATATGAAAAAAATCTTTCAAAGGACATATATGGCTTGTCATTATTGGTTTTTAGGCCAGTGTCCATATAAAACTGACCATCATCCTTTGTTCTTGTGCAAAATGAGAACACATTGTGATGTTTCTCGCCGGGCAGATTTTTTTTTGTTAATATATTTTGTCATGCTCACTCAAAGGTCTTTGCTTACGGCGGCGTCGTTGATCGGGTCGCCACCTTCCCGAACACATGGTTGAGGGAGGCGATGGCTGAGATACGCGTCATACTCGTGAAGGGGTGCTGTCTGTGGGGTCCGGTCTGTTCACGCTTGCAAGGGCCTGTTTTCCAGTTAGTTAGGTATTTTAATCATCGTTCCTGGCGTAAAGACCTCGTCATATTGTTCTTCTAGTCACTATTTTTAATTTAATGTTATTGAGCTTACAATTTGTAATGATTTTATTTGTGTTACATTTAAAATAATCATTTATTACTTTATTACCTTGTAATGTTACTTTTAAGTAAGTACTTTATTTTTTTTACTTGCCGAATCTAAAGTACCCGAAACCGACGTGCGTGCATGACTCGATGTATGAATGTGGAAGAAGCGAAAGAAATTTGTCAAGATCGTAGCAAGTGGAACGAAGTGGAACGAAGTGGTCTCTGCCTACCCCTCTGGGAAACAGGCGTGATTTAATGTATGTGTGTATGTTACTTTAAGTATTACAATAATTTTATGATTTGAAAAAATGACCAGCTGGAGTTTCTTGCACCGCTTCTTCTCCGCAATGATGATGTCCGAAGCGCTAGTAGATTCACTCCATATTACCGACGTGTATCAGATTTTATTGTTTTTTAAAGTGAGTTTAAACGTGTAAATTTATTTCAAAATGAATTTGTAATAGTTAAATATAGTAAATCCTAAACTCCACCAAAACAGAACACAAATGACATAACCCTAAATGTTTTACGAATTGCCAACCATAGATACACATACACACTGTATCTGTACACGGCGCTGTAACAACAAACACACACATATAACAGAGCTCCTAACACCCACACAGACAAAGCACGCACACATTCACCGCTGTCTAGACTATTCGCTAAGACGTTTTTCCGGACCTCGACTTTCATAGGTTGGATAGGTCACGGCATCCTTCATCCTTATCCAACCCATACCTCCATCTCTATCTTCAAGCTCAAGCGAACACGCAATCTAAATTACACTCTAACTTAGTTGCACAAAGTTTAACATCCGCTGTATAAAAAGCCAGGTATAAATTTTGCTTTCAAAGCTCTGTGGTATCCATTTGTTAGTGGCTTAACTCGCGTTTGGTTTATTTGAAATGGTTCCTTATTTTTGTTGGGTTATGGTTGGATGTAGCTTGTTGTGATTTTCCTAGTAATGAAGCAGCCTTGTAAACGGGACGAATTTGTTCAGCGTAATAATTTATGTAAATGTACATACATATATACACTGAGGGACAAGTTAAAAGGAATATGGCGAAATTAAGGTTTTTTTTAAAGATCTGTTTAATTACTTTAAAAAAAAAAAGCTATAAAAAACAAACTGAAACCTGGTTTCATTTTTAATATTGTCAACTATGTTGATAAAAAAAAAGGTATCCTTGTGACATTTGCATCTGACAGAAAGTGACAAAGCATGCCATAAACTATTCCAACCTTATTCAACGTTAATAAGTAAGAGGGTATGTCACTCTCATATGTTCAAACTTTAAACCTATCAAGTTGTTTAAGCTGCAGAGCGTGTCAAAAGTACGTTTCTGTCATAAAATTATTTTTGGGCCACACTTTTTTGTTGCCGACTGTACTTTTTCTTGCACAATCGTCATTTACTCGTCAAGAAATTTAGGAGTTCCTATGGTCATGGCCACCTTGAGTCTCCATCATCAGATCAGCTCAATGGTAATATATTATTGTATTGTCATCAGAACTAAAGGCGTATGCAAATTTTCAGCTTCATCGAAAACCGAGAGGTGGGCCAAATTTAACTTGCAAGATTTGACCCTTACATACATACATTGCAAGTTAAATAAAAGCTTGTAAAATATACATACATACGTAAACTCAAAAACAAACTACTTCGGATGCGCTCTGTAAAAAAAAACTACACCCAGAAAAAAATTAAAACGTGATCTGAAAAAAGGGGGTTTGACTAAAAAGCATACAATTTTACTGTCAATATTTTTTCATTATTATTAAATTGATAAAAAAAATACATAATATACCTACATAAACTCACGCCTTCGTTCCCAGCGTGGGGCAGAGCTACAGAATTACCAACACCTCTAAAAATGGGTAAACAAATTTCTGTGACCACATTTTGCACAATCAGGCTAAGATGTTTACCAGCATATTAGAGACAGGTTGCAAGCCCATCGCCTAACAGTAACAAGCCTTTATTCCCTGAGTCCCCTCTTACGACATCCACGGGTCGACATGGAGTGGCACTATTCTATCCCGGCAACCAAACGGGTTAACGCGAGATAAACGCTGAGAAAAAAAATACGTATTGAATATTATTATATTACGACGACGAGCGAAGCGAGGAGGAGTGTTAGGTAGAACTGTGACCCTAACGAGCGAGAGATTTTAGCACATTAAATATTAGGAATATTACAATTATGCACGTCAATCATTCGACAGTTGAATCTTAGCCACATCAAATGATAGGACAAATAATATTTAGGACAAACGATAATAGGAGCAACAATTTCGGACAATCAAAAATATGCGGAACTAAGTGTATGCCACACGTTATTAGGACAAAAGACGTTATGCGACACAACGATAGGACTAATAATTGTATGCCATTCGATATAGACCCGAAACTTACAAGTTGTAAGTTACAACCTCCTTTTTACGATGAATGGAATACTGTAGTATAGTTTTTTTTCTTATCTCTTAATTTGTCCCAGAGTGTGTTTGTATATATATATGTTGATACAGTCTGAATATGTTAAAGTACGATATTAAGTACGCTTGAATTATTTCTAGCTAACAGGGTTTTCCTAGACCTAACATAAATTAGAATCAACATAACCGATTAAGTTTTAGGAATCTCCACAACGTTGTATTAAATAAAAATGACAAGCAATCATTTGTTTAATATTGCGGGGGCAGCTTCTGCCTGCGGCTTGAATATATCAATTTAGCGTTAATCTTTCCCATCCAAAGGGGTTTGGGTAAAAAATTGTAAAAGTCATACATTTTCAAGGTGAGCGGCCATTAGTAAAAGTGGTACATTATGATAGAATAATTCAAAATAACTATGTTTTGTTACGTTAATGTAATACTTTTAAGTGCATCGGCGCCGAGATATTTAATTTTCTTGCCTGGGCGTACTTTTAGTACCAAAAACTGAACACTTAAATCTAAAATATCTCGGCTGCGATATTATTAAACGCCATAAATTATATATGTCTATGTGTATTTCGAGGTCCTCTAAATAACTATGTAAAAATCATACGTGGCCGCTGAAAAAAATATTCTTGAAACAAATATACCCAAGGTCCTTTCATCCGATTCCAGCTGTTTCAGCGTAGAGGTAACAAACACACATACACACAAACATACAAATGTTTTGATATTGTCAAAGTTTTGATAGCTCTTATTTACTGAGTTAAAAAACATAACAGGTCAAAGACGATATGGTTTTTTACCGCATAGAATAACGGCCTAGTGAGGCGAGAGAAGTTTTGAACGCTAACGGAAAAGATTTTCGAAAACTGACAAGGAATTGACGTACGCGCTCAACGCGAGTAACGCGACCGTCTGACAGCTAACGTCAATAAATTTTGAATAACGATAACAAACTCTGAATGCATCCCGTCTAGGGGTTAGTCTGAAATAATGATAATTATTGCAGGAATTTACATACATACACGTACATTAAATCACGCCTGTTTCCCAGAGGGGTAGGCAGAGACTACTTCCTTCCATTTGTTACGATCTTGACAAATTTATTTCGCTTCTTCCACATTCATACATCGAGTCATGCACGCACGTCGGTTTCGGGTTTCGGGCAATTTTTAACTCTTAAATAGGTATCCCTACCTTTCTTCGATATTGATTCTCCAAGCCCCCGGGTACAGACCTTATAATGTCCGGAAATTTCAAACCCCTAGACATGTACCGGGTTTATGTAGCTACATGTAGGGGTTATATACCGCTTCCTATACCCCCTGTCTGAAGGTCAAAGGGGGAGGTTATTCACCGCCACCCCCCCCACTCACACATTTAACTGAGTAACAACTAAGGTTGTGTGCGGTAGCGGATAATTGTTTGTTTTTTGGGGATCCCTGACAAATGTTGAGAAATAACCGTTGTAAAAGCTTGTTGTCTGCCTAAGGAAGGAAGGTTTTTTTTACCAATTTTTTTTAATATATGACAAAGTTTGGGTAAGGCATCCGTCACCTTCTGACACGTATAAAAGTACAAGAGTATCGTAAGCTTTATCCACATTTGACACGTGATATAGACGCAGAAATACTAGGCCCGCAGGGGATTTATTTTACTCGGTAAAAACATAATTGACGTTATCGTATTGAAATGTCAATGCGGAGGGCATGTGATAAAAACGGCATGGATACGGTACCGTCTCCGTATTTTGAGCAGTGTCGTCGCACCTAGAGCCCTGACGTTGAAGATATGATAGTACGGTAACATGTCAAAAGTGGTATGGTTATATTGGCTATTGGTTTATATTGGGTAGATCCGATCGAGTGGAATTTATTATATTTAATGCGGAACCAGCAGTTGTTTTTAAATCTGGATGCTAGCGTTTTTGCCAACGTAAAATTTCGATGGAACGTTTGGAACATGTGAAAGTGTCTTGAGGTTATAATTAAGAAATTTTGTTTTTAATTCCCGTTAGAAGCGGTATTTTAATTTAGGAGCTATGATGTCATTGATACACACGTGAAAATTATAACTCCGCTCTTTTTTACCTGACTGCCGAATTGTGTTTATCAGCCTATTGTGGCGCTCTAGAAATTAAACGCGTTGGCAGATTTTAATGATTCGTATTTCAATCGATTTGTCTTAATCTTGTGAGTATGTAAAGATATGACAATAATCAAAATTCAATATGGCGGCCACAATTTTAAAAAAGAAAAAAATAAAGTCGATGAACTATGTCAAGTGGGGTATCATTAAATAGGTATTTTAAAATCATAACTAACTAATCATAATTTACTAAGATTGAAAAGTGCATTCGATGGTCATTTGGAAAGGATATATGAAAGAAGATTGACGAAAGAGATATACAGATCGAAAGTGAGTGGACGGGTCGGAAGGGGCCGCCCTAGGCGTACTTTTTCTAGTCAAATCGGAGAAATAGTGGAATAGGGCCGAATCTTAAGCACCCGAAACCGACGTGCGTGCATGACTCAATGTATGAATGTGGAAGAAGTGAAATAAATTTGTCAAGATCGTAGCAAGTGGAAAGAAGTGGTCTCTGCCTACCCCTCTGGGAAACAGGCGTGATTTAATGTAGGTATGTATGTATGTATTTTTAAGTGTCTTTCATCATTTTACATTTTAAATGATCATTTAGGAATTATAACAATTTAAAGGTCTTGATATTGTGCTTGTTACTGTACAGTCGGCCAAAACTGTGGTCTCGCACCCTACGGTGCAAGTTTGCACGACATTATACAACAAGTTCGATTTTCCCTTGAAGTAATATTATTTTATTTTTTTTAACCACTTTAGTCGGTGCCAACCCAATTGATCATTGCATTTTTTGTTAAGTATCTTTTAGCGACTCCCTAAGGAAGTCACATGACAGTTTGAGCTGTCAAACTGACAGCTGACGTTTGACAGCCCTCTGACAGTTTGGGTGCGGATGCGTTTTGACATGCCTATAGGGGAGACTAACGTACAAACTCAAATGGAATAGAACTTTGTACAAGTAAAGCTAATAAAATAATAAATTTGTTTTCGCTTTCAATTACGTTTTTTTTGTCGTCTGTTCATCGTCATTATTTATTGGTTAAAAAAGAGTTAAATGAGGCGCGGTCGCGAGCGTTAATTTGGGACCCATTTCAAGAAAAACATGCTTGAAGTCGTCAATGTCATTAGAGATGTCAAGTCATTTGTAACTTTTAGGAAACTCAACGTTATTGTTGTAGAATGTCAGATTGACTTTTGGACCTAAGGTGGGTACCAAATTAAATCTCGAGACTGTACCTCTTAAAACTGTCAAGTTTTAGACAAGGACACATATCAACCAGGATATCTGACTAGCCTTTGCCCGCGACTTAGTCCGCGTAGATTTCCATTATCGATATTCCCTCGGGAACTTGAAAAAATCCAAATCCAAGCCGTTGCAGCGTGAAGGAGTAACAAACTACCATACACACACACAAATATTCGCATTTATACTACTAGTAGGACTAGTAGGACTAGTCGGATAATAGGATATAACTCTGTCTTTTTCACTTTATGTAATTTGATACGTTTTTATAGCAACAAAGTGTCGCCCTAGTCAAAATGGATTCGAAAAACGTTATCACAATCGATAATGTAGGATCCCTACGTCTCCATCATCAGACCAGCTCAATGTTACCATATTATTGTATTGTCATCAGAACTAAAGATATTTGCAAATCAATTTCATCGGAAACCGGGATACATACGTACAGTCAACCAATTTGATTTCTAGGCCACTTTGGACTATGTTAAAGTAACGTTGTCA
Organism: Acleris laterana; assembly: GCA_963966035.1. Lineage (NCBI taxonomy): Eukaryota > Metazoa > Arthropoda > Insecta > Lepidoptera > Tortricidae > Acleris > Acleris laterana. The sequence continues at coordinate 86,256,051 of OZ014438.1, forward strand.
ACCAAAACGTAAGAGACTCCCTATGATTTGGTTTACAACGTCACGTTGACAAAGTCCATAGTGGCCAAGGAATCAAATTGGTTGACTGTACAGTCACGAGATTTAATTTAGTACCAACCTTAGGTTCAAAGTCAACCTGACATTCTACAACAATAACGTTGAGTTTCCTAAAAGTTACAAATGACTTGACATCTCTAATGACATTGACGACTTCAAGCATATTTTTTTGAAATGGGTCCCAAATTAACGCTCGTGACCGTACATACATTGCAAGTTAAATAAAAGCTTGTAAAATAGGTTTCCCGTACGCACAATCAAATTGTTAATTTTGACATTTAATTTGGAAATAATAGTAATTAAGTAGGTATGCATGTTTATGGTTGCGTAGTATCCATAGCACAGTCGACTAAAAAGAGATGTATTCAATTAGCTCTTATTACAATGCAATAAGAAAAAAAGTGGCTCTCTTTAGTTGACTGTACACGTTTAGGGTTTAGTTTGGGATACATTTATTTATGTAAGATTATCCCCCGGTTTATTTTTAATTTTTGATTTTATAGATTTAGATGCAATGCATTTATATGTTTTTTATTTTATAGGTAAGTTCCAGTCCTACACGAGCGGTAACAGTGAGTAAACATTATATAAACAAATAAAATACGTAAAAAACAAACGCTTAAAAACAAAACCTATCTGGAGAAAAATAAATAAATTTTATAGCACCTACTGATAAAACATATTTTACTTAAGCTTTGACTTAATTAAATATATTGCTGTAAAAAACATAAATCTATTAATTGGAAGAGCCTGATAAAAGATAAAAACTTGGCCTATTTTTAACCGACTTCAAAAAAGGAGGAGGTTATACGTTCCACTGTATGTATTTTTTTTTTAGGTACTTGTTTATTATTATCGTACCACAGACGTCTGTATAACTACACTGTTAAAGAAACAAAAAATAACGTAATTCGTTAATAGCAATAATATTTTATTAATATATTTTAGCCCTTGTGGTTGTCGGGTTAGAATAGTGCCACTCCATGTCTTCCCGTGGATGCCGTAAGGGGCGACTAAGGGAATAAAGGCTTGTAGTCCTGTTAGGCGATGGGCTTGCAACCTGTCACTAATACACTGGTAAACATTTTAGCCTAATTGTGCAAAAAGATTATGGTTAGTGAATTTTCAACAAGTTTTTAAAGTTGTAGGTAATGTTGTACAGTCACGAGATTTAATTTGGTACCCACCTTAGGTCCAAAGTCAATCTGACATTCTACAACAATAGGGTTGAGTTTCCTAAAAGTTACAAATGACTTGACATCTCTAATGACATTGACGACTTCAAGCGTATTTTTCTTGAAATGAGTCCCAAATTAACACTCGTGACCGTACTACCTCTTGAATAACTCTATCTTTTGCAGAAAACTGCATTGAAATACCGTTTAGAATAGTCAGCGGAAGCGACTTCATTTTACACTATGACAAGATAACTTATTCACTTAGAGGTGAGAGGAAGCAACCAATTTTCCTTTGTAAGCTTATTATTGGAATACCTATCATAGGGTATTCTTTGCTTGTATTTATGAAACTCTAGATAGTTCCATAACTTGGCCCGCGAAGGATTCACTCGCTGTTATACCGAAAAAAATAAAGAATCGAGACTTTTCTAGAAATTAAACCCCTGACTCCTGTTCGCTTCCATACAGCTGTACTCACAACTTTAATGGGAAATGCAATTTCAAATCGTGGAAACGAAATGAATTTATTGGCGTAAATATTAGTAAAGCAAATTCCCGGTTCATTGGAGATTTAATTTTAATTGAGAAATGATAGATGGAATTATTGCGAAAATGTAATAGTTGTTTGCTTTTTATTATGGATCTCTTATTATTATTGCAATGCACAATTCGCTTCACTTTGTTTTATGTCAATTTTCTACACTATCTTTACATACTTATAGCTTTTCCCGTGTCCAATTCATTGGGTAATATTATAATTTTTTGGGTTAATACATAGCCTATGACACTCACAAATAATGTTACTTTGTATTGGTGAATGAATTTTCAAACTCGGTTCTGTAGATTCTTACAACGTCAAAAACTTTACCTCTTTATAATATTAGTATCACGTCTTCATCATCACTACATAGTATAAAACAAAGTCGCTTTCCGCTGTCTGTCCCTATGTATGCTTAGATCTTTAAAACTACGCAACGGATTTTGATGCGGTTTTTATTAATAGATAGAGTGTTTCAAGAGGAAGGTTTATACAGGGTGTTTGGCAGTCGGGTGTAGGGGTTTTAAGGGATGATAGTAAGGGTCATTCTGAACATTTTTGATCACATTTACTATTATGCTAAGTTTCACGGATTCCGAGATATTGATCATTTTAATAGGATTTTTTGTCATTTTTCCTTATGTCCGTGATACGAAAAACCCCTTAATTCAAGTATTAATTTAAAAAAAAAACAGTGTTTTCTTGCATGACTTGAATCACTATGAAATAAGGAAGTTTTAAAGCTACATGCCATTTTTTTTCTTGACAACTTTTTGAGTAAACGCTCAAGAGTTACTTTCTCCATACTAAGAGAACCCCGCGTTTGTTTTTCACCAAGTATGGAAAAACCAATTTTGTGAGGTTACTCAAAAAGTTGTAAGGAAAAAAAAATGGCATGTAGCTTTAAAACTTCCTTATTTCATAGTGATTCAAGTCATGCAAGAAAACACTGTTTTTTTTTTAATTAATTCTTGAATTAAGGGGTTTTTCGTATCACGGACATAAGGAAAAATTACAAAAAATCCTATTAAAATGATCAATATCTCGGAAACCGTGAAACTTAGCATAATGGTAAATGTGGTCAAAAATTTTCAGAATGACCCTTACTATCATCCCTTAAAACCCCTACATCCGACTGCCAACCACCCTGTATGTATAATAAATCCTGTTTCATGAACGGGTGCTACAGAAAACTCACATAAACCGAAGCGAAGCGAGGGCGGGTCGCTAGTAGATAGATATAACAAAGTCGCTCCCCACCGCGTTACATCCTTAAAATTACGCAATACGGTATTTGACAAAAGTCAAATCAGCTTCTTTTTATGAAACATCAAAAACGCTCCGTTACTATGGAATTTATAGGGAAATAATTAAATTCGAGTTTTGAATCTTAATTATTATTAACTTACTTAGTCTTCGTTTGTTTTTAACGTATCCCCTAATCGTTATGGAATGAAATCACAAGCACTAACAGCTCTGTGAGCGTCAAGAAAGTGCATTCTGGCTGCACGGGCGGCTAAGCAGGCGAAACTTGCCGCATTGCACACGGCTGCATAAGATCGCGGGTGCATCTTACGATGTTATACGACGACGCGCTGGCCTATGAAGCTAGCGGTCCTGGGTTGAAATCCAAGGGCAGATATTAGTGTGATGAGCCAAGTTAATACTGTGTTTTTAAGTATATTTTTCTCTATAAGTATAAGTATTTATATCGTTGTTTAGTACCATAGTACAAGCCTAGAGCTTTGTTTGGGACTAGGTCAATTGTACAAGTCTAGATACAGTATCTACCCCAACGAAAATGTAAAGCACTTTAGTGCGTAGTCATAGTAAACTTCAAACAGAACATCAAATTACACAATGACAATGACGTGGTCCTAAGTACGCTCAACGGGTGATTATACATACCATGAGTATTAGATAACGATATAAATACTTAAATACATAGAAAAAAATCCTAGACTCTGAAAAAAATACTCGTGCTCATCACACAAATGTTTACCAACACCTGACAATGACAGGTGACCGGTGACATTTCAGTAACATGGCGCAGTTGATGATGAATTCCACTTATGTGAAAGCTTTTTAACTTTGCAATGTATACCGAATTGTCACTTGTCACCTGTCATTGTCACGATGGTGATATAGGATGCAGGAATGACCCAAGACAGCTAGTTTCGTAGGCAGGCTCACCAACTAAGCAGCACGTCTAGATCGGATCACTTCGTTTACCCGAATTTCATTTGCCATAATTGTGTCACTTGCCATAATGTTAATTTGCCATAAAGGTATTTTTTTCTGACACTGTATACCTTTTAGGTAATTTTTACATGCCATCGTATACAGCCCAATAGGTTAGTTTAGGTTTGATTTATAACAATTCAGTGGGGCTAGACAAGTTGCCATCGTTCACGAACGCTAGCGTTAGGCGATCACTTTGGTGATCACCTGTCACTTGGCGCTGTCAAAATTAAATAGGCTAGACAATCAGTTTTCGGCGTGTCAGTTGTACCGAGTGATATATCACGTGACTTACGTCATTCCCATACATTTTTCAATGAAAACACATGTCGCCAGTGATCACCTAACGCTAGCGTTCGTGAACGATGGCAACTTGTCTAGCCCCACTGAATAGTTCACGATTTCAGAAAAAATGCCTTTATGGCGAATGAATATTATGGCAAGTGATAGAGTTATGGCAAATAACTTTCGGGCAAACGACAGAGAACCCGTCTAGATATCTCAAGACTCGTCCGCGGATGCGTGTGCGCAGAGTGGTAAACTTGAAACAGTTCCCGCGGTATCATTACCCAGTTTCCCTTTCGCGATGGAAAGTCGAGAAAAACGGGGGAAAAACGAACGTCATCGCCGCCATTGTGGTTATAGCCATTGAATACATTTCATTGTTTTCATTTTGAAAGAAAAGAAAATGGATACATTTGTAATAGGAACCGTACATTTTGGTTTCGAAGGCAGCGTCTTACTTATATTATAAACATACATACACATACATAAACTCACGCCTTTATTCCCAGTGGGGTAGGCAGAGCTATACAGACTTACCAACAACTCTAAAAACCTGTTGACAACTCTGTAACCACATTTTGCACACTTAGGCTAAGATTTTTACCAGTGTACGTATTAGTGACAGGTTGCAAGCCCATCGCCTAACAGTACTAAGTATACGCCTTTATTCCCTTAGCCGTCTCTTTCGACATCCACGGGAAGACACGGAGTGGCACTATTCTAACCCGACAACCACACTAGGTACTTCTTATTATAAACGTGGTATAAACGTGGGGTAGCTAAAGCATGCTTTGTCTTTATTTCTCAATATGACATTTGAATTTGACAGATAAGGACAAAGCGTGGATTAGCTATCCCACGATTACTCCACGTTTATAAGTAAGGCGGATGTAGTTTTGACCTGTTCTGCCGTGCAAAATTAAAAAGCAGTAAGTGTACAAATCTACCACCATATCTTGGACGCCAACTCGTCACAGCTCCTCAAGGCTGGAGACCATGTTATGGTGGTGTTAGTGTTCACTTACTGGAGTTTAAATTTTGTTCGGTAGTGTTATCACTGTGTTATTCACTTGACAATAATGGCGGCCGATCTACAAACAATTCGATTACATACAGTCAACCAATTTGATTCCTAGGCCACTATGGACTTTGTCAACGTGACGTTGTAAACCAAATCATAGGGAGTCTCTTACGTTTTGGTTGACAACGTCACTTTAACATAGTCCAAAGTGGCCTAGAAATCAAATTGGTTGACTGTACCTTCACGCCTTTATTCCCTGAGTGGGGTAGGCAGAGCCACAGAATTACCAACTCTAAAAAAATATTTGTAATTACATTTTGCACAATTAGGCTAAGATGTTTAACTGAACTTCAACTGTAAAATTTTCTCGTGCGGTTTACTTACTGAATAAATGTATTTAAAAAAAAACACGGGACAATGTCATACCAATTGACCTAGTCCCAAACTAAGCTCTAGGCTTGTACTATGGGTACTAGACAACGATATAAATACTTATATAGAAAACATCCATGACTCAGGAACAAATATTTGCGCTCATCACATCACACTATCTACCGGGATTTGAACCCAGGACCGCTAGCTTCGTAGGCAGGGTACCAACTAGGCCAGCGCGTCATCGTCATTTTATCTTTTATCTTTATTAGTGAGAGGTTGCAACAATAAAAGACTTGATTCCCTTAATCGCCTATTCGCCGGCAAATTGGTCTCTATTCCATTATGAAAATCCACATTGTTTTCAGTATTACATTAGTTATTGTTTGAAAAATAATTACTAACACATTATAAATAGTAATGCTCGGGAAAAAATCGCGATTACCAAGCGTTTTTACTGACCGGGTTATATTCCAACGACGTTAGATCTGGGTCAATATGGGATCATCCGAGCGACTCATGCATACTCTTATACATTCACTTGTTTTTATATACTTGTTCCCTGAATGCGACAGAAGGGGTTACGTTTTTCGCGTAGGATAGTAGTGTCCGTTGGTCTAGTTGGTAGTGACTTTGGCTACGAAGCTGGCGGTCGCAGGTTCGATTCCCAGTATGGACAAATATTTCTTTCAATATTTATTTCTCTCTTTAAGAATTAATAGAGTAAGGAATGAAAAAGTCTGAGAGAAATGTGGAATAAAAGAAGATGTAGTGACTAAGATTGAAAAAGGGCATGCTTCGATGGTTCGGTCATTTGGAAAGGATGGATGAAAGAGATATACAGATCGAAAGTTGGACGGGTCGAAAGGGGCTGCCCTAGGCGTACATTTTCGAGTCAAATCGGAGAAATACTAGAAAAGGGCCGAATCTTAAGTACCCGAAACCGACGTGCGTGCATGACTCGATGTATGAATGTGGAAGAAGCGAAAGAAATTTGTCAAGATCGTAGCAAGTGGAAAGAAGTGGTCTCTGCCTACCCCTCTGGGAAACAGGCGTGGTTTAATGTATGTATGTATGTACCTCCCGCCAAACAGCAGTGTTCGCATTGTTGTGTTCCGGTTTGGGGATAAGACAGCCGGTGAAATGACTAGCATAGAGGCATTCCATCTTAGTCCTCAGGGTTGGCAACGCATTTGCAGTCTTAGGATTGCATTGCAGTCTTGTGAATGCGAATGTCTATGGGTCACAGTTTCCACTTACCATCAGGTGCTCGTTTGCCTTCTCCAAGACTTAAAAAAAAAAAAAAAAAAAAAAATGTATGTAAGAATTATATCGTTATCTAGCACCGATAGTGCAAGCCTAGAGCTTAGTATGGGAAATATCCCCCAAGGCCTAATATGGCAGCGTTTATCGCGTGACACGTAAGTAAAACTCTATGCATGTTATCGATTTTCGATAATCGCTAACGTGCTCTTCATCTTGAATAGGACAATAGTTGCCTTCTCCATATACCATGAAAAAAGTAGCGGAATCTACTCTGTGTTTCGCACGCAACGCTGTGTCTCTCCGAGGGAAACTCGAGGAATTTCACTAACAAGAAACTACGGAGAGTGAAATGTATAAACAGTCGGTACCGTCCGCAAAAGCATCTATACCGATAAATCGGGTGCGCCAAAGTTCATTTAAAATTGCAAATTAGATTATTGGAACTCCGAAAATGTATCTCATATAATTTTACAACCTAATGATCACTCTTCATACGCTTCATTTTTTTTTTAATACTAATGATCGGAACTTGTAATCATCTGAACTTATAACGCCAATATTCATGGAACCGTACACTATTCGGAATTTCTTAAATATCTTACGTGTAGATAAAATTAGGTTAGTTTAGGTTAGATTTATAAAAATCTAAAAAGAATAACAGTTTTTTGAAAAAATGCATTATGAGTTGCGACTTAAAAAAGTATGAACAAAAAAGTACGAGCAAAATTTTTCGGAGTAATGATGAGTATAGTCACAAAACGTTATTTGTATAAAAATTCGAAAGACCAATTTTATATGAGCCAATATGGACCCCGATAAATCTCTACAGTAAACAAAGTCGGTTCCCACCGTCTGTATGTACAGTCATCCAATTTGATTTCTAGGCCACTTTGGACTATGTTAAAGTGACGTTGTCAACCAAAACGTAAGAGACTCCTTATGATTTGGTTTACAACGTCACGTTGACAAAGTCCATAGTGGCCTAGAAATCAAATTGGTTGACTGTACGCTTGGATCTTTCAAACTATGCAAAGGGTTTTGATGCGGTTTTCGTCAATAGATAGAGTGATTCAAGAGAACGGTTTTTATGTATTACTAGAGGACGCCCGCCACTTCGTACGCGTAAAATTAGTTTACCTCCAATCCCCCTATTTCTTCACGTTGGGGGTCGATTTTTGGAAAATCCTTTCTTGGTGCACCCTTTTGTAACGAACCTACGTGTCAAATTGGAATCTCTTGACCTAGAGTTGCGTGTGCGTTGATATATCATAGTCAGTTTCTTCTTTGTTACAAACTTTTATTTAACTTGTATGTATCTTGCAAATCTTGCAAGTTAAATTTGACCCACTTCCCGGTTTCCGATGAAGCTGAAAATTTGCATACGCCTTCAGTTCTGATGACAATACAATAATATAGTACCATCGAGCTCACCATTCATACCATGGAGACTCGGAGTGGCCATGGAAACTCCCTAATTACATATGATAAACCCGTCGTGTTAGGGCTTGTTAGAATCGTCTTGTCGAGTAGATGACGACTGTTTCAAAAAAAGTACAATTTGCAACAAAAGCTTGTCCGAAAAGTGAATTTTTTGACAGAAACTAATATATTTATTTATTTAGATTGATATTAGTTTATAGCGAATCGTAGGCGAGTTTAGTTCTTCACAACAAACATCCAAATTGGTCCCGTTTGAGAGTTAAGGTGGAAACCCATTACACCATATCATGCTATGACCGTGCTATGAACGTATTATTCCTTAGTATTAAAATCTTAGTCGGTGGCTGAACGGTCTAGTGGGCATAGTCTCATACTTTTCAATACAAAGAATATTTTTTTGTCTGACACGTTCATAGCACGGTCTTAGCACGCATGACAGTATGTATAAACATAATTAAATATCCTCTTGTTCTTTTTTGCTTGTTGTTGCTCTGTCGTTCCTCGGGGTTGTGGCAGAATACCAGTGTTTTGCTCATAATGAGCAAAGTTATACGCTGAGCCATTACCCTTTTGGCCTGCTGCAGCGCACACATTCTTTTGGCAATTTGTGTGTAATGTTAGTGTCACTCTGCTTATTTTTTTAATTTTTTTGACAATTGTATGTGTGTTTTGTAGTACGCAAATAAACGTTTTATCTATCTATCTATCTATATGTTGTAATGGGTTTCCACCTTTATTGTGATTCAACACAGACGCAAAGATAGACAGTTTTATACTAATGTCACCTCTTTCTTTGCGCCGGAGAATAAAAATGGCTTCACGGCGCGTGCGCACCGTACTCTGTTTTTGCGCGTTCCCGAGCGAGATTGAAAGTGGAAGCAATAATTATGACATTGCACAGACAAGGGAAACTTGTACCGTACCGTCACGTCAGGAAACAAACCCCCAGTTGTAGTTTAGGGGGGTATTGAATACATTTCTGAGATTAGTGGGAGTAACACTTTGCGTGTGGATTTACTAATTTGATTTTGTACTTAAATTACTAGTTATAGATTTATTGTTGTGCAGTGGAGGTAGGATTGGATCGCTACCACCCTCTTATACTTTAATCTGCCAAACAGGATTCGCATGGTCGTGTTCCGGTTTATCATCAGATCTGTCTTAGGATTGCATTTAAGATTATAGTCTTGAGAATGCAAATATGTATAGGTTCAATCACATCGTCTTATTTGTATACGACCCGCCCTAGCTTCGCTTCGATTTATGTGAGTATGAGATAAAGCTTAAAGTCTTCCTCAATAAATGCCCTATTTAACACTGAAATAATTTTTCAAATCGGACCAGTTGTTCCTGAGATTATAGGCTATAAATGATACTCACATAACTCGAAGCGAAGCGAGGGCGGGTCGCTAATACAATATATTCCTAGAGTAAAACATTATTAAAAGGTTAGCCGAATGAAATGATGGTTAAAGAATGGTGAAGGTACCGATTTTAAAACACATTCTTCATGATAATTCTTTTATTTAACTCGTAACTTATAAATATGCACAAGTGATGCGCCCGGCCCGCAGGCCTAGGAGCGACTCTCTAAAACTCAACAAAAATAAACAACCGCCGTTCTATCGAACCATTTGCTTTTAAATTTAAAATATTAAAAGCAAATGCGACGTATAACCTAAAAAGGTACAGTGAAATAAGGTCTATTTTCGCATTGCAACCTTATTTCACTACATCCCTCGTCCCTCTGGGAACAAGGATGAAGCCTACTTGCCCTAACATCTACCTACACGAGGAGTAAACATTAGCTACTCGTCCAGTCATGCCGGATAGCCTGCTGTGCAATTAATGTGTCGTTGTGAATGCAGATTAATAAACCGACAACATTAACACAGTGGACTTCCGCCCTACAAAACCTCGGAAAAGAGGGGCGGCGAATAATAATGAAAATTAACCTGCCTGCCTGACCCTACAAAACAAGTTTGACAATCCATGCATTGAGGATGCTGTATTGTCTTACAAAAGTCATATTCATAAGACTCAGTTTCATTATGACATTTATGACTAAAAGAATCTGAGCGCTACCACTTAAGGAAGCTGAGCCTTATTGCGGACCCATGTCCCACTTATCCGTCAGTGATTTGACATCCGTCAAGTCACCCTCGGACTCATTACATCCTAATATAAAAATTACTAATGGACCTGTGTCCTAAGGATAACACACAATAAAGTTCCCTCACTTCCTCAAATTCCCATGGAAGAGAAGTGACAGGACATCCTTATTGGATACTTCCAGACTTCAAGATTTAATTAATTAAACAGTTAATTAATTACTCTCAAAGATCAGATTACGACACACAACCATTTTCAACCACATTGAAAATGCTTGCGCACTGATATCGCAAAGTAAGCTGTCATTATTATTTAAAATATCGACCACATACCTCACACTACTATACGATGTCACCCCATGTCTTATTCCTATGCACACCCCTAAGGTCATGGCAGATAATTCCCTCAAGTATACATATGTACTCGTGCGAGGCAACCATCCCCACATACCTTAAAACCCCAAACTAAAAGAATATTATATACATTATATTATGCAATAATAGAAGAACCGAAGAGGGTCTTCCTCTCCGCCTTCTATGATGCAGACAGCCATAGCGCCAAGGCGCCTTGTGGTCATCTTATTCATAGACAGCTTACTGTCGCGATAACGTCATCTTTTTCGACTTAGCTTCGAAGCGATAGTACATGAAAAAGAAACATTATTGAATACACAAATCATCAAAAATCTGCAACCCTAATCAAGACTAAATTCATCTTCATTTGGATACAAAACACTTTCACACACCATTTAATATTATAAATAAGCATTAGAGTTATTTGATAAATTGTTTACTCCAATCGCCATTATATTTAACCATGTTAATCATCAATCCTTCCATCATGTCTGCATAACCTTTTTACCTGCCTATACCTTTCTATCTTAACGCCCCACGACTCTACATATAAACTATTATCCCAATAATTCATACAGCTATAGGTGAACAAGGCATCATACCATTGTTATAACCCGAGTTTATTATGAACTCATATGGGTCCACCCAAACTATACAAATTAACTAGCCCTGTATAATCCGTTTGCCGTCGTGAATGATGAAGGACAATACACCCTTCCCCTGAATTACTATGTAATGTTTAGGGTTTACACTCAAGATCAACATACAAATTACACCTAAATATAAAAAATCCCGGTCAGGTCGTTCCTAACGATACCATCCATAAAATACCGTCCATCTCATGCCTCATTCCATGATCCATAACTCACTTTCTACGACTAATTCCAAAATTGATGATTAAATATTACACATTTATACAAACAATATTTACTTTGTTTACATACCATTTAATTCATTTATAGGTAATGTGTGACATTCAAACGTCAAGAAATATCTGATAGCTCACAGCTAAGCTAACGAAAAATTAAAAAGGTATTTAGCTGCGTTCACACTTCTGAACATGCTAACGCAAGATGCCATTAAATGTTAAATATCGTGATCAACGTCACGTCATTTATGACATAATTAAATACGTCGTAAGTATTTATTTCTTAGAAGCGAAAATAAATAGAAGTAATAAAATTACACGTGATAAAAATTAATAATTCGGGATTATAAATTCTAACGCGCCTAACATGAACATGCCCGCCTACATTTCGCTAGAAATTTCTACGAAGAAATACATATAAAAGATCTGACTTTTTAATGGGAATCCTCCGTGGCGGCGTCTTCTGGTAGACATCGCTCCTCTCTCGTCGTGATCATGTCGTGGATTACTTCTGGAGCTTGTCCTGGATCCATCTTCGATGATCGCTGCCGAACTCGAAACTTCTGCTGCACTTCGTCTTCTCGCAATGCATAGCGGAACTGGAATATTACTGACCCGTACTAGGGGTCTAATTATAATCAAGTGCCTTTAATCTCCCCTTTTGATGGCCCCATATTTTTTCTTCGGTGCAGTGAAGTGAATAAAATAAGCGTCGATGTTGACCATGGTGTGGTTTCTATCACTTCCATTTCGTCCATATCGTCGTTTATGATAAAATAATGCTAATGATGATGAAATAAAAATATATTAAGTATGTACGTAACTTTCATTTCCCGGGTGGGTGTTGAAGATGATGAGGCACAGCGTCTACTCATCCTCCTTACTCTTCTCACTCAGATTGGTAGAGCATCACTTTTTACGAACTCTTTGCGGGTACGGGTGACTTGATCACTAACCTCCACCATGTAAGGAATGGTGAAGGTACCGATTTTAAAACACATTCTTCATGATAATTCTTTTATTTAACTCGTAACTTATAAATATGCACAAGTGATGCGCCCGGCCCGCAGGCCTAGGAGCGACTCTCTAAAACTCAACAAAAATAAACAACCGCCGTTCTATCGAACCATTTGCTTTTAAATTTAAAATATTAAAAGCAAATGCGACGTATAACCTAAAAAGGTACAGTGAAATAAGGTCTATTTTCGCATTGCAACCTTATTTCACTACAGTATTATAAGCTGTCCCTTTCTAGAGTTAGTTTCGACTGAGGATGTTATTACAACTACCGAATGTTTCTTGAAAAATTTCCAATTTGCTGCTTCGTAGAAACCATCCAGGTCTATATTCCTGCCTTGTTAGGCCAAGGCTAAAGTCTAGACTTCTCGAATCAGGCCAAATATTGCGTAGCAACGTAACAGCCAAGTCTCAAACCCTAACAGGGTTAAGTTCTAAAAAAATATCGTTATTCCTATCTTATATCAAATTACAAGCGACCCGCCCTCGCTTCACTTCGGTTTATGTGAGTATGGTATATAGCACCCTCCCTATTCCTCGATAAGTGGGCTATCTAAATTTGAAATAATTTTTCAAATCGGATCAGAAGTTCCTGAGATTAGTGCGTTCAAGCAAACAAACGAACTCTTCAGCTTTATAATATTAGTTTAGATAGGACACCCGATACTCCCCCTATTTTAAGTTAACCCATTAGGGGATGGATTTTTCCTTGTTATGTTACCGTTCTTAACCACGCACCGGAACACAACGACGCGAACGCTATTGTTTGTTTGCCGGTTAGGCTTGGTTGGCACGTGTCTGGCAATAGGATTGTTTTTTAATACCTGAATGAATATTTTTCGATCTTTTTTCATTGCGTTGATCTTGGAAATACTATTATTAGGTTTTTTTGGTATGTATGTACCTATGTGTATAAATATTACAACATTGTTATTAAAGTAATGTACAAAGGCGGACTTATTCCTACATGGGATCTCTTCCAGCTAACACTGAAGTAGATGAGTAAGGACAATGCATGGGGTTGGATAATAACAAGTTTGCATCAAAAGTAGCAAAAAGAGATGATGATACTTATTATAAATAAATGAATAAAATTGCGTAATTAATATTTTTTCTTGTTTGATTTTAATTTTTAAAAATAACGTAACAGCGTCTTAAAGTATCAAGAACTCGGCTCGTTTCACTTCTTATAAATTACCTATATAATACTTAATTACAAACCTTATCTATAAGGTTGGTTTTATGTTAGTAGGTTATATACTAATAATTCTTATTAATTAGACGTCTAGTCTACTCTGTACAACCATATCACTTTTGAAATGCTATCGTATTGTAAACGTTATAGCTCATAATGGCGGCCGAACACAAAATACGATAACATGTTAAAGGCAATGTTTAACCGTGTAGATTAAAGCCCGTGTAACGTAAGTTAATTTCGAGGCAGAGCTTAAGAGTTTTTAACGAAGGCAATAATTCTCCAAGGGAGTTTTTAAAGGCATTTAAAAGTTGAATACCTTCGTTTGTTTCTTCGTACATACATACATTAAATCACGCTTGTTTCCCAGAGGGGTAGGCAGAGACCACTTCTTTCCACTTGCTACGATCTTGACAAATTTCTTTCGCTTCTTCCACATTCATACATCGAGTCATGCACGCACGTCGGTTTCGGGTAGGTACTTAAGATTCGGCCCTTTTCCAGTATTTCTCCGATTTGACTCGAAAAAGTACGCCTAGGGCGGCCCCTTCCGACCCGTCCACTCACTTTCGATCTGTATATCTCTTTCGTCAATCTTCTTTCATCCATCCTTTCCAAATGACCGAGTGAGTGGACACTTTCGATCTTAAGCCTTTATTTGTGTCTTGTATGGTCCTATGATCTTGTCCGAAACGCTAATAGATTCACTCCATATTACCGCCGTGTAAAATAGCCATGCGGTCAATTTATTGAACAAATATCTTGAATTTTGAGTTTTTCTAATTTCCTTAGTCGCTTCTTACGACTTCCACGGGAAGACATGGAGTGGCACTATCATAACCCGGGAACCACACGATAAATTGATTCCTTAACAATCTCATATCCGATAAAAAGTCAATTCAGCAAACACTTTGAGTGTTTGCTGTTTGGAAATATTCACCTTGGGTTAAGTACCTGATACTAATTGTTTGTGAATCAAAGTCAATACACTATAAGTAACAGACAAGGCTAAATGCGGAGACAGTTGTCTACAATAGCAAATTAAATGGATAAAAACCGGGCAAGAGCATGTCGGACCATGCTCGTGTAGGGTTCCGAAGCCGTAACGACAAACACAAAAAACTATCTCAAAAATCAACATGTATGAACCAATTTTCTATTTAGTTATTTGGCGCTGTCTTAGATGATTTTTAGTAGGTATAAACCCGTTAGTCGCCTGTATCTCAGGAACTAATCATGTCTACTTAGCCGTGATAGTTTTCCTTTAAAATTCGTTATATGCACTTTCGTTGAAGATTTTTTTCAGATTTTTAGTACTTGTAGTTTTGGCTGTAGGGGGGGGGGGGACACTTGACTCTAACAAAAAATAGCGCTTTAAAGCATAATATTTCATAAACGGATCTCTTAATCGAAAAATTGTTTTCATAAACCCGCAATATTTTTGAAAGACCTATCCAACAACACCCCACACTATGGGGTAGGCAAGAAAAAAATAAGACATCCCCACGTTACGTGTAGGGGAGGTGCATTAAAAAAATATATATTTCAAAATTTTATTTTACCACTTTGTTGGCGTGACTAATATGTATATTCATGCCAAATTACAGCTTTCTAGTACTATAAGTCTCTGAGCTAGACTGGGGACGGACGGACGGACGGACGGACATGGCGAAACTATAAGGGTTCCTAGTTTGACTACGGAACCCTAAAAACTACAACATTGTTATTAAAGTAATGTACAAAAGCGAACGTATCCCAAAATGGGATCTCTTCCAGCTACCCCTGAAGTAGATGAATAAGGATAATGCATGGGGTTGGACAAATACAAGTGTGCACCAAAAGTAGCAAAAATATATCACTACATAGTATAAAACAAAGTCCCTTCCCGCTGTCTGTCCCTATGTATGCTTAGATCTTTAAAACTACGCAACGGATTTTGATGCGGTTTTTTTTAGTAGATAGAGTGATTCAAGAGGAAGGTTTTTATGTATAATAAATTTTGTTTTATGTACGTGTGTTATAGAAAACTCAAATAAACCGAAGCGAAGCGAGGGCGGGTCGCTAGTTTTATTATAAATAAATAAATATTGAACAAATAACTTAATATATACGTGTAAATAATAGTAATAACTAAAATCATTATAGGAGCTTGGATTCATGACTCATTCAACCACAATATTTTTAAATATCTCTTTAGAGAGACTACAGAAGGGCGATTGTCTTAAGGACAACGGAATTGTAGTTTTGGCTGACAGTGAAAATCATATCGTCTTTGACTTGTTATCGCATTGTCAACGTTGATAGCTCTTGTGTTTTCATTTGAAGTTCAAAAACTTACCGTCCAATTTCAAGAACATACTTTAGTTTATTAGAAAACACAATAAAAGTAATGAGGGCGCCACTGTACATCCGGCGTACGCTCGGCGCAGTCTTAAGTCGTCACTTTGACAGAGTCCTTGAGTGTACGAGATTAAATTCTGTACCCACTATAGGTCAAAAGTCAACCTGAAATTTTACAATAATAACGTTGAGTTTCCTAAAAGTTACAAATGACTTGACATACATACATAAGCAATTGTCACTCAGGTGTGTATCATATTTAGAACCATATCTTATTTATTTTATTATAAATAGAGACTCCTGCCTGCAGACAAACTGTAAAAACAGTTTTGCGGGAATATTGTTATATATTTACTTTTGTACCGTGCCTAATAATATAATAAATAAATAATAATAATAATAATAATCTCTAATGACATTGACGACCACAAGCATATTTTTCTTGAAATGGGTTCCAAATTAACGCTTATCCTAACGCATAGATTGTCCGTATGATTGTTTGACATAAACTGGTTTTCAGCTGAGTCAGATAACTTTGCAAGTTATCCTAAAATGCCTGCGGCTAGATTAGGTTAGGGTTGTATTATTACAACACTTAAAACAAACACACGGAAATGGGTTTAGATAAAGATAAAAGATAAAGATAAAGACACATTTATTCGCAACAATACAAAACAACATTAGGTATATAGATACAAAAAATAAGACACAGAGAAACAGTTGCGAAACGGTCCCAACTCAGCATTCGCTAGCCGTAAAGCCAGCACTGGTCTTCCGTTGGAACCGCTTGGTGAAGAGACGGAAAGTGACACACTTAACATAAAATGAAAAACATCAAAGATCAAAATTGAAATCATTTTGTTCGAGATTATTTCGAACAACCATAAAAATGACACCCCGTTAAGACTAGTCTATGGGAATGCAACCACAGCAAGCAATATAGGTTACGTAACAATAACAAAATTTGGTAGACTTTAACAAAAAAAATAAAACGAAGTTTAGTTGGTTTTACATTTACAAAAATTACACTACTGTGTAATATAACAAACAAACAGTAGGATAAACGAAAATTCTGACAAATGATACATCACTACATAGTATAAAACAAAGTCGCTTCCCGCTGTCTGTCCCTATGTATGCTTAGATCTTTAAAACTACGCAATGGATTTTGATGCGGTTTTTTTAGTAGATAGAGTGATTCAAGAGGAAGGTTTTTATGTATAATAAATTTTGTTTTATGTACGTGTGTTATAGAAAACTCAAATAAACCGAAGCGAAGCGAGGGCGGGTCGCTAGTTAGGACATAATATGAAGATTAGGAATTCTAATATAGACCCTATTTTGAGTTCTGACTGCGAAGCTAATGAATTGCATTCTTACCTCAGATAGAATATTATAAAGAAGTGCGATTTCAAGAAGTGATATAATCAGAGCCCGGATTTTTTGCGGCAAAACAAAAGATTGTCTCCACCGACGACGCACTAGCCTAGTTGGTAGTGACCCTGCCAACGAAGCTAGCGGTCCTGGGTTGAAATCCCGGTAAGGGCAGATATTAGAGTGATGAGCGCGAATATTTGTTCCTGAGTCATGGATGTTTTCTATATATTTAAGTATATATTTCTCTATATAAGTATTTATATCGTTGTCTAGTACCCATAGTACAAGCCTAGAGCTTAGTTTGGGACTAGGTCAATTGGTGTGACATTGTCCCCTGATATTTATTTATTTATTTTATCTAGCTAGCGTAAGAAATATTTTTTTATCGTTATATCGATTGTATAATAGAGAAAAAGAACGGGCCACTAAAAAATAACACTTTACATGAGGGTTATAAAATTATATAGAAACAGATGCAATTCCTTTTTCGAAATCCACGTCAGTACACACAGCACTTGACATTTTATTTGGTTTGTGATAGTGATAGGAGTAAGTACTCATTTTCTGAAGGTTTATTTTCAATGAGGAGGTAAGTGACTACATTTCATTCAAAGTTTTACCTCTTAGTTACCCGACGAGTTATTTTATTACTTGATATGATAAAGTAGGAGATAAGATCTAGATGGAATAACACATGTAAAACAACTGTCGTGAATGTTTATAAAATAATGTAAATACATCGGCATGTTTTTTTTATACAATAATACAAAAAGTATCTAGCACTAGCTAAATTGCGACAGTCTTCTGTTTTGCCGCGAAAAATCCGGGCTTTTTTTTTTTTTTTTTATGGCATAGAGATGGCAAACGAGCACACAGGCCACGTGATGGTAAGTGGAAACTGTGACCCATAGACATTCGCATTCACAAGACTGCAGAGCAATCCTAAGACTGCAAATGCGTTGCCAACCCTGAGGACTAAGATGGAATGCCTCTATGCTAGTCATTTCACCGGCTGTCTTATCCCCAAACCGGAACACAACAATGCGAACACTGCTGTTTGGCGGTAGGTTAATGGATAAGACGCTCTGGTAATAATTGATAAACAAATATACTTAACGACGGCGATGATGATGAGATTGATGAGGCATTTACGTTAGTTACTACTCTGCCTATGAAGCTAGCGGTCTTGGCTTCGATTCCCCAACAGGGCAAATATTTGTGTGAAGAGCGCGAGTATGTTCCTGAATCATGGGTGCTTTTTATGTCCATAATAATATGTATTTCTCTATATAAGTATTTATATCGTTGTCTAGTACCCATAGTTCAAGCCTAGAGCTTAGTTTGGGACTAGGACAATTTTTGTGAGATTTTACCCCTTTTTTTATCCCGAGAATCGCTCTTCCGTCAGTACGATTACTGTACGATTATTGTACGATTTTCCGGGGTAAAAACTACACTATGTCGTTTTATGGAGTTCAATCTATCTTCATACCAAAGGGCATTGGGTAAATTTGTTTGAAGAAAATTGTAATTATTTTTTCAGCGGCCACGAATGGTTTTTTCCTAGTTATTTAGAAGACCACAAAACACATAGATATATATAATTTATGGCGTTTAATAATATCGGAGCCGAGATATTTAATATTTAAGTGTTGAGTTTTTGGTACTAAAAGTACGCCTAGGAAAGAATATTATATATCTCGGCTCCGATGCACTTAAGACTGTTACATTACACACATTTATTTTGAATTATTTTTCAAAATTTACCACTTATGAAAATGTATGACTTTTACAAATGACACTTACCCAAACCCCCGTCATGCGTCATCGAAATTGCTTCAGCGGTTTTTGGCCGTGAAAGGTTATAAACCGACAACATTTATAATTATTAGTATGGATGTTAAACGGCCTTGCCAATTTTCATGAAATCCAGATAAGAACAATCTTGGTTGAACTAACTTTCAAAATACAAACCAGAAGCTACAATACCACAGACACGGTAAACGTACACCCTTCTTAATCCGTCAAAATAAACATGTTAGAAAAATATCTACACTGAACACCGCTAACTCAATAACTATTGACAAACATTGACCATAACCTAAGCCAACAAGAAGAACGGTTTAAAAAAAACTTCCTGTGCTAATCGCTGCCAATTAAGCTAGAACCAATGCGCTGGCGCAACCTTGAAATCGTACAACGACGCGGTATCTCGGCCGGCTTCGGACGCGTTCGGAAACCGTCGGAAACAATCGACCTACTTCTGTATCATGGTTATAATTATGCGTCTAAAGTATTATAACTAGGGTCATCATGCATAACGCAATTTTTTTTAAGCAGGCATGTGCATGCAGGTTTGTTGATGAGAAAAATCACCACCACCCATAAACAATTGGGATTGACAAAAAAAAATAACTCACGGTTTTTACTTCATTAATTCTGTATTTGACCCAATTGTTTTGTTTAAATATCTTTATTTATTCAGCAGACATTTTATGGATGACAAGATTATTTTAAATTTGGGATGGCATTTTCTAATAAATTACAACAATTAAATGATATCTACATACATACATACATACATACCGTCACGCCTTCATCCCAGAGTGGGGTAGGCAGAGCTACAGAATTACCAACAACTTTAACAGGCAGTTGTTAATTCTGTAACCACATTTTGCACAAACAGGCTAAGATGTATATCATGTGTATATTAGTGACAGGTTGCAAGCCCATCGCCTAAAAATACTACAAGCCTTTAATCCCTTAGTCGTCTCTTACGACTTCCACAGGAAGGTATGGAGTGGTACTATTCTATTCTATTCTGCCGGCAACCACACGGCCAAATAACGGCACGGGTAAATGATATCTAATGAAAAAAAGTGATTGTAATCGCGTATTAAAAAATACTATTTCAAGCTGTTTTCGCCTAAACCGTAAGATACACCTAGGAGGGCTTCAAGCCGAAAATGAAAGTCAAACAAAGGTTTATATACTTTTGCCGAAATATCCAAAATAAATTAATATTTCATGCACTTAATACTGCAGAACGGCTTTAAATCCCTATTCCTCGAAATGGTTTTCGAATTGGATTAATTGTAAAAATATGAACAATCCCAATTAAGCACCAACAACTCAAGAAAGGTGGTCAGTCCGTTGCCGGCCAATAGGGAATATGTTTGAAGTTTTTTAATCGCATTTTTTAACAAATTATGAAAATACCGTAAAAGAGATCACCAAAAGTGAAATTAAAATTAAAATCGGATATGAAATACGGCAGATACGAGCATTTTAAATTAGACAGCGATTAGACAGAGAGACGTCATGTAAAAGGTTGGCTATAAAAACTCCTTGTTAAATTCTGTTTTATTAGAAAAAGATAGAAACGAACATTTCCTTTTAAATATTTTTCTTAACTTTTTAAGTCATGAATATTTCCTATTAAAGCTCTTTTGTTAAAGACACCCATGCCATCACTACATAGTATAAAACAAAGTCGCTTCCCGCTGTCTGTCCCTATGTATGCTTAGATCTTTAAAACTACCCAACGGATTTTGATGCGGTTTTTTTAATAGATAGAGGGATTCAAGAGGAAGGTTTACATGTTTATTATTTTTTTATTTTATGTACTGGTGTTACAGAAAACTCTTATAAACCGAAGCGAAGCGAGGGCGGGTCGCTAGTAACTAATATAAAGTTAATATAAACGATTTTCGAGAGCAGTAAAAATGTATGGAGTCGAAAACCATGCGGCAGGCTTACGTCAATCCCATACTTGTCTTTTTTCTTTATTTTCTTTATGGCATAGAGAAAAACGAGCACACAGGCCACCTGATGGTAAGTGGAAACTGTGACCCATAGACATCCGCATTCACAAGACTGCAATGCAATCCTTCGTCTAATGCTATACTTTGTCTAGAATTGCTGTTAATATAGAAATGGTCATTCTTTTTAAATATATATAATGAAGCTTTTAACAAGCGTTACAGAACCTATAAGCAAGAAGCTTAACGATCTCGTTACCGATTTACGAAAACTGTCCAAGTATGGAATTGACATAAACGCATGAGGCGATCGTCTTACGTCAATCGTATACAATTTCGATAACGATCTTGATGCTCGCAGTTAATAAATAAAGATCAGGGGACAGTGTCACACCAATTGACCTAGTCCCAAACTAAGCTCTAGGCTTGTATAGGGGTACTAGACAACGATGAAGTTAGTTATAGAGACATACATACATACATACATACATTAAATCACGCCTGTTTCCCAGAGGCGTAGGCAGAGACCACTTCTTTCCACTTGCTACGATATACGTCTTCGGCACCCTACGCATGGGTACAATACCCCAACTTTGTTGTGTTCCGGTTTGGGGATATGACAGCCGCCGGTGAAATGACTAGCATAGAGGCATTCCATCTTAGTCCTCAAGTTTGGCAACGCATTTGCAGTCTTAGGATTGCATTGCAGTCTTGTGAATGCGAATGTCTATGGGTCACAGTTTCCACTTACCATCAGGTGGCCTGTGTGCTCGTTTGTCTTCTCTATGCCATAAAAAAAACGAAATTTGTTAAGCACTTTAATGCGTTGTCATAGTATATGACATTCACAATGACAAGGTTCTAAGTATGCTCGACTTTTTTATTGGGTGTCCATGCGAACATGGTCCTACATGCTTTTGCTATGTGACACGACTGTGACAGCATTTGCGCGTTTTTAATTTTATAAGTAACTAGAGAACGCCCGCGAATTCGTACGAGTAGAATTAGTTTCCAACTATTCCCCCTATTTCTCCCCGTTGGGGGTCGACTTTCGGGAAATACTTTCTTAGTGCTCACTTACATCATGAAAGGAACCCCTGCACCAAATTTCAAGGTTCTAGGTACAGTAGTTTCGGCTGTGCGTTGATATAGGTATAAGTCAGTGAGTCAGGTTTGCCTTTTGTATACAATATATAGATACCTCTTTGATTTAATTTCTAAATCACCTTCCGATACAGCCGTGCTTAGACAAAAGGCGATAACTCAAATAAAACTCCTGTAGCAAATGAAATCTTGTTACTACCGAGGAGGATTTAATGTACTTTGACTACCCATTCAATTTGAGTTAAAGCCTTATTGGCATGTGAGAACCGTTTGCTCTTCTTCAATATAAGTCGATTAAATTGTTGCCTCTTATATAGAAGTCTTAATATTTATAAATAGGTAAGTCTATGAAGAAGCTTCTAGGTATTAGAAAAAACACCCTACTACATACACATACATACATACCGTCACGCCTTCATCCCAGAGTGGGGTAGGCAGAGCTACAGAATTACCAACAACTTTAACAGCCAGTTGTTAATTCTGTAACCACATTTTGCACATACAGGCTAAGATGTATATCATGTGTACATTAGTGACAGGTTGCAAGCCCATCGCCTAAAAGTACTACAAGCCTTTAATCCCTTAGTCGTCTCTAAGAAAAACTACTATAGGAAAATAAATGAGGGTTCCATCTCATACTACTAGTCCCAAACTTAGTTCTACGCTTGTTCTATGGATACTAGGCAACGAAAAAATACTTTATACATGATATCAAAAAAAATAATTCAACCCTAGTCTGTTGTCACCTCAATCATAGGGTTGGCAAAATTTAAAAAAAATCGGTCGATTTGGTATTTTTGTAACATGTTGTATAGATAAATAAATAAGTACTAATATACAAAAAAAACACTAAAATCGCAGTCATCATCATCATACAAATAATTTGCATTTACCGGGGATCGAACACGGTAAACGACCTTCGCAGGCTTCCCTACAGTTTTACTAACAGCGTCGTATAAAATATATAAAATTATCTAAAATGCATCCTTTGCACAATGAATCCGAACGCGCGCCAATCAAGCGTTCCCATTGGCTGCGCGAACGTCACCCGTCTCTCTCGCACCTGCGCGTGCGCAAGTCTTCCATCTCTCCGCCGCTCGCGCAGGAAGCGAAGATGATCTAAACGTTCGGTTTTTTTTTTTATTGCAACTTAGGTTTGTGCAGTTTCCTTAAGGAAAGTATGTATAAATAAAATGGTGGAGTTTTTTCAACGGGCTATTTGAAAGTGTGCTTAATGTTTTTATTCTAATAAGAAAAAGAGTTTAACCTGTAACAGTTATTGCTGTAAGTATTCAAATTATTTATGTTTGACTTTAAATATGAAAAAAAAAAAAAGTCATACAGTTTTTGTTTTCAATTAAAACTAAATTACTGTTCTGTTTTCTCTTATTGGCATACAGTGTAAATTTCTTATTAGTTTTTTTTTAATACAGTTAAAGCTCAGTATCATATAAGCTAGTATCTACAAGGCTAATAGGAGGTAAATCTTATATAAATTGACCTAGTCCCTAACTAATAGAAATTTATACAATACACAAATATCTGCCCAGGAATCAGACTTCTATCTCTAACAACTAAGCTAAAAGCGTAGTCAATATTAAAAAACTTACATTCCTACATTAAAAAATAAAATAAAAAAGGTAAAATATGCTTATTCAGTAAGTAGGCCGCACGGACACTTTTACACGTCAATAATCTACGAGAACTTCGCAAGAGACCACTGCTGAGAAGAAACGCCGCAAGAATATCAACAGTCAGTCGTTTTTTTAAATATACAATTATAAAACTTAACCTAGCATTATACAAAATAATGAGTATAACATACAATAAGAAGTAAATAAATTCATGCGTAGTTGAGCAGGAAAATGTGTCAAAGCTCAGGATTTTCACCAGAACTAATTTGTAGTAATAGTTTTTTTTTCTAGTCTAATTTAGAACTATATCCAAGTGACGTAATGAATCGTATCAAATCGTAAGATTACTTAAGAACTCAATTAAAACGTCACTTTGATATGGCATGTGGTTGACAACCTATACGTACTGGAAAAAACTGTAGACATTTGGCAAAAAGACTCATGCCCTCATTCCCAGAGTGGGGTAGGCAGAGCTACAGAATTACCTAAGTACAACTCTATTTTTTTTTTGATTATTATGTAACCATATTTTGCACAAATAGGCCAAGAGATGTTTACCAGTGTATTAGTGACAGGTCGCAAGCCCATCGCCTGACAGTACTACAAGCCTTTATTCCCTTAGTCGCCTCTTACGACATCCACAGGAAGACATGGAGTGGCACTATTCTAACCCGGCAGAACTAAATAATATCAGAAATTCTACGGACGTGATAACTCTTTCCGCTACATTGTATTATAATAACGTTATTAAAACTGAACTAATTCTAAACTAACAGCGCAGTCTTATCAATAGGGTCAAACTCAATCAGCATCAGAAGATACTAAGATCGGCCATCGAACCCGACTAGTACTAAACGGCTTACGTAATAAGACTTGACATAAAATATACTTGGGACAAAATCTGCTCCGACTCCAGTAGCTCACGCGTCCGTGCTTAAGTTCGTCTTCGCTAATCGACGTTTATAACACCTGTAATTTCATCAATAGAGGGATAATCTGTAAATTTCGCTTTCGAATATACATACATTAAATCACGCCTGTGAGACCACTTCTTTCCACTTGCTACAATCCTGACAAAGGGGTTTGGGTAAAAGTGTTGTCATTTGTAAAAGTCATCCATTTTCAAGGTGAGCGGCCATAAGTAAAAGTGGTAAATTATGATTAAATAATTCAAAATAAACATGTTTTGTTATGTAATGTAATACTCTTAAGTGCACCTAGGCGTACTTTTAGTACCAAAAACTGAACACTTAAATCTTAAATATCTCGGCTCCGATATTATTAAACGTCATAAATTATATTTATCTATGTGTATTTCGAGGTCCTCTAAATAACTATGAAAAATCATCCGTGGCCGCTGAAAAAAAATATGACAATATTCTTCAAACAAAACTCAAAGCCCTTTTCGCTTCTTCCACATTCATACATCGAGTCATGCACTGCACACACGTCAGTTTCGGGTACTTAAGATTCGGCCCTTTTCCAGTATTTCTCCGATTTGATTCTAAAAAGTACGCCTAGGGCGGCCCCTTCCGACCCTCGAATCCGATGTAATATAATTAAAGATTAAAAAAACAGATAAAAGACCGCACGGGCAACTTTACACGTGAAAAATCTACCAGCGCTTCCTATGACGAGACCGCTGACTGAGCAGAAATGCCGTAAGAAACACCAGTCAGTCATATTTTTAACTATTTCAATGAAACTACTTAGTCTAACATTATATTAAGGTACAAATATTAAATCTATACTAATATTACAAAGCTGATAAGTTGGTTTGTTTGCTTGAACGCGCTAATCTCAGGAACTACAGGTCCGATTTGAAAAATTCTTTCAGTGTTAGATAGCCCATTTATCGAGGAAGGCTATAGGCTATACATATATCATACCTACTCACATTAACCGAACCGAAGCGAGGGCGGGTCGCTAGTTAGATATAATATCAAATATCATACGTATTCCGCTGGAAAATATGCCAAAATTATTACGAGAGATATAGCTATAGGGAGAAAAACTATGTAACTTTGAATGTATTTACCAATCCAATTCCCATCTTGCTATTTGTACTATATCATCGTAAAGTATTCTAATATGACATCAATGACTGTTCCAATTAGAGTTATGTTTTGTTACCATTGCAAAGTTTACCTGCGTTTTAATTTGACAGTGCCTATAGTATTCTTCATGTAAGTAATGAAACACCAAATTACTTATATTAAAAAAGTACTAACTTCAAACCAACTGTCTGTGGAAATGTCTACAATACAGCAAAAATAAAATATGCACTAAGTATTATTAATTTATATTCACAGTTACTATACTTCGGTCAATGTATGATATTTTTTTGACAGAATTTTATAATTTTAATGATTCAAATTAATTACGCAAAGCATAAAAAGTTATTAATCTATCATAGTTGCTAGGTTTGTATTTATGCTTTGGAACACGTGTAATGCGTATAAATAATGTTTACATTAACTGTCACTGGATCATCAAAGATTAACCCAACTATAGGTTATCGCGTTTCAATTTACACAGCAGGAACTATATATAATAAAAGGTTATGTAAAAAAAAAAACTTAAAGCCATATTTTTATGTAACTGCCTATATTTCTGAGAAAATAAATAGGTGGATCAACTTTTTTGTTGTTATTCTGTCCTGTAAGGAGACAATAATGACAGAGTTCCTTAGAAAAAAATGTTGCAATATATACTTCTAGCAGACTCTGGAGAAAAGCTATAGAAGAATGGATTTGTAATTACCAATACAACGGATTTTTAGTGTACTCATAGTCTTTGAAATCTTAAAGAGTGACACAGGAGACGTCACCATGGCAACGAGCTATAACAAAAGACCTCAAACGCCACATGGTGTCTACGTTACAGCTATAGTGGCACATTTAAAAAACAATACACGGTTACAAATAAAATGACGTAATTCCGACCACTACTCCAAAGCGGGCTTAAATAACACTGATCATATTCAATAACTTTTTCTCATTAAATCATTATCGAAAAATAAAATGCTTTTGAAACTAACTTGAGCATATTTTATCAGAACATTTCAAACAAAACCTGTTGTCGATTGAACGTTTTCAAATGCATTTTAGTGCATTACGATTTACAGTAACTTAGTATGAGCTCCGAGGTTTAACGTTTATATCATTCCGTATGATTAGAGCCATTAGCGAAATTGTAACGTCATTGGCTGTCCAGGGTAGTGATTCTCTCAAAAGCAAAGGACGGGCGGACGAACGAGCGAAATCGCAGCGGCGAGTTTAGATAGTCCGTACATTTTAGTGCGTGCATACATACATACATTAAATCACGCCTGTTTCCCAGAGTAAATAATAAACCCAGTAAATATTTCAATGCATGAATTCACGAAGCATTCCTTTGATGGGTTTGCAAACCAATATGGCTGACCAAATGCGGTCCGCTACTGGTACAAATATGAGACATCAAAG
Organism: Acleris laterana; assembly: GCA_963966035.1. Classification (NCBI taxonomy): domain Eukaryota; kingdom Metazoa; phylum Arthropoda; class Insecta; order Lepidoptera; family Tortricidae; genus Acleris; species Acleris laterana. The sequence continues at coordinate 86,283,677 of OZ014438.1, forward strand.
TGATAGTTCCAATTAATATAATGAATATTTGAACAGGTATATCAATTTAATATAGCTAATTTAATATAGCTTCAACGATGCATGGTTTGGATATTAAATGCATCGATCTACTCCCTTCTAAGTTGTAAAGTCCATGTTGGTTGTGTACAATCTATGGCAATGAGTTAAATAAAATGACAGCTGTCATAATAATTGTCTATGGCATACCAATCGGTTTAGTTTACATACATGCATACCTAGAGGACACCCGTGACTTCGTGTGCGTAGATTAAGTATCCCCCTCTCTTCCCCCTATTCGAACCCTTTAGAGAATGAATTTCCAAAAATCCTTAGTGCTCACTTACGTCATGAAAGGAAAACGTGTACCTCTCAAGTTTCTAGGTACAGTAGTTTCGGCTGTGCGTTGATATATGAGTCAGGTTTGCCTTTTAGATATATAGATAACATACATAAACACACGCTTTCATTCCCAGAGTAGGCCGAGCTACCGAATTACCAACAACTCTTAAAATTACATGATCATTCTGCAATCACACTTTCAGGCTAAGATGTTACCAGTGTATTAGTGACAGGTTGCAGGCCTATCGCCTAACATCACAAAAATACAAACTGTTTACAAATTATTTCAATTAAATTTTGTGATAATTTTATTTTAAAACATTGCGTAGCATAGTAAGATGTTTCCACAGTATTGACATTTAAAACGTCAAAGTTTGGTTATGACAGAACAGTAGAGTGTGAAGTTCATTTGCGTCTGTTTTGATCAGGGTGTTACTGTATTTATTTTGCTTTTCAAGCAAAGGTGCCTGAACTTATTTGACAAACTCTAGGGGCTTGTTTTGACAAGTTAAATTAGCAAATCAGATAGGTGGGTATTGATTATGTAAGTTGGCTTTTATAATCGTAGTACATAGTAATTGGTGACTCGATGCGCGAGGGTTTATAGAATTTAATGCGTTATGTCGCGTGCGGTCACATTAAATTGGCGAATTAGAACATGACAGTTATATAAAACAAAACTGTTTCATTTTGAAAGGTTAAAACCTGTTTACTTCATACAAAGAACTTGATGATTTATCAGTACTATTATAGCATACAGATATAGAAATAAAAATAAAAATAAAAATACTATAATCTCTCGCTTTTTATCAATTTGCCTTTGAACTTGAAGCATTTACTCTCATTTATGTCGTATTAAACCGTTTATAAGTAATTTGACTTAATTTTTAATTACCTAATACAAGTACTGCACTACGATTCTACAATAGCTAACAACTTTCAAAAAGTGTCAATGACATAAGCCCACGACGCGATCGCCCGGTAGCTTACGTCAATGATATAATTGTCTTTGATTTTAAGAATTAAGGTGTCCCCTAGACTAAGGCACCACTAACCACTATTCCACAAAATGTAACATAAAAACCTTTTTTTACGGAAAGCTGGGTAAATTTTGCAAATTTATAAAAAAAAATCGTGGTATGGCGCAAAGGGTCAAAAGGTCGACATGAGATCTCAATCCAGATCAGGGGTTTCCACTTGTAGGTATATAAAACACGCTACGACACTTACTTATCTATAAAAAAATAATTGTAACAGGAAAAAAACATACAAACAGTTTCCTAATAAAAAATATAATCAGCGCCAATAGAGTGACATTGGTCCTACATTCTTCGGAGCCTATCTTTAGCTACCAGCATAAACAGACCTCTGTTGGTGTTGCTATCACGTCCGTATTGCCCACGGCTGCGCGGACGCAGCGGGGGGCGGGGGCTCAGCGCTGATTGGCCGACGTTTCTATGTCACGTGGCTGTGCGCAAAGGCAAAGTATATTTGTAAACTCGGTCAATGCCCCGAGTTAGATAAAAAAAAACAACGCTGTTACGCAAAGATCGGCGAATGTTCCGGTTAATGATAATTGTTCCAATATTAACATAAAATGTAGGTATTTATTATTATTGTTATGTGTTGTTGTAATATTTTAAATTGCGTTCGTGTTTTAAAAAGTGCAACGTGCCTATTATCCTGAACCAAACTACTTATATAAAAAAATCGAAACGATTTTTTTAAAACCAGCGAAAGCCAATTCGGCCAACGGAAAACTTAGAAAAGCTTGAAAGTGGAAAATGCACACATACGTGACACCACCACGACCACGCTTGTGGTGTGCGCGCACACAACCGCGCAGTCGAAAACGAAAGTGTACGAGCGGAGCCGAACGCTGCCGAGGCGAGCTCACGAAGTCAGTAGAACTCATCGTGTACGGCCAAAAGTGGGACATCAGTCGGCAAAGTGACGCGACAGAGCGCGGTCGCTCCTATTGCGTGCATGACATAACTCTAAGTGATGTGTTAGTACTGTTAGTGTTACAATGATGGCTGTGGAGAAGAGTGTCGACCGGTCGCCGGAACCCCGCACTTTGGCGGCTAGGAAAGCGTACCCAGAATTAAAAGATGAGGACGTTCCTCTGGACTTATCCACGCATTCCCGCAAAGAGATTTCAGTTCGAGAGTTCGCGCGCCACTCTTTCGTGGATCCGACGGACTATGTTCGGGCCCAGGTGATCCTAAGACAGTCCCGGGACTATCTGGCAGCCGGGAGAGACTCCGGCACGGAATCTGATGACTCCGCTGGCAGACTGAGCCCCGGGGAAGGAAAAGCCTACAAGAAATCCCTGATGAAAAGATACAGTAAGAGCTTTAAAATTTTTCAGCGTTCCCGCCCTTGCCATTTGATGCCAGCGACTTTTATGTTACTGATCTACGACAATGCGTGTATTAACCAGCGTTGAGGGATGAAAAAAGGGTTTTTTCGTTCCTCTTTTATTGCTAATTTTAATATAGTTTAAGTCAGTTTAGCGTAGGTTTATTTTAATTCATTAAAAGGTGTTTTGTTAATTATCGTTCAAAGCCACTGTTTGCTCTTGTTCTTTAATTATGGATAATTTTCAAAATTCCTTTTGCAAGCGACTGTGTTTGCTCGCGATTGCGCGTTTTTTTTTTGTTTTGCGCGTTTATAGGTTTTTCAGGAACAATGTGTTGGAGAATCAGACGGGTTCAAAATCAAAAATAACAGGTTTGAACAAAGACAAATCCGTTATATGACACGAGTTTTCGCATGGGGAAATGGTGCTATCGGGAAAAGTCCACTTTTGGGTTTTTTGCGACACTTCCCTTTCAGGAACAAGAGGCGGATTCACATTTCAAAAACTTACTTGAAGTGATTCGTAAAATACAGAGAAGCGAAGAAATGCTGAAGTGTAAAAGAGTTACTCGAAAAGGAAGAAAATTCTCACTACGCCATGCCCAGAGAGTTTTTTTAAGATAACTAAAACTTTTTTAAAAAAATTGGGAAAAATTTACACTAAAATATGTAAAATAATACTTATGTAAAAAAATAGTTTCTTTAGAAAGAAAATTTTTAGTCTTACACTTTTCATATTTTCCTTCAGTTTTTCTCTGATTTGCGATTGCGGCGTTTTTTTAGGGAAAGTAATTAATGATGCTCAAAAACATCAATAATGGATGAGTCTATTGTCAAAAAGTTTATACGTTTTTTTTTACTTTCTTTCGTCGGCCGTAACCGATTATGATATAGTTTTTTTTTAATAGAAAGGTTATTTAAAGTCGGTTGTTTGCCGGTGTTTAATAAAAGCAGTAGCGCCGATTAAGAGAAAATCTTTAAAAGGGCCGCCATTTTTATACAATTTTACCAAGTCGTGATAGCAGTAATTATTTAGGTTCCTCGATATGTTCTTTGGTAGCGTTAATTCCCTAAAAATATTCTTTGAAATTCTTCACGCGCCTCAGAACAATGACCATTATCTATTTGCGTTTACTACTGTTATGAAAACATTTCTACTAGATCAATAGTTTTCATCCTCCAACTTCCTAATTCGCTTAATTAAACGATTTTCAACTGGAAAATGAGTTTTAAACGTCTTCAAATCCCACACTTTAAACTTATAACTCCCCTTTTTGTGTCTGGGGGTTAAAAAAGTAAAGTAACAATCAGTTTAACGACAATCCAAGTCAAGTCTCCTTGAAGGAATCTAGTTCTTCAAGCTGTTCTAATTTGACAATCATTCCGATGAATTTAGTCATCTTAGTACCAGGAGTTCAGAACCTGTAAGGGGTCTGCTCCGAACTGGCTGGCCTTACGGTCAAACGGATGTTAATGGAAAATTAAATATACCCTTTGCCCAGTACAGTACCGGGTGTAGGAGTAACTCTGTTCACGCAAGTCATTAAGAACTATTCCCTCTGAAACTGTACATTATTAAATTCTAGAAACTCTGTATCATATTAAAGGCGGAATAAAAATAATAGGAAGTACGGAATAAAAATGATTTAAAAAACTTTGAACATTCGATATTTGAAATTTGACGTAAATTCCGTGTATGTTTTTACCTACACTTAAATGTACTTTACAAATACGTACTCATGAAAAATAAACATTAAAATACGTTGACGACATATTTTTATGATACACTTTGACAACTGCATTTCTAACACTGATAACAAAAGACAAGTCATTTTAATCCAAATTCAACGAATACTATGCACCATGAGTTCCTTTGCCGACCTTCCGTCAACATCATCACCATCTCGATGATACCATATTGTATTGCCATCGGAAGTGCTGTATGGCATATTTCAAGTCAATCTGACAGGTTAAAATTGACAACCAAGATTTGATTACAAAGGTTACGTAGTTGATTACAAGTGATGATAATCTATATTTAAAAGGGACCTGACTCACTGACTTATATAATATCAACTACTGTACCTAGAAACTTGAAATTTAGAAGGGGTAAGATCGACCCCTGAAGAAATAGGGAAAGTAGCGGGAATCAAATTTTACGCGTATGAAGTCGCGGGCGTCCTTTACTGTTTAATAGGTTTCTGTCAAAAATAACAATTTTGGGACAAGCATTTGTCTGCTCAGACATCATCTGCTTATCAGTACGACACTGACGTGCCCTCGGCGCGTACATATTTAGTATCTATGATGCCGTCGCCTTCCGACACCATCAGATCAGCTCGATTATATATTGTATTGTCATCGAGTTTCCACATGTACTCCCAATACCAGCCAATGACCAAATTGATTTGCAAAATTCAAGTGAATTGAAAGTTTTTAAAAAATTACAGACGAGTTAGGAACCTAATCCAGCCAGAGTTAAGAAAAAGGAGTTTTTATAAGTGCACTTATAATTAGTCTTTACTAAAGGCTGAAGCACTGTGGAGTCACTCTATAATTATCAACGATTGAAACGTCGTGTGGCTAGGAATGAATACTCTAAATTTGAATATCGTATCGCTTCCCCATTATTCGCCTATGAACTAGGATCTAGCTTCCAGAGTGTATAAATTATTCAATTCTCAGCCAGAATCAGCAGATTTTCCTACTAGCCAACCGTCTATTTTGAGAAAATTCTAATTGAAATATCGTATTAAAGATCAGTCCCGTTTCTATCTCGCTTTTTATACATTAGACAGTTTATCTGGAGTAGTTTTTCTAGGTTTAATGGACGTCCGATTTACCGTTTTCACAATTAGTGGTCTAAGATTATTGTCGCAATAATATCGGGATTATTTACATTAAAATGGAGGCTGAAGAACAAACTATCGCGACCAATAAACTCCAGAGGAGTAGAAGAGTTGCCAGCCTTTGAGAAAAAAATGGACTCGTTTTTTGAACGCTTCGAATTACTTTGGAAATAAAGACGTTGAGAGCTGATTCTTCACAGATCTGTGGCAAATAGGCTAGCGGAACACGCGCAGCGGATATCCAACTGTTGAAGTGGTTGGCAAACAGTGTCATGAAGAGATGAACGTAAAGACTTAGGGCAGTTGCGATTGTTAGTAGTGTCACCGTCGGAAATACACACGGGACACAACATACATACATACATAAACTCACGCCTTTATTCCCAGAGTGGGGTAGGCAGAGCTACAGAATTTCCAACATCTCTAAAAACTTTTTGATAATTCTGTAACCACATTTTGCACACTTAGGCGAAGATGTTTACCAGTGTATTAGTGACAGGTTGCAAGCCCATCGCCTAACAGTACTACACGCCTTTATTACCTTAGTCGGCTTTTACGACATCCACGGGAAGACTTGGAGTGGCACTATTTTAATAACCATTGCCTTTGACATTTCATCGTTTTGTTTCTAGCCGCCATTATTAAATAAAAATAATTTAGGCGTTCGAAATTAATAAAAATCTCATCTTAGATGTTACATTTATAGTTCAGAATTTATATGTTGACATTTCCATGTCCATGTTAACGATAGGTATGTTTAGGACGTTGACCCGTGACTCACAAATCTCAACGTGTTTTTTTTTAAATTGCATAGATGCAAGTGATTGACACAGATTTTGGTCATCGGCTTGTTGACCGATCTTTATGAAACGAAAATGCATTGTTGGCTGTTAACATAACAAATAAGATTGCTAGATAGGAAAATAGACTATTCTCTAAAATATAGTAGGTTAGGTGAAAAACTTTTAGGTTAGATTTTTAAATTTGATTACTCAAAATAAAAGTAAGACTACGCAGATCTAATAATGAGTCCAATTTACATTTACATCTTAACGCAAAACGTCCTAACACACTCACATTGTCACAAAACTGATCCTTATTGTGTCATGTTTAAAGTCTCTATCGATAAATTAAATGTCGATAGATATGATTTTCGCGTATTATTTCACTTATATGCGGATATGGATATCGGTTTCTCGGTAACGAGGTTCGATGGCCCGACATATACTGTTCGTGTGACGATTAGACATCGTCTCATCCAGTACTAGGGACTTGCCCTCGCTTCGCTTTGGTTTATGCCAGTTTTCTGTAACACGCGTACATAAACCAGAATTTAAACAAAAAAAAACCTTCCTCTTAAATCACTCTATCTATTTATGAAAATCCGGCATACAGAGATCATAGTAAAGAAAATCAATAGGAAGGCAACCACAGCTTAACTAGAAAGTAATGAGAACGGTTGGAGCGAACCCCATAGCTAGCTATATATGTTAAGTCCACAAGAGAAAATACTCTTTTCAAATCACAATTGTCCTCACGTGTGATATCCATGGACTTACTTCTCTTATGTCGATCAATAACTCGTGATTTACGTAATACATCCCCAATAAACTAGTTTTCATTTAAAAATAACGTTCCGTACCGCCGCGCCGCACGTTTGGTATTACTATATTCCAAATTCAAATTCAAATTCAAAATCTTCATTCGAGATTTCGTTGTGTTTCGTCAGGGTTTGTTCTTTGACATTTGACGTTACAACAAAAATTAAAATACGTTGAAATAAAACGTTCTTTGTATGGGGACCACTGGATTATTTCACTTGTTTAATAAAAAGATAGTAAATTCGTTGTAATAACAATGTTTTGAAAAAAAAACTACCCGTTATTGATTACAGTCCCTAAGATACGGCATTTTAAAGCAAGGAGGCCGGTCTATTTTATTTCAGTTACGTAACTAATTATATTATCTGTAAACTGTACTAATTTGACGCGAAAAAATCGCGAAAATCGCGGTAAGCTAATAAAGGCGTCTTCCTGTTGTTAGAGCTTGTAAGCTTTTGGCTAACAATATCTTTTCTTACTAACCTTTTTATTGGAAACTACTTGAATTCGCGCCGGCGCCATCTATTGAATTTTCTCAGCTCAATTTGTGTTTTATTACTTCTTTAGATCACCTTGCTAATTCTGACGCCCTATTTTTCGCGTATACGAATATACGAAAAGTATTTCGTATTCGTTACTTGACACAATTCCGGGACGACATAGATTCGACACAAATAAACCCATAATATACCTAGTTTGTTTAATTTTGAGCGGTATAGCTACATAAAACCATGGTCTATTAAAAATTAAAAAAAAAAATTGACATGTGTCAAAAACTGCGGGAAGTGAAACATTTGACACTTGATAATAGAAAACTCGAATCAATCTAAATGCATGCTAATAGGTACTGCATCAAACATTGATTGTCATAAAAATAGACGAAAAAAACTATAACCCGATCACGTATAGTCTATGCTACTTCCTTCGTGTCAAAAATCTTTTTTTTACCACCTTTCACTTCCGCACGCAGGTAAATTTCACCGGGATCAATATAAGCAGCTGTTTTTGATTCCTGCATATCCTTTTAATATCCTGGGAACGATAAAAAAACCAGAAGCATTTTTTAATTAAAATCTCAAAATGAATAATTTCAACAAATCTTTGTCAGTGACCTACACCTTCTTGTTCTTAAATAAACATACCTTGTCACAAAGTGCACTGATAATGTCGCAGAAAATTCAAATTGTATTGAAAAAGGTGTTTTTTCATTAATTATCAAAAAAAATACTAAATTAGTAGTTACTAGACAAAACAAAGTGTTGCTACTTTTAAACACCTACATTTGAAGCGATCGAGACACTGGCCGGCTACCTGTTCGTTCGAAATTCAAAAACAAAAAAGTATTTTGAATTTATATTAATTCACGTTCAATTCTAATTTGAATCAAACGACAAGTACCATTATGTGATTATAAGCTATACGATCTGGTATGTTAGGTTGAAAATTGATCAAACCGTTTTAATAATATGACATTCACTGTTGGCGTAAACAATAGAATGTCAAGAAAGGGTAAGGAAGGGTTGTTCTTTTTTTGAATAGCTTCCTGCAATCTGTTTATCTTCCTCACACCTACGTCTATTAATAGCGTTGAAATGTGACGGCAACATTTTTTTTAATACGATCTAATATTCAAATGACAGCGTATCCGTTTTTAGAAATTCAAAAATAAATAAATGCGCTCAGAGCTGAATTCTATAAACCGTTTTACAACTTCCTTACTTAGAAACGTTGTTTGTTTTTAAAGTAGTGACATTATTAACCGTTGTGTAAATATAAAATCCTTACGTAACTAAGACAAGAAAAAATTATAAGGGAATCTAATAAACTAACATCGGTTTTTAAACGGTTTCCTACTCGAGGAGAAGCCGGTCGCTAACAAGCAAAGCCAGGAAACGGCAGCATAGGGGCCTCTACATCAACAAGTTGCGAAACTGTGAAGGCCGCATTCGCAAGAGATGCACGATAAACCTTAAGCCACAGATACGATACGAAACGCATAGAAGTTAAAAAATAAGAGGCATTGAGTTTGAATTATGAACTCTTGATACGAACGTTTTTTGTAAAGTAAAAATTGCATAATAGATTCTTTATAGTACCGTTTTCGTTTTTTGAAAACGTACATGTTGTCATGTAGAAACAGAAGCTTAGGTTACGTTAGTAAAGTCTTCGAATGACTAGGTGACTGACTAGGTCATACAAAATTCCCCAAGGTTGTACGCATTAAGGAAAAAATACACGAAAACAACGGTAAAAGTAAACAAAACACTGACAGAAATTCACCGTCAGCTCTTACATAGTCATTTTATTAACTTGGGCACAATAATGCCAAATAATCGTACTCTGTTAAGTATTTGAACTGATTAAAAAAATACATTAAAAACCATTTAGTAGGGTAAAAATAAAAACTACAAGTTTCCGTAAGAGTATACCGTTCACCTTGTTGGTCTCGTCTGTCAAGCAAAAACGCATCTGTCAAAAAAAATAACCCAATTCCAAACAGTGCACCATAAAAAACCTACCTGCCTCCGGTAGCGCCCCCGCGTAAAAAACATAACTGTATTTTTAAACTCAAAAAACGCCCTAAACCCCGCGCTAAAAAAATGTGTTCGCAATTTATGGTTTGAAACGGTACTTTTTGCTATTGTTGCCAATTTTTTTACAATTGCGAATTTTATATCTTTCATTCGAAATTTAAAGTATTTTAACAAACGTCTGACGTCGTTTACAAGTTTCCTGTTATTGTTACTCAATCAAGTTTAAACTTTCGTCTGATACATTTAAAGTGCGGATTTCAGTGGTATGTTGGAACAATAGAGGTTATTTATCGTTGGTCTACGCATGCGTCACAACATCCAGACAGGAGATGTCTGTTGTGTCATTGTTTCCGGTTAAACATAAATACACATAAAGACGATTTTAGTGAGAGAAAATCTAAACCTTCAGGGAAATGGATAATGCTAGGACAAGGCAAAAGGGATACCAGATTTAAAAAAAAAACGTGTTCCACCCCGTTTCGTTCTTTAAAGAATTTAACTTCTTCTCGTGTCAGAGTTACTAGAGGCATTATTAGTTGCTAGCCTAACCTTTTTCATTATTAAAATCATACACGAGTATTTAGCAGTATACCAACACACAAAAGAGAAATAATCTCGCTCCCAATTGTAAAACTACGTCTATATCACACCATTTAATATTCCGTTCCTTCACGTAAATTACACGACAGTAACATTAAATAGTAACGCTTTTAGACGCAATTTTTTTCGCCCGGCAACGTTCCGTAATTTATATTATGCCCAATACGTTTTCTTCCCTTCCGCAGGGATGTGCATTAAATATTTAAGGAAGTTAAGGTTTCACCTCCTTGCTACACACAATTCGAAAAGGAAATAAATACAAAATATACAGTAACTTAGACAAAAAACATGTAATCATAAGACTCATAAATCACATTTTGAATTTGAATTTGACACGAATTCGAACCATTAAAAAAACTCACTCGTAACTATTATGACGTGACCATAGAGGAAAATACTAAACTTTTTACACAGACCTCCCGCCATTTTTAATCAGACGTTCACGTAACTTTAACCCGAAAATATTATGAAAGAAAAGTATCAATAAGGTACGATAACCGGTAAAAAAATTGTATAGCAAGGAACAGTTGGAAAGGTGTATTTTGTAATATCTGGTGGGTGTTCAAGGCGTTTTGCCGAGCGTCAACGTGCGTGCGTTGCGTCACTCGGATATTGGGCAAGCGGGTTTTGTAAAAAACGCCGTTGGCAAAAACATGCCAGCGCTCGTATGCGTTCCCCGACGCTTTTATTACTACTCCATAAGATTTAAGTTTAGAAAGCTGGCGTTTTTTAAAATTTGAATGAATGTAGGTTGAATTGCGAACTCTTTCGGTGTCAGTGTGTCCTCGGGTAAGGTTCAAGATATAACTGGAATCAGGATTTTGTTGCGTAAACATGCTGACCGGATTGTTATTTCCGCGAATTTAAGATTCAAAGGCTCTAATCTGAAAGAATAGCCGTGTAGCGTTTCCTGCAACCTGTATTTAAATTTTTGAATTTAGAATAAAAAACGGCAAACGTTCGAGTTTCTGTAATACATTTCAATGGCTACCAACATAACAAAAAGTGAACAAATATGAAAATGTTGGATGTTCAATGGAGAAATTATAATTAAATTATCATTGTACGAGTTTAATTAACCGGTCGTATGCAGTTGAACAAATTATAATGCATGATTAAATCGCGATACGCCTCTGGTAAAATCTGTAGCGTTGTTTAAACTCCAATAAGGTTGACGCAAAAGGAGGTTGTACCGTACGGCATAGTGACTGCTAAAGGAAACTGATAATTACCAAAACTATTAAAAAAACTTACTTATCTAAATATACCCAAACAAACCGGTGCTAGTACCTACCTACATTGATTACGGTGCAATGTTTCTTAATACACGATTTCCTGTTTTTAAAATCTTAGTGTAGCAATGTCCGCCGCCAGATGAATAAAATGAAACTGGCCACATTTTTAAACGCGGATGTTGTAAGGCAGCAAAATTAAAAATATTAATTAATAAATACTGTAGTTTTACAGAACAAGAAGCATAATCATACCTTTTATTTACGAGGATCAAAATAAACATAGACCATGGAGGTTATTCAAGATGCATTCAACTCTTTTATAGTCATTTACATATTTTTCTAATGACCAATTCAAATATGGAACTGCATTTTAAAATTCACAGTTTGAATTTCGAAATCGCAGTTTGTTTTTTACTGAGCTATTCGGGTTCGAGAAAAGACGGCCAGTCTCACAGACAATCGGTAACATTACGAAACCGGTAACTGTGTCAATGTCGTCTAAGATCTCGCGCTAATCTGTGGCCGGAAACCACAGATAGCAATACACTGTGTAAAAGGTGGCAAATGTGGAGGAATCTCAGTAGCGTAAAAAGAGAGGTGTGAGAGTTCAATATGTGTACTTATGTCTGTCCGAAACCACTTAACTCATTGAAATAAAGTCAAGCCGTTTAAAAGATGTCAGCTCTGAAAGTAGAGGTCGCTAGTACCAGGATTTATTTTTTATACATAATACTGGCAGTTAAGGAAGTTGGATGTTGTAAAAGTCCTAAAATCAGGTTATTTGTAGGATCTAGACACAGCATCCTGCTCGGCTCGGAAGCTGTTACATACCGATGCTTGTAAACAAACAAACAGACAGGATGCGATTGTCTTCCACATGTTTTCGTGTTTGTCGCATTCGGTGACATTTTTTGTAGTGTTTACAAACGGGGAATATTTCGGTTTGTTGTTGAAATAGTGATTAGAAATTATTGGGAATTATTAAAATTAATATACAATAAAACATCTAGGGATCAAACATCTCACAAAAATTGATCTAGTCCCAAACTAAGCTCTAGACTTGTACTATGGTACTAGGCAGCGATAGTATTTTTCAAGCTCCCAATACTTTGAAACATAATATACTCGCGCTCATCACACCAGTAGTTTACGTGACGGTTGCGTAATCCCAATTACGCAGAATCGCGTACAATACTTTATCTACATACATATTATAAGTGAAAGAAGTGGTCTCTGCCTACCCCTCTGGAAAACAGGCGTGATTTAATCTTATGTATCTATGCATATTATAAGTACTCTTAGATGGGTTCAGAAGCCGAAAGGCAAATGACCAGCATTACCTGTGGTAGTAGATGACAGCGATGACACCTGTAACGTAATTTCATTACGTTATCGAATATTGTAAGGTAATGAGATTCAAATTTGGAACATCTTCCAAAATAAACAGCTGTCATCGCTGTCACCTACTACCACAGGCAATGCTAGTCATTGCTTACGGATTTTGAAGGCATAATAGAAGACTTATGATGTATGTGTAGATAAAAGTATTTGCCATGCCAGGAATCGAACTAGATAGTGTCACTAACTGCGTCGGCCAAATTATTATATTATGTTTTGACGTGTGTCAATTTGGTTTTGAATCATTGTTCGCTTTAAGTTACATATTTGCTGTTGGTTTCACTCATGCAAATGGAATTGAATTTCCTTCCTTAACATAGTTCCGTTTTTGAGAAACTATGACTTGTGTAATAAAACCCTTTACAAATAAAACGGGTAAGTTATTCGAAACCCCATTAATCTCCAGCTTTGTATAACTATCACTTCCTTTCTTATATTAATATAAGTATAGAAGGCACTTAATCTATCAAAACTACGTTAAGGTAGGACGTGCCTACTTTGAGCTTCCTTTTCTATCGCATAAAGCCAAAACCAGAACTAGATACAAGCCGTTGTACTTGTAGCTTCGCACCTAAATGGCGGAGTGTGCAAGGTCTGGTGATTACGAGAGGCATTTCATATTACCCATTCACTTTACCATTATTTGGTAGTTGAAGCCCAAAAGAATTAAAGCCTAGAAAGGACCTAAAACCAAACATGCATTCTTAAATAGATTCCCCGTAAATAACTAAAATAAAACAAAAACAGGTTTTAACTCTGACTCATTTCAGTAGTCATTTCACCATTCATGACGCTAACGTGAATGGCCTACGGTTTTCCTGTTTACCAACTTGCGTAACAATTATAACACATTTATCTACGTATAGTTCAATAAACGATCCTAATTTCCTCTTCTTCTAATGACCAATATTCTGCTACGAACAAACGATCCTGTATATATTTTTTGTCAACGTTCAAAAACTGTTCCTATGCCAAGCTCACAAGCGTCCGTAAAGACGCTCTAGGCTCAAAGTTAATAGGATACTGTCCATCAAGTGAGCTGTCTATAGTTCAAGCTATGGTTAGACCGCCGGTGAATTTACTAGCGTAGAGGCATTCCATCTTAGTCATCAGGAAGAATGCAAAGTTTTATGCTGCCTTACTGAGCCAAACAGCAGTATCTCAAATCAAACTCCTGTAGAAATCACGACCTCATTACTGACAAGAGAGGATTGAATATACATTGGCAATCGAATCTGAGATAATGTTTATTGGCTTAGGGTTTCCTTAAAAAGAACCGCCACTTACTAAGCCACAGACTGTGTAACTGAACGCTTTCAATAGTAATGTACGAGAGATACCCACAGTGATTGTAAGCCTATGTGAACGCCACCTGAGAAGCAAAATGTTGAAACGCTGGTGTATCGCGTGAAACCTGTCATGTTCGTTGCAACATACGCCACACAAGATGTGATGCCAACGCCTACACGATAGTGAAGAGATCACTGCAAGGATGGCGTGAACAAAGTCATTTGATTGCCCAACGCGGTACACCCAAAACAAAAACGATTCAATACATCTCTTTATTGAACTCGGAACACAGCAATTTCTAGCAGACGACCTTTAGCAGTTAAGTCATACTTTTTTTTTTATTATTAGCCTATTTGGGTGTCCCACTGCTGGGCAAAGGCCTCCCCTCTTTTCCGCCATTCATCCCGATTGAGTGCATGCTCCCGCCATTTGCTTTGAAATGCGTCTAAGCCGTCCCGCCATCTCCTTTTTGGTCTGCCTCTGCTCCGGTGGCCATCTTGTGGGGTCCATTCGGTGACTACCTTTGCCCATCGTTCTGGATGCATTCGGTAGACGTGTCCAGCCCAGTCCCACTTAAGCTTGGCGGTCTTGGCACCCACATCCACAATTCCAGTTTTGGAGTCATACTATATACAAAGAAAAACTAAACTGACTGCTGAATACGAGCGTAACTGCTAAGAAAATAAACTGGTCAATAATAAAGCCTTTTTAATTCTCACGTAGATACGGAAATCTAAATCGAAACTAACGAAATAATTCAAGTAAAAGTTGCATTTTAATTGTCGCTACCAACATTCCTTTACCATAATGTGTTAAAGCTAAAACCATCCAGCTTTTCATATGCGTAAGTATGTGTTAAGACAATCGGTTTTAGCATCAAACCTGTACCCATAAACTCCTCAATTCTGGGTTCCTAGTTAAAATTCTAAAGATCCGGTGAAATAGTTAAGTTTAGTATACATATATGATTTATTTCTGTTTGCTAGTGGTGATAGGACCTCGCGCAAGGTCAGTGATTGTATAGTGCCGCAGGATCAAAGGTCACTGGTGCACTTACTTGCATAGATACATTCAATTTTAGTCCTTTATGTTGGCAACGCGTGCATGCAAGCATCATTTGGGCTGTGCGCTCATCTGGCTCCTATTTGCCATAAATAAAAAACTAAAGTATATAATTTGTACTAGGAGCTCAGAACTTGAAAAAGTTAAAGCTGCAAACGTTTCTGTTTTCAACAGTATAATGTATGGAGTTGACAAGCGATCATGACCTAGCGCTTACGAATCTTATAAAGTTAGTCGCTTTTCGCAAATCGCAAACTTATCTTGACTAAGCCCTCTGTCCGGTATCTACTCGTGTATCCTCAGTTCTCGTCGACCTACTCTCACCCACCTGCATTCAGATATTGCCAATCGTTTCCGGTTTTTACGTTTACCGGTTTTGCGATCGAATTATGTCATCGGCTTGGTAAAATTTTCGCGGTAGCTTATTATTGCTTAAGCGTAACAAGATGTAATTACTTGTAACGATCTTTTGGTTTTTTAATTCATTTCTGTAAAACAAATGACTGCTTTGATTGATTTCAATTGAAACAAGGATCAAAATATAGATTTTCGTGTATTATGTTTCGATATCTCGCATCATTTAGAAGATATTGTAAATATTTGTAAAGCTATTACTTTATAAAACGTGCGTGATGAGAATACAGCCTTAACTCTACGTTTTAATAACTATTACATTTAAAAAGCATTTTAAAGTATGAGTGTTATTCAGTCTAAGGAAACTAGAGCATGATAGTTATGTCACTGTTAACTTCAACTTGGTTTCATTTCAATGTAAAGTTCAGAACTGCCCACGCTGTATATTATCCAATCCGGTTTAACCGATTTGTAAATTGACGTTGGACGGCGGTATATAAAACCACTGGTTAAGTTTTTCATAAGTCCACTAACACTAAAGTTTGGTAGTTAAATGTACAAGTTAAATCTTCTAACGGCCGCTTCGAATCCAATCCGCTTTTAAAATTCGAATTCACTTCAAATTTCCGTTTAAAGTTCAGGTGCGATAATTCGAAATTGGAACGTCAATATTTCTATTTGGCGCTGCATTTTCAATCTTTCCCGTTTCATTTAGTATTTCACAGGTGTCATTAAAACAACTGAGAGAGTTCAAATTTAGAACGGAAGACGCGAGGAGACGGGAAATTAATAGCGACAATGCTACCAACGTAAACAAAACTGAAACCATAGACACGACGCACGCACACAGACGCACAAGTGGGTCAAGGGAGCGCAGTGCATCGTTGGAAATCTCACTTTCGCAGTGCAGTGACGTATTAGTCTGTGGCACGTTTACAGTTTCCCAGTTTAATAGACCACAGAGAAGGAATCTACGAGGATGGATGCCAGGATATTGTAAAATATTACCTTAACCCACAACTTGAAAAAAATACACCTAAAATTACGTTATTTTCTTTTAAATGAGGCCAAATTGGGATTTCAGACGTGTTGCAACTCACACGCGTATAAATTTGTCAACAACACATATCTAAAACCTTGCTCCTATTTCCTATAGCTTGTAATAATCGTGATGGTTAAATATAATATATCTACAACTTATCAATCGACGATAACTCGGTACAACGAAACAACGCAAGATTTTCCTACCTTTATCAAAAAACACTGGCTGAAAAAATAAAATATAGACGATTCAAACGTCGATTCCAATTTCGAATGTAAATGTCGCAACCGATTGTCTATTAGTCATGTTCCCAAAGGCTGTGATTGGTCGGTATCAGGCCGCTTTCAGCGACCTTGTGAGGTGTAATTCGTTACGTTATCTAAGCAAACACACTTATATTGTTTACCATTCAACTATGAC
This sequence comes from Acleris laterana, assembly GCA_963966035.1. Taxonomy (NCBI): domain Eukaryota; kingdom Metazoa; phylum Arthropoda; class Insecta; order Lepidoptera; family Tortricidae; genus Acleris; species Acleris laterana. The sequence goes on from OZ014438.1 coordinate 86,300,762, forward strand.
CTGGTTGTTTGTTTACGTTTAAATGTGTTAAAAGCGTTGGTTTTTTTTAATATATATTTCTACCAAGTCAACATATTCAAAATTTACTTTAAACCTCCCACTTTTAAAGACGCGTTCCGTAATTTTGCATAAAAATACCTATAAATAATGAATAAACGAAAATGACAAAGAGAATGCATCAAATATTGCATTGTTTGTTTCGTTCCCACAACTCTCTTCCGCACTCGAATGCACAACACAACAGCGTGCATAGAGAGACGTAGGATGTGCCCTTCCACTGCGACCCACTTGCTGGATAGATGTGACACTAACTAACCATAGACTACAATAAACCTGCTCTTCCGATCCGAGTTATAGTAAAAATACTTTACACACCGAACAGCATTCTAAATTAAAAAAAGATAAAAAGATAAAAGATGTTTATTCAGTAAGTAGGCCGCACGGGCACTTTTACACGTCAAAAATCTACCAGCGCTTCGCAAGAGACCACTGCTGAGAAGAAGCGCCGCAAGAAACTCAACAGTTAGTCGTTTTTTAAATATAGGTACAATTTTAAAACTTAACCTAGCATTATATAAAACAATGAATCTAACATACGATAAGAAATAAATGTATTCACGCGTAGTTGAGCAGGAAAATGTGTCAAAACTCTGAGTTTTCTCCAGAACTAATTGGTAGTAAGTAATAGAAAATAATTATGAAAAATTATACTTAATTATGATGGTGTAATACAACTACATAAAAAGTTTCGATACATTCTCCTACAGAAACCGTGTCCCCTAGATAATATACAATGTTTACATATTTCTTACGATGAAGTTATTATTAAGTTATTTGGGTGTTTAGTTTAGGCCAAGCACTTTTATCTGATAGATAGTCCTCGACCCTATAGTAAGCTTTAGACATCAGCGACTTTTTCAAGTAAGTTTTAAGTACTGGAAATGGTAACTTTAAAACTTCGTCAGGTAATTTATTATAGAAATGGATGCATTGACCTACAAATGATTTAAAAACCTTACGAACACGAAATTTTTTAGTAGCTATTTTATTTTTATTTCTTGTATTAAAATTATGTATATCACAATTCTTAATAAAAGAGTCCTGATTTTTAATGACATAAATAATATTCTCAATTTAAAATTAAATTCATTTGAAAATGGAATGCGTCAATTAATTTGGCGCTGGTTATTCCAACAAAATAACTGGCCTTTATGAACAAAACCGCAGACTGAAATCATTGGAAATTATTAAATCATGCTCAGTAAACTTTACATTATGTAAATTTAATCCAACAGATGAAATGCAATATTGAATTATTGTGGACAGAAATTCATTGTAATTTCACTAATTTGATGTGGCTCGTGTTTGGATGCAAATTCAATTAGTGAGATATTTAAGTCTGGTATAAATTAGATATTAATTAAAATGTTTGAGTTTACAAATATTTTTTCACTTCTCATGCTCGTAAAGTCCTTCTTTATGCTGGGTATAGGCTGCATAAAATCGCATTTTATGCACTAGTGCATAAATGGTTGTCGTCATCTAGACTAAGACAATTAAGCCCTACAGCCAGACAGACGAGGTGACTGCATTAAATAAACTTGTTATTTGAATAAATTTACTTTAATTTTATTAATTTTATTTATATTTGCATCGTACCTAGTATATAACAAAAAAGAAATTTAAAACTATTAAAAACAAGCATTATTAACAAGAACATTAAAAAATCAACGTAGGTATAAACTTGGCAGTATTGCGTTCGACCTAAGTCAAAAATCGCAAACAGAAAATAAAAAAAAAATTAGACAGAAATACAGTGGCGGGAAAGAGGTTTTGGACTATTAATTAGTTATTTTCTTGGCAAAACTTGTTGCGTTATGGAATTTAATTAAAATGTCGTCTAGTGAAGAGGAAATAATGCTCACACCTAACACACTCATGGAAAAAATGCAAAAGAACTTATTGAACAGACATTGCCGCCTAAATCCATACTGTAAATATGCCCGGAAAAACCATAACATACTCGTATAATATACAGAATTGTTCAAATTTCAATTTATATTTTAATTGAAGTTTTTTTACATTATCACTGTTTTATTTCCTCGTAATCGAAGTGAAAAGCAGAGTGTATAACTCGGTCTTAAAACCCATTTTATCCTCGACTTAATTATCCAACCTCACCTGCCGGCTCGGTTGGATACCATAAGTCTCGCAAAAAATGGTTTGTTTTATGCCCTTGTTGTACAATCTACTATATATTATAGCTAGAACACAGCCATCAGACATTGCAAATTTCCGTTGCGTTGGCAACCCTGAGGACTAAGATATAATGTGTCTATGCTAATTCACCGACTTAGCGCCACACCGGAACCCTGTTGAGGCGTTATCCGGAAAATGGCGGCAGTGATCATAGACAAGTAAATACATCACAAAGAAAATTCAAATGTCGAATGAAAAAGACAGCGTATTACAACACTATCGTAACCGTCATTCTATGAATGGCTAATTTAGGAAACGCGTTAGTATTATTTCTAACAATTATTATATTATTAATAAAAACCCTTCCTGTGGTTATGTGACCGCATTTATACTCGTGCTAGTCACGTAGACCGTTTAAACAAAGCTATTAGAACTTCAATCTTTTAAGAAAAACATAATTTATAATTTACTTACTAAAACAAATACCACAAGAATTCATTCATTATTTTAATTAAATTAAAACTATTGAAACATTATTCATCTCAGACTCGTGACTGAAGCCATCGAAATGATATTTGACAGTTACAATTACTGGCAACATTTAAATTTTCTCTTGCAATGGCGGGAAATGACGTGTCAATTATAAATTATATTATATTCATTTATTGACGATACACAGGCGCACTTAAGTAAAATTGTTAAACCAATCTACTGGTAAGACCTAGTGCGTGCTAGAACGTGTTATCAATATAATCGTGGTTTCCATTTCGCAAAGCAACTTTCCTCCGTTTCCCGTCAGAGAAAGTGCCCGCGCTTTTCCAGACGCCATCTTGTGCGGCTTTTTAATTCCATCTTAAAATTTCAAATTAAGAACAATGAGTAGAATTCGAAGTAAGATCGTTCACAATTTGAAATATCGAGTGTTAATTGCCATAGAGTTTGGTAATGTCTAAGACGTAATGATTTTTTTTGGGATAATCCGAAACTGTTAATTGGTGTTTTTTTCTAATAATAAGACAATGTCATGAGACTGTTTAAAAAGTAATTTTAACAACACGGACGCATATGAAATGATGACCTTTTCAAAGATGAAGACATAAAACTACGAAGCGAAATATTTTAACGTACCTACCAGAAACCAAAAAAAGTCTATCGTATTAAGTATATAAATAAAAAGAAATGACCAATAGAGCTTAACACACCGCCATAAAAAACTGGTTCTCTAAAATAATTCATTTTTATTTCACTAGCGACCGCGCACGTACATGAACCAGAATTGATTATACATAATAACGTTCCTCTTGAATAACTCTACATCTATTGACAAAAACCGTATTAAAATCCGTTGCGTACATACATACATAAGCTCACGCCTTTATTCCCAGAGTGGGGTAGACAGAGCTACAGAATTACTAACAACTCTAAAAACTTGTTAATAATTCGGTTGCGTAGTTTGAAAGATATAAGTGTACATACTGGGAGACAGACGGGGGGACGCGACTTTGTTTTATACTATGTGAAGATTGTCAATTTATTACCCGGCGAGCAGAAGTTGACCCGGGTCGGCATTAGTATAATAATAATAATAATAATAATAATATAGCGAAGAGTCTCGACCAACACCTCAAGAGACTCTCGCTAGATGGCTGGATCAAGGGCAAGATACAGAAGGCAGTACTTCTCGACACGGCACGTATTGTGAGGAGGTTTCTCTCTCTGCAGCCCTAACCACCGGTAGCTTGAGCCCTGCCCCACTGCCGGCGGCATTCGTAGGTTAGGTTTTTTATAATGTTTATTTTTTATATTAGTATTGTTATTTTACTTTTATAATTGAATATTTATTGTAAAAAACCTAATTTACAGAAAATTAAATAAATACTTAAAATAATAATAATAATAATATCAGGGGACTATGTCACACCAATTGACCTAAATGAAATGAAATGAAATGAAATGAAATGAAATGAAATGAAATGAAATGAAATGAAATCTTTATTTGCTAGAATACGTTACAATCAGGTCTTAAGATTAATAGTAGAATCAGTATTCTGTCGACATGCAATCGACATGCAAAATATTATGTATGCTTATAATCTAAAAAATCAAATCAGACCCAATAATTAAAATTACAAATTACATGCAGTATTTTCGATACCTACTTAATAAATAATTAGTGACTAGCAGGCTTGAGGTTGCAATCATAATTGTCATGTACCATTAAAATTTAAAAAATCCTTTACACTATAAAAGCAATGATGTTGTAGCCATTCGGTCAAATTCGTCTTAAGTCCTAGTCCCAAACTAAGCTCTAGGCTTGTACTATGGGTACTAGACAACGATATAAATACTTATATAGAGAAATATATACTTAAATACAGAGAAAACATCCCTAACTCAGGAACAAATATTTGCGCTCATCGCACAAATATATGCCCTTACCGGGATTTGAACCCAGGACCTCTAGCTTCGTAGGCAGGGTCACTACCCACTAGGCTATCGCGTCGTCATAACTAGTGCGTGCATTTTTAATATGGTCGCATGACTCTACGACAGCAACTCGGCTAAGGCCGTAGTCTGCCTTAATTGGTGACGAGTTCACGGGGCAACTTAAATTTGCCGATAGATACATCGTCATCAACTCATCATATTAGTTACTAGCGACCCGCCCTCGCTTCGCTTCGGTTTATTTGAGTTTTCTATAACACACGTACATAAAACAAAATTTATTATACATAACCTTCCTCTTGAATCAATCTCTCTACTAAAAAAAACCGCATCAAAATCCGTTGCGTAGTTTTTTGCGTAGGAAGCGACTTTGTTTTATACTATGTAGTGAAACTCATGCCTTCATTCCCAGAGTGGGGTAGGCAGAGCTACAGAATTACCAACAACTCTAAAAAAAAGATAATTCTGTAACCACATTTTGCACAAATAGGCTAAGATGTTTACCAGCGTATTAGTGACAGGTTGCAAGCCCATCGCCTAACAGTACTACAATACTTTATTCCCTTAGTCGCCTCTGACAACATCCAGGGGAAGACATGGAGTGGCACTATTCTAACCCGGCAGCCACTCGTATTCCGGAAAACAGGTTCCATATAAAGCACAAATGAACTGAGAAACTAAACTACTATATAGATGGCACCACGGGTCACCATTATCGCGATGACGGGCTTTTCGGACCCCCCCCCCCCCCAATGCTCGTGAAGTGGGCTCGGGTCCCACTGTCACTCTTACCGCCGAAAGCAAAGTGTTGACGAAGGCGGTGAGATAACAGAAGTGGTTAAAAACCGAGTTTTTTAAGGGACCGAGTTTGGAAAAATTACTGCCAGAATCTTTTTCTATTGCCGGCGGTAAAAAACATCGTATTTGACCTGTTACGGTACGGTATGGATCAAAGACGGTATAGTTTTTAGCGCCTGGAATGGCAACCATAGCTTTCCGAGCTAATACCTTTTAATCGACCCAATGGATTTTCAATAATCTAGCAAAAATCGATTAGAATATAGAAAAGCTTCACTTTGCAGATGGACAGACAATAAATTTACTACACCCTCCTTTTTTGACAGGGGTTTAATGTCAAGAATTCAATCACCTTACGCCCACTTGCGTGGTCCAGAGTTAGCGTCTTAACCCGAGGTTAGGCGGCAAACCACGTACAAAAGTAGACGCTTAACTCTGGGTTAAGGGCTAACTCTGGTTCGCGCAAGTCCGCCTTAGTAACTAATCCAGTATCAAAATATTTCTGACCAACCAGATAAGACTTCTCAACCAAAGGACAGGTCTAACAACCACAGCTCTTTGAAACTGGAAAACTATACCACACATCAAAGAGCTCCCAATTAACACAATTGCCAAGAAATCGGGGATCTTGCTTGCCGGACGTTTTTGTAATGACTTCCCGGATGTTACTCTGGCGTCACACGTCTCATTTAAAAACGCTTTTCTATTTAAAACGACTTTAAACAACTCGGGACTAGGTTTATTTTGCATTGGATTAAGAACTTTTTTATTATAGCACGCGTTGTGTTTTTCTTTGGCCAGACAAATAATTTTCCAGTTTAATTTGTAAGGAAAACAATACTGATTTTTTCTTATTAATCTTATGAAAGAGGATCCACATTCAATTAACTATCATAAAACTACAGCAGGAAACCAATAAAAGGATGGCATTTCAACTTTTCCCTCCTCCACTTTTCCAATGGCGTAAACTTTTCGAAAACCGCCAGCTTTTGTTGGCTGCCATTTTTAATAACGGCCAGTTCGAAGTTTAATGTTTCAAACGTAAAATCAATTTGATAGAAGCGTTGTCTAAATTCGAATTTCAAACCAAATAGACTAAACGTTGTTGGCAGGCTCGTTCGTTTTTAATTAACGAATTTTGGCGTATTCAGAGAAAGAAAGAATTACACAGTCGTTATCAACAAGGTTTTATATTCGAACTGCTGTCAATATCGGCTTCTCTATTTAAGCTCACGTTTTATACTACGAAGTATTTTTAATTTTGTAAATAAAGTTTAGTGAAATATATTCCGAAATGAATTTTAAAAGGATATATCGTACGCTGTCAAAACCATGGCACTACCTTATTTTAATTATTAATTAACCTTAATTAACAGAGCGTTTGCTTTGTGTAATTTAAATCAAAAGCTATGCATTTGACATAATTAATATTCTGAAACAATTTTTAGCGGAGCAGAATGCATTTTAATTCTGTTCCGACCTTATGCAGGGTCCGTCCGGATGGGTTTAAATAGAATGGTAGAGAACTGTTTGGTCTTTTTTTTTTGCAATATATTTTATTAAAAACCAAGGTTTAGTTGAATAATTAAAATGTCGTTATTTGGTTGAATGTATTATAGATATAGCGTTGTTTGAAATGAACCCTGACTTTGAGGCGAAGTCGGAATACGAGCTCCGTAAACGCCTAGCTGTGGCGCTTCGCCCTTGACACAAATCTAACCTAACCTAACCTAACCTATAGATTACTTGAACAATTATGTTAGGACATTGTATGTTATGCTAAATGAGAATTCGACCTAACAATATTATGTTTTTAGAGCTATACCAAAAATTTTCGACCAAAAAAATTTAGCACATTGAATTTTAGACCATGCGGCATGCTGCGAAGGTCACCACCACCGCTACCATCAGTTTACCGTTGAACCTGCCGCCAAGCAGCATTCGCAATGACATTAGCATAGGCGCAACGCATTTGCAGTCTTAGGAATGTAATCTCAAGATGCCTTAAGGTTGTAACTGTACGTGGGTCCTCAGATTCCGCTTACTACTATCTTCTCGTTACGTTACTCTAGACAAACGTCTTTTCACAGGTAGAAAATATGTATAAGTAATAGATATTTGAACACTGTTTTTCTTTTAATAATAACATAACAGGGCCATTCTACTTTTCGATGTATATAACTTTTAGCCACATTCTCACTAAACTATTTTTATTTCAACAAACGGTAAAGTGCTGCTTTTTCTAACTTGAAACTAGAAAAGGGACGTCAATAAGCTTGTATATAGAATTAACCTAATTCATAATAAGTTATTTGTAATAACTATAAGGTGAGTAACGCAGTGGACGTTGATGTCCCCGCCTTTTCTATGGAAAAAGTGCAATTTACCACTGAGTTACCAAGATTCTTCAGCGATAATTGAGTAACTTAAGAGTTTTTTTTTTTAAAACCGTTAAGCTTAAACATACTAAGTTCTTGTTATTTATTTATTCGCAGATTCATAATTTGGTATACTTTTTATCGGACGATAGCAAAAATGTACACTGAAAAGTAGAATGGCCCAACATCTTTAAAGACAACAGCATACGGTTGTGTTTTCATAAGCAAGTCGTTGTGCATTGCATTATACTCTTCTTTAATACTGAGTTTAGCTCCGCCCTCTTATATACCTACATAGGTATAAGTATACAGTGCACTAGACATACGTATAAGCTAGACTATTGTATATACTAGTACAGTATTGTTCTAAGTTAGTGATGTGCCGAGTTCGGCTAAAAACAGCCGAAGACCGAAATTTTCCGGTTTGGTTTTTGATCGAAATAAAAAACGTGATTGTGCTTTAAAGAATCTATTCTTTTCAGCCAAACTATTATGCTTTTTTTTTTTTTTTTTTTTTTTTTTTTTTTATGGCATAGAGAAGGCAAACGAACACACAGGCCACCTGATGGTAAGTGGAAACTGTGATCCATAGACATTCGCACTCACAAGACTGCAATGCAATCCTAAGACTGCAAATGCGTTGCCAACCCTGAGGACTAAGATAGAATGCCTCTATGCTAGTTATTTCACCGGCTGTCTTACCCCCAAACCGGAACACAGCAATGCAAACACTGCTGTTTGGCGGTAGGTTAATGGATAAGATGGTGGTAGCGATCCGGACGGACCCTGCACAAGGTCCTACCACCCGCAAAAAATCTTCGTAACTTTCTTATTTTTTTTATTTAAACAATGACTTTTAAACTATTTATCTGTTTCTTTTTAACAACACAAATGCTAATACGTGAATAGTTATCGCGATAATTTCCCACGATCGCCGAACGGTCGAAAATGTTCTTCGGCTTTCGGCCAAATAAACTCGCCCCTAAAGGGGGGATGGGGGTGAACTCGTGCATTCAACCCGAGTTTATGCAACTAGTGAATATTTAAAGTAAGTGAGAGTGAGTCTAGGTAGATAATTACGGTTATTACTGTTAGTTTTACCAACTTGAAAATAATAATGGAATATAGTAGGGTTTGAAGGGTACACTGAAAAAACATGACGTTCCCCATTTTTGAAATGAGAATATTAATATGATGAGACGTGGTGAGAAGCAGTAGTGTTCGCATTGCTGTGTTCCGGTGTAGAGATTCTTTAGTCGTCAGGGTTGGAAACGCATTTGAAGTGCAGTTTTGAGATTGTAGTCTTGACGTTTCAAAAGTCTATGCGTTTCAGATTCCACTTACCATCAGGTGGCATGAGTGCTTGAATGCCTTCTTCTTGCCATAAAAAAAAACTAACTCAATCTATGTATATAAAGGACGAAAGTGACTGATCGATCCAGGCACAGCCGAAACCTAGGATTATTAGAAATTCATCCCCTAAGGGGTTAAAATACAGGGGGGGGGACAGTGGGTACTCCTTCTACTTTTACTTTTTCACCAGTAAAAACCTAACGAAAATATCGTATGAAATTACATGATTCCTAACAATAAAACGTTGCTGTGGTAACTAGAGTTAGACATGTATGTTTTTTATGCTTAGTCATTATGTACTTGTAATAATGGTTGAAAATTACTGGCTGTTGAGTTTCTTGCGGCGCTTCTTCAGTGGTCACCGTTTAATGAAGCTCTGGTACATTATTGACATGTTAAAGTGCCCGTGCGGCCGTATTACTGAAGAAACATCTTTTCCCTATGTGACAGACGATATTATAAATAGCATAGTAGTATTTTTTTCATGATTTACAATACGATTTAAAAGCTGGTGCTAACAAAATTTCACTCTTGCTTTCGTAGCGTTTAGTAGCAGTGAAAGTAGCTACGACGTAGCGCTACTTTTCCGTAGCAGGAAAACTTGCTCCAAACACGTCATTTGAAACAGTTGTCTCTTTCCCACTCGTGTGACGATACTAGAGTGGGTGGGTCAGCATCTTTGAACGTTGATAGGTATGTTTTAGTTTAAAATTTAAACCGCTTCTTATTCATGCGACCCTAGTACATTGGATAGCATAGCATCGAAACTAATCGGTTTCTGTATGTTTTATCTCTTTCTTTCGAATAAATCGATACCAACATTTATATTTAACCTAGCCTGGGCTTACGTAAAACAAGGCTTGCATTTTTATTCTAGATAAAATAAAGCCTAGCTCAAGAAATACAGCCTTATATTACGAATATTACGATAAATTACGTACAAAAATTCTAGAAACTTGGTAATGTAGATATGAATAAGTAAATATCGTTATAGATATAATACAATGTTAAACGTTTTCTCCGAAAACCGTCTGGCTTTGTGATGTCTCTCAGGACTTGTAATACAGTATTTCTGGGAGGATACAAGCATAATATAAGGTATAACGTTCTACCTTTTAACGCGTCCAGTGCCCGTCGTTGTAATTTATTTGGATCTATGGTGCAATTTGGCGTCACTGGCTTGATGTTAAAAAAAAGGTTACTAATTACAGTTTTATCATAATCAAAAGGCATCAAGCGACCGTCGTGTAGTGTTTATATACGCTGTTTTGCTATAGCTATCCTTTTAAACAACAATAGCAAACAAACCCGTCTAATTTAAGGCTATTCTCTTAGCTTTTCTTTACTTAAACGACTTCACGTCGAAAGCCCGTCTTTTCTATTTACGAACAAACCGAATCGATTTAGTCGTTTCTGGCATTGAATGCAATATACGATTCCGAGGTCTAACTATCGCTTCTATAGTATCCGGATAAAGGACTGGATAGATTAGTTCACGCTTAAGCGTAGCTGAAGCGGAAGCGGCTGTGGTTAAAATACATATAGCCATTGACAAAGAGCTTCATGAAAAATAAACAGTCACACAATATATCTAGGTTAAATAGTCCTAAACTAAGCTCATTGGCTCGTACTGGCTCGTACTGGGATCTAATCTCAGGATCACCAGACTTGTAGCAGCTTTTTGGTAAACAAATAAAATTAGTACCAAAACCGACTACGGCCGTCTGTTTTCGACATGCGCCACTATATTACGAAAAAAAAAGAAGCGTTTTACATGTTATGCTATTCTTTTTAACGTGGCCGCTATAGCCAAGTAAATAAGAGCTATAAAAACGTCGACAATACGATAACAGATCAATAAATGCCATCGTAAAATTTTCAACCGACCGAGTAAAAAACCATACCATAACAGTGGGCCTAGTTGCGTTAATCGCGTGACACTATGTGGATACAGCATACGTCACTGTACTTATACATGTGTCAAAGTCGGAGGTTTTATCCATACTAGGCTCCAGGTCAAAATCATATTTAACGTTTTAGAATAGAGGTTCAGGGTTAGATTGATAGCAAACTCACGGTTATACTTTGTTACTTATTATTTACGTCAATTTCAACGAACTATCAAATCCTAGTAGTACAAAACAGACACGAAGTGCTGAGTCCAATCACCATACTAATTTTTTCGGTTACTTGCTGGATATAAAATTATATAAATAAAAAAACCCTTGATATAAGGCCGCCTTTACACCTGTAAGTTTTACTTACGTAAGTGACTTACGTAAGCAACTTACGATAAATTTTCAAGTGTAAACACTCGTTGTAAGTGACTTACTGTAAGTTCTTACAACTTACGTAAATTGGAAAATTGCAAGTCTAAACGCGTTCGAGTTTGTTTACGGAAGCGACTTACAACTTATCAAACTAAATTGATAAGTTGAGAACTTACAAAAAAAAAATGTCCTCCTCTAAACAAAAACAAAATAAAGCGTAGTTTCCAGACGGGGTAGAAACTTTAATTACTGCTTTTGAGGCACGTCCCATACTATGGGACTACAAAAATAAGGAGTATAAAAACCGCGTAAAAACAAATTTGTTGCATGTTGAACTTAGTGAAATATTTAGTACCACTCCAGAGGAAATTGCTAGAAAATTGCATAATTTAAAAGGACAATTTAGCCAAAAATTGACAAAATTAAAGAAAAAGAAGAGCGGCAGCGGTACAAAAGAAATTTATGTGTCAAATGCGACTTTGAGAAGGCATTTTATTTACTGATTTAGTAAGCAATGTAAATGGGCGTGTAATAACTTATGCAAGTTTAAATTCACAAAATTTACATAAGCATTGTAAGTTTATATCAAGTGTAAATGCAACCGTAAGTAAATTATGTAAATATTACGTAAGTAACTTACAGGTGTAAAGGTGGCCTTATGACACCTTCTTTCACAGCTGATATCTCTGAAACGGCGCAACTGATTTTCATGAAATCTCGCTACCACTACCGCTGGGAAACCTGCTTTTGAATAAAAAAAACCGCATCCAAATCGGTTCGCCGGTTTAAGAGCTACGACGCCTCAGACAGATACACGTGAAACTGATAACACCTGAGACCACTTTGTGTCGAGGGTTAATCAAAGGCGAAGCATAAGCGGGTATTAGCTATGTCCTGAACCCAAGCGATCAGCTGTAGACCTTGACTAATGCGTCCAACCGTTCTATCCACAATTTCCATTAAAGTTCCCTGCCTTAAATGTGCAGTAGATATTTTCCTTTACTTTCCTTATACCTGAATATTATACAACAGTGTTCTAATATTTAATCAGGAAAATAGATTACATTTGCTGTCTCGCTTTGAAACCTGTATAAGACAGAAGCAAGAGAACTAATTACAAAGTTTTTTTAAATCGTCTGCATTTAGCAGTGAATTAACTAAGGGCTTTGTTATGTAAGTGAGTTGTATAATGAACAGTTGAGTTTATTTGGCTTTGTTATATCCGTTTTAAGCTTGTAAAAATACTTATATAATATCCATGGTTCCAATTCCGGCACTAGAATCACATAATGGCTTTATTATGTGACAGTTGCATAAAAATAGTAATACCGTTTTTAGGATTCCGTGCCGTGTATCTTTTGATCCGTAATCCGTAATAGATAGCGGGCTGTTATTTTTTCACATTATGTTACTACGGTGGATTTAGTCACGAACATAAAAAATTAAGAAAGTGGTAAAGACACCTTTTTATTCAATATATTTTTATTGTATCGTAGAAACGGTAAGACCGACGTCAAATTTGGTATGATAATAGTACAAGCCTAAAAAAAAAAATGGTCAAGTGTGACTTGGGTTTGCACTGATTTGATTCAAAGTGGCCAGCCAGAGACCTGTAGTCGGTCACTGCCTATACTTTGTATAAGTGGGAAACGTACGAAAGATATATTGCCCACTCTTCGCACTCATATAAGGTCAACTATCACTCATAGGACGGAACCCTCGGTGCGCCAGTCTGACCCGCACTTGACCGGTTTTTAGGGTTACATAGCGTCGGTGAAACTGCAAAACCGCGTAACTAACAAATTTATGAGAGAGCAAAATAAACCTTACTGACTTATTGAAAAGGTGCATTTTGCTCCTCATTTTAAATGATACTTACGCGGTTTTGCAGTTTCACCAACGATAGGTTGCAGAAACCCTATTACAAAGACTCCGCTGTAAGCTGTGACAGGGATACTGTGAACCCTAATAGCCAGATTCTTGAATTTATATTAATATGTTACTTTGGCTGTTACAACAAAAAAAGTAGCCAATTAAAAAAAAACGCGACATTTTTTGCTATTACTATCGTACTAGAGGCCAATTCGCATTTGGCCGGTTTGATTTTAGAAATAATATTGAGTTCAACTATTGGTAACTATATCTTACGAGTAAAAGGACATTTTAAACCGTTCGGCTTATACAAACTCTACAACATGTTGTGTTTATAAAAGCTACTTCTACCTTATCTTTAACTAAAATATTAAACCGACGTTTCGCATACGACAACATTAAGAGTTCACGTCTCGTCTAGACGGTTCGACCAACGAAAGAGACCTTGCGTCTCTTTCTAAGAGACATGCGCACGTGGGTGGGAGAGGGAAGGGGAAATTTCGACCGCAAGGTCACGGATGTTATTCTTTTTTGGAACTGGCTGGTAACACGTTGCTAGGATACCGTAAAAGAAAGCGTTCTCTTTGAACGTCGTTCGAAATTCAAACGGTGCGGACAAATTAATGAAAATAATCCTGTTTCAAAGGTCTGAAGCAAAATGAATATAATAAGTAATACAAGTTAATTGCACATTATATGTCTGAGCGTAAAGTGGCGGATTTACTTTTGCAAATTATTGCTGTAAGTCTTGAGACGCAACTATGCGTAAGAGTGAGTGACAAATATCTGCATCTCTGTCTTGCATATAGCTTTGTTTCAAAACTTAAAGCAATAACTTGCAAGTGTAAATGCGGCCTTATGATTGTGGTACACATTTTTTGTTAAAGTAACCATTGATGTACATTTTAAAAACAAAAAACATTAAAAAAAATACGCGAAAAAAATCTCGAAGAAAAAGCCAAAAATAACCAAAAAAAACTAAGAAACCAAAACACACCGAAACTTTTCTGCAAAACTATAATCAATAAAGAAAATTTAAATTTAATTCAATGTCAAACAGAAAAAGCAAATCATCTGTTTCAACACAAAACCTAGCTTAGTCGATTTTTTTTTATAGTTCACTTTTAATGTTTTTTTTTTGCAGTGGACGGCGAGCCTTCCGGACTCGCTCTCGGTGCCCGTGGTTTGGGCCGTGCGCTGTTACACGGACTGCTGGCGCCTGCGCAGGCCCCCAGGCACGCCCTCTACACAGCACCGAACACTGGTAACTTTACTGCGAATTTTCAGAAAGATGCAAGTCCAACGACGGCAATATCACCCTCGATCAAAAAAATGCGATGAAAAAGCAGCATTGGATGCTTATTTAATTAGAGATTCGAACGAGTGTGATCCGTCAAGGACTTGCATCTTACACATTTCCTTTAACACAATACGACACAACACAACCAAGAACAACAATCAGTACCTCTCATTTTCGCGCCAATCGAGAAGCTAATACGCTATTAACGGTAATTGAAGTGCGTTCGTGTGTTCCGAATTCGAATAATTCTTTGTTGTGTTGAGTAATAAACTAGATGGCGCTTCGTTACTTTATTGGTAAATTGGTTTGACAGCTAGGTTCTTAGCTATTAAAAAAAGTAAAAGACTGCAATAGGTGGCCACATTTTCTCAATTCCTCTAAAGCCTAAAAATAGTACATTCCATATCGGCAAACCAATAAAAATTAACGAGAATAGAATGATTTGCCAGACCAGGTTAAATATTCCTGTATGTTTTTGTTGGCCTTGTCCTGTGCAAAGTATTACCTTTATAAAGTTCCTTTTCATCATAGACAAGTTATAGTCCTGACAATAAGCATATTGTATTAAAGAAAGTATTATTTCTCAAGTCATATTAAAATAGACTTTGAGAGGTATTGAAAACAATAAATCCTCTTATCTGAGGTTCTACATTTAGAACATTCTACATTTACACAAAGGAAAGAATATAATTTTTTCTTGGGAAAACCTACTAAAGTTTGACGATAGGATGAGGAAACGCTGGGTGAAGGAAAATGAATGACGAAGCCACAATTTCAATTACATAACATTTACCTGCCTCTTTACGTATAAAGTTGTCAGATGATCAGAAAAATGTATTTTTGGACCCTGTATTTCAGCCATGCCAATCCCTAAGCATAGCGATTGCTTTTAACGTATATAATTATTTCAAATAGGTGTAAGTAGTAGAGAAAAGGTTCGCTGTGCGTTATCTAATAAATTAATGTAGTCGAAAGCATTCGTTTCTGCCTTACTAAACGGTGGAACGGATGAACTGGCTATAATCTTTGCAATAGTCTTTGGGAATAGTTACCTATTTACAGCATGCAAAACATTATTTAGACACCCGAATTGTTAAAAAGAACTATTTAACAGTGTTTATTGATGTATTTTGATACACTCATACGTTAGGTGTTATAAGTTTAAAGGAAATTAAGTGTGCTTCATACAGGACATTGTTGTCGTTCAGTAAACAAAGGTACGCAATCAGCTTAGGAAGTTGTTCGCCGGAAATTGTCAAGTCTACAGATCCGCTGAAAGGATCTCAGGACATTTAATGTATGTGATATTTCTTTTCGATTGTGGGTAAAGCAGACACTAAACGGAGTACTTATCGGAAATAGTGGCATTTCTTATAAGCGTTCCGTTTTGTGACTTCAAGTGACAAGTTAGACTTGTTTTAAAATCATTTTACATTGGTATAGCTAGTTCACGATAAAAAATCCTTGCTTTTGAACTGTAACTACTTCATATTCAAATGAAGAGAATCATCTCAAAATTCTGGGGTCTTAATGAAAAAAGGTTAAAACTCATTTATTCTTCATGTATGTATATACCATTTTTTAATACGAGTTACGTCATTAGGACACCAGAATTCATCATCATTATTTTGTGCAACGTTAAATGTCGAATCATTAATGATTTTTTTAACAGTACTACTCTTTTATAGTAACAATGGCGATATAAAAGTCTGATAAATACAGATTACACATTAAGCTAATTGAATTAAGGTCTGCAATGGTTGACGTCCGAAGTACTAAGTTAATCCTTAAAGGCTCACCATAGCTTTATCGACATTAATAGAACCAGAACAAAGACTATTTGTTCTAGAAATATCACGTATAATCCAGGTAGCAGACAGTCCTTCATGGTTTTGGTGTGCGAGTATTATAAACTCGTGTTACGCAAGCAAAGGGCTCTCACAGAGACCTTAAATAAGCACATACACCCGTCTCGAATTTTAGACAACCTGAAGCCTAACTTGAATTTGATAGTACATAAGGTAATGCGTTAAAATTTACAGGTTACTGACGACGTTTTTGACGACCGTTAGCCTAGTTTTTTTGTGAGGAGGCCAAGTAATGTTTTAAAATTTGACACAACTTCCTTGAGAAAAAACGTCGCTTATGCAACCCACTGGGTTTGCAGAAAGTACTTGAGTGTCCGAACGTACTAAATTTAGCATACATTTAAAATGTCATAGCTATAGTGACTCTTTACGCGATTGTGCTTTTTTTAGAACAAAAGCATTTTTTAAATATTTCTAATGCTCGATATTATAAAAAATAGTACACAAGGTCAACTAAATGCGCAACTCAATCCGTAGCCTGTATAAAAAGGCGTCAAAACCAAAACAAAGAAGCTATGTTAAATTCATAAAGGAACTTTCTCTACCATCGATCGCCACATCAGCTGATACCCAATGTCACGACGGCTCTTTGGGGGGGTTCCCAGACACCCCCTAGACACGCACACACGCACACTACCCAACTCGCTTACGGGTGTTTTGGTAATGGTAAACACGAAATCCTAAGGCTATCCATTCGTTGGCGAAATGGTTTCTTTCAACTGAATGTAACAAGAAACAATCAATTACGTAATTTCAGCATTTTTCGTTGATTTTGCAACAACGTTGCTGTTTTCAATCTGTAATCATCTTACATGTCTCTAACAAGATGCTAAATTCTTTTCAACTAAACTAACTAACTAAATATATGATCGTAAGTCCTAAATTTAGAACCTAAGGAAACATATTTTCTTTGACCGAAATAAATCAATATAAGAACGTCTCCCGGAAATAATTTAGTTCCTGATCTTCTATAGCCAGCCTTATACGCACACAGCCACGGTTACGCACCCACGCTTTATACGCACACAAGTAAACACATTGCGTAACTTGTTACTGTGACGAGATCGATATTTAGGTATCCTGGGTCTTAACACAGCTTATGTCTGTAATATTATGACCTAGATTCAAACTTTGATAATAAAAATACTTGAAAGTACCAAAACTGGTCAAAATTTTGGCAGTTACACGGATCTGACAAAATGCCATTGACTTAGCATTTAACAGGAGTGGCGTTATATAGGTCGTTCCTTTGTCTGAATTATGTCAATGGTATTTTTTTAATATGCGAGTTTGTTCAATAGAATTATATTATTCCAGTTACAAATTTAAATAACGTTTCTATTATTTCTTGAATTTAATTTACCAACCATTGCCAGCTAAACCGTGCTGTCTGGCTGGATATAAGGACTTACCCAAAATTTGCTACGATCTTTTCTGTGCTATTGTAATAAAATGTACGCATCGCAGAATTAAACATATTTGGTATCCCACACCTTTTTCCGTAGCAAGGTGCATAACCCATTGAAAAAAAAATCGACCTACTTTTTGCCGAAACGTCATTTGGACAACGCAAGCTGCACGTGTTTGGTTAGGATAGGCAAGGGTTTCTTTGATATACCGCCTGATGACTATTGTGTCATATCACGCGGAGGCCATTTTAGTTTTCGTGACGTCATTTCCCTAGTAACCCGATTTCGGTAGCTGTTAGATTATACGCATCAATGTTGGATTTTGTAACTTGTTTTGTTAATTAAATTAATGGTTTATTGATATAGCGGGTTTGAATATTGTAACATTTTTTTCTATTGAAAGTAAATTTAAGTAACCGCCGTCATTAAATTGTATTATTAATATCTAATAAACGTGCACATGGAGCATTCTCATAAAATCGAACAAATTCAAACTACGACAAACTGTCAAAATTATATTCATTACTCATTTCAAATTCGGAATAACACATCTGTCAGTGGCCAGTATCATAACACTGGCCGCTACGGCCTCTAGCAAACTTGAAAAAAAAAAACCGATCGTATGCGGGTGGGGCCCTAGTTTGCACAACTCTTATAACAATGCAACCCTTTTCGCATCTGCGTTGACAAAGGTTTAGAAAGTTGCGAATCAGACGGACGTCGCAAAAAATCTTTACAATATTCGACATCTGTGTTGCGTAATTCACAATTAATACACATGTTGACCGTTGGCAATGTTTAGAAAAGGTTATAAATTTAATTCGATAAACGGGGTTTAGGTAAAAGTGTTGCCATATGCTAAAGTTTTTGTAACTTTTAGGAAGCCATGCGTTAAAGTCGTATATCATGATATATCAATAATGTAATTCTGAGACACGGCCGAATCTTAAGTACCCGAAACTGACGTGCGTGCATGACTCGATGTATGAATGTGGAAGAAGCGAAATTAATTTGTCAAGATCGTAGCAAGTGGAAAGAAGTGGTCTCTGCCTACACCTCTGGGAAACAGGCGTGATTTAATGTATGTATGTATGTAATTCTGAGATATTAAAATATTGATATCTAGGCGTATTTTAAGTACTTACCACAAGCTTAATTCTATTATCCTTTCTCCACACAACACAATTATGTTCATTTAATTATACTCGATTTTAACAAACAAAACTTAACCAACTATATTTATCTTTTCGTTGCTACATCCCATTTTATACAATCTGTGCCGCAGTTAAAAATATCACATTTCGAATGGACTAACAATATCCAATTCGGCTCTATTTAAATTCTCTATTCGAAAACCGTTCCAAACATGGATAAGTGCATTTAAGTGGGTTTCAGGTTGATCATTTAAATTGTTTACAGTCAGGTGCACGCTCTATTTTTGTCCTCTATTTTCCAGTATCTGCGAAATCTATTATCCATAGGAAGAAAATAGAATAGCGTGGGACTGTAAAGTCTATAACGGACATTAGAAGCGAGAGTAAATTGCCAATTAGTTCAGCGAAATAATAATGACAGTGAAAAATAGGTAGTCAAATATAGCCTCGGTATTTTACGGTTTTCCAGGTAGTCTATGTACGTTCTAACTCCTAGGATTACAAGGAAAATTAGAACGGCGGTACTTTTTAAATTAAAATAGAACAAATTGAAGCTGGAAATAAAAAGAGCCAGTATTTTCTGCAAAAGAGCATCGCTCGTTTTTAATTCTATTTTCAAACCAGTTTACGTGTTAGTTCATTTTGGCCCCTAATGGTTGTTATTCCAGTAACTTTCTATTGTGGGTTCTTTTTTTATGTTAATAGGCATTAGAAGGACAGTTATTAGAAACCGTTGGTCAACGGTGGGATCGTAGGGTGGGCACTTGGGCAGTGTCCGCCAAGCCCGAATACATCAATGGTCATCTTTTTTATTTTACACGTTGTTTCAACTGCCAGTTTTATTGGCCAAACAATTTTAAGAAATAAAAAGTTAAAATTTAGTTCTGTATTGGCATTATTTTGTACAATTAAATGTTTACATAACATATTATGATTAAATAATGTAACTGTAATCATGAAGACTTAAAATTAAAACGATCTCCTTTTTTTTCACACGCATATTATTCAACACAATTTTTAACCCCTATTTTCTTGACCACGACATGCAACAAAAATAAGATGAATTAAAACATTTGCATAAAATATCTTTTTTTAATCTAATGTGAACCACAATTGCATAGGTCAAGTTTCACACGGCTTAGATGACCGTTAGCACAGATGCATTTGTTATGCAAAAAAGTGCAGGTAATTTATTGCAAAAAGAAAGGGTCAAAAATGACCAGCGTAAGAATTAGAAGATGGATCGTGTTAATAAAAATTTAATAAATGAAGGGTTTGAATTAGGGAAGAAATCTAGCCGTTAAATTGAATAAATATTCATAAATGTTTTTTTTTCTATATTACAGTTAAACGCGTTTTATTTGATATTTATCTAACGGAATATCATAGTTATTACTTATCTATGGATAAAAAAGCAATTCGTAATATTTACAAAATCAAGTACATACATGTACATGTGACATTTCTGGTTGGACCACTCTAAATAACTTAACAATTGATAAAACGTTTCCACGGAGACACCTTATAAAAAGACCACATCTAAATCTAGAATACGTATAAAAACTTTTTGTCAATTCACATTCATATTTCGAACAAAATATTCAAATTTTAAACCGTTCAAATTCCAACCGTGTTGGAAGCAATGAAGTTTAAAATTCAAAATTCGAATGTTAGAAATCTTAGAGCCGTTTGACTCTAAGCACGCCCTAACCGTTCGAAATACAATGGCTAAATATATTCATATTCAAAATGCCAAAAAAAAATCTAAGTCCATAAGATTATGGTCTGTCGCCATGGACCTACAACTGACAGTGGTCACTTCATATAGATAAAGGGTTCTTTTGTACCCTTTGACCAGTATAATACCTGTTTAAGTTATCCTGCGTATTATTAATACAGTGAGAGTGGGATAGAGGGGAGTTTTTTTGGGTTTGTAATAGTAATAGGTCCTTAGATAGAGGACAACTGATTTTGTAATGTGATGAATAATTGATTTATGTTGTGGGTGGTTTTTATTTTTATATTTAAAAAAAAAAAAACAAGCATTAAAAATTTATGTTTTCCTCATCATTTTTTTTTATAAATATTTAAAACGCTACTAGATAAAATTATTACTCGCACAAAAACCCTCCAATATCAAATGACCGTAACCGCCACACAAGCTTAAAAAAAGGACGCATTAAAGCTACCCTTTCGCTTTGTTTACTTCACTGACCATACTGCCCATCGTGTGACTCGATATAATTAGGTGAACCCTTATTCCCATAGCGGGAAGTATAACGCAGGGGCCACACAATGAACTGTGGACAGACAGAGAAATGGTCAATAGAAAAGGAAGCTAGTCGTTTGCGCCATAGACGTATTAACTAAGGGGAGCGGTCGTAATGAGAAATACCATGTCGACACATCAGTCTTTAATTCAAAAATATATTTTTTTGTTTGTTATAATTTACATAATATTTATTATAAATATTTTAGAATCAAAGTTAATAAGACGTATTTTTTTGTCTAGTATAAAAACCGAGTAGGTATACGTGAGAATTATTGAAAAAAAAATACAGTATATAAAATGCATAAAACATAATCACTACATAGTATAAAACAAAGTCACTTTCCGCTGCCGCCTATGTATGCTTAGATCTTTAAAACTACGCAACGGATTTTGGTGCGGTTTTTTTTAATAGATAAAGTGGTATATATATAATACATTCCGGTTTATGAACGGGTGTTACAGAAAACTCACATAAACCGAAGCGAAGCGAGGGCGGGTCGCTAGTTAGAAATAAATTGCATTCACATGTTTCTATTGCTTTAGGATCAACAATTACTAGAAAAACTAAAAATCAAAAGCGTTTTTTACTCAATCGACATAATGCGAAAAAGTACTGGAAGTATACCATTTTTACTAGTTAATATCAACAAGGCTATTTGATTCTAGAATAAAATCAATTAGAATAGCAAAAGAGTAACCAAGAGAACAACTTAAAAGCCGTTTTAAGATCTGCTGACCAAGACTCGAATTAATCTCAGGACGCATTATTTTGTGTATAACTTTTAAACAGATAAATATATTTGCAACACCTACTTTAAGAGCTAATAACTCTTAAACAAACGAACCGATTTTTATCAAATTAAGCTTAAAAGTATTTTAATTAGTCCATTCGTTTAAGAGCTACGATGCTTCAAACAGAACACGTTAAACTCAACCCATAACACCCAACAGGACCTAGCTAAAAAACTTACAAAGTGCCTTTGCCCCCAGGTTCGCTGCCCCCCTCCCCTGCCGACTCAGGGGTATCAGATGTGGAATCCTCCTCTTCAGGGGCTGGCTCAGCCGAAGAGTTGAAGGCTAGGCTGCAGCCGCCGCCGGCCCCATATGCACCGTTCTTGCCGTTCTACCAGCATCATCAGATCGCTTCGCTGCAGCACCACGCTGCTCATCCTCGCCCACAAAGTAAGATTTTTTAACTACTCCTTTACTCTAGATGGTGTTCCTGTCTACGAAGTCAGCGGTCATGGATGGACGAAATATTGGTCTGATATACCACGGACTTAAAAAAATACGGACGTAACCTTGCACCTAAAAGGTGTGAAGCATGCAAGATCGGCACTTTCGTCTGCAAATGTTTTTCGATTAAATGAAAATTCGGTGATGTAAAACGTTCTATGAAATGGACGGTGATTCGGGACTAGGTTATTTAGTTTGTGTGAGATGCTATTCTGATATTTATTTTCTAAAGGTGATTTTCGGTTGGAACGTGCTTTATAGTACAGTCAGCTGCAGAGAAATGTAACCACCTTTGCTAGGAAACTTGTATGCAGGGGGGGTCACTTTTCTCTGCAGCTGACTGTACATCTCTTTACAATTGTTTAGCTAGCGTAAATTCGGCCTAACCGTTTTTTTTTTATCGTATTACTAAATATGCTACAGTTTCTTATCTGATTCAAACCTGCGTGACGTTTGACGAGGTTCTGAAATTATTCACGTCTGATTCAAAAAATTGTTAGGAAATAGAGTTTTTATTTTAATTTTTGGCATCTTAATTAAAATCTAACGTAGGTAACATGGTATAGACCATATAACTTGTTTACCGAAAGATCATCGCATACACCAGTTTTCTGATTTAAAAACATTGTTTTTTACACAAATACAGGTTTTTACACGTGGGATGTGAACACACGTCCTCTGTCATAGCCACAATGTCCTCAACTTCTCAGCTTACGTAAAACGACCGGATTACTGTATGTAACCGGGTGGGTAGCCTGCAAAGTCACCAGACACAAAACATCATTATTTTAAAGACTTCCGGACGATCAAAAGTGAAAGCTCCACCTGTCTTATTTGTACAAATGGACCAATAGTGATGCGTGAACAGGATAGTATATTATTTTATGTACAACAAAAATCCTGGCTTTATTCCAATTGGCGCTGAAAAATTCAAATTGCACACTAAAATGCACAAATTGCTGCAATATTTTACAAGTGTTTCTGAGAAAACAAGCATTACTGCAATTAAAAATCTAATAATAAACGCGTTGTTTATTTCCTGAGTTTTGTTCAGAAGCGTTTCAAATACTTATCAATAGATGAAGCTTTAGCAAAATTTTAAACAAATACCATAAACAAATAAGCATAGACAAAGTTTGAAATGCACAATCGAAAGCCCGCACGCGTCTCGCATACTAAAATCCGCCATTTTTTATTGAGTCACTGACCTTGCACAATGTCAGATAGATGCCCACACGTAACGCATCCACTGCCAGAAACCTGTATGCAATTTATACACCTAGGTGTGTCACTGGCATGGAATCACAGTGAGCCAACGTTGGGTGAATCTTGATATAACCATCTTTTAATGTAATAACATAACATACTTAAGTTTTATGATCAGTTTCTAAACTAAACAACCAAAAACTACGTATAATAGATAAGCTATTTTTTTTAATACTATATTTATTTATATGTAATTAAAAGTTAAAACAGCTATATAGAAACCGAACGGTTTTATTGTTGCCCCTTTAAAAAAATCTTATAAGAAATTGAAAGTACCAGGGAAACATAAATTGGTAGCGACCTAGCGACCTATTAGTTTTAAAATTCAGTCGATTGATCTTGACTCTACTTACTTACGAAATATCAACTTTTACGGACAAAACATCGATTTTAGTCGATTCGCCCGCCGATATATATAACTGTCTTCTCTTCATATGAAGGAAGTGAATCTGACCCTCAGAACTGGTTTTGGAAGTCAAATCCTTTATTTTGGACGCCGCACGCGCTTAGTTAGGCGTCGAGGCTTAGGGTGATCTTATTTTGACGTTTGAATGCGCTTTTGTTATAGACTTGCGAAATATTCAAAACGGCGGACAAATAGGTTAATCGCGAGCGTTAATTTGGGACCGATTTCAAGAAAAGTATGCTTGAAGTCGTCAATGTCATTAATTAAAGATGTCAAGTCATTTGTAACTTTTGGGAAACAAAACTTTACTGTTGTCGAATGTCAGATTGACTTTGGAGTTAAAGTGGTAATCAAATTAAATCTCGTGACTGTACATGTAGTGATAAAACCTTGTGCAAGATCCGCCCGGATCGTAACCATAACCTATCCCCAAGCAGCACTAGTAAAATTATTGTATCCGGTGCAGGTATAAGACAACGAATAACGCAATGACGAGCACAGAAGCATTCCATCTTAGTCCTCAAGGTTGGCTATGCATTTACGGTGTTAGTGTTTTGACTTTGACAGATTGGTGACGTTCGGAAATTGTCAAACCAAAGACGGGAAATGTAGACGAAATACAGATAGCAAAAATAATAATACGCAATGTAATTGAAATACCCATTCATATTAAATCATAACCGGGAATTCTCCTGACTGCATAATAAAAGATATAATTCGTTCTACCATTCATAAGTTCTATCTTAGTGACGCAACTCGAGCAATTATTAGACGAATTGAAGTTATTAATATATTGCTTAGGGTAAATTGACACTTGCGCGTTACCTACTGCAAATAATGCGGATTGATTTAATTCACTTATAAATGAAGTCACAACTCTAATTACAACTAGGTATAAAAGAAAATGACGTCAGCAGGAACTATAGTATTCTCAGCTACGACTACTTAGAAGTGTTTTTTTTGTTTCGGGGCAGCCTTGACCCCTGGACAAGTTGCATTCGTCGTTCGTTATCGTTATGAAAAACGTACAGGATTGAAGTAAGCTGTCAGATTGTTGCGTCGAGCGCTAACGTCAATTCCTACATCTCGTTAGTTTTCGAACTTATCTAGACTCAAGAATTCCGCTGTGATTTTCCATCATTCAATTGTTGATGTTTTCATCAACAACATGTTACGTATGCTAGGTCAGGTTTTATTTGAGTTGATTGAAAAAGTACCTGGATCCTCACTTGAGCAGGAGTTAGAGCTCAATCTACTCAAGAGTAAGCAATTTCAATCAATTCTGAAGTGGAGTCCAGTATAAACCTACTTCACTTCTGTGAATTTCCATAGATCGTACTAGATTACATTAATACTCGTATTCGTACAAAACCTACGACGACGTTCACTTTTAATCGTTATCCAATTCTCTATTCAAACCTTCGCAGGATAAATTCACTATCCTTGCGTTTATTCTGGTCCTGCATCACAGACAAAGAAAAGTAGTCAAACTTAATAGCTACGTCATAAACATTATATTACATAATATTCCGATGCTAACAGAAATAGCAACAGGTTAAGCAAGCCTTGGGGAAAATACAATGGTAACAGCATGATTAGGAAGCCGAAAGACGTTTTTAGCCACCCCTTTTACGTAAGCGACGGAAATAACGTAGCAAAAACATAAAAATGCACGTTAAATCCAAATTTAAATATAATAACGAAAATGTGATTGTTCCATTTAACGTCCGAGGACGTCACAGGACATTCTATTTAGTTCCTGTACGTTTGTAAACGCAACTCGCGTATGTATATACCTGTGAAGCGAAACGTTGCCGTAACACGAATTCGGTGTTGAAAATGTTGCGCAAGAGCATTGTGGCTCGCAACACGACCTTCCTGCGGCGGACCTGCTTCTGTGTGTGGACATAGCAATCGCTTTGGCACAAGTTAACATCGGGTTTTTTTTGAACGGAAATATTACATGTACACTAGCGTTTTCCGCGTGGATTTAGAACTGTTTTCGAGCACGAAGCTAAATAAAATATCCATATGAGTAATTTTTCTCTTTTTGTTTTTGCATGCTCGATCATTTACAAAGAGAGAAAGCTGACACATTTTGAGGTGACAGAGACTGGATTTGAACATTCATAAGCGGCAGGCAGCAACGAGGCCAATTGTAACGTTTCAAATTTTGACACCGCCTCCTGTCTATAATTCATTTCCTACAGACAGCAACTTTGAACATATCCTCGTTATCATTTCAAAAACCGAGGAATCCCGAAGATGCACGACGGCTCCCGAGGCTGCGCGAATGCAAGCGATCTAATGTTGCGTCGGTGCGGAGGTGATCGCTCGGTTTCAAGGGCATTGCAAGCAGCGCAGGAGTATTTATAGCGTTACGAACGGGGAGCTTGACATTCGCGGCTTATGTAATAAATATAGGCAATTTTTTGACTATAATTCGTCATGTAGGTTTCATATGAGCGCAATTGACGTTTCGTCTGTTGTGTGTGTCAAATTTGTTTTTTTTTTAACAGCGTTGGTCACAATTTTTGTAATCCTAACCTGCCATCCACACCTGCTGTATCTTGGCTGGATATTTAAAAAATATCATGCATTTTTAATATGAGATGATTTCGGACGCGTTGAAGAATTAAATTACTCGGGATTTCGGGATCGACGGCGTGCCAAATTTCAGTTTACTTTTTTTAATAACTCCTTGGTGTTAAGTTTTTTATTTGAAATTTGAAACTTCTAATAAGATAACCATTTTGTAGGTCTTCTACTGTATTCTTATTAAACATATTCTGATTTATTTCTTATAAAGAACTAAACTATAATAAATTGTGCTGGTATTTAATAATCTCATTCTGGCCGTTGTAGGCGTAATGTTTTAATACGTTTTTTGTTTTGCTCATTTGTCAAACAAGTGTTGTGACTTTAAGTAATTTCGAAATCATAAAAAAACAAACGTTACCTATAGAAATAAAATAACATAATACAAAACAATAACGAATTAGCAACGATCGTGTCACCAACTGAAATTAGTTCCGTCCAACACGATTTAGTTGAAAATTTCTGACCGCATTTGATATTAACAGTGAAACAGAGAATTGATAACTTACGTATTAAAATGGAAAAACTGTTAAAACTACATTTCATGACAGACATTCTAATACGTATCTTTACATAGTATAAATCAAACTCGCTTCCCGTCTGTCTCTGTATGTACGCTTAGATCTTTCTAACTACGCAACGGATTTTAATGCAGTTTTCATCAATAGATAGAATAATTCAAGAGGAAGGTTTTTATGTATAATAAATTCTTAATTATGTACGGGTGTTACAGAACTTACATAAATCGAAGCGAAGCGAGGGCGAGTCTCTAGTTATATAAAATGGATTCGAGTGACATAAAGCCGTTTTAATTGGAGAATCTTGGAAATTGTTGACGCGTTATTTTCCGTTAATGTCGCTGCAATAGGCAAATATCTATGTCAAATTGATGCAGTTTCAATCAGTACTAGATAAATAAATACATTAAAATTTTTTTTTTTAGACGTTTTTTCTTTTGACAAATCGAATCCAAAACTGCACACTTAGCAGACAGGTAAACGCCTCATCACCTATATATAGTATGACACTCACAAAAAGAAGCCCCCGCAACTCATCTGCCTTATTATCAGATCAGGTTATTTTAGTAGTTTTTATTTTTTTATTTAATAGCCGGGCTTCTGGCAACCTTAGTTAGTTTTTGCCTGTATTGTCTCTCCGTGTAAGGCAGTGCTGCCATCTGTCGAGAGTTGCGTACGCGCCGACCCACTTAAGTCGGGGCCGATGCCAAGAGGCATTAAGTAGAAGTGCGTAAGTCGGAAACCGAGAGAATGACATAAAACTAATAAGAATCGATAGTTTTTTTGTAGTCGGAATTTCAACAATTGTTTATTCTTAGTAATATTGCAAAAATTTCTGGTAAAGTACCGAAAATATTGGAAAAGGATGAGTTATTTTTTTAACTCTGAATAAGTCTTCAAAGGATTTTGAGTTAGGTACATTGTGATGCTTGTTGCGTTGGATTTGGAGCTTGCTTTTAGCAATTTAACCAGTTTCTTTACCAATCTCTTTGATGTATAATATATAATTTACGTCGTTAAGCGTTTGCTTTAACAAGAAATTACAAGGAAGGAAAATAGGAGTAATTTATAAAACGATCGAATGTACTTTCATTTATGCATTATATTACTTGAAATACACAACGAAGTTTAAGTGGCGGTATTTTTCCATAGGCATATATAGTTTACTAGCGACCCGCCCTCGCTTCGCTTCCGTTTATATGAGTTTTCTGTAACACCCGTACATAAAAATTAATTTATTAGACTAGAAAAATCGCACCAAAATCCGTTGCGTACTTTTAAAGATCTAAGCATACATAGGGACAGACAGACAGCGGGAAGCGACTTCGTTTCATACTATGTAGTGATGTTCTGAATAAGTGAAAAATAAGCGTTACGTGTTTTTTTCTAGCGGAGTTGTTTTTCTAAAGCAACAACGGTTGCGACATCGAGTCTCATCCGAGTTGAATGATCGGCCTTGTGGCGGAAAGCGAAAGGGTTACGATACCGCTCTTATGGGACGTTCAAGGGGTTAAGCTTAGACCAGCAAAGCGGGTCAGGACACGTACACTGTTCCGATTTTAATTTCTACATACATACTCGTACATAAACTCACGCCTTTATTCCCAGAGTGGGGTAGGCAGAGCTACAGAATTACCAACAACTCTAAAATCTTGTTAATAATTCTGTAACCACATTTTGCACTTTTAGGCTAAGATGTTTACCAGTGTATTAGTGACAGGTTGCAAGCCCTTCGCCTAACAGTACTATACGCCTTTATTCCCTTAGCCGTCTCTTACGACATCCACGGGAAGATAATGGAGTGGCACTATTCTAACCCGGCAACCACACGGCCAGTTTTAATTTCTAACCTCAAAAATACTTTTGACATTAGTGTAAAATCACCAGTGGCCAGCCAGAGACCTGTAGTCGGCCTATGCCTATACTTTGTATGTGGGAAGAGTAGAAAATATATATTTCCCACTCTTCGCACTCGTATAAGGTTTCTGGTGACTTTACCCTACGACTGATCGCTTCAACAGATCAGTGTGAATTTGGCGCAGGAACATACATGTACGATCGGGAGATGGACATATTGTTTTTATATCCTGGAAAATATAACGAGTCCCAAATAGCGGTAAAGCTTAAAGGGATAAGTTCACGTTTGTACATCCCTGTTATATTTTTGTCTATTTTGTAATTGTTATCAAAAGAGATAACTGAATATAACTGCAGCTAGAAAAAGTCGGGATTTACAATAAAATGATTAATTGTAGTTTCACGGAATTTCCCTTAACGTCAATAAATATGACTAATCTTTCCGATACAACAACTTTCTATAATTAAGGAAATAAATGCACCTTTTAGAGTTTGACTTGGGGAAACCATTGACATACACACAGACAGGCAGACACCGAAGTCTCGCCATAAGGGTTCCTTTTTTACCATTACCATGAACGAACTATACTAGACTTAAACCCTTGTTCACTTGTTCACCAGACTTATACCCTTTTTTACTAGTAGTCTACCCCAGCAAGTTAAAACGCCCTAGTTCTAGTTCCAGCAAAATTAAACGTTAACGGGCTTTCCGCAATTCGACGTGACCTTAAACCGCAAGGGGTTTACGCTGAAGTGATGTAATTACATATTTGCACGTTTATTCATAAGTAATCTTTCGTAAACATGCCTTTAAACTACCATAGACTTCATTTACAGTCCCAACTCCGTATGTCCTATGCGTAATGCTAATGTTAACGATTTTCGAATACTGTCAAAATGTAATCGATATCGTCGACCGTCCGAGCTTACGTCGATTACGTTTTCGTTAACTTCGCGGAATGCGTCTTTTCTTTTTAGTTAACAATCTGTAAAGAAATGTAAGAATCTTTTAGAGAAACTTAATGCCTAGTATTTTCTCTCGATGAGTTTACAATGCCGGGTCTTTTTAGTTGTGATTTCCTGGGTTTTAGTATATTAATAATATAAGGCGCTCATTGTTTTACTTAAACGATACTAAATTATTAAAGAAAATTAAAATATTACCTTTTTATTTTATATCGATTAGTTTCTACTATATTCAATATAAAACTAAATCACACACCTCACATTTAAAAAGCAACTGTGCACCGATGAGAATAAAGTTTAAATTGAGGACATTACAGCTACGCATGATTCGATCGTGACGCAATATTTGCGCACGCGCTTCCGAAATACCCGACGCGATTAGGGCTGCCACAACACCAGTAAAAGCCTAATCAGTAGTGACCCTGCGTACGAAGCTAGCGGCCCTGGGTTCAATTTCCTTATAAGGGCATTGTTTTTTTGTTTACATAACTGTTGTTATTTACATAACTATGTAAATCGTCTAGTACTCTTAGTATAAGCGTAAAGTTTAGCTTTAGACTACGTTAATGTAGGGTTGACCGCTGTGTTGTTGTTGGGTTACCTGCACAGTCCCCAGACTTAGCCCCTCAAGTGATTTTATCTATAATATTATTAATATTATAATCTAGAACTGCTAATTGACCTTGTTCCTTCAACCAAGTCCCCCTGTATCGGCCCACTTATGCGGAAATTCCGCCTTTATGTCCACGATAGAAATTACGTGGCTATAGAGATACCTAATCGACTTTGTTTTTACCCTACGTTATAACTTAAGTCTTGGTCAGTAAGAGAAATCATATTATTTTTAATATGATAGTTGTACTTAATAAGTTTTATTTCTCGATCCATTTCGATAACTTAACAACAGCAAGCGTGACAAAAAGCAAGCTTTAAATAAACCCAACTGCGATTTGAATTATGTCGTCAAAGTATACTCAAGTAAGTATCTTAGGAGTAATAATCGCTTGAAACGAATTTTAGAAAAGTTGCGATTTTTTTGACGCCGAGCGTGTCACTTATCAGTAAAAAAAAAAGTTGCCGTTTAGTATAATACAAGGGATCATAAAGTCGGACTTAGATACAGTCCAACAGCATAACCCTTCTTTTGGGCCACAGTCGGATAAAAAGCATGATAGTTATTTTTGTTCCCTCTGTACCTATAAGTAATCTAACATATCTGAATCACTAAAAACTTACCTGTCAAAATGATTCTCATCAATAAAAGGTCGAAAGTACAAATATATAAATGCGAAATTGTGTCTGTCTGTCTGTTGCCTCTTCACGCTTAAATCGCTGAACCAATTTAGATGAAATTTGGTGCAAAGATAGTTTGAATCCTAGGAAAGGAAATTGGAGAGTTTTTATACCGAAATTCATCAGTATGGAGCTACGATATAAACGAGTTCCACGCGGACAGAGTCGCGGGCAGAAGCTAAGTAGTTTGACATAAGTTCTCGTCAAAAAGTAATCTTCATAGGCACCTTTTTTTTTTTTTTTTTATGGCATAGAGAAGGCAAACGAACACACAGGCCACCTGATGGTAAGTGGAAACTGTGATCCATAGACATTCGCACTCACAAGACTGCAATGCCATCCTAAGACTGCAAATGCGTTGCCAACCCTGAGGACTAAGATAGAATGCCTCTATGCTAGTTATTTCACCGGCTGTCTTACCCCCAAACCGGAACACAACAATGCGAACACTGCTGTTTGGCGGTAGGTTAATGGATAAGATGGTGGTAGCGATCCGGACGGACCCTGCACAAGGTCCTACCACCCGCAAACCACGCACCTAACAGAACAAGTCCCATTTTGTCTTCTTTTATCCGTGTTTTTTACTGAAAAAAAGGGCAACCCTTTGTGAACTCAACCGCGAACCAGTATTACTATTTATAGCCAATAGCTCACCGGGTAGGCAAAGGGGGTCAGTGTTAGGCCTTTGAATTAGAGCAGCTACTGCCTATACCGGCCACGATTCGATTAACTCTAAGTAAATTTTACCGGCTGTGCCAGTCGTGTTTAAAGATGTGGATAAACGTGAATAACATGGGGCTCTATCTGACCAGTACCTTTACTATAAGCTACAATTAACGTACACTCTAGCGAGTCGAATGCTCTGTCTCTCGCAGTACTCGCAGTATTCTTATAGAGTGGGGACAGAGTTTTCAACTCGCTAGACTGTACGGTAATTGTAACTCATGGTAAGGGTACTGCCAGTTGTATCGGAAAAACGGTAAAACAAAGAAGCGTTATAGAATTCGGTCCATCATCTCATCTACATAGTATAAAACAAAATCGCGCTGTCTGTCTGTCCCTATACATGCTTAGATTTTGATGCGGTTTTATTCAATAGATAGAGTCATTTGTCATATCGGTTTTATGTACGGGTGTTGTAAACTTACATAAACCGAAGCGAAGCGTGGGTGGGTCGCTAGTAACTTCATAATCCTGTGTTAACTCTCTAGTTTCCAGTGCCCAGGCCGCATTAAATCCGTTTAGTAAATGCGCGCGTAACCTCACGGCCTCATCGTAAGAAAATAGGTCACTTAAATTTAACTCTTTACGAAATATCTTTATTTATATGAGTTTTCATCTATTCCAACAACTTTTGCTACAGTACACGTATATTGTCATTTTGAGGGCACATTTTTACATGTCCGGATTTATCCGGACATGTCCGGACTTTTAGACTCTAGTCCGGTCTTTGTCCGGCTCTTTGATTTCTCAGATTTTTTTATTAGATGGTATAGATACCCCCCTAGATACGACTGTAAGTGAGTAATGTTTCCATTTTATGACTAAAAAGGTCGGCATTTATCGAAATATCAGGGTTTTTGTCAGTTTTTAAATTCGTAAACGGTAACCCTAAGCATATAGGACTATGAACTACTTATTCATGCCTACTTGGACGTTGGAATGATGTCATAGATACTGCAACGGTAACGTCAACCAATAATTCAGAACATAATTGACCCATACGTGCTTGCCTAAGATTGAATGTCAGGCAAGGCTGTCGCTTGTTTGCATGCACATTAGGTACTATAGTATTTTTCTTTTCTTATTGTGCCTGTGCCTGTGACAGCTTGATTTTTTACATTTCACGCAAACGGTTATTGTTTGACGCGTTAAAAAAAACATATTAAACAAAATAATTAAACTTCTTTAACTTCCGATATGCGAAGCGTAACCACTTTAATACACTGATCTAGACTCTACCATACGTTGGCAATATAGTTCTAGCTTGATGTTAGACGGTAGTTAATGATACCTAATTGTATAGTAGGCGTAATTAAATCAAGTTAACACATGTCTTTTTATCGATAATCTAATATATATGCGATTTTAATTAGCAGCATCACTATATTTGCCAAATGACACCTGTCACAGACCCAATAACATATGAAAAATATTATAACCGTTTCTTAACGGTAACCACAAAAGTGACAAGTATACATCGGTACTGTCAGATGCGAGTTATATTATGTTATTTGATAGAGAAGTAGCCAAACGCTATTAAGAGCTAGAAGTATTGTTCAAAATCAAAATATTTTGGTTGTTTAACCGTAAATTATTATGTGAGTTAATACCGCTACAGTCTACCATAAATGTTGTACAATATTTGCCTTAAATACATTTTTAAGTACACTTGTTAAGGTGAACGCGAAGTCTCTGTTACATCCGTCCTAACATACCAACGCCATCTGTTGACAAAAACCTGTAATTTGCTGGTGATTGTGTGAAAAACCGAGTCGTTACGGACTGATTGACCGAGTCAAGGGTGATTGGGCAATCGATCGAGACCCTGACACGCCGCCACCTAGCGGAAAGTGGTGGAAACTAAAACAGTCAAGCCAATAGCGGCATTAGCGGATGTCAAGTTTGAATCTTAAAGCGTCGCGTATACGGATTCGATTCGTACGGTTAGTGTTAACTGATCAAGCGGATAATGGTAAACAAAATAAAAAGCAGCCGGAAAAATATGGAATCTTTGCTTTTTATGTTTAAGGAGTTCCATAGATTTGCGTTTTTTTAGGTTTTCTTATGAGTACATTAATAAAAGTAGGCTTCGGGCTTTCGTTTGCGTAATGTTAAAACATTACATAGACAAAAAGATGAAAATCGCAAAGCAACTTATCAATCTTATCCAAGCACATGTTTGTTTCGAATCATTATTGTTTTGGCTTCTCACCTCGGTTAAGGGCCAGTATTTGAACTGCAAGCCAGCTGCAACAAAGCAGTTCGACTGCGCAGTCCGCTTGAAGTTGCGTGCAGTCTACCTACCTAAGCGGACTGTGCAGTGGGTTTGCAGTTTTGATGCAGTCACACCAACTGCATCAGAACTGCGCTAAAACTGCCATTTTGCAGCTGGATTGCAGTTCAGATGCAGTCTGTCTGCACTGGCCCTAAGATCGCCACTGTTCAGCTCACTGAATGTGTTATGCATGCCAATATCTCATATGCGTGATTTCAGTAATTTTTCGTTTTCCGCTCATCTCTAAAATCGTTTTCCTGCATGGTTTCCGCCGACCTAAATACATGGCAACACCAATATCGAGTATTATTCTAATTGCAAACAATTTTGAAGTGCACAAGGTCGGCCATCTTGAATGAGAACTTGTGTAAGTTAATGCAAACGTTGTTTATGTTAATTATTTAAATTATCTGAAGCTTCCATTGAAATATTTCTCAATTTTATATCTTCCGTGCCTTTATCAGTACCAAAGTTTAATTTAATATCTTACAAATTCGTAAGCCGCTTCAAAAAGCTGTCAAAATGACGTACATTAAAATTATAGTAACGTAATGACGTCATAAATAATTATTTACTTTGTTCGATATGATTACAATTTTAGACGTTATCATCAACGATTATTAGTCGATAATAAAAGCACTCGATATTTGTAATATGAAGCGTGAAATTAAATTGCTAGTTCTCCCCTAAATATCGATAATCATATTACAGCAAAACTGCATTTATAATCACAACTGAAATTACCTAAACCTGATTGACGTAAGAACAATATTATTATGCATTTAATTGCGTACAAACAATATAGTAGGTAAAGGACCTAACAATGTCGTGTCCTACATTACATTAGCATTTGAAAGGAAGCCATCTTGCAAACAGGTTATTAACACAGACCTTTATAAAGATACTAGCGCCTAAATTTGCGGCCAGTTGTTGTTACTAATCACAAACCATAGACATTTTAAGTGAGTTTTTAAAGGACCAGGAATAGGGAAGTCCGTATAGCCCAGTTTTCTATGCGTTACAAGGTTTAGAATAGGCTAAAAGATAACAAAGCCATAAAGAAAAAAAAAGTTTGTTTAGTTATGAATGAAATCTGTTTATGGTTAAACAATAGCGGCTTTGTATTGTCTGGTCGGGAATAACTTTTGAATCACGCCATATTGAAATTCTCGTTAAAAACCGCACACTATATTTATGACGTGTGAGTATTATAATATAATTTATAAACTAGGAAATTTTAATTAGTCTTTGACAAAGGATAATTCTTCCGGATTTGTTTTATACTTTTAGTTTTAAATGGATACCAACAACATTATTTGATTAATTAGTAGTACACGTTAGAAATTATATTAAAATAATTTTCGTCAACGTCATTGAAATGAATATATCTATTAAATTGTATAGAAAATTGATTGAATTTACGTCGCGTCATAACAAAGGCTTCCACTGCATCTATATCATGACAAACAAATGCAATACCCGAAGACGTTTAAAGGCGAAAGAACGCCTGATTGATCAAACATGGCGTCCTGGAAGTGTAGGAATTCGCGTAAGCGGGGAAGGAGGGGGGTGACCTTCGCGCTTGATGCAATGTCGCGATGTCATTGACCACGCCGCCGCGAACAGTTGCGCCCCCCGCCCGCTGCCTGTCTATCGCTCCCTCCCCCGCGTTATATGCATTTGGGTACCAGCCGTACGAATACCTAGATTACTTATTTAAAGATGAATTTATAATTCGAACTTTTCAGCGGCTTCGTGGTTTCTTTTTAACTGCATACAGCAGCGACGTCCCAAGCTCTAGAACTCACATTGTTTTATTTTCGTCAATAACAACAGGTAAAGACGAATGCGACGTACGATGACTTCAAATTTGGAATTTTAGAGGTGACGTTTGTGAATTTTAAATTTCGGCGCGTATCTTTTGTTTTTATGGGCCATAGAGAATGGGGCGATGTTTTGAATTACGAACGGAGTTAAGTTGCGGTAGGTTAGGTTGTCGAGTAATCGGAATGAAGACTTACCATTTGTTTTTGTAGTAAAAGTAGTTGCAATACAGTACCTAAATATTTCTCATATTATTATTGGTTTGTATAATTTAAACATATTTAACACTACATACTATCTATATAGGAACTTTTCGCTCAAAACGTCTCTGTACCTAGTGGTTTTTTCTGATAGCCTAAGGTTATCTTATATTTTTTATATGTTGAATGCAAATAAGCGGCCGGATGCACTTTATCGCTGGTTCAAATGTATCTTTATTTAGGAGTTGCGATACTCGTTGCGTAAGGTCAGGTTCAGATACGCTGAATAAGTGTTCTGTTGCGCTGTTTTTACTATGATAAGAAATAAAAACGCTTTAGGTACTGAGCACAGACCGTCGTCTGAAAATGTTGTTTTCCATCGTTTACACACTACTAGTGTAAGCATAATGCTGCAACGCAACAACAAAACTATACCCGTCTCTGTCTAGTCAGAGATTAGTAAGTGTTTTTAGAACATAGAAGACAGCTCAGTTTGTTTGATTTTTCAGCTTTTAAAATGGTTTTTTTTTCTAATAATAATAATGCCACCCGCCAAATCAGTGTTCAGCGCATCTCTACGTACTTTTGACTTTCCCGTGTTGTTTGTCATACGATATCGACTTTTTTTAATTGACAGTTTGACCTCGGAGCCGTAGATTCGGACGACGAAGGTGAGCTGAGTTCGTACACCCCACTTACGTAAACACATGCAACTAAGAAAACAAGATGCCAATGGGTTATTGATTAAAAACTGTGCAAATATTGGTACATATTTGAGCGCAGTCGTAACAATTAATAGTTTGCTGTTGCACCTTGGACGTGGGGTAGTCAAGATGGCCGTGTTGAAAAAAAATCCCTATTTCCCTTTCTAACGCGACTGAACAGAGAAAGAAGACCGTATTTGCAAAGTCATCGCTTTTATGAGTTGTCGAATAAACATCCAGACTCGGAAAACGCTTAAGTACATCTAAAAAAAAAACTCCTCGTACTTGTTTTTTGCACAGATAATAAAATATTTGCGTCTGTGTTTACAAAATTGATTTTCCGCCATGTGTAATGTTAATGTACGGTCACGGGCGTTAATTTGGGACCCATTTCAAGAAAAATATGCTTGAAGTCGTCAATGTCATTAGAGATGTCAAGTCATTT
Organism: Acleris laterana; assembly: GCA_963966035.1. Taxonomy (NCBI): domain Eukaryota; kingdom Metazoa; phylum Arthropoda; class Insecta; order Lepidoptera; family Tortricidae; genus Acleris; species Acleris laterana. Next base: position 86,338,391 of record OZ014438.1, read on the forward strand.
GTAACTTTTAGGAAACTCAACGTTATTGTTGTAGAATGTCAGATTGACTTTGGACCTAAGGTGGGTACTTACCAAATTAAATCTCGTGACCGTAAACAAAAGCAGTTATAAGTTTTCCAATTAATATTGATCATCTAGCATTCCAAAATAACGTAAACGTCTCGCCATTTTGCAAATTTTACCGTTTAATTTGAGTCATCACTCGCAAAATCAAATAGTTTGTACAGCCGCCTCTTATTGTCGTTTTGGCGGATACGCTGTGTCGACACGGAACCATTTCATTTCTTTATTTACTTTAATACATAACCACGTGGAGTTTTTTATGAACAATCATTCATTTCCTAATAAATTTAATTAATCATGTAAACCAATATAACTCGAAGATGGACATGGATCTTTCTAACGTGATACGAGCACGTATACCGCAAATAAACCCACGTTTTTTTTTAATAATTAGCCTTTTTCTGGCGATGGTACGGACGACTGTGATGTCCTAAATTCACACCATTCTCGTTGTAATAACGTTACTTCATGGTATAAAGAACTATATCAGAAATAGAGAAACGATGACGAAAAAGAAAACTAGGATTGAAATGTTTCAACGTTAAGTTTTTCTCTGTACTTATCACTATTTACCATCGTTTGAATTCAGCCACAGATCTACAATATTTTTCGAACCGAAACAAGACAGTGGCGCCCCAATCTCCATATAGTATTACAACTTTGTCGCCTCGATTTGAGGTTGCATCACCAAACAGCTCGAACATGATATGAGTTATAATAACACAAGGCTCTGCGCTTAAAACAACTGCTTATAAATCTAGTTTTAATGTGTTTTAGTGTGCAAAATGTGGTTACAGAATTATCAAAAAGTTTTTATAGTTGTTGGAAATTCTGTAGCTCTGCCTACCCCACTCTGGGAATAAAGGCGTGAGTTTATGTATGTATGTATGTATGTTTTAATATCTGCAATACATTATTGTCACCGGCGTTCTAGGGCACGGTTTCTCAAAATAATGCATTACCTACGTCTGACACGTGTAGGAAACGGAAAACTATGTCATATTTCATCCAGTGGAACGAATCAATCTATGTAATGTAAAAATTATCCGTCACGATATTCGTATCCTTCATGTCCTTGAGAATTAAAATAAACTTAAAGCCAGTTTATTCTCAAAGAAATAAACATGAGCTTTGAAACACATTTATTATTTGCTCGCCTAATCTCTCTTTGTTATCCCAACGAAAGCTCACAAGATGCTTATTATCAAAAACAATTGTTCATTATCTCTCATAGAACATTTTACAATATTAAAAGTTAACATCTGTAAAGAGAAAACAGCAACGTTGCTTTTTTATTCAACCTTTGCTCGCTATAAAAGGATTTTGTTTCTACCGCCGGTAAAAAAGGACAGTTTTTTTTACAATCTCGATGGCGTATCATCCACTATCAGTCGTATAGGTTAGGCATACATTGCGAAACAACCTTCTGTGCCAGCCATCGGTAAACAAGCGGATTGTTTGTGCAACTGGTGTGACGGCACGACACCAGCCAGCAACAGATTAAAAAGCAAAAATTTCTTTCCAATTTCAAATTTCTCGTACGCAATTTTAAGCAGGAAAATGTCAAATGTCAAATCTGACGTTTACTAAAAATTGGACGCGTTCAAAATGCTAACCAAAATGTCAAATTTCTCGTACGCAATTTTAAGCGGGAAAATGTCAAATGTCAAATCTGACGTTAACTCAAAATTGGACGCGTTCAAAATGCTAACTACAATTCTCCTAGCGGTTCAACTTAACACTAAACTACGAAAACAAAATGCAAATACTTGTTTAACAAACCAAATGCGTTTAAAACGGAAACGCAGTGGGATTGGAAAGGTCACGCGGACCCCGATGCAGTCTGACATCACTACGACAAGTCAGATTACCTAAGGAACTGGTTGTCATTTGTATTACTAAAGTCCCTATATCGTGCCCCAGTTTTGAAGGCCTCCGCACCGCGCCTATTCACTGCGTTAAATGTTTCGTACGTTTTCGAAATCAGACGAGGAATCAAATTTAAAAATCAACTTTGAGCTTGAGCAGGATTTTTTTTTTTTTTGTTATGGCATAGAGAAGACAAACGAGCACACAGGCCACCTGATGGTAAGTGGAAACTGTGACCCATAGACATTCGCATTCACAAGACTGCAATGCAATCCTAGGACTGCAAATGCGTTGCCAACCCTGAGGACTAAGATGGAATGCCTATGCTTATGGACACAATCCTATTCCATTTTCCACGAAATAGAATAATTTAAGTAACGTGACTGCCAGCTTGGTGTTGTATTGAATGTCTCTATCTGTCAGTCCAGTCTTTATCCAACGCGGGCAACACATAGGATTTAGGATTTCAACATTTCAGCCGTTGGTTTTTAATTAGAGAAAAACGTCGCTAGTGCTATTTTATTTTGTATGATATCATAGTGTGTCACTCGTGTGTGTGTATCACATTACTACAACATAGAACAATGTTTTCAAACGAATGGGAAATATACTTCCTAGACAATAGTGGGAAAAACTACATCTCCGAGTGCCCTCTCAATGTGCAGCCATATTTAAATAACAAAATTAGGCTACATTTACTAATAGTTCGTAGTTGTAGATTCAACTATATTTTAATAATACGGATGGTTTCCTAGCAACCATTGTTACAGTTGCAATAAACTAAAACTATTATTGGATAGGTCAAGTTGTTGCATAAAGTACGTGTACTTTTAGATCGGTTTAGAACAGGAATAGTTAAAATTAGCACACGTTTTATTAAGTCGAATAAAATAAAATAAAACTATACTTTTACTTTTTCAATTTAAATGTCAAAGTGCTTATCAAGAGGTTGCATTTTCATCGTGTAAATGTACAAGATGAACAAGACACCAATCCTACGTCTCACTCATATGAGACAGATTGTTATTTATAAGTTTTCTCATGGCCTAGTTATAATGAAATATAAAATTTTATCACTTCCACTAGTTACGCTATCTGAACAGGTTACTAAACCAAACAATAATCAATGAGCCATATATTATAAATCATTAAATTTATAAACATATAAAAACATTAAATCATTGGAATAACATACATTGTCAAAGCCATAAAAAAACTGTCAAAACGCATGTGACGTCACATTTATAGCGGGAAAACTACGCTATGATAACAATGATCTATAATAGATAAGTGTGATTGCGTCAAGCGCATGCGCGCCTTGACCCGGTTGCGGTGCCCGTCGCCACAGACGGCGGTTATAAAAAACATTTCTACGGAATACATGAAAATGATTTGTTTGATTCTGGTACATGTTAGTAGATGGCGCTAGTAGTATATTTTTCATTTTGTGCTAATCTATATTATTTAGTCTGTTGAAAACCCTTGTTTCCTATTTAAATACAATCAAAAGCACATTATTTTAGATAAATGTGGAAGCTACGTGTTATTCTCTAGGAACACAATATCAGAATGAGATAGACATGTGAGTTATCTATTAAGGTACTTATTCACCTTTTAGTCACCTTTTCTTTAAATAACCTTCTCAGTTGATAAGATCTGTGTAAAACTGTTCTTGTTTTTCATTAATTTCGAAACAACGGTAAGCTAGTTGAGATGATCGTTCTTTAAAGTACGTGCCAAATTTCTTAATTTTTCTTTCAGCGGAAGTCTGTTTACAGCGCAGAAAAAAAACTTTATTAATAGATTACACATTTGATGACGAAACACTTGTTTGTTGCGTTGTTTTGGATACCATAATTTATTAAACATTTTTTTTCTAATTGGCAAATATCCTGGAATCCAGGTAAATTTTGAGTTATACTTAACTCAAAATTTACCTGGTTTAAACGGGCGGTTCCACAGTAAAATGTACCTAACAATATTCTTTCTCTGATTTTAATTAGCAATGCAACCAACGACCTACTTATTGGCTGTTATTTCTGTAAACACATCCGTCAAAGGGCGCGTCGAAGCATTTATCGGGACCAAGCTCCGTTTATTTATTCAATATGCCGGGAGGAAAATAACTTTGCAGAAAAAACCCATTTATTTCCAACGAAACACTTAAGAACTAGGTTCTGAATCAATACGCAATTTAAAATGATAACAAAGCAGCACTATCATACGAACGCGGCAGCAAAGCATTATCGCGAGACTTGCTCATAAAAAAAAATCATAGATACGAGACGGCCATCTTAAATTATATCTAACGCGTATTTTCGCGGCTTTATCAGAGGTCGTTCACCCTACACGTGCTTTGTATTAAGAATAATACATTGCGTAATGAATTGTTTGTGACAATATGCGGATACTTTCCGTTTCGATGGCAATGGCGTAGTGTACGTTAAACTCGTACGTATGTTCTTGCATTTGTTTTACAATTTTATGTCAGCGATAGTGCAAAATAAATTAGCTATGTCGTTGGACATTACAGATTTTAGACGAGAATCATTCCCGGTATGCGCAAATGTGACCTTATTATGAGTGCGAAGTGTGGAAATTATATCTTTCGTACTCTTCCCACTCACACAAAGAGCCGACTAACAGGTCTCTGCCTGACCACTGGTGACTATGACTACCCTATAAGAATTTACTTCTTGAACCACCTTAGTTTGGTCGTAACGTAAACGTAAATTTACCAAATTGTTAAAAAAAAAAATTAAACGCAAGTACTAAAATCTATCGATGTATGTAAGTTGACGTTGGTTGGAATGAGTTGACGTTCCGATTTTAATAAAAAAACGTCCTACTGCCGCACTCTGAGACGTCAATTAAAAATGCTTGATTAAAGTTGCTGCTTTTCCTATAGCAATTTCAAAATTAGTTTCACAAATTAAGTAGCTTTTAATCACTCTTCCATTTGAATCATAGAACATAAATAAAATAGTCAACTTAAAAAAGGAGCATTCACGTTGCAATAGCATAAAAGCGAAAATAGCTAAAGCTATGGACGGGTTAAGTAGCACAACTACTGGCACATATCAACACAGGGTCTGTGGGGTAACCCATATAAAGCGCGGGATGCGCGAACGCAACCGGTTACCCTCCCCCCGCCCGTGCATTCGCATACTTGCATCCGGGAACGCACACACGTGTACCAGGCTAAAACCTGTGTAATAAAGCAAGCGATGCCTTTTTTTTTCAACCACCAACCTGCCAGTGCGGTCGGAAAGTTGCACTTTAGTACTAGTCTCTATCAAGGATACTGTTGTCCAGGTTATTGTTTTACTTTGTTCTAGAGGGTTCTAAGACCGTTCTGTTTCAGCCTTGATCCAGGCTAAAGATAGACACGGTTTTTTAGTTCTCAGGCTTTGAAACATCAACTGTTAATAGTTGTGGTAACTGTAATTGTTAAGTGTTGTTAATTATAGAGTTGGGTTCCATTTGCAATACGTTTGAAGAAGTCTCGTTTGCTTTAGGTGGCTTTTGAAAAGCTCTTGTCTCGGACTTGGGACTTTTTTACCCTAATTGCAGAATATGTTTGTGTTTATTATTCAATATTTATGTCAATAAAATTAAAGTGTACTTTTAAAGAAAGGATTTGTTTTGGGGACACTTTAAAATTCCGAATGAAATTTTTCCGAATATTAATTTGTCCGAATTTTCGTTTTTCCGAAAATCTATGTTATGCTAGAGCTATTTCAGGTAAAATTGATAATTTAATTACTATACATACGAGGGGCGGCTGAAAAGTTCTAAGCCTAAGGTATTTTGAGGTTGCATATGCGTTAGCGATACTGGCCACTAAAAAGACCATTTAAAAAGTTAATAAATAAAAGAAAAAAATGTCGTCTTTTTATTTATTACATCTCGAGAAATCCGACGCTAAAGGTCATCATGTGTGAATTATCAACGCATATCACGAAAATTGAGCACCGTGCAGTCATTAAGTTCCTCACGAAAAGTGACAAATCGCCGAAAAGAATTTTTGAAGAAATGTCTAGTATTTACGGTGAATCTGGCCCTTCTCATGCCACTGTTAAAAAATGGTAACAGGTCATTTTGGTACAAATGCCAAAATGCATAAAAGGTTGAGATGTAATTTTGTCAAAAAGTACAAAATGTTTGTGCCACCAGTTCATTTTGTCTAAATATTTTAAAGGCAAAATATGCTATGGACAACATTTCTTTTAGTCAAAATGTGCACTGCATAGAATTTATTACGGCTGAATTGTCAATTTGTCTGAAAGTTTTCAGGACAGAATACTCTGTGGCCAAAATGTACAAAACGAGATTGACTAAATGTGCTCTAGTCGAAATATTTTCTCGATAGAATTAATTACGGCTAAAGTGTCAGTTTGTCTGAAAGTTTTCAGGGCAGAATACTCTGTGGCCAAAATGTACAAGACGCAATTGGCTAAGTAAAGTTTTTGGAAGATATGTATATTATATTTTTTATCGATAGTCGTCATCCTAAAGATCAAGAAATTGCGGCTCTTTTATTTTTATTTCCTCTAATATTTTAGAAATATTTTTTTTACTTATGAAGTTGACATTTGTACACTTCAATGACTGACTAGCTTGTTGCCTTCGTACTTAATGAAAAAGAAAAAAAACACTTCTATATCTGTCATTGTCAAATCAAATCAAAGTAAACAAACAATTCAATACAACGGCTATTTTCTGTTTGCTTGTGTTTCATGTGATCAGTGTTTTTAGAAATATTTTTAACGATCTCAGAACGAACTCTGGACTTTCGTTTTGCCGCTTTGCTTTAAGAGCTTTGCACGATATTTGGTCTAAGATTTATTTTCGAACCCTTTGGCACTTCTTCTTGGACACCGATTTCTTCCTTTTTCGACGACTCTTGCTCTGCTTTTTGATAGCCACGAGAGCACTTTTGAATTGTACAATCCACGCAATGAATTCAGGCAATCCCACACGGACTGTGGAAATGGAGTATTACAAAGATTTACTTGAATTTACTTATTTGAATTAAACCGTTTGTTTACTTTGATTTGATTTGACGTTGACAGATATAGAAGTGACAGTTTTTTTTTCTATTTCATTAAATACGAAGGCAACAAGCTTGTCGGTCATTGAAGTGTACAAATGTCAACTTCATAACTAAAAAAAAGATTTCTAAAATATTAGAGGAAATAAAAGTAAAAGAGCCGCAGTTCTATGATCTTAAGGATGACGACTATCGAAAAAAAATATAATTTACATCTCTTCCAAAAACTTTACTTACCCAATTGACTAAATGTGCTCTACTTGAAATGTTTTCTCGATAGAATTCATTAGGGTTCCAGTGTCAATTTGACTGGAAGTTTTCAGGACGGAATACTCTGTGGCCAAAATGTACAAAACGCGATTAACTAAATGTGTTCTACCCAAAATGTTTTCACGATAAAATTCATTATGTTGTTTATTTATTTATATTTTTTTATTATGGGAATTTTCTACCCTTAGATATATTTAAAAAAATGTTAACCAATCAAATCAACACGTACTCGAGTAAAGTTCGGTCCATATGGCCGATTTCGTCAGCCAACTGACAAGGACGCAGCTATTCGGTCAAGAAGAGATAGCGTGTTTATCTCTCTTCTAACAGATAGTTACGTCCCTATCGGTTGGCTGAAGAAATCGGTCGTCTGGTCCTGCTTTTCATTTAACGACTTAAAAACATAACGAAATAAACCTACTCTTTTCCAACCTCTACAAAAATACTACCTAGTTAGAAAAAAAAAGTTAGGTAAGTTAAAAAAAAGTTACTAAAATTATCCAGCTTGACATTTGCACATATTGTCAACGGGACTTTTTAGACACCTTGGTTTCATGACATCAAATCATTATGTCATTTGTTCATTATGTCATGTTTACATTTATATACTTTTTGACCGTTGTACATTTTAACCCATTGAACATTCCGGCACTTGTACCAACATTACCCATTACCATTTTGTCGTTGTTACTTACAAACATGTAGTCATTAATATACTTTTTGACTTTTGTACGATTTGACAAAGGGATTTTCGAACCCATTGAATATTTTGGGATCTTGACCATTTATCTTTTTGTACGTTTTGTCTCTCATACAATTAGGCTCATAAGTTTTTGTGACATTTAATTGTTTTGTCTTTTGTTCATTATAACATGTTTACATTTACATACATTTTGACCGTTGTACATTTTGATAATGAGACATTTTGAACCATTATACATTTAGACATTAGTACCAAAATGACCTGTTACCACCGACTTTTTAAACTTGGACGGGAGTCGATCGAAGACGATCCTCGCTCAGGAAGGCCAATATCGGTTGTGACTGAAGAAAATACTGAAAAAGTCAAAAAGTTAGTATTAGAGGATCGGAGAATTAAGGTTTGGCAAATAGCTGAAGCCTTAGGTATTAGTAAGGAAAGAGTTGGAGAGATTTTGCATCAAAATTTGCATATGACAAAAGTAAGTGCTCGTTGGGTGCCGAAAATGCTCACAGCTTTCGATAGAGAACGTCGTGTTCAAACTTCTCAGGCATTTTTAGAATTATGTGAAGAAGGTTTAGATGAAGTTTGTTCCCGCATAGTAACTGTTGATGAAACATGGATCAGACAGTATGATCCAGAGTCGAAGTCTGAATCTATGCAGTGGATCGAAAAGGGTGAAAGGTCACCAAAGAAATTCAAGGTTCAAAGATCGGCGTCTAAGCTAATGGCCACCGTGTTCTGGGATTGCGATGGCATTCTTTTAATAGACTATTTGGCAAAAGGCTCTACAATAAATGCAGTTTATTATGCTGAGCTATTAAGAAAAGTGCGACAAGCCATAGTCGAGAAACGAAGGGGCAAACTGAGCAAAGGCATTTTGTTTTTGCAAGACAACGCCCCCGTTCACACCGCTCGTGTTGCCAAGCTTGCTCTGAAGGAAACTGGCTTCGAGGAAATTGATCATCCACCTTACAGTCCAGATCTGGCCCCTAGTGATTATTTTCTATTCAGCAATTTGAAGAAAGATTTAAGGGGAAAGCGATTTGGCACTTTTGGCAGTGATGAAGAGATGAAGGCGGCTGTACAGGAACATTTCGACAGCCAAAATAAAACTTATTTTTTTAACGGTCTAAAAGCATTATTTAAAAAATGTAATAAATGCATTGAATTAGAGGGAGATTATATTGAAAAATAAAAATAGTAAAAAAAATCTGAACATTTTTTTTCTACCTTAGGCTTAGAACTTTTCAGCCGCCCCTTAGGTTAGTTCAGGTTTTATTTATAAACGACATCAACAAATAAAGTCTTCTATCAAAACATTTCATTCGGAATTCTGAAAATTCGGGATTTATATTAATACATTTGCGTCGCTAAATAGTAGTTTAAATTCTGTAATAACCTGTAGCTGTCGAAACAAAACAAATATAACGGATAAAGACTTATATTGTTACTGTATTTCCGCTGCGGGACGGTACCGGACATTGAACAGTCGGTAAGGAAAGCATGTCTTGCAACGCAACAGACGTCTTTCTAAGATAAACACGATGGTGCTGATAATATGAGAATATGCAAAAACAAAAGAAACACAAATAATACTTGATTTAAATGTTTGTGACTTATAATAAACATGTATTTTAGACACTGTTTCCAGTTATGTCATTGTCACATTGTCACCAACGATGCATTATCACGGGATATCAGTGTGCAAATTTTTTATTATCAATTTTAGCACAGATAAAGTAGATAAGATTGTACACGACTCGATTCCTCTGAGCAACAGCAAATAGTGATTAAAAAAATATTTATCTATGGGAGGCGGAAGTGATAGCGAGCATTTGTATTGTTTGTTATCAATTTCCTGGCTTGTAAATTGAAAAGTAAAAGCATTTTATTGGTTTGAATGACAAATTAGTGTTGTAAATCAATGTACGTTTTTTGTTACTGATTTGACCATGAGTAAAGTAAAAAAGCTGTTTCTTTAATTAGCACCCATTAAAAACAGAACTACTATAATGCGTTTAAAATGAACTTCTCTATGGCCACATAGAAACCGACAAGGATTTTTGAATACGTAAATATAAACAAATTGGGTTAGGGTAAATCGTCAATAACTGGCCACTTTAGAAAGTGTCATTTAGTTACTAGCCATCAAATTTCTTACTGACGTTGTTAGTAAAGATACTTGTACAGTACTCCAGGTAATAACTCAGGATCTAGGTATTCTAGTTTAATCGCAAACGTGTGTGCAAATCTCTTGCTTCAGACATTTTATTGCAAAGTGGCCAGTTACCGGAGGGTGGCGATTATTACAATATTAAACTGCACTCTGGCATGTGTGCGTTATATAGAATCATAGCTATCCCAACCATTACATACGAAGACCGCAAGGCTAAAGTGATGCGACGCATTAATTCTATTTGAAAGTGATCCCATGGAAAGCGAAAATAAGCGCGCGCATTTCGTCTGTGCTTGCGCCGAAGGTCAGGCGGCGGCGTCATTTCCTGGTCATTGCCTGGCTCGCCGGCGCACACCTTTCCGGTCTCAGGATACATCAGCTAACAACCTAAAACGACGCATCTACCCTTCATTAGCTAAGGAAAAACAAGCTCTCAGAAGCCGTCAACAAGACTGTATTTAGAATAGGGATTTGGTGGACGATACGTGTTTTATCTAAGTCTAAGGATGTCGTGTAAAAATCCTTGCCTTTTCTATTTAGCTATTGATTTGTTTAAAGCTACGTTCTGTCAATGCAAGTTAAAAAGATCTTTCATTAAATTTATTTTATATGAATTTGTTGTTCGAGCTTCGTTATAAATAGACGGATTTTTTGTACGTGTTTGTGAAAAATTATAAACATAGAATTGGTCTGTGACGCAACACAGCAATTATTATTGTTTTTTTCCCAAGTATTTTAGCCAAAACAAAATGAAATAAAATGATTGGCTCCTACACTATTACGCTATTATCCTATATATATACTATTATCCTAAGTAATTTACGCTGACAGATAAAAAATTTAAACGTATAACTATTTCCATAATACATAAACATTTGAATGTTTGGTTTTTGTTACACACGCTTAGAACCAAAAATAAAATTCAGTAGGTAATGTCGTTTTAGATATTCACAAACATAACGTAAACAAAGTTACAAAGTTGAAAAGAATAGACCGTATCGAAAAGGAAAACAGTTAGTCTTTATTTTATTAGACTAATATTTATATCGCATTCAACTAGTTTTAGATAATAGGTATTGGACCGGAATATTTTTTCTTGAGTGACAACAAAATGTGCACAATTCTAAAGATATCACAAAATACCTAAATGCTTACATAACATGTTATCATCGCTCTGTATTATATCAACAAAAATGTTTATCACTACATAGTATAAAACAAAGTCGCTTCTCGCTGTCTGTCCCTATGTATGCTTAGATCTTTAAAACAACGCAACGGATTTGGATGCGGTTTTTTTTAATAGATAGAGTGATTCAAGAGGAAGGTTTATATGTATAATAGATTCTGGTTTATGTACGGGTGTTGCAGAAAACTCACATAAACCGAAGCGAAGCGAGGGCGGGTCGCTAGTAAATTATAAATTAGGCTACAGAGTGTCACCTTGATAGTGAAATGCAATGGAATAACTTTAGATAAATTTGCAAAATATTCCTTTACATACAATACGACGATGGTCATTCAACTGTAACGATGACACTACATTTTTATTTCATGTTACCCTAGTAGGTACATACTTTTTCACACCTATCAATGTAATTAATTATACATTAAAATTTCAAATCTGTAATTAATATCACAAAATGCCATGTATGCTATTAGTTTTAACACCGTATAAAAAAGTAACGCTTTATTTCACAATTTTATTGAAATGTGTACGCGCACACCGCCATACGTCAGTAGGGAACGTTTAAATTTGGAATCGGTCGCGAGTGCACCGCATGCGACGTTAAGTTAGGTCAGCTCTACGCCCCGTTACGCAACCGAGCGATAGGGGGCGCTGAATTGCGGTCACGTGCACTGACAATGGCGGACCGGTACCTTTTTCGGCGGTACGTTATCTGTGTACAAATAATACCATAGACAAACCTTTTTTGTTTCTTTATTTTGATAATGAAAAAATGTAGCTGCCCAATGAAAACTTACGACGCCGTATTTGAATTCTGCTTTTGTTAGTGTCAGAATAACATGGTGATAAAATCCTTATTAGGATAATTAAGACTGCGCTGAGCGTACGCCGGGTGTACAGTGGCGCCCTCATTACTATTATTGTGTTTTCTAATAAACTAAAGTATTTTCTTGAAATTGGACGATGTGTTTTTGTAATACAAATGAAAACACAACCTATAGGGTATATCATATAGTTTAATAACAATTCATCTTCGAGTTATCAACTTAACGGAAAAAAGTGTCCGCTTTTATCCGTTAAGCTGGCTACTCAAAGGGTAATTGTTATTAAAGTTTGTTACGTATCCCATAAATTATGTTTTTACTTGTGCTACAAAAACGCATCGTCTGATTCCAAGGAAATCATTTAGTTCATTAGAAAACACAATAATAGTAATGAGGGCGCCACTGGACTCTCGACGTAACTCGGTGCAGTCTTAATATTTTGAGTCAAGTATTTAACTTCCATAAACTTTACAAGAAACTTTGTCTCCAACCTGAACTAAATTCCCTTTTATGAAGTATTAGACGCGTATTAGACATTTACAAAGGCGGTATGAGCCTTGTCTATTTCTATAGCGCCAACTTGGCAACTAAAACTTCTAACGGACATTTTAAACTTCGAATGCACTCTAGCAACGTACCCTGGTTGAAATGTTGCCGACAATTAAAATTATAGTATGCTTCTATGAAACTGGTCTAAGTTTATAACTTTGCAGTATTACGTGAAACGGAGCTTAAGTAATTTAGTTATTATACTCTGGATGCGCATTCTATTTATAAGTTGGAATTGAAACCATAATTTAGATGACAAGTAAATCTACGTACAAAACATTGAAGATTTATTCTACTACTATTAATTGGTTCTAGCATGATATCGTATGACATGGTAGCACGAAAATATAAAGACAGGACTTATTTTATGTTTGTGACAAAAAAACAGGAGCCAATCTTACACAAACTAAGCTCTACACTTGTACCATTGGTACTAAAAAACGATAAACATACTTAGTTATTATAGACGAATGCATACTTAAATACAGTCAGGGTCAAAAGAAATGGCAAGAGATGTAAACAAATCAGTAATGTTCGATACATAACCTCAATATTTCTGCAAATGAATTTTAATTAACAATACCTCACGCGATATCCAAAAGTACGTGATTATGGAGTCCGTTTTTTTTTACATCTTTTGCCATTTCTATTGACCCGTAATAAACAACAAAAAAACGAATACCATAGAGCCCTTTACAAAGAGTTTCCCAATTTGCAATATAGAGATAATACACATCCGGCCTATCTAAACGCCGTTACAACGGTAACCCGAACTTAGTCTGTAGTGTTAAGGGTAACCCTAAATTCCAATACTAAACCGACCTTTTCTTCACCAGGCTCTGTCAGCGAGCGCGACGCATACGGCTACGGCTACGGGGCCAGCGCGGCCCACCACTTCGCGGCCCCGGCCCCCCCGCCGATTCCGGAACACGAGCTCCCCTATTCAGTCTTCGACTTCGGCGACTACCAGCGGCACCATCATCACAACAAGATAAAGCCCAAGAAACGCCCCCGCAACGATGTTCCCCCCACTCCGGGCGTCAAGCGCAAGAGCCGTGAGGGCTCCACAACTTATCTGTGGGAGTTTCTGCTGAAGCTCCTCCAGGATCGGGAATATTGCCCGCGTTACATCAAGTGGACGAACCGCGAGAAGGGCGTGTTCAAGCTCGTGGACTCCAAGGCTGTCTCCCGTCTCTGGGGGCTCCACAAGAACAAGCCCGACATGAATTACGAGACAATGGGCAGGGCCCTGCGCTATTACTACCAGAGGGGTATTCTGGCTAAAGTTGACGGGCAGCGTCTCGTCTACCAGTTCGTGGACGTGCCCAAGGATATAATCGAGATTGACTGCTCTCTGTCTTAAATTCGTCGAAAGGTTCCCAAGGTGAATCTCCAGTGAGTGACTATTTTGTTGTGTGGACATAAAACATCATAGCATAACCTATTAGTACTTCTTCAACTACATATTACTCGCTTGTAAGTTTCGATCATGAATGGCTGATGTCAAAATTTAAACTTGGTGTGTTGTATTTGATATTTAAAAAAAAGGAAGGTTGCTCAAAATGTTTATATATTTTTAGGAGAATTTCAGAAAAGGATACAGTAAATTTGCTAACGAGCGATTTTTGTATAACGTTGAATCGAATTTTGAAAGTGTTTATCGATTGTAGTATATTATGTCTTTATGTCTATATACGTGTTAGTCGGTCCTGGCCCAGACCTATGTCGGTCCTTTCGACCACCAGTCGGGTGGAACGCCGGATCGAAACGTATTTCAATTTCTGACTATCACGTAAATATTTACTTCTAATTGTATATATACACTTGATATCTGAACTAAACTTTTACACCTAATTATTAATAGTCTAATAAGAGTTTATAGTAAAGGAATATTTACGTAAAGTAATGTTTATAATAGTGGAAAAATATCATTGTATTTTCTTCATAGTTTCCTTCAGTATAGACGCCTCGGTGCTGTTTGGGAAGAGTGAGGTTTTAAAATGATTCTAATGAATTATATATATACTTATTATGTGTTATAGATGGACTTTTAGATAAGGCAAGTTTGTTATAATAGATAACCGTTAAAACCGCCGTGGTACTTCGTAACTACGTGGGTATCTCAGCAATTTTATTAATTAAATAGAATATAAGTAAATACGTTTTTTGCGTCATATGACGCCAATAACTGCCAAGAAGTAGGTCAACTGAACATTAATTTAGTTTAAGTTAAATTGTGTTAATTATTTTAAATTGTGTTCTTTTTTAAGATAGATTACGTATTTTATTTTATAATGTTAAAGTACCTACGATTGCGGGGGGTCTCGCGCTATCTACATTAAAGGACATATCAATAAAAGAACTTTTAAAATTCCGACAAATTTAATCTTTAAGCAGCATATCAGATAACGCTCTGAATCGAGGTCGTAGGACTTTTAATAGAATTAGGCTAAAGTACAACCTTACACATATTAAAAGAATTACGGTATCGAAGAACCGATTGTCGCTTGACCCCTTTTTATGTTACCTGAATTAATTATAATTAATTACAATTTGTGGTCCAATGTTATTGAAACACGATATTTTTTAACTAGATAGATTTTAAACTTTTAGCCCTTGAATTAATAATAGCCGCGTGGGTATTTATTTTGCGACCGCAGTTTGACAGGCCGATCGGCCCCTGCTCTCTGATTAGTTGAAATGTTTTAACGGAGAATGGGTCGGTTCCTTACAGACATTATTTAGCTACAAAATTTTCTTATGGTCTAGTTGAAAGGGATTTAGGAAAACGTGAGGGCCAAGGAGCACGCACTGAGCCAACTTTCCGAATGTTATTGTGTAACTTTGTAATTTTATTCGAAATAATCAAATAAGTATGTAGGTATAAGATTTGTCTAAGTGTTTTAACGTTAGTATGGAGAGTGCGCGCTCCGCGGAAAATGGAGGTGCTACGAAAGGAATTCAATTGTAAAACAGACCAATCCAGGCAATACAGGTATTTTACACCCAGTGTGCTAAGTGATTTTAAACTCTATTAACGATCTCAATGTCCTACGAACAAAACCAGTGATCGAAATTTATATATAAAAATAAACGTGGATTTACTCGTACTTTTGTATAGCTAGGATTCAAAATTTACTTTTCGGCACTTCTAATGCTTTTGTACATATAAATGATAGATTTAACTTATTTATTTCTCTTGGTAATTCGTACTTTAGTGTAAGTAACTGTTAGTAGTTTGTCTGCGGAGAGCAGCCGAGCGACGGCGAGCGCGCGCTTAGTTCGCTCGGCGATTTTTAACTTGATAGGAAATTTCGTTCTATAGGTTAGATATTTTATTGTAAAATAATTGTAATTTTGAAGGACCATGTGTTTGAATGTTGAAGCTCTCAGGACTTCTAGAACTTTCTTAGGTGTTCTAAATTAAGCGAACGTTTTTTGAAATAGTTACCGCGAAATGTTTGGGCATGCATTGTAAATGTGGCTCCCTCTAATCATAGAAAAAAATTGATGTTTATGAAATATAAATTTAAAATGTACTTATCAGTGTAAATTTTATCCGCACCTCGATTACTCGGGACTAGTCGTAGAGTTTTAAAATTTTAATTTTTAATTGACGCCATATTGGTATTCTAAAATTAAACATGTAGCTCATGTATGCCAGTTGTTGGTAGACTGGGAATTTTAAAATAGGGGGGAGAAGAGGTTTGAGATTTGGAAAATGTGGCTGTTTCCGCTCGGGAAACTTCGGGTGGCGTCGGGCAAGTTCGGAAAAGACGTAGTTTATATTCATGTCGCTCTGAGTGTTATCCATAAGAACTTATATTACAGAGTAGTTAAGAGCCGGTTTCTAGAAATAATAATAAGTGTTAGTTTGTCTGTGCCGCTCTAAAGTTTTATCGTTACTAAATATTTCAATGTCTGTATTCAATTGTTAAACTAATTAAATGTCGTATTTAATGGAATTAGAAAATGTATCCTACGGGACTTTGAATGTTAGCTCTGTGTATGGACAATTTTTTACTTTTTACAGCCCCCACCCCCCTCTTTTTGCCCTTTTTTTCGCTCTGAGAGCAAGTGACGTTTGCTTGATCTATTTTAGTTTTAAAAGTTCGTTATGTTTAAATCATAATTTTTAGTTAAATCTACAAAATATTGTATTTTCTGCCCTAGTTAAGTTATTTTTCTATGTATATAGTTAGTCCTAAGTGTAAATGATTTAGCACGTAATTTTATTCTGATGATACAGTTAATAAAATATCCACTTGAAAAAAATGTTGTTTTTGTTAGTAGCTAGCCCTGATTACGCTCGCCATATGATTACGACTCAACACCAGAGGGGCTACCTGCCTAATGAACTCCAAATTGCAATATGAATTAAGAATGCACCGAGCAAACGTCGAGCGTCCAGTGGCGCCCTCATTACTATTATTCTCTTTTCTAATTAACTAAAGAATTTCCTTGGAATCAGACGATGCGTTTTTGTAGCGCAAGTAAAAACACAATTTATGATGAGATACGTAACAAACTTTAATAACAATTACCCTATGAGTAGTCAGCTTAAAGGAGGCCACTTTTTTCCGTTAAGTTGATAACTCGAAGTTGAATTGTTATTAAACTATGTGATATACCCAATAAATTGTTTTCATTTGTAGTGCATAAACCTACCGACCAATTTCAAGAAAATACTTTAGTTTATTAGAAAACACAATAATAGTAATGAGGGTGCCACTGTACATCCGGCGTACGCTCGGCGCAGTCTTACGTTGTAATCGAAATTTACAAAGTATATCTGAAGGAATGATGACTATTAAACTATTGAAAGTTGACTTGCATTTGGGAGGGAATACGTCGGGGCGTGCGCACTCAAACAACGAGAGCCAGCAACAAGACCGACTTATTAAAAAAAAATTAACCTAATTACATACCTATTCCCCCTCTTTCTTCACTTGCATAACTATCTCTTTCATTCTCATTAACCTCTCTTTCTCCCTTTACATATAGCCACACAGAAAACTTGATCGGAACTCTATGGTTAAGTTATTTTAATCTAATTTACATTAAGTCTTAATTACTACCGTCAAATTAATGGGGCCATATACTCCTTTGTGAGCAGACAGGGCGTTTCAAAAAGCCTGACTGGCTGTTCACAATGGAGTGCTGGCCCCTACCCTGATGTATGGTAGTGAATGTTGGGTGTGGCAGGACAAGCATAAAAGTCGTGTAAATGCAGTTGAAATGCGCTCTTTGCGTAGTATGTGTGGCGTGATACTGATTGATAGAGTAAGGAATGAAAAAGTCGAAGAGAAATGTGGAATAAAAGAAGATGTAGTGACTAAGATTGAAAAGGGCATGCTTCGATGGTTCGGTCATTTGGAAAGGATGGATGAAAGAAGATTGACGAAAGAGATATACAGATCGAAAGTGAGTGGACGGGTCGGAAGTGGCCGCCCGAGGCGTACTTTTTCGAGTAAAATCGGGGAAATACTGGAAAAGGGCGGAATCTTAAGTACCCGAAACCGACGTGCGTGCATGACTCGATGTATGAATTTGGAAGAAGCGAAAGAAATTTGTAGCAAATCGAAAGAAGTGGTCTCTGCCTACCCCTCTGGGAAACAGGCGTGATATAATGTATGTATGTATGTACTACCGTCGTGTTTCGTATCTTCGCCTGTGCTACCTTATTTCGCCTAGTTTGACAAAAGTTGCTATTCACAAAATGTTTCTAGTGCAAACCTTACATAAAACTGCTAAATACAAAATATATTTTTCACTTCTCATGCTCTTAAAATGTTACTTTAGTCTCTGCAAATAGGGACTAAAACTCTTTATTAATCTCTAGGGACTAAAGTTTTTTTTTTTGGAAACTCTTAAACCGCCTATCACGGTGTTTGTGAATGGAGGATTATCGCCATTTTCAGTGATTGTGTATGGACCATTTTTTGAGCGTGGAAATAACCTCAAAATGACAACTGCATATATATAAAAAATAACAATATCATTTCGTGAAACACGATTAATGATTACGAACATGAATCTATTTAATTATATTAAGGATAATTCATTTTATTCTGCATGATTCAATTAGTTATAATTTATAAAATAGTTTTCAAGTTTGAATCTGTTGGCTAATGCCCGGTTCCTATATTCAAGAAACGAATCGTTTTCCTTACGTCTCGTTAAAATTTTACACATTTTGTACGTAGCAAATGTCAAATTTTAACGAGACGTAAGGGAAACGATTCGTTTCTTGAATATAGGAACCGGGCATAAATATGCAAGCATTTAAAGCGTCACTTTACAACAATAAAAAAACCGCGGAACAATTTTGTAAGAAACTTCAATATTGTAATTTTGTATTATGTAGAACGTCTTTTTTTTCCTCGCATTAGAAGTGAAAAGTAGAGTGTTTAACGCGAGACTAAACAAACATAATTACACTCAAACTATAGCCACCCGCGCTCCGCTGGGGTGGCTAAACATCTCGTGTCATTATGGCTTGTTTTAGTCCCTTGTTGAACAATCTACTATTATGGGTTGCAAGATTCTTCAAACAATCTGCGGCTAACTTCACACAGTTTACGTTCAGTGAGGCTTTTTACCGACCACACGTTTTTTCAAACCAGTGTTTTAACTTTACTTTTAAACGGTGATACGGACCAGGTAAGGTTCAACTTATTGCATGATAATATGCTATAACTACTCGTATTTCTTTTTCATATGAAGCTATTATTTAACAGCTAGCTTACGTTTAGAAGTCACAATTGGATAAAACTTTGGTGAGGGT
Source organism: Acleris laterana (assembly GCA_963966035.1). Lineage (NCBI taxonomy): Eukaryota > Metazoa > Arthropoda > Insecta > Lepidoptera > Tortricidae > Acleris > Acleris laterana. The sequence continues at coordinate 86,357,871 of OZ014438.1, forward strand.
ACTTGGCGTCCATCTTGTTGCCAAATTTCGCCAACCTTAGGGTTGTCAAATTTGTTGTACCACATTTATTCGTGAATGACTTTACTTATTTCCAAATTTAAATATTTCCAAATTTTGTTACAGATATTTTGTTTTTTTACTTATAATTATAAACCATTACCTACTCCCCTTTATTTGGCATGTTGGTTAATTTTTGGCAGCCCAAGCTTCATTATAGAAAATGTATGAAAACAACTTTAGACTGTTACCAAACTTCGGCTACTACACTTTTTGTTTAAATGTGCCTAGTCTGGTGTATTCAAGATTCAAAGTATATTAACACTCCAAGGAGATGCGACTGAACATGTGTAAGTTACAGAAAAGTTTATTATTAGCGGTAAAACATGCCATAGACGAAGATAGGGTAAAATACCCAAACTTCGCCTATTGCCTTTGGGGCCGTTTATTACCAAGTTAACCAATGAAATTAAAAGCTTTATTGGTATATAAGGTGCTAACAAATTAGTAACGGATATTTTAAGAGATAATACATTACATTAAAACAATTAACTTTTAACTGTAATTAAGGAACCTTAGTACTTACGAGTATATAATTTTATTGTTTTCATTTAATAAACAAAAAATATAAATTATAATTAATCTTTAAAATAGTCACCCCTATTCATGTACCTGTCAAGATCTTTAACACTGTTTGTCAAAAGTTGTTTTTCGTAAATTTCATTATGGTTCGGCGGGAAAACTGTAGGTTATTAAATACTAGCGTCTGAATGATAGTTTAAAGAGGTTCTAGAATGTCTAAAGAGGTCTCATTTAATTATCTTATTAACAGGGTGTTTTAACGTAGCAAATTTGATTCCTAGTTTTCTCCAAAAAACATAAGAAAACCTATGATGTTTCTTACTTAAATGTACTCCGAGAACCGAGTACTATCAGCTGTAAAAATATCCGTGATTAATTTGTTAGCACCTTATATTGATAGTCAGGAGCACTAAAAAACTTTTTTTCCATAACGGAGAGAAACACTTTAAAAATTAGAAAGATATTTTGGGAAAAGTGTCAAAATCCAGGCGAGACGATACGAAACTCGACAGAACTTTATATTTAATTATGCAAGGATTTATTAACGTCCTTACATCCAATACTACGCTGAAATTCTGCTGTCAACACCGACCTTTCAGTTATTTATTAAAGAAAGCGGCTAACTGCAATGTAGTAGCCAAACCATTCTATACTCTATTGGTAACCGTATAGAATTTACAATGCTTACATATTACTTTGGAGTTAGCCGCCTTCTTAAGTTGGCACTATTTTAGTCTATTTTCTCTATGCATTTTAGATAACTCTAGTCTGCCACTACAATTGGGTAAGTAAAGTTTTTGGAAGAGATGTAAATTATATTTTTTTTCGATAGTCGTCATCCTTAAGATCATAGAACTGCGGCTCTTTTACTTTTATTTCCTCTAATATTTTAGAAATCTTTTTTTTAGTTATGAAGTTGACATTTGTACACTTCAATGACCGACAAGCTTGTTGCCTTCGTATTTAATGAAATAGAAAAAAAAACTGTCACTTCTATATCTGTCAACGTCAAATCAAATCAAAGTAAACAAACGGTTTAATTCAAATAAGTAAATTCAAGTAAATCTTTGTAATACTCCATTTCCACAGTCCGTGTGGGATTGCCTGAATTCATTGCGTGGATTGTACAATTCAAAAGTGCTCTCGTGGCTATCAAAAAGCAGAGCAAGAGTCGTCGAAAAAGGAAGAAATCGGTGTCCAAGAAGAAGTGCCAAAGGGTTCGAAAATAAATCTTAGACCAAATATCGTGCAAAGCTCTTAAAGCAAAGCGGCAAAACGAAAGTCCAGAGTTCGTTCTGAGATCGTTAAAAATATTTCTAAAAACACTGATCACATGAAACACAAGCAAACAGAAAATAGCCGTTGTATTGAATTGTTTGTTTACTTTGATTTGATTTGACAATGACAGATATAGAAGTGTTTTTTTTCTTTTTCATTAAGTACGAAGGCAACAAGCTAGTCAGTCATTGAAGTGTACAAATGTCAACTTCATAAGTAAAAAAAATATTTCTAAAATATTAGAGGAAATAAAAATAAAAGAGCCGCAATTTCTTGATCTTTAGGATGACGACTATCGATAAAAAATATAATATACATATCTTCCAAAAACTTTACTTAGCCAATTAGGCACCATTTTAAGGCTGTTTTGGAACTGCATTAGCTATTTAGTCGAAGCGAGTGCTTCAGAATCACGAACAACGAGTCGAGTAGTAATTGACTTTCGATACGAAATTTACTTTATTTTTAACGCCAGCAGAGTGGTTATAAGTTCATACTTACTTAGAGACTTAACTTTTTCGAAATAAGCAGTCTACGAAATAGGCGACAGCTGAGTGAACTTCTATATTTGCACATAGTGAACAACAAAATAGACTCAAATCTCTGCTGTGACATTTCTTACAGGGTATATCCTAAACCGAGTCGTAAACCGAAGCAGTTCTCGTTGCCGCTAGCTCTCAACAAGGTCACTCACAATAGTCCCTTGGCACGAATGTGTGCATCATATAACCAAATATGTAATGATGTTGATATTTTCCATTTAAGTTTAAATTCTTACAAAAATTGTATACTGCAATTGGATCTATTATCCTAAAACCTTGTACTCCTTTATTTATTTAAATAAGCTTGTATTTAACGCTGATCAATGTTATAACGTTTAATAGGCTACATTTTATTTCTCTATATAATGTACTTATACTAAACGAGTGTTGTGTGTGGTAGTAATAGAAATGTAGGTATAAAGCTATGTTACATGTAATATTATCATTATTATTTTAATCTGCATTTTGTTACCATGCCTAATAAATAAAAATAAAATAAAAAATTAATAAAATACTGCAACGGCCCTAATATGGCTGCGTTAATCGCGTGACAAAGTTTGGATAAGGCATCCGTCACCTTCTGACACTAGCCCGGTTCCTATATTCAAGAAACGAATCGTTTTCCTTACGTCTCGATAAAATTTGACACATTTTGTACGTAGCAAATGTCAAATTTTAACGATACGTAAGGAAAACGATTCGTTTCTTGAATATAGGAACCGGGCATTAGATAAGTACGAGAGTGACGGATGCTTTATACACATTTGACACGCGGATGTGAGTTTCAATATATCTTCAGCTGTTATTATGTTTGGTCATGAGTTAAAAATTTCTATGTTCGTAAGAAAAATAATTAATAATTAGGGTGTTATTCTCTCAAAAACAACGGACGGTCAGACGAACGAGCGAAGTCCCGTCAGAGCTAACGAAACACATTTTAGCGCGTGCATTTTCAATTTGGCAGCATGCCTTCTGTCGATAAGATCGAACGTATAAGGCTGCCTAATTGTGTTTTGTTCGCTCTGACGGGACTACTTAAACTCGCCGCTACGATTTCGCTCGTCCGTCCGACCGTCCGTTGTTTTTGAGAGAATCACACCCCTGTCGAGGAATAGCAGGCGTTAATTTGTTTTATTAAAAAAAAAAATGCGAAATGCGTTCTCAGTTATTACCCTACTAAACGTATGGAAAACGTTTTCTTTGATTAGTGAGTGTTCTAGTACTCTTTTTTTTTTTTTTTTTTATGGCATCGAGTAGACAGACGAGCACACAGGCCACCTGATGGTAAGTGGAAACTGTGACCCATAGACATTCGCAATCACAAGACTGCAATGCAATCCTAAGACTGCAAATGCGTTGCCAACCCTGAGGCTAAGATGGAATGCCTCTATACTCTAACCTCAGTTGGTCTCAAAACATGTTTTAAACCTCATTAAAAAATAAATTACTAATTTCTGACGATTTTCTCGCTGACTGTACCTTTTATCAAAAATCTGTGAATGTCGATTGCCATCACTCGAAAAGTTGGGTGAGGTCTCCTAAGATCATTTTCGCGTGGCAGCAAGGGTTCTGGTAGCTGCCCTTAATGCCCCATCTCAACTTACCACCCTGTATAGTATGACTGCGTCTATATCGCGTGTCAATTGTAGATACAGCGTCCGTCACTCTCGTACTTATTTACGATTTACGTGTCAGAAGGTGACGGATGCCTTATCCAAACTTTGTCACGCGATTAACGCAGCCATATTAGCGCCCCTGTGACTATTACCATTGTCTTGCACCATCATCGTTAAGTTTAATTTTTACATACATACATACATAAACTCACGCCTTTATTCCCAGAGTGGGGTAGGCAGAGCTACAGAATTTCCAACAACTATAAAAACTTTTTGATAATTCTGTAACCACATTTTGCACACTTAGGCGAAGATGTTTACCAGTGTATTAGTGACAGGTTGCAAGCCCATCGCCTAACAGTACTACACGCCTTTATTACCTTAGTCGGCTTTTACGACATCCACGGGAAGACTTGGAGTGGCACTATTCTATTTTATAATTTTTATTTTTCTATTATTAATAATTAGTTCGGGTGAAAATCCTGAGTTTTGACACATTTTCCTGCTCAACTACGCGTGAATTTATTTACCTACTTCTTATTGTATGTTATACTCTTGTATAATGCTAGGTTAAGTTTTATAATAGTATATTTAAAACACCACTGACTGTTGAGTTTCTTGCGGCGTGTCTTCTCAGCAGTGGTTTCTTGCGAAGCGCTGGTAGATTGTTGACGTGTAAAAGTGCCCGTGCGGCCTACTTACTGAATAAACATCTTTTATCTTTTATAAAACAAAGTCGCTTCCCGCCTGACCCTCTGTATCTATGCTTAGATCTTTCAAACCACGCAACGGATTTTAATGCGACTTTCATCAATAGATAGAGTGATTCAAGACAAAGGTTTTTATGTTTTTTTTTTATGGCATAGAGAAGACAAACGAGCACACAGGCCACCTGATGGTAAGTGGAAACTGTGACCCATAGACAGTCGCATTCACAAGACTGCAATGCAATCCTAAGACTGCAAATGCGTTGCCAACCCTGAGGACTAAGATGGAATGCCTCTATGCTAGTCATTTCACCGGCTGTCTTATCCCCAAACCGGGACACAACAATGCGAACACTGCTGTTTGGCGGTAGCTTAATGGATAAGATGGTGGTAGCGATCCGGACGGACCCTGCACAAGGTCCTACCACCCGCAATAATAAAACTGAAAAGCGAGGACGGTTCACTACACTCTGTATCATCTAAGATGAGTCCTGTGACAGCCGTATTTCGTAGATTCAATCACTTACATACGAGGTACTCAATAATAGGAGATTAATTATTTTTTCACGGCTCATGCTCGGAAAGTTGGCCATTGTTTACTTAGAAAGCGGGTTGAAAGTGACACATGTCCACCAAGAAAAGTAATCTCATGTTTAAATAAAGTACCAGGAGCGCAGCGGTAGCTAGGAGCTGCGTAGCGTAACTTAGATCGCAGGCGGTGCGGCGCACCGGCGGGCGGGCGGCCGCACACGACACAGCAATGTACTTTTTCTCAAACATGCTACGAGTATGTAATGTCGGCGTTATGTTAGTTATTTTAGGCTTCAAAGTGCCACGTTCCCGACGGAACAACTCGAGAAAACTGTAAAGGAATTTCATACAAAATTGAAGGCCTAGGCCGGGAAGTTTTTTTTTTTTAATTTTAATATGGCCATGACAGCTGGTTCTATGAACAGGCTGAATATCTAAATTATATTTTTAAAATTTTTGAGAAAATGTTATAACGTCAAATACTAGGAGTGCATAAACGTTTGGGAGACATCCGCGCTGTGTCGTGTGCGCCCGCCCCCGCCCGCCGGCTGCCCGCACCGCCTGAGATCTAAGTTGCGCTATGCCTGATATACCTCCTAATTACCGATGCGCTCCTGGTACTTTATTTTAACACCCAATTACTTTTCTTCCCTAGGGTGGACATTTATCAATTTACTTTTTTGAGTGATGTCTTTTTTTATTTCATTGCATATGTTTGAGAAAAGCACTATACATACCTCGCCGCGAAAAGGTGTTGCCAGCCTCGTAACTATCCGGCATCGCTTCGCTCGGCCGTCTATATCAGTCGGCCGGCAACCCCCTACTTCCCGGCCTCTGTAGTAATGTACTATTTCACGGCTCATGCTCGGAAAGTTGGCCATTGTTTACTTAGAAAGCGGGTTGAAAGTGACACATGTCCACCAAGAAAAGTAATCGCATGTTTAAATAAAGTACCAGGAGCGCAGCGGTAGCTAGGAGCTGCGTAGCGTAACTTAGATCGCAGGCGGTGCGGCGTACCGGCGGGCGGGCGGCCGCACACGACACAGCAATGTACTTTTAATGTTTATGCCCTCCTAGTATTTGACTTTGGAAGTTTTTTTGTTTTCCTCATAATCGAAATGAAAACTGTTTAACTCGGGGAAAGTATCAATTGCACACACGATCTATAGGCCTCAATATTTCATCCCTTGGTTAACAATCTACTAAAGTCCCTGAACCGCGTCGCGAGGTGTGTATCAATGTAGTATTAATGAAAAGTTAAAGAAACAAGTGAATCATCACTACATAGTATATAAACAAAGTCGCTTCCCGCTGTCTGTCTGTCCGAGACCTCTTTAGACATTCTAGACCCTCTTTAAACTATCATTCAGACGCTAGTATTTAATTAATAACCTACAGTTCACCGAATCATAATGGCATTTACGTAAAACAACTTTTGACAAACAGTGTTAAACATCTTGACAGATACATAATACGGGTGATTATTTTAAAGATTAATTATAATTTATATTTTTTGCTCGGTAAATTAAAAAAATAAAATGATATACAAAGGTTCCTTAATTACAGTTAAAAGTTAATTGTTTTAATGTCTTAAAATATCCGTGACTAATTTGTTAGCTTATACAGTGTGTAAATGGTATACGGGCGTTCCTTTTAACTGTGGTTAGTATAACCCCTACTGAGCACATTTAGGCAGCTTTTGTTAAAATTAAATTAAAAAAAAAAAACCATACAAAATAATTTAACACGCAATGTATAACGAAAAATGCAATTAATTAAACATTACGTACTTACCTGACAGATGGACTTCGATGTACATTGCGGGTCGATAGTATGTTCAAAAATTAATAACGGTGTATACGTTAGCGTAATCAAAATAATTACATACCTACATACATACATACCTTTACGCCTATCTCTCAAAATAATTATTTCTGTTAATGATTAGTAGAGTCTTAATCTATGTCCAGTTTTAATAAACACCCGTATACCATTTACACACTGTATAATAAATTCTGTTTTATGTACTGGTGTTACAGAAAACTCACATAAACCGAAGTGAAGCGAGGGCGGGTCTCTATTCTTAGATAAAAAATGTAGTTACCAAATCAAATCAAATCAAATCAAAAATATTTATTGCATAAAAGCACACGTCAAAAAATACATTAAAAATAAAATAGGTAAAATAATTATCAAAACACTAAAACAATTATCAAAAACTGAATTCTTAATCCTAAACAAAAAAACTATTATTCAATTAAATATATTTAGTATATTATTTAGTAACTTGATGGTTGTGCAATGTGTTGCAGGAAGTAAATGTAAACGCTTTGATTTAGTTCGCTTCAGTGAAAACAAAGTGCTTTTCGCCCCAGACAGGGTTATCAGGAAAGATTTTATAAATTCTTAAAATGCAGCTTTTCCGTAGGAAACTTGAACTTTCGACGTTGAGAGTTTAGAGTCTTTAACTATTCTTGTGCAGGTACTGGATTTACGTCGAGGCCCATTATAGTTTTGTATGCATAAAATGGAATTTAAAAATTTAAAATTCACTTTGAAACTTCGCAAATTGGGGTAATTTTATAACAGGCCCCCGTCAATTCTTAACGTGATCTCAGTGTTTGTTGGTTTTGGACTCCTTATTATCTATAAAATTGGCGTTTTATATGAAGAATTTTATGAAATCTATGGTTTTCATACATTCAATTTTTCGGATTATTTAGTAACGTGAAATGCAAACCAAACAAAATTCTGTCAGGAATATTGGACACTCCTAAGCTAAGTGAAACACTTGAACACGCAGCATATGAAAAGAGTTCACGCTTTAATTTTATACATTAAGTAAGAAATTGAACCATATTATTTGTATCTATAACCTTTACCCTTTCCAGCACTTAAAAATTACTTAAAAAAGTCGTTTATATCTAAAACGTACTATTTATAGGGTCGAGGACTATCTAACAGATAAAAATGCTTGGCCTAAACCCGAAACATAGTCATTAATAATTTGTAAAATTGCAAAGTTGTTTGTCTAGGGGACACCGTTGATGTCCAACACGAAGCATATCAAACTTTTATTTGGTTGTCCTGTGTTTTTTTTTTCTCCTCTTTCTTTTCTCCCTTTGTCTCTCTCGTAATATTTTTGACATGTTTTCCTGCTGAACTATGCATGCTATTTGATATTATATTTTATTTAATATTTATAGCTTTATATAATGCTAGACTAAGTAGTATCATTGTAGTATTAAATATGGTTAAATAAAAAACGACTGACTGCTGAGTTTCTTGCGGCGGCGTTTCTTCTCGGCAGTGGTCTCCTCTTGGGAAGCGCTGGTAGATTCTTGACGTGTAAAAGTGCCCGTGCGGCCTACTTACTGAATAAATATCTTTTATCTTTTATCTTTTTTTTATCTTTTGAAACATAGTGAATTAATGAAATTTAAAAAGAATTTGGAAGTTAAAATTGAAATGACTAAATTCCGTACGAAATAAAACATGTAAAAAAACCCCAATATCATAGGTGTACCCAATAAAGGTTAAGACGGAACCCTTATAGGATCACTCGTGCGTGTGTTAGTCCGTCTCTCTGTCTCAGCCGATTTGCTCCAAAACTACTAAACCGATTGTGTTGAAATTTGGTACATATATATACATTGATGACCCAAACACATAATGTGCAAAGTAAAAACGTATATACAGGGTGTCTTGAAATCAATCGAAGAAATTTTAACCGTAGATAGGGTGGATGATTTGGATCATCTCTACATTGGTAACTTTTTTTTAAGTTAATATTTGACTGAGTTACAGACTGATTTATCCTGACGATGCTCTCAGTGTGCTCCATCTTAACTAATTCATTCATAACCCATACACCGGATTGACGGGGGCAAATATGTACCAGTGCTAGTGATTCATTAAATATCGATTAAGTTTATCGACAATTTTTTTCGTGACATATGGATCTTCCATTACTTACAAAATAAAGTTGTAAATACCTTTATCTTCTATATCTAAATGATCAGCTTTCCATGAAGATAAACGATCTTTTTCTTTCGAATCATTTTTAACCGACTTAAAAAACTAAATGGTTCTCAATTCGTTGGAATACTAAAGAATATTGTCGTACCTACTGAATTAATTTGTTATTCAATGTAATTTCAACGGTTGTCAAAAGTGACTCGAGTCCAGAGTCAATGTCAGATACCGGTTGTTTGTATTATAAGAGGTTTGCACATAATTAAAAGTCATTCAAACTAGGCCATTACTTACTTTAATGATGATCAAAAATTGCTTTATATCGTTGTCGATAAATTTTATCGATATTGAATCACTAGCACTGCTACATTTTTGACCCCGTCAAACCGGTGTATGACAACATGTGTCACAACGTAATGTAAATAAACAAGTTGTTCCATATCAACAATCTCTCTAATCACGGTCAAAAGCTCCACGGTGTTTAGAAAACTGAAAATAAACTGAAACTGAACTATAATATGAATGAAAAGATGATCTCTGATAAGGGCTATTACGTGAAATAATTTAAAAATGAAACTTACGATTACGATGTTTACTCACACTCTTCCCACACTCGCACAGGTAAAATAGCACTTGTACTCGTAGGTACATTAAAGTTATTTTATTAGATCATGAATCATGGATTTATTTCATTGATTTCTACCACCATCAGGGATAACTATGAATACAACACACAATAATTAAAACGAATCAATAAGTTGTTATTGTCCTTTGACAGTTCAGCATAGTATTTTTTAAATCTTGTACCATTGAATACTCTTTATGAAAAGAGGTTTAGGTTTAGGTTTTGTAAAAATAAAATAGTTAAGTTTTGTTTCATTTCTTTTTAAGAAATACCTAATCTAAAACGCAGAGAAGAAAATCTGGTGCGAAGTTCATCATACCACTTTGATTTAAATCTATCCGGAGTCCTAATATGGCTGCGTTTATCGCGTGACAAAGTTTGGATAAGGCATCCGTCACCTTCTGACACGTAATACAAGTACGAGAGTGACGGATGCTTTATCCACATTTGACGCGCGATATGGACGGAGCCATATTAGGCCCTAAGCGAAGCAGAGTTTGTCAATAGGATTAATCTTTGAGGCCATAAACACATCAAATTCGAAAATCTTGTATTGAATTTTTTGCACTCTTACACGGCTATAGCTATAGCAAGGTATTTTTTGAAACTTTTTATTGCGAAAACGAGTAAGATAATGAAAGGTTAGCCTAATAAATTGTGCAATATGTGGTTACGGAATTATCAACAACTTTTTTTAGAGTTGAAGGTAATTAGGCCTACCCCACTCTGAGAACGAAGGGGTGAGTTTATGTATGTGTACGTATGTGTAATGACCTAATGACAGATTATTGAGGTAAGATTTATTTGGAAGTGTGTTAGATCTTTTATTTTTATCTTACGTTTTGGCAGAAGGGAAAGTTTGTGTATGACGGAATGAATATGTTCAGTCTGTGAGCACTTAGAAGGTGCTTCGGGTTTGAACTCGTCTCTCACTCGCTACCATAAGCACTTGTTAAGAGCGAGTGAGAGAGAAGGACAAATCCGTAGGACCTAAGAGCTAGCGCGCTATATGCTGCTGCGCTGCACGTAAGTTTATCCATTCCATGGCCTAGGAAAGGTTGGTATTTTTTGTTCTCTATGGTAAGTGTAACATCATAATAAATTATAATCAATTATGCGACGGCCTTTATATCCATGGACAAAATATTTTACATTCGGGCTGTTGGCTACTGCCACAAATACCACGCAGATCAATACGGAGGGCAATAATCGGATCGTTCAATCCATGTCTATCTGAACTCTATGTCAGAGTCTATGAATTTATGGCTGTCATTATAATATTATGTCATTGTTATGTTATTTTGAGATATTCAAGTCGTAATTATTTTTGCTGTAAACCGGTTATACGGGCCACTTTAGAACAGAAAAGAATGGTAAATGGTTAGATCTTGACAATAATATAAGAAGGACGATAATATTATGATCAGTCTTGGCGAAGCGTGAACAAGAGATCTAGTGAATTCACATTTAAAACCAGCTAGTGTTCAAATTGCAAAAATGAAAATACAGTAAGTTGCACTAATGAAAATACAGTAAGTTGCACTAAAATTTATAATTATTTTAAAATGTTAGTCAGATTTCTGCTTACATGGAACGAACTGTTTGTTTACATACCATGTAAACAACGTATGGTGTCAGGTCATTGACCTTTAGAATTTTGACGTTAGTTACTACGAACGTTTGTAGTAGTATAGTATCAGCGTCAAAATGTCAAGGTCGAGATATCGGCTGCGATACATCAAGTAACACAATTAATATAATTAATCCTTCTTTTTTTTTTACATTAACAGAAACAAAAATGAACCATACCCCCGTGATCAGAATCGTGCGAACTATTACCCCGCCAAATATCTCTTATTCGATCCAAGACACCCTGTATAAGGTGCTAACAAATTAGATACCGATATTTTTACAGCTGATAGTACTCCGCTCTCGGAGTACATTTAATTATGAAACATCATAGGTTTTCTTATGTTTTTTTGGAGAAAAGTAGGAAACAAATTTGCTACGTTAAAACACCCTGTTAATAAGATAATTAAATGAGACCTCTTTAGACATTCTAGAACCTCTTTAAACTATCATTCAGATGCTAGTATTTAATAACCTACAGTTTTCCCGCCGAATCATAATGACATTTATGAAAAACAACTTTTGACAAACAGTGTTAAACATCTTGACAGGTACATAATAGGGGTGATTATTTTAAAGATTAATTATAATTTATATTTTTTGTTCGGTAAATTAAAACAATAAAATGATATACAAAGGTTCCTTAATTACAGTTAAAAGTAAATTGTTTTAATGTAATGTATTATCTCTTAAAATATCCGTAACTAATTTGTTAGCACCTTATATTTTTTAAATAGGGGTCATTTTGTCACACATTAGGAAATTTAAAAAAAAAATTGCAAGCCTTTGTCATGTATCAAATAAAAAGGCTCGTTGTGAGGATCTCAAATATATTTTTGTTATTGTTGTACAGTCAACAGCATAAATAAGTGATCATTTATGTACCTTGTCACTTTAACGTCGTGTTTGAAATGTTATACAAAATTGTCAAACGATTGAAAGCGACAAGGTACAGAAATGATCACTTATTTATGCTGTTGACTGTATGATCAAAAGTTTTTATTTATTAAAGAACACGAAATTTGACCTTGCCCCCTGATCTCTGAAACTATTGAGCCTAAAATTTTGAAAAGAATACAAAATATATTTCTTTGCTTGTAGATTACAGGAAAACTTATAAGAATTCGATCGAAAAAAAATCTTATGTTCGTTACGGAACCCTCTTCACGCGAGTTCAACTCGGACTTAGCCGGTTTTTAGGGTTCCGTATTGTCCGTCCGTCCCTCCGCATCCTATAAGCTCAGAGACTCTTAGAACGAGAAACTAGAAAGCTGTAATCTGGCATGAATATACATATTAGTCACGTCAACAAAGTGGTCAAATAAAAACTATATGGGGATGTATTTTTGTTCTCGTCTAACCCCATAGTGTGGGGTGTCGTTAGATAGGTCTTTTAAAAATAATGCGAGTTAATGCAAACAATATTTTGATTAAAGGATTTGTTTATGAAATATTAAGCTTTAAAACGCTAATTTTTGTTAGAGTCAAGTGTGTGCTAAGTCATACCGTCTAAACTCAACGAGGTAGAGAGAGATTTACTAAAATCTGTTTTGATAGCTTATTACATATCTAATAATACGTGCATAATAACATCCCGTTCATCGATCTAGAAATAATGTAATTAAAATAAGTTTTGAATTTTAAACTAATATTATTTTGGATGCTTGGTCATACCGTCCAAACCAAAGGAGATAGAGGTTTACTAAAATCTGTTTTTGATAGCTTATTTTATATCTAATATAACGTGCATAATCATATCCCATTCATCGATCTAGAAATAATGTAAAAAAAATAAGTTCTGAATTTTAAGCTTATATTATTTTGGCTGCTTGGTTATACCGTCCAAACCAAAAGTGATAGAGGTTTACTAAAATCTGTTTTTGATAGCTTATTACATATGTAATGAAATGTGAATAATCACATCCCATTAATCGATCTAGAAATAATGTAAAAAAAATAAGTTTTGAATTTTAAACTAACATTATTTTGGCTGCTTGGTCATACCGTCCAAACCAAAGGAGATAGAGGTTTACTAAAATCTATTCTGATAGCTTATTACATATCTAATAAAACGTGCATAATCATATCCCATTAATGGATCTAGAAATAATGAAAAAAAAAAAAGTTTGGAATTTTAATGTAATATTATTTTGGCTGCTTGGTCATACCGTCCAAACCAAAGGAGATAAAGGTTTACTAAAACCTGTTTTTGATAGCTTATTACATATTTAATAAAACGTGTATAGTAACATGCCATTAATCGATCTAGAAAAAATGTAAAAAAAATAAGTTTTGAATTTTAAACTTATATCACTTTGGCTGCTTCGTCATACCGTTCATACCAAACGAAGTAGAGGTTTACTAAAATCTGTTTTTAATAGCTTATCACATCCTATCCTACTAATAATATAAATGTGAAAGTTTGTGTGTGTGTCTGTTTATTACTCCTTCACGCTGCAACGGCTGGACGGATTTGAATGAAATTTGAAATGGAGATAGCTCATACCCTGGATTAACACATAGGCTATTCTTCCCGAAAAATATAAAACTTCCCAAGGGAATAACGATTATCCAATAAATCGTCCATAGTGACATCCCATTCATCGATCTAGAAGTAACATTTAAAAAAACGTTAACTTAGTATTGAGCATTAGAGTTGAGATTCGTTTATTAATACGGGGTTAAGTCATATCGTCTAAACCAAACGAGGTAGAGGTTTACTGAAACCTGTTTTTGATAGCTTACCACTTACCACACATTCAATAAAACGTGCATAGTCATATCCCATTTATAGATCAAGAATTAAAAAAAAAATTAACTTTATTTCATATTATCTACATAAAAAAATATTACATGAAAAAACATTTTAAAAAGTTTGAAAGGTGTCATCGAAGTTCTCAAAGGGCATTGGGTAAAAGTGGCAAATTAAGATAGAATAATTCAAAATAAATAAACATGTTTTAAAATGCATCGGAGCCGAGATATTTAATATTCTTACCTAGGCGTAGTTTTAGTACCAAAAACTGTACACTTCTTAAATATCTCGTCTCCGATATTATTAAACGCCATAAATTGTATATCTATGTGTATTTCGAAGTCCTCTAAATAAATACGTAAAAATCATGCGTGGCCGCTGAAAAAAAAGAAGACAATATTCTTCAAACAAATGTACCCAGTGCCCTTTAACCTGAAATACTCCTCTAACCAGTATTTTACACGATTGGCAGCAATTAAAACGTACCGTGTATTCCCTCGCCAGTAAATACGCCTCTGCCATTCCAGCTTGCAAATCAAACATAGCAACAAGCACGCAACAATCAAACAAGCACTTCAATCAGTATACAAACTTTTTGCATTTCATTTAGTAACTCAACTTAGAAAAAGATAACAAATGTATTTCAACTGTCTAGTTATTTACAGCCTGGTGACAGACGGACGGACGGACAGACAGTGGAGTCTTAATAATAGGGTCCCATTTTTACCCTTTGGCTAGGGAACCCCAAGAACGACTGACTGTTGAGTTTCTTGCGGCGTTTCTTCACATCGGTGGTGGTTTCTTCTCTTACTGGTAGATTTTTGAAATGTATAAATGCCCGTGCGGCCTACTTACTGAATAATCTTTCATCTTTTGCGCGACTTTGTTTTATACTCTGTAGTGAACTACATAGTATAAAACAAAGTCGCTTCGCGCTGTCTGTCTGTCCCTATTCACGGTGATTTTTTATCGGTGATCAGGAGTTGAAAATTATTAATAAGCAACAAAAATGGAATTTAATGGTTGATGTCTCAAACAATTAACTTCCTGTTTAATTTATTTAAGTTAATGAGATTGCGAAAACCAATCACCACTGGATACATGGACATCCTACATTAATTATTGAAGTGAAGTAGATACGTCAAGTGCCATCGCTTTGGCGGGAAATTTGACAGATATTACGTCAGTAAACTTATCAATAGACTAAACAATTAGTAGGGTGACAATTAATTTCAATTAAAAGTTAGTTTCAAAATATATTTTTTACATAAAAAAATAAGTTTTGTTTCATGTAACTGCGACTTAAACATGATCGCCATTAATAACTGAATTAGAAAAATTGGTTCCTGATCACCAAAAAAAAATCACAGTGTATATGCTTATATCTTTAAAACTACGCAACAGATTTTGATGCGGTTTTTTTAATAGGTAAAGTGATTCAAGAGGAAGGTTTTTATGTTACAGAAAACTCACATAAACCGAAGCGAAGCGAGGGCGGATCGCTAGTTTATACATAAATAGAAAATACCCTAGACATTAATTCATCACACGAATATTTTCTCTGAACCGGCATTTCAAATACTTAAACGTTAATTGCATTCCTCAGTGTGGGTTGGAATTGACCGGCTCACTTGAGCTAAAACAGATAACTGATATAATATGATAGTTGTGATTGTGAATTATAAATAAATAGCGACCCGTTTGCAAAACTATCAGTAATTAGTTAAAGACTTCTGGCGGCAGGTCTTAATAAGTCCTAAGCTATTTAAAATAGATCAAATAGATTATGGTCGCTTACTTATATTTCAACTAGCGACCCGCCCTCGCTTCGCTTCGGTTTATGTGAGTTTTCTGTAACACCCGTACATAAAACCGAATTTATTATACATAAAAACTTTCCTCAAGAATCATTCTATCTATTAAAAAGTACTGCATCAAAATCCGTTGCGTAGTTTTAAAGATCTAAGCATACATAGGGACAGACAGCGGGAAGCGACTTTGTTTTATACTATGTAGTGATTCTTCATCTTTATCTTTACACTAGCGACCCGCCCTCGCTTCGCTTCGGTTTATGTGAGTATAATATATAGCCTATTTAAATGGGCTATCTAACACTGAAATAATTTTTCAAATCGGACCAGTGGTTCCTGAGATTAGCGCGTTCAAGCAAACAAACAAACAAACTCTTCACCTTTATAATATTAAGGAGTGGTCCGGAAAAAAAGTAGCAACACATAATATGGAATTTATTTTTATTTTGTGCTAATTTCTAAGCAGTGCATTTGTAATAGTAATCTGTAGATATCATACTATTAAATAAAAATACAATCATTTTGAAATATAGGTATGAGATTCAAAAGTTTTCTCAATATTTATTGCAATGTACTTTATAACTTTTTGCACAACACAATTTGACAATCTTCGCTTGCCGATTTCTACAATACCACAATTGAATTTCCATTTTCAGAACTTGTTTTATGCTTTTAAGAATACGAATACGAATAAGTTATACCAATAAACTGGATTTCACGTTGGGTAGTAAGGAAGTTTCTCCAATCTAACCTCTGACAGGGGTTTTTCTATGGGAGACAAATTTCCGTAAAAATGGCAAATACACAATTTTTGAAAATCCATGTAACTACCTCAAACTAAAGCCAAATCAAAAATATTAAATAATGATCAAAAGACAATTCAATAGAAATTAACTAGCCCATCAAACTTAAAAAAAAAAATATGTTTATGACAAACACCTCATAAATTCTCTCAAAAGACACTGTTCAAAAAGTTTTAGGTCTGTGAGATTTAATGTAAAAGGCGAAAACTTGAAATCCCTCTTTAATTTTTACCATTCTTATTGTTTATTTTATTTAATAGTATCTACAGATTACTATTAAAAATGCACTGCATAGAAATTAGCACAAAATAAAAATAAATTCCATAATTATTATGTGCTGCTACTTTTTTTCCGGACCACTCCTTAGTATAGATCGTATGTTATTACGATACAATAAAATAAAAAAGTACATAAAAATCGTTTCTTATTATGAGTTTCTTTCCTCCTTTATTATTTCACATTCTTTATTTTTTTCATTTGTTAGTCAATTCACCGTAATAATACGTAAAGAAAAAACCCGTTTCTATTACGGTTCTAAAGATACAGCGGTTTAAAGTTAGGATGGACGGACGGACAGCCAGTGTAGGCATGCTAATAGGGACAGTTGGACTGCCTTTGGGTATAATCGGCCAAGAAATTGGTCTACCAGTTTCGACAAAAGTTTCTGTGAGATCTAGTTATCATTATCACTAAGGTTGACACTTGTCACTGTCATAATATTATTGCAAGGGAATATGAAATTATATAAAATAATATTTGTTCGGCTATAGTGCAAGATTACAATAGGTATACCTACAATTGGGATTGTTCATATTTTTACAATTACTACCATTCGAAAACCATTTCGAGGAATTTTAAAGCCGTTCTGCATTTTTAAGTTTTTGAAATATTTATCTATTTTGGATATTTTGACAAAAGTATATTTAACCTTTGTTTGACTTTCGTTTTCGGCTTGAAGCCCTCCTAGGTGTACCTTACGGGTTAGGCGAATACAGCTTGAAATAGTATGTTTTAATACACTATTTACAATCACTTGTTTTCATTGGATATCATTTAATTGTTGTAATTTATTAGAAAATGCCATCCCAAATTTAAAACAATCATGTCATCCATAAAATGTCTGCTAAATAAACAAAAATATATTAAAACCAAACTATTGGGTCAAATACAAAATTAATGTAATTGGTGTCATAAAATTTCCTATTCTTTCGAATGAGAAAGTAAAAACCGTGAGTTACTTTTTTTGTTCCATCCCAATTAAATAGAAAATACTATAATGAAATTAAACTAAAAATATTTCTACAACAAAAAAAAAACCAATAGTCTAACCTAATGCCGAAAAGGCTAACCAGCTCCGCTCGTTGCTGTAAAAAAATATCGATTAATGCCCATCTCTGGCACTACCAACTAGGCCAGCGCCTAGCGCAGCAAGTTGATAAGGGTAACCCTTATAAATAGCGCTTTAAAATGCCAATTGAACGATAAAACTGTTACATTAAGTAAAGTAAGTTACATTAGGTAATAAAGTAATAAATAATAAATTCTTAAAACTACCAAAAATAAAATCATTACAAATGTAAGGCCAATAAACCGTAAACTTAATAAAAAAAAACTATGAGAACAACACGACGAGGTCACTACGTCAAAAGCCATAACTAGAATAATTTATTTAAAAACAAGTCCTTGCAAACGTGAACAGACCGGACCCCATAAACAGCACCCGTTCACGAGTATGACGCGTATCTCAGCCATCGCCTCCCTCAACCATGTGTTCGGGAAGGTGGCGACCCGAACAACGACGCCGCCGTAAGCGAAGACCTTTGAGCGAGCGCGACATGCTCATGCTGCCGGACAACATAAAAGTAATATTGTGTGAAGCAGCTGTCCGGTGAGAAACATCACAGTGTGTTCTCGTTTAAAAGCGTCTAATAACCCATTTGGAAGAACATAATTACTTAGTTAATTATTAAACTTACCATTCACATAAGGGAAGCCTACAGAGCTAAAGCTCATATTGTCAGCAGTAAATTGATATCCCTCTCTTATTGCATATACAAATATAAGGGTAACCCTTATAAATGGGTCCATATTGGCTCATATAAAATTGGTCCTTCGAATTTTTGTACAAATAACGATTTCTGACTATACTCATCATTACTCCGAAAAATGTTGCTCATACTTTTTTGTTCATACTTTTTTAAGTCATAATTATCGCAACTCATAATGCATTTTTTCAAAAAACTGTTCCTTTTTTTAGATGTTTATAAATCTAACCTAACCTAACCTAATTTTATCTTCACGTAAGATATTTAATAAATTCTGAAAAGTGTACGGTTCCATGAATATTGGCGTTATAAGTTCAGATGATTATAAGTTCCAATCATTAGTATTAAAAAAAATATGAAGAGTATGAAGAGTGATCATTAGGTTGTAAAATTGTATGAGATACATTTTCGGAGTTCCAATAATCTAATTTGCAATTTTATATGAACTTTGGCGCACCCCTTATAAATATCACTTTAAAAGCGGATTTGGATAGTTAATTGGTAAGGGTAACCCTTTCAAGCGATACGGCTTTTCTGAATATATCCTTATAAAAACCCATTCGAAACCCCTTGAATGGGATACCGGACCGGTCCCTGTTTGTTCCCAACTTGAGCATTCTCAATTCAGCTGCATGCAATTGCCTTTCATTCATGCCTTGATTGTATCATATCATCGAATTTAATTCTATGGAACGTTATTTTCTACTCCCGTGTGGTTGCCGGGTTAGAATAGTGCCACTCCATGTGTTCCCGTGGATGTCGTTAGAGGCGACTAAGGGAATAAAGGCTTGTAGTACTGTTAGGCGATGGGCTTGCAACCTGTCACTAATACACTGGTAAACATCTTACAAGGAAAGATACCCGACAGTCCTCCGAGTTGGTTAATTTTGATATATGTTAGAGAGTAGTCTTAAATAATGGACACGTATTTTTTTTTAGCGGTCCAAACTCAACCTGTTGGAAGAAATTGTCCTTCAAAATACTGAAAAGTGACTAAACCCTTTCTAACATCTGCAGTATTTTTTTTAAATTTGATATTTTCCTACAGTTTTGATTATATAGATATGTTTAAGATCATAAAAAAATAAAATGAGTACGTGTTTTGTTATATTGACTAAAACTCATATTTAAAAAAATATCTTTCAGTTATATACCTATATATTTCCCATCAAAGATTCTTCCTTTGGTATTTTTTTTAATAAAAGTTTGAACCGATGTATGAAAACACGTGCTCATTATTTTTTCATGTTCTTAAAAATATTATCAAAACTGTAGGAAAATAGCAAATAAAAAAAATTAGATTTTAGAGAGGGTTTAGTCACTTTTCAGTAGGGTAAATCGTCAGTAACTGGCCACTTTAGAAAGTGTCATTTAGTTACTAGCCACCAAATTTCTTACTGACGCAGTAAAGATACTTGGACAGTACTCCGGGTAATAACTCAGGATCTAGGTATTCTAGTTTAATCGCAAAAATAAACTCACTATCTCATTTTATTGCAAAGTGGCCAGTTACCGGGGGGTGGCCAGTTACTGACGATTAACGCTACTTGGGAGGACAATTTCCCGCAACAGGTTGAGTTTGGGCAGATAAAAAAAATACGTGTCCGTTATTTTAGACTACTCTGTATTATATATCAAAATAAACCAAATCGGTGCCGGACAGTTGGGTACCTTTCCTTGTTAGCCTGATTGTTCAAAATGTGGTTACAGAATTATCAACAAGTTTAGTATGTATTTTCTGCTGAAACCATGATATTTTCAGGATATTTTACATAATTACGAAGGTTAAGTTAGACATGTGACTACCAAAAAATTAACTTTTAATGCAAGAAATGCTCTTCGCTGAAATGATTTTCGTAATGATACGTTCGTTACAAGATGGTTCGATAACATTATAGTAACCCGCATATTAGACAGATACTCACATTAAAGAGGCCATCGGCCACCTATGGTGCCACGGCCCCACAAGAATGAAAAGGAATGGCTTTATGTGCTCTCGCGCGAAGAATTTGTGATGAAGATAGTTCGCGGGCTTTGATGGCAGCGTCAAATTAAATTAAATTCTGTTTACTTTGAAACCACAACATTCATTGAAAAAAAAGCTTGCCACCATTAAGACTACATAGTCAACAATAGAATCGAAAATTATCGATAAAGGGTTTCGAAGATTCAATCAACCGAAAACATGAAAAAAAGGTGTCTTGTTTGAAAAATTAAACCATCGAGGATTTACGATTACGGCTCAAGCGAATACGATGGAGTTAAAGGCCCGTATTAATAAACTCATCTTGGCTGAGATACGCGTCACAAGATACGACAAAGTAAACGTCACGCCATAGAAAGCTGTCATTTTTGACGCATCTCGAGACGAGCTTTAGAATTGAGATTAGTTTATTAATACGGCCCTAAGAGTTTGAGTTCCAGATTTATCATAGGTGGATTATTAACTCCCCTCTATATGCGGCGAGGGGTTAAAATAAACAAATGAGGTCAGACGTAGCTGAAGTGAAATTGGAACAGATAGGGTAGTTCTAACTATTAATACCTGCAAGGCCTTTATTCTAGGAATATGTTTATTCAGTAAGTAGGCCGCGCGGGCAAGTTTACACCACAAAAATCTACCAGCGCTTCTCAGGAGACGAAATAAAACCCGCAAAACTCAACAGCCAGTCGTTTTTTTAATGTCGCTTATGATGTTATTCAATTACTAGCTGCACAGCCCGCCAGCGGCTTCGCCCGGCTGCAAATTTCCGACTTTCCCGTTGGATTTTTCATATTTTTTATTAGATGTAAACCTTATCCTGACAACGAACGCAAAAAAAAGGAATTCAGCCGTTCTCGAGTTTTACGCTTAGCAACACATTTATGGCCGTATTAATAAACTAATCTCAACTCTAACGCTTGTCTCGAGATACGTCAAAAATGACAGTGTTCTATGGTTTGACGTTTACTTTGACGTATCTTGTGACTAGGGCATCCCGGGAAATCCCTGGAATTTCATAGTGGCTAAAGAACCGGTACTTAAGATTACATCCCGGTTCTCCCGGTTCTTTCCATGAACATCAAAAAAATATCGTGGTGCGTATCACAAATATCAAAATTCACACCTGAGCGCGACGCCGGCACAAGCAAGCTGCAACATCGCATCAACATCCATGATATTTTGTGGCATATTTGCAATAATTGATCTCTAGATTTGTAAATGAAAAATATCAAAGGAAGAACAAGCAACTGTCTAGTAAGTGTTTTAATTAATTAAGAAAAGAAAACATGCAAGATTCTATTGCATATTTATAAAAAAACAAGTTTTATAAAGTTTTTTAATCGTTTTATTTCTCAAATGTTAACGATTGGTAGTGCACTGAGGTTAAAAAAAAAGAACCGGGAGAACCGGGAGTCCCGGTGCCGTCCCCGCCTATAACCGGGAAATAGAATTCTCGGCACCGGGTCCGGTTCTGCATGCCCTATTTGTGAAGCCACTCTCAGACAAGATGAGATTATTAATACGGACCTTAGTGATTCATTTTTATTATATGTATAGATAGATAACTCATTTCATAATCGACAAGTTGGTAAAGCATGTTTGACAGATAAATTTAGCCCTTTCTCTTTCTACACATACATACATTAAATCACGCCTGTTTCGCAGAGGGGTAGGCAGAGACCACTTCTTTCCATTTGCTACGATCTTGACAAATTTATTTCGCTCCTTCCACATTCATACATTGAGTCATGCAATGCACGCACGTCGGTTTCGGGTACTTAAGATTCGACCCTTTTCCAGTATTTCTCCGATTTGACTCGAAAAAGTACGCCTAGGGCGGCCCCTTCCTTCTTTCTTTCACTAGAAAACAAACAAGGACCGGCGGCCAAAAGTTGGCGACCGATTGGCTTCAACATTTGCTCGCGCCAATATTTGGCCGCTAACTTCACACCGAAATTATACCCGATAAAGAGTTCCTTTTGCGACTGCACTGAAAATAATGGATCTTATTATTAATAGTTATCTGATTTGGGTTCCCCAGGTAACTGATCTCTATGGAGGTCTAGTAACAGCAACATAAGATTTATATTGTTAACCTACTTCAAAAAAGGACGACTTTCTACATTCTTTGCTATAGGTATATTTTTTAAATATACTAAACGACGATTTAAACGTGAATAGCCACATCCCATTTATCGATCTAGAAATAATGGAACAAAAAAAAGTTTTGAAAGGATGATGGGCAGTTTTGTATGGACACTGGCCTAAAAACCTATAATGACAAGCCATATGCCATTTTAAAGGTTTTTTCATATTTCACAACTTTTTGTATGGCGGGAAATCTTAAATCACTGTGTGAAATATTAAAAAATCTGGAACATCGAGACGCCTACATAGACGACTTTAGCATAATTACTTTGAAAAACCGCGATCTTTGCATGGCGATAACTTTTTTCAAACAAATATTTCGAACCACCTGCCATAGTAATAGTTTTACAACTTAGAATTACCTATCCGGGGACATATCGCTTGTCCTTATTGGTCAATAGGCCAATTAGCCCACCCTCCTTTAACCTGATATTATTTTGGCTGCTTAGTCATATCGTCTTAACTAAACGAGGTAGAGGTTTATTAAAACCTGTTTATGATAGCTTATCATATATCCATTAAAACGTGCATAATCACCCATTCATCAAATTAGAAATAAAGGAAAAAAAAAGGTTTTGAAACCTAACCTGATATTATTTGGCCGCTAAGTCATACCACGTAAACTAAACTCACCAACTCATCATATATCATTATCAAATAAAACATGCATAAACACCTGCCATTCATCGATGTAGGAATAAGTAAACGTAAGCCCACTTCATCCAAACGTCCGTCAGTTAACGTCAATCCTCCATTTTCGATAACGATATTACGAGTATAATTAAGTAATTACCTTCGAATGCATTTTGTCGAGGGCTATGTTGCCGATGTACTGCATAAAATATTGAATCGTTTACAAAAGACATGTCATCGATATGTAGCGTGGGAATAAATTATTTATAACAGCCTTTCCGCGAAGGCGCAACGCAAATGCAATAAA
The DNA here is from genome assembly GCA_963966035.1 of Acleris laterana. NCBI lineage: Eukaryota > Metazoa > Arthropoda > Insecta > Lepidoptera > Tortricidae > Acleris > Acleris laterana. Next base: position 86,381,839 of record OZ014438.1, read on the forward strand.
ATCAATATTTTCGAGGCTATAAGTGGTACGACTATGTCCATGTCCAATGTAAACGGCTGTTTCTAAAAATCGATTGACGTTTAATTTTAACGCGGTATTATGTGACCGGTGCATAGTGAGGCATTAATACGTGTGTAGTTTTATGAAAAGAGACGTAAGGCGAGTTTCGTAATAAGATCACACGAGTGTTTTAAAGCCTAATTATGCGTAACTTTATCTACATGCATATCATAAGTTTTCAACAATATGTGAGAAATCTGTATCTTAAAGTATAGGTCACCGATACTTTAAAGTTAATAAAAATCTGAAAAATACCTTAAATGAAAGCACATGTAACTAATTTAAAAGGAAAACAATCACGACTAAGTAGACTGGATTAGTTCCTGATATACAGGTGGATGAAGTGTTTATACCTACTAAAAATGATCTAAGACAGCACCAAGTAACTTTAAATAGAAAATAATTTCTTACAAGTTGTTTTTCGAGGTAGTTTCTTGTATTTGAAGTAATGGCGTTGGAACTCTACACTGAGCATGGTTCGACATGCTCTTACCCGGTTATCAATTTTGAATCTTGAAAACATTTTTTTACAAAAATAAATTACATCATAGGTGACTCTGATGACTGAAGGACATTGTCAAACTAAGTATATAAAAGTTTTTGATAAAAGTTTACATATTTAATTCCAATTATTTCGTTAAAGAACCTGTTCCTTTAACTGAAATATTGAAAGGGCAAGGGTAGGTTTGCTAAAACATCTCATTGTATTTCAGCGGCCATGGGTGAATTTTTAATAATGGTTTACAGTACTATTAAATACGCATTCATGTTTAATTTTACACGTTTAATAATATTGTAAATATTCAAGGTTCTTTTTTTACTAAATGGCATTTAATGGCGGTTCCAGTTTCCAGTATCATTAGATACAACTATTACGAATGGACACTCACCTAATTAATAGTATTACTACAGAGGCTGGGAAGTAGGGGGTGGCCGGCCGAGTGATATAGACGGATAGTTACGAGGCTGGCAACCCCTTTTCACGGCGAGGTATGTATAGTGCTTTTCTCAAACATGCAATGAATTATAAAATACATCACTCAAAAAAGTAAATTACTTATATCCACCCTAGGGAAGTAATTAAATGTTAAAATAAAGTACCAGGAGCGCAGCGGTAATTAGGAGGCATATCAGGTATAGCGCAACTTTAATCGCAGGCGGTGTGGAGCACCGGCGCGGCGGGCGGGCGGCAGCGCGGATATCTCCCAAACGTTTATACACTGCTAGTATTTGACGTTATAACATTTTCTCAAAAATTTTAAAAATATAATTTTCTCAAACATGCTTGGAAAGAACGGTTTTCCGATTGAAACACAAGGACGGAAAGTGCCTCATTTTACTCCTAGGAGTAAAAAACCATATGAAAACACTTTCTGTCCATGTCCATATTGTTTATAAAAAGTGCTCTCTGTTGCATACAAAATCGAAAGGAACGTGAAAAAAATCCCGCACACCCAACTTGAGGGTGCAGTGTGGGCCGGCGGCGGTGCGTTGTGCGTGAAACTATCTTCACTAATACTCGTAGTTTTCGATCAAACATTACCTCCGAATTTGTCATGGGTTTTTAAAAATACTTGTAATTATGTATTTGTATCATTTCCTCGCAATATTTGAGAAAAGCATTATGTATGCCGCGGCGGAAACGAGGATTTCCTGACTCGTATTTTAGCAGGCCTCGCTATTGCTCGGCCAGCTAACCACCTCGTCAGGAAAACCCTTACTTTCCGCGCCTAGGCAACAATGTACTATTAGCAGCCTGTTCATAAAACACAGTCACCATCTTTACATAAAATATTATTACCGACTTAATTTAAAAAAATACAACGCGGTTCAAAATCCAAACTCTTTTGGAATACTTACAGTAATTTATCAGTTTCTTGCGGCTCTTGTTTCTTTATGTGTCGTTTTCGTAAATAATTAACAAGAAAAAAAATAGTGTGCCTTCAAGACAAACCTGTATGAAGCATGTTATTTTGAGAACTTCTTTTAAAAAAGTTACTTTTGTCAACTCATAATTATTGTGTACAAAAGCTGATCTGATGACGGATTCGGAAGGTGACAACATGATATATAATTCAGAACCATCGAAGTTGATGTCGTTAGATTGTTCTCATCATGTAGCAACTTAGTCTGTTAAATAAATTACCTTTGCTTTACGTGTATGCGATGTAACCAAAAAAAAAGATATATATTTGACCACTTTGTTGGCGTAATTAAAATGAACTTACTAGGTACCTATGTCAGATTACAGTGGCAAAATTATAAGGATTCCTAGTTTAACTTTGGAACACCTAACATGTGTGACAAGACATGAGCCTACTCCGGTATCACTATATGTATAGTATAAAACAAAGTCGCTTCCCGCTGTCTCTGTCCCTATTATGCTTAGATCTTTAAAACTACGTAAGTGATTTTAACGTGGGGTTTTTTTTAGTCGATAGAGTGATTCAAGAGGAAGGATTTTATGTAAGTATAATTGATTCGGTTTTATGTACGGATGTTACAGAAAACTCATATAAACCAAAGCGAAGCTAAGGCGGGTCGCTAGTTGAAACATAAGGAAGCGACCATAATTTATTTTATCTATTTCAAATAGCTTAGGACTTATTAATACCTGCAGCCAGAAGTCTTTAACTAATTACTGATAGTTTTCGGTTCACGTTTGAGTTATCAATTTAAGCGGAACGAGATAATGGTAGCCTATTATTATATTTACATGACGAAAACGTTATCACATTCATTATTCATTACTCATTAGATAGTAGTTAGCGCCATCTGTACCTCTTTAATGGCAATAATTGTGTGCCTTGTGTCAAAAAGCTTTGGCTACTCAACACTAGATGGCGTTTTGTTGTAATTACAATGAATAGTATAGAATACATTTTAATACAAAAGATAATTCTAGTCGTCTTATTAAATAAATTACTGTTATAAACTTCATTCACATAAGAGCAAAACCAAACTGATTTTCAATAATATCAATTTAAATTCTCTCTTTGACCCCTTTTAATTTTCAGCGCCATCTTTTTATAAATAGTTTAACTACTCAACTTAACGTTACAATATAATTTATGGTTTTTAATTTTTGGCTCAGTCTCTATCCAATTGTTTATAGTTATATAAATAATAACAATATTTGTGACCCAATAAGGTGTTAACATTAAACTAAATAATATTTTATTTTAAATTATGAACGTTCTTGTGAACGCATTTTAGTATACAGAACTTTCGGCTGACGTGCCGTGCCCCTTGTCAGAGCAGAGCAGAGAAGAGGCTGTCATTGCTTTAGTTCGGTGACGTGTATACTTGTATAGTGATACAGCTGTGTAGGCATACGTTCCTTACCGAATAATGTGAAAAATTCTACTGTTATGTGAAAAAGAAACTAACTACCAATATTTAGTCTTCCCAACAGGCAGTTAGAAAGTGTCACAACCTTTTTAAATACATAAAGAGACAGTATATCAAGCACATTCAAAATGGTCCTCATGACAATGATTGCCCGAGTCGTCGATGGGCTGCCTTTAGCCGCAACCATGCAAGACGACGAACAGGTGATGAAATCATTATAAAACACCTTTATTATTAAATTTACTATCACATATTCGCATTATCATGTTATGCTACTTAGTTATTTGATTATTATTTGCAACAGAGCGGCTGCAATGTACTGGAATATCAGAATCAGGCGAAGATGTTATTCCGGAAGTTAGGGCCACAGTCTCCGATCCGGTGCTCCATAGAATCTGGGCCATTCTTGTTTCAGTGAGTTGCTTTTTATATTTTTGTGTTGGGTGCTAGTTTTCACCACTTAATACCTAAATTACTCGTGTACTCGCACCTCTTAGCCACTTGAATTGTTTAATTAGTCTTAGGCATATTAACAGGGAATTCTGAAAATGGAACACTTTCACCATTATTCGCTTACATGTGGGTCATTTCCGCTCTTGTTTTTATGGCATAAGTGAGATTTAGAGACGGCTTGATTTGTGGGTCTTGCAGATGGAATGATGGAACATTTATTTTTGGATTGTCCTAAAATGTCTGTTCCTATATTATAATCAGAGCAATCAAAATCCCGCATTTAGTAATAAGATATTATTTTTGCTGGTTGTAACCACTCTTAGTTACGTCATCCCAAGAAGTTTAGGTAAATAGGCACTACCTATTCTGAGCTCTGATTATAATCTACTTCCCCGTAATCCAATTAAAGTCACCTGCCTAATAACATAATCTTTACATCGTATTGAATAAAGTTTGTTACAAAAATTATATTTAACTTAAACAAAACATTCATTTATCCAAAAACGGGTCGTCTTACACAAATTATTAACACCAGTGCAAGAAAATATTAAACTGTAATAAATCATACTTATATCAATCTCCTTTAATAAATAAAGGGATTGAAATTCAATATTGGTCTCTGACCCGACACCACAGTGAGTGTGTGAACTGAATCCCAAGCGGAGATTATACAAACAATGATAATGTTTACATTAATGTACCTTAATCAATTTAACCTTTAAAAGCCAACATCCTATATTTTGAACATTTCGTTGCTTAAATACAAAAGGGCCACAAATAAAAATGTGTTTGTGTTGCATGTAATTTCGGAATGCTATACATATAACTTTAAGTTATAAATCAAACTATATCTGTTTTTGTCTTGTGGGGCTTTTGCATTTAAGCAGAGATTTTTCAAAGTAACTTTTGACTTTAGTTGGCTGAACAAGATTTTCTTACGACCTATTAAAATTTGACGTGGGACGATTGCAAATTGGACGTGATAAATAAACTGTAAACGTATATCGTCCCTTTACTTTCTCAACCTCGTATCTGATTGAATAGTTAGTACACGTAGTAACTCCGGAAATAGTGCTGACGAATGAACTGCATCAATTTGATTCAAAGTTTATAAAGTAAGTTTGTAGAGCTAGTCACTAGTCAACCATTTGGTAAAAATATAGAAGCTCTCTGCCGTCTAGTTCATTTGGATATGAATGTTTAGTGTGATGTAGATATATGATGTAGATATATCACACATTGTTAGAAATACAAAATATTTATTAGTATTGTAGCACTGTTATGCGATTGGCTTGCAACCTGTCACTAATACACTGGTAAACATCTTAGCCTAATTGTGCAAAATGTGGTTAACGAATTATCGACTAATTGTTAGTTGTTGGTAATTCTGTAGCTCTGGGGTAGGCAGAGCTACAGAATTACCACTCTGGGGTTACAGGCGTGAAGGTAGGTATGTATGTGGTTACGTATCAGAACGCCTAAAATTAATAAGCCTAATGTATCATAATCCCTAAAAGTTCATAATACCTAATAGTCTTTTTATTGAAACCGTACATTTTTCAGGATTGTTATAATACTAACCTAACCTAACCTAATGAGTTCTATGCATTGGCCTTTTAAGAAATCCTGAAAAGTTTTCGGTTTCTGTAAAAAATACCATTAGGTATTATGAACTTTTAGGTATTATGATACATTAGGCTTAATAATTTTAGGTGTTCTGATACGTAACCATGTATGTATGTGAATCACGGAACTATGGGAGTCCCGGTATGATTATTAACGAGAACGCGGATGTAGTAAAAATCCAGTTTAGTTATAAAATAATGACTATGTATAGCATTACAATATACGTGGGTTTTTTATGCGGAATACCTACTTATACGTTAACCAGTATCAATACATTGCAATTCACGTTTTGTGGTTGTATTGAACAAAAAATAATAATATTTATAAAAAAACATGGCATGTTGGGAATTTCCCTCTCATGCAAAATGATCATACAAGACAATATTGTCTTGTCAATTCTACCTAAAGGAAAAAAATATTGCTACGCCCGCTTATGACGCCATTTTGTTACGCAGCACTAGCTAAAACAATAAAAATAACAAAACTTACCCTATGACGGTGCAAGACAAGGTAACCACACTAAAGTATCACTACATCACTTTCGCTACATAGTATAAAACTAGTGTCCGACCGAAATTTCGGTTTCGGTTTCGGCCAGTTTCGGCCAAAAAATCAAGTTTCGGCCCGAATTTCGGTTTCGGCCAAAAACGGCCGAACCCTTCGGCCGCGCCGAAACTTACAACATCGTACCTTGTGTTACAAATAATGTATTTTTTTCACTTTATAGGGTAGTTAAATTTTCAAACAGAACCTCTGTAACTGTGCTGAAATTTCATTGTGATAAATATTTGAAAGTAGAAACCTGTAATTATAGGTCAGCGAGATATTAATTTTAGAAAAAAACGGGCTTACTAAAATTTTTTCGACTTTTTAAGGACTTTTTTTTTATATAAAAGGTTCGGTTTCGGTTTCGGCCGAAACTACAATGAAACCGAACCTTCGGTTTCGGTTTCGGTTTCGGCAAAATAACATGTTTCGGTCGGTCACTATATAAAACAAAGTCGCTTCCCGCTGTCTGTCTGTCCCTATGTATGCTTAGATCTTTATAACTACGCACCGGATTTAAATGCGGCTTTTTTAGTAGATATAATAATTAAAGAGGATGGTTTTTATGACCCGCCCTCGCTTCGCTTCGGTTTATGTGAGTGATATATAGCCTATAGCCTTCCTCGATAAATGGCCTATCTAACACTGAAAGATGTTTTCAAATCGGACCAGTAGTTCCTGAGATTAGCGCGTTGAAGCAAACAAACAAACAAACTCTTCAGCTTTATTATATTAGTATAGATAAGTGCTGTTTTATGTACTTACGGGTTTTACAGAAAACTCTCATAAACCGAAGCAAAGCGAGGGCGGGTCACTAGTTTGTATATAAATAATTAGTAAGTGAACTCATCCATTTCTACAAATAAATTGCCCGACATGTTTTTAAAGTTAGCAATTTCAGTACAAAATTTTCATTTTCTTCTGATTAAGGGTAGTTTTTAGGGGACAAATTGGGAAATAAAAAAGAAAGTTTTGCCTTACTGTGTCACGTATAAAATAAAGCCATTTATAGAATAGATTTTATTCATGAAAAAAGACGTTATTGACCATTCTCCCATGATCTCCGAAACTACTAAGACTAAATGAAAAAAAAAAAATAGTTCATTACTTGTAGATTACAAGAAAACCTACAAGATTCGATCAAAAAAAATACGTATACGGTACGGAACCCTCTCCACGCTAATTCAAATCGCACTTGGCCGGTTTTAAGTAGGTATACTGAAAATGGTAACTTTAAAAATATGTCGTGGAATTTATTATATAAATAATTTTTTTTTATTAAAAAGCTTTATTTAACATAAACATTGTGGTTTTTTTACTTACATCAAAATCTTATCCTCGGTACTATTAACATAAAAGGATTATATTTACTTAAGTACATGATTTTTATTTTCGTCTAATTCTAAACATCCAATTATGATGTAAGTTTCCTCTGTCCCCCGTACCTACTAGTATAAAAATCTGTATCACGGTGGGGCAGGATTCACCGTCTTCAGTAATCGACATTTAAAAATATAAGTAACACAGCAATTTTAACAAAATATGTGTGGGTAACTGAGAAACGGTTATCTATGATTTCATTTTAGCTGCTGCTTGAGAAGTAAACATGTAGTAAATGTAAAAAATGAAGAAATGAATGCATTGACCTTCAAATCTAAATATATACGAGTAAAAGGAGAAACTGACTGACTGACTGACATATCAACGCACAGCCTAAACGGCTAAACGTAGGCACTTGAAATTTGGAAGGGACGTAGCTTAGGTACCGTAGAGGTGCACTAAGAAAGGAATTCCCGAAATTCCCACGGGAACGGGAATTAGCGGGAAAATCCTTTTGTATGAAAAATCTAAACCGAAGCGAAGCGAGGGCGGGTCGCTAGTGATTTATATACCTTATCCTATGCCCGCGTGTCACATTGTCATACGCAATGTTGGGTATTATATCACACTGGCGACTGACCAAGCGCATGACAATCGTAATTGGATTCAATTTTATATAAAGACCGTGATATGCGCGTCAATTCTGCCTTGAATCATAGTATGTACGTATCTATATGTATGTACACTTTAATGCACAAAAGAAAAATCAGGACAGTACAATAGTGTCGGCATTGCCTCTACAAGGTCTGTTATTTTTAACCGACTACGTGACGCAAAGGAGAGTTATGTGTTTATCAGCCTATTTATCTATCTAAATATATAAAAGGAGAAACTGGCTGACTGACTGACATATCAACGCACAGCCTAAACGGGTAAACGTAGGCACTTGAAATTTGGAAGGGACGTAGCTTAGGTACCGTAGAGGTGCACTAAGAAAGGAATTCCCGAAATTCCCACGGAAACGGGAATTAGCGGGAAAATTATTAACTCAATAAAAATGTTTTGCCCAACGAAGTGGACACGGGAACAGCTAGTCAGCCTATATACACATACAGTCAAAGATTTAAATTTGGTTTGGTACCCACCTTTGGTCCAAAGTCAATCTGACATTCTGCAACAATAATGACTCTAATGACATGGACGCCTTTAAGCACATTTTTTTTAAACTTTTATTTAACTTGCAATGGTTGTATGTATGTATGTAAGGGTCAAATCTTGCAAGTTAAATTTGAACCAGTTCCCGATTTCCGATGAAGCTCAAAATTTGCATACGCCTTTAGTTCTGATGACAATACAATAATGTAGTACCATCGAGCTGGTCTGATGACGGAGACTCAGGGTGGCCATAGCAACTCCTAAATAACACATGATAAACCCGTCGTGTTAGGGCTTGTTAGAATTGTCTTGACGAGTAGATGCCGAGTGCCCAAAAAAAGTACAGTCGGCAAAAAAAACTTGTGCCAAAAATTAATTCTTTGACAGAAACTTATATTATTAAAATAATGTTTTTAAGAAGCCGACGCCATATTCACTCAACTTTTTCCGGGATTTTGCCAACTTTAGGTAAATATCGATCCGAATTTCCGATCCCTGGTGATGACAGAACGCGTCAACCACTATGTCAAATAGGTACAGTACCGTCCAATAGGCCAATAATATATCACCTTTGTACTTACATCTCATACAATTACCTACAAAATGCCTACAAATATGACTTTTCACGGCGGAATTATTTAAAATACGAGTACCATTGCCCACGCGTTCATACAAAATTTACGAGATTTGTATGAGCACTTCACACTAATTGACCTAGTCCCAAACTAAGCTCTAGACTTGTACTCTGGGTACAGTCAGGCAAAAATATGGTCTACCGTCCTACGTTTAAAGTTCATTTGCACGTCATGATACAACAAATTCGATTTTGCCTTGAACATTATGACAGTGACAAGTAAGCCTTAGCGATAATAGGGTATTTGTCAAGAGTGAAATTAAATTGTTGTTAACAACAGATTAACATTATAAAAACACTAGGAAAATGTCAATCTTTTATTAATGTTTGCTATTTTAAGAGTTTTTCACTTCTCATGCTCTTAAAATGCTACTTTAGTCTCTCTACATCGGGACTAAAACTCTTTATTAATCTCTAGGGACTAATGTAATATTTTTTTAATTTATTTTGAAACTCCAAAACAGCCAATCACCACGGTTTTTGTGAACGGAGGATAATCGCCATTTTCAGTGATTGTGTATGGACCATTTTTTGAGCATGGAAATAACCTCAAAATGACAACTGTGCAAAAATATAAAAAATAACGATTTCATTTCGTGAAACACGATTAATGATTACGAATATGAATCTATTTAATTACATTAAGGAGAATTCATTTTATTAAGTTGCGGCCACACCAATGCTTAAAAAACGGTGTCGGTACGGAATCGCAATGAGAGAGAGAGAGATCCGATCATACGCGACGTTTCTAACACATACCGTCGTCACCGGATCTCTCTCTCTCATTGCGATTCCGTACCGACACCGTTTTTTAAGCATTGGTGTGGCCGCAACTTTATGCGTGGTCCAATTAGTTATAAAATAATTTTCAAGTTTGAATCTGTTGCCTAAATATGCAAGAATTTAAAGCGTCACTTTACAACAATTTTGTAAGAAACTTTGTCCTAATCCATATTGTAATTTTATACATGTAGAACGTCGTTTTTTTTCTCTTTCAAAGTGAAAAGTAGAGTGTTTAACGCGAGACTAAACAACCATAATGACACTCGAGCTATAGCCACCCGCGCTGCGCTTGGGTGGCTAAACCTCACGTGTCATTATGGCTTGTTTTAGTCCCTTGTTGAACAATCTACTATTAAATTCGAAAAATCCAACAATAAGGACCTTGTTTGATTGTGACGTCATAGTATTCCATATAAATTCTATAGTAACGGAGCGTTTTTGATGTTTCATAAAAAGAAGCTGATTTGACTTATAGTCAAATACCGTATTAGATCTCACAGAAACTTTTGTCAAAACTGGTAGACCACTCCGTCCATCCGAACTAACGATAAATTTAAATAAATAAATAACAATTTCCTGTTCCTATTCATTCGGTCACTCATAAAAACAAATCAATTTACCATTGTTACTCCAAAAAAAAAAAAAAAAAAAAAAGTCGACTCCCCCTTAAGCTGAAAAAGAAAGTGATAGACTCATGCCTGCTCCCAACCATGACATACGGCAGCCAAACCTGGAAATACACGCAGACAGCGAAGCATAAGATCAGGACATGTCAAAGAGCTATAGAGCGGAACATCATGAAAATAAAACTGAAAGAAAAGATACGGCATAGCGATATTAGAGCGAAAACTAAAATAATTGATGCTTTGGAATATAGTCTCAAGTCAAAATGGAAATGGGCGGGCCATGTAGCAAGGATGCACGCGGAGAGGTGGACAAAAATCGCCACGATCTGGACGGGCCCAAGTGGCAAAAGAAGAGTTGGCAGACCCAACACAAGATGGTCAGATGACCTCCATAAAATAGACGCCGACTGGCAAAACGCGGCAAAAAACAGAGAAAGATGGCAAGAGCTGGAGGAGGCCTTTACCCGAGAGGGGTCCAATCCAAATTAGTTTTATAAGGAATGTAATTTTTTTATTATCTTTAATTTATTACTTTTGGTGTTGGAATAAATGGGCTTTTTTTTTTTTTTTTTTTTATTTTACTCCATGTTGGCGGACTTTTGAAGGTTGAGCATGGTCATATTATTTATTTATACACCTAACCATTGCCTTCGTGTTTATATCGAGGTTGTAATCTCCATTTAATCTTGAATTATTTGATGAAAAGCACTTTCCGTGTGACAGTGTCATGGTAATTACCATGACACTGTCTGAAGCCTGTCATATACATTTTATTTTTCGAAATATATTTGACATGAAAATGTAGTGATGGTTGATAGATTTGATAAAGAATTTGATTGATAAGAGAGGTTTTCGTCTCTGTCGTATCCAGAATAATACGATGATGACGAGGAATATATATATTCAACCTTTTTAATAAACTAATTAGAGGTAACACTATTCTCATCCCTGTTTCATCCTCTATCTAAAGACAATTACAGCCAGGTGTACTTGTTACTGTCATTGGCATTCTGAATAGGAACAGACTTTAGTTCGGTCATATGGAAAGGTTGCATGAAAAAAGATTGACGAAGAAGAGCGAAAGTGAGTGGAAGGGTCGAAAGAGGTCGACCTAGGGGTATTTTTTCGAGTCAAATCGAAGAAATAAAGGGGGGGCCGAATCTTACCCGACGGGTTTTAGGGTTTTTGCATGACTCGATGTACGAATGTGGAAGAAACGAAAGGGATTTGTCAGGACCGTAGCAGATGGAAAGAAGTCACTGCCTACCCCTCTGGGAAACAGGCGTGATTTAATTTATGTATGTAAATAGATACTTTAAACATAGAAATCGTATAACGTTATATTAGTAAGGATATTAATCTTATGTTTCAGCTATCTCATTGAGAACGAGATCTGCTACCTCGTTCTTTGCGAGAGGAACTACAACAAGCGATTGGCGTTCAGTTATCTGGAAGAGATCGCACAGGAGTTCTATCAGCAGTACGGGAAACGGGTAAGTCAAACGGTGAAATGACTAGCATAGAGGCATTCTATCTTAGTCCTCAGCGTTGGCAACGCATTTGCAGTCTTAGGATTGCATTGCAGTCTTGTGAATGCGTATGTCTATGGGTCACAGTTTCCACTTACCATCAGGTGGCCTGTGTGCTCGTTTGTCTTCTCTATGCCATAAAAAAAAATGTCCGCGCTATAAACAACCCAACCTATTTTCATCAAATTGCAAAATCAATTTGGAATATTCATGACTTTTTCTCACAGCTTCAATGTAAGTCGATTTATGTAACATACAGTTGACAAAAAACATTTTTCAAATAGCTGTAGAAATAACCAATACCTGTATAAGCCAACAAAGATTTATTGCTACCTCTTTCTAGCAAAACAGATTTTAACAATGAGTTTATATGGCCGACGTGTTACACGACTTTACAAGGCGTCTCGGATTTCTCTGTCTAAACGCTGTCTAATTTGCAGCTTGAAACGCTTGTATCACCCGTATTTCGTAACCGATTTTTATTAAACTTTTGGTGATATTTGTACGGTATTTTAATATTTCGTTGAGAAATGCTATTAAAAAAAAAAACCATGCATATTCTCATATACAGATCAAAAGTGAGTGGACGGGTCGGAAGGGGCCGCCATTGTGTCAATATGGCCTTTATTAGACATGATTTGATGATGATTGCGTAGTATGTGTGGTGTGAAACTGATTGATAGTGGAATAAAAGAAGATGTAGTGACTAAGATTGAAAAGGGCATGCTTCGTTGGTTCGGTCATTTGGAAAGGATGGATGAAAGTAGATTGACGAAAGAAATATACAGATCGAAAGTGAGTGGACGGGTCGGAAGGGGCCGCCCTAGGCGTGCTTTTTCGAGTCAAATCGGAGAAATACTGGAAAAGGGCCGAATCTTAAGTACCCGAAACCGACGTGCGTGCACGACTCGATGTATGAATGTGGAAGAAGCGAAAGAAACTTGTCAAAATCGTAGCAAGTGGAAAGAAGTAGTCTCTGCCTACCCCTCTGGGAAACAGGCGTGATTTAAAGTATGTAGGTATGTATGTATGCATATTCCCTATAGAATTGTTTTTTTTTTATTGAAACATCGTCTTCTTCGCAGGTACAGTCAACCAATTTGATTCCTAGGCCACTATGGACTTTGTCAACGTGACGTTGTAAACCAAATCATAGGGAGTCTCTTACGTTTTGGTTGGGTTTTTGGTCACTTTAACATAGTCCAAAGTGGCCTAGAAATCAAATTGGTTGACTGTACATCGGTACGCCGTATCAGTTGTGTTTAACTGTATATTTCCATTTCCAGGTGAACACCGTCACTCGTCCTTACACGTTCATCGAGTTTGATACATTCATGCAGCGCGCGCGCCGCCAGTACAGCGAGGGGGGGCCGCGGGCACGCCGCACCGGTGCCGCGGCCGCCCTAGGGGGGCAGCTGGGGGACGTGCAGCGGATCATGATGCAGAACATAGACGATGTGCTGCAAAGGGGGGCCGTGCTCACTGGTAAGGAGGGATTGAAAACCGGTTTATTTTCCGTACCGGTTAGAGCCGCACTTTGAGAGCCTAACCCATAATAAAGGTTACGCTCGCAAGAACCGCTCTAACCGGTATCTCTATGTCGGAGCGTAAACAGGGAACGAAATCAATTTACCGGTTAGAGAGCGGTTCCTCCGTGTGGGGGTGAATGACCGCTCGTTTAAGGAGACAGGATTGGTTTGCTATGGTATTAGATTGATAGCGCAGCCACCAGCAGCGCCTCGACGCGCGACAGCGGTCATTCATCCCGTATCGAAACACAGAGTAACCGGTTAGGGAGCGCTTCGAAATAACGTTCCCAAATCATTTCGTTCGAACGTAACCTAAATTATTAACCGGTTTAACCTAAATAAATACCGGTTTATTTGTAACCGGTTACAATCCCTGCTGGTAAGGAGTTTACATTTGGCAGGGTTGTATCGGTCTTGTCTTACAGGCAGCGAATCATGATGCAGAACATAGACGATGTGCTGCAAAGGGGGGCCGTGCTCACTGGTAAGGAGTTTACACTTGGCAGGGTTATATCGGTCTTGTCTTACTGGCAGCGAATAATGATGCAGAACATAGATGATGTGCTGCAAAGGGGGACCGTGCTCACTGGTAAGGAGTTTACACTTGGCAGGGTTATATCGGTCTTGTCTTACTGGCAGCAAATCATGATGCAGAACATAGACGATGTGCTGCAAAGGGGGGCCGTGCTCACTGGTAAGGAGTTTACACTTGGCAGGGTTATATCGGTCTTGTCTTACAGGCAGCGAATCACGATGCAGAACATAGACGATGTGCTGCAAAGGGGGACCGTGCTCACTGGTAAGGAGTTTACATTTGGCAGGGTTGTATCGGTCTTGTCTTACAGGCAGCGAATCATGATGCAGAACATAGACGATGTGCTGCAAAGGGGGACCGTGCTCACTGTTAAGGAGTTTACACTTGGCAGGGTTATATCAGTTCTACGAGCAATGTGTCCCGCCCACTGCCACCTAAGGTTTGCAATCCGGTGAGCTACATCAGTTACTTTAGTTCTCCTGCGAATCTCCTCATTCCTGATTCGATCTCGCAAGGAGACAACCAGCATAGCTCTTTCCCTCGCCCTTTGAGTGACCTTGAGCCTTCATATGAGGCCCATTGTAAGCGACCATGTCTCGGATCCATACGACATCACTGGCAACACACACTGAACAAAGACTTGGGAGACTCTGGAGACCGGGAGACGAAGTGTTGGCAGACCTTCCACAAGGTGGACTGACGATCTGATAAAGGTCGCGGGAAACCGCTGGATGACAGCAGCAGAGGACCGATCGTTGTGGAAAACCTTGGGGAAGGCCTTTGTCCAGCAGTGGACGTCTTGCGGCTGATAATGATGATGATGATGAGGGTTATATCGGTCTTGTCTTACAGGTGGGCTCTTTCGGATACAGTTCATATTTCTATCTTTTTTCACTGGTTTCTTACATGGATGGAATCATTATGGACGTAGATTTTATTTAATGATACTTTTAAAAACACTCTCCATGTTCCCCATATTTGTTTTTCATCTAGTATAGGCAACTAGCTTTAAAATAAATAAATAATAAATAAATATAAGGAGACAATCTCACACCAATTGAACTAGTCCCAAACTAAGCTCTAGGCTTGTACTATGGGTACTAGACAACGATAATAAATACTTATATAGAGAAATATATACTTAAATACTTACATAGAAAACATCCATGACTCAGGAACAAATATTCGCGCTCATCACACTAATATTTGCCCTTACCGGGATTCGAGCTCAGGACCGCTAGCTTCGTAGGCAGGGTCACTACCCACTAGGCCAGCGCGTCGTCAAAAGGCAAAAACTAGTGTCCGACCGAAATTTCGGTTTCGGTTTCGGTTTCGGCCAGTTCCGGCCAAAAAATCAAGTTTCGGCCCGAGTTTCGGTTTCGGCCAAAAACGGCCGAACCTTTCGGCCGCGCCGAAACTTACAACATCGTACCTTCGGGTCGCGCTCGGCTAACGTCGGGCGCGCTCGGCACGGCTGGCAATATAGTAGGTAGTTAAATTTTCAAACAGAACCTCTGTAACTGTGCTGAAATTTCATTGTGATAAATCTTTGAAAGTAGAAACCTGTCGGTCGGCGAGATATAAATTTTAGAAAAAAACGGGTTTACTAACATTTTTTCGACTTTTTAAGGACTTTTTTTTTATAAAAGGTTCGGTTTCGGTTTCGGTTTCGGCCGAAACTACAATGAAACCGAACCTTCGGTTTCGGTTTCGGTTTCGGCAAAATAACATGTTTCGGTCGGTCACTAGCAAAAACATTCTAAGTTCATAATGATGTCTATCCATGTAAGAAAACACTGAAATAATATTGCAATAATACATTAACATGATGAGTTTTTCGTAACATGGACATAAGGAAAAATGACAAAAATTCCGACTAAAATGATCAATATCTCCGAAAGTAAGTCCTAAAAATCGCTGAAAGTACGGTCACGAGCGTTAATTTGGGACCCGTTTCAAGAAAAATATGCTTGAAGTCGTCAATGTCATTAGAGATGTCAAGTCATTTGTAACTTTTAGGAAACTCTACCTTATTCTTGTAGAATGTCAGATTAACTTTGGACCTAAGGTAGGTACCAAATTAAATCTCGTGACTGTACATGGGGGGTGTTTTTGGTTGCCCTGGGTGTGATCTTTTTTTATTTTTTGGCCATTAGTGAGCATTTATGGGGGAACTCGAAATGGCAATGCTGCAATCAAAAAAACCTGGCACAGCTTTTTTTTAATCATAAGTCCTTATAGGTTTAGTGTCGTGGGCTCCCCTACTATTACGTCAACTCCATATACTAGAGTCGATACGAAACAGAAACTCTAGTAGCGTTTGCGTATTGGTTAGGTTAGGTTAGGTTAGGTTAGGTTAAATATTTATTTGCGGTTTGATATTATGTTCATTTAAACATTATACACGAAAAAATCATGTGATCTGGGAGACGAGACCTTTACTTTTGTATGGAATTTGTTTTATACTTTTCAAAATGAAATGTTAGTCAATCGGATTGTATGAGTAAATGTCAGCTGCTTTTGCTGGCAGTCCTTTTCTTTATTTAAAAACTAGCGACCCGCCCTCGCTTCGCTTCGGTTTATGTGAGTTTTCTGTAACACCTGAACATAAAACACAGTTTATTATACATAAAAACCTTCATCTTGAATCAATCTATCTATTAAAAAAATGCATCAAAATCCGTTGCGTAGTATTAAAGATTTAAGTATACTAAGGGATAGACAGACAGACAGGGGGAAAGGACTTTGTTTTACACTATGTAGTGATTGGCGTGTGAAATATCAAAGTCACAAACATTTCTCATCGCTAAAATGAGGTGGTGACAAAAGTAATGTTAATATTATTTTGTTAATTGCAATTCAAAGTATGGGGACAAACTAGTACAGCGCTCGGACGTTTACCTTATAGCTTCAGCGATTGCTTTATTTACTTTGTTTATAATGTTATACTCTAACGCGAACTTGCCTTGTTTATTTGCTACGCCATCGACTGGAATTATTGAGGAGGCTTCTGACAAGTTGTAGAGAGAGAACACAGTTGTTTATCGATGCTATCGACAAATCGTTAGTTTATTTATTTATGTCTTTATTATATAACACCTCAAATTTTCCGATGATACGTAGTGTAAAATCACCAGTGATCGGTTTCGTCCACTTTCACAACTAAGATTTCATAACTGGTTATGAATAAGGATTTTTTTTCACTGTTTCTTAACCAGTTATTAAACAAGACTTTATTTTCCATTTTCATAACCAGAAACTAGGTAGATTTAGGTTATGTTAGTTTTGCGGCAGGCCCGGAGGGCCAAACCACCCAGAAATAGGAGCTCCGCATGAGCGGAGCTCCGTCGATACTGTCCAATTGATTTGAAATAAGAGTGGTGTATAGTGGTACCTAGGTTCCGGTTATGAAAATGGAAAAAAAGTCTTGTTTAATAACTGGTTATGAAACAGTGCAAAACAACCTTGGTTATGGAAGTGGACGAAAGGCAGTGATCAGCCAGATACCTGTAGTCGGCCTCTGTATATACTACGAAAGATATATTTCCCACTCTTCGCACTCATATAAGGTCGACTACTGGTCTGGTCTGGGTTCTGAGTACTGGTGACTTTACCCTACTCTTTTCGGATGATGAAAAAAGTTCGAAACATCGGAAAGTTGTACAATAATATTTTCTCTTTTATTATATCGAAAGGGTAGGCAAAGAAGCCACCTTGCCACCTATCTTCCGAAATTTATTTTCTCTAGTATTTTAATGTCAATTCCTTTTTTTCTACACTTTATTATTTCTCCAATCGTATTTTTCCCCAGTTTTTTACAAGTAGAATACTTTCTTTTGACTTTGAAATTAATACGTATCGTCGGAAAATTTGAGAGGACAGTGACAGAAGGCGGGAAGCGAATTTGTTTTATACTATACCAGTGACCCGCCCACGCTTTGCTTCGGTTTATGTGAGTTTTCTGTAACATATAAACCTTCATCTTGAACCTATGTCTATTGCTGGAAACTGCGTTAATACATTGCGTATTTTAAAAGTTTTAAGCGAACATGCAGCAAGGGCGAATTGTTATATACTATGTAAAAAAGAGATAATTATGTTTGTGAATATATAAGTACACATCCATATCATAACTTCAAGATAATATGTTTAGAAACGATAAGCATATGCCCTTAATTAAATAACATGTATCTGTGGTTGTACTTTAATGTTAACATTAAAGTATTACATTGTCATTAAAGTATCGGTTATGTAGTATCTTAAAGTTCACTTTAGAGTATCGGTGACCTACTTTAAGACTGCGCCGAGCGTACGCCGGATACAGTGGCGCCCTCGTAACTATTATTGTGTTTTCTAATAAACTAAAGTATTTTCTTGAAATTGGTTGGTAGATTTTTGTACTACAAATGAAAACACAACTTATAGGGTATATCACATAGTTTAGTTACAATTTACCTTCGAGTTATCAACTTAACGGAAAAACGTGGCCACTGTTTCCCGTTAAGCTGACTACTCAAAGGGTAATTGTCATTAAAGTTTGTTACGTATCCCATAAATTGTGTTTTTACTTGCGCTACAAAAACGTATCGTCTGATTGCAAGGAAATTCTTTAGTTAATTAGAAAACACAGTAAAAGTAACAAGGGCGCCACTGGACGCTCGACGTTTGCTCGGTGTAGTCTTAATGTGAATCATAATCTTAAGAAACTTGTCTTATCAATTCGAATATCCGGTACATAAGTAGTCGTACTGACACATTTAACACACACGCGCTCACACACACATAAACAGACACATAATGTACGTTCGCTGACATGCATGGATAGTTGTATGCAATTGTATGTCATCACGTGTGGTTGCCGGGTTAGAATAGTGCCACTCCATATCTTCCCGTGGATGTCGTAAGAGACGACTAAGGGAATAAAGGCGTGTAGTACTGTTAGGCGATGGGCTTGCAACCTGTCACTAATACACTGGTAAAACATCTTAGCCTAAGTGTGCAAAATGTGGTTACAGAATTATCAACAAGTTTTTAGAGTGGTTGGTAATTTTGTAGCTCTGCCTACCCCACTCTGGGAATAAGGCTGTGAGATTATGTATGTATGTATGTATGTATGTCATCACGGTGCCCCATTCACCTCTCCAGGTCTCGCTGAAAACCAGCGTCACGGAATATCTAAACAATATACCGTGGCTTAAAAAGTCGAGACCATTTTGGGCTTGATGCAATTAAAATACAATTATCTAGAATAAGTTGATTTATTTGAGCAAATTGTTTTTCTTTTGTCATGAACCAATAGAAACATTTCATTTACCTATTCTCGCTTAGCTTAGCTGTTTTTTTTTTTTTTTTTTATGGCTTAGAGATGACAAACGAGCACACAGGCCACCTGATGGTAAGTGGAAACTGTGACCCATAGACATTCGCATTCACAAGACTGCAATGCAATCCTAAGACTGCAAATGCGTTGCCAACCCTGAGGACTAAGATGGAATGCCTCTATGCTAGTCATTTCACCGGCTGTCTTATCCCCAAACCGGAACACAACAATGCGAACACTGCTGTTTGGCGGTAGGTTAATGGATAAGACGGTGGTAGCGATCCGGACGGACCCTGCACAAGGTCCTACCACCCGCAAAGCTCTGGTGGAAACAGCTCAGTGGAGCGAGGTTTATGTACATACGAAAGAAGGGAAAGATGTGTGCAAGGAATGATTTCTCACATATCGTAGAAATTTTATGATAAAGTTGATAAAGTTGTATATATGCGACTGTACACATAATTAGGCATTATGCGAACTGAACAATCAAAGCTATGCAAATAGAGACCGTATATTCACGCAATAGTACAATTATTTAGTAGTATAAAACCAATAATAATAAAACCTCAACCTAAGTAGGTATAGTGACTTCATTAATCTTCTATAATATTAAAATAGACTATAATCAACTTTTTATGACACATGGGACGGATTAGCTTTCAGAGTGAAAGGAATATGCTTGGAATTAAATTGTAACTAGCGACCCGCCCTCGCTTCGCTTCAGTTTATATGATATCGTTCATTATATACTAAAGGGCCACAAGTCAAAATGTGTTTGCGTTTCATTTGAATTCGGAATGCTATATACTTTAATTTTTAAATCGAACTATGTCTGTTTTTGTTTTGTGGCGCTTTTGTATTTATGCAGCGATATTATAGCCTATAGCCTTCCTCGATAAATGGGTTATCTAACACTGAAATAATTTTTCAAATCGGACCATTAGTTCCTGAGATTAGCGCGTTCAAGCAAACAAACAAACAAACTCTTCAGCTTCATAATCAAACCTCGAAGTCGCGGTGGCACGAATAAAATTTTGCTAGGGACTTCCACGCGATATTATTTCATCGATAAATTGGACTTTCTTATGACAATAGTTATGTTGTGACTATGAGATGACGTATGTTATTAATATGCAACTTGTAATACCTATTAAACTGTATCATTTATATACAGTATGATATTTGAAGTACTAAATACAAGATACAATACTTTGTTACTTATTACTATAAGTATATTATTATAAGGTTCATAATTGATTAAATGAAAATAATGTAATGATGTTAATGTACCTACTCCTAGGTTTTAGTTTACTTTGCATGGAAATTGATGAAATAAAAAATTACTTGTAAAGGTTGACTTTTATTTGAATTTTAAAATTCCTAAAAATGTCCTAAAAACTCCTATATAGGTAACATTGACGGGTAGTAATCATCACATTTTAGTTAATTTTCAATTATTCTGTAAGTAAACTTTACAGCTAATATGAAGTGTCACTTCCAATCCAAATAAGCATTCAGTTATCGATAAATTTTATATCGGAAGGAAGTCCCTAGTTAATTGACGTTATTGCCACCGCGACTTCGAGGTTTGTTCATAATATTAGTATAGATTTACATTTTACTTATATAATATTAGTGTTTTAGTAATGCGATGTAATAGTTAAAGCAAGCGACGTCTGTGTTATTCATAGTCTATTGTAAAAATGTGTGACAGTTGATCCAAGGGGCAAAAATTTATGACAGGTAGGGGGTTCCTATATCGATAAACTCAACTATCGATGCTTGTTCTATAAACCCCATTGTGCAAAGTGCGAGAGATCTGCTAACCTCCCAAGAGCGAGCGAGATGTGCGGAATGTTTTGTTACTGAGTCACCGATGTTCCTTATAAATATACTCGTATTTCTCTATATAAGTATTTATATCGTTGTCTATTACCCATAGTACAAACCTAGAGCTTAGTTTGGTACTAGACAAATTCGTGTGACATCCTGATTTTTAATACTTAAATTGAAACGTGTATTTTTCTTTTTCCAGAGCTCGACGCAAAGACAAATACGCTGTCGTTAATGACAGAGAAGTACAAGAAAGACGCGACGTACCTTAACACGAAGTCGATGCTGGTAAAGGCGACTGCCGGAGCCGTCATACTTTTGGTTTTTGTTCTATATTTTTGGATCCTGTAAGTTATATGCGGTAATTATTTGAGATACCTAAAAAATGGTAACCGATTTATTTAATGTAAACACTACTTTTAATATTAACTCTAATTCGAAGACTTCCATTACGTTACCTACATTTCTTAGTTGAAACGATGGTTACTGTTTGGTTTCTTACTTAGGTAAAACTATTACTTTCATTTTAGGACCTACATGTTTAAAGACTGCATCGACTAAACGTCGAGCGTCCAGTGGCGCCCTCATTACTATTATTATGCTATCTAATTAACTAAAAAAAATCCTTGCAATCAGACGATGCGTTTTTGTAGCGCAAGTAAAAACACAATTTATCGGATACGTAACAAACTTTAATAACAATTACCCTTTGAGTAGTCAGCTTAACGGGAAAAGGTTGACTTTTTTCCGTTAAGTTGATAACTCGAAGGTGAATTGTTATTAAACTATGTGATATACCCTATTAGTTGTGTTTACATTTGTGGAACGAGAACTTACCGACCAATTTCAAGAAAATACTTTAGTTTATTAGAAAACACAATAATAGTCATGAGTGCGCCACTGTACATCCGGCGTACGCTCGGCGCAGTCTTAATAGAAACGTTCCATTGTGTTAGCTACATTTTTGAAACAGTAACTTCTATTAACATTGACCATTGGTCATTGACCTATATTATTTTTAATGAATCGATGACATCCATTTCGTTACCTAATTTTCTAGTTGAAACTACAGCTTCCACTGTATTACCTACATTATTTACTTGAAACAATAGCTTCTATTTCGTTACCCACGTTTTTTTGTGGAAATTACAGCTTCCATTTCGTTACCTACCTTTTATGTTGAGATGACAGCTTCCATTGTGTTACTTACATTTATTATTTCAAAAAAATATTTCCGTTTCGTTACGTAAATTTTATACTTGAAACAGCTTCCACCTTTACCTAAAAAAAATTTGAAACAAAAGCTTCCATTCGTCCATACTTGATTATTTACTATATCTTTTTTGATAGACTTATGTATATACTACAAGTACTCTTGTTCTGGCAACATTATAGTTTATTAAGATATTTATTCATACTGTTCGTCTATTATATATGTATCTATCGCAAGTTCAGAAATAGTTAATAAATTAAAAAAATCTATCAGACTGTAACACTCCATTTTTCTGTGAAATGAAAAAAAATACACCTGTCAATGACTACCTACTATCTAAAGAAAAATCAGCCCTTAGTAATACTAATACGGTTATTCGTTGGAAATTGATATAAGGTTGCGTCTTATTTCAAAATTTACAACGCCAATGCCGGATATATCCGCTAGGGATCAGATACCGGTATTTTTATTCAATCCGGTTTTGGTTCTACATCCCAAACCGAAATAGCGTTTTTGGTTTCGGTTACCGGTTTATAATTAAAACCGTTATTTAGCTAGGCTGCGGACGAACATAGGCATATCGCTTATTGAATACAAAACGGACACATTCCAAAATAATTAGCTGTTGCATTAAAAATCTTATACGAATAGCTTCTAATTTTAAAATGCAACACTGACTCATTTTGAAATGTGTCCGTTTTGTATTCAATGAACGATATGTTCCATAGTTTGACTATGGAACCCTAAAAAATCGGTTCACATTTCGCGGGTACCACAATTTAGTTTTAAAGGTCGGGTGTGCGTATATTTCTAATAATAAATGATGCTATTGCTTTACATTGATATGAGAAAAGACCATTTACGTAATGCGGGTCAGTTCTACTCGTTAAAATTAAGGGTCACAAAACCGACGGAATATTGCAAAACCGGTTTTCCGGTTCCGAAGTTACGTCATAACCGATATTCTGGTTTTTTTCTCTTAGTTTATTTTTTATTATGTAGCCATTATTAGTCTTAATAATCACATTGCCATCTTTATTTATCGTGTAGCAACAAATCATTCTGTTCAAAAATTCAAAAAAAAACAACATTTCATCTTATAGGTATAAACAAAACCAAAAAAAAAACAATTAAAACAGT
The DNA here is from genome assembly GCA_963966035.1 of Acleris laterana. Classification (NCBI taxonomy): domain Eukaryota; kingdom Metazoa; phylum Arthropoda; class Insecta; order Lepidoptera; family Tortricidae; genus Acleris; species Acleris laterana. Next base: position 86,405,492 of record OZ014438.1, read on the forward strand.
GAATTAATAACCTCTCGTACTTTTAGTGAATAAGGTATTGGCCTACTTAGTGAAAAGTACTTATACTTAATTTGTAATCCATTTTATGTTAGTAAAAAATATCTCGCACGGATACTAACCCGAGGATAATAAAACAATAAATAAATCATTGCCTTAACTCTTTACAACCAAATCGACATCTTGCTGTATGATCTGTGTTATGACGTCATACTACACCTATGTCAAATGTCATTCAACCCAACGGACAATTTAAAACTTCAAAAAGGGGTTATTTTTGTGTTTACCTACTATCCATTCAATACAGTATTGTAAATTATAATATGATACATCAATATGAGCTTCAAATCTTATTATCAGTATTGTGTGTGTAGTGCTTAGCTGCGTAAATAATACAAAAAAAACTGGATTCGCCGCGAAAAAAGTTGCTACCATTATTGTGTCGACTTTCGGCAAATTGACACGGTCTGCTTTGGTAAATGTGTTCACCAAAGACGCCATAGCTGGATCTTTGTTCATTCCAATGTTTTTACTATCGGCTAACGCTGTAGGTTGGAGATAATGTAAGTTTTTTCGCAAGTATAATTTCAATTATTTGTTTACGGAAAACTCAGACAGAATGAATACTTGTCACAGTTGTCACTGTCTCGAGTTGATGACACAGATAGTATGATAAAAATTACTACGAGTATATGTAATATTACGACTTTATTAAATTAAATAAAAATTATATCGTTTCGTCATTAAAACTAGCTACATGCAAAGCATCGCTGTTTATTATAACCACAAGCAATTACCCTATTGTGCCTTGGTAATTCGAATTAAGTACTTTTACGGCAGAAACCGTAAAAATCAAAAACTTGGTTTCGGTTAAAATGAAACCCGGTTTTAGTAAATTCCCAATAGTTTTTGATTTCGGTGAAACCGGTTTTGTGACCCCTAGGTAACATCATATTGCCTTTGCCATGTATCCTTATTGTCAACGTTACTAGGTCTTATTTGCTTGACAGTAAAAATAATAGAACAAGTCAAAAGCAATTACGATTTACAAAGTAGAACAGTGCCTGATTATAGTTGTTATACACTTGGTAGTCGCGAAAAAGGCCTAAGACGTTTAAATTATGCAATCAAGGACAAAATATTGGTCTGTTGATTGAAAGTTTCTTTAAAGTATTCATAGGAGTTTGTTATCTTTTGGCAATTGAGTTTAGTGGGCATATTTTTAATTTTCAATTTTTTGGTTGTCTGCCATAATTTTTATTTTAAATAAGCATTTCATGGAGCTTAGTTTGGGATATGACCAATGTCTTTAAGATTGTCCACAAATCGCTCATTGAATACAAAACAGACACATTGTAAAATAATTTGCTCTTCCATTAAAAGTCGTATTCCAACCGCTTCTAATTTTAAAATGCAACACTAACTCATTTTGGATTATGTCCTTTTTGCATTCAATGAACGAAATATGTATTTATTTTGAAAAGAGTCATCGTGATAATAAATTATCCGTGATAAAAAGGGGGTATTTAACCCCCCTTTTTTTGTTCGGCACAAAAATAAATAATAAAAATATGCAACACATATTTAATCAATTTAATCAATATGTTTATTATTAAATTTAAACTATTAAATAAGAGATATTACGTTTTAATTAGCTACGTACAATTGTTTTTTTACCCTATAGAAGCTGGGAGTATTGTTATTTGTTATAATATATTTGATTAAATGGATTATTGAATATAAATTAAATTGTTTCTCGGTCTTTTCTCAAATCAAATCATGTTAATAAACGTATAGACTTGCTCTGAGGTTGAAATATCCGCTAAATGTTAATTTTCTTTCTTAGCTTATAATTAAGTATATGTACAGTCACGAGCGTTAATTTGTTACCCATTTCAGGGAAAAACATGTATAAAGTCGTCTATGTAATTAGCAGAGCCCGGATTTTTCGCAGCAAAACAAAAAGCTATCGCATTCTAGCTAGCGTTAGAAATATTTTTTACTGATATATCGATGGTTGTGTAATAGAAGGTCCACGAAATAAAATGAAATATCTATAGAAACAGTTGCAATTCCTTCTTCGAAATCCACGTCAGCACACGCGGCAGCACATGAATTTTATTTGGTTGCTGATAAAGATAGGAGTAGATAATCATTAATTTCTCAAAATTCTCTCGAAGTAGACAGTTTCTGAAGTGTGTATTATGTTCCATGAGATAGTATAGTCACTTCATTCAAACTTTTACCTCTTAGTTACCCGACTGGTTATTTTATTACTTGATATGAAAAACTTTGTAAAATTTAGATGGAATTACACATATAAAACAACTGTCGCGAATAATTGTAAAAAAATTAAAATATAATAATAATCGACATTGATAAAAAAATATTTCTAATACTAGCTGGATTGCGACAGTCTTTTGTTTTGCCGCGAAAGATCCAAATTCAAATTCAAATCCAAATCATTTATTATGTAAGTAGGCCCTGTAGGCACTTTTACAAGTCTGAGTCTACCAGCGCTTCCAAAGAGACCACTGTTGAGAAGAAGCGCCGCAAGAAACTCAACAGTAAGCCATTTTTTCCTAATAAATCACTTATTACAATACTAAACTTAAGCTACATAATTTAAATGTCACAGGGATGTACAGGTCCCAGTAGTAGTAATAATTAAATATATCAAAATGTCGGATTAAAATAAATAATACAATTTCGGAGATGTAAACAGGCTCCAAATGTCAAATTAAAATTAAGAAGGGCTCTGGACATTACAGATGTCAAGTTAATTGTAACGCGGGAACCTCAACCTTATTGTTGTAGAATGTCTACCAAATGGCACCAAATTAATTCTCGTGACGGTACTTGATGTAATATTGTCATATAAACTGAAAAACAACTCGGGTTATATTTATATATAAGTCTGTCTGTCCTTTTGGATGTATTTAGTCTGATTTGTGAAACTAAACGATTAGTATGTTAAACCTAGCATATAGCAAATCATAGCATTAATATTACTATCTGTCTGTATGTGTGTCTATATTATTATAATGTAACTAAAGATAATATCGATTCCTTAGTGCACAATCGTACTAAATGATTTTATTTTTTATTTTTGCACAAACATACTAATTACAATAACTTTTCAAATAATAGTACAATTGTGAACTAAGGTGTCGATATGATTGTTTAATGGAAATACAGATATTAAACATTGTATGTCGGTAGCCTAAATGTCTCTTTTAAGAATATAGGTGTCAGTTCCGTCGGTTAACTAAGTTGGTAGTGTTTAGGGCTCGGAACCGGTTTAAATAATACCGGTGATACCGGTTAATTTCGGTTTTGAACCGAACTTTTCTAAGGAACGCGAACTTCATTTTAACCTTATTTAACCAGTTTCATCCACGAGCAGCGAGTCGAGAAACCAACGCGTTCGTAGCAACTTGTTTTTGTGCCTTGCGATGTGAAGACGCGCGCGGTATGCGACTGGATTAACCGGTTTTTTTTTACCTCAAAACCGGTTATTTCAAAAAAGAACTTTTAAAATACCGGTTTATGTGAACGGTTTCGAAATGAAAAGGTTTTGCGTCAAGTACATAATAACGTTTTGAAAATTTAACCGGTATCCGGGCCATGGTTGTGGAAAAAATTATGTGATGAGCACGAAACTTTGTTCCTGAGTATTGGATATTTCTATATATTGATCCACCTAAGTATGTCGTTCGTTGTCTACCTATACACGCCTAGAGCTTAGAACTAGGTCACATTGTGTAAACTTGTCCCGTTATACGGTTACCTTGTACCCGTGATACTACATCTGTGGTAACGTATAGGGTGATGGCACCAATCAAGGACACTTTACTCTTAATTCAAAATTTCGTACGGTCCTAAATTGATTGTTGCAAAACAACAGAATAACCCTTTCTTGTGTCCATTGGTGCCTTGTCCATTACTGGTTCCATCATCCTACATAGGAACTGAATAAAACTGTTGTTTAACTCTTTGGTGTCTATAATAAAATTAAACATTATATTCATGGAATAATTAGTTTAACCCGAGTTGTTTGTCTGTTCTTAAAGGTCTCACAATAGCGAATCGAATGTAATGAACTTTTATATGTATGCTAGCTGTGTCCGACGATGCCCAGGTTTTGCCCTGATAATTTCAAACACAACAAAAAAAGAATCGAATCTGTCGATCCGTTCAGGAGTTATTGCGTAAATAGGGGGAACAGGGATTCATTATATAGGGTAAAGGCACCAGTTGTCAGCCAGAGACCAGTAGTCAACCATATATGAGTGTGTAGAGTGGGAAATATATGTTTTGTAATCTTCCCACTCGTACAAAATATAGGCAGAGGCCGACTTTACCCTATAGATTGATTAATACATCTGGCTGCTCTTTTAATTTTTGAACTATCAACTGCTCTTCGAGACTTATTTGCTTTTAAAAAGTTCGCATAAATATATTTATTGCATATTTCCATGTCGCTTATTGAATACAAAACGGACACATTCCAAAATAATTAGCTGTTGCATTAAAAATCTTATACGAATAGCTTCTAATTTTAAAATGCAACACTGACTCATTTTGAAATGTGTCCGTTTTGTATTCAATGAACGATGTATCCTACAACTTCCAATATGGAATATTCATCTTTTTCAGAGTTTCAATTAATGCTGATTAATGTAACAGTTGAGAAAATTTATTTTTTGAATAGCTATAAAAGTAACCAAGATATTCCCTGATATTATATTATAATTATATTGTACTGTTATTATATTTAAGCTCCATATAGTTGTGCTTTGATATAAGTTCTTTTGGTGCAATCGTTTGGAAATTATGTGCGTACAGATTATAGCACAGTGTTATATCTAGGAAATGCAATTTAACCGGTTATTAACCGTTGTATTAAAATAACCGGTTAAAACCGGTTATAACCGGTTATTTGCAATCCCTAGTTCTATCACACAGACGTCAATTAAATTTAACGGTTATTTAGTGACGTGTTGTCTTATTCTATTGCTATAGCAAAGTGCAAGCAAGAGGCAAATATTGCTGAAGCGGATGGCGGGCTTTTTGCCCACACCACAGATTATACAAATGTTTCGTTCAGAAGCGTTAAGGGCAAATACGTAGGTATGAAGCCATGACGGAGTGTAAAAAAAACGACGTTTTGATACAAAATGTATTAAAATCGATTATTAAGAACATTAGTTGAGTATTTAAGTAACATGTAGCGAGATTGTAACGAAATTCCTGTAAATTTTTCAACTGCGTGTAAACTCCTTGCTTAAAACTTGCATGACCTGTGTGCTGTGCTATAAATTAAAAAAAACTTACCTACCTTGGGTTTCATGATAAAAAGAAAGCTCGAGGGTTTTATATGGGGCATTACGGCCAAGTTAACCTGTATGTTTAGATACTGTTTACGTGCAAGTGTGATGAAAACCATATTACGCCTTCTTTATTAGATCGCTGGCACTTAAGTTATATAAGTTTCTTCTTTACTTTCATTCCAGCTCTTGTGAGACCTACGCGTCATTAAAAGAAAAATACGGTTGTTGCTACCCTATAAGCAATACACTTAGTGAATTTAGCGTTTAATGGTATCTATTTACTTTAAGTGGATTCGGTATGATGTATTTAATATTTGTAAATATAAAAGACATTTTTGATGCGTTGGTTTTTATTTTTAAAAGCTTTTATTTAACTTTCAATGTATATTATGTTTGTATGTATGTATTTATGTAAGGGTCAAATCTTGCAAGTTAAATTTGACCCACTTCCCGGTTTCCGATGAAGCTGAAAATTTGCATACGCCTTTAGTTCTGATGACAATACAATAATGTAGTACCATTGAGCTGGTCTGATGATGGACTCAGGGTGGCCATAGGAACTCCTAAATTACACATGATAAACCCGTCGTGTTTGGGCTTGTTAGAATCGTCTTGACGAGTAGATGACGACTGTGCAAAAAAAAGTACAGTCGGCAATAAAAGCTTGTCCCAAAAATGAAATTTTTGACAGAAACTTATTAGCTTTTTAACTTGTTGTAAATGTAGTGGGTAAGATTGAAAAGGGCATGCTTCGTTGTTTCGCTCATTTGGAAAGGATGGGTGGAAAAGGATTGACGAAAGATATACAGAGCGAAAGTGAGTGGAAGGGTCGGAAGGGGTTGCCCTAGGCGTACATTATCGAATCAAATCGGAGAAATACTGGAAAAGGGCCGAATCTTAACACGTTTCCTGTCGGTTACCCCCAATTTCAGGAGTCCGTGTTTCCACTATGGGGTCACGTCCCGATACTGAATGCATAGTTGGACTAGTGACATTGTCAGATCGTTTTGTATGGGGACAGTGAACGTGAAGTACCCGAAACCGACGTGCGTGCATGGCACGATGTATGAATGTGGAAAAGCGAAAGAGATTGGTTAGCATCGTAGCAGGTGGAAAGAAGTGGTTTCTGCCTGCCCCTCTGGGAAACAGGCGTGATTTAACGTATGTATGTAATTTGTATCGTTGGTGTGCTAGACATTTTGGTTTAAATGTTCCAAGGGGTTGAGTTCGTAAGGACTAGATTGCAAATAATAACTATGTAAGCAAAACTTCGTTCCCGACCAATGGTGCCCGCCCGATGAGTCAGGGTATATACAGGGTGTATACGGAGGGGTGGATCAAACGAAGGTCAAAGGTAGGGGACCTCAAGGGGCATCTGAATCACCCCCATGTATGTTCAGCAATTGTTATTAGTTTCGGAGATATTGATCATTTTAATCGGATTTTTTGTCACTTTTCCTTATGTCCGTGATACGAAAAACCCCTAAATTCATGTATTTATACCTTTTTTTTTCAGTGTTTTCTTGCATGATTAGAATCACTGTGAAATAAGGAAGTTTCTAAAGCTACATAACATATTTTTTTTCATTACAACTTTTTGAGTAAACACACAAAGTTTGTTTTTCCATACTTGGTGAAAATCAAACTCGGGGTTTCCTTAGTATGGAGAAAGTAACTCTGTGCGATTACTCAAAAAGTTGTAATGAACAAAAAATGGCATTTAGCTTTAAAAACTTCCTTATTTCACAGTGATTCTAATCATGTAAGAAAACACTGGAAAAAAAAGTATAAATACATGAATTTAGGGGTTTTTCGTATCACGGACATAAAGAAAAGTGACAAAAAATCCGATTAAAATGATCAATATCTCCGAAACTACTAACAATTGCTGAACATACATGGGGGTGATTCAGATGCCCCTTGAGGTCCCCTACCTTTGACCTTCGTTTGATCCACCCCTCCGTATACACCCTGTATATACAATCTTAGAACTAGCAATTGGGAAATATATTTCGAATCAGGGTGCGAAATGAAAAAGTATGCAGAGGATAAGAAGACTACATAGAAATAAGGGACATTCATATTTATTACTGCTATAATACGGTATTTGACAAAAGTCAAATCAGCTTCTTTTTATGAAACATCAAAAACACTCCGTTACTGTGGAATTTATAGGGAGATCTTGTGACGTCACAATCAAACAGCGTCCTTATTGTTGGATTTTATGAATTTAAAAATCTTTAAATAGCAAACAGAAATAAAAGATTGATGTTATCCTAGTATTTTTATAATGTTTATCTGTTGTTAATAAAAAACAAATTTAGTTTCACTCTTGTCAAATACACTGCGAAATTAAAAAGTATGCAAGGGAAACGACGACTACATAGAAATAAGGGACATTCATATTTATTACTGCTATAATTTGTTTGTTCTTAAACTTGCGTAAAGATGGCGTTGTTTGAAATCATGTCACCTTTGTAAGTTCGTAGTAACCTAAAGATGCGCTAGATGGCGATTAGGTATACAGAAATACACACCGCCGTGTTATAAATACGTGTTATGTATACATTTATTTAATCTTATCTTAGTACAAAAATCCTTTATAGTTAAACTGTTAAATAAGTTTAATAAACTAAACCTGTGATTTTATATATTATTAGACAAATATATTTTTTTGATAAGTCGATCCTGACACTGCACAATCAAGAAGTATTGTTTTTGATTGTGGTTGTTTTTTTAGTTCATCCCATAAGAGATAGGGAAGGATCAAAGATCATACAGCCATTTCTTATTTTTTGTATTTTTCTGATGTAATGTCTATCATACATACCTACATTAAATCACTCCTGTTTCCCAGAGGGGTAGGCTTCCATTTGCTTCGATCTTGACAAATTTCTTTCGCTTCTTCCACATTCATACATCGAGTCATGCACGCACGTCGGTTTCGGGTACTTAAGATTCGGCCCTCTTCCAGTATTTCTCCGATTTGACTCGAAAAAGTACGCCTAGGGCGGCCCCTTCCGACCCGTCCACTCACTTTCGATCTGTATATCTCTTTCGTCAATCTTCTTTCATCCATCCTTTCCAAATGACCGAACCATCGAAGCATGCCCTTTTCAATCTTAGTCACTACTACATCTTTTATTCCACATTTCTCTCTGACTTTTTCATTTCTTACACTATCAATCAGATTCACACCACACATACTGCAATCATCATCAAATCATGTCTAATAAAGGCAATATTGACACAATTGATAGCAGAAAAACAATGCAGTTAAGGTCGATACGGGTAAGTGTAGCTAGGGGGTAAGTGTGACTACGTGTTATAAATATTACGAAAACTAAAAAACTTCTGATTTAAGTGCCATCTATTGGTGTGAGTTAAGAAAGTGTTGATTAATACTTTTTGTCCTATACATGGCGTTGCCGAGCAACTTTTCGTAGTTATTGTCATTTTGAAATTTGTAAATTTTTTTAATACGAGTTGCAGTTCACACGTGATTTTAAATTCCTAAAATTCTTGGTGTCGTCGACGAATCCGTGTATTTTGAATAGGTAAGTTTTTTCTATACTTCTTGATCTTAATATTACTCTTATTATTATATATGGATTAGCTAAAACTAAAGATTTATGAGCATTTAAAATTATAACCTCAAAATTCAGTGCACGGGAAAGTGTGTCTACTTTCCTTGAGGCAAGTGTGTCTATATGCCACACGCCTCATGCCAGAGGTTACAAACATTTATTATTTTATGCACGATATAAACGTGTTTTTTTTTAATTGGATAAAACTAATTACTTAGGTTTTATTTTCGTGTAAGGCGGTTTCAATAAAATAAAAAATAAAAAACACTTTTATTAGTACTTAGTACACTTAAAGTCCCTATAATAATTTACGGTACGGTCCGTACGGTGCCGGTCGTATGCGTCGGCATTCTGCCGGTCGCGGTCGGCTGTTACCACCCGATCGTAGTAGTAGGTATATAAGTGTGGTTCTATTTTATTATTTATATTTCAGGTTTAAAAGATGGTTCGTAACTACGTTCGCAAAAGGAAAGGCCCTGAATGGAGTAAAATTAAGTTAGACGAGGCTGTAGAACAGGTCAAATGTGGTCGACTATCGGGATATGAAGCTGCGGCTCAGTTCAAAATACCACGAACTACAATAATGAGTCACGTCAACGGCATTAGAGGCCAAAAATCCGTTAATATGGGAAGACCAAATGCTTTAAATGTTGTTGTTTTTTTTTCTAAATGTAATGTCGCTTTTTAGGAGTTTGTTTTTATTTTGTACAAAGCACCAATAAAATAGTTTGTTTATAAATTACCGTTTTTATTAAAAACATATTATGTAAGCTACAAATAATACCTTCCTACTCCGTGTGGTTTCAAACAGCTACGTACTATGCGACGTACCTATATTTGTTTTAGCACAGCAAGGTAGAGGTAAATATAGATCTCCACGAAGTAACGCCTGATTGAGAAAATAATTATAAAACATGTTTGCAACCCCTGTCTGTAGCACAGTATGACACACTTACCCCATGGCTATTTAATCGTAAATGATCATAACTTACTGCATAAGTAATATAATTAGATGAGAACTGATTAATTGTCATGTCTAGGTAGCATGGTCATGGCATTTTACAATAAGAAACAACCGTCTATGGTGCTTTAACGAGGTAGACACACTTACCTCACTTTGTTGGGAAAGTGTGTCTATGACAGTGCTCACATTTTCAGCCTCAAACACCTACAAATAAGTATTTAAATAGTATAAAACACATTGTTTACAGCTAAGCTTAAACAACAATATATTTTGGCTTAGGAGATAGTTGGAAATTCCACCTTATTTTACTTAATTTTTTAGTTCAAAGTCAACTTTGCGAAAAGTATGCCACACTTACCCGTATCGACCTTATTTCTGTTCCTTCACACGTGCAAAAAAGTTTGGCTTTGTATTTCTGCTGTCAACAGTATCGATACCTATTCAGATAATATAAGGTGCTAACGAATTAGTCACGGATATTTTTACAGCTGATAGTACTCGGTTCTCGGAGTACATTTAAGTATGAAACATCATAGGTTTTCTTATGTTTTTTTGGAGAAAACTAGGACACAAATTTGCTACGTTAAAACACCCTGTTAATAAGATAATTAAATGAGACCTCTTTAGACATTCTTGAACCTCTTTAAACTATCATTCAGACGCTAGTATTTAATAATAACCCACAGTTTTCCCGCCGAATCATAATTACATTTATGAAAAACAACTTTTGACAAACAGTGTTAAACATCTTGACAGGTACATAATAGGGGTGATTATTTTAAAGATTAATTATAATTTATATTTTTTGTTCGGTAAATTAAAACAATAAAATTATATACGAAGGTTCCTTAATTACAGTTAAAAGTTAATTGTTTTAATGTAGTGTATTATCTCTTAAAATATCCGTGACTAATTTGTTAGCACTTTATATGTTCTGTAGGAAAAGAAGATGATGGTATCCATGCTGGATAGGAGCGTCGCCGGACCAGGTATCTTAGGGCTGGTCACGAGCGGAATGGCCGGAGGACCCATCGACCGCCCACCTGATCCGACTGGGCGTCCCCCCTCGTCATTGTCATCAACGTTGAGAAACTCCATGGGGGTCTATAATTGGGACCTTTTCACTCCGTCACTCATATAAACAAATAAATTTACCGTTGTTACTCCATACTCGCGTACTTCTAAAGGTTGAGCGTAGAGAGGTATTTATATACACTTTAATCATTGTCTTCATGTTCATTTAGAGGTTGTATATCTCTATATATCTGTATTGAATCTTGTATTTTTTGATATAGTTTGATTTAAAACTTAAAGTATATAGCATTACGAATTTAAATGCAACACAAACACATTTTGATTAGTGGCACTTTTATATTTAAGCAACGATATATAGGCTGATAAAAACATTGCGAACACAAATTAAAAAGCGCCAGGTTGGGCCTCGACAGGTTAACTCTATTTTAGAATCGCCAACGGTCTACTTTTTCTATAAATTAGCTTTTATCCGGTACCTGGGTAAGTAAGCTCCATTAAGAAAAGAGTGGGTTTGAAACACTCCCCAGATCGATAATCGGCTTTATTTTATTTTGCTCCTAATTGATTCCCACGTCAATCCTATTTCTGTTAGAGAAAATAATTTAACGTAATTATTATCGGGTAAAAATCTTTGAATAGGGTCTTATCATTGATTTATTTATTTAAAAAGGAAAGGTACGCTTTGAAGAACAAGATAGAAATAAACGTAAGCTTATTTTGAGGTATTTTTAAATACACGTGTCGTACTATTTGGTATAAAGAAATTAAAATAAGTGAAGTGAGAAGGACAGGTTTGAATAGCACAGAAACGTTATACGAACACACCTTACACACCATAATCTCTCCCGTAACCAAGAAAGTCCGTTACCTAGCAACCGAATAAAACATTACAATATGTAAAATAGTAGATTCTCAACCAAGGGATGTCTGCAAAAGTGACCCATTTCATCCGAGGTATTTCTAGTCTATTTTTCATTTCGACTGTGAAGGGGCTTCTAGACGGGCTACACCTTCAATTAAATATGTGGCTATAAACATAGCCGACTACATGCTGGTAATACCAAAAACATTTTAATGCAGCATGTGGCCGAAAAATATATATCACGGCAATATTTTTGCAACAGTATAGCTCAATATTTTGTCTTTACACGGGCTACATATATGGCTAGTATGGCTGCAATGCAATGGCTGGCGAACTCACAGATTATAGGATATGTGGGGACGAACTCATACGCGTTGCAGTAGCTTATATTGTTTTAAAAGCAAAATTAAAACAAAAAAAAAGTGGATTGGTTCTTATTTCAATAGGCGTGATACGTTAGATGTTAAGTCTTGAAATAAGACTAGACGAAAAATTATAAAGCTTTTAACCTTTAACCTTAAACTCAAAAACAAACACGGACCTAGCTACCCAACTCGAACTTCACGTAGCGTGAAAAAGGGACGCACTTATGCCGTATAGCGAGACAGCAATAAAAGTGGCCGAGAAATATTGCAGTATTTTCGATTGCAAAGCGATTGTTCCGGCTATATAGCCGGGACCCTAAACATTCATCGGTCACACTAAAAATATGTGGCAATATATCCCGGCCATGCTAAAAATATTGCCGAGTATTGCATAGTCTGGCCTTAAATGCTGGCTGATGCTACCAGCCACACTGTTGCAGCTACACATTTTCGTGAAAATATAGCCCGTCTAGGAGCCCCATGAGAAAAGAGATGAAATATATTCGTGACGTAAAAGGTCAAAGGGGTTTGGCTAAAAGTGTTGTCATTTGTAAAATTTATACATTTTCAAGGTTAGCAGCCATTAGAAAAAGTGGTAAATTATGATAAAATAATTCGAAATAAACATGTTTTGTTAGATAATGTTTTACTCTTAAGTGCATCGGAGCCGAGATATTTAATATTCTTAACTAGGCGTACTTTTAGTACCAAAAACTGAACGCTTAAATCTTAAATGTCTCGGCTCCGATATTATTCAACGCCATAAATTATATATATCTATGTGTATTTCGAGGTCCTCTAAATAACTATGTAAAAATCATCCGTGGACGCTCAAAAAAAGAGACAGTATTCTTCAAACAAATTTACCCAATGCCCTTTCTTGTTTCGAACGGATGATGTTCGACGTTCAACCTCCAGTGTTGTATATAAGCTCTTTGGTCGTGACCAACTCGATTAAACTTTTCTAATGTTGACAGTATATGTATTTTCTAGATGGAAATGCCGAAACGAGAAAAAAGAGGTCATGCTATTCTACCATGGCATGATGGCGGGCAGCAGAATAGAGGAATAATTTTAAATGTTGATTTTGTGTAATTGCGAAAATAATAGACCGGTCGTAAAATTATTTTGATATGAATATCGTAATAAATACTCTTTTACGGTGTTTTCATATTTTGTTGAGAGACGCGATTTAAAAAATCCGTGCATATTCCTTATTATAAAAACAGCTTATTTTCCTCACTAGAACTCCTAATGTAGCAAGAATTCCTTTTTAGTTAGGTATATGTACAGGGTAATTTTTATATTTGCATTGCTATTGTTAATCAATAACACATGTTATGTTATTTTAACTCTAGCTTTAAAAATATTAGAGATATTGCCGATTCAATGATTCCACTAACTTAACGATATTCAAGGACCCTCTAGCACGCGTGCGAGGAGAGGGGTGTTGTCAGGTAAGTTAATAAACGAAATTTCAAATTTCGAATATCAATACAGTGTCTGTATTACCTACAGCTTGACAAGCCATGTCATTCGTGACTTTGTGGCCACACGAGAAGATAAAAGTAGGATAATTTGTAAATAATGTAAAAAAAAAGGAATCTGATTTTACCGTCGTTATATATTATATTAACGATACAAAATCATATGTTAAAATTTGTGCACTAATAAAAAAGTTACACTATATCTGGTAATCTACTCAGGAGCAAAAGGGGGGGGGGGGGGAATCCTGTTCCAATTTTTGCTTATTAGGTTGACGGAACCTGTGATGGACAAGGACACTCCCACCTACAAATGTATATTTACGTCATTTAGGGCCTGTTGTTTGATCAGTAGTTAACTTAACTAATTGTAAAAATTTTAAAAAAGAAGGGAAAACTTGACACATTTTCTTGAGGTTTCTTAAAATTTTCGATTCTTTTTTCAAATTTAAAGTAAGTTAACTACTGATCAAACAACAGGGCCTTAAAGTAGCTAATTAAGTAGCTGCTCGTACAAGACACCTATACTGCAATTGACTACTGCAACTTTCAGATAAGTGCCCTGGAAAAAAATCCTGCGTGTTAAATTACCCTATATTAATTCGATAAGTACTACATTCTCAATCTTACATTACAAATACGAACAGCGAGTACGAACTGGCAACACTATAAAATCATTCTAATTTTGTACCGATTTCCATCCCTAGGCGTGACGTCAGTTGTATAATGTGACGCTTAAGCTCTTTCGACATAAACAGAGCAAAAACCTTTAATTTACGTATGAAAACAGTCCTACTTTAAAAAAATAAAAAATACGTATTATCAAGTTTTTAATGTAGATTATATTTTAGGCTTCAAAAACAAATGTGAAAAAACGTTGTAGTTGTTCATTATAGGTAAATATTTAGGTTTTTATAATCACTACATATATATATATATATATAGTATATAAAACAAAGTCGCTTCCCGCTGTCTGTCCCTATGTATGCTTAGATCTTAAAAACTACGCAACGGATTTTGATGCGGTTTTTTTTAATAGATAGAGGGATTCATGAGGAAGGTTTATATGTATAATATTTTTTTATTTTATGTACTGGTGTTACAGAAAACTCATATAAACCGAAGCGAAGCGAGGGCGGGTCGCTAGTATATTATATATCACTACATATTATAAAACAAAGTCGCTTCCCGCTGTCTGTCCCTATGTATGCTTAGATCTTTAAAACACCGCAACGGATTTTGATGCCGTTTTTTTTAATAGATAGAGTGATTCAAGAGGAAGGTTTTTATGTATAATAAATTTTGTTTTATGTACGTGTGTTATAGAAAACTCAAATAAACCGAAGCGACGCGAGGGCGGGTCGCTAGTTAAAGATAAAGATAAAGAGACATTTATTCGCAATAATACAGAACCACATTAGGTAGGTACATAGATACAAAAAGAACAAGACACAGAGAAACAGTTGCGAAACGGTCCCAACTCAGCATTGGCTAGCCGTAAAGCCAACAGTTAAGGGCTATTGCTTAACGCACTCGCAATCGCAATTGTTTTCATTTTGAAAATCGAAGTCTGTCTGCATACAATATGAAAACTAGGCTATTTGACAAGGTGAAAAAAAACGTAATAATTATGTATATTCATATAAATTATGAGTTTTAAAATCGATTTAAGGTATTCTTACTAAAAAAAAATGGATCTTTTATCCAAAAAACCACGATAAAACTTGATAATTTTTTATCTGTAGCCATTTTATCGAAAACGGCGCCGAATCCATGATGACGTCAAGGGTCGGTAAATATCACAGATTATAGGATGTCTGTATATTCTATATGACAGTTGACGTTTGTTTGTTTTTCTGGCTTTGCTATGATTAGCCAATGTCAGTTTGTTTATGTATTGACCACTGACGTCACTGATTCCTGTGCGACGCCATCTTGCCCAAGAAAGCGTTTTGGCGGCATATTTTAAAAGTGAATTTTTATTTCCTTTTTTTAGACGAAATACCTACATAAAAGAATTTAAAATTACCACTTTTGGAGTACTCAATAAACACCAACAAATAATCTGAGATGGTTTTCAAAAACCTGTCAAATAGCCTATTGTTCCACGTTGAAGCCAATTGAGATCGCGAGTGCGTAGGGCAATGGCGGCACTGGTCTTCCGTTGGAACCGCTTGGTGAAGAGACGGACAAAAACTTGGGTTTTTATTAGGACCCCCATTACCTAAATATACATATAGAGAAAAACCATTGTTTTATTTCTAGTCGCCATGTTTAATTTACAATTAAAATAAAGTAGCCTATACTATAAATTCATACAATAAAGACGAATCAATAGACACCGCATTTTTCAAAATCGGTTTATTAGGAACGACGATAGGTTGGAACATTCAAACATATTAATATTATATACATTATCCTTCTTTTGCTTTGCTGTAGTCTGGTAAAACACCTGTTTCACCTTTTGTAAGCATGAACCCTACAGACTGAATTTAATCAAAGATAAAGATAAAGATAAAGATAAAGATATATTTATTGTAAAAACTGTGTAGGTACAATCGGTGTTATATATAATATATCAGACTCAACAGTTTGCCCATTTCGGACGTACAATAGTTTATAAGGTAACTTAACTTTAGGATCTAAAAAAAGTAAAAAGTAAGTAAGTAAAAATTTGTGTCAATCATTCATACACAAAAATATTCATTTAGGTTGTAGAAACATTTCGATATTAACCAATTTTTGAGTGTCATTTTAAAAAGTCTGCCATCTAATGACTTAATGTTATCTGGTAAATAATTATAAATATTTATTCCAGTGACAAAGGTGCTTTTCTTTAATATGTTGCTAGAGGACCTGACTGTACAAAGGTCATGTTTATATTGGGATCGCAAATATTTTTTACAATTACTTTTTTTACTAAAATGGTCATTACACTCTTTTACAAATACACAAATTTCTAGTATGTAAATACACGTCAGAGTTAAAATTTTGTTAATTCTAAATACATTTCTCAGGGATTCTATAGATTTAAGATTATAAATAATTCGTAAACATTTCTTTTGGAGAATAAACGTGGATTGAACATTTGTTGAGTTGCCCCAAAATATTACACCATACTCGTATGTCAATAGAGGATAAACTTTTCCATAATATGCCTTTATAGCAACATCAACTGAGGTTATATTAGCCAACATTGATAGCGCATAAGCGCTCTTTGACAATTTTTTATTTATTTTCTCAATGTGCAATTTCCAGTTTAAGTGGCCATCTATTGTGACACCTAGGAAGTTTGTGTCATTTACTTGTTCAATTTTCTCATTATCAATAATTAAATTTATACATTGTTTTTGTTGCTTGTAATTTGTAAATTGAATAATTTTTGTCTTATCTAAATTAATTATTAAATTTAAAGAGGACAACCAACTCATTACTAATCTTAATGTTTTATATAATTCAGTAGTGATATCAGAACTGCTTAGTTTGTCTTCAGTTATAAATATAGTAGCGTCATCGGCGAACATAACACACATGTGGTCAGTTATTAGGGGAAATTCATTGACATATACCAGGAATAAGAGAGGTCCAAGAACACTGCCTTGTGGTACCCCCTGTAAGTTTACTTTATAGTTTGACTGTTCACATTTGACGGTCTTGGCGGTTTTGTCATATTTATCTAAAATTATAGCTTGAACTCTATTTGTAAGATAACTTTGAATTAATTTTAAAGCAGTACCCCGAATCCCAATGTGTTCAAGCTGACTTAGTAGTGTTTTATGTGAAACACAGTCAAACGCTTTTGATAAGTCTATAAACAACCCAATTGAAGTTTTTTTCTTATGTACATCCATCCATATTTGTTTTAAAATTTTGAATATTGCTAAAGTAGTATTTTTGCCTTTTTGAAAGCCAAATTGAGATGAGTTTAATATGCTGAATTTTTTAAAGAATGAATTTATGCGATTTGATATAACTTTTTCAAATATTTTAGAAAAGTTTGGTAATAATGCTATGGGTCTGTAGTTTTTGATTTCAGATTTCAAACCTTTTTTGTGTAGAGGTCTTATTAATGCCTTTTTTAGATCATTTGGGAAAACCCCACATTCAAGAGTTAAATTTATAATATGTACCAGAGGCTCCGCAATGTACTCAACACTTGATTTTATTAATTTCATGGGTATTTTGTCATGACCTGTACTTTTTTTATTTTTCAAGTCATTTACAACATTTTTAATCTCGTTTACACTCACTGGGGTCAAAAATATACTATTAGGATTAGCGTTTGTTAATGATTTATACGGCATAATATTTGTACTATTTTTATTATGTAAGAAATAGTCGTTTATTGTATTAGCAATGTCAAGTGTTTTATTGATTGTAATATCACCCTCTTTTATATATTCTATTGTGTCTTTAATCATGTTTATTTGTGTCGTGTTTTGTTTTATAATTTGCCATGTGGCTTTACTTTTATTTGAACACCGATGGATGAAGTCTAAATTTGTTATCCGTTTTGATTGTCTAGTTACAGATTTAATTATTTGACAGTATTTTTTATACGTGTTTTTTACGTCTGGATCTTTTGATTTTAAAGAGTGTAAGTATAATTTCCTTTTATATTTACTCGATGTCACAATGCCCTTAGTTTTCCAGTTCGGTTTCCTTTTATGCGTTACTCTGGTTCTTTTACTCGGTACGCAAAGGTCGAAGACGAGGCTAAAAATATCAATAAATACCTCATAGGCTTGATTGGGGTCTGTTAAAGAGTAAATATCACCAAAAGAAATTTGTGATATATATTTCAAAAATACTTCTATATGAGTTTCCGGATTTCTACTATATACATACCAATACTGTTCCTTGAAGCCTAAATCCGTTGTAGTCGATATGAATTGACAAGTATGGTCAGACAAGCCGTGATCTAATACTTCCACGGCACAGCTTTTTACGTTAGTAAATATGTTATCTATACACGTCTGAGAATGTCCTGTTATTCTAGTTGGTACTAAGATTTTGGGCTGTAGCTTGTATGATCGAAACGTATTTAGGAATAACTCACTTTTATTACTTTTTTCTAATATGTTGACGTTAAAATCACCTAAAATAAAAATATTTTTGCAGCAGTTTCTTCTCCTTGTTACTAGTTTACGAAGTAAGAGTTCAATATTCACAAGAAATAGATCTAAATTACTGTTTGGGGTCCTATAAACACATATTATTAGGTAATTTAGTCCACATACTGAAATACCACAACATTCAAAATGACTTTCCACGGACATTTCAGCTACCCATTTCAGATCCCGGCAATTAACTGCGTGTTTCGCGTATATTGCTACACCACCACGCTTCTTTCGTTTACGGCAATAGTGAGCAATATTTTTATACCCGTCTATTTGTAATGCTTCAATTTCCGTGTCTTTTAAGAAGGTCTCACTAAAGCAACAAACATCAATACTCTTTTCTTGTAGCAATATTTCAAGTTGGTCTAGTTTTGATTTCACACTTTGTGTATTTAGGTGCATAATGATGAAGTTGTTTTGTTTGTTTACTCTTTTATTTCCATTATTGGTCACGAAAAAAGTCCGTCTGTTTTTTTTCTGAGCTTTTGATTTGTTTTAGTTTAATTTGGTTAAATAAGTGTGGGATAGTAGTTTGGGATTTAGGCTTGATTATAGTTTTGATTTCAGGATCACTTGAGAAGAAATGCGTAATAAGTTTCTGGCCTGACATCGATTTAAGACGAAGTGGTATCTGCGCTTGTGCCTTGAGATTCATAAAGTTTATTTGATTGTTATAGTAGCCAATCCGTAATATTTCTCGTAATAATAGTCTAACCGTGTGTAATTTACCACTTTGCATAAAAAAATTAAATTCACAACTTATATGTCTAACATGCGAGAACTGAGAACAAACCAAACGTGATATTTCATTTTGCTTATCAACATTCAAATATTTGTTAAATTGTATTTCGCTAACCAAAACATTTGTATTTGCCAATAATGACAAGTAGTTATGGAGAAAACATTGGAAGCTGAGAGGGTTCTGGTCATTTGATCCTCCTAATATTACGACATAATCCGATGTGGTTAATTTTTTACATATATTGTCACATGTCAGCAATACCTGTTCCATTGGCGCATCGGGTTTGACTACAGCTGTGACTTTATATTCATCACCTAACAAGTTTTGAAGTAACTTACGGATCCCTTTCCCTTGTTGATCGCTGAAAATTATCACCTGACGCTGCGAGGTGACGTTGTCCTGTTCAATTTCACAGTCCCCAGTAGGTTTCGTCAATCTGGCTGCATCTATTTTGATGTAATTTTTCGCTCCAAGGTTTACATCATGTTCAGGAATAGCGAAACTCTGCATGTTTGTATTGATTTGTTCATATCTGTCGTCCGCTGCTAAGTTTTCCAAATTTCCATCTATCGATTTACTTCTATGCTCCGTGATATTTTGTTCTAGGTCCATAAAATTCAACTTAGTTCTATTGATACTTTTACGTCCTTTTTTATTTATTATCGGAGTAGATTTACAAATATGAGTTAGTCTATCAGTTTTTTTTTCAAAAGTTATGATTTGTTTTTTCAGTTGGTAATTTTCTGAAAGTAGGTTTTCAACTTCATTTTCGGCAATTTGTAGCTTTGTCTCTAACTTAGTGATTTTGATTTTTAAGTCTTCCAGCTCTCCTTTTACACTGTACCCTGTTTCGTGACAGCTTCTATTTAGCATAATTGAGGAATTTTCATTGCTGCTGTCCGCTGATGGCAGTGACTCAAAAGAATTTTCAGTCGAAATATTGACTTTATACTTGACACGTTCGGTAACATAATTTATGGAAGCATTTAACTCCTGTATATTCGATGATGACGCCGGTGTACTACAATCATGTGACCATTTAGAACATTTGTCACACATCCATTTAAAGCTGTCCTTAGGTTTTCTGAGATAAAATAATTTTTCTGATATTTTTGTGCACTTAAGATGAAATAATTTGCTGCATTGGAAACACGTAAGTAAACGTCTATCGATAATAGCCTCGTTGCACTTTGCACATTTCGCCATTTCAAGTTATGACCGCTGCTCCAGTGTCAGGTGTCCGCTCCGGTCTTGTGTCAGCGGCCGCGCGCGGTAACGAGCGCGGGCGGATGACTCACCCTCCGCGGGTCGCGAGTCACGAATATTAATAACAACAAAGACGTTACTTTAAAATATTTAAAATGATTTTGGCGATATCTTGGAAACTAAGACGTATTTTTTTAGACGGTTTATTCCACTGTATTTTAAAAATCACTCTCTACAAAACGATATAATTTTCAACGTGAAATGACACTTTTTTTAAACACTTAGTAATTAAATTCGACGGAGCTTAGAAATACGCGACTGCCTTGCGCTAGCGTTCAGAGTACCCTCCTGACCTATCTAGCAAAATATAGTATTTACAGAAAAGTTTCTTGATTAATAAGGCTATGGCGATAGAGGCTGGACAAGTTGTGTCTTATATATCTAAATAGCGTGTTTCACATTTGTAAGGAAATAAATAAATGTCTTGTTGTTTATAGACTTGCTTACGCTGTAACTCTATCTATGTCTAGTTTCAAGGTGAATCTATACTTAATATCATAAAGCTGAAGAGTTTGTTTGTTTGTTTGCTTGAACGCGCTAATCTCAGGAACTACTGGTCCGATATGAAAAATTATTTCAGTGTTACATAACCCATTTATCGAGGAAGGCTATAGGCTATATCGTTCATTGAATACAAAACAGACACAATCCGAAATGAGTCAGTGTTGCATTTTAAATTTAGAAGCGGTGGGAATACGATTTTTAATAGAAAAGCAAAATATTTTGGAATGTGTCCGTTTTGTATTCAATGAGCGATATATCATACCTTTTTTTTAATGGCTTAGAGAAGACAAACGAGCACACAGGCCACCTGATGGTAAGTGAAAACTGTGACCCATAGACATTCGCACTCACAAGACTGCAATGCAATCCTAATACTGCAAATGCGTTGCCAACCCTGAGGACTAAGATGGAATGCCTATATGCTTGTCATTTCACCGGGTGTCTTATCCCCAAACCGGAACACAACAATGCGAACACTTCTGTTTGGCGGTAGGTTAATGGATAAGATGGTGGTAGCGATCCGGACGGACCCCGCACAAGGTCCTACCACCCGCATAAACATAAACCGAAGAGAAGCTAGGGCGGATCGCTAGTATAGAATATATAAAACCTCTCCAATAATTTACCTTGTTATTATTCGGGTGACAAACTGCCACCTACGTTCAAAGCTGTTGTCATGGAATCTTCAATCAATAAATTTGAAGCGATTGGGTTCAGTGAATATATTTTAGAAACAGTAAGGGTTATGCCGGGAGTGCTGAATTACTTAAAATTTAAGTTTAACAATGGCTGAATGCTTAAGATACTCAGAAATAATAAATGTATTGTATTGCAATACGGTATTTGACTAAAGTCAAATCATCTTCTTTTTATGAAACATCAAAAACGCTATGGAATTTATAGGGTTTACTATCTTGTGACGTCATAATCAAACAGCGTCCTTATTGTTGCATCATATGAATTTAAATATCTTAAAGTAGCAAACAAATAAAATATTGATATTTTCCTAGTATTTTTATAATGTTAATCTATTGTTAATGAAAAAACCATTTATTTTCACTCTTGTCAAATACCCTATTGTTTGTTTACATTATGTTTGAATGACGCGCGTGCGTCTAATAAGAGTGTGACTTCAAAAACAGACCACAGATAATAAAAAAACGTCATCTTAAATAGCTCCGCCATTTTGGCGTAGTGTAGGCGAGGTTAGTTTAATTTAATAAATTTATTTATTATTATTATTCTAAATAACAAATGACGCTTTTAATCATGAAATGCTTCAAATTAGAGTCTTAGAAAAGGCTATTCTTTCCAATTAAAATGGAAAAGCAAGCCTTTATTTATTTAGTTGTATCCCAATTTTATTATAATTAAAATTAATTGCATTTTATTCATTTTTGACGTCATGTGTCATAGTAGTATTTGCTGCTTATGACTTAAACAATCGATAACTAAATAGAAATAGTTAGTTTCATTTTTCAAAACGTCCGTGTTCGATTTCCGAGCTGCGTACAAGTTTTTTTTAAATTTATGAATGCAATTTTTCTTGTAACTAATATCTATGACATGGTTCCTGAGAACAGATCTTCGTATGTCTTATAGTATCAGACTTTCCCATACTGACCGGTCTAAATGTTACACCGTTTACACTAGCTGTTGTCCGCAATTCTGTCTACGCAAAACTAAAACAAAGGCTAAGTTACTCAAGAACAATGTAGAATTCAAAGAACTTTTGAAATCGGTCCAGTAGTTTTTAAATTAATTCGTTCGAAACATTTAAAAAAACAAATCTTTCCTCTTTGTAATACAAGTGAATAGTGATAGTAACATTACATTTAATAATGTTTATTTATATACATACATATACATAAGCTCACGCCGTTATTCCCAGAGTGGGGTAGGCAGAGCTACAGAATTACTAACAACCCTAAAAACTTGTTAATAATTCTGTAAAGACGTTTTGCACAATTAGCAGTGTATTAGTGACAGGTTGGAAGCCCATCGCCTACTAGTCTGTGGTACCACAGACCAACCACAGAATAATATCTTAATATTTATACCAACAATTTTTATATACTTACTGTACGTTTCCGCTCAGCGTAAGCACCAAGTCGCAGCTTTAGCAAACAAGACAACCTTTGAAGTGAAATAATAATTTCTACCTGTTAGTTAATAAATTATTAATTTCTAAACTTCAAATAATATCTATGGTATCATTTGATATCTTTCACTCTTTTGTGGTATCATTTCATTATAACTTCAGCTCACAACGACCAATAGCAGGGTATTATTATTTATTTACCGTGATTTATTTAATGAATAGCGTCTACAATTTTAACAACGTAATTTTGCCAATGTCAAGTGTATACACGGTGATTTTTTATCGGTGATCAGGAGTTGAAAATTATTAATAAGCAACAAAAATGGAATTTAATGGATGAGGTATCAAACAATTAACTCACTGTTTAATTTATTTAAGTTAATGATATTGTTAAAACCAATCACCACTGGATACATGGACATCCTACATTAATTATTGAAGTGAAGTAGATACGTCAAGTGCCATCGCTTTGGCGGGAAATTTGACAGATATTACGTCAATAAACAGACTTATCAGTTAAGTGTTGTTAACTCATAGGCTAAACAATTAGTAGGGTGACAATTAATTTCAACTAAAAGTTAGCTTCAAAATAATTTCTTTACATAAGAAAATTAGTTTTGTTTCATGTAACTGCGACTTAAACGTGATCGCCATTAATAACCGAATTAGAAAAATTGGTTCCTGATGACCAAAAAAAAATCACCGTGTATAAGCAATGTTGTACGGAGTATCCTGTGCTGTCGTCGAAGTCTTCCAGTCATACTCGCCATGACCCTTGAAGATGGCGAGCATCCACTTCTATATACCGGCCGTAATACAGCAGTTGATGACTTCACAAAGAACGTTGTCTATGAAAACAAAATGGCGGGGTTACCTAGAGGGCGGTAATTGACACCGCAATGTCAAATAATATTCTAGAGGCCGTAATTTAGTGTGATCTTGACCGCTAACTCATTTGGAACCATCTTTTCACTGTTATTTTATTCAATGCAAGTTCTTCATCAATTTTATAAGTTGTCCCACAAAACCTGGTGGTAGGACCTTGTGCAGGGTCCGTCCGGATCCGGATCGCTACCACCGTCTTATCCATTAACCTACCGCCAAACAGCAGTGTTCGCATTGTTGTGTTCCGGTTTGGGGATAAGACAGCCGGTGAAATGACTAGCATAGAGGTATTCCATCTTAGTCCTCAGGGTTGGCAACGCATTTGCAGTCTTAGGATTGCTCTGCAGTCTTGTGAATGCGAATGTCTATGGGTCACAGTTTCCACTTACCATCAGGTGGCCTGTGTGCTCGTTTGTCATCTCTATGCCATAAAAAAAAAACTGCTCTGGACAGGCGAATCAAAATCAACGATAAAGTAGAGATAGATAGATAGATCTTTCTTTAGTGGCATATGTCTTTTGTGTTGCCACTTTAAAATCGCCAATGTCAGAACGATCAAGTAATTGACAAGAAATTGAATAATTGGACAGATGTTTTCAGAATGACCGCCAGCCATAGACCCCGGCAGGGTTATCTCGGGCTAACGCCTACCATCCGTCTAATTTTAACTTTAATGAACGGCTTTCACTCCTTTTAAACTGTATTTCGCTAATTAGTTGCCGGTGTTAGCTTCATTATACGGCGATTTGTAACTAGGGGATTTAAGAAGGGGAGCCATCAAAATTTCAGATGTTAATTTTGGAGTGGGCTTACCCCGAATTACCTAACTATAATTTATTAAGCTATAACGGCAAGTTTGGTTTCATTTTCGTATAAACCAAAGACGCCAAATTCATTTCTTATATTAAATTTGAACTTTTTTTTACGTAAAAAGAAAAAAAATGGATAATAATAAAATTGTCATTGTCTTGTTGTTTAAAAATATCTTGAAAACTTTTTTATCTGAATTTTAAGAAAAATAAATTACTTATTTGGATAGCCCTACAGTTTAACATTATAACTTAGAGGTTTTTCTAGGTCGTTGAGGTTTTTTCGAGGTTTCGATATCACTAAATCTGTCTAGAGGATTTTCTGAAGGATTCTCACAATTCTTACCAACCGTGAATTTCTTTTGAAATCGGTTAATAACACTACTACTACACTGACATTTTGGACAAATATTAAGAAAACTTACGATTTTGTAGTTAAGCTCAATGTACCAATAAGTACCTAATAAATTCTAATAATAACTTGATATCAATTTAGTATTTTAGTAACTGTAAATATTATGTAGCTTGTTATTACATACTTGAGATAAATATGATATACAAAAATCGTCAAAGGTTTTTTATCAATAGTACTCTAGAAACTAGGCGTTTTTTAAATACATCTAGGGGGGAAGGTGCAAATTAATCTGGCAACACTGCATTGTAAAAATTACCCATTATGATGTTTTAGTCTGAGTAAAGTGCGTGCAAAAAGATAATTACTTTGCTCGGAAACAAAATCACAATAAATGCAATTCGGTATAAGGGTAAGTTTGGCATCATCACTACATAGTATAAAACAAAGTCGCTTCCCTCTGTCTGTCCCTATGTATGCTTAGATCTTTAAAAGTACGCAACGGATTTTGATGCGGTTTTTTTAAATAGATAAAGTGATTCAAGAGGAAGGTTTTTATGTATTATAGATACTGTTTTATGTACGGGTTTTACAGAAACCGAAGCGAAGCGAGGGTGGGTCGCTAGTTTTCGTATAAACCAAGGACGCCTTTATTCCTGATATTTAATTTGGCCATTTGACATTTTGAAGAGCGTAAGGATATTGCCTTGGTCTGAGCCGAGGTCGTGGCCTCGTGGCACATATCCTACTATCGTAACAATATGTTACTTATTATTTACGAAATATGTAGTGATCTGTTAATTTTTTATCATATTGGATACTAAGAAACTTAAAAAAAAAAACCAAATAAAACTGCCAATATTTAGCCTCTTCTGCCTTTATTTCAAGTTAGTAGGTAAAATAAATAAAAAAACTGTTTTTCTTTTTCTTCTATCTCAAGTTTTGAATACAAAAAAAATATAAATATTATTTCAGAAATTAATTCTTCATCTTTCGTTTATTCGAAATCGATACCAAAATTTTATGCAAAGCCTAAACACAAGCTGTTATAATTTATAAAATTGAGACATGTTATTGACAACGGAGCACCCCCACCTTTCTGCGTCGAAAATCAAGATGGCTCCCCTTCTTAAAACTGTCTAAGGGTTCACGGAAATGAATCCGCCAAAGGAAACCTTTTAATCATAAAAAGCCGTATACTTATTGCACTTTTATGTCGTCTGCAGATGCCACTAAATGTCGAGTTATTTATGAGCTGTGATCGTACTTTTTCTAGCATTTTCAGTGCAGTGCTACGGTTGTAGTAGTGCCGAAAATATTCTCAGAACATCTAAAGCCCAACCCACTATGCATAATTAAATGAAGGGTGAATTTAGTATACGAGAAAATGTAACACAGTTGCAATAAATGTTGCTGTTGTTCGACAGGGCAATCAAAACTACGAAAATAAATCGTCAGCATACCCTCCGAAAAATTTGAGGAACTTTGGGTTAGTAGGTAATAAATGATATACAGGGTAAATCTTCAATAACTGGCCACTTTAGAAAGTGTCATTTAATTAATAGCCATCAAATTTCTTACTGACACCGTTAGTAAAGATACTTGGACAGTACTCCGCGTAATAACTCAGGATCTAGGTATTCTAGTTTAATCGCAAAAATGTGTGCAAATCCCTTGCTTTACACATTTTATTGGCAAGTGGCCAGTTACTGGAGGGTGGCCAGTAATAGGCGATTTACCCCACAAATATAATGACTGATTAAGTAAAACAAATAGTGTTCGATTTTTAACAACAACACAAAATTACCTACATAATTTAAAACGTCAATCATATTATACACGTCGCCAACCGTAAGTCGCTGTCGTGTGTCATTTGACGTCATCGCACCAAACATACTTACTAGAAAAAGTACGATCACTGTTTATGAGAGATTTAGGCTGGGTTTTATAAAGACCCGTTAGATCAAATTTCGGTCAGGAGTGTCAAAACTTGTATGAAGTTACTAGAATTTGATACGACATATTTACTAACGGACCTTTATAAAACCGGGCCTTAGGCCTGTATTAATAAACTCATCTTGACTGAGAGGCCCGTCACAAGATACGTCAAAGTAAACGTCAAACCATAGAACACTGTAATTTTTGACGCAACTGGAGACGAGTATTTTAGAGTTGAGATTAGTTTATTAATACGGGCCGACACTCCCATGGACTTATCAGAGAAATAAGGGCGCGGATGTCACACGCGAAGACAATCGTGAAGAAGAATCGTGTGTGAAGTGTTTACATAATAATAATAATAATTCTTTATTTGCCATAAAAATACACGTATCTTATACTAATTACATTAGCCAGAAAACCATTCGTTAATATTTTAGCCACAGCTGCCAATCTAGGTATGTAGTACTAAGAATTATTATATAGGTATAAACTAAAGAAAAACAGTAACCAGAAATGAACGTAGCTTAATATTCTTATTTAGTTATTTACTATAAAAATAACAAAAGTGTGAGTTTGAATGAAGGTGTGTAATTGTGAACCTCTTCTTATGAAAGTATGTGTGTGTGTGTTTGGAGAAGAGGGTGTGTAGGTATACAATTAATACGTTTATTTAAAAATTGTAAGAAGTTCCTCAGTTTCCTCGTAGGTAATTTTTTGTAGCAAGTTTGTATTTTCGTAACTACCACGTATTTTATTTAAGGATAAACAAATTTTAGCTTGTTAATTTTATTATAAATATATGGACCAGGAAAGTAAAAGAATCTTGTTATGAATGCAGTGTGAAACTTTTTAGGCAGGTTTAAAATCGTATCTTTCCTTCCTTTATTATTTATTGAACAATCATAATGAGTTAATGTGTTGCTTCATGAAAATGGAAAGCAGAAACAGCTGTCGGACAGTGACAGTGACTTCGCGGGATTGATACATACATACATACAACCGATCGGTAAAAGAGTAAAGAGTTTCTCTAATGGACGAAACAAAAGCGCGGTGTTAGCTCCACGCGCTTCTGTCAAGTCCCATACAGCCTTTCCCAACTTACTGCCAAATGTCATCTCCCCACTGATCGCCTAATCGCGGCCGCTACTGTATAACCGGCATCGACCTTGCCTAGCCAAGGTCCTGCCTTTTGACCAAATCATCATTTAATCTATATCATTTTACAAACTTTAGTATCGAAAGTGAGTGGACGGGTCGGAAGGGGCCGCCCTAGGCGTACTTTTTCGAGTCAAATCGGAGCAATACTGGAAAAGGGCCGAATCTTAAGTACCCAAAACCGACGTGCGTGCATGACTCGATGTATGAATGTGGAAGAAGCGAAAGAAATTTGTCAAGATAGTAGCAAATGGAAAGAAGTGGCTCTGCCTACCCCTCTGGGAAACAGGCGTAATTTAATGTATGTATGTACGTAGTATTGCAAAAACGTGTTTCAAAAAATAACCCAGTGAATTGGCCACATACGGGCTCTTTTACACATCGGTAATGGGTGAATCTACCAGCGCTTCGGACAAGACCATCATTGCGGAGAAGCGCCGCAAGAAACTCCAGCAGAAGTTCATTTTTTCACACATAAAATACAGTAATACATCACAAGATAATAAAGTAACAAATATAAATTATTAGAACTAGCAAAAATATAAACATTGCAAGGAAAACCACACGACGAGGTTTGTGCTTAAACTATTAAATATTAAACAGGTTACATGGGCTTTTTAAATTAATTACGTTAGGTTAGACTTTTGACCCACATTGTAAAATAAAGCGACGTGAATCTCTTTGCAAAATGAAAGTTTTTAAAACTATACGTATATGTATATAGTTTGTCAAATGATGATTTGGTAAAACGTTAGTAAACCGTCCCGAACATCTCCACTTAAGTTGTGTTATCGTTTTGCCTTAATAAACATTCGTTACGTTCTTTAAAACTACGCAACGGATTTTGATGCGGTTGAGTCAAGAGGAAGGTTTTTATATATAATAAATTATTTTTTATGTACGGGTGTTACATAAAACTCATATAAACCGAAGCGAATCGAGGGCGGGTTGCTATATAGTTATACAATAAAATAATATACAGAAAACGCATTACGATAATTAATAATGATTATCACTACATAGTATAAAACAAGTCGCTTCCCGCTGTCTGTCTGTCCCTATGTATGCTTAGATCTTTAAAACTACGCAACGGATTTGACTAGACGGATAGATAGAGTGAGTCAAGAGGAAGGATTTAATCTACACTAATATTATAAAGCTGTAGAGTTTGTTTGCTTGAACGCGCTAATCTCAGAAACTACTAGTCCGATTAGAAAAAAATATTTCAGTGTTAGATAGCCCATTTATCGAGGAAGGACAAACCGAAGCGAAGCGAGGGCGGGTCGGTAGTAATACATATACTACTAATAAATTTATGCCTTCTCTCTCCTAGTGTTGCTGTGCCCTCCAGGGTTCATTTTGTTATATAGCGGTACTGGCAGGTAAACTAAGTTCGGCAGCGTACGCCGCGGCCGCAAGGAAAATTAGACAACTAAAGTATGCCGTATGCCTGATTATCTTTGGGCAAAAATAGTTACAAATTGGGTACCGCAAGATCGGATACGACGACGTGGCAGACCCCGGCGCAGATGGCGAGATGAGCTAGAAGCCTTTCAGCACGATTGGCGGGAGACTGCCCAAAACCGAATTACGTGGAAGGATGGGAAGGAGGCCTTTGCCCAGCAGTGGGACATTCCGGGCTAATAATAATAATAATAATAATAAAGTAGGGACACCGAGTGATGGCACTTGACACATCTGACAATAGTGTTGTGAAACACTCCATTTAACTATCGTAAACAATTTTGTCGGAGGCCATTTGCAACGTTAAAAGATGGCGGATGTGTAATTTGTTTTAGTTTTATTTTTTTGTGTATTTAGGTGTTCAAAGTTCTTTTCTGATAGTGATTTGTACTTTTTATGCCATTGTGTTGCACAGTGATTGAAAACTTGGACTTATTTCGCGTATCTGGCATCTTTCTTCTCGTTACAAGTGGACTCGAAGTGGTACATAGGTTAAAACTATCTTGACCTCTGTCCTACAAACTACCGAACAACGTTGCTCCCAATTTTCCCAGAGAAGATTGGATTGTATTTTATTGCTATATTGATTTATACTTATATACACTTGACACTGGCGAAATCACTAATTCGTGGAAACGCCATAGCCCGGCGGTAGTAGCTGTTGAAGTCGCCGCGGGGCAAAAAAAAAACAATTTTGTCAAGTGCGAGTGGTATATTTTTAAAAAGTTTACTTATTATAGAAATAACGCATGAAATTAATAGGCTATGTTCAATAATTAAATAAAGTATTTTATTTTAATGTATTTTAATCTGATTCATTTAAATCAATATTAGTCCTTGAAGAACAATCGTCACTGCTATCATCTGCTGCGTTAATTATGATTTCACTGTGTAAAATATTATCTATGTTTACATCAGTTTCATAGTCTTCCCTTATTCGTCGCACGGTACTGTTTACCACCCGTTCCCAGTCTGTTTTAGTGACATGTGCACACGCTTCATTAAACAGATTCGATTCACATGTACGCAATACGTAGTAAAAAAACAAGACAAAACTGACAGTGATTGAGTGACAATTTAATAAAAGAGGATACAAAAAAAGGTTTATTTAATGTACTCATAAAACCGGGCAAGAGCATGTCGGACCATGCTCAGTATAGGGTTCCGAAGCCGTAACGACAAACACAAAAAACTATCTCAAAAATCAACATATATGAACCAATTTTCTATTTAAAGTTATTTGGCGCTGTCTTAGATGATTTTTAGTAGGTATAAACACTTTAGTCGCCTGTATCTCAGGAACTAATCATGTCTACATAGCCGTGATAGTTTTCCTTTAAAATTCGTTATATGCGCTTTCGTTAAAGATATTTTTCAGATTTTTAGTATTTGTAGTTTTGGCTGTAGGGGGGGGGGGGGACACTTGACTCTAACAAAAAATAGCGCTTTAAAGCTTAATATTTCATAAACGGATCCCTTAATCGAAAAATTGATTCCATAAACCCGCAATATTTTTGAAAGACCTATCCAACGACACCCCACACTATGGGGTAGGCAAGAAAAAAAAAAGGCATCCCCACGTTACGTGTAGGGGAGGTGCATTAAAAAAATTTTTTTTCAAAATTTTATTTTACCACTTTGTTGGCGTGACTAATATGTATATTCATGCCAAATTACAGCTTTCTAGTACTACGAGTCTCTGAGCTAGACTGGGGACGGACGGACGGACGGACGGACATGGCGAAACTATAAGGGTTCCTAGTTTGACTACGGAACCCTAATAAATAAATAAAAAGCGTATTATAAGCGTGAAGGGTAAAGTATGGAGGTGAGATCAGGGCGTGGGTTAAATCTGAAGATAAATCTCTTTTTTAAAATGATTAAAACGATGAACGCAACGAAAATCAAATAAAAACGATCTCAAGATGAAGCTAGTTACGATAAATGCGTTTCGGTTAATTACAGCCCCAGCGGTACATCACTATTCCGGTACCTGCGACAATGAAGTTTGACATCTGATTCTGTTCCTTTATACTTGCTGTCAATATTTAAAGTCTGATTTTTATTCTCACAGAAAAAGTGTAAACAAAGTTACGTCACTGTCAAAATGACATTTCAGGGAATCTCAAAGTTTGGACCACTAAGAAATATAATAATAAGTTATCATTTCGCTCGAACCGTGATATAAAAATAAATTTGAGATATAATTGAAATTAAAATCGCATAAATGCGTCACTGGAACGCGATTACGACGGAAGCACGAATGGTGAAGCGAAGCGAGTGAAGTAACGACTCAAATCTTTCAAGCAGCCGTCAACTTGTTAACACGGGTGTATCGAGTCAATGATACCAGTGCAATAAATAAATTATTCGTACAAAAACGATTTTCACGTTTTAAATTAACACAGCTAAGAGTTTTTATCTAAATGAAGTTTTCCATTCACAAATTAAATTCTTTAATCTTAATTGCAACATATGGTTTGTTTATAGAAAGTTAATTTCTTATAAATGAGGAAAGTAAAAATATTTTGAATACTGCGAATGTTTTTCGTTAACGGCAACACCTTTGTTTACATTTTTTCTGTGGGAATAAAAATCCGACCTTAGGGAACTTCATGAGCGAGCAAACGTCAAGTCAAACGTCAAGTGCCATCACTCGGTGTCCCTACTGTAACTAATATTGAGACGGCTCGCATAGTTTATTATCAGGGAGCGAAATTTTGATGCCGGTGACAGCCGTATGACGTCAAGCTTCATACAGAGTGTTTTTATCTACATTATAGATAATCACTAACAACATAATTGGCCTCTTTAGTTTACGGATTTTTTATTTATCGATGCCATAAAAAAAAAAACACTTTTACCCTTTTTCACTAAGACCCTATTATTGAGCACTAAAATTAAAGTGCCTAGAGGGTCAATGAAGTTTTTTTTTAATGGCAAGAAAGCACGAACGCACAGATCACCTGTGGCCCTATCCAAGGCGCATTACGCTAACTAGCGTTTCTACTCGTTCTGTTTTTTTTTTTTTTTTTTTTTTTTTATGGCATCGAGTAGACAAACGAGCACACGGGCCACCTGATGGTAAGTGGAAACTGTGACCCATAGACATTCGCAATCACAAGACTGCAATGCAATCCTAAGACTGCAAATGCGTTGCCAACCCTGAGGCTAAGATGGAATGCCTCTATGCTAGTCATTTCACCGGCTGTCTTATCCCCAAACTGGAACACAACAATGCGAACACTGCTGTTTGGCGGTAGGTTAATGGATAAGATGGTGGTAGCGATCCGGACGGACCCTGCACAAGGTCCTACCACCCGCAAAACCAACCAATCGCGTCGCTGGTAGATCACGTGACTCTTCGTATCACGTCACGTCCTCTACCAGTGACGTGTAAATAATTTAGAATTCAGGATTTCAGTCAATCAATCAAGTCATTTATTTGAACAAACAAAATGCATGCAAATACAGTTTTAGGATTACAATTATGTTTATAATAACAATGCGCAAAATACATTTAACGTACAATCAATTAAATATACCTATGGTACTAATCTAATCTATACTACATTACTATTATTATAATACTTATAATCTATATCTATATTAAAAAGAGGTAAAGTTTGCCACGTTGTAAGAGGTAATCTCTGGATCTACCAGACCGATTTTGAATTATTTTACCAATAGAAAGCCACGTTTTTTGTGACCCAAAAAAAAAAAGCCTAACGAAGTGGACACAAGAACAGTTAGTAAGAAATAATTCCGTACATTTAATAAGAAAAGAATTTCAATTCGCATAATGCATTTCAATAATCATATCCAAATTACATATTTAAATTGAAATTAATTACCTACATCTCTAAAAACATTGTGCACAAATAGGCTAAGATGTTTACCAGCGTAAGTGACAGGTTGCAAGCCCATCGCCTAACAGTACCACAAGCCTTTATTCCCTTAGTCGCCTCTTACGATATCCACGGGAAGATATGGAGTGGCACTATTCTAACCCAGCAACCACACGGGTAACATTAGTCAAAACTAAATAATCAATATAAGTGTACAGATAAAACACGCATTATAATAATGGTACTAAATGAAGAACTTCTTCAGTCTACGTTCGAAAGTGCATTCTTTTATCTTAGTTACTTAGCCTAGTTTACTTTTCACCCTCAGTGCTGAGTTGTGCAGGCTTTGGTCCTAATGTTTGAAGTGAGCTCTAGTCAGTATAAATTCACTGATGTTCCTAATATTCTAACCCCCTTATAATATTATGCCATGCTTTTTCACTATCTGTAATAGGCTATTTGACAGGTTTTTGAAAACCATCTCAGATTATTTGTTGGTGTTTATTGAGTACTCCAAAAGTGGTAATTTTAAATTCTTTTATGTATTTCGTCTAAAAAAAGGAAATAAAAATTCACTTTTAAAATATGCCGCCAAAACGCTTTCTTGGGCAAGATGGCGTCGCACAGGAATCAGTGACGTCAGTGGTCAATACATAAACAAACTGACATTGGCTAATCATAGCAAAGCCAGAAAAACAAACAAACGTCAACTGTCATATATAATATACAGACATCCTATAATCTGTGATATTTACCGACCCTTGACGTCATCATGGATTCGGCGCCGTTTTCGATAAAATGGCTACAGATAAAAAATTATCAAGTTTTATCGTGGTTTTTTGGATAAAAGATGCATTTTTTTTAAGTCAGAATACCTTAAATCGATTTTAAAACTCATAATTTATATGAATATACATAATTATTACGTTTTTTTTCACCTTGTCAAATAGCCTATTGTGGCATTTGCCTCTGACAGAAAGTGACAAAGCTTTAAACTATTCCAAGCCACGTTTATAAGTAAACCTAGTTTGATAAGAATACCAGATATGTTTACTTATACTTATACAGGGTGGATAATAAGGCGGGCCCTGGAGGGAAACTACCTTAACTCCTTAAGTTGGCTCATTATACTTAAAGGAGACATTCCTTTATTTTGAAAAAGAAACAAAGCTTCATTTAAAGATTTTCTAAAATTTCTTTTTCTCTCCCGGGAATCAAACCAGCTAAGAATTTTAATAATTAAAACTCGCTATTATTAATGTTAAATTTTTAGCCCTTTCATTTGATATGACACAGTTAATTTACATATTTTTTTTTGAATTTCGTAAATTGTCCCCCAAGAATGTGACTTATTTAATAAAGAAAACTTTGCACATCTGTGTTTGTGTCATAGGATTACACCATCCTACCAAATCACCTGATTTAGTCCAGTAGGTTCGGAGTAAATTGGCTGTGACAGACGCACCGACAGACAGACGGACGAGTGATCCTATAAGGGTTCTTATTTTTAATTTTTTGTACAGAACCCTAAAAAAGACGACCATTATAGTACATTTCATTAATTTCCTTTAATTTGTCATTAATTGAAGTTGCAATTTTGTATTTGCCTTTTATGTTCATGCTGAACCCATCTTGGCGGTAGTCTGTAGAGTTGATACCGCAGTCCACATCAAGAACATGTACATGGTTATGATGTTTCATTTTCTTGTGCAGTTGCTCATTCACCTTAATAATAAAGAAGTTAAAGAATGTAGAATTTGGATTTACACTGCCAGGTATATTACAAACTATAACATTAGAATGTGTTAACGATTGAACACCTTCTTCAATAAGATCGGCGGTTTTATACGCGGAATTCACTTTAAAATCACTTCCACCGCACATGATTACAACACAGTCTTTCTTTGTAAAAAACTTGGTTTTCTCAGCGACGTTTTGCAACACTCGATCCGAGGTGCCCATCGTTATTATATCGGCAGTGAACCTGTAATCCTTTCGGCGTATTCCAGATAATATCCATATAATTTCCGGGCCATGGAAATCAGAGAGAAGCAGGAGATTGGGTTTTGTTGCAACCAGTTCATCAGATTCATCATCGACCGGTTCGTTGGACCCAGGCTTGATTACCTGGGTGTGTTTCGTTGTATCACTCATAGGTATTTTTTTTCGACTAAATTGATTGAGACCGAAAGTGTGCCTGCTCCCCGATAGTTCTGAAATTAACTGAGTATTAGCAACAGAAACGTACACAATGTTGCGAGGGAGTGGTAAATAATAAATACCGACGTCAAGACGTAGGACTTAACTGCAATATGCATTTCAAATGGTTGGTTAATGATGATGATAGGGTGACGCCGGTCTGAGCTGGCCGATCGAGCCTACGTGCATTAATTCATTCGAGGGTTCCACATTTTAGTTAATATGTTTACTGCCGGACTCAGAGACGTCAATTAAATTTAATGCTTCTTTAGTGACGTATTGTTTTATTCTATTGCTATAGCATATGTGACTGCAGCAACTTTAATTTATTTATTTATTTATGTTAAGGAAATCCAACAGCTATACATACATACATTAAGGGCCTGTTGTTTGATAAGTAGTTAAACTAACTAATTGTTAAAATTCGAAAAAGGAATTGAAAATTTGACACATTTCCTTGAGATTACTTAAAATTTTCGATTCCTTTTTCAAATTTTAACAATTAGTTAGTTTAACTACTGATCAAACAACAGGGCCTAAATCACGCCTGTTTCCCAAAGGGGTAGGCAGAGACCACTTCTTTCCATTGGCTACGATCTTGACAAATTTCTTTCGCTTCTTCCACATTCATATCATACATCGAGTCATGCACGCACGTTGGTTTCGGGTACTTAAGATTCGGCCCTTTTCCAGTATTTCTCCGATTTAACTCGAAAAAGTACGCCTCGCTATACAATAAGAACAATAGACAGAATAGGAAACCGTTAACCAATCTTACTAATAGATATAGAAAAAAAATGCTAAATGCGTACAATACACAGAACGACACGAACTTACATATAAATTAATAAAATTTGACAGCTATGATTCGCAAACACATGCTAGTTTCAATCACTCCAAGCACCTCGCCGACAATTTTTGCCTCTCGGATTGAGCGTTGCAGTTAAATATATCTAGGTCCAGCTCTCTTGCCAGGTTGTTCAAGCTCTTACCTGCACGTATTAGGAAGCTATTAATCAAGCACTCTTAATTGACGTCTCTGAATGCAGTTAGAAAACGCAAGAAAATACCGTTCCGTTTTGACTAGCCTAAATTATAAGACAGATTTTAAACGTTTTTTGATTAAAAAAAACTGGCTCGCGTACCGAGGTCTCCGTACAAAAATTTAGGTAAATAAGTAAAAGTTCACCCATCACGACAATCGAGTTAAAATATGTGAATTAACTAAAAATTTAAGGTTTTCGGAATTTAACTTTATATGATGTGCTATAAAACATTGCTTTATGCCAAATTTCAAGATTCTAGATCGACTGTAAGTACCCTTTAAGTTTTGATTCCCTTGCGAGTTTGAAAATATGCGGCTTAAATTGCTGTTTCTTTTGATTGCGTTGACATAGAAGTTTGACTTTGTTACAGCTTAAAGGTACTTATTATAGACCTCAGTATTTCATATGAATTTCAATTTAATACCTCTACGCGTTCATGAAGAAAGGGGTAGTAACTTTAAAATTATTAAAGCTGAAATTTACATCAAATACTCAGGTCTACTGACCCTTGGAGCTGTGAAAAAAACAAACTTCTAAGCCAACGCAATCAAAAGATACAGCCGTTTATGTTGCAAATTTTCGAAACTCGCAAGGGAATCAAAACCTACAGGGTACTTCCCGTGAAATCAGAATCTTGAAATTTGGTACCAAGCAACGTCTCATAGCACAGATAAATGAAAAATTGCGAAAGCCGTATATTTTCAATAATTTTAAGGTTACTACCCCTTTCCTCATGAACGCGTAGAGGTATTACATACTCTGTATTAATTATTAAATACCTAATAATACCTTAAACAATACCTTTAATAATACCTTTTTGTCTATAATACCTTTAAGCTATAACAAAGTCAAACTTCTATGTCAACGCAATCAAAAGAAACAGCAATTTAAGCCGCATATTTTCAAACTCGCAAGGGAATCAAAACCTAAAGGGTACTTCCAGTCGTTCCAGTCTCATAGCACAGATAAAGGAATTGATCTTGAAATTTGGCATGCTGCAAATTTTTAAAGCACAGATAATGGAAAAATTGCGAGGTTGAAACAAGTAAGTTTTTTGTGTGAATGTTTAACCAGCTGTAATTTGAAAACGGCTGCTTAAATTCACATAGTTTACATACATACATACATAAACTCACGCCTTTATTCCCAGAGTGGAGTAGGCAGAGCTACAGAATTACCAACAACTCTAAAAACTTGTTCATAATTCTGTAACCACATTTTGCACACTTGGGCTAAGATGTTCACCAGTGTATTAGTGACAGGTTGCAAGCCCATCGCCTAACAGTACTATACGCCTTTTATTCACATAGTTTGTATGGGGGAAATAAAGTGTTAAGGCTTAACTATCTCCCATTATCGGGAAGGTTCACGGTCCTCTTCCACCCTGTATATGAAGGAAAAATTCCGAATACCTTAAATTTTTAGTTACATCATATATGTCAACTGTCGTGATGGGTGAATTTTTACTTATTCACCTAA
Organism: Acleris laterana; assembly: GCA_963966035.1. Lineage (NCBI taxonomy): Eukaryota > Metazoa > Arthropoda > Insecta > Lepidoptera > Tortricidae > Acleris > Acleris laterana. The sequence goes on from OZ014438.1 coordinate 86,444,030, forward strand.
AGGTTTGTACGGAACCCTCGGTGCGCGCGTCCCACTTGCACTTGGCCAGTTTTTTATTTCTGTCGAAGAAATATTTTCTTGGAAAGGAACCCGCATGTTTGTTTGCCTCCCTCTCTTTAAAGAAAACGTTCAATACAATTGTAAATATTGGACTCGGTTTAAAAATGTCGTAGCTGTCCTGGACCTAAAACTGCTACTAGGGTTTACTATTCGGCGCGACGTGTATATAAAATAAAAGGCGAATACACGTGCAATAAAAAAGAAACACAAAGTACAGTCACAAGATTTTGGTACCCACATTAGGACCAAAGTCAATCTGACTTTGCTGAAAGTTACAAATAACTCGACATCTCTAATGCCATTGACGGCTTCAAGCAAATTTTTCTGGAAATGGGTCCCAAATTAAGACTGCACCGAGCAAACGTCGAGCGTCCAGTGGCGCACTCATTACTATTATTGTATTTTCTAATTAACTAAAGAATTTCCTTGCAATCAGACGATACGTATTTGTAGCGCAAGTAAAAACACAATTTATAGGATACGTAACAAACTTTAATAACAATTACCCTTTGAGTAGTCAGCTTTACGGGAAAAGGTGGCCACTTTTTTCCGTTAAGTTGATAACTCGAAGGTGAATTGTTATTAAACTATGTGATGTACCGTATAACTTGGGTTTTCATTTGTAGGTAGTACAAAAACCTACCGACCAATTTCAAGAAAATAGTTTAGTTTATTAGAAAACTCAATAATAGTAATGAGGGCGCCACTGTACATCCGGCATACGCCCGGCGCAGTCTTAACGCTCGTGACCGTATAGTCCGACTGTTTCAGGTAAAAAACTAAAGGCCCGTGGGTAAAACAAAATTCAGACAGTCCTGGTTCCTTCCCTACGGATTAGGTACACTCGGCCTGGGGAACGGGACAGAGCTGGTGATCGCGGGCGCTCGCAACTGTGGCCGGCTGTATCCTTGCGGCGTCCCGAAGATGTCGTAGAAGGTGGATGGCGTGCCTCCAGGGATGTTATTCTCTCAAAAACAACGGACGGTCGGACGAACGAGCGAAATCGCAGCAGCGAGTTTTAGTAGTCCCGTCATAGCGAACAAAACACATTTGTTGTTTTTGAGAGAATAACACCCCAGGTATGATTTGTGAGCATCCCAGCAAGCGGTGGAAGCAAAAGAAAGTGCCTAATGTAGCAGTGATGCCGTGGACGTTCGCAATCAGAAGCGGAGATTACAATTTGTAAGGATAATGCGAGCGCTTATAAAAAAACATAATCACAAAATTAGGGTGGACTTAAATGGGTGAAGACCGAAAAGTTGGACCACAGTTAAGCGCAGTTACAAACGACGAAGACGAAGAAAGTTCCGTTGTGCGACGAAAAGTATCCCTACAATTGTATGGCTAATTTTCGTGTCACAACGGAAAAGTTTCATAGAAAATTTTATTGATTGAGTTACCGTGGACAACTTTTTGGTCCTTACCCGAATATCAAAAAAATATCGTGCAAAATCAATGGTGACATAAAAGAAGCACTAAGCACAGTTAACCTAATATCTACACTAATGAATCACTACAATTTCGAAAAGCGTTATTATGGGGCGTTCGATTAAGGGGTGAGTCCGGACACAATCCAAAATGACGCATATGTTACTAATTATAAGACTGTTTTTTTTCTAATAGACGTAACGTTATCTTCCATTTTATACTTGTTCTTATTTGTAGCAAGTTATGACTTATTTTTGATTGCGTTCCTACTCACCCCTTAATCCCTCCTCACCCCATACGGTACTTCGTTTAGGCCCTGTTGTTTGATCAGTACACTAACTAATTGTAAAAAATTGAAAAAGGAATCGAAAATTTGAAGGAAATTTCTAATTTTTAATTTTGCGGGTGGTAGGACCTTGTGCAGGGTCCGTCCGGATCGCTACCACCATCTTATCCATTAACCTACCGCCAAACAGCAGTGTTCGCATTGCTGTGTTCCGGTTTGGGGATAAGACAGCCGGTGAAATGACTAGCATAGAGGCATTCCATCTTAGTCCTCAGGGTTGGCAACGCATTTGCAGTCTTAGGATTGCATTGCAGTCTTATGAATGCGAATGTCTATGGGTCACAGTTTCCACTTACTATCAGGTGGCCTGTGCTCGTTTGTCATCTCTATGCCATAAAAAAAAATTACTTAGTTTAACTACTGATCAAACAACAGGGCCTAACTGCCGCACTCAGGAAAGTCAATTAAATTTAATGCTTGTTTAGTGACGTGTTGTCTAATTTTATTGCTATAGCAAAGAAAGTGACAGCAGCAACTTTAATCAAGCATTTAATTTAATTGACGTCTCTGAGTGCGGCTGTTTTTGACGTTCAGACACAGCATTGGGTAAATTTGTTTGAATAATATTGTCACTTTTTTTCAGCAGCCACGGATGATTTTTACACAGTTATTTAGAGGACCTCAAAATACACATACACATATATAATTCATGGCGTTTAATAATATCGGAGCCGAGATATTTAAGATTTAAGTGTTCAGTTTTTGGTACTAAAAGTACGCCTAGGTAACAATATTAAATATCTCGGCTCCGATGCACTTGAGAATATTACATTACATAACAAAACATGTTTATTTTGAATTATTCTATCGTAATTTACCACTTTTACTAATGGCCGCTCACCTTGAAAATGTATGACTTTTACAAATGACAACACTTTTACCCAAACCCCTTTACGTGACATATTGAACAGACTTGTAGCTTTGAATTCTGATACAAATGTATTCCAAGCAATGAAAGATCCGCTTCCGGTCAATCTTGATGTCTCATTAAATCGACTACACGATTTCACATGATTTTGCAGAAATACGAAAACACACCAAATCTCTTGCGTCATAAGTTGGAATTAAGACATGTTGAGAAAATATAATTTAGGTCTCTAAACATACACAGAGATAGCAAGTTTTATAATATTACACATAAAAAGTTCTTTGGTCAACCACGACATAGTGAAATTTACATAAAAGTCATGCGTAATTTCATCGATGCCGGCTGTGAATGAAAAGATCGTGTAGTACATTAATTAAGCTTTGAATTTTTATACATATTCAAATTAAAAAATAAATGTAAGTTAGTTTTGTCTGACACAACCTTAGTAACAGAACTTAACCGACTAGGTAACTATTTGTTTAACTGCGCTTAGCTAAGACCGCCACTTAAGTCTAGAAATTATTAGGGCTATATTTTTTCTAGTATTGACTGTAGTGCCTCGTTAGTGCATTCTAAATACGTTTTTGGCTGATTGATTACACAACAAAGCCATTAGGAGCGTGTGTCAGGGTTCCAGCAATCGATATGTTTTAATGTTTTAATGTTTTAAAAACGGCTGTATATGGAGAGGACAGTCGGAAATACCCACTAAGAAAACTTGCATTTTACAAGCTTTTATTTAACTTGCAATATACAGTGTGTTACCAGCACCCTGGCTTTTTTTAAAGTACGTTAAAATAACGTATATCTGTAACGTAACTATGACATTAATTTAATTAAAACAACTTTTCAGGATGTGTTAACTTTCTAACAAAATTTTAATTGCCAGGGCACAGCAATTTGACAAGTGTAAATGACAGTCGACGGATACTTTGATTATTATGATCTGCCCCCGTACCACGACATGCCTTGTACCAAGCAACAGCGATACTAATAACGATGAACACGCAGCACATGCACTACATTAAAACCGGGCAAGAGCATGTCGGACCATGCTCAGTGTAGGGTTCCGAAGCCGTAACGACAAACACAAAAAACTATCTCAAAAATCAACATGTATGAAACAATTTTCTATTTAAAGTTATTTGGCGCTGTCTTAGATGATTTTTAGTAGGTATAAACCCGTTAATCGCCTGTATCTCAGGAACTAATCATGTCTACTTAGCCGTGATAGTTTTCCTTTAAAATTCGTTATATGCGCTTTCGTTGAAGATTTTTTTCAGATTTTTAGTACTTGTAGTTTTGGCTGTAGGGGGGGGGGGACACTTGACTCTAACAAAAAATAGCGCTTTAAAGCTTAATATTTCATAAACAGATCCCTTAATCGAAAAATTGTTTACATAAACCCGCAATATTTTTGAAAGACCTATCCAACGACACCCCACACTATGGGGTAGAAAAAAAAAAGACATCCCCACGTTACGTGTAGGGGAGGTGCATTAAAAAAAAATATTTTTCAAAATTTTAATTTACCACTTTGTTGGCGTGACTAATAATTATGTACATTCATGCCAAATTACAGCTTTCTAGTACTATGAGTCTCTGAGCTAGACTGGGGACGAACGGACGGACGGACGGACGGACATGGCGAAACTATAAGGGTTCCTAGTTTGACTACGGAACCCTAAAAATGGACAGTATCTAAGACAATTAATTGTGAAGTTATTTTAGTTATTTTTTAATTGATAATACTTGTAAACAATTGCTAAAGCAACATATTATCGGCAGTTTTAATAAATGCCCGCATGCCGGTAACACACTGTATATGTATGTAATGTAAGGGTAAAATCTTGCAAGTTATATTTGACCCAATTCCGGGTTTCCGATGAAGCTGAAATTTTACGCCTTTAGTTCTGATGGCAATACAATAATATAGTACCATCGAGCTGGTCTGATGATGGAGACTCAGGGTTGGCATAGGAGTTAATAAATATACACATAATAAACCCGTCGTGTTAGGGCTCGTTAGAATTGTCTTGACGAGCAGATGACGACTGTGCAAAAAAAAGTACAGTCGGCAACAAAAGCTTGTCCCAAAAATGATTGTTTTGACAGAAACTTATTACATTTATCGATTATTTAAGTGATAGAGAAATTAAAACTTCATCTATAATAAGTCATGTAGGCTTGTGTCGGTCATCAACTAAGAACTTTGTATGAACGCCTTTTTTTTTATCCTTACATAGTGAAAGACTCGTCTTCGACAGCGATAAATTGTATACTTACTCGAACATTTAAACCTTACTGTATTAGTTAACTAAATAGAATATTGATTAAGAACTTTTTGATCGATAAACAAAATTGAAAAGTCATATTTTATAGGCAATATTTTTATTTAATATTGTATAGCATTCTGTATAAGTTAGGTCCTGGAATATAGTACATAGTTCAATCCCGAAAAATCATCTCCTACGCACTCCTGGTATTATGTAGCCGCGTTTAGAAAGGGATTAGAGGTGACAGTTTTACCATATACTTACGTCAAAGTGCATATGTATTGACAGCTACGAGTATTCCAATCCCAAAATAATCGCGGTTTCATAATAAGATCGGATTCTAGCATTAATAGTAGATAAACCAAGGGATGAGAATACACACTCACACAAAAACCCTTCACCTATGTACTCAACTCCGGCAGATTCTGGCACTGGCATCTAGCCATTTGCTCAGTTAATTTTGTAATAGTAGTTTTAATTCAGTTAAAAATTGTTTGCTATCTTAACCAGCAGCGCAGGACATTTGTAATCGGTAACCGTGTTTCTGGCCCCACGAGACAGGCGTCACCTAGGCCCGTATTAATAAACTCATCTTGGCTGAGATGCGCGTCACAAGATACGTCAAAGTAAACGTCAAACCATAGAACACTGTCATTTTTGACACATCTCGAGACGAGCATTAGAGTTGAGATTAGTTTATTAATACGGGCCCTAGTGTGGTGGTCTAGTTTTTTTTGAAATGTGAAAATAATATTCGGTAAATAAAAGAAAGTATTTATTTATTTAAAATGATCAATTGCAGCCTGAGATATTTAGGCTGTACGAGAGATAGCGAGGGCGCGTATAGTTCGAGGGTGCAATTGCCACTTTCAGGTTCAAACGTTAAACGCTCTAATATTCATTTCGATTAATGAGGAAATGAACAAGCAGTTATTTTACCTTTTTGAGTGCATAAACGGTGCATTTGTGTGTCATCCGCGTGGTGTGTGTGCCGCACCGCCTGCGATCTAAATTGCGCTACGCACAGACCTCCTAATTACCGCTGCGCTCCTGGTACTTTATCTAAACATGCAATTACTTTTCTTCCCTAGGGTGGACATGTATCAGTTGCAACCCACTGCTAAGATAAACAATGGTACGAGTATACTAAAACATTTTGTAATTTGATTATCATTCTTTCTAACTCAGCAGCCATTGTGTTAAGGTAAGAGTATTGTTATGTTGATAGGACATGTTAAAAGCATTAGCCTGTGTATTATAGACGGGCTGTCCTGGCATTTAATGGCACGGCAAATTGTATTGTTAAAATATAATCTTAGTTCAGCTTCTTTTCCAAGAGACATCTTGTCAGGTATCATATTAAATTTCTATTGTGTATAAAAGAAAATGGAGTAGCCTTTCTTCCTACTTACCCTTGTTCTGTTTATCCTCTTACAAACGAACAAAAGCTAAAGTGTGATTTTTTTAGGGTTCAGATGTCAAACTGGGAACCTTTATAGTTTCCCTATAACGTCCGTCTGTGTGTACGTCACACTCACTTTCTCAGAAACTGTCAAAGTTACGAAACTGAAGTGGTATGAAGTAAATTGTGTTTTTTTTTCAACGCCCTCGGGTGTTTTTCACATTTAGACGACGTCTAAATACACATAGATATATATATTTTATTGCGTTTAATAATATCGGAGCGGATATATTAAGGTTTACTAAAATTACGACCATCAATATTTAAATAAGCTCATTTCCGATCCACTTAAGAGTATTACATTACATAACAATAGTAGTTTATGTGACTGTACATAATGAAGGGCATTAAACGCGAGTGTCTATTAATGAAACTCGCCAAAGGCGAGTTCCATAATAACATCACACGAGTGTTTTTATGCCTAATTATGTACAGTTACATACACTATGTTATCTACCCACATATCATAAGCCTCCATGATGCATTCAGGAGCCGCATATTATAACCGGCATCGCGGCGTTGTTCATTGCCACTAACAGTTATTATCATGACGTTAGTTGCTTTGTCACGGATATCAGGAGGCGTCGCCATAGAAGTCAATTTTTTTTTTTACACAGATGTTCGAAATATGATTGCAATACTATTATCGAAATCGATGTTATTTTATTTAGCAATAATAAAAATATTACAGATAAGAAATTTGTTGTGGTTCTTGAACGCATGATGAAGGAGTTATGATAATATGTATAGATAAAACATGTTTGTTTTCAATAATTCTATTATAATTTAGCACTGGAACCCTACACTGAGCATGGTGCCATATGATAGATAGGAAAAACACTCATGATCCAAGGCTTATATGACTACTTTCTAAGAGGTTAAGAAAGTAAAGGGACGAGATGCTACGGGCCCGTCGCTTTGGGAGGCTCTGCGCACCTATGTCTCCCTGGTATATATTCCACCCGGTTCTATTTTATTTATGCATCGATTGATTCTAAGGAAGTTTTTTAGTTAATTAGAAAACACAAAAATAGTAACGAGGGCGCCACTGGACGCTCGACGTTTGCTCGGCGCAGTCTTAAACACTTTTTAGGGTACCTACCACCCGTACATGTAAAGCAAGGTTAATATAATATGTTTACTGTGAAACATCTTATGATATACGAGTATAGTTGGTTAGCTATTAATCCTATTATTAACGACCTATGTTGGTGGGACTAGCTGCTATGGGCCCCTCTCATTGGGAGACTCCGCGCGCCTATGTCTCCCTGGTATATATCCACCCGATTCTATTATATTTACCCTAAACTAAGGAATAACCTAACAAACCAAGAGCCTCTTTATACAATTGGGATTGACCAAAAAAAAATACTCACGGTTTTTTCTTTCTAATTCGAAAGATTAGGAAATTTCAAGACACCGATTTCATTAATTTTGTATTTGGCCCAATAGTTTTGTTTAACTATCTTTATTTATTTAGCAGACATTTTATGGATGACATGATTATTTTAAATTTGGGATGGCATTTTCTAATAAATTACCACAATTAAATGATATCCAATGAAAAAAAGTAATTGTAATAGTGTATTAAAACATACTATATCAAACTGTTTTCATCTAACCCGTAAGATACACCTAGGAGGGCTTCAAGCCGAAAACGAAAGTCAAACAAAGGTTAAATATACTTTAGTCGAAATATCCAAAATATATAAATATTTCAAAAACTTAATAATACAGAACGGCTTTAAAACCCTATTCCTCGAAATGGTTTTGCTACGGGCCCCGCGCTTGCATAATGCGGCACTGATTGACTTGCACTAACAAGGTGTGTCTACAGCTCGGCAGGGGTTGAGTTTCTCCTTACAAAGAAATATTAAAAGGCAGACTTTATTAATTTTAATTAAACTAAGATGACAATGCAAGCATTGTGTACAAAAGAGTACTAAGGTTCCTATTGTAATAAATAACTATACTTTTTCCTATATTTTCAATTTCCAACGCGTCTTTTTGATGCTGCACCTAAATAAAATAATGTCATTAGTCGACCTAGGAATATTCGGGCCCATATTAATTGACAGCTAGGGATTGCCTATATCGATAAACTCAATTATCGATGCTTTTCCCATATATTAGTGATCGCTCCAAGTTGAGTTGGTATTTGACAAAAGTCAAATCAGCTTCTTTTTATGAAACATCAAAAACGCTCCGTTACTATAGAATTTATAGGGATTACTATCTTGTGACGTCACAATCAAACAGCGTCCTTATAGTTGAATATTATGAATTTAAAAATCTTAAAATAGCAAACTAAAATATAAGATTGACGTTTTCCTAGTATTTTTATAATTTTTATCTGTTGTTAATGAAAAACCAATTTAATTTCACTCTTGTCAAATAACCTAAATACAATATTGTGCAAAATGTGAGCACAGAATTATTAACAAGTTTTTAGAGTTGTTAGTAATTCTGTAGCTCTGCCTTCCCCACCCTGGGAATAAAGGCGTGAGCTTATGTATGTTAATAATGCAAATTACGATGTTCAATTCCAATAATTCTAACACCCTCACTGTTGTCAAGCGCGGTGGCTCCACCAAAGTAGTACCTTAAATTATTACCTGCTAAATAACATTTCTCTCGTATTTTCCAATGTGACGCGCTCAGTACTGTCTGCTACCAAATCTTTACAATTTATCTTGGCGTTTTGTAGCCGTGGGCGTTCAATTCAATTTCAACGTGCGTCATTAACCTGAGAGGGAAGGGCTTCTGCACGTTTGATTTTAAACAAAGCGAAGTTTTTCTTTTCTTTTTGTTGAACCTTACAAAAGCCAGGTAAAATTATTAAATGGAAAATTTTGCAGCTTGTTGCCTGTTACAAACACATTTTACGTTTCCTTTATTTGTTTAAACAGGGTGCCTCCGATCTTGGCTTTAAATGCATGGATCATTTCTACTCCTAAACTTCTTTTGTTCTGTAATTTGTTAAAAATGTATGCATACATACATACATACTCGTACATTAAATCACGCCTGTTTCCCAGAGGGGTAGGCAGAGACCACTTCTTTCCACTTGCTACGATCTTGACAAATTTCTTTCGCTTCTTCCACGTTCATACATCGAGTCGCACGTCGGTTTCGGGTACTAAAGATTCGGCCCTTTTCCAGTATTTCTCCGATTTGACTCGAAAAAGCACGCCTAGGGCGGCCCCTAAAACTATATATTAATAGAAAGGTCTAAAACAAAATTAATATTGAGTCAATTACAACTTAATTATATTTTAAAACTAAAAAGCTAAAGCCACTATCGCAAAGTTGTAAGCCACTATTCAAGTCATTGCGTATACTCCCCTTACCTTGTATGTACATTAAGGAGATATGTATATTTGAAAAACGAAACCCCCCTTCTTTTTAGACTGCGGTGGCACGTCTCAAACCGGCCAGAGAGACATCAACTTAAACATAAGCTCGTCATACCTACACATCGCTAACTCGTGCCATTTAGGTAGCACTTGACAGTTTCTAACAGACTAGCGATGTGACAATGTTCATCCTGTACGAGTCGAGAAAAGAAAACCAATTAGAAAAAAAGTTTTTTCAATCATTTAATACATGACATTCGTGATAAACAATTAATATTTGTTCTAAGTTATTACAAGACAGCCTTCGTCTTCTACTTGAGAAAATCCTCTTTGTGTAAGAAAATTGTACGTTGTCACCGTGTACTCGTAGTAGGAGTTCTGGATGCTTTCTAACGATTTCCTCTATTACTCGTATTTGGAAAAAATCTATGTTTCACGTCACGACACGTCTCGTAATAATTATTACATTGATGTTTTTAAACTAGTGATCAAAACTACTTCGTCATTATGTTAAGAGCATGTAGGCAATATTAATTTAATATTTTATCTTATCAGAAAAGACACCTAGGAAACTGGTCTCATCACTAATCTGTCAAGTGCTACCTAAATGCCACGAGTTAGAGATGTGTACCCATTGCCGTCTGACTAACAGTACTGTAGAAGAAACGTGTACTCGATGTGCATACGGATTTATAACAAACTGTCGTTTGAGTTTAAAGAAATTAAAATGTTGAATTTTATGAAAATTGTTATCAGCTGGCTACTACAAAGTTGTTTCTATTATCTTAATAAATATTTTAATTATAATGGTAAGGAAGGATAATTTCAGTACGAATGATTTTGACATTAATTTAATACATGTAATGGCTACAGTCATTTAATTTATTTAATAAAAAAACCATGCTTAGTAAGGCAGAATAAGCACCTACCTAATTAAATTTTATAACTACCTGACATTATTGTAAAACTACATTCTTCTTCAATGATTTATGATTATGATTATGAGTTTGTCTAAAAAAGGCCTAAGGCATTTTCCCGAAGGTGCTGGCAGCATTTCCTCGCTGGATGGTTAAACTTATACGTTGATTGAGGCAAAGGTATTTGCTTACGGCGGCGTCGTTGATCGGGTCGCCACGTTCCCGAACACATGGTTGAGGGAGGCGATGGCTGAGATACGCGTCATACTCGTGAACGGGTGCTGTTTGTGGGGTCCGGTCTGTTCACGTTTGCAAGGACTTGTTGTTAAATAAATTATTCTAGTTATGGCTTTTGACGTAGAGACCTCGTCGTGTTGTTCTCATAGTATGTTGTTTTTAATTTTAAGTTTATTGACGTTACATTTGTAATGATTTTATTTTTGGTAGTTTTAAGAATTTATTTTTTATTACTTTATTACCTAATGTAACTTACTTTACTTGTAACTTAGTTTTAAGTACTATAATACTTTTATGATTGAATAAATGACCTTCTGCTGGAGTTTCTTGCGGCGCTTCTTCTCCGCAATGATGGTCTTGTCCGAAGCGCTGGTAGACTCACCCTATATTACCGACGTGTAAAAGAGTGATTTTGGTATTTGAATTTTATGACTGCCAGCTCTTCGGTCTCCCGTGACGTCAATGAGCCTCTTCGAAACTTCTTTGAAAAGGCTTTGAGTGCTAGGACCCCACGGACCAAGGGTCTCGACGTATATTCTGGGCCGAGACCATTATATTTTCCTACCTTTAGGCTTTCCGCTGCTTCAGCTGCCACACCAGCCCTATTAGAGGTCCGGTGGAGATATGATGGGGCTAGCGTGTCACGATTTTTCTAAAATGTTTGTTAAATTATTGAATTTATTATGTGTAATTATTTCTTTAGTACAAGCTTGTAAGTATTTATTGTTAAATAAATAAATAACTGAATCAGCTAGTTTATAATATTAGTAAGAATAATGGTTTGTTATTGTCGACTTTATCTGTATTATAATATAATGACAACTAACTCTTATTAACGAATCCGTTTCCTGTGTATTACTTCCAGTAAACAAGGAAATTGCCTATGGATGATAGAAAATATACACTTTTACGCTTCTATTTCTCTAAGAGAAATTAATTCATATTAACTACTAGCGACCCGCCCTCGCTTCGCTTCGGTTTGTCAGCTTTCTGTAACACCCGTATATAAAACAGAATTTATTATTTATAAAAACCCCTCTTGAATCACTGTAACTTTTAAAAAACCGTATCAAAATCCGTTGCATACTTTTAAAGATCTAAGCATACATAGGGACAGACAGAGGGAAGTGACTTTGTTTTATACTACCTATATGTAGTCATAGGTTTGCTTCTAAAAGTTAGAACGAATATGTAAAATATTCATGTTATATTTTCACAGCTTCAATAAAAACTAATTCACGAAACAAACAATTGAGAGACATATTTTGAATAGCTATAAAAATAACCAAGGTATAAGTTAACAATAGTACATTGTTGCCTAGGCGCGGAAAGTAAGGGTTTTCCTGACGAGGTGGTTAGCAGGCCGAGCAATAGCGAGGCCTGCTAAAATACGAGTCAGGAAATCCTCGTTTCCGCCGAGGCATACATAATGCTTTTCTCAAACATGTGAGGAAATGATACAAATACATAATTACAAGTATTTTTAAAAACCTATGACAATTTCGGAGATAATGTTTGTTTGAAAACTACGAGTATTAGTGAAGATAGTTTCACGCACAACGCACCGCCGCCGGCCCACACTGCACCCACAAGTTGGGTGTGCGGGATTTTTTTCAAGTTCCTTTCGGTTTTGTATGCAATAGGGAGCACTTTTAATAAACAATATGGACATGGACGGAAAGTGTTTTCATATGGTTTTTTTACTCTTAGGAGTAAAATGAGGCACTTTCCGTCCTTGATTTTTAATCGGAAAAAATGAAAAAATGTTTTAGAAAATATGAATTATTTATTACAAATGTCATGTATTAAATGATTGAAAATACTTTTTTTCTAATTGTTTTCCTTTTCTCGACTCGTACAGGTCACATTACTAGTCTGTTAGAAACTGTCAAGTGCTACCTACCTAAATGCCACGAGTTAGCGATGTGTAGATATCACATTACTTTTTAGCGCATGTCACTTGTTATTTTCATTGACATTCTGAATAGGAAAAGACTTTATGTCACTGTACGGTCACGAGCGTTAATTTGGGTTGGGACCCATTTCAAGAAAAATACGCTTGTAGTCAATGTCATAACTGTAGGCATTGGAGATTTTGTCGCACGGTAAGACTATAGCAAGCTATGAAGTCGTCATTTGCCATAAATCTAAACTCTTATTCATATTCATACTCATTCATTTAATTTATCTTAAAATGCCTCTATAGCGGTCGGTCGTGTATATTTATCTTAGTCAAGTTAAAAAAAAATCTATTAGATTATAAATTCATAACTTGAACTATACACCTGCGAATAGGTAATTCGCCATTAGTGTGGGCTAAAACATTCACTTCTGTCGTGTTTTAATGTATCTTTTATTTGTTTATAAATTTTCGTAATTAAATCAGTATAAAAATGGTAATTATATTTTATTGTAATATTTATTTTCCAAATATAACATTAAATAATCGTTTCTAAGCTCGTCAACGTTGTTGTCCTTGATTATAAAAAAAAACCTAAATAATTAAATAAATAAATGAGTATGAATATGAATAAGAGTTTAGATTTATGGCAAATGACGACTCCATAGAAGATTAATTCATACTTACCTTACAGACAGAACACAATCCATAGTATTAGACACTTATGATAAAACAACAAAAACAATTACCAGACTTCAGTCAAATTATGAACACATTCTACAAGGGGTTCCACAAGGCAGCGTTCTGGGGCCTTTACTATTTCTGATATATGTAAATGATTTCCCTTTAATGATTGATTATTCATGTGTCATGTTCGCAGATGATGCCACCATATTTATATCTAATGACAAATCAAACGTCTCTGATATTAGCAGTGAATTACGCAACACACTCAAAAATATTATGAATTGGTTTAGCTCTCTAAACTTGAGGGTCAATATAGATAAATCGAAAATTATACAATTTGTCAATTATAAACAGCTACCACAAATCTTAAATGTTATTATCGATGACAGATTAATTGAACAAGTTCAGAGTACTAACTTTTTAGGAGTAACTTTAGATTGTAACCTAAATTGGAAGCTACATGTTGAGAAAACAAATAAAGAAATTACTAAATGTTGTTATGCAATATCAATACTCACTAATATAACATCAACAGAGGTAGCTATACAGGCGTATTATGGAAATGTTTACCCTCTACTCACCTATGGCATAATATTCTGGGGTAACTCAGTAAATGTTCGATCGACCTTTATTCTTCAAAAAAAATGTTTGCGAATCATATTTAATGTTAAAAATAGAGAGAGCCTAAGACCTGTGTTTAAAAACCACAAAATATTAACCCTGACGTGTATATATCTACTAGAAATTTGTTTATTTGTCAACGAAAGGAAAGACATTTTTATTAAAAAATTTAACTCTAAGGTGAATTTGCGAAGCCAATATAGGTATGACTTGCGTACAGTCCGGCCTTCCAGCTTTATACTCAATAAAAGCACATTTGTAACTGGGATTAAGGTTTATAATAATTTACCAGAAAATGTTAAGGCCTTAAAGGGCGCACAATTTAAGAGGCAACTCAAGGCCTGGCTGCTAAGCAAATGTTTTTATGATTTGAATGAATTTTTTGAGTAATTTATGTTTGTTATTTTATTAAATTTTATAATATTTCAAATCAAAGCAGATTTTTTGTGATAATATTGTACGTCCGAAACGGGCAAACTGTTGATACCTACTAATTACTTTATGACATGTTATAACAACGTACACAGTTTTGACAATAAATGATTATCTTATCTTATCTTATCATAGCTTGCTATTAGTCTTACCGTGCGACAAAAACTCCGATGCCTAGTTATAAGAGATGTCAAGTCATTTGTAACTTTTAGGAAACTCAACGTTATTGTTGTAGAATGCCAGATTGAATTTGGACCTAAGGTGGGTACCAAATTAAATCTCGTGACTGTACATGTATACGAGTAACATCGCAAAGAGGTTGTTATAACCTCCTTTGTTTGCGTGTCTGGCCAGTCTTACATTTCAATCTAAATCTTTCAAAATTTCAATCATTCTCTAGACAATAAGAACCAGACACCGGATCTCGTGTCTTGGAGCTTCATTTAATTATTTTGAACCCCGACGCAAATAGAGGGGTGTTATAAGTTCGACGTGTAATTGTGTTTGTGTCTGTCTGTGGCACCGTAGTTCTTAAAAAGATGGAGCGATTTCGATGCAATTTTTTTTATTTGAAAGCTGGTCTTTTGGCGGTGATTTTTAGATATGTTTTAACATAATATGTTTAGCCGTTTTTGAGATATTGAGCTTCTAGGGGGTTAAAAGACCCTGATGGAACGGCGACACCTACTTTCAGAGCTGATATCTCTTAAATGGCTGAACCGAAATATATCTTTATTAAAAAACAACCTGCGTCCAAATACATAATAAATAACGAGATATCAGTTCTGAAATAAGTATCCATTATATCGGGGGTTTTTATCATTATAATTACATACTCGTATAATGCTCAAGTTTACATATCTTTTAATATTTTTTGGACTAGGTATGTCGAATTGACGTATTAAATCCAAACGTAAGAGACTTCGTATGATTTTATTTACAGTGTCAATTTGACATAGTCCAGAGTGGACTTGGAATTAATTTCTGTGACTGTACTAGAACTATTTAAGATCAGATTCAGCCAATAAACAATTCAATTTATTTATTTACCTTATCACAAATAGTATAAAACAAAGTCACTTTCCACTGTCTGTCCGTATGTATGCTTAGATCTTTAAAACTACGCAACGGATTTTGATGCGGTTTTTTTTAGTAGATAGAGTGATTCAAGGGGATGGTTTTTATCTATAATAAATACTGTTTTATGTACGAGTACGCTAGTTGGAGATAAAACCGAAAGACAATGGATTACTTATCAACTAATTTACAAAGTATTTTAGATACAGTTGTTTAATTAAACATGTTACTAAGAACATTGTTATTTTGATTTTGTGATTTGCATATTATATTAGGTTGGTCTTTCAGTTCACTTCCGTGTGGCTTCCAACAACTTATTGTCATTATGTCATAATTTCTTCTGTCAGTTAAAATCATGTATTTTTTTTGATAATTGCTTTTGTATGTATGTATGTATGTAAACTCTTTATTGCACCTAAACAAGACATGTTTGCATCAATATAAATAATGTACATAGGCGAACTTATCCCATATGGGATTTCTTCCAGTTAACCTTGGAGTAGAATAAGCAAGGACAATGCCGAAGGATAGACAAATAAACAAAATTTCAGGAAATAAACTTTGTTTGCTTTTTACTTGAATTACTTTTTTAAAAGCATGTTAAAAAGCGGCCCTAGTGGACGGGTGAATAGTGCGTTTTCTCCTGCAATAGCTCTCTTATTTACTGAACAGTAAAGGTCATAATATCGTTTTTACCGCGTACATAGAATATAATCTCAAGAAACAGTTCACCAAGCGATTGTAGCACCTACTACGAATTGTTCGTAGAGGCTGCTACGTATTTGGCTTGTGCTACGAAACATCTAAGACTCGAGTCCGGGTAACTCTATATTGTCAAAGTTTTGATACCTCTTAATTACTTGACAGTGGCCGAGTTATACAGTGTGTTACCAGCACCCTGGCTTTTATTAAAGTGGGTTTAAATAACGTACTTATACCTTTTTTAATGGCATAGAGAAGACAAACGAGCACACAGGCCACCTGATGGTAAGTGAAAACTGTGACCCATAGACATTCGCATTCACAAGACTGCAAATGCGTTACCTTACCTACCTACGTAACCTACCTTTAACGTAACTACGACATTAATTTAATTAATAAACAACTTTTCAGGCTTTGTTAACTTATTTTCATTTCTTCTTACCAAATACTTCGACACGTGTATTTAAAAATACCTCAAAGCAAGCTTACGTTTATTTTCATCTTGTTTCTCAAAGCGTACCTTTCCTCTTTAAATAAATAAATCAATGATAAGACCCAATGAAGCAATTTTTATCCAATAATAATTACGTTAAATTATTTTCTCTAACAGAAATAGGCTTGACGTGGGAATCAATTAGGAGCAAAATATAATAAAGCCGATTATGGAATCGGGGAGTGTTTCAAACCCACTCTTTTCTTAATGGAGCTTACTTACCCAGGTACCGGATAAAAGCCAATTTATAGAAAAAGTAGACCGTTGGTGATTCTAAAATAGAGTTAACCTGTCGAGGCCCAACCTGGCGCTTTTTAATTTGTGTTTACAATGTGTTTATCAGCCTATATACAGTGTGTTACCAGCACCCTGGCTTTTTTTAAAGTAGGTTAAAATAACGTATATCTGTAACGTAACTATGGCATTAATTTAATTAATAAAGATTTTTTCAGGCTTTGTTAACTTTCTAACAAAATTGTAATCGCCAGCAATGTTAAGCACAGCAATTTGACACGTGTAAATGACAGTCGACGGATACTTTGATTATTATGATCTGCCCCCGTACCACGACATGCCTTGTACCAAGCAACAGCGATACTGATAACGATGACCACGCAGCACATGTACTACATTAAAAATGGACAGTAAGTATCTAAGAAAATTAATTCTGAAGTTTTTTTTTTTTTTAATTGATAATACTTGCAAACAAATGCTAAAGCAACGTATTATCGGCAGTTTTAATAAATGCCCGCATGCCGGTAACACACTGTATATTAGGGCCTTTACACAATAGCGATTTGTCCGGCGATTTCTCAGTCTGCGATTTTCTTCGCCAAAAACGTGCGTTGCTAAGAAAATCGCTGAGAAATCGCCGGACAAATCGCTAGTGTGTAAGGGCCCTTAGGTCCTTACCTATGAAATTGGCGTTTAATATGGAGAATGTTATGAAAACGGTGGTCTTCATACATTTAATTTTACGGATTATGTAGTAACGTCAAATGCAAACCAAAAAAATTTCTGTCAGTAATATTGGACACTTCTAAACTATATTATACATAATCTAAATTACTTAAAAATAGTTAGCTTCATAAAACTCTGCGTAATTGAAACACTTGAACTTGCAGCACATGAAAAGAGTTGTTCACACTTTAATTTTAAACATTAAGTAAGAAATTGAACCATATTATTTGTATCTAAAACCTTTGTAACATAGTGTATTCATGAAATTTAAAAAGACTTTGGAAGTTAAAATTTAAATGAATAAATTCCGTAGGAAATGAAACACGTGAAAAAGACGCCAATTTCATAGGTAAGAACCCAATATAAACAATAACAAAGGTCAAATACGATATGGTTTTTACGGGCATGTCGGAACATGCTCAGTGTAGGGTTCCGAAGCCGTTACTACAACCATAAATAAGTACATACATACATACATTAAATCACACCTGTTTCCCAGAGGGGTAGGCAGAGACCACTTCTTTCCACTTGCTACGATCTTGACAAATTTCTTTCGCTTCGTCCACATTATTACTTATTACTTATTATTTAATAAGTATCTGTCGAAAAATTATTTTTTGGGACAAGGTTTTGCTGCCGACTGTACTTTTTTTTGCACAGTCGTCATCTTCTTGTCAAAATGATTCTAACAAGCCCTAACACGACGGGTTTACCATGTGTAATTTAGGAGTTCCTGTAGCCTTAAGTTTAACCTTGAGTCTCCATCATCAGACCACCTCGATGGTACTATATTATTGTATTGTCATCATAACTAAAGGCGTATGCAAATTTTCAGCTTCATCGGAGACCGGGAAGTGGGTCAAATTAAACTTGCAAGATTTGACCCTTATACATACATTGCAAGTTAAATAAAAGCTTTTAATAAAAGCTTCGAAAAATAGGATCACAAGCTTTACATAGCTTTTAAAATACAAAACGTGTAAGTTATTGATTTATCCTACGTACATACATACATAAACTCACGCCTTTATTCCCAGAGTGGGGTAGGCAGAGCTACAAAATTTCCAATAACTATAAAAACTTTATCCTACACTAGACTGGAGATAGCTTATACGAGTACACTGGATTAAAACATATGCTACTTTTTATCCCGAAAAAAAAAGTTCTCGAGGGAATAACGATAATCGAAATATACGCGGGCGAAGTCGCGAGCAGAAGCTAGTTAGACCATGAATATTGAATAGTTTGTACATAATAATGTCGGATGAGAATGAATGATGAATTAGTGAAACATTTATTCAGCTATAATGCAAAAACAAACACAATGAAAAAAAAATTTAAAAGACAATAATAAACTATGAACCGTTTTTAAAACCAAAACAAAAATGAACGCTCTATAGTAAAGCTGAAAATTCCAACCAGACCAGCTGTAACCTGTAGCGCCTCCTGAATTTATCTGAATTTAGCTTTTAAGAGCCTCAGCACTGATTTTCAGCTGGAGCCTGATAGAGAGGTAGATTACATAATTATACCAAACAAACAATTTAACTGCAAAAAGAAAACAGTCAAAATAACAAGTAAAAATTAATAAAAAAATATATTTAATAAATTTCTGTCAAAAAAACTGCGACATGCATTAAAAGATAAAGATAAAAGATAAAAGATATTTATTCAGTAAGTAGGCCGCACGGGCACTTTTACACGTCAAGAATCTACCAGCGCTTCCCAAGAGGAGACACTACTGAGAAGAAACGCCGCAAGAAACTCAGCAGTCAGTCATTTTTTAAACATATTACAATGGTACTACTTAATCTAGCATTATATAAAGCAATAAATATTAAATTCAATATAATATTAAATAACATGCGTAGATCAGCAGGAAAACATGCCAAAAATGTTATGTGAGAGATAAAGGAAGAAATAGGAGAAAAAAAAAAAAAAAAAAACTCACTTACATTTGTTTATAACTTATAACACGGTGCAAGATGACCACATAAAAGTTTCGATACGGTTTCCTACATCAATGGTGTCCCCTAGACAAGATAAAGCTTTTGCAATTTATCAAATTATTATTGACTATGTTTCGGGTTTAGACCATGAATTTTTGTCTGTTAGATAGTCCTCGACCCTATAATACGCTTTTGACATTAACGATTTTTTCAAGTAATTTTTAAGTGCTGGAAATGGTAACTTTAAAACTACGCCAGGTAATTTATTATAGAAATGAATGCATTGACCAACAAATGATTTATGTACTTTACGGACGCGGAATTTTCGAATAGCGATTTTATTTTTATTTCTAGTATTTAAATTATGTATATCAGAATTCTTGGTGAAAGAATCTAAATTCTTAATAACATAAATAATGCCGACCATTTATTGCCGACCTACTTGTCAAGGCGATTCTAACAAGCCCTAACATGTGTAATTTAGGAGTTCCTATGGCCACTCTGTCTCCATCATCAAACCAGCTCGATGGTACTATATTTTTGTATTGTCATCAGAACTAAAGCCGTGTGCAAATTTTCAACATCACCGAAAACCAGGAAGTGGGTGAAATTATCCTGGAAAATTTTACCCTTACATACATACATTGTAAGCTAAATACATACATACATACATAAACTCACGCCTTAATTCCCAGAGTGGGGTAGGCAGAGCTACAGAATTTCCAACAACTATAAAACTTTTTGATAATTCTGTAACCACATTTTGCACACTTAGGCGAAGATGTTTACCAGTGTATTAGTGACAGGTTGCAAGCCCATCGCCTAACAGTACTACACGCCTTTATTACCTTAGTCGGCTTTTACGACATCCACGGAAAGATACGGAGTGGCTTTATTCTAATCCGGCTACCACACGGGGGCAAAAATAAAATCTTTTTAAATATTACAACGTGTGCAGTGTCCTCTTGAGTATGTTTTTTTTTTCTTGTTTCATACTTTTCAGTCAAATTTCAGTTTTTGACATAAAATATTATTTAATTTAATCGTGGCATTCTATATCCATCCAAGATCCTTCCCCGTAACGGGTGGCGTTCCCCCCACGCCGGATAAAAAATTTAACTGCATTCTAAAATCAACTTTAATACAAATACTGTGAGCTTAAAATAAAACTAACAAGATTTTTCGAGATAATACTGTTTTGATCTAGCAGTACGTATGCAATTGACGTCATAGGCACAATGACCTGGCTTATACACTACTAGCTTCTGCCCGCGCCTTCGTCCACGTAGATTTCTATTATCGTTAGTCCCTCGAGAACTTTTAAATTTTTCGGGTTAAAAAATAGCCTTTGTGTTAATCCAGTGCAGTGTATAAAGCTTTCTCCACTTTCCACATTTCATCCGTCCAGCCTCTTTTCCTCTTTATAGTGTTAGTATTAGATTTAAAAATTACATGACACTAAGTAACTATATAACTCAACAGACTTCTTTTAAACTTTGCCTAATACACCTCCACCCTAATATCTGAAAGCAATAAAAAAATTGTTGTTTTTAACATTTAAATATTATTTTGTCATTCTATAATTTAAAGATCCCGCACACAAACAAATAGCGACGGAGAGAGATCAAGCGATATGTCCATCCCACCCTGCAGCCCGGGGAAATCATATAAATAGCTATGCGAACATCGTATAACGCTGTCCCACCTAAATCCCGGCGCACCTTTGAACATCAAAGTGCATATTGCATCCTGCACTCCTTATTTGCAATCGAACGACGAGCGACAAGGATGGGACGTTCGGAATATTACGTCCAGTACACATTCAGTACATAATAGATACAACTGTCCGGATCGATACACTCAAACCTACACAGGGGATGCGCTGGGGGCTGCACCTATACATACGTAACTAGGTTGATGTCGGAACTCTAATGAAATGAAGTTATAGATTGCAATTCGCTCGCTACCCCGCCCGGACCCCTCAGCTGGAAATCAATAGGATGCAGACAGCCTCCCCTGGTTTTTAAATAGACTCAACATTCATGTATAATTTCCATATGCATTTTCGACGGAATAGAACCCTATTATATGATTAAAATAATAATCAGCTACCTGATTAAAAACCTAGATAGACCAAATATATTTTTGCAACAATTAAAAATATTCTTAGTTAACAAATGGTTTTACAACCGCCATCTTTAATGAGACCTACCAATAATGACAGCTACTTAGGTGACCCAAGATTAAGAATGAGTACTTAGATTATAATTTTAAAGGTAATTTGTATTGATTTGTACCAAGATATTGTTGATGTACAATATGGAATATAGCTTAGAATAAGGATAATAAAATGGGTAGCAGCCCCCTCGAGTCGCTGCGCCCCCGCAAGGCGCCACGTGTCTATCTGAACTTGTTCCTCCTGTTGTAACGTAATGTGACACGCGATAAATGATTTGAATTTGAATTAAATTAAAAGTTTGTTCTTATTGCGTAGCTTTTATAAAACGTGCTTCACAGCAAGCTAGGCTAATGTTTATTCAGTCAAATATTCCTCATTCATTTGTTACTTATTAACAAGGGGCGTCGGTAGGTGGAGTGACGATCTTCGCAAGGTGGCTGGCAAGAGCTGGATGAGAGTGGCCACGAATCGTGCTCGTTGGCGTGCAATGGGAGAGGCCTATGTCCAGCAGTGGACTAATATAGGCTGATGATGATGATGATGATGATGATGAACAAGGGGCGGAATTTTCATAGCAGGTGTCTTTGATTTTCGTATTCGAAGACCCTCAAAAGGCGCAATTTGAGCCTTTTGGGTCGGAACTGTTGGTTTTTTATGGACCGTGCTATTAAAATGCCTGATCAACGCAACCCGTGATAAAAATACTGGTCTGTATTAGATGAATTACCGGGAGCGTGGAAATGCATATGTAGGTAGTGGTATTGTGTGTTAATCGAGATATACTTTAGTATATGGTTAAGCATTGGCATTCAATTTGGCAATGCTGCCAGCATTTAAGGAACAATGCCCATCGGTAGCGGTTTGTTAGATTAGTGTAGTTTTTTAATTAAGTTTTAAGTTCTGTCGGTTGTTTTTTTTTGTTTGTCTGAAATACATTCCTTTTTCATTAAAAAAAAACCGAAGTAAGTCTATGTATCCGCGGTTTGAATATATGGTTCAGCCACAAATCACAAAAAAACTAATAGGTGTAATGTCGAATCACAAAAACCGTTACTTACTCGTACTTTTAAATAAGTTCCTACCAAACTACGATATAGTAGTTTTAATACATTTGCTATTCACATACATCAGGCGCTTTCCACGGGGAATTTAAAAAACAACTTCTCAGAATTCCGAATTAATGGATAATATATATTTTTTAAATAAAAACAAACGAAAGAACTTACAAACTTACTTAAAACTACTAATCTAACAAACCGCTACCAGTTGGCATTGTTCCTAAAATGCTGGCAGCAATTCGGAATTTTAAGGTGTTCCCAATTATTATATCCAGAAAAAAAAAATAAGGTAAATGAAGTGCAACCACGTTAACAAAAATAAATAAATGTAATAAAAATAATAATATAAGGGGACAATCTCACACCAATTGACCTAGTCCCAAACTAAGCTCTAGGCTTGTACTATGGGTACTAGACAAGGATATAAATACTTATATAGAGAAATACATACTTAAATAAATTAGAAAACATCCATGACTCAGGAACAAATATTCGCGCTCATCACACAAATATCTGCCCTTACCGGGATTCGAACCCAGGACCGCTAGCTTCGTAGGCAGGGTCACTACCCACTAGGCCAGCGCGTCGTCCTAAGATGGTTTTCTTCCTGATTTCTTTGACTGTATCAACTATTGACTCTCGTAGCTCTAAAATCGCACAATGTGTTAAATCCACAATATAAAATAAGTAATTTTTCCGTTTCTGTACCCACTAGAAATGACCAACTTGTTTTTTTTTCTTTAAAAGAGAAGATTTTATTTAAAATATGTAGAACCCATTAGGTTAGGTTAGGTTTACTTTATAACAATCCCGAAATAGTAGATTATACACCGAGGGGATAAAGCACAGTTTTATGTCACGGGCGCGATATTGAATCCTGAACGTAACGAAGGACTCCAGATTTAACTCCCGAGCGCAGCGAGGGTGTTACGAGTTAATTCCCGAGCGAAGCGAGGGAATTAAGAAGAGTCCTGAGCGCAGTGAGGGGTTCAAGCGCGCCCAAGACGAAAACAGCTTTATCCCCGAGGAGTGTACTCTACTTTTCTCACCTTTTGCGAGACAATAAAAAAGCGAGTCTACTAAAAACAGCGTTTTATTATAGTAAATTAAAATTAAAAGTGAAAATTGATATTTGATGTTTTCTTCAATTTTGATATATTTATTTAAAACTTTGCAGTTATCACCAATGTATTTTACTGCAGCGTCTTACAATACTCGCGGCTTTTGTTTAATTTCAAATGTGTTCCATTCAGCTTGCCGTGGCCAGCTCGATTTTAGAAAATGTTCGATTTTCAAATTAGGTTGGACGCGGCGGTGGCGGCGGCGCCGCGCCCGGCCTTCGAGTATTAGTTGATCTTTTATTACGAAATTAGACTTTAAGGCCATTGTAATAAGAACTATGAAAAGTGAAAATATTACAACCCAGCGGGTTATAATGAGATTCAGTACAACATTACACCCCGGCTAAAGCCAAGGGCTTTAATGATTTGGTTTGCGTAAGGTTTGCATGATATGTAATTTGGCATTGTCGAGCAGGTGGTGTGAAAAGTTACTAACCATTATGCATTATGACCAGAGATCGGAAAAGGTAGAGCTAATTTGCCTAAACTTGACGCATATTCATTCATGCGTGAGCGAAATGGGAATACATTAATGAATGAAGGTGCATCAAGTTTATGCAAATTAACTCTACCTATTCCGATCACTGATTATGACACATTATTTATTTTCACCTTTATACTTTATGATACGTACGTATACGTAGAAAGCGGGTCTTTTGTCAAATAAATTTCTTCAACCATAATTATATCTCACAAAGTTCGAATAAATTCATTTATTGTGTTGTAATATTCAAGTAAGGATAATTAAACAGAAAACAAACAAACGAAAGAACTTACAAAATTACTTAAAACTACACTAAAGTTCGTACTCTGAATTTTGCGATTGAATTCACAAGACTTGAGGCGCGATTTCAGCTGGCTGACTCTTGTGTGTCGTGTACTCGGCTGCCCCGTTTCTAAACCCAGCTAGGGGCATTGGGAAAATTTTACAGAAAGAGCGAAAAAACATGTTTTGTCTGAGCCGTACCAAAATTTTCCAATATTTGTTCAAGAAGTGATACTTTCTCCATTAATTAGATTGATGAATGACGACGATGACCACTCCCCGAGTGGTTGCCGGGTTAGAATAGTGCCACTCCATGTCTTCCCGTGGACGTCGTAAGAGGCGACTAAGGGAATAAAGGCTTGTAGTACTGTTAGGCGATGGGCTTGCAACCTGTCACTAATACACTGGTAAACATCTTAGCCTAACTGTGCAAAATGTGGTTACTTATGTACCTATGTAAATATGTTAGATTGATGAATACGTCGGTATACATATTTTTTCTTAATTTCGTATGTTACATGTTTTATGTGAATCAGTGAGCCGATGATATTCGAGCGTCTCTGATTTTTTTCAAAACCTAGTAAGTGCAAGTCACATACCAGCATTTTGAAATAATTTGTGACATACTAGGTTTTGTTACTAGGATTCGGATTGTGGGTAAATGTGAACCTGAGTAGGTAGGTACTTACTAGAACCCGCTTTTTATGCAAACATCTCAAAATTGAGTTTTTGACAGTTAAGTACTAGGAGAGTCCTGGATTATTTGGATCTGGAGGAGCAGCTTGTGAGACTGCGTGTTCCTCAAATTCCCAGGATTGCCCTTAGAGCCCTTACTCGTTCCCTGTTGGACGTGCCTGAGGCCCTAGCCAAGTTTCACTACGCTACACACACTATCGGCAAGGCATGACTGACAAAGTACACCTGGGCTGTCATCGGTAGCCTAAGGATGCCTCGGTATACCACGGCAGATTTCGGTAGTATAAGGCATACCTAAGGACACCTCGGCATACCTCGGCACACTTCGGTAATATAAGGCATACCCCGGCAGGTTTCAGTACTGTAAGGCATACCTAAGGACACCTCGGCATACCTCGGCAGACTTCGGTAGTGTAAGGCATACCTACCTAAGGACACCTTGGCAGACTTCGGTAATGTAAGGCATACCTAAGGACCCCTCGGCTTACCTCGGCAGACTTCGGTAGTGTAAGGCATACCTCAGGACACTACGGCATACCTCGGCAGACTTCGGTAGTGTAAGGCATACCTAAGGACGCCTCGACATAGCGCGGCAGACTTTGGTAGTGTAAGGCATACCCCGGCAGATTTCGGTACTGTAAGGCATACCTAGGGACCCCTCAGCTTACCTCAGCAGACTTCGGTAGTGTAAGGCATACCTAAGGACGCCTCGGCTTACCTCGGCAGACTTCGGTAGTGTAAGGCATACCTAAGGACCCCTCGGCTTGCCTCGGCAGACTTCGGTTGTGTAAGGCATACCTAAGGACACCTCGTCATACCTCGGCAGACTTCGATAGTGTAAGGCATACCTAAGGACGCCTCGGCTTACCTCGGCAGACTTCGGTAGTGTAAGGCATACCTAAGGACGCCTCGGCTTACCTCGGCAGACTTCGATAGTGTAAGGCATACCTAGGACGCCTCGGCTTACCTCGGCTTACCTCGGCAGACTTCGGTAGTGTAAGGCATACCTAAGGACCCCTCGGCATACCTCGGCAGACTTCGATAGTGTAAGGCATACCTAAGGACGCCTCGGCTTACCTCGGCAGACTTCGGTAGTGTAAGGCATACCTAAGGACGCCTCGACACAGCACGGCAGACTTTGGTAGTGTAAGGTATACCCCGGCAGATTTCGTTACTGTAAGGCATTCCTAAGGACGCCTTGGCTTACCTCGGCAGACTTCGGTAGTGTAAGGCATACCTAAGGACACCTCGGCATACCTCGGTAGACTTCGATAGTGTAAGGCATACCTAAGGTCCCTCGGTATACCTCGGCAGACTTCGGTAGTGTAAGGCATACCTAAGGACACCTCGGCATACCTCGGCAGACTTCGGTAGTGTAAGGCATACCTAAGGACACCTCGGCATACCTCGGCAGACTTCGATAGTGTAAGGCATACCTAAGGACACCTCGGCATACCTCGGCAGACTTCGGTAGTGTAAGGCATACCTAAGGACACCTCGGCAAACCTCAGCAGACTTCGGTAGTGTAAGGCATACCTAAGGACACCTCGGCATACCTCGGCAGACTTCGATAGTGTAAGGCATACCTAAGGACACCTCGGCATACCTCGGCAGACTTCTTTAGTGTAAGGCATATCTAAGGACACCTCGGCATACTTCGGCAGACTTCGATAGTGTAAGGCATACCTAAGGACACCTCGGCATATCTCGGCATACTTAGGTAATGTAAGGCATACCTAAGGACGCCTCGACATAGCGCGGCAGACTTTGGTAGTGTAAGGCATACCTAAGGACACCTCGGCTTACCTCGGCAGACTTCGGTAGTGTAATGCATACCTAAGGACACCTCGATATAATAAAATAATAATAAAATTCTTTATTTCAGACCAAGATCCATAGTGTGTTAGTAACAATTGACTTAAAACTAAATTAGAAAATTAAACATCTTTTTGTTTTTTAAATAACAAATTGGGCAACGCCCTTGATCTGTCCAATCCAAAAAGATAAGATTGGACAATCAAATCTTCCCGCTATCGCATTTAGAATGCTGTTGTCGCTTGCCCTCACTCTGTCTAACAGTGACGCTATCTTTTTGCGCATGATCGCCCGAAACCCGTCTACACGTGCTTCGGCGAACATGCCTGATGCACTACACCTCCTCGGCAGCCCCAACAGCATTCTAAACGCATTATTGTATTGGACGCGCAGGGCGCCATAGGTTCGCTTTGTATACCCAACCCACAAGCTGCTCGAGTAAAAAGATTGCGTATAGGCTTTAAAAAGCGTTATTTTTACTTCATTTGAGCATCGAGCAAACCTGCGAGCAAGCATATTACTACGAACCGCTAGCGCCCTGCGCTCCCTCTCAATATCAAGATCATCTTTTAGATCGCTCGTTATCACGTGTCCCAGGTATTTGACCTTGTCTACGACCAACAGCTGACTACCGCTCAAACTGATTGGAGGTACATAGTATGGCTTTATTTTGCCCGCCGCAAAAACCATAACCTCACTTTTAGTGGGGTTGTACACTAGCCCATGTGCTCCGGCATACGCTTCGCAAGTAGCCAGCAGTTGTTCAATTGCGCCGACCGAAGGGCCGAGCAGCACCATATCATCAGCGTAGCTTACATTATTAATACAGGTGCTCCCTACATAACAGCCAGCATGCATGCTGCTGAGCCCTTCTATCAGTTTATTAACATATAAGTTAAACAGCCTAGGAGACGTGATCCCTCCCTGTCTAACCCCGCATTCCAGTCTGTACTCACCAGACAGAGCGTTGGCCCACCTAACCTGATTGGTCTGATTGCTGTACCAGTGCCTCAAGACAGCCACACACTCAACCGGCAAACCAGTCTCCCCCAGCTTATGCCATAGCAGTTCGTAGTCAACTCGGTCAAATGCTTTCGACAAATCGAGGAAGCAGGCATAAACTGGGGTTTTTCTGTTCGTGTAGTACTTGACAGTATGCTTGAGGCAGAGTATCGCACTTTCTGTGGACAAACCGGGTCTGAACCCAAACTGAGCGTCATGTATCCTCAGATGCTTTTCTAGAACCCCGTCAAGCATACTGTCAAATATTTTAGCGGCAGTAGTGGCAAGTGAAATAGGCCGATAGTTTGTTCTATCAGCCAGGTCACCTGTCCTGTCTTTAACCACCGGCACAACAACTGTCCTCATAAGAGACTCCGGAAGGTATGAGTGACCCAAGCAAAAATTATAGAACATGGCCAGAACTCGAGGCAGGTGAGCACCCGCATACCGGAAGTGCTCGATGCTGAGACCATCGTGACCGGGCGATTTACCTCTCTGCATTTTTTTAATAACCATCCGGGTTACTTTCGCAGTAAAGTAGGTATCTCGCCCAGCCCTCGTGGTCCCCTCATCGATCACCTCAGGAGTAGACCGCGTCCGCAACAGTGACTTCACAATGAAATGTTCTTTAAACAGTTCGGCAATCTCTCCCTGGTCAGTTTTACCCTCCATACTCACAGGTAGGCCAGGTTTCACATTCAAGCCTCTGGTACCTTTCCAAAAATCCTTAAATCTTTTGTTATTATGGGCCAGAGCCAACTTATCCATTTTAAACTGTTCCTGCCTGTCCTGGCACCACTTTAACTTAGACTTAAAGATCTTTTTAGCATTTAGCATTTGCTCAAACAACTTACCACTTTTGTGTTTACCTGCCAGCACCCAAACTTGAAACTGCAACCTGGCCTCCCTGTGTGCTTCGGCAACAAATTTATTCCATCCTACAATATATCCGCCTCTCCTATGCTTGTTACATTTACGTGTCGCTACATTCTGTTTCTGCAACTGAAAGGAAGGTGACAAGGTTATGATAAATATCATCAATAATTTTAAAATGGTCTCGATTACAGCACATATTATCACAGCAATCTCTAAAAGCTTCCGGAAAATCGATGTTTCTTAGGCTATTATTACAAAGCTCCTGATATTCATCTATTTGTTCGGGCTTTCGTTCACCCCATACAATTCCTTTAATAATATAGTTATTTTCCACAGGGTTAACATCTCTTAACACCGTAATATCACATTCAACAATCATGGGGAAATGGTCAGACCAATAAACATCGTACATAACGGATATGTTACGAATGGTATTCCACGCACTTTTCGTAACAATGCAGTGGTCCAGCCACCTCCTACACCCATGTTACCCATGTACATCACTAATATAAGTGTATGTTTGAGAGTCTAAACCAAGTTTTTTAATATCTGCACAAATCCACTGTTGTTCGGAACAAAAGTCAATCATCTCCCGGTAAAACGGCTCATTAATATGTGCATTAAAATCCCCTAGCATGTACACTGCCTGCACATCACTATGATCCGCAATTACCGAGGATAACACACCCATACACTCAGTAAACAATGGAATGATGTCAAAAGCATCTGTAGGCATGTATACCGAACACACGAGAAATGACCTTTCCGCCGTTATAATTTTAATCATAGCTATCCTATCACTCGCACAGTCAACAACTGTCACCGACTGAAAAGCCGTTTTTCTCCACAAAATGGCCACCCCCCCATACGGCCTACCTTTAAGGAGACCAGTTGACAAATTCACTGCTGATTTGCCCGTCCACCCAAATTCACTGTCAACGGTTCCAAGAATAGGCAAATCAAATGGGTATAACCACGTCTCTTGTCACCCGAATTCCGTCAATTGACCGCTTTAGGGACCTACAATTAAAAGTTATCATTTTACGGCATATCTCGGCAGACTTCGGTAGTGTAAGGCATACCTAAGGACGCCTCGGCATACCTCGGCAGACTTCGGTAGTGTAAGGCATACCTAAGGACGCCTCGGCATACCTTGGCAGACTTTGGTAGTGTAAGGCATACCTAATTACGCCTCGGCATACCTCGGCAGACTTCGGTAGTGTAAGGCATACCTAAGGACGCCTCGGCATACCTCGGCAGACTTCGGTAGTGTAAGGCATACCTAAGGACGCCTCGGCATACCTTGGCAGACTTTGGTAGTGTAAGGCATACCTAAGGACGCCTCGGCATACCTCGGCAGACTTCGGTAGTGTAAGGCATACCTAAGGACGCCTCGGCATACCTCGGCAGACTTCGGTAGTGTAAGGCATACCTAAGGACGCCTCGGCATACCTTGGCAGACTTCGATAGTGTAAGGCATACCTAAGGACACCTCGGCATACCTCGGCAGACTTCGATAGTGTAAGGCATACCTAAGGACGCCTCGGCATACCTTGGCAGACTTCGGTAGTGTAGGGCATACCTAAGGACGCCTCGGCATACCTCGGCAGACTTCGATAGTGTAAAGCATACCTAAAGACGCCTCGGCATACCTCGGCAGACTTCGGTAGTGTAAGGCATACCTAAGGACGCCTCAGCATAGAGCAACAAGCAGACCCCGGCATGCCAGAGAACTCCTCGGCATCCCCGAGAATTTTTCGGCATTCCTAGATAGGCCTCATCATGCCTCAGAACTCCTCTGCATCCGTGAGAATTCTTCAGGTTTCCTAATCGGACCTCGGCGTGCGTAATAACTCCTCATTAGAATTGCAGTCAGTGTGCGCCTGCGTGTAGGCATGCCGAAGGATCCCTTCCCATGCCGTGCCGATAGTGGGCGCCGGGACTAATTAGCGTTTCTAATCGTTTCGTTTTTAAACCAGTCGCGTCACTGATATGACGTGACGAAAAGTCACGTGATGTAAGGTCAGGCGGGGCAATTGCGTATGAGGGGCTATTGGAACTTTTCATACTAATTTTAAAAGTAGAACACGTCTTAGTATGAAACGTTACAATAACCCTTAGTAGCCCCGCCTAACCTTACCAGTGACGTGATTGGTTCAAAAACGAAATGAATAGAAACGCTGGTTAGCGTAGTGAACCGGAACTCGTCGTTTCTTTGTGTCCAACACGGCATAATGCGCTCTGGCTTCCAGATAGGTCCATCATGCTGGATCTATGAGGTACTGAGAAAACGCTTCAAATACGAGTATAATAGGCATAGGTACTTTAGTTGTCGAGCAGTGATAGAACTCAGTCGCAGTCACGTTGACGCTGTCATTATGACAGCGTTCTATAGGTAGTCAACAATTTAAGTTCTACGGGGTCTAGGGCTGGTTGTCATTCTGAAAACATCTGTCCAATTATGAAATTTTTTGTAAGTTATTTTGTCGTTGATTTTGGTGCGCAGATCCAGGGCAGTTTTGTGGGACAACTTGTAACATTGATGAAGAACTTGCATTGAATAAAATAACAGTGAAAAGATGGTTCCAAATGAGTTAGCGGTCAAGATTACACCAAGCCATTGAAGTGGTTGCTCAAGATTCAAGAAAATACTTTACTGTATTAGAATACACAATAAAAGTAATGAGGGCGCAATTGTACATCCGGCGTACGCTCGGCGCAGTCTTAAGGGCACTTGATGGAATTTCTCAAAGATATTCTTGTCAGAAACTGTTTATAGATTATAAAATACTCCCTCTTCCTTGTCTATATAAGGTGCTAACAAATTGGTCACGGATATTTTTACAGCTGATAGTATTCGGTTCCCGGAGTACATTTAAGTATGAAACATAGGTTTTCTTATGTTTTTTTGGAGAAAACAAGGAAACAAATTTGCTACGTTAAAACACCCTGTTAATAAGATAAGTAAATGAGACCTCTTTAGACATTCTAGAACCTCTTTAAACTATCATTCAGACGCTAGTATTTAATTAATAACCTACAGTTCACCGAATCATAATGGCATTTACGTAAAACAACTTTTGACAAACAGTGTTAAACATCTTGACAGGTACATAATAGGGGTGATTATTTTAAAGATTATTTTTTGTTCGGTAAATTAAAACAATAAAATGATGTACGAAGGTTCCTTAATTACAGTTAAAAGTTAATTGTTTTAATGTAATGTATTATCTCTTAAAATATCCGTGACTAATTTGTTAGCACCTTATATTAAAGACATTGTAAAACGTTCCCTCGGCACAGCTTACGGCAACTTTGGAGCCCTCAGGTCTTTCTGCCTCGGATGGTAAAAGACCTGATGGCTGCACTTTGGTGCCATGATGTTGGGCCGCCCCTTGGCTTGGGACGTAACATGCGTGGTCACGTTAGCTCCGTCTTACGTCGAGGGATCCGGTTGTCAACCTGGATCCGCTGACCGTGGCCAGACCATCAAGTGCCGCAAATACGCTAAGTTTTTGCGGCACGTTTAATGGAAACATTGGGTCCGTGGTCTTCCGACATCAAGAAGAATGTAGCAGAAGTTTTTGACGAACGAACGGCGAGTTTAAGTAGTCCTGTCAGTGCGAACAAAACATATTTTAGCGCGAGCATTTTCAATTTAGCAGCATGGTTTCTGCCGATGGATCGAACGTATGAGGCTGTTTAATTGAAAATGCACGCGCTAAAATGTGTTTTGTTCGCTCTGACGGGACTACTTAAGACTACGCCGAGCGTACGCCGGATGTACAGTGGCGCCCTCATTACTTTTGTTATGTTTTCTAATTAACTAAAGAATTTCCTTGGAACCAAACAAAATGTGTTTGTAGCGCAAGTATAAACACAACTTATAAGGTATATCATAATTAGTTTAATAACAATTCACCTTCGAGTTATTAACTTAACGAAAAAAAGTGGCCACCGTTTCCCGTTAAGCTGACTACTCAAAGGGTAATTGTTATTAAAGTTTGTTACGTATCCCATAAATTGTGTTTATACTTGCGCTACAAACACATTTTGTTTGGTTCCAAGGAAATTCTTTAGTTAATTAGAAAACCCAATTATAGTAATGAGGGCGCCACTGGACGCTCGGCGTTTGCTCGGCGCAGACTTAAACTCGCCGCTGCGTTTTCGCTCGTCCGTCCGACCGTCCGTTGTTTTTGAGAGAATGAATAACACCCCAGGCTCGTTTTTGCGCGGCGGCTGTCTGGCTAAGGGGGAACACGGCCTGCATTTTAGGGTCCATGCCACGAGCGGGTGAACTGCAAGGGTTATTAATGTTATTATATTTATAGCTAGTTAGTAGGGGAAGTACGGACATAATATAATAATAACAATAAAAATAAATGATTTATTTCGAGTAAATTTACACTCATATTTATTGTTAGTAGTTCCTTAATCCTAATTGTTAGTAACAAATTACAAATAACATCTTCTAAATATATAAAAACTGACTGACTGACTGACATATCAACGCACAGCCTAAACGGCTAAACGTAGGCACTTGAAATTTGGAAGGGACGTAGCTTAGGTACCGTAGAGGTGCACTAAGAAAGGAATTCCCGAAATTCCCACGGGAACGGGAATTAGCGGGAAAATCCTTTCGGCGGGTCGCTAGTTAATTATAAAGGGCATGTAGCCCACAACAATGACGCATGTAAGGGCAGTCTACTCTGCTCCCTATCATGCTGAGGATGATATTGGGGCTGGTCCGCACGCGGCGCCCCAGGGACGCGGCGCGCTTGCGCATGGTGGTGTGAAAGCGGTCGACCCCGGCGGCCGCGAACATACCTGACGCGCTACAGAAGCGAGGCAGCCCCACTATCACCCGGAACGCATTGTTGTAGTGGACACGGAGGGCTCCATAGGCCCGTTGCGTGTATTGCGTGTAATGACAGGGTGTTTTGAATTTGAATCATATTTCTATAAATAATGTATAATCAGCCTCAATTTTTTATACGCATCTTTGGTTTATTAATTATCAGTAAAGTAATGTTTTAATTAAATAGGAATCATGCTGACGTTTTTAATATTATTAATTACAAGGTACCAAACCGTTTTGTCCATATAGTATAAAGATAATACTTAAAGTTTAAGGAAACAATTCAATAAATAAATGGTTTGGTCCTCTTTGGGACATCAGCACATGATGCAGAGCTGGTTACAATCTGCTGGTTACAATCATACATGGTAACCAGGTTTTACCAGAGTGTAAGTTCGGAAAAAATCGTTTCAAAAATATTTAGGCACTTGACGACGTCATTCTACAGGCTGTTTGGCAGTCGGGTGTAGGGGTATTTTTGACCACATTTACTATTATGCTGTTTCACGGTTTCCGAGGTAGGTATTGATCATTACAATAGGAATTTTTGAAATTTTTCCATATGTCCGTGATACGAAAAACCCCTTTTTGAGTATACTCACAAAATTGATTTTCCATACTTGGTGAAATTCAAACGCGGGGTTCTCTTAGCATGGAGAAAGTAACTCAGCGCGTTTACTCAAAAAGTTGTAAGAAAAAAAATGGCATGTAACTTTAAAACTTCCTTATTTCATAGTGATTCAAATCATGCAAGAAAACACTTTTTTAAGAAAATAAATATCAAGTATTTTTTTTTAAGTGTTTTCTTATTGTTCTTAAGAGGTGTTTCGTATCACGGACATAAGGAAAAATTACAAAAAATCCTATTAAAATGATCAATACCTCGGAAACCGTGAAATAGTAAATGTGGTCAAAAATGTTCAGAATGACCCTTACTGTCCCGTAAAACCCCTACACCCGACTGCCAAACACCCTGTATATCTCGGCAGTAAAATTGTCAGTAGCATTACCAAAGCTGTCTTTGACATGAGTAGTTTTCCGCTGTCAGTTTGCCTTTTGTGGTGGTTTCTGAGTGTTTTTTGTAAGTATGAATAAGTAATATATTGATTTCGTTTGACCACTATCATGCACCGTGTCATTTTGTCCAAAGTATTGGTATGTCATTATGTCCAAGTGTGTTGTGTACAAAAACCATAAATAGCCCTGTTTTATTAAAATAACTTATAATCGCAATTAAATGAATGCAAATCACCAGGTCATCTTATAATTCATCGAATTGAATGGACATACATACATACACAATCACGCCTGTTTCCCAGTGGGGTAGGCAGAGACCACTTCTTTCCATTTGCTACGATATTGACAATTTTTTCGCTTCTTCCACATTCATACATCGAGTTATGCACGCACGTCGGTTTCGGGTACTTAAGATTCGGCCCTTTTCCAGTATTTCTCCGATTTTACTCGATAAAGTACGCCTAGGGCGGCCCCTTCCGACCCGTCCACTCACTTTCGGTCTGTATATGGATGGACAAAATCCACAAATAATAGGGTCAAATTGAGTAGTTAACGCAAGATGTTAGTTAGTTACACATTCCTACTTGTTACTCCGGCAAGCCTGATTCATCAGTACCGCTCGGTGTCTCGCAGGATTTTAAACATGGTCAACGTCACGTTTCGCAGTGCCACAAGCTGACCTTTATCCTGCCAATTTTTAAATAAGCCCGGTGTGTCATTTTGTTCCTTATATGTCATTTTGTCCGTATATGTCATTTTGTCCCTATTTTGATTTTTTGTAATTTTGTATGTGTAGAATAAAAGATATTTTTTTGCGTGTGTTTTGGAAGTATGAATATTATATTGATTTCGTTTGACCACTATCATGCACCGTGTCATTTTGTCCAAAGTATAGGTATATCATTATGTCCAAGTGTGTACAAGAACCATACAAAACCCTATTTTATTAAAATAACTTATAATCGCAATTAAATGAATGCAAATACTAGGGTCCGTATATGTCATTTTGTCCGCAATTCCCCTATTTTGATTTTTTGTAATTTTGTATGTGTTATATAGAATAAAATATATTTTATTGCCAGAGGCCATCTTATTTCCCTCGTCATGCTCTCAGTCTTACTTCTCTGCCAATTTTGTCAGACGCCATTACCTTGTTTCCTTCACCGTTTTATTTATAAAGTCCTTCGCAGGTAACAAAAAGTGAAAGAAGTCTATTTTGACATTGTTAATTGTTAAGCTTAACTTTTCCTGTACATTTTTTGTACGGTGTAATGAAATAGAAATGGTATGAGGGTACACACTGGATCACCCGCTAAGCGTACACATGGATCGAGATATGAGAGGTAAAAAAGTAGTATTATGCGAAGTTAATGTCATAATTTATTTGTTTATGGCTTTTAAATAAATACTTGTGGAAAAATCAAATGGAAACTTGTAATAAAACCTCCGAAGTCGAATAATACGTTTATTCAATAATTATAAATAGACATTAAGATTTTTAAAAACTACCCACTAAATTATAAAATTTGACTGATTAAATATAACTTACGTGCTAAATTAACGTTTACTATCAAAAATGCACAATTTCTGAAAAATATTTATATATAAACTTTCTTGAATCACTGGAAAGTTAAAAAAACCAACCGTTGAGACAGTGAAATGAGTGTGAAATTACATAATAAAAATATTACATTTCCAAATTAACTATTCAAGAACCTGTCATTTTTAGTAGCAAAGTATTTGGGTCATACACAGATTTAGGTTTTTTTTTATGGCATAGAGTAGACAAACGAGCACACAGGCCACCTGATGGTAAGTGGAAACTGTGACCCATAGACATTCGCATTCACAAGACTGCAATGCAATCCTAAGAGTGCAAATGCGTTGCCAACCCTGAGGACTAAGATGGAATGCTTCTATACTAGTGATTTCACCGGCTATCTTATCCCCAAACCGGAACACAACAGTGCGAACACTGCTGTTTGGCGGTAGGTTAATGGATAAGATGGTGGTAGCGATCCGGACGGACCCACAAGGTCCTACCACCCGCAACCCCCCCCCCGTCTTTCCTGTGGACATACCCGAAGTTATCGTGTTTAAGGCCTAATTTTCTGAACTTAGGCGGGGCTGAACCCACATCCGCATAAACGGCGCCACGTACTTTAGTCCTATCAAATAAAAACACAACTTATATGCACACAAGCCCTTAACTATTGAGCACAGGAGAGACAACTTTTGTTTTTGTGATTGTGTATGACCCATTTGACAAAGTTTTTCCCCACAGAGGTGATAGCGACAGCGGCGGGTGACCGAGCAGTTCACAAAATGTCGAAGGCAGTTTCAAGTCGGAGGACCACCTACGGATATGCCTATCTAACATACCCGTCGGGCCCTCTCTTCTACCACTCCGTTAATCCGCCACTGTCGAGATGCCTAGCCACTTTTTTGGCATTATATCGCCATGATCGTTATTACTTTGGAAAAATCTCGTGTCTAAATTTTGTGGCGTATGAATACGAACTCACGTCATGAAAAATCGTACGTCACGAAATATGACACTATTATCATTTTCAAAGTAATGACGCAGTTTTAAACTTACTTACACAGCCGATACATTTAAAAATCATTTTAAAACCTAACTTTATTCTTAGACATTCATTACATTTATGTGTGTTACTATCATTTGACACGTTATTTTTTATTGTACGGCAAGAAGATAAAACTAACAAGTGATTTTAATGTGTTTTTAGTACATTATAACAAAAAAAATCATTGAAACAATCTTCCGTATAGAAACCAAGGATTTTGAGGCCTAATATGGCAGCGTGATAAACGCGTGACAAAATGTGGATAAAACGTCAAAAGTTAATATGTTTTTAGTACACAGAAAACACGACATTAAATAACATGAAATCCCACAACACCAATATCTTTAATCCTAACAACAAGATTCTGAATATTAAATGCATGAATTAAATACTAGTACTAATATTTAATAATTTTGTTAGTCCCTAGGACAAAATAAGAAATTCCTAATTTCCATTTGTGCGAATTATAACAAAAAAAAAACATTGAAACAATCTTCCGTATAGAAACCAAGGATTCTGAGGCCAAATATGGCAGCATGATAAACGCGTGACAAAATGTGGATAAAACGTCAAAAGTTAATATGTTTTTAGTACACAGAAAACACGACATTAAATAACAGGAAATGCCACAACACCAATATCTTTAATCCTAACAACAAGATTCTGAATATTAAATGCATGAATTAAATACTAGTACTAATATTTAATAATTTTGTTAGTCCCTAGGACAAAATAAGAAATTCCTAATTTCCATTTGTGCGAATTATAACAAAAAAAAACATTGAAACAATCTTCCGTATAGAAACCAAGGATTTTGAGGCCTAATATGGCAGCGTGATAAACGCGTGACAAAATGTGGATAAAACGTCAAAAGTTAATATGTTTTTAGTACACAGAAAACACGACATTAAATAACAGGAAATGCCACAACACCAATATCTTTAATCCTAACAACAAGATTCTGAATATTAAATGCATGAATTAAATACTAGTACTAATATTTAATAATTTTGTTAGTCCCTAGGACAAAATAAGAAATTCCTAATTTCCATTTGTGCGAATTATAACAAAAAAAAACATTGAAACAATCTTCCGTATAGAAACCAAGGATTTTGAGGCCTAATATGGCAGCGTGATAAACGCGTGACAAAATGTGGATAAAACGTCAAAAGTTAATATGTTTTTAGTACACAGAAAACACGACATTAAATAACAGGAAATGCCACAACACCAATATCTTTAATCCTAACAACAAGATTCTGAATATTAAATGCATGAATTAAATACTAGTACTAATATTTAATAATTTTGTTAGTCCCTAGGACAAAATAAGAAATTCCTAATTTCCATTTGTGCGAATTATAACAAAAAAAATCATTGAAACAATCTTCCGTATAGAAACCAAGGATTTTGAGGCCTAATATGGCAGCGTGATAAACGCGTGACAAAATGTGGATAAAACGTCAAAAGTTAATATGTTTTTAGTACACAGAAAACACGACATTAAATAACAGGAAATGCCACAACACCAATATCTTTAATCCTAACAACAAGATTCTGAATATTAAATGCATGAATTAAATACTAGTACTAATATTTAATAATTTTGTTAGTCCCTAGGACAAAATAAGAAATTCCTAATTTCCATTTGTGCGAATTATAACAAAAAAAATCATTGAAACAATCTTCCGTATAGAAACCAAGGATTTTGAGGCCTAATATGGCAGCGTGATAAACGCGTGACAAAATGTGGATAATAATAATAATAATAATAATAATAATCCCACAACACCAATATCTTTAATCCTAACAACAAGATTCTGAATATTAAATGCATGAATTAAATACTAGTACTAATATTGAATAATTTTGATAGTCCCTAGGACAAAATAAGAAATTCCTAATTTCCATTTGTGCATATTATAACAAACAAAAATCATTAAAACAATCTAATTTCCAATTGTGCGTATTATAACAAGAATTTTCCGTATAGATACCAAGGATTCTGGGGCAAATGTGGATAAAACGTCCGTTACTCTCTGACATGTACAGTCACGAGATTAAATTTGGTACCCACCTTAGGTCCAAAGTCAATCTGACATCCTACAACAGTAAGATTGAGTTTCCTTGGATTTACAAATGACTTGACATCTCTAATGACATTGACGACTTCATGCATCTTGAAATGGGTCCCGAATAACGGTCGTGACCGTACATAAGTACGAAAGTGACGGATGCTATATCCACATTAAGTCACGCGAAAAACGTGACAAATACTAGGCCCGCAGCACCCGTGGAAGTATTTCTTCCTGACATATAATTGATTGATTATATGTACCCTGCGTCGAGCGCTTACAACGACTCTTAATCTATAAATATATTTGTATACAATATGAAATAAATAATATCGACGAAACAGTCCGAAAGATTCCATCAATAGACAATCCAATATGAAGAAAATTTTCACCCTTAGAGCCATACAAAATATCCGGAAGAAAAAACTAACTCTTCCTCTTAATTGAGCCAGAAGACTATAGGAACCCGACATTAACCTTAACATTTTACGCTCGCGTTTTTACTTTCTATTCATTCGACGATGAGAAAGGCTCAAACGCGGAAAATACGCCATTTTAAATTCAAATTACGTATGGTATATAGTAAATATAGTGAATATTATGAAATATGAAACGCCATTTGGCGTGATACATCTTAACCTTTTCAGAATTTAATTCTGTGTTATTGTTATGATTAGTCCGGGATATCACTGTCCGACTCAGGCTCCGGGCGGACAGGGGGCCATGCGGACAGGGCTGCAATCCGAGCTAGGGCCCGTTGTTCAGCTGGAGCCAGCAGTTGCCAGTTCTCCCTGAGAATTCGTGAGAGCAGATATATGAGTTCCGGGTCCCCCGGTGGCATTTCCGGCCAGACCTCCGCAGCAAATAACGCGAGGAACGCCAGGTTATCCAGATGCCGCGGGAGCTGTGAGCCTGCCGCGGCCTGTTCTAATTCAGGAGCCGGGTGTTCGTACTCTGCCGTTGGATTCAGAAAGGTGAACGCGGAACGCGCAGTCATTCTCACCTGATTCACATATGGCCATTTGAGATGCATATGCATTTCATTTTGTGGATTCGGACGCGGTTCCAGTGGGACCAGCCGCGGCCATTTTATCTTCGATTCTATGTCTAAACCGGGCGAAGCATTTCTTTCCTGCGGCGGCGGCTCCTTCGGTGGGGGCGTTTCTGCCTTTTCACATACTTTGAAGAGTGCTGGAGGAAGGAAATCCAATAACTTCACAGGCTTGGGTTTTCGCTCGTAGGTAGACTCTAGATCCTCATGACCTGGCTCTTCTAAGTCCAAGGGGGGCTCCGTTTTGGTGCCACAGCTTGATGTTTGATCTAGGCGTGTGTTCGTCATGGCATCCCTCGTCGTGTTCTCAGTCTGTGTTGACGTTGTCAGTGCCAAAGGCGGCATAGTAAAGTTAGAGGGATTGCACGATGCTCCGGTTCCTTCTCCCTGATCTTGCGAGCCATTCGCTTGTGATGTTGCTGTTATATTGATGGCTCGCAAGGTTAAAGTGATTAAATTCAAATCGTTGGAATGTCGAGCAGGCCGCACCCGAGTAAAGGCTGGTCTGCTTGGTATAAAGCGACCCATACCTCTTCCTCTTCCTCTTCCTCTTCCTCTCTGTCTTGGGTGATATCCATTCGCGAGCCTTGGTGTCTCGACTCGTCCAGGGTTCATCATGTTGCCAGCGTATCCCGCAAGATTAGGGGTAGGAATAGACCCCAATGCAGTTGCAGTGTGCGTCACTGTAGTAGAGTTGGATAGCCATGCAGCAATCCTGTTTGAGGAAATAGGAATAGTCCAGTAACCGTGCGCAGCGGATACAAGCGGTGGGATTGGAGAAAAAATATAGGCCCCATGGGGTACCAATTCTGGAGTAAGGTATCGGTACATGTAAAAGCCTGATGGTGCGGGCACAGTTTCGAGGTATGGAATTTCCGGAGATTGTTCGGTACGCAAGTACAATATTGACGACCTTGCCAGCCAATATTCCGGGACTGGCCACGGATTCACCGCAGGAACTGGGCGTGGTGGGATTTGACGGCCTAAGTATTCTCTTCTCAGGCCATTGTAGCTTAAGTAGGGGTAATGCGGACGATAATTTGCGGGAGGGATGTAGTCATCAGCTATCGGGCCATTTAAGTTTTCGTGGGGACCCGCCCTACCCCAGGCTTGGATGTCAGGGGTTGCTGGAGGGCTTACGGGAGGGCTTACGGGAGGGCTTACGGGAGGGCTTTCGAGAGGGCTTACGGGAGGGCTTACGAGAGGGCTTCCGAGAGGGCTCTCGAGAGGGCTTTCGGGAGGGATGACGTCTTCATCTCTCATGTTGTCAGAGGCTGAGGTATCCCGCCATCCAGAAATCGTTTGCTACTTAACCGTCTAGTTTTCCTGGGGAAAACCCGGTACTAAATGGGAATCCACCACCAAGTTCAGAGTGTCCCGAAGCCTTAGAGCTACAAAGGCGGGCAGTTGCTGAAACAATACAAAAAAAAATGTAAGCTTTATGTACATAACAAGAGACTTTATAAATTTGAATAGTGTCTGTCGGAGTCTGTCTTTGGCATTGTAGTTTCTAACTACTACTAAGTAACTCGTTCGTTAGTACAAGAGTATATAAACTCAGTAAGACTTCTAAACGTTCTAAAGTTCACGGGTTGAAATAAGATACAAGAAAATCCTATATTAACAACAATACAACGTGAGTAACTAAACTTACCTTTAAGATGTGCGCATACAACACAGGTCCAACATTTACTTCCCAGATCAGAAATCCAAAAACTTGTGCAGCATACGCTGAACCAGTGAACGGTGGAGAATGGGACAGGTGCGTTAACGCGACTCGGATCTGCACATCATCGTTGTCAATCTATGAAAATGTTACACCACATTAGTAAAACAAGTAATCGTCAAAAAATTTGAACTGCCAGAATTTACTCGTAATATTAGAACTAAATGCTTAGTAATATCTAGTAAACACATTGAACACTTTATATTTTAAATAAATTGTAAATATTAAGTATTTTATATTTATAATATTTCATAGTCATACAATTATGAGAGAGATCCTACGCTGAGTGCACCTTCGCCAAAGTTCCAGTAACGAGTGAGAGGGAGTGCCCGGACTTTACCCCCCTCTTTCTCCTACCCCCCCTACCCCTTTCCCCTACCCCCTCCCCTTCTTTCTCCCACCCCCCCCCCCTTTTCCTGGCGCATGCGCCGAACCTGAGCTTTTGCGAAACTAACTCTATATAAAGGTAAATCATTTACAAAATTATGTGTTTTATGGGAATAAGAAAATAAAAATGTCCAGACTTTGCGTTTGCAGATCTACATGTACCTACACTGTACAAAAGATAAATGTCAATCGGTGGCAGCAATTTGGTGTGGGTTTTTAGAGAAGGTCAATATGTCACATTTTTTCACAAAACATAATTTAAAAAAAAAAACAGCCCATATAAAACACAATTAAAATTAAGTACATTTTAAATAAAATCTTAATCAAAAACGATAAACTAAAATTAGTCATTCTGCGAGACAGGCTTAGCCTAGTGCAGATGACTGGGTAAACATAATATTGTTAAATTACCGCACAGTGCAGTTTATAGATAGCATTTTATATGTATTAAGGTCTTATTTAAGTTACAACTAGCCACTTAAGCCACTGTTTCAATAAATATATTTCATATTTCATTTCAATATAACTTTAAAATATGATTATTATTATTATTTATTGCTTGACCTTTAGCTTTAAAAAAAAACCATTAAAATTAACATATTATTGAGTCGCAAAAAGAAGATAATTATACGCAGGACCAAAGGAATATATTGTAAAGCAAACATTATTTACCACCACACTTTGCAAGATTTTTACATACAATTTTTGCCCATGAATAATAATCTCTAAATTAGCAAGAACACA
Source organism: Acleris laterana (assembly GCA_963966035.1). Lineage (NCBI taxonomy): Eukaryota > Metazoa > Arthropoda > Insecta > Lepidoptera > Tortricidae > Acleris > Acleris laterana. Next base: position 86,487,760 of record OZ014438.1, read on the forward strand.
AAGAAACAGTTTATAAAACGCAAAAAAGTAAAACCTGGCTATTAAAAAAAATTACCTCATGGAGTATGTGCTCCCCGAAGTAGCTGTTCAGGACACCGACGGCGCGGCACCGGAACGTGTAGCCGGGATTCGCGTTTACTTTTTCTTTCAGCTCCCTTATACTTGCGTAAGAGTGGAATGTCTGCTGGGATGACATTTATATATAATTTACTCAGGTAAAAACAAACAAGTGCTGGCGGCCGTCCGGCTCGCCGCTAACACGATGACTGGCTGGCCGAGCGACTGGCTTTCACAACTAAGTAAGTGGGTGCACCGCGCACCTTATCCGCGCAGTTGCTGAGGAAGCAGCCAATTGTGCAGTGCAATTTATTGATTTTAGACATGTTGAAACATGAGTACTAAGGTCGAAGGTAGAAACTAGTTTAACTAGGTACTGCAAAGTTTAATTCATTCCCACTTACCCCAGGTGTTTCGTTTGAAAACGGCATGTCTAGGTAAGACTTGTCCTTCACAAACGTCATTTCCAATTTCTAATACTACTACTAGTGTTTCAAGAAATATTTTGCTATATTTGTAATTTATTTCTATCAGTATCACAGTTTAAATTCAATCAGTTTTGGCTAACTTCACCAAAACAAAACTAGCCAAAGGCGTTTTTTACTTCTCAACTCCATGAACATGACATAAGACATTAATATGAAGTTCATATGCTGCAGCCACACCTGCGGTATTCGACGTATTTGGGTTTTTCGTTTGGTTTAAGTTACGCAGTATCCCACGTACCCGATTCGTGCGCAAACGCTGGCAGCATTTCCTCGCTGAATGGTTTAAACTTATACGTTGAGCGAGGAAACTGCCAACTCTTCGGTCTGCCGTGACGTCAATGAGCTTCTTCGAAATTTCTTTGAAGAGGCTTTGAGCGCTAGGTCAATTCAAATTTCATTTCAAAATATCGTTAATCATGTGTACTGTAAAAATTGTGAGCAAGAAGATGTTAATCAAGCACAATATTAATAATATTGATACTTTAAGTTGCTTTTAAGTTGGTGGAAAATCAAGTATCAAGTTCGAAATCCGTGCGAGTACACGCAACGCGATGCATGCGAACGACGCGAAGTGGCGCGAGCGAACGACGCGACGCGGTGCAACGGAACTACGCGACGAATTGTTTAGAGCTGAGCAGAGGGCTTATTGTCTAACGCACTCGCAATCGCAACCGTTTTAATTGTGAAATTCGAAGGTTTTTCTGCATACAAAATGATAAATAATTGCTCCGCTTTGAAGTCTCTTGCCATTGCGAGTGCGTTAGGCAATAGGCCAGCAGGCCGTGGTTTGCCTATCCACACACTGCGCGCCCAGTGCTCACCTCCTGGAATGCACACAGCTACGAGACCGATTATTGCACACACGCTTGTCGTTTCTTGTTACGTTAGTATAATATAATATAATTAGAAAAAAAAAAGATAGTCAGGTTCGCCGTCATCGAAATCGACGAGGAGGACTATTATTATTATTATTATTTAAAATAAGTGATAACTTTTAAGGCTGCTAAACACTATTGAAACACCACGCGACCCGACAAAACTCAATACGTGTTGAGTCGAATCAAATCGTATTATTTTCTATGACCAGAGTCACACTATAAACATGTGTTTTGGCCATTGTTTTCGTTTTAAGCTAATGGCCTAGTAGCCAAAGCTTCAATAAAAAAAAAAAATCGGTAGTGACAGCTGTCAAAACACGAGTTCGTACCGCGTTATCGCGGCATTTTCCACCAATTATTAACAAAATTCCTGTTTAAGGTTTATCAACTGAAATTAGAACCAATGCCTGCCTCTTTAATCGACCTGCGCCCTGACCGGCGACTTTTGGACGCCGAGTTTGAAGGTTACAAGCTAAATTTGCAAGCATTACCGCATTACAGCCACGAGCTAACGGAACATGTCGACAGAGTGTTTCCCGACGAGATTCAGTACTCCTTAATCCATGCTAAGCTCTTTGCACTTCATAATCACCTAGTACCTGATCCGTGGGAATATTCCCACAGCTACTACTACATAGACAAGAAACAACAAATTCGTCATTTGGCCTTTGAAAGTACGACCCAAGCCTTCCAACAGAGAATTGTTTACGATGTGCCGGCTAACGTGGTGCGGAAATCTGGCCATTTTAATTTGTCTCTGTCCTTCCCTTCGAGTAATTTTGCCGTAGTTAGTGACGGGACTGGGTATTTACACATAGTTGACACGCTGGCTCGAAATCGCGCAGTAGGGCGAAATCAGACGTGGCAGACTCTCCATTCGAGCCTAGTATTAGGAGACGATAAGTACTTCGTTGTGGTCGACTCTAGGCTTCAAGAGATAAATGATGAGGAAATTTTGCACTGTCTTATCCAATCCATCGAACAAAATGAGTCGTATTGCTCAGTGCTCTCTTGGGTCACGTTTAAACACATTGAAGGAACGTGGATTCAAACCAGCTTCCGGCAGGTACAAGGCAAAGGCATAATCCATTATGCTGCAATAGAAACATCTTGCTCGGCTCTCTACATAGCCTCTAATCACAGGTTTGAGTTCATTGCTGACTCTGAGAGAGAAATCTGCAAGAAATCTGCAGAACCCAAAAGGATATTGTACACATGGTTACAAACTACAGAAGATGTTACAATCACAATGAGATTAGAGGAGAATTTAGATAAAAAATTGTTGCATGTGAGTGTTGCTCCATTGAAAATTGAAATAAGTTATGCAGGTAAAGAATTTATTAACGGGGTACCATTTGAGAAAGTAGACAGCGAGTTGACCACTTGGAATGTTGAGGAGAGTGGCCAAGTCAACGTACTTATTACAAAATCTGAGAGTAAGATGTGGGATGAAGTAATCAAAGGTGGGGATAGGAATGGGGAGCAGATAATGGATGAGAGTTTAATTGAAGAGGCTCACAAGAGACTTGCACATCTCTGCTCGGAAACTGAGGTGACGGCGGTGGACCAGACTGTTCCTGGACTTTCTTCGGCGGAGCTCGAAGAGTGTGATGCCGCATCAGAAGAGGATACAGTACTTGGTAAGAAACTAAGCCTATTTTTAACTATGACAAATTTTAAGTACAGTTCAACGCCAAAATTATCTTCAACCATACATACATAAACTCACGCCTTTATTCCCAGAGTGGGGTAGGCAGAGCTACAGAATTACCAACAACTCTAAAAACTTGTTAATAATTCTGTAACCACATTTTGCACTTTTAGGCAAAGATGTTTACCAGTGTATTAGTGACAGGTTGCAAGCCCATCGCCTAACAGTACTATAGGCCTTTATCTTCAACCAGTTTAAAGAAAATTCTCACTATAGTTTCAATTTCTATAGTTTCGCAACCCATTGCGATGATCACTTACCGTCAGCTAACTTCTTTTCGTCTGCCTCCTTTTTAAGCTTGTGTCCGTCTGGGACTAAAAACTAAAAGGAATGTCCTGTCACGGACCGAAACTAACTAGTTTTTTGTAAACAATCGTAATCGGTCTTCGGTCCTATAGGTCAGTAGCAATTGTTGTACGTATGAGCAAAACAGAGCGCACGGCAGGGCACTCAATTTGAACGAGACCAATAGAACCTATTTACAAGCGAGTCCTGCTCTGATCTAAAAATTTGCTCCGGAGCTTAAAGACCGAACTAGTTCCTTTCACAGACCGAGCGGGCACAACTCTATCCTTTTTCACGTAAAAATAACTCCTTGCCCACAGTTCGCATGGACACAAACCACGAAACCACACACCAGCTGCCGCTGTCTATGCATCAGTATCTGTTCAGCGTCAGGATTGAGGCGCGGGAAGCACCAGCCTTAGTCCTCAGGCACGATGTGGATGCTTGCATCTGGCAACCTTACACAAGGCTCACCAACAACGACAGCTGTCCTCTACTCCATCAGGGAACCCTCATGGCTTTTGGCTACGTGCAATCCTCAAAGCAGAATAGGAAATTTCTCACATGCCCACCCAATTTCACCTATAGCGTTGTGAGCGAGGCTTCTAGACATATATTTGTTTACCAGAACAGAGCGAGTCAGGACTGTCAATTGAGGAAACGAAGCGGAGGTGCGGTTCGGAATATTAAGATTGGCCAGCAAAATGTTTTTAATGTCGAGAAGTATGGTGAAGTTTTAGGAATTGATGCCACCAATGATTATTTGTTTGTGTTGACTGGGACTACTGTGCTGGCTATTTTGGTTCAGTGAATGTTTTTATGTAAAGCCTAAATAAATACAAAAGTAATAAATAAATACGTCTTTTTTTAGGACACCCTCGACTTACGACCTTAGGTTTGTTTCAATAGAACTTGCCAACAATTTCCATTATACATCATCAAATACTGCTAAATCAATGTGTTATTTAATCAATTCTTTCCACATCATTATCCTAAACCATTAAAATAATAAAATAGTGCTAGAATATGGATATCGCATTGAATGTTTTGTTTACATTGTTCGCAAGTTCTATTGAAACAAACCTTACGTGTAGAAATAGTTTCCCGATACTCATTCGATTTCAGAAAAATCCTGTATCTTTTTGCAACCTTAGTTGAGGGCACTTAAGGAATATTCCCTCCTAATTGACAACAGGTAACGGACAGTTCTGTCCGTTTCCCGTAACACCCTTACTGAAATAAGTGTATTTTAATGACCGTGGGCCAAAAGACCCGGTTCTCATAACATCCGTATGCTAGTCGAGCGGACTATATTTACCGGGGGATCTTTATTTTACAAGCTTTTATTTAACTTGATGTATGTGTGTAGGTATGTACGTTAGGGTCAATCTTGCAAGTTAAATTTGACCCACGTCCCGGTTTCCGATGAAGCTGAAAATTTAAATACGCCTTTAGTTCTGATGACAATACAATATAGTACAGATGTAGTGAATAATCCTTTCCCATCGTTTTTGGTCGGATAACTTCGTACTTATCTTGTTTTCTCAGTTGGCATATTGATGGGTACTGAAGCTAATTGAGAAAGCTAGATAAATACGAACATATCCGACAAAAAACGATGGGAAAGGATTATTCACTACATCCGTACCATCGAGCTGGTCTGATGATATGGTGGAGACTCAGGGTGGCGATTGGAACTCCTAAATTACCAACACATGACACCCGTCGTGTTAGGGCTTGTAAGTATTATATTAAACATATCGTCTTGAACATGATAACGACTGTGCAAAGAAAATTTTTGGGACACGTTTTTGCGTCCCAAAAATGAAGTTTTTGTCAGAAACTAATTTTCATTTCATTTGTTTCGTATGTGGACTTTTTCGATTGGTTGTTCATACTGCCACATATTTTTCCTTAAGTATTTAATGATTTAATTTCGTACTTATGGTGGGTATAATTAATAAAAAAAACAATCACTTTTTAAGTTTCCTGGTATATTTATGATCATTAAATCATTACAGTGTTTGACTACACTTAAATTATGCCATATAGGCGGTGGAATGATACCACACACAACAATAAGATGTCTAAAGTATCGCTACACAAATTCTGAATGAATACAGTACTTATCATCATAACATAAAACATATTTACTTGCTACAATACGGTTCATTATAATGCTGTGAAACACGAAACAGAGTTTGTTTAAATTGTTACAAGGTGTGCAATTTTTTTTTTCTTATTTACCCTTTTTATATTCACTATTCGGACAAACTATAGTGTCAGCTACGCGTTTTAGTGAAGGATACATTAGACACATACTTATTAATTTAACCTTGTCTCCTTGGAAATGTGTGCGGAATTACATGCATATGTTGTCAGTGTTTTACAGGAATATAATTGAATATAGATATGGGATCCTATGGAAGGTGAAAGAGGTTATGTTTTTATTCAAAAACTATGTTGAGTTGTAATGTAAGTTAAGTGCCTATATTATTATATAGATAAAATATAAATAAAATGTTTTTCTTACACGCCCTAACATTTAACACATATCTTAACACTATTTACTTATTCTAGAGATATCATATACATCTAGATCTCATCATCGCTCAAATCAAGTTCTTCATCGGATGAGAATCCAGACGTAAATAAGAGATTCCTTGGTTTCTTCCTTCTGTCTTCCTCAATCTCCTTCTGTATTTCTTTCTCCTTTTGAATCGCTACTTTCTCAGTTAACAACTGTCGTTTCCTTGTTTGAAAATATTTATATCCTGCTTTATTCCCATTATTATTTTCCGCTTGATTCGCTGTATTATGTTGTACATCATCTTCATTTAGAAACGGATCATCTGTAAGTTACACTTTAATATGACGGCTGGAAATGTACAGGGTCTTTTTTTACGCGGGAATATTGCTCTGCTATTACGGAAGTTAGAGAGCCACACGCGGTGCCAGTGTCGCGCTGACGCTTTTTAGTTCTACTTATAAATCTGAACATGTCACACGGTGCGTTGAAACGACAAGGATGCAAGGACGAGGTGGGGAGGGGTGCTGCGGTGCTATGACGGAGCGACAACGCAGAGAAGAACCAGGCAACTAGGGCATGAATTCCAAGGTCTCGGAATCACGGACCAATTTCTCGGGTATGTCCCGTATGTGTTTGTATTAAGCTATGACGTAATGTTCGATACGAAAGGAGATCATTCATATCGGGCCTTTTTCGAAAGTACAGTCGCGAGATTAAATTTAGTTCCCACCTTAGGTCCAAAGTCAATCTGACATTCTACAACAATAACGTTGAGTTTCCTAACAGTTACAAATGAATTTGACATATTTAATGACATTGACGACTTAAAGCATATTTTTCTTGAAATGGATCCCGAATTAACGCTCGTGACCGTACAGGCCAAAAATAATATTTGGTATAGATTGCTAGAATTAATTATTTTAAGTAACTTTTATGATGGCATGAAATGGCTTGCCGCGACACGGGTTCCATGACGGCTCATCAATTAAAGTCCGCGACTGTGCTATGAAAAAGTCGATATTCTGAACCTCTATAAAAAGTCAGGCAATGATCATATAATGGTCAGTTTTCATGCCACAATAAAAGTTGTTCAACATAAATAATTCTAGCGATGTACACCAACATTTTCTTTTGGCCGGCACTTTATAAAAAAGGCCCATAAATGTAAGAAGGACGAATATTCTCCTTTCGTAGTTCCATGGAACAAATGGGACATGCCCAATTTTTCAGATATTACGATGAAATTCCGATATCAATACCGTGGCCGCACGATACTCGTCCCCCCCTCTCCCCGCTTCCCGCTTGGACAGCGTGGGTCTCGGTGGGGTGTGCGTGGCAGCATGTGGCACTTCGGAACAGACCACGCGTGTATCAGTGACGTCATATGGCACAACCCTACACGTATGTATGTCACTTGAAGCCGGAGCCTCATTGCTGCGCCCGGTCAAGCTACACACGTGGGTACAAAAACGCTTTGTATTAAAATGTAGGTAGATGTTTCCACAGATTGACGACGCGCTGGCCTAGTTGGTGACCCTGCCTACGAAGCTAGCGGTCCTGGGTTCGAATCCCGGTAAGGGCAGATATCTGTGTGATGAGCGCGAATATTTAGTCCTGAGTCATGGATGTTTTCTATATATTTCTCTATACAGTGTGTCCCTGGATAAAGTGCACAAACGAATAGGGATGAAACTAGACACAATTTTATCGACAAAAAAAATAATAAAAAAAAATTACCACCTTTATTTATTTTTTTATGATTTTAAAAAAAAAGTCATAGTACGCAGAGGACCTCATCGGAACAAATCAAGATATTTTGGCTCCTGTGGGCTCTATTGATTTGAAACAAACGGAATTATAATCACAAAAGTTTATTTGTGTCAATGAAAATAAAAAAAAATGAGAAAAAATGACATAAACCCTAAAAATAATGACTTTTCCTATGAATTTTGTGTTTTTTTTTCTCGAATTTTTAGTATTTACTCGATTTACTCAAAATTATGCCCATCTTACCTCATGTTATTTTTACCAGTAATGGTTGTGTATCTCATTGCCTTTTATTTAAAAAAATAACCAAGTGTCTCGCACAATTACAAGATCCTTAATGAGCGGCCAAACAAAGACATTGCGTTTACACTTAATTAGGTAGCCGCTCAGGTTGAAACCCTTAATGGAGGATTAGGATTACATTTTGGGTTTCTTGCACAATTATAAGATTATTAATGAGTGGCCAAACAATGACATAATGATTACGCTTAATTAGGTTGTCGCCCAGGTAGATTATTGTCCTTACTCTTTATTGAATTTTATTTCGGGTGGGGCGGGGAATACATGTTAGGATTAGCATAAATAGTGATAAGATAAGGTTTAGTTCATCAGTTACTTCGAATCATTCGTCGTTACTTATTCTCAGTTACAACTACTTCTACTATCAGGATTTCATAAAATGCCCCGTTTAAGTGAGTTCACGCACAGAGATCTCGCCGACATCCACTTTTATTATGGAATGGCGAGAGGTAATGCCAGAGCTGCTCGTTTATTATACATGGCAGCATTCCCGAACAGGAGACGAATTTTGACGACCTTTTGAGGTGAGGATTTTCTCCCTTGGGGTTCCATTCATGTAGATTCCTGCAGTTTGTGATCCCATGTCGTGTAAACTGACTCTCATCCATCCACAGAATTTTTTGGGTGAATTCAGGATCGTTCCTGATCTGCCGTTGAATCCAAGAAGACAGCACACATCTTGGTACCCTGTCTACGTCGTCGTGTAGATGTTGAACTCGTTGGTAGTGGTATGGGTGAAGACCTTCTTTTTTAAAAATCCGCCAAACCGATGATTTTGAAACTCCATGCTGCAAGGCCAACCGCCAAATACTGGTCGTCGGATCAGCAAATAAACTTCTTAGTATGGCTTCCTCAACAGCTCCATCAATCACTACTCCTGCTTGTTCTCGGCGATCTCGATCCAATCGAAGTCCATTCGACAATCGTCTGTGAAGTTCTTGAAAATTACGAGCAGACGGTACAGGTCTCCTGTTCGGGAATGCTGCCATGTATAATAAACGAGCAGCTCTGGCATTACCTCTCGCCATTCCATAATAAAAGTGGATGTCGGCGAGATCTCTGTGCGTGAACTCACTTAAACGGGGCATTTTATGAAATCCTGATAGTAGAAGTAGTTGTAACTGAGAATAAGTAACGACGAATGATTCGAAGTAACTGATGAACTAAACCTTATCTTATCACTATTTATGCTAATCCTAACATGTATTCCCCGCCCCACCCCAAATAAAATTCAATAAAGAGTAAGGACAATAATCTACCTGGGCGACAACCTAATTAAGCGTAATCATTATGTCATTGTTTGGCCACTCATTAATAATCTTATAATTGTGCAAGAAACCCAAAATGTAATCCTAATCCTCCATTAAGGGTTTCAACCTGAGCGGCTACCTAATTAAGTGTAAACGCAATGTCTTTGTTTGGCCGCTCATTAAGGATCTTGTAATTGTGCGAGACACTTGGTTATTTTTTTAAATAAAAGGCAATGAGATACACAACCATTACTGGTAAAAATAACATGAGGTAAGATGGGCATAATTTTGAGTAAATCGAGTAAATACTAAAAATTCGAGAAAAAAAAACACAAAATTCATAGGAAAAGTCATTATTTTTAGGGTTTATGTCATTTTTTCTCATTTTTTTCTATTTTCATTGACACAAATAAACTTTTGTGATTATAATTCCGTTTGTTTCAAATCAATAGAGCCCACAGGAGCCAAAATATCTTGATTTGTTCCGATGAGGTCCTCTGCGTACTATGACTTTTTTTAAAAAATCATAAAAAAATAAATAAAGGTGGTAATTTTTTTTTATTTTTTTTTTTGTCGATAAAATTGTGTCTAGTTTCATCCCTATTCGTTTGTGCACTTTATCCAGGGACACACTGTATAAGTATTTATATCGTTGTCTAGTACCCATAGTACAGTCACGAGATTTAATTTGGTACCCACCTTAGGTCCAAAGTCAATCTGACATTCTACAACAATAAGATTGAGTTTCCTAAAAGTTACAAATGACTTGACATCTCTAATGACATTGACGACTTCAAGCATATTTTTCTTGAAATGGGTCTCAAATTAACGCTCGTGACCGTACAAGCCTAGAGCTTAGTTTGGGACTAGGTCAATTGGTCACATTGTCCCCTGTTAAAAAAAACAGTAGTGCAAGAGCACGCTGCGCACTTAATGCCATATCTACAGGGAGGGGTAGCGGGGAGGGGGAGACGAGAATCGTGCGCCTTGTTTATATCATGCATGTTGCATGTGCGTGGCCCGCTGTGGGGAATGTAGAAACACGCAGCTGACCAACGTAGCCACGTTTTACGGTATCGTCTTGGGTCGTCCCATTCGTTTTTTGTCAAGTTCTTAACTCATCTCATTCTGCTTTCGTCATCCATTCTTCATTCGTCACATTCGCTGGTAGTCTTTGTCGTCTTTGGTCATATTTGTTTTTTGTCTTGATCTTATTCAGGTTCATTCGATGTTCGTCACTTCTTCTTTTGATATGTTCGGTGTTAGTCTCTTTACGTTTTAGTCTCATTCGTTACTCGTCACTTTATTTTAAAATACGAACTTAGAATAAAACCAAAGAAGATGATAGGACGAATAGCGAATGAGACTAGAAAAGAGATAGACTAACATCGAACATGTCCAAAGAAGATGATGACGAATACCGGAATGAGCCTGAATAAGAAAAAGACAAACTACAAATATAACCATAGACGACAAAGACTACCAACGAAAGTGACGAATGAAGAATGGATGACAAAAGCAGAATGACACGAATTAAGAACTTGACCAAAAAACAAATGGGACGACCCAAGACGATACCACCGTTTTACGTGTGCGTGCATTGGTTGCTGTGAAAATTTTGACACACGTATCTACACGAATGGACCCACGAGGGCGACGTGTACAGCGTGTCCGTACGTAGCGTACGTAGCGTGTGCGTGGCCTAATCCTGATACGCCGAAACAGCGCAGCGCCGCGGGTTTCTGCAGCACAATGCTGGCACGTGTGGTTGCCGGGTTATAATATGCCCTTCCATGTCCCGTGGATGTCGTACGAGGCAAATAAGGAAAGAAATAAACTATATCTGAAGAGCAGTAGGTACAGTCACGAGATTTAATTTGGTACCCACCTTAGGTCCAAAGTCAATCTGACATTCTACAACAATACGGTTGAGTTTCCTAAAAGTTAGAAATGACTTGACATCTCTAATGACATTGACGACTTCAAGCTAAGCTAGGAACCCAAATTAACGCTCGTGACCGTACACTAACATGAAGAGGCCAGTAGAGCCAGTGGAAATGTTACATCACTAAGTTAGTATTAAAGGAAAAAATAGAACACTTGACAATAATTTAAGTAGGCGAATCAAAGTCAATTTGTTAACTATGATATTGATAACATAAAGTATTGAAGTCGACTGTTGTGGGTTCCGTGATTAGGGTTGGTTTTCTCCGCTTGTTGAGGGCATTGACGGCATTGCCGATGTTGACGGCATTGCCGACGTTGACGGCATTGCCGAAGTAGACGGCATTGCCGACGTTGACGGCATTGCCGAAGTAGACGGCATTGCCGACGTTGACGGCATTGCCGACGTTGACGGCATTGCCGACGTTGACGGCATTTCCGAAGTTGACGGCATTGCCGAAGTTGACGGCATTGCCGACGTTGACGGCATTGCCGAAGTTGACGGCATTGCCGAAGTAGACGGCATTGCCGACGTTGACGGCATTGCCGAAGTTGACGGCATTGCCGAAGTTGACGGCATTGCCGAAGTAGACGGCATTGCCGACGTTGACGGCGTTGCCGACGTTGACGGCGTTGACGACGGTGGCAAATATCCCTGCGATCCATGTTTCATGTCTAATATGATCTTCATGACTTTGGTGTGGAATGTCAGATATTGCAATTGAGTGAAACATTTGGTCGATTGAGCAAGTTGATTGAAGATCATCATATGTAGGTCATACGGAGAATCTGCGGTTTTAGGTTCTTCCAGCGCCGAGGCATTGCTCTCGCTGTTATCAGGCGCGCTCATAGGATCAGTTTGTGTTGCATTTGATGAAACCTGTGGCTCCGGCGCTGCCACATCCATGGCTATATTTTCAGTTTCATCTCGTAGGCCGCTTTCACAGTTACGCAGAGCTACTCTAGTCAAAGACACTATGTTATCCAAGTATCGTTGTTTTTTCATAACTGCATCTACAACATTGCTATCGGACGAGGTCAAGTCATTGAACAGCTTAATAAATTTTATACATTCCAAAAAGCTGTTCTCGAGACTCGCCTCAATTTTCACAACGTCATTATCTGAAACCAGATAATAATAATAACAACTTATTGACTTGTTTTCTTGCAGGTACTGTCAACCGGAAATTCTGACGATTTACATAACAAATCCAAACGAGAAAGTCCAACGATTTGTCATATAATATCGTCAGTTTGTCACGCCATTTGGAAATATGTTCTTGTGGATACCATCTCAGAAATCACATAAGAAAAGCTACAGAGAAGCGCATCTGATTTTTAAAATGAAACTAATTTTCCTAATTAATAAACTAATCTCAACTCTAATGACAGCGTTGTATGGTTTGACGTTTACTTTGACGTATCTTGCGACGCGCATCTCAGCCAAGATGAGTTTATTAATACTGGCATTAACCTGCAAAAACTGACTGTCAATCTTATAATAGGGAATATGCATTGATTTTTCGTATTTCGTATGTCTCAAGAAAATATGGAAAGAGATCTTCAAAAGTTCAATTAAAATTTAAATCGGCCAAGTTATAATATAAGAAAGGGATTAGATAGAGAGATCTGATATGCACTGTGACGTCATTTTTATATTCCCTATTACAAAAAATACTTTTGCCGACTACAAATTACATGTAATTATTTCTCTATAAACTATAGGGCACTCGTTCCACCGCCGACGTAGAGCGATCAACTATTAATACATATATGCGTCTCTTTTACTGACACGGGATCTATATGTTTTGTTCGTTTTTTATCGCTTCTGCGCCGGCGTTGAGACAAGTGCGCTAATACAAAGTAAATACAACAAATTGAAACTAAAAGTATGGCAATTTAAAAAATAACAAAGCAAAAACAAACCTTATTACCAGAGCCATGATTTTTTGCGGCAAAACAAAAGATTGTCTCAATCTAGCTAGCGTAAGAAATATTTTTTTATCGATATATCGATGATTGTATAATAGAAAAAAAATAACGGGCCACGAAATAAAATACTAAAAAAAAAACTTGAGGTTTATATAAAATTATACAGAAACCGATGCAATTTCTTTTTCGAAATCCACGTCAGTACAGTACACACAGCGGCACTTGACATTTTATTTGGTTTGTATTAGTGATAGGAGTACTCATTTTTTGAAGGTTCTATTATTTTCAATGAGGAGGTAACTGACTACACTTCATTCAAAGTTTTACCTCTTAGTTACCCGACGAGTTATTTTATTACTTGATAATGATAAAGTAGGAGATAAGATCTAGATGGAATAACACATAATGTAAATGCAATGTTGCTAGTGCAAATAAATACATTAGCACTAGCTAGATTGCGACAATCTTTTGTTTTGCCGCGAAAAATCCGGGCTCTGCTTATAACTAAGCTACAAATTAAATTTAAATTAAATAAAAACTAGCAAATAGAGCTACTCTGTGGCAAAGCATCACAGATGCTGGCAGCATTTGTGTTGTACATCAAGCTGCCAGCTCTGTGGTCTCCAGTTGTTTTTATTAGCCTTTTTAATTTATTTGAAAAGGCCAATAGCACCGGGCCCCCACGGACCAAGGGTATCGACGCAGAAAGGAACGAAATTATATTCTACGGGTTAGGGTAGGGACTATGGGCCAAGTAGGGACACCAACTTAAACAAGTCGTTTTTATATAGAAAGTCGAATATTTTAAATACTGCAAATGTTTTTCATTAACGGCAACACCTTTGTTTACATTTATAGTGGCAATAAAAATCTAACTTTAGCATCCGACATCTACAGACGAGAAAGCGTTTTAATTTTTCCTAAATTTATAACCAGTCAAGAATTTTATATAATAAATTACTAGTTATAATTACAACTTTTGTTAGCTTCACACATTTATTCGCATTTAAAATATGAATTATAAAAAAAACCGGTAAAACATCGACTTTCTGCGTATAATGAAACACGTTCCGGCGTAACAATTCTATTTAGTCAATCGAACGAATTTGAAATCGGACGCTCGAAAGTCAAAAATCGGTCCCCAGCACTCGCTCTATACTCTATGGAATTAAAGACACTCCTCCGGTCTCTCGCCGTCGTCCCTAGCGATACCGATAAAGTCCGTGGTGACCCAGACAACCGACTTCAGCCACAGGGGCTCATATGTGGAGTGCAGGTAGGGTTACCAACATTTCTAACAAATATAGTATTTTCGAAGCTGTTACCTCTAAAAGCATAGCACTTTTAATCAAAATATTTTTGCATACTTACTATTTTATTTTTTTAATATTTTATTTGGTCCCCTGATATAGTAGGATACTATATTATATAGTAGGGTTGGCAACCCTAAGTGCAGACCCTGACATCAAGATGCAAACATTTTACGCGTCCATATGAAACCAATAATCTACTTTCCCTACTACGGAGTAAAGGCACATGTGAAATTAATTCAAATAAGCACATTAAACTCTCAACGGTTATAATAAGGTTGGATGTGCAATACAATTAATATAGTAGATACGCCTTTTCTCCGTATGGCATTATCATCTTAGCAGAGCTTGAAGATACTTTGAAATGTGTCTATGGAATTATGACCATACATCGAGGATTTCGGGTCGGGAATGATTTTAACAAAGAATAGAGATAAACAGATAGATTAATCAAAGAAAATATCATATTATGCCCACTACGTTGTTACATACACACTACGATACAATTTAATTTTAACTCATGTACGAGTAGTACTTGAGCTTTACTACCAAGGTTATAATTATATGAGGTAAGTAGTTGGAACGATTTTCAAAATAGACTATTAATGTTTTTTTTCTATAGTTAGAACTATTCCAATATCCATTTCGGCAGTTGTGATAGGAACATTTTTTTTTAAGGAATCAATTGTAGCACAAATTGTTTGCGATCGCAGTTCTATTTCTTTACCTTACAACAATTCGTTCATAGTTATTGACCATTTCATTTATGAATATACGATTTTTTGCAAGTTTTTTTAAAATTAATTATTCATTAGCCCACTTTTTTTTTTGGATTGTGTTTTTATCTTTTTGCTGATTCTAAATCAAATAGGGTTTAAATTCCCAACCTTTATCTATTTTTGCCAAATTAAGGGTTAGGCAAAAACCGGCGAGAGTATACTCGTATTCTGTTTTTTTTAAGTCAATAGATACTCTTTGTCTTATGTCAAACATTCCCGCACCGCAAACCCGTATGATTATGAAAAACAAAATTAATGACGTATTTTTCATTTGTCGATAGATACCGCGAAATCATATTGCCGATGTGGTGAGAGTATTTTATTAAGTCACAGAACAGGGCGGTATACGAGAACTGGTCTTTTTTTAAATAAATGTAATGGGACAAATGTCACACCAATTGACCTAATAATCCCAAACTAAACTCTAGGCTTGTACTGTGGGTACTAGACAACGATATAAATACTTATATAGAGAAATATATATTTAAATACATAGAAAACATCCATGACTCAGGAACAAATATCGTTCATCACACAAATATCTGCCCTTACCGGGATTCGAACCCAGGACCACTAGCTTCATAGGCAGGGTCACTACCCACTAGGCCAGCGCGTCGTCAAATAAATGTTCAAATTTGTAATCCTATGTAATGTATGAGTGAAGAATTATTAGGATCGATCGTAACAGAGATCAACTTGCAAATTATTTTATAAGCTTTAAAATGGCAGTTAATAATGATTTAGGCAGTGAATTTAAAATTAAATGAATCTTACCAAAAATCTGAGAAAATGGCGCCCACTCGTTTGCTTTATGGAATCTTACTGAAATCTTCCTTCGAATTATTCCAAAAGGGATAAAATGATAGGTTTCCAAAGTTATCCCTACCGCCCCTCCATTGGGCGCTAAAGGGTATGGGGGGAGGTATGGCCCTCAGTAAAAAAGGGGTACCTTTTCGATAAAAATTATAAAATATGAGAGAAATTATAAAAATACAACATAAATCACAGTACATTATAGCAGTAAATTTTCCAGGATACACAAAACAAAACATAAATCGAAAATAAAAATAAAATTAAACAATATCTAATCAAGTTATAAATCTGTCTGGTTTTAACAAAACTTGAAAATATGACAGAAATAAAAAAAAAACCAACAAATTACAGTACATTATACTTAGCCGTAAAATTCCCAGAATTACAAAAAAAAACATTTATAAATCAAAAATAAAATTAAAATTAATAAATGTTTAATCAAGTTGTGAACCTGTCTGGTTTTAACAAAATGACTTTACTTAAATGAAAGAAATTAAAAAATATACAAAAATAAATTTCAGTACATATAGCGGTAAGTAATCATGGTACACAAAAATACAAACTAAACGATAAACTAAAACTAAAAATTAACAATTGTTAAATAAGTTCAATAGGTTTGCTACGTGGGCGGCCCGGCCGGCCAAAATAGTTTAGGAACCTATGATGTAAACCAACCCCTTCGGCAGTAATTTTGACGTCGCCGTCGTTTCAACGTATTGTGTGGCATGTCGTTCAGATTTATATATAGAACTACTGAGTGTCACCGGTCTGGCGTCGCAACGCCGTTGTAACGCACTGGCAACCTGCGAGGCTCCCTTCGACGTCGTAGTAAGCAGGTAAGCAGCGGGTAAACCATGCTTTGTCGTTATTGAATTTGACAGATAACGACAAAGCATCGTTTAACTATCCCACGGTTATTCCACGTTTATAATTAAGGCGCCTAGAGTTGCGACACTTTGTCGTATTTCTTATATTTTTTAACCCTTAAATTGGCAGTGTATCTAATAAATGATGCACATACTAATAAAGTTCACTTTTTTTTTGTTACTATTTTTATTATGCTGATTTCAAATCAAATACTTAGGGTTTGAATTCACGACTTTTTTTATTTTTGTCAATTTAAGGGTTAAAGCATGCTTTTAAAAAAGATAAAAAAATGATAATTATAACATTAAATTTGTTTATTATGGCAAATGATTATTAGGATTCAAGAAATTATGCGTTTTGTGGCTATGTATTCGTGTTACGCATAATGATTAAAAAAAATGTTTTTATGTTAATTCATGTAAACCCGATTATAATGCAATATTATGGTGTCTAACAGTTGATCTCATGATAAAGTCAGAGGCAGAATTCCACCCGTACTTAACATAGAATAAGGAAACATGCATGTTTTTTTTTTATCGCACTAAAATTGATTCTTGAATATTCCCTATTGTGGTACGTTAGGCTCTGTAAGAAGATGACCGTACAGCAAAGGAAATTTATTCCTAGACCATATTGGAGTACGTCATAGTGACGTAATCAAAACGTAAGAGACCTCTTATGATTTTATTTACAGTGTCACTTTGACATAGTCCAAAATGGTCTAGAAATCAATTTCCTTGACGTTAAATACATTTAAACTGAATTTACTGTCATTAAATAAAAATCGAAAATCAACCACTTGAATTGACCATTTTGAATTGGGAAAAAAAATTAGATGAAAAATATTTACAATCAAAATTATTTTTGATATTAAGTAATGAAGCCTCAATTGAATTTTGTCCATTTTAAATATTGAGAGCAAAATTAAATAATAATAAATAATAAATTTAAGGGTACAATGTCACACCAAATTGACCTAGTCCCAAACTAAGCTCTAGGCTTGTACTATGGGTACTAGACAACGATATAAAAACTTATATAGAGAAATATATACTTAAATACATAGAAAACATCCATGACTCAGGAACAAATATTTGCGCTCATCACACAAATATCTGCCCTTACCGGGATTCGAACCCAGGACCACTAGCTTCGTAGGCAGGGTCACTACCCACAAGGCCAGCGCGTCGTCGAAATACGAACAAAGTGAATGTAGTCTAATATATATTAGGATCATAATATATTATGTAGGCTCAAAACAAATTATGACAAAACAGATCATGCAATGTACATATCAGGCAGAACATGTTCACAAATGCTTATTTTTCTGAGTCTACGTAAATAAAAATCATTATTAATATAAACTTTGTCCATTTTAGGGACATATTAGACGATATTCAGCATAGACAATTTTTCTTGTTCATGTATTTCAAACGGGACTTTTTTTTGGACCCAATTTCAAGTTGTTGATTCTCCATTTGTCGGTAAATCAAACGATTAAACCACAGACAGACCAGGCCTCTATTCAACACGATTAAAGCCATATCGTTTTGACCTGTTATCGTATTGTCATTTTGATAGCTATTTACATGACAGTAATGGGGGACGAGATAAAAACCATACCATAACAGGTTAAATACGATCGGGATGACAGTAGGCAACTCAAAAAAAAAGAAACTGTTTCTGTCAGAGTGCTGTATGGGCGGATGACGGATGCAATATGGTGACGAAAGCACAAGATGGATAAGACTTACTAAATTCTGAGTACTATTTATGTGTGAAAATATATGCATTTTTTGTTGTAAATCAGTACATATTTTGTATGATTACGAAAGTACTGAAATATACGTCTCTACTCATACGTCTATACAACGTGTTACAAAATACCCCGTAAAAAATCTAATAAATTATCAAAGCCTAAAATATTGTCAACCCTAGTAAGCTGTCATGTCAGGGAACCGGAGTTAGCATAGATTATTTTAACAGAGAGGCCTACCTACCAATTTAATAATTTTTCAACTTAAATGGGTGTAAAACCATATCCCGACGAGCGAGGTTGTGCATTGAAGAAGGCAGAGCTCACTTTGAGCCGTTCCTGTAATTTTGACGTTCTTTACGAAAAAGTAAGTGCTAGTTTAGGTTTCTTCGTAAGTAGCTTAGGTCTTTTAAAATCTACCAAAACTCGACTTGTAATATCTATCTAATCGAATTCTGTACATTTTGTTAGTATGTCTCTTAATCGTTTCACGAATTAGGTAAAAATGTACATAAACAATCTGCGTAGTTTACTCTTTAATTTTACTGAAATAGGGTTTTCACATCAATGAAAGCAATAATGGTTTTCTTTTTTTTGCCGGTAAGTCATGCGGTGATAGTACGGTTCTCAAATATTGTAAATGGACTTATTATAAGGTACCATTTAACCCCCTTTCGGCTTTACGGGTATTTTTGTAACACCTTGTAGATGAGGAGAGGTAATTTTCCCTATACATATAAGTAGATAGTAAACTATGCGAGGAAATTCTGAAAATACCAAATAAGGAAAAAAAAGATTATTTACTTCAACAATAAAATTCTATAACTTTATTGGCAGTGATGTTCTCTTTTTGAAATCAATTGGAGTGATATCCATATTACGGATATCGTTTGACATTATTTTGACGTAATTTGCATCCGTCGTCCGCCCATAAGGCGATATGTCGAATTGAATAGCCAAAGCACATTCTATCTTCTCCTGTTACTACAGTAGAACACAACCGATATGGCGTGTCGTGAATCTTCGGTCGCAGACACGAACAACGATTCCGATGATTTCCGAAAGCAGGATTAAAATCCACGATCAGCCTTGTACATAATAGTTATAAGGTGGCGGTTTGACCCGCGTAATGACACGCGTGCGCGCGTCAAAATGGCGTCACTAATAACTACACATCGCTAACTCGTGCGTGGCATTTAGTTAGCACTTGACAGTTTCTAACAGACTAGTGATGTGACAATGTTCTTCCTGTATGAGTCGAGAAAAGGAAAACATGCGTGGTTGCCGGGTAAGAATAGTGCCACTCCATGTCCTCCCGTGGATGTCGTAAGAGACGACTAAGGGAATAAAGGCTGTGTAGTACTGTTAGGCGATGGGCTTGCAACCTGTCACTAATACACAACATCTTAGTCTAATTATTATTGTGCAAAATGTGGTTACAGAATTATTAACAAGTTTTTAGGGTTGTTAGTAATTCTGTAGCTCTGCCTATCCCACTCTGGGAATAAAGGCGTGAGCTTATGTATGTATGTATGTATTTTAAATCATTTAATATATGACATTCATGATAAACAATTAATATTTGTTCTCTCAAGTCAGCCTATGTCTTCTACTTGAGAAAATCCACATTGTGTAAAAAAATGTTTAGCTTGACACCTTTTAGTAGGAGTTCTGGATGATCTCTAATGATTTCCTCCATTATTTGGGAAAAATCGACACGTCTCGTAATAAATTATTACGAGTAAGTAAATGAATGACAATGTCATTGAAATTGACATTGATGTTTTTAAACGAGTGATCAAACCTACTTCGTCATTATGTTAAAACCATGTAGGTAGTATTAATTTATTATTTCAGGAACAATGCACACTGGTAGAGGTTTTTTATATTCGTGTAGTTTTAAGTAAGTTTGTAAGTTCATTCGTTTGTTTTTGTTTGTCTTTATTTATTATTCATTAAGTAATTAATTGATTTATTAATTTATCTCATCTGAAAAGATACATTATAGAAAACTTGTCTCATCACTAATCTGTCAAGTGCTACCTAAATGCCACGAGTTAGCGATGTGTACTAATAACCAATAATAGCACAGAACACAACCACGCTACGCTGATTGGTTACCGTGCTTCGAAAAAATTACATCTGCGCTGCATTGGTAAGCCATATCGGTTGTGTTCTACTGTAAGAAGCTTACATGTGCTACGGGAGTTTTTCTGAGATATCGTCAATCGTCTTAGTCAAAGTGTAGAATGATACTCACCAACCACAGACTCAAAGTTGTAAGCGTGATCCTTGTTTACCACTGTGAACGTGGGGAACTCCACAACACATTTGCCGGTGAGACATTCGGCCAGTGTCTCGTCCAGATCCAACTCAAAGTATTTGTGACCGCAACCTTTTACTTTTTCAGCTGTAACAATTGAATTAGTCTTTAACCATGTACGTACTACGTACATTCTAATGTGCAGACCGAGCTCACTGTACAGAGATAGGTGACAAGTAAAGTGTACTCCATTTTTTACTGATAGGACAGTCTTTGGTCTTTAAAATCTACAGTTATTTCTTTTTGCTTCTTACTGTCTTTCGAAAAACAATTTGAAATACTGGAGATAAGTACTCCCCTCCTAAATCAATCAATCAAAGTTTTAATTGTATTCTGAGGTTGATATTGCAACAGAAGTTTAATATGAGTTACTGCCTATTGCATTAGCAGGGCAGAGCAAACGAAAGCAAAACCGTTATTTGCTTGATAAGTTTGACAGACAACAAACAAAGAGCTTTCCTATTCTTTTCTTTTACTATGCAGTCTAAGGTAACGCTTAAAGCGCAGAGAACTGAGAGAACTGTCATTAACAGTCGTACTTTTGTTTGGAATGGCGCAAATAATAATAATACGGTCATCAAGTGATATTATCAAAATTAAAGCTTTGATCATCAAAGATATGAAAACATTCTAACCTTTCATGAGTACTTTGATTCCAGGAAACCCGACACCCTTATAATGGGCCAGGGGGTCCAGGGAACTGGCTCCCTCAAGGGTTGAACCGGGCCCGATATACTTATTCAGGAGCGCCGATAGTTTCATAGTCTCCAAACATCTATGGTCGACCATCTTCAAAGCCGGTTCTGCATTGGCAAATAACCACTCCACCCTCCAGCTGATAAGTTTCGTATTGTAATCGTAACGAGTGGTGTTTGCACGGTGACGACTGAAGTTTTGGGCTAAGAATTGAAGCGCTGTGCCGCGTGAGCGAGCGGCCATCTTCAATTTGAACAGGTGCTGAAATAATGTGTCTTGTTTAGCTTGCTTATAGGCTCTATTCGTATTTTTTTAAGTCCAGGAGCTATCAGAGGAGTTTTACCATTGTCTTTGACCTGTTACCGTATTGTCTTCTTTTCTTTTGGGGTATTTGACGAGCCGTGATAAATAGACAGCTGCTCTCAGGTGTCATTGGTAGTCACGGTTGCTAATCCAAAGCCACCGGTAGCCAAATACAAAAAAATAGAATAGAATACGCCAGAGTTGGTCCGTAGGCTGTACTTTGCCCATCTTTTGATGCCATAGGCCTCGCCCAGAATTTTTCTCTTTCCACAGTCAATATCCACCATGTCAAGATTTGAAATACAAAATATTTATTTAGTTAATAGAATAGGCCACATGAGAGCTCTTTTAAACGTCGGCAATATTAGGGAATGCAAACCGGTAATTCTTAGTATGGAAATTACCGGTAATTTACAGTTACCGCGGTAAATCCCATACAAAAATTTACCGGGCTGCATTCCCTAGGCAATATGAGTGAATCTACTAGCACTATAGGCAAGACCATCAATGCGGAGAAGCGCCGCACGAAACTCGAGTATTTTTTTGTCATCATTCTACGTGCGTTTCACACCTCTACTCCTATTCCCCTCTCATATTATCAGCTCTCAAGATACATGAACTATGCTTACAAAACTGTTTGGTTTTATACTCACTTTCGGTAATTCCTTGTCAATTCTAGTGTACTTCTTTATTTCGTCCCGTTTAACAGCGAATACGAAACGCGCACACTCTTCTAGCATCTGGTAATCTTGAAAGTAGTCGCGGTCTGTGAAGTCTTTAATGCGTATAAACTTCGCCCGGTCTCTTACTCCATCACAACCTAGTTCAACTTTGTGCACCCTCACGCATTCTACACTACAAGTCTTCACTTCGCATTTAGGGCACGTGTATTTTGCAGCTTTAACGTTACAAACTTCACAATAGCCAAGCCTGAAAACCCGTATCATATTACCATAACAGTTTTACTTTGTTAAATAAATAAGTTACTGCTTAGCAGTTAAAACCATTTTTCGTACCTTGGTTCTTGGCTCCCCGACTGCATCTCTGACATACTAGGAGAAATCACTACAGTGGAATGTATTTTGTTATTTTATAGATAACCACTTAAAACAAAATCCACGTGCTAACGCACTCGATTTTGATAACAATAACAAGGTAAAGTTTCGTTACTGCATAAATTAAGAGGCTACGTCCGGTCCGGCGAAAGAGTTGCCACTTCGAATGACAGTAGCTTGACTGTTGCCTGCTTCACAGATATGTTATGTGAAACTTGTTCGATCGATAAAAGCGCGCATAGTGCTTGCAGTGAACGTTCTTCGAATGTCGATATTCGATATTACATTATTTTCTTTTATTTCTTTAGATGAATTTAACCTGCGCAGTAAAGGAAGGTGTAGATATAGCGCCAATAATAAGAGTAGAGGGTCGTAATATCCTACTTTCCTGTGGTTATAATAAACAAAGATACTTTGCATGTAACTAGTTTTAGGCCTGTATTAATAAACTCATCTTGGCTGAGATGCGCGTCACAAGATACGTCAAAGTAAACGTCAAACCATAGAACACTGTCATTTTTGACACATCTCGAGACGAGCATTAGAGTTGAGATAAGTTTATTCTGTCTGCGTTTACTGTAAACAAAGAATTGAAGAAGAGTCTACTTGCGAAAAAACTTACATTATCTCATAAATACTGCGTTAGCCGTTAGCAAATACATTGGAATAAACTAAAAGATCCAACTACGGCGTCTTTGGTGAACTGATTTACCAAAGCAGATAGTGTCAATTTGCCGAAAATCGACACAATAATGGTAGCAACTGTTTTCGCGGCGAATCCAGATTTTTCTGTATTATTTACGCAGCTAGACACTACACAATACTGGTAATAAGATTTTGAACTCATATTGATGTATCATACCATAATTTATAATACTGCATTAAATGGATAGTAGGTAAACACAAAAATAACCCCACTTTTTGAAGTTTTAAATTGACCGTTGGGTTGAATGATATTTGACATAGGCGTAATGTAATATGACGTCATAACACAGATCATACAGCAAGATGTCGTTTTGGCTGTAAAGAGTTAAGGCAATTATTTATTTATTGTTATCAGAATAATATACGACTTGATGGTACACACAGCAACACATCTAGCTATACACTTCAGAAATCTGAAATATTGCGTGAAAGAGAGTCGCACTAGAATCGAATGTTGTTGACATAATACACATATATACATCTCTTTCTTTTTCTCTCTGCTCCGTCTTTAATGGTTAGTTAGGTGTGTTGTTGTGTGTACAGGTCTCAAATAAAAGCTAATTAATAGCCCATTTCAAATATTTTTATTAGACTATAACTATAACACATAGTGTTGACAGGACAATCAAAGAGCTATGAGATGAGTTATGTATATGTATAAATGCTAAGGTTAATTAATACTAAAAAGTGTAAAAATAACCTTAATCATTAAAAAAAAATCGTTTTTCAGTTGATATTTTTGTTTCAGTCGGGTTTTTTTAAATATTTGTGCACGCCCATAATAGGAAGTGTCATGTTTTCATTACGTATGTATATGTACAGTCAAGTACTTAAATTTAGAACCCACTTTAGGTCCACAGTCAATCTGACATTCTACAATGACATTGATGACATCAAGTTTTTTTTTTTTTCAAATGTGTCCAGTCAGCTAATAAAAAGGCATTGGTTTTACAAAATGTGGAGGAATAAAACCGTATTTTTTATATTAACACGAAAGTAAAAAAAATGCTCTTAATAGATCAATAATTATGTATAAGTAAATATTACATTACATTACATATATTCCTCGCATAATCATCGGAAATTGACGAACAAGTTGTAAAATGTTGGTAAAAATATTTTATTCTCCCACTAGTAAGTTTTTATCGGGAAGACATACAAGAAACAACATATATATTTCTCATTGATTCATCTAAAAATAATAAATCCCCACGTTACGTGTAGGGGAGGTACATTATAATTTTCCGGGAGAAAAAGTAGCCTACCTATGTGTTAATCCAGTGTATAAGCTATCTCCATTCCAAATTTCACTCAAATCCGTCCAGCCAATGTAGCGTGAAGGAGTAACAAACAAACACACACACACACACAAACTTTCGCATTTATAATATTAGTAGGATTTGGTGCTCTCTTAGATCATTTTTAGTAGGCACACCTCAATCACCTGTATTTCAGGAACCAATCAAGTCTAAACCTTAATTTTCTATAAGATACCTAAAAAACTTTGAGTCGGACTCGCGCACGAAGGGTTCTGTACCGCTATCTATCTAACATTAGCGAAAAAAAACGGCAAAAAAATACGTTTGTTGTATAGGACCCCGTTAGATTTTTTTTGTAATTGAGCATACAAGTTAATGCTCTGTGAATATTTCAAGCGTTTACCTGTTGCCGTTATTAATATCGAGCACAAAACACGTTTGATGTGTTTGTTTTTAGTATTTGTTGTTATAGCGGCAACAGAAATACATCTTCTGTGAAAATTTCAACTGTCTAACTATCACGGTTCATAATATACAGCCTGGTGACAGACAGAAACATTTAATTTGAATATCGAACTTCGAAGTTGCGTCACATCCCTAAGCTCCATGTCGATTGAGACTCGATTGATGAGTGAAAGAGATGGGACACCTGATGTCTCGCAACACTTGCAGCTGCATGGCAACCATCTAAAAATAGTTTCAATTTCCAAACATGTTTATTAGTTAAGGATTTATTAGGTTTTAATGATAAAAATGCCAGTTTAGCGATATACCTTTCCTATCTTGGTTTAAAATAGCTCTAATTTATAATGCTAAAACTTGATATATCTAATCCTCAAAAACGTAGCAATTTTGAATTAATTGCATCATAATTCCACTAGTGTAGGAAGGAAAAAGTTGGCTCTAAAACCATCGAATCCAGGGTTGCCCTTTTTCTTAAAAGTTCACTTACACGTATTACCATGGGAGTGTAGGCTTTCAAAGGTTTCTTTTTCTATTCGATGTACGTGACATCTTAAAATTTGTTGAATTGACATAATGTAAGCGCCCGAGATGCGACGTGAGCGTGACCGTCCGGCATTTGCGCCAAACTTTATTTATGTACGAAATTGGAACTTCTCTGGGCGTACAGAATACACAAAGTTGGTCTTAAGTTAAGTCGGTACTTGTACTATTACTTAATCTGTGTCGGTACTAGATACGCGCTAAAAGGATGAATAACAGATAACGTAGGTATAACCGCGACTTCGTCCGCTTAGCCTAACGTTGCGAAGAGAACTTTACTAGCATTTTCGCGAGCGTAATGTTGCTTTTGTTTTGTTCCAGAACATAGTAGCTATAGGTACCTACTTACACGTGTGCTTTATTTTACTCCCTTCTGTTTAGCCATTTATGCCTGTTAAAAAGATTAACAACCTCATTAATATTTTTAAAGTAAATACCTAATATAGTAGGATAAAATTATCGCTGTTTTAGGTGTCCCGCGGTTCGAAATCATCTTTTAGCACACCTAAAAATCATCTTTTTTTTAGATAATGCTTTGGTAATAAAAAGGTAAATATAAACAATCGCACCGTTTTAAATTAAAATCGTGTTACTTAACCATTAAATAATTAAATATGCGGACCGACACTTACTATAAACTACTTTTAAGGTCTTAATTTCAAAGTTTAAATGAAACCAACGATTTAGAGAACTAAGTAGTAAGGTAAAGTCAGAATAAGTACTTTTATTTTAGATTTATTTTTCAGGAACTAGATTAGGATTCAACAAGTGTGTGCAGTGCAGGTAAGTACCTACCTAACCTAAGTACTTAAATTGTTTTTTTTTTTTTTTTTATGGCATCGAGTAGACGAACGAGCACACAGGCCACCTGATGGTAAGTGGAAACTGTGACCCATAGACATTCGCAATCACAAGACTGCAATGCAATCCTAAGACTGCAAATGCGTTGCCAACCCTGAGGCTAAGATGGAATGCCTCTATGCTAGTCATTTCACCGGCTGTCTTATCCCCAAACCGGAACACAACAATGCGAACACTGTTTGGCGGTAGGTTAATGGATAAGATGGTGGTAGCGATCCGGACGGACCCTGCACAAGGTCCTACCACCCGCAAAGATTTAGTATTATTGGCATTTTGTGTGAATGTTTTTCAATTACTATAAAGTTACTAGGCAACCAAAGCTAGCTCAAGCTATTTCAACATTATCGGTGAATGCATCGGATACTTACTAAATAATGTTAGTCCCCGCAGCATTTCATATGCACAAAATAAGATTACTGCGCATCCCGAAACGCACCCCATCCTCGAATCCGAGCCCAGGCAACCTATATTGATTTTGCCGGCTCTTATTAGAAGTGCAGTACCTAGGATGACGACAAAAGTGAAGTGGAGCGCATTCCAGATGCAACAAGTACGGCGTATCACGTCCGGCGCACCGAGCTCCGGCCGGTCTCTAACAACCAATCGGAAGCCTCACGCTGATATTGATTTTTAAATGCTCCAATAAAAATAGCGTTTGAGGTTTCGGCGCGAAATCTTGCAAAACGCCTGTGCGACGTCAAGCGTTAACCAAAATAAACATAACTACGGAACGCTTTACATGTGTACGCTGTGCGAAAGTTCTCGCATAGCCATCGTTGCGGTGACAGCGAACGGTCGTGTTTACTTTTAATATAAATAAAACCTAAAGTGGAAGTAGATAGTACAATGGAAACCTCGGAAAAAAAAGCAAGCAAGTCGAGTGGGGGCAAAGAAGAAGGAGCCGGCCCCAACTCCGCAGATGGAGAGAGCCCTTGCTGGGCCGAAGGCGCCGGCCCTATCTCGACTGGAGGATCCGGCCCTTGCTGGTTTGAAGGAACCGGCCCTACCTGGGCTGCAGGAGCCGGCCAAACCTCGGCTCGAGTAGTCGGCCCTACGTCGGCTGGAGGAGCCGGCCCTAGGCGGGGTCGAGAAGCCGGCCCTAACTGGACTGGAAGAACAGCCCCCAGCGACATTCGTAAACAGTACCAACATACCAGAGCTGAGAGAAGGCATAAGCTGGAATGCAGGCGTAAAAGGAAAAATACGAGTACCGGAGAAGTAGAATCTAAAAAAATAAAAGAAACAACACAAGAAGAGTCTACAAAATTTTACGACGGGCTAAAACATGAGCAGGCAAGCAACCCAAACCGCAGGGCATTAAAACGAAAAAGAGAACATGTGAGGGGGGTCCCTTCTACTAAGGGGGTAAAGAATAATTCAATGGCCAGGATTCTTTCGAACAGGGCGGACGATTCATCTATCGCAGCCCTTATAGGAGGAATGAACGTTAAAGGTCTTGATGATGCAGCTTCACAATCACGTAGCTGTACAATTAGCAACGAAAATGAGAAAAGAGGGAATGTCGTAAGCGGTGAAGGCACCACCTTTAACAGGTACGGGGTTATTGTACTTTTTTTATTAGCAAACCACAGAGCTAGACGACTAACGTTGTAGATAATCGGTTCCGTTTCAATTAATATACCTAGCATCAACTAGCATGTCAGGTGTAAGGATGCGGAAATAATAATACATAAAATGGTTACACATTATTTGTATTTGTTTATTATATATTACACATGGCAGATTCTTATACACGGCATCAGATCTACAGTTATACGTTTACGTCTATAAAGCTCTGAAAATTAATTTAAAAAAACTACCGTGTGCTGACCACGTGACTGACCGTGAGATGTCACATAACCTGACCCCTGCTTTGACTTGAGATGACAATGTAAAATAAACAATCAAGAATTTGACACAAACCGGGTTGTAAGTTCTTCAGCATGAGAAATTATGCAGTAGTTTTTTAAACAGTCTATTTACAATGGAAATGGCATACAATGTTTACATGAGTGACAGACATTATGTCAATTTTAAATTGACTTTTTATTGGGTTCTATTATGTCAATATTATTATTATTACAATATAGTCTTTTTATTTCATAATTATCAAGGGGCGGAATTTTCATAGCAAAAATCAAACGTCAAGAGGGATTGACCATTATGTTTTATCGACTTTTCCAGTTATCGATTTTACTAGATAGGATTCCAGAATATTCGCGATAATGTCGAATTTTATACCAAAAAATATGCTCCTGTTTTTATGTTAAATGGATCTATAATGGAAACAGGGCCATTTTAAATGATGATAATGTAGAGAAAATAATGTCGATTTTTTATTACTACAGACAAGATGAAGAAAATATAGTACAGGTGTAGATCTCGATGCTGTTATTATGATTATGAATGAAGGTTAGTCTACTGTCAGTTATACTGTGCAACATTTCCGTTTTAGTTTTATATTTTAATAGGCTAAGTAAAGTTTTTGGAAGATATACGTATATTATATATATTTTCGATAGTCGTCATCCTAAAGATCAAGAAATTGCGGCTCTTTTATTTTTATTTCCTCTAATGTTTTAGAAATATTTTTTTTAGTTATGAAGTTGACATTTGTACACTTTAATGACCGACTAGCTTGTTGCCTTCGTACTTAATGAAAAATAAAAAAAAACACTTCTATATCTGTCATATACATAAGGTAAACAGATCATTAGCCTACAGGTCTAAGATTAAAACGAACATTTTGTATAATATTAAATATAATTTACATAAAAAACATTCAAGACAGAAACCGAATGACGTTTCAGTCAGTTACGTCTCAGCGTCTCATTTTTTTTTATACCAGTATATTTTTTCCTGAGTCATGGATGTTTTCTATATATTTAAGTATATATTTCTTTATATAAGTATTTATAACGTTGTCTAGTACCCATAGTACAAGCCTAGAGCTTAGTTTGGGACTAGGTCAATTGGTGTGACATTGTCCCCATATATACTATAACTATTAACTTTTTCCTCGGTTTTTTTTAACATACTATTATGTATGAATTGTGCGATTTTTAAATAAAAATACTTTGTATTAATTAACATAATAATATTATTTAATTTTCAAATTAAAATATATAATTCATAGAAGTAATATTCTACGTATAATTTCTTTGAATTTTTTGCACCACAGTTTCAAGGAATAATTTTTAGTCTGGCAAGACCAAGAGACGTCAGAATTGTATGGAATTAAAAATTAGGGTTTGGTATTTTTACGCGATGGGCTTGCCACCTGTCACTAATATGTATTGGTAGTGGTTGGTTTTAGCCAAATACGGTATTTGACAAAAGTCAAATCAGCTTCTTTTATGAAACTACAAAAACGCTCCGTTACTATGGAATTCATAGGGATTACTATCTTGTGACGTCACAATCAAACAGCGTCCTTATTGTTGGATTTTATGAATTTAAAAATCTTATAGCAAACATAAATATAAGATTGATGTTTTCCTAGTATTTTTATAATGTTTATCTGTTGTTAATGAAAAACCAATTTAATTTCACTCTTGTCAAATACCCTATTGTGCATTTAGTTATAGAATTAACAAGAAGATTTAAGGGTTGTTGAGAATTCTGTAGCTCTGCCTACCCCACTCTGGGAATGAAGCGTGAATAAACTTACCAAAAACACCTTTTTGGTAATTTTGTAGGAACGGTGGAACGGTGCTCAAAGGACATCAAAATTGATGTCCTTTGAGCACCGTTTTGCACTTAAACTAGAAAGCTATATTTTGGGCATAGTAATAAGGTAGTAGGAAGTAATAAGTTACCGTACCCTCCATGAGTTGCAATTACCGTACCCGCTAGCGAGTCGAATGGTCTGTCCCTCGCAGTATTCTTGTAGAGTACGAGGGAAAGAGCATTCGACTCGCTAGCGGGTACGGTAATTGCAACTCATGGTAAGGGTACCAGGGTGCCTTGGTCTAAAAACAATAGTAATGATTTTTGGGCTACCCTTTTATAGAATCTGAATTAAAACGGTAATTTTATTGCAGTGTCCCTGTGGTCATCATCACGAGTGAACCAGAAGAGCCGTTAAACCTCGAAGACGCTGAAAACACCGATGAGGCTGTAAGTAATCAAATAACAATTAAATATTATGGAAATATATGTTATTCTCTTTCAGAGCTAGGGTGTTATTCTCTCAAAAACAACGGACGGGCGGACGAACGAGTGAAATCGCAGCGGCGAGTTTAAGTAGTCCCGCCAGAGCGAACATAAACACATTTTAGCGCGTGCATTTTCAATTAAGCAGCCTTATACGTTTGATCCATAGGCAGAAACCTCGCCGCTTGGACATTCACGACATTGGATATATACTCGTACGTCCGTCGTTGTTGAGAGAATCACTACCCTTATATTTCACGGTCGAACCGATTGAACCATCCAGATTAAACTAGTTTTTTTTCACCGCCACAGACATACAAATACAGTACAAAAATATATACGTTGCACTTAGAACACCCTTTGTATCGCGAAAACATAGTACTTACTCGTACGTAGACAAGTGGTTTCCTAGTTTTTTTTTGAAAATAATAGTGTATAGGAAAATAATTGTAATACACATAAATACACAATAATATAGTAATGAGGGCGCCTTTGTACATACGGCGTAAGCTCGGCGCAGTCTTAAAGCTTTTGTGCAACTATTTAAAGTCGGACTTTAAGCTTTAAGAGCAGATCTTGCGCGAAAAAAGCTACTTACAGTTTGGCCGTTCTATAAGGGCCGATTTGACAGCTGCAGCTGTCATCTGCGTACAAAATATGAGTTTGAGGTTATATTTTGTACTAAGACGACAGCTGTCAAATCGGCCCTCTTAGACTGGCCAAACTGTAGTTAATTACCGTTCTATTAGCGCGGAAAAAATAAACGCCAGCTATTTTTCGGAAAATAACGTATAATCTGTTTTACGAGTATAAACTAAAAGTATTTGAATGTAAACTCTTTATTATTTAAGTATAAATATTACAACATTGTTATTAAAGCAATGTACAAAGGCGAACTCATCCCTAAATGGGATCTCTTCCAGCTAACCCTGAAGTAAATGAGTAAGGGCAATGCATGGGGTTGGACAAATAAAAGTTTGCGCCAAAATTAGCAAAAAGAGACGCCAGTACTTAGTAATTCAAAAGTAACAACTATAATGGAGCAAAATAACGTAGGGTTGGCAACCCTAGCCCCTGTGTAATGGAATAAGTACCATTTTACATTGATGTTTTACACCCTCATTTTTGTAACTATTTAACTTTGAAACTAAATATGTTTCTTTGAAACGTTACACGGACATGCTCTTGATTGGTTTTTTAGTAATATATTGATTAAATTAAGAGTCGGCCATGTTAGGACGCTGTTACGCAAAAATATGTCATCCCACAATTATTTAGCAATATAATGTCAACCCAAGACGAAAGTATTGAGGGTTGACACTTTATTGCTAAATCGTTGTGGATTGACACATTATTGCGTAACAGCGTCCGTTTAAAACTTATCGACACTAATATAGTTTGAAAAGTTAGTCTATCTAGGGTCTTTGCAGTAGTTTTTCTCGAACACAATTTGCAAAATGGCGCTTGCTTACGCATGTTTGTTTTAAAAATTTTTTGCTTCCTTTTTGTTGTTTTTTTTTGTTTGTCTAGAATCCTATGATCTTCGAAAGAAGCCTTTTTTGCACGCTGGCCCGCGGCTGCATCAGAAGATTAGTTGAGTTGGGTTGGGACCAATTTGTGGTAACCGGCCGTCGTCTTTTCTTCGATCTAAGGTTGAACTTTTAATTGACTGCAGTAAGATGACAGCTTTGGTATTGTCAGTTTTTGGTGTATAAAAAATAGTGATGTTCCTCACTGAATGAATGAAAAAATGAACGATGAAATGTAGTTAATTTGAGCGATTCACTACTTTAATAGTATAAATATTTAAGAGGGTTTCAAAGTAACGTAAGTACCCAATTAAGAAAATAACATAACAAACATCACTTTTTTTTATCAATGCGGTATTTGTCTGCGTTGTCTGTGGCATACAACTCGTGTCTCATTTTAATATTTTTAAACATTCTGTTGCAAACAAAATGATCAGCTAAATATAATGATATACTTACCTAAGTAATATTTATTGCATTTAGTTCGTTCTTTGATCAAATCATTCATTACGTGAACGTGTGAAGCACTATTAAATTAAATGTGGTATCATTATTTCACAGAATGACATTTGGCTCTGTCATTTTACTGCAATGAATTAAAAGTTCAACCTTAAGAGGCTTTTTTTTTTAATGAATGTGATATTTGTAAATGTAAGTGTTTAATAGTTATGTGCTATTTTAATGTTATTTTTATATTAAGATTTGGTTGCCATGAAATGTTTTATAGTTTTAAATTATTTAACAATTATTATGTTTTAGTAATGTAATAAATGTTTCTGTTTTATGTTTTTTTATTTATTTTATTATTTACCACAGGTTTCGTTTCCGGACTATATTCGATACATTTTTAGGGTTCCGTAGTCAAACTACAAACCCTTATAGTTTCGCCATGTCCGTCCGTCCGTCCGCAGTCTAGCTCAGAGACTCTTAGTACTAGAAAACTGTAATTTGGCATAAATATACATATTAGCCACGCCAACAAAGTGGTAAATTAAAATCCTGGAAAAAAATATTTTTTGTTGTACTTCCCCTACACGTAACGTGGGGGTGCATTTTTTCTCGTCTACCGCTTAGTGTGGGTTGTCGTTGGATAGGTCTTTTAAAACTAGGGTTTATGAACACAATTTTTCAATTAAGGGATCAGTTTATGAAATATTAAGCTTTAAAGCGATTTTTTTTGTTAGAGTAGTGTTAAATTAGTTCATACATGTTGTTTTTTGAGATAGTTTTTTGTGTTTGTCGTAACGGCTTCGGAACCCTACACTGAGCATGGTCCGACATGCTCTTGCCCGGTTTTTCTATTTAGAGGGGTTCAAGGCTCCATTGCAGGCCCCTAAATCCGGCAACTTTTTATAAGGCATTTTATTATTATTTATTATTATTACTAGCCCGGAATGTCCCACTGCTGGGCAAAGGCCTCCTTCCCATCCTTCCACGTAATTCGGTTTTGGGCAGTCTCCCGCCAATCGTGCTGAAAGGCTTCTAGCTCATCTCGCCATCTGCGTCGGGGTCTGCCACGTCGTCGTATCCGATCTTACTTGGAAGGCATTTTACTTGGAAGAAATAAAAAAATAACTGGAGACAATCTCACTCGTAAGTACGTACAGTTGAGTTCATAAATATGTGTACACTTCAGTACCTACCTATTGAAGTAAACTGTCATGTTATGAATTGTCACAGTAATTATAGCGACAAGGTACTAATGTGTCTTTACATAGTAGTACCGCTGTGTGTTCGCTTAGATCTTTGAAACTACTAGACGGATTTTAATGCAGTTTTCAGCAATAGATAGAGTGATTCAAGAGGAAGGTTTATATGTTAAATCCATTAAATAGATGATATAGTTCGAATGCAACTGTCAGAACTGTTTGCGAAGTTAAACGCCTAATTAAAAATATAAGCAAATACTTCGTGGCGTGCATTTTGAACTTTTGTTAGGAGAGAGGTGGAAACTTAAACATTAAATTAGATGAAAAAAAATATTTGAGATCTAGGGTCACCGGAATTTATACGCCTTTGGACACGATAGGTTTTGGTCAGGGCCAAGTGGTCATTATGCAACATTAGGTACGGAATTATTTCAATAGGGTATTTGACAAGAGTGAAATTAAATTGGTTTTTCATTAACATACAAATACTAGAAAAACATCAATATTTTATTTGTTTGCTATTTTAAGATTTTTTAATTCATAAAATGCAACAATAAGGACGCTGTTTGATTGTGACGTCACAAGATAGTAATCCCTATAAATTCCACAGTAACGGAGCCACCGCATAGGTCATAATGATCTGCACTCGACTCTATTGTCAAGAGAATACGTCATGTCTGGATATTTTTGAGCATGTTATTCTGCTTAGCTACGTTCGATGCTGACTGTACAAGTGTTAAAGTACAGTCGGCAATAAATTGCACTATTAGAATACTTTTTTTTTGAAACAGCTTTTTTTCAAATTAAAGTCACAGATTATAACTCTAAGACAGGTAATCAAAATAGGACGCGATTTAAAAAGAAAGGGATAAATAAATCACTACATACTATACTTACTATAAAACAGGCGCTTCCCGCTGTCTGTCTGTCCCTGTGTATGCTTAGATCTTTAAAACTTCGCAACGGATTTTGATGCGGTTTTTTTTGATAGATAGAGTGATTCAAGAGGATTTTATGTATAATAAATTTTGTTTTATGTACGGGGTTTCATAAAACTCGCATAAACCGAAGCGAAGCGAGGGCGGGTCGCCAGTATTAGATAAAACAAAAGATATTAGATTGGAGTCAGTCATAGAAAAACAAGTTCAAACTGAATGACAAATAGAATTACGATCTATGGAATATAAACTCCTCATAAAAATCTCATAGCCATAATTCAAAGTATGAACACAAATTGCCTGTGCAGATTTGTCAGGTATAAGTCAAAGACTCAAGACTGCATGTTAAGAGTATTAATTATTTCTTTCACTACTCGTACAATGTAGTATTTATATATTTTTCTATATCTACATTAGTGTACTAAAACATAATCACGGTGTACAATACGCGTAGCGCCTGTTGAAATAAAATATCAATTTATACATAAAAAGACTATGATTTAAGTAGGCGCTTTATTAAGGTGCATTTTGAATTATGAATAATAATTTTGTATGCCTATGTAAATTTCAATTTCTTGTTTTCTCTAAAGATACCTATTATTGTACGTTGTAGTTGTCTGTTATACTAATTACTGTAGAGTTCAGATTTATACCTAGTAGATATCTTATTATTTGTGATTTAACCATAAGTAATGGTTAAATCGCAAGGAAGTGTGTCCTTGAGATTCGACAATTTGTTACGATTTTTAACGATTGGCTAGTTTAACTACAGATCATCAATTTAGGAGCTACCATGCCATATAATACAGAAATATATATCTACAAGTAACTCTTCTAATACGGTCAAATGAAGCCGAATATGGGCAATCAGGGGAAATACGGGCAGTATCTAATAAAAATATCAAAATAAAACCGTTTAGGGTTCCGAAGCCGTTACGACAAACACAAAAAACTATCCCAAAAAACAACATGCATGAACTAATTTTGTATTTAAAGTTATTTGGTGCAGTCTTTAATGATTTTCAGTAGGTATAAACACTTTAGTCGCCTGCATCTCAGGAACTAATTAAGTGTACTTAGTCATGATAGTTTTTTAATACAATTAATATAAAAATATGTACAAAGGCGAACTTATTCCTTTAAGGGATCTCTTCCAGCTACTTTAGTTGTTAAAAGTTAATTACCAACAACATGCAACAGTAAAACTTGTTAATTCTGTAACCACATTTTGCACAAACAGGCTAGACCAGCGTATTAGTGACATGTTACAAGCCCATCGCCTAACAACAACAACCCCCTTCCCTGAGTCACCTCTCACGACAAACAAACTACGTTCCACGTAACTTAAGACTGCGCCGAGCAAACGCCGAGCGTCCAGTGGCGCCCTCATTACTATTATTGGGTTTTCTAATTAACTAAAGAATTTCCTTGGAACCA
Source organism: Acleris laterana (assembly GCA_963966035.1). NCBI lineage: Eukaryota > Metazoa > Arthropoda > Insecta > Lepidoptera > Tortricidae > Acleris > Acleris laterana. Next base: position 86,524,342 of record OZ014438.1, read on the forward strand.
AACAAAATGTGTTTGTAGCGCAAGTATAAACACAATTTATGGGATACGTAACTTTAATAACAATTACCCTTTGAATAGTCAGCTTAACAGGAAACGAGGCCCACTTTTTAGGGTTCCGTAGCCGAATGGCAAAAAACGGAACCCTTATGGATTCGTCATGTCTGTCCGTCCGTCCGTCCGTCCGTCTGTCCGTCCGTATGTCACAGCCACTTTTTTCCGTAACTATAAGAGCTATACTGTGGAAACTTTGTAAGTAGATGTATTCGGTGAACCGCTTTATGATTTTCATACAAAAATAGAAAAAAACAATAAATTTTTGGGGTTCCCCATACTTAGAACTGAAACTCAAATTTTTTTTTTGATCAATCCCATACGTGTGGGGTATCTATGGATAGGTCTTCAAAAATGATATTGAGGTTTCTCATATAATTTTTTTCTAAACTGAATAAATTGCGCGATTTTTTTTTTTTCCAAATTGGAAAAATGTGTTTTCCCCCCCCCCGTAACTTCTAAAATATAAGGGAATGATAAATGTAAAAATAATATATGATGTACATAACCATGCAAACTTCCACCGAAAATTGGTTTGAACGAGATCTAATAATTAGTTTTTTTTTAATACGTTATAAATCGTAAACCGCATTTTACCTTTCATTCAATCAACTCAAATATAATAAAGAATAAAGAAATACATTTATTTAGATGTATAGTGGTACGGAACCCTACATGCGCGAGTCCGACTCGCACTTGGCCGCTTTTTTCCGTTCAGTTAACTCGAAGGTGAATTGTTATTATTATTAAACTATGTGATATACCCTATAAGTTCAGCAGTGTTCGCATTGTTGTGTTCCGGTTTGGGGATAAGACAGCCGGTGAAATGACTAGCATAGAGGCATTCCATCTTAGTCCTCAGGGTTGGCAACGCATTTGCAGTCTTAGGATTGCATTGCAGTCTTATGAATGCGAATGTCTATGGGTCACAGTTTCTACTTTCCATCAGGTAGCCTGTTTGTCTCCTCCAGGCCATAAAAAAAAAAAAAAAAAGTTGTGTGTTCATTTGTAGGTAGTACAAAAATATACCGTCCAATTTCAATAAAATAATTTAGAGTATTAGAAAACATTGAGAAAACAATAAAAGTAGTGGCGCCCTCCACTGTACATCTGGTGTACGCTCGGCGCAGTCTTTGGCGGAGGTTAACAAGAAATGAACTCTTGGAACAGGCTTCCGGTAAGTCTGCTGTTGAGCCAAAAGCAGCCGATGGCAGCAAATCCAATCAGAAGAATGTAACCGAAACAGCTGAGGCTGAGGAGAAGAGAACGCGCACAATAATGGAGATGGTGAGTTGATCTTAAGTCGCGTCTCGCAGACTATGGGCCGCATTAATAAACTAATCTCAACTCAAATCCTCGTCTCAAGATGCGTCAAAAATGACAGCTTTCTATGGTTTGACGTTTACTTTGACGTATCTTGTGACGCGCATCTCAGCCAAGATGAGTTTATTAATACGGGCCTATCTTGCGTTTGGTTTATCATCAATTTGCCGACACTTATCTCGTCGAGTTTTCATCTATTTTCAACATTTCATGTATTTTCATTACGTCGAGAATTCAGTTCGTGGAATGGGCATAGCAAGTATATTTAAATCGTGTATTTTTACTTGTCGGATGATTCATTAAATTTGAATTATGTCATGGAAAACGTTCCGTGATTTATTGTTTCAATGTTTTTTAAAAAAACATGAAAATTACTATACCGCTATCCCGAAACTAGGTGGCCGCCTGGTCGCATAAGAACTATTGTCATAATTTCGATTGTCATAAGGTCATAACACATTATGCATAAAGTTGATGCTCATTTTTAGGGTTCCGTAGTCAAACTAGGAACCCTTATAGTTTCGCCATGTCCGTCCGTCCGTCCGTCCCCAGTCTAGCTCAGAGACTCATAGTACTAGAAAGCTGTAATTTGGCATGAATATACATATTAGTCACGTCAACAAAGTGGTAAAATAAAATTTTTAAAAATATTTTTTTTTAATGCACCTCCCCTACACGTAACGTGGGGATGCCTTTTTTTTTTCTTGCCTACCCCATAGTGTGGGGTGTCGTTGGATAGGTCTTTCAAAAATATTGCGGGTTTACAAAAACAATTTTTCGATTAAGGGATCCGTTTATGAAATATTAAGCTTTAAAGCGCTATTTTTTGTTAGAGTCAAGTGTCCCCCCCCCCTACAGCCAAAACTACAAATCGAGGGTTGAGTGGTCAAACCCGATAAGTCGATATAACTTGTTGTGTCAAAAATAACATTAATGAATACATCAAAACAATTGAAATTTGAATAAACAATTATTTTGATTTATCGGGTTTGACCACTCAACCCTCGAAATACTAAAAATCTGAAAAAAATCTTCAACGAAAGCGCATATAATAGTGGGAGATCTTAGGTCCTGCACCTTGCATTTTTGAGACAAAGCAAATCCCTTGGACCAGGTGTTCCTGGGGGTGATCTGAGCTGATTTAGGCCGGGTGCCCAGTGGTACCCCCCCGCAGGTGGGCAGGGGAGGGGGGGGGAAAGTGCATCCGGCGCACCTCACTCTAAATTTAATATCTCCATACATCTAACAAGTATATCAAGTTTGGTGTCTTTTTCTTATAATTCGAGGACGAGGAATTCATTTCTGGAACAAAAATTTTACCCACCCATACAAAAAAAAAGAGAAATTCAAAAATTAAAAAAAAACTTTACATATTTTTTTCCGAAAATTTTAGTTTTTCTTAAAACTATAGTGATTTGCGTCACAAAAAAAATACTAGTAAATAGCCCAGTTATCTTACTATATAAAAAAAATTACTTGTCATACATTATTTGTCTGAAAACTGTGTTAAAAAAAATATTTTGTGCCGCGCGGCGGACCACGCCCAAATAGGTACACGCTGTCAGATTTAGTATAAGGGACGCATTCAATTTTAAACTTTCTTTATTCTACATACACAAGTAGGTAATAAAATAAATACGTCCTGTAATTATAAAAGAAAGGGTAAATAAATTAAATATTACAATATAACTGAATATGGGATTATTTTATTAGAGATCTTAGGTCCCGATTTCTAAGGGAACCTTGCATTTTTGAGACAAAGCAAATCCCTTGGACCATGTGTTCCTGGGGGTGATCTGAGCTGATTTAGACCGGGTGCCCAGTGGTGGGGGGGAGTGCATCCGGCGCACCTCACTCTAAGCTTCATATCTGCATATTCTGCATACACCTAGCACCTATGTCAAGTTGGGTGTCTTTTTCTTATAATTCGAGGACGAGGAATTCATTTCTGAAACTAAACTTTTACTATCCCACACAAAAAAATAACTTAACTTTTTTTCCAAAAATTCTCTCCTTGCTTAAAATTATGGTGATTCTCCCAAGAAAAAAAATACTAGTGAATAGCCCAGATATCCTACTAAATAAAAAAATAAACTTGACGTAGGTACATTTTTTTTAATAATTGTGTTAAAAAAAAATTGTATCGCGTCGCGAGGCAGCCCACGGTACGGTCAGCCACACCATGTTGAGACAACTTTTCGTAGGCAGCCCCCTCTCGGCCATATTGCATAAGTATACAGGGTGATAAATTGAAATGTCACAGTACGGGGAGTTCGGAAACTAAAATTAAGATAATGTTTTAAGGAACCAAAGCCTTGATTTTGGATAGGACGTAATACTTACTGCAATTAAAGGTTTCGCCTTGGTATTGGAAAGGGAATCGAACCAAGTACTTTTCCGGAATAAGTATACCTACATCGTTTTATTGCTGTATTTGATGCGTAAAGTGGTAAGCAATGATTAACATTGGAGCAGCTGTTTCCAAAATGATCAAAATTAAGAGAAATTATGCAAAAAAGGTCAACCGCTGGGTTTGTTTCCCGGTTAGTTAGGTACTAACGTACGAGGGCCGGTCCAAAAAAAGTTAGTCAACGGCGTATTATTAATCCTATTGATTTCATTTTATTGCAGCTTAAAGGCAAATTTCATTACAAAGTCTTTTGTGTAATGTCATTGACCAGTAACATACAGTTATTTTTTTACAAATTAGAAGAAAAATATGTGTGTTACTTTTTATTCGCAACGATGGAGGTATCGCGGGAAGAATTTCGTGCTATGATATATTACGATTATAAACGAGGGCTAACTTACAAGGATTCTCATGAAAAGTTAACCAGTGCTTTTAGGGCATTATTTCCATCTCTTGCCACTGTCAGTTACTGGTTCCGTGAATTTAAGCATGGGCGGAGCGACGTCAAAGATTATCCTAGACCGGGGCGACCGCCAACGGCAGTCACTCCAGAAAACGTCATCAGGATGGAGTGGCTAATCAAGGAATCTCGAAATATTACCAAGCGAGAGATTCAGATCGAACTGAAGGTTGGATCCCACGCAGTTTCAACCATTTTGCATGATCACCTTAAAGTTCGGAAGGTTTCGTCTCGATAGATACCACATTCACACCGGAGCAAAAAGATAGACGTGTCGATTGGTGCAAATTTATGCTAAATAAATTCGAAGGAGGCATATCACAACAAGTGACCTACATTGTGACATCTGACGAATCTTGGATATACAGCTAAGACCCATTTACAAAACAACAATCGACAGTATGGGTCTTTGAAGAAGATGATTTACCCACTAAAGTAGTTCGCGGCCGAAGCGTCTACAAAAAAATGGTTGCTGTTTTTTTTCGAAGAAGTGGGCCTTAGCCGTAATTCCACTAGAAGATCGGAAAACGGTTACCATTGGCTTGGCCGTGTCGATTGCCAGTACCATGGATTTTTTGAACAAATCGGGAGTGCAACTGCTACCACAGCCCTGATCCCTATAGCCCTGACCTGGCTCCATGTGATTTTTTTTATTCCCCACGGTAAAAAAATCATTACGTGGACGAAAATTTTCGACGGCGGATGAAGCAGTGGACGAATTCAGGGGACTTTTTTGACCTTCCGCAAGAACGGTTTTTTTCCTGTTTTGAAAGTTGGTCTAGTCGAATGCATAAGTGCATAGATGTAGCAGGGCAATACTTTGAAAAGTTGTAAATAAAGTTTTATTATATTTCTTTTATTTTTTGTTTAACTAAAAATTTTCGGACCGGACCTCGTAGGTATGTTTTATTATTTAAATCCCTAAATGAAGATTTTGCCTTTTAAGGATTACTTTTCCGAATGGAGACCAACGGGACCATAATACTATGTATGTATTAAGGAAGATTTAAAACAAAAAAAAAATGATTAAAATAATAAAGAGGTACCCACTAATACACGACACGTTCCATATCAAGGTTTTTTAAATTTTTGCTGTTTCGTAAGAACAAGCGCCAAATTGGGTATGATTATATGACAAACCCTGAAGAAAAACCACCCATACTAAAATATAATCAATTGTGAGTTGGGTCGCGTGGATTCGATTCGAAATTGGAATATAATAATACGTAATGTGCGGCAGTACGGAACCCTCGGTGCGCGAGTCCGATTAGCACGCGACCGGTTTTTTTACAATAAAGGCCTTGGTTTCTAACAACATAATAATACCCAGTAACTTATCGTTTCCAATTTGTCCATTGACTGACCCATTCTGATTGCTTGTAAAGTAAAAGTTTTACCTATAGCATCGAGGTTGACGTTTGACTGTCAAGGGTGACGGTTGAAAAATTTTCTTCAATTCAATTTAAATAGTATTTTATTGTAATATTTTGTGAGTTTGCGAGGAATATGAGTGAAGCGAGTAGAGGATCTTGTGACTCAAGTGAGGAAGGAAGTGTGATATCCTCCAAGCTTGTGTGTGGCCAAAAAGTGTTAGAGTCGCCTCCATGGGATAGTGTGAGCATGGTGGGCTTGGCGGAGCCCTCCCGGCGGGAAGTAGGAGATGATGATTCTATGTCGTTCGTGCGACGGGTATCGGAAAAGCGGGCTGGTGGTCCTAGTGACGAAAGTAGTTTGTCCGAAGCAAGCTTCATTACCGTAGGGAAGAGACCCAAGCGCTTGCGAGTTGCACCAGCGGCGGCGGCAGAGTCAGGTGTGGATGGTGTGGATGGTGTTCCCGGTAGTTTTTTCGAGGTTTACGTGGTATCCAAAAAGGATTTGCCCAAACAGATTGGCTTAGCCAAGTTGCTGCAATGTAAGGGCATTAAAGGTGTTTTGAAGATTAAATACATGGGTTCCTGTAAGGTGCTTATGCAGTTTAGTTCGAAAGTTGAGGCTGAAAGACTCCTGGCTGCAGAAGAGTTCAATAACGAGGATAGACGTGCGTATTGGTCAAACACAGTATGTTGCTCATATGGGATTGTTCGAGGTGTAGAGTTGGAAGTTGAAGAAGTCGAATTTATGAAGAGTATTGAAGGATCGCAGGATATCTTGTCAGTGCGAAGGTTGAACCGTTTAGATAGTGATGGCAGATGGGCTAAATCTGAAGTAATCCGCTTATGTTTTAAGGGTGCCGTCTTGCCTCCCTTTGTATATGCATATGGATGCCGGTTCAAGGTGAGGCCTTATAATTTTCCAGTGACCCAATGTGCAAGATGCTGGAAGTTTGGTCATTTGAGTAGATTTTGTCCATCTGGCAAAACTCTTTGTCCGAAATGTGGAGGAGCTCATGCTAATTGCGAGGTAACAGAATTCAAGTGCTTGAATTGTAAGGGTGCTCACATGGCCTTAAATAAGTCTTGTCCGGCTTTTTTACGAGAAAAAGAAATTCGTGGTATCATGGCTGCTGAAGGTTGTATTTACAAAAGAGCTTTGTGGCTGTACACCCAAGGCAAGAAAGTGCAGATTGTAAAGTCCTGGAGCCAAGAGGTGCCGCATATTTCGGAGGAACTTACGCGTAGGAAGTCCTATAGAGACGTTGTTTTGTCCAAGCCGGTGGAAGATCAAGCATCTACTAGTGTCATCGACCAGCCTATAGTTCAGATACCAAATTTAAATAAATCAGAGCGGGGGTCGCCTAGAGAGCCTCGAAGGAGAAAAAGGGCTACAAGGGGCTCTAATTTGCAAGTGTTGGAGATTCCGGTTGACGCGCGACCTGTGAACATTGTTAATCAGGAGCCAGGTCGGAGTAGGGACAAGAAAAAGAGATGTATCGATTTTGAGAAGGTGAAGGATATTTTGCTCTCCAGTGACAGCTGGGGCGAGAAGTTGGTGTTAATTTTTAGAGTTATTGTTCAGGACTGTTTGGAAGTGTGTAAGGAGTTCTTTAAGGAGACTGATTTAATTAAGTTTTTTTTCAATAATCTAAATGGCCAGGTCTAATGTCAAATTTAGTTTGAATATAGCACAGTGGAATTCGCAAAGTATAAGACCTAAGCTAGTCGAGTTTGATCTATTCTTGAATAGAGAAAAGATTCATATTGCATTAGTCAGTGAGACATGGTTAGACTGTAATTCGGCTTTTAGAATAAGTTCTTATAATGTATTTAGAAGAGATAGATCGGACTCGTTTGGTGGTGTGGCAGTTTTTATACATAATTCTATAAAAGCTCAGGTATTTCACGTTCCAGTTAATAATGTTGGTATTGAAATCGTTTGTGTTAAAATTTTAAATTGTGCCTCTTTAAATTTTGTTGTATCTTTGTATTGTCCTTCCACAGTGCGGACGACGCAGGGTGATTGGGACTCTATATTTTCGTCGTTTTCGAGTAAGACCTTGGTGGCAGGGGATTTTAACGCTCATCACACTAATTGGTCTTGTAAACGTGACTCAAGAGGAAGTCAGTTGTTTGATTCTGCTCTCGAGCATGGTTTCGTGTCCCTTAACAACGGTAAGGCGACAAGAGTTAAATTGGTGAATGGATCGCTTCAAGAAAGCTCACCTGACGTCGCTTTTGGTTCTTCGGATATAGCTGTAGATTGCGCGTGGGATGTTACCAATGAACATTTGGGCAGCGATCATCTCATTATAAAATTAGGTTTTAGTTATTGGAACAGTCGACAATTTGTGCAAAAATTTAATTTTAAGAATGCTGACTGGCCAAGTTACCGTGAAACTTTAAAAGAGTATTTTTCCACCGACTCAATTTCTCTTCCAAACGATGTTGAGGTAATGTATAATTTTTTTGAGTCTAGTATCAAAAGAGCTTTAGCCTCGCATGTTCCAGTAATTAGAATTTGTGCTGACCCTGCGCGCAACTTCAAGCCTAAGCGTTATTGGAGCCAATTGTTGTCAAAGGTTGTTGCACAAAGGCGACTTGCATTGAGTAAATTTAGGCGGAATCCGATTCCCGATAATTTAAGGTTTTTGCAGCAAAAGGTTGCAGAGGCACAGCGTGTTATTCGTAACGCCAGATTTCAGAACTGGCAGGAGTTTTGTCAAAGTATTGATGAGACTACCTCCGCTTCTGATATGTGGCATCGAATGAGGTGGATGAAAGGTTATAGTCGTTCTAAAGTAGTTGCATCTAAAGAGAGAAAGGTTGATCTATTGTGTTCTCTTGCACCCGATTTTGTGCGACCAGAGACACCAACGTTTCTTTCAGTTAATTCACTTCTTGAGGTGGATTTTTCTATGGGAGAGCTAAGTGCTTGTTTAAAGAAGAAAAATTCTGCGCCGGGTGTTGATGGATTACCGTATGCAGTTATATATAATTTACCGTTTATCGCTAAGTCGTTTTTGCTCAAGCTGTACAATTTAATCTTCGCTTCCGGCGTTGTCCCTACGCAGTGGCGTAATATCCAGGTTGTACCCATCCCTAAATCAAGTCAGTTGGAGGATCATTTATCGAAGTTAAGACCTATTTCCTTAATGTCTTGTGTGTGTAAGTTATTTCACATAATGATGGCGAGACGCTTGGAATGGTTTGTTGAGAAAAATGAGGTTTTATCTCGGAACACAGTAGGTTTTAGGAGAGGTCAGTCGTGTGCAGATTGTTTGGCTCGCCTAGTGTCTTACATTCAAGTAGGGTTCTCTAAAGATATGTCAACTTTGGCATGTTTCTTGGATATTGAAGGTGCATACAATAATGTGTCTGTAGAAGTAGTCGTTCGTAATTTAGACAGTTTAGGAGTTGGTCTAATTTCTGTAATTATTTATGGGCTTTCTTGAGCGAGAGACATCTCATTCTTCGAGATGATGATATTGGTTTTTCTATGGAGCGTTGGACTGATAAAGGTTTGGCTCAAGGGGATCCACTGTCTCCCCTTTTGTTTAATATTGCTACTTATCGGATTTGTCAAAAGATAGAGAAGGTATTTATTTCTCAATATGCGGATGATTTTGTTTTATATGTTAGGTGTAGGAATTTACAAGATAGTGTTTGTATAATGCAAGATTCTTTGGATATAATGGTAAATATTTTGGACACGTTAGGGTTAGATGTTTCGGCTAGTAAGTCAAAATTTTGCATATTTAGTAAAGGTCGTAAAATTCACCATGTTGATCTCGATATACGTGGTAATCAGTTGTGTTCTGATCTTACTATGAAGTACTTAGGAGTGTGGCTAGATAGATCGTTGCGTTGGGGAAAACATATTGGATATGTTGTGGAAAAAACTCAAAAATTTCTTAATATTTTAAAAACTTTGGCTGGAGCTTCTTGGGGAGTTCATCCTAGACACCTGCGTAGATTATATATGTCACTGATTCGTAGTAGGATGGATTATGCATGTTTTTTATACGACAATAGTGCCAAAACGCATTTATATAAGCTTGAGAAAGTTCAAAATCAGGCGTTGAGGGTCGTTGGAGGGTTTATTAGATCATCACCTATTCATGTTATGGAAAGTGAGCTTTGTATAGTTCCTTTACATATCAGAAGGCAGTTTTTGGCTTCAAAATTTTGTTTAAAAACGTTAACTTATTCGAATAGTCCGACTATTGATGTGGTCCGTGAGTTGGAGTTCTTAAGCCACAGTGGTTATTGGAGCGGGAAAAAGAAACCTTTGCTGGCTGAGGTTTTAGAGGAGGTCTCAGATGAACATATTCATGCGTCATATCCTTTACAGATGTTTCAATTAGATGTGTGGGTGTCTAAATTTGAGTTGGACAATGTGTTATTTTGCAATGTTGAGTGCGTTGTAGGTGCGAAGCGTTCCTACAATCCTTATTCTCTTCGTGCTGAAGTTATCTTAGAGCTGGAAAGGAAATACCATGGTTTTTATAAACTTTTTACTGATGGTTCAAAGTGTGGTGACAAGATAGGAGCAGCTTTTTTTGATCCATTTAATGGTAAAAAGGCACAGTTTAGGATTTCTTCTGGTGTATCTGTTATGTCCGCGGAGCTTTGTGCAATCTCTGAGGCTTTGTTATATGTGGAAATGTTGAGTTATAGTAATATTGTGATCCTTACTGATAGCAAAAGCGCCATTCAACATATAGCTCGATGTGCTTCGGGCGAAAGGTGTTTTTCATTGGCTTACAAAATTTTAGAGCGTATTAGTGTTATACAGGGATCTGGAAGATGCCTGAGATTGCAGTGGATTCCGTCACATATCGGCTTGGGAGGAAACGAGGAGGCTGACCGCCTGGCCGCAACGGCCGCTTTTGATGGTGCTGAGACTGTGATTGCTCCTGATTTCTCAGAGGTAGTCACTCGGTACAAAAGCAAGTCTTATGGTCGCTGGAAAGAATACTTTGATGAACGGTCTCGTGACAAAGGTATTTGGTACAGGACTATTCAGTGTCAGCCTCCTCGGGTGCCTTGGTTCGACTGTACTCGGCTACGCAGAGCAGAGGTTGTCAGCGCGCATAGGCTTCGGTCCGGACATGTTCCTTTAAATCAGTTTGCACATCTCATGAGGAAAGTGGAGTCGCCCAACTGCGAAGAGTGTGGGTCAGTAGAGGATGTGCAACATTTTTTAATGGAATGTGTTCGGACTCGTGCAAAGAGGGAACAGTTGTTTATACACTTTGGTATTAACTGTTCAAATGTTGGCATCTTCCAATCCATATTGGCAGAGCCTTTGTCAGAGGTGGCTAAATTTGTTTATGGTTTTTTTTCTAAATGAGCCTTTCCAAATTTGGTAGCCTTTTTTTTTATCAACCTTTTTTTATGTGTTATTTTGGTTAGTGTTGTTGTAGTATTTAGGCCAGCTGGAGCTGACATGTTCAAGGTTGAACAAAGCTTCTAAATAAATAAAGAGAAAAAAAAAAAAAAACCTATAGCATAGGATAATCCCATATTCAGTTATATTGTAATTTTTAATTTATTTACCCTTTCTTTTATAATTACAGGACGTATTTATTTTATTACCTACTTGTGTATGTAGAACAAAGTTTAAAATTGAATGCGTCCCTTATACTAAATCTGACAGCGTGTACCTATTTGGGCGTGGTCCGCCGCGCGGCACGAAATATTTTTTTTAACACAGTTTTCAGACAAATAATGTATGACAAGTAATTTTTTTTATATAATAAGATAACTGGGCTATTTACTAGTATTTTTTTTGGGACGCAAATCACCATAGTTTTAAGAAAAAATAAAATTTTCGGAAAAAAATATGTAAAGATTTTTTTTTATTTTTGAATTTCTCTTTTTTTTTGTATGGGTGGGTAAAATTTTTGTTTCAGAAATGAATTCCTCGTCCTCGAATTATAAGAAAAAGACACCAAACTTGATATACTTGCTTGATGTATGGAGATGTTAAATTTAGAGTGAGGTGCGCCGGATGCACTTTTCCCCCCCCTCCCCTGCCCACCTGCGGGGGGGTACCACTGGGCACCCGGCCTAAATCAGCTCAGATCACCCCCAGAAACACCTGGTCCAAGGGATTTGCTTTGTCTTAAAAATGCAAGGTTCCCTTAGAAATCGGGACCTAAGATCTCCCACTATAACGAATTTTAAAGGAAAACTATCACGGCTAAGTAGACAAGATTAGTTACTGAGATACAGGCGACTAAAGTGTTTATACCTATCAAAATCGCCTATGATAACTTTGATAGAAAAATTCGTTAACGGGGCGTGCAGGACGCGCGGGGGGAGTCTGTCCAAGTAACAAATCGAGCGACAGCCGCACTCATAAGCGCGAGCGCCTAGATGCTGTTCGGACGTGCCCCAGAATGCTACCTACAAGTTTGCGATTTGCGATCTGAAAGTTTACAAATAATCGATTAGATTATTTATTTGAGTCGAGTATCGTTTGGAAAACTTAAAATTCTATTTACTGGCCCTTGTTTTTTTTTCAATTTCTATTAATTACTTTATAAAAGATTAAACTTTTATTGTAATTTAAAGTCGGTTTGAAGCAGTTTAGATACCTAACTACCTACATAGGTATAGGTACTGATCTCACACTTAAAAGCTTGGCTCTTGTTTGAGATATTATATACGAATTTATAAGAAAAATAATCATTACTAACAATAAGTAGACTTAATTAGTTCTTGAGATACAGGCGACTAACGGGTTTATACCTACTAAAAATCATCTAAGACAGCGCCAAATAACTAAATAGAAAATTGGTTCATACATGTTGATTTTTGAGATAGTTTTTTGTGTTTGTCGTTACGGCTTCGGAACCCTACACTGAGCATGGTCCGACATGCTCTTGCCCGGTTTTTTTTGGCATAAACTGTAGACCAGGTACTATGGAATAATTGTTCCCTGTCATAATTATACGGACTCATTCATTTAACCATAATGTAGAATGTCATACATTTATTTAGTCATAATATTGATAATTATAATTACTTTTAGTAATAATTGTAAATGTTATAGGTAAATGTATCAAGCCATAATATCGGATCGCGGATAGGTTAGGGTTAAGTTTTTTATAAAAGATGGAAAAACTTGTTAATACGTTTTGCAGTTTATGCATTTAATCAGTATAGTTAAATTCTTTCATGAGCATGACCATTATAAAGTATGAAACATTATGATTAAAAACGTTATGCGCATAAATGTATGACTATTTACAGTTATGCGTAATGATGAGTATGACGAATCCATGTATGCCTATCATAAATATGACTACAAACTTTATGCAAACCGACCCCCACCCCCCAAAACCTTTCAAGTAGGTACTGGTATGTACAGTCGCGGAATGAAAAGGTTGACCACCTTAAGATCTGTTTTTGCTTGCTCAGTATAAGTTATTTATCAGTATCTGCTTATATCGACCGAGTGTGACACATTCCGTCATAATGACTGTCATTTCACTACATGGCCCACAGATAGGTACATGGTTACCATGGTCACGTATAAACAACAGCCACTTTAGGTTCAAACTGAACTCAAGTCTTTATTGGTCGTTACAAAAGGGTTGCTATGGTCACGTATAAACAACAGCCACTATTGGTTCACTGAACTTAGGCCCGTATTAATAAACTCATCTTGGCTGAGATACCCGTCACGAGATACGTCAAAGTAAACTTCAAACCATAGAGCACTGTCTTTTTTGACGCATCTCGAGACGAGCATTAGAGTTGAGATTAGTTTATTAATACGGCCCTTAGGCTCGTATTAATAAACTCATCTTGGCTGAGATGCACGTCACAAGATACGTCAAAGTAAACGTCAAACCATAGAAAACTGACTTTTTTGACACATCTCGAGACGAGCATTAGAGTTGAGATTAGTTTATTAATACGGCCCTTAGGCTCGTATTAATAAACTCATCTTGGCTGAGATGCACGTCACAAGATACGTCAAAGTAAACGTCAAACCATAGAAAACTGACTTTTTTTACACATCTCGAGACGAGCATTAGAGTTGAGATTAGTTTATTAATACGGGCCTTAGTCTTAATTGGTCGTTACAAAAGGGTTGCTATGGTCACGTATAAACAACAACCACTGTTGGTTCAATATTGTTTCTCTCGTCTGTTACACAGTTTAATAAGGTAACATGTGCTTGCAACACGTAAATGAATACGAGTATATTTGAAAACTGGTCAACCTTTTCGTTCCGCGACGGTACATGTAAAAGTATTCTTTCGAGTTATTTCATTCATCTTGTGTGTGATTATGTAGCGCGCCCGCCTGGCGAACAAGAAGCGGGAGCGTCGTTACGCTGTCTCCGATTCCGATATCGATTTTGGACAAGCCCAGGAAGATTTCGAGGAGTACCTCATCCTCAGAGAACAGGAGGACAGCAAGTCCGTCGACTCGGACTCCATGTACTCATCCCTGGAAAGCTCAAGCTCTGATTTTAGCGAGACTACCACAGATAGCGACTGAGTTGGAATTGCTATGGGGCAAATTTAGAATATACCAGCTTTAATTTATGGTTGTTTTACTGTAAGGTAAATTCTAAATTAAATTTACCTAGTGTATTTTAATCATACGATTGATTTATCAGCACAAATTATTTCGCATTTATATTGTTATATTAATTTCTAACAAAATTATAACTTAATTAAATTAAATTAATATACATGATTTAAATTATTGTTAATATGTTTATGTCAACTTTATATTTTAAATTCGATTCCGTGATTTAAATTGAATTCCATAGTAATGTATATAATATGAGATAGTTTTTAGAAGCATGAAAAATGTTATTGGTAAATCTGTAGCTCAGCCTACCCCACTCTGGGAATGCATGAGTTTATTTGGAAATGGTTTAGATAAAAAAAAAAATGTTATATTAAATATTTAAAAACTCATGTTTAGGAAGATAGAATGTGTTTCGAGCTTTCTGAGTGTCCGTGGTATTTGTGATATTATTATTAGTTGGCGGACGACGGATGCAAATTATGACAAAATCATCTCAAACGATATACGTAATATAGATGTGACTACAATTGGTTTGAAAAAGAGAACACAATTGTAAACAATAGACGTTATAGATTATAAACACTATATAGTTTACAGACTCAAGAGGTGATAACTTCAAGTGGCCAGTACTTTCCTAATATACTAATTATATACTATGCAGGATAAAGGCATTACTACTGACTGATATATGTATATATACATGTTAATATGTAATAAATATGTTACAAATATATGCAGTTTTTGTTATAACAAAAACTGCATATATTTTTAACATATTTATTACTCGAAATTTGATAAAAGTCTTATCCTTATGATTACGTCACCATAAATATCGCATCCATCGTCCGCCTTTTTTTTATATTAAGCATTTAGAAAAAAATATAATGTGTAAGATCAAAATTGAATGTTTCTTAAATTTTATTCGGATGTAAGTATTATAGTTTTAAGCCGCATTATGTTTTATTTAAGTATAATCATTGTAACGTCTGTGATTTTTTATCCCATACGTTTAGGATTCAAATATGTGAAATAGATTTCTAAATAAAAAAAAATAAAAAAAAATAGTAGCTTATCGTATAGTTAGAGCACATAGTGGCTTGTAAAATTACAATATTTTTCATATCTTGATGTACTGGTGTCAGATATTGTCCCTACCAATTGAGCAGACACCTAACTTAAAAAATACGTATTTGTATTAAATCTTCAAAAAACATTTATTGGTTATATATTTAATAGAAGTCAAAACAAAATTATTTAACTATTATAATAGGAGCTAGGGCCCAAAAAAAATTGGCTCCTTTGTTTCGAATTTAAATAGAAGTAAATTTTTAGATTTGTCTGTATTTGGCCGCACGGCCACACACGTGTTTAATGTTTATATATCGTTTATAGTTAGCCTATGAAAGTCTTAACCGAATTTAATTGATGATTTGGGCCGTATTTAATTTTTCAATTTTTTTCATTTTTTCATTTAACCTGTACCCCTGTGCTTGCTTGCTGATTTCCCTACTACCTATGATGAGGCCGACTGTACCTGCCCTCCAAGTAAGTTTTCACTTGTCAATGTTAGTGTATAAGAGGTTACTTCTAGAAATACTAATACATTGTAACGTTCAAGTATTCGTGTAACCACTTATATGTACGATGTCTATACTAAAGGAACCAAAAAAAAAAACAAGAACGTGTAAACACGGATAAGTCAACAAAAAAAGGATAATAAGAAAAATATATGGATGTTAAACTTTGAATATTTTAAACTCGATTCCGTAATTTAAATTGAATTCCATGGTAATGTTTATAATATGAGATAGTTTTTAGAAAGCATGAAAAAAATTATTGGTAAGTAATACTTTAGCTCTGCCTACCCCACTCTGGGAATGAAAGTATGAGTTTATATCGAATTAGTTAGTTTGGATTTAAAAATGTAATGTTTATTATAATATTAAATATTTAAAAAAACATGTTTAGGAAGATAGAGTGTGTTTTGAGCTTTCTGATTGTATTGTATTTGTGATATTATTATTAATGGGCGGACGACGGATGCAAATTATGTCAAAATCATGTCAAACTATATACATAATATGGTTGTGACTACAATTGGTTTGAAAAAGAGAACATTTTTTTTTGTTTGCCCGGAATGTCCCACTGCTGGGCAAAGGCCTCCTTCCCACCTTTCCACGTAATTCAGTTATGGGCAATCTCCAATCGTGCTGAAAGGCTTCAAGCTCATCTCGCCATCTGCGCCGGGGTCTGCCACGTCGTCGTATCCGATCTTGCGGTGTCCAATTTGTGGTTATTTTTGCCCAAAGATCGTCAGACGACTTGTTAGATCAGTTTCTCGAAATAATTTATTTCCTGAAGCATATTTTCCAGTCGCGTTTTTTCCGATTCATCAATTTACACCAGTCGTATTTATTCCTTACATGATTTTTCCATTCGCAGATTTCTCCATTTGCTTATTAAGTCAAACGGAAATATTGCTAACGGCATATATTCTACAATAGTAATTTTTCTAGAAGATTAGTTCTCCCACGAATATTTTACACATTTCTGATTTCACGTTCGACATATAGGTACCCGCTCCTGATTTTCCCCACACGCGTGTTTAGTCTAAAGCCGTTTTAGCGACTATTTTATCTAACCTGGGGGCCTATCATGACATAGCTATGCAATTATCTTTACGGTGAGAAAAAGGGACAGCGGGATACATTTATGCGGGAGATATGACCGGCCCAGTTCCACTTAAGGGGGGGCAGTTAAGGCTACGTCAGCTGTTTGGGTTTTGGGGCGAATGACAGTTTTTCTGACGCGATCAGTCAATTTGACGCCTAAAATACGACGCTCCATAGCTCTTTGGCAAACCTTGAGGGCAGATTTTTGAATGTTAGTCAATGACCAAGTCTGTGCTCCAAAGGTGAGGATTGGAAGAATGGAGTTTTCTTTTAAGCGATATAGGAATTTCAAATTAGTTATCTAATTTTATTGTTGTAGTAAACAATAGACGTAATAGATTATAAACACTCAAGAGGTGATAATTTACAAGTGGCCAGTACTTTCCTAATATAGGTACTAATTATATACTATGCAGGATAGAGGTATTATGTACTCACTGATATATGTATAACACAAACTGCATATATTTTTAACATATTAATTACTCGAAATTTGATAAAAGTCTTATCCTTCTTATGCTTTCGTCACCATATCGCATCCATCGTCCGCCTTTTATATTTTATATTAAGTATTTTGCGGGTGGTAGGACCTTGTGCAGGGTCCGTCCGGATCGCTACCACCGTCTTATCCATTAACCTACCGCCAAACAGCAGTGTTCGCATTGTTGTGTTCCGGTTTGGGGATAAGACAGCCGGTGAAATGACTAGCATAGAGGCATTCCATCTTAGTCCTCAGGGTTGGCAACGCATTTGCAGTCTTAGGATTGCTCTGCAGTCTTGTGAATGCGAATGTCTATGGGTCACAGTTTCCGCTTACCATCAGGTGGCCTGTGTGCTCGTTTGTCATCTCTATGCCATAAAAAAATAAAAAAAAGTGTAAGATCAAAATTGAATGTTTCTTAAATTTTATTCGGATGTAAGTTTTATTTAAGGATAATCAATGTTACGTCTATGATTTTTTATCTCTTACGTTTAGGATTGAAATATGTGAAATTGATTTCTAAATTTAAAAAAAAAGAAAAAAAAGTAGCTTATCGTATAGTTAGAGAACATAATAGCTTGTAAAATAATATTATTTTTCATATCTTGATGTACCGGTGTCAGATATTGTTCCCTACCAATTGAGCAGACACCTAACTTAAAAAATACTTAGGTATTTATATTAAATCTTCAAAAAACATTTATTGGTTTACGCATTTTTTAAAACCAATTATGAAAAACTATAGTTTTTATATATTTAATGGAAGTCAAAACCAAATTATTTAACTTTTATAATAGGAGCTTGGCTTCACGAGTACCTATATAGTGGGCCCAAAAAAAATTGGCTCCTTTGTTTCGAATTTAAATAGAAGTAAATTTTTAGATTTGTCTGTATTTGGCCGCACGGCCACTTATACGTGTTTAATGTTTATATATCGTTATATAGTTAGCCTATGTAAGTCTTAACCGAATTTGATTAGTACGATGGGCCGTACCGTACATTACCTGTACAGTCACGAGATTTAACTCGGTACCCACCTTAGGTCCGAAGTCAATCTGACATTCTACAACAATAAGGTTGAGTTTACTAAAAGTTACAAATGACTTGACATATCTAATGACATTGACGACTTCAAGCATATTTTTCTTGAAATGATTCCCAAATTAACGCTCGTGACCGTACCACTGCTTGCTCGCTAATTTGTCTACTACCTATGAGGCCGACTGTACCTACCCTCCAAGTAAGTTTCCACTTGTCAATGTTAGTGTATAAGAGGTTACTTCTAGAAATACTAATACATTGTGACGATTAAGTATTCGTGTAACCACTTATATGTACTTACGATGTCTATACTAAAGGAACCAAAAAAAAATTAAAAAAAACAAATCAAGAACGTGTACACGGATAAGTCAATAAAAAATGTTAGATTGGATTATAGTAAGGAATCAAAAAAATAATAAAAATGCATGTTGATGTTTGAAAATGGCAGGGCTTGTTCATTTTTTTGGGTTATTCTCACCTGTTACCACTGGTAACTGCTAAACTAATTGGTGGTAACAACTGGGATATTTTTTCCCAGTAGTTACCACCATTTTTTTTGTGGTATGACATTTGGTACTATCAAATATTTTAGTGGTAACAAATGGGAAAAATATTCCCACTTGTTACCACCGAGTACTTTAGTGGTAACAGGTGGAAAAAACCCATTATTTTGCCCCCTCCCCTTTTTAATACAGTAATGTTAAACTTAAATGCTATCGTATTGTCACCGTATATATCTCTTATTTTAATAATACGTTTTATAAATTAGAATTTATCTTTACACGTAGGTACTCTTCAAGTGATGAAGAAACAATCGTTCATTATGAAACTCTTTTAATACCGTGGTTTTCATGACTTGGCACGGAGTTTTTGTCGCACGGTAAGACTATAGCAAGCTATGGAGTCGTCATTTGCCATAAACCTAACCTCTTATTCATATTCATATTCATTTATTTATTTAATTACTTAGTTTTTTTTTTATAATCAAGGTCAACAACGTTGACGAGCTTAGAAACGATTATTTAATGTTATATTTGGAAAATAAATATTACAATAAAAAATAATTACCATTTTTATACTGATTTAATTACGAAAATTTATAAACAAACAAAAGATACAATAAAACACGGCAGAAGTGAATGTTTTAGTCCACACTAGTGTAGTGTATTTGGTTGAGTGTTTGTGTAAATGGTTACTTCTGACCTGTATGCAAGTTAGGACTAAGCGATTAGTACTAATAACAAACACTAAGCCCGTGTAAACCTAGCATTAAACGCGTTCGACTTGCTAGCGAGTACTCTAAATTGTAACCCATGGTAAGGGTATTACCCATTCGTATCACATTGTTTGTGTACAGTATTTATGAGCTCCATTGTAATATGATACGAATATCACAAGGGATAATAGGTACACAACAATAAGTTATACGATACGAAACGTTGTTACGGTATAATTAATATCAGTGATTTTTGTCTGCCGCTTCTGTCACGTTGTGAGTTGTGACTAACATAAGTCTCTGGTCATGTCTTATTAATCTCACCTTCATGACGATTTCGCAATTGGGCATAAGTATGGTAAGACATGAATCATTTTATTTTATTTTATAACCATTGTTATGATATCTACAACATATTCAAAAATCGTAAAAATCGGACTATGTTTAAAGGGTGGGAAACGTTATCGCATCATATCGACGACCCTAGCCTAACCCTAGCGGCCTAGTTGGTAATGTCCCTGCCTACGAAGCTTGTGGTCCTGGGTTCAAAACCCGGTAAGGGCAGATAGTTGCGTGAATATTTGTTCCTGAGTCATGGACGTTTTCTATCGATTTAAATACAGGGTGTCCCAAAAGGACCACGCCACAGTGACACCGGAGGTAGGTCAGCTCAAGAGGAACCTAACCAGCCTAACATGACCTCAGTAAAAGTTGCACGGTTTTCGAGTTATTAGCGAAATGAAGATTTTTAAGAATTTTCTCCTTTGCTTTTACATTTTTAGTACCAGTATCGACTTGGACAGCTTTTAATAACAGTTTTTTATGTGTATGAAATCACGAATAACTAATTTAGAAGTCTGAAGTGTTATTTTGTTACTATTAACTACTACAAGAATCTAAAAAAAGTTCGATTTATCTCGATTTAAATTGTCACAAAAACATTAATTTCAACTTTGATCATCTGCCACAAAAAAAACAATTAGAAACGAAACAAACAAGTAACGCCAATAAATTAGATACATTATGCAGATTCAGAATCTGCAAACAAGTAACGCCAATAAATTAGATACATTATTCAGATTCAGAATCTGCATAATGTATCTAATTTATTGGCGTTACTTGTTTGTTTCGTTTCTAATTGTTTTTTTTTGTGGCAGATGATCAAAGTTGAAATTAATGTTTTTGTGATAATTTAAATCGAGATAAATCGAACTTTTTTTAGATTCTTGTAGTAGTTATTGACAAAATAACACTTCAGACTTCTAAATTAGCTATTCGTGATTTCATACACATAAAAAACTGTTATTAAAAGCTGTCCAAGTCGATACTGGTACTAAAAATGTAAAAGCAAAGGGGAAAATTCTTAAAAATCTTCATTTCGCTAATAACTCGAAAACCGTGCAACTTTTACTGAGGTCATGTTAGGCTGGTTAGGTTCCTCTTGAGCTGACCTACCTCCGGTGTCACTGTGGCGTGGTACTTTTGGGACACCCTGTATATATTGTCTATACAAGTATTTATATCGTTGTCTAGTTAGTACCCATCAGTACAAGCCTAGAGATATTTTGTATAGATTTTTTTACCTTCACAATGCTTTTAAGTAGATAACGCCTTTGATTCTTCGCCACTGACGATTATTTTACGCAATTACAGTGTAAGTAGCCTTGCATTCGCGGTACATGCAAGTTTGACGTTTGAATAATAACTAGCGACCCGCCCTCGCTTCGCTTCGGTTTATATGAGTTTTCTGTAACACCAGTACATAAAATAAAAAAATAATATACATATAAACCTTCGTCTTGAATCACTCTATCTATTAAAAAAAACCGCATCAAAATCCGTTGCGTAGTTTTAAAGATCTAAGCATACATAGGGACAGACAGCGGGAAGCGACTTTGTTTTATACTATGTAGTGATAACGCCGACTTGCTAACTTAAGCAGTTTTCTCTCAGGCGGTCGGTAAGTCTGCCTCTCTATTAGTTAAATAGGTTATGCCGGCGACTCCGTGGGCCCGGAAATTGTGTCATTGGATAACTGTTGCGCAGTAAATAGGTCATGTTGTGACATATTTTTGGTGCCGGTGCCACGCTGGATCCACCCTTTGTATACACAAAAACATTAGAGCATCGACGATTTTTTAAATTACTTTAACATATAGCGTTTTATTTTATCTTATATTATGTTTTTTTTTAACCATACATACATAAACTCACGCCTATATTCCCAGAGTGGGGTAGGCAGAGCTACAGAATTTCCAACAACTCTAAAAACTTGTTGATAATTCTGTAACCACATTTTGCACACTTAGGCGAAGATGTTTAACAGTGTATTAGTGACAGGTTGCAAGCCCATCGCCTAACAGTACTACACGCCTTTATTACCTTAGTCGGCTTTTACGACATCCACGGGAAGACTTGGAGTGGCACTATTCTAATCCGGCAACCACACATTTTTTTAACCTTTAATTTATATTGTACCGTCAACCAGCGAAATTGTCACAAGTTACAGAAACATAATTAAAAACAAAGGAAGCGTGAGTACTTATAACAATAAATAAATGAAATAAATAATACATTCAATATTTAATTAAGTAATTTAACGACGAAATAATGAGACGAAAACATAATTATAACATGACAATAGGGCTAGACAAGATGTAAATGAAGCTATAGTTCCACTTACGTCAACCCTATATTTGTCTATCTGGGTCAGACCCCGATTTAGATTATTGCCTTTCCTGTGGAAATACCCGAAGTTAACGTGTTCGTCTACTTAGCTTTAAGAATCTCGTAATAATTATTCGGGAATAAGAAACATGAGTCTTGCTTTATAAATTAATTAGGTAATTTTCTTAACTAAAAAGAAATGCAGTGGAGGTTGCATTGACTCTATATTCAACGCGGATGACCTTAGGCCGTCGCGCCTGCGCGGAGTTCAGAGTCCGTCGACGGCGGGTTCCTCAGTCATTCGTCGCTCGAAGGTAGGCACCAGCCAACCAGAGTTCTCCATACCCTGGTTTTCCCCCGTTCTGAATTTGAATTCTTAGGTAAGCATTCGTTATATTAATGCCGGAACTGTGTTACATTATGTCGAATTTTTTTCGCGATTTTTTACGGGATTAAAATGTCAAAGTGTTCGTAAATTAGTGTGTTTTTGAAGTAAACTCAGTGCGCAGTTCGCTTATTTTTGTTTAACTAATAACATTGATCGCTTATCAAGTCAATGCAGTTTCTGAAACTTATGATAAGGGCAATAACCGCGCCCGCCGCCGATTTAATTGTGGCGAAGACGGTGTCGATTAGAAAGAATCTAGATTCCGTGAGATCCCTAGTAGTAGTTTCAGTATATGAACATAAAGGATGTTCATATACTGAAACTTTTAAACCCCTTTGCAATTACCGAAGATAGTGATCATAAAAATCATTATTGATGTACTTAAGGATTGATTTCTGTGTAGTGTGCGAGGACCTTGGCCGGCAACCTGCTGGTTCCTGTTGACACCAGCCCCATACAACTCCCCAGGTATGTAGAATCGGTTCAAATAATTTCCAAAATTTTGTAACGGCGTTTTTAATAAATGCGTTTTAAAAAGTGGTTCAATTGAACAATAAGTATCAATTGTCAATTGTCCGCTTGGCTAAAGCTGTCGGTCAATTTGGAACTAGTGTAAGAGTCATATTTATCGTTATTTTTTTGGAAAAATGTGTCCATTTTTAATTTTTACACAGTTCAATGACTCACGTATAAATACCCATTATCTATGCACTTAAGGATTTGTTTCTTTGTAGTGTGCGAGGAGCTTAGACGGCCACCTGCTGGCTGGTTCCAATTACGAGCAGCCCCGGACAAATTCAGGTATGTAGAATCCCTTTAAATAATTATCAAACTTTGTAACGGTTTTTTTAATAAACAGATGCGATTTAAATAGGTTGGATTCCTTACGGAATCGTTGAAATGTCATTGTCCGCCTGACTGTTGGTCAAGACCCTTTTTCGATGAAAAAGCCTAAAGCTGTCGGTAAAGGAACTAAGTAGTATAAGAGTAATATTTATGGTACTTTTTTTTGGAAAAATGTGTCCATTTTTATGTTTTATACAGTTCAATGCCTCACGTATAAATACCCATTGTCTATGCACTTAAGGATTTATTTCTTTGTAGTGTGCGAGGAGCTTGGACGGCCACCAGCTGGTTCCAGTCAAGAACTAATCAGGTATGTAGAATCTCTTCAAATAATTATCAAACTTTGTAACGGTTTTTTTAATAAACAGGTTCGATTTAAAATTGTGGTTGGATTCATAATGTAATAAAATTAATACATGAACTCATGATACACAGGTTCTAAAGGAAGGAAAGGAAGCCCTCTTTGCGCGACTCACTTTCAACATTCTGATAACGATTTAGTTCGAAATAACTAAATAAATAAATAAAAAATAAAATAAATAAATAAATAAATAAATAAAAGCTAATTACATTAGGTATACCAACGTTTGATATAATTTTCATTAGCCCTTATTTCATGACAGCTAAACTTGTATGTCTTAATTGATTATTAGACCTAAAGTTATGTACCCTAATGTTTACATGAACTAAACATTAAATGCTCTATATTATTAAAACTAATGATTATTCAATAAAAATAAGGATTATTCCTAATTATTAATAGACCTTATAGTCATAAGTCTTAATGACTGTTTGAACTAATCATTATTTGAATGAAATATAAATTAAAAACCAATATTCAATTGGATCATTTTTACCCACATAGGTTAGGTTAGCTTAAAGTTGCGACAAGGCGCGAAGCGCCTCACCTACGCGGAATAGGAGCTCCGCACAGCGGAGCTCCGTCGACCTTAGATACGGATGTTTAGGAACATATGTAATTAGATTTAATAAACGTTAGGTTTTAGACTTATAAGGTATAGTAATATTCGGTCTTTATAGGGATCGGATTACTAAAGTTAGGGCTAAAATAGATATAACGTAAATTCGGGATGCTTAAATTAGGGCTAATGAACAGTTAGGAAAAATCAATTTTTTTTATTTTAGGGCTAATGAAGTTAGTGTTAGTGAAAATGGGGTTCATATTTTTCGGGCTACAAAAGGAGAACCAATCTATACCTATAACTGCCCTCCTCCCCTAGTCTCGCTCCTGTTTAATGAAATAAACAATAGCATGTGTCCATCAGAAATAATAATAATACAAATGGTGAAATAATTTTCAAAATAGGTTCCGTGGTAAACTGTCCAAATTTGCAATCTTTCTTTTTTATTTTAACAGTATCAAGTATATGTATAACCGATGGTCATCTGGTATAAAGTACCTTTCAAGTGGTGTTTGGTTTTAGGGTTCCGTACAAATGAAAACCGGAACCCTTATAGGATCACACGTGCGTCTGTCTGTCACAGCTGATTGGCTCCGAAACTACAGAACTGATTAAGTTGAAATTTGGTACACATATGTAAATTGATAACCTTAATACAGAATTTTCAGGGGAAAAGTTAGGAATTTATAAAAAAGTTTTGCATACCTAACTGTGCGGATCACTTCGTTTACCCGAATTTCATTTGCCATAATTGTGTCACTTGCCATAATGTTAATTTGCCATAAAGGCATTTTTTCTGAAACTGTAAACCTTTCAGGTAATTTTTACATGCCATCGTATAGTGCCCAATAGTTTAGGTTAGGTTTGTTTTATAACAATTCTGAATAGTTCACGTTTTCAGACAAAATGCCTTTATGGCGAATGAATATTATGGCAAGTGATAGAATTATGGCAAATGACTTTCGGGCAAACGACAGAGAACCCTAACTGTGTCATGTATCAAATGAAAAGACTCAATATGAGGATCTCAAAAACATTTTTGTTGTTATTGTGAAATAAATGGTTTTGATATTATTCATGAAAGAAAATGAAAATTTACCATTCCCCCTCCCTACCCCCCCTGATGTCCGAAACTACTAAGCCTAAACTTATAAGAATTTGTTCATAGAAAATTACGGAACCTTATCCACGCGAATTCAACTCGCTCTTGGCCGGTTCCAGAGATAGCTCTTTATAACACTGGTAGAGATTTAAGATCGACTTTTGTATAGTTATTATTAGACATCGGAGTTTTTGTCGCACGGTAAGACTAATAGCAAGCTATGGAGTCGTCATTTGCCATAAATCTAAACTCTGATTCATATTCATACTCATTTATTTATTTAATTATTTAGGTTTTTTTTTATAATCAAGGAAAACAACGTTGACGAGTTTAGAAGCGATTATTTAATGTTATATTTGGAAAATAAATATTACAATAAAAAATAATTACAATTTTTATACTGATTTAATTACGAAAATTTATAAACAAACAAAAGATACATTAAAACACGGCAGATGTGAATGTTTTAGTCCACTAGTGGCGAATTACCTATTCGCAGGTGTATAGATAGTTCAAGTCATGAATTTATAATCTAATAGATATATTTTTTAACTTCACTAAGATAAATATACACGACCGACCACTATAGAGGAATTTTAAGATAAATTAAATAAATGAGTATGAATATGAATAAGAGTTTAGATTTATGGCAAAAGACGACTCCATAGCTCGCTATAGTCTTACCGTGCGACAAAAACTCCGATGCCTAGTTATTATTTATGTAGTTATTATTTTGTATAGTTATTATTTATGTTACTTATTATTCGTTTTTAGAGTTGCTAGTAATTCTGTAGCTCTGCCTACCCCACTCTGGGAATGAAGGCCTCTTTCACAACCATTTGTTTCGAAACTACGATGCCAGAGAAGACGCACATAATATCGAGAACGTCATGAAATGAAAATCATTATAAAATTGGTCTACAGAGTTAAATTACAGAATAAAGTTGCGTAATAAAAATACAGTAAACAGACTTCAGAAAGTACTTTCAATATTGTAGATGGAACATTTTACTGAAAGAAGACATTATTTGAATTTAAAAAACTGCATTCACAGAGATGTAAATAATTTTATGATTGAACCGGGAATCAAACACGAGAAAAATAGTTACCCTGTAGCTTTATAATACCGATCGGAAGGCTTCATCATAAGGATTATTTTTTGCTAAATAACATAGTGTCAGAAATAAAAGGAAGACCATGAATTTTTACATTTGATGTGAATTTTTGTTCACATCAATGAAAAGCTGATATTTCCGTAAGGACATATTGCTGCGTTTTATTAAATATGCTGTTTTAAACTATAATTTAGCTCTTTGGATATCATGACTGTCTTGACAGGCTATACGGTGTCAAACGTGACACCGCTATTATCCACGCTTTTAATTATACAGTGTGTTACCAGCACCCTGGCTTTTTTTAAAGTACGTTAAAATAACGTATATCTGTAACGTAACTATGACATTAATTTAATTAATAAACAATTTTTCAGTCTTTGTTAACTTTCTAACAAAAATTTAATTGCCAGCAATGTAAAGCACAGCAATTTGACAAGTGTAATTTGACAGTCGTCGGTTACTTTGATTATTATGATCTGCCCCCGTACCACGACATGCCTTGTACCAAGCAACAGCGATACTGATAACGATGAACACGCAGCACATGCACTACATTGAAAATGGACAGTATCTAAGAAAATTAATTGTGAAGTTATTTTAATTATTTTTTAATTGATAATACTTGCAAAGAATTGCTAAAGCAACATATTATCGGTAGTTTTAATAAATGCCCGCATGCCGGTAACACACTGTATTGTCACAGTTCTTGAGAGATAGAAAATGTCGATAAACCGCCAATTATTTATGCATATGTATACTTCCAGTTGTAAATGTATTGCATTTCTTTCTTCATTCATTTATTTGTTTACGTGTTAACCTTACCTTCTTCGATTATCGTTTTTTTATTCTTTATTATCCCTGACTAATAGACCATTTTTACTTGGATTATGCGAAATAATTGCCTTTTCTAAGGATCGAATTCGAAACATTTCACGATTAAGTATTATTGTTATTTAAAATTTCCAATAAAGGCGGAGATATTGAAAAAAATGGGAACCTATACTTCGTCTACGATTAAGAAAGATGTTATTTAACTATCTGTGATCTGTTTTTAAAGTCATAAATTATGTAAACGAACGTCATTCAAACGTAACGCAAACAGACCATTGCAATACAGTAAAAAAAGTTAGGAATGAAGATCAGATTGATTGATTGATTGATTGGTGAGATTGTGCAGGGTCCGATCGGATCGCTACCACCATCTTATCCATTAACCTACCGCCAAACAGCAGTGTTCGCATTGTTGTGTTCCGGTTTGGGGATAAGACAGCTGGTGAAATGACTAGCATAGAGGCATTCCATCTTAGCCTCAGGGTTGGCAACGCATTTGCAGTCTTAGGATTGCATTGCAGTCTTGTGATTGCGAATGTCTATGGGTCACAGTTTCCACTTACCATCAGGTAGCCTGTGTGCTCGTTTGTCTTCTCTATGCCATAAAAAAAATATATAAAAGATAAAATATATAAATATTGCTTTGTTATTTTCATGAAAGTAGTTTTATTGTCATATCGATTAGTCAAGCCAGCGTCTATTCAAGAGTAGTGCTAAGCTAACTGAAAGTCCCTTTCATGTATTAACCGGCGCTTTAAAGAAGTCCTGTCAGACTATAAACTATTTAGGGATGCATTCTAAATAAGGTAGCTTGCATCGCTTAACGGTCGACTAATAGAGACTTAGTTTGAAGGAGAACTATTTAGATTAAGCGATAAATTAAGTTACTGGTTTGTGGTAAAAAGATAAGATAAAAAGATAAAAGACATTTTAGACATGAGTAGGCCGTGAGGGCACTTTTACACGTCAAGAATCTACCAGCGCTTCCCAAGAGGAGACACTGCTGAGAAGAAACGCCGCAAGAAACTCAGCAGTCAGTCATTTTTTAAACATATTACAATGGTACTACTTAATCTAGCATTATATAAAGCAATAAATATTAAATTCAATGTAATATCAAATATCATGCGTAGATCAGCAGGAAAACATGCCAAAAATCTTACGTGAGAGATAAAGGAAGAAAGAGGAAAAAAAAATGAATAAGGAAATGAAAAGATTTAATAAAATAAAGGCAACGCAGGTGTTAATAGGATTCGTTGACAGTAAAATGTTGTTATCTTGTAATAGTTTTTTTTTATGGCATTGAGAAGGCAAACGAGCACACAGGCCACCTGATGGTAAGTGGAAACTGTGACCCACAGACATTCGCACTCACAAGACTGCAATGCAATCCTAAGACTGCAAATGCGTTGCCAACCCTGAGGACCGAGATGGAATGCCTCTATGCTAGTCATTTCACCGGGTGTCTGTCTTACCCCCAAACCGGAACACAACAATGCGAACACTGCATTTGTCGGTAGGTTAATGGATAAGATGGTGGTAGCGATCCGGACGGACCCTGCACAAGGTCCTACCATCTGCGTAATTTAACCGCCATACCACCTTCTTGTACTTAGCCCACCGTCGAGCATCATTCGCTTTCTAGTGTTCCTGATTGAGGATATGGAATCTGGTGTAATTACTTGCATAGAGGAATTCCATCTCAATCCTATTGCATTCTTGAGATTGTAGTCTTAAGAATTCAAATGTATATGTGTCTCAGGTCTCACTTATCATCAGGGCTGTCCTCGGGTGGTTTCTCAGTTTCATACGAAATATGTCTGTATATAAGTGTGTTTGAAGATACATGGAAAGAACGTGTCCAGTCACTTTTTATAAAAAAAATGCAGTTCAAAAGGAAATGGTTCAAGTTGCAAATGGTATATATATAATATTGAATTTTCACCCATATTAATCAAAAATGGGCCGACATGCTCATTAAGAATCTCTTCCACATATCTTGCACTCGTTAGCGTACCATTTTCTATCAGCACTAACTCCGTGCGACTCTCTGAAGATATTCCGGCCCAAACCATAACTGATCCACCGCCGAACGCCACTTTTTCCTCAAAACAAGCTGGAATAAAACGTTCCCCTGGCCGTCGGTAGACTCTTCGCCGCCCATCATGTGCATAAAGCATAAATCTGGATTCGTCAGAAAACATTACTCTTGCCCATTCTTCGTCTCCCCATCGTGCGTGTTCGCGGGCGTAACTTAATCTTGCTACCCGATGTTCCCTTTGAAGTTTTGGATCATTTGCGGGTCTACGAAGGGCGGCTGAAAAGTTCTAAGCCTAAGGTATTTTGAGGTTGCATATGCGTCAGCGATACTGGCCACTAAAAAGACCATTTAAAAAGTTAATAAATAAAAGAAAAAAATTTCGTCTTTTGTTTATTACATCTCGAGATATCCGACGCTAAAGGTCATCATGTGTGAATTATCAACGCATATCACGAAAATTGAGCACCGTGCAGTCATTAAGTTCCTCACGAAAAGTGACAAATCGCCGAAAAGAATTTTTGAAGAAATGTCTAGTATTTACGGTGAATCTGGCCCTTCTCATGCCACTGTTAAAAAATGGAGTCGACTTTTTAAACTTGGACGGGAGTCGATCGAAGACGATCCTCGCTCAGGAAGGCCAATATCGGTTGTGACTGAAGAAAATACTGAAAAAGTCAAAAAATTAGTATTAGAGGATCGGAGAATTAAGGTTTAGCAAATAGCTGAAGCCTTAGGTATTAGTAAGGAAAGAGTTGGAGAGATTTTGCATCAACATTTGCATATGACAAAAGTAAGTGCTCGTTGGGTGCCGAAAATGCTCACAGCTTTCGATAGAGAACGTCGTGTTCAAACTTCTCAGGCATTTTTAGAATTATGTGAAGAAGGTTTAGATGAAGTTTGTTCCCGCATAGTAACTGTTGAAGAAACATGGATCAGACAGTATGATCCAGAGTCGAAGTCTGAATCTATGCAGTGGATCGAAAAGGGTGAAAGGTCGCCAAAGAAATTCAAGGTTCAAAGATCGGCGTCTAAGCTAATGGCCACCGTGATCTGGGATTGCGATGGCATTCTTTTAATAGACTATTTGGCAAAAGGCTCACAGACAATAAATGCAGTTTATTATGCTGAGCTATTAAGAAAAGTGCGACAAGCCATAGTCGAGAAACGAAGGGGCAAACTGAGCAAAGGCATTTTGTTTTTGCAAGACATCGCCCCCGTTCACACCGCTCGTGTTACCAAGCTTGCTCTGAAGGAAACTGGCTTCGAGGAAATTGATCATCCACCTTACAGTCCAGATCTAGCCCCTAGTAATTATTTTCTATTCAGCAATTTGAAGAAAGATTTAAGGGGAAAGCGATTTGGCAGTGATGAAGAGATGAAGGCGGCTGTACAGGAACATTTCGACAGCCAAAATAAAACTTATTTTTTTAACGGTCTAAAAGCATTATTTAAAAAATGCAATAAATGCATTGAATTAGAGGGAGATTATATTGAAAAATAAAAATAGTAAAAAAAATCTGAACATTTTTTTTCTACCTTAGGCTTAGAACTTTTCAGCCGCCCCTCGTATGTGGAGTCAAATTTGCTTCAAGGAGCCGCCGCCTTACAGCCCGCTCGCCTATGTCGTCTGTACGGGTCTCCCGAAGTTGATTTGTTACTTCGACTGCCGTGAGGTGTCGATTTCGGAGCATGGTCGTAACAATAAATCGATCCTCTCGAGCTGTAGTACATCTCGGTCTACCGGTTCCTGGTCTTCTTATGTTCTGCCCAGTTTCTCGGAAACGTTGGATGACTCGCTGCACTGTAGAAAGTGACACACCTATTGTACTTGCTGTACTTCGCTGACTTCTGCCTTCTTCTAACATAGTGACGATACGTGTACATTCTTCAGGTGTTAGAGACATGATAGTAATTCAATAATGATGGTGAAAGCCGACGATGACCGCCTTTTATAATTTTGATTTGACAGATTGAAAACAAAAGTGAGAAAACAAGTAAAAGTAAAACACATCGACGCATGACTTCGATATGAAGTTGTCCAATACAGAATCTGCCATAAAAATCTCGCATATAAACTATTGATCTCGACTGTCACTAGAATCTGACTCCGAACACGTTTGAGATTATCTGCGGTAAGTCACAGAACATGAAGTAGTCTGCCGCTAATAAGTTAAAAATATGATCTTTTGTCTGATTTTATTTCATTTCCTCGCAATTGTGATGAAAAACATTGATGTTACACAAGTGGTAAAGGAAATACAAAGCTCGAGTCTTTACAGCCCTCAGCCTTCGCCTTCGGGCTTCTAACAGACTCTCGTTTGTAATTCTTTCTTATACACAATGTACTATTAAAGCGTTTAGACAATTTTATTACTTTGTTTTTTTTTATTTTGATAAACATTAAATGTAATCTTTTTATTCAGGATCATGGCCGCCCTACAATAGTCAACTTCTTCCTCGTATGCTCGGTTGATTTTTAAAATAGGTTTTAACATTTTATGTGAGTTGTTTAAGTACTTATGAATTAGAGAAACAATAAATACACTAATATTATAAAAATGATTTTTTTTTTGTATTTTTGTGTTTTGGTGTGTATGTATGTTTGTAATGAATAAACTCCACAACTACTGAGCCGATTTCAAAAATTCTTTCACCATTGGAAAGCTACATTCACTCTGAGTGACATAGCAATTTATAAAACGCTAAACTTTAATTGTTTCACTAAACACTATTCTAATATAATCATTAGGCATCGGAGTTTTTGTCGCACGGTAAGACTATAGCAAGCTCTTATTCATATTCATACTCATTTAATTTATCTTACAATGCCTCTATAGCGGTGGGTCGTGTAAATTTTTCTTAGTCAAGTTAAAAAAAATATCTATTAGATTATAAATTCATAACTTGAACTATACACCTGACAATAGGTAATTTACCACTAGTGTGGACTAAAACATTCACGTCTGCCGTGTTTTAATGTAAGTATCTTATGTTTGTTTATAAATTTTCGTAATTAAATCAGTATAAAAATGGTAATTATTTTTTATTGTTATATTTATTTTCCAAATATAACATTAAATAATCGTTTCTAAACTCGTCAACGTTGTTGTCCTTGATTATTAAAAAACCTAAATAATTAAATAAATTAATGAGTATGAATATGAATAAGAGTTTAGATTTATGGCAAATGACGACTCCGTAGCTTGCTATTAGTCTTACCGTGCGACAAAAACTCCGATGCCTAATAATCATTTACTGAGTTTGGAAAATTAAGGCCCGTATTTATAAACTAATCTCAACTCTAATGCTCGTCTTGAGATGTGTCAAAAATGACAGTGTTCTATGGTTTGACGTTTACTTTGACGTATCTTGTGACACGCATCTCAGCCAAGATGAGTTTATAAATACGGGCCTAAGGATCCTAACCCCGCAGTCATCCTGTGTATTCCTTTTTTTTATTGATCTTGGTATGCTTTTAGTTTGGTCTGTTGGAGCGCTGTTTGCTGCCTCCTACGCATCCGTGTTCACCGTGGACGCCCAATTATTAAATTAAAGTTATTTATTAAGTATATTATAACTTAATTAACTTTGTTATATTTTTATCTTCACTTTATTTTACAATATCGTGCGATATCGCTTGAATATTTTACGTGAATCGACGCTTAAAAGTATCAATACTTTTAACTTTATAACCTGCCCGTTCGTAAGTATTTCAACGGTCTGCTATAAATAAAAAGGTAGGCAGCTTAAGGTAAGAGCTACAAGAATGTGTCAATTTTGTGACAAAATGGAAGGATGGTCGTTGGCAATTTTTTTCGTTGTGATGATCAGTTACATATCTCTAACTTTATACCTCATGCATCGTTTCTGCACCACGACAAGAGTGCTACGCTCCTCGCTCCATAAGAAGAGACAGTAATTAGTACTTAGTGTAGGGATATATTTAACCTTTTCCACGCCATTGACGGATATATCCGCACCACTGGTTCAACGCCAACGACGGATATTTCCGTCATGGTTGACAGCGCAAATTAAACCTGATTGGCTATGAGGTAAAGTTGACATTATCTTTGGTGTTTAGATGTTCTTGGCGTGTGAGCGACGACTTTATTTTTGACATAGCGTTGAAAAGGTTAAGCCCCAACATAGACCACCACCATCTATAGATGTCACTGTAGATAGCTATAACTTTGGCCGGGTGGCCCACGGTAGGCTGAAAATCGGCTTTCGTAGAAATAGAAACCGAAGTCGTTAATGTTTTTTTCTCTCTCTTGGAATGGCTTCTGTTTGCTATACTCATATTGGAAAATGAGCCTGAGATCATCAGTTAATAATATAATAATTAAACTTGTATGGAGAATATAAGAAAAACAAGTATTTCTCGGAAAATACTCGTTAAGCCGAAATATCCTCGCAGATATTTATAGTTATTACTTTTTCTGTTTTTTTTAGATATTCGAAATTTCTCCACCAGGCACACTTTTTTTTTAATCACCGACATTTTAGGTTTATTTTTTTGCTTGAAACGGCTTACGCCTGTAATTTTAACCATGGAGAATTATTTTCAGTCATTTCGAAAGAAAAGCCGTGGGCCCTCGGAATCCCTAACAATGTTACGTTTGTCCTAACTCATCGCTTTTACGAATTTTCACTTGCCCTAAGCTGGTTTTCAGATGAGTCAGGCAACGCAAGGTTCATTTAGGTTGGGGTTGTATTATAAAAAATACCTTTACGCTTGCTTCCTTCTTTGATAAATGTTACATAGAGTAAGCAGATGTTTCTAGGTTTAAAAGGTAGTAGAAAGAAACATACAGCTAAGGGTAAAAGGTTAAGACGCAAGGTTGTTGAAACTTGTGTCAGAATTTTGATAATTTAAATGTGAATGTATTTTACCCTTAGCTGCGATGTAGAAAACTAAATGTAATGTTGTTTAATTACATTGAAATCTGAATATTGTTCGTGTAAAACTTATGTTAGCAGCATCTGCACTGTGCTGGTTGTATTAATTGATTTTAGCAACGCATTTGACACCCTAAATTTATAAATTACCCCACACATTTTCAAAATTAAATCAAAATTCCCTTCCCTTTCTGATGTTGTTCCGCAACTACCACACAAACTGGAACACCGTGGTGCGTGTGAATGAATGTGACAGTGACCACATCGCTGCTGATAAAGGTATGGCCCAAGGGTCTATGTTAGGTCCGACACAATACCTGATTTACGTCAACGACATATGCAGACTATTCAGTTAGGGCTTTGTATCTCAGATGACACATGTTTAGGTAAAGATATCAGGGAGGTTCAAGTTATGATGCAGGGCAACTTCGACCTACTTTGTAAGTGGGCACACGATGTAGACTTGGTCATAAACGCGAGTAAAACGAAACTCTTACATTTACGGTCTCCATACATGAAAATATCTAATTATCCTCATATTAAAGCGCATAATCATGTATGTTTACACTACCGGCCTTCTTCGTGCAGATGTGAGACTCTCGAACTAGTACAGCGTGGCGCAAAAGTTGTCACTCGATGTTCTTTAGTTCTGCTTTTGGATTGTCTTCATTGGATGTCATTTTTTTTTCTATTAGGCGAGAAAATTATATCGGCCAAGTGGCACCTCCAAAATTGATGACCATACAGGCCCGATTTATAGCATTTTCCATGACTCTGGCCAGAACTTCCGGTGATACGTACGTTCTAGCATTCTTGACGGATATTCATTTCGAGGGGTGAAATGTCAGAGACTTGTTGACATAGACTCAGAACTTCAAGAAACCCTACAAAAAGAAGTCTGGAACTGTTAAATCGGGCGATCTTGCCGGCTAGTGCAAATCACCAAAACGAGAGATTAGGCGACCCAAGAACGCTTGGGGAGTATCGTAATTCATGTCTAGTTGACGTGTATTTAGTATCTGTTTACTTCATAAATATCAAAGCAGAACTGACAGTTGTCGCCATTTTTCAAAATTATAGCATCTTCCAACAGGGTCATGACTTTTGCGCCACCTAGTAGATCAGCATACTCATTATTGATAAGAATATCAATTGGAAATCTAAATATGTAACAAGCTCCGTTAATGTCCCTACGTGCCAGGTTAACCGTACTTAAATTTAAATTAACCTATCGTCTATTAAGAATGTTGTCTATCTTTAGCCTACACGGTAATAAGTCGTGTCCTGAGAGCTATGGACGAACTTTTGAAATGAATATATATATAACTATACCAACTGCAACTAAGTATACTCAAACAAATTGTACTAAAACACATGGAAAATAAATTAAAAGAAGTATTTGACCTACTTAAACATTGTAAAGATTTGTCTGTTTTTAACAAAATAAATATGTTGATAGTCCTCTAAGAATGTGAATATATAAAATTGTTAAAAACTAAGAATCAACTTTTCGAAATTTAAAAAGTGAACCAAGATATGTCTTACCGAAATAATTATGTTAAGACTGCGCCGAGCGTACGCCGGATGTACAGTGGCGCCCTCATTACTTTTATTGAGTTTTCTAATAAACTAAAGTATTTTCTTGAAATTGGACGAAATGTTTATGTACTAAAAAAGAAAACACAACTTATAGGGTATATCACATAGTTTAATAACAATTCACCTTCGAGTTATTAACTTAACGGAAAAAAGTGGCCACCTTTTCCCGTTAAGCTGACTACTCAAAGGGTAATTGTTATTAAAGTTTGTTACGTATCCCATAAATTGTGTTTTTACTTGCACTACAAAAACATTTCGTCTGATTCCAAGGATTTTTTTTAGTTATTTAGAAAACACAATAATAGTAATGAGGGCGCCACTGGACGCTCGCCGTTTGCTCGGTGCAGTCTTAATGTATTATGGTAGAAGGACGTGCGAATACATGTGTATAAAATGATACCAACGGCGATGGTTAAAGAGTATAATGGAATAAAATATAACAGCAACTCGTGATAACTGCGTTAAAAAAAAGGGAGCGTGCGCTCGGCGTGAGTTCGCTGGCCGAAGTGGAGTGGTGGGGCGCGGCCTGGGCCGCGCCGCGGGAGGCGCGAGCGGCTTGCAGCGCGGCCCTCTGGTGGCGGTGGCTGGCGTTAACATGCTGCCCGCCTTGGAACATGATGTTCCAATAGTGGAACTAGCCTATTGAAGGCTCTCCGCAGCGTCCCGGAACTGGTGAGTACGTCAGCAACCCGGGCAACTCCGTCGGTGCCAGGGTACAGGCACGTGACTCGTCCGAGCATCCATCGGTTGGGTGGGAGGCGGTCATCCTTAACAATCACCATCTGGTCAAGGTGCAAGTCTCCGTCATCGCTGCGCCATTTGTTCCGCTTCTGCAGTTCTGAAATATACTCGGTATAGTACCGATTCCAAAAGTGATTTTTTAAACACTCTATTCTTTTGTATCTTGTCAGAGTATTAATTCGTGTCTCGGCGTCATCAGCAAGTACCTGGGGAGTGAGCATAGTTGTTCGTCCCATTAGAAAATGTGAAGGAGTAAGCGCAATAAGGTCCGAGGGGTCGGAAGAGAGAGGAGTGAGCGGCCTAGAATTCAGTATCGACTCTATTTGCACCAACAATGTCGTCATCTCCTCATATGTAAGGTTCGCTAGCCCTAAGACACGTTTCAAGTGAAATTTTATTGATTTTACTGATCCTTCTACTAGACCGTTAAAATGAGGGCTATATGCTGGACTGAATTTAAAGTTAATGTGATTTTCTGCTGCAAGGTTAGACATTTCATCAGAGTTCAAGTTAAGAAATTTGGATAATTCGTTGCAGGCTCCTACAAAGTTTTTTCCGTTATCTGAGAATATGTTCTCAGGTCTACCTCTGCGGGCGACGAATCTGTTTAAACAAGCAAGAAAACCGTTAGTACTAAGCTCGGTGACAAGCTCTATGTGAACTGCCCGTACCGCCAGGCAAACAAACACACATATGTAAGCCTTAAGCAACCTCGTCCTTTCCTATCCGCTATCATGATAGGTCCGGCATAATCGACGGCTGTATTTTGAAATGGAAAATCAGCATAGAGCCTCTCTTTTGGTAGGTTTCCCATTATTGGTTGAATACCTTTGTTTGCAAACCTGCAGCAAGTGGTACATTGTCGTGCAGTTTTCCTAACCAAGTTACGTCCACTAATAATCCAAAATTTTTGACGTAATGTAGCTAGCATTAGCTGCGGCCCTGCATGAAGTAGCAGTTTGTGATAATGTTGAACTAGCAGGCGCGTTATGTGATGATTCGCATGTATGACGACCGGGTGTTTCGCGTCATATGAGTAATTAGAGTTAGATAGCCTTCCTCCTACTCTTATGAGATCATTAGAATCCATAAAAGGATTAAGTTTCAATAGCTGATCCTTGGGATTCAACTTATCTTTATTTTTGAGGATTGAGTACTGTTTGGTGAACATTTCAAATTGTATTATTTTACATAAGGTTTTTTCAGACTTGTTCAATTCAGAAATTTGCAGAGGATCAATTTTTTCTTTAGGCTTGGGCTTTGTGACGCTGGTTAATTTTTTAGATGATTTACGGCAGTTATTTAAGAATCTGTGTACGTAAGCATAAATTCGTTGTAATTTAGAATAATTAGAAAATCTAGTCACATGATTATTTGTTATGTTACCTAGAAGAAAATTAAAATGTAATTTAGTTTCAGGTAGTTTCTTATATGAAGTTATACTTTCTGGTTGTGTTGGTATCACAATAGTAGTATGCTGAAGAAAGCTGGGGCCTGAGAACCACAAAGAACTATTTTTTAGTTGCTGAGCGTTTAATCCTCGTGATCCTATATCAGCAGGATTCAGGTCCGTGGGGATGTGGTACCAGGCGGATGAATCTGTAGTGTCTGTAATTTCAGTAACTCTATTAAATACATACTGTTTTAGTTTTGATTTTGACATTTTTATCCAACCTATTACAATGGTGGAGTCACACCAGTAATGTTCGGAATGGAATTGTAGTCTCATTGAAGCTTTAACCTTTTTTGCAAGTCGAGTAGCTAGCAATGCCCCTTCTAATTCCAGCCGGGGAATTGTCATAGTCTTTTTAAAGGGTGCAACTCGAGATTTTCCGATAAGTAGGTGTACGTGAACCTCGCCCTGCCTAGATACGCTACGCACATAAACACACGCCGAGTAGGCATGTTTTGATGCGTCACTGAATGTGTGTAGTTCTATTGTTATAGGAAGGTCACATAACACTCGGCGTGGTATTTGAATGCAACTAAGGTAAGGTATGGTTTCAAGAAATTTATTAAATGGAATTTGGAGTTCTAGTGGTACTTCATCATCCCATGCACATTTATTTTTCCATATTTTTTGAAGTATAATTTTAGCTTGCAATAAGCATGGGTTGACGAGTCCGAGCGGATCAAAGATCTGAGCGATGGTAGATAGTACTAGACGCTTAGTTGCTTTTTTATGTGTGCATGAGTCTGATATCGACGATGAAAATGAAAGGTAATCATTTTGACAGTTCCAATTTACACCTAATATTTTTGAATTACCTTCGTTATTAATGATTAATAAAGGATCACCTTTTCTTTCATTTTCTTCATGTACGTCATGCAGTATGTCTAAATAATTTGAACTCCATTTCCGTAAGTTGAAATGAGCGGCTTTAAGTTGATGGTTAATGCCTTTACTGATGGTCACTAACACATCTCTGTCGTCATGACCTGTCACGAGGTCATCGACATAAAAATCGTGCAAGATTGAAGTACCTATTAATTTATTTACGTTTTCGTTATTTTGTGAAGATATTGTATGATTATTACACTCAACATGAAGTGATAAGGTTTTGTTCATGCAGTCATGTCCCAACTGAGCAAGACATCTTGTAGCCAGGAACGGCGCTGAGGCAGTTCCGTAGGTAACAGTGTTTAAATAGAAAATTTTAATTTTTTCACTAGGGTCATCACGCCACAATATTTGCTGTAATGGCCTTTGATCAACGTTAACAAATATCATTCTGTACATTTTTTCTATATCAGCAGTTACTATATATTTATGTTGTCGGAATCGCAACAGTATACTTAAGAGATCGTCTTGGACAGTTGAGCCAATCAGCTGTATATCATTGAGTGATAGTCTCGAGCTGGTAGCCATCGAGGCATCAAAAACAGAGCGAAGTTTAGTTGTTAGACTGTTATCTCGCAGCACGCCGTGATGCGGCAAAAAATAAGATACTTCATTAATTTTAGACGTTAAATTTTCCGACATATGGCCTAGATTTATATATTCTTTCATAAATTCAATGTACTTATTTTTAAAAATTGAATTTTGACTAAATTTACGTTCTAAAGCAAAGAACCTAGCTAGTGCCATATCATATGATTTCCCAAGACACTTGGGAGATTCTTTCAAAGGAATGTTGACCACGAATCTACCGTCAGACTGACGAGTAGTCGTTTCTGTGAATATTTTTTCACATTCCTGCTCGTCCTTAGACAGAACACGCGGGTCATTAAAAGATTCACACTCAAAATAATTGTCTAACTTATGTTGGAGCTCAGTATCAGAAGAGCTAGTGAAATGGCAATGGACTGTATTTTGGCAATGACATGACTGTACTACTTTGCTTGAACACTCACATGAATTATGCATATTGCATGAATGGTTTTTATTATTGAAAGATTTTGTGTGTGTGTTATAAGGCGAAGGTACAGCACCAGAAATTAACCAGCCTAACATTGTTTCGGTTAGAGTTGGTTTATTTTTCCCTAAGGAAATGTTATTATTTTGTATTACCTCCCAGAAGAGGTCGCTCCCTAATAACATCTGCACCTCGGATGGCATATAAAACGTGGGATCAGCAAGGTGGATGTGACCAGGGATGTTAAATGTGGTATAATCGACCTTATGAGTGGGTAATAACTGTGTTATGGCGGGAACAACAAAGCAGTTTATATTTTTATTGTATCCGCTTTTTGTAAGTGACGAAATGTTCACATTACAACGTTTAGTGATTTGTGAATGTTGGTTATAAAGACCTTGTATTGAGACTTGAGTTTTATGAGCGGGAATATTAAGTTCCGCATGTAAACTATCAGTTATAAAACTGGAAGTGCTACCATTATCAAGTAACGCACGTATTTGATGAATTTTACCAGTACTATCAGCGACACCTATAATGGCGGTGGACAGCAAGACAGCTGATTGATGTGCACATGACATCGTAACATTTCCTGGTATGGATGTATGAGGTTCTAATCTAGCTACACTTTCTGATGCGGGTAGAACAACGCATTTAGAAGTCGTTGGCAGACTGCGTGCGCCAGACCTATTGTTCTCTTCCATATGTAACAAGGAGTTATGTTTTTTATGACAAATGTTACACGGACCTAACGTGCATGCGCTTACGTCATGACCCTTACGCAAACAGTTAAGGCACAATTTCATTTCCTTTGCCTTTTCTAATCTTATTTCTAGCGGGAATGATTTGAACCTATAGCACTGATATAACGAATGGTGTCCTTTGCATAACAGACACGAGTATTTTGACATAGTGGGTGACGCAATAAATGTTTTTTGGCGATTGTGCGTAATGTCACTGTGCCTCCGCGGTGGGACACGCGAGTGTTGTAATTGTGGTTGTTTGTATCTCGAGTCGTCCATGGTTTCCAATAGATTAGCGCGATCTTTAATGAAAGTGTATAAGTTATCTAAATTTGGAATTGTTTTAATTCTATTGCGTTCTTCTTCCCATTCACGAGCGGTGACGGGATCTAATTTACTGGTAACCATATGTATGATTAAAATATCCCAGTGTTCAGTAGGTAACTTTAGGGTTTTTAATGCTCTAAGATTTTTGGTAAACGTATCCATCATGTTTCGTAGTAACCTTGCCGATTCTCGAGTCAGAGGCTCAATATTAAATAATGAGTGGATATGATTATTTATAAGTACTCGATCATTGTGATAGCGATCACAAAGCAATTGCCAAGCTGTATCATAATTGTCTGCAGAAAAATCAAGAGATTGAATAATTAAAGCAGCACTATCCTTAAGTGACGCGCGCAAATAATGAAATTTATGAATTTTTTGAATGGTTTCATTATTATGAATAAGAGATGTATAGGTATCACGAAAGCCTAACCAATCATGATAGCTTCCGGAAAAGGACGGTAAATGGATAGTTGGTAATTTTAATGTTGGCCCACCTTTAGCGATAGCAGTACCAGAGCCT
The DNA here is from genome assembly GCA_963966035.1 of Acleris laterana. Taxonomy (NCBI): domain Eukaryota; kingdom Metazoa; phylum Arthropoda; class Insecta; order Lepidoptera; family Tortricidae; genus Acleris; species Acleris laterana. Next base: position 86,566,032 of record OZ014438.1, read on the forward strand.
GTCACCTGAGAAGAGTCGTCGCCCTCAGATGCAGCCCGAGTCCTATTCTGGCTCAGCAACTCCTCTGCCACAGCTACTGCCGTGCAGAAGTCGTCGTCAAAGCTGCCCCGTTCCATCAGTTCCTTTGAATCATCATCTGGAATTTGGCATAATGATTCTATGTCAGTTTGCACGTTATTAAATTCGTCGTATATAGGTTTTATTAGATCCAAACGCAACGATAATTGTCTAGTCTGTAAACTGCTTAGTCTTTCGCACGATGAAAGCGTATCTAAAAACTGTTTAAATATTGTAACTTTAGATTTAAGCGTGCCTCTCGATCTTCTCAGCGCCCTTATATCCATTTCTAAAGTGAAAACTGATGAAATGTGCAAATAGTAGTAAAGAAAATAAAATAAAAGGTGTAGAAAGAATAAAGTGCAAGGTACTTAAATTTGAATGCAAGCAGGAAATCACGCAAGCAAAGCCAGCGCGCAAGCGCAACGAACAAAGCGCGGCAAAACCTCGCAACTGTAACGGTCGCGTTGGCGCGGTCGTTGACCTCGTCAGCTAAGCGCGCGAGCGCCGGCCGGCCCGGCCGAGCGTCGAACGTTCTGGAATGTAGATAAGTACACAAAGCAAATTTAAGGCAGGCGAAATAAATATAACAATATTGTTGGGCAGACAGAGCGATATAAGAGACCTAAGCAACTGAAAATTAATTACGAATTTTAACTGAGTACATAGAAAAGAAAAGCATAGGGAGTTATGAAAATAGAATAAGTGCACCTATCTATAAGGTGAAACAATAAAAATAGCAGGCCCTTGTGGCGGGAACCTGTGGAAAAGATGATAGGACCTTATGGCTTTGCAAAGGGAATTTTTTGGACCCCTAATGGCCGATAAAACAACCTAATTTTAAAGATGTTTGGCCTCTAAATAATAATTGAATGGATCGGCGCACCTATGGCGGTTGCCGTTATTTAATTTAAAATATAAGTGGCTCCTATGGCGGTGCCGCTTGAACAAAAATGAATTTTACATTTACAGGGGGAGAGGGACTACGTACGTAATGGAACGAACTCACCAAAACCTCACTCCCCGTGGTATAAATCTCGTTAGTGACACGGTGCACTCGATGGAGATATTATTGCAGGTTCGAAGAAGCCGTCCGGTTTCTCTCTTCTTTGTATATCGTCGCTGGGTTCTTTGTTCTCGGTGTACAGCGCGGCATTCTGCCACGTCGCGTCGTTTTGTCGCTAACGGTAAACTCGACGTGTATTACTCGTCGACTCTGAAGGATCCGGCTCGAAGCATGTATAAAATGATACCAACGGCGATGGTTAAAGAGTATAATGGAATAAAATATAACAGCAACTCGTGATAACTGCGTTAAAAAAAAGGGAGCGTGCGCTCGGCGTGAGTTCGCTGGCCGAAGTGGAGTGGTGGGGCGCGGCCTGGGCCGCGCCGCGGGAGGCGCGAGCGGCTTGCAGCGCGGCCCTCTGGTGGCGGTGGCTGGCGTTAACAACATGTTACTTAATATTTTAAACAAATTACCGGACGACGTAAAGACAAGGCTCAAAAATAGTAACAACAAGAACTCATGCAAGAACGCATTCAAAAAGTAGTAGATACCATACGGAATTAAACGTGAATGGGTGAATGATTGGTTGTAAACTGAGGTTGTAATAAATAAAACACCTAATTATTAAATAGTGTTATAATAATTTATGCTTATATGTTGTACGCAGTGGAAATTCATTCGTGCTACATATTAGGTCCTTACCTATGAAATTGGTGTTTTTTTACGTGTTTTATTTTATTTGGTACGAAATCTTTTTAAATTTCGTTAATACACTATGTTACAAAGGTTTTAGATACAAACAATATGGTTAAATTTCTTACTTAATGTTTAAAATTAAAGTGTGAACTCAACTCTTTTCATGTGCTGCGAGTTCAAGTGTTTCAATTGGTGTCCCCTTGTTTTACAGACTGAAAAATTACAGAATTTTGTTTCACAGAAAATGTTTCATATACTATTTGGTCCTTGTATTTTTGCTTCGTATATTTTTTTTTTTTAACTATTTACTTGAAAGAAACAAATTCGACAGAAAATCAATTCAATGAATTTTGTAATTTTATTTTTTCATTACACATACTTATCAAACAATATAATTATTTTTCAACGAATATTGTTTGGTCAGTGCATTTTTTAGAAGGTTGGGTTATAAGATAAATACTATATTATGATATAAATATGAGTGAGCGAGCGAGCAAGACCTCTCTGGGCAGAACCGACTTGAATAGGTTAGGTTAGAAGGCTATGGCGGGAGCGAAGCGAAGCAAGCTCCCGCCTTAGCCTTCGAGGTTATTTTTTTTATATCCCTTGAATAAGCTATGCGATACCATTTGACTGCAAATTAAAATCGTATGCTTTTTTTCAAACGTTTCATTTCACACACCTTCACAAACTGCACCCTTCTCTATAAGTTGATTTTATTGTTATTAAGTTATATTTTAAATAAATAATATGAGAACAAAGAATATTTAATTTGCTATTCTATGATATGAAAAAAGAAACATTGAATTTTATTTAAAATAAAAAACGATGATTTAAAAGTCTTCAAAGTAATTATTCTACATATTGATTATTCTATGAAATGATAATACGAGAAAAAATTTCTATGAAATGAAATTCTAAACAACTTCAGTCTGTAAAATAACGTACAACCGTTTCAATTACGCACAGTTTTATGAAGCTAACTATTTTTAAGTAATGAAGATATGTATAATATAGCTTAGGTGTCCAATATTCCTGACAGAATTTTATTTGGTTTGAATTTGTCGTTACTAAATAATCCGCAAAATTTAATGTAAGTAAACCATGGTTTTCATTAAATTCTCCATATAAAACGCCAATTTCATAGGTAAGGACCTAATATAAACCTCTAATAGGTTATGTAAGAAATTATAATTACTGTCTATATTAATAAAATAAGGTAAATAAATGTCATGCAATCGATGTCTTTAATTTATTTTTAATTCTACTGACTATCCTATTCAGCCAGGTTAGAGATGTCGAGAGTTAAGTACAAAGTTTTGGTAAAGTACCGTAAAACGGGGTGGTTAGGGAGTAGACAACCTAAAACGAAGCATTATGCTACTAATTGTAAGACTGAAATTATTTCCAATGGACGTAACGTTATGGTCCATATTTTAATACTTGTTCATATTTAACAAATTATGAGATTATGACTTACGAGGGCCGATCCGAAAGTTTTTAGCTGTGTCGACATTTATTGAAATATGTTAATATTGTTGATACATTCATAAAGCAAATGTTATTACGAACAGGTTTGTCAAAAATATTTGTAAAAAATAATGCTTTTTTTTAATAATTAATTTTAACAGAGAAGTTGTTTTCTATGAAATTTTAATTTTTGGTGAAAACATCAGGTTTTTGGTATTCAAAACCTGTCTCAAATCTAAAGGGGTCGTCTGATTCTGATGATATTGCCCGTGATGGAAACGTCAGTACTTTTAGTATATTAAGGCTGGGTTTTATAAAGATCCGTTAGATCAACTTTCGGTCAGGAATGTCAAAACTTGTATGAAGTTACTAAAATTTGATCTGACATATTTACTAACGGGCTTTTATAAAACTGGACATTAAGCAGCTTTTTTTACTCTATTCCCAAATATAGTACTGCACAAAATGCTTTCATTGAAAGTCGCCGAATTTTCCTGGAGACTCTAATTTAGACATTTCTTCAAGGCTTGTTTACTCCGTATTCTAATATCTAATGTTGAAGGGAACGTATGGTTTAAAATAGGATTGATATACTACACGTTTTGTTATATTTATTTTGGAAAAAATTAAAAGGTTACTATTTTTGAGACCGTATTAATTATATCAAAAATCTAGCCAAGGAATACGTCGCTTGCAGATTCTTCATAGCGTTAACACGTTTAGTGTTAAAAAAATCGTAAACCACAAACGAAGTGATTTACATCTATGATTTTTGGACACAATGTTTATATTGGAATTTGCCTTAAATACACTCAGGAGCCAAAAATATCGGGTCAGAGTGCGTTTTTCATACAAACGAGGCTATTTTGAAGCCTTGGTTCCTAGCCAGGGGTTATTTTGAGTGAGGTTTAAAGGTGGGTACTCCGAGGTTCAATAGAGGAGGTCAAAAGTTCTTAAGACACCTACTCGTAACTGATCGCACAATCAGTTGACACCACAGCGAGATAGTTTGGGTTCGCATTTGGATTTCCTTACATTTTATTGTCATTTTAGATGTTTTTCTGAACATGCACAATTCCGGCGTTAACCGCAAATTCAATCAGTTGGGTGTCCTAGGCACTCTGGAAGTCCTGCATCGATGCTCGGGGCATCCATCATCAGATTTTACTACAAGCATCCCCTGGCGAGGAACCAAGGCTTTGAAATAGCCTCGTTTGTATGAAAAATGCACTCTGACCCGATACTTTTGCTCCTGAGTGTATCATATGAAACTTTCGGATCAGCCCTCGTATTTTAGATTGTGTCCTTGCTCACCCCTTAATCCCTTCTCACCCAGTTTTACGGTATTTATTTGAACATGTTACCGTATCGTCAACGTAGTAATAATATATATATATAATATATATATAAGGGGACAATCTCACACCAATTGACCTAGTCCCAAACTAAGCTCTAGGCTTGTACTATGGGTACTAGACAACGATATAAATACTTATATAGAGAAATATATACTTAAATACATAGAAAACATCCATGACTCAGGAACAAATATTCGCGCTCATCACACAAATATCTGCCCTTACCGGGATTCGAACCCAGGACCGCTAGCTTCGTAGGCAGTGTCACTACCCACTAGGCCAGCGCGTCGTCAAAAATCTTATTTAATAATATAATAAGTCTTATTTTCTACGCCTAGAAAACAATACTAGAAGTATTAATTTATCAACACCGTCTTTATAACCATCAAGACAAGGCGAAGGCGTTTTTCGAGGACCTAGCCCACTTTATCAATGTGGAATCAGATCTCGGCGTCTATCCGTACCAATGCCTTCAAAAAACTAGCGCCGTCTTCTCTCAAAGGCCGCCAGCGCTGCGATTCCTGTCGTGGCTCGTTTGCTCATCTGCCTGCTTTAGAAAAAAAAGAATTCATTGGTGCATTAGGGGTCGAGTTTAGAACCTGGTAAACATGAGCCGATACCTCCCACCTCTAAGCCACCAACGTTCTATGATGGACTTCTAACTGACGCGCTGTCAGTTCGGCGTGAGATGGAGTGTACAGGTTATGGACCAAGTACTTAATGCGGGCATTAAGACTGCGCCGAGCAAACGCCGAGCGTCCAGTGGCGCCCTCATTACTATTATTGGGATACGTAACAAACTTTAATAACAATTACCCTTTGAGTAGTCAGCTTAACGGGAAAAGGTGGCCACTTTTTTTCGTTACGAGTAAGTTAATAACTCGAAGGTGAATTGTTATTAAACTATATGATATACCCTATAACTTGTGTTTTCATTTGTAGTACAAAGACATTTCGTCCAATTTCAAGAAAATACTTTAGTTTATTAGAAAACACAATAAAAGTAATGAGGGCGCCACTGTACATCCGGCGTTCGCTCGGCGTAGTCTTAATAAAGTCTAGCTCTATCGGGCAAAATGATTAATTACGATCTTAACTTCATTTTTTATCATATTGCCAGATCATTATTATATTGCTACGTGAAAAATGGGCAATTTGATAAGTAAAGTAGGTTAGGTTACTTTTTATATACGCCCGAAGGGCATACTGCCCAGAAGTAGGGGCCTCGCGTAGCGGGGACCCGTCGACGTGTTGTTTTAGCCATGGATATCTTCTTAACCATAGGGTTTGTAAAACCCCATAAATCGATGGTCAAATTGCCCTCTCATATTGGGCATTTTTCATAGTGCCCGGTCATTATGAAAGATGAAAATATGTATTACTCTGCCCAAAAGATGAGAATTGATGATTTGAATAATTAATTATGCGTACAGTCGTATAAATAACTTTTTATTATTACATCATTATTTCTACAACATGTGAGAAACCTATATCTGTCCTATATCTTAATGTTCACATTAAAGTATAGGTCACCGATACTTTGAAATGAACATTAAGATATAAATACAGCTATAACCGATACTTTAATGACATGTTAAGTACTTACTATATAGTGCATTTAATTACTTTCTGAACATAATTATTAAATTGAAGTATTGATATTGATGTAGATAAAAATATTCACGGCCGCAATCAGTCTGTTAATGACGTTTTGAGTCGTTTCTTAGAGACGGTTTTCATCCACAGTTTTGAAAGAGGAACGGGTTGATTCCCTATAAGAGTATCTTTGAGTACTGTTGATATTGCGTGTCTTTTGTCTATGATTCGGTTTTAACCAAAGTGATACATCAAAAGGTCTAGCGTCAAACGTGAGTCTGAAGTGTAGGTACTAAACCGTCTATATTATCAGTGTTTCGAATCCCAACAAAGGAAAAAAAGTACGATTTCCTTCCGTTTATAGCTTCGCTGGCGAATCGACAATTAATTTTGACTTTCCGGGCTGCATTGAAATTAAAAGTTTATGCGTCACACCTGACTTCGATCGCCGTGGAATACGCCGTACAATTATTCTTTTTTTTCTAAATACTTTTTCTTTTTAATGTCCTTAAAGTTAGTAAAAGCTTTGGGATACCACAAACAGCCAGGTACATGTTGCCATTCGAAGATGTTGCTCTGGTTCTTGGAGTGCGCGATGGAGGGCAGGCTGGGCATTAAGGAATGCAATTTAAACGGTTATTAACCGGTTTTTTACGTCAATAACCGGTTAAAACCGGTTATTTGCATTCCCTACTAGGCATGTCAAAAGCTGTCAAATACCGACCATTAATTACTGGACTTTATGTAGGTAGTATCGAGGAGGCTTTAATGTAGGTAGCCTCTATGGCAATACGAGAAAGAAGTATAAGACGTGGTAAGTGAACAGAGAAGTTAATTTTCTCAAACATCGAAATCGGGTGGAAGTTATTAGCAAATAACTTAAATTATTAAGAGTTTTGTGATGCATGTGTTTTTAGGAAGTTGGAAGAATTGTAATCTTTGTTTATTTTTTTATTTCATTGTAAAGTTGAGGTTGGAAGATTTCTTTATCGGTTTCTGAAACTCTGAGAGCCCCATTATTTTTTCAAGTGGCTTTACGCTTCCAGTAACATAACAACAAATTTCGTGAATACACCAAGCAGTTCGTTTTTTTTCGGGGTTTATAGGCCGGTATTAAATAACCCTTAGATCAATTTAAGGGTTAAAGTACCTGAAATGGATAGTTAATAGTTTCTTCTACTCGCCTGTTTTTTTTTGACCACTCTCTACCAAACACCCTGTATAATGTAACCACAGACCACTTACCCTATAGACTCCGCATACAAAGGCGCCCCCGTAAGCCATGCTTATGCTCACAGAACACTAATTGGTTGCCATGGTTCTATTGGCGCGCACCACGACGCGCACACTTGATTATTCGTTGACTTTGAACTAGCCAATCACGGTGCACTTTCCGCCCCCCGCGCCCCGCCATTTTGGCTTAATGAGATACTAGACAAACTGTTCCGAAGCGGAGTCTATAGGGTAAGTGGTCTGTGAATGTAACTATTTTCGAAATTGGTACGTTCGGCCAAGAAAGTCTACCAGTTTTGACAAAAGTTTCTGACATCAAATTATCGCTAAGGTTGACACTTGTCATTGTCATAATATTATTGCAAGGGAAAATCGAACTTGTTGTATCATGAGGTGCAAATGAACTTCAACCGTAGGGTGGTAGACCAGTTTGGCCGACTGTACCCAACGAAGCTAAATAAAATCTTAAGTTACAGTCAACCCATTTGATTTCTAGGCCACTTTGGACTATGTTAAAGTGACGTTGTCAACCAAAACGTAAGAGACTCCCTATGATTTGGTTTACAACGTCACGTTGACAAAGTCCATAGTGGCCTAGGAATCATTGGTTGACTGTACGAGTACCTAGGCATTAATTATATAAACCGTTGCATACATACCTTTTTATACAAGCTTGAAAAGGAAACTACAAAGTTTGTCATAACCGGTAATGGACAGGGCACCAATGATGGACACAAGGGTTAATATTTGATTGTTGGTTTGTTTTTGAATTTTTCATCACACTTGCTCGTAAATAGTGTCCTAACATGCTAGAAAAATCGACCGTAAATCCAAAATAATACCCGCGGGCCTTTTTTTTACCATTACGTTACTTAAGTGCGTAATAGCTTTTTTTTTAAATATTATACGTGGACTCAAACTATCACAATACGCCAGGACCCCAATTCTTGTGCCATTCGATATGAAGTTTCATTCGAGATGAAATGTCAGTTGAATACTATTTCCTAACAATCTCGCATAATGAACTATTGATCTCATATGTCACTAGAATCGGACTCTGAACACGTTTGACATTATCTGTGGTAAGTCACAGACAATGATCTAGTCTGCCGCTAATAAGTTAAAAATATGATCTTTTGTCTGATTTTATTTCATTTCCTCGCAATTGTGATGAAAAACATTGTATGTTACACGGGTGGTAAAGGAAATACAAAGCTCGAGTCATTCAGACAGAGTCTAACAGACTCTCGTTTGTAATTCTTTCTTTACCACCCTTAATACACTATGTACTATTTTATACAAGCTTGAAAAGGAAACTACAAAGTTTGTCATAACCGGTAATGGACAGGGCACCAATGATGGACGCAAGGGTTAATATTTGATTGTTGGTTTGTTTTTGTATTTAATTTAATAGGCTCTGAAACTACTGGACCGATTACAAAAATTCTTCCACCATTACAATCCTACATTGTCCTTGGCAATGTTTTATTCACAGACCACTTACCCTATAGACTCCGCTTCGGAACAGTTTGTCTAGTATCTCATTAAGCCAAAATGGCGGGGCGCGGGGGGCGGGGCGTGCACCGTGATTGGCTAGTTCAAAGTCAACGAATAATCAAGTGTGCGCGTCGTGGTGCGCGCCAATAGAACCATGGCAACCAATTAGTGTTCTGTGAGCATAAGCATGGCTTACGGGGGCGCCTTTGTATGCGGAGTCTATAGGGTAAGTGGTCTGTGGTTTTATTTATCTGGTCGGACGCCGCGGGCAACCGCTAGTTAGTAATAAATAGGAAAATTATGTTTCAAGGTTTTAGTCTCTGTCTTCTTTTTCTGTGCTCTATTTTGTCTTTTTACAGTGAGAGCGAATATGTATGTATACAGTGTGTTACCGGCATGCGGGCATTTATTAAAACTGCCGATAGTACGTTGCTTTAGCAATTGTTTACAAGTATTATCAATTAAAAAATAATTAAAATAACTTCACAATTAATTGTCTTAGATACTGTCCATTTTTAATGTAGTGCATGTGCTGCGTGTTCCTCGTTATCAGTATCGCTGTTGCTTGGTACAAGGCATGTCGTGGTACGGGGGCAAGTCATAATAATCAAAGTATCCGTCGACTGTCATTTACACTTGTCAAATTGCTGTGCTTTACATTGCTGGCAATTAAAATTTTGTTAGAAAGTTAACAAAGCCTGAAAATTTGTTTTGTAATTAAATTAATGTCATGGTTACGTTACAAATATACGTTATCTTGACGTACTTTAAAAAAAGCCCGGGTGCTGGTAACACACTGTATAAGAGTCAAATCTTGCAAGTTACATTTGACTCACTTCTCGGTTTCCGATGAAGCTAAAAATTGGCATAGGTACGCCTTTAGTTCTGATGAGGAACTCTTAACCCTTAAATGCATAATGATGTAGATCTCTACATCGTATATTTTAAAGTTCAATTTCAAACGTACATTTTAAGTAAATTTCAATCTTAGAATTTATGCAGTAAGATTTGTAGCATTGTCAAAATTCAAATTTGGAAATGAACTTTAAAGACGCGTTTGATTTTCGAAACGCTATGCATTTAAGGGTTAAATTACATGATAAACCCGCCGTGTAAGTTACGCCCACACCAATGCTTAAAAAACGGTGACGGTACGGAATCGCAGTGACAGGGATACGACGCGTCACTGTGTATTCCGTACTGTCACCGTATTTTAAGCAGTGGTGTGTGGAGCATGCGTCAAAAACGGTACTGATACGACGCGTCACTGCGTTTCCGTACCGTCGCCGTATTCTCAGCAGCGGTGTGCTCGCAGCTTTAGGGCTTGTTACAGCGGTGGTACCCACCTTAGGTCCAAAGTCAATCTGACATTCTACAACAATAAGGTTGAGTTTTCTAAAAGTTACAAATGACTTGACATCTCTAATGACATTGACGACTTCAAGCATGTTTTTCTTGAAATGGGTCCCAAATTAACGCTCGTGACCGTACATCCGTCTTGACGAGTAGATGACGACTGTGCAAAAAAATACAGTTGGCATCAACGCCTGTCCCAAATTTTTTTTTTTTCAGAAACTTATTTATTAATTATTTTGTCTTGTTACAGTGAGAGCGATCGAGTTGTAAGGCAGAACCGAGAAATAGTGTACACAAAAGTGTGTTAAAAGGAAGTTTTGAAGCAAAAATGGTTCTCTTAAACATAGTGGAATTATTTATAATAACTTGCTTGGTAAGAATTGCACTGGCATTTCTGTGCTTTGTACATGCCATGAAACATGCAGTGATATTTATGTATTGTACAGGAGAGGTTTCAGACCGCCAGTACTTTTTCTGCTTCGAGCCTGTAGAATGCCCTCGTAGCTTTTTCGGCATGATTTATCCGGGTTGCGACAGTTACGTAGATTAACCGGGTTACGACACTCGCGGGTGGTAAACCTGAGCGAGATTTTCCATTTATTATTTTGAAGCAAATGACGGCCAAATTCAATATGTCAACGGCTATATGTTTCCAAATTTGAATACGCTCGTAGTTTTCGAATAGTTTAGAATGTTCTTTCGCCTCATGTAAAGTAGGCATTAAATAAAATGTACACTCTATACTCTTTCTCCTTCTAAATAAAAAGGACGCCTGTGCATTTTGATAGTCAAAGCAAATTTAACTCCATGTCTTAAGATATAAGGTCACTTGTACATTCCCGTTTCTATGAGACTTGCGCCCTTTTTTCCAAGGAGCCCTCCTTTCCAGTTTAGTATTATCGATAAGTTTAATCTCAAGTAGAATGTAGAATGTGAAATAAATAAAAATTAAATATGACCTCGTGTTTATTTTTAATTTTCATAGTTACCCCCAATACAGTGACGGTAAGAATATTGACAGATTGAAATTAAACTCATGTAACCGCGTGGAATTCTATAATACACTCGCGGTCAAATAATTCGGGTCAGAGTGCATTTTTCATACAAACGAGGCTATTTCGAAGCCTTGGTTCCTCGCCAGGGGATGCTTATAGTGAAATCTGATGATGGATGCCCCGAGCATCGATACAGGACTTCCAGAGTGCCTAGGACACCCAACTGATTGAATCTGCGGCTAACGCCGGAATTGTTTATCTTCAGAAAAACATCTAAATGACAATAAAATGTAAGGAAATCCAAATGCTGACCCAAACTCTCTCGCTGTGGTGTCAACTGATTGTGCTATCAGTTAGGTATCTTAAGAACTTTTGACCTCCTCTATTGAACCTTGGAGTATCCACCATTAAACCTCACTCAAAACAACCCCTGGCTAGGGACCAAGGCTTCGAAATAGCCTCGTTTGTATGAAAAACGCACTCTGACCCGAATTATTTATCCGCGAGTGTAAGTAACTAATCCCCGGTTCCTATATTCAAGAAACGAATCGTTTTCCTTATGTCTCGTTAAAATTTGACATTTGCTACGTACAAAATGTGTCAAATTTTGACGAGACGTAAGGAAAACGATTCGTTTTTTGAATATAGGAACCGGGCATAAGTCGACAAACAAAAACATAAAAAGTTGTTCATTTGAACTGCCAGTCAACCTCCCTACTGTGATGACATAATAAGACTACTCAGGCCTCTATTCTACGTGTTAAAAACCATATCGTCTTTGACCTGTTATCATATTGTCGACGTTTTGATAGCTCTTATATACTTGAGAATAATGGCCAATAACGGTAACCGAATACTACGAGTACCTATAGCTTAACCGAAGCGTAAAAACAGTTCTATAATTAGCGTTGCTATGGTAATAACAGATTTATAATGATTATTATAGCACCCTTAAGTCTCTTATCGTTACATATTACTGGATGTAATTAAGAGCTGTCGTAGTTTCCATCGATTTTGCTACTAATTTTTTTTTTTGGGTCCTAATGAACATATGGACATGCATCCCGTGACTGTTGGAGGGTGGGGACGGGGCCCATAAAAACCTGCCCATCAACCTTTGCCTCGATTACTACAGTACATTTAGAGTGGTCCCGAAATGGATTTTATCACCAAGGCGAAGGAGTTTAATATGGGAAAATTTTGAAAATTTTCTACTCGTGTAGAAAGTGGTACATATAAAAAAAACCGTTCATTTCACTATAATATTTCTGACATCCAGTCTCCGAGCTCCGTCCATCGTGCTGTTTTATCGACATCGACTTATAAAATAACAAAAAAACGTCATCACAATTTCTCCTGTCATCCGGGCTTTGGATGACGTATTAAAAGTAAGTACAGTCTGTGAACACTTAGAAAGTGCTTCGGGTTAATACTTCGCTGTCACTCGCTAGTAATAAGAGCGTTATGAGAGCGAGTGAGAGACCAGAATAAACCCGAAGCTCCTTATATAAAAAAAAAAATCTTTATCATCACTGATAGGAAGGCTCAACCACTCTGCTTACCTACATGTGTGTAGGAGATATGTATAAGGAGGTAAGTACACGTTACAATAGTGAATACTGTTTTTACTACTGGCGTACTATAAACAGCTAATATTGATATCGTTAACAGTATCAGAATATCATCTACGGCGTAACCGAAGCGTGAAAACAATTCTATAATGAGCTTGCCATGGCAATAACAGTTGTATAATAATTATTATAGCATTGTTATTACCATGGTGATGGTCATTCCGCATGTACGTCTTTGCTTTGACATGTTTTAACAACAATTGAAATGAAGTGATTAAAAGAAAAAAAAATGAGATAAATTTTGTGTTTTAAAATTATTATTTTTTGAAACCCCTATAAAAGGATCATTATTATTCATTGACTTGTTTAAGTAACAATAATGATAATTTGTAAGCTGAAAAGTTATTCATTATTTATTTTTCTCATTATCATTTCAAACTTATAGAAAAACTTGTGTATGCGACGATACATAATTAGCTCTTAAGGTACTCGTGCCTGTCATTAGAGCGCGAGCGCTGGTGGCTTAAAACAATAGTCTTCTATAAAATCATTGCATTTGGGATTATGAATACTCCAAACTTTAACCAATTCGGATAATAAAAAAAAACATTTCGAATTAATAATTTATTGTGACTAAAAGATAATACTACTTACGACAAATACTAAAACCGGATTACGGTAATATCGACACATAATAATGTTCTATTTGCTTGATGAATATGTAAGGCCAATTTTTATCTCACTGTCACTGATAAACGTCAAAATTATGAATAATCAAAATCAATGAATATTTAATAATAATAAATATCGATTAAAACAATCGAACAAAAATCGAACTATAGAAATCTGTGACTGATCGACCACCTCAAGTTTAACATTACTGTATTAACCTAAAAACATTTTGTGTAACTATTTAAAAATGACAACTATTTTCAAAAACACTTCAAATATCTAATAACTACTTATAATATGCAAACTTTACTTAAGTAAATAATATAATTGCTTATTTTAATAACTACCTATTACTATTATTTCACACACTTTAACAATTTTTTAAAATCAAGATTTGCTGCTGTAACAAGATTTTCTCATATCACATAATAGAGAAGCGACCAGGATGTCACGACTTTTCACTTAATATGACAAAACTTATTTATTTTAGGTGATAGCTTTTTTTTTACAAATCTACGTAACATTGATCGCGTCCTTTAGGGACGACTAATAAACTAAAACACTTGAGAAGTTATTAAATTTATCCAATAAACTTAACCAAACCTAAAATTAAAAGACATAATATAATCAAAAAGGACCCTACTGCCACCGCTACCATAAGCATACTAATTACTTTATCGAAACTCCTTTCAAAGATCATATTACTCACCGCGTGAGTTTCTTTTAGGCCTGTAGGTATTAATAAACTAGTGACCGACCGAAACATGTTATTTTGCCGAAACCGAAACCGAAACCGAAGGTTCGGTTTCATTGTAGTTTCGGCCGAAACCGAAACCGAAACCGAACCTTTTATATATAAAAAAAAAGTCCTTAAAAAGTCGAAAAAATGTTAGTAAGCCCGTTTTTTTCTAAAATTAATATCTCGCCGACCTATAATTACAGGTTTCTACTTTCAAAGATTTATCACAATGAAATTTCAGCACAGTTACAGAGGTTCTGTTTGAAAATTTAACTACCCTATAAAGTCCAGCCGTGCCGAGCGCGCCCGACGTTAGCCGAGCGCGACCCGAAGGTACGATGTTGTAAGTTTCGGCGCGGCCGAATGGTTCGGCCGTTTTTGGCCGAAACCGAAACTTGGGCCGAAACTTGATTTTTTGGCCGAAACTGGCCGAAACCGAAACCGAAACCGAAATTTCGGTCGGACACTATAATAAACTCATCTTGGCTGAGATGCGCGTCACAAGATACGCCTAAGTAAACGTCAAACCATAGAACACTGTCATTTTTGACGCAATTCGAGACGAGCATTAGAGTTGAGATTAGTTTATTAATACGGGCCTTAGACTCGTAACTGCAAGAAACCCCTAAAAAAGAACTGTTAAATCGGGTGATCTTGCCAGCCAGTGCAAATAACCAAAACGAGAGATTACGCTACATAGTTTGCATCTGTTTAGCCGTTAATTGAAAAAATCTACCAGTCTAGACAATAAAGAATATTTAAATCCGTGCTAACTACTTTATACTGTGTTGACATACTTAAAAAATAAACAATAGATAATAATTACATAAAAAACTACAATATAAATTGTTGTTGTGCTGTTTATTTTATAAAAGCTTTATCATATAGAGTGACAGAACCAGTAACGGACAAGGATCAATGGTGGACACTTCATTCTTATTTTACAAAAGATAAACGTTATTGTTTTGCAACAATTAATTCAGGACCGGATGAAATTTGAATCAAGAGTGAAGTGTTATCCATAACTGGTGCAATTTTAATAACGACATTTCTATTTTAGTGCATTGGTCACGACTGATTCATTTGTTTTGCCTATTCATGTTACCTATTTTTCTTTTTGGTATCGTTCACCATGCTGGCCCTGGTCCTTTGCTGTGTTTTTGGCGCGGCCGACACAGCAGGCAAGACAGCTGTGAGCAACGCCCGAATCAGGGCTGTCCCGCGGCGAGGGCTCTTCAAAGTCCGGACGCAACTCCTGGGAATGCCGTTGGATAGGCACTACAATTCTGGAATGATAAAAAAGGCTTTAAAAGTAAGCATCGATTCTACTCCTCAAATGCTTCTTTTGTCGTACAAAAATATTTTTCAGATATACGTGAAGACTGCATCGAGCGTCCAGTGGCGCCCTTTCTACTATTATTCTTTCTTTCGTTTTCTAATAAACTGAAGCATTATTTTTAAAATCGCAGCTCGGTTTTTCTTGTACAAATGACACAATGACAAATGACAATGCTATTGAAATAACCTTAATATAGTCAAGGGCAAAAGGGGGCCACTATTTTCCGTTAATTTTCTCACACATAGGTTAGTTGTGTTTTAGTATGTCATTTACCCTATATACTCTGTGTCAATTGAAATAGCCAAACGCCAAAATGTAAACGAATTGGTAGTTTTTGACACATAACCTCACAATCACAATGTGTTTAAATCATGGCTAAGACCTCACTTGATCTTTAAAAGCACGTGATTATCGAGTAATAATCGTAAATTGGTTCGTTTGGTAGTGTTTACATCTTTGGCAATATTACCTGACACAGACTATACGTAGCGTATTCATTTGTACAACATAAAACCTTATGGATAAATTCTGAATCACCTAAGAATTCAAAATAAACATGAGCTAGGAAAACGTACATTATAGTTTTATTATTCATTACATTATTCCACTAGGTAAAACCATGTTGCTTTTGACATGTTATCGTATTGTCAACGCGCAACGTTACGATAGCTTTTATTCAGTTATTAGCAGAGCCCTGATTTTTCGCGGCAAAACAAAAAGCAGTCGCAATCTAGCTAGTGTTAGAAATATTTTTTTACGATATATCGATAGTTGTGTAGAAGGTCCACGAAATACAAAAATATTGAATGAAACATTTTACGTGAGTTTTATATAAAATGATATAGAAACAGAGATGCAATTCCTTCTTAGAAATCCACGTCAGCACACGCGGCAGCACATGACATTTTATTTTATTTGGTTGGTGATAAGGATAGGAGTAGATAATCATTAATTTCTCAAAATTCTCTGGAAGTAGACAGTTTCTGTAGTGTGTATTAAGTGACTATCCTAGTCACTTCATTCAATGTTTTACCTCTTAGTTACCCGACTTGTTATTTTATTACTTGATATGAAAAACTTTGGAAATTTAGATGGAATTACACATATAAAACAACTGTCGCGAATGATTGTAAAATAATTTACGCAACAGTCTTTTGTTTTGCCGCGAAAAATCAGGGCTCTGCTTAGTAATGGCGACCGAGAAAAGGAGTCAGAAAGGTGAGTACCTACATACCTACTTAGAGTTTAGAATGCTGTTTATTTTTTCATATTTATAGTTATAGACTGGGAGCTACTCCATGTCTTCGTACTTTATTTATTTAAAATTAAATACCTTAACTCTATTAAAACCCTGAGAAAAAAAGAGGGATCTTACAAGTTAAACGTGCATATCTGTATGCGTATCGTTGCTTAAAAATACTAAAGGGCCACAAATCAAAATGTGTTTGTGTTGCATTTAAATTCGGAATGCTATATACTTTAAGTTTTAAATCAAACTATATATGTTTTTGTTTTGTGGCGTTTTTGCATTTAAACAGCGGTATGTATGTATATGTTTCTGTCTTTGCGTAAGCACTCAATGGAAGCCGGCGCGTACCGCCAATAATAGGTAAGTACCAAGTCAAAGGACGCCTTGCGCGAAAGCGGCATTATCAAAAGGTCGAAAAGGAGTTGAAATGTCACATCACATACCTATAATAGTAGTTTATGCAATAGTTGTATAAGAGAGGTCAAAATATATGAGTGGCGTGAGTTACGATGTGAGCCGAAGGCGAACATCGTAAAGGAAAGCGCCACGAGTGTTTTTTGACTTAGTTATACACCGTTGCATACAATACTTTTTCTACGACTAGGTTTCAAATGAAATGCAAAATTAAGCGAAAAAACTTACAAACGAACGAACGAAGTAAAGAACAACAAACGAGCGGGAAACAAGAAAATGACAAAATATGTGTCTATGGTTTACTTTGTTTTTAAATTGACGGAATGGAAAAAAGAATTATTTACAATTCCAAAACATTTTAATTTGACCAATCAGAATACTTCACTAAATTAAATCCACCAATCACAATACACATCGACAAACGGAACGATAGGTTCTTTTAGGTACGTGTTTCTCTTTAACTAATTTAAATCTTTTAAAAAAACTTTGTAATTCGTATCAACCAATCAGAATACAGCTATTTTAAAATCGACCAATCAGATAACTGAAATCATTTCTCAAAACATTAGGTGTTTTATAGTCCCTATTTCACAATCGTTAAAATATGATTAACAGGCTACACTTAGTAATCTGTGGCGTATCGTTAGGGCGACTTTACGACACCGAGAGCTGTTATGGGGAATAGAGTTATAGACTTTTCTGAAGTCATATTATCTATGTTCTTATAATAGTGTTCGTGACTATGTAAAAGACTAATAAAAGTACAGGAGTAGAAAAACATATTATTAAGTGTCAACAGATAAAAAGTGGGTATGTAAGTAAAATAGATTAAATTTGGTATTTATAATAACCTACTTTAGGTTTGTGTAATTTATGATTATAAATCATAGATCAAAGTATGGCCAAGTAGGAAGCTAAAATTGAAAAAAAAAGTATGGATAACCCTGTCGCACGCGCTATAGGTATTAGAATCTCTGTATACTATGCTAACGAGCTCTTAAAACCTGCCAAGTTCGATTCAGCCATAGGAATAAACCTATAAAAACACCCACATCAGAGTGTACCTACATAATCAAACACATAATTCTTTGACTTTTTTGATCCTTACACTTTTTCGATGTGTCTATTACACATTTTGCTCATTGAATACAAAACGGACACATTCCAAAATAATTTGCTCTTGCATTGAAAATCTTATACGAATAGCTTCTAATTTTAAAATGCAACACTGACTCATTTTGGAATGTGTCCGTTTTGTATTCAATGAACGATTTACTGGTAACAACTTGTCAGGTTTAACAATTAAAAATACGACAAAGGCGCGACAATTTTTATGAGCGGACGTTGCCTTGCTCATTCAAAATGTCGCGACATCGCCTAACGCCGGTGGCGTAATTTAACCCTGAAACGACCGCTAAACTCACGGTTACGTATCAGAACACCTCAAATAAGCCTAATGTATCATAATCCCTAAAGGTTCATAATACCTAATGGTCTTTTTTATTAAAACCGTAAATTTTTCAAGATTGTTATAAAACTAACCTAACCTAACCTAATGAGTTTTATTTATGCAATGGCATTTTAAAAAATCCTGAAAAGATTTCGGTTTCTGTAAAAAAGACCATTAGGTTAGGTTAGGTTAGTTTTATAACAATCTTGAAAAATGTACGGTTTTAATAAAAAAGACCATTAGGTATTATGAACTTTTAGGTAAAATAAATAAATAACACAACCACCAACCAATCAATCTCACACCAATTGACCTAGTCCCAAACTAAGCTCAAGGCTTGTATTATGGGTACTAGACAACGATATAAATACTTATATAGAGAAATATATACTTAAATATATAGAAAACATCCATGACTCAGGAACAAATATTCGCGCTCATCACACTAATATCTGCCCTTACCGGGATTTGAACCCAGGACCGCTAGCTTCGTAGGCAGTCACTACCAACTAGGCCAGCTATACATTATGATACATTAGGCTTATTAAATTTAGGCCTTCTGATACGTAACCTAAACTCACCCGTAAAATATAGGGAAGTTTGTATCATGGCTGCGTTGTAAATTGGCTGAAGTTTTCGGTGTCGCGCAACTATAGTTGAAGTTCTCGTCAGAGGTTTGCAGTTCCCTGTTGAGGTTGGGTTCTGAAGCACTTTTGATGATCTTCGGCATGGCTTCCAGTACGATGTCGAGGGTATCCAGGACCATGTTGAAGATGTGGCACTCTGCGTGTTCATACTTGAGGCACTGGTTGAAGAGGCCAATGATTGTCACTGAGCAGGGAACTTGGTATTCGCCTGAGGAGTCCATCCTGACGATCTGTAAAAGAAAGATAAGGAAGGTGAGAGGAATTCGCAAGTATCAGGAGCTCTGAAAAGTGAGTCATTAAGAGAATAACATGGCTGGGGGGATTTTATGCAAATGTTGTTTTGCCGACACTAATTTCATTGAATGCATAATTTTCACCGAATTTCACTTCATCGAAAATGATTTTCAGCTGTAGATGTGTTTTTAGGTTATCTTTAATATTATTACGTAGGTAGGTTAGGTTAGACCTGTGGCTGTCAAATGTTAACCTCTGCGCCTAGAATAGTCTGTGAATGAAATGAAAATTCTGTACGTTCTTTGAAGTATCAACAAGAATAGAAGAATACAATAGAGATGTGGTGCCAAAAAGGTTCCAACTCACCAAAATGCAGGTTTTCGGTTGGCACCTTTTGTTGAACAAAACAAGGGTAAACCTATATAAATTACCTTAAGGCAAACCAGACCCAGTAGTAAGAAAAACTGGTATTTGTCTTGCTTAGTAAGCTTCAGTACCTATCGATATGCCACTAAAAATAAAAATACGATATTATTTGATTAATTGCATCACAGCTCATCTTACGTTGTTTGTACCCTTCGGCCCACCCTTCCCTCTACCCTCATATTAAGTTACAAAGCACTAATTTCGAAAATTCCAATGCGCTGTCCCTTTCCTTTATGAAGTCGATAGAAAGAGGAAAAAGGAGGTGACATTGAACTTCGAGGGTTGATGTCGGCCATTACTTCGTTGCCCTTGAGAGGGGACGATGACATGACGAGCCGGAATTGAATCCCTTTGAGAATGGCGGGTTGTTTGTTCTACCCTTCGCCCTCGCCTAACCCCATACCTATTTTATTAACATTGAAAATGCAACCTTATCTAACTAGCTACAGCGTTCTTTTTGTTTGGTATTGAGTCCTCAAGGGCAAACCGGGGGATTCGGCAGGCCAGACAGACGCGTCGTAGGATATAGCTAGGTTTATAAGAGTACGGAGGGGAACCAAAAAGTTACATCTCTTATTATGTGTTGGTTATTTTTATAGGAAATGAATATGAGCATAAAACTACTTCATGTTGAACGGAGATACAGGCGGGGTTTAAGCTACCAGATCGAGAATGCTGTTGGTACTACGCACGGATAATTTTTATTTTTTGGCTAATGAAGAAGTCGTATTATTACATGAATTAAAATGATTTTAAACAAATTAACATAAGGGTACCCAGTCCCAGATCAACTGATTTTAAGAAAAACTCGTGTTTTCTGAGCTACCTTCAGTACTAATAAGCAAGCAAAACACAAAAAACTGATGAAATGCTATATAGTAAGTTAAATAAACAGTTTAAGGGACGACGCGCCTGACAGAGGAGAACATTGTAATAAACAATAATAATGTATAAACCCTTTGTTGGTCCGTTCGGTACGTACTTCAAATGCGCTACTGGCAATGGCGGTTCGTGTTCGTATTTATAATAAACTCGCGTAGAAAAAACCAAATATAGCTCAGTGATAAAATAGGTTTCTACAGGTGTACGATTTTTTTAAATCGGTCTAGACATGTTATGTGTTGTAGTGTTGTTAAAAGACTAATCTTGAAGACTTTTGAACCTTAAAGACTTCCAAACCTTGAAGGTTCAAGCTTTGAAGACTCGAGCGTTAAAGGTTTGAGCTCAGAAACGGTTCAGAACCTTAACGACTCAAGCTTTTTATGAGCTCTTAAGAGCAAGTCTTTAAGACTCGGGGTTCATAGACAGCTCAAGCTTTAAAAACTTGGGCTTATTGAAAGCTCAAGGCCCGGAACCTCGAAGGCCTGAGTTAAGCGTTAAGAGCTCAAACAATGAGCGTGCAAAAATACGTACCTATCGATTTCATCCTCGCATAATTATGTATCAGGGCCTTATTTCGCTGACGTTAAGGTACTATGGGACATATTTTTGATTGGTTATGTTATATTATGTTAACTTTTATAGCGTTAAGGATTTTTATCTGTGACAATTTAGTGTCTATCATAATATGTTTTATTGTAGGCAACGACGGTTTTTTAAATCAAACCTAACCTTATGCGCACGTTAGATACTTAGGTAAATCTGACAAGTTTACGGTAGCAGTCATATAAAGGAAATGTCTCTTAAAAATCAACTAATTAAAAAGAGAAACCGGCCGACGACATTTTTAATTTGGTTGTTTATTTTTAATGTGGTCTTTATCGTTTAAAATAAAATATTCTTGTGTTTAGTGGACATTGAATGTATCGACTTGACTATTCGCTACACCAGGCGGGCTAGAACATGTTGTACGTGACTTGTTTGTCCCTTTCGATAGAGCGATAAAGACGCACTGAGCGATAAGCGAGAAAATATAACATGTGCTACCCTTTATTGTTTTAAACTCGGGCGGTTTTACTGTCAACGCTCGCTAAGCGACTACTGCTCAAAAGTTCAAACCTATCTACGCTATATTAAAAAAAAAAACTATTTTTCATTGAAAGTTGATTAGATTAAGGATAATATTTTAAGATTGTAAATAAAAAAAATAAAAGGACAATATATTATGTCGAACCTATTTTATTGAACAAAAAACTTTAAAACCCCCTGCCCCGTATCTCAACATCCCGACAATGAAAGGTGACAGGTGACATTTCATTGTACATGATACCCAGTGACGTATCAGCGTGTAAAATTAGCAATGTATAACGAATACTAGCTAATAGCTAAGTTTGACAATGTGATACCATTTTTTTTAATGTTGACATTAAAATATATCCGAGATTCCGAAAACATACCACACCTACGGTAGGACAAGGGCACAATTGCCCCTATAATCATATAGTACACTAGCTGTTCCCGTGTCCACTTCGTTGGGCAAAACATTTTTTTTTGAGTTAATAATTTTCCCGCTAATTCCCGTTCCTGTGGGAATTTCGGGAATTCCTTTCTAAGTGCACCTCTACGGTACCTAAGCTACGTCCCTTCCAAATTTCAAGTGCCTACGTTTAGCCGTTTAGGCTGTGCGTTGATATGTCAGTCAGTCAGTCAGTTTCTCCTTTTATATATTTAGACTAGCTGTTCCCGTGGGAATTTCGGGAATTCCTTTCTTAGTGCACCTCTACGGTACCTAAGCTACGTCGCTTCCAAATTTCAAGTGCCTACGTTTAGCCGTTTAGGCTGTGCGTTGATGTCAGTCAGTCAGTCAGTTTCTCCTTTTATATATTTAGATAGTACATTGTGCCCTTGTTCCACCAAAGGTGCGAGTAAGTTATGAAGTTACAACGTACGCCGGTTGAAGTTAATTTGCACGTCATGTTTTTTTTTTTTTTTTTTTTTTTTTTTTTTTATGGCATCGAGTAGACAAACGAGCACACAGGCCACCTGATGGTAAGTAGAAACTGTGACCCATAGACATTCGCAATCACAAGACTGCAATGCAATCCTAAGACTGCAAACGCGTTGCCAACCCTGAGGCTAAGATGGAATGCCTCTATGCTAGTCATTTCGCCGGCTGTCTTATCCCCAAACCAAGATACAACAAGTTTCATTTTCCCTTGCAATAACATTATGACAGTGACTAGTGTCGACCTTATCGATAATTAGACCTCACAGAAACTTTTGTAAAAAGCGGTAGACCACTTTCTTGCCGACCGTACACTACACAATGAGTAACAATTCAAAATTAATCAAAATTCCGAATCTTCATAATTCTGAATGCAATTTTAAGATAAAAGACTTAATTATTTGATATCGCTTATTAATCAGACCTAATCTTACATTTAGTAATAGAGCTATGCATTCATTCTAAAATATCTGTCGTAGAAATGTATGTTCAGAATAAATAAACTAATTCGAACGTAAACGGCGTTCCCGTTACGCAGCACGTTCGAAACTTACGAAAGGGCTAAGTTTGGAACACTGACCTTCTCCTTAGTCCTGATGTATCAAAGCGAGGGGAAAAAAGCGGGTCAACGTGACATTGACAATGAACGAGTTTCTAAATAGGTCAAAGTAGCCCCATCATTAGCATATGGGGCCAGGGTTGCATTCAACCTTTTTGTCTAGCGGGCTGTCTGCCACCCCCCTAGCTTCGCCGCGTCGTGTCGTTACATATCGTCGTTGGCGGCAATTGAAATAAGGCAAACTTGTAGGCAACTATGATAATATTAAGCATGTGCATGTGACAGATGTCATTTGGCAAATTTAGTGATGCTGCTAATCAAAACAGCTCTTTTCGATTATCGATAAGGTTTATAAAGGGAGTGTAATCGATTCGTTTTCTGTTGTAAAGGGGGTTGGGTTGTGATTTGTATTCGTAACAGTGGTAAATTATGATAGAATTATCCAAAAATATTTTGTCAAGTAATGTAATAACTCTAAAGTGCAACGGAGCCGAGATATTTAAATATTCATACCTGTTCGTTCTTTTAGTACCAAAAACTAAATAAGAAATCAAATCTTTAATAACTCTGCTCCGAAGGGATTTTTTTTCAATAATTAATAATAAAAAAAATATATGTTTTTAAGAAAAACCAAATTCCTGTTGTTAATTCACGGAAAAAAATAGGCATTCTGCCACCCCACTAGCTAAAACATAATTTTAAATAGGGCAGAAAAATGCTTAGTTGGCGGAAAAATAAACCCTTTCTTGCCTGATTAAAAAGCTGTTATAGTTAAGAGACATTTTAATTTCAATATATTCATGTCTGTAATTTTCATTTGACCGTTTTGTGTATTATAATATTCATAATTTTCACAACGCTACGTTTCCGGTATCTACGTCGCAAAACTAACGTATATAACCTTTTACATAACCTCAACATCGCATTCTCACAGACGGGAGCGAGCGTGAAGGACTACGGTCGATGTTCTAAAAGTGTCATTGCACCCTTGCATTCGGGAACTGCCCTAATCGATACTGAAGCCTGAAACGGAACGATAAAACGTGAATTATACGCAATTATTTATTTATATGTGAAGCAAAAGTGATTGTGAAAGTTGACAATGTCCTAAAAAGGCTAGAACTAATAAGTATATTACTCGTACTTAGTGAAATGGCGCGATCGATTGTAACCTAAAAATTAAGACGCTATATCTAGCGCGTCGGAAAATTTTATTAGGTGAATATTTTTCAATAGTAATATTAACTTTGATATTCGATGTTTTGTTGCATGTTAGTGAAGCTTGTGAAATTGGAAATATGTACATTTGCTCGCTCGTCAAGTTAAGCTAGGTCAAGTTAAAGCAATTAATGTTGTCTTAAGCTAAGTTATACAACGTGTGAAGCCTATATGAAATGAACATATTGGAGTATCTAAGCCGAATTTATAAAAAATATTCTTAATACACACATTACATGCGTTTATATTCACAAATAAATTTTATTGATTGTTTTTATTGTTTTTTTTTTTAATATTATGGTTACTTTATAGTTAAAATATGTGTTTATGTGTACATAGATCTTGAGCATGCACTGCTCTAGTTAGTGTTGAGCGTTTTTAAATTTTTAAGGACCACCAGAACGCATGTGCTCTCATCCCTGTCATAAAAACATTACATTAAATATTTCTTAGAAAAAAAAGGGCGTATGTCTTAGTGAGTTTATTTCTTGCATAATATGCATGTCGCTGGCATTGCATATTACATGACGTTCGTGACTTCGAGAATTTTCTATATAATTTTGTAGATGTTTCTTTTAATTAAATTAATTTTGTAAATAAAGAAAATAAAAAATAACACACGCGGTACTATGTGATTCTTATTATAACTGTTGTGACTATTTTTATATTATCAATTTATAATTTAATGTAATATGAATAACGCTTACTCGCACAGATAGTGACGCTTAAGGAAATTTATTAATTAAGACTTTTTTTTTTTCTAGGCAACTTTTTCTTAAAACATTTAAATGAAATATTGACAAATAATAAAATTAGGACGTAAAAATACTTTTAATAAAAATACATGTTATGATGAATATCAAACGAATAAACCCTTACAAAGTTCCCGTGACCCTTCCACCGGCAACCGCGCATGCGTGAATTGATCGATTACATTGACCTCCATAGCAACACGTCTCCGAGTGCCGCAGTAAGATATATTTTAGAGAGATAATTAACTGTTTTCTTTTTCAAGATTTGTAATTGTCATTAACCGACGTGTACGGTCATACGACTATTTTTAGATTCTTCAAAAGGTATATTTTGATTATTCTATGTCGTAAGAGGCGGCTAAGGGAATAAAGGTTTGTAGTACTGTTAGGCGATGGGCTTGCAACCTGTCACTAATACGCTGGTAAACATCTTAGCCTGATTGTGCAAAATGTGTTTTCATCACACTTGCTCGTAAATAGTGTCCTAACATGCTAGAAAAATCGACCGTAAATCCAAAATAATACCCGCGGGCCTTTTTTTTACCATTACGCCCTTAACGTGCGTAATAGCTTTTTTTTTAATATTATAAAAAAAAAAAAAAAAAATAACATTTATTTCAGACTTGAAAGCCCATAGATTATAGTTACAAATTTTACAGATTTAGTTATTAGTCTTAAAATAAAAATTAAAAATATTAAAATTAAAAATAAATTAAAATTAAATTACACTTATTATTCATACTATTTACTAAATGCTAAAGAGTGCGACTCGATCTCCCATATGTATCTTCGGCTTCGGGCTTCTAACAGACTCTCGTTTGTAATTCTTTCTTTACCACCCTTAATACACAATGTACTATTACAGAATTATGAACAAGTTTTTAGAGTCATTGGCAATTCTGTAGCTCTGCCTACCCCGCTCTGGAATTTCAGGCGTGAAAGTATGACATGTATGTATGTAATATGTATGTAAAGTCAACGGGTTAAGTAAAATAAAATTATTTGTCAAATCATGACAATCGCCATATAATTTTACCTATTAACTTAGGAGCCCTACCTATCTACATGTATTTGAGTGTCGCCTGGATGACCTATGGATATCTAGAGCACGATCTAGGGCGAAGGGGGTAGGGGGAGGGAGGGCAGTCTGAGTGCATTTATCGATTCAATGTTACGTAATGAACGGAACTTACAACTCTGTTGCGATGTTTCTAAGGTTCAAAAGTTACAGATGTCAGAGAGAGTACGAGTACTTCCCGTCCCTCTCCGACGGCTTCTAGAATGTTCGGAGCTCAACGGCAAGTTATGTAATAATTTACTGTATCAGGTCATCATATTTAATATTTCACGACCATTTGATGACTCCATACACTTATCTTCGTAGCATAAACTGTCGAACATAAAAATATGCCTTTCCGCTAACAGATAAAAAAAAACCAACAATGGTGGACGTGACAGCTCGGAAGCCTTTGTCAATCAATAATTAATTGACCTTCTAGATAGATAAACCATATTGTCTTTAACCTGCCTCCTATGTCACCATCGTGCATCTTGACTATGACGGGTGACATTTCAGGACATGGCACAGCTTATATACCCAGTGATGCATCAGCATGACTTTGCAATGTATACCGAATTGGCTAAGGACCAAAAAGTTGGGCACGCTAACTTAATCAATTAAATTTTCTATGAAACTTTTCCGTTGTGATACGAAAATTAGCCATACAATTGTAGGGATACTTTTCGTCGCAAAACGGAACTTTTGTCGTGTTCGTTATTTGTATGGTTAACTGCGCTTATCTGTGGTCCAACTTTTTGGTCCTCACCCTATCCCCTGTCACATGTCATTGCCAAGATGGTGAAATAGGGGGCAGTACTCTGGCCGGTAAAAAACT
The DNA here is from genome assembly GCA_963966035.1 of Acleris laterana. Classification (NCBI taxonomy): domain Eukaryota; kingdom Metazoa; phylum Arthropoda; class Insecta; order Lepidoptera; family Tortricidae; genus Acleris; species Acleris laterana. Next base: position 86,593,345 of record OZ014438.1, read on the forward strand.
GCTAGCTCTTCTGTACTTGTCATTTTTTAATGTCATAATGGAGGCAGACTTTCAGGTCACGATGGTAAATGATCGAGACCAGGACTAGGAGATCAGAAATCTTAAGTGCGCTGCGGGCGTTTAGAAATGCAGTAATGGCGCCCAACAAAACAGTACCATAACAGTTTTTAATGCCTAGAATCTCGACCTAGGCATATAAGACAATACTAATTCGATCCTCATAAGCAATGCAAGTCTAGATTCAAATCGAAATGGATACGTATTTCTTTGTTCGAAAGGTCAAGAGGGCAAAACTGGCGCAGTGCGGCGTGCACTTTGCTGCATTTCCCCTCCCTCGCCCCTTAGGACACTTTTGCCCTGAGTTCACCTGCGCGGACATATTTCCCTCATCCTCCGGGAGACATCCGCATTACCACCCCCCGGGTGCATCCACCGCTAGGTCACCCTGCGCAGACATATTGATTAATCTAGATTCCCGGAACTACTTACAATATAGTTTGTTTTTTAGGTAAATGATGTTAGTTAGCAGGGGATTATCTAAATAGGTATATACAAGAAGAAACTACTATTGACACACAGCCGAAACCGCTAGGTCTAGATTCCAGGTACATAGGTTCCTTGAGAGATCTAGATCTGGGGGTGCCTTAAGAAGGGATTTTTGGAAATTGATCGCCTAAAGGGTTAAAATAGGGGTCATGTAAGAATTGTAATGTTGTAACTGTAATTGTATTTTTTTTTAATGTAATCCTCAATTAGGGACCTAGAATTTTTTTAAATGTAATCCTCAATTAGGGACCTAGGGATCTGATTCTGTCTGTCTTAAATTTAAAGACGTGTATCTTTTAAAACAGTAATAAATAGCCAGTTGTTATTTTTAGAGTATGTGTTAAGACTGCACCGATCAAACGCCGAGCGTCCAGTGGCGCCCTCATTACTATTATTGTGTTTTCTAATTAACTAAAGAATTTCCTTAAAATCAGACAATACAAACTTTATAACAATAACCGTTTGAGTAGTCAGCTTAAAGGAAAAAGGTGGCCAACGTGAATTGTTATTAAACTACCCCTACCCTATAAGTTGTGTTTTCATTTGTAGTACAAAAAAACACCGTCCAATTTCAAGGAGGGTGTTGTTTGTAACCGTAAAAACCACATGCATCTCGTTTGCAGTATCAATATAATAAATCATCCTAATTATAATTAAGTATAACCTTGTTTACAGGGTTGCGACCTGTTTATCAAAAATTATCCTACAATTATGATAATGTACATTAATGTACACCAGCATCCATGTTGGAGTTTGAGCGAGTAACGCTGCGGCCACATGTTCGCTACACGGTTCGCGTCTATGAAACGAAAAGTGTGCGAATCGCGTTCGCCCGTCGCGTCGCCCGAAGCTTCGCGTCGCGTCGCTGGTATAGACCGCGGCGTTAGACATCGAGCCACAAATAGTGCGGGACGTATCTATGTATCTGTGTGTATGTGTGTATGTGTGTATGTGTGTGTGTGTGTGTGTGTGTGTGTGTGTGTGTGTGTGTGTGTGTGTGTGTGTGTGTGTGTGTGTGTGTGTGTGTGTGTGTGTGTGTGTATGTGTGTGTATGTGTGTGTTTTGTGTGTATGTGTGTCGGTGTGTATCTGGGTGTGTGTGCGCATGTAACTGTGTGTTTGTGTATCTGTGTAACTGTGTATGTGTGTGTGTGTGGATGTGTGTATGTGTGTGTGAATGTTTGTGTATGTGTGTGTCTTTGTGTGTATGTGTGTCGGTGTGTATCTGGGTGTGTGTGCGCATGTAACTGTGTGTTTGTGTATCTGTGTAACTACATGTATGTGTGTAATTTTGGAATTGCATAGAAACAAACGTAATTTAATGACATGACTGACTAAGATACGAAACAATACAGAAATTTCAAAAATATATTCCATAAAAATACCCCTGGTAGGCACGATAGGCATTTTTTTTTTCAGAACACCTAAAAAAGTATGTCAGGCCAATAATTATAAATAGAATCTAATTGCGCACTTGCGCCTTGGGTTACGACGCCCTTTTCCTTTTCTATTCAGTTAAATGATTGACGTCAATTACCTCTCTTTGACGTCATTCGAGAGTAGAAATAGAAATGACGTGGGTTTCTCGTCCTTATACAACCTCCACGGGCTTTTATGCTTAAAGCGCCCACGTCACTTTCAAGGGCCATAATACTTTAGAAAAACCTCGTATCTGATATTTCGGGACGTATAACTTTGAACTTAATTATTTTTATGTTTAAAATCGTACGTCACGAAATATGAGATACGAGGTTTTTCCGAAGCAACGACGATATATTTCGCGATTAATCACACAAGTAATAGTATTTCAAAAAAGCTCGATTCGCTAATGCCATATTAGTTTTCGTTACACAATGAAAAGAGTTAACGTTGTCTCGTAGGCTTAATTACGTACATTTTTTTTAAAATTCACCCTAATAACCAAAATCTATTTGATTTCCTTTCATAAATTATCCGTAAATTATACGTTTTAGGGTTCCGTACCAAAATGGATAAAAAGGAACCCTTATGATGAGACTTCATTGTCTGTCTGTCTGTCTATATGTAACAGTAGGTTTTCTCAGCAACTACAAATGCTATAAATTTGAAAGGCTTAGTTGTACAACTTGCTTGCTCGCATCTCTTTTTGGTAAAAAAAGTATGGAATTAATTTTATAAATAATTTAAAAGGGGAATCTGCTTCTATTGAACTGAGGTGTCTTATGGCGGGCGTATGATCTAAATATATAAAAGGAGAAACTGACTGACTGACTGACATATCAACGCACAGCCTAAACGGCTAAACGTAGGCACTTGAAATTTGGAAGGGACGTAGCTTAGGTACCGTAGAGGTGCACTAAGAAAGGAATTCCCGAAATTCCCACGGGAACGGGAATACTCATATAAACCGAAGCGAAGCGAGGGCGGGTCGCTAGTATATAAATATATGACTAATATTCATGACTCACCTGACTTAACTGTGTACACTTATTAAAACCGCCTTTCGTAATCGATAATTAATTAAGCAATAAAGTAACTTTAAAAAAGTTTCGAATTCTCCAGTATCAGAATTTGCCTTTTTAATGAAAGACAAAAAAATTGGTAATATGAGTTTAACGTTGGATATATTTCGATATGATACGAGTCGATTCTTTAAACGTTATGCGTCTTCAGTGGGGCCTTGCGCGCCTTTTTATAATATAAATTTAGTTTATTCTGATCTGTGAATACGTAGTCTCTGGTCAGTTCACCGATATCTCAGTATTTTTTTAAATTAACAGTACCTTTCACAGTAGCTTTCGTCCGAGTACCACTGCGAGGTTGCTTTTGTTTCAATGCACAAAGCTGACTAACTTCTTCATGATATTTCATACGTTACACACACCCCCGCGCCCCCGTTTCTAAGGGGGTTAGTCCATTAGGCCCACCCACACATTACGTGGCGAAGGTTAGGGTGACTAAATAGTGCTTAGTGCTCAATGCACCACGTGGACCAATCCCTAACTGTCTAACGACACACATCAAAAATATGTAAGAAACAATATTGATTTAAATCGGCTCATGCTTTTAGAAGTTATGGTGGAATAAAGATATCTAAGATTTTCACTTTCAGTCAGTCGTGTTTTTTTTAGTGGCGGCTATATTAGGGGTTTTTAATTTTTCTGGTCTAAGAACACGTAAAGTAATTGTTTAATTTTAGGTAATATTGAACTCGGACAGTGTCGAAAGTTTATTTTATCTGTGACCAGTGAATGGTAACACAAAGGAATGGGGTCAAATCAATAGCTGGTAAGTAGGCATAATGTGACAGCTTGTTTCATAGGTAAAATTGTTGCCATGTGAAGAGTTAGAAGAAAATGCTTGTGTAACGCACGACTCGCTGGTCGGACTGTGGGTTTTATTAAAATCGATAGACCCGATTAAAACATATCAGCTGTAAGAAAAGGATCACCCAACCCATGTTTCGCAACAAAACGATTTAAATACGTTATTATTAAAACTCTCGGCAATTCAAAATCTACAAAAGTATAAACAACCACTTGTTTTCTTTTATAATTATTACCTCCTCGATCTGTGTGCAAAATAACACCTGGTGTAAAAAGTGTGTATGTGGCATTGTAGCTCCCAAATGGATGCATGGCAGTTTTTTTAAAAATAATGTGTAATTCAGGATGATTGTAAGTTATGTAATAATGAAGATCGCTTTGGCCGTTTAAAAGATATCAGGTTTGAAAGACGATGACGTTTCTGTATTGTTAATGACTTAACTAGTTTTCGAAAAGTTTTAAGTTACATAACAAGTTTTCTAGATAGATGTCAACAAAGGAAAGTGCATCTAACAAATTATGCAGCTCTTGCCCTCGAACAGAAATCAATGTCTGCTCCCAGTCTCGTCCGGGGGACGCATGCGTTGACGGGAACGTGGTAATTCTCTGTCGCATCGCGTTTTGCAATTAAATATTGATTTGACATAAAGTGAAATATAAACTGACATTTCGTCTATGGTTTATTGTAATTAGATATTTTAATTAGTTAAAAAATCTCTCGCATGATTTGAAGCATATACTGCCCTCCTATAGGATTCACGCGCAATTTGATAGTCAAAGCAAATTTAACCCTGCGTTCTAACAATTAAGGTCACTCGTACATTCGCGACTTTTTGAGAGTAGTATAATATAGTACTTGTAGTCAAAACGAATTAGGGGCCACATGTAATCAGCTATAATATGGAAACGTTACAATTTATTCATGTATTTAATTACGTGACAGTAAATAAAGGCTATTGTTCTTGTAGCTAAATTGTTTTTAATTGCTATTCACTGCAAAAGTAAGTTAGACAAGTTTTTGACACTCAACTGGTAGTTGTGTCCCCGGGGACATAGCAACCAGTAGGTAATTATAAAGTTTGGCGGCGGCGAGGGAGGGTGGTGGTCTAGTTGGTAGTGACCCTGCCTACGAGCGCCCTGTTAAGCGCGAATGTTTATTCCTGAGTCATGGATGTTTTCTATGTATTTAAGTATATATTTCTCTACATAAGTATTTATATCGTTGTCTAGTACCCATAGCACAAGCCTAGAGCTTAGTTTGGGACTAGGTCAATTGTTGTGACATGTTCCCCTGATATATACCATTTATATTTTACGAAGTAACTAGTAAGTATATAATTGCAGTCAGCTGCAAAGTGACACAATTATTTTCATTTTGTACGCAGACAAGCGTTCGATTTTCAAAATGAAAACGATTGCTTGCGTGTGGATTAGGAAATAAACCTGCTGTGCCATCACGCTGAGCCGGGACCATGGCTACATACTTCTTATGCGTATACATAGTTGTATAAAGTTGTATAACTGTGAAATTATTTTTCAATGTTTGAAACGCGGTCGAGAATTGAAGGTGGGTAATTTCAACCAGGTATTGCGCATGTGTTTGCGAGCGATGCCTCGGAAGACAGATAAAATATCGTTTTAGTTGCGTAATACACGTAAACAGAGCAGGGAGTAATTTCAATCTCGGTCTGATTGAATAAACTAGTTCTCTAAATAGTTGTGTCGAGTCGGTGTGGATTTACATATCAAGGTACGTGGAGTGGTTTTTACCTGTTGGATTTGTTAGGGCCGGCTTTTTAGCCGCGTAAGGCTCCTTCGTACTAATAATAGTGATAATGAAATAAATATCTAGTGTCAAGGAAGTTAAGTGGAATTTCGTTTGTTTTACTAATGATCAAATTAAAAAAATTTCGTCTTTAGGAGCTGAGACCAAATATACAATACTTAGTAAGGTTTTCACGACGACGCGCTGGCCTAGTGGGTAGTGACCCTGCCTAAGAAGCTAGTGGCTCTAATCCCGGTAAGGGCAGATATTTGTGTGATGAGCGCGAATATTTGTTCCTGAGTCATGGATGTTTTCTAATGTATTTAAGTATATATTTCTCTATATAAGTATTTATATCGTTGTCTAGTGCCCATAGTACAATCCTAGAGCTTAGTTTGGGACTAGGTCAATTGGTGTGAGATTGTCCGGTCAAATTAAAATAAATTATTATAAATTTTTAGAGTTGTTGGTAATTCTGTAGCTCTGCTTACCCCACTCTGGGAATAAAGGCGTAAGTTTATGTATGTATGTATTGTCCGGTCAAGGTCACTTGAATCTGACTTATCCAAATGGTTTTACAAAAAATCTAAACCAATACTCTCTGAGGGATTAGTCATTATCAGGGGTCGGATTTTTCATCGCATGGTGAGATGAAAGAAAACTGTGGAGTCGATATTAAAGCTAAATTTTAATTCATATTCATACTCATTCATTTAATTAAGAACGAAATTAAATTATAAATAAAATATAGAAATAAATTATATCGTAAATAAAAATAAAATAAAATATTACTTTTATAATATGCTTTACCGCAACAAAGTAGTCTGAACCAAACAAAAGATTAACTAATTTGATATAGTTACAGGGTAAATGTAACCCTTTACCAAGCAAAAGGCTTAAAACTTCCCAAATCATACTACACAAACAATTTTAATTACATTCAGTAAGATTAATTTTCGATTAACATTTTCGATCTGTCAACCTGCACAAGGGACAAAAGTATTACGGGACTAAGAAAATTGGTGAGTATGAGTATGAATATGAATTAAAATTTAGCTTTAATATCGACTCCACAGTTTTCTTTCATCTCACCATGCGATGAAAAATCCGACCCCTGGTCATTATGAATTATTATTGCTGTAAGATCGGGGGTTATTAACATAACTTTTTCTTTCAGGTAAACTATCTGCAACGCCATCTATATTCGCAACACGCAAAGTCATGTTCGCAGTAGTTCACAAAACGCTCGTCAGAGGTCGTAACTGAAAGTTCGGCGGTCGCTGAAGCTGTCAAGTCATCGTCGTTTTCGCGATATTGAAGAACGCAACAACAAGAACTTGCAAATATTTTGCTTGTGCTGCCAGCCTGCGTTACTACGCCTGCCAAAATCGTGAGTACATCTTGCAACGCCTGATTTATAGCGCTACGCGACCCTGGCCTAGGCATCTGGTCTAAGGGCAAAGCTAGTTCGCAAATGCTAAGTGCGTGAGAGTCCGGGTCTCTAAGTTTTTTTTTTTTTTTTTTTTTCTTTTTTTTTTTTTTTTTTTATGGCATAGAGTAGACAAACGAGCACACAGGCCACCTGATGGTAAGCGGAAACTGCGACCCATAGACATTCGCATTCACAAGAATGCAGTGCAATCCTAAGACTGCAAATGCGTTGCCAACCCTGAGGACTAAGATGGAATGCCTCTAAGTTTAGGTATGACAACATAAATCTATCTTTTCAGCACCATTTGAGAGTGCGATCTCTTTATAAAGTGATTGAACTTTTACAAGAGGATTATTTTGTATACATTCAATACTTATCTGAGTAAAGAAACATATTGGACCTTGTTCCCATGTTTGTCTTAGGGAATCTCAAAGGCTTAAAATACATAAACCAAAGCAAAACACCTTGCTTTTTTCAAGCTTTTGTTTATTAGTCAATTTTAAACCAGTTCTTCTCATGTCATGTGCATGTATGGTACCATCGAGCTGATTTGATGATGGAATAGGATGGTGGCGACATGGTCTTTGCTGTACTAAGTACCCGCCGAGTTAGGGCTCGTTAGTTGCCTCTGTTAGCTAGTCCAAAAAAAAAATATTTGACGGAAACTTAGTTTTAAATTGACGATTTGATAAAAAAAATATTATGCTTGAAGTCTCGTCAGTGTTGCCATTGAGTTCAAAGAATCGCAAATATTCGCGGAGCGGCAACGCGACAACGCTTGATATAAAGAGTTTACAAACAAGCATGAAGGTGGCGTAGCTACAATCTCACATAAAAACTACCATCGCACCTAAAAACTACCATTCGCACACAAAAACTACCATTGACACATAAAATTAACAATTGCACAGCATTAGAACAGCACGAGAAACAATTCACAACATTGTATGATATCCAGTGTTCGGAATTTTCACGGCAAAACAAAAGACTGTCGCAAATTTACTAGGGTAAGTAATAATTTTTCATCGATATCGAGAATTACTATGGAATATTTTATAATTTAAAATAATATGCAAATAAAAAAAGTAATTCACAGATTATTCAGTGTACATAAATGGCTTTATAGTGATAAACGGAACCGTTTACTCCCAGAGAACGTCGAAAAATTAATGACTATCTACTCTTATCACTATCAGAAACCAAATAAAATGGCATGTGCTGCTGTGTGTACTGATGTGGATTTTGAAGAAGAAATTGAATCTGTTTCGATATCTTTACACAAACCTAATGTATTTTATAATATATCTATATTTATTTGGTGGACCATTATTTATTTTACTATAGATATCGATGAAAAAATATTTCTTACCCTAGTAAATTTGCGACAGTCTTTTGTTTTGCCGTGAAAATTCCGAACACTGATGATATCAATAAACTCGGTGTAATATAAAAACCTAGCGGAATATAATATTCCAAGATTGTTAACAGCTTTCGCTATGGCTATTAATCTTGCACTCGCGACTGGCAGTATATTTGTCACTCGTGGGTCCTAGAAAAAAGAAGATTACCGATCGCCATTAAGCAAACGGAAGCATTGTACCTAGTCCAGCCATAAATAATGTTTATTTTTTAATTTCAACTAGCGACCCGCCCTCGCTTCGCTTCGGTTTATTTGAGTTTTCTATAACACACGTACATAAAACAAAATTTATTATACATAAAAACCTTCCTCTTGAATCACTCTATCTACTAAAAAAAACCGCATCAAAATCCGTTGCGTAGTTTTAAACATCTAAGCATACATAGGGACAGACAGCGGGAAGCGACTTTGTTTTTTTTTTTTTTTACTATGTAGTGATACGTATATGAATAAAAAGCTTATTTAATGTACATTTTGAAGAACAAATAATCATTCTAGTTAGTCGCCGCAATTTCGGACGCGATCTTTTAACATTCACAGCCGGCATCGATGAAATTACGCGTGACTTTCCCGTATATTTCACTTTTTGAAAACGCCTAAAAATGCGAATACGTTTACCAAAGAACTTTATGTTTTAATATTATAAAACTTCCTATCTCTGTGTATATTTAGAGACCAAAGTTATATTTCTCAACATGACTCAATTCCAACTTATGAAGCAAGAAATTTGGTGTGTTTTTGGATTTGCTGCAAATTCATGTGAAATCGTAAAGTCGATTTAATGACATCAAGATTGACCGGTGTACAAACGGATCTATAGTTGCTTGAAATACATTTGTATAAGAATTTAAAGGTAAAAGTCTGGTTAATTATTGTTACGCAAATTTGAACTCTCTATAAGAACTCTTACAAAAGTGGTGGCCGTTATCAGTATCATTGTCGTGCGTAAATTGTTTTTTTTTTTTCTAGTCCTAAATGGGAATACTACAAGCTCGTACATCAAATAATTGCAATATTTTAGAATGCATTATTTTTATTTTTATTTTGTATAAATCAAAGTATTGATAATGATATACAGATTTATCAAAAACTCCTTTGATTTGTTTTTTTAAATTTTAATAAATAAAAGTAACAGAACTTATGGCTGGACTACGTATACACTTTTAATTCTAATAAACTCACCCTAAATTTGCTAACCGGGCAAAAAACACTTCCTTAACATATAACATTTTATTATTAATAAGTACGTTTAAGTAAAATACTAAAGTCAATGACCTTTTGCATATAGTTGTAACGCATCTGTATAGACCGTTCGAATTTGAAATTTAATGTAAACTTCATATTCATTTTGTACACAACTATACGCAAGAGGTAGTTTATTTAAATTTAATCTACTCTTATATCGTAAAGTTCTAATTATAAAGTTCAAAACGAATTTAAATTGGCATACTTTATAAACACAATATTTAAATAAAAAAACACTTTATAAAGTAATTTTTTTACCATTATGATACAAGTTAATCCAAAAAGATAATGTCACCATCGAGTCTCCATATCCATTTTTTTTATTTATAATGGAACGCACATGCGGTTCGCGTGATTTTTACAGCATTACAAATAGTTTTCATTCCAATTTTTACTTGTCTGTGACAGCGCCCGCTTTAATGCATGCGCGGTGATGTGCTAAGTTTTGGCGCCATTCATTTAATACGTTTTGTTGTAATGTATGAGAGTAGATAAAGTAGTGTATGAAACTGCCCATAACTAGGTATTAAAACACTCGTGTGCTACTATTAAAAACTTCGCCTAGCGGCTCGGTTCTTAAACACACACTCGTGTTTTAATACCCTCATTATGCAACAATTTCATAAACTACTATTTCGTATAACCATATTCATTCTGTACAACACTACATGCAAGAGGTAGCTTAAAAAAATGTAAATTCCATATTCATTTTGTACACAACTAGATGCAAGAGGTAGTTAATTAAAAAAATCACATATATTTCACACGATTTTTTAACCCCAGGTAAGGAGTGTGACCCAGACGCTTCCGACGCGAGGGGCCGAGCTGTTTGAAACGACTTAGGCTTAAATACAGCATATTTAAGAGACTGGAAAACCAAAGGCTCGTTCCTTCTATAGATACGCAACAGGGGGATAGATTGCCTCCTTTGTGGGTTGACAGTTGCACCGTACCTATTATCTGTGGTTAATTACAACAAGGTCGAAGTTTACCTACTGTTTCTTGGTCCGTGTATTAGAGATATATTGTATTCTGAAACTTTTTAACGATCCAAGATTGTCAAACAACCCTAGCCTTACCTACAGGCAGCCAATCAGCTTGTATGGAAACTGTGAAAAAGGCATGGATATCTATTGTTGAAAAATTAATAACTTAGAAAATATATTTTTTCTAGCACTCGCTTTTCAAATGTTTGGAGAGATATCTAAGGCTTTTTAAAAATGAATTCCCTCACGAACTTTTAAATTCTCCGTATTATTAAAGGTGTTTTTAACTTCCTGTTGAATTAGCATTACAAACTCACTATCCTATTAAATTCCACTCTCCTACCAATTCAGCTGACGTCTATATTAAGTATAACAACAATAACCCAGTCCCCACGTGTATGCAATAAATTCCACGAGCCCAAAGATGTTACCAATAAAAGCAAAAATTAACAAAACGTTAGATCAATTAAAATTCCAACACTTGGTTTTATGTTCTGCCACTACGTATGGTAGGCCGTGTAAGGAGTACGTTTCAAGCAGGAAGAAATACTGCAAGGAACACCAAAAATTGAAGCGGCTCTCACACTACGGGTACAAGCTTTTACAAGAATTCGAGTTTACGAAGTATACCAGCGCAGCGGCTATGGTAGAAGTTGAAATGCGACAGGCATTTGCGAAGAGGTTCAACTTAGAACCTGACCCGGGGCATGAGCAAATTATTGTTAGTTTATCAAAACGAGTAGGAAGATATGAACACTTAGACCCTACAATGTGTGGGGTAACGTACGAAAATTCTTGGAAAAACAATCTGGAAATAGAGATATTGTCGTTTCAACCTTATTTAGATTCAAAAGTTATTCAAGAGCTGGACCTGGAAATACACAAGAAGTATCCTAGAGACGATGCTAAGACGCGAAGTATATTCGACGTAAGCAAGGTTACAATTAACAAAGCATATTTTGATTATACGATAGCACCTAGTATCAATATCCCCTATAAAATGCTGGGAAAATCGTTAGTTAATTTAGATAAAATATAGCTCCTAGATCACATTCGTTCAGTGTACTTATTCATATTTAGGTTAAATAGGGTGCGTATCTACTCACATACCTTTTTAAGTCCTATTATCGGAAGTCCGAAAATGTTTGTCATACCATTTTACATCATAATGATCAATCTTCATACTCTTCATATTTTTTTTTAGTACTAACGATACAAATCGGTAAGAAAAAAAAATAGGAATAAGAATTTTATGTGAGTCAATATGGACCCGGTTAAATAACTTTGGTTACGTCAAAGCCCCTACATTATACTAAAATAGTGCTAGGGCTCTGAGCAGTTGCTACTTTTCCGTCAATTAAAACGCCTGGCAATGTTATATTCGAATTAAATACATGTCACCCAGCTGCCAGGCGCCCGAATTGATTAATAATGATTAATGATAGTAAGGCACACTAACTAGAGGGATTTCGTAGCTCTACGTCACCTGGCACTACTTTTACCGATTTACTGTCATTAAGTACAAAAAGAAATTCGTCCACAGAGAATTAGTCGTCAAATCGGAAAAAAATGCCAAATTGAAATATACCTATTAGGATAGTTTTCCATCCAGGATATTGTCCAAAATAGAATCATGTCCTCTGGTAAAATTGTCCAAAATTAATATAGGCCGACAGGAATAATAACCATTTGTATTTATGTACACTTGGAAGTATTACCATTTGAAATATGTACAAATGGAAATACGTCCATTTGTATTTACGTCCATATTTATTATTATTTGCAAATACCTTCCCCGTAAACCATGTACGTACATTGACAATCATACTCGTAGATATTACGTCCATTTGTATTTAGGGCCAGTCGGAAATATAACTACATCTCTTTTTGAGGGTAAAACAGCCGGAGTAACTACTGTTACGAGAGACAGTCCGTCTGGCAACTTGGACATAATTCGTTTTGTACTTAAATTTACATTACGGTCTCAAATTAAATTAGACAATATTCACTTTGTGCGTATTAAATTTTGCACATTTTTTATAATGGACATAATTCATTTCAGACTTAATTAATTTTTAACGAAAATAAATTTGGTCATAATTACATTTTATCAGATTTACACTTTGGTCAAAATTCCAAATGGTCAATTCAAGTGGACGAATTTCTTTTTGTACTTAATGACAGTAAATCCTTTTACCCCAATTAAAAAGCCTGGCAATGTTATATTGAAATGAAAATTTTCATCCCCTTTTTTGCCCAACCACTGTCACAGTACTAGAGTAATCAATGTATTTATCACTACATATAACACTGGTCTATTACCACTTCAATTTTTCGGGCTACAATAGGAGAGCCGATACTTATAATGTCCCCATGAAATAGGTAAGTAGTCAGTGAAACAGTTTATGTCAAGTCAAATAAATAAAATAAAAATGACATAATAAATGAATAATTTGTTAGGTTTCGAACATAATAATATAAGGTATAATAATATTCGGTGTTCCGAGGAATCGCATAAGTAAAAATAGGGCTATTAAGAATCGAAAATATAAATTGGTATGATGTGAATTCGGAAGGCTAAAATTATGGCGAGTGAATAGGTAGTTAGGAGAAGTAAAAAGATGGGTTTTTGATTTATAGGCTAATGTTAGTACTTAGTTGTAGAGAAAATAGGGTTAGTATTTTTCGGGCTACAATAGGAGAGCCGATCAGTGAAATAGTTGTAGAGAAAATAGGGTTAGTATTTTTCGGGCTACAATAGGAGAGCCGATTAGTGAAATAGTTTATATCAAGTAATATGTTAAACCTTCATAAAAACCACAGGAATAAACAAAATAAAAATGACATAATGAAGGAACAATGCACGTTATGAAACAAAAAGAAACTAAAAACATCAGCAGAATACCACTTACACGATCAAACAATTATAATGAAAACAAAATATAATCGAAACATAAAAATAGAAATTCACCATACTGAAAAAAATAAAAATAAAAATAAGATTGGTATTTATGTGACTGGTACATAATGAGAGGCATTAATACACGAGTGTGGTTTTATGAAACGAGCCGAAAGGCGAGATTTAAATTAAGATCACACGAGTGTTAATGCCTACATAACTTTATCTACATGCATTTCATAAGTTTTGTACAATTTATGAGAACTTGTATCTTTCATTGCCCTGGATCTTAATGTTAAAGTAAAGTCGTCTAAATGCAGTTGAAATGCACTCTTTGCGTAGTATGTGTGGTGTGAATCTGATTGATAGAGTAAGGAATGAAAAAGTCAGAGTGAAATGTGGAATAAAAGAAGATGTAGTGACTAAGATTGAAAAGGGCATGCTTCGATGGTTCGGTCATTTGGAAAGGATGGATGAAAGAAGATTGACGAAAGATATATACAGATCGAAAGTGAGTGGACGGGTCGGAAGGAGCCGCCCTAGGCGTACTTTTTCGAGTCAAATCGGAGAAATACTGGAAAAGGGCCGAATCTTAAGTACCCGAAACCGACGTGCGTGCATGACTCGATGTATGAATGTGGAAGAAGCTAAAGAAATTTGTCAAGATCGTAGCAAATGGAAAGAAGTGGTCTCTGCCTACCCCTCTGGGAAACAGGCGTGATTTAATGTATGTATGTAATGTAAGTGAACATTAAGATCTAACTACATCGATAACCGATACATTTATTGTAAAGTAACCACAGATACAGGTTTTTTAAAATAAGCCTTTTGCTTCTCGTTTCTGAACATATCATACGATATTTCTAAGTAAAAAAATGCAACAGTTGTATAAGAGAGGTCAAAAATGACGAGTTGCGTGTGTTACGTAAAGGAAGACGCCACGAGTGCTTTTTGACTTAGTTGCATACAATACTTTTTCTACGAATAGGTTTCGAATATAATGCAAAATTAAACGAAAAAACGTACGAACGAACGAAGCACAGAACAACAAACGAGCGGGAAACATGAAAATGACGAAATATGTGTCTATGGTTAACTTTGTTTTTAAATTGACGTACCCTTGATAGGTTTTATATTCATAAAAGTTTTTCTTAAGGTGGCAGTGATGCACTAATATCAAAATTTTAAACAAAAACCATGAAATCTGTGGTTCGTTATGTTGGTAAAAATGTATTTTGTTGTTAAGTTAGTGTTTATCACTTAATATTTTAACCTAGGTTTAGTAAGCTTTGGCAGCTAGGCGTGTCGTTTTGGCTCAAAAAGGCACAAGTGCTGTTTTGGGGAATAAACTAGATAGACTTTTTTCTGGATTATTCTAAGGACATATTTACCTATTGAAATAATAGATAGAAGTACAGGAGTAGGAAAAATATATTACATTTGTTAATAAATTAAAGACCTATCTAAAAATAAATGCCCGTACAGACAGGAATCCATGTGCAAAGTTCCATAACAGTTAGGGAGTTCTTATATCGATACTCAATTATCGATGCTTGTTCTATATAGGTACTAGAGATCACTCCCAAGTCGTGGGTATTTTTTTAAAATTTAAAGTATAAAAAATAAACAAAATAATAGGTAAAATTATTCTCTTTTTTTTTCTTCATTACTGTCCCATCTACTATAGTAATTAGCAGTGATCGTACTTTTTCTAGCATTTTCGGCGCAGTGCTAGGGTTGTCAGTAGTGCCCAATACCTATTAAATTGTTTGAACCAAAAATCGAATAAAATGATAAATAAAAATATAATAGCGCTTTAAATAAATCGGAAACACAGAAAATATTCTCAGAACATGTAAATCCCAACCCAATATGCATTATGAAATGAAGGGTCAATTTACTATATGAGAAAATGCAACACAGTTACAATAAATGTTGTGTTCGACAGGGCCATCAAAATTACGAAAATAAATTGTCAGCACACCCTCCGAAAAATTTGAGGAACTTTGGGTTACAGTAGGTACCTACCTAATAAATGTTATACACTATAATAACTGATTAAGTAAAAAAAAATATGTTAGATTTTCAACGATAACACAATATTAGATACATAATTTTAAACGTCAATCATATTATACACGTTGACAAACCTAGGTCGCTGTCGTGTGTCATTTGACGTCACCGGACCAAAAATGCTAGAAAAAGTAGGATCACTGGTAATTATAAAAAAACAGAATTCTACATTTTCGGGCGTTAAACGTCTCCGTCTTGGCTGATAAAGCAGGTGGGCAGGGCAATTCAGGTGGCTTCTTCTTCTTCTTCTTCATGTGCCTCTCCGACTAGCGAAGGTTGGCAGTCAGCTCCGAAAACTTTTCTCTGTCTCTCGCGAGACGAAACAGATGGGCAGCACTCGTGACACCAGTCCTTTCCCGGAGATTCCTCAGCCATGATTTCTTCCGGCGGCCTACATGTCTTTTGCCAGCGACCTTTCCCATCAGTATCAGTTGTAAGAGGTTGTATCTGTCATGCCGTAGTACGTGGCCAAGATATGCAACCTTTCTTTGGCGGATGTTATCCCAAAGACATCGCTTCTTGCTGACACGTAGCAGGACTTCCTGATTCGTCACCTTCTGTGTCCAACTGATCCTTAGCATCCGTCTATAGCACCACATTTCGAATGCCTCTATACGTTTCCTGAGGTCTTCTTTTATAGTCCAGGACTCGCATCCGTATAGAAGAATTGGCCAAACATAGCATTGGAGGAGACGAGTTCGCATCTTGATGTTCAGACTCCGGCTGGTCAGTACCTTCTTCATGGTGTTAAAGACACTTCTGGCGACTTCTATGCGGGTTTTTATCTCTGTATCGCATTCCCAATTTTCAGTCAACCAGGTTCCCAGGTACTTGTATTTATTAACTCTTTCCAACCTTTGTCCTGACACTGCTATTATTTGGTTTGGTTCCTGGGCGGGCTCCCGTGACACAATCATAAATTTAGTCTTATTGATGTTCATTCTTAGCCCAGCTTTCACACTGCACTCGTTCACCCTATCCACAATCATCTGCAATTCAGATCTTGCAGCCGCCATCAACACCGTGTCGTCAGCATATCTCAAATTATTAATAATTCGTCCATTCGTCAGGTGGCTAAATGACTTCAATTTCTAAGAAGGTAATAGAGCCAAAACATGTTAATTAAATATGCTCTGTGAACTTCACTCGTCTTTAGAACAATACAACAAAAAATACATTCAATGCTGGGAGCGATCACTAGTATAGAAAAAGCATCGATAATTTTGAGTTTATCGATATAGGAACACCCTACCTGTCATAAAATGTTGGCTCTAGATTCCAATGTCTGTGGATGCTCAATTTAGCTGTAATAGATACAGATATAAATTCACTAGATATTAGTACATATATACTATTATTTTACTATATTACTATACTAATAACCAATATCTAGTCTATGTCACTTTTTCCTTATATCATTCGTAGACAATACTTAATATAGATGTTAACTTATGAATGTTACAATCAGCTATAGATAATATGAATCGTTACTGATAATAAACGGTATAACATTTAATTTTGTTTTATTTCGCAATTATTTACGTAATTAAATGACTATATTAATAGATGACTAGCATACCTATTATAAAGTAGATATATTTGGTGCTAACAAATTAGTCACGAATATTTTTACAGCTGATAGTACGCGGTTCTCGGAGTACATTTAAGTATGAAACATCATAGGTTTTCTTACGTTTTTTTGGAGAAAACTAGGAAAAAAATTTGCTACCAAAAAAACACCCTGTTAATAAGATAATTAAATGAGACCTCTTTAGACATTCTAAATCCTCTTTAAACTATCATCCAGACCTACAGTTTTCCCGCCGAATCATAATGACATTTACGAAAAACCACTTTTGACAAACAGTGTTAAACATCTTGACAGGTACATAATAGGGGTGATTATTTTAAAGATTAATTATAATTTATATTTTTTGTTCGGCAAATTTAAAACAATAAAATTATAAACAAAGGTTCCTTAATTACAGTTAAAAGTTAATTGTTTTAATGTAATGTATTATCTATTAAAATATCCGTGACTAATTTGTTAGCACCTTATAATAATAACAGTGTATTCCGAAAGACTTACTTCATCACGTTTGACGACGCGCTGGCCTAGAGGGTAGTGACCCTGCCCACGAAGCTAGTGGTCCTGGGTTCGAGTCCCTGTAAGGGCAGATATTTGTGTGATGAGCGCGAATATTTGTTCCTGAGTCATGGATGTTTTCTATGTATTTAAGTATATATTTCTCTTTATAAGTATTTATATCGTTGTCTAGTACGCATAGTACCAGCCTAGAGCTTAGTTTGGGACAAGGTTGATTGGTGTGAGATTGTCTCCTTATATTTATTTATTTATTATTATAATCTAAGATACGGTTGCATTCGACCAAACTGGAATAAGGTCTAAAACCTATAGACTAATCTCGAAGTCTTATTACAGTTTGGGGAAATGCGGCCTAAGTGTTATTGTTGAAGCGTACTAAACTCAAGAGTTATAAAGGTGTATAGCATCCTCGTGTTTTATTAGTTTTCATCACACTTGCTCGTAAATAGTGTCCTAACATGCTAGAAAAATCGACCGTAAATCCAAAATAATACCCGCGGGCCTTTTTTTACCAATACGTAACTAAAGTGCGTAATAGCTTTTTTTTTAAATATTATACGTGGACTCAAACTATCACAATACGTCAGGACCCCAATTCTTGTGCCATTCGATATGAAGTTTCATTCGAGATGAAATGTCAGTTGAATACTATTTCCTAACAATCTCGCATAATAAACTATTGATCTCATTGTCACTAGAATCGGACTCCGAACACGTTTGACATTATCTGGGGTAAGTCACAGACAATGATGTAGTCTGCCGCTAATAAGTTAAAAATATGATCTTTTGTCTGATTTTATTTCATTTCCTCGCAATTGTGATGAAAAACATTGTATGTTACACGGGTGGTAAAGGAAATACAAAGCTCGAGTCATTAAAGCCCTCAGCCTTCGGCTTCGGGCTTCTAACAGACTCTCGTTTGTAATTCTTTCTTTACCACCCTTAATACACAATGTACTATTATAGCACGGCATTTCCCTCGGCATCCTCTAAGGTCGTAAACGTAGACAATGTAATTAATACACGACATATACAACTTATAAAGAATGTATGAATGAATGAATCTACTCTTTGATGTCTCATACTCTGAAAGTAGGCCATTGTTATCTTAGAAGCGGTGTGAAAGTGGTACATGTCCGCCCCAGAGAAGAAAAGTCATTGCATGTTAAAATAAAGTACCAGGAGCGCAGCGATACTTAGAGGCGTAGTGGAACTTAGATCGCAGGCGGTGCGGCGCACCGGCGCGGTTATCTCCCGCATGTCACAGCAATGTATTTTTTAATGTTTATGTACTCCTAGTATTTGACGTTACAATTTTTCTCAAAAATGTTATAAATAACTTTTTTGTACTCGTCGATTAAAATGTGTGTATTACGATTTCATAGAGAATACTGTAACGTCACTCTTTTCATCGTTGAATAGTCTAGATGTTACTTCCGAAACAACCGAAATAACTATTTCGATACGCTCTAGACAACCGAAATAACTATTTCGATACGCTCTAGACAACCGAAATAACTATTTCGATACGCTCTAGACAACCGAAAAAAATTTGAAAATAGAATTTCCGATTTCCATATATGTGTCCTTGTTTAAGGAGCCTCGATCCGATACAAAATTGCCAATCTGTGTCGTTTCGGAACGTAGCAGCGTCGCATCATCTGTCAAAAATCTACTTTTAGTTTTCTTATATACTCGTATTAATGACTTACATTATTAATTTTACGTAACACCTGGCCATAATGTGAGTTTTATCGCACGCTGCGCGCACGGTAAAACTCGCATTGTGGCCAGGTGAAGACGTAAAATTGTGTACTCATCACGGGCAGTAAAAAAGAAAGCCCTCTATCGCATATTTACAATCCTCGCCTACGGCTCGGGTCTCAAATACCTGCGATTTCGGGCTTTCTTTCTTTTACAGCCCTTGTTAAGTAATGTACTATTAATGAACTCGTACAAAAAGTATTGTTCACAATAGTGTCATAATTAAGCTTTTTAATCTCGTACCTTACTTAGGCCACTCAGCAAGCTTCGTGGCCTAAACACGGTACTCGACTAAAAAGCTCTCTATTATAACACGATTACGAAAAATACTATTTTTTTTACTTTACTTATAATCGAAATGAAAACTAGTGTGTTTAACTCGGGTGAAAGTATATTGCACCCTCAAACTATATAAATATCTAGGTTAACAATCTACTATTTTGCTGTATTTTGGTACGGTAATCACGCAATTTGGATGTGTATTTAATTTCTTATGAATGAAATGTAAATATGTGTTTCATGACTCCATAATAATATTAGAATCTAAGTAATCATGTTAAGCGAACTTAACAGTAAGTTAATACATTTTAGTAACCCTTAGGTATCACTTTAACTTTTTCCAAACACTAGGTTAGAAAAAAAAGTAACCTATAATTTTAGGACCATAGGGAATATTCGTGACCTTTTTTCTCAGCTTCAAATAACGCTGACTCATGTAACAAACAAAGACCAATGGATGAAAATTTCAAAAGTGCTTGAATTTTTATATCGGATGGAATAACGTTCCTTATTAAGTGATCGGGGTTTTGGATGCAATTCGCGGGATTTCGAGTCGTAATCGTAGTATGGATGTGACTATAATCCCGCGATATTTTTTCAATAATAATTACGTTTATTTCAAATGTTGACCTGTAATATCGATTAATATCATGTAAAATAAAATAGAATAAATATCCTCCAACATCAATACAAATCCCGGGATCCCGGGCATATTCATTAATAGCATAACGTTTAAGGTCAATCACCCCAGATTGCACCGGGAATTCCCATTACTGTGATAAGCTCAAGAGTAAGTAATAAACACATTTAAATGCAACCTTTTTGCTATTGTAATCTATATGTTGTTACTGGCACGTAGTTCTAACGAAACTTTATAAAATAATAAACATTCTGCTGTCAACCGACCTTTCAATAACCCCTTCGGTAAGTTAAGTTGCACGTTGTGATTTATAGTTATTTTTTTACTTCAACGACTCTGGCTTGTTTTATGGACTCAATGATTTAAAGATAATTCTGTTCGTCTACTGTGGCTTCTTCTCATCGGACTTTTGATTAGACCATCATTGGATTATTATTGGAATTAAGGTTGTCAAGCATCAGTTGTCATGTCGCGGAGAACTCACAGCTTGCCTAAGGAAGAAACTGTACAGAGTTGGATAGAACCGTATGTCGACTTGCTGTATGAATCGACTAGGAACTCTATTTATTGCACAAAATGTGAAATTAACATTGCATGCCGAAAAAGTACGGTCAAGAAACACGTTATGGGAAAAAGACACAGAGGAAAAACTAGAAATAAACAAGAGTTTTACTATGACCTAATCCAGTTCCTGATTCTATGCAACATTCCCTGGCAACAAATTGAAAACCCGGCCTTCACATCTTTTTTCGGAAAGTATATATGCTGCACATGTGGTGATAGTCTTACGTTGCCCAGCGAAACGACGATAAGAAAAACATATTTAGAAAAGTTTTATCACGATAAAATAAGTTCTATACACGGCGAGGTTGAAAATGAAAAATTGTGGATATCGCTCGATGAAACAACGGACTTGCTTGGTCGGTACATTGTTCATTTATTGGTAAAGCCGTTGAACTCAGACGTTTCTAAAAAGACATATTTGGTAGCGTGTAAAATGCTAGAAATAGTAAATGGCGAAACCATTTCAAATTTTGTTGTAGAATGTTTAAAACAATTGTGGGGTGAATCTTACGAAACCAAACTTGAAAATGTTTTGTTAATGTGTACAGACAGCGTAGCATACATGTTAAAGGCGGGGCGACTTTTAAAGAACACGTTTCCAAAGTTGAAGCATGTAACTTGTTTGGCTCATGCTCTTCATCGGGTGGCGGAAGAAATTCGTTCTCAATATCCGGACGTAGACGCTTTGATTGCAAATATTAAAAAAATATTTCTGAAATCTCCGAGTAGAGTCAGACTATTAAAGGAAAAATTCCCGAACATGCCTCTACCTCCTAAGCCTGTTGTTACAAGGTGGGGAACTTGGCTTTCAGCAGTGTCATATTACGTTAAATATTTTAACGAAATAAATACAGTTGTATCAAGTTTACGAGATTCGGAAGTAGTGTCAATAAAAAAAACTAAAAATATATTAAGTAAACCCAATGTAAAAAGCCAAATGGATTACATAAATAAATATTTTAGCATAATCGAGATCGCCTTAGTCAAACTACAGGAACGGGATACGTCAATCATTGATGCCATATAAATCTTTGATGAAGTCCGGACAGTTATAAGTTGGAGTAATAGCTTACGTATAGATACTAAAATAGAAGCAGTCATGGCTCGAAATCCGAATTTAGATGATATCAGAACATACGCCGAACAAATATCACACGAATCCGCATCCGATGAAATTTCTTTATATAAATTCGCCCCGCTAACATCAGTTGAAGTAGAAAGATCGTTTTCGGCTTATAAATGGGTTTTAGATGTTAAACGAAATAGGTTAACATTAGGGAACATTGAAAAAATAATGGTTTGTTATTTTTATTTTATAGAGACCAAAAGTAATAAAAAATAATATGCAAAATATTTGAAATAAACGTTTTTATTAAAATGTAATAAATGATTTTATTAAAATGTATATCAATACGTAATCTAATAATATGAAAAAAAAACTGTCCTTTATCAAACCACACGAAAGCCCGGAATCCCGCGGCATATCCATACTAGCATAATGATTGAGGTCATTCACCCCAAGTCGCATCCAAAACCCCGATCACTGTATTATGTATGTAATGTAAACACTTTATTGCACAAAAATATAAATATTACCAGGAACACACATATATATGGAATACTAGCGACCCGCCTTCGCTTCGCTTCAGCTTATGTGAGTTTTCGGTAACACCCGTACATAAAACAGAATTAATTATCAACCAAAACCTTCCTCTTGAATCACTCCATCTATTAAAAAAAACCGCATCGAAATCCGTTGCGTAGTTTTAAAGATCTAAGCATACATAGGGACAGACAGCGGGAAGCGACTTTGTTTTATACTATGTAGTGATATTAACAGGAAAACATTACAGATTTTTAGGTATCCTCTATCATTAATAAACAAATAATTCGTTTGAACTCGATTAATTTGTTTCCTATACGTAAGTATGGGTAAAACTATAGCCCGATTTAAAAAAAAATGCTGCCTTTCTTATAGTGTCAAAACTGAACTAGTTCTCTTATTGGCCTGTGTAAAAACTGTCAATGTAATTCTAACCTCTCTCTGGGCGTATTATCGTTTGCGTTTAGATGCATCTTGTTATTTACGACCGTTTATTCACATCGGACCTTTGATATTGCCTTCTTAAACGGTGACCTCAGCTTTGGACACCAGTTGATATTGGGAACTTGTATTTACATATTAAATTGTTTTGAGTTTATTACAATAGATTCTACCGGCTACAGAGGACCAGTTAAGACATGTTTTGGGTTACTCCCAAAATTCCCTTTTCGCCAAGTGACAATATAGCTCAAATTTCTAGATTGTGTAATGTCTTTGTTGCTATATGGACATGAACGCTAAATGTATCTTTAGCAAGACGTCTGGGTCTTAAGAATGTTACAATTTAAAATACCCTAGTAGCGAAACGTCTTTATTTGAAACGCTGAAAATTTGCATACGCCTTTAGTTCTGATGACAGTACAATAATATAGTACAGTCGCCATCAGATATATGGTAGCGGTCAAGGTACTCAAATATTTCGGAGAAGCATTAAATTTCAATATATTAATTACGCTAGATAAGGTCTATAATATCGGCCCATATAATTCGTCATAAATTTAGGAGCAGTGACTTTTCAATAAATTCGTAACATACAATTAGGTAAAGATATCGGAACTTACAGAAGTCAAAAACATCGAAGCAGCCAGGATGATCATAAAGATCGGAACATTTATGGAAAATATACCTTAAGTCTGTGTCACATAGTTCATATTTGAATTCGTTACTACACTCATAGACCAAATTAGCGGAACATGTCACAATAAACCACTCTGTTCTTAATTCAAATTGTTGACAACATAATATTAATCATGCGTGTCTGAAACCTTATTTTAATGGGTCCATCGTAAAGTATTTTGAACTATGTGACACAGACTTAAGGTATATTTTCCATAAATGTTCCGATCTTTATGATCATCCTGGCTGCTTCGATATTAATGACTTCTGTAAGTTCCGATATCTTTACCTAATTGTATGTTACGAATTTATTGAAAAGTCGCTGCTCCTAAATTTATGACGAATTATATGGGCCGATATTATAGACCTTATCTAGCGTAATTAATATATTGAAATTTAATGCTGCTCCGAAATATTTGAGTACCTTGACCGCTACCATATAATTATCTGATGGCGACTGTACCATCGAGCTGGTCTGACTATGAAAACTCGGGGTAGCTATAGGAACTCCTAAATCACACGTGATAAACCCGTCGTGTTAGTGCTTGTTGAAATTGTCTTGACAGTTAGATGACGACTGTGCAAAAAAAACTACAGTCGGCAATAAAAGCTTGTCCCAAAAATTTATTTATTGATTTAAACTTTTTGTTATAAAGACCATATTATAAACGAAACTCGTAATTATATATACATATACGTGGTGGACATATAATTAAAAACACTTGCGACGTATTTCACATTATACAAGGCACATTGCCGTAAAGCTTTTGTTTTTGGAAATAATAGTAGAATATGTACCTGTTTAGAAGAAGCCTCCATGGCGAGTCCGGTCATATTCTTTTTTTTTTTTTTTCTCTTTATTTATTTAGAAGCTTTGTTCAACCTTGAACATGTCAGCTCCAGCTGGCCTAAATACTACAACAACACTAACCAAAATAACACATAAAAAAAGGTTGATAAAAAAAAAGGCTACCAAATTTGGAAAGGCTCATTTAGAAAAAAAACCATAAACAAATTTAGCCACCTCTGACAAAGGCTCTGCCAATATGGATTGGAAGATGCCAACATTTGAACAGTTAATACCAAAGTGTATAAACAACTGTTCCCTCTTTGCACGAGTCCGAACACATTCCATTAAAAAATGTTGCACATCCTCTACTGACCCACACTCTTCGCAGTTGGGCGACTCCACTTTCCTCATGAGATGTGCAAACTTATTTAAAGGAACATGTCCGGACCGAAGCCTATGCGCGCTGACAACCTCTGCTCTGCGTAGCCGAGTACAGTCGAACCAAGGCACCCGAGGAGGCTGACACTGAATAGTCCTGTACCAAATACCTTTGTCACGAGACCGTTCATCAAAGTATTCTTTCCAGCGACCATAAGACTTGCTTTTGTACCGAGTGACTACCTCTGAGAAATCAGGAGCAATCACAGTCTCAGCACCATCAAAAGCGGCCGTTGCGGCCAGGCGGTCAGCCTCCTCGTTTCCTGCCAAGCCGATATGTGACGGAATCCACTGCAATCTCAGGCATCTTCCAGATCCCTGTATAACACTAATACGCTCTAAAATTTTGTAAGCCAATGAAAAACACCTTTCGCCCGAAGCACATCGAGCTATATGTTGAATGGCGCTTTTGCTATCAGTAAGGATCACAATATTACTATAACTCAACATTTCCACATATAACAAAGCCTCAGAGATTGCACAAAGCTCCGCGGACATAACAGATACACCAGAAGAAATCCTAAACTGTGCCTTTTTACCATTAAATGGATCAAAAAATGCTGCTCCTATCTTGTCACCACACTTTGAACCATCGGTAAAAAGTTTATAAAAACCATGGTATTTCCTTTCCAGCTCTAAGATAACTTCAGCACGAAGAGAATAAGGATTGTAGGAACGCTTCGCACCTACAACGCACTCAAGATTGCAAAATAACACATTGTCCAACTCAAATTTAGACACCCACACATCTAATTGAAACATCTGTAAAGGATATGACGCATGAATATGTTCATCTGAGACCTCCTCTAAAACCTCAGCCAGCAAAGGTTTCTTTTTCCCGCTCCAATAACCACTGTGGCTTAAGAACTCCAACTCACCGGTCATATTCAGATTATAAGTAAATGAGTAAGTAGGATTCTGATCATAACAGATTCGCCGCAAGTCTGTTTCTGGTTCCGATAGATTTGTTATATGACCTATGTAGTCGAAATCACTTTCTCTGGAAGTGAATTTCTGAGTAGGTCAGATTCTAAGTGGGTTACGGTCATAAACAGGGGTCGGATTTTTCATCGCATGGTGAGATGAAAGAAAACTGTGGAGTCGATATTAAAGCTAAATTTTAATTCATATTCATACTCATTCATTTAATTAAGAACGAAATTAAATTATAAATAAAATATAGAAATAAATTATATCGTAAATAAAAATAAAATAAAATATTACTTTTATAATATGCTTTACCGCAACAAAGTAGTCTGAACCAAACAAAAGATTAACTAATTTGATATAGTTACAGGGTAAATGTAACCCTTTACCAAGCAAAAGGCTTAAAACTTCCCAAATCATACTACACAAACAATTTTAATTACATTCAGTAAGATTAATTTTCGATTAACATTTTCGATCTGTCAACCTGCACAAGGGACAAAAGTATTACGGGACTAAGAAAATTGGTGAGTATGAGTATGAATATGAATTAAAATTTAGCTTTAATATCGACTCCACAGTTTTCTTTCATCTCACCATGCGATGAAAAATCCGACCCCTGGTCATAAAAGTATTTCGTCGTTTGAGGTATAAGTCTGTTTCGGAAAATAGCATTTTCTTATTAGGTCAGATTCGTATCGCGTCGTTTTATAAATAAATCTGAATGGTATGTCAATTCATTCTGAGAAGTTTTATTTTTTAGTAGGCCAGATTCTATACAAGTTGAATACTGACAAGGATAGGTATAATTCGCAAGAAAAATACCACGGAGTACTTAGGTACTCAGACTTATTCAGGTTATTAGATACATATCAAAGATATTGGCCACTTAGAATAATCAAACACGATAAGCATAATACGTATTATTCTCAATGACAATGTCAAATTCATATCTGTTAATATCTTTCTGTTTGAAAGGCGTTTGTAAAATGGAAGAGGAAAATTTTAAATTAATTAAAACTGCTAAAGATCGACCCTGCCTACTTTTAAATGGGTTTAAGTATTGATACCAACTAAAAAATAAATCGGGTACAGTAAACTTCAGATGTTCCAACCGAAACATGTGCAGTGCGTCCTTAACAATGAATTCAGAGATGACTACAGTTTGTCGAGTAAGTGAACATACATGCTTGCCTGATTTTGATCGAAACTCTATTGAATGGGCAATGTTCACTTGCAAAGAAAAGGCAGCGGGATCTTTCGAACCCATACAGCCCATTTTTGAAGAATCGCTACAGGATCTGGCACATCTACTCGTACATCATTCGATACTGCTGCCTACATTCGCATCAAAAAAAGATTCTATATATGCATGGAAAAAAAAATTTTTAGGCACCGACTCTTTGAAATTCGACCGTATAAAAGAAGTAGAATTACCCAAAATTGTAAGTGACAATTTCCTAATCGCTGAAAACGGCGATGATGATGATAAGCTGTTTATTTTCTGTAGCGAACAGTCGAGAAAAATATTAAAAAAAACGTACAGATTTCTAGGTGATGGGACCTTTAAAGTAGTCCCCAAGCCTTTCCACCAGCTGTATACTATTCATGCTATATTAAACTATGAATCGGATAGCAGCCGCACTATTGTGCCAGTAATATACGCCCTTTTGCCAGACAAGCAAGAGAAAACGTATGTTAGATTGTTTCAAACATTAAAACGGTTATGAAAATACAAATTCAACATTATAAGGCTGACTTCGAGTTGGCTGCTCTAAATGCAGTATCCCATGTCTTCCCAGCAGTAAAGAAAACTGGATGCTACCTGCATTTCATTAAAGGAATTTGGAAAAAATCTAAACAAATGGATATTTCTACCGAAGATGACGGTAAGAGATTTGTGAGGTATCTGACATATCTACCTCTACTACCGGTCGAGTATATTGAAGAAGCATGGCGTACACTTATCACAACTTTTTCAAATGTGAAAAACATCCAGAAATTCCAGAAATATTTCGAAAAATATTGGTTTACCACGGTCACGCCGACTTTATTTGGCTGTTCTGACGAAAAATACCGGACAACTAATAATTTAGAGGGGTGGCACAATCGACTGAACAAAAAATTAAGTAAGAAGCCGAATATATTTAAATTTTTATACACTTTGAGACTGGAGGCTAAACACTACGATGTCATTATTAAACAAGCGTGTGCTCATCGAGCAACAAAAAAATCACGAAAAGTGGACTTGAAATATGATCAGCACGTGAAAAATTTAGTAACGGACGTGAAGAACAAATCTATCGGCATCATAGATTTCTTCATAAAAGCTTCACACTTAAGCTATGAAAGACATGTCAATGCTCAATTATTCGGCAACCAGAATAATAAATCAGAATCCGACAGCTCAAGTTCTGAAAGCAGTTTTTCCAGTTCTTCGGCTGACTCATCCAATGATTCTCTTAGTGACTCGGAATCGGAAATAATTACAACAAACGACATAATAGAAGCATTAGACGAACTACAATAAAGAAAATAAAAACACGATCTAGATTTGATTAAGAAATAATCATATAATGTTAAGTTTTATTTTATTTCCAAAGTAAGTGTCATTTTGTGTTATATATTTTTTTCTTATATTATAAACATTTAAATACAAACGTATTTTATTTAATCTCAAAACATGTTTTGTGATTTTCCCTCTGACTGTACATCGGCCTAACGTACCCATACATTGACTGTCATATTATCTGACCTTCTCAGAATAAAGTTTAGGCAGAATATAATCAACACATAAATTGTCGTATTTAGAATTAGACATACTGAGATTCTGGGTATACAATTTTCTGACCTACTCAGAATGCGGTACTATGAGAATCTGAAGTGCTAGGAATTTGACTTAGTAATAAAATAATCTAACATATAAGGAACTTGGATATCATAGACAATACCCTATTCGGAATCATACCTACTGAGAATCCGACTTAAATAGAAAGTGGCAACCTTAGAGTCGTACCTACTTAGATTTTGACCTAAGGCTAAACTGGCAAAATCTGAATATGACCGGACTCGCCTAAAGGCTCCATGATGCATTCAACAAATTTTAACTGGTAATGGCGGTAATGAAAATATTGAAAAGTTTTCTGGCACCTGTCATAGTTTTTTTTAAATTCAGAGACAAACTAGAGTGGCTCCAACTATCATATCGTTCGATATCTTACTTACGTGCGACATTTGCCAAATTTGTACGCAAATTGAAAATTAATTTCGAACTAAACGTCATCTCGACTGATATTAGAATAGAGGTACAATCAAATTACTTTGTTTTTCAGATATGTTCGAAATTTGAATGCAATAATACTATCGAAATCGATGATATACAGATAAGAAATTTGTTCTAACAAAACAGTCTATTTTTATGGAGGTCATAATGTGCGGTTATTGAAGGCATCATGGAGGGTTTATGATATATGGATAGATAAAACAACAAAATGCATAGAATGCGTTCGACAATTTATAACTCATTAAAAAACAAATAAATATCCGAGTTTACAACTACTTTTTAGATATTTACTTACGTCCAAACAACTAAACGACATTTGCAGTATTTACCATCCGTCATGGACAAGTAGATACATTAAAGAAATGAGGTAAAAATCAAAGTTAAAATTAATATTATTATTCTAGATATTTATTTATTTTTCTGTAAATTAGGATTTTTACAATAGATATTCAAATATAAAAGTAAAATAACAAAAACCTAACCTACAAGTGCCGCCGGCAGCGGGGCAGGGCTCAGGCTACCGGTGGTTAGGGCTGCAGAGAGAGGAACCTCCTCACAATGCGTGCCATGTCGAGGAGTACTGCCTTCTGTATTTGGCCCAGCCATCTAGCGAAAGTCTCTTGAGGTGTTGGTCGAGACTCTTCGCTATAAGACCGTTTGCCGAAACAACTATCGGGACAATGATCGTCGAGTCAACATCCCACATGGCGGTCACCTCGTGAGCCAAGTCAAGGTTTTTGCTGAGCTTGTCCTTCCTTGATATCAGGCGACAATAGTCCTGTCCGTGATGACTGATCGAATAGACCGTAGCACGACCATTCTCGAGAACTGGCGCCGGTGTGTACTTGTGTGTATTATTATTATTAATTACACCGGCACCGTGTGGTAGCCGGATTAGAATAGTGCCACTCCGTATCTTCCCGTGGATGTCGTAAAAGCCGACTAAGGTAATAAAGGCGTGTAGTACTGTTAGGCGATGGGCTTGCAATCTGTCACTAATACACTGGTAAACATCTTCGCCTAAGTGTGCAAAATGTGGTTACAGAATTATCAAAAAGTTTTTATAGTTGTTGGAAATTCTGTAGCTCTGCCTACCCCTCTGGGAATAAAGGCGTGAGTTTATGTATGTATGTGTATGTACACCATCTTAATCTAAATATATAAAAGGAGAAACTGACTGACTGACTGACATATCAACGCACAGCCTAAACGGCTAAACGTAGGCACTTGAAATTTGGAAGGGACGTAGCTTAGGTACCGTAGAGGTGCACTAAGAAAGGAATTCCCCAAATTCCCACGGGAACGGGAATTAGCGGGAAAATTATTAACTCAAAAAAAATGTTTTGCCCAACGGAGTGGACACGGGAACAGCTAGTTAAGTATAATTTCCATAATTATTTTTCTATTACTTACTACTAATTAGTTCTGGAGAAAATTCAGAGTTTTGACACATTTTCCTGCTCAACTACGCGTGAATACATTTATTTCTTATCGTATGTTAGATTCATTGTTTTATATGCTAGGTTAAGTTTTATAATCGTATATTTAAAAAACCGGGCAAGAGCATGTCGGACCATGCTCAGTATAGGGTTCCGAAGCCGTAACGACAGACACAAAAAACTATCTCAAAAATCAACATGTATGAACCAATTTTCTATTTAAAGTTATTTGGCGCTGTCTTAGATGATTTTTAGTAGGTATAAACCCGTTAGTCGCCTGTATCTCAGGAACTAATTAAGTCTACTAAGTAATGATTCTTTTTCTTATAAATTCGTATATAATATCTCAAACAAGAGCCAAGCTTTTAAGTGTGAGATCAGTATACCTACCTATGTAGGTAGTTAGGTATCTAAACTGCTTCAAACCGACTTTAAATTACAATAAAAGTTTAATCTTTTATAAAGTAATTAATAGAAATTGAAAAAAAAAACAAGGGCCAGTAAATATAATTTTAAGTTTTCCAAACGATACTCGACTCAAATCAATAATCTAATCGATTATTTGTAAACTTTCAGATCGCAAATCGCAAAGTTGTAGGTAGCATTTCGGGGCACGTCCGAACAGAATCTAGGCGCTCGCGCTTATGAGCGCGGCTGTCGCTCGATTTGTTACTTGCACAGTTCGACTGCCCCCGCGCGAGCAGGCCCCCGTTATCAAATTTTCTATCAAAGTTATCATAGGCGATTTTGATAGGTATAAACACTTTAGTCGCCTGTATCTTAGGAACTAAACATATTGTCTACTTAGCCGTGATAGTTTTCCTTTAAAATTCGTTATATGCGCTTTCGTTGAAGATTTTTTTCAGATTTTTAGTATTTGTAGTTTTGGCTGTAGGGGGGGGGGGACACTTGACTCTAACAAAAAATAGCGCTTTAAAGCTTAATATTTCTGATGCGACAAATACGAAAGACTAGTGGACTGTATTAATTAAAATTTACGCACGCATGCTCCGCGACATCAATGAGTTTGTGAAGGTAATAAGACCGTCAATTTGGATGGTAAAATACAAATGATTGCGTTCGGGCTTACCTGGGATCTCCGGTGTGACCGCTTCGCACCATCAGCAGCAGCCAGTTCGAGGGTTAACCCAGCGCTGGATCCAGATAGGCTTCTCCCTTCCCTGCTACACTTAGGACACTATTCCCACTCACACAAGCCAGATCGCAATCTTCTTTGTTAGAATTAATTAGTTTTGAACAGGAGATCGGTATACAGCTGAAATTGCCTTGCTACGAGATTTTATTTTATTAACGACAACGACAAGCCGCTACGCGGTTTCGAAGTTATAACGGAAGTCTATTCTATCAATGTTGCCAGTCTAAGGTGACACTGGAATCTGACCGTTCTATTGAAACTACCAGATTAAATAATTAATTCGACAATACTGAACATTCCGCCCACCTAAATGCGACGGTATACTAAATAGTTCCGCGGTATTTACCACGAAATTATACCTTAAACTACGAAAAATTAGCGTAGAGAACGTGACTTAATTGAACTCTACAATGAATTACGAAAACAACAATTACGATAAGTTACACTGATCTTGGGTTAACGAAAAGCAGTGTAAACGACAAGACGGAAACGATAAATTTAACTTAAATGTCGTTTGCTGATGGCAAAGGACAAATCTTTACAACCGGTCTTTTGTACTGCCCAGTGGCAGTCTTCACCGTTACTACTCTACATATTCCATCTGCACCTGGATGCAGAGCGATAATACGACCTAATGGCCAGTTAAGAGGCCTTAATAGTTCATTAACTATAAGCACTAATGCTCCTACGGTTATATTCGAATGTTGTTTATCCCATTTAGCTCTCTGTTGTAGTGTATGCATGTACTCACTATGCCACCTATGCCAGAAATCCTGGTGCATCTTTTGGATGAGTTTCCAACGTTGCATAACGCTTATCTTTAAGTCAACATAGTTTTCCTCTGGCATAATCGACAAAGGTTCCAGAGTCAAAAAATGACCTGGGGTTAACGCCGAGAGGTCATTAGCGTCCGAGCTGAGTGGCGTCAACGGGCGCGAGTTCAACATCGCCTCTATTTGCGTGAGTACCGTGTAGAACTCTTCGAAAGTAAGTCTTTGGGTACCAATGACACGAGCAAGGTGTGTCTTTACCGATTTGATGCCTGCCTCAGCCAGGCCATTGAAATGGGGACTACCAGGAGGGCTGAACGAAAACTTAATTTCCTGTGATTCCGCGGCCTTTTGCATGAGAGAACCAAGGTAGTTACTAGCACCGATAAAATTACGTCCTTGATCGGAAACGAGATGGCTACATCGACCACGACGTGCGATGAGTCTCCGTAGAGCGGCCAGGAACGCCTCAGACGACAACTCGGAGGCGAGTTCGATATGAATAGCTTTCGTACTAGTGCAGACGAAAATGCAAATGTATCCTTTATAGGTTTTAGCACCGCGACCACGTCCGAGAGCGATATCGAAAGGTCCACCGTAGTCAACAGCACAACTCGAGAAACATTTCATTTGGTTTATCCGATACGGCGGATAATTTCCCATTAGCGGGGCGGGAGCGGTTAGCGGACGAACACGAAAACATTTAATGCAACCTGAAATCACCGATTGAATAACACGTTTACACGACAATATCCAAAATTTTTGAGCAAGGAGATTTTGAAGAGTCTGCGCACCGGGGTGCATGAAGCGAATGTGGTACTCCTGAATTATAAGATACGTAAGGCGATGAGAGCGCGGCAATAGCAGCGGATGCTTAATTTCAAATCCTATGTTAGCATTACCCAGGCGACCGCCCACCCTGAGAAGACCCGCTTCATCGATAAATGGTGACAATTTACGTAAACTCTTTGGTAGTGAGTTAGATGAACCTTTGCGTAGGTTTTCTAACTCCGACGGAAAAACACTCTCCTGCACGACTTTAATTAGGAACATAAAACCTCTATGAACCTCTGATGGCTGTAAAGGCCCGAAAACGCGTTTCTTGATAGATGAT
The DNA here is from genome assembly GCA_963966035.1 of Acleris laterana. Classification (NCBI taxonomy): domain Eukaryota; kingdom Metazoa; phylum Arthropoda; class Insecta; order Lepidoptera; family Tortricidae; genus Acleris; species Acleris laterana. Next base: position 86,627,005 of record OZ014438.1, read on the forward strand.
TCTTTGCAATTTTGTAAGAATCGAAACAAGTACGAAGTTACATGTTTCAATTTCGAAAAAGACGAAAACTTATTCAACAATGAATCGACAAAATTAGGCTCTTTGGATGTCAACAAGCTGAAAATACGCTGTTCCTCGTGTGTATCCTTAGGCGACAAGAAAGATAAGGACGAAGTCACAGGCCATTTCTCTTCAGGCTCGGCAAGCCATGAGGGACCTCTCCACCACAGATCATTAGAAACGAGGTCTGCAGGCAGCAAACCGCGAGAACCGCTATCCGCTGGATTCGAGTGAGTACTAACGTGCCTCCATCGATCAGGCGCTATGGTCTCCTGGATGCGACTGACACGATTTGCCACGAACGTCTTCCATTTTGACGGGCACGATTTTATCCACGACAAAGCTACACTAGAATCGGACCACGCGTAGATCTCCTCAATAAGGTAAAATGGTTTTAGAGCTTCAATGGTACTATTCATGAGCTCAGAGAGTAGCACAGCTGCTTGGAGCTCAAGTCTAGGGATAGATTGCTTGCGAAGAGGCGCAACCTTAGACTTCGCACAACAAAGGTTAACAAAAGACGAGCCTTCATTGTTAGCGAATCGACAATACACGACAGAGCAATATCCGCGCTCTGACGCGTCACAAAATCCGTGGAGTTGTAACGACACAAAAGGGCCAACAACACGGCGAGAGATTGCAATTGACGCCAACGTTGCCAGTTGCGATTTAAAACGCAACCATTCTGAGGCGATCTCAGATGGTGCGTCGTCGTCCCACGAGACGCCAGCCGTCCAGAGGAGCTGCATAAGATACTTAGCATAGAACGTAACGGGACCGAGGAAACCTAAAGGGTCATAAATACGCGCTACCTCCGACAAGATGGTACGCTTTGTGCAACGACAGTAATGAGTATCGGCAACACGGAAATAAAATGAATCAGACTGCGGCTGCCACAGCAGTCCCAGTATCTTAAGCGAGACGTCAGACATATCCTCGAAACTTTTGAAATGCTCCGAGTACAAGTCCGAGGAGGGAAGGCTATCAAGAAAGTCACGATTATTTGAGGTCCACTTTCTCAGATGGAAACCACCCGACGACAATATTTTTGTGAGTTCCACCTGAAGCAAGCAAGCCTGCTCGACAGAGTCCGCTCCAGTCACGACGTCATCGACGTATATATCGCGAGCGAGTACAGCGGAACCAGCAGGACAGTCAGCCACGGCATCCCTGGCAAGCTGTGCCATGGTTCGAAGAGCTTGAAACGGCGCAGAACAGACACCATACGTTACAGTTTTGAGGCGGTAGTCGCGCACGGGACCAACAGCGGAGGGCCGCCACAGAATGCGCTGAAACTCAGCATCTTCCTCAGGGACCAAAATCTGCCGGTACATCTGCCTAACGTCACCCGTGAACACCACAGCATGCCAACGGAAGCGCATGAGCAGATCGAAAATATTGGTTTGCAGTTTGGGTCCAGCGAGGAGAGTATCATTTAATGAAAGGCCCTTAGCGTCCTTCGCGCTGGCATCAAATACAACACGAAAGGGCGTGGTGACTGACTCGCGCTGAATACCGTGATGCGGTATATAATAAAACTGGCCCTCACTCGTAGAAGGAGGACTCACTTCTTCAAGATGACCACGTGACTCATAATCTTCCATAAATTCGACATACGACCTTTTGAACTCGGGGTTACAATCCAATTTGCGTTCTAACGATTGAAAGCGCTTTAAGGCGATTTCACGAGAATGGAAGAAGGTAGGTTTGATCGTAGCTTCGACGAAAGGTAGGGGCACTACGAATCGACCTTCTCCGTTACGGTAGTAATTATTGGCAAAATAAACTTCGCAAAGTTGGTCCTCCTTCGACACGAAAGGTTTAATCGGAGAACTAACATTTTCTAATTCCCAAAACTTTTTAATGGAATCATCCAACGACAGCGTTTGCGAACGATTCGACACGAACAGGCAATGTTTATTATTACTACGACAAGGTACGAAAGCGTTCGACGCGAGTGGACTTGCGTCACACTCACCCATTAAGATCCAACCGAAGATAGTATTCAATGCCTTCGGTTGTCCGGGCTTCCCTCGCTTAAGACCAGGCAGCAGCGACGAAGCGAAAATATCTGCGTTGAACAAAATATCTACTGGCCCTGGTCGAGCAAAGTCAGGATCCGCGAGCGACAAATTATTTATGTGCGACCATACCGACGAGTCGACAGGTTGGGTAGGCTGGTCAGCACATATCGACGACAAAACGAGAGCGTCAAACGTAATGATCGCCGACGAAGTTGCGTTACCGGCCGGCCTAACTTCACATGACAGCGAGCCGAGCGGTTGAGCGACAGTATTGCCAATCCCACTTACGGAGTGTTGGCTACGACAAATGTTAAAACCTAGCATTTTTACACAAGAATCCGAAATAAAATTACATGCGCTGGCGCAATCTAGGAGTGCGCGCACTGGTCGAAAACTACCTGAACTGTCTCTAATTAAAACCCTAACAGTCGAAAATAGAACAGTGTTTTCCCCAGTCACCGAAGTTAAAACCGTGTTACTACCAACATTACTTAACCCCGGCGGCGCGTTGTCCTCCGCGGCAGGCGGTGACAGCTGAGTAACTTTGGTAAAATGCAACAAAGTGTGGTGGGAACAACGACACACACTACAACGAGAGGCACGACAAGCTTTTACACGATGAACATTCGAGAAACATAAAATACACAAACCCTTTTCCTTGACGAAATTAAAACGAGAATTTGTGTCAAGATTCAAAAAATCATTACAAGTATCAAGACTGTGCTGGCCAGTGCAAAAGCTACAAGTTGGGCGAGAAACTACAAACGATGGTTTTTGTTTGCTCACATTATTATGAACATGTTTGTTAACGCCTACCCTTTTATACGAAACAATAGGATTACTAGCAGGTGAAGGCGTAACGTTTGACAAATTAAGCGCCTTGTATTGTTTTTCAATGAAAGCCTGAACGTCAGTTAATAATGGAATTTCATCACTATCATGCTCGAGTTGGAATGCCTCACGGGTGCATTTATCTAATTTAGACCACAACAAATGGAACAGCATGAAATTCGTGTCCGGTAATCCATATTTATCCAAAACCGATAAATTTTCCGAAAATGTCCTATGGACGCGTTCAAGGTCACATGCCGACTTAATTCTAATCGGTTCACACGATAACAATTTCTCATAATAATGTGAGGCAATTTGTCGTTTTTTATCATAATATTTACGTAAACAGTTATATGCATCCAAATAACTCTCATGGGTAAGTGGGTAGTTTTTTATCAACTCATAAGCGGAATTTTGTACACACGATAGCAAATAGTGTAATTTCTCGACATTAGAAATATTCCGGTTATGAATTAATGAGTCGAAAAGTTGTATAAAGGATACCCAATTTTCTAACTTACCGTCGAAAGGTTTAATGTTTATTTTAGGCAATCTCGCTACCACTGTTTCGCTAACCCAAGGCTTTGTTTCACTTTCCAGCAATTGCCCGCGACGCAGTCTAAATTTAATGTCTAATAACTTTTTCTCAAATTCAAAAGTAACACTCATTTCTTCACTACGATCCGACGGATCCAATAACGACAATACTTTCCGTTGCGCACAATGAAAATCATCCGCTATTTCTTTTAAATCACGTTCACTAAAACCTAACAACTCTGTTTTTTCGATATATTCAAGTCGCATTATGGCGTAATCTCGCGATACTCTATTGTTATCAACTTCGACAGTCTCCGACACTGAGCTATGTTCGTGATTTGACATTTTGAACGTAAACAATACACACTAACGAATGAATGAATAATTTACAATTTTACCAACAAAAACTAAATTGCGATAAATTTATTTAATCTATGGTACGAGGATGTACTGCCAACCTAAACCGATAACGACAATAAAATGGCGTACAACCAACTACATAAAATCTCGGCCAAAGCAACTTCTTAACTACCTTCACACAAAAAAAATAAAAAATTATAACGCAATAATATCTTGAAACATACGTACGAAATAACGAAAAATATTCACTTTTCAATAAAATCTGGTTCGAATGACCAAAATGATGCGACAAATACGAAAGACTAGTGGACTGTATTAATTAAAATTTACGCACGCATGCTCCGCGACATCAATGAGTTTGTGAAGGTAATAAGACCGTCAATTTGGATGGTAAAATACAAATGATTGCGTTCGGGCTTACCTGGGATCTCCGGTGTGACCGCTTCGCACCATCAGCAGCAGCCAGTTCGAGGGTTAACCCAGCGCTGGATCCAGATAGGCTTCTCCCTTCCCTGCTACACTTAGGACACTATTCCCACTCACACAAGCCAGATCGCAATCTTCTTTGTTAGAATTAATTAGTTTTGAACAGGAGATCGGTATACAGCTGAAATTGCCTTGCTACGAGATTTTATTTTATTAACGACAACGACAAGCCGCTACGCGGTTTCGAAGTTATAACGGAAGTCTATTCTATCAATGTTGCCAGTCTAAGGTGACACTGGAATCTGACCGTTCTATTGAAACTACCAGATTAAATAATTAATTCGACAATACTGAACAATTTCATAAACGGATCCCTTAATCGAAAAATAGTTTTCATAAACCCGCAATATTTTTGAAAGACCTATCCAACGACACCCCACACTATGGGGTAGGCAAGAAAAAAAAAAGGCATCCCCACGTTACGTGTAGGGGAGGTGCATTAAAAAAAAAATATTTTTCAAAATTTTATTTTACCACTTTGTTGGCGTGACTAATATGTATATTCATGCCAAATTACAGCTTTCTAGTACTATGAGTCTCTGAGCTAGACTGGGGACGGACGGACGGACGGACATGGCGAAACTATAAGGGTTCCTAGTTTGAATACGGAACCCTAAAAACGACTAACTGTTGAGTTTCTTGCGGCGTTTCTTCTGAGGAGTGGTCTCTTGCGAAGCGCTGGTAGATTTATGACGTGTAAAAGTGCCCGTGCGGCCTACTTACTAAATAAACATCTTTTATCTCTTTTATCTTTTTATCTTTTTTAATTAGCCCAATATAGTGTCCCAATGCTGGGCAAAGGCCTCCTTGATTTCCACACCTCTCTCTGTGGCAAACTTCGGCCAATCCTTCAGAAAAGCGTCCAAGTTATCCCGCCATCTCCGGTTGGGTCTGCCTCGCCGTCTGTAGCCGTCCTGGGGGACCCACTAGGTTGCTGCATTGGCCCACCTCTGTGGGTGCATGCGACAAACATGCCCGGCCCAGGCCCAGTTTAACTGGGCAGTCTTTTTCCCCACATCGGCTATGCCTGTCTTGGAGCGCAGGGTGGTGTTTCGTATTGGGTACGTTCTTTTAACACCTAATATTCTGCGCTCCAGCGCTCTTTGGCAAACCTTGAGTTTGGACTTTTGATTTTCGGTTAAAGACCACGACTGAGCACCGTAGGTTAGAACGGGCAAAATACATACGTGGACGAGTTTGCGTTTGAGCGAAAGAGGAAGGTTTTCCTTCATCAGTTGTTTCATGGACCAGTAGCGATTCCAGGCGTTATCGACACGTCTTTGTATTTCCATGTCTTGCCTGAAGCGGAAAGAGACTAGCTGGCCCAGATAGATATATTCGTCAACCAACCAACCTGCCCGTCCGCCTCGATCCTCTGTCGGAAGGAGCTGTTGGTTATGACTTCTGTTTTGGTCCTATTCATCTTAAGTCTAACCTCAAGGCTTGCGGTGCTAAGTTCTTGTAGCATGAGCTCTAGGTCGTGAGCGGTCGGAGGAAATAAAACAATGTCGTCAGCGAACCGACTCGATTCCCGGTTCATCCATAAAATTATTTACGTAACACCTGGCCATAATGTGAGTTTTATCGCACGCTGCGCGCACGGTAAAACTCGCATTGTGGCCAGGTGAAGACGTAAAATTGTGTACTCATCACGGGCAGTAAAAATGAAAGCCCTCTATCGCATATTTACAACCCTCGCCTACGGCTCGGGTCTCAAATACCTGCGATTTCGGGCTTTCTTTCTTTTACAGCCCTTGTTAAGTAATGTACTATTTCATCACACTTGCTCGTAAATAGTGTCCTAACATGCTAGAAAAATCGACCGTAAATCCAAAATAATAACCGCGGGCCTTTTTTTACCATTACGTAACTAAAGTGCGTAATAGCTTTTTTTTTATATTATACGTGGACTCAAACTATCACAATACGTCAGGACCCCAATTCTTGTGCCATTCGATATGAAGTTTCATTCGAGATGAAATGTCAGTTGAATACTATTTCCTAACAATCTCGCATAATAAACTATTGATCTCATATGTCACTAGAATCGGACTCCGAACACGTTTGACATTATCTGTGGTAAGTCACAGACAATGATGTAGTCTGCCGCTACACTCGGATTTTTATTCTCACAGAAAAAATGTAAACAAAGGTGTTGCCGTAAACGAAAAACATTTGCAGTATTCAAAATATTTTTACTTTCCACAATTATAAGAAATCGACTGTCTATAAAAAAACTATATATTGTAATTAAGAGTAAAGAATTTAATCTGTTGATGGAAAACTTAATTTTTATATAAACTCTTTGTTGTGTTAATTTAAAACGTGAAAACCGTTTTTTTACGCATAATTTATTTATTGCACTGGTATCATTGACTCGATACACCCGTGTTAACAAGTTGACGGCTGCTTGAAAGATTTGAGACGTTACTTCACTCGCTTCGTTTCACGATTCGTGCTCCCGTCGTTATCGCTTTCCAGTGACTCATTTATGCGATTTTAATTTCAATTATATCTAAAATTTATTTTTATATCACGGTTCGAGCGAAATGATAACTTAATATTATATTTCTTGCCGACCCAAACTTTAAGATCCCCTGAAATGTCACTTTGACAGTGACGTAACTTTGTTTACATTTTTTCTGTGAGAATAAAAATCCGAGTGTAATAAGTTAAAAAGATGATCTTTTGTCTGATTTTATTTCATTTCCTCGCAATTGTTATGAAAAACATTGTATGTTACACGGGTGGTAAAGGAAATACAAAGCTCGAGTCATTAAAGCCCTCAGCCTTCGGCTTCGGGCTTCTAACAGACTCTCGTTTGTAATTCTTTCTTTACCACCCTTAATACACAATGTACTATTAAATATCCGTGAATGCAGTTTAAATAGTTTTTTAAATTCAAATAACGTCCTTTCAGTAAAATGTTACATCTACAAAATATTCAAGGTACTTTCCCTCCATGTGGCATAGCCGTGGGACGCCCTATATATGTAGTTTTTATAGAATAGATTTAGATAAAATGTCACCACTGACTGATGATACTTGTAAGAAATATCTACTACTATGTTGTAATCAAACGATAACCAATATAGATATGTTTGTTTCATCTAATGAACTTGTGTATACATCTGTACCTGATCTGAATCCGGTGTATTGCGATTCTGGTCTTTTACGAATCTGGTATTATAAGAATCTGGTGTATTGCGATTCTGGTCTTTTGCGAATCTGCTATCATGAGAATCTGGTATTATAAGAATCTGGTGTATTGCAATTCTGGTCTTTTACGAATCTGCTATCATGAGAATCTGGTATTATAAGAATCTGGTGTATTGCAATTCTGGTCTTTTACGAATCTGCTATCATGAGAATCTGGTATTATAAGAATCTGGTGTATTGCAATTCTGGTCTTTTACGAATCTGCTATCATGAGAATCTGGTATTATAAGAATCTGGTGTATTGCGTTTCTGGTCTTTTGCGAATCTGCTATTATGAGAATCTGGTATTATAAGAATCTGGTGTATTGCGATTCTGGTCTTTTGCGAATCTGCTATCATGAGAATGTGGTATTATAAGAATCTGGTGTATTGCTATTCTGGTCTTTTACAAATCTGCTATCATGAGAATCTGGTATTATAAGAATCTGGTGTATTGCGATTCTGGTCTTTTGCGAATCTGCTATTATGAGAATCTGGTATTATCCTCCTAAGGCCCACCACACAACGAAATTTGTCAGTGGAATATGAATCTATTATGAATGAAATAAAGTCAATTTTATAATTTGATCAGTAGTCATAAAAACAAAAGAAATTCCAATTGAATTCCTTGGCATTAGATCTTTATTCCAATGGCCGTATTTTGTACTACTATTAGTACAAGGAACCTCAGGAGGTTAAAAGAATCTGGTGTATTGCAATTCTGGCCTTTTGCGAATCTGCTATTATGAGAATCTGCTATCATGAGAATCTGGTATGTTGCGATTCCGGTCTTTTGCGAATCTGCTATCATGAGAATCTGGTATTATAAGAATCTAGTGTTTTGAGAATCTGCTCTTATGAGAGTCTGGTGTTTTGAGAATCTGGTATTTGCGAATTTAATGTTACTTACCACCGCCGTGTATTTATAATGAAAAGCATAGTTTATAGGACGTCTAACGTAGCGTTTGCCATCTGAATTGACCTTATTTATTTTTGTTTCATCCGAGAATAACACCTTTTTTCGGTTTTCGAACGGTCCATTTAAGTTAGATTCTTTGCAAATAATAATCGTTTCTCTCGGTGTTGCTTGGTAAGAAGCGGTACTTTTCGAAAAACCATAACAATTAATTCCACTATTCTGCGGCGTACCAGTTTCGAGGAAATGTTCCTTGGTCGTCAGCAGAGGCCGGAATTCTCGAACTACTTTTGATCTGTCATAAGGACTTATTAAAAATCATGCTGCATAAGTAAAAACGGTTTAGAACTGACCAACTGTATCATGAAGCTGATGTCCTGACTACGGTACGGTATTTGACAAAAGTCAAATCAGCTTCTTTTTATGAAACGTCAAAAACGCTCGGTTACGGAATTTATAGGGATTACTATCTTGTGACGTCACAATCAAACAGCGTCCTTATAGTTGGATTTTATGAATTTAAAAATCTTAAATCACACACACACACACACACACACACACACACACACTGGCAGATCCTCTATTGCTATATGTTGAGAATGTTGATTGTCTTATTGTTAGTTAAAAACCTTATACACGCATACACATTATAAAACACGACATATTAAGGAAGAATAAAAGTAGAGGTAAACATCAGGCGGTCTTATCGCTAAAGAGCGATCTCTTACAGATAACTTTTGAGTAGTTGAAAATGTGAAATAGATATTTGCAATGAAAACAATCGACAGCAATTTAAAAGGCATAAGAAATCTTCTAATTAATTATTTATAACAATAAAACATCATTTTTTAAAGTCCTATATAATATTTCCAAAAAGTTGGTCATATTTTAAATATTGTACAGTCACGAGATTTAATTTGGTACCCACCTTAGGTCCAAAGTCAATATGACATTCTACAACAACAACGTTGAGTTTCGTAAAAGTTACAAATGACTTGACATCTCTAATGACATTGACGACTTCAAGCATGTTTTTCTTGAAATGGGTCCCAAATTAACGCTCGTGACCGTACTATGTACTTATCGACGTATGTATGTATAACGGAAGTCGATTGACGACAAGTCCCTATGACAGCTCAAAAGTACTATGAGAATTCCGGCCTCTGGTCATCAGGTGAAAAAACTTCATTTCTGATCTCGTTGGAGCCTTTTAACGGGTCTTGTTTAGCTACACGTATTTGCAAATCTTCCCAGGGAGACGTTTTCCTTGGACGAGCCTTTCTGACAACATTTTTAGTACTTAATTCAGTTCACTTTCTTCACATAGCAATTCTTCTATAAGTCCACTTTTGATCTAAATGTGATTTAACAATTAACTGCCTAGTTGACTAGTCACAACTCTTATTAAGCTAATTCTAAATTGACGGTTAATTGCCGCCAAAACTACAGAAACCGCGTAGAAAGAGGTTTTTTTAAATTTCAAAAATGGAACGCACCATGGATCCTCTATCTATATCTTGTCCAAGCGGCCAGTAATAGAAATTCAACTATCGTGATATTTAATCTCTTTTAATAATTAAAGATATAACGCTCATTGAATACAAAACGTACAGATTCCAAAATAATTTGCTCTTCCATTAAAAATCGTATTCCAACAGCTTCTAATTTTAAAATGCAACACTGACTCATTTTGGATTGTGTCCGTTTTGTATTCATTAAACGATATGTTGCTAGTCATGGGCTCAAAATATAATGTAGTGAAAAGCCAGTACATGGTCTTTAAGCCAGGACGGAGCCGGACTGTCGATGTTCCACATATTAGCCTTAACGGTGTACCCCTTAACAGGGTGGATACATTTAAATATTTAGGGCATTTGGTTACGTGGGACCTCAAAGACGACACCGATATTGAGCGGGAACGGACTCTGTCGGTCAGGGCTAACATTGCGCGCAAGTCTGCACGATGTTTGAGGGTGGTTAGGATAGCTTTGTTTAGAGCTTACTGCTTTGCGGGTGGTAGGACCTTGTGCAGGGTCCGTCCGGATCGCTACCACCATCTTATCTATTAACCTACCGCCAAACAGCAGTGTTCGCATTGTTGTGTTCCGGTTTGGGGGTAAGACAGCCGGTGAAATGACTAGCATAGAGGCATTCCATCTTCGTCCTCAGGGTTGGCAACGCATTTGCAGTCTTAGGATTGCATTGCAGTCTTGTGAATGCAAATGTCTATGGGTCACAGTTTTCACTTACCATCAGGTGGCCTGTGTGCTCGTTTGACTTCCCTATGCAAAAAAAAAAACCTCTATACGTGCAGTTTTTGGCAACGGTACACGCAACGGGCCTATGGGGCTCTACAGTTCTAATTTGATAACGCGTTCCGGGTGTTGGTGGGGCTGCCCCGCTTCTGTAGCGCATCAGGGATGTTTGTAGAAGCAAGAATGGACTGCTTTTATGCGACTATGCGTAAGAGCGGCAACCCTGGTGCGCCGGGTGCGTGGCAGTCCCAATAACATCCTGAGAATCATAGGGGACAGGTACGACTAGCGAGGGTAGGTTGTAAGTTTCCAAATAGAATTTTTTCTCTTAAATTTCATGTAAGTTTCAGTGAAACTTTTGCTTAAATCTCAAGTAAGGTTCTGTATGTTTTCAAAGATATACTTCTCTTTTAAGTCATTTAAATATCTTTATTAAATAATGTACATCTGCAAAATAGATTGTCTAGTTTTCAGATGTACAGTCAAGGGCATATTAATATATGTATACACTTTTTTACTTTATACCTTTGTGATAAGGTGCAAAAGTGTATACATATTAATGCCATTGACTGTACATTAGGTACCTACCTGTTAAATTTATATACTATGATAAGCAATTCAATAATCTTATCGCAGTAATTACACCTCTTAAACGTAGTTCCTATAACTATTATTGTGAGTATTGAGATTATTATCATAAACAACTATTAATACTGATACAAACCTTTTTTATATACTAAACGATAACTGGCCTGACTAGAATTCGTCTTCTATGTTAATGTCATATAAGACTACTGACTGCGATTGTAATAATGAAGCCAAAGGGGATTATTTACAATTATTTTAAAATATCTCAACAAGGTGGTAAAATAACTTATCAATGTAAATATTGTGGAAAAAAAATTGGTTATAGAAATGCCACTAGAAAGAGGACGTATATTCAAAATTGTGTAAAATGTCCAGATGATGTTAAGGCCTTATTTCAAACAACGTCGACTCTAAGAAATGATAATTTAGAAGGTAATTTACTGGAACCATCACATACGCAAACAGTAAGTAACAATTTAATTCCTAAATCGACCGAGGCGTAAAAATGAACTTTAATCCGTAAAATTTATAAATGTGCTTTTGTCATAATAGTACATTGTTGCCTAGGCGCGGAAAGTAAGTGTTTACCTGCCGAGGTGGTTAGCTGGCCGAGCAATAGCGAGGCCTGCTATAAAATACGAGTCAGGAAATCCTCGTTTCCGCATGGCATACATAATGCTTTTCTCAAACATGTGAGGAAATAACACCAATACATTTTTAAAAAGCAATTAATTTCATTTAATTCACATTAAAAGTTATGTTGGTTATTGGGCAATTTGTATATAAAAACTTTATAGGTTTTCCAGGAGCCAGTTCAGGTTTTAATATAGCCGGTATGGTACCTATTTCGTCGCTTTCGTCGCTTGAGCTCATTTTTTCTAGTAAGTATTTCGCACAACAATAGTTTCACATTTGGTTTTACATAATATGCAGAATGAACGAATGTTACCGACTGTCAATTGTTTTTAAATACTAACCATAGACATTGGAATGCAAATTCAAAAATAAACACTCGCACTGAGCTAAAAAGCGAGCAGTTACCTTGGCTGTTTGGAATTTTGGTCTTGGTCCTTTTGATTTTGTATGCAATTGACAGCATTTTTAAGAAAAATATGGACATTGACGGAAAGTGTTTTCATATGGTTTTTTTACTCCTAGGAGTAAAATGAAGCACTTTCCGTCCTTGTGTTTCAATCGGAATACCGTTCTTTCCGAGCATGTTTGAGAAAAATACATTGAACCTACGTTTTAGCTCATATATCTGATAATCTGTGTTTTTTATCCTTTTCAGAACAATGACAAGATACATAATGCCATAGCACTTGCAATAAAAGTAACAAAAACACCTCTTGGTATATTGGAATGCAAGTTTATACTTTATATGAATTAACAATAAGCGTTATTGTTCAATCGTTAAACAACAAAATGTACAATTACATAAATGAAAATCATTTTGACGAAAATGACGACGTGCATGAATTATTAAATCCTCTGCCTTTAATTCAACTAGTAAGTGTACTCGTAGTCTACGAGTTCGTAGCATAAGCGTCTTCTATTTTGTGGTTTAAACAAATCAAATAACGGACATAAAACACAGACAGACCTTTCGCATTTACAATAAGTAGATAAGCATACTTATAACAATTTTTCATATTTTCAGATAAATATAATTAAAGAAGAAACGGATTTGTTCCTGATTCGTCATATTCCAAATTGGTCATCTTCCAAACTCGACAATTTCCTAACTGGTCATGTTCCTAATTCGTCATATTCCAGATTCGTCATCTTCCAAATTCGTCATACCATGTACATTTGCCTGCACAAATTTATTATAGAAATCCTCTGTGGTACTTAAATGTTATGATAAGAACCTCTTTAGATAATTAATAGATGAGTGTTACTCGCGATTTAATTTGACTGTAAAATTACGAGTTTGGAAGATGACGAATCTGAAATATGACGAATCAGGAATATGACCAGTTAGGAAATTGTCGAGTTTGGAAGATGACCAATTTGGAATAAGACGAATCAGGAACAAATCAAGAAACGTCCAGTCTTAGGCTCCCACGAAACATGGTCAAAGATATATTTTATACTCAACTGGATCAAATTGAAAATTATTTGTACAGAAACCAAGTCAAATGTAAGGATAAATGTGACTGTGGAGCGACTCAATATTTATTTTTTGGCATCGCTGAATTTAAGGACAATGTAAAATGTTTTAATTGTAAGAAAGTTTTATTTCATTGCTTGTGAAGTGGTAATTCAGGTTTAAGTTCACTAAAAAAGAAGTTCTTGTTTTATTTCTAGTTTATTATGTGTACAATATAAAGTAGGTACCAACCGTTTAACAATATATAAGTACTTTATTATACTGACTTTTTATTTCTAAGTAAAAAAAAAATTAACATTGCTACCACGATGAATCGATCGACAATTACACGTAAAAAAAAAGATTTTAATGAAATACAATATAGAATACATAAAAAAAACAAAAAAAGATTTTATAGCGGTGAAATTCGAACCCGGAATCGTAACGTAACAGTCATTGCCGTTAGCCCCTAGACTACGCGGTTACAACGGTTAACAGTTGAATTTTTCGTTTACTTCCAATGTATGAAATTTAAGTGAAATTTAAACAGAAAGGATGATGGGCAGTTTTGTATGGACACTGGCCTAAAAACCAATAATGACAAGCTATATGCCATTTTAAAGGTTTTTTCATATTCCACAACTTTTTGTATGGCGGGAAATCTTAAATCACTGTGTGAAATACATATTAAAAAATCTGGATCATCGAGACGCCTACATAGACGACTTTAGCATAATTACTTTGAAAAACCGCGGTCTTTGCATGGCGATAACTTTTTCCACACAAAGATTTCGAACCACCTGCCATAGTAATAATTTTACAACTTAGAATTTGCTATTCGGGGACATATCGCTTGTCCTTATTGGTCATTAGGCCAATTAGCCCACCCTCCTTTCCTTCAGTGACGTTTCTATAAGTTACAGTAACAGTAATATTTCACCGTTAAGGAAACTTTTGAAATGTTTCTGAAATTGCCCATCACTAAACTCAACGCCGTATATAGATTCCAAAAAAACTACTCATGTGTTGCCAATACAATGAAAAAGTCTAGCATCGGTAAAGTTTTAACTTTTCTAAATAATGTACATATGTAATTTATTTATATATAATTGTAAACCTAAAATTAAATGCAACCGGATAAATGAATAATTTAATGTAAATATTAATTTCACCTACAGATATTTAGTTGAAACTGTTTTGTAGAAGAAAAGTTCATAATTACAGTGGTAATACTTAAGGGTTTAACAACAGTTGGATACTATTATTAATCTTATAATTTGCGTATATTCATATCACCATATTATTGTTGTTTTTATTTATTACTAATACATAGTTCGTAACTTCTTAGTCGCAGTGTAAAAAATAGTTTATATGTTTGTCAGTCAAACTCGTATAAATGGCTCAATGGCCTAAACTCATGTGCAACACACATTGTATACCTACAATACTTTTTATCTCTGAAGTCATCGCCAAAGGATTTACATGTCTGGTATTTCACGCCATATTGTGTGTAACCTAATCAACGCGAACGAACTCGCTAGCTAAAGTTAGTACTTGGGTACGTAATTAAGTATTTGGGGGTAGTGTTTTGTACATAGCTATATCTATGATGTACCAAGCCGAGATGTGCTACGCGATGAGTAGGTATATGGAAAACATCAAAAACTTGGGATAATCTTGACACTTAAATAACAACAAAATATTATATGACTACCTATTTTTTATAAATGTGCACGGTTTGGTTACATCTGGAACGTCACAATGACAATGACACTTGTGACAGTGACGTTCGGCCATCTTTGGTAACTTTTTTGGAATCTAAATACGGCGTTGAGTATAGGTACGACTGCCCCTATCGCTCATTGAATACAAAACGGACACATTCCAAAATAATTTGCTCTTCCATTAAAAATCGTTTTCCAACAGCTTCTAATTTTAAAATGCAACACTGACTTATTTTGGATTGTGTCCGTGTTGTATTCAAAGAACGCTATATCCGTCATTGTTGTGGGCTACGTGCCCCAGTCAATTAATTACTAACAATTAGATCTTAGCCACTAACAACATTTAATTTAGTTATTTTTTATGACTTATAAATATTGTCTGAAATAAATGATTATTATTATTATTATTATTATAGTTAAGGACCCAATATTAGTCACGCCAACAAAGTAATAAAATAAAAAGGTTTTTTTTATGTACCTCCCCTACGCGTAACGTGGGGATATTTTTTTTTCTCGTCTACCCCTTTGTGTGGGGTGTCGTTGGATAGGTACGAGTATTTCAATAATATTGCGGGTTTTTCGAGTACGAGTAAGGGATCTGTTCATGAAATATTACCTAAGCTTTAAAGCGCTCATTCTTGTTAGCGTCAAGTGCCTGACTCATATGAAATATTTGAAAAATATGTTCAACGAAAGCGCATATAACTAGACGATTAGTTTCTGAGATACAGGCGACTAAAGTGTTTATACCTAATAAAAAACATCTATGACAGAACCAAATAACTTTAAATAGAAAATTAGCACATACATGTTGTTTTTTGAGATAGTTTTTTGTGTTTGTCGTAACGGCTTCGGAACCTTATACTGAGCATGGTCCGACATGCTCATGTCCGGTTTTTTTAACTCATTGGCTATATCCTGGCAT
This sequence comes from Acleris laterana, assembly GCA_963966035.1. Classification (NCBI taxonomy): domain Eukaryota; kingdom Metazoa; phylum Arthropoda; class Insecta; order Lepidoptera; family Tortricidae; genus Acleris; species Acleris laterana. Next base: position 86,643,001 of record OZ014438.1, read on the forward strand.
AGTTAATAGTGATTTAATCTATATATCTTTTACTCATAACGATAGGTCATTCTGTGTTTACCTTAGTTTTATGTATAGTTTCTAATTATTATGTCCACCACTGCATATAGATCGCCTACATAGGCTGCTACGAAAGTTTTTAGCTATATCGACATTTATTTAAATATATTAATATTGTTGATATATATTTCAGGAAAAATCTAATAAAAACATTGTAGCCAAAATCATAGATATACATATATTACTTACTTATTTTTCAATGATTTTTTTATCGCCAGACGTGTTATGTATTAAATATGGAGATAATGAAGAGTTAAATTACCTTCGGAAAGAACGTGAGTGTTATGACAGTTCAATTACACAAAATTTGTATCAGGAGATGATCGGTAATAAGGATAATAAGGACAGTAACATTAAGAACTTGATATTTTTTAATAGTAGCAATAAGTTAAAAAAGTATGTGAGAATAAACAAATACATAAGGCGTACTCAAAAGCTTATAAAAAGTCAAAAATGTATTAAAAACTATTCTAAAATTAAATTAGAGTTATCAGTTATGAAAAATAGGGTGCAAAAATGTAATCAACAGTTAGATTTAAATATGACTAACCATGAATTAAGTGTTAAGAAATTAGATGCTGAGATAATTAGATTAAGACATAAACTAGAGGATATTTCATTAAAATACTCAACGGCTCAAGGCGAGATCAAGGAGCACATGCTGGCATTCACACAATTGCTGGAGAGCAGTAGATATAATGAGGACCGTTTTAATTCTCTAATTAATAATGGAATTGATAATTGTACATGTTTAGGAACTTCACCAGCTGCTGTGGTTCAGCCAGATGTGGCTCTTGATACTTCTGTGCTATGTTCTCCAAAAGTAGTCTTAGATAAGTCCCCCAGACAAATTAGTAATACTAAAACTATTATTTATTCAGATCAGATAGGATCTGGAATGGGCTCCATGCTAAGAAATAAATTGACACAAAATGTAACAAATTACTGTTATCATAATGCAAGTCTTATGCAATTATGTGACTTAATATCAAAGGGAAGTTATGACAGTTCTACTACTCTAGTGATTTTATTAGGAAACAGTATAGGCATAGATAAGGCTAGTGTAGATAGATTAATGTCAATATTAAACGTTATTGAAGAGGCCGGGATTGGTAAAATTATACTTTGTGCATTACCATATTCACAAAATATGCCATATAATTATAATAATAAAATCGCAAATTTAAATTCTTTAATGTATAATGCTATTTGCTGTAATGGTAAATATCATTTCTTCGACTTAAATAAATTCATAAAGCGCCTCACGCTAACATCTGAAAAAATTAATTTGCCAAAGAAATATATTTTGACTTTGGTAGAACTATTAGCCTTTAATATAGAACCAAATAAGTACAATAGTGGCACAAATGCCACTCCTAATCATTTAAACTAAAGTATAGGACAGCGGAAACACCTTTGAGTATAAATATAATTCACCAAAATATTCAAGGGTTTTCCAGCAAAGAATTAGAAGTAGGATTATTTTTAGATACTGAAAATGTTCAAATTATGTGTATTACAGAACATTGGCTTAGACCGGATCAATTAATTTTTGATTTTATAAATTTCAAATTAGTTAGTTTTTTTGCTAGAAAATCCGCCATTCATGGTGGTTCTTTAATAATTGCTAAAAGTACCGTTAAGTCCAAAGAAAGGAAAGATATTGTTAGGCTATCCATAGAGAGGCTTATAGAAATCTCTTGCATAGAACTAGAAAATTACATAATTATTTGTGTTTATAGACCACCATCAGCTGATTTCAGCACATTTGAATCTACTATGGAAAATGTGTTAAAATTAGCATGTAAAACTCAAAAGCATGTTGTTGTCTGCGGAGACTTTAATGTTAACTTACTAGAAACGTCAAATAATACTATTAAGATCTTAAGTTTATTTAAATCTTTTAATTTAGGTAATTTGTTCTTTGAACCTACACGGATAGGTGTTTCAAGTGCTACCTGCTTAGACAATATTTTTTGTAATTGTGAATGTTTGGATAAGGAGATATTTAACTGCTTTAATTCAGATCATAGTGGTCAAAAGGCTTCCTTTCTAAATGATTTTAATCAGGAACCACAGACAATAACATACAGACACATAACTTGCAATCGTTTAGAACTATTTAAAAATAAAGTTCAGAGTAATCTCTGTGGGTTATCCTTTTCACATAATGATTCTAATAGTATTTATAAAGATTTGTTTGGTGTAATTCTTCATCAATTTAATAATCATTTTAAGATGAAAACTATTTCTAGGTCAAAAACTAAGTTTAGTGAATGGGCTACTGTAGGCATTCATAAAAGTAGAAACAGGCTTTATGAACTTTACAGAGAGAGGGAGGAGAACAAGAACGCCGACTTCTTAGTTTACGTTAAGAATTATTCAAAAACCTTCAAGCAAGTTTGCTTGACTGCTAAGTCAAACTTTCTAAGTCTTAAACTCAAAGCTTCTGACAATAAGGTAAAAACTGTGTGGAAGATAATAAATAGAGAAACAGGTAAATCAAAAACTCGTGATAATAAAATCGCTCTAAACAATGGTGACAAACAAATCACCTCAAACAAAGACGTGGCCTTAGCGTTCGAAGATTATTTCTCCACCATAGCCATTAATACCACGAAATGTCTTCAATCATCTGCGATTGAAGCTCAAAAATCACTTTGTGCTAATGTTACTAAATGTAATGTTAGCTTTGATTTTAGCTATGTAGATTCAGCTACTATTGTTAAGGTATTTAAATCGCTCAGTTTAAAAAAAACTGAGGATTTATGGGGAACTTCAGTTAAAGTCATCCATCATGTCATAGATATAATTGCTCCTCACTTAGCTTTAATCTACAATAATTGCATTTCAGAGGGGGTCTTTCCAAATCTTATGAAATATAGTAAAGTCATACCACTTTTTAAATCAGGTGAGATGAGTGATTTAACGAATTTCCGTCCCATTTCTATTCTACCTGTTTTAAGTAAAGTTTTTGAGAAGTTAATGTTAAATGATATGTTAGGTCACTTCAATAGAAATAAACCGCTTAACAGTAATCAGTTCGGGTTCACCAGAGGACAATCCACAACTGATGCAGCATCTGTACTCATTAAATATATATACAATATTTGGGAGAAATCTTGTGATGCAATAGGAATTTTTTGTGACCTTTCCAAAGCTTTCGATTGCGTAGATCATGCGACTCTCATATTAAAATTAGAACATTATGGTCTGACTAATAATTCTCTAAATCTCATGTCCTCATATCTTAGTGATAGGACACAAACGGTTGTTGTAAACAGAACACAGTCCATTGGAGCAGCTGTTAAATTAGGTGTGCCTCAGGGCTCCATATTAGGTCCTTTCTTATTTTTGGTTTACATTAATGACTTACCACCCATGATAGAGAATATTTGTGATATTGTGCTATTTGCTGATGATACATCATTGATTTTCAAGGTAGACCGAAAATCCGTCAATTACACTAGGATAAACGCCACGCTAGGTAAAGTACATAATTGGTTTACTAGTAACAATTTGCTACTCAATGCTAGGAAAACTAAATGTGTTAGGTTCGCTTTGCCTAATGTTAGACCGGTAGAATCTAGTATATTTCTAAATGGCGAGTGTTTGGAAATGGTAGATAAGGCGCTTTTCTTAGGGATAACTATAGACAAAAACTTGCAATGGAGTCCCCACATAGCAGTACTAGCAGGTAAATTAAGTTCTGCAGCTTATGCTGTTAGGAAAATCAGGCAACTTACGAATGTTGAGACAGCTCGCTTAGTTTATTATAGTTATTTTCATAGTGTTATGTCATACGGTATTCTGGTTTGGGGAAAAGCTGCTGACATACAGACTATATTCGTGTTACAAAAAAGAGCCATCCGTTCTATATATAACCTAAACTCCCGTGATTCTTTAAGATTACTATTTAAAGAAATTAGTATTTTGACAGTAGCGTCACAATTTATTTATGAGAATATTATTTATGTCATTAAAAATCAGGACTCTTTTATTAAGAATTGTGATATACATAATTTTAATACAAGAAATAAAAATAAAATAGCTACTAAAAAATTTCGTGTTCGTAAGGTTTTTAAATCATTTGTAGGTCAATGCATCCATTTCTATAATAAATTACCTGACGAAGTTTTAAAGTTACCATTTCCAGTACTTAAAACTTACTTGAAAAAGTCGCTAATGTCTAAAGCTTACTATAGGGTCGAGGACTATCTATCAGATAAAAGTGCTTGGCCTAAACTAAACACCCAAATAACTTAATAATAACTTCATCGTAAGAAATATGTAAACATTGTATATTGTCTAGGGGACACGGTTTCTGTAGGAGAATGTATCGAAACTTTTTATGTAGTTGTATTACACCATCATAATTAAGTATAATTTTTCATAATTATTTTCTATTACTTACTACCAATTAGTTCTGGAGAAAACTCAGAGTTTTGACACATTTTCCTGCTCAACTACGCGTGAATACATTTATTTCTTATCATATGTTAGATTCATTGTTTTATATAATGCTAGGTTAAGTTTTAAAATTGTACCTATATTTAAAAAACGACTTACTGTTGAGTTTCTTGCGGCGCTTCTTCTCAGCAGTGGTCTCTTGCGAAGCGCTGGTAGATTTTTGACGTGTAAAAGTGCCCGTGCGGCCTACTTACTGAATAAACATCTTTTATCTTTTATCTTTTATCTTTATCTTTTATGGTCCAAAAAGTAGTATTTTTTTTTTCCAGTATAGATATTAAAAAAAACGTGTAGTTTATCAGTTTACGGTATTCGACCAAAGTCAAATCAGCTTCTTTTTATGAAACATCAAAAACGCTCCGTTACTCTGGAATTTATAGGGATTACTGTCTTGGTGACGTCACAATCAAACAGCGTCCTTATTGTTGGATTTTATGAATTTTAAAATCTTATAATAACAAACATAAATATAAGATTGATGTGTTCCTAGTATTTTCATAATGTTTATCTGTTGTTAATGAAAAACCAATTTAATTTTACTCTTCTCAAATACCCTATTACTTGAAACCATTCGTATATATAAAACATTCGATATTAAAATATGGAGTAAACAAGCCTTGAAGACATGTCTAAATTAAAGTCCCAGGAAAATTCAGTGACTTTCAATGAAAATATTTTGTGTATTTCACACCAGAATAAAACAAGCTGCTTAAATATACTAAAAATAATGACGATTCCATCACGGGCAATATCATCAGAATCAGACGACCCCTTTAGATTTGAGACAGGTTTTATAAAAAAAGCCGATCGCTGACCAAACTTAAAAATGTCATGGTTTTTTTTTAATAAAATTATACAAAAAAAATCGTGTGTGAAATACATATAAAAAATAGATAAACTTAAGGAAATCAACAGGCAGCGGACTTAGTAAAAGATTGTCGATTTTCATAAGAAAAGAGGGATCACATTTTGAGCATTTAATCAATTAATTTACAAAAAAATCATTAATTTACAAAAAAAAACAACTGACTTCGGCAGTTTCATGTACTTATATTATTAGTTTGATTAAAATGATTAGTTTCACGTTGTTCCTTTAGTTTAAGATACTATGATACTTAAGAAGTTTTTTTTTATTTTGGCATCATAAAAACACCGTGATTGTTTTTCACATTTGGTCGGTTCGATTCCCAGACGAAGCAAATAATTTTTTCATCACACTTGCTCGTAAATAGTGTCCTAACATGCTAGAAAAATCGACCGTAAATCCAAAATAATACCCGCGGGCCTTTTTTTACCATTACGCCCTATCGTGCGTAATAGCTTTTTTTTAAATATTATACGTGGACTCAAACTATCACAATACGTCAGGACCCCAATTCTTGTGCCATTCGATATGAAGTGTCATTCGAGATGAAATGTCAGTTGCATACAATTTACTAAAAATCTCGCATATAAACTATTGATCTCGACTGTCACTAGAATCGGACTCCAAACACGTTTGACAGTATCTGTGGTAAGTCACAGACAATGATGTAGTCTGCCGCTAATAAGTTAAAAATATGATCTTTTGTCTGATTTTATTTCATTTCCTCGCAATTGTGATGAAAAACATTGTATGTTACACGGGTGGTAAAGGAAATACAAAGCTCGAGTCATTAAAGCCCTCAGCCTTCGGCTTCGGGCTTCAAACAGACTCTCGTTTGTAATTCTTTCTTTACCACCCTTAATACACAATGTACTATTAGACTATCTTCGAATGCAGTATGTAACAATGCAGTTACGCTTGTAATATCGTACCTTCATCTCCTGGTTCCGTGCCCCGTACCTCTCGATAATTGTTTATTTATTGCGCTTTTCGGTATATCTTGCGGGCCCGGTTCACATTTCGCTTATTTGTATTCCTGTAGATAGACGTTTACGTTACTATTTACGTCGGTCACAGCTGGATCGACAGACTTTGGGGACGCGTATTTCGGTCTATTTTCCAATTCTACGACCGAACGAGCTTCCAGATTATTTATAATAGTTTTTCCTTGTTATCCTTGTATATATTATTATATTAGTAAATTTTATTACAGCCGAAAATAATCACTTTTTGTTGTTTTGACAATCTTGTTGTTTTCGTTGTCTAGACAACGGGCAGAGACGATAGCTTCGAGTTAAAATTATGGTTTTCTATGGAATTAATATCTGGCATGTATAATTTAGGAATGTTATGTACTTTATATTTGAAAATTAAAAAGTTAGACCACCAGGGTATAAGAAGGGTGCCTCTCGCTAGGGCAACCATTCATCTCCAAGTCGCGGATATACTTACTAGTACCTAAACAGTTCTCTCTCAGTCACAGCAGCGCTTGACAACTTGGAAACAGTCGTCTCTGGAGTTTAGCTTTCTACGGGGTCAAGTTGGACCCCTAGAAGCCTCCAACATCAACGTCATTCTTCGTCACGTCAGTCAACTTTGAGTGTGGCCAGGTCGTGCCCCACGCCTCTCGGATCCCTATATCTATACCCAACTATTCATCAGGCATTACCTACGGGTCCCAACTACCACGACACGCGGAGTAGTCGTAAAGGTGCCCGTGATCAGGAAATTCCGGAACCAGAAGATACTACATATTCTATAACCTTTGTGACAGAACTTAAGGACCGACTAGGTACCTACGTTACACGGAGGAAATACTTTGGGACTTCATCATTAAGATCTTTATTTTATTTTTCTATTTTATCAATTTTGTGTGAAGAAACAAGTGCTAAATAAATACCCTGACCCTGATTTACTATTTCTGTCCTTTTCCTTCATTTCCACCTCTCTTTCTGTCTCCAAATTTCTTAACGTCTGTTACGTAGTCTTTCGAGTGATCGGAAGACCGCGTAATACGACACGCTGCTTACCTGCGCTGCATTTAACATAGAAACAAGCTTAATTCACTTCAATTTTACTTCATTTTCATTTAAATTCACATTGTAAACATCTTCGATGAATTGTTTACTAATAACTGTCATACAAACAGCTCAATTCCACAGTATTATTTGAGATACGTTTGTCATCATAATATATCGATCTTTGTCAAGTGTTGGCGACACTTATCCGACAGATGGCGTTACTAGCCATTCTGTGTAAGTTTACTAATAAATGAATCTTTTCTTAATTTAGAGTCATTTCAAATGTAAGTAATCTTTTAATTGTTTATTCGATATTCTATAATTAAATAGTCTATTGTTTCTTAGCCGATTCACAGATTATTTGAGATACGTTTGTCATTATATCGATCTTTGTCAAGTGTTGGCAACACTTATCCGACAGTGGCGCCCTTTACGTGGTCTAAGTCTTGTTCTGTGTAGTGTTTAATTGTGTTTTTTTTGTGCTTTTTGTGGATTTTATTTTTGCAATTCGCAGCAAGCTTTACTTACCCGTGTGGTATCCGGGACTAGAATAATGCCACCCTCTCTATTCGAGGTGTCGTAAAAGGCGACTAAGGAATTTTTGGGGCCGTTTCCTCTAAACGGTCCATGCTAGGCTCACATCATTACGCCCGGTTTGAGCTGACGCACCGCCTTCTGCGGAACTTTTTTACTTTGGGGTGTCGCCTTATGCGCACTATTACCTACCTACCTACCTTACGTTTTTTTTTGCCCTTTCTGTTTTTTTTTTCTCACTTAGTGCTTGCTGCGGGTTACAATAATTAATATTGTTTCTATTTAATAATATTTTGTAACGACCCAGGCGGAGATGGCGGGACGACCTGGACGCGTTTCTTGAGAACTGGCCGGACGTTGCCACTGATAGGGATTTGTGGAAATTAAGGGGGGAGGCCTTTGCCCAGCAGTGGGACACTCAACAGGCTGATTAAAAAAAAAACGGAACGGAGAGTAGTTCTTTTGTTCTAATTGGTTCGTTGCACTAAGTACCTACTTACATTTTTTTTTTAAATCTACTCACATGTTTTAGTAATGGAAAATTAAATTTCTCTCTTTACAAGGGGATTCATTCATCTGTGAGGTGGCCATCCACGGTTCTACGCCGGTTTTTTTTAATACTAAACAACATCACTCCTTGTGTGTCCTTTCTTCCTTTCATACTTATATATATTATTTATATATGTATATATATATATATATTTATACATACAATGTATTTATTTATTTATTTATCCTATTTAATATATATATTTATTATACCTACATATTTATTTGCTATTATTATTTTAATCTTCTGTATCTTTAATACGTTGTACGTTTAGCCATCCATTGTGTTTATTCTTCTCTCAATCGCTCAAAGGTTAACTGGAAGAGATCCCTTATAGGGATAAGTTCGCCTTTGTACATACTTACCTTTTTTGTTTGTTTATTTTTGATTTGTTATTTTCTGTTTGTACAATAAAGAGTTTACATACATACATACATCAACTGCTAATTGAATATTACTAAAACTATAATTGTTTCTGTGCTGCCAGGATGATTTTAAGGATAGACTTATTTATTTATTTTATCGTAATGTTTTTTTTATGTAATCTGCATTACACCACCTAGTTGTTAAACCTAACAACTTCTTTACTAGTCAAACTACAAAGCCTTACACTCAAGCGGTTGGTAACTTGATAAATAAGCCCTTCCTTGACCATTACAATAAACAATTAACTTTTAACTGTAATTAAGGAACCTTTGTATATAAGTTTATTGTTTTAATTTACCGAACAAAAAATATAAATTATAATTAATCTTTAAAATAATCACCCCTTTTATGTACCACCTATCAAGATGTTTAACACTGTTTGTCAAAAGTATTTTTTCGTAAATGTCATTATGATTCGGCAGGAAAACTGTAGATTAGTAAATAATAGCGTCTGAATGATAGCTTAAAGAGGTTCTAGAATGTCTAAAGAGGTCTCATTTAATTATCTTATTAACAGGATGTTTTAACGTAGCAAATGTTGTTACCTAGTTTTCTCCAAAAAAACATAAGAAAACCTATGATGTTACATACTTAAATGTTCTCCGAGAACCGAGTACTATCAGCTGTAAAAATATCCGTGACTTATTTGTCAGCACCTTATAATATAAACCAGAAATAAAACAGGACCCAAAATAGAGCCCTGAGGCACACCTAATTTAACAGCTGCTCCAATGGACTGTATTTGGTTTACAACAACCGTTTGTGTCCTATCACTAAGATATGAAGACATAAGATTTAGATAATTATTTGACAGACCATAATGTTCTAATTTTAATATAAGAGTCGCAAGATCTACGCAATCGAAAGCTTTGGAAAGGTCACAAAAAAATCCTATTGCATCACAAGATTCCTCCCAAATATCGTATATATTTAATGAGTAAAGATGCTGCATCAGTTGTGGATCGTAATTCGTCTGATCGAAATTGAACAGACATTTGTTTCTAATGGGTTTGAAACAAGAAGCGACATGCAGGTTCTGTCAAGAAACAGAGGAGACAGCTATGCACATCCTCTGTTCTTGCGGACCACTAATGCGTAATAGAAGTATCTACCTAGGGCGACATATCATGGACCCACAAGAGATACAACTCCTCACTGCCCAAAGCATCTGGAAATTCCTGGACGCAACGGGCCTTTGCGGTAAACTCTAAACTAAGGGCTGTCACAAAAGATCAGCAATGGTCGAAGTGGCTCACAAGGCCCATCTCAACCCCCCCAATAATAATAATAATATCGTCCTAAAGGTGCGACCTATCGAAGTTCTTATAATCGGTGCAAATCCCCGAATCGGGTAAGTTCAGTGCAACGAACTAATTATCTATCTTATTTCTATATTGCTGTGTAGTGTTATTTGTAGTGTCCGACCGAAATTTCGGTTTCGGTTTCGGCCAGTTTCGGCCAAAAAATCAAGTTTCGGCCCGAGTTTCGGTTTCGGCCAAAAACGGCCGAACCCTTCGGCCGCGCCGAAACTCGTACCTTGTGTTACAAATAATGTATTTTTTTCACTTTATAGGGTAGTTAAATTTTCAAACAGAACCTCTGTAACTGTGCTGAAATTTCATTGTGATAACTCTTTGAAAGTAGAAACCTGTAATTATAGGTCGGCGAGATATTAATTTTAGAAAAAAACGGGCTTACTAACATTTTTTCGACTTTTCAAGGACTTTTTTTTATATAAAAGGTTCGGTTTCGGTTTCGGTTTCGGCCGGAACTAAAATGAAACCGAACCTTCGGTTTCGGTTTCGGTTTCGGCAAAATAACATGTTTCGGTCGGTCACTACAACTGTTTATACTTTGTTATTGTGTGTTCCTCTAGATTATTCCAAATTATTATTTTAACCTTCTCATTTGAAATAACCGACCGTTACTTCATAACGGTCGTTAATATCTTTAGTAAATTGTTATTTCGTTTAGCTTCTTTCTTTATATTTGTATCTCCGTCCGATAGTTCTTGCCACCGCCAATAATTAAAGGGATTCACCCCAATGGCGGCAGGCATGAACTGTTCCAATACTGGATACCAGGCTCACACAGCCAATGCTTGGGTTTCCAGGGTTCACCGCTGGGGGTAGACCTCCGCTAGGAGCGATCACCGCTGGGAGTACATTCACCGTTCACCGATAGGACTACGTTCACTGCTAGGAGTATACCTTTGCTAGGAGCACTCCACCGCTAGGAGCAGACCATCGGGTCTATCCTCTACGTCTTCCCTACCCCTCTACTTGGCCGGCGCGACAACTATCTTCGGTGACCAGGATCGTCGAGTGGGTTCCGGTGCAACACACCGGGTGCTACCCCCCTATGCCAGGATCCTGGTATCTTACGCCGTCGGGCTGCCGACGGGTTTCTACACGGTCTCCGCGTCACTCCATACTACGAGGAAACTGCTGTCTGCTACCCACTTCAGGGAACCAGACCATACCCTACGAACCTTCTACCCTCTTCTGGGCCCTATTTCACCAGTGTTACAATTACAAGTTCTAGTAAATCCTGTTTCACTATTACCTCTTATTAGACTTGTGGAATCCTGTTTCTCAAAAGCTATCAGACTAGTATTACTATTCTATGGACTATTATTTTTCACTAGCTTGTAAGATTACGTGTCACAAATTACAATATTAATCTACCAGTTACTAGTCGCCAACTAGTAAATACTGGCTAATTTCACCATGGTAAACTGCTTTTTGTTTCACGAAAGTTAAAAATAATAAATACACTTGTTAATTACAAGCCTAAACCTACCAAGGTCGGAAGCTTTGTAAAAATTACAAGTTGATACTCTTGTCAAAAATATCGATTTTATTGTGAAAATTGTTGTGTCTTGTCGATTTTAATTGTATTGTGAAGTTTTTAAAGCAAAATGTGGACTGATTCCGACAGCAGCGATGAAGAAATCGTTATTATTCGTCGGCGTCGAGTATTTCTTCCAAGAAATCAGTTTAGGGGCCTGACGACTTCTTTCGAATTCAATCAAAGATAGGCAAAGGGTTTAAGACATACTGCCAAGTCTTGTGTCGATTACCATTAAAATCGCAACAAGTTTTTACACGCTTAATAATTAATACGATACTAAACAATAATTAATTAACCTAATTAGATCCGGCACCTCAAAATAATGTGTGCTCGAGTCTCACAAGACTGATTATTTAAATAAAAAATTTAGGTACCTAATTCAGCCTTGATAATAGCGTAAACAGCCATTCGGTAACTAGTGTTTTTAGTCTGTGCACCGCTACTAGCTACAAGTCTTGTAAAAAAAGTAATGAAACGTGATTAACCAAGACTTGTACATATTAACTAGTTACTACTAATTAGTAAAGCCGTATATTTGTAGATTCGAGAAACGTACACTAGTAATCCTAGTATTTACAATTTTACAAAGAAGTAACTAGTAACTTACAATTGTAGCTTGTTGAAACCCACAATTGTAAACTTGTACAAAATATTAGTCCATGGACGGGTATTACTAGACTAGTACCTTTCGTGAAATAGGGCCCAGTTCACGTTACCGGGGTACTTTATATTAAATGATTTAAACTTTTACTGAGTTTTTACTTGCCACCCGGTAGGACGTGACAAGTATTTCTAACTTTTAAAAATAATATAATGTCTAATTTCTGTAAAATATCCTATCTACGATATTTAAGGTACTTCCCCTTCAAGATAAAAGAATAAAAAACGATAAAAGATGTTTATTCAGTAAATAGGCCGCACGGGCACTTTTACACGTCAAAAATCTACCAGCGCTTCGCCAGAGACCACTGCTGAGAAGAAACGCCGCAACAAAATCAACAGTTAGTCGTTTTTTAAATATACAATTATAAAACTTAACCTAGCATTATATAAAACAATGAATCTAACGTACGATAAGAAATAAATGTATTCACGCGTTTTTGAGCAGGAAAATGTGCCAAAACTCTGAATTTTCTCCAGAACTAATTAGTAGTAATAGAAAAATAATTATAAAAATTATACTTAATTATGATGGTGTAAGATAACTACATAAAAAGTTTCGATACATTCTCCTACAGAAACCGTGTCCCCTACACAATATACAATGTTTACATATTTCTTATGACTAAGTTATTATTAAGTTATTTGGGTGTTTAGTTTAGGCCAAGCACTTTTATCTGATAGATAGTCCTCAACCCTATAGTAAGCTTTAGACATCAGCGACTTTTTCAATTAAGTTTTAAGTACTGGAATTGGTAACTTTAAAACTTCGTCAGGTAATTTATTATAGGAATGGATGCATTGACCTTCAAATGATTTAAAAACCTTACGAACACGAAATGTTTCATAGCTATTTTATATTTATTTCTTGTATTTAAATTATGTATATCACAATTTCGAATAAAAGAGTCCTGATTTTTAATGACATAAATAATATTCTCATAAATAAATTGTGACGCTACTGTCAAAATACTAATTTCTTTAAATAATAATGTTGGTTATATATAGAACGGATGGCTCTTTTTTGTAACACGAATATAGTCTGTATGTCAGCAGCTTTTCCCCAAACCAGAATACCGTATGACATAACACTATGAAAATAACTATACTAAACTAAGCGAGCTGTCTCAACATTCGTAACTTGCCTGATTTTCCTAACAGCACAAGCTGCAGAACTTAATTTACCTGCTAGTACTGCTATGTGGGGACTCCATTGCAAGTTTTTGTCTATAGTTATCCCTAACAAAAGCGCCTTATCTACCATTTCCTTCTTCATGTCCCATAGTCATCGAACGCCCTGTATATTATACATTAATTGTGTCATGTTTTACCTATGGTTATCGACAACTCATGTTGAACAGTGAGAGCATCTCTAAATTTCACACACACATTTTAAGTATACTTATTTGTTCCGTTGACTAATATGACATTTCAAATTAAAATTAAAATTAAAAATTAAAATTTATTTATTTCAGGTTTCCCCATAGAATAGTTAGTAAGGTTCTTTATTGCATATATTAGTAGACTACATTTACATATCAACGTTAATATTGGCAAAAAATAAATAAATGTGTGGCCTGTTTCTTACAACTCATAAATAGTAATGTGATACAACCGATACTTACCAAAAAAAAAAATTGTGATGTGCTTATGGTTATTGATATAAAAGTATCTGTAACGCAATTAGTGGCCATAATCCGTGAAGTTCCAAATGATACAATACGTTAGTTTATAATAATGTCGGGTGGTAGGACCTTGTGCAGGGTCCGTCCGGATCGCTACCACCATCTTATCCATTAACCTACCGCCAAACAGCAGTGTTCGCATTGTTGTGTTCCGGTTTGGGGATAAGACAGCCGGTGAAATGACTAGCATAGAGGCATTCCATCTTAGTCCTCAGGGTTGGCAACGCATTTGCAGTCTTAGGATTGCATTGCAGTCTTGTGAATGCGAATGTCTATGGGTCACAGTTTCCACTTACCATCAGGTGGCCTGTGTGCTCGTTTGTCTTCTCTATGCCATAAAAAAAAAAAAAAAAATGTCACCCTTTTGTACATGTTTAGAATTTTTGTAAATACATTTCTCTTACATTTACGTCACGTCAGTGTAATTTTTTAATATCGGCTCTAATTGTCCAATAGCAGGTTAATGGTTGAATACAATGTAGATTGTATTTGTTATTAATTTTCGATAACTAGCTAAAAATATATTTAATCTACTCTCATTATGGTAAAGATATTGGCATACTTTATAAACACTACAATAAATAAAAAACACTATAACATTATTGCTTTAACAAAATAAAATTAAGTTTATTGGTAAGAATTACATTGACAGTTTTGACAGTATAACAATGGCGGCAGCATTTTTTTTTTCGGTTCACAGTTTCAACCATTTTACGTATAGGGGACAAATTGATCGAGTTCAAACAAATTATTTATTTACGATACCTAAAAATAGACGACATCGACACCTAAAAATCTGTAATTTTTCCTGTTAATAATTAAGATCGTTATTCCTACCGATATAAATACCGTTATTGACTTGAAGTACTTTTAAAATATTCATCCGTTGCTCACAGAGTTTTTTTTTAAAGTTATAAGAATAAAAATACTAAGATATGTGTATTGTTCCTTACTCTTTCTAGCTAGAACTTAACATCGAGTATGGCCGACGTGTCAATGACGTCACAGTGCATATCAGACGTTCTGTCTAATCTCTGTCTATTTCGCAGTAAAAAAGCCTGTATCATTCGTATGGGTGATTTTAATTTCATATTTGGTGATCTCTTTTACGGTATTTTCATATACACATACACATAATCTCACGCCTTTATTCCCAGAGTGGGGTAGGCAGAGAGAGCTACAGAATTTCCAACAACTATAAAAACTTTTTGATAATTCTGTAACCACATTTTGCACACTTAGGCGAAGATGTTTACCAGTGTATTAGTGACAGGTTGCAAGCCCATCGCCTAACAGTACTACACGCCTTTATTACCTTAGTCGGCTTTTACGACATCCAGGGGAACACTTGGAGTGGCACTATTCTAATCCGGCAATTTCTTGAGAAATACGTTTCTAAAATCCATGTATGTTCCATATGGAAACAATCGGGAAACAAAACCAATATCGGGACCACTAACACAAGCATACAGTGACTAATTCATACTGGTGGTATCAAAGGCAGGGCCGACTATCACGTCCGGCCGGGTTGCCGAGCGATCGAGAAATGGCGGTACTTTCGTTATGTTGCTTGGGGGCTAGTTCTATATAAGGTGCTAACAAATTAGTCACGGATATTTTAAGAGATTATTTATTTATTTATTTCAAAAACAACTTAGGTGGTAGGTATACAAAAAATTTCGCCAAACTGCGGCCAGTTTGTTGGCGATTATACATTACATTAAAACAATTAACTTTTAACTGTAATTAAGGAACCTTTGTATATCATTTTATTGTTTTAATTTACCGAACAAAAAATATAAATTATAATTAATCTTTAAAATAATCACCCCTATTATGTACCTGTCAAGATGTTTAACACTGTTTGTCAAAAGTTGTTTTTCGTAAATGTCATTATGATTCGGCGGGAAAACTGTAGGTTATTAAATACTAGCGTCTGAATGATAGTTTAAAGAGGTTCTAGAATGTCTAAAGATGTCTCATTTAATTATCTTATAAAGAGGGTGTTTTAACGTAGCAAATTTGTATCCTAGTTTTCTCCAAAAAAACATGAGAAAACCTATGATGTTTCGTACTTAAATGTACTCCGAGAACCTAGTACAGTCAACAGCAAAATAAACTGATGAAATAAGGTGTCAAAATAGTATACACAATAAATTAAGTCAGATGTCACTAATTATTGTAGTTTAGCATAAGTAAATTAACTCGTAATGTGTCATAAGTAAGTGACATGCCATTCAAACAGTTGAAGTCATTACTGAGTGTTAAACTGATTCTCTAAAACAGCAATAGTTAGTAATACTACCAAACTATTATATGTAAGTGAATATGAATTTTCGGGACGTCATGACCTCTCAAGACCACCTCGGAATACAAGTCAGACGTTCGGTTTATGTCCGTTATATTCGTTAGAGAAACACACGAAACAACTATAACACCTCTCATTTCCGCCAAGGGTTGAAATGAGTTCCTATTACTTCGTTTTGTTATTTTTTTGCAACATTTTATGTAAATCCTTTTTAATTGCCGTGATTTAATTACCGTAGCTTTCATTTGGAGATTTTGAAATTATGACTTTCTCTTGTTTGACACTTAAGTAAGCAAAAATTGAATTTCATCCATATTTGATCATTCTTCATTGAAATTTCCTGTAAAGAGACATCGTTTATGATCATATTGATCATTTTCTTTTGACTAAGTAATTAAATATTCAGGTGAAAATGACACTGGTATAATCTGTTATATCTGGGGCGTCATGCTAGAACATGTTTTGAAATGTTGACTTTGATCACTTACTTTTGACGTTGACTGTACTATCAGCTGTAAAAATATCCGTGACAAATTTGTTAGCACCTTATTTAGTAGTCAAGCACATTACTTTTACCTTTGTTCTTTTGTATAATAATTAATATTATATGAAACTGGTACTATGCGTAATTAATATTATATGAAACTGGTACTATGCGTAATCCATACCTTTGAAATAAAACTGGCCGTGTCGCTTGCAACGATCCAACAGGAAACGGTGGTGTTGTTCCGGTGTTGCCACACAAAATAGTCTATTAGTCTTTGTTAGCGTTTTAAGCGTTTTTTTATTTATTGTATAAAATTGTCGCTAGTGTTTGTAATGCTACCTGTTTACTGTTACCCGTTTAATGTTTTATTATTAGTTAGTTTTTTAAGTCAGGGTCCCTCTGAAAATCGGCGCCGCAGTTCCCAGCGGCACAATGCTAAGAGGGGTCCTATTCAATGTAATGTCTTCCTTTTTACTTTATTTTTAACCGACTTCAAAAAAGGAGGAGGTTATACGTTCCACTGTATGTATTTTTTTTTTCTTTTATATGATTTTTTTTATGTGTGCGTTGAATAAATATTTTCTATTCTATTCTATCTCAATAATTTGGTGAATTAACTACCACCCTTCTTCCCACTAATAACAATTGATCATTATGAGCCCTTATAGTTTCGCCATGTCCGTCCGTCCGTCCGCTTGCAGCCTAGCTCAGATACTCTTTGTACAATGAAACTGTAATTTGGCATGAATATACATATTAGTCACGCCAACAAAACGGTAAAATAAAATGTTGTTTTTTTTATTTTTAGTATACCTCCCATAGTGAGGGGTGTCATTGGATAGGCCTTTCAAAAATATTGCGGGTTTAACGACACAGTTTTTGGATTAAGGGATGCGTTTAAGAAATATTAAGCTTTAAAGGGTTAATTTAACCTAACGCCAAAAACTACTAATATTAAAATCAAAAAAATATTTAAAATTAAAGCACATATCGTTCATTTAATGCAAAACGGACACAATCCAAAATGAGTCAGTATTGCATTTTAAAATTAGGAGCGGTTGAAATACGATTTTTAATGGAAGACTAAATTATTTTAGAATGTGTCTGTTTTGTATTCAATGAGCGATATAAAGACTGTACACGATAAAATCGGGTCATGCATGCTCTCGTGTATCTTTGCGATGAATGCATATTTTCAAGCAGTTTTTTTTTAATAACTTGTATAATTATAATACTATATAATGAAATAAAATCGTATCATAATGTATGGGTATGAGTGAGTTTTCGCCAAATCTATTCTATCATACCTTTCATCTCCTGTACAGCGTTTTTTGGCAATCTTCACTCGCTTCCTGCTTCTACGCCACAACTGTATTTATATTGTTACAAGCAGTTTTACCCACAATAGAAGGTCGTCTTACGAAAAAAATACTTTTTGAAACTTATTTCTATTTGTAGTCAAGAAGCCTTTTTACTCCAAGCACTGAAAGTTGTTTTTGTATGGGAGGATTTATTTGTCAAAAAGTCAAATTCGCCAAAGTTGAAAAACCTCAGAACTATCTTAATCTAAATATAATTAGGAAAGTTTTTACTATTGTGGCAAGATAATTTAATAAGGTATAATTTGGCTTGTATAATTAAAAATAATAAAATGTTTTAAAACGGAGAATTTGGTAAAGACTGTCAGAAGATCGTGTACAAAAAAATAAAGGTACTGTGGATTATATAAGGGTCTAAGACACAGACGATCTAACATTTTATTATGATTGAATTTTTATTATGTAGTTTCATAACCACTGACTATTACAAAAAAGTGCTGCTTAAAAATTAGCATTCATTAAAAAAATACACCAGATCATGCATGGCCGGATTTTATCGTGTACAGTCTTTAATCAATTTAATATTATTGGTTCTTGAGTTACAAACGGCTTAAATGTTTTTACCTACCGAAAATTGGCGTCGGTAAACTGACCGCGACCTATGTCTATTCAAATTCAAATTCAAATTCAAATATTTTATTTCAGGTCTATGTATGGGCATAACAATTTTCCAACGGCCAACTTAAGTTTGTCACGAGGTCTAATTTGTTTTTAGTAACGGCTTCGGAACCCTACACTGAGCATGGCCCGACATGCTCTTGCCCGGTTTTTAAAACACTAATTTCGCTTAAACTATTTAAGACACAAATGGCCGAATCTTAAGTACCCGAAACCGACGTGCGTGCATGACTCGATGTATGAATGTGGAAGAAGCGAAAGAAATTTGTCAAGATCGTAGCAAATGGAAAGAAGTGGTCTCTGCCTACCCCTCTGGGAAACAGGCGTGATTTAATGTATGTATGTAATAACTGTAGGGCTTATAAAACATGACGTGACAGAAGCGCTTGGAGCTAACCTTAAGTGCTTCTTTTAAGTCAACCAGATTGATTACTTTTTTCTCAAACATGCAATGAAATGTTGGCGTTATGTTAGTTATTTTAGGCTTCAAAGTGTCACGTTGCGGGCGGAACAACTCGAGAGAACTGTAAAGGAATTTCATACAAAATTTAAGGCCTAGGCCAGGAAGTATTTTTTTTTAAATTTTAATGTAAACATGGCGGCTGTGTTTATGAACAGGCTAAATAGATAAATTATATTTATATAATTTTGAGAAAAAGCTTTAACGTCAAATACTAGGAGTGCATAAACGTTAATAGTACATTGTGCATCAAGGGTAGTAAGAAGGGAATTACTAACGAGAGTGTTAGAAGCCCGACGCCGAAGGCGTAGGGCTTTTAATGACTCGAGTTAGTAATCCCCTTACTGCCTGTGATACACACAATGGTTTTCATCACATTTGCGAGGAAAAAACACTTTAACTCTACAAAATATAAAGAAATAACTTTTGACGAACGGGAACGTAAATGGAAACGATATTTTTTTTGTGACCTCTACCACAGATAATAACTGCGTTTAGTTTCGACCTGGATTCGAGCCAGATTTAGCCAATTTGATAAAAATGTATAATTACTAAAATTAATGATAAATGTTGATATAAACTTGAAATAGGTATAAAAATAATGAAGTTTAATGAAGCGTATAGGTTTTGTGTAATGTAAGTTAGTCTATAGCTAATTTTTAAAGATGAAATTAGAAACCGATTTAATTTTTGGCTGAAAATTAAACCTCCTTAGTCAGAAATGATGTACGAAAGAGTTGCAAATTTTAAAAAGAAAGTCATTACTCCCTAGGGATGACAAACTCGCCATAATTCCCGCGGGAACAATTTAGGCCATTGTCCTTCTGTATACAGGCATGGAATAACACCATTTACGAGCAAGTGTGATGAAAAAGTACATTGCTGTGTCGTGTGGGAGACATCCGCGCTGTGTCGTGTGCGATAGTGCGCCACACCACCTGTGATTTGAGTTGCGCTATGCCTGATATGCCTCCTAATTACCGCTGCGCTCTTGCGGGCCTAGTATTGGCTGATGTGCCTGGGTGGCCGTCTGATCGCATAACTATTGTCATAACACATTACGCATAAAGTTTATTTTATTTTTCATCACACTTGCTCGTAAATAGTGTCCTAACATGCTAGAAAAATGGATCGTAAGTCCAAAATAAT